>OX422209.1:157347937-160120437 GCA_949130495.1 Sambucus nigra | reverse complement strand
GTGATTTTGTTATTTAATTGTCGAATGTTTTGAAATATATGTACAACAAATTGTGTAATAAGACAATTGTTCCCAATTATTTTAAGTTATAAACTTTTTAATAATTATAGTATGCTCGCGCATGGCACGGGTTGCATGCTAGTTACATTAGTGTAGCTGTTTATTGCATCTATAATATTTTGGTTAAATGTGATAAAGTTTGGGCTTATACTGGCATTTTGAGAGTCAATTTAACCCATAAATGACAATAAGATCCACGAGGCTTAAGAATGTGCATGCTTCTATCAAACGTTATAACTCGAATCAATTGCTGTCATTTAAGTAGCGCTAGTACGCACCATATTGACAAATATTACGGTAAAGCACGACAACATATATATTGATCATTAGAAGAGCCGTTAAAAGTCGCGAATCCTATTCAATATGAGATTCTCCTGGACTTTTCTCATCCTTATTTTTGGAAGAACTTGAAGTTTTCTTATGATCTTTTTTACTATTTTTGTCCACCTCAGGTGCAGCAGCCTTAGAAATAAGTAGTTGAAATTGTGAAGTTTGAATATCGTTCAAATACAACAAATAGTCAGAAGGGTAAATAAATTTTGCATCATAACCCTATATTATAAAGTAGAGACAACCAAAACTGAATAGTTACAGAATATTATAGGAATAATGTTGAATACAAATTCAGATATATGAATAAACGTTACTAACTCAAAATTGGTAAGGGGTCTTAGAAATACCGTAAATAGAGAAAAATATACATCTATCAAACGTTTGGCCACTTTAAGCCCATCACCATGGTGAGATATGCGAATTTTTCTAAAGAAGTTAACCTGCATATGAACATGTTCAGTTCAATGAAGTTTGCAAGTTAGATGCATTCAAAGAAAATCATGGATATGGAGGTTAATGTTTCAAACTAAAGGTCTTATTACACCAGAATAATAATCAGAAATAAATTTTAAAGCGTATATTGGATGCGTCATCAAAATGACTTGAAAGAATACAGAAGATGTGCCAATTTAAATGTGGGATTCGAATTAAGTTGCACAATAATAAACTATATGTCAAAAAATCAACAATTAGTCATTTCAAAAGACTACAAACATGTCATATCAATTGGACACTATTCTCATAAAAATACAGATTAAATATTTGGATGCATGTTGACAAGTTTAACATCTAGTACACAATACACAACCGAATCCTTTGAAATTGCTATTCACACGTGGTTAAAATATCATTTGAACTTGTAAAAGTTCATATCAACATTAGTTGTACTCTTCAATATGCATAAGGTCAAACACTCAACACATTTATACTGGTAGGGTACATACGTCCAACAATTCCATCGGACATGTATACTAAAAGGAGACATTAATGTGAGAACATATATATTGAATACTAGTCGACAAGAAAAATCCACTCAACTCCAAACCACAAACATGTATCAATGATTCCTATTTCATTCCAATTTTACAATCTCCTCATCTATTAGAGAGCATAAACATTGCTTGGGTCGACGGGTTAAGGAGAGGTTCTCATTGTACTACATTTTGGAAATATCAAGAAAAGAAATCCTCTTATAACCCCTCATCAGCTGTAAGCCATTGTTCATGTTTTGTTACTCGCCAAAACTCTTTATGTTGGATGATTGGCTATTTATTATTGCACACAAACCTTCATTCAGAGTTGGTTTATGGTCCTTCAACTAGACAGTCTCAAAAGAATTATTTACGAAAAGATAATCATTATAGTGATAAGTAAAATGTTAAAGAGAATTAATTCAACCAATTCTTCTTCTTTATTAGATATGCATCTGCCCGCCACTTGGAACAATGCATAGAGATATGTGCGAGAAGTCTAAAAGAACTTCTTAAAAATTCTTCAAAATTGAAATAACCAAAATAAGCTTAGTCATCAACCTAAAATTTAAAAGTAAAATTTTTAAAATTGGCCATATTTAAAGATCGGGGAATCTCTCTACCCTCCATTATTTCTAAGTGGTAGGCTCCCATTAAGTCATCTCGAATTACTTTGAATGGCCTTCCCAATAATGGCCTTCCCAAGTTTATCGTCTCAAGGATTTTTGGTTCTGCCCATGCTCTTTTTAAATACGTAGTCCCCAACCTTGAAGATATAATTCTCTTTTTTCATCGATTAAATGAAGCTCGAATCTTATTTCTTTGTTGTCGAGATCTTGATCGACTAAGGTGGAATTAATGGTCAATGGAACTGCCTCAAGTCACTAAACCAAAATAGTCAATTAGTAATGATAATACAGTGTTACAAAAAAAATTACTAACACTAAATTACCTTTAGAAAAAAGGCGTGGGGAGGCAAATTACTAATATTTTTTTACCATTACTAAATTATGTGTTACTAACACATCCCTACTGTTATTAAAGTGTAACAAATTGATTCAAATCCTAACGGGATTTTACCATTACCAACATTCATAACACATTTTTTACACAAAAAAATGTAACATTTAATAATGGTATAGGACTGCTACTAATTTTATAGAATTTTATAAAAAAATATGTTTTTTATTATAAAAATACCTATAAGCAAAGCCCAAAAATTATATACTTTTAATATTAATATACCTCCATCCTTCATGCATATAGTGCAAAATTTTTTCTGACACAACAAATGAATTACACATTTCTTTATTTTTATCTCATTTACACTTGTTTTCTTATCATATATTATTATCAAATTAGAAGTGCAAGCAATAAATAAAGATCATATTCAAATAAAAACAAAATAATCATTTTTCAATACTAAATATGCTCCTAAGAAATAAAAAATTTCTTATAAAATTCACTCCCAAGAAATAAAGGACAACCCCCTTTAAGTCATCAAAATGAAAAAAAAAATAATAAATGAAGAAAAAAATACATATTATAAACCTCGCTCCTTGGGAGGACAGTCCTTCACGTTAGATATACAAAAAATTTCCATAATCTTCCTCATCATCATCCTTGACATTCTTGCCTTCGATCTTTTTGTATCGGCAAACTTTGGTAGTGATGTGCTGAATTTGGTCAGTGAAAGGTGTTCGAGTCCCATACGGATACAATTCCTCTAGTATTTGTTATTGATCTGGCGTTGGATTCCACCTTGAGATTACCACCACTTGTTGCCTATGAAACTATATCTTTATTTGCTCTTTGAGTCCACTGTGACAAGCATTGGATGAATAGTGGATAACAACTCATTTGTGCTTCTTGTGAGGGATGATCGACTATGAGTACATGAAACTTAAAAAATATCAACCATTGATATATATCAAGCAGTTCTCTTGAAATGTTTTTTACGAAAAATAAGGAAGACCATATCACTGTTGAAATATAAACTTGTTTTATATTTAATCAACCAATTGCTAAGAACCATCCTAAGTTAGGTAAGGTGTGTTTATTTATTCTTAGTGCTTCATAGTGGATGAATAAGTGGAAGAAAATTGTGTGGCTTATGAATATGTGTATTAATTTAGTTTGAACCACATTGAGAGCAATTGATTTTCTTCAAGTATAAATACCCATCATCCTTGAGTTCTTAAAATCATAAAATAACAAGAAAGACAATAAACAAAGCTTATTAGTTGTAATAGAGAGAAGTTAAGTTGTAAGAGTGTTTTTCTTCTTTGTAATAATATTTGAGTGCTAAATACAAGATAGTTGTGTGAGTGTCTTTGAAAGCTTATTTCCAACAAAGTGGTATCAGAGCAATTGAAAATTTATTTCAAAGTATACGCTATAGCATATCAAATCGAAGCTCTCGACGAGATGAATCCATTGCCACCAGATTCGTCCCAATCGGAGGTCTGATGTGCCGCCACGTGTCATCAGAACATTGCTACCAGAAAGTGAGTTAACTCATCGAGTTAGCCAAATCATCCGAGTTGGAGCCGAGTTGATCGAGCCGTGAAGCCTGTTGACCGAGCCGTGAAGCCTGTTTGAGATGCTTGATCGAGTTGTCGAGCCTTGACCAAAGGCTAACCGTTGACCAAACGTCGACTTTGACTTTTGACTTTGACCATTAACTTTGACTGTTGACTTTGACTAAATTTTCATTTTTTTATCCACATTGTTCCTAAGTTTTTTGGGCGTTCTGGATCCATCCATGCAATCAAAATTTCCAAATTCTCACTAGAATTATGGCAAATGGTGGTATGGCATCCTTTCAAGTCCCGATACTCAACAACAACAACTGTGATAATTAGAGTATTAAGATGATGGCACTTTTGGGTGCAGACGATGTTTTGGAAGTCGTGGAGATAGGTTATAGTGAGCCAAAAAATGAAGCTGTCTTAAACAAAACTCAGAAGGGGATGTTGAAAGACTCAAGAAAGAGAAATAGGAAAGCTCTTTATTTCATCTATCAAGCATTAGATGATGATGGTTTCGAGAAGATTTCAAGTGCAATCTCCTCTAAGCAAGTGTGGGAGAAACTATAAGCCTCTTACAAAGGAGCCGAACAAGTGAAGAAAGTTCGTCTTCAAACTTTAAGAGGTGATTTCGAATCTCTACATATGAAAGTGTTCGAGTCTATCTTCGACTACTTTTCAAGAGTCTTAGCTATTTCAAATCAATTAAAAAGAAATGGCGAGAAGTTAGAAGATGTGACGATCATGGAGAAGATACTCCGCTCGTTAGATGCAAAATTCAAGTACATCATTACGACGATCAAAGAAACGAAAGACTTGAATGAGTTGACAATCGAACAACTGATGGGGTCATTGCAAGCATACGAAGAGAAGAAGAATAAAAAGCAAGAGATTGTGGAACAACTTCTTAAGACGGAACTCTATCCGATAAAGAAAGAAGAAAGTTTCAACAACGATAGAAGCCAACGTGGAAGAGGTCATGGAAGAGGACAAGGTTACAGACGTGGACGAGAATGGAATTCTAACAACTACAATTCCAATAACAACTACAAGAGAGGGTAAAACTCAACACGAGGTCATGGAAGAGGCAATCTGAACTCGAGGTATGACAAATCTCAAGTTCGATGTTATAATTGTCAAAAGTTTGGGCATTATGCTTCAAAATGCAAAGCACCCAATAATAGAGTTGAGGAGAAGGCCAATTATGTGGAGGAGAAGATAAATGAGAAAGAAAATCTTCTTCTTCCAGAACGGAAGGAGATTGATGGTAGCCAAGAAAATTCATGGTTTCTTGACAGCGGTGCAAGCAATCACATGTGTGGAAGGAGACATGTTCGTGGACTTGGACGAATCAGTAAGCGAAAATGTCTTATTTAGAGATGATTCCATAATATCGGTGAAAGGAAAAGGTAACACCCTTATTCGTGAAAAAGATGGAAGTCACCAATTAATTTCAAGTGTCTACTATATGCCTAATATGAAAAGCAACATCTTAAGTTTGGGTCAACTCTTAGAAAAAGGCTATGATATCCATATGAAAAATTGTAGTCTTTTTATAAGAGATGACAAAGGAGATTTAAATACCAAGGTAAAAATGTCAAAGAATAGAATGTTCCCTTCGAATATTCAAAACGATGTTGCAAAGTGTCTAAAGGTATGTTACAAAGATGAATCGTGGCTATGGCATCTTCGATTTGGGCATCTCAACTTTGGAGGATTGGAGCTATTATCTAAGAAGGAAAGGGTGAGAGGCTTACCTTGCATTAATCACCCTGACTAACTGTGCGAATGATGTTTACATGGGAAGCAATTTAGAAAAAGCTTTCCAAAGGAGTCAAACTCAAGAGCTAAGAATCCACTCGAGCTAATCCATACCGATGTATGCGGTCCAATCAAGCCAATCTCTCTTGGTAAAAGTAATTATTTCCTTCTCTTCATTGATGATTTTTCAAGAAAAACCTGGGTATATTTCTTAAAGCAGAAATCAGAAGTTTTTGAACTATTCAAGAAGTTCAAAGCTGCCGTGGAAAATGAGAGGGCTGTAAGATCAAGGAAATGAGATCTAACCAAGGAGGAGAATTTGCTTCTAGTGAATTTCAAGAATTTTGTGAAGCAAATGGAATTCGTCGACCAATGACAGTTCCTCAATCCCCTCAACAAAATGGAGTAGCGAAAAGAAAGAATCGAATTATCCTCAACATAGCTAGGAGTATGCTCAAAAGCAAGAAACTGCCCAAGGAATTTTGAGCGAAAGCAGTGGCGTGTGCTGTATACTTGTCCAACTGATCTCCAACAAGAAGTGTTTGGGGAAAGACACCGCAAGAATCGTGGAATGGAAGAAAATCGGGTATCTCCCACCTGAGAGTTTTTGGGAGCATAGCCTTTTACATGTACCAGACGAGAGAAGAACCAAACTTGATGACAAAAGCGAGAAGTTCATCTTCATTAGCTATGACAACAACTCCAAAGGTTATAAATTGTACAATCCTAACAATGGGAAGATTGTAATTAGTCGAGATGTGATATTTGATGAAAAAGGAGAATTTTATTTCGGCTCGAATATAGATGACTTCAACTTCTTTCCCGACTTTGAACAGGAGAATGAAGAAACCATTATAGAGTAATAAGGAGATGTTCAACAAGAGACCACTACTCCACCTACCTCACCAACATCAACCACTCACGGAGACTCATCACCATCGTCAAGTGAAAGTTTCAATGAAAGACTTGTTCCCCATACAAAAAGTCTATAGGATCTCTATGAGGTAACCGAAAACATGATAATCTTACACTCTTCTGCCTCTTTGCCGATTGTGAACCAGTAAACTACCAAGAAGCTGCACAAGACAAGTAGTGGAGAGACGCGATGAATGGAAAAATCAGGGCCATTGAGAAGAATGACACTTGGGAGCTCGCTTCACTTCCAAAAGGTCAGAAGGCTATTGGTGTCAAATGGGTGTATAAAATGAAGATGAATGCTATGGTAGAAATAGAAAGACACAAGGCGAGGCTAGTCGCAAAAGGATATAGTCAAAGAGCTGGCATTGACTATGATGAGGTATTTGCTCCTATTGCCCGCTTAGAAACTGTGAGATTAACTATCTCCCTAGCAGCTCAAAATAAGTGGAAGATTCATCAGTTGGATGTAAAGTCTGCATTTCTAAATGGAATACTTGAAGAAGAAGTCTACATCGAGCAACCTTTGGGATATGTATCAAAGGGACACAAAGATAAAGTTTTGAATCTGAAGAAATCTCTTTACATGTTAAAGAAAGCACCAAGGACGTGGAATAGTCATATTGAAAAGTACTTTCAAGAAAATGGTTTCAACAAATGTCCATGTGAGCACGCTCTATATATCAAGATCAAAGATGGGGATATTTTGATCGTGTGATTATATATGGATGATTTGATTATTTCCGGAAGTAACACAAACATGTTCAATGACTTCGAGAAAGCAATGGCGAAAGAGTTCGAGATGATAGATATTGGGCTAATGGCGTACTATCTTGGCATAGAAGTTAAACAACAAGAATATGGAATTTTCATCTCACAGGAAGGTTATACAAAGGAGATCCTTAAGAAGTTCAAGATGAATGACTGCAAGCCAATTAACACACCATTAGAGTACGGAGTTAAGCTATCAAAGAGTGACGAAGGCGAAAGCGTAGATCCAACTTTCTTCAAGAGTTTTATTAGAAGTTTGCGCTACCTAACTTGTACAAGACCTAACATCCTCTATGCAGTTGGACTTGTAAGTCTATACATGGAAACCCCAACAACCTCGCATTTTAAAGATGCAAAAAAAATTCTTCGCTATCTCAGAGGTACAATTAGCTTTGGTCTATTATACTCTTTTTCTAATGATTACAAGCTTGTTGGTTATAGAAATAGCAATTGGGGTGGAGATACAGATGATAGAAAGAGCACCACAGGGTTCGTGTTCTTCATGGGAGATACCGTTTTCACATGGATGTCAAAGAAGCAACCAATTGTCACACTCTCTACATGTGAAGCTGAATATGTAGCTGGTACATAAGAGAATGCATTACAAGAAAAGATGTGAAACTGAGGTATGTAAAATCTAGAGACCAAATTGCCGACATCTTTACCAAGCCAATGAAGTATGAGGACTTTGTCAGATTAAGAAATTCTATTAGCATAATAAAACAAGTTTAAGAGGGGATGTTGAAATATAAACTTGTTTTGTATTTAATCAACCAATTTCTAAGAAGCGTCCTAAGTTAGGTAAAGTGTGTTTATTTATTCTTAGTGCTTCATAATGGATGAATATGTGGAAGAAAATTGTGTGGCTTATAAATATGTGTATTAATTTAATTTGAACAACATTGAGTGCAATTGATTTTCTTATAAATACCCATCATCTTTGAGTTCTTAGAATCATAAAATAACAAGGAAGACAATAAGCAAAGCTTATTAATTATAATAGAGAGAAGTTAAGTTGTAAGAGTGTTTTTCTTCTTTGTAATAATATTTGAGTGCTAAATACAAGATAGTTATGTGAGTGTCTTTGAAAGCTTATTTCCAACAAGCAAGTTCTATTGAATGAATGTCAAAAAGAATTTCAATAACGCATTTCCCCAAATGTTTCATATAACCCATCGGATACTTGATGTCACTTTTTTCCATTGTTTCCTTGTGAAATGGTTGAAGGCCATTAGCTGAATCCTGGGACTGCCAAAAAGATGTTTTCGTCTGGAATTCGTGTCGGCTTCTAAAGCATCAAGGACCAAAGCATTGATACAATAAACGATTGTATCAATAAAAAAATTGGTATCCAATCAAGCCCTCTGAATGTTCAAAGAAACTCAAGTAGGGTTACATGTACTGATATGATTGGTGGTCTAGGTAATATTGGATACTCTCCACCCCGAATTGAAGCTCAAGTAGGGTTACTTTAATATCCATAGTAAATAGCTTGAGACATTTTTCTTCTATTTTGAGTAGAACAATGATAATATTATATGTTGGTGCTATATATATGTATACATAATATGTAATGTATCCTCTGCATATTTATAAGAGTCAAAACTCCAGGCGTTAGGCTATATTCAACCATGGGAGGCAGTGGTTTTGCTACTCCACTAAAAAAATTAAGGAAAAAAGAGGTAAGAAATTAGGCAAGTTTTCTTACCTTGGAAGAACTCACGGAAGCTGGAATTAGAAGTTTCGAGTATAAGGCACGATAAAATCGATTATAGACAATCTGATTTTTGGATGAGATCTTATTAGTTCAATATTAAAGTTCGTCAAGTGAACCTGCTGATTCTAGGAGGAATTCAGCAATTTGAAAACATTTACCATTACTTTAACAAAATGTGGCATACTCTTTATCACAAACAAATTGACAATCAGCTTACCAGCTGAAATAACATTGGTGTTTGGACCTCAATAATGTCATCAGCTTCATTGCTTGCAACAAGTGGAAATGCTCTATTGACTCTATATGGGAGATAAAGAAAGTGACAAAGAACACAAGTAAATGTTGTAGAAAAATTCTTCCTGCACTGATAACAGATGATATATATCGGAGAAAAAAAAACGATCTGGGTTGGGAAAACCAAGGTTCATTATTTTGTTGATATGGAAAGCTTAAATACAAAACACAAATAAATATATTTCAAAAATAAAAGGAGTTGCATTTACGTACAATTACAATGATGATATAATGGGTTAACCAGCTCTCTAAGAGCATCTCAATTCTTCAAAAATGAACTAGATTAACCTATTTCGCACTTTAAAGAGGGAAACATAGTTGTGTACTCTGGTAACTGATAACTCCAATAACCTGAAGAGCGGGGTATCTCATACTTCAAATTCTGAAGACTTATGTGGCAATTGGAGTTGTTATTTTAATGTGGTTCATTCAAAGCTCTTTAATATCGTCTTCAAAACAACATTTTAAAGATGTAAGTAGGTGTAAATCCGTGCGATACGCGGGCTGAACAATTCAAAGTATCATTGAGCACATAGTGTTTTCTTTTTATTTTTTATATTTTTTCTTTGTAAATAAATAATAATAAATGACAACTTCTAGCTATATAATATTGTAATTTCAACAAAAATGTGTCGTAACATTTATTGCCTTCAATGTGACCAAACAAAGACAAATCCTCTATTAGTTATAGAAATGAACCGAATATTGAGGAGTGTAACCAATTTAGAATAGTTTGCTGAGTATTATTTTCAATTAACACCTACCGTCCAACTCCGTTATTTTTTGTCAAAAAACAGTGGGCGCTACACATTATAACATTTGAGGTATTTTGGTTAAAATCAATATAAATTTTAAATAAATGAAAATTGGATAATAATTCTTTTAACAGTATTTAAAAATATGGAAATTAAAAAACATGTAAAAAAAATTCCCAATTTAAAAAAACATTTTTCAATAAAAACTAAAAGATTTCTAATGGATAAAAAACAAATTTCCATCGAAAGACATGTTTTTAATTAAAAAAATCATAATAAAAATAGGAAAATACTACAAAAATCTACATAAAAAAATGGAAAATATTTTTAAAAATTCGATAAATAACAGAATAAACACTTTAAACTATTTAAAAAAAAAATTGTGAAAAAAACTATTTCCAATAACAGAGTAGATAATCTAGAGAAAAATCTTAAAAATGCGTTTAAAAAGTCCACAAAAAATTGAATAAAAAGTTTAATAAAATATTTTGAAAAAACCTATTTGCAATAACAAAGTAGATTTCCAATTTAAAACAAATTTCTAATAAAAAATATTCAATAATTACTGAAAATCGGGAAAATACATAAAAACAGAAACATAAATAAAAATATGGAAAATACATAAAAAAATAAAAAAAAATTCAATAATCCGAAAAAATATTTAAAAAAAATTGCAAACTGAATAATAATTCTAAAAAGTGTGAGAAAAAGACTACAAAAAATGATTTTCCAGTAACAAAATAGATTTCCCGTAAAAAAAAAATGCCTAATAAAACCAGAAAAAATATTCAATAATTACAAAAAATTTGGAATATACAGAAAAAAATTATTTAAAACTATAATAAAAAAGGAAAACAATTTCCAAAAATTAAAAATCTAACCTTGATTAAAAAATCATAAAAAATAATTTGGATTAAAGATTAGAAACAAAAAAAATGTTTTTATCCAAAAAAAATATTTTATAGCAAAATAAAATTGATTTTGAGGAAAAAAATATTTTTATCCCCAAAAAACATTTTCAAATAGATAAAAACTATTATCAAATCTCACAAAAAAGAAAAAAAAAATTCTTCCAACAATCTAAAAAAACTAATCTAAATATTTACCCTCATTTTCTATAATATCACAACGCTCACCATTTCATTATAACATCAACGCAAATCGTTCGCAGATCGGCTACCATACTTTCATTATAACATCACAACGGTCACCATTTCTTTTTCAATAATAATATACCTTCATTTTCTACGATTGTCCTACTACCGACATCACGGCGCTCACCATACTTCATCCCAAATCGATCGCAGATCTGCAACCAGTCACCGAAACTTCGCTTGATGCCTAAGGCGATTTGTGGATTGTATTGATCGGGCAGAAGATTTTCAACATCACTGATTCCATTATTGCCACCAATAATGCTGCCCACTATGCTTTTCGACTTCTTCATCAAAGGGTTTGGGGTGGAGGCATTCACCCTCAAATAGTAGCAGTTTTTTGGTAGTAGGAGGAGTGGGTGGGGTTAAGTAATATGTTGGAGAGCTCACTTTGAACAAAGACAATCATTTCTTAGTCCATTGGTGCCTCGACCTCTACCCTCTGCTGGGGTTTTTATTTCGGGCACCATGGTTTATAGGGGTTTTGCAACAAATACCAAAAGATGTTGAGAGAATTCAAAGGGTTTCATTCCAACGTAAGAAATAAAGAAGTTATTTAGCGTGTAAAGTAGAGAGATAATGGAGATTAATGCTAAACAGTCGTTTGTTCAAAAAAAATATATTATAATTCCTTTTAATTTATTGTCCACGTGGACATGCTAGGTGAAAAAGCAAAACTAAATGCTTAGGCATCTGTAGTGGGAATGTCTAAATTGATTACGTGGAGATGTAATTTTAGATTGTTTTGGGTAGATTGTTTGGCGAGGTTTTACACTGGGACAACGTAAATGAGGGACATGGGAGTGTTGGGCGTTAATAATTTTACCGCCCAGATCTGGGCGGCTATCATCTTACCGCCCAAGCCAACACAGCAAATCTGGGCGGCTAACATATTACCGCCCAGTTCTAACCAATTTTTTACCGTTAGCCTCTAGACGTTTATAGCCGTTTATACCCGTTACAAATATATCCGTTGTAACTAAATATTAATTATATATTTACCCCCTGTAAATAACATTTTCTCCTCTTCTATTTTTCATTCTTATTACAAAATTACTTCTCCTACAATATTTCCTATTATTCATTCTTATTATAAAATTATTTCTCCTACAAAATTATTCATTCTTATTACAAAATATCTCCTACAATATTCTTGAATATTTTTTAAATCCCAAAACTCAAAGACTTATTTTTTATATATTCAATACCATTTATTTTAAATATGTTATCTATTCAAAGAAAATGGTGTGGCAAACTTGCAAAACCTAATCCCATTCCACCCCCATCAACGAATTTTGCCAGTCTTGTATCGGAATTATCATCAGTTGTTTGACGATAGTTTTTTGCATGTGAGAGACATGATTGTTGATCCTACAGCTAGTCCAATCGACAGTCAATTTCATATGCGCGGTAATATCCACGGTCCGATAGAGGTGTATGCTAAATTATCCCATATTCCATTTGTGTGAGCGGCCATTGGGAATTTCGATTTTAGTCATTTATTTAGCGAATCTTTTCCTAACTCCGACAACCAATTGACTGGAGCGCTCGTAAGTAGGTGGTCGGAAATAACTCATACATTCCATCTACCTATTGTGGAGTTCTTTTGATTGATTGGGATTCTGCTGAATTTTTGTCATAAAGTTTGTTGAATTCATCAGAGTTCTCTAAAATGAGCGTTTGTGAAGTCGCACTGTTGGCTGCCGCTCTTTTCTTCCCTTTCAGTTTCGCAGCTTTACGTCCTTCCGGTCTTTTCAACGGATTATTGAATTCCCTTGTATCACTGTCGTTCGAATTAAGCGGGTTCCCATTATCTTCTTCATTAGTATATTGTGAACCAGTGGTCGACATCGAATACTTTGGCAAATCCTTAAGCACCTCGTAGCAGTGGTCGTAATTGAATTTATGACCCGTTTTTGATAGAAAGTTATCACGAGCTCGTTGAACCTATCAAAAAAAATATTCTCGCATAATTTTTGCAAAATGAATATAAATAAATATAAAATAAATAAATATTAATTGTAATTACCCATGAAACCTCCGCCGTGCCGCTTTCTTTCCCCCTACCGTATGTTTTGGACAAGTTCGCCGTATACAACACACAATCTGTGTTAATTTTCTGAAATTTTCCCTGTAATGTATTGTCAGACCATCTGCAAATGACACCCTCGCTTGAGTTATATTCGTTCATAATTCTTTCCCATAATGTAGAACCCGCTTGGTTAGTCCCCATAGCACCATCTATAGAAAATTTAACGTATGCCATACAAAGCAACACCTCATCGTGTGCATTAAAATTTGGCAATCGACTAGAATTAGACGGAGTACTTTGAGAAGAAGAATCCATTATAATTATTTAAATTATAATGTTCAAAGATATAAAATACTTTTGTGTTCAAAGTGTGTGAGGGATGTAATATAACTACACAAAAATAAAAGTTACCGTTGTAAATATGTTTTAGCCGTTAGAAAAGTTACCGTTTGGAACTTATATTTTTTTTTTTAAATTGAGGTTGGGCGGTTATATGTTTACCGCCCAGAAAATCTGTGCGGTTTTATGTTTAACGCCCAGTCTGGGCGGTTTTGTGTTTAACGCGCAGATCACCTAGGGCCCACTTACACATTGTGTTTCGAGTATTTACATTTTCATTTCGTCTAACTTTTCTCTCTCCTCCAACTACCAGATTATTTACCCACTGTGAGATGTAAATGTGTAGTTTTACACATTTACATCGCCCAGTACAGATGGTCTTATATAACATTTTATAGTAGTATAGAGATTCGGCTCCTCTCCATCTATCCAACGAATTCATTTACTATATCGTATTTGTATACTAGTGAGGCCTTTTGGGTTCTCCAAACATTGTTTTAACTCTTTATTGATATTGACATATATTTATTATACCCAATGTTTGGACAGTTTTTCTTTGTTATAGTTTGTGTTTTCTTTAACATAATATTGTGATAAAGGTTTTAGGCAAGAACATCAATTGTGGGAATAAAATTTATTCCAAATAATTAAAAGAGTAAGAGGCAAATTTATTGTGCTTTAAAATTACGTGTGCTTTAGAGTAAGTGGTTTGTAGTTTATACAAAGAAAATTTACACTTTTAATATTATATAGTTCAAATATGAATCATAAGTTCATTATTAATTTTGTGTACAAATCAATATTTTAAGTTATTAGCCATATTTTTTGGACAATATAATTCAAGTATTATAAATAGCATAAAAATTTCATTTGAAATTTATTTGACAAATGTATCAATTAAAATAATTCTGATCCTTTTATGCACGGTCCAATATTACAGTGATTTTTTTATTTAATTGTCAATTTTTTTGAAATATATGTACAACATATTGTGTAATAAGACGATTGTTCCCAATTATTTTTAATTTATGAACTTTTTAATTATTATAGTACCCTCGCGCATCGCACGGATAGCATGCTAGTTACATTAGTGTAGCTGTTTATTGCA
The DNA here is from genome assembly GCA_949130495.1 of Sambucus nigra. Classification (NCBI taxonomy): domain Eukaryota; kingdom Viridiplantae; phylum Streptophyta; class Magnoliopsida; order Dipsacales; family Adoxaceae; genus Sambucus; species Sambucus nigra. The sequence continues at coordinate 160,105,699 of OX422209.1, read as the reverse complement.
TATATAATATTTTGGTTAAATGTGATAAAGTTTTTGCTTATGCTGGCATTTTGAGAGTCAATTTAACCCATAAATGACAATAAGATCCATGAGGCTTAAGAATGTGCATACTTCTATCAAACATTATAACTCGAATTAATTATTGTCATTTAAGTAGCGCTAGTACGCACCATATAGACAAATATTAGGGTAAAGCATGACAACATATATATTGGCCGTTAGAAGAGCCGTTAAAAGTCGCGAATCCATTTCAATATGAGATTATGCGTGACTTTTATCATCCTTATTTTTGGATGAACTTGAAGTTTTCTTGTGATCTTTTTTACTATTTTTGTCCACCTCAGGTGCAACAGCCTTAGAAATAAGTAGTTGAAATTGTGAAGGTTGAATATCATTCAAATACAACAAATAGTGAGAAGGGTAAATATATTTTGCATCATAACCCTATATTGTTAAGTAGAGACAACCAACAACTGAATAGTTGCAGAATATTGTAGGAATAATGTTGAATACAAATTCAGATATACCAATAAACATTACTAACTCAAAATTGGTACGGGGTCTCAGAAATACCGTAAATAGAGAAAAATATGCATCTACCAAACGCTTGGCCACTTTAATCCTATCACCATGGTGAGATAGGCGAATTTGTCTTAAGAAGTTAACCTGCATATGAACATGTTCAGTTCAATGAAGTTTGCAAGTTAGATGCATTCTAAGAAAATCATGGATATGGAGGTTATGTAACAACCCTCCCTTTTGGAGACAATTAAATTCCATAATTAAGTATAATTTGGAATTTGGAGAATTTCTCGAAATAGTAATTTTTGGGATTTTCGAGGATTTAATGATTTTCGAAGGGTGTTATAAATTATTTTGGGACTATATAGGTCGAAATATTTTATTTTTATGTCGACGTGGAGTATAGCGACAAAAGATGTAAGATTTGGTGTTGAAAACCCGCATTTAAATATTTTGGGTTAGAATAGTGATTTACGGTCAAGTACCTCGGATGGAAATTTTGACTACACCATGATTCTCGGAATGTCCGAGATAGTCGAAAAAGAGTGTCCGATTGTCGAAATTGAGTTCCGGGTAATTTTGGAGTTAAATAGGCTCGTAATTGGGTAAACGAGTCGTTTTTGGGTTTTAAAGGAGTTAAACTCTTTTCTCCTTATAAAAGGAGGGATAGGGGGAGAAGAGAGAAGAGAAAAGAGAAATAAGAGAGGGAAAAGAGAGAGAGGGAAGAAAAGAGGAAAAAGGGGGAGATTCCGGCCAGCCTCCGCGGGATTCGGCTCGAGGACGTCGGATTTTATCCACGAGGCAAGTGTTTACTTGCTTTATTCAATTTTTGCATAAATATCTCATACCGTAGTTTGGTATAATCAAACCCTAACGATTTTGGGTCGGGTTTTCGTGGATAAAACGGGTTTTCGGGAGATAAAACGAATAAACCCCTAAAATTGGTTAATTGGAGAAACTTAGGTTTTATGTAAAATTAATTGGTGGTTTAGGGTTCTAGGATGTTTTGAACCCTTCATATATGGGTATTTGTAGTTGGTTGAGGTTGTAGGACGTTGGGTGAGGCGACAAAATCTTGGGAGAAGCTTTAATGGCCGAAACCGTCTCGAAGAAGACGATGAATAGTGTAGGCAGCGTGCTTACCGAATCGATTCGTCCTAGAGGCGAATCGATTCGGCTCTTGGTCAAAAAATAAAAATTGTATATATTTTCGACGCGGCCGCGTGGGCGCTGACCGCGTATTTTTCTGATTTTCTTTGGATTTATAGTGATTTTTCTACGGAAAGTTGTCCGAGATTGAAATCATTAGTTAGAACTTATTAGAGATAGATATTAGGGGTTCTCAAAAGAATTGTTAGGACCTCTAAAGAATTTGAGGAGATATAAAAACTTTGGTTTTGTAGTAATAAAACCAAGTTAGGATTTAAATGGATATTGGATTGAATTTTGGGTATTTTGGAGATTGAAAAATCGCCCAAACTGTAGCCCTCGAACTGGCCGAATCGATTCGGGTATAGGCCGAATCGATTCGCCTAAAGGAAATTGGGTTTCTGCAATGGGCCAAATCGATTCGGGTACAGACCGAATCGATTCGCCATTTATAGACCTGTTTACAGAATACTTTTCGAATCGATTCGGATTGGGAACCGAATCGATTCGCTTAGGTCAGAATTTCTAGTTTTCTCCCTTTAAGAGTATGGGGAGTTGAATTACCATTTGGGATTTTTATGGGGATTCCTAAATAAGGGTTTTGAGGATAAATAAACCTTTAAGAGATGATTGAGGTAATTAGTATTGAACAAAGTAAGGAAATACTTGGGGTTTAGTATCATGCTTGTATGAAAGCATGGTTATGATTCCTCGAGGGAATCTTTGGGATTAATGGTCATCGCTATATATAGTTGGCAAATATGGCCATTTATGTACATTCGAGGATGAATATACGGTATATGTATATACTATGTGATTAAAGTAGATATGATATGATGTAAATGATTTTGAAAATAAAATATGAATGTTTTCAAAATGGAAAGACAAATGATTTTCATAAATAATAAAAATGAGGATACACACCTCTCTAAATCGCTATCATAAGGGAAGTTGCATGCCTATGGTGAAGCCCCCTGACAAATTAACGCAGGGTGGATATAGTCCTATAGGCCATGTGAGCGCTTGTTGATATATATTTTTCTGCGATGGGTAGGAGATTCCGGGTGTGGTCTTGACTACCCCGCAGGCACATGGCCTCTTCCCCACGTCTTGCGTTGTAGGATCCCAGGTTGTCTTTATGAGAGGCCCTGGAAGATGATAGCCATTTAGGGGCGCGCACAGTGGGGAAACCCGGACGGGCGGTCTTAGAACGCGTTATATATTAAAGAAATTCATGATAATGGATTGGCTTTAATTACATTTCCTGGATATAGGAAGGGAAATGGGTTATATAAATTGGCTTCAGTAACACTTCCCAGATGGAAGAAGGGATGTGGAAACATATGATATGATCAAAGCATTTTTATGATAATGAAAATGGCTTTGAATACATTTCCTGAATATAAAAAGGGAAATGGGATATTTTGAAAAGGAAAAGCATTTTTATGATAATAAAATTGGCTTTTAAAAAGTATATGATTTGTTAAAGCAATTCATGATAATGAATTTGGCTTTTATATTTACATTTCCTGAGTATAAAAAGGGAAATGGGAAGTTTTGAGAAAATGATAAGTATTGATAAATACTTGGTAAATGTATTCTCATTCCGGGAGATAGATCCGGATGTATATAGTAAAATGTATATATATGTATAAATCGAGTGCCGAGGGTCTAATGGATCCTGACGATCGATCGTGACGCATAGTAGTGTATCGGTGGGGTTCCTTGTTTGGATTTCGCTTTGCGAGACACCCCACGCACGAATATGGCACTGTGTTGAGACTGGGGAGAAGTTTAATCCTTAGTGCTCTAATATTAGTATTACTTGTGGTATACATATTTATTTATATATATCTTTCTGTACTGAGGGACTGGAGGATCTCGACGATCGACCTTGCCGCATAGTAGTGTTTCAGGGGGGTTCCTTGTTTGGATTTCTCTTTTCGAGACACCCCACGCACGAACATGGCATATCGTTGAGACTGGGTGAATTTTATCCCTTAGTACATTGCTTGGACTATCTAGGATTGATAGTGGGTTTGGGATAGACTAGTTTAGCAGGATAGCTTGACTAGGATGTCTAGAGGGATGCGCTAGGAGTGCACTGTTAGTGGAGAGGTGAGGGGTATCTCATGGGAGTGCGATACCAATTTAAATATGAGATAAAACTATTTTTCTAAAAATAAAGCATTTATTCACTTGCAAAATATTTTCAAAAATTCGGGCTCTGACCCGTCTATCTACTCTCCTTTATTTCTATATATTATATATATAGGTGTCCAGACACAGGGACGCCTGGATGGAAATTCTTTCGAGTCAGACGTCTGCTGCAGCAGCTGTGGATGCGTGTAGGTTTTTGATAGCCGCTTCCATCCTTGTACTCTAGATAGGAGGTATTGTATAAACACTCGGGCCAATGGTCCAACTGATTTTATTTATTCTTCGCACTTATTCGATATGGTTGTAATTTGAACCGAGTGTTCGGTTATTATAGTTCATTTCATTTTCCTTTTTATTTCATTTATGCATTAAATTGTGGATGTTTTATTTATTGTCGTTAAAAAGAGTAGTTAAGTTAAAATTTTGACACCGGCCTAATAGGTTATTAGTAATTAAATGGATTTTCTACAGTGATGCTAAGAATGATCCATATGAGACTCCTGTTTTAATTTAATATTGGAGTGATCGCCCGGTATCTTATTAGGCGGGGTGTTACAGGTTAATGTTTAAAACTAAAGGTCTTATTACACCAAAATAATAATCAGAAATAAATTTGAAAGCGTATATTGGATGTGTCATCAAAATGACTTGAAAGAATATAGAAGATGTGCCAATTTAAATATGGTATTCCAATTAAGTTGCACAATAATAAACTATATGTCAAAAAATCAACTATTACTCATTTCAAAAGACTACAAACATGTCATATCAATTGGACACTATTCTCACAGAAATACAGATTAAATATTTGGATGCGTGTTGACAAGTTTAACATCTAGTACAAAATACACAACCGAATCCTTTGAAATTGCTATTCATAAGTGGTTGAATTATCATTTGAACTTGTAAAAGTCCATATCAACGTTAGATGTACTCTTTAATATGCATAAGGTCAAACACTCAACACATTTATAATGGTAGGGGACATATGTCAAACAATTCCATCGGACATGTATACTAAAAGGAGACATTAATGTGAGATACATATATATTGAATACTAGTCGACAAGAAAAATCCACTCAACTCCAAACCACAAACATGGATCAATGATTCCTATTTCATTCAAATTTTACAATCTCCTCATCTATTAGAGAGCATAAGCATTACTTGGGTCGACTAGTTACTGAGAGGTTCTCATTGTACTACATTTTGGAAATATCAAGAAAAGAAATCTGATTATAACTCCTCATCAGAATATTATTGTAGAAAGAAATAATGTAAAATATACCTTTGAGTATCCCTTTGACATTAGACCAGTGGCTGTGATAGTTTCATGAAGCTTTCGCCAATCAGAATCACCCAAGGCTCGCAGCATGGTAAAACTGATAATAAATGTGATTTCAAGGAATGTAATAGTGGTTCCACTTAATCTCTCCATTGTATAAGGGGACATACTTGATTTCCCTACATTTTGGTTATCACTATTGGCTTTGTACCACTCTTCATCATCACTATTCGGTAAAAAAATCAAGAACTAATTTAGATACCATATTGTGTAGGTTGTTTTGGACCACTAGCTGGGAAATAAAACTTACATATGATTTAAGGATTCGTAATTAAGAAAATAAACCAACATAAATACATAATTCAAAATTTACAAGAGTCATAACCCACAAAACATCCGATAAAGTGATCAAATTTTAAAGTATGTGATAAAACTTTATGCACTTTATGAAAAAAAGAAACATCACATCATGACTAAGTAAAAAAGAAAAAAAGATTCTTCTTACAAATGTGACACTAGAGATCTAAGACACATTTTATAACACTCATTTTCCTTGTATATGCATTGTGATGCACATAAACGGGATAAAAGGAATAAAATTGTTATGATCCAATATAGAATGATAATAACAACATGAAAATATTAGTCTACATTTTTTTCTTTTTGGTCTAACAAACACAAGTAACACATCACACTGGTATTTCATGCGTATTATATACTACCTTCGTAAAAACCATTCACATAGTGGACAAGTTACCTTATCCAACCTTTTGTGCATGCTATGAATTTTGTATATTAAGATGGGGATGCAAATTTTGATGGCGATATGCAAAATTCTTATAATTAAGCGTGAGGAAGAAGGAGGTATACTAAGTACCCCCCGAAATTAACTTAAACTAATTAAAATGCAAAGCATTCTAATCTAAGTATTTAATTTTTATTAAAATAAAATATGTATTAAAAACAAAAAATTTATCAAATACATTATATAAATTATAACACTAATGGATGATAAACGCTAGGGGAGACTATATACATAAAAAGTGTGTGTGTGTGTGTGTGTGAGAGAGAGAGAGAGAGAGAGAGAGAGAATTTTTATCATCTTTTTTTTTTTAAAACCAAAAGGTATAAGGATTTGTTATATACAATAATCCAACGTAAACGACATTTACGTCAATAATATCTAAACATAAACCTTTTATCTATTTCCGCAAATTTTGCATAGATTTTCTACCCCAAAATTTTGATATAAGCACTCGTAATCCTATTTGTATACTATCCTCACTCTTATCCGACTTGCTACGAATGTTTTTCCCTTTATTTTAATTATTATCTTCACATTGCAAATGGTATTATTAGTACAAAAACGTGTAACACCCCGCCTAATTAAATACCGGGTGGCCAGTCCCATACTAAATTAAAATAGAATATACAGTTGGCTCATTCTTAGCATCACTGTCGAAAACATATACAACTCACCCAATACTCAATTAAGCTGGTGTTAAAAAAATTTCAAATTTAAATTTCAACAAAACCATTTTTAGTTTAAGAATAACACAAAACATTTTATTCTACAACACTGATAACCAATTAGATAACAAAAAATAATTTGAATGCAATTGGAATAAACATTCCCAAATAATATTAATCCATTACAGTAATCCTAACAATATCAAATGTATTAAAATGACACGAATACCATAGTATTTGACCCCGATAGAAGAAGATAATTGAATCCATTGGGCGACATGCCCTACTAAGAGAATACTGTGAATCAAATGATGATAGGCGTCTAAGAAAAACTCCATAAATCCATAGCCTGTCATAATCCGCTAAGGTTGGCATCCCTGTTGCTGGACACCTGATATAGAAGATACAATAGAAAAGAAAATATGCAAGGAAACGGGTCAGAGCCCGAATGTGTAAATGATTTTTAAAACAGAAAGTATTTAACAAGTGCAATAAATCTTTTATTATGTACATGTTAGACCCAACTCTCCCTTGCCATTCTCACCTCTCAACTAGAGTGCACACTTAACATTTCCTATTAACCTCCTAGTTAATGGTTCCTCTTTTCTAGTCTCCATATTATAATTCCATCCCAATATCATAATCCCCGTATGTCCCATACCATACGTCACATTATTGTTCATTTACATTTCTCATCGTTTCTCATTAACATGAATCATTTCTCATTGATATGAATTACGCTTTTCAATTCTATAAGAATAAACATTCATTAACTTAATTCCATTATTTTCTCAATTCGCCTTTATCTACAATTATCACACAGTAGATGATTTGACCACAATAAATCCAATCATTCATTTAATCCATTATATATATATTCATATATAATACGGCACCTCGAGTCACAGCTGCGGTGCAATGCATTACTCTGCTATCATGTCCCAATATCGCTGGTCGCCGAAAAGGGGACAAAAGGTTCGGTGAGGATACCTCGAACCATTAACAACAACACAATGATTGGAGGAGAACATAGTTCTCATACCCATGGGTCACGCACATACCTACGTACCCACAGTCAGCGGACTTATCAACTCCCTGATAAGTCTTTCATAGACCTATGTTCTCGAGCGACAAATCAAAGATTCCATGGATTCATCAGGATATGACGGCCCTCACGCGCAAAACTCCCATCGATAGCAAGTAAGCTAGGTATGTCATACACATAATCATTAATCAATCAAATAGGTATTATCATACCTATAGTATACTAACAACAAGGTACTCACATTAACCTTAGATTATTCCCTTACGTAGAATTATATCTCTTTAAATACCACGTATTAAAATGTCATATCTTTACTTCATAATTTAATTATCCTCGCATCCTATAACATCTCTCCACTCCCGACGTCGTTAAGGTTCATGCGCGGGGCGTCTCGCAAAGTGAAATCCAAACAAGAAACCCCTCCAATACACTAATACTTAACTTTGTCGATCGAGGAGGTCCGACAATTTCAACTATGCGATCGGGATAACCTCATACCCTCTTTCAACCAAATGTGTTCTAAACTCCCATCTCTATCCAGGAGTCATACTGCTAAGCGCTCGTATTACACTTTGTCCTTGCACAATAAATAATGATCTTAAACTCAGCCCTTGATGTTCATATTGTAATCCTAAGGCTACCCAGGTGTTACATTCAATCACCACTACTGGACCTATCCTTAATCCTCAAGCAAACCAATTATAATCCAACAAATGAATCTAGCAAGCGAAATTTCTTTAACTTAATTATCATCATTCTAATCAATTTAAATCCCAATCAAATTAATTCAAATCTTATCAAGGGTCTACTGATATTTTCTAAGTCCCATAATATCCAATTAATAATCACCAAAGATCCACAAAAGTTTTGGGATAAGAAACAACATTAAAAAGAAACAACATCATGAATTCTCATATTTTAAATACTCAGAAAAATCAGATCCAAAAATTATTCGAATCATCAATCCCACTTCAGATTTGGATTCTACACGAAAAATTGAGTCAGGTATGTGTTTTGAGTTTTTTTCAAATCTCATCCAAATGCACTCAAAAAGAAGATCTAAACATTCCAAATTGGCTCTTCTCATTCCACTGGTTTTTGCCTCTTTTTCCAGAAAATTATCAACATATTATCTTCAAGAACACTAAATTATTTTCAGAATTTCTTCCACAAATTGATGAATATTTATTGTATTACTAACTACCTACAACATGAGTTTAATTCCTATATATTTTTAGATTTCAAAAAATCCATTAACAACTATATCGTTTCATCTTCCAAGCATGAAAATCATCTCTTTTTATAACTATCCTAACATGGACAATATACGAACTTAAATTGCAAATATCAAACATTTGCCTTTAATGAAGATCTGATCCTTTGGGGTTGAATAACATAGGTGGTTCTCCCTTTTTTCGGCCACTTTCGGTGGTGGTTGGTGGTGGTGACCTTTGGTCTTTAGTTCTCCTCTTTTCCAAGCAAACTTCTTTTTCTATCCAAGCAACCTTCCACTCTCTCTAAGAAGATGACTTTTAAATTTTGTGTAGAAGAGATGAAATGAACCTACATACACTAATCTCCAAATACTTATAATAGGACAAAACCCGAAATCACTATTCATCCCCCTTGTAAAATTACCAAAATGCCCTTCTGGGTTATCTTTTCATTTCCAAATGACCCGAGACCCAAATCCAACATCCAAATAGACTTTTTAGACTATTTCAACCCTTCCGGACGCAACGACGCAGTCAAAATGACTATAAGGTCGATAGAAAATAAAATTCCTTTTTAATTTAATAAATTAGTCCCGACACGTCCCATACCGCGTCTGACTAAAAATTCAAATTACCGATTTTATATCGCACCGTTATATCAATGACATCACATTAATATATTACCTAAATATCTTTAAGTAATATTCAGAATCATCCATTTTAATATCCACAATTCGGATAAAACCCAAATGAATTAATTTATAATAAGATCCAATTAATCCATTAATTTAAAATATAACCCATTTTAAAAGTCATTAAAAATCACGGGGTATTACAAAACGTTAGCCCAAACAAGTTTTCATTTCATCTGTTTTGGTTTCATCAAGATGAATCCCTAATATTTGGGCAAAAATGGATTGAAAAAGTTTGTAACAATCTCCTATAGATGAACCCCTAATTTTTCATTTTCTTGAAATAATTAGGGCAAAAATGGATCGAAAAAATTTTTGTAACAATCTTCAGCTAGTTGATTAATAATCTAAAATTATTAATCATAATATTAATCTTTTTGTAACAACTTTCTAAAACATTTTCTTGATTAACAGTAGAGAATACATGTGAAGCATGTACAACTAGGTTATTATTAACTGTGTACAACTAGAGAATACTTGTAAATCGTGCGCAACTAGAAAATACATTTATAACGGTTACCTATTATCATATGAGAATCTGCTCAATGAGATATAGTATCAAAAACAGATTACTAAATGGGATATTTTGGAGCATGTGCTTGCATATATACCATAAAAACTGAATTTCTTCTCCTCCATCGAATCATGGGGTAACATGGTTATAAATTTCAACCAAAAAAAGGAACTCATCTTCACTTTTAACTATTTATCAAAAGAATTACAACCAAAAAAGAAACTCCTCTTCACTTTTAACTATTTATTAAAAGAATTACAACCAATAATCCATATTTTGGATCTTATCCGAGATAAAGTTTAATCCATCCAAAGTTTTCAAATATAAAACATTATTAAAAAGAAGACCCATTATTTTCATTTGGATCTTGCCTTCTATAACACAAACATTTCCTAACTTTCATCAATTACCATCATATAGAATGAGAATTCAAGAATAGCCCTAGTTGACAAAAACCATACGAAAGAGTACACGTCAGATCTAAAACAAAGATTTATAAATAAATCAAAACATTAAAAAAAAATACTTACTTTAGAAAAAACTAGTTTGTTCTCCTATAATTCAGTTAGGGTTTCGGATTCTGAAACATCAAAAATCTTATTCTCTCCAACACCATTAATTTCCTCTTTAACTTATTCAATAACCGTTGATCCGACAACTAGTTGTAAAAATCCGACGAAAAATCGTGTCAACTCACAGGAAAACTGTTGGTCCGACGATAGAGAGAGAGTTGACATTTTTTTTAGGTTCATTTTGAGAAGCATAAGGGAGCGGGAGCATGTCTTTTGAGGTTTTTATTCTTTTATTTTTAAAATACAAAAAATGTATTATTAACACTTATAAGTTATTACTAACACTAAAAGAATGTTAGTAATCATAAAAAACGGGTGTTACTAATAGTCCGTTTTGGTGTAATGAGTAGGATGATCGCCTCCATCCCATAAGCCAATGCAAAGGGTATTTCCCCCGTTGTTTGTATGAATGTTGTTCGGAATGTCTAGAGAATACCCATGCGCCCTTTTATTTTTTCGATTAATATTTTTATTCCATCGTGGAATGTATTATCCGAGGCATCTTCTTTCCCGTTTCTTTGAAGGTAGACCACTGAACTTTAATAGTGCCTAATACCGTTCTCGTCATATAAGCTTTGAAATAGGCTTTTCACGAACTAAGTTTTATTATCTATGATGATAATCCGAAGGATTCCAAACCTTGTTTTGATTTTCTTCTATATGAACTTCCTCATACTGATATCTCATATGTTTGCAAAAGGTTCCCCTTCAACACAATTAGAGAAGTAGTCTATACTGACCAACATATACTTTTTACTGCTAGATGTTAGGGGCAATGGGCTAAGAAGGAAGAGATGTGATACCAATTTGAGAGTTCATAAATTTTAATGGATTAAACTTATTTAATTAGAGTCAATCTTCAAACAAATTTGAATTAAACCCTAAACATGAAATTAGGTGATTGAAATCATGAAATCAACAAGCATGCAAATTTCAGGAAAAATCCCCGTAAGTCAAAACCTTTATTTAACAAATAAATTGTAAATCGCAACTTAAAAACTTACAAGAGAAACACTATAATTAATTCCCGCAAGAACCCACAAATACCGCAACCTTGAACCAACAATGACTCCCTCGAGAATCATAAAAATTACAGTTCCTCCTCCAGTAGTGAATACCCTCGAGTATCCCCACGTCCAGCAGTAGAGACAACACTCCACAAAAATAAACTTCGATCTAGAAGTGTTTGGGTTCCAAAGAAGATTCGAAAAAATATATAGGATTGTTTTGGCGAATATAAAAAGTGTTTTTAGCCCTAAAAAGTGAAGACTTGATAGTAGTAGTTTTGCAGTTTGCATAAATGAAAAGTCTTGATTGAAAAGCTTCACGAAACAGGTTTTGATAGGTAAACAAAAATTTTAAGGCGAAAGAATATCGTTCGAACGAATTCATCATGTCGTTTGAATGACATTGAGATGTCTTTTAAACAGCCCAAGAAATGACCCATTAAAAGGAAAACAGTACGGGTTCGTTTGATCCAAATTTGAATAGGGGCATCAAACGACCTATCTAATGACATTAGCATGTCGTTTGAACAACATTTCCATGTCGTTGGAATGATAAAAACAATATTTTTTAATTATTCTTTAAAACTACCCACAGATATTACAGATAACATTTTGAGTTTAAAGAACGCCTCATTTTGATAAAAAGCAATTTTTATAAAAAAAATATCCCAATACTTAGTAAAAAATCTAAGTAACTCAAAACGAAATTCGTACTAAAGTATACCTCATGTCGCGTAGATGTTGAAAATGATTCATATTCTGATCCGTCATCTTGAATGTGTGAATGTGAATTACTTTGACGGTTGTAAAGGGAAATGACATACATAATGTAAACTTAGGACTATGAAAAGTATGTCCTTAAAAATCTCCCCTATGTATATTCCAATACAAAATAAAAACATATGAATTATGAATAAATGTCTTATACAAATCTAATACCCTCCCAGAAACCCAAAAATGGAAAGATACTAAATATGAAAGTCCTCAAAAATCTTCAACTTTCAAATTTTCAAATCTTTTGCTCTTGATATTCTTTAGTGTGATTTTTAGATCCTCATCAAGGTCCTACACACAATAAACAAAGCAAATACCTCGTGATCTATCGAGTTTGAAGTGAGATAAACATAAATTAATCAGATAAACAAATCAAGTCAAGTATCCCCTATAAATCAAACTCTCACTTCCCCATAATTCTCCCCCTTTTTATTTGTTCAAAATAGATAAGGAAAGATTAAACAATAATAAACTAGAGTGTGTCACAAGAAGCACATCAAATTAAGCTCATGCAAGGATAAACTCAAAAGGTTTCACAATCTATTTTTTATTGTTCAAATTTGTTTCAAGAAAAATAATTTTACAAAAATAAGACACCGTGAATTAACAATAAGATAACCAAATAGTGTAAACAAAATGAATGGGTGTAAATAAATTCGATTAGAAAATCAACTCAAACATTCATAACATATGTTCACGGTGAATTTTGTATACTCTTAACGAATGAACTCAAAATCATCCTTAGGTGTTAGAATATTGAATTCAAATGATATCGACTTAATCTAATCAATAAATAAAAGTCTAAAATGATTTCCACACCAATAACATCTAAAACTATGTAATGCTTTTTCAAGACTTCACCGGATGTTCGAACCCGTTGATTTCTAACCAAACTCCCTCATTAATAATAGTTCTTTTTATTTTTAAATTGAGGTTCTAAATCCTCTTTTTAAGAGATTTCCTCTTGGCCCCATTTTGGTATATTTTTCTTTTTACTACCTTAGTTTGTTTTTTCGGATCTTTTCAAACGATGGCTTTCACAACGAGTTCACTTGCCTCTCACAACCCTTTCCCTATTTTTAAAGAAAATTAATTCACTTCAAATTTTTTTTATATTTTTAGGGGGAATTGGAATATTGTTCTCAATTATTAGAAGAACTTGCCTCTTCTAAATAGCATACATCCTTGAAAGACTCAAAAAAAGACAAGTACAAGAAGCATAAATGAGGTTCTTTATGAAGAAGAGCCCTTACGACATCAAAAATGAAAGAATATATTAGAGACAATCTTAAGCAACCACTAAAACAAACAAAACACTAATGACCTCTAGACATTTTTGAAGGAAGGAATACCCCATTTATCTACTTTGATTAGACATTTAAGCTTCTTTGGGAAGACATTTGCTAAGAGAAAAGAAATCCTCTTATTGACAACTGCTTATTTTAGTAAAGAAATCACCTACTTAATTAGCCTCTCTATGAATATGAACAATGCTAAACTATAGCCTCTTCAATAAAGTTCTAATTTTAAACATATACCAGTTTATTTTCCATGGAGTATGACCTTTATTATGAATTGGATCCACTAAAACTTTAGAATAACTCTCTATATCTATATCTATATCTAGGCCATAGTCAATGAAGTCCATGGCAAACTCCAAACCTTTAAGCAAAGCCAAGGCCTCTAGTTCCATATTAGACACTACACCCAAATGAGCATGAAAAGCCTAAAGCATTTCTCCATGGTGATTTCTTAAAATACCTCCTCCTCCTCCTCCTCCTCCTCCATTTATTGGATTTCAAAAAGCACTGCCATCAACATTTAGCTTTAGAGTGTCTAATTTAGGAAATTTGCTCTTGATCTGCATCTGCAATTTAGGCTTAGGGACATAGGAAAAGACTCTGTTTAAGAAAAAATCATTCTTAATATGGATCATAATTGAATTCATACTACGAAGGCTGTCTTCATATCTACATTTCTTTCTAAAGAACAATATACACCAACAAACTATAGCTAGGAAAACTCTAATGATGTTTTTATGTAGCTTTACCTCATAAGCCACCACTGAAAGAGCTTATTTCTGATACCTCTTCCTTTAGATCTGGTAATCCCAAAATCTTTAGATAATTGGTCCCATATTTTTCTTACTACATATCCCTCCCCGAAAAAGTGATCTAAAGATTCTTCTCTTGGGTTGGAACAACAATAACATTTGATAGGGCCTCTAAATCTAATAGATCTGATCTTCTCATTTGTAAGGAGGAGATTATTCACCATCTTCCACATGAATACTGACATTTTGATATGAATATTGTTGTGCCATATAAAGTTTGAGCTAAGTCTTGAGGGAAATTATTTTTTGCATATGTTCCAAGATGATGAAATGGTGAAGGTTCCAGTGCTAGTTGGCTTCCAAATATAGAATCTAGATTGTGTGGCATAATATCTTCGAAATTGAGAATTTTTTGGACCACATTTGGATTGAACAACTTCTGTAACTTATCTTTATTCCACTGATTGTCTTTCTTCCATAAATCTTTAATAGGACCTGCTTCAGTGGTTGAAACTAATTTTCATTCAGCTATACCCCAATTATCCGGAGCAATGTCGATTGATCGATGTCCTATACACCATAAAATTCGGTCTTCAGTCCAGTCTCTTACAAAGCACACTCTGTTCCAATTCTTAGCACCTCCCTTTCTAGTAGAAGAAATTGGGTGGTGATATCTATAATATGTTGCCCTCGTGAATTGATCCCATATTGAGTTCTGACATCTAAAAATCGACCAAAGTTTCATACTAGGAGAGGAGTGAATATCATTGATATTCTTTATACCTAGACCACCTTCATTTATAGGCTTAGTTGTTTTATCCCAGCTACCCACTGATATCTTTAATCCCCAAAGCTTGAACTCCGGAAGAATTTTAAAAGAAAGCCAGATATTTTATTGAGAATTGCTTTTGGAGGACTGATAGCTGATAATAGATATAGGTATACGAAGGACAAAAAAGATTTAATAAGGATAATTTTCCCTCCTAGACTCAAACATTTTGCCTTTTATCCTTGGATTCTATGTTTATTTTTATGCACCATATCTTCCAAATAAATGATCTCCTTCCTTCCGCTATATATAGGACAACCTAGGTACTTAATAGAGTCAAGTTTTAACTGAATACCTATACACACATTTAGATGATTTAGAGATATTGGACGTATATGCTTTGAGGCCATGATATTACCCTTTCCTTTATTGATTCTCTACCCTGACACTTCTTCATATAGGATAAGCACCTTCATAAGAGCATTGACTTCCTTCCTTGCACCTGAACTAAAGATTATAGTATCATCTTCAAAACACAAATGGTTAAATCTAGTGCAACCAAGTGGAATTTGTACCCCGCATAACTGGATTTTGATATGAGAGACTCCAAATTCTTTGATAGAACATCAGCCATAATAATGAAAAGGCTAGGGGACAGGGGATCCCCTTGCCTCAAACCTCTAGAATATTTGAATAAGCCATCAGCTTCTCCATTAATCATAATAGAAAACCAAGAATTAGATATTAGAATTCATATTAAATCAATCAATTATTTACTAAATCCCATTCTTCTCATAACCTTGAACAAGAATAACTAATAGACCCTATCATAAACTTTAGCCATATCCAACTTCATAATGATGTTTCCTCCAAAATTTTTGTGACGTATTCTAGATATGCATCCTTGAGCCAATAAAAAATTCGCTATGATTGATCTCCCTTTAATAAAACCTAACTGAACTGGGGATATGATTTGATTCAGAAGTTTCGCAACTCTATCATTTAAAATCTTTGAAAAAATTTTATTAATAAAATTTTGCATAATTATTAGTCTGAAATCATTAAAATAATGGGTTTTTTTAGTCTTTGGAATCAAGGCATTTTTTTATGGCAGTGGTGACTTTAGTAAGAGTAGCACTTGCAAAGAAACTATGCACTGCCTTCAAGACACAATGTTTAATATCTTCCCAAAAGAAATTATAAAAGTAACCATTGAATCCATCAATACCTCGACCACTTGAGGCCTTAGGACCCTTAACTTCTTGTTTTATTTCCTCCATTTCTGGACAAAAGAGCAACATCTAATTCATGTCTTCATTAATGGTCTTCGAAATATGATCTAGAACCTTATTCTCCCCATTTGGATTACAAACTTTTTCAAAATGAAAGGCTATAGAGAAATGTCTTATAGATTAATCTTTAATATCCTCAATTGTTTCTGCCCATGAACTGTATTCCTCCTTTATCTTGTGGATGAATAACCTTTTGTTCTTGATTTTTACATTTTTTTGCAAATTTGCAGTATTTTTATCTCCTTCTATTGCCCATTTTTCATTAGCCTTGTGAGTCCAATAATTTTCTTATATCTTGAGACGATTGTTATGATAAGTTGTTGCCTTATTCACCTCTTCTCTATTAATTTCAAAGGGATCCTGCTCATAAGATAAATCAAAAAATAACAACTGATGTTCAGCATCCCTTGCTACTTGAAAGCTATCACCAAAGCATGGTTTACTCCATCTATTGAGTTTTCTCTTGATTTCTTTAAGCTTTATAGAAATAACTAATATTTGATTGTGACACTCCACTTCTTTCCAATTTTATTTTAACAATCTTGATGCATTCTTTCTTCTCAGTCCAAAACTTTAGAAAATAATTTTTTTTAGACATCTGATTACTTGCCTTACCTGTCAAGAATATTGGATTGTGGTCTGACATACTTCTATCAAGATGAGAAACTTCCCATTATAGGCCTAACTCTTGACAGGCTTGATTTATGATAACCCTATCCAATCGACACCAACTACTGCTCTCCTTATTTCTCTTATTGTGCAAGGTGAATTTGGAGTCTTTGAACCCCATATTCACCAGACCATTATTTTTATACACTCTACAAATTTATATATGGCCCCTAAGTTTACTACATTGCCTCTTTACTTCTCTGAGTGATTATCAATAATATTGAAATCACCACAAATGATCCAAGATGATTCCCTTGCAATATCTGATAAGTACTCCCATAAGAGTCTTTTTTCATTTCTAATAGAATTGACATATACAAAGATGCATTACATTTGTTTATGACTACCATCTATTTGAACTTTAAGATAAATGCACCAAGGTATGTCTGAATTAAACTCCCATTTTATTCCTTCTTTGAAAAAGCACCATATTTTACTATTACAATTAGATATGCTAGAAGAAAAACCTAATTTGATCATAAAACTCCTTATCTTTCCAATATTCTATTTAGGCTCTAAAACTACCAAAACTTGAATGTTGTGAATTTTATTTAATCTTCTCATTGCTCCCTTTTTTTTATCCCCACTTACATTCCAAATGTGAGACTCTATCATTTAGAACCTTGGGAGTGATTAGAATTAGTGCTTGACCTTAGGATCCTTTTAGAGCTGGTGCCAAAATCATACTTGTTATGCCCTTGTTTGTAGTTTTCTTCCTTCTAGTTACCATAACAAATCCATCTTCTTTATCAGTTGTTAGTTGAGGAGTGATTTCCCTATTATTGTGAACTATAGTTTCAGCTTGTAAATCTTTGGAACTGGATCGAATATTTCTTTGTTTTGGTTCCCCTTCAGTAAGTGGCTCCTTCAAATGACTATGAAAATCCTCTTACTGCTCTCTAACTTCTATATCAATCCTCTTATCTAACAAATTTCTTATAACTGATCCACTTAACCCCTTAGAGTTTGGGGTTAGGGTGGACACACAAATTTTATCCTCCACTTGAGTTGATGGACCTTCATTCATAGCATGAGCAGAATTATCCTTGGTAGTATTTTTATTGAAGAAATGTGAAATGAGAGTTTGAGTAACTCTACATGTTCTAGTTTGATTTCTTTCAAGAATCTCCCCTTCTTTTACTTATGATTCCTTCTCTTCATATCCTTTTCTTCCAAAAGCTATACTGACCTATTATTTAGTTGTTTCCTTATGATTTTGCTTATCTTTTTGAACTCCATTTTGAATTTCCATTGATTGCTTTGATTCCATCTCCTTTTTTACATGACATTTATCTTGTTCATGACATTTATTGCATAATAAAAATAGAAATAAGGCAAGTCTTTATACACTATATTTGCTAAAATCCTGTAGCCTTGTCCTTGTTACCAATCCAAACTCTTGAAGGCAGGGTACTTTTAAGATCTACTTCCACAAATATTCTTGCAACACTTAGTCTAGCTATTGAATCAGTTGCCATATCAATCTTGAGGGGGTTGCCTACTATTTATCCAATGGAAAATAGAGCATTCTTATTGAATAAGTGAATAGGGAGAAGAGGTAATAGAATCCATGAAGGAATAATTGATGATTCCTTATTATGATGAAAATATGGGTCCCATTTGAATGTTCTTATAGAAGGTCATAAATAAACTATGTATCTTTAAGCCATAATCGATGTAAGTCCTATAAATGATCAAGATGAATCAAGAATCGACTTATGTGAATAGAGGACTTGCGATTGAGAGAGTATAATTTTTTTTGAATGTTATCTAAGGAAGGTCCATGCAAAAACTTACCAACCATGGAATATTTGAAGGGGGAGGCCATTTCTCAAATGATGGAATCTTTATACATGATTGCAGGTTCGCCTTTAAAGAGGGGTATGGGTTGTAAAGTTGTTTGAGATGATCTTAAAATACATACTGCATCTATAAAAGACTTGGGTTTAATGGATAGTTGGTCGTTAGGTTTGGTATGGGAGGATTCTTTTGGTGAGTTTCAGGAAGACGGTTTATTTTGGGAAGGTTGCATGCCTTCTCCTAGAATAAGAGAAGGATGGGAAGCCATGAAAAACCTAATTAGGGTTAGGATTTGTTAGTGGTGGCTACAGGGATGGAAAGAGAGAGAGAGAGAGAGAGAGAGATAGGAGGTTGGAAGATAGGTCCCCTTTCCCATGTTCACACTTATTTTTTCAATATTAAATAAACTCTCATGGGCAATGGTTCTTACATGCACGACTTTCGTATTTGGTTCATTTTAAATATATAATTGAGATGAAAACAATTCGACTAACATGTGATAGACAAGTACAAAAATAAAATAAATCTGTGCATGTGTGCATTAAAGGAAATCAAGAGTCAAACATTATAAAGAACATGGATGAAATTTGAGAGTTCACAAATTTTTAATGGATTAAACTTATTTAATTAGAGTCAATCTTTAAATAAATTTTAATTAAACCCTAAACATGCAACTAAGTGATTGAAAGCATTAAATCAATAAGCATGCAAATTTCAGGAAAAATCCCCATAGCGAAAAAACCTTTATTTCACTAATAAAATGTAAATTGCAAATTACAAACTTACAAGTGAAACACTATAATGAATTCCCGCAACAAACCATAAAGACCACAGCCTTGAACTAGTAATGAATCCCTCTGGAATCACAAGAATCGTAGTTGCTCCTTTAAACAGTGAATACCTTCGAGTATCCCCAAGTCTAGCAGTAAAGACTCCACTCCACAACGATAAACTTCGATCTAGAAGTGTTTGGGTTCCAAAGAAGATTCACAAAAGTATATGGGATTGTTTTGGTGAATCTAAAAAGTGTTTTAGCCCAAAAAAGTGAAGACTTAATTGCAGCATTTCTGCAATTTGTGTAAATGAAAAGTCTTAATTTAAAAGCTTCACGAAACATATTTTTAGTGGCTAATAAATATTTTAAGGCGGTGGAATGTCATTCGAACAACTTCATCATGTTGTTTGAATGAAATTGAGATGTCTTTTGAATGACCCAAGAAATGACCCATTAAAATGCAAAACATCACGGGTTCGTTTGATCCAAATTCGAACATGGGAATTAAACAACCTATATAAATACATTAACAAGTCGTTTTAACAACATTGCCATGTCATTTGAACGACATAAATGATTTTTTATTATTATTTTATAAAGTCCGCTTACAAGTATTTTTGAAAACATTTTAAGTTTGAAAAACTCCTCATACTTATAAAACTAGTTTATAAAAAGTATCCCAATACTTACTAAAAACTCTAAGTAACTTAAAACAAAATCCATACTAAAGTATACATCATGTCGCTCTGATGTTGAAGATGTTTTATATTCGGATTCATATTTTTGAATGTCTGAATGCAAATTTCTTTAACCGTCATAATGGGATACGACATACCTGATCTAAACTAGGGACTATGGAAAATATGTCCTTACATGGGTCGATGATATCAAGCCCCCGCCAGTAGAAAGTCCAAGGAATTGTGAGGGACTTGAGGTCACTAGCCTGTTGATGTAATAATAGTGAAAAGAGATGACAGTTCATGAATTTTCAAATTTTTGCAACTTTGTCCTTTTTGCATATATGACCACTGGTCCTCTTTTTTCATTGCCATAAATGCTAGAGACATGCCCCTATGTGGCTCCTACATTTCCACTCATGAAGCTCATAGAGGATCTGCTCGATGTCTTATAGGTACACGCAATGGAGGTAGAGGCCATAAAAAAGCATCGATAAAGCTTATGGTGTGTTGCTAAATGGAAGAGAGGATATTTCACCTGTATATTATTTGCATCTTTTTTATTAACTAGCAAGCATCTTCCTTTAGGTAGTTCTTATTGGATCCAACCAACTCGGGGTCCTTTTGATGACCTTAACATACTTGGAAAATTTTCATTTATTAATACTGAGATTATTGAGGATTCTAATTCAATTATTTTTTTCATATCCCTCTGAATAGCCGAATCGAGTGTAGCCAATGTATCTACGTGATTATCGTTCCCTCTTAGAATATATTGCACTTGTACATACTCAAACTAGGATATCATATGTTGGTCTTCTTCAAGGTATGACGCCATATGCTCATCCCTAGCATTGTAGTCTCTTGATATTTGATTTGATACCATCCCTTTGTCAGAAATGACATCAAGGTGACAATCTGCTAGGGAAAGTTCTTTTCGTCATCCACCAAGCAAGGCATCATACTCAACCTCATTGTTAGTGGTTTTGAACCCTAAGAGAATTTACTGTTCGAGAATATTTTTATCTGGGTCTATTAGTATTATCCCAAATCCCAACCCTTATAATTTGAGGCTCCATCAACAAATATTACCCATTTATTACCTTACTCGATCGACTGCAGGACCAGTTCTATAATTCCGTTGTCATTCACTTTTGGTTCTTGACTGAGGTTTTAAGTTAAAACTGGATATTAAACCTTTTCAGTTCTACCAACCACTTGAACATTTCTCTAGATAGTTCATCCTTACTAAGAATTTCTTTCAGAGGGAGTTAGAACAACGATAACATGTGTCTCAAAGTAATGTTCCACTTACTGGAGGCTATCACCAATGCGTATGCAAGATACTCTAATGGTAAGTGTTTTTTTTAGCATTGAGAAATGTATTTCTTGCATAATAAATTGGATTTTGACCCCCATTATTCTCACAAACAAAGGCTAAACTTACAGCGCCATTGGACGCTGCTAGATAGAAGTACAAAGAACCCTCGTCATCCGAAATGGTCAGCAGTTGTGGTTTTCTCAAATAGTTGTTTATTTTTTCATGTGCCTTGTTGTATTTTTTTGTTATATACTTCCTTCCTTTATTTCTTAAGTTCGTCAATGAAAGGTAAACATTTCTCTAAGGATCTAAATATGAAGCTATTTAGAGTGGCTAGCATGTCGGTCCACTTTTTTACTACTCACATAGTTTCGGGGGGTGCAACTTCTTGATGGCTTCAATCTAGTTGGGGTTTACTTAGAAACCTCTTTGACTGACTAGTTATCCAAGGAACTTTCCTGATTCTACCTTAAAGGATCTGTTTTTCTCGTTTAGTTTCATCTTATAGTATCAAAAGACTTCAAAAGCTTTTACCACGTCTACAAGGTGATCCCACTTTTTGCTACTTTTCACAATCAAGTCATCTATATATTCCCCCACCATGTCTCCCAATTAAACCTTTAACATATTTGTTACATGCCTATGGTAGGTATCCCTAGCGTTCTTCAATCTGCATGGCATCACCCTGCAATAATGCAACCCCAACGTGTTTATAAAATTGGTCTTTTCCTGGTTGGGGACAAATAATGGGATTTGATGGTGCCCTGAGTAGGAATTCAAAAATCTCATACGTTCATGGTTAGTGGTGGCATCGACACATTGATCTATCTTTGAAAAAATAAAACTATCATTTGGGCATGCAAGATTCAGGTCAGTTAAATCTAGGCAGACTCTCAACTTCCCATTGCTTTTCTTTATGACTATCAGGGAATTGGAATTCCTTTTATAGAATGTGACTTTAGAATTTTCTCAACTTATTCCTCAACAGATTTGGCCTTTTTAGGTGCAGTTTATCATGCCTTTTGAATCACTGGTGGATGTAATGGATCCTCATGGAGCTGGTGACACATCATTTTTAGATCTATTCTTGGCAAGTAATATGGTCTCCAAGAGAATGTCTTTATTGATTTTGATGAAAAAAACCAACTATGTTATTCTTTTGTGAGTGAACTACCTATCAAGATCTTCGCTCTAGGCTTATTGTCATCAAACACTACCTTCTAAAAGGATTCCATAACATGATCGGTAGGGACAACTTTGGTTTCATAAATATTAGGCTGCCCACACTTTTTCTGCTATTTGGAAGGTATGGAGCCTTCCTCTATCTCTATGACTTTTTTACTTATTCTCCTCCTTCTTAGGTCAGATGGTAGTTATGAATTTTTTTTTGTCTAAGGCTAGGTTACTCCGTATGTTCATGACTCCCTTGTCAATGATGTGTTTTCTCTTTTGGTGGTAGGTAAATGATATTGTTGTCACATCGTGTAACCACCCTCTACCGAGGATAGTGTTGTATGGAAAATCTATATCTACTATGAGAAACTCAATACTCTTATATATTTATCCTATATGGGTAGGGAGAACTACCTTTCCAAGGGGAAAAGTTATCATTCATGCAAATTCAATAAAAGGAACAGTGGCTTCCTCCAGATGTTCTATATATAGGTTCAACCATTTGAAGATATTATAGTACATCACTTCCGAGGAGCTCCCTTTATCCACCAATAGCTTATCCACATCCATGTTAGAAACTCAGAGAGTGATGATAGAAGCCTCGTCATGAGGAGTCCTTACTCTAAACAAATCATTGTAAGTGAAGATGATGTAACTCATATAATCAATATCTTTTCGTTACTAGTGTTTTCCCGTAATTGGTTTCATCGGGCCAATCTGAAAGGCTTCCATAACTATTGTGAGATATTTTACTTCCATCCTAAGGGCGCTCCTCTTATTTTTTTTTTTTGGGGGGGGGGGGGGTGTTAATGAACCATGAATCACGCAAATTCATGATCTAAACATTTGTTCAAGTCGTTATTTGATCTTAGCCCCCCTTGGATGAAAACAAATTTATGTCCCATGTCATCATCCAGGACGTTATCTGGTCTCTAACCGCTTGTATTATGCCATCTTTTTTTCTAAGAAGTCACTTATGTACCTATTGTGTACTAATTCCTTATGGTGGGACTTGAGTGCTTTTTAGTTTTTGGTCATGTGACTGTGATCTTTATGATACGCACACTTTAGTTCATGGTTCCTCTTCTTGTTATAACTGAACATCTTTTTGAACCACTGGAAATATTTATGACCTCTGTTCTTATAAAATATCTTATAGATCTATTTAGGAAAAATCGTACTAACTACATTGAAATATTTTTCGAGATTCTTCTTCCTAGCTCCTATCAGATTTCTATTTTGATTTATACCTTCTTTCTTATCCTTCACCTCTTTGTCCCGATTTTTGGATTGATTTTTTTGATCTTAATCTTGAATAACTTCAATCATCGTATTTTCAACCTCGACGTATTTCTAGATCATTGCCATCGGGTCATCGATTGTAATGGCCTCTCGCTTAGTGAGGGATCGCTAAAGCATAGAAGTGCTAAGCATATCAACTTGAAAGGATGCCATAATAACTTGTTCGGTTAAGTCCATTACTTCGTTGTACATATCCTAGTACTATCTAAGTTCTTCTTCGGTATTTTTCTTCATCATAAAAAATAAATCCATCCACTTGGGGATAAGTGCTTCTTGTAAAGAATCTAATCATGATGGACTGGGCCATCTTCTTAAAAGAGGAAATTGATCGGTGTGACAGCTCCTCAAACCACTTTTAGGAAGTGCCTTTAAGACTGAAGGAGAATGTTAGGAACACCAATCCTTAGTTAGTTTTCTAAAGCATCATCGCCTATCAATATTTCCTAAAATGATCATTGTGATTACTCTTCTAATCATACACCTTGAATCTTGTGGAGTAAATTTCTTGGGAGGTTCAAATTAATTCGTAGACCGACTGAAAGGTAATTTCATATGATAGGCAAGTGATTTTTTTAGAAATTTTCTTGGTAGTGCAAGTCCCGTGATGCGTTGGCGCCTCTTTACCTATTTTCTGATGAAGTGATAGAGCTCTTTGCATCCTCACCATTTGTCGGGGCATGGTATCCCTCCAAGATACCTTCAATGGAGAAAGAATTCCTCTTGTTACTGAGTACTCCTTCCTCGATCGCGAGATCTTCTTACCTGAGGTCTAGGAGCTCACAAACAATACCCACGCTTACACTTTTTATTAGTACTTCCTTTTATATCTTATCTAAGCACCATTGGAGCATGATGTTTTGTTCCTTTTTGGGATTGTTAGTAGTCGTTTCATCTCAAAGGCATTTCCTATAGTTGTCAATGAGCTTTGGCATATGGTTAGATTATTTAAAATCATTACTATTCATCATTCTATACTCACGAGAATGATAACTAGTATCAAAGGATTGGTAATACTCACCAATCTTGTATCCGACCTTCTGAGAAAAAGGGGTTAACTGAAGACCCTCATGGTCGTTGTGATTAACATAGTAAAGGGGATAGCACTTGTTGTTCCCATAACAGTGTTGTTGATTACCCTCCTACTAATTTACATTCATATGATCTTGGTTGGGTGAGTGAGACCTCCTAGGAACTTGACTAGTGGCAAAGAACTCAATTCGCTTCCCACAGACGGTGCCAATTATTAGTGGAGATTTCCTACAGTATTTGTATTTAATATGAATAAGACAAATTAACTATATTCACATAGAAGGATAATAAACACTCAACATAAGATATACATGGTTTGGAAACATGACTATGTCTACGAGATTTTTTCTTTTATTAACTCTGAGAATTAATCAACAGAGTTTTAGTAGTGGTCAACGATATAATATCACATGCATTTCTCAATAATGGGAGATTTTACATTTATAGAGAAGCTGAGGAGAGTCCTAAGCTCTATTAATAGTTATCCCTAAAAGTTCGTGCTTATCCCTTATCAGTTTAAACGAGTCCAAGTGATGAAAGAATGGGAGTCCTCCGTAACTTGGACTCTTCATTAATTGTAGCTGTACGTGGGCTATAGTTCTTATGATGACCATGTGCCTCTATAAATTTGGACCACAAACATACCATACATAAGTGAGAATGGTATGTCCCTTGTAGGTGTTCTGATAGTGGTCTGATATCCCCATAGTGTGCACAAAATATGATTATTCTTGTATCGTCATCCTTTAATCATTTTGCTCAATATTTCCTCTATGTTTTTATTTGTTGATTCTACTTTAAGGGTAATATGGAGATGATTTTTATATCTGGATTCCATATTCCTTAATGAGATATGTGACTTTTGGTTCAAAATTCATCACATTAACAGATGTTCAAATGGTAATCTGTATCGACAGATGATGTTTTTATATATGAATTGGGCTATCATTTTTGCATTTACAGCATAAGATTCTGCTATGACCACTTTAGTGAAGTAATCTATAGTAACTAGGATGAATTTGTGGTTGTTTGATACTTTTGGCATTACCTTCTCAATGATATTTACCCCCTATGTTGAAAAGGGCCATACTGACGTCATGGTGTATAGTTCTCTCAAAGGAAAATGCTGCAAATTCGTGAATCATTGGAACTTCTGGCACCTTTGGACGTATTTTATACAATCATATTGTATACTTGTCCAATAATATCCTTAGCGCATATTATTTTTTTACTAGCATGTGACCATTCATGTGAGGACCACCTTCTCCCCTGTGGATTTAATCCATTACCGATTCGGCTTCACCTTTGTCTAGACATCACATATGGGTGCCGTCAGGATGTCTCTTGTACATGTGTCCAATAAAATGATTAATTGGGAGATCCATCATTCGAGCTCCATCTTATCTTTTTTATTGTATTCGAGGGGACACTTGCCTCTTTGGATAAGTTCTTACGTCTTGGTACGTGGGGCCTTCATCTATGGCCTCAATCATGCAGATTTTGTACACAAACTCAAGTTATGCTTACTTGCATATGTCTATTTGTATTTTATCCACATCTTTCAAGAGGTCCAACATGGAGGCTAGGGTAGCCAAAACATTAACAAAGCTATTGTGATGCCTTAGACTACAGAATAATTAAACATCGTCGAATATGGAAGTAATTTCTTCCAGGTATACTTGTGGTAGAGAAAAATATTTTCTTTCCTAATCCTCTAATGTCCCAAGAATTGGTAAATAATGGGGGTTGAGTCACTATACACGCTGATCCATTGGATTCCTCTTTAATGAGCTATTTTCATTCTTGCAATATAAGTTTGGTAATATTGTTAATGCAATCATAGTGAAATTTTATGGTCATTGACTCGTGTTTCCTATCTAGAAAAAGACATAACATCCCAATAAACACCCATTTCTTATCTGCAACTCCGTAAAAGTATAACTGCTAAGTGAACGCTTCTTGATTTTCGATGACCAAAATGTCTTTATTTAGGAAATGGGAAGAAATCTTGCCTTTCTCATCCAAAGGGGATTCAATCCAGTAATCTATAATGGCTTGCCCATTGATGGACTTATGATACACGTACTCGATGTCAAACTCTATAAGAATGAATAAGCACTTAGCCATTCTACTTGTGAATGCAAGTTTTTCGAGTAGATAGTTTAAGGGACCCATGCGGGAGATCAATTTGATTTCAATGTAAACCATGCAATGACTTAGATTTTGTGTTTCCTATATGAGAGACATGTAAGATTTTCTAGGCCCATATATAATTGTTTGCTTGTGTTGAGCTTCCGACTGTCATAATATATGACTTGTTTTTTACGGGAGTCTTTGAGGTAATGAGCCACCATGGATTATGTTATAGCGTTGGTAATCACGAGATAAAATAGAACAGGAAGCCTAGGTCATGAAGGGGTCAATATGGATGGGTTAGTCATACATTACTTGATTTTATCGAAGGCTTCTTGGCAAGCAAAATTCTAGATATTTATAGAGTCTTTATAAAGAAGCTAGAAGATTATCTTAGATATAGAGGCAATCTGAGAGATGAACTTACTGATATATTGTAGCCTTCTCAGGAAGCCCTTGACTTCCTTCTTGGTTTTTTGCATGGCATTTCCAAGATAGCCTTGACTTTGGCCGATTCAAGTTCGATACCTTTTTTTATGAGGAATATGAGTAATTTCCTCTTAGTGACTTCGAAGATGCACTTTGAGGGGTTTAGGAACATTCGATACATCCTTAGTATTTCAAAGAACCTTCTTAGTGCTAGAATGTGTCTTTTCTATGTCTTAGACACTATAATAGTGTCATCCACATATACTTAAATCTCCTTACGTATCATGTCATACATCAAGGTGGTACCCCCTATTTGGCAAGTAGAATTATCAAGCTTGAGTCCAAATGACATTATTGTGTAACAAAAGTCCCCGAAGGGCTAGTGAAAGTCATTTTCTCCTCGTCTTCCGAGTTCATTTTGATATGATTTTAATTTTGGAAGCCATCAACGAAGGACTTTAGAGCATGGTCCACAATGTTGTCCATGATCATGCCAATATTTAAAAATCAACAATCATCTTTGGGATTAACTTTATTCAAATCTCTATAACTAAAGCACATTCTCACCTTCCCTCATGTTTTTAAGATGGTATGATGTTGGTCAGCGATGGGGAATACCCTTAAAACCCCAAGTTGAGTTGTTTCATGACTTCTTTTTTTAAACTTGAGGGACCATTGTAGTCCGAGGTTAATAAGCTTTTACTTGGTTGGTTTGGATTCTAGATATGTGGGTATGTGATGAACAACAATATTGACATAAATTCTTGTCATATTGTCATAAGACAAAGCTAAGACATCGATGTATTATTTTAGGAGTTAGACAATTTTGAACCTTTCCAAATCGTCTAAAGAGGATCCTATTCTAATTTATTTTATCTCGTCTGAAAACCCGTAGTTAACATTTTAATTTCATCAATAGGTTACGTGCGATTGGTTTGTTTGTTATTAAGATGTTTTAGGTTCTATTTTAATTCCTTGTTATGTAAATTAAGTTAACTACTTTGATCATCATAAATGTTTTGCACATAAGGATACTCAAAGTTAAAGTTCATTTCATCGACAAACGTATTGACATGAATTAGTACATCAAAATAGTTTTTCCCAATGGCCTTTTCCTTAAATGGAGGTTAAACATAGTAAATGGTGATTCCTCTTGAAGCATGAAACCAATATCAACCTCAAAAGGGTTTTCAGTCTCTGGTAGGTGGCAGAAGGCCCAACTTCTCTCTTCTACCATAACTTGTAGGAATATTTCAATATTTTTCAAATCTTCGAGCGAGTCCAAGGATGAAGGGGGCTTGTCTAATTACTTGATTACATCTGTTATCTCATGCAATTCTTCCTTTATCCATGTGGTATTGTCGTCGAGTAAATATCCCATCCTAGCATCTGTCTTCCTAAGTTATCTTCTACCCATGGTTTTAGGAATTCATAAAAAGGAAAATCGTCCCCCTCCTTAATAAAATTCCTATTGAGTCTAGAACGACTGGTTATGGGGGCACCCCTAGTTTATTAAATTCTGACTTCCTAATTTTTAATGATTTAATGAGATGATCATCGCTTTTATTCTTGTATCCCAATCGTTGTGTGTTACACTGTTGAGGTATTATAATGGGATCACTGATTCCTTATTGATTTCTCCCAAGCCCCATTCCTAGCAAGAACCTCATTCTCTTCATCATATGGGTTACATAGGAGCACCCATATTTATAATATGGCAGTGGGATATTTTCCATTAGTTGAGATAGTTTATACTAGTGGATCTATTTGAATACTGGGGATATATATGTTCCCACTTTCATGATGCATTTTGAGATCTAGAGGGTTGAGTCCCTCCCCTTTGATTAGGCTAAAAACTCTAGATATTGTGATCATATTTCCTTCGCAGAATATTTCAATTTCTAGTGCATTGATAAAGTGACACCTCCTATTTTATGGAGTCATGGTTCTCCTGAAAGGAGGTTCAAAGAGTCAAATTATCAATCACTTGAAACTTGATGATTTTGTCGAGAGGGTCAATTTAAATAATGATCTTAATAGATCCCATCACTCCTATGCGGATGTTGTCATATGTTCTAACAACCTGAGTGGTAGGTGTGATATCCTTTTGTTTAATTCTCAGACATTTGGCAGTTCTTAACGGGAAGACATTCAGGTCAGATCCATTATGTACAAGTATAATAAGTGTAATGATCCCATTTTTATATATTCATATATAGTTGATTTTGTAATTGCGTCTTACTTACTATTTGATAAATGTTATATTATTACATATGTGGTATTCTCAGTTCTTTATATAACAAAACCCATTTTTAAATATGAGGAATTAGTCCTGTATTGGATCAAATTGAAGTTTTGTGACACATCCTAAGCTAAATGATAAGTTTTGGGGTAGAAAATATAACTTTATGAAACTTTAGGGACTTGATTTTAATAAAAAAAAAATAAGGACCAAAAAGAGAAATAAAAAGGGACATTTTTGTAAATCAAATATTTTTAAGGACCTTTAAGAAATATTGAAAATATATAGTGTGAAATTACCAAAATGCCCTTTATGTGTAAAATGACCCTTATACCCTTAATACCTTTCCACCTCGTGCTATATTTTTCCACCACCACCTTATACCTGTCATCTATACAGATAAAGCTTAAACACGTGTTGTCTTTAGATAAAAACTAAAATATGTCGAAGTTCGATGAAATAAGACTGGAAGACCCCTCTGATACGCGACACTTCAATGCTGACTCGCCGTTGTAAAGGCTTGGTATGCTAGACATGTGTCAACACCGTGATATCTTTGGAAAACTATAAATAAGGCCAATGGGATCATTTGAAACTCATACCAATTCCTTGATAATTATAGAAAGAAATAGTCGGAGAAAGTGTGAAAAAGTTTAAGAACAAGTTCTTAATGTTCATAGTGATATTCATCTTAAGGTAATCTTCTGTAAATGTTATAATCCATCTTGATAGTTCTAATTTATTATTTTATAGATTTACTTAGTAGTTATGTGGGTAAAATACACTAAAGGCTTCACTCATCAAAACGTAAAATTTAGAAGAAATCCAAGTTGATTTTATTTTCAATACATGTAAACTTGTTTGAAATTATATATAAGCTTTTAAAAATGATTCTTTTTTAAAGTAATTGCTCGTTATTACGGAATCCCATTTAAGTAATTTCAAAGTCAAGACAGGTGAAATTTTGTCATGATGAGATGGTATTTAAGTGGTGCCCTTGTGACCCTTCGTCCCTACGGGGAATGAATCCTAATTTTTTTTGTCTAGATGAGATGGTATTTAAGTGGTGCATCTATGGCCCTCCATCTCTTATGGGATCCGATTGATTAGGTAGAACTATGAATTGAATTCTTCAATTACGAACAATGAGTTTTAGAACTTGAGAAAATGGTTTTTTGTAATCCTTTAAAATAAGTTATTATTAATATACAATATATAGATCGGACCTTATTTAGAACACGTACTTAAATCTTTTTGTATTTGTTAGATTAATGTGTGATCGAATACACAATATCTATAATTTCATCCTCCATTTTGGGTGAGTACTCTATGTCATTTCTTTTGCATTTTTATTATATGATATTATGCAAACTATATAGATTTTGTGAAATGCTTTTATTCTGAAAATGCATCTGATACTGATGATTCCGTCATTTGTTACATGTTTATATCTCTCCATATAAACATCTGATTGAATTATGAAATTCTTGTTTTGGCCTATGGAAACTCTCTTACTATGCTTGATGTAACTACCAGGTGGAAATATTTAGGTATACCTTCCTAGCTGGTTTATCGTTGGGGGGACCTAAACTAGGCTTTGATCTAGAGATCATGATTTTCTGTCTGTGTTGTTGTCGGCAGGAAATATTTGGTAACACTATTTGTCTAGGTATTAGAGCATACATGGCCGCTAAAATAAAATAATTGACATATTGCTCAATTGTTTTATATGTTCAGTTCTGAATTGTTTATTATAAAAATACAAATTCCTATCTTAATATATATGCATTATGTTCTAAATTGAATGGTATCCATTTTCTGAAAAACCCTGGAATGTCTGAAGATTGAACCTCATAAAGATTTTAGCTGATGTTGTATAAATAACCATTTTTTTAAAAATAAGTAGGCTCTCAGATGGAATGTAAGAGGACTATGTTGAAGATTTATCCTTTGGAGCTGTTTTTGTTATTGGAACGCTAGTAGGCTCTAAGTAGAATGTTGGTTTTATCAGATAGAGAATATTTGGCTCTCTAGTAATAGGTTTTAAATTTTGTCTCAAGTTGTAACTCTTTGATACTTTTAATATAAATGAAGTTTCCTTTAGAAAGTGACGTAACTCCTTCACTTTTAGTTTTCTACGATTCATAACCATGTGATTGTATTTTCGTTGCGTTTAATTAAGCAAAAAATTTAAGTCGAAATATTTGTTTCCTTGGTGGCATGTCAAGACACGCGTTCCCTACTACTATCTTTGGTCGGGGTCGTGAAAGAGGTGGTATCAGAGCATAGGTTATGAACTCGTAGACTATTGAACATAAGTTTCAAACGTTATAGATTTTAAGTTTCCAAACATAGGGTATAAGATTAAATATCCGACTTATGTGATAACCCACCACATGTCTTACATTATATATCATTGTTCTTTTAAATTGCAATCTTGGGATAGTATAATACATCTTATGTTTGGATATGACTGTAGAAATTGACCAAGACAAGATCAACTCCGAGAACTAGTGGTTTGAGTATGCAAGGAATGGAAGGTGCATACAAGGCGATTAAAAGTCTAGCAATGATTGTGGAGCATCATGTTAATAATGGAGCACCAAGGAATACTGAACTAAGTAAATATACTATTGAACAATTCAAGATGCTAAATCAACCATCGTTTAAAGGTACTCCTACCCCACTGAAGTAGAAAGTTAGGTGATGCAAATGAAAAATATAGTCGATGTTCTTAACTGTACCAATGAACAAAGGGTTTCATTTGCAATTTTTATGTTAGAAGGAGAAGACGAACTTTGGTGGAGAATGAGTAAGAGAATACATGAGGAATTGAATACTTACATAGGTTGGCATTACTTCTTAGTAATCTTTTATGAGAAATATTTTCCTCAAACAGTGAAGTATGAAATGGCAGCTAACTTCATGAGTGTAGTGCAAGGGAATATGACGGTTAGTCAATACGAGGCAAAGTTTATTGAGTTGTCCCATTTTTCACATGATGTGGTGGCAACAGATGCTTTAAGACCCAAGAAGTTTGAGTGTGGGTTAAGGTTGAATATTCGTAGTCAAATTTTCATCCTGAAATTAACATCATATATTGACATCGTGAGTTGGGCTACAATAACTAAGAAGGGTGGTGAGGAATACAATCGAATTAGAGATGGTAAGAGGAAATTTGGGGAACAAAAAGAAAAGAACTCGAATAATAGAATTTTTTTAGGAACACATCCAATGTTGGGGGATCTAGTGATAACAAATAGAATAATAAACAAATATGTCAATAATGTGGAAAGATGCATGGAGGAAGACCTTGTTATAAGGATTCAGGTGCTTATTTTAGATGTGGACAGAAAGGACATCAGATAAAAGACTACCCAAACCCATCAAAGGTTCCAATAAGGCCTTCAAGTGAAAAGAAGGATCAAGGAAGATAGGGTAGAATTTTTGCACTTTCTGATACCCAAGCTTCTAATGAAGTTGTGTCAGGTACACTTTCTATATGTGCACAACCTTTTAAAGTTTTAATAGATCCTGTTTCTACCCATTCATTTGCGTCTGTACGTTTTGTTAACTACTTTCTAAATATACCTTACCCGTTGAATCATAGCATACAAGTTTATACTCCTTCGGGTGAGTTATTGACAGGTATATTAATATATAAGTCTTTCCCTATAGATGTTAGTAGTCATAAACAATTCACTAATTTGATATTTTTAAACCTAAGAGATTTTAAATTCATTTTGGGGATGGATTGGTTAGCGTCGTATCATGCTAAGGTAGATTGTTTTAAGAAGAGAGTTACTTTCTATATTCCTAACCAACCAGAATTCAGTTTTGAAGGATATGGAATCCTATCTCCAATGTGTATTATCTCTGCAATGCAAGCTTGTAGTTTTCTTAATAAGGGATGTCAAGGATTCTTTGCAAGTGTTTTTTATTTGCAAATAAAAGAGCCTAGTTTAGAAGATATTCCTATAGCTAAACATTTTCTAGATTTTTTTCCAAACGATTTACCTAGTCTACCTCCTAGTAGAGAAATAGAGTTTACTATTGACCTTTTCTTGGAACTATATCAATATAAAAAACCACCTTATCGCATGGCACCTTTAGAATTAAGGAAATTAAAAGTTCAATTACAAGATTTGTTAGACAAAGGTTTTATTAGACCAAGTGTATCCCCTTGGGGTGCTCTAGTGTTATTTGTTAAAAATAAGGATGGGACGATGAGGTTATGTATAGATTATCATGTACTAAATAAGACGACCATTAAGAATAAATACCCTTTACCTCGTATAGATGATCTGTTTGACCAACTTCAAGGTGCACAAGTATTTTCAAAGATTAACTTTAGGTCAGGCTATCACCAATGGAAGATTAAGGAAGATGATTTTTTGAAATCAGCTTTCGTATTAGATATGGTCACTATAAATTTCTTGTGCTGCCATTTGGACTAACTAATGCACCAATTGCTTTTATGGATATGATGAATAGAGTGTTTAGGAAATATTTATATCAATGTGTGGTTGTTTTCATTTATGATATCCTTATTTATTGCAAGATTATTGAAGAACGTGATAAGCATTTAGAGATAGTATTACAAATCCTTAGAAAAGAGAAATTATATGTGAAAGTAAAGAAGTGTGAGTTTTGGTTGCCTAATGTCTCTTTTCTAGGACATGTCATTTCCAAGGAGGGAGTATCATTGACCCTTAAAAGATCAAGGCTATACTAGATTGGCTAATACCAACTAATATGATGGAGATTTGTAGTTTCCTTGAATTAACAGGTTATTATCGAAGATTTATTAAAGGATTTTCTAGCATTTAAAAACCTACATCTATGTTAACACAAATGAAGGTGAAATATGAATAGTCTCAGGAAGTTGAGAATAGTTTTCAAGAACTTAAGAATCTATTAGTAACTGCCCCAATTTTTACTATTCCTTTCGGGATAGGGGGATTTATGATTTATAGTGATGCTTTTAAAAATATTTTGGGGAGTGTGCTAATGGAAAATGGGAAAGTAGTAGCTTATGTCTCGAGACAGTTGAAACGACATGAGAAGAATTATCCAACCCATGACCTATAATTATCAGCAGTAATTTTTGCTCTTAATATCTGGAGACATTATTTGTATGGTGTGACTTGTGAGATATGTACCGATCATAAGAGCTTGAAATATATATTTACTCAGGAATAATTGAACATGAGATAAATGAGGTGGTTAGAATTGATGAAGGATTATGATTTAAATATCCATTATCACCCATGGAAAGATAATTGAGTAAGTCTACACCAAATTCAACATGTCTCATTACAAATCAGGATCCTTTGTTAAGGGATTTAAAAATTATGGAAATATATGTACGTATTTATTGAAATGGAGGAATAATCGCAAACTTACAAGTACAACCCATGTTGATGGAAAGGATAAAAATTGCACAAATAAATGACCTACAACTGAAAAATAATAGAGAAGAGTTTATTGAAGGGAAGATGATCGAATTTACGATACGAGATGATATATTGACGTTTCAAAATAGATTGTGTGTTTCATGTGATGCCCAACTAAAGAGGAAAATTTTGGGGGAAAGTCATTACTAGAGATTCACATTTCATCCCGGATGTACAAAGATGTATAGGGATCTTCAAGAAGTATTTTTGTGGAATAACATAAAGAGAGAGATAGAGGAATTTTCATCT
This sequence comes from Sambucus nigra, assembly GCA_949130495.1. NCBI lineage: Eukaryota > Viridiplantae > Streptophyta > Magnoliopsida > Dipsacales > Adoxaceae > Sambucus > Sambucus nigra. The sequence continues at coordinate 160,069,925 of OX422209.1, read as the reverse complement.
CAGTGTTATGTTAGTCAATAAGTAAAAGTTAAAAATCAGAAACCATCATGATTACTATAACCGTACAAATCCTTGAGTGGAAATGGCAACATATTACCATGGATTTTGTGACAAGTTTACTAAGGAGTTCAAATGGTAATGATTTTATTTGGGTAATTATTGATAGGTTAACTAAATCTGCTCATTTGTATTCCATTAATATTATCCATTCTTTACAAAAGTTAGATAAATTATATGTGAGGGAAATTATTAGGCTTTATGGAACCCCAATTTCAATTATTTCTAATCATGACTTTAGATTCGTGTCTCGCTTCAAGAAAATCCTACAAGTAGCCATGGAAACAAAATTGAATTTCAGCATCGCTTTTCACCCTCAAACGGAGGGACAATCTAGTAGAACCATTCAAACCTTATAGGATGTGCTTATGGAATGTGTACTTGACTTAAAGGGGCATTAGGATGATCATTTACTGTTAGTGGAATTTGCATATAATAATAGTTATCAAGCAAGTATTCAAATGGCTCCGTATGAGGAAATTTATGGTAAAAGGTGTCTTTCCCCTGCATGTTGGGTAAAAATTGAAGAAATAAAATTTTTGGGATCAGAATTGATTCATATCACAACAAAGAAAGTGAAATTGATACAACACTGACTTCGAATCACTCAAAGTCGTCAAAAGAGTTATTTCGATAATCAACACTGACGGTTATAATTGCAAAGAGGAGATTATATGTTCTTGCAACTATCCCAAGCAAAGGGAGTAATCCTATTTGGGAAGAAAGGGAATTTAATTCCAAGATACATATGACCTTTTGAAATCCTTGATAGGATAGGAGCTATTGCGTATATAATAGACTTACCCAATAAACTCTTTAGTGTGCATAATGTGTTTCGTGTTTCAATGATGAGAAAATACGTCCCACATCCAACTCATATCTTAAGTCATGAATCTCTTCAAGCTAGAGAATATCTGATCCACATTGAGCATCCAATAGAAATTTTGGACCATAAAGATCAAATATTACGAACCAAGGTAATTCCACTTGTCAAAGCATGATGGCTTAATCATTCCATTGAAGAAGCAACATGGGAATGAAATAAAGGAGTGATATACATACATGTGTGAAAATGAATGTAAATCAAGTTTTGGGATAAAACTTTTTATAAGGAGGGTAGGATGTAATAACCCCTTTTTTATATATTCATATATAGTTGATTTTGCAATTGCATCTTACTTACTATTTGATAAATGTTATATTATTACATATGTGGTATTATGAGTTCTTTATATAACAAAACCCATTTTTAAATATGAAGAATCAACTGTGAATTGGATCAAATTGAAGTTTTATGACACATCATAAGCTAAATGATAAGTTTCGGGGTAGAAAATGTAATTTTATGAAACTTTAGGGAGTCGATTTTAATAAGCAAAGTTTTAGGGACTAAAATGAAAAATAAAAAGGGGCCTTTATAAATAAAATATTTTTAAGGACCTCTAAAAAAATATTGAAAATATATAGCGTGAAATTACCCAAATGCCCTTCATGAGTAAAATTACCCTTATACCAATAATACTTTTCCACCTCGTGCTATATTTTGCCACCACCACCTTACACGCGTCGTCCATACAGATAAAGTTTAAACATGAGTTATCTTTAGAGAGAAATCTAAAACACGTGTCACAGTTCGGTGAAATAAGACTGGAAGACTATAAATAGGGCCTTTGGGATCATGTGAAACTCACACCAATTCCTTGAGAATTATAGAAATAAATAGTTGGAGAATGTGTGGAAAAGTTTAGGAAGAAGTTCTCAATGTTCTTAGTGATATTCATCTTAAGATAATATTCTCTAAATGTTATAATGCATCTTTGTAGTTTTAATTTATTGTGTTATAGCTTTACTTAGTAGTTATACTAGTAAAATACTCTAGAGGCTTCACTAATCAAAACTTAAAATTTAGAATCAATCCAAGTTTTTTTAATTTTTAATATATGTAAAGTTATTTAAAATTATATATGCGCTTTTAAAAATGATTATTTTTTCAAAGTAATTGCTCGTTATTATGGAATCCCATTTAAGTAATTCCAAAGTCAAGCTCGGTGAAATTATTTCACATGAGATGGTATTTAAGTGGTGCCCCTGTGACCCTTCGTCTCTACTAGGAATGAATCCGAAAATGTTATGTCTAGATAAGATGATATTTAAGTGCCCATCTGACCCTAAATCTCTACTGGGAACCGACTGATTAGGAAAAATTATGAATTGAAGTCTTCAATTACGATCAATGAGTTTTCAAAATTGAGAAAATGGTTTTTAGTAATCCTTTAAAACAAGTTATTATTAAAATACAATATATAGACTGCACCTTGTTTGGACCGTGTACTTAAACCTTTATCGTATTTGTTAGATTAACGTGTGATCGAAGACTCTATATCTATAATTTCTACCTCCATTTTGGGTGAGTACACTATGCCATTTCGTGTGTGTGTGTGTGTGTGTGTGTCTATATATATATATATATATATATATATATATATATATATATATATATATATATATATATATATATATATTATGAAATGCTTTTTTTTTCAAAATGTATCTGATACCAATGATTCCGTCATTTGTTACATGTTTATATCTCTCTATATAAACATCTGATTGAATTATGAAATTATTGTTTCAGCCTTTAGAAACTCTCTTACTATGTTGGCCTTGACTACTAGGTGGAAATATTTGGGTGGTACCTTCTCAACTAGTTTATAGCTGGTGTACCCTAAACAAGGCGTTGTTCGAGAGATCATGATTTTCTGTCTGTGTTGTTGCCGGGTGGAAACATTTGGTAAAACTATCTGTCTGGGTATTAGAGCGTACATGGCCACTAAAACTAAATAATTAACATATTGCTCAATTATTTTATCTATGCTGTTATGAACTGTTTATTCTAAAAATATATACTGTCAGCTACTTTATATATATTATCCATTTTTTGAAAAACCCTGGAATGTCAGGTGATTGAACCTTTGACTTTTAGCTGATATTGTATAAATAACCATTTTTCAGGAAATAAGTAGGCTCGTGGATGGAACATAAGAGAACTATGTTGAAGATTTATCTTTTGGAGCTCTTTTTGTTACTTTAAGTAAAATGTTTGTTTTATTAGATAGAGTATGTTTGGCTCTCTAGTAATAAGTTTTAAATTTTTGCTAAAGCTTCAACTTGTTGATACTTTTAATATAAATGAAGTTTCCTATAGAAATCTCTGATGACGTAATTCCTTTACTTTCTGTATTTTACGATTCATATCTTTGTGATTGTATTTCCATTGCATTTAATTAAGCAAACAATTTAAGTCAAAATATTTGTTGCCTTGGTGGCATGTCAAGACATTCGTTTCTTACTACTATTTTGGGTTGGGGCCGTGACAATTGGAATCCTTATCCCTGGATATTAACAATAATGTTCAGGGCCATGTTATGACACGACTCTCCCTTGGGTAACTAGTTGTTAGAAAATGAAATACTATTTGCGAAGTTAAGAGAAGAAATTGGTACCACTTTTTAAAAAATTTACTTGATAATGGAATCTCCATGGGGTTAGGAAGACATGAGAAGAACCGATATGTAAATGTTGGCCCATGTCTTATTTAGTTGATCTAAGACTCAGTTTTCTTCTCTTTCCCCTATTGTACCTTCCTTGAGTAATTCATTCCTTTTTTCCTTATACCTCTCCCCAGAAGGAATAGGGTCCGGATTGATTCAGGTGGTCATCTTTCATAGGCTCCAAATCTAGAGGGAGGAATTCAACTACTATTTTATCAAAGTCTAGATTGTAGATGTAATCTTCATCTTCCCAAGGAGAGGAGACACAAAAATCATAGAAGTGGAAGATCAGGTCTTCTTGGGTGGATAAATCTATTATTGAATTATTTAGAGATAATCACTCCCATGAGTCTCGACTGTCTCTAGTTTTGAATTATTCATCATAACCATTCGGGAATATTTCTCGCTTCCCTGGCCACCGTAGCTAGTCGGGAGGATTTCTCAGTTCCCTCATTGTAAATCATTTCCCAATGCTTGTGTATGTTTTCATGTCTATGCTCTATGTTTGATAGAAGAAAGATCATAATTTTCCTGGAATACTTGGTTTGCCATTTGATACAAGGTTATTCTAAAGGATCCAGCTAGTGTCCTTCAAATATCCATGTGTTCGAATCATAAGGTCTATGTGGGTTTGTGTAGGCATCATATGATCCAAGTGACTATCGATAAGGATTCCAGGACTTGGTTATTCTGATTATGTGGCTAAGTTAATAAGATCGATTAGAAAGGATGGTTCTCCAGATTCATCTTTTATCGTGAGGGCATTCACCCTCATGCCGTGGTTAGGTACAGGATTACTGTGATGTTGGGCTTCGACTTAGTTCGTGCAGTGATGTTTCCTAGGTCGAAAAAAACATGGACGTCAAACCTTGCAACATTGCACCACTCTAGGTTGTGTCCTATGGTTTGATGATATTCACAGTAAATTTCATTACTAAAGACTTTTGGAAAGGGGTCAAGTAATGGTCTTGGGTACCAGGGCTTTAGAATACCCTTCTTCTTGAGGACTTAAAAAATTATACCTCTGGAAGCTTACATGGGATGGAATGTGCATTTTATTCTCTTAGCATTCCATAGTGTATATTTAGGTGTTAGGGTTTGAATAGCGTTTCCATCGGCCATTCCTGGTTTATCAGTCCTCCTATTTATGAATGGAGGGCATTCTTTTGATTATCAGTCTCTCTCTTGGTTAGTTGGTTTATGATAATAACCTCCAGTTATGATCCTACATACATTAAGGCTTTTTAGTTGGGTAGATACTATTTATTCAGCTAGTCTTGGTAGGGTTAAATCATATTCTTCTTCCACGTATTCCTCTTTCAAGGGTAGATTCACAATTTAACAACCTTATTTCTCCAATCGGCGATGAAAGTTCCTAGGTGTTCATTGAGTTCTTGTTTTGTCATTTCTAAATATCAATAAGGAATTTCCAACTCATTGTGATACTTGTAATTCTTTTCAAATTCCTAGTAGATATCACTCCAACTAATGGTCCTCCTATCATCAATGGATAAGAACAACATGGGTGTTGCTCTCTATATGGTGTACCCAAACATTTGTGCCATGGCGACCTCAGAAACCCCTAGGGCTTCCAGGCTTGGACGTATAACTTGAGGTGAACTTCAAGCGGACCCAATCCCATAAAGTTTTTTATATTATACATCTTGAACTTTTCAGGCACCACAGGATTGGGGTAAAGGGACATAAGTTTGATGTTTGTAATATCGTTGTTAAGTCAGAGTTGCCAAAAGTTATGTTTGAGTGTTTGTGACACCATTATGAGATGTCTAAGATCCTTTGGATCCTATGTTGTGTTGGATTCAATTGTGCTTTAGGTAGTTAGGACAAGAGGGTTATTGGTACCTTGTACTAACAAAGTGAGGATTTAATCTAAATACCTCTGTATTCGCTTGTCGATTTTGAAGAGAGGACTGCCCCTGACCCAGGGTTGACATTTGGCCCCTCGGAGCAGTTAGGCTATCCAGAATGTCGGCAAGTGACATGTCTTTTTCGTTCTGTATGTGATTAGGCATAAATTCTTCACATTTATCCCCTTAATTTAGGTATTTTTATGATCTCGTGTGGTGTAAATAGCTTGGATTTGTCTCATATTAATGCCACTAACCCTTTTTGACAAGTATTTCATATTTTGTGAATCTCTTAGGTGTTTTACAGGTATTTTATGCAAGTTAGTGCCAAAGAGAACTCAAAATAGTGAAAAAAAATCCAAGAAATGGGGATTTAAAGGGAATTTTTGTAATTTTTCATCCTTAGTTTGGAGGCAGGGCCAACTGGAAAGTTGAAGAGCTTTCAATTACAATAACACTAGAAAAAATGGCACCTCAATCTGAGCTACAGTGAAGAAGTTATGGCCATTTGAAGTTGAAAAACAAATCCAAGAAGAAACTGTTAAGGACGAACCGAACCGAAGCTGAGAAGAAATAACCGGTTTGCCCATTTGTCACGCACCGGATCCGTTACAAAATTAGTCACGCTTTCTAAGTGTGACAAATTCCCAGATACGGGATTTTTATTTTGTCATTATCTTTTAGCCAAAAGACTTTTGCGTTTTGGGGACTCTTCTAGACGACCTCTAGCCTATATATTTAGTCATTATGACTCTTTTTATTAATATTTCATTCATGTAAAAGCTCGATAACAAGTAAGAACATCTAGGAGAATAATCTACATATTTTGCACCTTTAATTCAAGAGCTTTTCCAGTTTTTCTTCAATCTTTGATTTCTTCTTGCATGTTCTTGTTCTTCAATCTTGGTAACTTTTATTTTCAACACTTTTATTATTATTTCACATATTTCATCTCTATTTCCAAGCAATTATGAGTTCATGCAACGTAGAAAATGTAGTTTTCATTAATTTCACCATGTTAGGCCAGGTTTTTAAAGGTTGGGATGTAGGAACCCAACCTGACGTGGTAGTTGCATATGTATAAAATTAGTCCTCTAAATTTAATGGTTTATTACTATCGTGTTGCATAGAAATGCGACAATTATAGATCTTTGGATCTCGTTTGCTTCAGGGTAACCGGGATGCTTCATAATGCATTTCGAGTGTAATTATCGCAATACCGATTTACTCATCATCTGATTAAGTATGGTGCGGGATTGAACCTCATATACGTAATACTTGAGAGTACTAAATTCTGGATCTAATTAATCATTTAAATTTACGATTATTTTTATACCATCAATACAATAGGGTTGAGAGATTGTATTCCAGTCCTGCTTTCCTCATCATATACTTTAAGTTTTAACTCAATCATCCGCTTTTACAGTTTATTTTTTGAAGTAATAAATTAATTAAAATCTATCAAACATTCCACGTGAATTCGATACCCAGACTCGCAACTATACTACATAAGAGTGTAGTTAAAGTTTAGATTTTTTTTATTGTGGTCGGAAGCCGATAACAACGACTAGCATATTTACACGGACACTCGGTTTCCACCTCAATCAAAATGGAGCCGTTGCCGGGGAGTGTTTTGTTATAGATTATAATTGATTTACTATTTCATAAAATATTTTTTTTAACCTTTTTGCAGGATTGTACTATCGAGCGCCAAGAAACGTTGAATCCTCAACCGCACACATCGTTATGTGGATTGTCCATCTACAAATCATTTGGTAATCATGTCTTTTTATAGTGAGTTCGGTTATTATAATAGTTTATATGGGAATAGTTCTCAAACTTTTTATTTTCAAGAATCCGTGCCATGACCTATTACCATTGGTGAGGGCCTTCGAATTCTTGAGAATGAAAGGCTTGAGAATATATATCAAGAAGAAAATCATTTTCGAGCTTTTTATTTCCAAAACCCTCGGTCTCGACCTATTACCATTGGTGAGGCCTATCTATGTATTGAGTATGCAGGGCTTGAAAATAAATATCGGTCAAAAAATCGCTTGGGAGAGCAAGAGTTGGATGCATTATTCGAATCCAATGATGATTTTTCTTCCGATATTTTTGAAACTAAAGAACTTTTTCGACCAAATGAGGAATTCAAGGTTATAGATACAAGGAATCCTACTTTGGAAGAAAAAATATTTTTTCTGATCAAACAAATACTCAATTTTCTTTCCACCCAAAGCACAATGAATATCGATATTGGTTTTATTAAGGAAATTCTCGCACTTTGCGATAAGATGGGTTATGATTGGAAAGACAAAGAGGAGGTTGAGACTTGTGTGTTACCTCAAATTTTTGAAGAACATCTCATTGAAATTGAGTCTTTTACCCTTGAAATTCAATCTCCAAGTGATGATGAATCACTTGAGATTGAGTTTATCTCATCACCATTCTCATTCACCATTATTGAACCATTACAAGTACCGCTAGATTCATATGAGTCGGTTGAAACTTTTGAAACGTTTAAACCTTTTGCCGACGATGAATCTTTACTAGAATTGTTTTCTAATATCGATTCTTCCTTTTTGTGTGCCCCTCTCCCCATACTACTTGAAAAATCTTTGGCAGGTGATTATATTTTTCTTGGATCTCAATTGTACTTATCCCACGTAGCACCCCAACCCCTCATCATCCCGTTAAAATTTTTAATTGGTGATGGTTCATTTTTTTCATCTCACACATGCCATCTGCAGTTCAACGGAATCCTTATATTTCGGGAGGCATGCATCCTAGTGAGGGTGTACACCATTAATCCCTCAAAGTCATATTGTATTTTGGGTGGACCATCAAATTTTTTGACTTCTAGTGTATAAATTATTAGAATTTGAAAATCATAGGTTGTACAATAGTTAGATTATTTTTTTTTAGTTTAGAGTTTTTGTTATTCTTTTTGCAACGCTTGGTTCTAACATGTTTTGTAGATTCATTGGACTCGAACTTTTTGGGGATCGCTTCATTTTGGATAATATCTTTTTTTCCTCTCTTTATGTTGTGTTCTTGATTCACATTGAGGACAATGAAACATTTAAGTTAGGGGTGTGGGATATTCTTCCCGTTTATTGTTTAGATTCATTGATTCGATCACATTCTCTTTCCAAGTGTGTTTTTTTAGAAAATTTTCAAAAAAAATATATTTTTTTTAAAAAAGAGAAAAATATTTTTCTTCAAAATAAATAATGATTGGAATTTAAAAGCTTAAAAAATGTCACAAATATTTTGTCTCAAGTTGTAAAAATCAAATGCACAAAGCCAAAATTGACCAAAGAGGGAAATTGAAAGAAAATTGACGACTTTATGAATAACTGTGGAGATTGACAAACCCGGTGAGATTTCGAGCCTATATTTTTTTGAGAGCATTTTAAATCAATTTGGGTTAATGATTAACTCAAAAGTTCATTTAAGCATTTTAGAAAGTCGTTGATGATCTCTATTTTATTGTTTTGATCGGTTATGGGAAATGGAATGTTGCCTTGAAAAGCGCGCTACAAATCTCTAAATTATATTAATCTTGAGACGCATATGTTAAATTAATAAGTAATCCGGACAATGAAGTAGGCCATCATTTTCTACCCAAAAACATTAGCCATAAAAATATGTGAAAAATTATCCCTTTGATAACCCAACTAAGCCGAATAAAATTTATCATTTTCATTTGGTAACCTGAAAAACCCAAGTAGCCTGGAATTGCGAATGTGGAATATTCATTAAAGTTTGGAAAGTGCATAAGAGGGGGCAAGAAAAAGAATAGAAATGCTCAACAAAAATAGAAAGAAAATAAAAGAAGTTAAAAATAGAAAAAATAGAGAAAAGAAATAGAAAATGAGCAAAAGCCCAAAAAATCACTAAAGGACATCATAAGAAAAAATTTCCAATTCCAAATTTTCCAACCGTTTCCATGTTACCCAATACACCTATTGCCCGAAAAAGTCCTAACCGAATCCGGATTGATAAATTAATTATCGCGTGGAGAGCTAAGACACCAAAAGATAATAAAAGAGATTAAATGTGTGAAAAAGAGGTGATGTTCCCATTTCCCATCATTCCGATGATGAGACCTATTCACCATATATTTTCGTCTTTCAATTTGTGTGCGTGACTTTGTGTCCATTATATTTACTCTTTATATCCCGCACACCGAGAGAATAGCCACAATCCAAGAGATTCGTTGGCGAGAGCATCCTGTGAGCATTTGAATCAAAATGAATTTTCGAAAAGTAACGTAATGATCAATCGGTGGAAGTTAGCAGTTCGATTTTTGGCTTCGTACACACACTATGACTTGAGACTTGTAAATATGACTTTAAGGTAACTATTTTTGGGGAGTTTAAATTGTAAAATTTTTAAGTATTTTGATTTTTCTTTGAGTTAATAAAGAATTTTGTGGGTATATTCACTGCAAACCCTCACGAGACACCACTCATCCTACTAGGGTAACCTAGGGGTTTAACGGCTTATTGCATATGCTAAATGCAATCGCTTGCCCGAAAAAAAGGTATTCTATCCCAATAAAGTTTTTGAAGGGTCCTTAACTAATACTCTCATTCTTTTACATTGCTCGGGACGCGCAAAGTTCTAAGTTAGGGGGGTTTGATTAAGCATAAATTCTTCACATTTATCCCCTTAATTTCGGTATTTTTATGATCCCGTGCGGTGTAAATATATTGGATTTGTCTCATATTTATGATACTAACCCTTTTTGTCAAGTATTTCATATTTTGTGTATCTCTTCAGTGTTTTACAGGTATTTCATGCAAGTTAGTACCAAAGAGAACTCAAAACAGTGAAAGAAAACCAAGAAATAGGGAGTTAAAGGGCATTTTCATAATTTTTAAGCCTTATTCCAACGGTGGGGACAACTAGAAAGTTAAAGATCTTTTAATTACAAGAACACTGGAAAAAACGGCACCTCAATTTGAGCTACGGTGAAGAAGTTATTCCCATTTGAAGTTGAGAAAGAAATCCAAGAAGAAACTGTTAAGGATGAACCGAATCGAAGCTGAGAAAAAAGAACCGGTTCACCCATTTGTCATGCACCAGATCCGTTATAAAATTAGTCACGCTTTCTAAGTGTGAAAAATTGCCAGATACAGGATTTTTATTTTGTCCTTATCTTTTAGCCAAAAGAGTTTTGTATTTTTGGGACTCTTCTAGACGACCTCTAGCCTATATATTTAGTCATTATGAATCTTTTATTAAGATTTCATTCATGTAAAATCTCCATAACAAGTACGAACATCTAGGAGAATAATCTACATATTTTGCACCTTTAATTCAAGAGGTTTTCCAGTTTTTCTTCAATCTTTGATTTCTTCTTGCATGTTCTTGTTCTTCAATCTTGGTAACTTTTATTTCCAGCACTTTTATTATTACTTCTCATATTTCATCTCTCTTTCCAAGAAATTATGAGTTCATACAACGTAGAAAACATAGTTGTCATTAATTTCACCATTTTAGGCTAGGTTTTTAAAGGTTGGGATGCATGAACCCAACTTGATGGGGTAGTTGCCTGTGTAAAAAATTAGTCCTCTAAATTTAATGGTTTATTACGACCGTATTGCGTAGAATCTAAATTTAATGGTTTATTACTTCAGAGTAATCGGGATGCTTTAGAATGCAATTTGAGTGTAATTATCGAAATACCGATTTACTTGTCCTCTGATTAAGTATGGTGCGGGCTTGAACCTCATATACGTAATGCTTGGGAGTACAAAATTTTGGGTCTAATTAATCGCTTAAATTTACGATTAGTTTTATACCATCAATACACTAGGGTTGAGTGATTGTATTCCCGTCCTTCTTTCCTTATAATATAGTTCAAGTTTTAACTCAATCATCATCTTTTACACTTTATTTTTTGAATTAATAAATCGATTAAAATCAATCAAAAATTCCCTATGGATTCGATGCCCAGACTCGCCACTATACTCCATAAGAGTGTAGTTAAAGTTTAGTTTTTTTTGTATTGTGGCCGGAAGTCGATAACAATGACTAGCGTATTTACACGGACGCTCAGTTTCCACCTCGATCAGTATGTTATCAGGACGATGAGATATAAGAGTTTAAGAGATGAAACTTCCATCCCTTATCCAAGATGATGACGTTAAAATTATCAAAATTGTGGAATTTGGATTCTTGCCTTAGGTTTATCCCTAAAAGGAAAATGCATAAATTTAAACAATTATATTTTTTTGTTTTGGCATAAGCTCGAGGGATGATCTGTTTCCTATGGTACTCCTCACTTAGATTAAATCCCCCAGTTTGAAGTTGTGAAAATTGAGTAGATTCTTCGAATCCTAGAGTCCCATCTTATATTAGGAAACTTTCTTAGGGGATACAAAAACATTTTTCGGAGATGTCATTATTTGTTGAATCTCTTGGCTTACTTATTTAGTTGTCCTAGAATTCTACTGCATGAGGTTATGTAAGGATTTCTACGAGGCTAAAGGATCTCTTGTTTAAATATAATGCTTCATGATATATCTCAGAGGTATGTGTGAGCGGGTCATTTTTATATACACGAATGTATGTGAATTGAGCCTCCTGATATACCCCGTGGAGATAGTATGTGGGATAGCTGAATCGATATACTAAAGGTACGTGAATGATGTTCACTATGAACATACCACTCAATATAAGCTGAGGGTACGAGGCCAAGAAGAGTGGAAACTATCGCTAAGTTGTCACTTTTATTTAACCTAAGATCGTATCTAGGTTCTCCAAGGTAACGGGGTATGTAATGCTATGAAAATGTCATGAGGTGAAGTAGTTTGCATCTTTTGGAAAGTCTTTTGATTTGTTTTTTGGCAAAAGCCATTTTCACTTTAAATTATTATGCATATTAGCACACGTCACAAAAAAGGTTCAAAGAACGCTTAGGGTGCAACCATATGCCTACGAGATCATGCAATACCAGTGTTCATCTCCCCAGTCAGGTATATAGCAAGAACAAGAATGAATAATAATGATCAGTCTATGCAGTAATGTGTAGTAATAACATGTTGAAATAAATAAAGATCTAAAATAGAGTTCAGTCCTCTTAAGTAAAAAATATTTTGAGTGGAGTCGCCACTGTAAGATCGCCACAACGCTTCCTCCCCTCCCACGACCTATAATGCACGATCGCTGCCTCAGTTAGGGTCATCTCTCTTTCTTGGGGGAAGGGGATAAATAAAAATTGAGCTGACAATTTATTTTACACAAAATAGAAAAGAGAGGGGATAAGCCTCCATAGAGGCCTAGTGAAGGATAGTGATTTGTATCTTAACTAGAAAGTCATAGGTCTTGGGACTATGTTAGGAATTGGGAACATATTAGGAACCCACTCTGCCCTTTTAGTCTCAAGTGTAGATATTAAACATTTATTTTAGCATGTTATGGTGTGAAAAGAAAATAGTTAGTATGTGTAATTAGACAATGCGATGCAGTGAGGGAGATGTGTGTAGATAATATAGACAAAGGATAAATATGTACGAAGTCAGACTTGTTCACTTAGATGATAGTCGGAGTCACACTACATACTTGCACGGAGAGATTCAGTGTCCCTACATACTCGCACGGAGTGATTCAATGTCCACGTAGTTTATGAAGAAACAAGATGTATTTTATCTTATATAGAGAGTTAATGTGAGAGACTAGTCTTTTCTTATGATTCCAGGTGTTTTTAAAGTGAAATAGATCTAGATCTCACTACACCAAATCTGCCAAATTGTCAAGGTCATTAACCTTGACAAATCCAACTTTTCAAGGTCAATGACCGTGACATTTCGAGGTGAGACAACTTTTTTTATCACGGTCATGTCACGGTCATTGACCTTGACATAAGACTCGCGTTTTGTGTCACGGTCGTGCCGCGGTCAATGACTGTGATATGTTTGTCACGGTTTATAACCGTGACAAAGCAGTGACCCTTTTTAAAAAAATTATCACGGTCAATGACCGTGACACGTCCGTGATAACTTTTGTCACGGTCAATAACCGTGACAATTCTGGTCAGAATTTAAAAAAATTTGCTGGGCAGTATGGCCACTGCCACTGCACAGCAGTATCCAAACATCATATATCCAAACAAACTAAAGATAATGCAAACATATATTCAAATATAGACAATATGCATCACGATATAATTCAAATGTAACAATTTAAAACAATTCAATTCAAACTTAAAACAATGTCACTACATGTCTGGTGTATTGTTAAAACTGAGGAGGTGAGTAGGCCACACGACATACGAATTGACACACCCATTAATATACGTCGTGCCGCATTGTTCGCGCAACCACAATAGGGAGTTCTCCTTCCCGGGTATGACATGCGTGACGAGCACCCTGGACTCCATCTCTTGAAGCGCACATCCATGAACTATTCCACCCTGGACGATATTCGGGTCCCTCAACCCCCGCCCTATCCGCTGGCCATCAAATACGTCCAATATGAACACGCTCGGCCAACCAAGTGTCGACATTGGTCTGTTGAAGGGCGCCAAATAGGGAAGTGGATCATCGAAGTACGAACGTGTCGGTGATGAAGCAGCGAGGTCCACATCCTCGTCATCATGCGCCTCGTCCTCCCGCACCTACTCCTCCACCTCCTTCTCCTTCCATTTCCCTTTACCTTTACGGTCTCTGCCCAATGTACGCTTCATGAATGCGTACATATCTTGGACCGTCGCCTCCAAACTGGACAGCTTTGTGTCGTGTGAATCCACTGTTCGAGCCAACCCGGTGTCGCTCGTCTCCAATCCGATGATCCTAGATTTGGCCACCCGTGAGCTCACCCCTTGTCCTCCCCTTGCGATCAGAGCCAAGCACTTGGCTGAGTGCATCTGTGGACAAAGAGGCCTTGTCAGCATCAGACTGCGACTCATGCATTTCCTTAAGCTTTTCCTGAAATGACAAAAAGCACATGATTAGTAAAATAAGTAAACTAAAAAATTATAACGTAATTAACAAAAATTAAACTGTCGGATTACTTACAATCGTGGTCGCGACGCTCGGGGACACCTCCTTGTCCTTCCCCTTCTTCGTACGAAGAGCCACATAAGTATCGAGCCTATGTGGCTTACCCCCTGTCCCACTCCCTACCCCTGAAATAAAATAAAGTAAAGTAAAATTAGTATCGGCCCCGCAAAGAAAAATAATGAAGAATAATATATTTCTGTAGTTATAGAAAAATTAAATCTTACCTGCATCCTATGCTCCACCTCGGCGTAAGAGGTCCGGCCGGAGTAGTGCACGTCCATCTTTTTTGCCCGATTTTCCCTCCCCGATTGGCGAGATGCCAATTGTCGATCCTCGATCTCATTGTCAATGAACTTCTGCCATTGTGCCAATGAGATCGGCTCCTTGGGGGGGACAGATTCACTCCATTGGATAATCGACTCTCGTGTTTTCCCAAAGTACCGTGCCCGCATATTTTTTTTCCACGACTTGAGTTGCTCCCTAATCTGCTCCAACACGGGATCGCGTAGCTTTGGATCCAAGTTGAATTGTTCCTGTCCAACAAATACAATGTTAGTTGCGAATAAATATAAATATAAATATAAATATAAATATAAATATAAATATAAATATAAATATAAATATAAATATAAATATAAATATAAATATAAATATGAAATTGAAATTGAAATTGAAATTGAAATTGAAATTGAAATTGAAATTGAAATTGAAATTGAAATTGAAATTGAAATTGAAATTGAAATATTCATATAAATATAAATATAAATATAAATATCTTACCTGTAGTGCCGCCCAAACAGCTAACTTGAGCTCATATGGCACCTCCTTCCAACTCATAAACCCCGGCCCGATGACCGTTTTTAGCAGAACGAGGGATCTCGCTAATATCTCCGATTTGTTCTCGACAAATATACCATATTTCCCATATTTGGGGAGCCTAGGGGCGGAAGAGCCCTCGTCGCCTCCACTACCACCGACCCCAGACGACATCATCATAAACAGCATCATCATCTTCGCCTTAATATCTGAAGGAGACATTTGCTGTAGAAAAATGTTATTAGTACAGATATAATATTTTCAATTTTAAGGACTATTTTCATCACTTAGTGTTCATCTAAGTTCTAGTATAACAAGTTCCCATAAAAATCTTTAATAAAATTCTCATATGTTATTTCAATTTAAACACACACAGTAGTGACTGTCTATTTAAAATAATCTCAATGTTAATTTCAGGTATTGAATTTCTACTATTGTTTTGTGCTTTTTATAAATCATACCCCACCCCCACCCCCACCCCAACATGTTTACGGGCTTTCATCACCTGTCATAAATTTTTCGGTCCGTGACTTACTGACCAGTTGTCTTGGATCTTTTAGTCCCTTAACATTAATTTAAGAATTTTACCCAATCTAAATACCACATTTTCTTTCTTGTTATACACTTGAACACGTTTTGTTATTTAGTCCTTATTAATTTATCTTTGATGTATTACCAGCATCTTTACTTTTATAAACTTTATTTAATTTTCAATTTTAAGGACAATTTTCATCACTTAGTGTTCATCTAAGTTCTAGTATAACAAGTTTCCATAAAAATATTTAATAAAGTATTATCACAAATATAAACTAAGAGTGATAAAATAACTTTGAGGCATATAAATTAATTGTGACAAAGTAAGATTATGGAAACCCCACTTTTCTTTCTATAACTCCTATTTTATTAAACTTAAAATATAATTAGGGCTGTATAGAAAGAAAAGTTAAATAGGAATAAAAACAACATTTTTAAAATATGAAGGGCTCACCAATTTGATCAAATTTTTCAACAACATAGATTAATTGAACTTTATTATAAGACAATTACTACAAATTTATGCGCATTTTAACCCTTATTGTAGTTTTTTAGTTTTTATGCTTTTATTTGATGGATATAAAGTCATGTGATTATTTCACCATATAAAGTCAACAAAAAACGCCATATATGGTTTTTTTTCTCCATTAGTATAAGTATATAGCGATTATTTCACACTTAAATCACATATTAAGCCGGCCTTCATTTTTTTATGAAATTTGTAGAAAATTACTTATTTAGTTTGAATGAAAATAAATTGTTATCCAATATTTTTGGATATTATTTACATTTACATTTTTGGATATTATTTACATTTACATTTTTGGATATTATTTTTGGAAATTTATAGAAAATTACTTATTTATTTACATTTTTAACCCCCCACCCTGCCCCACCCCTACCCCCCACCCTGCCCCCACCCTGCCCCACCCCCTACTCCCACCCCCCACACATGCACACACACACGCACATATATACACACATACACACATATATATACACACAAACATATATATAAATGGAAGAGAGAGAGAGAGAGAGAGAGAGAGAGAATTAAACCTGAAAGTAGAGAGAGAGAGCAGCGTTGAGAGAGAGAGAGGGAGGGAACGGCGGGAGGGAAAAAAGAAGGGGGAAAGGGTTTTTGCTGGAACCATTGTCACGGTCATGTCAAGGTCATTGACCGTGACAATTATTTAAAGAATTGTCACGGTCAATGACCATGACAAGTCCGTGACAAGTAAATTTGTCACGGCCTTGTCACGGTCATTGACCGTGACAATTCTTTGTCACGGTCGTGTCAAGGTCAATGACCGTGACATAAAACGCGTGTTTTTTGTCACGGTCAATGACCTTGACAAGGGTGGCCGGCTGAAAGGTGACAATTTTGTCATTTTGGTGTAGTGTCTTAAAATGTATATTATTTGGGTTCATGAAATAACTTAAACAAGCTTGATTAACTCATAAAATAACTTGATAATTAGAGAATGACCAAATTTCCAACATTAAGAACAAAATAGTAGATGAAATCATCGAATCTAGTGATCCTATAGACTATATGAGGATATTCCATGACTTTGAAGCTTTTTGTGTAGGTTTTTTGGAATAAAGGTGAAAATGGAGGAATATTTACAAGATCTGACTTGAGTTTTAGAGACCGGGCTTCTCTAATAAGCCTACATATCCACCGTAGGCGGAATAAAAGTCAACCTAATTAGGATATGACATTTCGATAAAGTCCAAGCCCCGTATATTAAAGAAACATATGTAAGGTAGATTGGGGTGGTGTTTCACCACAACATCACCCTTTCTATATCAAGTCTTCAAAAAAAATGAGAGACAATGTACCTATAATGTTACACGTTCTCCCTTTCATTTTGAAAGAGTTCTGAATTAGAATCAACCTTCTTAGAATGGTTCTAAGAATACTTTAAAGAAAAAGTACATTTAAAGGAGAGAAAATTAAGAAAAATGGAAAAATGTCTTTTTCTAGTATGGATGAGAAAGGAGAAGTTAGGGCGTGGAGTTTGAGCTTTAGATCTAAACTTGAAAGGGCTTTTATGACAAATGGAGAGAGTTTTAGGGATATTTGGAGAGAAAAATGCTTCTAAATAGAACACTTAGCATCTAAGAAACTAGAGTTAATGGTCTGAGATGGTAGGTGAGGGTCTGCTTTTATGGGAAAATTTCTAGGGGCATGGACTGAGTGATCAAGGATACCGTACACCCACGACCAATCAATCAAGCGTTTTTCCACTCGGGGTTTTAGGCCCATTTTGGTTTGGCTTAACTCATTTGGGTAGTTTGTTTGTGGGTTGTTTAGGATTTTTGGGCTTTTATGAGGATGTTACGAGTATTGGATTACTTTTGGTCCTTCAGAAGATCACGGTAGATATTTCTACCCTCACGGAGCAGAATGGGGTGTCTAGAGCATCAAGGGTGTGAAAGTGTGTGAATATGTAGATATTGGAGTCGGTAATGTATTTTACCCCGAAACAGGCAAAATATGTAGCATTCTCCAAAGATACGACCTAAAAAAATAACTAATATATGGAAAACTAAGAAAACCATGGGCTCAAGGACTATATTATGGAATGGAAAGGTGTTAAGAACCCATTTTTCCCTTTCCATCTCTCATGGGCTATAAAATGTTCTCCTTATCCTAAAACGTGTAATCATGTGCATAATGAGTGTAAGGTGAACAATGTATACATACATGAAAAGTGAGTGAGGAGCAAAATCATCATTTTCGCATCATGGAAAAGACAAGAATGAATCAATCTAAGGAGTATAACAAAAAGAAAGAGAAAAATACAATGATGGCTAGAATATGAGCGATGCGGTGGATCGTGGCCCACTTTGAAAAAGTGAATATGCATGTTAATGAGACCACTAAAAAAGATGGATAATCACTACACCAAAAACAATAATCTGGCACGGTTTAAAACTGTGCCAGATTAACACTGGTAGGGTTTTTAACTATGCCAGAATCAAGTGTTCCAAAATAGCCTTTTTTTTCTAGCACGGTTCAAAACTGTACCAGATTTGGCCAAACGAGAACACTTCGGGCACACTTTTAAACCGTGCTAGAATTTGATGTTTCTGGCACACTTTTGGCAGAGTTTATAAATTTGCCAGATTGAGTACATGTTAGTACACTTTTGACACAGTTCAAAACCGTGCTCAATTTTGATACACTTTTGGCATGGTTTTGAACTGTGCCAAATTTTTGGATCAATGAAAAAAAATTATTTGAAAACAAGAAAATTCACAAATTGCGAATCTCACACATTGCTAATAAACTAACATACATACAAACTTCAAAATATTACAAGTCTTAATAATTCACAGACCAAAAAAAATGGATGGCATTTTCCCTATTTGTTTGGACATTCTAAAACCTCTTAATATAAAACCTGTGTAAGATAAAGCCTGCACGTCCATAAAAGTTAACAATAAAACTATAAAAGTCCGCATGGCCATAACATAAAAAATAGAATCCTGAATATTAAAGACATTAAATAAATAATGCCCTCATTGTAAATCATTGACTTCTTCGTGTGTTCCACGTGGATAAAAGCTAATGACAAAAGGTTATCCTGTAAAAAAATAGGATACAAAAAAAAATGATATTAGTAACCAAGTAATTTAAAAAAAATCTTATTCAAGCTGAAAAATTACTTGTACGAGTTACAATTATAATATATTCTTAAATTGAAAGTCTTATGACTATGTGGTCAGCTCCTATGAGTTACATTAGTCCCATGCGAGGTGTTAGTGCCTATTATTGAGCCGTTTGAGTATTGGTTTGAGTTTTTACCGTCTTTTAAATTATTGTCATATTCTCAAACCGTGAGACCCATAACTACGCCATTAGTTCGTACAAGTTACATTGACCCCGTGCGAGGTGTTAGTGCCTCCAACGGGACCGTTTGGGTGCTGGTTTGGGTATTCACCCTTTAACGGCTTGTTTTCAAGCATAATCTAGATATTTTCAACTTATCATCATATTCTCAAATTTAGAGACATGTGACTATGAGGTCAGTTCCTAAAAGTTACATTGGTTCCGTGCGAAGTGTCCATGCCTCTTAAGGGACCGTTTGGGAGATATTTTGAGTTTTCACCCTTTAATGGCTTGTTTTTAAGCATAATCTAGATATTTTCAAATTATCGTCATATTCTCAAACTGGGAGACCCATGACTATGCGGTCAGCTCCTATGAGTTACATTAGTCCCATGCGAGGTATTAATGCCTCTTACGGGGCCGTTTGAGGAGTGGCTTGAGTTTATACCCTCAAACGACATGTTTTAAGCATAATCTAAATATTTTTAAATTATACTCATATTCTCAAACTGGGACACATGTGACTACGCGATCAGTTCCTAAAGTTATGTTGGTCACGTGCGAGGTGTCCATGCCTCTTACGGGATGGTTTGGGGGCTAGTTTGAGTTTTCATCCTTTAACGGCTTGTTTTTAAGCACAATCTGGTTATTTTCAAATTACCATCATATTCTCAAATCGGGAGACCTGTGACTACGCGGTCAGTTCCTACAAGTTACATTGGTCCAATGCGAGGTGTCCATGCCTCTTACAGGACCATTTGAGTTTTCACCCTTTAACGACTTATTTTTAAGCATAATCTACATATTTACAAATTATCATCATAATCTAAAATTAGGAGTCCCACGACAATGCGGTCAGTTCCTACGAGTTACATTGGTCCTGTGTGGGGTGTTAGTGCCTCTAACGGAGTCGTTTGGGAGCTAGTTTAGGCTTTTCACCCTCTAACGGAATGTTTTTAAGCGCAATCTAGATATTTTCAGCATGTCGTCAAATTTTCAAATTGAGCGACCCATGACTACGCGGTCAATTCCAACGAGCTATATTGGTCCCATACGAGGTGTTCCTCCCTCGTATGGGGCCGTTTGGGGGTTGGTTTGGATCTCACCCTTTTAACGACTTGTTTTTAAGCTTAATCTATATGTTTTCAAATTATTGTCATATTCTTAAAGTGGGAGACCCATGACAACGTGGTCAGCTCTTGCAAGTTACATTGGTCCCTTGTGATGTTTACATGCCTCTTACGAGGCCGTTTGGGGGTTGGTTTGAGTGTTCACTCTTTTAATGTCTTATTTGTGAATGTGTACGTAAAGTGCCTGACTTGTGTGTCCGTATCTGTATGTAATCCAAGTGTAATCTTAAATTTGATTGTAGTAATTAAAACTCATACCATTATAAAATATCTATCGAGATCAAACTTAAACGTTTGAATTGAAACTAAGCCTTCAATTCGAAACATTAGCCATTACATCAATGCATATTCAACTACCCTATTAATAAATAATAACTACTATCCAAGACTGTAATGTGGACTAATAAAATAAAGAGATAGAAAAGGAAAGGAAAGTGATCAATCTTCATGTATGCACGCATTGAAATCAAATTGATACTGTAAGAAGTCAATAGAGGTTGATTGGCACATGAACTCGTAATACGGTCCACCAATAACAAATTCTTTCCGAGAAAATATAATAAAAGTTTCACCTGACAATGGCTATCATAATCACAATATTCAGTAATAGCACGAATAAAATGAATAAAGCAAGATTCAGTAATAATGATCCAAATCTAAGAAAAATAATGTAATAATAAAATTAGGAAACTTTGCCACAAAAGACAATGCGAGTGTACTAAAGAAGACAAGCTTCATTCATGTGCCCAAAATGTCTGAAGAATAAGCCTATGGAAGATTGTGTTCCACCATTCCCTTGCTTTTTACCAACCTGAATCCAAGTAAAGTTGTCATAAAATTATTTTGAGGCGGAGTCATAGACCAAACTCTAGATATGATTAACATCTAACAATATCTAAATATGAGTCACTTTAGTTAAAAAAAATAGTGCGAGTCAATTTCTATCCAATTTATCATTCACACGTTATGGGTTTGAGTTTGACCGTATGCGTATACTACGTTCATCTCACAAGGAGGAAAACATGTTCCACAATCCACATTCCACAATGAATTTAACGAGGGTAGGTCAAATGAGTTGTTAATTATGACATGTAGTAAATATTGATAACATCAATATATATACATTTCTATACTTATGAACTTTGAAGTAGGGGTCAGAAATCAAGCCACCCGACCATCTAGTAGGAGAAAAAATTTAAACGAAACAATACCTGAAAATGGTTCGAGTTCTTACCATTATAGACTAATGGAAGAGATAGTTCTTAACAGTGTGAAGGCAAGGCTGGTCTGCAATGGAGAAGGCTATATAATGGATTGATTGGCATGAGAATATGGGGAGTGGTAGGGTTTTCTTTCTTTCAAAGAGAAAGAGGGGAATATAAGAATAAGCGGGAGTGTGGGGGGGGGGGGGGGGGGTCCACTCATGTTGTCCAGTAATGTCTTGTGATAATCGTTGCTTTCGGTGATGACATCACAACGTGCCTAATCCGAAGCTACTTGGCCAAAGCGAGCACATTTTTTGTTCCCTCAATTGCATGTGACAATAGCTATTTCTGAGACGGTGTTCCGTATTACTAAATCCGATGGAAATTTCATTATGATTAAGTAGCATATGTTAATGTCATTGTAATAAAATCCATTAATTGTCATCAAAATGGTATTATTAACTAAAATATATATATATTACCTAGGAGAATTGTGCCACACCCTCCACACTGATAAACAAGATTCTCTATTATCTCTGGAAGAACCTTTAAGCATCTAGGAAATCTAACAAATCGAACTCTCTTATTCATCTAAGTGGGTCACAGTTCTTCTAATTTTTTTAGCTCTAAAATAAGCTATAGTTGGGCCAAATGCCACAAAGCTACACAAAAGCATCCATAAAGAAGACTAGTATGTAAGAATTATCCCACTATCTGCAATAGTTTATACATACATGCATTAGAAATAATAGCAAAAACAACCTAATCAAGATTAAAAAAAATTCAAATGAATGATGGAGATGTACTATGCATATGGATACGAGAATCTATATTTAGAACAATAACGTTAGACTTTCAATGCATTAACATTTGATATTTTCAATGCATTAACATTTGATATTTTCCTTATGATCAAAATATACCGAACTACAACTTATACTTTGTAAAATTAACCATATAACACCAATGCCAAATCCTTGGGTGCAGCTAGCCTTCTCAATCCTAGATTTACAGAAGGTGAATAGTGCAAAAAAACCACAAAGGAGGATAGTAGACTCTAGGGATCGTATCAATATTACATACAAATGCAATTTATCTTCCCTCGTTCATATTGTTCAAAGGCCCATTCGAAGACATTCATCTTTACAGAGTCGATTATGACATGTATGATTATGGGTTAAAATTGTCAAAACAATAACATCTTTAACTGATTACACAATTTAAGTAATAGATTATGAAACACATAGTAAATTTCATGACATCTGCCAAAGTCAACAAGAAAGCAAACACAAGTCCAAGATATTTGAATGTATTATTTGTAAGAGCAATTTCAGAAAGATCCTAAAATTACACCTCCAAAACAACGGACCGGTTGAGTCCAAATTTTGCAAAATCAGCCTAACTCCGTTAAAATTTTGTTAGTCCAAATTTAGATAACTTTTAAGATAAAAATACCCTTATACTTCATCTTCCCCAAAAGTAAACCCTAGCTTTTCATCAAAAATCAATTATCAAATCAGTGTCGTAATTTGCAGTTTTGATTCCAAAACCCTTTTAAGAAAAAACCTATTAGCAAAAACTCATTTACAGATACCATCCGATTCAACAAACACATTCATAAACCCATTCGCAATTTAACCGATTTCCACAAACACTGGTAACAACATTAATATATTTATCACAGATTTCAGAAGCATTACTCATTGGGTGCCTAAGCAAATGTCGATAGAGGCCTGGATGTGAAGGCTTTGTAATGGATGCCATATCTTCTGGCACACTAACAGTAATGGAAAGTTATTCTGGGACAGATTGGGGAATTGGGGGATTGAGGTATTTGAGTGATTCCTACACAATAGCTTTAGTTGTGGATCTAGGAATTTCAACTGTGTGGGGCACATCAAAGAAAATACGGGTTCGAGGGCTGTAGCCCCTGAATTTTTTTAAGACTATTCAAATATCTAAATAAAAATAAATATTCACACATTAATAGTAATAAAATAGAACAAACCAAACCATAATACTACGTTGCAAAAAAGAGCATAAAATATGAATTTGTCATCACAACTTATAATAAAATATAAAACCAGAAAACTAAAATTTCCCTCTACGATTTTCATATTTTGGAACCGATCCAAAAAATTTCAGCTTTTAGACTAGCAATCAATAATTTCTTAGAAATGAAAATATATAATTGAAACCCGTCTTCAAAAAAATAAATGAATCACAAGCGGGTAATAAAAAAAATGGAACAACTTAAAATAAATGAATCACAATCAGGGGATATAAAAAATGTAATAACTTCAACATCTTTAAAAAAAGTCATAAGCAAGCAGGGACAAAAAAAATCACAAGTAGGGGACACAACATCAAAATAGAACAACAACTTCAACAACTTCAACATCTTCAAAAATATAAAATATCAAGCACGGGACACAAAATACCTTCATCTCACAAGAAGGGGTCGGAGGACAGAGCAGGGGAAGTCCAAGGATGGAGGACGGAGCAACCAGCTGTCCAGAACAAGTGAAGACAGAGGACAGATAGGTCCACAGTTAGCCATTTTTTAGCTTAGGTTTGGGTGTTTGGGGTTTTGGGTTTTGTTACATCTTGGCTTGTCTCCATTGTTGGGAAGCTTCAAGGTTCATCTTGAGAGAGAGAGAGAGAGAGAGAGAGAGAGAGAGAGAGAGAGATGAGACCAAAAATAGGTCTTGTGTGAGGGATAGAAAGGAGCGGGAGGAGAGACGAGGGTGAGCGGGATAGATAATAGAGAGAGGAGAAAGAGCGGGAGATAAAAAATTGGAAGGAGGAGTATTGTTGTTTTTAGTATTTATATTTTAGTTAAGTATGCTCATTTTTGGCACACTTTTAAACGGTGCCAAATTTTGGCACAATTTTAAAGTGTGCCAGATTGTCATTAAACCGTGCCAGAATTTGTCACAGTTTAAAGTTGTGCCAAATTTTAAATATTGAAGTGTGCCAAATTTCCATTTTTTGTGTAGTAAATGAGCAAAATTTTCTAAACTATGTGTGATGACAGGATCATGACTCACTATGAGAAAGTGAGTACGCATCTCAACATGACCACTAAAAAGTGATAAAAATAAGTAATAACTTATACATACTATGAGCGATGCAACAGATTTTGACTCACTATGAACAAGTGAGTATGCATGTCTACGACATCGCTAAAAATTAAGTAAAAATGGATAAACTAATATATAAATATAATAATAGTAAAAACAACGTGAAAGAAGAAAAAAAGAAGGAAAATATGACTCGAATCACAAGATAAACCTGGGATACTGATATAGACAAAACCAACATAAAAGTCCATAGAGTTAGAATGGGAAATAAAGGTGGGGTTTAACCCATAATTCGAAATTACAGTTCCACTTTTTATGAAAAAGTGTGCAAAGGTGGTGAGAGCGTGATAAAAGTGAAGAACACTCTAATTTGGGATTTATATGATAGATCCTATTTTTGGATTTTTGATTTTATGAAAATGCGTTTCAGAGTATATGAATAATAAAAAGTGCTATTAGTGGTGGGAAAATGAGTATTAACTAGAAAATATGCTAAAGGTAATGAAATATGGAAAATGACACTAAATTGACAAAGTAATATGAAGAGGGTTTAGACTTTATAAATAATTTGAATTATGGTTATTGAAGTTTTGGATTCTTTCTTTCGAGTGGTTATGGAGTTATGTCAAGTGGTGAGGTGGGGGTGATGTAGGGGAGTGTAAGAGAATGTTTTGGGAAGATGTAGTAGGGTTATCGCATGAATTATGAGATTGAATATCGTTAAATTGTGAGGTAAGGGTTTTTTGAAATAGGAAACCCTAAAAGGTCAAAATGACTAGTCTCCCCTAAAGGATGCCAGCCAGCATGGACCTTGGCATGCTTATTAGAAAGCCTACCAGACTTGGCAACTAAGTAAAGTGATTGTGAAATGAAACTTTGAAAAATACGATTGTAAAATACACATTATAAATCTATTTTACGCATAGATCAGACCATTGGAAACAAGATTTAGAGATTTACGAAAAAGTGTTGAAATATTATAAGATAAAAATAGTTGATCAAAGTTAAATAAAGATCGAAAAGAATTTTGTGACCTACAGTTAGGGTTTTTAGGTAAAATGGTTGGGAAATGCGAACCGTAAGTCTCATTTGTGCATAGTATGTAAATTTAGAGCCCTATGAAATTAAATTGCAAGACACTTGGGTCTGAGATTTGACCAAAGTCAAACAGAACTCATAAGGAATCCAATTATTCTCTGGTTAGGGTTTGAAGTTTGACCAGGGGTTCAAGATCTTATAGGACTTTATTTAAACCCTAGTCTTGATACCAAAATCAACCACCCTACGTGGACCATTCATAAGCCAGCACGTGTGATCCAATGTGGCACTAGTCCAAGTCAGTCAAACCAATAATCAAACTCGACCAACAAGGAAACCTGACAAAAAATAAATCCCAACCAACGAGGAAGACCGAACAATAAGGAAGCCCGATCAACTGCCTATAATACTGTATTGATAACAAAGCAACATCAGTCTTACAGCCTGCATTGCCAATGAAGCAACAACCTTCATACATCTAATTCTCATTATGTGTTGATGTAAATGCCTAAAAAATAAATGAATTTCATCCATTCACACGATAAAGATCCGGACCCCTCTTGGACTATAAATACTTTCTATCACCCTCATTGCAGGGGATCAAAAAACAAATCAAGGCAGTCAATACATAACAGTGGACGTGGCTATTTCTTTGAGACAAACCACTCTAAAAATATCTTGTGTCTTGTTTGTTTTACTTAATTTATCTATGATGAATTAAATAGGCCTAGTCTAGTTTTTTGCATCAACATATTGGCGTCGTCTGTGGGAACGTATTACTAAACATTTTCACTCATTCACCATCCATGGCTGAGATTCCTGAATCAAGTACCAGAAATGAGGTAATTCATCCTAATCCATCCCCCCCCCCCCCACACACACACAAATAACAATGATTTAACAGGAATTTTGGCTAGTTTAGCCAAAGGTCAATAGGCTATGCATGATACCATGCGATAGTTGGCCCAAACTCTGCAGCCTGCAGTACCTGCATAATTTAATATGCCACCTCCACCATCCAGGAGTGTTGGGCGTAGCCGTTCTAGAACCTCAAGGGATCCTTCATACATGGATGGAGAAACTTCCTCCATCAGGATTACTAATTCCTCTGATGGACAATCTCTCGTCCCAAAAAGATTGAATGCCTTAGAACGGCTAAGTAGAGCCTCTCCTTTTGATCTTTTAGGACCCAAGGGAAATGCCCTAAGGGTTGCATATAGATATACTCTATAACCATGAAATTTAAGGGAAGGTTCAGCCCAATCTAGATTAGGCACCCGACGAAATCATTGATACACTCAGAGGGAAGGTTCACAAGAACAAAGTTCATCACGATCTGTAGGTCGACATGGAGAACTATGAAGCTTGGAAAGGTTCTATTCAAAATTTGGAGCATTGGTTAGGAGAAATGGCCAAGGTCAAGAATCCCCTCTAAATAAGATTTATTAAGAGATACCTCTTTGTGAAAACCATCGTAGATTTACCTATTCCGACCAAGTTTAAAGATCCAGTGGTCACTTCTAAATATGATGGGAAGACTGATCTAGTTCTTCATATAGAACATTACCAAGCAGTTGTTGATATCTACGTTGTTCCTGATGAGATGAGATGAGATGAGATGAGATGTAGTGCATTATCGGGAACAATCACTGGATCTGCTCAAATCTAGTACAATAGCCTTCCTCCGGGAAAAAAATATTGCTTTTAATAACTTGCCGAGCTATTCATTGGTAATTTTTTATTTAGAGAAAAGACAGTGAAACAAGTAGCTTATTTTCTTAGCATAATACAGAAAGAAGGAGAAAGTACGAGGGATTACATTACTCGTTTCAATCATGAGAAATTAGAAGTCATTGATTACGAAGAGAATACTATAATCACTGCCCTAATGAGTGGTTTGATCCCTAATAAATTATATTACTTTGGCATAAGATCGACCAAAGACAATGATAGAATTGATGGCTAAAGTAGTAAGGATCATGAACGCCGAGGAAGATATGGCTGCTAAAAAAAAATTCAGACGCAAAGGCGAAATAAAAAATAGAAGGGAAGTCAGATAAGAAAGAGCACAAAAATCACAACGAGCGTAGGGGATCGAAGGGAAAGGAAGGTCTAGATTGGATCAAAAAATTCACTAACTACACTCCCTTAATGGTAGACGTAAATCATGTGTTGGAAGATAAGTTGAGTTCACCTGCTGATAAAAGGGACAAGTCGAAGTATTGTGAGTTTCACAAAGATCATGGTCATACTACCAACCAATGTATTGCCCTCCAAAATGAGATAGAAGCACTGATCCGAAGAGGAAAGTTGGACAAATATGTTGATCGGTAGAATGAGGGGAGAAATGGAGGCAGAGGTTGACAGAGATCAAAATCGCCAGTTAAGCCCAGGGAAGAGAAGAAGAAGAACCATGATGATGATCTAAAAGATGATCATGGCCTTCCCAAGAATCCTAGACAATCGTAACGAGAGGTATTCACACTCAGTTTTGGATCTTTTCATTATCACGTGATTATAGGTAGAGATGCCGAAGGAGGAGATCACACCAAAAAAAGGAAAGCTTACCTCAATGAGGCTCAAGCTTGCTCCTATATTCAGCGAATCAACCTCACTGAGGAAGAACGATCGAGAAAGGTTAACAAAGGTAACATTGTGATAGCCTTTTCCCAAAATGATCTATCTGGAGTATTATATCCTCATTATGATCCTTTAGTGATCAGAACTAGGATGAAAGACGTACTAGTGGCAAGAACATAGGTGGATAATGACAGTTCGGCAGACATCATGTTTTATCCTTATTTTGATAGTCTGGGATTAAAACTCAACCAACTGGAGCCATACTATAGGACACTCATTATTTTTTTTGGCGATAAAGTATTTCCACTGGGGAAAATAAAACTAGACGTGTTGATCGAGACATAGCCAGCTTGGAGGACAGAGAAAGTGAGATTCTTTATAATGGATAAAAAAGTTCACTCATCCTATAATATGATTATGGGGAGAGTTGGTTTGAAAAGTTTCGAAACTGTACCCTCCACTTTTCATTAATGCTTAAAGTTCCCTACCAACTTTAGAGTTGGAGTAGTTAAAGGAGACCAGAAGTTATCTCGGGAATTCCACTATTCTTCTCCCGAGGAAGAAGATATGTTAGAGGAAAAGAGAAAAAACAACCACTTATCAAGTAGATACATCTGAGCCAAACAACGAGTTTAAGGTTGAAACCTTAGATCCATGAGATGAATCTGAGCTCGTAAAAAGCCAAGTGATGGAGGTAATAGAAAGCACTGTTCTGGATGATGATACACTAGAACGAACAACTAAAATAAAAGCATGATTGGAACCAGTTCTTAAATGGGAGTTGATAACTTTCTTAAGGCAAAGAAAATAGGTGTTCTCTTAGAGTCATGAAGATATGCCAGATATAGATCCAAATTTTTTGTGCCATGAGATTAATGTTAATACAGATGTTAAACCTGTGAAGCAGCGGAGAAGAGTTTTTAGCCCAGAGAAGAACCAAGCTATACAGGAAGAAGTGGGGAAACTTAAAAAAGATTCCTTTATTGAAGATGTGAAATACCCGGACTGGTTGACCAACATAGTTATGGTCAAGAAGAAGAACATTAAATAAAGCATGTCCAAAGGATCACTTTACTTTGCCATGAATTGATCAATTGGTAGACGCTACTTCAGGGCATAAGCTATTGAGTTTCATGGATGCATATTCTAGTTATAACCAGATTAAAATGTAGCCTGAAGACAGATAAAGTACTTCTTTCATCACTCATCGAGGAACTTATTGCTATAATGTTATGCTTTTTGATTCAAAAAATGCAGGTGCTAAATATCAGAGACTTTTAAACAAAGTACTTGAGGTGAAGATAGGCAAAAATATGGAGGTGTACATGGATGATATGCTCACTAAGAGAAAAAAAGTTGCTGATTATTTTAATGACCTCAACCAGACATTTGATCAATTGGAAAAGCACCAGAAGAAATTAAACCCCACCAAATGCATGTTCGGAGTGCAGGATGGAATGTTCCTTGGGTATATAGTATATCAAAGAGGTATTTAAGATAATACTGATAAGATTAAATATCTGATCAAAATTCAATCCTAGACCTGTAGACAGGATGTTCAAAGACTGACTGGATGCGTAGCAGCACTTAACAAGTTTGTGTCCCGAGTAACGGATAAATGTTTGCCATTCTTCAAAGTAATCATAAAAACCTTTGAATGGAATGATGAATGTGAAAAATCCTTCCTGTAACTGAAGATGTACCTGAGAACACCACCAATACCTTCTCGACCAATGTTGGGAGAAAAGATGTATTTGTATCTGGTGGTATCTGAGTCAGCTGTTAGCTGTGCCTTGATCAGGGAGGAAAATGGAGTTCAACAGCCAGTTTATTACACTAGAAAAGATTTTTGAGGAGCATAAGTGAGATATCCTAGACTGGATAAATTATCATTGGCCTTAATTGAAGTTAGTAGATGAATGAAGCCATACTTTCAAGCCCACACCATAGTGATCTACACTGACATGCCACTAAGGCATGCTTTGCATAAACTAGAGAAGTCTTGAAGACTGATGTATTGGGCTGTGGAGTTGGGGAAATATAACCTTTTGTATGAACCAAGGACTTCTTTAAAAGGACAAGTTATGGATGATTTTATTATAGAGATCACTTATTCAGAAGTCCCCGAGCAACATGTAAGAGTCAGGAGACCTGTGGGAGATACGCCCGACCAACTCTAGACATGGAAAATCATAGAAAAAGACTAATCAGATCCTTCTATTGGACTACAAGATATGAAGAGGAAATATGAGGAGGCGAAAGATAATATCATCCATCAAGGGATTCTAACAAGCCAAGCGTTTGACAAAGATATCTCCCTATGGAGTTTGTATGTTGACGGGTTATCTTGTACAATCGAATATGGAGCTAGAATTATTTTCAATACTCCAGATGACTTAGATATAGAGTATGCTCTATGATTCCAATTTCAAGCCTCTAATAATAAGGTAGAGTATTAGGCTCTGATTGTTGTCTTAATTATAGCTAAATCACTTAATAACGATAAAGTTGTTGTGTACAGTTATTCGCAGTTAATTATAAATCGGGTGTTGAACTTATATGCAGCAAAAGGAGAACTGATGAACAGATATTTGGCTAAAACTTTGGAAGTAATTTCCACCTTGCTACCAGTTCAGATGGTCAGAATTCCAAGATTACAGAATACCTGAGCAGATGCACTTGCTTGGTTAGCTTCAGTAACCAGAGTGGAGATACTAAGAACTATTCCTATTGAGATACTGGCTAATAGGAGCATTGATAAAGATCTGATGGTCAACTTTATTGAAGTTGATAGGGGGGCATATTAGATTGACCCAATAAGATCATATATTGAAGATGGGATTCTTCTAGCCGATCTACTTGAAGCTAAAAGGATGAAATACAAAGCTACATGATATGCGCTAGATGGTGGTGTCTTGTATAGAAGAGGTTTAACTACCGACCTACAACGGTGTGTGCACCCAGATGAAGTTAAGGATTTGATTGGAGAAGTCCACGAAGGATTGTGGAGCCCATGTAGTAGGAAGAACATTATTGCAAAGAATTCATACAAAAGGGTACTACTGGCCAACTATGTGATCAGATTGTGTAGATTTCGCCAAGAAGTGTGATAAGATTTTCTAATATACGTAAGTCTCCACACACCGATCACGTCACTCTGGCCTTTTGCGATGTGGGGAATTGACTTGGTCGGACCTCTGGTGACTACCCGAGGAAGGTTCAAGTACCTGGTTATAGCTATTGATTACTTTACTAAATGGGTAAAAGATGAACCATTGATCGATATGTCCTACGAAAATGTTTCTCAGTTTATTTAATTATATGCAGGTACGACTTACCTTATGCCTTTATAACTGATCACGGCATAGAGTTTTACAACGATGTGCCCAATCTAATGTCCAAAAAATCCACTCTGCCCCTAGCCATCCTCAAAGCAATGGCCAAACAAAGGTCACCGAACAATTAAACTAGACATGTATTGGAGAAACTTTGCTAAATGGTCTGAAGAAAAGGTTGGAAAATACAAAAGGAGATTGGATCAATGAATTGCATTCTATCCTGTGGGCTTACCGAACAACTTCTAGAATAGCTACTGGAGAAACTCCCTACCTATTGGCGTTTTGTGCTGAAGCCATAATTCCCGTTGAGCTAGGTTTACCTACGCATAGAGTTCTTAACTTAAATACCCTAGTGAGTAATTTGATGAGAAGGTTGGATTTAGATATGCTGGAAGAAGTCCGTGAAGATAAAACTCTAAGGAATGGAACTTATCAACAAAGGACTGCACGTTTCTATAATAAGAAGGTCATGCCGAGAAACTTAAAAGAGGCAGATTATCTTTTGAAGAAAGTGATTCAGAAGAGCAATAAGTTGGAATCCAATTTGCATGGGCCTTATCGTATTACTACAGTTATCCCACCAGGCACATATCGGATTGAGATTTTATACGAGGAATAATTCAAGAACCTATAAATTGTAGAACACTTGAAGAAGTACTATCAGTAAATGTAGTTATGTTGTACTCAGTTCACTTTAATATTAATGAGAACATGACTTTCCAAAATTGTTATTTTGTTGTTTTCTTTTTCGGAGTACTAGTGCTATGCACTTACAAACACAATGAAAACTACCAACAAAGTTGGTCGGTAACAACAAAGGCCACCAACAAAGTTGGTCGGTATCAAGAAAACCACCAACAAAGTTGGTCGGTATCAATGAAGGCCATAAACAAAGTTAGTCGCTAATAACAAAGGCCACCAACAAAGTTGGTCTGCATCAAGAATACCACTAGCAAAGTTGGTCGGTTTTAACAACCGCTAACAAAGTTGGTAGACATTAATAACGACACCAACAAAGTTGGTTGTCAAACATATAAAACCATGCAAGGAAAAATGGTAAGTCCCAAATGATTGGTTAACAAAGTACCGAATGAGTAATTCTCATCTAAACTGGGATAAAAGATGGAAAAATGTTCCACTCATGCCTGGGAACCGAGGTAACTAATGCAATTACCATAAAATTTAGGTACATTAGTAGAACCAGGTGAAACATTGCTAATTGGTAGAAAACTTAGGATAATCCTAAGGTTATCAATAGAAGTGATAAAAAACTAGAGATTAACTAAAAAGGTTGATCTATTCATAGTCAATGACTAAGAAAATACTTAGAGAATGATTAAAAGTTGATCCATTCATAAAATAAACTTTTAACTAAAATTAATTGATTACATATTATTGCTTAAACATGGAAAAATAAAATATAAAAGTTTATTCTATAGGATGCTTTCCTTCAGCCTTAGAGATAGGATCCATGCCAGTTGGAGGATCATCCAAAGTAAAAGGAGAGTTGATGAAGTTAAGGTCCTAAAGCATCCTGGTATTGTTGCCAGTCAAGAAAATGAGGAGGATGGACGATCTATAGTTCATTATGAAGTTCGTAATCCCCTAAGTACTTAGAAATCAAGCAGTGGTGAATATGGTGACCAGGTACCCAATTAACATCCAATTTGAAGGAAGGATTGTCAAGCTGCAACAATCCCAGATCATACCAAATTCATAGATAATCGTTCCCATTGGGGGTGGAAATTCGGGGTAGTCGTTTCATTTTCGGTTCATGGTGATTTTGATTTTATTATAAGTTTTGAGTAATCTTAAATCTATACAAGCTAATCGTGTCATGTTCGGGTCATTTTCGGGTTATTACCATAAACGGGTTATCGTGTCAAAAATTGACAACCCTTCCCATCCACCTTCGTCACGATTAAAGCATTTATCCAACCCCATTTGTAAGATTCATTCTGGTCCTATTGAAGTCTATCATCATAATGTCACAAATATTCATTATAACTACCCACCTAAAATTCTCTAGGATGTTTATAGAATTGAAAAGTTAATCTATCAACTTGTGATTGCAGCTTCTTCACTACCCCATTCTTAGCCTCTAATTGGGAAGATTGAGTAGATAATTGTTCTGATAAAGTCTGAGGCTTTTGAGACAACTCAACAATAACTTGGTCCTTTGCTTTTAACTGTGAGGCTTGGTTGGCAAGGGCCTATTGGGTCCTAATTTCCTCTATAGTTCCTCCCCCAACCCTATTTTTAGCTCGGGAAGAAGAGGAAAATTTAATGTTCTTCAAGGCCTCCAATTAATCCCACAACGTGGAATTCTTATCTTCTAAAAAGGATTAACCTTCATCTATAGTATCAACAACAGTTCCAGAGGAAGACTTCAGAAGACTCACTTTATTCCTTAAATTATTATTCTCCTCTTCCAGGAGTTTGGCAACAATCCTAGTTTCTTCAACCTCAAGCTTAAGTAAAGATTCCTTTTTATTATAAACTAAGAAAAATTTATCAAAACCTCAACCTACACTTAATCTTTGATATTTCTGCTCATAGCTCTAGTGCAAAAGTGCAGTGGATTCTTTATACTGTTCTTGAAGTTCTTCTACCATTTCATAATAGACAACATTATTTGCTACTACCTGATCAAGTAAGTACTTTAAATACTTGTAGGATTCTTTAACCTTCTCCGAGGCATCAACACCGAGCAACTGAGTGATTTCTTACTCGGACAAGTCCATACGACCAACTTTGAAAAAAACATTGCATTTCCTCAGTAGCTTGGTATCATGAGAAGATAATTATTCCATCTTCATAATAAACTAGTAAGATGAAACAAGCACCAATCAACAATAAGAATGGATAACAAATGAAATCAACAGAAGACAAAAAAAGGTTATTTTATTGATAATAAGGAGTTCAAAATAAGGGAAAAAGAAATAACAAAATTGTAAGGAAAAAAATACCGAACAACTTTACACCTTTTACCTATCACTTTCAACCTTCTTGTTCTTCTCAAAAGAAGGGGCTATAAGTTGGAGTTGTTCAGTTCGCTCAGCTAGAGGAATAAAAGAATCGGGGACTTCAAGTTGTTCAGTAGTAGACTCAACTATAAATGAAGACTCTTCAGAAGCAGGTTCATCTTCAACCTCATCCTCTATGACTCGAGGAGGACCATGAATATACCTCTGAAAAAGTTTAGAGTCTTCAGTCATGTTCAACTCTTAAAGGGCCGTAACCCAATCATCTCCAAAAAAATTTTTCTTCACATACTCAATCTGAGCATAGGCAGGAAAAATGGCTTTGTTGAAGCCCTTATCCCAACCAGCACTGAAGGAGGCCTTTATAGAAGATTTTCTCCTTATTCTGGAAGAGGATACAAGATCTTCAGTAACCTTTACCCTGCGCTCAACTTCCTCTTTTTGGTTCTCAGCTTCATATTTATAAAGCCCATCTTCCTTCGCCCTGCGCTCATCTTCAAGGGCAATTATATTAGATGTTCGACGAGTATTTTCAGTTGTCTTCAATTTCTCTGCCCAAGAGTTGTTCTTAGTCTCCAAGGCCTGCTGAGATTCAAGTAGAGACTTTTTCAGACCAGACAAGTCTTGATCCACCTCATTTGAAGAAGAAGCCTTAATTCCATCATCCTTCTTCAACATATTAT
Organism: Sambucus nigra; assembly: GCA_949130495.1. NCBI lineage: Eukaryota > Viridiplantae > Streptophyta > Magnoliopsida > Dipsacales > Adoxaceae > Sambucus > Sambucus nigra. The sequence goes on along the minus strand of OX422209.1, from coordinate 160,034,203 downwards.
TAAAGTGTACCAAGAACTATAGAAGATGAATATAAAAATGAATAAATAAGGCATATAAAAAACAACCAAATCAAGAAAATAGAAATTAATTACTAATGTAAGATTCTAAGCATCCAATTCAGAAACCCTCATTCTAAGAAGCATGAAACCTACCTCCCTGTGGTCTGGAAGAGTACCAGACTTGATCAACCTCCTAGCCAAGACAGGAGTAATAGCTATTGGAGGAATAACATCACAAGAGGGTAAATCAATCAAGGACAGTTGATCGGTCACTTGGTCGGCTTGCTTCTCCGCAAGCCCTTTTTTAAGTTTCCTCAGAGGAACTTTAACCTCTTTGGGAGCTATAACCTTAGGATCCAGGTCTTTGGGGGCTGGATCTTTAGGGACTGGACTCTTGGGGCCTAGGGGCTTCATAACATCCTCTGTTTTACTCTGGCTTCTTCAGCAGATGATTGGGATCCAGAAGCACTGCTACTATAAAGGTCAGGAAATTTCCTCTTCTTCATAATTTCAAATAGAGGAGTATCAGAATCAACAGCAGTCTTTGCATCAATATTAATTACCAGAGCAAGAGAGGGAGCAAGTCTGGCAATAAAAGAAGAAACACTGTTTTTGCACTAGAACAGATAGGAAGCAAATCGAAAATGCTCTTCAGCAACTACCTTATGAAGACCCCAGATAAACTTTAACTCTTTCAAATCTACTTCACTCTCTTTGGGGCAGTTTCTTTTTTACGCATTTGCAAATTAATTTATAAAGCAATAGTTAGTATGAAATTTTATCAAACATAAATAGGGAATATTTACTAAAATATAAAACAACCTGTTCCATTGCCAAAGAGCGGACATCTAAGTCCTTGGTATTTGTCACCTTCAACTAGCTTTTAAATAAAAGATGGTATCACTAGTTACCCACTTAAAACAAAACATGATTTTTGAAATACCTATATGGGTTCCATTAATTTGATTTAATATATAAACTCCATTTACAACTCTCCGTGTGTTAGGAGCCACTCTTTCAGGTACAATGTCAAAATATTGATAAAATTCCAAACACGGGGGATTGGGAGGAAACATGAAACCACATTCAACAATAAAGATGAAGGGAGACCAATGACCCTCAGTAAGAGAGAAAAAATTAGAATGAAAAGTGGGATTTTCAAATACAGTCCAAGATGGAATATTAAAATCATTTTTGAACTTATCAAGTGACTCGACAGAGTAAACCATCATGAAGAAAACAAATAAGAAGAGAAGAAAGATTCTTACAAAGATTTAAGTATTCGGCAAGAATTAAAGACGAAAAAGAAAAATGATCACACGAAAGCAAATAACCTAGTGGCAGAATCAGAAGAAAGAGGTAGAAGATAATCAAAGTTTTATCTTCCTTTTTATAAGATACATCAAAAACTGGTAAAATTAATTATTAAAGTGAACGACGTTTGGGTTTACGGAGGATAATAAAGGAAAAACTAAGATACCCCGTAAAAGTTTGCTAAAATTTGAAATATTTATAAAATTGCCATTCGTGCGTAAAAATCATCAATCGAGTGGATAAAATTCACAAGTATAGAAGGTTTGTAGCTAAACCAAACAGCTCAAGCTACTATTGGAGCATAATATTTCACACTTTCACATCAAATCCAAGTATAAAACATAGGGGGCTTCTGTTAATACCAAAATCTACCACACTAAATGGATCATTCATAAGCCAGCACGTGTTATCCGATGTGGGACTAGTCTAAGTTAGTCCGACCGATAATGAAACCAGGCCAATAAGGAAGTCCAACCAACAATGAAGCTTGACCAACGAGGAATCCCGACCAACTGCCTGTATTGATAACAAAGCGACAACAGTCTTACAGCCTACATTGTCAATGAAGTGAAGGCCTTCATACATTTAATTCTTATTATGTATTTATGTAAATGCCTAACAAATAAAGGCATTCCATCCATTCACACGATAAAGATCAGGATCTCTCTTGGACTATAAATACTTTGTATCACCCTCCTTACAGGGGGCTGAAAAACAAATCAAGGCCGTCAATACATAATAGTGGACATAGGCTATTTCATTGAGCCGAACCACTTTAATAATTTCGTATGTCTTGTTTGTTTTACTTAATTTATCTGTGATCAATTAATTAGGCCTAGCTAGTTTTTTGCATCAACCCTAGGGAGTTTTATGGGTATAATAGAATGAGATTTATATATAGCCCCTCTACGGGCAAGATTTGAATAAGTGAATGTTGTGGAAAGATAGACACCCTAATGGAGGTTACCAGTGTTGAGAGTTGACCCATTTGTTCACAAACAAACAAATAAATTTACAAATATATGGTTACATATATAGTAAATGTATATGCAATATTCCATCCTTTTTAATTATATTATCAAAACCCGCACATAACACCATGATTCCAATAAAATGGTATCCACTAAGATCTCATCGACTTTATACAAATTCATTTTGTGGAAGCATTCTCCCAAAATTTCCAAAACCCAATCCCTAATTCAAAATTTTAGCATTCATATAGTCAACTTGATGAAATAGCCACATATATACAAAAAATAAAAAATTTATGTTCATAAACCAATACCCATTTAATCAATCACCAAAAACCAAACTTTGAAACACTAAAACAAGTCAAACATAGAAAAACCAAGCATATATAATCTTAGTGAGGGATATGGAGTGTGGTGGACATAGGTGTGATTCCTGAAATGTATTTCACATATAGAGAACGTGAGAGAGAAAAGAATGAGAGAAATTAGTGGAAATAAACACTAACAGGGGTATATATACTTGAAGCGGGTCAACCCGTGGACATTTTGAAGTAAAAAACATTGTTATGGTCATTATTTGTGGTCACGATACATGCCAATGAGAAAATCTATAGTGAAGGATTATTATCATGGTCATAAACCTTGACCCAATCGGTGTGACCATTTTGAATTCTAGTGTTGTCGCGAATGGTAATTATGATTTATGACCATGACCCACTTTCACGAATTATAGTCATAGTCCCAGCTTCTAAGTCACAATCATGGACCTTGACCAACATCATGACCACATCAGCATAATTCTTCCCATGTAAAAAGTCACGGCCTTGACTGTGACCAAAGGGGTCATGGTCCATAACTATGACCAGTATTTGGAAAATGTCACCCTTAGAACGGGACATCATGACAATCACAATCATTCACTAGTGTTTATAGTTTTGGACCGTAACAAGATACGGAGACAATTTATTATTTTTTGTGTAGTATTGGTTAACACCCTAACATGAGTCAAGAAAGCCAAACAGAGTGGTAAGTAGTTAGGGTAAGTTAACTTACCGCCGTGTAGGATGAAATATCTTTAAGCATATATATTAGGACTTTAGATTGGATAAATAAAACTTTTGAAATAAGTAGCTAACCTTTTATTAAAGTCTTGATTAAACCATTTATGGGTGTAGAAATGATGGACTAGGTGATCATCATCAATTACTTGTGATAAACAATAGCCATAAAAAACATAAAAGGAAATTCCCTTGCATTATTTAAATGGATGAATTTAATTCTTTGATCAGGAAAATTTAATCTAAGGTTAATGATTTGAGCAAGTAATTTTGTAAAAAGACAAATTTTGAGTAGATAATAAACAAATATGTGACTGACAAGTGGTCCAAGCCCTAAAGGTCCAAGCCTCTTTCAATGCAGAGGTTGAACGTCTAAAGGAAGAGCTGAAGGAGGTTAACAAGCAGGATAAAGTTATCCAACAGAGAGATAATGAAATGGCCAAGCTCAGGAAGGACCACGTTGTTGTCCTGAAGTCTAAAGATGATGCCCTTCAGACTAAGGTGGATGCAAGAGTCAAGGCTTTATTAGAGGATGCTGCAGAGAAGATTATTTTGGATTATAAGGTATCTGATGAATTCATCAGTTTTGGCTTTGAATACCTTAAAAGAGGTATCAAAGAAATTAAAAAGTGGGTAGCCTCTAAGGAGAAATATTCAGGGAGTATGACTGCCTTAGACTTTAAGGGTCTAGGTGAAGCACCTTATACCTTTGACTTACTTAAGTCTATATTGTATAAGTGCTCAACTAATTTGGAAATTTTGACAAAATTGGTTGTCTAACCTAGAATCCAAAGAACCTAAGAATTATTCTCTCTAATCCTCTTCAATGATCCAATAAGGTATAAATTGAGTCACACTACACACATTAGAAGTGCATACATGTGTATATTTTGCTTAAAATTGATTGTGTGTTAAATTCCCCTTAAAATGTTATTTTAATAATTTTTTGGGAATTTTTAAACATTTTTAAACATTTTTAAAATAATATTTTCATTAATAAAAGTGTGATTATAAACTTTGTGGGGTTAATATGCTATTTTGAAAAGTTCTTTTTTCATTGGAATGTTTGATTGGGTAGAATATCAAAGCGCTAGAGACTTCAGGGTGCTGCCTATAATTACTTTTGATGCGCGTTTGCAAGCCAATTATATGCCAACACTTGTCACGATCCTGATGTATCATTTTGTGTTTGTTATGTGAGAGGGTTGCCTGGTGGTTTGCTGATCGTTAGATCAAACCTTATCGATGGCTTGCATGTGTTTTAAGTCTATCCTTGCGCTATCTATATGGACCAATCGCATTCAGTTTAACCACCGCTATATTATAACCCTTGGATCAAGTCGATATTAGGAAGACCTAATCTCAGCCCTTGATTGCCTTCGACAATCCAGAACCTTCCTCCACTCCTATATAAGCCCTCTAATTCTCAACCTTTCAAGACTTTTGGCAATCGTCATTTTTTAGAGAAAAAATAGAGAGAAGAGAGAAGTGAGAGAGAAGAGAGAAGAGAGAGAAAGGGAAACTGTGTTAGCCAAACCCTAAACCTAACCCTAAACACTTCATATCTGTTTCAAACCTTTGTATATTCAAAACCCCAAACACAACCTTGAGTGTTTGAGAGAGAGTTGTGTTACTGGTTTGATCATTTGTAGCTGTAACCTCTTGATCTGTGATCTTATTACCAACTTAAACATTTTTGTGAAGATCTGTATTTCTTCTTCATAGAAATCTTAGATCTACACTTTGCATGCTATATTTCACTAGATCTTCATATTTCTTTCTCGTTTTGTGAAAATCTTTACTGATTTAGATCTGTAAATATTTTATGGTTTCTGTCCTTATGAACTTAACCTTGACCTAGTTGGATTCACACTTGGAGATTTTCAATCTCAAAAATATTTTTAAAACAGAGATTGATTAAGGTCTTGACCAATTTTGAAGCAAGATTTCCGTGGAATCTGGGATATATTAATGGTCAAAAAGGTTTCAAGTTCTGTAAGAAAGAAAGAAAAGAAAATCACAGCATATAGTCTTTATATGTAATTTTCTAGGACTGTTTGTAAAAACTAAGTGTGTGTGAGTTCATGCATGTTGATAGGAATCACATCACAAACACTTAACACAATATCACACTGGAAGTGTTGTGAATAAGATCAAAGATTATTGAGTCGACGCAAGGAAGCTAAAGCAAAAGGAAGTTATCAAACTAGAAGAACATCATCAACAATCAAATCTATGAGAAGTTAGAAGGACACCAAGTGGGGTATATTCCTAAACTTAGAATAGGTTGATTTGTGTGCATGTATGTTGTATTGTTTGTAACTGCTATTTGTTTTTAGTGGATTTTTACTTTCGTGACTTAGAAGTCACCGTGGATGTTTCCTCTATTGGGAGAGGTTTTACCACGTTAAAAACTGTGTGTTCTGATTATCTTCATCTACTCATCTCATTCTATAGTGTGCTGAATTTTTAAAACTGTCTTAGTTTTAAAACTGATTACAAAGTCTTGGTTATTCTCGTACATAAGTTTTTGTAAACACATCTTGTTGTTTATCATTTTTATTTTAAAAAGAAAAGGGTTTCTTCAACAAACTTCTTGGAGTTTATTATACAGTTTAATCTTGTATTAAACGGCATTAGCAATGTTTTTCACTAGGATTTGGTGACCCCCGATTTGCTCAGGCCTTGCAACAGGTTGAGGAGGCCGATGCTTCTCCTACTGAGACTGCTCCCTTGGAAGTCACGAAAACTTAAGAGGATAATCCTTAGGATTATACTACCGAGGTGACCAACGTCAGCGAAGAAGACACGACTGCAGTTGTAGATACTTAGGCCTTGCCTTGTGAACCTTCTTAGTTTGAATTTTTTTTCCTTTCTTGTTTGTACCTCTTAACTTTTGTGAACTCTGATGGCATCTTGGTACATTTGATTTGTAATTCTCTTGAATGTTCAATGGTAATCATTAATACCATCTTCTTCAGATTATATTGCTTCTTTCAGTGAATGTCTTCTCTTGCATGTTGTTTTAAAGTCTAAGGATACCATATAATGATGTTTACCCTAATTATGTTTAAGGTCTGAGGTCATCATAATATGATGTTACCCTCATAATTTTCACCAAATTAATGACGTTAAAGGTCTGAGGTCACCATATAATGATATTTACCCCCATAATTTTTCACCAAACTAATGATGTTTAAGGTCTGAGGTCACCATATAATGATGTTTACCCTCATAATTTTCATAAAATTGCGCATGTTAAAGGTCCGAGGTCACCATATGATGATGTTAACCTTACAATGTTTCACCAAACTAATGATGTTTAATGTCCAAGGTCATCGTAATATGATGTTTCACCTCATATGTCACCAAATTAATGATGTTTAAGGTCTGAGGTCACCATATAATGATGTTTACCCTCATAATTTTCACCAAATTAATGATGTTAAAGGTCTGAGGTCACCATATAATGATGTTTACCTCATAATTTTTCACCAAACTAATGGTGTTTAAGGGCTGAGGTCATCATAATATGATGTTTCACCTCATACTTCACCAAATTAATGATGTTTAAGGTCTGAGGTCACCATATATTGATGTTTACCCTCATAATTTTCATGAAATTAATGATGTTAAAGGTCTGAGGTCACCATATAATGATGTTTACCTCATAATTTTTCATCAAACTAATGGTGTTTAAGGTCTGAGGTCATCATAATATGATGTTTTACCTCATACTTCACCAAATTAATGATGTTTAAGGCCTGAGGTCACCATATATTGATGTTTAACCTCATAATTTTCACCAAATTAATGATGTTAAAGGTCTGAGGTCACCATATAATGATGTTTACCTCATAAGTGTTCACCAAACTAATGATGTTTAAGGTCTGAGGTCATCATAATATGATGTTTCACCTCATACTTCACCAAATTAATGATGTTTAAGGTACGAGGTCACCATATAATGATGTTTACCCTCATAATTTTCACCAAATTAATGATGTTAAAGGTCTGAGGTCACCATATAATGGTGTTTACCTCATAATTTTTTAACAAACTAATGATGTTTGAGGTCCGAGGTCATCATAATATGATGTTTCACCTCATACTTCACCCAACTAATGATGTTTAAAACATAAGTATCAGCACAATATTTCTCTTCTCATTAAAAATCCTCTTCATGAAATGATACATGTATTACAAAGAGAAAAAACTGCAACATCATATAAAATATTTCTTCAAATGATCCTCATTCCAAGGGTTGGAGAAGGGTTCTCCTTCAAGATTTTCTAGCCGTTAGGTACCAGGCACAACCTCATCAACTACTTTGTAAGGGCCATGCCAGTTTGGGTGGAGCTTGTTTGCCTTTTGCAACATCTACTTTAGGACTAGGTCTCGCACATCTATAGGCCTTGATTTCACCCTTTGGTTGTAGAACCTTGCAGTTCTCTGTTGGTATGTTTCCTGTCTTATCTCTACATCTTCCATTCTCTCTTCAATCAAATCCAAATCACATCTTCTTTCTTCCCCATTCCTCTGAGGGTCATAGGTCTAAACTTTATGAGTGGGGAGTTCTACCTCTATAGGAATGACAGGTTCTGAGCCATGGGCTAACATAAATGGGGTCTCTCCCATTGGTGTCCTTAATGTCGTCCTATAGGCCCATAACACAGCATATACCTCCTCTGTCCATCTCCATTTGACCTCTTCCAACCTTTTCTTTATCCCATCAAGGATTGTTTGGTTTGTGACCTCGGTCTAATCGTTAACCTGGGGGTCAGCCAGGAGAAGAGGTTGATGAGGGATAGTGGAGAACCTCTGCATTTATCACACGCAGCAACATCTTTGGCGAAGGTTGGCCACCAGTATCCCTGAGTGATTATCCTCTTAGCTAGGGGTCTTCCTCCTATGTGACTGGAACAAGATCCCTCATGCATATCTTAAAATATGTGTGGAACCTCTGAAGGGTGGACACATCAAAGGAGGGGTAGTAGGAACCCCTTCTTATACAAACATCTCCTAGAATTGAAAACTTGGTAGCCCTCGACCTCAGCTTTCTTCTTTCTAACTTTGACTCTGGAAGCTCTCCCTGTTTGATGTATCTGATAAAAGGGTCCATCCGTGAGGCTCCCATATTCAAATTGAGGCAATTTCTTCCAACCTCTTGTTCTTCAATGTTTGGCTTGTGTGGAATTTCAACTAGTACAATTCTTCTTATGTTTTTCCTTATTGCTGAGGCCAACCTTGCGAGTGCATTAGCTCGACTGTTGTCTTGCCGAGGTATCCTCTTCATTTTCACTTTCTTAAATCTTTCTAACATCATTCTCACCCTCTTCAGGTATTTCGCCATCCTTTCATCTTTGGCCTCATAAACTCCCAGGATTTGGTTTACACCCAACCTTTAGTCACTTTGGACTTGGAGTTGGCCAACACTAAGGGCTTTTGTCAAGGAGAGACCTGATATCAATGCCTCATACTCTGACTTATTATTCGAAGCCTTGAAGTTAAACCTTGGTGCATATTCAATATTGATGTCATCTAGTGCTCAAACTATCAGGCCTGTTCCACTTCCACTTTCACATGAGGACCCATCAACGAAGAGGTTCCAAACATCGTCATTTAAAGAGAAGTTCCACTCTGAATGGGTCCCTTGCCTGAAGAGGTATATGTCTTCCTTATTTTCCACTATGCTTTTTCTTACTTTGCTTGACTCTGCCTCGTCCGGAACTTGGAAGATGTTACTGTCTATTTCATCTGTAATCTCTTGACTATTCTCAATCTCAGCCTCTTCCCAAGTAAACTCAACAACAAAGTCTCCAAGTGCCTGCCCTTTGATGGAAACCCTAGGTTGATAAACAATGTCATATTCCCCCAACTCGATGGCCCAGGTCATCAGCCTACCTGACTTCTCAGGCTTATGGAGGGCCTGTCTGAGCGGGGAATCAGTGAGTATGACCATAGGTTGGGCTTAGAAGTATAGATTCATCTTCCTAGAAGCATGTACCATAGAATAAGCTAACTTTTCTATCCGAGGGTACTTTTGTTCAGACCCTTGAAGGGCCTTACTATTGAAGTATACTGGCCTATGCACTCCATGATCTTCTCTTACTACAGCTGCACTAATGGATGATTCTGAAATAGCTGGATATATATATAACTTCTCCCCTAGAATGGGATGAGATAGGAGTAGGTGAGATATGAGATAGGACTTGAGCTTCTTAAAATCGTTGTCTCATTCCTCATCCCATTTAAGGACTTTATAAGAACTTTAAAAAAAGTAAGACACTTATCTATAACTCTTGAGACGAACCTGTTCAGTGCAGTAACTCTTCCAATTAATCCCTAAATGTCTTTGATAGTTCTGGGTGTCTTCATCTCCAGCATAGCCTTGATTTTATCAGGGTTGGCCTCTATTTCTCTTTGATTGACGATGAATCCCAGAAAGTTTACTGCTACTACTCCGAAGACACACTTGGTTGGGTTGAGTTTCATCTTATATCTATCCATGGTGCCAAAAGTTTTTTCAAGGTCGGCCACGTGAGTGCAGACCTTCAGGCTTTTCGTCAACATGTCATCCACAAACACTTCCATGGACCTGCTTATCTGATCTTCGAACATCTTATTTACAATACTTTGATAATTATCCCCTGCATTCTTCAAACCGAAGGGCATGACCTTATAGCAATAGGTCCCCTTGTATGTAATGAACGTTGTCTTCTCTTAGTCTCCCGAGTTCATAAAGATCTGATTATACCCAAAATAGGCATCCATTAAGCTCACGAGCTCATGTCCTACCATGGAATCCTCCATCTGATCTATACGATGTAGGGGAAACTATCTTTTGGACAAGACTTGTTCAAATCAGTGAAGTTTACGCACATCCTCCATTTCCTATTAGCTTTTGGCATGCTGACAGCATTAGATAAGCACTCAGGGTATATGAACTCTCTGATGAACTTGGCCTCTTCAAGCTTTGTGACTTCTTCCCTGATGCTTTTCCCTTGAGTATACTCTTCTTGTTTTCTTGATGGGCTTAGCATCTTCTAAAATAGTGATCTTGTGGAATATAATTTTAGGGTCAATACCCGACATATCTACATGGCTCCAGGAAAAAAACACTTTGTCTCTTCCTCAAAAAATTTACCAGCTCTTTCTTGATCTTAGGTCTTAGGGCTTTTCCAATTTAGATGGTTTTTTTCGGGCTCGTCCTCACTGAGGACGATGGATTCTACCTCTTCCACGACCTCTCCCTTCTTGAGCTTTGTCTCATCCCTAGGATCAAGTGTATCAATGTTATATGTGGTTATTACCATTTTATGAGCCTCTCTCTCTTTCGTAGAATTAAAGTAGCATCCACGTGCCGATTTTTAGTCGCCTTGCACTTCCCCTACCCTATAGGGAGTCGGGAATTTTAGCAATTGGTTGACCGTCGAAGGCATGACCTTAAATTCCTTGAGGGCTACTCGTCCTATGATAAGGTTGTATGCTGATAAGACGTTTTCATCCATCACAAAGAAATTGATTTTTCTAGTCAACCTCTTGGGCCACTCATCTCACATTCTTACATCCATCTCATACATGCCCAATGGATGAACCTTTTTTCCACTGAATCCAATCAAAGGATGACGATAAGGGATAAGACTAGCTCTGCTTAGGACTAGGCTCTTGAAACATGGCCAAAACATTACGTCAGCAGAACTTCCCCCATAATGAGTATTCGATGAACTTCACAACCATGCACCCTCATGGTGATTAGCAGAGGGTCATCGTGAGGGGATAAGATACCTTTGAAATCAAGTCTTGAGAATCCAACTATGATGGTATCCATATATACCTTCTTTATCTTCTCATGTTTAACTTTTGAAGACACTAGGTTTACAACCTCGGTTTTTATCACTGACTTGGCCTCTGCCATACGAGCTTTGTGATCGGATACCTCTGAGCCACCACCTTCTAGTCCTCCTCATATGGTGTTCACACTAAAAGAGATCATACCAACCTTCTTCACTGGGACATTATCGTATTTAAGTGGGATGTTCGAGTCATCATCATCATCATCATCATCTGAGCCTTCATCTCTTCTAGCAGGGGCCTCTTCCCGGAATATGTCATTCCATTTCTTTTTAGGGTCATCCCTTCCCCTCTTGGAATCTCTACCATACACATACCTTCTGAGCTTCCCATACTTTAACATCTTCTTAATCTCGTCCTTTAGGGTGAAACGCTTTTTGGTCACTTGGTGGAACTCACACCATAGGTTCTTGTTCCTCTTATATGGAGGAGCCTTCAGCTTCTCCAGCCATCATAGGGACATGTCATTCTTTATCTCATTGAGCATGTGTTCGCATCTCACAGTTAGAGGAGCGTAGTGTAAAAACTTCTCGTTTGTAACACTTTTCTTTCCATATTTATTCCTCTGAAATTTCCCATTGATACTCCCGTTCTCATCCTCATACTTGGCAGCCATTGCTTCTTCTGTGTTCATGACCCTAGCAGCTGTTGCTAACAACTTGACCATGGATTTTGAAGGGTTTCATCAAGCTTATAGAGTAACTTCCCCTTCTGAAGTCCTCCAATGACGGCTGTCATAGCTATATTATCTTCGTAATCTTAAACCTCTAACATTTCCTTATTGAACCTCGTTATACTGTCTTTGAGGCTTTCATTCTTCCCCTGCTCTACATAAAGTAAATGGGTTGTTTTCTTTCGAGGGAAGAAGTTGTGTATAAACCGCTCGTCTAAGCCCTTAAACTTCTCAACATAATTCTTTGAAATAAAAGTGAACCAAATATGCGCAGATCCCGTCAAAGTATTTGAGAAAGCTCTTCACCTCATCTCATCAGGAATTGAATAAATATCTGTTGCAGACTGGTACATCTCAATATGATGCACAGGGTTAGTACTTCCATCATACTTGGGAGACACCATTGGTGGTTTGAATTTAGCAAGGGTTGGGAAGTTAACAATCCTTGCCACAAATGGGTAAGCATCTGAGAATCCCGTTTGTAGTGGGTCGCAGCTTTTTATGAGGTTCCCTATCTTCTCTTCCACTCATTGATTGAGTCATTCCAAGGTTTAGAAACGTCGTCCTAGTCAAGTTTTTCCCCAGCCACCTCCAAGGGGTGTACTAAGGGTTCCTCGGCTACAGTACAACGTCAGTTGTTGACAACCTGGCCACAATCTCGGCCATGTTAGGGTCAGCCATGATGAGGTCAATGTTCACCACCTTCCCTTTGTGAGCTAGCTATACTTTTTGACCTGGATAACCTATCCCTTATATCATTAACTGGGCTGAGCCTTTCAAAAGCCGACCCTCTACTCAAGTGATCAAAACTTGATCCTCTTTGATGGGCATCACCAACCTTGGCTCGTCTTGCTCCATAACCTTAGCTCTGCTTTATAGGATGTACAATATTTTTGAAGCCTCATATGGCTCCCAGAAGTCCTCTGTAGCATTCTCTACCTCAATATCGTCATACCTATCCTCAGGGTAAGGGTTTCCTTGCCTCCCCAAACGTAAACGCCTAGGGTCAACAACATCCCTCCTCCGTTGAGGAGTAGGTTTGTATTTTCGCTCTGCCTAGGGTGGTCCCCTAGCTTCAGCATGGGGTTGAACAGTTACCGGAGTAATCATCTCCGACTGGTCTTATCATATTCTAGCTGAGTTGTGCAAATTGCTCCGTCATCACTTGTTGCATTTCAGCCAAGGACCTCAAGGTTACTGCCACCTCAGCCATTTCAAACTGGGATGGTGCCTGGCTGGAACTGGTTCCTCCAACACTCGATGGTGGAGCAGGTGGTGGTAACTTCGGTGCCATATGATGAGACTATAGAACTTGTAATAAGAGTGTTAAAGAGCCATATACCTTAGAGGACATCTTTCAATGGTGATACAACTTCACACAGGGGGTGGGGCCTGTTCCACCACCATAGTCTCTGGTGAGGTTAAGCTAAACAAAGGAAGATATGTATCTTCTCATTTCGACAGAAGGTGACAAAATAATGATACTAGAAACAACACCACTAGATAAGGTGTTTACAATCTCAAGCAACTGATAACAATGGCAGAACAAGAGTGTATATATAGTAGAAGGTGGTGAGGAGAATATGATGAACACCAATATAGAAGTGGTTCAATCAATCTGGCCTTCGTCCACTGTCAGTGTGTGAGTAATATCACTGAATGAAGGGACAAATGTCCATGGATACAATCTCTTAATCTTTCTCTGTCTACTATGTAAAGTGCGAGAGTTTCATCTAGGGTAGCAATTATGGATACCTTTACAAGGTAGAGGATGACCTTTATATATAGTGCTTGGAGGTGTAATGTACCCCCCAAGCATGAAATGAGCATGTGAATGAGGATCGAACCAGTATAAGGATGAGACCTCGCTAATCTTAAGTAAGTAATGATGACCTCAATATTCCCTCACGTGGAGGGAATGATTCAGTTATAACAGATTTGTCCACGTGTTGTAAACCACACATATGCTTGTAAATGATCGGCCCTATCTTTGGTTTGTAGCAACCTCGGCCTGGAAGACTACGAGGTTGGTTAACTTTGAGTGTTTCTTTGTCCGAGGCTATTCATGATGACCTCGTCCAGGTAGGGTGGCGGAGGTTAGGTATGAGTAGTTGTAACATCGGCTTGGGTCGATGATGACGTTTCCGAATGATTGATCCCATGTAACATTAGTGATCTCAGTTGATGACTGCAATATCGGCTGGGGACGATGATGGTGTTGAAGGGTGATTGAACCCATGAGTCCTTGCTGACCTCCGCTGATGCCCAACCGAGGTTGATGTATGAGGTAGAATCAATGTCGACTGTGGCCGACCTTATGAGAGACGCTGTTACTGATGGTTGTCATAGTCTTTTGGTCACCTTGGCTGCAAGATTGGCCGAGGTTAATGGCTCTGATTAAGAGGGTGCACTTTGGGCATATCAGATATGTTGTTTAGGTTTTTGTTCACTATAAGGACTCAGTGTTGCACATATGTACTAAAAAAGACTTGGGATCGAAGCCTACGTAGTTTGGCTAGGTATAAGCATTTGATCATTTGCTGTGGGTTTATGCTGGAACCTGCGAATTTTAGATAGCTTGATATCTCGTTCATAGTGTGGGAAAAAGAGGGCATAAGAGAGGTGAGAGATGATTGAATATCTATGAGGAAAATATATCACAAGACATATTGTCAAGATTCAAGCGCACGAAAAGGACTCGGTATTATACCTATGTAATCGTGTACCCACAAAATCAAAGTGTATGTAATTCGAGTTTGTGTATGAATTTGAGCCTTTAGTTTGTGTAGGTTTGAGTGGGAATCCATAACTTAAGATAGTTGGATATCTCATTTATTTTGCATGACGAATATGAGGGGTGAGGGCTGATGGATTTTCATCCTTTGAAATATGCACACTTGAGTTTTAGGAAGATCACAATTGTTTCAATCATTACACTCTCACTTCAGGTAAGTCATAATCCTATAAGGTATAGCCTTACATAAATAGTGGAATGCATAATCATGGGAGTCTTAATATTTTGAATATACTTATTTTTCTTTTGAAATATAAATCGAGAATACTATTTTCATGTAAGTGGATGGATGATCCCTGGTTCGTATTTTAATTATGTGTAGTATGTATGCTTTTGGGAATTTGTATGGGTGTGAGCGACAGATCACAACTTAGAGTTGTTTGATATCTCGTTTCTAGTGTTCATGAAAGAGTGTGTAAAGGAGATATGTTCATATATATCATGATTATTATTGTCTAAGCTCGATATCACAACAAGGACTCAGTATTTCTCCTAATACTCGTGTAGCCAAGAGATAAAAGCCTACATAATTTGAGTTTTCACATGTTCTAATGTGATGTGTGTATAAGTGTAGGGATAATATTAGGAGGCAGAGAAGAAATATTTAGGATAGAAGTTATATTCGATATAGGTTCGTAATG
Organism: Sambucus nigra; assembly: GCA_949130495.1. Taxonomy (NCBI): domain Eukaryota; kingdom Viridiplantae; phylum Streptophyta; class Magnoliopsida; order Dipsacales; family Adoxaceae; genus Sambucus; species Sambucus nigra. The sequence continues at coordinate 160,018,898 of OX422209.1, read as the reverse complement.
GAAGTTAACCCGAAAGTTGTCGACAAAGACATTCATCACCTAAGGGAGGTTATTAACTCAAGGTTATTATTCATCTTTTGGGCTAGTTTGGAGGTTTATCTCTAGGATGTCGTGTTCTAGACATATTCATATAGGGAGGTAAAGGTAGAAGTCGAGGGAGTTTGGATTGGGGACGGATGCATATCTAAGAAATAATACGCTGAGTGACTTATTATGAGGCTTAGGCTTCACGAGTTTAGTTCGGTATAGTGCCTACATACCTAAGGATATTGAGGATCAAAGACAACATGGTTTAAACAAACAGGGAATATTTACAAGTGTAGGGGATGAGATATCAGGTCTACAATATATATTATTATGGTATTTATGGAGCTAGTCCTTAATATAGTGTTTATGTTGTGTTGGATTAAAATATTTATAAGTTAAAAGTATGTCTATTTAGAGGTCGATGTTGACGAGTATTTGATATAAAAATGCATATTTGGGGTACCACCTCAGGGACATGCTTTATTCGTTTAGAGAAGTGGTCGAAGAATTATTTTTAGATTTTGTCTAGTGCAAAGTTCCAGACTGACTCGGATCATATGCATTTTCCTCGTAACGATTTTGAAAAGTTTACTTTCTTGTTTTTAATGGCGATTTTGGTATTTGATTACCACTTTTTTAGCATATGATCATGTGAAGTCAATTAAGAGAGGTGCTGGGGTTGAAAACCAGGTTTTTAAATATAAACGTTGTAAAATGCATACTCGGTCCCCCAAACAAGGTCGGGATAAAACATATAAATAGGTATGGAAAAAATATATATTTTTTGACTGAAATATAGGAAGAGGTTATTTACACAATATGTATAAGGGGTGTTTGTCCTGAAAATCGAGTAGAGCTTCCTTACCCCTTGTAGTGTGAACGAAATTTTTCCTGGAGGAGTGTCCCCACTCGAGGTGCTCAAGGTAGGCAAAGATCCGTTTTTCCAGGCATAGCTTCATTTAGAAGTGTCGAAGTCTACAAAATGCATGCATAGGTTTGCCTCTGTTTTTCTTCATGCAGAGGTTTGCCTCTGTTTTTCTTTTACAGATGACTTTTCAGTAGTATGAACCTCTCTTAGGACTAAAGTGACTTTTCGAGAATACGAACTATCTCGGGGGAAAAGCAACTTATTCGAAGTATAAATTTCTTTTGGACTTTTCAGAATCAGCTCAAGTATTTGGGACGTTCAGGGGAGAAAAAAGTAGGAAAATCAGATCGAAGTCGGGTTTTAGTGCTCATTTCAAGGTTGGTAGTGACCTCTATTTATAAGGAACTGGGCGAGGCCTTCTGCCGATCAACAGAAGTATGAGGGTTATTATATTTGGATATGGCGACATATGGAGAAACGGAGAGGAGATACGCTAGATTGAGTAATGATTAACGGGGAAGGGGATTACTGATCGACAAATGTGCCTTGGGGAATTTTGTCGATTGACTGAAGGACCCAGGGATTTGTGTTAAGGAATTTATGCTATTTGTTAATTTTGTATTTATTATCCCAATGAGTCTATCTCTGGGAGTTTGGTGAGGTTGGGTCTATAATATTTTTATCGAGTGGAGTAAAATGAGCCATACCCCGATTATAAATCGGTGTGTTAATAGAGGCGATTAACTAAGACTGTGTGTGCATAATCACTCTTCATCAAAATTAAAAGGACTAATATGGATTTGTCCATTTTCGGAAGGTATGTGGGCCTAAAATGTGATAGGTATGAAACACTAGGTTTGAAGGTGACATTTTTTAGAGAAGGGGGTGGGGGCTTTAACTCAACGATTGAAGGTGGGTTTTCTCCAACTCATAGTTTTTAACCAAATGAAATAAGGATGGTTTTAAGTTGGTTAAGAGTTTAACCAAAGGGAAAAAGGACTGGAAACGTTTAGTCATATGTATAAACGAACCAGTGGTATAAAACCTATAAAAATGGTTGTCCTCTTCAGTTTCTTTCTTCCTGTAATTTTTCTATTCTGTCAACTTTTCTCTCTTTGTGAAATGATTATGCCCACTATTATGAGATTTTTTTTCAAGAATGCTTAGAATCATATCATGGTTGGGGATGAGGTTCAGGTCATGGGACTACATCGGGTTGAGAAGTGATTCGACACGATTTTTGTATACTTCCCCCTTATACTTTTGCATTTTAGCCCCCTTGGGTACCTTAATTCTTATATTTATTCTTGTTATCCATACAACCTCCATTTTATATTTTAACATGCTATATGAGGTATAATTGAGCTTTTGTAGGTATTTCAGTGTTTAATGGGAAGTTTGGTCGCTTCTCAAAAAAGTTTCGTTGATTATTTCAGTTTCGGGGACATTTTAACAATTTCAGCAGTCAGATTTTGATCCCAAAATCTTCATGAACATTGAAGACATTTTGTGTCTCTTCTCGTTGTCTCTCACGGTGCATAATTCCGATGTATATTGAGGGAGTTATGGCATTTTTGGGATGGTTTTATCATTAAAATCACACTCAAGGTCACATTCAAGGGCATTTTAGCCATTTAATAATTTATTTATTTGGCCTAATTTCTTCTTGGATGTTGTATCCCTCTGAGTTGTATTTGCGCATCCTCTGACCGTCCCTAATTCTGAGTTATAACGAAGAAGTTATGATATTTTTTGTAAAGTTGGACAAAGCTGAGAATTCAGCACTGTCAGTTGCGAATCGATTCGGACAGTGCGAATCGATTCGACTAAAAGTCTGCAAATTTCATTTTTTAAGTTGATTTTTGGTGGGGTATTTGTATAAAAACATTGTGTTAAGTGGGGGGGACATCATTTTTTTACATGAGTTAGGGTTAGAAATCAGATTTTTTGAGGATTTTTGTGTGACACCCCGACTAATTAAATACCGGGTAGCTACTCCTTTATTAAATCAATACAAAATGCCAAGTTGGTTCAGTTAATAGCATCACTGTCGAAAACATTTTAATGATTACTAACCACCTAGTATTTAAAAAGTAAGTTGTTAAATTTTAAGTTAAGTCTAATTAACATGCAATAAAAGAATAATGGAAGAACAACATGAATCCATTCACCATAACGAAGTAATGAAATAACCACAAATAGTAATAAGTCCGGAGGAAAACTCCTCACAACAATCCCACAACTGAAAATAATAAGACAAGTCTGAATCCTGAATAAATACAAACCAAGGTCTGAATAACTGAAATAAATGAAATGTCCCTAAAAGAAATGGGCGACATGCCCTACAACTGATAAATGATGAATATAGAGTCAAGATAGATGAAGCGTCTACAAGCAAAGTCCTGTAACTTCCACAAATAGCTACAGCTCGTCACCTGAATAAGGATCCTAAGCATGGTGTCCTTGTGGCTGGGCACCTAAAATGGTTTTTACAAAAAAATAGATTTGAAAGCAAACGGGTCAGAGCCCGAAAGTGGAGAGTATTTTAAAAACAGCAAGTGCTTTAATAACAATTAAAACAATAAATGCAAAATACATGTTAGGACGTGCTCTCACATGAAATACTCACCTCTCGTCTAACTGTGCACTCCTAACGTTCCTGTACCCATTCATATGTTTTCTCATAACTATCTAGTTCAAAAGAGTTTCTAACACTCCTACTCGGTTCACGTTTTAATTCTAACCTTGACATTTAAAATAGAGAGTTCTACTTTAAATCTCGGATTCCCAATTATTAACAAAGCCATTTATTGATAACAGTCCCCTTTTATCTTTTCATAATGCTACCACAACTATATTCACAATTTAACATAGTAAATTCCTTTTCACTTAACCGTATATTTTCACATCATAAATATACAATACAAGCACCCCGAGGATAAGCTGCGGTGCACACATACTCTGCTATCCATCCCGGTACATCACGTACATAAGGATTACAAATTCCGAATCTCTCAAGAATTGTTGGAATAAACACCACACACATAAATGGAGGCGAACATAATTCAACATATCCATGGTCACGTACATACCTACGCTCCATAATCAGCTGGCTTATTAACTCACAAATAAGTCGTTCTCTTGAACTATGTCCTCGAGGTACCAATCTAAATCCGGGCAACACAAGGATAAAAAGGCCCTAAGCGAACGTAACCTCCCGTGATAGCAAGTATGGTAGGTATGTCATACATATAAAAATCATATACTAAGAATTCACACATATTAGATAATTCAATATTAATAAAGGTATACTTTACATCCTTATACCATTATTCCAAATTTATATATCTTAAGTCTCTCGATAATATAACATTTAAACTATCGACACGTCTCACGTCGTAGTTTCTTATACTTAAAGCCTATCTCAAATAGAGTATTAAGTTCCTATTATTCCCACATATAACATCTTTATTCCTAAGGTCCTTACTTCTGCCCCAAACCTTATTTCATCAAATTATTGAAATTTACACTATTAACCCAAATATCTTCACTTATTGAATTTCATTAGATTAGAATAATTCCTCAAATTGAATTCTAATGCAGGTCCAAGTTTCATAATCATGCCTACTGGTCTTCCTTAAGTTTAAGGTATTCATAAGGTCTCCAATAATATTTTCCAAGGGTTACCACCATTAAAATTTAAATAGGGAAAAACTTTACTCATTCTGGGAAGGTCGATCGATCGACCTTTACCTTCAATCGATCGATGGTGGTCGATCGATCGACTGAAGAACATCGATCAATCGAACGCATCAGGTATGGTTACGGACTACTTCGTTTTGCAGTTTTCAAATCATCCCAAAACATACTTTTAATGCATGAAACTCTAATGTAACGTTATAGTATCATCATACAACCATCCTACAACATTATTAACGTTCTAAAACCAATAATTCATCAACCAAGGACTATATATGGATCAATCTTCATCAAGAACCCTAATTTTCTAATTCTTTCAAGACATTCATAAACCTCTTCTTAAATCCGTTTTTAAATCATCAAGGGTCATAATTTTGAATTCATAATTCGTCCAGATTGTTACTACATGCAGTCCCTAACATAATTCATAGTTTTTAACTTCCAATTCATGGGTCTATATCATCTTCCAAGATCAATTTCGATAATTCCTAAACATGGAAAAGCATAGCATTAAATCAATTGTAATTAAACCACTTGCCTCTAATCTTTCTCTGGATTTGAGGTTGAATCTTGAAGGCTGAATTGTCTTCTCTCTCTCTCTGCAGAATTCTTCTCTTCCTCTCTCTCTCTACAAGTTCTTCTCAAGGTGTTAATGGAGGTGGGGTTGGTTTTTGCCAATCTTTATGGTTTCTAACTTCCCCGTAGCCCACTACCTAAATTGGGGTTGGAACATGGCTTAGTGGGTTAATACTAAGTCAGATTTTAACTCTAATTTTCGTGGGTTTTAATTACCCAATTTCCGAAATTACCAAAATGCCCTTATAAGTTACCGGTATGGCCCAATAATGCCCCGGGACCCAAACTTAACCCCCGGCTAGTGTTTTCTGACTATTTCGACCCTTTCGGACGCGTTGGCGCACTCAAAATAACCATACGGGTGATAAAAATAAAATTCACTTTTTGATTCAAATAATTAAATTTCTGACGCGACTGTCACGGGCGTCCCAACAAAATTTCCCAAATTGTCGTATTTCAATCTCGCGACAATTTCAATGTTTCCAATATTCATATATAGCCATATATACTCATTATAATCAAATACCAACTCACATCTCGTTAGTATTTTATCCGGATTAATTCCCAATTAATTCACATTTAATTCAATAAATCCCATAAATAGATATCCATAAAAAATACGGGGTATTACATTTTGTTGGAGCTTCCCTCTCCTTTTTTCTCTTTAGGTTCATCCCATCTATGTAAGTATATAACCATTCATTATCAGTTTCCTTTGTTAATGCTTCTATACTCTATTTCTTGCTTTGTAGTTACTTATACTGCTTAGTTAATTAGTTGTTGGTAGTTTAATTCTTTTTTGCTTCGGTTAATTAGTTTTATTTATTGTTCTAGCCGTGTTTAATACCTAGTTTAAGGGTTGGGGTCATTTCTCCGCCATTAATGGGTGTCGTGATCCGAAAGATAGTTTTTGGAGAAAATTTCATTTAATTCAAACCTCATGTATTAAAGTCGGATTATTATGCGTTTAACTTTCCTTGCCGCATATTCCGAATTTAATCCGCGTGTGTCCATTTTGAATTAAATATTTTATCTCACAATTTTGAGTTAAATTTCTTCTTGTGTGATGTTTATGATTAACTAAAAAGGCTTGGTTAAATATTTTCGAACCGAAATTCTAATTATTAGCTGTTTAGCCCATGACGGGAACGCGATCCCGACTCTCGTGTTATAAATTTTTGTTTAGTGTTAACCTCTTAATTTTTTTTCCTTTTTTTCTTTTAAACCATATCACCTTTTACACTTTTATTTTTGAAGTAGCAAAATAATTAAAATCTACAATTCAATTACTCCTTATGGATTTCTTACGAGACCCGACTTACCATTGTGCTTGCTTGTCAAGTGTAGTTGTAATTTAGGTTTTTTTTTGCATAGAGTCGCCGAACCGATAACAACGATTTGCGTATTACACGACACACGGTTCACGCATGATCAAAATGGCGCCGTTGCCAGGAAATGTGTTTTGGGTTGTATTTGTTTTATTATTTCGTAGTATTTTTCCTTTTGTATTTGTATTCTTTGTTTTAACCTTTTCTGCAGGATTGACTATTTGAGCGCTGAGAAACTTTGATTCGCGGTTTCTCACTTTCTTGCTCAGATTTTCCATCTACAAATAATTCGGTAATCATGTCCTAATATTATAGTTATTATGGTCATTCTAATAATTCTTACTTTGGGCATAGTTTTCAAGTTTTCGATTTGGAAGATTTTCTTGAGATTGAAAGACTTGAAAACAATTATCGAAATGAAAATCATTTTTTGGAGCTTGAGTTGGATTCATTATTCGAATCCAATAACGATTCTTATTCCGATACTTTCAAAGACGGGTTTCAACCAAATGAGGAATCCGAGGCTCTTGAGCCATGGAAGCTTACTTTGGTTGAAACTTTTCTTCTTTACTCCCAAGGTTTAGAAAGCCTAAATGGCGCTGGAATGAGATTTGGTGAACTTTGCGATGAGATGAATTCTTATGCACAAAACAACAAGGAGGTGGAAACTTGGGTTTCACCTCAATTTTTCAAAGAATTTCTCATCGAATGTGAATCTCTCTCCCCCAAAATTTAATCTTCTTTCGATGGTATGTTGACGGAGATTGAATTTATATCATTACCATATACATTTTCCGTCATTGAACCATTAGAATTACCGATTGATTTCTACGAGTCGGTAGAAAATTTTAAAACTTCTACACCTTTTGTCGATGAGGACTCTTTTCCGGACTTGTTTTCAATGGATGTTATCCCCACGTGTGCACCATGTCCCATTCCAATTGGAAAACCTTTAGGAGATGAGTTGATATTTCTTGGACCTCAAATATATCTTCCCCCCTTATTATCCAAATCCCCCATCGTCCGCCCAAAATTTCAAATTGGCGATGGTTCACTTTTTCCACCACCCCATGCCTTCTGTTGTTCAAATGGAATTCACATCTTCCGGGAAGCATGCATTCTAGGGAGGGTCCACCGTCTATCCTTCAAAGTCAAATCATTGTTTGGGTGAATCCTACATTATTTAGACATATAGTATATAATTAGTGTGAATTCCAAATAGTATGATGTAAATAGTTAATTTTCTTATTCTTTCTTTCTTTTTCCTTTCATTTTTTAATTTAATCTAGTATATTTAGTTAAACTTTTTGTTATTTCTTTTTGTTATGCTCGGTACTAACTTGTTTTGTAGATTTTTTGGACTTGTGCTTATGGAGATCACTCCAATTTTGGGTAATATAATTCTATTCCTCTCTCTGTGTTGTGTTCTTAATGTGCATTTAGGACAATGCAACATTTAAGTTAGGGGGGAAGTTATTCTATCCATTTCTTATGTAGTCTGTTGATTTGATAACTTGTTAGTTACTAAGTATACCTTTTTGTGAAAAATTGAAAATTTTCAAAATATATTTTCATTCTTTTTTCTCCTTTGTTGGGCTATTTTCCTTTGTTTCTGATGATAAATTTCAATAATTTCCCAATACATTAGACAACTCAACAATGCATGTTCTCAATTTTAGAAGTTATTAGACTTATTCCTCAAATCATTGATATTATGAATAACTTCGTGAATTAAACTTTATTCCATGAGCAAATGCGCTTTTCTTGTTGTAATGATTTGGTTTAAGATTTTTATAATCGGTAATGTTTTGTTGCATTGTATATATTTACATTGAATGAGATTCGATACATACCTTCATTTCTTAGCATTATACACTATTATTTTCTCCTTAAAAATGTTGAATTCGTTGGTAATCTCACTATTCTTTCTTTTGATCGTTCATTGTTCGCATTTATATCTTGAAATGTTTTACTTGAGCATGATTTTCAAAATTTATTTTAACTCGAGAATTGTGAAAATTTTAGGAAATGATCATATGAGATCTTTGTTATATCATCCATATTATCCTTGACCTCACCTTATATATTTTCGTAGTCAACCCCTTTGAGCCTAGATATAGCCTTTCGTTTCATAACCCAAAAATCCCATAACTAACTCCACATTGGAGTTATAAACCATACATATTACTTCCCATACCTTTGTTTGGAATGATTATTGGGATTGAATGATGTTCTTGTCTTGTGGATGCAATTAAGCAGATGAAAGTGAGAAAAGTGAAAAAAAAAGTGAAGTGAAAAAGAAAAGAAAATGAGAAAAGAAGGAAAAGAAAAGAAAATATGAGAAAAAGAAGAAAAGAGAAGAAAGAGAAAGTTGATGTATATAGTGTTTAATAAGCTTTGATTACTCTCTTATGGTCATATTTAATACTTGTTATGGAAATCATATTCCAATTTTGATGTTGCCCACAATTTACCATTATCCCGAGTTTTCATCCCCGAACACTTCGAATACGTATATATACCTTTCATTTCATACCCTAGCCTAACGTACATTATAGCCTTATACAAGTCTTATGTGATCTTAGGGTAAATTTAATTTAAAAGTCATAGAAGTTTTGATAATCTGTGAAAATGCATTTCGCCTCCTTTAATGTGCGGTATCTTTCATGGACATTATAGTTTTTATTTTTATATATAGCTTTCTTCATTTGTGACATGTGTGCGGCCTAGTTTTCATTTACATTTACTCTTCATGCTCGCATGTTTCGTGAGTTACCTCCCTATTTAGAATGAATTCATTTGACGAGTGTAATGCCCGTGATGATTGGTTAATGCTTGCCTTAATGTTTATCCGGTTTATTTAAGTTTTGGCCAAATCATACTATGCATGTGCTCCCCCTCCCAATTTTAAAGTTTCAATTCTATGAGGTGCATTCAACTTGTTAATAACAACGGACTTTAGCTTGAATTCGTTCAATATGCTAGTAACACGTTTGGAATCTTTTTCATTATTGTTGAGTTTTTCGCATGTTGGGTTGGACATATTTTGAGGAAACTATATGGTTTTTGTGGGTTTCATCCCTGAAAACCCTCACGAGACGACATTCGTCCACTAGGGTAGCCTAGGGGTTAAACAGCTTATTGCATACGCTCAATGCAATCGTTCGCCCGCTAAAGTGGAATTTATCCATTTTTTATATATCTCCTTTTTTTTGGTTTTCTTTTATTTCTTTTAGCTTTGTATTTCATTTCTAGGGACTAGCAATGTGTAAGTTTGGGGTTGTGATTCGGCACGAATATTGTAATTTTCGCCTCTTGTACTTAAGCATTTTAGCCCCCTCGGTACCTTAATTCCTATATTTATGCTCGTTATCCAGACAAACTCTATTTTATTTTGTAACATGCTATATGAGGTATAATTGATCTTTTGTAGGCATTTCCGTGCTTAATGTGAGGTTTGGTTGCTTTTCGAAAAAGTTTTGTTGATTATTGCAACTTCGGGGGCATTTTAGTAATATCATCATTCGGATTTTAATCCTGAACGCTTCACGAAATTTGAATCCCTTTGATTTCTCTTCTCGAGGCCACCGACGGTGCATGATTTTGATGTATATTGAGGCATTTATGGCATTTTTAGGATGCTTTTATGTACAAAATCACACTCAAGGTGACATTCAAGGGCATTTTAGTTATTTCATAATTTGGTGTTTCAGCCTCATGTCCCTTGAATTTTGTATCCCTCTGAGTTTTCTTCGCGTATCCTCTGACCCTGCCTTTTCGAGTTATAACCAAGAAGTTACGGTATTTTCCGTAAAGTTGGACAAAGCTGAGAATTCAGCACTGTCAGCTGTGAATCGATTCCGCTGAAGTACACAAATTTCATTTTTTAAGTTGATTTTTGGTGGGGTTTTTGTATAAAAACATTGTGTTAAGTGGGGGACATCATTTTTTATACGAGTTAGGGTTAAAAATTGAATTTTCGGGGGATTTTTGTTGGATCTTCCCTCTCCTCTTTTCTCTTTTTATTCATCCCATCTATGTAAGTATATTACTATTCATTGTCACTTTCCTTTGTTTAATGCTTCTTTACCTGATTTCTTACTTTTTAGTTACTTTCACTCCTTAGTTAATTAGTTGTTGGTAGTTTAATTCATTTTTGCTTTGGTTATTTAGTTGTGTTTATTTCTCTAGCCATGTTTAATACCTAGTTTAAGGGTTGGAGTCATTTCTCCGCCATTAATGGGCGTCTAAATCTGAAAGATAGTTTTTGGGGAAAATTTCATTTAATTGAAACCTCATGTATTAAAGTCATATTATTATGCTTTTAAGTTTATTTGTCATGCAATGTTAGTGTTTATAGCGATGATCCGAATTTAATCCGCTTGTGTCCATTTTGAATTAAATGTTTTATCTCGCAACTTTGAGTTAAATTTCTTCTTGCGTGATGTTTATGATTAACTAAAAATGCACATTTAAATGTTTTCGAACCTAAATTATAATTATTAGTTGTTTAGACCATGGCGGGGATGCGATCCCGACTCTCGTGTTATTAATTTTTGTTTAGTGTTAACTTCTTAATTTTTTTCCTTTTTTTCTTTTAAACCATATCACCTTTTACACTTTTATTTGTGAAGTAGAAAAATAATTAAAATCTAGAATTCAATCACTCCCTGTGGATTTCTTACGATACCCAACTTACTACTGTGCTTGATCAAAATGGCGCCGTTGTCGGAGAGTGTGTTTTATATTGTTATTTTTTAATTATTTCATTGTATTTTTCCTTTTGTATTTTTATTATTTGTTTTAACATTTTTTGCAGGATTGACTATTTGAGTGCTAAGAAACTTTGATTCGCGATTGCTCACTTTCTTGCTCATATTTTCCATCTACAAACAATTAGGTAATCATGTCCTAATATTATAGTTATTGCAGGAGGGGAGTGTAACCGGGGTCTATGAATAACTGGATCTCGTGAGGCGTGACTTGCCTTTAATGGATATTTAAAGAGTAATCTGGTGTAAATCTTTTCTGGTGTAGCATTCAATAATAATAATAATAGCATATATGTAATCTCTATGAAAGAACCTTTTAAAGCTTTGGAGAAGAGGGTGAGAGAGTAAGCACTCTAAAATAAGAGAGAGAAAGGGTAGCAGGGTGTAAAAGCACCATGTGTGTGTGTAAAATACATGCTATGGACTCTACCATTGATGATATAAATCTGGTTTAAATACTATGACTATAATCCTAAAACTTCAAGCTTCAATGGATTTTTTCTTGAGACTTAAGAGCCTCCATTTATGCTGAGTATTCTTCCCTCCTTTTAACATTGTTCTTTCTAGTGCGGGCTAAGCCTTCTATTTATAACAGGTGTGGGTGAATTAGGGTTTCACAAAAATGTGACATGTGTCCCCATTAAAATAATATAAATGATCTTATCTTTATCATTTAAATAATATAATGAAACTTATGGGACACAAAAACGACATAGCGAAGGACAAACTCTGTGCTTGACCCAAAATAGTTAGTTTATAAAATGTATGCATGTCAAGTCCCATTTTTTGTAGGACTAAAATAAATAAGTAAATATTAAATTGTCATTGAAAAATAATATTTTTCTGGATTGCAAGGCATTTATGCGGTGAGCATGATTTGTCGAGAGGTCGTAAGCCTACTCGACTAAATGTTAATGTAATTATGACTTCTTAAGGGATATGATCCCTCTCGAATGTCTATAAATAAAATATACTGTTTGAGGGGCCTGAGGCCTCCTCGAGTGACTATATACGAACATGACTTATCAAGAGGCCTTGAGCCCACTCGACTACTATAATGTAAATGACCTATCGAGTGACTTTAAGGTCCCACAAGGGTAGTGTGACTTTCTCAAGTAGCCGCGAGTTACTCAAGACTTTTGGTCCTTTTATCTCTTATATTAGAATGGTTGAGCATTTTATATAACTCAACGAACCTTACTCTCCAGCCTCCAAGCCAAAACCCTCAAAGATCCCACTGGCTACTTTGGTGGGCTCCTAGGCCCCTCGAGCCATGCTAACTCGATCCACTGATTAGACCAAAGTACCCTTCTTAGTAAACTTTAATATAAATTACCATTAGCACTGAAATAAATGCATAATTAATATAAATTGAACTTAGTACAAAGAATCTATCGGACTCCTCTACATTAGCCCCCTCGTAAAGAAGTCTCTTAGTTTGTGAGAGAGTTGTGTACGCACAATTTAATCATCATGAAAGTTTTCATATCGTTTACTCTTGTTGGGAATAACAACCTCAACACGCTTGGTCTTTCAGCTTTATGCTAGGTTCCCACATGTTCCATATGTTTCTTTAAGGATAAACTCAAAACTTATATTTCGTTATTTTGGGACCCCTCTACATTACCCCCTCGTGCAGAAGTGTCTTGTAGTGTCGAGAGACTTGTGCACAAAATATCAACTATTTTCTCATTAGCATAATCAAAATTATATTATTTCTTCATTTGCACAAGGGCTTCTCAACATTATCCCCCTTGTGCAAAATACATGTGCAAAAATAATTTTAAAAGTTAGTCGGTAACAGTCTTTCTAGGGGGTTAGCACTACCCTTTTTTATGACATTATTTCCACCCCATTTTTTTGCTTATCCCATATACCATGGGCCTATCTGCTCGCGAAACTTTGTACAAAAATATTTTGCGAGTAAATACCGATATATTTTTTATTTACTTTTCCCATGAGCTGCGAGACTATCTGCTCACCCAACTTTTGTATGTAAAATCTTTGCGGGTAAATAGTATACTATTGACTATCCAGTATATTGTGGGATTATCTGTTTGCAAAACATTTTACGATTAAGTGTTGATGCATTCTTATTGCTTTTCCCTCATACTGTGGGATTTAGATGAAATTTTGTTGCTTTTCCCTTATACTGTGGGATTTATCAGTTCGTAAGGCATTTTGTTTTGTAAATTACATATATAGCAAGTGACTATGAATAATATGATATATTTTCCCTTGTATTGTGGTAACAAGTTGTTATGCTCATTATGTTTCTTTTTTTAGCAAAAAGATTATAACTATGCAAGTATATCCCCTCTAAATATTATCAACAGAGATCAACTTAATAAGTAAAGAAAATGAATTTCCTATCATTCTTTGGAAATTTTAAAGTTTCCTTGCTCACTATATTTTGATGTTTGGACACTGACCTGAAAGTATGTCCCCTTAAAATTTAATGAGAAAACGAAGAAAATTTGCTAGAGGCTTATGTCTTGGGTACTCAAAATTTATTGTGTCCCAAGTAAAATACTAATTGAAGCCTAGCTGGTGTTTTGAATTTTAATACTGCCTTGCACTACTCAACCTTTTTATCAGGTCGAAGCTAATGCTAAAGTTTATATCCTCAGTACTCACACTCTTGTGGAGTCCTAGATACATCACATACTAGAACTCGTAGTTTTTGTTTTAAATTTGGTCTCATTTATCAACCTATTTCCTTCATTTCATATTGAAGCGAATGCTAAAACTTTTGTCGGGGGTACTCGCATGTCTTTAGAGTTCCTGGTAAAATATTTACTTGCACTTATAATTCCTGTCGCACGCATTGTTTGCAAATTTTTGTTTATGTGATCAACTAGTTTCTATGTTTTCACTTACCAATATATTGAATTCAAGTGATCCTACTCGCGTGGAGCCTCGAGCACTAGACTGTTGTATCTTTTCGTTATTTTTCTTATACTGTGTAAATACTTGCTCAGATTTTCAACCTATTTCCTTATTTTCAGGTGAGCGAGACAGTTATTCCAATAGTTGTGGAACATCTTAGGAGTGTTATATTGTGCACTTCTCAGGTATTAAACAGTCATGCCTAATTTACTTTGAGCTATTTCTTAGAAATTTTCATTTCTAACTATGAAAAAGCATACTGGGGCTATTTGTGACTTTGTGTTGCGTTGATGTCTGTTAACTGAGACATTTTCTATTTACTGTGAGTATTTTCTCAATTAGAACTACCCATATTATGTGGGGTGCTTGCATGAGATATGAGCAAGTTATCATTTTTTACGCTACCCCTCTAACTGCGGGGTACTTGGATATGAGCTGAGTAAGTTATTATTTTGAGGTTGCCCCTTTAACTATGGGGTACTTTCATATAGCTGAGCAAGTTAAAATTTTGAAGTTGTCCCTCTAAATGTGGGGTGCTTTTGAGCGCAACCCTGTGTGAGTGGAGTATTTTTTAGCACCACCCCATGTAACTGTGGGTTATTTTGTTATGAACATTCATTTCTTATGGAGTAATTATGAGATGGGGTTAGCCTTTCTCCTTCCCACAAACTTTGAATAAAATTTCACAAATGTCATAAGTAAAGAAAATAATTATTTCCTTATACTAAAAAATTTCCCCTGGTTTGTGGGGCCCTTGTTCCAAAATTTTCTTAGGAACCTTTTTGTCTTAGAAAAATAACAAGTTTAGAGAGGGGGTAAACTCCCTTCTCCATTTTTTCTAAAAATTTCTCAAGTGAATTTTTTATTGAGACCAGAGGTTAGGACTTGTTTTCTAGGCTATAAATCTGTATGGAATAAGACAAACAATAATATATATTTTTATTATTATTACTTACTAGGAGGATAACCTCCTGCTGGTCTGGTGTAAAAAAACTTATCTGTTGTGTCTGTAAGGACTTTTCTCAACATACGTTTCCTTTGGGATGGATATTCCCCCAAGTATAATGAGAAAAATACCTTCATGTCATGAACTCTCTTCTAATCTATTATTCTCTTAAGAAAGATAAAATATTAGTCCTATGTACCTTTTGTTTATCCTTGGCATTTGCTCGTTTACTTAACCTATTTATTTGTTTTTAGGTTAATATCGTGAGCGATCCTATGCCCTATGAGCCAGAGTTATTAAATTGTCATACCTTCTATTTTTACTTGGCACTTTCTTGTTTGCCCAACCTAATTCTTTATTTTCAGGGTAATACTATGAGATCTCCTATGTCCTTGGAGCCTGAGGTACTAAACTGTCGTACCTTTTATTTATACTTGGCACTTGCTCATTTGCATAACCTATGTCTTTGTTTGTAGGTTAATACTATGAGCGCTCTGGTGCCCTTGGAGCCTTAGGTACTAAACTGTCGTACCTTTTTATTTAGACATGGAACTTGCTCGTTTTCATAACCTATGCTTTGTTTGTAGGCTAATACTATGAGCGCTCTGGTTCCCTTGGAGCCTTAGGTTCTAAACTGTCGTACCTTTTTATTTATTCTTGGCATTTGCACGTCTTCTTAACCTATTTCTTTATTTTTCAGGTTATAACTATGAGCGCTCTGGTGCACTTGGAGCCTTAGATACTGAGTTGTTGTACCTTTTTATTTATTTTTGACATTCGCTCGTCTACTTAACCAATTTTTTTTTCCAGGTCAATACTATGAGCATTCTTATGCCCTCGGAGCCTGAGGTAATAAGCTGTCGTACCTTTTATTTATTCTTAGCATTTTCTCATCTACGTAACTTGCTTCTTTGTTTTCAAGTTAATGCTATAAGCGCTCTGGTGCCCTTGGAGCCTTAGGTACTAAACTGTTGTACCTTTTTATTTATTCTTGTCATTTGCTCGTGTACTTAACCTGTTTCTTTATTTTCAGGTTAATACTGTGAGAGCTCCGATGCCCTTAGAGCCTTAGGTACTAAACTGTCATACCTCTTAATTATTCTTGACATTTTCTCATCCACTTAACCTGTTTCTTTGTTTTCAGGTTAATAGTTTGAGAGCTCCTATTCCCTTGGAGCATGAGGTACTAAACTGTCATACCTTTTATTTCTACTTAGCACTTTCTCGTTTGCGAAAGATGATTCATTACTTTTTAGGTTAATACTATGAGCGCTCTGGTGCCCTTGGAGCCTTAGGTACTATACTGTCGCACCTTTTCACATATACAATTATAAATACTATTTTTATATATATATTTATTAGGTGGAGAAATACTAGCAAGTATAAAATGTGCTAGAAGGTCTCATAGCCTATATAAAATAACTTAACATTTCATAAGCATTAAACTTTGCTAAGAAAGTATAGTTGCAATCTGATTAAGAATGCTCATAAAGCATATTGGAGTCGAGCATACTTCAATAAAGTTAATCTTAAACTTACTTTTTATATAAGCTTCATATATTTGCTTCCTAACCCCGCTACTTGAATCCAAGCATGCGAGAGGATAATTTTTCATCAAAGAAGATATAACTTTTTTGAAATGCATATCAATGGAGTGAATATCTACAAACAATTAATATGATTAAAATAAAAAATGTATGTGGTCTAGTAATAGATAACTTTAGAAGTCACTTATCCTTTGAATAAATGGGCCGAACATGTTGAAGTGATGGATTGATAGATCTTACGTTTCTTCTCATAATGAATTACTATGGTTCAAAATATCAAATGAAATTTGAAGTTAATCACATAAATTATTCTGAGTATACAAATCTGGGGATCTTAATATTATCGATCAACTTACGAGGGTATTCTTGAAAGAAACTTTGTTAAAGCACACAAATATGCGAGTTACAAATTCAGGAAACTCCTGGTCACGCAAATGCTCAGGTCATAAATTCGACCAACCCCAATTTTTTGTGAACTTAACGTACGAACTTGGGTTGTAAATTCGAGCAATGCCTAGTCGACCAAACACTCAGGGTCATAAACTCGAGCAACATTATTCTTTTATACAAATAAGATATTTACTATAGCTTGTGAATAATGAAGCAGTATAGTCGAGCTATGTAATATTTCTCCCTAATAATTAGGTATGAAATATATGGAAGGTCGAATATCTTTAAGTCATATAATGACTTATCTAGATAGTCATTTGTATTGTTATCATTTTCCTAGATGTAGAATACGTTTGAGTTACTAATTGAGCAATCAATACTCTCACTGTGCTTAAGGTACTTTCTTTTATAAAATAACACTTAATGCTATTTGAGAAAGTCTAAACTGAGGAAAAGTTATGAGTATACGGTTGGACAAATTTTATTTTATGCCCTATATTTAAATGAAATCAAATTAAGGTGTGTGAAGTTAATCACATAAAATGAACGACTTGGAAACTTCTCAAAAGTATTAACTCTGCAAATACTATTGAGAAGACAATTTATACTTTTATACCTTGTCTCCAAGTATCAAAATATTATCCCAAATGTAAGGATACGTGTACAGAATATATATATATATATATATATATATATATATATATATATGGATTCGTGTGAGTAAACCAAATCAAATTATTACTCAAGTATGAATACATATATTTTTTGAACAACCACTTTAAAGTATTAAATATATGTACATAGTATTCTGTAACCTTTCCTCGAACATTACATAGCTCGATGATGAAATAAATTTCTTTTAGAGGAGCACTGTCTCTTAATAAAATTTTATCCTACGTGAACAATTTATTTGATTTAATAAAGTTTTTTTGACTTTTCAGCGAGCGAGTGCCTCTACCTTTTTTCTTTTCTTTTCTTATTATTTATCTTTAGACCTCCTCGTCCTTTTGTTGAGAAAGGTAAAAATACTTTTCATATTTCTTTTCTAACTCTCAGAACATCCACAATGGGGACGGTAGATTCCAATAAAATTTGTAAATTTACAAATTTTTAGGACTGGAATGGTGGGTTGAAAGGGACAAATTCCATATAAGGATTTGCAAGGGTTCTCCAAATTTGCGGAATGGATACAGAATTTGTAAAGGCTTCCTACGAACTTCATTTGTTCGTAGGAATTTGTACGAACAAATGAAGTTCGTAAGAAATATAAATAATCATTTTTAATCATATATTTGGATTCCTATGAACAACATTAGTTCCTATTATTTCTTACGAACAAATATTATTTATAAAAATTTTGGATTTCATTTCCTACTAACATCCATTGTTCTTTGGAACTTTCAGTACAAATTTTTTTCCTTCCTCCATTGTGAGGGTTTACTTTCCATGAAATGTAACTACCCTTTTGAGTTTTCAATATAGCTTTCGTCAACCTCCCTCCACTACATATGCTCTCAGGTCCCAAACACGCAAGAGAGAGAAACATGAGCAAAGCTGATATCTGTTGTGTGTGAAAGAGAGTGTAATCTAGAGGCCATTCAAGATCAAAGTCCTTGAATATTTGAGGATATTACTGCGTAAGTTGTTTTGTAAAACCAACTGCTCGATTAAATTTCTAAGAAGGAAGGCTTTCCAGATGACGGCAATGATCGAAACAAACATTTCGATAATTCAAGGTTGTTCGAGTTGTTCCTATTTTGACTTGCATGGGTCGAGAAACTCTATCAATCCATTTTTCTTTTGACCAGTAACTTTATTTAGACGTTTTTCGAGTTTGTTGCGAGTAGGGCTGTGTTTCGGCCGGATCGGATCGGAAAATGCCTATTCGGAAAAAAATTTGATTTTTTCGGAAATAAAATAACTATTCCGATTTCCGATACGATTTTTTCGAAAAATTAAAAAAAATTCCGAATTCGGAAAAATCGGAAAACCGGCAAAAATCGAAAAAAATCAGAAATTCACAAAATATATTAAAAATCCACAAATTTTGAAAATTCCAAAATTTCAAAAAAATAAATTATGGATTTTCGATTACTCGAAATTCTCATTTTAAAGAAACAATGAAAATGGCTTAACCCAACATGTAAACACATGAGGACTTGGCTCATTTTTCATTTGTGTAGAAGTTAGGAGGATACTCTCCTTTTATAGAGCATATTTTGGAGCCATCTCCCTCTCCCTCTCCCTTTCCCAACCGATGTGGGATATGGGAAACTTTCAAAAAATCGGAAAAGAAATCGGAAAAATCGAAAATCAAAAAATAATTCCAAAAAAATCAGAAATAATTTGGGAAAAAATAGGAAAAATCGGATCGGCATGGTTTCGGAAAAATCGGATCGGAAAAATTGGAAAATCGGAAATTCAGAATTATTTTCGATTTCCGATCTGATTTTTTTCGGAAAAATCGGAAATCGGCAAACTAAAATTTCATTGCAAATTCGAAAAAAATCGGATCGAAAATCAGAAAGTTCGGGAAAAAAACACCGCCCTAATTGCGAGGAACCAACCTTGATTAGTTATTGAGGGAGTCTAAAACATTTGTTCTGGACAGAGTTTATTTTTTTCATGTTTTTTGTACGAGTTAACTGACTCGAGCAAAATAGGCAATGGCAAATGAGGTAATATCTAAAGATCTAGGCTATTCAAGAAATGATAACACCTTCACTAGTGACTTGACCAAAAGCTGGTATGCTGGAAGTACATGCTTCTAACAGCTGACGAGTCAGTTCTTCTATACATAAACAAGTACACATAACATTGATGAAGGGTCCAGAATGTAATTTCAAAACCTTAATGATAAAGTACAAATTTGAGCAATTTTGAGACCCTCCTACTTGCCTCTACTAGGTAAGACAACGTCAACATATAAATATAAATGGAAACAATGATGAGTATAAAATTTATGTTGGTGGATATTCTAAGAAAAAATAGTCGATCAATGAGCATCCAACCAAAGTCTAAGAAAAAAAGAAACTCACAAGTGACCATCCAAACAATGAGAATAAGGAGTAGTTGGTCTGCTGGTATGTGTAGTGTTGATCAAAGAGTGAGCCATAACTTGTACAATAGTCCATTGACTTGTGTCAGAATGAAAAGATAATGATCAAATCCCAAAAAATTGGGATACAGTGAAACGTGGTCACTACTCTTTTACCCTACTTTTAGGGAGCAATTTCTTTTCTTTTCTTTTTTTTTTTGGTTCAAAGGAAATTAATAGACTAAATTGAAGTTTTACAGCCACAAGATACATGAGCCACCAACGGCTTAACACAACAACAGGCTAGGTACCAATAATCCCATATATGTAAGCACCTACTAAAGCAATTCATTTGAATCACCATCTTCAACTTGGTTCTTATTCTTCTCATCATCGATGATTTGTCTAAGACGTTCTAGGGGTTCCTCCAGAGTGAAAAAATCAGCCGCACGGGATTTAGCATAATTGGCCAGCCAATCAGCACATTGATTAGCCTCTCTCGGAATGAATGTCACATCGGCGTTTAGCTCCGTTTTCATATCTCTGCAATCTTGAATGATAGCCGAGTGCGGGTGGTTAGTCCAGTCTCCCTCATTGATCATATCCACCGCCACTTTGAAGTCTGATTCGAGTGTGAAGCTTTCCCATCTCCTATCTTTGGTGGTGAGCAACCCATAGAAAATTCCTTCGAGCTCCACTCTCAACGGTTCCGCACAGATGATTTTCCCGAAGAAGCCAGTAATCCATTCACCTCTCCAGTCCCGTACAATACCTCCAAAGGATCCCGCTTTGGTGACATGGTCTAACCCACCATCTGTATTTATCTTCAGCATACCTGCACAAGGATTAGTCCAATTAATCAAAACATTAGTACACGGCCCTTTATGCTTGACAGGTTTAATGTATGCAAGGGAGATCTCCTGTGCATAATTTACACTAAACTTGGCAATCATACATGGCATAGTATTTTTATCCTCGAAAATTCGAATGTTTCTCACCTTCCAAAGGTGCCAAATCGTGGATATGAAAAAATTGTCATCATTTTTACCCAACCCAAATTTGATTATCCACTCCTCAAAACTCTCCGTATTAGCACCTAAAATATTAACCCAATTTTTCATTAATGTCCAAGTCTCTTTAGCAACAGATAATTCACGAAACACGTGTTCCATATCCTCTTTATTGCCACACAACTTACATCCCACCTCACTAGTCATGTTTCGCGAGAATCTGTGCTGGTTAGTGAGGAGTTTTTCGTGAAGGATAGTCTAGAGAAAAGTTTTTAACTTTTGGGGTATTCTTTTTCTCCATACCTTGTTCCATTCGGAGTGTCCGGGAATATTGAGGTCTCTTCCAATAAGTTGATTATAACACGAATTGATCGTGAATTTACCATTAGGGTTAGGAGTCCATGTCGGTCTATCCTTACGCAAACTAATTCTGGGTAATTTCGTATCAAGAACGACAATCGTCTCCGAGGGGTGTATCCAATGGCTGATAGCATTCTGATTCCATTGGCCATGTTGGTCAAGAAGCTCCTCAACATTTGTCTCCTCCATTTCTTCATTTTCAGATTAAGGTTTGATTTTACCCTTCCTGTACCACCAGTCCTTAAATATATCAACGCTTTTCCCATTTCTAATGTTCCATTTTTTATTTTTTTGAAGGGCTCTTGCAAATTCCCCTCCATAAATGGGAAGCTTTTTTCTTTTTGGGCCAACTTCTCGGGGTTGGATTTTTGGCATATTTTTTGATTACTACCTTCACCCAAAGTGAGTTGTCCTCATTTTGAATTCTCCATCCAAGCTTGGCCATAGTCGCCCTATTATTTAAGGCAGCTTTTCTAATTCCTAGACCACCCATCTTTTTCGGTTGACACACAATGTCCCACCTCACGAGATGGACCTTTTATCCCTCACCATGATCTCCCCATAAGAAATTTCGATTAATCTTGTCAATTTCTTTACATAAAATTACTGGGAAATGTATGGTTTGCATATTATAGGTTGGTATGGCGGTGGTGGTGGTTTGTATGAGGGTTGCTCTCCCGGCCATGGAGAGGAGATTGGTCTTCCAACCCGGAAGTCTTTTCTTCATTTTATCAAGAATCTCCGAGAATTGATCTTTGCTCACACGCCCATTGAGCAGAGGAGTTCCCAAGTACTTCCCAAGGTAGTTAATAATGTTCATAGAACAAATGTGGTCGAGGTCCAGGGCCTCTTTCCTGGGAATGTTTGGAGAGATAAACATTTTCGACTTGTCAAAATTAATAGTTTGTCCCGATAGCAAGCAAAAATCTTTAAGTGTCTCCATAACCGTGTGGCAAGCAGAGTTAGTTGCTTCAGTGAAGAGGATAAGGTCATCAGCAAAGAAAAGGTGAGAAATAATGGTGCTTCTAGGAGAGGCTTTGAGACCTCTCCAATCATTACTCTCATCTTTTCTAGTGATGGCGCATGACAGATATTCCATGCATAACACGAAAAGGTACGGGGATAGTGGGTCTCCCTGTCGAAGCACTATTTTGGGCTTAAACTCAGGAAGGGGTGATCCATTCCACATGATGGCAGTATTCGTGTGCGTAACACAGCTCATGATAATCTTAATCAGATTTTCCTGGAAGTCAAAAGCAATGAGAACTTTTTCAAGGAAATCCCAACTGATTTTGTCATAAGCTTTTTCAAGATCGATTTTGAATATGATCCCCCCCCCCCCCTCTTTTCTTTTTTTATTTTGAAGTGTATGAAGAATTTCTTGGGTAATGATAATATTATCCATTTTCTGCCTACCCGGGAAGAAACTCGCTTGGTGTGGACTAATGATTTTCATGACAATGGGACGTATTCTGTTGACAATGACTTTGGCTAGGATTTTATATTTTACATTGCATAGGGTAATCGGCCAAAATTGGCTAATCGTCTTTGGATTATCCACCTTAGGGATAAGAGTAATGTGACTCCGATTCAAATGATCCGGGACTACTCCCTCCTTAAAGCTCTTATTAATCATTGCTTCGAGATTGAGCGCAACCGTATTCCAAAAGGTTTGATAGAACATGGTTTGGAAGCCATCAGGTCCGGGGGCTTTTAGGGGTTTCAAACTAAACAGTGCTCTTCTGACTTCACTAGTGCTAACCTCCCAATTAAGTCTACTGGAATCGTCCCCGCTTACTTTAGGTAGAAGAGAAATATCGAACTAGTTTTCACTAACATTGATGGGGGGGATTGAAAAAAGATTTTTAAAATAATTATTTATATGACTACCAATATTAAGCACATCGTCCGACCACTCTCCATCAACATTGAGCCTGTCAAATTTATTTCTTCTTCTTCTTCTTCTTCTAATAATAATAATAGTGGAAGTATGAAAGAATTTAGTGTTTTTGTCTCCTTCTAGAATCCATTGAACTCTCGACTTTTGTTTCCATAACATCTCCTCATCTCGAAGAATAATTTTATATTCGTTTCTAAGGTCAAACTCGAGGCGATCCAAATTATGGGAGAAGCTATTTTTTTGTGCGATTTGAATCCCTCTTAACCGATTTAGTAAGCGTCTTTTATGATGAAAGATATTGCCATACACAATTTTATTCCAAATTTTTGCCTTTCGGGTCACAAAATCGATATTATGGTCAATGTTACGGAACGGACTCCAACTAGCTCTTACTAGCTCGTTGAAGTCTGCCCTCTCGAACCAACTAGCAAGGAGTCTAAATGGTTTATTAGTGTTATTGGTAGTAGGTTTACCTTCAGTGTGTGTGATCATCAGACTGTGATCAGAAGCAGTACGAGGAAGGTTATCCACAACGGCTTCCGGGAATAACACTCTCCAATCAGCATTAGCCATAGCACTATCAAGTCTAACCATCGAATTAGCAAAACCCCGACGACCATTAGTCCAGGTGAGTCTCGGCCCCGTGCTGTTGATCTCCGTGAGTTTACAATTATCAATATTTTTAGTGAAAGAAGAACGGCTGTTGCTAGCGTGATTGTTAGTGAAACTTTTCTTCTCATTGCTATCGAGGTGGTCATTAAAATCTCTAGTGATCATCCAGGGGGCATTAGAATGATCCGCAAGATTGCAGAGGTTCTCCCACAACTGCCTCCTAAGGGTGGGGAGAGGGCTGGCGTAGACAGCAGTGAGCAGCCAATCCTCATAGTTCTTTCTAATCATTATGAGGTGAATATCTTGCCTAGACACGGCGATGGGAGTGATTGAAACAGCTGGGTCCTTCCAAAGCACCCAAATGCCACCAGCCCTGCCAATCGGGTCCGCTTTTTCACTCTCGTTGAATCCTAGGTTGCCAAAGAAATTTCCCATGTCAGCAAGGGGGATTTGAGACTCCAGAATGATTAGAACCTCCGGGGAATACATGCTATTAAGCTCAATCAACGTGGGTTTAAAAATGGGTTTACCCGCTCCCCTGACATTCCATACTAGCATCTTCATAGAGTAAAAATTATTAGGGATCGAAAGCCTATTTTTTTCAGGCCATGGAAGTTTATTTTTCACCATTCTTATTATTTCCTCTGTTGATATTGTTAACGTAATCTTTTCTAGGGCTGTAAATGGATATTCAAAAATACGCATCCGTCTGATATCCGAATCCGAATTTGCGGTTATTTATCCGAAAAAATGGAAATGGATACGAATATGGATACTCTATAAAAATATCCGAGAAAACGGATACGGATACGGATAGTACTAGTATCCGACACTAATAATCCATATCCGATGCGGAGTATCCATTTTACCGGATATCCGTTTTATCGGATATCCGTATCCGTATAATATTAGTTTAAAATATTACTTATATAATATTTTAGGTATAAACTAACACTTAAAATAAAAGTTGGGGTATAACTTTAATTATAAAAACTTTAAAATCTAACCTACCTAATAAACTAACAACCCAAATCGGTTTCCCTCATTTGCCAAAAACACACAAGAGCTGAAACCCTCTCCCTTGTCCCGCCCGCCCAAACCCTCCCTCCTCTCCAGCCGACGCTTCCTCCAACGAAACCCTTCCCGACAAAACCCTTCCCGCCTGTCGCTTCCCCTGTTCCCCTCTCCAACAGCCGACGAAACCCTCATTTAATTCCCCTCTCCAACACCCGCCGGTCGCTTCCCCTGTTCCCCTCTCCAACAGCCGCCGACCGCTTCCCCTGTTCCCCTCTCCAACAGCCGCCCCGCCGATCGGTTCCCCTGTTCCCCTCTCCAACAGACGTCGGTCGCTTCCCCTGTTCAACAGCCGAAGAAACACACAGCAGGTAATGTTTTTACCTTGGTTTGAAGTTTATTCTTTCTGATTCATTTTTGCTTCATTTCCGTTTGAATCTTGTGATTATCTATTCTGTTCAACAACTGTTATTCTTGCTTCATTTATAAAGAAACACTCCTGTTTCTGTTTTTGTTATTGGAGTTGATTCATGGTTTTTGTTGTGCTTGTATTTAGGGGTGTAAAACGGACGGATACGGAGCGGATACCATTGTATCCACATCTGTATCCATCAAGACTCCACACTATCCGTATCCGTATCCGTATCCGCCCGGATAATAATTTAAGCTATCCATATCCGTATCCTCTCGGATTTTCCGGATTCGGATAATATCCTTATCCGTTTTTATTGTTTAAGATAAATTAAGATACACATAGCATATTGAACACTAATTTAATCAATTAATTAAATATATAATTTTTCATTCCATGTAAGATATAGAGAATGTGTGAAGCATAAAATTAAAGTATAAAAGAAGGTTTGAGCAGAAGTACTAACCTTTAATGTGCATTTTCTTATTCAATTTTGAGCCATTGAAATTTGTATCCTCTTCAGTTTCTCTAATGTTTGAACAAAAATGAAATGAAGCATCATCTTACCTGAAAAGAATAACTCAATTAAAATATTAACGGAGAAAACAAAGATTATATTACAATAAAGAAAAAAAATTACAACGTAGAAAAGGCATAAAACTGATCTTTAAAAAAAATATGAAACTAATTTTAACAGAAATAGAATAGAATAGATAGTTGGATATATTATATTATATTATAAATTACAACGCATACACTAATTTTTATGCCTTTTCTATTCTATTCTTTAAAAAAAATTATACAGAAACCATCATACATCAAATTTGAGCATACACTAATTTTCTTTGATGTAATCTATTTGAGCATACACTAATTTGAGTATACACTATTCTTTAAAAAAAATTATACAGAAACCATCATACTTCGTATCTTTAAAAAAAATTACAACGCATACACTAATTTTCTTTGATGAAAACAGATAATAATACAATAATACAACGCATACACTAGTTTTTCTTTATATCCTGGGTCAATCTCTAAAACTCTCTAAGTTTAAAATTTTCTTCTCCCCTAACACCCTTAGACCCTTAGCCCGCGAGCTTAGAATAAGATGGGGGATTAATATCACCACTGACCTGGGTATCTATCTTGGTACCACCCTCATCCACGGGAGAATGAGCCCCAATCACTATGCCTCCATTATGGAAAAGGTCCAAAAGAAACTTGTGGGCTGGAAGTCCAAGCTTCTCTCCCTCGCAGGAAGGACCACCCTCATCGAGGTTGTCACTTCCTCCATCCCTGTGTACAACATGCAAACTAATCTTCTCCCGAATATGATTAATGAGAAACTGGACAATCTGAATAGGAACTTCCTCTGGGGTGACTTGGATGAGAAGAAGAAAATTCACTTGGTGAATTGGAATACCATCTGTCGCCCTAAAGAGTTAGGTGGTTTGGGTCTTAGATTCAGTGAGGAAAATAACCGCGCGATTGTTTCCAAGATTGGTTGGAAGAACTTAAATGATAAAAATGCCCTCTGGGTCCGTGTCCTCAGTGCTAAATACAAAACCCATGGCAACCCCAATGATTGGACACGAAAAACGCATGCCTCCCATATCTGGCGCGGAATCCTTAAGAGTAAAGACGACCTTATAAAAAATACGAAATAGGTTATTAGGAATGGCAACTCAATCAACATATACAAGGATTGGTGGACGGGTATGGGGATTATTCCCACCCATAAGGATTTTGACCAAAACCACCCCACCTGCGTTAGCGACCTTATCAAGGATGGGACCTGGAACAAACAACTTATAAATGATTATTTTGACTATAACATTGCAGAGTGCATTTTAAACACTCCCCTCCCCTACTACTCGGGGAATGCAGACTGCCCAAGCTGGGGGTCGTCCTCTAATGGTAAATTTACTATCAATTCCTTCTATAAAGCTAATACCAAGATGAACCTTAACACGTCAGATTTAATTAATTGGAAAAAAATATGTAAAATTAAAGTCCCGCCTAAATTTCAAACCATCCTATGGATTATATTTCACAATAAACGTCTAACTAATTGTCAAAGATTTAACCTCCGATTAACGGAATTGAAGAATTGAGATTTTTGTGCGTTTAATGAAGATATTGATCATGTCCTTTGTAGTTGTCATCTTGCTTCGACAACCTGGAAATCTGTTCTCCCACCAGCTAAATGGGCCTCTCTTTTTAACCTTAATTTCCATGATTGGCTTAAAGATAATATATGGAGTAACCACACGCGGTATGATGTTATTATATTCATTTCTACACTTTCGCATATCTGGAATGCTAGGAATAAACGTATTTTTGAAAAATCCAATATTACCTCGGACACGGTTTGTGCTTCCTCTAATGGCTTGGCTTTGGACTTATATTCTAGTTCCAAAACCAAGGATTCTTTGGACTGAATCCGGGGTAGAAATACAGACATTTTCCCTCGTTTTGTCTCTTCTACAGGGCTTGAAATTTTCAAAGATGGTAGTTACAATCCGTTTAGTATGCTAGGGTGATTCGGAGGAATGGTGAGTAGCAACGACGAGCGCTGGATCCTCAAATTTAACGGGAAGATCAGGGGAGATTGTTTCCCTCTCAAGGCTGAATTCATTGCTATTCTACACGGTCTTAACCTTGATAGAATCAAAGGTTGGGTTGGTAGCATGATCCGTTGTGACTGCTCTAACGCGGTGCAGATTGTGAGTGGTCATGGGTATCGTAACCACCCTCTTGTGAAAATCATTGAGGAATGTGTCGATATTATGCGAAAGATGGATATCAAGGCCAAATATATTAGGCGTACGAACAACATATGGGTTGATTGTCTAGCTCAACTTGGGCGCCTTCATGAGCATGACTATACGGAGTACGAAGAGAAACCGGATGCCCTTACCCTCCTCCTTGACCGTGGGGACCAGAAAACACATTCATTGCTCTATAAGCCAGCATTGAACCTAACTACCTCACTGCCAATTTTGGAGCTTATGTTCTGGATGATATGGGTAAATGAAAGTGTGGAGTTTACGGCCGCCTCAGGGGTTCCCTGTCTATTTTTCATGCACTCATGGAAGTCCTGTTCCATTGTCTTCACATGGTGAAAATGCATGGTTGGAAGGATATCATGATTGAGACGGACACTCATGAGCTGATTGATATCTTTAAGGGCGTCCAATATCATGAGACCAACGTTGAAAACATCATTATGAGAACGGTGGGTGTGGACTTCACCTACGCCCACCCTGGGAAGATACATGGAGCAGACTGGCTAGCTTGCGAGGACAAGCTACAAGAAGACCCGATCGTCGAGATTGTGGACATCCTTGTTGTGATGCGTTGAATCCTGAAAAATCCCATGATGCAGTTGTGCTCCCCTATAGTTGTGCATGTGACCCTATGTTTTCTATGTTATCTGTGCTTTCTAGCTTTGCCTCTATGGCCTATTTTTCGTTTGATGTAATATTCACCTAACTGTTATTTGTTCACTGCATACGAAATAAAAACTATAACTAATACTTTTAAGAGTCGATTGACATGATGGCTCATGTAGCTTTCTTTTGGAAATCTATTAAAGATGAACCTATACACTAAGACGGTAACTCAACCGTGTACTATCTGTTGAATAATAAATAAGCTTGCAAACAATAACATTTTTGAAATAAAAAGTCTCTGAAAAAGGTATTTAATATCCCATAAAAAATCCCCACATAACGCTTCTATCACCATTTTCAAGACAACTTCATGTGACTTAGTGGTAGATTAGAATTTTTGTAAGTCTATTTTCTTGTAAAGAACTTGTAAATTACTGAGGGTAAATTACTTGTTTATTCTACAAGTAAACAAGGGAAGTCAGACCTATTGTATCACTTTATGAGATAATCTGTAACATAATAGGATGCCAAAGGAAATATGTTTGTCAAGTGATTGTGGGTGAATATACTCAGTTGAGTTTATTCTCAATTTTATCCCTCTTATGCGTCTCAAAGTTTTTATATATATATATCTCAGCCTTAGGCTATTTTGACAACTTCGAAACAAGTTTTTGTACGTCTATAATATATAATTTTATTTTATATATTATTTTTGTTTATACCAAACATGGTGTATTCTCACTGTTATTTTTCGATTCCATGTATAGCGTCTACTAGCTAGATGTCTTGGTCATTTGCACAGATAATTGTGTTTAATGGGGCCCGCATTAGAGTATGTTGAAAATCAAAATAATTTGATTTGAACATTAAAGACCTTCCTTTCTTCTCCCTTTCCTATCTCAGGCCATGCGCGTCCTTTCTTTTCATTTACCATCAGTTCTAATGGAACCCATAAATATTTATGTTCTGCTTATGTACAAAGATTTTTTTAGATTCTTTGTTTCATTTGATCCTTCTGTACTATTAATAGTATTTCCTTTTTTTGGGAGATCCCATCGCCGATCACTTTCTTGGGAAACACAAACCATTTGGTTAAACCCATATATATTCAATATATATATATATATATATATATATATATATATATATATATATATATATATATATGTGTGTGTGTGTGTGTGTGTGTGTGTGTGTGTGCTGATGTATATGACATGACGACTTTAACATAGACTACAAGCTCAGTTACAGACTGAAAAGTGATGCGAGATTTCTTAATATTTTATTTCCTTTAGTACCATCTTTTAGTACCACCAAATAGTTCAGGCCTTAATAATAATAACATGGTATTAAAAAATGAATTAATAGCACGTTATATGTAAAATCATATTTTTATAATACTATTATCTGTCACATAACCTTAATATTTTTTAGGTGACTCTATCTCTTGGATGAGTCATGTAATAAAATGGGATTCCATTCTTTTTTATTATTATTGGCTGTATACTTGTACTTGAACCTATAGTGTATGGTTCCATTCATGAAAGAGAGAATATGATTACTAACCAAATATCTATGTTATTTACATAAAAAAAATCATTCGTAAAATATTTGGTTAAAAATATATTTAACCAAAATCAGATCATACACCTACTAACTTGTGTCGAAAGCTAGGGTGTGTGTTCACATATATTATCACATGTCATTTAAATAAATTATAGCAGTTAGAAACTATACGAGATGCTCGTCAAATATAAATGAATATTTGTGAGAGGAGCATGTTTAGAAAGTAATGAAATACGTCTATTTCACTTAGCTGGTCGAGAGTGATCTCTCTCTCAACATTATTCTTGAATGCTTTATTTTTTTCTCCTCCTTCAGCATCCATATCCAACAAGAATACCTCCCTAGAGGAGTCGTTAAATGTAGGAGGGGAGTGTAACCAGGGTTTATGAATAACTGGATCTGGTGAGGCGTGACTTGCCTTCAACGGATATTAAAAAAGTTATTTGGTGTAAATCTTTTTCGGTGTAGCATTCAACAATAATAATAGCAGATACGTAATCTCCATGAAATAACCTTTGAAAGCTTTGGAGAAGAGGGTGAGAGAATAAGTACTTTAAAATAAGAGAGAGAGTGTAGCAGGGTGTAAAAGCACCAAGTGTGTGTGTAAAATGCATGTTATGGACTCTACCATTGATGATATACATCTTGTTTAAATACTATGACTATGAAGCAAAAACTTCAAGTTTCAATGGCTTTTTTCTTGAGACTTAAGAGCCTCCATTTATGTTGAGTATTCTTCCCTCCTTTTCACATTGTTCTTTCTAGTGAGCGCCAAGACTTCTATTTATAATAGGTGCACCAAAATGTGACATGTGTCCCCATCAAAATAATATAAATGAACTTTTTTCATCATTTAAATAATACAATGAAACTTATGGGACACAAAAACGACGTAGCGAAGGGCAAACTCTGTGCCTGACCAAAAATACTTAGTTTATAAAATGTACGCGTGTCAAGTCCCTTTTTGTGTAGGACAAAAATAAATAAGTAAATATTAAACTGTCATTTAAAAATAATATTTTTCTAGATTACATGGCATTTATGGAGTGAGCATGATTTGTCGAGGGGTCGTAAGCCTACTCGACTGACTCTTAATTTAATTATGACTTCTTGAGGGATATGAACCCTCTCGAATGTCTATAAATAAAATATATTGTTTGAGGGGCGTGAGGCCTCCTCGAGTGACTATTTACGAACATGACTTGTCAAGGGGCCTTGATCCCCCTCTACTACTATAATGTAAATGACCTCTCGAGTGACTTTAAGGTTCCACGAGGGTAATGTGACTTTTTCGAGTAGCCGCAAGTTACTCGAGACTTTTTGGTGCTTTTATCTCTTATGTTAGAATGGTTGAGCATTTTACCTCGCTCAACGAACCTTACTCTCTAGCCTCCAAGCTAAAACCCTCAAATATCCCATTGGCTACTTTGGTGGGCTCCTAGGCCCCTAGAGCCCTGCTAACTCGAACCACTGACTAGACCAAAGTACCCTTCTTGGTAACCTGTAATATAAATTACCATTAGTACTGAAATAAATGCATAATTAATATAAATCGTAATTAGTACTAAGAAGCTATGGGACCCCTCTACATTAGCCCCCTCGTAAAGAAGTCTCTTACTTTGTGAGAGAGTTGTGTACGCACAATTCAATAATCATGAAAGTTTTCATATCGTTTACTCTTGTTGGGAATAACAACCTCAACGGGCTTGCTCTTTCATCTTTAGGCTAGGATCCCACATGTGCCATATGTTACTTTAAGGACAAACTCAAAACTTATATTTTGTTGTTTCGGGACCCCTCTATAGTTATGACGGTCATTCTAATGATTCTTAGTTTGGGGATAGTTTTCAAGTTTTCCATTTTGAGGATTTTCTTGAGATTGAAAGACTTGAAAACAATTATCAGAATTAAATTAGTTTTTGAGAGCTTGAGTTGGATTCATTATTCATATCCAATGACGATTCTTATTCCGATACTTTCGATGACGAGTTTCAACCAAATGAAGAATTCGAGGCTCTTGAGCTGAGGAAGCCTGCTTTGGAAGAAACTTTTCTTCTTTACTCCTAAGGTTTGGAAAGCCTAAATGGTGCTAGAATGAGACTTGGAGAACTTTGCGATGAGATGAATTCTTATGAACAAAACAACGAGGAGGTGGAAACTTGTGTTTCACCTCAATTTTTCAAAGAATTTCTCATCGAATGTGAATCTCTCTCCCCAAAAATGCATTCTACTTCTGACGATATGTTGACGGAGATTAAATTTATTTCATTACCATATACGTTTTTCGTCATTGAACCATTATAATTATCGATTGATTTCTACGAGTCGGTAAAAACTTTTAAAACTTCTACACCTTTTGTCGATGAGGACTCTTTGCTAGACTTGTTTTCAATGGATGTTATCCGCACGTGTTCACCATATCCCATTCCAATTGAAAAACCTTTAGGAGATGAGTTGATATTTCTTGGACCTCAACTGTATCTTTCCCCTTTATTTTCCAAATCCCCCATCGTCCGTCCAAAATTTCAAATTGGCGATGGTTCACTTTTTCCACCACCCCCATGCCTTCCATTGTTCAAATGGAAATCATATTTTTCGGGAGGCATGCATTCTAGTGAGGGTCCACCTTCGATCCTCCAAAGACAAATCATTGTTTGGGTGGATCCTCAACTATATAGACTTCTACTGTATAGTCAGTGTGAAGTCCAAATAGTAGGAAGTAAATAGTTAAAAAAATTTATTCTTTCTTTTGTTTTCCTTTCCTTTTTTAATTTAGTCTAGTGTATTTAGTTAAACTTTTTGTTATTACTTTTTCGTTATGATCGGTACTATGGTGACAATTATTATGCAACACAAATAAATACAAGAGAAGAAATTATCAAGTAAGAACAAGGAATATAAGATGCCAATCACACAACAAAGGATGTACGTGGTTCAGCAAAGATGTGCCTACGCCCACAGTGGTGTAGTCGATATTATTTCTATCTACTCAGGAGAGTAATTACAGAGAATATATCTTATCCTTTTGCCCCGGACCTAGGGTTTAATATACACATGTACATGTAGGTAAGTGGAGGTGATGAGTTTCTCCACGTTTTCCATCTCCCGTATAACTTCCAATTGTGGGAACGTGGGGGAGACCGGATCAATATAACAGATGAGGGGCCCGGACTTTGGGCCGCCAGGACTGGGCTACTCGTCCAAGCCCATGGTTCTAAATTTTGGGTACCCACAACTGCCCCTAAATTTATTGGTCCATATTTATGGGCTCAATGGATTTAAATGATCCACCATTATGGTTGATTTGCGATTCCTCGAAAGCTGTGAAGTTGATTTGGCGGCACCCGCTTCGCTTATTGTGCGTTAAGATTAGAATTTGAAGGCTTGTTGGGATAGCCACTTTTTCTCCCGTCACTTCAGCGTTTCCAGTACTCTTTTATCTTCTGAGAACTCTAGCGCCTCGTTCCTTCTTCTCTCAGTTTCCATTCCCATTGTTTCTTAGTTATCTGAGCTCGTGCTTCTTCATCACTTGAACCAATTATCTGAGATTGTGCTTCTTCATCACTTGAACCGATCTTCTACTTTGTAAGTTTCCTGTTCCCTTTCCTTGTACTTTCTCTTTGGTTTGTAGCTTTTCTTGGGTCTTCCAATGGTGAAGATTGGGAATAGGTCAATCTCTGAATTTAGGAAGTTTTACAACATTCCTGAGTAGGTAGATATTGAGTGTTGTGCCTCCCCTCCTAGGAATGTTAGGGATATAGATGATTCTCATTGGATCCATGTTCTGTTGATTTCCCAAGGGGGACTCACTTTCCCTCCCAATGATTTGTTCCTGCATTTATTTGGCTATTTCAATATTGTTCCTGCATAATGCTCGCCCAATGTGTGGAAAATAGTGAATGGTTTCCATAGGATAAATCAATTGTATGGTACTAGGTTAGGACTTGCCGAGGTCTATTTCTGTTACTCCTTTTCTCGAACTATCTCAGGTGTCCTTTACCTCAAAGCTAGGAGCCCTGACAGGGTATTGGTAGTAAATCTACCTGATTCCCACAAGGACTACTGGCAAGAAGGTTTCCTTGTTAGGAATTGGCAGTTCCCTCCCTAATTTGAAGGGTCGAGGTCTGAGAGGTTCTTTGTTCCTTTTTACGGGGAGGAATACATAGGTAGACATTGTACTGTTGTTCCAACTTTTGCTGATTTGTGACCTTTCTAACTCTTCTTTGCTTTTTCTTGCACAGCGAAGTCAAAGAACTTGGAACCTGCACTTAAAGAGGTCCGCCTTTCAGAATTGGTAAAGGCTTGGAAAATTAGGGAGCCCTTAGGTGACGACGAGCACCCCAGATCTGCTGCCTTCCTTCTCGAGTATAAGAACGTTGGCTCCAACTTCATAGCGAGGCCTGTGGATAGTATACCAGAGTTTAATTCCTTCGAAGATACTGCTGCTGAGCCTATCCATCTGGACGCGGAGGAGAACAGCTCTAAAAGTGACTTTGCAGGAGCCGTGAGTAATTTGGGTGGAGGGAGCTTTGATAGTAGCAGTTCCTCTGATCGTGAGGAGGTTTCTGAAGCTCGGAGATCATCGAGCACTTCTAGCAGTTCAAGTGCAGACATGGTTCCTCCGAGTAAGAACTTAATTAGGGATGATGAGGAGGAGGACCACGTGCTCCTTTCACAGAGGTCAAAGAAACAAAAAGCCACTTCTGGGGCCGTAGCTACTGGTTCCTGGTCCTTCGCTCAGGAGCAGGAGAGAAGGAAGGAAGAGGAGCAGGTGAGAGAGAGAGAGAGAGAGAGGAAAAAGGAAGAAGAGAGGAAGAAGTTAGAAGAGAAGAGGAGAACGAAGGAGATGAAGAAGAGGGATAGTGAGAGGAGGAGGAGAAAAAAAGGGTTGAGGCGAGGAAGAAGGCTGGGCAGGCCTTAGTCCCAGTATCTGCTCTGCTTGAAGGGGCCTCCATGGCAATTTCTCCTCAGCTAGCCCCGGCTCTACTCGAGAGAGCTGTCCTCCCGGCTGATCGCCAAAAGGAAGTAGGTTCAGAGCACCTAGCCCTTCAGGCTAGTCATAGGCTTGCTCTGTTGAGGTTTTTTTTCCCTTGCATTTTTCTGACTTCCCTCATTTTCCTCTTCTAATATCTTCTCTTTTTCGCAGTTTGTTACTGACTTTGTCATGCTGTATCATTCATGCGATGAGATGGTGAAGAAGAACAGTGAACTGGAGCAAGAAAACTCTGACCTAAAGCTGAAGGGTGAGGAGCTCGAGGCCAATTTTAAGGCTGTTGACGCTGCTCGGATCTTATTCGACTTGGCTCTTGACACTGCGAACAAGGAAAAGGATGCGGCGATCATGGATCTAAGGGATCTGAGGCAGGCCTATGACCTAGTTTGCTCGAGCAAACTTGCTGTGCTGGAGGAGATAGGGTGCTTTCTGAAGAGCTGAAGAAGAAGGAGTCCGAGGATGTCACTGCCAAGGAAGACTCTTACAATTCTGGATGGGCTGCGGCATATGAAGATGCTGAAGTTCAGATAGGCTATATCAGCCGTCTGAACTTCAAGAAAGGATGAAATAAGGCTTTCGATGAGCATGACCCAGGGTGGATGTTGCATCCCCACTTTTCGATGAGCATGACCCAGGGACGAGGCTAGTCATAAACGAGGACCCTGCCCCAGCTATTGAAGGCCCTGATCCTGTCCCTCAGGCGACTCCTACTGATGCTTATCTTGTTGAGGGTATAGATGTCATCCCTGCAGAGGACAGTGCTCCTGCTGATGCTGATAAGGAGAAGGGTCCATCCACCTCTGGGCCTCCTAAGGTTGCTAATTGATAGGGTCCTTGTATTTTTGCGTTTTCTAGTCTGTAAATTTTCTTTCTTCAGTCTGATGTAACTTCAATTTTTATTAATGAAAAAGATTCATTTCTGTTTGTGCTGATATCTTTCTCTCCTTTATCTTTCTTTCACTTGTAGTTAGTTGATGTGGATGATTATATTCCTGCTACTTCCTATTTGGGTAGGACCCTTGGTCCCAATGCGAGCCCTGAAGTTTGCCAGGATTTTGTTAAGCTTTGTAAGTCCCTTAGGTATAGAAATCAGAAGTATAAGGAGCAATCCCAGCTAGTGGCTAAGCTGAAGGACAGGCTCCGGGAGATGGAGGACATTGGTGCCTCAGTGCAAAAGGAAGTCAATGTGGTGAGAACAAGACTCCTAGAGGCCACTGAGGTCAACCAAGTTGGGGAGTTCCTTCAGCAGGAGAATGAAGACCTGAGGAGGGAAGTCTTACAACTTAGAGAGCATGCACCGAGCACTGTTCGAGCAATATTATAAGGCTCCTCATCATCGCAAGCTGGAGCTGATCATAATGTTACCCCTCCCATGTTGCGAAGTCTCACCCGCCCTCCCCTTCCGCGAGCTAGTAGGATCACCAGGAGAAGAAGCAGGAAAGGAGAGGAACTTCGTGAAAGGGAAATGGACGAACTCCGTGGTGATGTTCAACGAGCTTATGTAATTGTTTCTGGGCTTTAAAGGGACGTCACCCGGTTACGGCACTTGTTCAATAAAGGTCCTTGGCAAGCATGGGCTGACGGTTATGATCAAAGCTAGTTGGATGCTCCGACAAGGCTATCTGAGTTCGAGGAGCTTTCTTTCATCATGGGATGGCTAAGTGACTTGAAGGAGCTGCAAGTCCCGAGGAACTCGGTGCTATGGTATCGTCATGAGATGTCTTCCTCCACTCTGGTGCCCAACCCATTCAGGAGGGACGATCGATGGATCCCCATCGATGTTATTCCTCGACAATTATTGGAGTCAGATGCGAATGAGGTTGTGGAAGAGTTTGCTCCTTCTCCTGATGACGGACGAAGAGCTCGAGTGGCTGATTATCTTGCTCGGAGGCTTTCACCCCTTGAGATTTTTCCACTTGCTATTATTATTTTTTTTATTTTTGATAATGTAAATTCTTTGGGCGAGCTCACCGACTAAAAATGTATTATCATTGTTGTAAGTAAGATGGATTAATAAAAAGTTGGTGTTTTGGGGCAATTTTGGCAACTAAACGTGTATATCCTACTTTTCATATCCTTGCTGCTTTATGATCTCTTCTGTTTTGTCATGTAAATGTCCCCCCAGTCCAGTATAATATCAAAGTACCATTCTGCCCCACTTTAACTTTTAGGTTGTGTCGTCACACTCCCTTAGGCCTAAGTAGAGCAATTGGTGAGGACATACCTAGTATTGAATGTCTTCATCCGATCAGTATTTTATTCAACCGAAGTAGGTTTAATGACCAGTATAAGATTTGGTTGTATCGCCTGAGAATCCTCTGTAGGGCTTTATATATTGCCACGGGCAATGCTAAGAGGTCTCTCGTGTCTTATGACGATGACTTGAGGAGGGGTATTCCCCTGCTATAGTAATCAATGTGCTTGTTATTTGGAAAAGATGTGCGATGAATGCAACTGTCACCAATCATAGTGTAACCAACTACGTAACTTTCATTAGTGATAAGGAAAATGAACTTCTGTTTTCATAACAAAAGAAATACAAGAAAAAGATCTAAAAATATAATTTCTTGAGATTAGCCGCATTCCATGCTCGTGGTATTTCTCTGC
The DNA here is from genome assembly GCA_949130495.1 of Sambucus nigra. Classification (NCBI taxonomy): domain Eukaryota; kingdom Viridiplantae; phylum Streptophyta; class Magnoliopsida; order Dipsacales; family Adoxaceae; genus Sambucus; species Sambucus nigra. The sequence goes on along the minus strand of OX422209.1, from coordinate 159,980,947 downwards.
CCTCCATCGTTTCCAAGTGATAGGCACCTTACAGATCGTCTTTAGTTACTTTAAAGGGTCCTTCCCAATTTGGGTCTAGCTTGTCGTCTGACGACTTCACTGTGCTGCCCAGGACCTTCCTTAGAACATAGTCCCCAACTTGGAATGTCCTTGGGCTAACCCTTTTGTTGTAATGCTTCGCGAGCTGTTGCTGATAGCTCACTAGCTTCACTAGGGCCAGCTCTCTATGCTCGTCGGCTAGGTCGAGTTTGACGAGAAATGCTTCATTATTTAGGCCTTGGTCGACAAGGTTGGATCTCATTGTTGGCAAACCTACTTCTAGTGGAATGACTGCTTCCATGCCATATGTCAGCGAAAATGGGGTTTCTCCTGTTGCTCGTCGAGGAGTGGTTCGGTACGCCCATAGAACATGGGGTAGCTCTGTTACCCATACGCCTTTAGCTCGCTCTAATCGCTTTTTTAATCCATCGATCACAGTTTTGTTGGAAGCTTCAGCTTGGCCATTGCTCTGAGGGTAGGCCACCGAGCTGAAGTGGTGCCTGATCCCGTGTTTATTATAAAAGTTCTGAAAGGGGCCACTTTTGAATTGCGTTCCATTATCGGTGATGATGGTTCTGGGGATTCCAAACTGAGTGATTATATTTCTCCTTATGAACCTTATCATATCAGCATCTCGGATGTTCGCCAGGGATGTAGCCTCGATCCATTTGGTGAAGTAATTAGTCATAACCAATAGGTATTTGCAATTGCCGACGGAGGTAGGCAGCGGTCCCACGATGTCCATTCCCTATTGGGCAAAGGGCCATGGGCTGGACAGGGACTTCAGATCACTGGTGGGTTGGTGGGCCATAGGAGCGTGAATTGGTATTTCAGGCATTCGCGGACATATGCTACGGAGTCCTTTTGCATGTATGGCCACCAATATCCTTCCTTCATTGCTCGAAAGGCTAGAGACCTTCCTTCGATATGACTTCTACATATTCCTTCGTGAAGCTCGTGTAGCACTTGTTCGACATCACCTGGGTGGATGCATCTAAGGTAGGGACCGAAGAAGGATTTCTTATACAAGTCGTCTCCTGTGGATAAGTGAAAGCTATAAGTGAAAGCGAGAAGCTTTAACTCTTATCTGGTGGGCAGTTTTCTTGTCATCTGGGAGCGTGCCATCCTTTACATAGCCCCTTAAGGGGTCTATCTAGCTGGGGGTTGATCCCACCTGGAGTACTTGTTCCACGTTTGGTAACTTGCTGTTGTGGTTAATGCTTGAACAAATGAGGAAATCGATGGGGATGACCCTCTTAAGGTCAGAGTCAACTGCCAAACTCAAGGCTGCTAAGGCATCAGCATGACTATTTTGCCCCCTGGGAAACTGCTGGATGTTGATTTCTTCAAAGCTTGACATTAATTCTCTCACTAAGGCGAGGTAGGCTGCCATTCTTTCATCCTTGCACTGTAATCTCCACTTATCTGATTGGAGACTAGTTGAGAGTTACCGAACACCTATAAACATTTTGCTCCTAGAGTTTGCGCTTTTTGGAGACCGACTATTAGGTCTTTGTACTCTGCCTCGTTGTTGGAGGCTGCAAATCCAAGCCTGGTTCCTTGTTCGAGGATTGTGTTTTCTGGAGTGATGAGGACAATGCCTACCCCTGCCCCCTTTGAGTTGGAGGCTCCATTAACAAAGACTCTCTAGGCTCTCTCTGTTGCTTGGTTCTTCTCTTGCCTTATTAGTTGAGGTTGGTCGACGAGTTCCTCGCCCGTGAATTCGGCTATGAAATTAGCAAGGATCTGAACCTTGATAGTTGTCCTTGGTTGAAATTGGATGTCAAATCGGCCGAGCTCGATTGACCACTTAGACAGTCTGCCCGACAAGTACGCTTTCCTTAGGATTGCCTTAAGGGGATGTGATGTAAGGATGATGATAGTATGAGCTTCGAAATAATGCTTCAACTTCCTCAAGGCTATTACAAGTGCAAAGGCGAGCTTTTCCAATGGCAGGTATCTTTTCTCGGCGTCTAATAAGGAATTTCTCGTATTGTAAATGGGGTGTTGGATTCCTACAACCTCGCATATTAACGCAGAGCTGACAGTGTGATTGGATACCGAGAGGTACAGGTATAAAGATCCATTTGCTGTGGTATGACAAGCAAAGGTGGAGAGCTTAAGTAGGACTTGAGCTCGCCCAAAGCTCGCGAGCAGTCCGGGTTCCACTCTATCAGTTTACTCCCCTTTAGAAGCTGGAAAAAAGGCCTGCACTTCTCGAAAGATTTGGAGATGAAGCGATTTAAGGTGGCGAGCATTCCAGTAAGCTTCTACACATCGCGGATTGTTCGAGGGGGTTGTACCCTGTTGATTGCATCGATCTGGTCTGGATTAGCTTCTATGCCTCTCTTACTGACCAAATATCCGAGAAATTTTCCTGATTGGACACCGAAGGAACATTTGCTCGCATTAAGTTTCATTCGGTACTTCCTGAGGATTTCGAAGGTCTTTGACAGGTCTGAGAGGTGATTTTCCTTCTTCTTGCTCTTAACGAGCATGTCATCGATGTAGACCTCCATGGTATCTCCCATTTGATCCTTGAATATTTTTGTGACCAGCCGCTGATAGGTTGACCCCGCATTCTTGAGCCCAAATGGCATGACCTTATAGCAATATAACCTAAATGTCATGATGAACGCCGTTTTGTCTTGGTCTGGGGCATACAAGGGGATCTCGTGATATCCTGAGTATGCGTCCAGGAAACTCATTCGCTCGTGAGCTGCAGTGGCATCTACTAGTTGGTCTATCTTTGGGAGGGGGAAACTATCCTTAGGGCATGCTTTGTTGACATCAGTGAAGTTGATGCAAACTCTCCACTTCCCATTATTCTTCGAAACTACTACTGGGTTGGACAACCACTTGGGGAATTATACTTCTTGTATGGATCCTGCATCCAGCAATTTTCGACTTCCTTTTCGACCGCTTTAGCCTTCTCGGATGCAGTTCTCCGTGCCTTCTGCGTGACTAGATTGAATGTGGGGTCGATGTGCAGCTGATGACAGACCATACTAGGATCGATTCCAGGCAGCTCGTATGGTTCCCATGCAAAAACATCTACGTTGTGTCTCATCAAGGTCATCAACTCCTTTTGTTCTTGGTCGGTGAGAGATGCTCCAATCAAGAAGACTCTGCTACTGTCACCAATTTCAGCTATAACTTCTACCAGGTCCTCGACGACACGCTCGGAGGGGAGGAGCCTGGTCTCCTCTACTCCAGGTCTTTCATACTTTAATTTCTACTTATAAGGTATCACACCCTCTTCAACTTTCTCGCTGGGTTGACCGGCCTTCTTCTCTGGCTTTGGTCGGATGGATGCTATGAAGCACTTCCTCACCATCGCTTGGTCACCGTGGATCTCCATTACTCCTCACTCGGTTACATACTTGAGCTTCTGATGGTAGGTCGAGGAGACCGCCTTCATCGTATGAAGCCATCCTCTACCGAGGATGGCCTAGTACGGTGATTCGATGTCGACTACCAAAAACTCAATCATCTTGGAGACGTTCCCAGCATGAACTGGCATCACTATCTTGCTGAGGGGCATGGTCATTTTTCCAGCGAAGCCGACCAAAGGAACAGTAGCTTCCTTTAGGTCGGCGACGCTCAACTTCAATTTCCTGAATAGGTCGAGGTACATTACTTCGGATGAACTTCCTTAATCAACGAGCAGCTTGTCAATGTCAAAGTTAGGTATCCTGAGTGTAATGACCAGGGCATCATGATGTGGGGTCCTTACTCCCACCAAATCTTCATCCGTGAAAACAATATGCCTATTATAGTTGACGTCCTCTGCTCGTCGACGCTTTCCTGACTGTGACTTTGCTGGATCGATTTGAAAAGCCTGCATTATCGCTGTAAGTTTTTTCATTTCCATTCGAGCTGAGTTTCCTAGTATCTGCTTGATGTCAGATACTTCGTGGATTACTGCGAGCTCATGTCCAGCATCATCCTCTAGCACGTTGTCGGGTCTCGCCTCTCTATTGGCAGCCACTTTCTCTGCCCTCTTTCCCACAAAGTCGTTCAAATGCCCAGACTGGGCCAACTCCTCGAGGTGAGACTTAAGAGCTTTGCAGTGCTCTATTTTATGTCCTCCCTCTTTATGAAAAGCGCATCTTAACGCATTATTCCTCTACGAGGGATCTCCTCCCATTATCCTGGGCCACTTGATGAATGGATCATCTTTGATCTTCGCGAGAATTTTGTAAATTGGTTCTTTGAAGACGGTGTTGACCGCCTGGAATACTTTCGATGCGTCATGGTTTTCTCCGTTCTTGGAGCCATTTTTGCCTTCGTTCTTTCCTCCTTTCTTCTGGTTCTCAGTTTTCTCACTTCCCTTGGTAGTGAGTTTAGCTCGACCGTTCTGTCCTGTATTAGGGCGGGTGACATCCTCCACCTTTGCGTATTTCTTGATTCGGGCCATTAGGTCGTCAATAGTCATAGCTTCCTTCTTTGTCAGGGACTGGTAGAGGAGGGAAGAACTAGGGAGCCCAATTTTTAAGGAGGCCACTGCCACTTCCTCCGCGCAGTCCTCGATCTCATTGAATAACTTCCAGTACCTCTTAACGTAATCTCGGAGGGTCTCTTGAGGCGTTTTCTTCATTGTTATCAGAGCATCCATCCTTTTGGTATGGGAGCTACTAGTAATGAATCGGGCCGTAAAAATTTCGGCTAGGGATTTGAAGTTCTTGATCGACCGGTGGGGGAGCCTTTCGAACCACTTATGTGCTACATCATAAAGGCTCGAGGGAAAAATGCGGCACATCAGGGAATCTCGGTGACTCCAGAGGGTCATGGCCTATCGGTATTGCCTGACGTGATCAATGGGATCAGTTTTTCCATTGTAAATATTGAACCTTGGAATGGCAAATTTCTTGGGAGCTTCCTCCTCTTCGATTTCCCTTGTGAAAGGTGACTTCATCTGGGTTTTGAGAGCTCGCCTCACGAGTTCTCTGGTTGATCTTGTTCCGTGGTGAGCGAGATGCTGGTCCATCTCCCTGCGAACCATGTTTCGTATGTTCTCGTCGCTGCGAGCAGGGATCTGGTAGCGGTGAGCTCTTCACAGCTGTTCGCAGAGGTCGTCGTCTGACTCACCTCTTTCGTCCCTTTGAGATTCTCGCCTAGGGCTCCTTCCTCGGCTGCGAGATTTGCTCGCCTGAGGGCTAGGAGTGCGATATGGGCATCTCCTGTTATCAGGACAAAGCTCCATCTCCATTCTTTCCAGTCTTCTTTTCAAGCGAAAATTCTCAGTCTCGTATCTGCGAGAAGACTCCCTCTGCTCGTGGAGCCTTGCCTCATACGCATCAATCAATCTGGATATCTGCGTGGACCTTGCTGGTCCCTGACTTTCTTCTGAGGATGGTCTTTCCAGGGGAGGTCTCTGATCTAAACGTCGGACTTCGGACCTAATCCTGCGAGGAGCAGGTGGCTCTTGAATATATCCTGCTTGGGGGGCATTGCTGCTGTGACCAGACATCTTAAACTACTTTCTTGACGTGGGCTCTTCTCAGGGAAAGATGAACATTTCCCACAGACGGCGCCAATTGTGGTGACAATTATTATGCAACACAAATAAATACAAGAGAAGAAATTATCAAGGAAGAACAAGGAATATAAGATGCCAATCACACAACAAAGGATGTACGTTGTTCAGCAAAGATGCGCCTACGTCCACGGTGGTGCAGTCGATATTATTTCTATCTACTTAGGAGAGTAATTACAGAGAATATATCTTGTCCTTTTTCCCCGGACCTAGGGTTTAACATATACATGTACATGTAGGTAAGTGGAGGTGATGGGTTTCTCCACGTTTTCCATCTCCCCTATAATTTCCAATTGTGGGAACGTGGGGGAGACCGGATCAATATAAGAGATGAGGGGCCCGGACTTTGGGATGCCAGGACTGGGATACTCGTCCAGGCCCATGGTTCTAAATTTCGGGTACCCACAAGAGATTAGGGGCCCGGACTTTGGGCCGCTAGGACTGGGCTACTCGTCGAGGCCCATGGTTATAAATTTCGGGTACCCACAGGTACTAACTTGTTTTGTCGATTTTTTGGACTCGTGCTTTTGGAGATCGCTCCAATTTTGGATAATATCATTCTTTTCCTCTCTTTGTGTTGTGTTCTTAATGCACATTGAGTACAATGTAAAATTTAAGTTAGGGGGTGTAAGTTATTCTATCCATTTCTTATGTAGTCCATTGATTTGCTAACTAGTTATTTACTAATTATACCTTTTTGTGAAAAATTAAAAAATTTCAAAAAATATTTTCATTATTTTCTCTCATTTAGTGGGCTTTTTTCCTTTGTTTCGGGTGATGAATTTCAATAATTTCCCAATTCATTAGACAATTCAACGATGCATGTTCTCTATTTTAGAAGTTATTAGACTTTTGACCTCAAATCATTGATATTATGAATAACTTCGTGAATTAAACTTTATTCCATGAGCAAATGCTTTTTTCTTGTTTTAATGATTTGGTTTAAGATTTTTATAAATCGGTAATCTTTTGTTGCATTGTATATACTTAAACCGAGTGAGATTAGAGACATACCTTCATTTGTGAGCGTTATACACTATTCTTTTCTCCTTGAAAATGATGAATTCGTCCGTTATCTCACTATTATTTTGACTCGAGAATTGCAAAAATTTTAGGAAATGATCATAGGACATCTTTGTTATATCACCCATATTAGCCTTGACCTCACCTTATATATTTTCATAGTCAACCCCTTTGAGCCTAAATATAGCCTTTCGTTTCATAACCCAAAAACCCCATAACCAACTCCGCATTGGAGTTATAAACCATACATAATACTTGTCGTAACTTTGTTTGGAATGATTATTGGGATTTAATGATGTTCTTGTCTTGTGTATGCAATTAAGCATATGAGAGTGAGAAAAGTGAAAAATAGTGAAGTGAAAAAGAAAATAAGAAGAGAAACAAAAGAAAAAAAAAAGAAAAAATGAGAAAAATAAGAAAAGAAAGAGAAAGAGAAGTTGATGCATATAGTGTTTAATAAGCTTTGATTACTCTCTTATTGTCATATTTAATGTTTGTTATGGAAATCATATTCCAATCTTGATGTTGCCCACAATTTACCATTATCCGAAAGTTTTCATCCCCGAATAGTTTGAATACGTATATATATATCTTTCATTTCGTACCCTATCCTAGCCTACATTATAACCCTATACAAGTCCTACGTGATCTTACGGTAAATTTAATTTAAAAGTCATAATAGTTTTGATAATTTTTGAAAATTCATTTTGCCTCCTTTAATGTGTAGTATATTTCTTTGAGATTACTGTTGTTAATTTTATATATAGTTTTCTTCATTTGTGACATGTGTGCGTCCTAGTTTTCATTTACATGTACTCTTCATGCATGCATGTTTGGTGTGTTACCTCCCTATTTCGAGTGAATTCATTTGATGAGTGTAATGCCCACGAGGAATGATTATATGCTTGATTTAATGTTTATCCGGTTATTTAAGTTTTGGCCAAATCATACTGTGCATGTTCTCCCCCTCCAACTTTTAAAGTTTCAATTCTATGAGGTGCATTCAACATGTTAATAACAACGGACTGTAGCTTGAATTCGTTCAATATTTGAATAACATGTTTGAAATCTTTTTCGTTGTTGTTGAGTTTGTTTCATGTTGGGTCAGACATATTTTGAGGAAACTATATGATGTTTGTGGGTTTCATCCCTTAAACCCTCACGAGATGACACTCGTTCACTAGGGTAACCAAGGGGTTTAACGGCTTATTGCATATGCTAAATGCAATCATTCTTCCGCTTAAGTGGCATTTATCCCTTTTGTACATATCTCCTTTTTGTGGTTTGATTTTAGTTCTTTTAGCTTTGTATATCATTTCTAGGGACTAGCAATGTTCAAGTTAGGGGTGTGATTTGTCACAAATATTGTATTTTTGCCCCTCATACTTATGCATTTTAGCCCCCCGGGTACTTTAATTTCTATATTTATGCTCATTATCCAGAAAACCTCCATTTTATATTTTAACATGCTATATAATGTATAATTGAGCTTTTGTAGGTATTTCAGTGCTTAATGTGAAGTTTAGTCACTTTTTGGAAAAGTTTTGTTGATTATTGCAACTTCTATGGCATTTTAGTAAGTTAAGCATTTAGATTTTGATCCTCAACTCTTTACGAAAGTTGAAGCCCTTTGATTTCTCTTCGTGTGGCCACCAACGGAGCATGATTCTGATGTATATTGAGGGAGTTATGGCATTTTTGGGATGGTTTTATCTTTAAAATTACACTCAACGTCACAGTCAAGGGCATTTTAGTCATTTCATAATTTCATTTTTTGTCCTCATGTCTTCTTGGATGTTGTATCCCTCGGAGTTATATTCGCGTATTCTCTAGTTGTGCCTAATTTTGATTTATAACGAAGAAGTTACGGCATTTTCCGTAAAGTTGGACAAAGCATAGAATTCAGAACTGTCGGTCGCAAATCGATTCGGACAGTGCGAATCGATCCGGCTAAAAGTCCTCAAATTTCATTTTTAAGTTGGTTTTTGGTGGGGTATATGTATAAAAATATTGTGCTAAGTGGGGGACATCATTTTTTTACATGATTTAGGGTTAGAAATCAGATTTTTTGGGGATTTTCGTTGTTGCTTCCCTCTCCTCTTTTTCTCTTTAGGTTCATCCCATCTATGTACGTGTATTACTATTAATTGTCAATTTCCCTTGTTTAATGATTCTTTACTTGATTTGTTTCTCTGTAGTTACTTTTACTTCTTAGTTAATTAGTTGTTTCTTGTTTAATTCTTGTTTACTTTTGTTAATTAGTTGTATTTATGGTTCTAGCCATGTTTAATACCAAGTTTAAGGGTTGGGATCATTTCTCTGCCATTAATGGGCGTCGAGATTCGAAAGTTAGTTTTGGGATAAAATTGCATTTAATTGAAACCTCATGTATTAAAGTCAGATTATTATACGTTTCCCTTTCTTTGTCATGCAACGTTAGTGTTTATAGGGATAATTCGAATTTAATCCGCGTGTGTCCATTTTGAATTAAATGTTTTATCTCGCAACTTTGAGTTAAATTTCTTCTTGCGTGATGTTTATGATTAACTAAAAATGCTCGGTTAAATGTTTTTGAACCAAAATTCTAATTATTTATTGTTTAGCCCATGGCGAGGATGTGATCTCAACTCTCATTTTATTAATTTTTGTTTAGTGTTAACTTAATTTTTTTCATTTAAACCATATCACATTTTACACTTTTATTTTTGAAGTAGCAACATAATTAAAATCTAAAATTCAATCACTCCCTGTAGATTTCTTATGATACATGAATTACCTTTGTGCTTGCATGTCAAGTGTAGTTGTAGTTTATGTTTTTTTTGCATTGAGTCATCGAACCGATAACAACGATTTCCATATTGCATGACGCACAGTTCGCGTTTGATCAAAGAGGTCATGGAGTACGGTACCTATGGTGTCGTACAATCCAGTGGTTGTAAAACCTTGGCTAGAGGTGTTCGTTTGTATCCCACAGGGAACCATGGTGTAGCTCCCCATGATTATGATTGGGCGGAGGTAGAGTGGAGAGGGGATACGACAGTGTTTAGGGTGTAGGTGTCGTACAAGCAAGTGGTTGTAAACCCTTGGCTAGAGGTATTCATTTGGAGCCCACAGGGCACCATCGTGTAGCTTCCCATTATTATGATTGGGTGGAGGTAGAGTGGCGAGGGGATACGACAGTGTCTAGGGTACGGGTGGCTTATGACCCTTCTTTCTAGTGTGTGAGGAGGACACCGAGGTCCGACTACGGGACTATGGGATCCATCAGATTTTGGGGTAGTATCGGGAGGATGATCCATGCATAATTTCTCTTACTTTCATATTTATATTTTTATGTTTTTATATTTTTATTCATATGTGTACGAGTCTGTTAAAAGATGTTTGAAATAAGATACTCAACTGTTTGTTGTGTCCTGAAAAGAGAAAGCAATAATAATAATAATAATAATAATAATAATAATAATAATAATAATAATAATAATAATAATAATAATAATAATAATAATAATAATAATAATAATAATAATAATAATAATAATAATAATAATAATAAGTTTAAAAAATAACTAAAATGATGGAAGGTAGTGGGCTCATATAATGTGCTAAACAAGGGGCTGATGAATGCATAAGGATAATAACAACCATAGATGATAGAGAGGGTAGGATTAATAGGGGTACCTAACTAGTATCATGACAAGAACAGAAAAGACAAGTCATACCATGGTAGATAAACCTAAAATAATTATAGGAAAGGTCAAAATAATAAGGGAAATATAAAAATCCATGGGGGATAGCCCATATTAACTAGGTAAAATAAGAAGGAAAATATATAAAGGGTGGTGGCATGACCCAGCAAGGTAATAAATTGTAATGAGGAAAGTATTATAATGACTTGGCCCTATGATTCGTGTGCATATTCATTTAATAATAAATACACATGGGGTTTTGGGTCAGCTTTCGTCCCATTCTTATCAGTTAGTGGAAACCAAGGGTATGGTGGTGAAGAGTACACATATGGTGTTTAAAAAAATCAAAAAGGAGAAGACTTGTGGGGTCCAGGGTGTCTCAATTTTTTTACTTCGGTTTTATCAAAGATTCAAAATATACCAACCCCTTCTATTTGAGGTCGTTAGGGGGACCAAACGTAGAAAATTATGGTTTTTGTGGCATCTATTGTGCTGTGGGATCCCTTCAGAATTGTTTAACCTTGTTAGTTAGTGTGGATTGAAAAATATGGATTGAGTATGAGTTTTGGAAGATTAAAACACCGAGAGGGAGAAAGCTCTGGTGGGGTGCAGGGTATCTTGATTTTTGACTTTGGTTTTTGTAAAGATTCAAAATATTCTAACCCCTTTTATTTTAGGTCTCTATGGGAACCAGACGTAGAAACTTGAGGTTTTTAAGACATCTATTTGGGTGTAGGATCGCTTCATGACTAATTAACCTTCTTATTTAGAAGGAACTAAAAAGATGTGTCTTAAGTGAGAGTGTAGCGAAAATAAAACACTAATAGGTAAAATCTCTTGTGGGGTGCTAGGTATCTTGATTTTTGATTTTGGTTTTAGCAAAGACTCAAAATATTACAACCCCTTCTATTTTAGGTCACTAAAGGGGCCATACGTAGAAACTCGGGGTTTTGACAATGATAATTGGGTATAGGATCACTTAATAGCTGGTTACATTCTTTATTAGTGGGAACATAAGATAGGTGGCTTGTGTGGGGTAAATAAACCACTGATAGAGAGAAAGCTCCATTAGGTGCATGGAATTTGGATATTTTACTTTGGTTTTAGAGAAGATTCAAAATATTCTAACCCCTTTTATATTATGTTGTTAGGGGGACCAAATGTAAAAATATGGGATCCAATAGCATCTATTGGGATGTAGGATGTCTTTATGACTGGTCAACCTTAATAATTAGCAGGAACTAAAGATAGGTGGCTTAAGTGTGAGTGTGGGGAAATTAAAAAATTGAGATGGAGAAAGCTCTGGTGGGGTGCAGTGTATATTGATTTTTGACTTTGGTTTTAGAAAATATTCAACAAATTCCAATCCCTTCTATCTTAGGTCGCTACGGGACTAGACATAGAAATTTAAGGTTTCGACGACATCTATTGGGGTGTAGGATAACTTCACAACTCGTTAACCTTCATAGTTATTGGGAACTCAAGAGTAGTGGTTTAATTGTGTGTGGTAAGATTAAATCATCAAGATGGAGAAACCTCTACTATGATGAAGGGTGTCTTATTTTCCTACTTTTGTAAAAAGTAGTCAATATTCTAACCCCTATACTTTCGATTTCTAGGGGTCCAGACATATACACTAAAGTTCAGTGATATCTATTGGGGTGTAGGATCGCTTCACGAATGGTTATCCTTGTTAATTAGTGGGAACTAAAGAGATGAGGCTTAAGTGTGATTGTGAACACCGAGAGGGATAAAGATCTGATGGGGTTAAAGGTATCTTAATTTTTGACATTGTTTTATAAAATGATTCAAAACATTCCAACCCTTTTATTTTAGGTCGCTACAGGTTCAAACATAAAACCCCTATGTTTTAGCAACGTCCATCACGGTATAGGATTGATTCATGAATGGTTAAACTTCTTATTTAGCGAAAAGTGAAGAATGGTGGCTTAAATGCGAGTGTGGGATCGATTATAACACCAAGAGGGAGCAATCTCTGGTAGGGTACAAGGTATAATGATTTTCGACTTGGTTTTAGCAAATACTTAAAATATTCCAACACCTTCTATATTGTGACACCTCGCCTAATTAAATACCAAGTGATCAGTCATGTATTAAATTAAATCAAAGTGTCTGGTTAGTTCATTCTTAGCATCACCGTCGAAAAATATTTTTTCTTTATTAATCATCTAATAAAAAATTAAGCTAAGTGTGAAAACATTCTCTTTTATAAACTAAGACTTACTGTTATGATTTAATATGAAACCATTTTCATGAAAATAATTGATAATATTAAACCAAACCATCCAAATGAAATAACCAAGCTAGATTAGTCATCCAAATAATAAATCCCAATTGCAGAACAAGGAAATAAATAAAACAATCCCAACAATAGCTAAATCCTGAAATGATAAAGAGTACAAGTCTCTTTCTGAACAAAAATGAGATATGGAAACGAGCGACACAAGCCCTATCTGAGAATAACTAAATAGAGGAATGGAAAGACAAGAATGAATTCGTCTATTGCAAGGACCTGCAACTTCCACGATAGCTGCAGCACGTCAATGGTCCAAAGATCTAGGCATGACCTCCTGTGGCTGGGCACCTAATATATATATATATATATATATATATATATATATATATAGAGAGAGAGAGAGAGAGAGAGAGAGAGACACAAGAGGAAGAAAATATTATCAGAAATGGGTCAGAGCCTGAGTGTAAAACAACTTTAAAAAAAGTTCAGCAAGTATTTAAAATGCTTACCAGTTGATATTACATACATGTTAGTACCTCGACACTCACATGAGAATTCTGACGTCTCAACTAGTGTGCACTCCTAACGTACTACCGAATTAACCTAGTTAAATCTAACCGAGTTAACTAGTCTAACCAAATTTTCATTCACCAAGCCTAATCTAAGTGATCGCATAACCATAGATTATATCTGATGACCCTTTTATTAGGAAATTTCCAATCCAGTTATATTCATTTCAATTTAGATTTAAGTTCTCAACCATTTAGCTCCTTTCATATTAATTACCCAATTCTTATATTCTTACATGCAAAGTAGATTAATCATAGGTACATATATTTATCACCCATAATATATATACTAGTAGGGAACCCCACATAAGTATATGGTGCTGGCATACTCTGATATCAAGTCCCCATATCACTCATACAAAAGGGAAATACTAGTTTGGAATCACTGTCGAACTCTATTAACACAAAACACACATAATGGAGGTGAAGCATAGTTCCAAGTCACTAAGAGGTCAGCACATACTCTTACGTCTCTTAGGACCGTCAGACTATCATACTCGAATATCTTGTACCAAGGATGTTATGTTCTAGGGTACAAGTCAATATCCCCCATAAAGGTCCAATCAAGATAAGACTGTCCCGGCTCGGAACCTCTGTGATAGCAAGTGGCACAATTATGATACACACAAATATAGAATATTATATATATACATGCACCCATATATATATATATATATATATTTAATTAGCTAGGTACTCCCACGACCCATCACATATTCTAACCATACGTGGCATATAACACTCGAGTTTTATGTACAATTTAAGTCATTCTTATTTTCTCAATTACCGCAAATCCTTAAGTACTTCCCGACTCTCGAAGTGTATCATCTTGATAAATACAAAATCAGTAGGTGTACCCTCACTACCCTACTAGTCCAAGTCCTTCTTAATTTTTATAAGAGTTAATTTAACGTATGCACGATTTGCCACTAAATTTATACCCCCCAAATCCCATGGTCAAATCTCATATAAAGTCGCATTATCCAGACCCCACTTCTACCCTAATGGTCCTTATCAAGTCCCATTATGATATATAAATTATTTCCAGAGGTCCTTACATATCGGAATTGGATTAACATAAAGTTCCCATTTTCAGGAGGAGTCGATCAATCAATGAAAGGGGGTCAATCGATTGATTCAGTCGATAGATCGACGTTCTTGAGTCGATCAATCGATCGAGTAGTTCTTGCCCAGATTCTGCAATTCTTTACCTACGAGTTTCCTCAACATAAATTCTCAAAACCTCTAATAATTTGTCCCAAACTCCCATTTAATTAAAATAACAAGCATAGTTTCCTACATACATGATTTCTAATGTAAAACATATATGAATTCATCAGTGGCCATCAATAAAAGGGTTAATTCAAATTAATACATCAAGAACCCTATTTTAATCATCATGATCAATATTTTCCTAATTCTTCCAGAATTTAACCTCTACTGAAGATCGATTTCATAGTTTGTCATCTACATATAATCATAGGGTTGTCCGAACATGATTTCTTAAGAATTTCATTAGGAATCTCCCAATTATCATTTATCTTTCGTGAAATAAAAATTACAGCAAGTTCGATACTTTCCTGGAAATTAAAGGTCTTCTCCAATGAATTTGAGTGGTATAGGAACGTTTCCCTTCTCCCGATCTACACGTTGGTGGTGGAATTAATGAGAGTGGTGTAGGATTGGTGGCTCTCCTCCTTGGAAGCCTTATATCTTTTCTCTTCCTTACCCTCTCTGCAACTCCAATGTTTCTAACCCTCAAGGACTCTAACTCTCATTAGATATAACACTCCAATTTTCGTCCATAATTAAGGCCTAAAATGGGTAATTACCAAAATGCCCTCCCAGGTTAGCGATTAGGCCTAAAAATGTCCTGAGACCCAAACGAAATCTCCGGGTACCCTTTTATGACTATCTCGACCCTTCCGAACATATTGGCGCACTCAAAATGACCATGCGGGCAACTTATAATTAAATTAATTTTTATTCCATTCATTTAGTCCTGACACGACACATGCGCATCCCGACTTAATTTTTATGATTGTCGTATTATTCACTTGCGTAAATTTTAATAAATTCAATCTCATATATTACTTTGCCCATATAGTAATATTCAACATAATTCTTACCAATAATTACTAACTCTCATCACGCTAGTAAATATTTATCTTAAAATTCGGATTAACAATAAATTAATTTATCCCAATTTAATTTAATAAATCCCAAATTAAAAGCCAATAAAAATACGAGGTATTACATATATTAGGTTACTAGGGGGTTCGGAGCAGACACTCAGGATTTTGACGATGTCTATTTGGGTGTAGGACCGCTTCATGACTTGTTAACATTATTTATTAGCGGGAACTTCAGTGATGTGGCTTAAGTGTAATTGTGGGCGATTAAAACACTAAGAGGGTGAAAGATCTGGTGGGGTGTAGAGTATGTTGATTTTCTACTTTAGTTTTAGCAAAGATTCAAAATATTTCAACTCCTTATATTTTAAGTTGAAAAGCCAAGAATTACGTGTGATGATTGATTAACTTCACAACTTTCTAATATAGCACACTTATTTAATTTCAGCCCCTAATCATGCATCTAAAGTGCGTGTGTGTGTCAACCCATAAATAAATATATCATGTGACACAAAAAATATGCTGAGACACAGATTTCAGGAAAAAAACCCTTTCGGGTAAAACCTTTATTTCACTATGAATATACAAGCCGCAACTTACAATTACATAGAGAAATCTGCAATGGATCAATGCGCAGCCAACCCACAAATACACGCAGTCTTCAACTCAGCAAGAGAATACACGCAGCACCCTCCAAGGACTCGCAACCTCAAACAACGAAGAAAGAACCGCAGCTCTCCTCAATGACACGCAGCCCTCGGTTGCAAAGATCTCTCCACAAAGATGAACAACAACAAAGTTTGTGTTCTAGGGTTCCAAAAGATTCACAAAAGTAATTGGGATTTTTGTGTGTGAATCAAAAAGATGTTTGGCACATCAAAAATTGAAGTCTTGTTGTGTTTGTACTCTTAAAAACGTTTTCTCAAAGACTTAAAGAAATACACCATCGTAATAGTTATATATATAGGAAATATAAGATGGTGGATAAAAATCTGACGGAACTGCTCGAGTTTATCCCAGGCGAAACGGTCCGGCTAGGAGGCGGATCGGTCCGATTTACCGGACCGGTTCTTTTAAAATATGGCTTTATCGGTTCGCATTCGATACGGGGTCTACTGGACCTCGAGCAAGGCGGATCGGTCCGGGTAGAGGGCGGATCGGTCCGGTAGCGGATCGATCCGGTAGGGAGGCGAACCGGTCCGGTTTTCCCAGAAAAATAAATGCCTCATTTTGCTTGAAAAAACTTACTTCTTATTTTTATAAAAAACATTTTATAAAAATTTCCCAATACTAAATATGAACTATAAGGAACATAAAAAACAAAATTTTACCAAGTTCATTCTCGCAGAGGCTATGATGTTTAAGACACTTTGATATTCGAATCCGTTGATGTAGATGCGATCTTGAGTTTCTTCAACAGTGTAACGGCGTACGACATACAAATTGATAATGGACAAAAAATGTCCTTACATAAGTCGCTAGGGAGACCAGTTGTGGAAACTCGGGGTTCTAGCGGCGTTTATTATGGTGTATGGTCAACTCACAATTGGTTAACCATCTTAGTTAGCGAGAAAAGAAGAAAAGTGTCTTAAGTGTGACTGGGGGGATTAAAAACCCAAGAGGTAGAAAGCTCCTTTGGGGTGGAAGGTATCTTGATTTCGACTTTATTTTTAACAATGAATCAAAATATTCCAAACCGTTCTATTTCAGGTCGCTAGGGGGACCAGATAAAGAAACTCGGGATTTCAATCGCGTATATTGGCGTGTAGGATCGCTTTGGGATAAATTAAATTGTTAGTTAGAGGGGACTAAATAGAGATTGATTATATGTGAGTTTGGTGTGATTAAAACATCGAGAGGGAAATAGCTCTAGTGGGGTGCAAAGTATCTTGATTTTTTACTTTGGTTTTAGTAAAGATTCATAGTATTCCAACCACTTCTATTTTAAATCACTAGGGGACACGAAATAGAAATAGGGGTTTCGACGACATATTTTTGGGTGTAGAATCGCATTATAATATTTCAACCTTATAAGTTAGTGGGAACTAAAGAGACGTGGTTTAACATTTGGTGTCGAGAGATTAACACACCAAGAGGCAAAAAGCTCCAGTGGGGTGCACGGTATCTTATTTTTTACTCTGATTTTAGAAAATATTAAAAATATTCTAGTCCCTTATATTTTAGGTTTCTAGAGGGATAGACATATAAAATAGGGGTTTTGATGAGGTCTATTGGGGTGTAGGATTGCTTCACCACTAGTTAACCATCTTAGTTAGCGGTAACTTAAGAGAGGAGGCTTATGTGTGAGTCTGGGGCAGTAAAAACACCAACGGGGAGAATGATCCGATGGGGTATAGGGTATCTTTATTTTTTACTTTGAATTTAGTAAATATTCAAAATACTTCAACCCCTTCTATTTTTTCCTTAGGTGGACTATGCATAGACATTGTAAGTTTTAATGACATCTATTTGGGTATAGGATCGCCTCACTAGTTCTTAACCTTCTTAGTTAGCGAGAACTAAAGAGTGTGTAAGGACAAATCTCCAATCGAGTCATTTGTAGTATTGGATACATTCCGTTGGACAAAACTCTTTTCGATCATTTCTAATCAAGATTCATACAACCTTGGAGAATCGGGCTTTCAAAGTTCAAGCTACATCAATTTGCATCTCAATTCCATTCTCCTAAAAAGCTATATGACCAAAACAATTTTTATGTTTTGGAGTAATTTTCATAAAGAATAATTTTCATATAGAGTAATTTTCATAAAAAAAATTTTGAAATTTATTTTAACTTTTTTTAAAGAAAAAGGAAATCTCGTTCGAAATCCTTCCAGGTCATTCGAACGACCTGGATCTAACGATCTAGCCCAGCCTGAACTGGTATCTCGTTAGAAGTTCATTAGAAATGTCATTCGAACGAGGTTTCTAACGACTTATCTAACTTTTACACTGGACTATCATTAGATAACTCGTTCGAATGAAAGGTCGTTCAAACGATATCTGTCAGTTTTCAATTTTTTTTAACTATTTTCCTGCAGTTATTTTATATAACTACCAGGGTCCACTATTTTTTCTTCTTTGATATTATGGACGAAAATTAGTTTTTAACGAAGGAAGTTTTTAATATTCTTGAGAGCAAAAATTTCTCATCTTACCTTTTTGGATGAAAAATGATGCTCCAACACAATATAACTTTTGAACCAAAACCCCTTGCAATCAACCTGAAATTCAACAAGCACACTTGCAGTGGATTTCTGCATTCAAGCTTATTGGAGACGGTAGTTTTGGCTTCGGTGGATACCGCGACACAAGCAGTGTCGAGCAACGCGTTGGAGCTTCACGTACTACAAATCCGGAGGTAGAGGACGACATCAGTGTGTCTTGTTTAGTCAAAGTCTGTAAGTCTTTTGAGTCCATAGTAAAACGTATTTGTAGTGGATTTGTCTAGGCCCAGTCGTCTGAGGTTTTTCCCATTTGGGTTTTCCTTATACATCGGCGCGTTGTGGTTGTGATTTTCGCACTTTACTTTATTAAATCACCTAGATGTATGCGTAGGATAAAAAGGATAAAATTGGCTAATTTTATATCTCTTGATCAAGTTATCAATCTCATCACTTTAATTGTTAATTGTTCATGCTTACCTTCAAATTTGATAAAGAAATTAAAATTGGAATATTTCTCCACATGGAATTTTTTTAATAGTGTAGTGTGTGTGTCTTCTATGAAATTACCTAAGTTCATATAACCTTACAACTTCAAATTGGTATCAAAGCTAGTCTCTAAAAGTTATTTAGATGAATCATGAAGGTTATATGAAAAGTTTTTCGTCGAATAGACCACCTATTTTTTATGGAACTAATTACACCTATTGGAAAGCACGTATGAAATCTGTCCTTAATTTAATTGATGATTGTGTTTAGGTTATGGTTGAAAGAGGATGATCCCCTCCTATTACGATGTTGATGATGAAATTATTTTAACACCTGTAGAAATTTGGAGTGAGGAAGAATTGAAATGGTGTAACTTTAACTCTAAAGGTTTGAACATGTTTGGTGCTGTGACTCCCGATGAATTTCATTGTATAATGATGTGTGAGCTGTCAAAGGAAGCTTGGAATATTCTCGAAGTTACTCATGAGGGAACTAGTGTAGTTAAATCTTCAAAACTTCAAGACTTTACAACACAATTTGAAACCATCACCATGAAAGAAATTGAAATGTTTAATGAGTTTTATGCTCGTATATCTGATATTGTTAATTCTTTCTTTAACTTAGGCGATAAAATTACTAAAGATCATGTTGTTAAGAAATTTTTAGATGTCTTCCTAAGCAGTTCATTCCTAAAGTCACAGTTCTTAATTCCTTAGGAAATCTAAATACTTTGAAACTTGAAGAGCTTGTTGGTGATCTTCAAACAAATGAATTAGATATGTTTCCTAAAGATAACAAAGCCAAAGATAAAGGTGTTGCCTTGAAAGTAAAGAAAGAAGAAGTATCTGAGTCTGATGAGTCTGGTATAGATCCTAATGATATAGATCTATTTGCTAAAAAATTTAAAAAAATTCTCAAGTTCAAAAAGGAAAACTCAAAATTTGAAAAACCAAAATTTGAGAACAACAAAAACAAAGGTAATAGAAAATTAAATAATCAGGATCCTAAGAAGTTTAATAGAGACAACTTTAAAAAGGATGATTAAAAGAGATGCTTTGAGTGTGAGGGACGTGGTCATAGAGCGTTTGAGTCCCGACTAAAGTCAAACCAAAGTCATAGGGACAGAGTCCTATTTTAGGATTTAAGGTGAAAGGGTATCAAGAGAGAAAGGGTATATGATATGAAGAAGGAGAGTCATCCAAAGTCAAACCCGAACCCGTAGCTAAGTTTATTACCAAGTCAAATCCACCTAAACCTTATCTTCCTAAAATAAGTCTAACCAAGAAATTTCCAAAAATGACTCCAAAACAACCCTATGTGTGCACTTATTGTCACAAACGGGGTCATCTTAGATACTTTTGTTACAAGCTTGGGAAGAACTCTTATTTCTCAACTTCTAAGAAACACATTAGCTCCTTTTCTAATCTTAAGAGCCAAGTTGAATATTTAGTTAATACTTTTAAAGGTCTTATGTAAGAATTTCTAAGGTTCTCTAAAGTCCAAGGAAATAATTCCAACCAACATACTAGAGTCAACAAAGGGAAGAATACAACTCAAGCTTGGGTTAAGAAAGATAATACCAATAAGGCTTTTGTTGCTCATATTTCTCTTAAGGCTCAAAATACCTCTCAATGGTACTTTGATAGTGGTTGTTCGAGATATATGAACGGGGATAAATCTTTGTTTACCACTCTTGAAAAATATAAAGATGGTATGGTCACCTTTGGGGATGGAAGCAAATCCTGAATCATGGGTAGAGGATCTATTGAATCGTCCTTTATGTTGATGTTCTCAAGGCAAATTTGATAAGCATTAGACAATTATGTTATGAAAATCTTGATGTCAAGTTTAGTTAATCGGAGTGCACCATTTATGATTAATCGGGTGAGTCTATTTTACAAGGTGTGAGAACTAGTGGAAATTTCCACAGAATAATTCCTAAATCCTCTTTAGTTTGCAATAGTGAAAAAGACTCGTTTGTTGATCTTTGGCATAAAAGTTTAGGTCATGTTAACTTTAGATATCTTGATCGATTAGTATGAAAAGAGCTGTTTCGAGGTTTACCATCTCTAGGAAAACAACCTCCACTATTTACGGGCCTTGTCAATTAGGAAAGCAAATTAAGAATCCCCATAAAAAGTTAAACTCCATAACTACCTCTCGTATCTTAGAATTGATACACATGGACCTTATGGGTCCCACTCGTACCGAGAGTATAGGAGGAAAGAGATATATTTTAGTGATGGTGGATGATTTTTCAAGATACTCCATAGTAGGTTTTCTAAGAGAAAAATATAAGACTGTTGATTTTCTCACTGTTAAATGTAGAATTCTTCAAAATCAACACGGTGTTATCATAAACCTCTTTAGGAGTAATAATGGAACCGATTTCAAGGAATTCGGTGTAAATACCTTTTGTGATGAAATATGGATTGAGCATGAATTCTCGATCATTCGAACACAATAAAAAAATGGTATAATTGAAAGAAAAAATCGAACGATCCAAGAAATGTCAAGATCTATGCTCCTAGGAAGAAATGTGCCTCGTAGGGTTTGGGCCAAAGCGTTAACACTTCATGTCACACCGTAAATAGGCTTTATTTGCATCCTAATACTAACAAAACAACATATGAATTTTGGACTAGCAAGAAACCTAATTTGGACTATTTTAGAGTTTTTTGTAGTCCTTGTTATATCCTTCGGGATAGAGAACTCCTAGGTAAATTTGACTCAAAGAGTGATGAAGTTATTTTCCTAGGATATTCTCAAAACAGTAGAGATTTTAGTGTTTTCACCTTAAGTAGTTCAAAAGTCATGGAATCAATAAATGTTGTTATAAAAGATGATGCTCTAGCCACATCTATTGAAAATGAGGAAGATTTGTCATGTGAGTCTGATGTTGTTTCCGGTGTAGAAAATACTGAGTCTCACACTTACTTGGTTGTTCCCACTACTTAGATAAAGGATCATTCTCCTTGGGTACGTAAAAGTCATTACCCTTAAAAAATTATAGAAGAACCCTAGGTAGGTATCAAGACTAGGGCTCAATTAGAAAATGAATTTACCTCTTTATGCTATACATCTAAAATTGAACCTAAAAACTTTAAAGAATCATTAAAAGATGAACATTGGATTAATGCCATGCAAGAAGAATTCTTTTAATTTAAGAAAAATGATCTTTGGGAATTTGTCCCTAGGCCCTCTAATACTAACATCATTGGTACCAAATGGATTTTCAAAAATAAAATGGATGAAAATGGTGTTATTGTTCGAAACAAAGCTAGGTTGGTTTCCCAGGGATACACCCAAATAGAGATGTTGACTTTGAAGAGACTTTTGCTCCAGTTGCTAGGTTAGAATCGGTTCGCCTTTTACTAGCCATAGCATGTCACTGTAAATTTAAATTGTATCATATGGATGTAAAAAGTACTTTTTTAAATGTTATTCTTCAAGAAGAAGTCTATGTTGAACAACCGAAAGGGCTTGAAGACCCAAAGCATTCTAATCATGTCCTCTTTCTAAAGAAAGTGTTATACGGCTTGAAACAAGCACCCTGTGCTTGGTATGAAAGGATCACTTCTTATCTCCTTTCTCATGGATTTTTGAGAGGGGGAGTAGATATGACACTATTTGTCCGTCGTGATGATCTAGTTACACAAGTTTATGTCGAAGACATAGTGTGTGGTTCTACGTGTGATAAACATACTCAAATTTTTTCAAAACAAATGCAAGATGACTTTGAGATGAGTATGGCCAGTGAACTTACTTTCTTCCTAGGTATTCATCTTCGTCCACTCGAAAGTGGTGTATTTTTGTCCCAAACTAAGTATGCTAAAGACCTTGTTAAGAAATTTAAATTGGAATCCGCTAAGAATGCACGTACTCCTATGAGCTCTTCGATTAAACTTAGTAAGGACACCGACGAAAAGGATGTAGAGCACACTCTCTTTAGGAGTATGATAGGTAGTCTACTTTACCTAACCTCTAGTCATTCGGATATTTCCTTTAATGTAATAGTTTGTTCCCTCTATCAAGCCGACCCAAAAGAGTCTCATTTACTTTCCATTAAACGTATTATCAAATATGTTAGTGGGACCCTGTCTTTTGGGATTTGGTATTCATTCGACATAAATGATTGTCTATCGACATATTCGAATGCCAATTGGGCAGGAGATGCTGATCGATGTAAAATTACATCTGACGATTGTTTCTACTTTGGAAGTATACTTGTCTCATGGATGATCAAGAAAAAATTCTATTTCTTTGTCTACGACGGAGGACGGATACATAGCCATCAGGAGTTGTTGCACTGAACTCATTTGGATGAAATAAATGTTGGAAGATTATGGTATTTCTCAAGGAACTATGACTATCTATTGAGACAATACAAGTGCAATTCACATTTCCCGTAATCCCGTCCAAAATTCTAGAACCAAGCATATTAGGATCCATGAAAATTTTATTCGTGACTTGGTTGAAGATAAAATCATATCCTTAAGCTTTGTAGGTACCGATCAACAATTGGCCGATTTCTTTACCAAACCTCTATATGCCCTTAGGGTTGAAAACATTAGGAAATAAATTGGGGCTTGCTCCATTGATTGAGATCAAAGTCGCCTATCTAGTTTAGGTTGTGTTTATTATCTTTCTTTTTACCTATGAACTAGAATATTTTTTTAAATATTTTATTCAAAATTAAAAAAAAAATCTAGGAAACGGGAATGGTTAGAAAAGCTTTCACAAATTTTTATCCATATGGTTTTGTGTTCGATATGTTCGGATCACTATTCTATTTCATGTCCACGTGGTTTTCGATGGGTAGTTAATTCGGACTTCATTTCACTTGTGCACAATAATACTCTTTTATGATATGTATTTCTGTGATTGTCTCTTATATTTGCCTCCTTGCACACACTTTTCACGAAATATTACGGATATATTTTTCACATTGCATTAGAATGGTGAGATTTGGTGTTGTCTTTTCAATCTTAGTCACCTCTTATAAGCAATTGAAATTGTGCATGATCATCCATTTCCCAAATTTAAACAAATTTTTTTTATAATATTCATCTGGTTGTTTATTGTTTCTACTAATGGACTCGGGCTGCGAAAAATAAAAAGTTTTTGCGTGAATACCCTCCATTTGCATTATAAAATAAGTGCCTAAAATTGAAGCATTGAAAAATGATATATAATGCCAAAGTTTGAGTGTGGGTTTTGATTCCTTTGTAAGTATTGTTTAGTCAAAGTTTGTAAGTATTTTGATTCCTTTGTAAAACCTATTTGTAGTGGATTTTTCTAGGCCCAGCTGTCCGAGGTTTTTCCCATTTGGGTTTTCCTTGTACACCGGTGCGTTGTGGTTGTGATTTTTGCACTTTACTTTATTAAATCACCTAGATGTATGCGTAGGATAAAAAGGATAAAATTGGCTTATTTTATATCTCTTGAACAAGTTATCAATCCCATCATTTTAATTGTTAATTGTTCATGCTTACCTTCAAATTTTCTAAGGAACTTAAAATTTGAATATTTCTCCACTTGGAAATTTTTTAATAGTGTAGTGAGTGTGTATTCTACGAAATTACCTAAGTTCATATAACCTTACAACTTCAGAGTGGTGGATTAAGTGTGAGTGTCGGGATATTATATTATCGAGAGGGTGAAAGATTCGGTGGGGTGAAGGGCATCTTGATTTTTTACTTCGTTTTTAGAAAAGATTTAAAATATTCCTACACTATTTAATTTAGCTCACTAGGGGGACTAGTCGTAAAACTCAGGTTTTGGCGACATTTATTATGTTGTATGATCACTTCATAACTGGTTAACCTTATTAGTTAGTGGGAACTGAAGATATATGACTTAAATGTGAGTTTAGAGAAATTAAAACACCGAGAGGGAGAAAGATCCAATAGAGTGCAGGGTATCTTGATTTTTTACTTTTAGTTTTAGCAAATAATAAAAAATATTTCAACCCCTTTTATTTTAGGTCTTTAGGGGAAATGACATAGAAAGTCAAGGTTTTAACGACATCTATTGGAGTGTAGGATCACTTCATTACATGGTAATCTTCTTAGTTTGCAGTAATTGAAGAGAGGTGGCTTTAGTGTGAGTGTGGGTTGATAAAAATAATGAGGGGGAGAAAGCTCCAATGGGGTGCAGGGTATCTTAATTTTGACTTTAGTTTTAGTAAAGATTCAAAAAAATTTCAACCCCTTCTATTTTTGTTCGTTAGGGGGAGAAGGGATATAAACTCAGAGTTTTAGTAGTGCCTGTTAGGGTATAGGATCATGTCATAACTAGTTAACCTTCTATGTTAGCGAGAACTTAAGATAGGTGGATTAAGTGTGAGTATTGGGTGATTAAAAAAACAAGAGGGAGAAAGATCCGGTGGGGTGTATGGTATCTTAATTCTTGACTTTGGTTTTATAAAGGATTCAAAATATTCCAAGCCTTCTATTTTACATCGCTAAGGGTCCAGACATAGAAACTTGGGGTTACAGTGACGTATATTATGGTGTAAGATCATTTCACAACTGATTAACCTTCTTAGTTGGTGGGAATTTAAGAGATGTGGATTAAGTGTTAGTGTGGAGTGATTAAAACACAGAGAGGTATAAATCTCCGATTAGATACTAGGTATCTTAATTTTTAACTTTTGATATAGAAATGATTCAAAATATTCTAACCCCTTCAATTTCAGGTAACTTCGGAGACCAGTCATAAAATCTAGGGGTTTCAGCGTCTTTTTTGAGGTATAGGATCACTTCACGACTTGTTATACTTATTAGTTAGCGATAACTGAAAAGAGGTGGCTTAAGTGTCAAGGTTAGGAGATTAAAATATTGAGAGAGAAAGTTCAAGTGGGGTTTACGGTATCTTGATTTTTGACTTTTTCATTGTAGCAAAGATTCAAAATATTCTAGCCCCTTCTAGTTTAGGTCACTAGGGGGCCAAACGTAGAAAATCAGGGTTCAAACGATGTCTATTGGGGTGTAGGATCTCATCCCAATTGGTTAACCTTCTTAGTTAGTGACAACTTAAGAATCGTGGCTTAGGTGTGAGTAGGGAGATTAAAACACCGATAAGGAGAAACCTCCAATGGGGTGCAAGGTATCTTGATTTTCGGCATTGGTTTTAATAAGTATTCAAAATATTAAAACCCCCTTTATTTTAGGTCACTAGGGGGACCACACGTAGATGTTATGGGTCATGACCAAATTAATTGGGGTGTGGGGTGTGCACAACTCGATAAAATTCTTAGTTAGTGAGAACTGGAAAAAGGTGACTTATGAGTGAGTTTGGGGAGATTAAAACATAGAGAGGAAGAAAGGTTTAGTGGGGTGCATGGTATCTTGATTTTTTACTTTGGTTTTAGCAAAGATTCAAAATTTTACAACCTTTTCTATTTTAGGTATCTAGGGGATAAGACGTACAAAATTAGGGTTTTAGTGGCTTCTATTGGGGCATAGGATCTCTTTATAACTAATTAACCTTTTAAGTTAGTCGTAAATGAAGATAGGTGGTTTAAGTGTGAGCGTGGGTTGATTAAAACACTGAGATGGACAAACCTCAGTGAGGTGTAGAGTAAATTAATTTTCAACCTTGGTTTTAGGAAATATTAAAAATATTCTAACATATTTATTTTACATCGGTAGGGATTCAAACATAGAAACTCAAGGTTTCAATGATTTCTATTGGGGTTAAGATCACTTTATGACTGGTTAATATTCTTTATTAGTGGGAACTGAAGAGAGGTGGCTTAAATGTGGATATTGAGTGATTAAAACCCTAAGAGGGTGAAATCTCCAGTAGGTTGCAGGGTATCTTTATTTTTTACTTTGGATTTAGAAATGATTCAAAATATTCCAACCTCTTCTATTTTGGGTAGCTAGGGGGATAGAACATAGACACTAAGAGTCTTGATGGAGTCTATTAGGGCATAATACAGCTTCACGACTCGTTAACCTTCTTAGTTAACGACAATTAAAGGTGGGTGGCTTAAATATGAGTGTGGCGTGATTAAAACACCAAGAAGGAGAAAGCTCCGGTGGGGTCAGGTTATCTTTATTTTTTCCTTCTTTCAATAAAGATTCTAAATATTCCAACCCATTCTGTTTAAGGTCGTGAGGTGGACCATAAATAAAAACTCAGGGTTTCAGTGGTATTTTTTAGGGTGTAGGATCTCTTCACGACTAGTTAATATTGTTAGTTATTTAGAACCTAAGAGTAGTGTCTTAAATTTATGTGGAGAGACTAAATCATCAAAAGGGAGAAAGATCCAGTGGGATGAAGGGTATGTTGATTTTTCACTTTATTTTTAGAAAGGATTCAAAATATTACAATCCCTTCTCCTATAGGACACTAGGGGACTAGACATAGAAAATCTGGTTTTCGACGATGTCTATTGGGGTGTAGGATCGCTTCACAAACTGATTAACCTTCTTATTTAGCAAGAGATTAAGAGATGTGGCTTAATTGTGAGTGTAGGGTGATTACAACACCAATAAGGAGAAATATTAGGCGGGATGAATGGTAATTATATTTTTGACATTGGTTTTAAAAAAACTCAAAATATTCCAATCCCTTTCATTTTAGGTCGCTTGGGGTCCATATGTAGAAACAAAAGGTTTCAACAATGTTTATTGGCGCGTAGGATCTCTTTATGACTAGTTAACCTTAATTTTTAGCGGTAACTAAAGAAAGGGGAATTAAGTGTGAGTGTGGGAAGCTTAAAACACTAAGACAGAGAAATCTTCTGTGGGGTGTAGGGTATCCTAATTTTCGACTTTGGTTTTAGCAAAGATTCAAAACATTCCAAACCTTGATATTTTGGGTCATTAGGGGGATGAGGCGTAGACATTCTGGGTTTTGACGATGTCTATTAGGGTGTAGGATCGCTTCATGACTAGTGAACATTTTTATTTTATGGGAACTGAAGAGAGGTGGGCGATTAAAACACCGATAGGTAAAAAGTTCTAGTGGGGTGCAGGGTATCTTAATTTTTGACATTGTTTTAATAAATATTCCAAATATTCCAACTCCTTTCATTTTAGGTTGCTAAGGGGACCAAACATGGAAACTCGGGGGTTTAGCTGTTGTGTTATAGGACCGATTCACGACTACCTAACATTCTTAGTTAGGAAGAACTGAAGAGAGGGGGCTTAAGTGTGAGTGGTGGGCTATTAATACACCAAGAGGGATAAATATCCTATCTTGATTTTTTAATTTAGTTTTACCCATGATTCAAAATAATCGAAAGCGTTCTATTGCAGGTCGCTAGGGGAACCAGACATAGAAATTTGGGATTTTAATGGCATATATTAGGGTGTAGGGTCACTTCACAACTGGTTAACTTTATTAGTTAAAGGGAACTAAAGAGAGATTAATTAAATTTGAGTTTGGGACGATTAAAACACCAAGAAGGAGAACAATCTAGTGGGGGTGAAGAATATCTTTATTTTTTACTTTTGTTTTAGAGAAGATACAAAATAATCAAACCCCTTCTATTTTAGGTCCCCTGGGGACAAGACGTATACGATGGTGCCCCAACGACATCTTTTGGGGTATAGGATCTATTTATGATTGGTTAACCCTCTTAGCTACAAGGAACTAAAGAAAGTTGGCTTAATTGTAAGCCTGGGATAACTTTAACACCGAGAAGGACAAAGCTCTGGTGGGGTGCATGGTATCTTGATTTTTTAATTTAGTTTTAGATTAGATTAAAAATATTCATGCCCCTTCTATTTTAGGTTGCCTTGTGAACAAGACATATAAGCTCGAGGTTTTAATGATATCTATTGAGGTGTAGGATCATTTAATGACCAGTTAACCTTCTTAATTAACCTTAACTGCAGGGAGGTTGGGTTTGGGGTATCTTAATTTTTCCTTTAGATTTAGTAAAGATTGAAAATATTCCAACCCCTGTTATTTTAGTTTTCTAAAGGGACCATCCGTAGACACTCAATGTTTCGGTGGCATATATTAACGTTTTGGCAACATACTGAAGAATGGTGGATTAAGTGTGAGTGTGGGGATATTAAATCATCGATACGGAGAAAGATCCTGTGGGGTGCAGGGTATCTTAATTTTTACTTTTCTTTTAGCAAAGATTGAAAATATTCTAACAAATTCTAATTAGGTCACTAGGGGGATTAGGTAGACAAACTCACTATTTCGATGGGGTCTATCTGGTCGTATGATAATCTCACGACTTGTTAACCTTATAATTAGCGAAGACTAAAGAGAGATGTCTTAAGTGTGAGTTTATGGAAATTAAAACATTGAGAGGGAAAAGTTTTCGGTGGGGTGTAGAGTATCTTGATTTTTTACTTTGGTCTTAGAAAATATTTTAAAAAATTCAATCCCTTCAATTTTAGGTCTCTATGGGAAAAGATGTAGAAACTTAAGGTTTTGAGAACATCTATTGGAGAGTAGGATTGCTTCATTACTAGTTAACCTTCTTATTAAGCGAGGAGTGAAGATAGGTGGCTTTAGTGTGCGTGTGGGTCGATCAAAATACTAAGAGGGAGAAAAATGACTTTTGTTTTAGGAAAGATTCAAAATTTTCCAACCCCTTCTATTTTAGGTTGATAGAGGGAAAAGGCATAGAGATTCAAGGTTTTAGCGACATCTATTGTGGTGTGGATTTTCTTCAAAACTAGTTAACCTTCTATGTTAGCGAGAACTAAAAGGAAGTGTCTTAAGCGTGAGTGTAGGGTGAGTAAAACACCTAGAGGGATAAAGATCTAGTGGGGTGTGGGGTATCTTAATTTTTGACTTAGGTTTTAGAATAGATTCAAAATATTCCAACTCTTCTATTTTAGATCTTTAGGTGTCCAAACATAGAAACTCAAGGTTTTGATGACGTCTATTAGGGTATAGGATTGCTTCATGACTCGTTAGCCTTCTTAATCAACTGGAACTGAAGAGAGGTGGCTTAAGTGTGAGTGTGGGGAGATTTAAAATAGAGATGGATAAATCTTTGGTGAAGAACATGGTATCTTGATTTAGTGACTTTTATGTTAAAAATGATTCAAAATATTCCAACCCCTTCTATTTTAAGTAACTACGGGAACGACACATATAAACTTGGGGTTTTAGTCGCCTCTATTGAGGTATAAGGATCGCTTCATGACTCATTAACCTTCTTAGTTAGGAGAACTAAAAAGAGATCGCTTAAGTGTGAGCATTGAGAGATTAAAATATTGAGAGAGAGAGAGAGAGAGAGAGCTCCGGTGGGGGTCAGGGTATCTTGATTTTTGACTTTGGATGTAGCAAAGATTGAAAATATTCCAGCCCCTTATGTTTTAGTTTACTGGGAGGCCAGACGTAGAAACTTAGGGCTTTAGTGGAATTTGTTGTGGTGTATAAACTATTTTCGAATGGCTAACTTTATTAGTTAGTAGTAACTAAATAAAGGTGTCCTAAGTGTGAGTTTATGGAAAATTAAAAGATCGAGAGGGAGAAATCTCCAATGGGGTGTAGGGTATCTTGATTTTTGGAATTGTTTTTAGAAAAGATTAAAAATATTTAAACCGCTTCTATTTTACGTTACTAAAGGGACCAAACATATATCCTCTAGGTCTTGACGATGTCTATTAGGGTGTAGGTCACATCACGACTTGTTAACATTCTTAGTTAATGGGAACTAGAGAGAGGAGGCTTACTTAGAGGGGTGATCGAATTCAGGGCTTGATATGGTGGAAACAAGATGATATTCTTGTAGTTTGTTGTTATTCACTATTGGGCTGCTTTTGGCTCTAGGAGGTTCAAGGGATTCATTTATTATAGTTGCCATTTTTTATGGACTTTTCTCAAATTTTAGGATATGCATGGGGGCGGACGGCTCTCGATGAGATGTGGTGGTCCATGTCCCTTCATTCGAGTTTATGTAAGGATAGATTCATTTGTGTTGTGTATTTATAAGAAGTAGGTGTTCATTTTAGTTTTTTTTTTCTTCTTACTTATTCAAGTTTAATGGCTATTTTATATTTTACTCATGATGCATTTTTCTTTTCGGTAGATATGATTATTTGCTTATGTGGCCACTTATTCTAAGAGGCATATGCACGAGGTAATATAAGGGTGGGGTCATCCATGTCATTGGCTTCAGCCACAATGCTTTTGAGTGGGATGAATATTGAAACTGTAAGTATCTCTGTCTTTTATGCGTTCCCTTTTATACTGTAATATTTAGACGCTTATCTTTCCTTATTTATCATCTTTGTGCTTTCCTCCTTTTTAGGTTCCCTAGGGTGTGACCCGTCATGTTTCAGGGGCGGGTGTCATAGCTTGGAATTTTTCTGGGTTGCGGTTATTGCTAGAGGAGTTGTACAAGGATCTCTTTTAACTGGGTGAAAGAGTAACTCTCGTATACTTTTCGAATGCCCTAATCAGGGTGTCATTCCCTCCTCCTTACCATATAAGGCATACAAAGGGTATAACGATGGAGGATCGATTGATAAATATGGAGGGCATGTCTTCCATTGGTCTACTCATGAAGGAACTTGACTACCAGGATTTTATGGAGCAATGCATGATATCGATGCCTTACCATGTGCTTAAAGAGACCTTACTTTGTCGGGATTGGGGGATTCCAATGGGAGGGGTGATCGTGATGATGAATGGGGAGTCGATAGCCCTAACGAGTGATCTAGGGGTTGTAGGTGAGGATTATCCACCTCTTGAGGTTGAGCAAGAGGAGGTGGAAAAGTGGCCCGAGGGTGGGGATAGGGTTCATTGGGTAGTTCCTAAGGTGTGGGTATGAGTGTACATAGGGTGTCTCCCTAGGTGATGCTTGGCTATAAGGTATACCTAAATGGTTCTCAATAGGGATTGAGGTGATAATGAGGTATCTGGGACGTTCAAGGAGATCCATTCCGCTAGTACTAATAGATCTTCTTTAGTTGAGGCATATGATGGATACATATCTGCAATCAAGCTCAAGGAGGACTTAACGTCGTAGCAGGTAGAGGAGAGTGTTAAGACTCCTTACCTAGGGAAGTTTGTGAATTTAGAGGATTTTGTTTTGGCATCTAACTCAAATACGGGTGCAAAGGATTATTATTTCTAGGGAGGGAAGTTGACAGTGGAGGAGAGGGCTAGGGCGGTGGAGGAGGGAATAGTCCAAGGGAGGATCGAGATGAATGCTTTTGCTAGTATAGCCACCCTAAAAGCAAAGGTTAAGGAGATGAAGGAGGAGGTCTTTCAATGAGAGATGGAGGTTGGTTCACTTCAGGGGGACTATTGGGAGGGTGTAATCCCGATTTTTTTGCTCAAGGTGGAGTCTCGGGATCATGGTCTTTTGACTATGTATCCCCTTCGTTTATCAAATTCATGTTTGTATTGCCTCACTCCTGGACCTATAGAGTCCTTTGGAGAGGAGGGGTATTTACCTCTATTCCTTTATCTTCTATCATTGTTCCTGCTTTCTTTAATTTCCCTCTCTTGCAATGATTATTTTCTCATTTTGGTGTTTCTCAAGAGGTAGTTGTTTCGGTGCATGGCCTGTGGAGGATGTTATATTTTGGATCCACATTATACATAGAGTTATCATACGCCATCAAGGTCTATGGCCCTACGTTATCCCATGAATAATGAAAATTAGTACGGTGGTGTCTCTCTCACATTCCCACACTCATACTCGCTCGCCTTCATGCCATAAAGAGGTCTCAGAGTCTGTTATCAAATTAGTGCATTTCTCAGCCAACGTTGGTGTGCCCTTTTCTCCATATTAGCCAAGTTCTAGGCATCTTGAAGATCCAAATGTGGTCAGGGATTGGTGATGCTACTGAGAGGGCCTAGATGTCCCGCCGTGTATTGGTTTTTTATTCAATTTTTCTAGGTGGAAGGCTTGTCTCCGCCGATTCATAAATTTGATTCATCCTTCCATTCTTTTATTTGATGGATAAGTACTTTTCTTCACTTCGTTGGATTTTTAAGGATCTTGGATATTATTTTTTCAATTTCTTCTGCATTTATCCGCATCTTATACCAATTAATGCACTTGTACTTTCCATAAGAAAAGATATTATGATGATGTTTTGATACAGTAGATGCCATATTTCT
Source organism: Sambucus nigra (assembly GCA_949130495.1). NCBI lineage: Eukaryota > Viridiplantae > Streptophyta > Magnoliopsida > Dipsacales > Adoxaceae > Sambucus > Sambucus nigra. The sequence goes on along the minus strand of OX422209.1, from coordinate 159,947,982 downwards.
CTTATTTAAAGGATTAATAATGCCAAATATGCCTATGAATTGAGGGTGCCTAAGCTCTTTTTATCATGATGGTGGGAATAAATATGTACACATGTAAGAAACATAATAAACTAATAGAGGTATCTATATCTATAATAAAAAGGGGATTTCCAACCCTCTTATTGAGATGGGGTAGACATATTTAAAAATAAAATACATATAAAGACATGAAAAAGTTCCTCATCTTTTTTAGACCTTTCTTTTGGAGAATTACAAGAGAGATACGACTTCTATATATGATGATGAGCCCCCTGTCCGTAGTGATATCTAAGTTATAAGGGAAAGAAGTTCCCACTTCTTTTGCTTGATGATCGGGAAAGAGCCTTTTGGCTTTGCTTTGGAATCAGAGTGTCATCCCTTGTCTTAGATAAGGTGTCATTTTATGAGGAGCCTTTAGTGAGTCTATATGTTGGTGATTTGTCTCGAAATGTGGGGATATTTGAGGGGATTGTGTATTGTGTTTATCTTTCGGAGGAGAAGTTTATAGAGGCAGTGTATTCTTCTTTTTGTCTTACTTCAACCATTGCTTTAGTGGTATCAACTTTTGTGTGATGCATTTTAAATAAGGATGACCCTATGGAGTCTTAAATGCCTTCGATCATTGTTTTGTTACCCGACACTTGATTTATTCAGATCGTATTATCTCTATTTGACTGAGGTCATAATGGCCATGAGAAGGGTTTTCCCATAAAATGAGGGCTTTGGTGTTTATTTAGACCGAGACTAAAGTGATATCTTGAGTTTCCTGCGTATCCCCGATTCAAGGATAACTAGGTGTTTGTATTGAATGTCTATGATAAAAATATTGGAGAATCTAGTCTACATAGTTTTCTTTAAATGGAAAAAAGTGGGTGTTTAAAGAGTTTTAGATGACTTCAAGTGAAAATTTGATGGCTCAGTTGGGTGAGATTTTTTATGTGGGGTTGGGAATGTGTATGGGATTGCAAAGTTTTCCCCACCTTCTATGATCATTTTGGTGTTTAAACGAGTCTTTTCCTTTTTGCTGCTTGTGGGAATAAGGAAATAATTTCTTTAATTGGTTGAGATTGAAAGGTTGGGAAAATGTGACTCTCTCGTGATCAACTATTATAACTATGAGTGCAAGAAATATCACAATAGAAATTTCCAGGAAAAAAAATTATGAAGTGCAAAATGTAAGGATCACACACACAATAACGATATATGTTGATATGAGAATGTAACAACCCGTCCTTTTTGGAGACCATTAAATTCCATAATTGGATATAAATTGGAATTTGGAGAATTTTCCTAAATAGTAATTTTTGGGATTTTTGAGGATTGAATGATTTTCGATGGGTGCTGTAATTATTTTTGGGACTATATAGGTCGAAATATTTTAATTATATGTCGTCGTTGAGTAAAGCGACACGAGGTAAGATTTTTTAATTGGAAAATCCGCATTTATTTATTTTGGGTTGGAATAGTGACTTGCGGTAAAGTACCTCGGATGGGAATTTCGACTGTGCCGTGAGTCTCGGAATGTCTGAGATAGTCGGAAAAGAGTGTCCGAGTGTCGAAAATGAGTTTCAGGTAATTTTAGAGGTAAAAGTAACTCGTAATTGGGTAAACGAGTCGTTTTTGGGTTTTAAGGATTTAAAACCCTTTTCTTCCTATATAAAGAGGGGGAGAGGGAAAGAAAAGAGAAAGAAAGAAAGAAAAGAGAGAGAAGAGAGAGAGGGAGGAGAAAGAGGAGGAGAAAATGGAGATCTCGGGCAAACTCCGCCGGATTCTACTCGAGGTCGTCGGATTTTATCCACGAGGCAAGTGTTTACTTGCTTTATTTATATTTTTGCATAAATATCTCATACCGTAGTTTGGTATAAACAAACCCTAATGGTTTTGGGGTGGGTTATCGTGGATAAAACGGGTTTTTGGGAGTTAAAACAATTAAACCCCAAATAATACTTCAATTTATGGAACTTGGGTTTTAACCTAAATTAATTGGGCGTTTTGGGTTCTAGGATGTTTAGAAACCTTAATATATGTGTATTTGTAGTTGGTTGAGGTTGTAGGACGTTGGGTGAGGCGATAAAAGCTTGGGAGAAGCTTTAATGGCCGAAATCGTCTCGGAGAAGATGATGAATAGTAACCCATCACTTTAGGGGGACTTTTTGGCCAGGAAAAGAATTGATTTAGCTTTCGGCCAAAACACGAAAGTTGTAGATCGTTTCGATACGGTCGCGTGAGCGCCGACCACGTATTTTTCTGATTTTTCTACGATTTGATATGATTTTTAAAAGATGACAGCTCCAGGTTGAAACCGTCAACTCGGAAATCAAATCGGGAATTGGAAAATTTACGGCTAGAATTAATGTCGTAGATGTTTGGGATAATTTTTGGGCTCGTTTAGAAACCCCGAAAATGAATTTGGGTTGTTGGTTAAGGGAGTTAAGGATTTTAATTTTGGGATACCTGGTGTGACCGGTCGATCGCGCCCCTATGGCCGGTCGACCGCGTCAAGGAGAAAGGGCTTACTGCTTTGTTTCGTAGGCTTATTTGCCACCCGCGGTCGATCGGGGGTCTAGGATTGGTCGGCCGGTGCCCTGTTTTCAGCCCAAGATTTTGGAGATTAGGATTATTTCTCCTTTTTGAGTTTAATGTTTAAGGGCCTTCCAAATAAGAAATTATGGAGGGTTATGTCCTAAAGGACTTGAGGAATTGGGAATTTATATATGTGTATATTCACTTAGAGTGAATTGGTATAATTGGAGATATCCAAATGAATCCATAGATGGAATTTTAGTATATATTACTTGTTAAAGTAAGAAAATATTTTGGGTTTGTATCATGCACATATGATTGCATGATTATGATTCTTTGAGAGAATCTTTGGGATTATTGGTCATCGATAGATGGTTTGGCAAATATAGCCATTTTTATATATTCAGGTAGGAATATATGGTATATATATCTATATACTATGTGATTATGTATATATATGATATGATCTAAATGATTTTGAAAATATATAGATGAATATTTTCAAAATGGGAAAAAGATAAATGATTTTCATAATTGATAAATTATGGTTACACACCTCCCTAAATCACTATCATAAGGGAAGTTGCGCACGTTGTGGTGAAGCCTTCCTGGCTGTTGAGCAGGTTGGATATAGTCCCTAGGCCATATGGGCATTTGTATTACTGCGCTGGTTAGGGGATTCCGGGTGTGGTCCTGACTTTCTCGCAGGCAATATGGCCGCTTCCCGACGTTGGTAGGTTCCCTGGTTGTCTTGTATAGATAGGCCCTGGAAGATGATAGCCATTTAGGGGCGCATCCAGTGGGGAAACCCGGAGGGGCGGTCTTAGATTTATTTAAGCAATTCATGAAAATGGATTGGCTTCAATTTACATTTCCTGAGTATAAAAGGGGAAATGGGATAAAGGTTTGGCTTCGGTAACACTCCCGGATGGAAGAAGGGATGTGGAAGCATGATTTGATCAAAGCATTTTCATGATAATGGAAATGGCTTTGGGTACATTTCCTGAATATAAAAAGGGAAATGGGATGACATAAAGGAAAAGCATTTTTATGATAATAAAACTGGCTTTTAAAAGTATAAGATTTGTTAAAGTAATTCATGATAATGAATTGGCTTTTATATTTACATTTCCTGAGTATAAAAAGGGAAATGGGAAGTTTTGAGGAAATGAATAGTATTGATAAATACTTGATATATGAACTCTCAGTCCGGGAGATAGATCCGGATGGTTATGGTAAAAATATGATTAATACAAATAGATAAATCGAGTGACGAGGGTGTAATGGATCCCGACGATCGACCTTGCCGCATAGTAGTGTATCGGGGGGTTCCTTGTTTGGATTTCGCTTTGCGAGACACCCCACGCACGAATATGGCATTGTGTTGAGACTGGGGAGAAGTTTAATCCTTAGTGCTCTAATATTATAAATGTTTATGGTATATATATAGTTATATATATCTTTCTGTACTGAGAGACTGATGGATCTCGACGATCGACCGTGCCGGATAATAGTGTATCAGGGGGTTCCTTGTTTGGATTTCGCTTTGCGAGACACCCCACGCACGAACATGGCATAGCGTCGAGACTGGGGTGAAGTTTAGCCCTTAGTACATTGCTTGGACTATATAGGATTGATAGTGGGTTTGGGATAGACTAGTTTAGCAGGATAGCTTGACTATGATGTCTAGAGGGATGCACTAGGAGTGCACTATTAGCGGAGAGGTGAGGGGTATCTCATGGGAGTGCGATACCAAACTTAAATATGAGATAGAACCTTTTTCAAAATAATAAGGCATTTATGCACTTGCAAAATATTTTCAAAAACTCGGGCTTTGACCCGTTTATCTACTTTTCCTTTCTTGTTATATTATATATATACATAGGTGTCCTGACACAGGGACGCCTGGATGAAAATTCCTTCGAGTCAGACGTCAGCTGCAGCAGCTGTGGATGCGTGCAGGTTTTTGATAGCCGCTTCCATCGTTGTACTCTAGATAGGAGGTACTGTATAAACATTCGAGCCAATGGCTCAATTACATTTATTTATTCTTTCAGTACAGCATTCGGCATGGTTGTATATTTGAACCTAGTGTTCGGTTATTTTAATTTATTTCAATTTCATTTACGTATTAACTTGTGAATGTTTTATTTTAATCGTAAAAAGAGTAGTTAAGTAAAAGTTTTTACCTCTCGCCTAGTAGGATATTAGTAATTAAATGGATTTTCGACAGTGATGCTAAGGATGATCCGTATGTGACTCCTGTTTTAATTTGATATATGAGTGATCGCCCGGTATCCCATTAGGCGGGTTGTTACAGATGGTATCAAAGCATCAGGTTCTAGTGTCCTTAGGAATCTGTGCGGACGTACTACGCTTTCAGCGTTGCTCTCATTTGTTATAGAGCCTCAAGGTTAGGATTGTTGATTTATCTTGTGAGATTTCGTTCTCCTGCCATTTTATGAAATTATAGAAATATTTTGCGCGCTCGTTTGAGAATCGTGTGCGGAGCTTGGATGGTGGCAGGAAGTGAGGCTTAGCTGGAGCAGCTGGTAGAAGGTTGGGATGAAGCCCTTAGTAGAGGCCACTCTCCTTATGGTAATTGTTAAGGATTTTGGCGGCGACTACTAAATAATGGTAGTTAGGATTACCGCAGTACCACTCAAGTAGAGAGTGGTGCTAAAGTCGAGTTCCTCATGGAAATTGAGGGTTCGAAAGGGATCTTACGGATAGTTCTAACCGTGTGTACCCATGATTCAGCATGAATGAGAAGAATGATATTTTGAGTTATTCACATAAGGTTCGGCTAGAGGCCGACAGTGAATAAAGGCGAAGATGTTGTTATGAGTTTTACCTCAATTGAGGAGGTATATTTGGCATGACTAGATAAAGTCGCGGTATTAGTTAGCCCTGGACTCGTGTGTGTATTTTGAGTTTTGTGGCGGTTTCGATAACATAATATCATGTATGTTTATGTGTTTTTCGCGATAGCGGAATTCTATTTTCCTTCATTCGCCATAGAGGCGGGTGTTAATATATTGTGTATAAATATGTATATCTATATATATATATATATATCTGGGTTGTGATACTCGTTTTATATGTCTATACGAGTACGGTATTATGGTGATTATATAATGTTATTGGTATTTTCGGAGCGATAGCAGGCTAATGATGGCAACACTATCGTGTCCATGGTTCCTGAAGGGAACATGTTGTTATTTTGGTGTCTCACCTTGATAAAGGTTGAGTTCACCTTTATTGTTATGGAATGATGGAACCTCAATGAGCAGAGGCTTCCTTATTTTGGTTGGTATATGTGGCAACCTTATAGATATAATTTAAGGCCCACAGGATTATTGTTGAGCTGTAAGGTTTAGCTCAGTACCGGTTTGCGCAAGGACTTAGAAATAGTGCGAGCGCTGGGTGGTGAGACTCTTAGTTAGAGATAGGAGTTCAAACCACCTTTTGTTGTTTAGGGATAGGATTATCCCAGTTGCATGTCTGAAATAACGGGACTCCGTGACCGACGAAGTCAAGTGTTAATGTGTGGAGGGGTTCCTTGTTTGGATTTCGCTTTGCGAGACACTCCACACATGACTCTTAATGGCGTCGGGCGTGGAGAGATGTTATTGGATGCAAGGATGTGGGTTAGTCCTATAGTGTGGATGAACCACTATAGACTACGAGCCCTGTGATGATGGTATGTTTATGGAAATATTGTGCTATGGAAAAACACTAAATTGGTCCTCTAACCACAAGTAGTTGGGTGGAGTGGGACTTAGAGAATTTGATTTGAGGATGATATCCCTGACTTAATAAGAAGGCAAATTTGGAGAAATTGGGTTGAGGAATATAACCAGCCTTAATGAAAAGGCAAATTTTGAGAAGATACATTTTGGGTATTATGTTTGTGACACTTTCTACAGAAAGTGGGCACTTCGATTGATTAGGTTTCCTTCCATATGGGCGGAAGGATAAGATACTAGAAATGTGTTCGTAGGTTAGCATAGGCAGGATTTAGGATGTCCCACTGGTGTGTCTTGGGCCGTTACATCTCGATGACCGATGACGCGAGGGAGTAGTGTAACGGGAGGGTTCCTTGTTTGGATTTCGCCTTGGCGAGACGTACCACGCACGAAACCGAGAAAATTTCGGGATTCGAGAGAGGCCTTGGGCACTAGGGACATATTTATGATACCCGTTTCGCTTAGGTAAGGTAACGCTTAGACCGTAGCATTAGTAGGATGTAGATTCGCTAGAGTTAGTGGCGCCGAGGATAGGAGAATTGATTTCGCGGGTTGGGAGGACCCATAGATGAGTATTACACCGAGGAAAGTAGACCCTTATTGGGAGCGAGTGTTACGTGTCTGACGCTCACTATATATGTGCAGATGTGCACAAGTTAGAAAGGTGTATGGGCACCTTGGTAAGATGATTTTATATACCGCCTGAAATGGAATGGGCGTAGTATATAAGGTTGAAATTCATGCCGATAGGCATTATAGATGATGGGTATTATGTGACGTATTAGAGTCACTTTATGATTGCAGTGGCCATATAGTGTATGGTTGAGAACCATTGCGTTAGTACCGTTCCCCTTGAGGTATTAGGATTTGGAGTGATCCTAAGATTGGTGGTGTAGGTCGTATCAGAATTTCGAGGACGAAATTCCATTGTAAGGGGGGGTATGTAACAACCCGTCCTTTTTGGAGACCATTAAATTCCATAATTAGATATAAATTGGAATTTGGAGAATTTTCCTAAATAGTAATTTTTGGGATTTTCGAGGATTGAATGATTTTTTATGGGTGCTGTAATTATTTTTGGGACTACATAGGTCAAAATATTTTAATTATATGTCGTCGTTGAGTAAAGCGACATGAGGTAAGATTTTTTAATTGGAAAACCCGTATTTATTTATTTTGGGTTAGAATAGTGATTTGCGGTCAAGTACCTCGGATGGGAATTTCGACTACGCCGTGAGTTTCGGAATGTCCGAGATAGTCGGAAAAGAGTGTCCGAGTGTCGAAAATGAGTTTCGGGTAATTTTAGAGGTAAAAGTAACTCGTAATTGGGTAAACGAGTCGTTTTTGGGTTTTAAGGATTTAAAACCCTTTTCTTCCTATATAAAGAGGGGGAGAGGGAAAGGAAAGAGAAAGAAAGAAAGAAAAGAGAGAGAAGAGAGAGAGGAAGGAGAAAGAGGAGGAGAAAATGGAGATCTCGGGCAAACTCCGCCGGATTCGACTCGAGGTCGTCGGATTTTATCCACGAGGCAAGTGTTTACTTGTTTTATTTATCTTTTCGCATAAATATCTCATACCGTAGTTTGGTATAAACAAACCCTAATGGTTTTGGGGTGGGTTATCGTGGATAAAACGGGTTTTTGGGAGTTATAATAATTAAACCCCAAATAATATTTCAATTTATGGAACTTAGGTTTTAACCTAAATTAATTGGGGGTTTTGGGTTCTAGGATGTTTAGAACCCTTAATATATGTGTATTTGTAGTTGGTTGAGGTTGTAGGACGTTGGGTGAGGCGATAAAAGCTTTGGAGAAGCTTTAATGGCCGAAATCGTCTCGGAGAAGACGATGAATAGTAACACGTCACTTTAAGGGGCCTTTTTGGCCAGGAAAATAATTGATTTAGCTTTCGGACAAAACACGAAAGTTGTAGATATTTTCGATACGGTTGCGTGGGCACCGACCGCGTATTTTTCTGATTTTTCTACGATTTGATATGATTTTTACAAGATGACATCTCCAGGTTGAAACCATCAACTCGGAAATCAAATCGGGAATTGGAAAATTTACGGCTAGAATTAATGTCGTAGATGTTCGGGATAATTTTTCGGGTAGTTTAGAAACCCCGAAAATGAATTTGGGTTGTTGGTTAAGGGACTTAAGAATTTTAATTTTGGGAGACCTGGTGTGACCGGTCGATCGCGCCCCTATGGCCGGTCGATCGCGTCAAGGAGAAAGGGCTTACTGCTTTGTTTCGTAGGCTTATTTGCCACCCGCGGTCGACCGGGGGTCTAGGATCGGTCGACCGGTGCCCTGTTTTCAGCCCAAGATTTTGGAGATTAGGATTATTTCTCCTTTTTGAGTTTAATGTTTAAGGCCCTTCCAAATAAGAAATTATGGAGGGTTATGTCCTAAAGGACTTGAGGAATTAGGAATTTATATATGTGTATATTCACTTAGAGTGAATTGGTATAATTGGAGATATCCAAATGAATCCATAGATGGGATTTTAGTATATATTACTTGTTAAAGTAAGAAAATATTTTGGGTTTAGTATCATGCACATATGATTGCATGATTATGATTCTTTGAGAGAATCTTTGGGATTATTGGTCATCGATAGATGGTTTGGCAAATATAGCCATTTTTATATATTCAGGTAGAAATATATGGTATATATATCTATATACTATGTGATTATGTATATATATGATATGATCTAAATGATTTTGAAAATATATAGATGAATATTTTCAAAATGGGAAAAAGATAAATGATTTTCATAATTGATAAATTATGGTTACACACCTCCCTAAATCACTATCATAAGGGAAGTTGCGCGCGTTGTGGTGAAGCCTTCCTGGCTGTTGAGCAGGTTGGATATAGTCCCTAGGCCATATGGGCATTTGTATTACTGCGCTAGTTAGGGGATTCCGGGTGTGGTCCTGACTTTCCCGCACGCAATATGGTCGCTTCCCGACGTTGGTAGGTTCCCAGGTTGTCTTGTATAGATAGGCCCTAGAAGATGATAGCCATTTAGGGGCGCGTCCAGTGGGGAAACCCGGAGGTGCGGTCTTAGATTTATTGAAGCAATTCCTGATAATGTATTAGCTTCAATTTACATTTCTTGAGTATAAAAAGGGAAATGGGATAAAGGTTTGGCTTCGGTAACACTCCCGGATGGAAGAAGGGATGTGGAAGCATGATTTGGTCAAAGCATTTTCATGATAATGGAAATGGCTTTGGGTACATTTCATGAGTATAAAAAGGGAAATGGGATGACATAAAGGAAAAGCATTTTTATGATAATTAAATCTGGCTTTTAAAAGTATAAGATTTGTTAAAGTAATTCATGATAATGAATTCGCTTTTATATTTACATTTCCTGAGTATAAAAAGGGAAATGGGAGGTTTTGAGGAAATGAATAGTATAGATAAATACTTGATATATGAACTCTCAGTCCGGGTGATAGTTTCGGATGCTTATGGTAAAAAGATGATTAATACAAATGGATAAATCGAGTGCCGAGGGTGTAATGGATCCCGACGATCGACCTTGCCGCATAATAGTGTATCGGGGGGGTTCCTTGTTTGGATTTCGCTTTGCGAGACACCCCACGCACGAATATGGCATTGTGTTGAGACTGGGGAAAAGTTTAATCCTTAGTGCTCTAATATTATAAATGTTTATGGTATATATCTAGTTATATATATCTTTATGTACTGAGAGACTGATGGATCTCGACGATCGACCGTGCCGCATAGTAGTGTATCGGGGGGTTCCTTGTTTGGATTTCGCTTTGCGAGACACCCCATGCACGAACATGGCATAGCGTCGAGACTGGGGTGAAGTTTAGCCCTTAGTACATTGCTTGGACTATCTAGGATTGATAGTGGGTTTGGGATAGACTAGTTTAGCAGGATAGCTTGACTAGGATGTCTAGAGGGATGCGCTAGGAGTGCACTATTAGCGGAGAGGTGAGGGGTATCTCATGGGAGTGCGATACCAAACTTAAATATGAGATAAAACCTTTTTCAAAATAATAAGTCATTTATGCACTTGCAAAATATTTTCAAAAACGCGGGCTCTGACCCGTTTATCTACTTTTCCTTTCTTGTTATATTATATATATACATAGGTGTCCAGACACAGGGAAGCCTGGATGAAAATTCCTTCGAGTCAGACGTCAGCTGCAGCAGCTGTGGATGCGTGCAGGTTTTTGATAGCCGCTTCCATCATTGTACTCTAGATAGGAGGTACTGTATAAACATTCGAGCGAATGGCTCAATTACATTTATTTATTCTTTCAGTACAACAGTCGACATGGTTGTATATTTGAACCGAGTGTTTGGTTATTTTAATTTATTTCAGTTTCATTTACGCATTAACTTGTGGATGTTTTATTTTAATCGTAAAAAGAGTAGTTAAGTAAAAGTTTTTACCGCTCGCCTAGTAGGATATTAGTAATTAAATGGATTTTCGAAAGTGATGCTAAGGATGATCCATATGTGACTCCTGTTTTAATTTGATATAGGAGTGATCGCCCGGTATCCCATTAGGCGGGTTGTTATAGAGAAATTGTACACATGTCGTTCTGATACCAGCGAGTCAAGTATAGAATAGATATAAAGCTAGTAAAGAGACAAGACACAAGATATATAGTGGTTCAGCTATTAAAATGAGCATACGTCCACTTTGTTCCCTACTCTCATTATATACACGTCGTAGTACAAGTTACATAGACATAAATGATGTACAAATGAGATAAGAGAGAAGAATACATGTTTGTAATGGTTTTGATCAAGCGGTGAAGATGACTACGAGGTAGGTACGTAGCTCTATGATGTATTGGGGTTGTGTGGAGGATTTGTAAGGCTTCGCCAAGAGTTTGGTAAGGCTTCACCAAGAGTGGTTACCCCGAATCACCTTATTTTGAGGTGTGGACCTCTATTTATAGGAGGTATTTATGTTGTGTCATGTGCCCTGAACACGTGACATGTGAATTAGTCTGAATAGTAATCCCTCTAATGGGGAAGCAACAGTGACTAGGGGATGCGGCCTGTTAGGCAAAAAAAGATTGAGGTATCCGCGACCTGTATATTACAAGGCAGCGACCTATGAATGGGGATCCAAATAAACACCAGTCGCAGCCTCCCTGCTCTGGAGCATCGACCTCCTATCAGAAGGGTCCGCGATAGGAGACCATATTGGTCAGCAATAACCCCCAAGTCGGAGTGCTAAGGGGTGATTTGGTGTTACGGCTTAATTTGATGCCATGGATGCCGCGATGTGTAATATTTGCAGTGCATCTATTTTCAAAGCGAGGTTTAGTATTCCCGCGCCTTCTTATAAAAATGGGTTTGGTCGTGGCCTTAATTATTTTTTTCTAAATCCTTGGTAGAGAATCAAGAGAGAATTTATGTCCATTCTTTCTTTGAGTTTTTCAGCGAGCTTTGAGCGGGGGCTGAGCAACAATCTTCTTTTGATTTCCAGGTAACTTTTCAAATCAAAACCTCGTTTATCTTTATTAATTTCTGTAATTCTTATTTTAGCTAAATGTTTTTTTTATCTCTACTTGAATCTATGATAAATGAAATATCTAAATCCATAAAAATGACTCATCTGAATCCATAAATTAGCTGAATCCATAATAAATGACTTATTTGAAATGAAATCCTTTTCGTCTTGAACCAAATGTGTAGTTGTTTGAATTTCTTGGATTTGGTAGAAGCTAAGGTTTGAACCAAGTTTATTGACTTAGATTTGGGTTTTCAGGTTTTTGTGTTTCTTTTTGGGTTAGAAACTTGACTTTTGTATGTTAAAACTATACCGTTTGTAGGCCTTGTTCTGGATATTATCCGTGTTCTTGTCCAGAATCTTTAAATTGTAGGTTATCAACCTTTAGGCTTGATAAATTCCAACATTTACCTCTTTTTGCATCTGTCCGTTGTTGGTAGTACAACTTGTGCTACTTTGTTGTGATAATTTGTTAATACTTGCAATTATAGTTCCCCTGAATGTAGTGTTCGGTTTTGAACTGATTGACTGCAGCCCTTCATTATGTAATTGAAGGATTGTGGCATGTAGAATTATACTAATAGTTCTTTATCTTTCCAAGTAAATGACATGTCGAGGTGTGTAGTTTGAAGTTTAGGATGCTTTAGAATGTAAATTATTTGGCCGCAGCCTGTAGCTTGGAGTTAGACTTGATTAATGGCCCATGGTTTTCACTTGGTAGTAACAATTCCACCTAGTTGCAGACTTTAGGCTAGGAATGAAACTTAGAGCAGTTGGCTATAAGATTTGAGAGTTTTTTTAACTTTCAAATTTTGTTAGTAGCAATTCCACATATATCGTATACGCCACGACCTCTATTCAAGGCTTTTTTTTACCATAATGGTTGCGGCACCCGAACAAAGGAGACTTTATACTTTTCACGACCTGTTGCGGCCCTATGAGTTAGATCCTCTAAGAGTTTTTGGAAGATTTTTAGAAAATTCACTTTTGTAGTTCTCTTCCTGAAATTCCTTATGTTAGGCCTTTAAAGACTATGGGGGCCTGCTTGCTTCAGGACTGCCCAAATTGTGTCATCCTTGACTCTCATTTTGTTGACACTACTACCTGTAGGGAAACTACTAAGGTTATGGATATGGAGGAAGATAGCAATTCCAGTAATCACCAAACTAAATCGAAGGTCGCAATAGTTGGGCCTTCTCAGGTCAAAGATGCACCAGCTGACCCATCTGAAAAAGTTGAAAGAGCTCCCGTAGCCATAAATGTTCGTTGCATAATGACTGAAGAATGGGTAAACCAAGTGGTCATGGCGTTTGAATTTCCATGTAGGGTAATTTGTTCATCGCCATCCTTGGAGCAGAGACCATGTTCTGCAATCCCTAACGATGGGATTTGCTTCGCTTTTCATGCTTTCATTTATGGGACTGTTCCCATTAAGAATATTTTTAGTGCTATGAAGTTGGCCCCGACCCAATTGGATCCAAATAGCTGGAAGTCAATTCTTTCCTCATTGATGCTCTAGAAAGACAAGTTTAACAGAGATATCACTCCTGTGAAGTTCTTCCACTTCTATCGGCCAAAGGAGAACTCTGTTAAGTTTGCGTGGTACTACTACTTGGATCTTCGAAACAATGAAGAGGTTTTCTATACTAGGAGACCTTCCAGTGTAAAGAACTGGAAGGAAAAATACTTCTATGTTTCTGGAAGAGGATAGGACACTCATCCAGAAGAATGAGAGAGAGTGAAATCTTATAGAATGCTGTGACAGTGGGGACGACCATCATTGCTAGGATTGTATATGATGCAACCTCTATATCATGCCACATCTCTCTCTACAGTTAAACCATTTTATATCATTTATTATGACATACTAATATTGATCCTTTCTGCATTCCTTGATCATCTACCCCTCAGTGAGAGGCAAGAAGCAAGTGTTAGGAAGGTCGCGACCTATAGTGCTGAGGAAAAGAACTTCAGGACTTTGGACACTTCTATATCTATTTTTGATGGAGGCTACTTAAGCAATAAACTTTTACCAAAAGAATGGTTGCGGAAGGTAACAATCCATACTCCTTAATTACTCTATGGAAGTTACTTTTATATAATTCTTTGCTTTGCTATTTTTTCAGGTAAGGAGATAGGCAGAGAAATTTTTTGCTGCCCGACTGGAAGAAATGGATGAGGATGCCGTTGCCCTCAATAATGGCGCCAAGAAGGGAAGAAAAAGGAAGAGAGACAAGGGTAATCAAGTTGCGAATAAAGAGATTACTGCATCTACTAGGTGTCCTGTCGCGGACAATGAAGAGGCTCAAACGGATGTTACGGCTCAGACTTTGTAGGCTGATAATACCATAGACAATGAAAGGCTAGAGGGACAATTTGATGATGATATTGGCAATCACCTAGACGCGGAAAGTTTGTTACCAACTGAGTCTGAGCTCCAAGGAGGATGCGGCCTTTCATATACTACCTCCCACTCTCACCCTTCATAGACTGTAATGGTTGTGAATGCCAACTTTCCACCACCCTAAAGTCGCCAAAGTTTTAGCCTTGATGACCATAACGACCTCAGTTAAGGATGCTAAACCCTTAGTCTTCCTGAGATATAACCTCCAGGGCTATCTATAGGATGCGGAGGGTACTAGACAAAATTGACCTGAACCAACATATGGATGAAGACTATGAACACCTGGAGGAGTATACCCTCCATAACCTGTTATGGGTAAGGGATATTTCTTTCTCTCACTTCATTATTCCGCAATATATTTTTTCTAACATTTATAACTTTTATGCATTCGCGGACGTTGTCATGTCTGAGAGGCTGAAGTGTAAAGGCCTATATAAGTTGAAGGAGGTCGCGAAGCGAGTTCATGTGGTTGACTTGGACAATGCTAGGACTTCATCTTTTGAGGCAGACAAACAATATTTTGTCGCGACACTGAAAGATGCACATATGGATTAGGATGCTACCATAAAGGAAAAGGAAGATGATGAAAAGGAACTTATGATGGATGCATCATCTCTTTAAACTTCTGAAGCCAAGGCAACGGAGGCTGCCAAACAGGCCTCCAACTTTGAGAGCCAATTGAAACAACTTCAACAAAAGTATGACCAATTGGATCAAAGAAGCAACTCTGCGATCCAACAAAAGTAAAGTGAACATTTCGCATCCATTAAGCAGATGTAAGAGTCTTAACTCAAGATAAAGAAGCTATCGTGGCGGCATACAAGAAATCTAAGGATTTCCATTTGACAAATAACAAGGCCTATCTCTGCAGCTTTCAAGAGCTTAGGTATAGAGTGGTTAAGAGTTTCCTTGAATCCAAGGATCTCATTATGCCTTGGAATTTGGGAGATGATGAGCATAATGCATTCTTTGAGGAGATAAGGGATATAGCTGAGGCAAGGGAAAAGACGAATATGAAGGAGGCCGCGATAAGGGATAATGAAACTGAGACAATAACAAAGATCAAAGGTGAAGATGATGATGCAGCCTCTTAGGCTTGCTAATTTTTTATTATGATTTTTGATCTGATGTATATAGGGCGACGACCCTTTGAAAGATTGAACACCTTAGTCAAGGTTGCAGGTCTCTTTTGGAAATAATGATATTTCTGCTTTTTTGTCTGCATGCTTCTTATTCCTCCATTTTGTCTGTTTGAATACTTGAATGAATGATTTAATTTTCTTCATCTTCATATGTTTTGACAACTTGAATGCACAACTATTTTTTCCAAAAATGAAACTTAACTAGTTCTCTTTAACAATGAATGTATGGAACAAGGGGTCGTGACAACTTCTTATAAATAAATTTCTTGAATAGGGTTGCGACCATTTGTCTTTGCCTTCTCATGATTTTTTATTTCACACTTGTGCACTTATTAACCCCCAAGTCGTGGTGCCAAAGGAAAATGACTTTGGGGCTACGACTGATTTCGGTAGCCCCACTGCTGTATTTTTCTTCACTTGAGCCCTCAAGTCTTGGCCCCAATACTAGCCTTGGGGCTGCGGCTGGATTATATGCTTACAGAATCATTGGAGGTGACATTCTAGTGGACTCTATGCTGGGTTGCGACCTCTTATTTCTTATAGCTTTGATATGATTCATGATGCCATTACCACAACATCCTTTAGTTTATTTAACTGCATGGAACTTCCACAACTTCTTTTAGTCCCTTTAATTGGGTTATTATTAGGCATCCCCAGGCTAGGTATTATAAAGATTCCCCAAACTATAATTGGATATGTATTAAGCTATCCCGGGTAATTGAAGCATTCCGAAAGAAAATAACGGGCATTAGTAGTCCTTGTGGCTAAATCGGAGCATTCAGAAGCGTACAATGGGAATTGTAAGCGCCTATAGCTAAATGACGCATGCCAATAGCTTAGAACGGGCATTGTAAGCCCCCCATGGCTAAATCACACATGCCAGTAGCTTAGATTGGGCATTGTAAGCCCCCATGGCTATATGAAACATCCCAATACTGGGTACGGGCATTGTAAGCCCCCGTGGCTAATCAAATCATCCCGAGAGTCGCCTTACGATTTTAAATAACATATGCTTTCATATGCATAGGAGCCGTGAGGGGTGTTATGGTCCCACTATGATAGTTATTCCAAAGATTATATGTTGTCCTCATTTGCAATATGTTTAAGACAACAACCTTTTATGTGATAACAGATAATGAAAACAAAAGAAATGAGATATGTCCAAATAATCCCTATTTCATATATTCATGTATTCATGACCTTGTTAGAAAAATACGAAGTCTAAATAAAATATCCAATTAGAGTTTTTCAAAGATAAATAGAAATATAGATTGGAAACTAAGGAAGATATGAGGCATGTGGCCTGTTAGTCAATTGGGTGTAGTGATTCTGAAAGCTGCTGCATGCCTCATACTGCCTTCAGGAATTACTGCAGCATTCCCTTCCTCACTAGACTTTCGATCTCATCTTTTAGTGCGAAGAATTTGTTAATGATGTGGCCATGGTCTCGATGAAAATCACATCACTAGGACCCATTCCTTTTTTTATGGGAAGGAGCCTTCATCTTCTCAGGCCACTTGATCAATTTGTCTTCTTTGATGGACTCAAAAATATCTTCAATTTGACAGGTCAATGGGGTGTAGGCCTCAAAGTATTTTTATGCCTTCTTCTCCATCTTCCTCTTCTGGTTCTTATTTGTGGATTCTGAGGCAATGACTTCTGTGGCTGCAGCCATGATGGTTAGAATAGCAACCGTGGGTTCTACAACTTCCAACATAATAACTATTTGGGTCAAAAAGTTGACCTAAGTCTAGAGTGAGGCATGTATTTCATACATATGGTTGAGGTGGTTGTACAGTTAAGCTATCTCATCTTTCATTTCTACACTTTTGCTGGATTTTCCTTCCATTTTTCCTTGGTTAATCTTTAAAATATATATATTCTGAGACAAAACTAGCAAGAGTGAGTGATGAAAGAAATGTAGAGGAAATAACCAAGTATATTAATAAGGATGTAGTCTTTGGTAATTTTCCATTCTATACTGCTATGGCCACAACATGCTGAACACATGGAGTTACTTTCGAGGACTCTCTAAAGATCTCACCAGAGTTAAGTTCAAAGACAATTTTACCATGTCATCTCCCAGGTGATGAAATAAGGCTATGCAGCATCCTCAGTAAAAAGGGTTGAGACACTCAAGCAATGTACTTTCCAGGCCTCATCCTGATTGCTGTAGCGTGGTGAGATTACAAGAATGCAGAAGCTAGGTTTAATCCATTTAGAAATATGAAAAATAATCCTACTAAGGGTTTACCAGGGACAAAATAGTCTTCAAGTTCCCCCAAAATGGCACATTTATTATAGAAAATCCTAGATCATAGGCTGACAAAGAAGAAAAAAGTCAATAGAAGTTATCCCTAACTACCCACCTTTATAAGGGTATAGCCTTTTTGCATTTTTCAACACTTTATAGGTAAGATAGCATCATCGGGGTAATTAAAATAGATCTAAGGTCATAAAAATAAGTCGATTGAGTAGATATTAAAATATGCAGTACCCAGTTATGTGTGTGTGTGAAAAATACGAGCTCAATAACCAAACCTCATCCATAGGATGATGACCTGGGGGTCCCCCTGAATGAAACAAGGTGCTAAGAACTTGAAATATAGAGAAATAAGCTATAAATACGTAGTTCCCACAGACGGGGCCAAATTGTTGATACGAGAAATTGGATACATGTCATTCTCATACCAGTAAGTCAAGTATAGAATAGATATAAAGCTAGTAAAGAGATAAAACACAAAATATATAGTGGTTCTGTTATTTAAATGAATCTACGTCCACTTTTTTCCCTACTCTCATTATATACACATCTTAGTACAAGTTATATGGCCATAAATGAACTACAAGAGAGATAATTGAGAAGAATAAATGTTTGTAGTAGTTCTGAGCAAGCTGAGGAGATGACTACGAGGTAGGTGAGTAGCCCCCAAGCTGTATTAGGGTTGTGTAGAGGATTTGTAAGGCTTCACCAAGAGTGGTTGTCTCAGATCCCGTATCTTGAGGTGCGGACCTCTATTTATAAGGGGTATATATTTTTTGTCACGTGCCCTGAGCACGTGACATGTAAGTAAGTCTGAAGAGAAATCCCTCTAATGGGGAGGCAGTTGTGAATAGGGGGTTGCAGCCTGTTAGGCAGACAAATCCTAAGATTTCTGTGGCTTTTATAGTACAAGGCAACGTCCTGTGAATGGGGAGCCAGATAAACATAAGGTCGCGACCTCCTAGCTCTGGGGCATTAGCCTTCTGTCAGCAGGGTCTGCGGTAGGAGACCATATTAGTCATCAATAATGTACGAGGTTACAGTTTTATTATAGTTTCTCTTAAAACTTGGATTACATCCATTTGACTCAGGTCAGGTTTTACAATTTATAGATATGAACATAAGAGATTGAGTTGTACAAGTAACTCAATGTAATCGTGAATTATTAATGGTGACCCTGAATGTATATTCCTCGAATATTAGTAACCGATATGAATTTATCCATGAGTCTTTCAGCGTTTGTAAAATACACGAGCCATTAATGAATATTGAATTTGGGTCGTTAAGTCCTCTAAGCATCTTGGGCTGGTCGTCTACTCTCTTGGGCCAAAATAAATGAGTGCCCACAATAATCTCCCCACCAGGAGTTTTTCTGGTGATAAGGTAGGGTCCTCTCTAATTGGGTGAAAATTTTTCTCTTGATTGGTTTGATAATTTCTTTTAGGACTAGGTACCCCTCTTGGATGTTTTGGTTCTTAACCCTCTTATTAAATGCTCAGGAGATACATTTCTGGTAACTATGATTATGATAAGTGACCATCAGTCTCCTCTCATCAAGGAGAGCTAGTTCGTCATAATAGTCTAGGACCCAATTAATATTAGCCCATTGGATTTCTATCGTTACCCATATGATGGTATCTCCATTTTTATTAGTAGAACTGCTTCCATTCCATAGACTATGGAGTAGGGGTGGCCCCTATTGAGTTTTGCTCAGTAGTGTTATTGCCTTAGAAAACGAACGAGATTTTGTCTCACTAGTCATTATAAGTCTCCGTCATTTTCCTCATGATGTTCTTGACGTTCTTGTTACTAGCATTGACTATTCCGTTGGTTTGGGGTTTTTATAGGGATGAATTATGCTGAGTAATCATATATTCATGTAGGAGGTGAAGTGAGTCCCATTCTCTGATACCATCCCATTAAGTATGAAAAAGAGACAAATAATGTTTTTTCATAGGAATTTTTCCACTTTCTTAACATTTATCACTGTATAAGACTCTACCTTAACCCACTTGGTGGAGAAGTCGATTGAGAATAGGATGAATATGTGCCCAATGGAGGCCTTAGGAGTTACCCTCCCTATAAATATATCCCCGGGTGGGGAAAGGACCGGGTGAGGTCATGAATTAGAGTTCTTAGGGAGGTAGATGATATTGTGGGGCATATGATGGACCTTTAAGGAACTTTCTCATGCAGTCCATGCAATCCTTTTGCATAGTCTTCTAATAGTGTTACTATTTGAAGATCTTCTAGGAAAGGGAAAAAAGCTTGTTTACTAAGTTAATAAGAAAATGTTATAGATTAAGCAAACTCCGAAAATAAACTCCTTGAACAAAACTCTTTTTGAAAAATAACGCAAGATATGTTGAACAGTGTTCTGAATATGTTTTCTAGATTTGTTAGTTTGATTACCTTAGGTTTGTAAAATTAAAACCTATCAACAAGTCTTAAGTGAGAAACAATTCACACAAGAAATTAATAACATTCAAGCAAAACAACATAGGTTTTTTAATGTGGTAAAACCCTAAAGTAATGGAAACATCCACGACCCCTCTACGGAGCAAAAAAAAAACACTAAAAATAATCACAATATAAGTTATAGCACTAAGCATGCAGGTCAAGATCCTAAATCTATATTAAGAAAATATACCTACACAAGTTACTCCACTCTCAAAGGCTTCTGACTTGATGTTGATCTCCCACGAAAGCTTCCTTGCTTTATCCTTATCCACTGATTCTAGCATTTCTTACAACACACGGTTTCTCAAAAAGAACCACTATAGTAAGTGTTCGTGTGAGAGTGTAGGTAGTTGTCAAGTGAACTAAATGCATAAATGAAACTCACACCTCTCAGAATAGTTATACAGACAAGATCCTACGAATCATAAACATCTATATGACATGCAAGAACTATTTTTGAAATTTAGAGTTCTTTTTTAAATCAAATTAGAAAAACAATATTTCTATAAAAAACATCCAAGATCCTATATGTCTCAACTTTTATTTATATACAAATTTATTTCATAAAATGTGAAATATAATCAGAGAGACATAAACATTCTTAAGATCGCCTTGAAAAAAATAAGAAGTTTATTTTTCAAAAAGTAGTTTGAAAAAAATAGAGAGGGATTGTTTAGAAAAATAACAACAGATATAAAGATCCAAGAGAGACAAAAACCTATAAATATTCATGTGATATTCTCTTTTGAAAAACTCAAGATTTTTATGGAGAAACTCAAGTTTTTCTTAGAGATAGGTTCTAATTGAGACAACTGATTTTTAAGAGGTATTCAAATGAAAAAATAACCCAACACCCTTACTCACATAAACCTTAAATCTAACATTCAAGTTAGGGTTTTCTTGTATAAGAAACAAGAAGGTTTGGATGTATGGTTTTTAGGAGGAAAACACTGATTTTAACTTTGGATGAATAGGGTCTCCTCAATTCTCTCTATTTCTTCTCTCTTTTCTCTCTTTTCTCTCTCTTCTATGGTTTCTCTCTCAAATTAGACGAATGATAAAACGTATCCAAATGAAGTCCAAAGGCATCCCTTTATACTAGTCATGTAAGGATCGAGAACACCGACTCAAATCAATGGCTAAGATTAAGGCTGACTATTTGACTCTTAATCTAACGGTTGAACATAGATGGTGTTTAAATGATTGATGGCTGGTCCATGTAGGTTTACTTGGATTAACTAAGGGCGCATGCAGAACGTTGATTAAAATGATCCAAAGGCTGCTATTACTTCTGCAAACTGAGTCTTAAAAGAAACACAAATGTAGCTGATATAAAGAAAACACATGTATGGCTAAGATGCAACAAAAAATGGATGTGTTTGTGTTATTAAAAAATATTATTTTGACCCCACAAGTCTCTAGCGCTTTCAAATTCTACCCTGAGCAAGTTTTTAGGAAAAATAGTATTTGCAAATTAAGCCCAAACATTTAAATCACAAATTAATTAATTTTGAAAAATCATTTTTAATTTTCAAAAAATAGTTTAAGTGATTTAACAATGTTTTAAAAAAAATTAAAAATTAATATGACCTTGTGCACACATAATATTAATAATATTTAGTGTAGGTGTCCTAAAGTAATCATGAGGTAGAAATAACTTCCCTTTTAGGTGGATCAAGAGGTTCTTGGATTGATTTCTTCTTTGATGCTTGGATTCTTTGCGAGAGAGGGGGCAACTATTATAATACTAACCTACTTTGTCTCAATATCCAAACTAGATGAAAATCCTATATGATATCGACTCAAGTAATTCAATCATATAGTGTGTTCTCAGAGGGTGTGTCAACCCATCTGAGGGACACATTCAAAGCTATGGATTTTCTCCATGATCTTAAAGGTCTCATCTTTGGTGATGCACCGTAAATATATTCAGTCGGACCCACTTTTGTAGAGTTGTCCCTCACAGATAATAAATTGGGTTTCCAATCATCTTAGGTCCATATGGTCAATTGGGGAGGCATCAGGTGGATAGTGGTTCTTGTTCATTATGTTTTGTATGTCATGGTATGTCTTACGGTTATTTCCTCAATGATGACAAGTATGGAATCCCCATAGGATTTTAAATCATCGATTCTTATTTGCAAGGCCATTTTGAGATCCTTGATTCAAGTTTCATATTTGACCATAAGTGAGTTTGAAGGTCGTGGGGAGTTACCATGAGTCGGGAGAGACTAGGAGTATTTAAATGTCGAATCCCCTATTATTAGAGGACCCATCAAAGTAGAGATACCAAATTTCTCTATCATATAGGGTGAAGAGATCCACGTCGAGTAATTATGCATCATTTTGTTCCTCTTCCACTGATAGGGGTTATCTAGTGAGGAGGTGAGAGATGGCCCATCCTTTGGTGTATTTCTGCTTGAAATATGTGATTTCG
The DNA here is from genome assembly GCA_949130495.1 of Sambucus nigra. NCBI lineage: Eukaryota > Viridiplantae > Streptophyta > Magnoliopsida > Dipsacales > Adoxaceae > Sambucus > Sambucus nigra. Next base: position 159,925,472 of record OX422209.1, on the reverse strand, counting down.
AACTTGCTAGCATCAATACACATTTGTCCATTTGACTAAAGATAATGATTTTCTCAAAGATATATTTCATGGGATCCATCTTAGAGATGAGGCATATGTTTAAGGATATCATATAGCGTCGTATTTTGTCGGTCATCCATATGAGGGATATATAGGACTTTTCCATGGTGGTATATTTGAGCTCATAGGAGACCATCTTTTTACTCACATAGTAGATTTCACATTTTTCGAGAATTCTCTACATATTAGGCTATCAATTATTCATAGGTCGTGTCAATTATGGTCATGTTGAGAAGGAGAGACTATCCCGAGAAATTACTAACACCAGAGAGTGAGATAGGTGCTCATGTATTTTCTCTAATGATTTTTTCCATTGATTGTCCCCTGATTTGAGTGATATTTGTTTTTAGTATTTGGAAGATGGGTTCATAAATGGTGGTGATTTGGTTGATGAATCAACTTATGAACTGAATTTGGTTTAGGAATCCTCTGGCATATTTTTCCTGTTTTGGATGGTGTCATTTCCCGTATGGCTATGACCCTAGTGAGTTCTACCTCTATTCCATTATTACTAACAATAAAGCAGAGAACATTCCTTTTAGTTACTCTAAGGATAAAATTTTATGAATTGAGCCACAATTTAAAAAGGCGTAACCTTTAGAATAATTTATGGAGTGTCGAGATATGCCTTTCTCAGTCTTAGTATTTGATGATCATATCATCTACGTAGACCTCCACCTCATTGTGTAAGAGATTGTGCAAAATGGTCATGGATTCTATTTGCTGATCTTCACCTACTTCTTGAGACCAAAGGGTATGACTATATAATATTACATCCCCCAAGGGTTGATGAACTCATTTTTCTCTTTGTGGTAAGGGGGAATTATTATTGGATTATAGCCTACAAAATTGTCAATGAAGGAATTAAGCTCATTACTAGTTGTACTATCTACCAATAAGTCAATGTGTGGTAGAGGGAAATCATATTTAGGACATGCTCGATTAAGATCCTTATAGTTTACACATATTCATACTTTGTCGTTCGCTTTGTGTATTGGTACGATGTTGGCTAGATAAGTGGAAAATTAGATTATTCGAATGAAGTAGACATTAAAATGTTTCTCTACTTCCTCCTTTACTTTTAAATATTATTAGGGTATCAGTTTATAGAGCTTGTGCTTTATGGGTTTTTCATCGAGGAGAGTAGGTATCTCATGCATGATGATAGTTCGTTCGATATTAGGCATGTCGATGTAGGACCAAGAAGATGCATATATGAAGTTAGCAAGGAGACTTGTGAGCTCCTTTTGTCCGTTATTATCTAGGGAAGACCCTCTTTGTAATTGTTTAAGGTTTTGGGGAGTTCCCATGTTTATGGTTATTGTGTCACCCTCGTTGGGAGACATACATCTATTTTGACTTTGGTCAAGCTTTTGTAAGTGTTATAAGTATTTTTAGTCCACAAAGTTATCATTATTACGTGTGAGTGAGTTTTAATCCATTGTTGGATTCCTAATCATCACATATCAACACGCGCATACAAATACTAGAATTGCCATCAAAGCGAGGAAGTACATCAAGGATAATAGAATAAAAGTCTTATTCATAGTGGGAGATATTAGGAGGGGGGATAAATGGGGGATTCTTTTGCTAAAAGGATAGAATTAAAGGGCCTCTGAATGGTAGGCGCTGAGATTCATTTAACAGAAATGCAGTTGTTAAGTATTGCAGTTCCCACAATGCTAGTGATGAGGTGTGATGCATTCTGTCGGGGGACCTTTAAAATGGTCTTTGGCGGTTCTCGAACCTTGGAATAGACTTCTGGATAAGCCAGTTGGTAGTTTTTGAGTCAGACGCTTTCTTCTTTTGAGTTTATAACATGATACTTTATTGCGATAAACATAGGATCACTATATGGGAGTTATTGAGAGAGGAATTGTAAGAAGAGATGGTGAATTTATTAATTACACTGATAGTGCTAATGAAGATGGCAGGTCGCATTCGGAGGCTCGACCGAAGGAGGTATTTCAGTGGGTGAGGTTGTCGAGTTTGGCACTTAGAGGTAGAGATTGAGTTCATGTATGCTGACTAGTTTTCCCTTTTCAGTAGTAATACCTAGGGTGGCCAATCTGGTATAACTGTTATGGAAGCGTTATCTAGGATATAATAATGAGGTTCCTAACATTGTTTTTAGGGAAAATTCATTAGGAAATAGTTCCCGGGTATCCCCACTCTTGTTTATATCACTATGTGATAGGCCCTAAACCTTTATTATCATTTATGAACTCTTTTCTGTAGTTCATAAATATTATAAATATTGATTCAATCCATACCCAATTAAAACCGAATCTTATAATTTCATGCAATCTATGTTTTTACTTAAACCTAGTAGAATACATTATAATTCAGGGAATAGACTTTTGGTATACCCATGAAAGCGCTATTTGGACTGTAGGACTCGTGGATTGAGTTCCATATTTTTCTTACCATATGGATGTCACTTTTTGGAGTTTGGTCTCAGCGTTGTTACTTTATATCCGAAGGTTTTGGATGTTGTTATAAAAGTAATGCTACACATTTTAAGCGTCTATAACCAATCATTATAGATTATCATGTTATGGTCTGCAAACTGATATTTATGACGGGATAAAAACTTATCCAGTTGTAATCACCATAATGTTCTTACAATTATCAGCAGACACATGTATGACCCTTTTCATTATTGTTGATATCTCTTTTTGTTTCATATACTATAAACTATTATGTATTATGTGTATTTTATTCCACTTATGCTATGTACAACTGTGACATAAATACAATTTTTATATTGTTAGAATTATCTACTTGGCAAAGTTTTTCTTATTCTTTCCCTTCTAATTATTTTAAACAGGTATCTATAAGAGATGATGAACAAGTCAAGCTAGATTATATAAAGATCAGAAATTATTTTTCTTAGAGAATAGTCACATGAAAATGGTTGTTAACCAAGAAATGATATATATATATATATATATATATATATATATATATATATAGAGAGAGAGAGAGAGAGAGACAGAGACAGAGAGAGAGAGAGACAGAGAGTGACAGAGTACCCTAGTATTGGACAACCGAAACTATGGGTTGGAACACAATGGAATATCAATACAATTACCTCTTTTGAAAAAAATAAAAGTTTTCATTATGGTTTAGTACTTATTAGGATAAACCTCACACTCGAGAAAATAGGGTGGGACGGGTGTAGTGATGAGTCGATGAGGATATCCCAAGTATAAAGATGTCAAAGGACAGTTATAGAATCAGAAAGTAGATCTCACTTAATGCATCAACGAGATCTTCCTTTGGTGGATGGTCTTCGAAAGGGGCATAATCGATCTTTGTGTCCCTGTAGATGGTGTTTTGTGTTTCCAATGGCAAGTCTCCCATCTGGTAGACTGGATGTTCTGGTATATGTAAACATTTGGGTGACTCATCTCTCCTTAGTTATTGACCTCCATATGAGAGGCTTAACTGTTAATTGTCTGTAATGTAGACTCATTTTTTCATGTGACAAGTCTAGTTCTCATGCTGCTTGAGTCACTCAAGCTCTTCCATAATAGCTCAGTACACGATCTCGAAGTTTTAATTTCGAATGCTTGGAGCTTCGAAGCATGCGGGTCCTTATTCATGGAGTTTGAGTCCTTTTATTGGGGGCCTATTGTGTCATCATTTCCCAGATTTATGGGTTGAGGACGTACTCATCTATCGACCCTAGAGAGATGTTACCATCGGTGGTTAAAAACTGATCAAAGCAATCAATGATGCCATGATTTGGTAGATAGGTGTAGTATACTAGATTAGTCTTTCCTACTGCAGGACTTGGAGTGGACTTTCGTTTGTCGAAAGTTGTGTTTCTCATGTTAGGGTTTATCCCTTGATTTTATCTTATCATTCGGGAAAAATGAATGTTAATCTCAATATTTATCTACATCATATGGATGGTAGCATAAGGGAGAACTCGAGATTCATTTCCCAAAGGATTGGCTGGGGTTATGGAATAACATATAAGCAGCCATGACTCACTGGTCTTCACATAGGAGGTTCCATCTTTGCATCAGAAGGCTCGTGTGTTTGGCATAAGGCTATCAATGGGTCGAATTTTGATTAAGATACGATCAATTTAGCCGGATCCGATATTGATTTTGAAATTAGATTAGACTGACATTAATCCATATATAAATAAAAGAGTAGAATGTTTTTACTATTTCATAAGAAGATAAGTTGATTAGGGGTTTGGATGGAGCCACCTGGGCTAGAAATGAAGGGTTATATTAGTTTACATTGATCAAACGGTCGTGGTTTCCCCCCCCCCCCCCCCCCTCCCAATTAAGATAGGATGGTGTGAGATTGTGTCAAACTTACAACATGACAAAATTGTAGAGAAACTCAAACCCTTCCTTTCATACTCTCCCGTTCATTTTATTTCTGAAACATAAAAAACCTTAACATTTCACTCATCCCTTTAGCTCCCCCTCTCTCCAATGTTGCCCCTACTGCCACCCCTTCTCCCCGCTTCCGCCCTTTATCCTAGTGCCCCGTTTCTGGCCTCAGCTCCAAACTCTTCTCCCTGCAACTGATAGGTACATCCTTCGACTAAGCCTCAGTTATTGTGATTCTTTGTTTCATTTATGTTTATATATCTGTGTGATTTACATTTAGGTTTCAAGTTGAGATTTTTATTTATTTCAAGTTATGTTTCAAATTGGGTTTCAAATTAGGTCTTTCCCCCATTTTGGGTTGTTTTGATTTATCTGAACTGTTATTTTCAAACTAAACTGTGATTTTTGTTATATAATTCATATTTTTGTTATTTTTGTTTTCTTTTTAAGAGGTCTTTTAATTCATAAAATACTATTGTAGGTGGTTTAATTCTTGGTCACTTGAACTGTGATTTAGGTTCAATGTCAGTAAGTATCTCTTCTATGCGTATATTTTTTATGTACTTTGTGAAGTTGATATGAGTAAAGTAAAATTATATATTCATTTGAGAAGATGATCTTATTGTCGATTTAAGTGCTATTTTGTATAGATATTCATTTGAGAAGAAAGTTATAGGCATGTTTGTAGATAAAATGACATTGTTTGATTCTTGCTACTTCTTTTATTTTACAGAAAACAATTCCATGAAAGGTATTTTGTTGGGCAATGATTCTAAAAAGAATAACCACCTAACGAACATAATGACACACTATAAATGTTTTGGGTGTTTTCAATGGAATATTGACTCTATTAGATGCATAACATTATTTGAGTGTCGATTTTAGTAATATGGAATTTTGATTGTCGATTTTAGTAATATGGAATATTGACTGCATTCGCTGCATAAGATTGTTTTTTAAATGGAATGGGATTTTTTACCCGCATAATAATACATAATATGTTAGATTTGAAGATCTAACACATTTCTCTTATGGGTTTTTTGCAAGATTTGCAAATTTAATGCTTTTAATCACCACCACGGTGGAGGATCTCCATGACTTAACCACCTCAGAACCTCGGAGAACCACCACCACAGGGTATACCCTTTTTTCCCTTCCAATTTATTACTCAATTTATTTACTCTTTCTTAATGTTTTCGAAATTATATACTGTAAAGCCAAATTGACATAATGTCGTTTTTTCATTCATCCAGGAATAATTATGAAGTAATTCTATTTTGATGAAAACTAAATTATGTGTCATAGGCATGATAATGATGCGGTTAGATGAGTAATTCACATGCTTCTTCTCAAACTTGGGCACCAAAAGGATATGGTGAGATATATTTTAGTGTTGACATGTTGTTCGATTTTCAGGCCATTTCTACATTTAATCTTTTTTTTAAATCAGGAATTGAATATGGTTATCTTTGATGCTATGCTTTTTCCATGTTTTCTTTCATATAAATAGTTATTTTGTTATGAATATGTATTTATTTTGGCCCTTCAGTTGGTAAAAAACTTATTCTACTAGAGGGAACTTCTTTGTTGCTAGGAATCCATGAACCTGCATATCACTATATCAAATGATTAAACTTCCATAACCTACGACGTAATTACTTTTCAACAAGTCATTATTAAATTATATAATTTATCAACGTCTTTCTGAAATGTATAACCCTTTAAAAATGAGATCAAATTTTGATACATTTATGCAAATTAAATATTTATTTTGTGTCCTCCCTATAAGTAGGATATATGTTGGTGATTTAGGAACTGCATTCGAGCATTTCATGTCCTATTGATTTATGTTTTGAGTTTTAGGGAAAGAAATGTTATGTCTGTGTGCAACCTACAAGACACTCAATTTGGATTGTTCAAATTGTTTTACAATCCAAATTAAAATGTTGGTGGTCAATAATGTTTCTATGGGCAGAACTTGTTGGTTGTCTCGAGCAATGTTTTGAGTGGCCTGAGATCCTCGTATCCACGAGATGGATAAGGTTGTTGGCTGAGCACATCTAGAAACTATATGCAGCTTAGGAAGTAATCGAAATGAAATGTAATATGTACGTGCATACCCTGTTTAGGCAACTCTTTATGGATATTCAACTATTTTTATGTTAATTTCGATCCCATTTATAATAACAGTCAATTTTCGAACCTTCAATTTAAGTCATTTCTAGATCAAACATTTATTTATAATAAAAACAATATGTATTAAGTAAATGTAATTAGTTAAACTGTTCAAATAAGGAGTTTTATTAGATTTGATTGTTTATATTAATATTTAAAAGTTGATTTTTAAACTTATGGTTGGTTAATAATGTAATATAAAGCTCTATATACTTTTCATTATTAATGGTTCAGTAAATGGAATATAATATGCTCCACATACTGCTTATTGCTCCATTTACTGAATGCTCCATTGTTTGAATTCATTTCAGATTCGTTATTTTTTCGATTCCTTATTTGATTGGTGTCTAGATGGTACAACATATTTTTCCCAAATCAATTTTTTTGGCATATGTATCTAATTATCAAAGTTTTTTGTTAATGTTTTGTAGATGATACCTATAACACACGCGGGCTAACGTAACTGAGTCTTCCTTTTTTAATGTTGTAACTTACTAATCCATGGTTTGGATAGTTGGGTATGTTTTAAGTCTTGTAAGTTTCTAAATTAGAAATTTATAGTATGAGATTTGTTGTGGTAGATGGTTAACAATTTTATAAATAAATGTTTTTTCCTCTTTTGGAGACTTGAAGTTACTGATCCATGGTTATAGAGTCAAAGACATGAATGATTTGGACCGAATCTTTTTATTTTTTAGAATAATCATCTAATGTTGGAAGTGTATAGTATGAATATTGGGAGTGGCACAAGCTTCCCAATGCAAATGTTGTTTTAAATCAGCTGAATCTATGCTCCATCTGCTCATCCAATATCCCATAGCCAATGTTGTTTGGCCGCATTTTACAAACCTGATTGGAGTGAAGATCAATTTCTCATATTCTAATGTCATTCTCATGATTTGGAGTTTATCTATGTGTATTCCTCTTTGGAGATATGTTTCATAGTGCCATGGTGTGTTCTTAGTTTTTGGAAGGTATAGTTTTTGCAATGTTCCTTAGCTAACCACTTCTTCTCTTCCCTATTTTATGCTCCCCCTTTTTGATATGTGTTTGAGCAAATAAAAGGACATTGAGTTTAACATATAGAAATTTCAAAGTTATAATGTTTATTCTAAGAACCTTTCTACGTTTATTTCTTAACATATCGAGTTAAGGGTTGTTTTTCTTATCAGATCGAAATATATGTGCATCCTTTACGATCTAGAAAGCACCTCCGATACCCGTGATATAATGAAACATATATAAATTAATATAAGTTTGGTGTAGAAATCATAATTTTAATTTCAATGTGAACTTTCACTACAAACTATGAACATAATGTAGACTACAATCTGTCTAATTTGCAACAATCATTATTTTTGAATAGGATGTAAAAAGCCATGATCCACACAACAATTAACAAAATGATGAATTATATCTTGCAGTCACCACAATGATGTAAAATACAATGATGCATTGTTGGAATATGGATTTGATTATAGGGTTTTGGGTATTATTCTGGTATTTTAGGGTTCTACACTGGATAGTAGGGTTTTGAAACAATTTATTCTGATTTGAATTTTTTTTCTCACATTCATTGTTTTGAATTGAAATTTTTGTGGATGGGGTTTGAATTAGTTATTTTCAGTGTTTCAACTATATGTTTCTTACTCATTTTATGTTTTTTTAATAATGCGGGTACTCTCTCATCACGGGTAAGGAGTTTGACCGCAAACTCATCACGACATTAATACCGATACCTCATATTATCTATGTCATCATATTTTGGTACGCCTACCACTGCATTATGTAATATGGTAGGACTCACGTGTTCATTACTCTTTGAAGAGGTGTAGTATTTATTTAGATATTTGCCCGAATTATTAATTTATTAGTGAGTGAAAAAGTAGAAAACATCTAAATAAACATTCTAAAGCTTAAAAGTTAATGGGGATTGAATTAATGCTATTTTTGATATCATAAAAAATATGGTTCTCACGTTCAAAAATGATAGAATCTAAACTAGAAGTAATCCAGTCATGTCAAATTTTTTCTATGATTGTGTCTCGCGCGCTTGGATTGATCCCCCGACTCTCTGTATACCTATAAAAATAATTATATTAGTGTAGTTGTTAAAAACTGTTGTATAATAAGCTTATTAAAGTTGATATGTTGGAAAATCAATCATTTTGTGATGTAACTATAAACATGTCTATTTTATAAAGCTTGGGGTGATCCTTGTTTTAAACTTTAAATACACATGTTTGGTAATCGTGGCAGGTTCTGAAAAGAATTCGAAAAGGAGTTTTAAATGGGTGTAAAGTTATGTCACGTTCTCGAAAGGGAGTTTTAAATGGGGGTAACTTACAAGTATGTTTTGATTAGATTATTGTGTGTATATATATATATATATATCCATACTTATAATATTTTATTTTATTAATTTTTCTTCATGAAGTTAATTGTTGTAGTTGATGGAGTTTACTTCGGGCCTATGATGCTTGCACTTATACTATATGTTGTTTATTTTATCATGTTTAGATGAAAACTAAGGTATGTTTTTATCATATACTATATAAATATGATTGGTTCATTCATTTTATTGAGAGTGTACTGTAATCTCACAACGATGGCGAGCATGTCAATTTATGTTTCAATTTAGTTATAGATATATGTTTCATTGGAGTAATTATTTGTAATGTCAATATATTTTTAGTTTTCTTTACTCATTTTTGTGTCTTATAATTGATTCTTTCTTATTTTTGGTTTATTAGTCTGAACAAATTTTTTCAATTTTTTTACAGTCTTTCATGAAGCATGTCTATGATCTGGAACTAAGATGTGGGGTCCAACTGTTGTATGTTTGTTTATAAAAAATTGACTAATGTTAAATGACATTTCTTATTATTGATGTATATTTCTTCATTTAATTATATTTCTGATTGTACTTTTTTCAGACTCTATCTCTCTCAAAACAACCCTTATAATTCGTTATCTAATATGTTCTTTGATGGCTCTGCACCTTTGTGTCGCTCCATTCTCTCCTCACGTCTCATGACAAAAACCACTGAGCATCCTTCCACCATAATCAACTGAATGATTAAATGGCACTGTGCCAAACGTGCCCCCACATCACACCCCTTGTTTATCTCCATAGTTTATAGGTATGATTTATCTCAACTTTTGATTGGGTTATTTCTATACTTATATTTGGGTATTCATTTTATTAGGAATATTCTTAAGGTGTTTGTTTTCATTTAGGATGCTCATAGTTTTTTCATGTTTTATGCCTTGGATTTTCAAAAATCCTTTCTACTGAATATATTTGAGAGGAAAAAACTATAAAATATGGTTTTTGTTGCTCATTTACCATTTTCATAATTATATTCTTCTTCATGTAATAAAGGTTTTGTTTTCATATGCATCTCACAATTGGATTTTAACTTGGATTCCTACATTGCACGATCTATACATGCATGTTTTCCCCCTTTTTTTGCTAGATGATTCACGAAACAAACTTTGTGACCGCCATTGATCTTTGTTGTTGATTATTGTCACAACCGCATAGTGTGAAGATGCCTATTCTTTTACTCAAGAGTGTAAATTTTCTACACTATAATTTGTTCTTTCCCATCGCTCTATTAGGTGCTAATTTCATCACTAATAGTTTTTCACATCTAACTTTTATTGTTTGGCTAAAAACCGCATTGTTGGGACAACGATCAGGAAATACGTCATTTTTGAGCTATCGACGCACTCTCTCCTCTCCCCTTTCTTATTTATTTTAACTTTTTATTAGTAGCCCAAAATTATTCAAGGGTTTCAAACGTGTATATTGTAGAGTATTTTGAGATCAAAAGGGTGTCAACTAACGTTTTTGTAAAAGATTTTTTTTTATAATCTTTTCCCCTCTCATTTACTTATTTTTTATTTTAGTAAAATGTAATCATATTTATGTTTGGTACTGATTGTTTAACCTCAACCTTACTACTTCGCGCTCAACCAATTTAAGCAATTGTTCGCTTCTTTCTTAAATTTACTGATTGTACTATGAAAAAATAACTTTACTTTAATATTGATACTTTTTATGAGTGATTTACTGAGTTGCTGATATTTTTATGCTACTTCTTGATTGTGGAACTGAAATGTTTTATTTTTGTTCAAGTTTGTTTGGTGCAACACTATAAAACCTTATAATTATAAGGTCCTAAAATCAACTTTCCTATTTCACTATTGACTCTAAGCCCAATCACACACTCTTATCATAGTCCTATTTTGTTCATTTAGCTGTTTAGTTTTAAGTTAGGGATTTGAACAAAAATATATATAGATAAATTAATGAAATTAAATAGGCTTGCGGTTGATATATATGATTTTCCAATTTTTTCTTTATGGTCTAGAGTTATTAGATTTCATATTATGTGTATTTTTTTTTATAGTTGAAGTTTTTGCCCCTCACTATCCCTTTATTGTTGGTATTTTGTAGGATTATTTTGCGCACAAGTTCTATTGGCAGTGGACATGAGGTGATACATTTATTATTTATTGATTTTTCTTTTCCTTTATTAATAGTTTGTTCTTACTTGGTTATTTTTATATAGTGCTTTTTTTATAACTTCCACCAAAATAGTATACACATTGTATACACACTCTTCCATGTCAAGATAGAGGCATGGATTTCATATTGGAGAAAAATAAGAATCATAGTGTTTTTCAAAACATGGTGTTCAAATTCAAAAAATACTAATTAATTTTGTTGGTTTGTTATCCAGGTTTGCACTGTTTTATAAATCCATATTGCAATTGTCCCATACAAGGCCTCAGTCTGTTCAAGCCATTCCTTTAGGGACAAGCTATTAGTATGGTTATTGGATTATTTTTTCTTAAACAGGATTGTCTACAATATGTGATGTTATATAAAAAAATCATTTTGACTCAAATATTCATTTGATATTTTTTTCATAATTGCATAATTGTGATAGTATTTTTGTTGTTGGACTATTTTTTTTCAATTCTTAAATAGGGTTAATAGTCCTATAAATAAAAGAAACTCGGTCTAAATTTTTTAAATTGTTTACACATTTGTATTGTGAAAAAACATTATGACTTAAATTGTCTACACATTCACCATATTGGAAAATTTTCCCTGTGCCTTCAGGCACGGGCATTCCGCTATATATATATATATATATAGAGAGAGAGAGAGAGAGAGAGAGAGTCTTATGTATATTTTTAAAAACATATAAATATTTTAAAAATTAGACTATCAGATTTTCAAATCGGATCAGATTATTATTGGATCAAATATGTATCTTTAATATCTTAATAAATCGGATTTGGATCACACCCATTCGTTTCAAATTCAACTTGTTTACAACTTTGGTTGGGTAAATTTGATCGAGCGAGGGTTAGCCCTTAATTCAGTAGACGTGGGACCTGAATTTTTCTTCCTCTTTGTAAAACAGTTAGTGACGAGTCTAGAACTTTGAAGAGATATGATCATCTACCCTGAGCTATCTATTTTGTTTATTCATCTATGCCTGAGGGATGGGATATTGGGGTTCATGGATTACGGGTCTCATTGTCTGGTGACTGGCAGTAGCGGTGCCCCCACTATTTATTATAGAGTTTATCAAAAGGATGTTGGATGAAATGGGTAAGTTGGTTCCACTGTTGGATCCTAAATGCATGAAGGAGAACATGTTTTCCTCGAAAATGGATCCTTCCCATCCAAGGGATTGGATTGGTACTGGGAAATAGATATGCTTGGTGGTTTAGAGATATTCGTCGTACATCTCCTCCGATTTGACTGATAATGCTTCTTTTGGTGATGGAGTGAGGATTCCAGAATCTTTTAAGGGAATGAATTCCATGAGCAGGAGTAATTCTAGGCTACAATGTTTAGTTCCTAAGAAGTGTGGGGCCATGATGAAGAATGTCATATGGTCAATGGTGGCCTTATTTTCTATAATGATTTTATAGGTGGATATAAAGGTGGATTTTTTGATTTGGTAGTCTATGATCATCCTCGATTTTTGAACAACAGGAGTATTTAAGTGGATCGGTTGGTATTTAGAATGGTAGTGTATAATAGGGCATTGGTGTCGAGGTCATGATGATATAGGAGTGGGTTATCGGTGACATTCATTTTTGTAGGGATGAGTCTCTTGCATCAATGAGGATTTGGATGGAAAACCTCACACTATACCAAATCCTGCAAATGGTCATGCCCAGTGGGTCACGGCCTAAGTCCGCGACCAGCTGTTCGCGGACTTGGGCCGTGACCCACTCAATATTTGGCGTAAACATATTTATTATCACACTAAATTATCGATGCTCTCGAAGTGGTCACGGCCTAAGTTCGTGACCACAGTGGTCGCGGACTTGGTCCGTGACAAGGTCGTGACCATCTTGGCACCAAACTCGTGCCAAAATTCCCTCCAAGCTTGGTCGTGGATGGGTCACAGCCCAAGTCCCTAACCCATGGCATGAAGAAGAAGAGAGTACACACATTGAGGGTCATGGCTTAGGGCCGTGACCATTTCTCGATGTGGGTCATGGATATGGTCCGTGACCATCCCTCATTCAAGTACTAGGGTTGATAAAAAGGGTCGCGCATCACAGATTGAGGGTCACGGCTATGGGTCATGACCATTTCTTGGTATGAGTCACGGCTATACGTCATGACCAATAGGCTGTATACATCCCACTTAGCTTCATTAATGGGTCGCGGTGGGTGGGTCACGACTCTCGGCCGTGGCCAGTGTTAATCCTAAAACCAAACAGCGCGTCTCAAATTCTCAATTTCCTCGCTCATCTTATTTATGTTTCTTCCCTAAACTGTGGAAAAGGTGCGGACATGTTTGAGATCGATGCCGAGGGCAGGGCGAGTTGTTTGGGTGAGTTCCATTAGCCGAGTCTAGGTGAGGGCATGTTTGGGTTCGATCTTTTCTCAAATGTGGAGCTGCATTCGGATTCAGATGGTCGGCTTTGTAGGAACATAGTTTGGGACAGAGAGCGAGAGCAAAATCTAACAAAGCGGACCCGAATGAAGCTCCAGATGCGTTTATTGACAAAAGTTTCATATATACGTGTTTATTTTTATGATTAATTTTAATTCTCTATTTTAAGCATTGAATTAAAAATCATGAGAGACAATGGCACCTCAAAATCTAAGAGTTTGCTCGGGTTTGATTGGTTGGAATATGATAATGTCTAAGCCTCTATTCTACTTTGGCGTTTAAAGATGGGCTAGGGTTTGATAGATTAGTGATGAAAGAGGAATGGGTTCTTTGGTTTATTTATTTTTTTAAAAGTATTTTGTAATGTCTGTAGTAAAATAATGGGTGTTAAATGTTTTCATAATTTGTCAATTTTAAAAATTTGTCTTCATAATTTGTATCTTCTTTTTTCTTAGGAAGATTTCAGTTAGTAATTTTTAAAAATTGAGAATGTGACGGTAATTTGCATATTTCTAGACTTAGGCATAAAAACATGGCATTACAGGGTGAAAACCCAAAACAGCCCCCGAACAGCCCCGTAGGTGGCACCAACACCGCCCACGGGATAAATGTAACTCGTAGGAACTGACCGCGCAGCTGCGAGACTCCCGGTTTGAGAATACAACGATAATTTTCATATTTCTAGACTTAAGCAAAACATGGGGTTAGAGGGTGAAAACTCGAAACAAACCCCGAATGGCCCCGTGGGTGGCACCAACACCTCCCACAGGATAATGTAACTCGTAGGAACTAACCCCGCAGCCGTGGGACTCCCGATTTGAGAATACAACGATAATTTGCATATTTCTAGATTTAGGCTAGAAAACATGGCGTTAGAGGGTGAAAACTCGAAACAGCCCCGTGGGTGGCACCAACACCTCCAACGGGACCAATGTAGCTCGTAGGAACTGACCACACAGCCGCGGGACTCCCTGTTTGAGAATACGATGATAATTTTCATATTTCTAGACTTAGGCTTAAAAACATGGCATTAGAGGGTGAAAACCCGAAACAACCCCCGAACGGCCCCGTGGGTGTCACCAACACCTCCCACGGGACAAATGTAACTCGTAGAAACTGACTCCCGATTTGAGAATACGATGATAATTTGCATATTTCTAGATTTAGGCTTAAAAACAAGGCGTTAGAGGGTGAAAACTTGAAACAACCCCCGAGCGGCCCCGTGGGTGGCAACAACACCTCCTATGGGATCAATGTAACTCATAGGAACTGACCCCGTAGCCGTGGGTCTCTCGGTTTGAGAATACGATGATAATTTACATATTTGTAGACTTAGGCTTAAAGACATGGCGTTAGAGGGTGAAAACTCGAAACAGCTCCCGAACGGCCCCGTGGGTGGCACTAACACCTCCCACGAGACCAATGTAACTCGTAGGAACTGACCGCGTAGCCGCGGGACTCCCGATTTCTGAATACGACGGTAATTTACATATTTCTAGACTTATGCATAAAAACATGGCGTAAGAGGGTGAAACCCAAAACAGCCCCCGAACGGCCTCGTGGGTGGCACCAACACCTCCCACGGGACTAATGTAACTCGTACAAACTGACCGCGCAGCCGCGAAACTCCCAGTTTGAGAATACGACGATAATTTGCATATTTTTAGACTTAAGAAAAATATGGCGTTGGAGGGTGAAAACTCGAAACAACCCCCGAACGGCCCCGTGGGTGGCACCAACACCTCCCACGGTACCAATGTAACTCGTAGGAACTGACCCCGCAGCCGCAAGTCTCTCGAATTGAGAATACGATGATAATTTATATATTTCTAGACTTAGGCTTAAAAACACGGCGCTAGAGGGTGAAAACTTGAAATAGCCCTTCAACGACCCCGTGGGTGGCGCCAACACCTCCCACGGGACCAATGTAACTCGTAGGAACTGACCACGTAGCCGCGGGACTCCCGATTTGAGAATACGATGGTAATTTGCATATTTCTAGACTTAGGCATAAAAATATTGATATGTTGATAATTTTAACTTATATATGCAATGTTTCAACTTGATTAATTTTTTTGTAAAACTACTTGGTTACTGATTTTTTTTATGTATCCTATCATTTGTAGGATTTTTTCATGCGGAACAAATGAAGGAGGTAATGGTTTACAACATGAAGATTGTTTATATATTGTGGACATTCAGGATTTTCTTTTTTATGTGTTATAGTCGTGCGGGCTTTTATTGTCTAGTTTTATGGCCGTGCGAGCTTTTATAAATTTATTGTTGAATTTTATGGCCATACGGGCTTTATAATAAGCAGCTTTTACATTTACAGATTTTAGAATGTCAAGAAAATAGAGGAAACTCTGCCCAATTTTTTTTTGGTCTGTGAGTTATTAAGACGTGTAATATTTTTAAGTTTATATATATATATATTTGTTTATTAACAACGTTCTCGATTCGCAATTTGTGATTTTTTTATTGTTTTGCCAATAATAAATATTTGTAACACCTCGTACGCGTCCAACGTTACACGTAGAAACCGACGGTGCACTCACAGGACCCCCAATTTTAGGATTGGACCAAAAAAATACATTTTTTTAAAAATTATAGTTAAATATGGTCATGGACTTTGTCCATGACCATTTTTATTTTTTTCGTCACCGTTGTGGGTCACGGACTTGGACCGCGACCATTTTTTTATTTTTTTTGTCACGGTTGTGGGTCGCGGACTTTGGAAGCGACTAATTTTTCACGGTTGTGGGTCACGGATGAGGGTCGCGACCATTTATTTTTTTATTTTTTTGTCACGGTCGGGGGTCGCGGACTTTGGTCGCGACCAATTTGTCACGGTTGTGGGTCACGGATGAGGGCTGCGACCTGTTACGACATGGGTCACAGCCTAAGTTCGTGATCATTTGCCGTGACCCCTCTCGGACATGACCATTTTTTGGTCACGGACTTGGGCCGCGACCCACGAAAATGGTCACGCCCGAAATGGTCATGGCGCAAGTCCGCGACCCACAGCTTTGGTCAGGGATTTTGGCCATGAACAATCGCCAGTTTTGGTGTAGTGTCAAGGCCAAGAAATTATCAGTAATGTGTCTGGGTCCTTGGTTTATCTTGCAATGGATATCAGCCCGCCATTTCTTGTCTAGGAATGCAAAGGGTGGTTAGGGTTTAGAGGTCTTAGGAGACCAAGCATTCTCTAGGAAGTGTAGAACCGACTCAAGGAACCCTGAATGTTTATGAGTTGTCTGGTTGAGCTCTAAACTCCTTAAGAGGTAGCACAAATTGGTAGTCTTTGGGAGGGGATCCTTGTTGGAAAGGTGTAGTAATGGCTACCATATCTTAGGAAATATTGGCAACTGGGTGCAATTATTGTTCCAAAGTGAATATAAGGGTGGTGATGTGAGATGTAAAATCTCTATGTGAATTTTTGTGGGTGGATAATAGATTTGTTTCTTGACGAGGTTACTCAGTGATTTGGTAGCTCTAGCATCCAAACTTACCTTGGTCTTGCACCCGATGTGGTTGAATGATTTGAAGTTAGGGATCCAAGTGAGCTCAAGTTTATTCCATACTTCTTTCTAGAGGTTCCTGATTATGATGTATAGATTATCATTTTTAAGGGTGTGGTTGACCATCTAATTGAATTTCTCTCCAGTGAGTGACAAAAATGGCAACCGCTTTCCCCTCTTCTTGCTTCAGCATTTCCTCATTGTATTCGTATTGCTTTAGGAAAGTATAAAATACATCATCTTAGGTTTTAATGATCCACTCACATTTTAGTCTTATAGATAAGGTAAGGGCTTGTCTGGACAGAGTGGAAGAGAACATTCTCTCTAGAACCCCTAGGCCTACATTTCAGACCTGTATCAAAAGGTGGTAGTAGGATAAATGGATGATTGGGGAGCCCAGTCCTTTGTAATTTTTAAAGATTAGAATCTTGAATATCTCCAAAATAAGGATTTAGGATAGAGGACCATTTTCTTAGTGTTTATGAGTTTATCTGTAGTTTGAATTTTTCATATGTCTTCCTGAAGGATATGTAGTTTAGATTAGACTTTCCCGATTTCCTCATTTGGAGGGGGCAAAATTATATCGATCGGTAGGGGAGCTATAAATTAGACTTTTAGGCGGATTTAGAAGGTGGTGTGTCAGTACTTAAGGTACTTCTGTTTGGGTTTAAAGTAACCATGGGAGGCGAATGGTACTTAGACGCGAGCAACATCAATGTCAGTAGGTAGAGATAGTGCTGAGATTGGTGTAGGGAGATCTTTGGGATAAGTGGGTATTTCTTCAACAACCATAATAGGCGGTGTTCTGATGTTAGGGATGGGAGTAGGAAGTACGTTCTCTAGTATTTGGGTCATAATAGTGCCCTCTTGTAGGCAGAACCTTGCAAAGTTTAGGGCGCTGATCTTAGACTCCATAGTATTCTGAAAGGCCATGATGTTTTCAAGATATCTCAAAATTCGATCCAGTGAGAATGGAACTTGGTCTTATTTAATGGACATGGAGTGTATTGCAGAGCAGACTTGACAGTCATGGGTGGATAACTCACTGATGAAAATTAGTTGGCTTCATAGTGCACGAACTCAGGTTTCCATGGAAATAACTTAGTTTGATGTCTCTTTTGATGATAGCAACTTCAAAAGTAATCGAGGAACTTTCATTCAGGATTTTGTGGAGAGAACAATAATACATATAGGGATAAGGAATCACATATATATGATGGTTTATACTATAATTGTTTTATCTATATCTAACTGTATGTGGACATTATTTTATTTTTTGTATTTTTGGTTTGGTAGTATCTTATGAGGGGTATAATTGAATAGAGTCTCACTGGATTCAGGTAAAAAAGGGTGATCTTTAATTTTTTGTACGAGGCGGGAGGAAGTAATGGACTGTAGTGTATTATTTAATAAAAAATAAATAGTGGGTAGGGGAATCTAGTGTAAGGGAAATCTATTTTAGCGATAACTTGAGGATTCATATTGTTTATCTTCCACATAAAAGTGGGAAGACATTCAACCTAAAATCTGAGGGATTTTATACCAGCCTCTGCCCCTATGACGATTGCTTGAAAATTTTCATCAGAGTGAATGATCCGTATGAATATTTTTATATTTTTGCAATATGGTGTTGTAATACCCCATAATTTTAATGATTTTTAATATGAGATTAATTCAAAGTTAATGGGCAAAATAAATGGGGATTAAATGGAATTAGTTATGAAAAATTAATTGGGATTAGTCCGGATTAAATATTACTAGAAATTAAAGTAATATATGAATTTGAATATTACTTAGTGATGTAAAGTAATATGTGGATATGATGATTTTTAATATTTTCGTGAGATACAAATACGACAATTATAGAACTTAAGTTCGGACGTGCTTATGAGTCATGTCGGGACTAAAGTTGGGTAATAAAATGTAAATTAATTAAATGTCATTAGTATGGTCATTTAGAGTGAGCCATTGAGTCAGGAAGGGTCGAAATAGGTAGAAAAGTATACCCGGGTGTTTGATTTGGGTCTCGGGTCAATTGGAAGATAAAATGACACCCCGAAAGAGCATTTTAGTCATTTGGAGTGGGAAATGAATAGTATCCACATTTTTTCTTTTAGATAGACTGGGAGACTTGTTATATAAGTGGGTTTACACTCTACGTAAGGTTCATTTCATCTATTTTCATTTATGAGTTCTTTAAGATAAAGTGAAGAGACTTTATAGAAAATAAAATTCACCTTATGGAGAGGAGGAGTTGCCTCGAAGAAGAAGAGTCATATTGGGCGGAGACAACCACCACGAACCACCATCTCTACACCTTGCACCATCACTGGAAAGTCGATGGAAAAAGGAAAGAGGAGGTCGTAACATTATCTTTTCCAGAGGTTCATACATACACTAAGAGGCAAATGATTCTTACTCTATTTGAGTGTTTATAATATCCATGTGTAATACCCCGTATTTTTATGATATTTATTTATGGGATTAATTAAATTATATGTGAATTAATTGAGAATTAATCTGGATAAAATATTAACGAGATGTGAGTTAGTATTTGATTATAATGTGTATATATGGCAATATATGAATATTGGAACTATAGAAATTGTCGCGAGATTGAAATACGACAATTTGGGAAATTTTGTTGGGATGCGCGTGACAGTCGCGTCAAGAATATATTTATTTGAATTAAAAAGTGAATTTTATTTTTATCACCCGTATGGTCATTTTGAGTGCGCCAACGAGTTCAGAAGGGTAGAAATAGTCAGAAAACACTAGCCGGGGGTTTAGTTTGGGTCCCGGGGCATTTTTAGGCCATACCGGCAACCCAAAGGGTAGTTTGGTAATTTCAGAAATTGGGTAATTAAAACCCACGAAAATTAGAGTTAAAGATCTGACTTATTCTTAACCCACTAAGCCATTTCCAACCCCAATTTAGGTAGTGGGCTACGGGAGAAGTTACAAACTTTAAAACTTGGCAAAAACCAACCCCACCTCCATTATCGCCTTGAGAAGAACTTGTAGAGAGAGAGAGAAAGAGGAGAATTCTGCAGAGAGAGAGAGAGGATAGATTAAACCTTCAAGATTCAACCTCAAATTCAGAGAAAGATTAAGGCAAGTGGTTTAATTACAATTGATTCAATGCTATGCTTTTCCATGTTTAGGAAATTATCAATTTTATCTTGGAAGATTGATTAGACCCATGAATTTGAAGATGTAATACTATGAACTATGTTAGGGACTGCATGTAGAAACATTCTGGACGAATTATGAATTCAGAATTATGACCCTTGATGATTTAAAAACGGATTTAAGAAGAGATTTATTAATGTTCTTGAAAGAAATAGGAAACTAGGGTTCTTGATGAAGTTTTGATCCAAACAAAGTCCTTGGTTGATGAATTATTGGTTTTAGAACGTTAACAAAGTTGTAGGATGGTTGTATGATGATATTATAAAGTTATATTAGAGTTTCATGCATTAAAAGGATGTTTTGTGATGATTTGAAAACTGAAAAATGAAGCAGTCCGTAGCCATACCTGGTGCGTTCGATCGATCGACATTCATCAGTCGATCGATCGACCACCATCGATCAATCGAAGGTAAAGGTCGATCGATCGACCTTCCCAGAATGAGTAAAGTTTTCCCTATTTAAATTTTAATAATTTTAACCCTTGGAACATATTATTGGAGACCTTATGAATACCCTTAAACTTAAGGAAGACCAGTAGGCATGGCTATGAAATTTGGACCTTAATTAGGATTCAATTTGAGGAATTATTCTAAATCTAATGGAATTCGATGAGTGAGATAATATTGGGGTTAAAAGTGTAAATTGGAATAGTTTATGAAATGAGTTTCGGGGCAGAAGTAAGGACCTTAGGAAGGATGATGTTATATGTGGGAATAATAGGAACTTAATAATCTATTTAAGATAGGTTTTAAGTATAAGAACTATGACGTGTGACGTGTCGACAGTTTAAACTCTATATTATCGGGAGACTTAAAATATATAAAATTGGAATAATGGTATAAGGATATAGAGTATACCTTTATTAATATTGAGATATCTAAGATGTGTGAATGCTTAGCATATGATTTTTATGTGTATGACATACCTACCATACTTGCTATCACGGGAGGTTTACGTTCGCTTAGGGCCATCTAATCTTTGTGTTGCCCGGATTTAGATTGGTACCTCGAGGACATAGTTCAAGAGAACGACTTATTTGTGAGTTAATAAGCCAGCTGACTATGGAGCGTAGGTATGTACGTGACCATGGATATGTTGAATTATGTTCGCCTCCATTTATGTGTGTGGTTTTTATTCCAACAATTCCTAAGAGATTCAGAATTTGTAATCCTTATATACGTGATGTACCAGGATGGATAGCAGAGTATGTGTGCACCGCAGCTTAGCCTCGGGGTGCTTGTATTGTATATTTATGATGTGAATAATATACGGTAAAATGAAAAGGAAATGTGTTATGTGGAATTGTGAGTATAGTTATTGTAACGTTGTGAAAAGATAAATCATTAAATGGTTTTGTTAATAATTGGGAATCCGAGAATTAAAGTAGAACTCTCTATTTAATTGTTAAGGTTGGAATTAAAACGTGAACCGAGTAGAAGTGTTAGAAACTCTTTTGAACTAGATAGTTATGAGAAAACACATGAATGGGTACAGGAACGTTAGGAGTGCACAGTTAGACGAGAGGTGAGTATTTCACGTGAGAGCATGTCCTAACATGTATTTTGCATTCATTATTTTAAATGTTATTAAAGCACTTGCTATTTTTAAAATACTCTCCACTTTCGGGCTCTGACCCGTTTGCTTTCAAATCTATCTTTTTGTAAAAACCATTTTAGGTGCCCAGCCACAAGGACACCATGCTTAGGATCCTCATTCAGGTGACGAGCTGTAGCTGGTTGTGGAAGTTAGAGGACTTTGCTTATAGACGCTTCATCTATCTTGACTCTATATTCAGCATTTATCAGTTGTAGGGAATGTCGCCCATTTCTTTTAGAGTCACTTCATTTATTTCAGTTATTCAGACTTCTAGCATGTAATTAATTCAGGATTCAGACTTGTCATATTATTTTCAGTTGTGGGATTGTTGTGAGGAGTTTTCCTCTAGACTTATTACTATTTGTTGGTTATTTCATTACTTCGTTATGGTGAACGGATTATGTTGTTCTTCCATTATTCTTTTATTGCATGTTAATCAGACTTAACTTAAAATTTGGCAACTTAGTTTTTAAATACTAGGTGGTTAGTAATCATTAAAATGTTTTCGACAGTGATGCTATTAACTAGACCAACTTGGCATTTTGTATTAATTTAATAAAGGAGTAGCTACCCTGTATTTAATTAGTCGGGGTGTCACATGTGGTATCAGAGCATCAGGTTTTAATGTCCTTTAAGATCTGTACGGCTTATTATGTTTCTGCTGAGCTTTCTTTGATGTAGAGCCCTATATTTTAGGACTGTTGTATTCTTTTGTATATGCTATGTTCTTCAGATATTTTGAGTTTATAACTGCAAACTTATAGACTTTACTCTTATTTCTGATGCCTCCACGACTTGCACCACGGGTTCCTAGGAATGCACAGCCCGAGCCACAGCCAGCTCCAGTACAGGGCACCATGAATGCCGCTGAGGTTGCAGCCATTGTAGCCCAAGCGGTAAATGCCGCTCTAGCAGTTGTACAGCAGGAACCACCTCGGGCGCCAGCAGCTGCGCCAGTTCAGGCACTTGCATTCCCGTCTGCTTGGGAACGTGTACGTGATGCTTTTCAGAAAGCACACCCTCTGGAGTTCGCAGGTAGCTCCGATGTTGTGGTTTCTAACCAGTGGAGGAAGGAAATTCAATGGCACCTGAGGATGTATGAGTGCACCGATGTCCAGAAGAAGATACTAGCTACCTTTAAGCTAGTGGGGTCTGCACTGCAGTGGTGGGAGTCTATTACCACCGTGGAGGAGAGAGATACTCTCACTATTCAGGAGTTTTGGATGCGGTTCGACCGTAAATATTTTCCGTCAGCTGTTCACACGGAGATGAGGAGGACGTTGATGAGCCTCAAGCAAGAGGGTAAGACTATGGCCGAGTATGAGGCCGAATTCACTGATCTTCGGAATATTGTTTCGGATGAGATACCGACAGAGGAGAAGAAGATACCGAAATTTACGGACGGGTTGACATGGAGGATTCGTCAGCACTTGTTAGGGAACCTCTCGTTAGCCACTTATTCTGATGTGGTTAATGCTGCATTGCTCCATTTCCAGGATCACCGATTTCACATGGCTGAGAGCAAGAGATCAGGAGAGTCCAGCCATCAGGGCAGGACTGGAGGAAATGGTGCTAGTGGGGCTCAATTTGTTCAGGGGCAGAGGCAGGGTGACCAAGGTTCCCAGCAGGGGGATCATAAGAGGTTCAGATCGGGAAATTTTAGGAACGGACAGGGAGGTTTTAGGCAGGGCCATCAGGGTCCGAATGGCCAGCAAGGGCAAAATGGTCAACAGCAACAGTTTCACCAGGGACAGCAAGGCCAGGGCAGAAATGGTAACGGTCACCAGGGTCGTAATCAGCAGGGGCAGCGAGGGGGAAACTTCCCAGGGAAGTGTTTCATTTGTGGTAAGATTGGCCACAAACGTCAGGAGTGTCCTGATAAGGGTAAGGCCCCACAGCAGCAGCAGCAGGGTGCTCGACACGACCCGCAGAGGCCTATGTTTCCCGCCGCCCTCCCAGCACCACCGCAGATGGATGCATTACCACCCATTCCAGCAGTCCCAGTTCAGCAGGGGCAGCTTCAGTATGGGAGGGTATATCAGCTTCAACAGGCCGCAGCACCACAGAATCCGCCAGCTATTGAGGGTATGTTCTCTATTCATGGGACTATGGGGCGTATTTTGTTTGACACGGGGGCTACACACTGTTTTATTGCTATGATATTTTCACGCCCCATTGGGTTGTTAGACACCGTCGAGAGTACGGTTACTTGTGTAGATTCGCCGTTGAGTAGGGGTTCCATGATTTCCCTTGTATGTAGAGGCGTGAGTATAGATATCGGAATGTTTACTTTACCCGCAGATATGCTAGTATTAGATATGACTGAGTATGATGCCATTATTGGTATGGATTGGCTAGTTGCGTACCGAGCCATGATTGACTGTTTCAGTAGGAGTATTATCTTTGCCATTCCCGGGTAGGAGATGTTTTTAGTGGCGATGCCTCGTCCTGAGGGAGGATCGTCCACTCATCTGTACTATATAGAGGAGGAGACCTCTAAAGAAGTGGTGATACCACTTGATTCGATTTCGGCTGTTTGAGAGTTTGTCGACGTATTTCAGGATATACCTGGATTACCTCCGAGTAGAGAGATAGATTTTGTGATCGACTTGACGCTGGGCAGTCGGCCTATTACCCGCGCGCCTTACCGTATGGATCCAGCTGAGATGCGAGAGTTACGGGATCAGATTGAGCAGTTGTTGCGTCAGGGGTTCATACGGAGGAGTACTTCGCCGTGGGGTGCCCCTGTATTGTTCATGAAGAAGAGAGATGGTTCATTGAGATTGTGTGTGGACTACCGGGAGTTGAACAAGGTCACGATACGGAATAAGTATCCGTTGCCTCGAATCGATGACCTATTTGACCAGTTGAGAGGAGCCTCTTTCTTCTCAAATATTGATTTGTGATCTGGATACCATCAGTTGCATATCAGGGAGGAGGACGTCTCGAAGACTGCGTTCTTATCGAGATATGGTTCTTACGAGTTTCGGGTTATGCCTTTTGGTTTGACAAATGCTCCAACCGTGTTTATGGACTTGATGAATAGGGTGTTCAGAGATTTCCTAGATCAGTTTGTCATTGTCTTCATTGATGATATTCTGGTTTACTCCCAGACAGAGGAGGAGCACGCCGAGCATTTGAAGCAAGTTTTGCAGACGCTACGTCTGAACGAGCTGTATGCAAAGTATGAGAAGTGCGGGTTTTGGCTGAAGAAGGTCCAGTTTTTGGGACACATTATTTCCAACCGGGGGATATCTGTTGATCCGGGGAAGGTATCCGCGGTGAGGGAGTGGGGACAGCCCACGACGCCTACAAAGATCCGTAGTTTCTTGGGTCTAGAAGGATACTACAGGAGGTTCATTCGGGGATTTTCGAAGATAGCGGGTCCTTTGACACATCTGACTCGTAAGGGTGTGCCATTCATCTGGAGTGATGCCTGTCAGTTGGCATTTGACGAGTTGAAGGATAAGTTGACCTCAGCACCTGTGTTAGCATTGCCGAGACCGAGAGTTGAGTATCTAATCTACACCGGTGTGTCCTTACAAGGACTTGGAGGTGTATTGCAGCAGGAGAGTCAGGCCATAGCTTATGCTTCCCGTAAGCTAAAGCCTCACGAGAAGAATTACCCCACCCATGACTTGGAGTTGGCCGCAGTTGTATTTGCCCTTCGGATATGGAGACATTATCTTTTGGGGGAGAAGTTTCGATTGTTCACAGACCACAAGTCCCTACAGTACCTATTCACGCAAAAGGAGTTGAATATGCGGCAGCGAAGGTGGCTTGAGTTTGTGAAGGATTATCAGTTGGATATCCAGTATCACCCGGGGAAGGCTAACGAGGTAGCAGACGCTTTGAGCCGTAGGCCAGTAGATGAGGTGGCAGGGGTGTGGATGGACAAATGGAAGGAGTTAGGACACCAGGATGCAGTGGCCCGATCATTCATGTCTGTGATGACTGTTACACCGCAGATTGTCACGACGGTAGTAAGGGCACAGGCAAATGACTCATTCTGTCAGGAGCAGATAGTTCGATTATTGGCAGAGGGAGACGAATCCTATACCGTTAGCTCAGACGGGGGATTACGCTTCAATGGGAGATTGGTAGTTTCGGAAGGGGAGGAATTGCGGCACAAGGTGATGGCAGAGTCGCACGGCTCACGGTTCGCGGTACATCCAAGTGGGGACAAAATGTACCAAGACATGAGACGACAATATTGGTGGAGCGGGATGAAGAGAGATATTGTTGTGTTTGTTTCGAAATGCGCCACTTGTCAGCTAGTAAAAGTGGATCATCAGAGACCGACAGGACTTCTACAGCCATTGGAGGTCCCGATGTGGATGTGGGAGAGCATATCCATGGACTTTATCACGGGGTTACCTACGTCACAAAGAGGTCACGACTCCATTTGGGTAATTGTGGACAGGTTGACCAAAGTCGCTCATTTTCTACCCGTAAGGACAGACTACACTACGGGACAGTATGCCCAGCTCTTTATTGCAAAGATAGTGAGACTTCATGGTGTGCCCCTAAATATCGTGTCTGACCGAGACAAGATATTTGTTTCACTGTTTTGGAAAATTTTTCAGGAGGCTATGGAAACGGAATTGCGGTTGAGTACGGCATATCACCCGCAGACCGATGTGTAGATTGAGCGTACAAATCGGATGTTGGAGGACATGTTGCATTTGAGCATCATTGATTTCGGGGGTGGATGGGAGTAGTATCTTCCACTGGTAGAGTTTGCTTACAACAACTCCTACTAGTTCACCATTGGCATGGCTCCATTTGAGGCGTTATACGGTAGACCTTGTCGTTCCCCAGCATGTTGGTTGAAGGTGGGGGACAACAAGCTACTTGGGCCAGAAGTGATTCAGGATACATCGGCGAGGATAAAATTGATACGAAGTCTCATTCGGGTAGCTCAAGATCGGCAGAAGAGCTATGCTGATGGGAAGAGGTTCTTCAGGGAGTTCAAAGTGGGGGACTAGGTTTTACTCAGAGTATCTCCTATGAAGGGGATTATGCGATTTGGGAAGAAGTGGAAGTTGGCACCGAGATACGTGGGGCCATTCCCTATCATTGAGCGGATTGGGTCTGTTGCATATAGACTTGGGTTCCCGGAGCATTTACGCCGGATTCATGACGTGTTTCATATTTCCTCGCTAAGGAAATATCTTAGAGACGATTTGGCTCATTCTCACATTGCTTTGGAGGACATCGACCTTCAGCCTGATTGCTCCTACGAGGAGGGGCCGATTGCTATTTTGGACCGAAGTGAGAGGAAACTGCGGTCAAAGATAGTCCCGTTAGTGCGTGTTCAGTGGCGACATCATAATGTCGAGGAGTCCACATGGGAGCGCGAGGATGAGATGCGCGAACGTTATCCAGAGTTGTTCTTACCAGGTACTTTCTAGTTCCGAATTTCGGGACGAAATTCAACTGTTAGGGGGGAAGTATGTAATACCCCGTATTTTTATGATATTTATTTATGGGATTAATTAAATTATATGTGAATTAATTAGGATAAAATATTAACGAGATGTGAGTTAGTATTTGATTATAATGTGTATATATGGCAATATATGAATATTGGAACTATTGAAATTGTCGCGAGATTAAAATACGACAATTTGAGAAATTTTGTTGGGACGCGCATGACAGTCGCGTCAGGAATATATTTATTTGAATTAAAAAGTGAATTTTATTTTTATCACCTGTATGGTCATTTTGAGTGCACCAACGAGTCCGGAAGGGTAGAAATAGTCAGAAAACGGTAGCCGGGGGTTTAGTTTGGGTCCCGGGGCATTTTTAGGCCATACCGGCAACCCAAAAGGGTAGTTTGGTAATTTCGAAAATTGGGTAATTAAAACCCACGAAAATTAGAGTTAAAGATCTGACTTAGTCTTAACCCACTAGGCCATTTCCAACCCCAATTTAGGTAGTGGGCTACGGGAGAAGTTAGAAACTTTAAAACTTGGCAAAAACCAACCCCACCTCCATTATCACCTTGAGAAGAACTTGTAGAGAGAGAGAGAAAGAGGAGAATTCTGCAGAGAGAGAGAGAGGACAGATTCAACCTCAAATTCAGAGAAAGATTAAGGCAAGTGGTTTAATTACAATTGATTCAATGCTATGCTTTTCCATGTTTAGGAAATTATCAAATTTATCTTGGAAGATTGATTAGACCCATGAATTTGAAGATGTAAAACTATGAACTATGTTAGGGACTGCATGTAGAAACATTCTGGACGAATTATGAATTCAGAATTATGACCCTTGATGATTTAAAAACGGATTTAAGAAGAGATTTATTAATGTTCTTGAAAGAAATAGGAAACTAGGGTTCTTAATGAAGTTTTGATCCAAACAAAGTCCTTGGTTGATGAATTATTGGTTTTAGAACGTTAACAATGTTGTAGGATGGTTGTATGATGATATTATAACGTTATATTAGAGTTTCATGCATTAGAACGATGTTTTGTGATGATTTGAAACATGCAAAATGAAGCAGTCCGGAGCCATACCTGGTGCGTTCGATCGATCGACATTCATCAGTCGATCGATCGACCACCATCGATCGATCGAAGGTAAAGGTTGATCGATCGACCTTCCCAGAAGGAGTAAAGTTTTCCTTATTTAAATTTTAATAATGTTAACCCTTGGAAAATATTATTGGAGACCTTATGAATACCCTTAAACTTAAGGAAGACCAGTAGGCATGGCTATGAAATTTGGACCTTAATTAGGATTCAATTTGAGGAATTATTCTAAATCTAATGGAATTCGATGAGTGAGATAATATTTGGGTTAAAAGTGTAAATTGGAATAGTTGATGAAATGAGGTTCGGGGAAGAAGTAAGGACCTTAAGAAGGATGATGTTATTTGGGGGAATAATAGGAACTTAATAATCTATTTAAGATAGGTTTTAAGTATAAGAACTATGACGTGTGACGTGTCGACAGTTTAAACTCTATATTATCGGGAGACTTAAAGTATATAAAATTGGAATAATGGTATAAGGATATAGAGTATACCTTTATTAGTATTGAGATATCTAAGATGTGTGAATGCTTAGCATATGATTTTTATGTGTATGACATACCTACCATACTTGCTATCACGGGAGGTTTATGTTCGCTTAGGGCCATCTAATCTTTGTGTTGCCCGGATTTAGATTGGTACCTCGAGGACATAGTTCAAGAGAATGACTTATTTGTGAGTTAATAAGCCAGCTGACTATGGAGCGTAGGTATGTATGTGACCATGGATATGTTGAATTATGTTCGCCTCCATTTATGTGTGTGGTGTTTATTCCAACAATTCCTGAGAGATTCGGAATTTGTAATCCTTATGTACGTGATGTACCGGGATGGATAGCAGAGTATGTGTGCACCGAAGCTTAGCCTCGGGGTGCTTGTATTGTATATTTATGATGTGAATAATATACGGAAAATGAAAAGGAAATGTGTTATGTGGAATTGTGAGTATAGTTATTGTAACGTTGTGAAAAGATAAAAGGGGACAAATATCATTAAATGGTTTTGTTAATAATTGGGAATCTGAGAATTAAAGTAGAACTCTCTATTTAATTGTTAAGGTTGGAATTAAAACGTGAACCGAGTATAAGTGTTAGAAGCTCTTTTGAACTAGATAGTTATGAGAAAACTCATGAATGGGTACAGGAACGTTAGGAGTGCACAGTTAGACGAGAGGTGAGTATTTCACGTGAGAGCACGTCCTAACATGTATTTTGCATTCATTATTTTAAATGTTATTAAAGCACTTGCTATTTTTAAAATACTCTCCACTTTCGGGCTCTGACCCGTTTGCTTTCAAATCTATCTTTTTTGTAAAAACCATTTTAGGTGCCCAGCCACAAGGACACCATGCTTAGGATCCTCATTCAGGTGATGAGCTGTAGCTGGTTGTGGAAGTTAGAGGACTTTGCTTATAGATGCTTCATCTATCTTGACTCTATATTCAGCATTTATCAGTTGTAGGGCATGTCGCCCATTTCTTTTAGAGTCACTTCATTTATTTCAGTTATTCAGACTTCTGGCATGTAATTAATTCAGGATTCAGACTTGTCATATTATTTTCAGTTGTGGGATTGTTGTGAGGAGTTTCCTCCGGACTTATTACTATTTGTTGGTTATTTCATTACTTCGTTATGGTGAATGGATTATGTTGTTTTTCCATTATTCTTTTATTGCATGTTAATCAGACTTAACTTAAAATTTGGCAACTTACTTTTTAAATACTAGGTGGTTAGTAATCATTAAAATGTTTTCGACAGTGATGCTATTAACTAGACCAACTTGGCATTTTGTATTAATTTAATAAAGGAGTAACTACTCGGTATTTAATTAGTCGGGCTGTCACACCATGTTAGAATAGGATTTTCTTTGGGATTATGAACTTATGAATTTGGGATTAAAATGATTGATAAATCTTGTTTAATGGATATGCAAATTCATATATTTGATTATTCATATGTAGAGGTTATGAACATGATGAACTTGTTAGGATGAACATATAGAAAGAAAATATATTTTTATAGAAAAAATGGAAAATGATGATAGGTATTGCATGTAGAAAATCCTACTTGTGATTGAATATAAGATTTGATGATTTAGAAAAGGAATCATAATTCTAAACTTTTGGTTTTTAAGGTGTATCAAAATGGAGAATTTAGATAAATGAAGTTTTGAGGGTTAATTGGGTTTTATGTTAATTCTCATATAAACTTGGTGATTTAGATGTTTTTACTTGTCTTATAATTACCCATAATCATGTAGAAATGATGTTGAGTTATTTGGGATTCGTTAGAATATAACTCGTGTGAGTTTGGGTGAAAGAAAATGGATAAAACGCATGAATTTTTTCAAAAGATAACGAACATTGTATGCTAATGTTAGAACTGTTCTAAGGGGAAATTGGCAGTGTGATGGCAAATATTCGTATAAAATCACGTTATGCACAGCTTTGGAGTTTTAAGTTTTTCCAAAATTGGAGCAGAAATGCCTCAAATTGTAATTTTATACTTCTGGGAAGAATGTACCTTTATCGAAAAAAAACTTTGGAAAATGGTAATTTGGCCCATGATGAGTTTTTATTAATTTTGGTACATTAACAAGGAGCAAGGGACTATGCTTAATGTTGGAAAATTATTTGGATTTGTAGATTAAATTTTGTGAAAGATATATACATAATTATATTACGATTTAGAGGAGAATAATTGTTATATCAAGTACGGGTAATATTTATGATATATTTACGGGTACTTGGATCGGATAAAATACTATGTGAGTGATAACTACATAATAAAATATACGATAATAATCATGATTAACAAGTATGGGTGGTTCGAGAAATACGAAGGGTACTAGGGATAGGATGAATTCCTAATATGATATAGGTCGTGTGAGTACCTAACACTAAATAGGTAGATGATAATGCTTATTTAATTGATTAATGATTATGTGTATGGCATACCTAGCTTACTTTCTATCGGGTGAGATCCGCGCGTGAGGGCAGTCACATCCCGATGACCCTATATGGGGGGATCTTTGACTTGTCGCTCGAGAACATAGGACTTAGGTCGATTATCGTTAGTGAGAACAACGGTATAGAATGGTTATTTGGGTGCGTAGGTATACGTGTAGACCAAAGGCTTAGGACTATGTTCGCCTCCATTATTTGTGATTTAATATTTGTGGTTTGAGGGATCTTTATCGAACCTATAGTCCCATATACAGTGATGAGATGTAATGGGCATGATAGCAGAGTAATGCAGCACCGCACCTATGTCTCGGGGTGCAGTATTGCATATATTTATTAGAGTGAATGTATATATATACATATGATGATATCTACTATGTGACTAAAGTAGAATTAAAAGTTAATGATATCTAGAATTAATTAAGTATGATAACACTTAATTGAATTGAATTAATAAGGGACTTATCCATATTGAATCTAAATGGATACATATGATAATTATTACTTGTATTGCGAAAGTAATTTGTGGGAATGAATTAGGATATGGTTAGTGGATACACTGGGATGAACTAGTTAGCATGAGACTGTAACTAGTATGGTTTAGAGGTGCGATAGGCGTGCACTCTAGATGAGAGGTGAGAATTTCAAGAGAGAGTCAGATAAGCTAACATGTATATAATAACTATTGAATCTAGCATTTATTCATTTGCTGTTTTTAAAACTGTTTTCACTTCGGGCTCTGACACGTTTACTTGCACATTCTAATCCCTCTCTCTCTCTCTATATATATATATATATATATATATATATATATATATCATCTGTCCAGCCACAAGGACGCCAGCCATAGAGGATTGGTTCTATTGACGATGTTATGGATGCTATGGAGTTGTGAACCTTATTTAGACGCTTTCATATTCTTGATTCATATTCTGTAATAGTTGATCTATCATTTAGGGCATGTCTCCCAAGAGGATTCTAGTTATTTCCTTTCTATCTTAGTCGAATTATATTCTTATGTCAGTTTGGTATTGTTGGGATTATTGTATTATGATATTTTTATTGGAAAGTTTATTCCAATTGAATTTAAATTCCATTGCAATGTCTATTTCAGTTATTATTTGTTGTGTGAATGGTTTGTATTAAATGTTTTATTTATTAAAATAGAATTTTTATTGAATTAAAATTGGAAAGTTTTTAACACCTGTGTAATTAAGTATTAGCTGATTGTAACATGTTTTCGACAGTGATGCTAAGATTGATCCAGCTGTATATTATGATTTAATTTGGTATGGGACTGATCACCTGGTAATTAATTAGCGGGGTATCACAAGTGTGTTCCTAATGATTTTATCTATATGAAAAAGGGTGATATGATTCGATGATTAATGGATCACTTTTCATTGCCATGGATCATGATATGTTCGAGTCCTCGGAGTGAGCAATCTTTAAGGTATGTGTGAAACCACTTTACCCTAGTACTGAATATGTGTGAAACCCTATTAGATATACCTTAAAAACTTCAAACGTTCCTTGTCATCGATATCTTGGGAGCAAGAGAGAAATTGTTTGATATACCAGATGGGTGGGTGAAAAAAGTGAGAATTAATTATGAACTTCACTCGAGGAAGTGATTTCTCCAAAGTACTAACATCCAAGGGATAACCGACTTTTTGTGAATACGATCCTCTCTTTTTAGTTGAACGATATTTTAAGGTATGGACATCATCTCGGTTAACCTCCCTTGATCTCATGGGTATATGGTTTAAAAAATATTAAAACCAAAACTATGTAGTGCATCATGTAAAAAAGGTAATCTATATTTTTACAAACATTGATGTTTATTTTATCGCGAGGATCTTCATGCTTACCTATATATTTAGAAAAATGTACAATATTATACATGGGTACACAAGAACGTATTTACACTTTGTGGGAGTCTAAAACTAAGTCCACAAAACAATTATAAAATTTACATAAATTAGTCATGTAAGTAAATGACATTAAGTAGATTAGGAAGAAAACATAAATATAGTTCGATTTTCTTTATTTATCCCCAGTGGAGTCGTCATTGTGGCATTGCGGGCCTCGAGAGAGTGATTAATTCCGCACTCGGGGGAGCTTTGCATCTCGATGATGGATGCTCTAGAGTTCTTGTATCCTGGTATGCTACATCCCCCCGAGGTCGTTTTGTCTATTCAATATGGGTCTGAGTGACTTTCCCCTAGAGGATGTTTGACACCATGTCCAGTTTGACACGAATAACCCTATTTTTGGTCATAGGCCTAAGGCATTTGGTTGGGTTTTTTAGAGTTGCCAATTTATTTTTTACAAAAATAAACAAAATATTTGGGTTATCATTTTTGGACTAATCTAATGTAGGTTTAAGTCTGCGATTATTTTAAAGATTCTTATTACGCGGATTTGAGAATCGAGTTACAAGTGGGAAAAGTATTGGGCACCCCACTTGTTGTTTATGATTCCTTAATTATATGCTTATTATTGCTCTTTACATTAATTGACTATATTTTAGTTATTGTTAGATATGTTTTAGAGACCTTAGGTTGAGAATAACTAAAATGCAGGTAGGTGCTTAGGAAAGAAAATGGTATCTGTGAGAGATGTAAAAATGTCACTTCAATTGGTGTGAGTACATAAGGGAGCTTATGCATGGTTTTGTGCTCATTTATAATGCGAGTCCATTGGTATGTGAGTGAGGGTTTGAGATAGCTTAGCTTTGAGATATTTTGATATCTCTTTCGAGGTTTGAGGGAAGATGGAAAGGTGATATGGGAGATGGGCACATCTTCATTGTGACAGCATATCGAGAGATATAATGTTGAGGCTCGTGATCATGAGAATGACTAGGTATCCAAAAATACTTAGGATCAAAGCCTACTTAGTTAGGTTGGGTATATGCATTTGAGAGTTTGGTGTGGGTTTGTGCTGGACGTTGTGAATATGAGATATTTTATATCTTTTACATTGTGTGGGTGAAAGAGTGTATACGATAGGTGTGAGGTGATTTCATCTTTGTGGGGAAAATATACCACGAGACATATTGTCAAGGCTCGAGCTCACAATAAGGACTTGGAATTGTGCATACGTACTCATGTAGTCACAATATCGAAGACTACATAATTTGGGTTTTCGTATGCATTTGAGCATTTGGTTTGAGTAGGTTTGCGTAGGAAGTCACGGCTTAAGATAGTTTGATATCTCCTTTGTTTTGTACAAAGGAGATAAGGGGCGAGGGTTGATTGTTTTCCATCCTTTAAAATATGCATGCTTGCATTTTAAGAAGATCACAGTTATTTCAATGATTATACTCGCACTTCAATTAAGGCATAATCATGAAATGTATTAACCTTAAAAAATAGTGGATTGCTAAATCATGAGAGTTCTAACACTATGAATATACCTTTTTTACTTAGACATCTTAATGGATAATATTATTTTCAAATTGGTTGATAGATGATCCATGGTTCATATTTCGATTATGTATAATATGTATGCATTCGAGCATTTGTATGGGGTGCATAAGAAATAGCGGCTTAGAGATAGTTTGGTATCTAATTTGTGGTATGTGTAAAAGAGTTTGTAAGGTAGAGATGGGTGCATCTATGTGGGGACAATATATCATGAGACATATTATTGAGGCTCGAGCTCACAGGAAAGCCTCAGTATTCTCCAAAGATAATCGTGTCTCTAGGAGATCAAAGCCTACATAATTTAGGTTTTCATTTGTTCAAACGTGGTGTGTGCAAGTGTAGGGCTTAACCTTGGAGGTAGAGAAGTTATCTGTGGTATAGAGGTTATCTTCAGTGGAGGTTCAGAATGGAAATTCATCACCTGTGGGGAAGTTACTAACTCAAAGGATGTATTGATCATTCAGACTAGTTTGGATTTGTAGTGTTAAGGATGTCATATTCTAGACATCCTCGACTAGGGAGGTAAAGGTATAAGTCGTGGGAGTTTGGACAGTGATGGATGCATACCTAATAAATACTACATCGAGAGACATATTATGAGGCTTGGGCTTCATGAGTTTAGTTCAATATAACATCTTTGCACCCAAGGAGATTTTGGATCAAATACAATGTAAATCTAGTAAGCAAAACATATTTACGCATGTAAGTGATGGGATAACGGTTGTGTTTGATTGATATATTTATATGTTAAAAGTATGTATAATAAGTGTCCGACGTTTGACGAGTATTTGATATGAAAAAATATAGTCGGGATGCCACCGCAGGGACATGCATTGATTGTTTGAATAAGCGGTGGGAGGAGTCGAATTTTAGACTTTGGCTCTTGCAAATTTTTGGACGGACTCGTCTCACGGGCACTATCCTCGGAACGATTTTGAAAATTAATTTTCCATATTTTGTAATAGTCATTGTGGCATTTGATTAGATGAGTCTGTCAAGTAAATTAAAAGAGTTTGCAGGTTCAAAACTTGTTTTTAAAATATAAATTTTGTAAAGTTCATACTTGGTCCCCTAATGAGGGTTGGACTAAAAGTGATAATCATGTATGGAGAGTTTATGACAATATATGGGTTTTCCCCCTGACACGTGAGCAGAGGTTCTTTACACAATATGTATAGAGGGTGTTTGACCAAAAATCCAGGTGGAGTTTCCTTACCCTTATAGCATGACCTAATTTTTCCCCAGGTAGTGTTCCCACTTAAGGTGTCCATGGTGGGCAGAGCTCCATTTAGTCGGGAAGAGCTTCATTTAAAAGTGGCGATGTTCCCAGAATGTGCACATAGGTTTACCTCTATTTTTCTTTTGGATGTGACTTTTCAGAAGTACGAACCTTTCTCAGGACTAAAGAAACTTTCCTAAAGTATGAACTTTCTTAGGGGAAAAGTTAATTCTCAAAAGTACAAATTTCTTCAGCATATTTTAGAATGAGGTCGAGTATCTGTGATGCTGTGGGAAGAATAAAGTGAGAAAATCGAATCTAAGTCGTGTTTTGGTGTCTATTTCAAGGTTGGTGGGTGCCTCTATTGATACGACGCAAATGTTGCGTATTTCACCCGTTAACCTACGCGCTATTAGCACCCACGGGCATCTTACTTCTATATTTATGCTCGTTAACCATACAACCTTCGTTTTCTATGTATACATATTTTTCAGCGGTTAATTGAGCTATTTTAGGTATTTGGATGCTTAGTTTGAAGTTCGGACGCTTTTCGGACAAGTTTTGTCAACTTTTGTAGCTTCGGGGGCATTTTATTAATTTCAGCATTCGGATTTTGATCCCGAACTCATCACAGAAGCTAAAGCCCTTTAATTTCTCTTCGCGTGGCCACCGACGGTGCATGATTTTGATGTATAATGAGGGAGTTATGGCATTTTTAGGATGGTTTTATCTTCAAAATCACACTTAAGGTCACATTCAAGGGCATTTTAATCATTTCAAAATTTCATTTTTTGGCCTAATGTCTTCTTGAATGTTGTATCCCTCTAAGTTTTCTTCGCGTATCCTCCGACCATACCTAATTTCTAGTAATAATGATGAAGTTATGGAATTTTTCGTAAAATTGGACAAAGCTAAGAATTCGACACTGTCAGTTGCGAATCGATTCGGCTGAAAGTCCACAAATTTTATTTTTTAAGGTTGTTTCTGGTTAGGTATATGTACAAAAACATTGTATTAAAGGGAGAAATCATTTTTAGACTTGAGAAGATATTTTTAGGTTAGAGTTTGGAGATTTTTGTTGGAGCTTTCCCTCTCCTCTCTCTTTGGGTTTATACCCATTTATGTAAGTATATTATACTATTCATTATCTTCTTCCTTGTATACATGATTTAATTCCTTACTTTCTTGCTTTGTAGTTATTTTATTGCTTTGATGTATTTGTTATTGGTTGTTTATTTCTTTTTTTTATTTACTTGGGGCCTATGTGGTTTGCAACTATAATTCTATTTTTTGTGTTTAAATATAATTCTGATAAAAATATGTGTTTGACAACTTATTTTTAAACACTGAATTATAATATTTCCGTGTTATAATCAAGTTTTTCAGAAAATAGGTTGAGGGTGTTTTATAACTTCTGTTTTTTATTTTTCAACTCAGAATTATTCATTCTTAATAATTTAATGTATTTATACCTTAATATATAATATACATACATAATACATTAATTTGTGTGTAATTCTTATAATTAAAAATATATATGTACATGTATAGAAAATTACGTATGAAATAATATAAAGTTAAATAATTATTAATAGATACATAATACTTATATATAGTTTTATATATGTATTATTAATGTATAAAATAATATAAAATATACATATAGTACATATGTATTAAAATATATTATCAATTAATATATATATATATATAATTTTCTAGGGAATTATACATACATTATATATATATATATATATATATATATATATATATATATATATATATATATATATATATATATATATATATATATATATATATATATATATATATATATATCTGTGTGTGTGTGTGTGTGTGTAATAAAAATATACATGTTTGTCAATTTTGTCAAATTAAAAAAAAAACTGTATTTAAAGACAAGTTTACCAAACGCACAGTAATAATTATAAACACAAAAAACTAAATTTTAAAACTGTATTAAAAAATAACGTTTAAATCGAAATTTTTGAATAGAGAACCAAACGGACCTTTAGTAGTTGTTTTAATTAATTTATCTATGTGTAGTGAGTATTTGAATAGGGTTTGGGTCGTGTGTCCGCCATTGATGGGCGTCAAGCTCCGAAAATTAGGTTTTTCGTAAAATTATATTTAATTGAAACATCGCATATTAAAGTCAGATTATTATGCGTTTAACTTTCTTTGTCACGCAACGTTAGTGTTTATAGGGATAATCCGAATTTAATCCGCGTGTGACCATTTTTTATTAATTATTTGATGTCGTAACTTTGGGTTAAATTCCTTCTTGTGTGATGTTTATAATTAACTAAAAATGCTCCGTTAAATATTTTCGAATCGAAATTATAATTATTAGTTGTTTAGCCCATGGTCGGTATGCGATCCCGACTCTCGTTTTAATTAGTTGTGATTTAGCGTTAACTTCTTATTTTTTCTTTTTCACCATTTCAACTCATCACCTTTTACACTTTTATTTTTGAAGTAGCAAAATAATTAAAATCTAAAATCAAATCACTCCCTATGGATTTCTTACGATACCCGATTTATCGATGTGCTTGCTTGTCAAGTGTAGTTGTAGCTTAGTTTTTTTTCATTAAGTCACCGAACCGATAACAACGATTTACGTATTACACGACGCACGATTCGTGCTTGACCAAAATGGCGCCGTTGCCGGGGTGTGTGTTTTAGATTGTAATTATTTTATTATTTCATAGTATTTTTTCCTTTCCTATTTGTATTCTTTGTTTTAACCTTTTTTGCAGGATTTGCATACTTGAGCGCTTAGAAACGTTGATTCTCAACCGCGCACCTATTCATCGGATTCTTCATCTATGCACAATTTAGTAATCATGTCTTTCTTTAATAGTTATTACGGTCATTCTAATGATTCTTACTTTGGGGATAGTTTTCATGTTTTCCATTTTAAAGATTTCCTTGAGATTCAAAGACTTGAAAACAATTATCAGAATGAAAATTGTTATTGGGAGCTTGAGTTGGATTCATTATTCGAATCCAGTAACAATTCTTCTTCCGATGAATGTGAAGAAGAATTTTAACAAAATGAGGAATCCGAGGAAGCTTACTTTGGAAGAAACTTTTCTTCTTTACTCCCAAGGTTTGAAAAGCTTAAATGGTGCTTGATCGAGACATGGAGTACTTTGCGATGAGATGAATTCTTGTGCACAAAACAACGAGGAGGTCAAAACTTGTGTTTCACCTCAATTTTTCAAAGAATTTTTCATCGAATGTGAATCTCTCCCCCCCCCCCCCCCCCCTCCCCACCAAATTCAATCTCCTTCCGACAATATGTTGATGGATATTGAATATATTTCATTACCATATATGTTTTTCGTCATTGAACCATTAAAATCACCGGTGGATTCCTATGAGTCGGTAGAAACTTTTAAAACTTCTAAACTTTTTGTGGATGAGGACTTCTTGCCGGACTTGTTTTTGATGGATGTTATCCCCACGTGTGCACCATCTCCCATTCCAATTGAAAAATCTTTGGGAGATGAGTCAATTTTTCTTGGACCTCAAGTGTACCTTTCCCCCTTATTATCCAAATCCCCCATCACCCGCCCAAAATTTCATATTGACAATTCCGTCGTTCAAACGGAACTCATATTTTTCGGGAGGAATGATTTCTTTGGAGGGTCCACCATTGATCTTTCAAAGTCAAAATGTAGTTTGGGTGGATCCTAAAAAATTTAGACTTCTAGTTTATAATTAGTGTGGAGTCTAAATAGTAGGTTGTAAATAGTTAACTTTTTATTATTTCATCCTTTCTTTAGTTTTTCTTTCTTTTTATATTTAGTCTAGTGTAATTAGTTAAATTTTTATTATTTTTTTTGCTATGCTCGGTACTAACTTGTTTTGTAGGTTTGATTAGACTTGTGCTTATGAGAATCGCTACAATTTTGGGTAATATCATTCTTTTCCTATCTTTGTATTGTGTTATTAATGCGCATTGAGGACAATGCAAGATTTAAGTTAGGGGTGTGGGATATTTTATCCATTTATTTGTTTTGTCCATGGATTTTATCACATGTTTGTTACTAAGTATACCTTTTTGTTAAAATTGAAAAAATTTCAAAAATATTTTTTTCTTTTTTCTCCTTTGTTGGACATTTTACCCTTGTTTTCGATGATAAATTTTAATAAATGCCTGATCCAATTGACAACTCAATGAAGCATTTTTCTCGATTTTAAAACTTATTAGACTTTAGTCCTCAAATCATTGATATTATGAATAACTTCATGAATTAAACTTTAATCCCATGAGCAAAGTCATTTTTCTTGTTATATTGATTTGGTTTAAGATTTATATAACTCGGTAATCTTTTGTTGCATTGTATATACTTGCACCGAGTGTGATTTGGAATTTTCTTCATTTGTGAATGTATAAAATATTCTTTCCTCATTAAAAATGCTAAATTCATCGGTAATCTCACTTTTCTTTCATTAATCGTTCATTAATTGAGTTTATATCTTGAAATGTGTTACTTGAGCATGATTTTCAAATTGTTTTAACTTGAGAATTGCGTAAATCTTATAAAATGATCATAGGCAATCTTTGTTATATCTCCCATATTAGCCTTAAACTCACCTTATTCCCCAACTCAACCCCTTTGAGCCTAATATTAGCCTTTCGTTTCATTACCCCAATTCCCATAACCAACTCCTAATTGGAGTTAAAACCATATGTATTACCTTCCATGTCTTTGTTTGGAATCTTGCTTAGGATTGAATGATGTTCATGTTAACGTCGTTGCAATTTAGTCATGTAAGAGTGTGATAAGTGAAGAAAAGAAAGTATTGAAAAATAAAAGAAAAAGGAAAAAGAAAAAGAAAAGAAAAGAAAAGAAAAGAAAAGAAAGCATGAGAAAATGAAGAAAAGAAAAGAAAAGAGGAAGTTATATATGTGATGTATAGTTCGAATAACCTTTGATTACTCTTCTATTGTTATATTTAATGCTTGTTTTGGAAATCATTTTCCATTTTGAAATTGCCCGGAATCTTCCATTATCCCGAGTTTTCATCCCGTAATACTTTGAATCCGTATACATAGATTTCATTTCGTAACTTAATCTCAAACCCATATTGCAACCCTATAAAGACTTATGTAATCCTAGGGTGAGTTCAATTTGAAAGTTTAAATAGATTTGATAAAATGTGAAAATGCATTTTACCTCTTTTAATGAGATGTATCTTTCATTGAGATTACAGTTTTTAATTTCCTATATAGTACTCTTCATTTGTGACATGTGTGCGGCCTAGTTTCCATTTACATTTACTCTTTATGCCCGCATGTCCCGTGTATTACCTCCATTTTCATTGTGAATTCATTTGTTGAGTGTAACATCTGGTGAGGATTGATATATGCATTATTTTATGTTTATCCGATTTAGAAAAGTTTTTGCCAAATCATACTTTGCATGTGCTCTCCGCCTCCCACTTTTAAAGTTTCAATTCTATGAGGTGCATTCAACCTATTAATAACAATGGACTTTAGCTTCAATTCGTTCAATATGCTAATAACGCATTTGAAATCTTTTTCATTGTTGTTGAGTTTGTTACATGTTGGGTTGGGAATATTTTGAGAAAACTATATGATGTTTGTGGGTTTCATCCCTGAAAACCCTCACGAGACGACACTCGTCCACGAGTTTAATGGCTTATTGCATACGCTAAAGGCAATCGTTTACCCGTGAAAGTGGCATTTATCCCTTTTGTACGTATCTACTTTTTTGTTATTTACTTTTTGTTCTTCTTGTTTCCAATTTCATTTCTAGGGACTAGCAATGTGTAAGTTAGGGGGTGTGATACGACGCAAATATTGCGTATTTTCCCCTTTAACCTACGCATTATTAGCCCCCTCGGGCATCTTAATTATTATATTTATGCTCATTAACTAGACAACCTACGTTTTCTATATATACCTGTTTTCAAGGGTTAATTGAGCTTTTCTAGGTATTTGGATGCTTCGTATGAAGTTCGGACACTTTTCGAAAATGCTTTGTCGACTTTTGCAGCTTCGGGGGCATTTTAGTAATTTTATCATTCAGATTTTGATACCACACTCTTCATAGAAGTTGAAGCCCTTTGATTTCTATTCGCGTGGCCGCCAAATGTATAGGATTTCAATGTATAATGAGGGAGTTATGGCATTTTTCGAATTGTTTTATCTTCAAAATCACACGCAAGGGCATTTCAGTCATTTCATAATTTCATTTTTGGCCTAATTTGTTCTTGAATGTTGTATTCCTCTGAGTTATCTTCACATAGACTATGACCGTGCCTAATTCCGAGTTATAACGAAGAAGTTACGAAATTTTCCGTAAAGTTGGACAAATATGAGAATTCACCATTGTTCGTTGCAAATCGATTCGGACAATGCGAATCGATTCGGGTGAAAGTCCAGAAATTTCATTGTTTAAGTTTTGTTTTTGGGTATATGTAAAAAAAACATTGTATTAATAGGGGAAATCATTTTTAGATTTGAGAAGATCATTTTTAGGTTAGAGTTTGGGGATTTTTATTGGAGCTTTCCCTCTCCTCTCTCTTTGGGTTTATACCCATTTGCGTATGTATATTATACTATTCATTATCTTCATCCTTTTATGCATGCTTTAATTCCTTGCTTGCTTGCTTTGTAGTTAGTTTATTGCTTTGATTTATTTGTTTTTGGTTGTTTATTTCTTATTTTCATTTACTTAGTAGTTGATTTGTTAATTTATCCATGTGTAGTGAGTAGTTAAATAGGGTTTGGGCCGTGTGTCTTCCATTGATGGGCGTCGAGATCCGAAAATTTGGTTTTGCATAAAATTAATTTAATAAAAACTTCTTGTATTAAAGTCGTATTATTATGCGTTTAACTTTCTTTGTCACGCAACGTTAGTGTTTATAGCGATAATCCGAATTTAATCCGCGTGTGACCATTTTTTATTAAATTTTTTTATGTCACAACTTTGGGTTAAATTACTTCTTCTGTGATGTTTATAATTAACTAAAAATTCTTGGTTAAATGTTTTCGAATCAAAATTCTAATTATTAGTTGTTTAGCCCATGGCGGGGACGCGATCGCGACTCTCGTTTGAATTAGTTGTTTAGTGTTAACTTCTTATTTTTCCTTTTTCACCATTTCAAGCCATCACCTTTTACACTTTTATTTTTGAAGTAGGAAAATAATTAAAATTTCAAATTCAATCACTTTCTGTGGATTTGTTACAATACCCAACTCACCGCTGTGCTTTCTTATCAAGTGTAATTGTAGCTTAGGTTTTTTTGCATTGAGTCGCCGAATCGAAAATAACGATTTGCGTATTACACGACGCACTGTTCA
The DNA here is from genome assembly GCA_949130495.1 of Sambucus nigra. NCBI lineage: Eukaryota > Viridiplantae > Streptophyta > Magnoliopsida > Dipsacales > Adoxaceae > Sambucus > Sambucus nigra. Next base: position 159,882,114 of record OX422209.1, on the reverse strand, counting down.
CGCTTGATCATCAATTTATAGGGGTCTTCATCTGTAAGGACATTTTTGTCCATTATCAATTTGTATGTCGTAAGCCGTTACACTATTGAAGAAATTCATGATCGCATCTACATCAACGGATCCGAATATCAAAGAATCTTCATCTTGGAATCAGTTTTCTGGTAAACCGGACCGATCCGCCCATTTGGAAAAAGAACCGATGCGCCGTCATACCGAAACGATCTGCCTTCATACCAGATCAATCCACTTTGCATCAAAAATAGAGAACCTTGGATCGAAGCCGAACCTAAGAACCCCTTTGAGAAAATGAACCGATCCGAGGTCAGATTGATCCGCCTCCAAAAATGGACCGATCCGCTCCTGATAAAATCGAACAAATTAGTTTGAGATTTTATCAGATCAAAGTTTCCTTTATAAACCAACTTCGGGGATTTGTTTTGTAAGACTTTTGGAGACGAATTTAAGAGTCCTAATTACTCTAGTCTTCACGTTTTTGAGTTCCCAAACTCATGTTTTGATTCACATACCATTGCCATATCTTTGTGAATTCTTTTTGAAACCCTAAAACACAAGCTTTGTCTTTGGTTCATCTTTGTGGGGAGATATTTTCAACCGAGGGTTGCGTGTCATTGCTGAGAGAGTCTCTACAAACTTTTATGGTTGCGTGTCATTGAGGAGTGCTGCGGTTCTTCCTTTGCTGTTTGGACTGAGGTTCATGTGGGTTCGCTGCGTGTGGATTCTTTGCTGATGACACCGACCGATGCCTGCGGGTATTTGTGTGTTACTCTATTTCATTGTAATCAGTGTAAGTTGAGATTTACTTATTATAGTGAAATAAAAGGTTTTGCCCCTTTGGGGGATTTTTCCTTAATTCTGTGTGGCATGTTTTATTTATGGTTTGACACACGAACACATGTAGTTGTTTGTTTGTGGGTTGTTTCTAAATAGACTCTAATTAAATAAGGGTTACTTGAAAACTTGCGAACTGAATTGAAATCGGTATCACACACCTTCTCAAATTGGTATCAGAGCAGGTTACGCTAATTTTTCGCGTATTCCTATTTTCTGCAAAATTTGTGTGATATTGATTTTTTTTTTAAATCAAGTTTGTGAATATTCGCAATTTTTCCTATAGAGCACTTATATAATCAGATGCCTATTTTTGACAGGTCTAATTATGCCTACTGGAAAGCTCGTATGAAATCGATTTATAATCTATTGACGAGCATGTTTGGTTAATTTGCGAAAATGGTTGGACTCCTCCCACGGTCATCGTTAATAACGTCACCTCTCTAAAACCCGTGTCAGCCTGGACTGAAGATGATTATAAATTGTCAAATTTTAATTCCCGTAGTCTGAGTGCTATTTCTGGAGCAGTATCTCCTGATGAGTTTCGTCGTATTATGACATGCACCATGTGTAAAGCGGCTTGGGATGTTTTGAAATTGACACATGAGGGTACGAACGTGGTTAAAGAATCTAAATTACAAAATTTGGCCACCCAATTTGAGACTATCACCATGTCTGAGTCTAAATGCTTTGATGATTTTTATGCACGTTTGTCGGACATTATTAACACAAGTTTTAATTTGGGTGAGGTGATTGATAACACGCGTGTCGTTAAAAAGATTTTGAGATCTCTCCCAAAACTCTTTATTCCTAAAGTCACTGTGTTGAACTCTTTGGGAAATTTGAAATCACTTAAGTTGGAAGAACTTGTAGGAGATCTTCAAACCTATGAGATTGACATGTTTCCCAAAACCATTAAGGCTAAGGATAATGGCATTGCTTTAAAGACTTGGTTTAAGAAAAAGAAAGAAAAAGTTTGTGAGTCTGATTCTGAGGGAGATTTTGATTTTAATGATATGGCCTTGTTTGTGAAAAACTTTAAAAAATTTCTCAACATAAAAAAAATAATTCTTCCAATAAAAAGAATTTTTTTGAGAAAAATAAAAAGAAAGGAAAGGCCAAGGAAAGTGGTGATAGAGAAAAAGAGAATGACTCCAATGAGGAGTGTGGAGAAGATTTTGAGAACATCACTTGTTTTGAATGTAGGGGTAAGGGGAATAAGTCGTTTGAGTGTCCTATGTGTCTTAGAAAGAAAGGGAAGAAAGTAGCCATGCCTGCCACACTTAGTGATGATGAGGAAGATGATTCGGATAAAGGTTTAGCACATGGGATGGTTGTCTCTTTTTCTAGTCGTGTGAGCACACCCACTTTATCTCATGAGAGTGCACATGAGAGCAATGATAGTGATTTGTGTTCTTCGAGTGAGGAAGAAAGCGAAAGTGAGAGTGGAGATGAAAGTGAGCTCCAAAAATGTTTTAAAGATTTTTACAACGAGACCTTGAAAACAAAGAAGTATAATCAAGATTTAGATCATCGGGTTTTATATTTGGAGAGAGAAAAGGAGGTTTTGATAAAGGAGAAGTTTGATTTGACCAACACGTTGTCTAGTCTGACGACACGAGTATCCCAACTCGAGAGTGATCTCGAACGTGTTCGGGAGGTCAAAGTCAATTTTGAGAATGCACCTAATAAGATTGAAAAGGTGGTTCTTAAGGGTAAAGGTAAGAATTTAGGAATAAGTCATGACGTTGCTTCTACTTCCAAATTAGCCCCCAAGACGGTTCCCACTTTAGTGTTAGATTCACGTAAGTCTCACCTAACCCACCTAGGCGTCCCATTCCTATTAGGAGAGTGCGTCCTAGTGTTTTTGGGAGAGGTGTTCCCAGGCCTATTTATGTTTGTTCACATTGTAAGAGGAGAGGTCACCTTAAGGATTTTTGTTTTAAGTTGGGTTATGTGTCACGTTTTGCTTCTACATGTGTTTCTGACACACATGCACCCACACATGATACTTTACATGCTCCCAGAGACTACATGAGAGAGTTTGCACATTTAGGTGAGCACGTTAGGTTTTTAGTCAAAACTTCACAAGATTTGATGGAGGTTTTTCATAAGTTGTCATCACCTTTGAGAAACCCCTTCCTAACCTAATGATTGAGGTTTGACTTGTTTACTAGCATAGGATATGTTTCATGATGATATTTTGTGCCTATTTCTAGTATGTATCATATTTGTGTATATTTTCTTTTGAATTTATTTTGAGAGAATCCAAAAAGATTTTTGTTTTGTTTTGTTTGCACCGTTTTTGGATGAATACTTCGGATGACCAAGTCACAACATCATTCCATTATTTTCATATGACTATTTGATAGTGTTTTAAGACAATAGGTCAATTCATCCTTGTGCTTTATAATGTTTGGAGTCTGTTGATACCAAATTTAATCTACTGACTTGGACCAATCATATGAAGACACGTGGCTATCTACATGACAACAACAAGCACTTCCGAGATGATCACACGCTTCGAGGAACCATGTTACTCCGAGGAACTCATACACTCTGAGGAACAGACCTCTCCGAGGAACTCATACGCTCCGAGGAACAGACCTCTCCGAGGAACTCTTGAATACCAAGAAGCTTAGGCGTTCCGAGTAACTCAGGGGGTCCGAGCTGCATCTCGAACAAAGCATTAATAGCTGGATAACCAACAGTTCAGCTGATTCATTAAATGCTTATCATTAAGATGCACACGCAAAAAGGGCATTAAATGTATTACCCTTTCATATGTATATCATTTAATGTATTACCCTTTCACATTACAGCCTCAGGGCTATAAATACATTGTACAATCCTCATTTTAGAAGGACCGGATCTGGAACGGAATTTCTTGTAATCGAGAATTCCCAAAGATTCAGCAATAACACAATAGTGGACGTAGGCTATTCTTATAAGGCTGAACCACTTAAAAATATTTTGTCTCATTTACTTATCTGTGATTGAATTATTAGAGTGATCTAACTTTTTACATCAACAGATTGGCGCCGTCTGTGGGAAACGACTGGTAATATCGTTTTCTCATCAAATACAATCCATTACCAATGGCTGATATTCCTGAATCCAGCAATAAAAACGCTGGAACCCCTCCAAATTCGTCTGCTCCACCAATTGTTCCAGATCTGACTGGAATAATGGAAAATCTGGCTCAGGGCCAGACCGTAATGCAAGAAATGATGCGACAACTCATCCAAACCCTCCATGGCAGTTCATCAGCCCATTCCGGACCACGAAGAATTCAAAGAAATACTCGTGCGCCTTCTTCGCGTACTAAGCGTACTAATTCATATCGCAATGAGGAATCTGAAGATTTTTCTTATCAACCTGGACGAACTTCGTCAGTACGGGTCACAAATACTGAACAACGTGTCACCCTCTCCCCGAAAAGGACCAGCGCATTGGAAAGATTAAGTAGGGCTTCTCCTTTCGACCGATTAGGCCCTAGGAGGAACAAAAGTCCTCTTAATTCTGCGTCGAGGAGATTTCGACGACCATCAGATTTAAGGGAAGGATCTGCCCAGTCGCGACCAGCTGCTTGTCAAGATGGATCCTATGACTGACCAGCTGCTCGTCGAGATAAATCCCAGGAAGCCACTTCAACGCGATCAGTTGCTCGAACCAATAGGCCCGAGGAAGGAAATGATGCATGGAAAGGATCTATTCAGAGGCTGGAGGATAGATTAGGGGAAATAGCTAAGGCCAAGAACCCTCTACAACGAACCTTTGTTCGAGGAACACCTTTTGTCCAGGACATTGCTGATTTCCCAACACCATCAAAGTTCAAAGCACCTGTTGTGACTCCCAAGTATAATGGGAAGACTGACCCTGTCCTTTATATAGAACAATATCAAGCTGCTGCCGACATCTATGCTGTCCCAGACGAGATGAGATGTAGGGCATTCTCGGGAAATTTTACCGGATCTTCTCAGATATGGTATAATAATCTTCCTCGGGGTAAGATTTCAACTTTTCTTCAACTGGCCGAGTTATTCATTAGGAATTTCTGCTTTGGAGCAAATCCAGTTAAGCGAGTAGCACATTTGTTAAGTGTTAGACAAAAAGATGGTGAGAGTATAAGAGATTATATAACTCGTTTTAATAACAAGAAACTCGAAGTCATTGATTATGAGGAGAAGATATCGATTACCGCTTTGATGAGTGGACTACTGCCAAACAAGTTGTACTACACTTTGGCCAAAGATCCACCTCGAACCATGTCGGACCTGATGGGAAAAGCGTCCAAGATTATGAATGCCGAGGAGGCTATATCTGCAAAGAAGAATATGGACACCAAAGAAACCAAGGTGGAAGGTGATAAAGCTAAGAAGAAAGAACATAAGAATAATGGTGGTGACAAACAATCCAAAAATAGGTTGTCATGGGAGGTCTTGAGGAAATTTGATAATTACACACCTTTGAAGGCGAATATTAACCAAGTCCTGGAAGAAATTAAGAACAACGAGGAGTTAAACTGGCCAAAGAAAATGAAGGCAGACCCTGACACGAGGAATAGGGAAAAATATTACGAGTTCCACAAGGATCATGTCCATATGACTAAAAATTGCATAGCTCTTCAGAATGAGATTGAAACACTCATCCGACGAGGAAAGCTAGCAAACTATGTTGATCGGGGAGGTGAAAGAAGAAACAATGACAAAACTAGAGAGAGATCTAGATCTCCTCGTAGAGCAAAGGAGAACACGAAGAGAAACCATGAAGTTGATCCGGAGGATGACCCCTATCTTCCCAAGAAATCGAGGCAGCCAGAACGAGAGGTATTTTCAATATGTTTTGGGTCATTTGATTGTAATGTTATTATAGGAGGAGATGCAGGAGGAGGAGACCATACTGCAGAAAGAAAAGCTTACCTCGATGAGACTCAAGCTTGCTCGTACATTCAGCGAATAAATCTAGCTGAGGAAGATCGCCCGAGAAAGATGAACAAGGAGAAATTGGTCATCGGTTTTTCAAAAAATGACCTTGCAGGTGTTTTATATCCTCACGATGACCCACTGGTGATCAAGATGAGAATGAAGGAGGTAATGATTTCTAGAGTGATGGTCGACAATGGTAGCTCGGCAGATATTATGTTCTACTCGTGTTTCGATAGTTTAAATCTAAAGCTATCTCAACTGGAGCCTTACCACAGACCCCTCATCGGTTTTGCTGGCGAGAAAGTATTTCCACTTGGGACGATCAAGTTGGATATATTCATTGGTAGGTGGCCTACTTGTCGGACAGAAAGAATACGTTTCTTCGTGATGGATAAGAATGTCCAATCATCGTACAATATCATCATGGGAAGAGTAGGATTAAAAAAGTTCGAGGTTGTACCATCTACAGTGCATCAGTGCCTAAAATTTCCAACAAACTTTGGAGTAGGAGTTGTAAAAGGTGATCAAAAAGTAGCTCGGGAATGCTATTATTCATTCGCCGAGCAAGAAGAACTGGAAGAATCAAAGAAAAATACTACTACCTATCAAGTGGATGAAGGTGCAGAAATTGAAACATTGGATCCTCGAGATGAGTCGCAACTCGTGAAGCGTCAAGTGGTGGAAGCTACTGAAAACATCATTCTGGACGACGAACACCATGAACGAACTACTCAAATAGGTTCATCATTGGAAGCCTCATTAAAACAAGAATTGATAACTTCCCTTAGAAGAAGAAGACAAACTTTTGCGTGGAGTCATGAAGATATGCATGGGATAGACCCAAACTTCATATGTCACGAACTCAATGTGAATAAGGAGATCAAGCCTGTGAAGCAAAGAAGAAGAGTATTCAGTCCCGAGAAGAATCAAGCTATACAATAGGAAGTTGAGAAGCTCCAAAAAGCTTTTTTCAATGAAGATGTTAAATATCCAGATTGGTTAGCTAATGTGGTGATGGTAAAGAAGAAGAACAAAAAGTGGAGGATGTGTGTAGACTTCACCGACCTCAACAAAGCATGCCCAAAGGATCACTTTCCATTGCCCCGAATTGATCAGCTGGTGGATGCTACCTCGGGACACAAGTTGTTGAGCTTCATGGATGCTTATTCTGGTTACAATCAGATCAAAATGAAACCTGAAGACAGGGAGAGTACTTCTTTCATTACCCCTAGGGGAACTTATTGTTATAATGTTATGCCTTTTGGTTTGAAAAATGCAGGTGCGACATATTAGAGGCTGATGAACAAGGTCTTTGCTGAACAAATCAGTGACAATATGGAATTCTATGTTGACGATATGCTGACAAAAAGCATGAAAGTTGCCAATCATCTAGTTGACTTAAGTCAGACTTTTGATCAACTAGATAAATATCAAATGAAGCTGAACCCGACGAAGTGCATATTTGGAGTACGAGAAGGCATGTTCCTCTAGTACATTGTCAATCAACGAGGCGTTGAAGCAAATCCTGAAAAGATCAAAGCTCTATTAGGGCTGGATCTCCAATGACGAAGAAGGAAGTACAGAGTCTCACAGGACGAGTAGCGGCACTCAACAGATTTGTGTTGCGAGCAACTGATAGATGTCTCCCATTCTTCAAGACACTCAGAAAAACTTTTGAGTGGAATGATGAATGTGAGAAGGCTTTTCAAGACTTGAAGAAATACTTGGGAGCACCTCCACTGTTGTCCATGTCGGTGATAGGAGAAAAATTGTATTTGTACCTTGCAGTGTCTGAGAATGCAGTTAGCTCGACGTTGATCAGAGTGGAGAATGGAGTGCAAAAACCAATTTACTACATAACTAAGGCCTTCCGAGGAGCAGAGATCAGATATCCAAGGCTGGAGAAATTGGCACTGACACTGATTGAGGTGAGTAGGAGAATGAGGCCATGCTTCCAGGCTCATACTATAGTAGTATATACCGATGTGCCATTGAAACAAGCCCTTTATAAGCCAGAAAAATCAGGTAGATTGATGTACTGGGCAATAGATCTCGGTGAATATGATATAATTTATGAACCCAGATCATCGCTAAAAGGGCAGGCTGTAGCAGACTTTATAGCGGAGTTCACCTATCCTGATACCCCCGAGGAGCAAAAGTTGCTCGCTGATCAACCTGTGGATGTTACAGGATCAACAAACACAAGCTCAGACCAATTCCGATTGGTAAAAGGGCGTGTGGATGTCACAGGATGTGATGCAGAGATAGTTGTGAGGACTCCGGACGAGGAGCAAAAGTTGCTCGCTGATCAACCTGTGGATGTTACAGGATCAACAAACACAAGCTCATACAAATTTCGATTGGTAAAAGGGCGTGTGGATGTTACTGGATGTGATGCAGAGATAGTTGTGAGGACTCCGAACGAGGAACAAGAGTTGCTCGCTGATCAACCTGTGGATGTTACAGGATCGACAAACACTAGCTCAGACCAACTCCGGTTGGTAAAAGGGCAAGTGGATGTTACGGGATCATTAAATTCGAGCTCAAACCAACTCCGGCTGGTAAAAGGGCAAGAAAAGATGATCGACGAGGAGCGAGAAAAATCCGGGGAGGATGAAAGGAAGCAGCAAATATTTCACCGAGGAACTCTAACTGATTCGAAATATGAAGACGAATTACCTACATGGAGGCTATATGTATATGGCTCATCTTGCACTGCATGATGTGGTGCGGGGATAGTTTTGAGCACTCCGGACGAGGTCGACATGGAATACGCTTTGTGTTTCCAATTCAAAGCTTCCAATAATGAGGCTGAATATGAGGCCATGATCGCAGGGCTTAATTTGGCAAAAATTATGGAGGCGCGGTAGGTTGTGATTTTCAGCGACTCTCAATTGATTGTAAACCAAATGATGGGAGTATATGCAGTTAGAGGAGAAGTAATGATCAGATATCATGCAAAGGCAAAAGAGCTGGTGTCAGAATTTGCCGCTATTCATTTGGTCAGAATACCAAGAACGGAGAATGCGAGAGCAGACGCATTAGCCCGACTAGCATTATCTACTCGCACCGAGCTACGACGAATAATCCCGATTGAAGTGTTAGCTGGTCGGAGTATAGATGAAGATCTGACGATGAACTTTATCACCCTTGATTTAGGACCATCTTGGATGGATCCCATCAGGGCGTATATCGAGGAGGGAGAATTGCCAATTGATAAACTCGCAGCCAAGAAATTGAAATTTAAAGCGGCTCGGTATGTATTAACTAATGGTGTTTTACATAAATGAGGAATTATGGCAGGTTTGCAGAGATGCGTACATCCCTCCGAGGTGAAAGAATTGATTGAAGAAATCCATGAAGGGTCTTGTGGATCACATGTAGCAGGTCGGACGCTTTTGCAAAGGGTGATGATGCAGGGATACTACTGGCCGACGATGAGGGCTGATTGTATAGATTATGCCAAGAAGTGTGACAAGTTCCAGCGCTTTTCCTCAATCCGAAGAACTCCACCAGCATTATTGATACCCATAACTTCTCCTTGGCCATTTGCCGTGTGGGGAATAGATTTGGTTGGACCACTCCCAACGACCCAAGGAAGGTTCAAGTATCTCGTCGTTGCAGTGGATTATTTTACTAAGTGGGTAGAAGCTGAGCCACTCATCGACATGACGTACGAGAAGGTGTACCAATTTGTTTGGAAGAACATCATTTGCCGATATGGTCTCCATCATGCTTTCATCACAGACCATGGAACACAATTTGATAACGAGGAGTTTGCCGCCTATTGTCATCAGTCAAACATTTTGAAGGTTCATTCAGCACCAGGCCATCCTCAAAGCAATGGACAAACATAAGTGACAAACAGAACGCTGCTGAACGGTTTGAAGAAACGATTGGACGATGCAAAAGAAAATTGGATCAACGAGCTACAATCAGTACTTTGGGCTTACCGAACTACTCCCCGAGTAGAAACTGGAGAATCACCATACATGCTGGAATTTGGAAGTAAAGCTGTCATACCTGCCGAGTTGGGCCTCCTAACACACAGGGTTCTGAATTTTAATTCCCCTATCAACGACTTAATGAGAAGACTGGATTTAAACATGCTCGAGGAAGTTAGAGAAGAAGCAGCCATTAGAAATGCTGCTTACCAGCAGTGAACAGCTTTGTTCTACAACAAAAGGGTGAAGAAGTGCGACCTGAAAGAAGGAGACTATATGCTGAATAAAGTAATTCAAAAACACAATAAGCTGGAAGCAAACTGGCATGGACCATACCGAGTTACAGAAGTTGTTCGACCAGGAACTTATCGAATAGCAACTTTAGAAGGCGAGGAGTTTAAGAATGCATGGAACGCAGAGCATCTGCGCAAGTATTATCAGTGATGTATATGTAACACAACAGTATGAATAAAACGAAGATATTATGCCAAAGTCTCTCCTTTTTATTGAGAATTTTTCGGGGAATACTAGTTCTACACACTACTCAGAAAATCTCAGACTGCTCAGCAAAATATTCCTAAAAATGCCAATCTCGATTGGTTAGGAAACAAAATATTCCTAAAAATGCCAACCTCGGTTGGTTAGGAAACAAAATATTCCTAAAAATGCCAACTTCAGTTGGTTAGGAAACAAAATATTCCTAAAAATGCCAACCTGTTTGGCTAGGAAACGAAATATTACTAAAAATGCCAACCTGTTTGGCTAGGAAACGAAATGTTCCTAAAAATGCCAACCTGTTTGGCTAGGAAACGAAATATTCCTAAAAATGACAAGTTGTTTGGCTACGAAAGAAAATATGCTCGCAAATTCGAACTTATGTTGGTCGGAAGGTACGTACATTCTCGAAAATGCCAACTTATGTTGGTCGGGAGGTAAGATTATTCCAGAAGATGCAAAAGTTGCTAACTATGGCTGGTCGGGGATAAAAACCCACCAACTATAGTTAGTTGACAAAGAAAATTTACCGACCTTGGTTGGTCGGAAACATTTAAGAGAAAAATCTACCAAGTATGGCTGGTCGGGGATAAAAACCCACTAACTATAGTTGGTCGATAAGCATAATTTAACGACCTTGGTTGGTTGGAAATTTTTTAAACATTTTTATACTCGTGACTTTATTATTAAGCGATCGAGCAATATTATTGAAACTTGAAACTTTTTAATTATTACTGAATTGGTCGACAAACAACACAATATTGTCATCTTTTTAACAAATATGCATAAATATGAAGTGTTTGACAACTACAAGATAATAGCAATCAAGATTTGCAAACAAAATGAAAATCTTTCATTGAATTCAAAATAAATTACATTGATAATGAAATTACAGTTACATTGACATGTATACTAACTATTACAACAAAAATTCCTATTCTACTGGTCTCTTCCCCTCTGCTTTTGACACAGGTTCCTCGCCAGTAGGCGGATCATTGAAAGACAGAGGAGAATTTGATGAAATTAAGATCTTTCAACATCCTTGTATTCATCACGGATGGTCGATCCAAGAGATGTTTGGGATGAGATACCTCGATTTGAGAGTGAAGATTATAGTCACCGAGATACTTTGAAATTAAGCTCCGAGGAATGGCCCGAGCAGGGATCCAATCCATCTTTAAATTGTATGGTGGCACAGGCAAGTCGAGCAACCCGGGATCATAGTAGTCCCACAGATAATGACCTTGTTCGAGCTTCAGCACACCTAAGGCATTCAGCCAGCCTTGCTTGTAGCCCTCATTATTGGCATTCTGGATACGATCGTCCAAGTGGAATAGTGCTTCATTGTATCCAGCCATCCAGAACTCCCTGGGCCGTTTGTGGAATTGATATGTTAGCCTTTCTAGCTTCTCGTGGAGATTCTTGATGAAAAGCTCATTATTCTCCAACACTGACTTCTTTGCAGAGAGCTATTTTTCCAGTTCTCTAATCTTCTTTGACATATCAGAAAATGCCTGGTTCTTCACCATTAGTTGGAAGGCCTGGTTCTCTAAGGCAGACTGGGTCCTCTGTTCCTCGATAAGAACCCGAGCTGCTCTTGCTCGTCCCCAAGGAGCTCTTGCTCGACCACGAGAAGATGTAGAGGTGCCCGAGCTCTTCAAAGTCTCCAACTCATCTCTCAACTTGGCATTCTCAACCTCTAAGAACGGGAATCCCTCGCCGTACACTGGGATCAAGGCACTGGAAGTGGAGGCTGTAGATTTCAATTGTGACAGCTCCTTTTGCAAGTTGTTGTTTTCCTTTTCCAGCAACTCAGCAATCTGTCTGCATTGTTCGACCTCAACCTTTAAAGTTCTCTCCCTCAGATCATACCCAGTAAAAAGCTTCTCGTAGCCCTTGTCAGCCATGATCAGCTTGTACTTTTTCTCATACCCCTCATGCAGCAAGGCAGTGGATTCTTTATATTGAAGCTGAAGGTCCTTGAGGGTGCTTTGAAGATCTTCGATCATTTCATAGTAAGCCACATTATTGACCACTGCTCGGTCAAGTAGACACTTCAGGTACTGATATGCTTCAACTGCCTGTTCTGAAGCATCATGACCAAGGATGTCAGCAACTTGTGCAGCACTCAAGTCTCTGTGACCATCCTTATAGTATTCATTACATTGCTGCATCAGCTTTGTATCATGGGAAGATAGCAGTTCCATCCTAGCCAAAAACTAGCAGAGAAAAAAGAACAGTCATCAATAAGAAGAATAAGCAGAGTATGAATGAAAGATAGACAACAGTATGCAAAGAAAAGTTCAAGTTTTATTAGATCATAATTCAGAGTTACATCTTCTGAGTTAGATTTAATAAAGAGAAACCAGAACAACACTAAACCTTTTCCTTATCCCCCAAAACCTTCTCGGGAGGCTGGGATGAAGAGGTAGGTTGCTCGGAGGGAAGAGAAAGTTGCTCGGGTAGAGTAGGCAGTTGCTCGGAGGAAGAAACGATGTGCTGATTTTCATCGGCAGCAGGTTGGATGGTTTGGGCAAGATCTCCCATCACCATCGAAGACTCTTCAGAGGTAGCTTCTTCCTCTTCTAATTCTTTTGGAGTTGGAGGGGGACCAGGGATATGTCTCTGGAAGAGCTCGGAGGACTCGTCGACCTTCATTTCCTGAAGGGCAGCAACCCATCCATCCCTAAAGTACTTTAGACTGCCATAGTCCACTTGAGATACCATGGCAGCTAACCTCTTGTTCCACCCTTTGTCCCAGCCAGAGATGAAGGACTTCTTCACAACAACTTTCCTCTTGGTCTTCTCCAAGGAAAGCTTATCGAAAAGAAGGTTCTCAGCAGCCTTCAATTTATTTTCTGCCTCCTCCTTCTGCCGACCTACTTCCTGAAGTTTGGCCAAATCCTCCTCGGCAGCCTTGAGTTTATTTTCTAACTCTCCAGCAGCTTTGAGCTTCTCTTCGAGATCTTTATTTTCCTTCTCCAAGGCATTCTTTTTCTTCTCCAACTCCTTGGAGGCATCAACAGTCCGAGCTTTTTCTTTCTCGGAGGAGGCAAGTTTCTTCTCCCAGACAGCTTTATCATCAGCATATTTCTGGCGAGAATCTGCCAGAGACTTGGTAGCTTCTTCCAGGGCTCCCTCCACACTAGACGAGGAGAAAGAAGCCTTAATCGCTTCATCCTTCTTCAGGATTATATTAAATCATCTCGTCAACTGTGAACAGAAAAAGAAAGCAAGTTAGAAACAGAAATGACGAAGGAAATATGAAAAATTCTAAGTAAAGAGACTTACAGAAGCAAGGTGACGAGCAGATAGTGAGGTAACCATATCCCGAGTAAGGTTTTCTTCAGTACCTTGAACCTCAGGAATGATCAAAGACTTTACCGAGCTCATGTCAGAGCTCGGGGGAACAAAAGTGGGACTTCAGTCCCAACAGCTGGGGGTTGAGTAAAGGTGTTATCCAAATTTACCGAGGAGCTCTTCTTCAGCCTCCTCGGGGGAACAGGTATATATTAAACTAAGGAAGAACCCTTGGTTGGTGATATCACAATCACCTCTCCAGGAGCAGTAGACCTGCTCGGAGCCACTGCGGGCTTATCAGCAACCTTCTCGGTGACTTTAGCAGAAGTAACTAGAGGCTCTGCATCATTCTTCTTCGTCCCCTCCTTTGGGACATCTATCCTACACCTTTTTGCCTAGAACCGAAGGCATTCTTCTCAAACAGGGTAGGAGGTCTTCTCTTCTTCATCCTTTCACTTAAAGGAATATGAGATTCAGGCGACGAGCTGGTGGAAGCTGGTTTGGCTCTGATTCACTTATCACTGGACGAGCAGTGAAAAAAGTAGTGTAGCTCTTGTACTGGAGCAGATACGAAGCTGATCTAATGTGTTCGTCGGCAACACTTTGATGCAGACTCCAGATAAGTTTCAAATGCCTTATATTGACATCTGCTTCTTTCGGGCACTTTCTTTTGTTATCAACTGCAAATAAACAAACATTGTTATCAGTGGCACATTTTATCAAACACAAAAGAAGCATAATTTCAAAATAAAATTAAATAAAAATAACATATCCCATTTCCATAAGGAGGGCATCTGGGACCCTGGTAAACCTCATCTCCGGTTAATGGAGGGTGTTGCCATTTTTTATGACAACCCCATGCTCAGAATAATCCCTATTAGCATCAGGGAGATTGACTACTAAGTCTCTATTTAAAAATCTAGTTTTTAAATAATAAATATTTTCATTAACTGCCCATCTATAGCAGTACATGATTTCTTGAATTCCTATACGAGTTCCATGCAATTGATTTAACCAATGTACCCCATTAACTATTCTCCATGTGTTGGGGGCTATTCGTGCAGGAACAACGTCAAAGTACTGACAGAATTCTAGACACAAGGAATTTGGTGGAAAAGAAAATCCACACCCAGCAAAAAAGAGACTGGGGAACCAATGTCCCTCTGCCAAATGGAAGTAATTAGAAGGCTCAGAAAGCTCTTCCAAAACAACCCAAGAGGGAATGGAAAAATCAGAACGAAATTTCTCAAGAGACTCAACAGGGTAAACCATGGTGAATAAAGAAATAAAGATGAAGGAAGAAGATCTTACAGGAAAAGAATGGATCTGCTAACAACGAACGACGAAAAAGATGAACGCACAAGAGAGTAGTAAGAGACGACGTAAAACTCAAAAGACGAAAATTTGAAAAGGTAGAAGACGATGGGAGTGTCTGTGAAGTTTAAATACCTTGCCTTGGGAAATGGTGAAGTAATGATTACAAAAAAGAATGATTACGTTACCGGCAGCTAAAAGGGCATTAAATATTGGTGCGGGAATCAAAGCGAACAACAGCGGCTAAAAAGACGAAAAGTGACGCGGGAATCGAAGCACGCAGAAAAGTCCAAAAAAGCATGATTCTACGAATTGGGAAGGAGAAATAAATACAAGAGAAATGCTCCTAAAAATCAGGAAGACTATTTAAAGCTACCATATTCCGAGAAAGAATGTTCCATACTCCTCAAATTTCGAACTATGAAACATTGGGGGCTTCTGTTGATACCAAATTTAATCTACTGACTTGGACCAATCATATGAAGACACGTGGCTATCTACATAGCAACAACAAGCACTTCTGAGATGATCACACGCTCCGAGGAACCATGTTACTCCGAGGAACTCATACGCTCCGAGGAACAGACCTTTCCGAGGAACTCTTGAATACCAAGAAGCTTAGGCGGTCCGAGCAACTCAGGCGGTCCGAGCTGCATCTCGAACAAAACATTAATAGCTGGATAACCAACAGTTCAACTGATTCATTAAATGCTTATCATTCAGACGCACACGCAAAAAGGGCATTAAATGTATTACCCTTTCATATGTATATCATTTAATGTATTACCCTTTCACATTACAGCCTCAGGGCTATAAATACATTGTACAATCCTCATTGTAGAAGGACCGGATCTGGAACGGAATTTCTTGTAATCGAGAATTCCCAAAGATTCAGCAATAACACAACAGTGGACGTAGGCCATTCTTATAAAGCTGAACCACTTAAAAATCTTTTGTCTCATTTATTTATCTGTGATTGAATTATTAGAGTGATCTAATTTTTTACATCAACAGAGTCATTAAGATATAAGTAGTTGTTACTTCCTACATGATTGACTCATGATATCCTTTATTACACACATGCAAGGATTTGTTTGATTATTGTGCTTGTCTTATCACATGTTGGTTGGGTGTTTTCACTTCAATACTGTCCTTTAAAACAAACCAAGTGCGATAAATTTTGATAAGGAAATTGTGAATTTAAGAACCGTTTTATGAGTTTGTGTGCTTTGTTTAAAATGGGGAAGGGCTGTGAAAGGTTCATTTGACCTTTGAGAATACTAAGCCACCGTTAAATTGGACCTAAAAAATGGAGGAATTTTATTATCCGGAGTCCAAAGATATTTAAAGAGCCCGAAAAATTTAAAGGAAATAAAAATAAATTCATGCCAAATTATGGGCCATTAAGGTTTTTCCACCACTTCTCCGAAGTTTGAGAATTTAGATTACCTCTAAAAGAAAAATATTCACAAGGGAGTTCGTATGGAGAATTTAAACGGGTTGGCACGTCCTTGAAATTCTTGTAAGTGCACTAAATAGTTTTGGACGTTATTGGGGTGGAAATCATTGTGACTTTGATTTGTTGATTTGCATAAGACGATGTCATCTAAATTCAACAATCTTTTCACCTAAGGATACTTTTGATGTTCATTCATTAGGGGTACACATATGCATCCTGCACATATGATTGATTGGGCTAATTTTCCTATCGAATGTGTTCACACCCATTCATTCCATTTCCATGACTTAGTTGTTTGATTTTTAATCCATGGTGTGATTTTTGTAGCATTTTGTTTTCAAATGGTATCTTATTTTTTTGTATGAAAAATTTGAAAACTTTCAAAAATAGTGGTTTACTCCTTGTGACACCCCGTCTTGATTGTTTGATTTATTCTTCTCTTTTGTCTATTTGGGGACATCATAAAAAGGAGGAGAAAGAATTATCATTTTATGGGGGAGTTTTGAGTTTTTGATATTTGACTTATGCTTTTATCATGAATTGGTATCTATGTTTATCTCATTTCAAACTTGATACGTTACTTGGTATTTTCTTTATCTCATGTGTGTAGGTACTACTTTGATGATCTCTGAATTGCACACCCTGATGAGAAAAGCATTGAGATTCTTGAAGAATTTAAGAACAAACGATGAAGTCATATTCATTTGTATCTTTTCAGTTTTGGGTTCATGGAAGGGTAGATTTGTATAGGCAACTTGATATTTGATAATTCAGATATTTTTTATGTTTCTACCGGCATAGACATAGGGGGAGATGTGTAAGGACATTTTTGTCCATTATCAATTTGTATGTCGTAAGACGTTACACCGTTAAAGAAATTCAAGATCGCATCTACATCAACGAATCCGAATATCAAAGCATCTTCATCTTGGAATCAATTTTTTGGTAAACCAAACCGGTTCACCCATTTGTAAAAAGAACCGATCCGCCGTCATACCGGACCGATCCTCTTTGCATCAGAAATAGAGAACCCCAGATCGAAGCCAAACCGAAGAACCCCTTTGAGAAAATGAACCGATCCGAGGTCGGACCGATCTGCCTCCAAAAAAGGATCGAACCACTTCTGATAAGATCGAACAGATCAGTTTGAGATTTTACCGGATCAGAGTTTCCTTTATAAACAAACTTCGGGGATTTGTTTTGTAAGACTTTTGGAGACGAATTTAAGAGTCCTAATTACTCTAGTCTTCACCTTTTTGAGTTCCTAAAATCATGTTTTGTTTCACATACCATTGCCATATCTTTGTGAATTCTTTTCGAAACCCTAGAACACGATCTTTGTCTTTGGTTCATCTTTGTGGGGAGATCTTTGCAATCGAGTTCTGCGTGTCATTGCTGAGAGAGTCTCTGCAAAGTTTTATGGTTACGTGTCATTGAGGAGTGCTGCGGTTCTTCCTTTGCTATTTGGACTGAGGTTCATGTGGGTTCGCTGCGTGTAGATTTATTGTTGATGACATCGATCAACGCCTGCGGGTATTTGTGTGTTACTGTATTTCATTATAATCAGTGTAAGTTGAGATTTACTTATTATAGTGAAATAAAAGGTTTTGCCCCTTTGGGGGATTTTTCCTTAATTCTGTGTGGCATGTTTTATTTGTGGTTTGACACATTCACACACGTAGTTATTTGTTTATGGTTTGTTTCTAAATAGACTCTAATTAAATAAGGGTTACTTGAAAACTTGCGAGCTGAATTGAAATCGGTATCACACGCCTTCTCATGATCAAGCCTTTTACTAATCAGCTGAAGGAGATGGTTCATTATATTTGAATAGGGTGACACGTGGATGGCCGAGGGAGTAGATACGTTAGATTTGGTAATGATTAGTGGGGAGAAAGGATTATCGATCGACATATGGACCTTGGGGCCTTTTGCCAATCGACAGAAGGACACAGGGATTGTTTTCGAGGATTTTTTCATTTTTGATTTTGTATTATTGACACCAACAAGTTTTATTTTGTGGAGTTTTGGTCTTTTTGGTTTTCTTATTTGGTGGTTCTATCTTCGGGACTTAGGTGAGGCAATTTTTATGGAATGTTTTTCAATTTGGATAAAACGAGCCACACCTCGACTGTAAATCAGTGTGTCCATACCTTGAAACACTTGTATGAAATATAATGACTAAGAATCCATTTTAAAAGATGGCTTAGTGATTAATTTACCTTGAGAACAAGAGGAAAAAAAATTATCAAGAGGTTAATTAATTTTTTTATTTGATAATGAGTGCCCATTCGGGTCATTTATGATTCGACGAAACATGTTGATTATCATAACACTAAAATATTTACCAATATGTAATTATACTTCTTCAAGAATTAAAAACTCCTCTTATATAACACTAAATTTATTTATCTCATTCCTCATAAACATAGTGTGTAAATTGAATATGCCATAATAATATTAATGAAATGCCAAAAGATTATCCTGTTTTATCGAATAAATGAGTTGACATTTTTAAAATAAAACAAAATCACGTAAATACATATCATTACAATTTAACAAAAAAAATTATTATACTAATTTTAAATTCATCACCATGCATATATTCCTAAACGTTTTCTGGAAAATTTGAAAATGGGATAAAAGATAACTCACCGAGAATCAGATATAATGCTCAATCTCTTATTTAACTCACCCGGAGTGATACACAAAAATAAATCTTGCTTTAAAATTAAATTTGATATCGTACGCACCTATTCTAGTATTAGGAAGCAATATATTTAAAGTGTGTCTGCTGACATGAGGGAAAAGAGAAAAGTCAACGAGGGTGGGATAAACTTTTGTGATGACAATGTGTTAAATAATATTGAGTAGACAAAATATTAAAGGGGAAATATTCTCATTAGTTGTTTTGTGAAAAATGAAGAGGGATTCACCCCTTATTTATAGTGAAATGGAGGTGCTTCCTGAAAGGCTCGTTATTCATCTAGGAGAATACTAAAATACAAGATTCCTAACCAATTGTGAACATTCATATCAAATAAAGATAAGTACAACACTAATTTTAATATTAAAAAATGGACTTCTAGTGAAAGCTTGTTGAAAAACACCCATATTAAAAATTATAACTACTACACTAATATTAATCTAAGAAAATGAACTTTTAGTTCAATGTTGCATAAATATATTAATTTCTTCTATAGAAGAGTAAATGTATAAGAATAACTACTAATATAGCGTGCCAATTTACCCCTTTCACATTTTTAGAAATTACCCAGTCTACACATCAAATTCTAAATTTACAAATTCACCCTAGAATTTGTTTTCTAAGTCTTTGGTTGTTTGTAATCGATATTTGAACCTAGTGGTCTATATTTTCTATCCAGAACCTCAGCAAAAAAATATTTGAGTATAAGATAAATTAAAGATACTTACTAAGATAATTGAAACTAACAATACACTAAAATTTTGTGCATAAGATTATATAAGTGGAACCATCCAGATCACCACACGACTAGGTCGTGATTAGGCTAAAACCCTAATGGTCCGCGATCTCACCACAAACACACATGGTCATAATTTGTTTGTTGTGTTTAGACTAGGACTCCTCGTAATCGCGGGTTTCCCAGTTATGCTAGTTGTCATTCTTCATGTCTCCTTCCACTTCACAACTTAATAACATACACATCTATAATGCAAGATAAAGTCCTGCAAACTTTAACTTAGTCCCTAAGGCAAACCAAAAGGCCTCCTCCCCCTATGGTTTCCTTATAATTTCCATAATGTACCTTAGTTAAGTAAAAGTTCATTTTACCCAATTAATGAGTATAATATAAAGAATTCACTAAATCAATATAAATTAATATTTCTTCCCTTAATTGTATTTTTTCAATCATAAATTCTCTTTTATTACTTTCCTGTTTTCAATTTGTTTATATGAATTTAATAATTAAAAATTACAAGGTATTACATAGTTCATCTAACAGTCTCCTTAGGGCCCTTAAGTTTATTTTAGAGTTCTCCTTTTTCTTTTTCTTTTTCTTCTTCTTCTTCTTCTTCTTCTTCTTCTTATTATTATTATTATTATTATTATTAATTAGATCAACCACATTTCCATTCCCTTTCATCTCCTCATTGAGGGAATATATACCAACTCTTTCCTCTATCAACCTTCTCTACTCTAGGGCTCGATCATATTTTTTGACATATTTCCCGAGTTACCCATTATGCCAAAAAGATAATGACATCAACGTGGCATAAATATCCTGTAACACCCTGCACTTTTAGGGATAATTAAATTACATTAGTGGGCATAATTTGGAGATTAAGGGAAATCCTATGAATAGTAATTTTGGTATTTATGAACATTTAATTATTACTGGTGTGTGTTTCATCTACTTTGAGACTAAGTAAATGAGTTGGATTATTTTTAACTAAATGTCGTAGTCGAGTAAAGCGATAAAGGATAATATTTTAATTGAAAAACACGTATCGAGATGTGCTGGGTTTAATTAGTGAATTGCGATAAAGTGACTCGAATGGAGATTTTGAGTGAGCGGTTGTTTTTAGAATGGCCGAGATAGTCAGAATAAAGTATCTGTGGGTATTGTTTAGGCCCCTGGGGTATCTGGGCTATTAGGGACTCGCAATTGAGTAAACGAGTCATTTTTGGGTAAATAAGGGAAAAGCCCTTATTTCTCCCTTATAAAGGCACGAGAGAGGGAGAAAGAAAAAAAGAAAAAGAGAGAAAGAAAGGAAGAGGAGAAACGAAAAGAGAAAAGGAATTATCGGTCCAAACTCCATGGGATTCAACTCGAGGTCATTGGATTTTATCCAAGAGGCAAGTGTTTACTTGCTTTATTTAATTTAGTGTATATATCTCATATTAAAGTTGGTAAACTATAAAGTTTTGGGTTAGAACCCTTAAAATAAAATTTGGGAAAAATTGAGTTTGAGTTTACAAATTGATGTATTGTAAACTCTTAATGATTTCTAGTGTTAAACCCACAATAATGGAGTGTATAAATGGGTAGAAATGGGAGAAATGATAAAAACTAGTGTAAGGACATAAATTTCCAATTGAGTCCCAGTAATGTTTTGACTTAATTCCGTGAGCAAAACTATGTTTGTAATATGTCATAGGGAGAATTTTATTATGTCACGATCCTACTTGGTCTATGACGTATTGAAGAAATTGAAGACGTTGCGGCAAAGATTCAAAAAATTAAGCATGCCGATGTTTAATTGGTGCAAGTTTAATCGTCTTCAAAGTTAATTTCATTTCGAGATCACTCAGGTATAAATGCATATAATTAATGGCGCTCAAAATTATTTTATAAAAATAAGGATGTAATTTGTATAAAGAAAAAAATGTTTTAAAATGGTTTTAAGTGTTTTAAAAGGTTTACACTTCGTTTTATGATAATAAGATTGTCAAAGAGTTTGATATTTTTTGATCTGTCATTGGAAGAGACGTTTTAAACAAAAAGTCAAAAAGTGAAACTTTCGCGCTATCGTTCAAACGACACCCAATCTCGTTCGAACGAGATGGGATATCGCTCGAACGAGTTCCTCAAGTCGTTCGAACGACACATTTTTTGAGGCGGCGTTTAAATCCTATTTAAACAGTGTTTTAATCATTGTTTCGTAAGTGTGCTTTCTAGAAAACATTTTTACGAACCAGAACCTTATTTGCACATGTTTTCTAAGGTTTAAAAGTCTTAAACACATCCTTAGAGTTTGCAAAGATCCGAGTTATCATTCTTATATGTTTAAGTGATCATGCTGCACCAAAGTTGTTTGTTCTACACATTGAACACAAAGGGTTTTGCGGTGAAGAAAAGAGAAGGGCTTCTTGTTCGACATCGTAGACGAATCAAAGCCATTCGGTGGACAGCGAGAAATACGTGGACGCGTGTGTTGTGGACACATATTATGGAAGACGGAATTTCTGCGTGGACACTATTGAAGAATGGTTGAAGATCATAAGGAGCGTCAAGAGCCGTGGGGATCGAGTCTTAGTGTAAGGTTAATCTGTCTTTGTAAAACCATTGTTCATAGTGATTGTCTGGCTTGGGCCGTCTGAGGTTGTTTTCCCGTTTTGGGATTTTTCCTCGTACATCCGGCGTTGTGAGTATTCTTTACTTTATTTTACTTGCTTTGATCACTAGATGCATGTTTAATATTAATCAAGATAAAATTGGTTTAAAGTAATAATTGAGTTTTTCAAAACTTGGTTGGATCTTTTTTGGAGAAAAATTAGTTTTATTTAAAACACACATATTGGGCACTCTTCAAATTGGTATCAGAGGTAGAAAACATAATTTATTTGTTTTGTGATCCCGTGTGTTTTTTTATCTCTCTTGTGTTTGTTTTCTCTCGATGGATTCTCTAAGCATTGACGATTTACATCGTTTGAAATTAAAGTTTGCAAAACGTATTGATGTTTTGGAGAAAGAAAATTATGGTTTCAAAAATAGGATTGAATATTTGCAAAACTTTTAAATTCAACGAGATATTTTTCATGAGCACTTTAGTTCCTTGTTTAAAGATTTTAATATATCAAAATTGGTCAAAAAGGAGAGTGATGATAGAGTCCTCATTTTAGAAAAAGAGTTAGAGGATTTGAGAAATTCTAATGTTTGTGTCGTTGAGGAAAATAATTCGATTAATGATTTTGTGGCACGAGAAAGGACCCTTACGGATAAGTTTGCTCATATTGAGGGGGGGAGATATAACCTTCTAGGGGTAATTGAAAATTTAAAGTAGGAGTCCCTAAACTTTGAGGAGTCTAATCGTTTGCTTGAGTCGAAAGTTTTGAAGTTTAAAAATGATCTAAATGACTCGAGTAGTGATGGTAGCGGCTTATCTTGTTCTAGTGGTGTGAATGTAAAAGCGAAAACCATAGTTTGTTTTAGAGCGTCAACCAAATCCGAGGGTATTAGAAAAGGTCAACCTAAAGGTCTCGTTCCTCGTCTTGTTTTCAAATGTTCTCATTGTGGTAGGAAAGGTCACCTTGGGAGTTTTTGTTTTGATCTTAGAAAAGACCCTAGGAAGATTAAACGTAGTGTCCCATTGGTTCCCAAAACCCGTTTTGTTAGTTATACACCTGTTTGGGTTAGGAAATCCGTTTTGGAGATGCTAAATGCTTCGTTGGTTGATTCTCACATGCATGTACATAATTCAACTCTTGCTATTTCTTATGGATAGTAGCTTGCATGTTTTGTCATACACTAGTCCTTGCATCATGATTTATAATTTTCTAGTGTTATGACTGTTTATCTCTTCGTATTTTATTTTTCACTTGTTTGAGTCTTATTTGAAAAATACAAAAAGATTTTGTTTTTGAAGAAAACTTTTGAAAAACCAAAAATAGTTTTGTTTTCTTGTTTGTTTTTGTTTTTGATTTTACATGTTTGATGTGGCGTATTGGTGTGCTTGGACCCCCCCCCCCCCCCCCACCCCCCATCGTTTTATTATCCATGTGGCTAGGACATTTGGTCATTATTATCGATGCTTAGAATGATCTTAACCATTCTTTATATGGGGTTGTTTGGAAGTTGATATGCATTTTGAATCGACTTTGTATATATTCCATCATTGCACACATGCACGAGTTTATATGGATGTTGGACTTCTCTTGCATATTTGAATTTGGTGAGGTGTTCTTATCTCAATCTTGTCATCTATGCGTAAGTAAACTTAAGGAGAAGTGCGCATGTAAGAAACGTTTATCGTGAGGATTTAAAATTGGTAAACATGATGAGTGATTCACGGTAAAAATGATGAGGGTTTGAACGAGACTGTGTTTTCTTGGCAGATAATTCACATGGGAAGAATGTGAGAAGGTTGCTTAAACAAGAATCTATTTTCGTTAGAACAAACCTTGAACTCGTTTGACCGAAACAAATATTTTCATTCAAACGAAATCCATATATGCTCGAATGACCCGGCTACTTCAAAATTCATGGTTTTCATATAAATACCTATTTTGAGCAGTTTTTCAAAGAAACTTTGGCAAAAATGACTTCTGCATATCTGTTCCAAAGTTTTTCACTTTAGTTTTCACAAAAACACTTTTAGATTCACATATTTTTCATCCCCATATTTGATTTGTAAAATTTAGGAAACCATAGTTTCTATACCTTTCATAAACCTTGTGTTGTTTAATATGTATGGCTGAGTTGTGAATTGAAGTTTGGTTGTTAAAGAAGACGAAGGCTGATTGGTGGAAACCAAGGAAAGATCTCTTCCTGTGTATGGCTCTGGATTGGGTCATTTTCTATAGAAGGAATTATAGTTTCTGTGTGCAAAACTTAGTGTGTCCAAGTAGTTTGTAAGTTGATTGTTTATAAATTACTATGTTGTGCTAAATATAGGTTCTGCCATGTTTGGGGATTTTTTTCTCATATCTATGTGTTGTTGCATGCTAGTATTATTACATTAAAATTGGACTACATCATTATATGCACACCAAATTTAATCAAAGATTAAATTTGTTAAAAAAATTGATTTGTGTGTGACAAACAAATATACAAAGAAATCCATTAAGTCCAAATATTCTCAAATTAGTAGCAGAGATGGTTGCAATAAATCATTGTGTCATCTTTTTTACAAAAAACAATTATATCAATTTAAAAATAAACATTGTTGTACATAATGGATAATTTTTATAATAGGATGCCTATTTTTTATGGGTCAAATTATGCCTACTGGAAAGCTAGAATGAGGTGTACTTTAAAATATATAGATGAATGTGCTTGGATAGTTTGTGAAAAAGGGTGGTCACCACCCACAATGATAGTTGATAATGTCATAAGTTCAAAACCTTTTTTCTGCATGGACAGAGGATGGTTTTAAATGGAGCGATTTTAATTCACCTGGTCTAAGTGCCATCTCTGGAGCCGTCACCCCTCATGTGCTCCATCGCATTATGATGTGTACTATGTCTAAAGAAGATTGGGATACCCTCCATCTCATTCACGAGGGAGCTAATGTTAGAAAAGCTTCTAATATGCAAAATATCACCACGCAATTTGAAATAATCACTATGCTTGATTCTGAATCTTTTAATGATTTTTATGCACGTTTGTCTGATATAGTAAACTCGAGATTCAATTTAAGTGAGAAAATAATTAAAATGAATATAGTATGAAATTTTTTAGATCACTTCCTTCTTGTTTTATTCCTAAGGTTACCATGATAAATTCATAAGGATATTATATACACTTAGTTTAGAAGAACTCGTAGGAGACCTTCAAACGTACGCGATAGATATGTTTCCTAAAACTATTAAACCTAAGGAAATAGGGATTTCTTTGAAAAATCAAACTAATAAAAACAAGAAAGAAAAATCTTGTGATTCTGAGTTTGAGTTTGACTTTGAGTTAGATGACTTAGCCCTTTGTAAGAAAAATTAAAAAAAAAAAGATCAAATTTTCCAAAGAAGCGGCTCTTGAGAAAAAGAAAAATGAGAATGAGGGCAAAAGTGGTTTTTAGAAAGATGATGGTATAAGATGCTATGAGCTGGAGGGAAAGGTACATGGCACATGAGTGTCCCATTAGGGTTAAGAGACAAGGCAATAAAGGTGCACATAAGGCCACTCTTAGCGATAGTGACATCACGTCTGTGGATTTCGAGGGTGAATCACGATATGAACGAATTTTTTATGCATTCAAGGAAAGTCACAATAGCATTTCTATTTTATCCCATGACGACATGGAAATATCTAAACATGAAAAGCCTTTATAATGTTTCTAACCAATTTAAATAAAGTAAGAGTGTGGGAGAGAATTTGAGTGAGGGAGAAGGTGGGCTCTAAAAAGCTTTTAGTGATATTTGCACAGAAAATTTAAAAATGAAAAGATTTATAAAGATTTGACTCTTACGGTGTTAGATTTATAGAAGGAGGTGAAAGTTTTGAGACAGTGTGAGGCGTCGGTGAGTCAACAGGAAAAAGTGACAGTTTCTTTCTGTGAGTCGTTGATTGTTATTAGTAGGGAGAAAACAGATTTGGCCAACACTGTGGCTATTCTTATGAGAGATCTTCAATCTTTATTAGAGACTCATAATAAACTTGAAGCCCGTATATCTTAAGTTGTGAGCAATCTTGAACATGCTTGGGAACTAAATGTAATATTAGAGGGCACATCGAGGAAGGTTAGAAAGATGTTCCTCGGTCTCGTACAAGGTAAAATTGAGAGGGAAGGAATTGGTTATGATGGTGCATCCACTTCCAATGTCCTACTTGAGCTCGTTCCTAAGTTTGTGATGGATCTTTATGGCCCTCATCCTAACCAACCTAGGAGACCTAACACACCTAGGAGAGGTGATCCTAGTTTTTTAAACCAAGGTGGACCCAAGACCGTGTATGTTTGTTCCCATTAAAAGATAAGAGCTCAACATAGAGAGTTTTGTTTTAATCTAGGGAGAGTTTCTCATATGCGTGTTCCTCGGTATGATCCCACTCGAGTTCCTACACATATTCCCGTACCCACTCCCACACGTGTTAATACATGTTCTCCTACACATCATCAAAGATATTTTGAGAGTTTTTAAGAGCAAGTAGAGTATTTAGTTAAGACTTCACAATGATTGATGGAGGAATTTTATAAAATGTTTCTCTTTTTGAGAACTCCTCTCGGCCTAATAATTAAGGTTGAGACTTGTTTCTAGAATAGAATGATTATCATGTTCATATCTTATATCTTTATTACAAGAGTGTATTATCATTGTATTTATCTATTTTTATATTAATATTTTAAGAAAAATCAAAAAAGAGTCTTATTTTTCTGAAAATTTATGGAAAATACAAAAAAAAATCGATATTTAAGAAAAAGATGAAAAAATGAAAAAGATCTTATTTTGATAAAATTTTCAAAAAATCAAAAGGAGTTTTGTATTTTCATTTTTCACCGTATATGTATGTACATTTAAGATATTCGGACACCCCTTTATACCATCCATTCATGTGACCTTTTCGAAGAACTTTGAGAAATGACTTTGTTTCATTAGTGTGCTTAATATTTTGTGGATTCAATACATTGAATGTTGATGACTACTTTCTACATGTTAGACTCCTTGCAACCTTTATTGCACACATGCACAAACTTGTTTAAACGTTTCACTTACTTTTCATATGTTGGATACGATGTTCTCATCTCAATTTTTCTTAATAACAAACCAAATGTAACAAGAGATTAGTTGTGCATGTAAGAACTAGTGACCGAATTTCATTTATTCTCTAAAAAATATTATTATATGTTAAGCAATGGAAAGGGGCTAAGAAATATCAACATGTTCTTTGTGCTAAAAGCCTCCATTTGCATAAAGGAGCCTAAAAATATTAGAGGCAAATAAAAACAAAAGTGCCAAGACAATTTTGTTAAGATTTATTGATTTTTTACTACATGTGATCACTACGATTTCTTAAACATAATTGAGAGATAATTGTTATATATGATATATTTTAAATGAGTTAAAGTCGAAGATCAATGGGTTTACACAACATACTTTCTTAAAAAATGTTAAGGGGCATTATTGGCATGAGAGTCATTTAAGGTCATGACATATTGATTAAGTTTAGTCGATTTCATATGTGTTCATAATTTTTACACCTGAGATATATTTTGAGTTCTATCCTTAGAAGTGTTTCATGACTTCGTACACACTTGTTATGAATGTTTATGTTGATTTGACTATGGAACATGTTCATACAATTGAATTTTTCATTCATGATTAGGATATTTTAGTCTTATTCCTTGGTGTGTTGTAGTTTTACATTTTATACTTTATATTTGAAAAATCGGAAATTTTCAAAAATATTTGGTTAAAATTTATGCCTTTTGAGATTATCATTACTTGTGTCTTATAGATTATTCTTGTGATGATATCTGACTTCTTAATGTGATGATTTACAATCATGACTAGTTTATAGACCTTTTCCTATTATGAACAAAAAGGGGAGAACAAATTAAGAGGTCTTTTATTTTTAATCTAAAACTCGTATTATGGCCATCCCCGATCCTCGCTGCGCTGGGGCGGGCGCGCGAAGGGAGAGGATCCTTCGGGTCCCGCGCATCCCTCTCGGGAGCGCTTCGGTCGGCGTCCTTTTGAGATGAGGTGTAAAAATGTAGAGAGATTTCGAGTCGCCAGCCTATTTTACTCAAAACAGAAAAAAGAAAAAAGGGAAGCCATCCTAAAGGATGGCATCCAAAGACATACTAGTGCATGCGAAACCAAAATGATTCGAGAAGGGTTCGGAGGCTTAGTTACGAAATGGGAAGGTGCTAGGCACCCATTCCGCCCTTTCGGTCTGTCATGGATATTTGCTATTTTCCTTTATATTTCCCCCGTGATATGTGTGCATGTGTATATATAATGGAGGTAGGAATCCTCGAATTGTATCATGGAAAAGATAAAGCGAGTCATCCGTAGGAAGATATAAGAATAATATTAGAAAAATAAGATTTACGCGATAACCGTTACGTTGATCGTTATAATGGAAAGATAACGCATATGGAGCAATACGTCACTAAGGGCAAGTATATAGAATATAGGAAGATTAGATTTAGATAAAATAGGAAGTAAAAGAAAAGGTGAAAGAGAGGACTTGAGTCTTGGGTTTTACCTCGAGACGCCTACGTAGCCTATAAAGGAATTAAACTCCACGTAGTTCGCATACAAAACGAGAGGTGGGGTTTATCCCATAAATCCAAATGGGGGATCTCTTATTTGTAAGTGTGTGTGTGTAGAAAAAGTGTTTTAGTTGTGAGAAAAGTGTGAGAAAAAGTATGAGAATCCCTATTTGGAATTTATGAGCAAACCCTCTTTTTCTTATTTTTTGGGTTTTATTTATATGAAAATAAGAGATGTGCAATAATACTAAATAAAAAAGTATATTAGGATGTGTGAGATGAGATAATAGAAGTGCTAACTAAGAAAATAAGTTATTGAGAATTTCAGAGAGAGTTTGAGAAAGTTGGACCTTCTTGAAGATCTTGAGCTTGATATTGAATGTTGGAGAGCAGCCCTTGCACTTGGATGATGATGGAGAGTGGCTAATTCACTAAGTTTGATGAAAAGGATAATGAAAAGTGGAAGTAAAAAAGGGATTTGGAGGTTGAAATCACGCTGCCTTCGAGAGAGGTTTTTGGGATTCGCTGAGAGAGATTCTTATTAGATCTGGGTTCCCCTTGCAAATGAGGTGAAGGCCTCCTTTTATAGGCTCAGGTCACTGCCGATCGGCATAGACCTGGTCTTGCCTATCGGCACCTGTCGATAGGCAGGGTCTGGAACCTTCCATTTGGTAGTGCGCTTCAGGCTTTTTTGGAAAATTGGCTGCGGAGGGCAAACCATTGGTCAGAATCATGCACGGGGCATACCGTTGGAAATGTAATTCAGAGACCTTTGAAAGTCCTTTGGACCGCTCCCGAGTTCGGGAGTTTACTTTGGGTCAAATGTGGCTCGGAAGCGTTTGGTTGTCCATTGGACGGGAATTGCTCGGACGCAAACGGATCGTTCGTCCGCATGGTAAGTATGAATTACGTACGGGGCAGACCGTTGGAAGAGTTAGGAGATGTACTTCGACGTTCCAAAGAGTTTGACCCAGTTTGGGGAGTTGACTTCGGTCAATCGGGCCCTGGAAGCGTTCGGTGACCTCTCGGAGTTGAATGGACCGTTCGTCCGCATGGTAAGTCAAAATTGCGTACGAGATGGACCGTTGGAAAGGGTATTTAGTGCCCTTCAAAGAAACATTCATCCTCGGTCGGGATGAAGAGTTGACATAGGTTAAATCGAGCCCAGGAGCTCTCGGTGGCCTCTAGGTTAAGTTTTGGACGCAAACGGATCGTTCGTCCGCATGGTAAGTCGTTACTGCACATGGGGTGGTTCATTGGAAAGGGTATTCGGTGACCTTTGAAGATTTATTCAGTCTCGTTCGAGATGAAGAGTTTGACTTTTGGGTCAAACTGAGCCAGGGAGTGCCCGATGGCTTCTAGGTCAGTACTCGGGACATGACCTAGGTTTGTAGTTATGGAGGGAGGTACTAGGGACCTAAGGAGAGTTAGGGGTAACATAATGGGGTGTCTACAGATCCCCTCGATGGGTGAGTTTGGAACAAATGATGACCATCGAATAGACACCACATGATGCTTTTGAGCGAGTATGACTGATTCAGAGGATCGAGGCCGATTTTGAGGACCTAAGGAGTGTGCTGGGGATGATCAATTCTACAGGTCAAAGCCAAATATGCGTCCTTAGGGTAAAGGTCTAATAGCTGAGGTCAATTCTGACCTAAGAGTGGTGACGAGCGAGGATCGGGGTCAATTCTGACCCAACTCAGGTGACTATCCAAGACCGAGGTCAATTCTTACCTAAAGATTGGTGATGATCGAGGAACGGGGTCAATTCTGACCCAACTCAGGTGACGATCCAAGACCGAGGTCAATTCTGACCTAAGAGTGGTGACGATCGAGGACCAGGGTCAATTCCGACCCAACTCAGGTGACGATCCAAGACCGAGGTCAATTCTGACCTAAAGAGTGGTGACGATCGAGGATCGGGGTCAATTATGACCCAACTCAAGTGACGATCCAAGACCGAGGTCAATTCTGACCTATAGAGTGGTGACGACCGAGGACCGGGGTCAATTCTGACCCAACTCAAGTGACAATCCAAGACCGAGGTCAATTTTGACCTAAAGAATGGTGACGACCGAGGACCGGGATCAATTCTGACCCAACTCAGGTGATGATCTAAGATCGAGGTCAATTCTGACCTAAAGAGTGGTGATGACCGAGGACCGGGGTCAATTCTGACCCAACTCAGGTGACGATCCAAGACTGAGATCAATTCTGAACTAGAGAGTGATGACGACCGAGGATCGGGGTCAATTCTGACCCAACTTAGGTGACGATCCAAGACCGAGGTCAATTCTGACCTAGAGAGTGGTGATGACCGAGGGCGGGGATCAATTCTGACCCAACTCAGGTGACGATCCAGGACCGAGGTCAATTCTGACCTAAAGAGTGGTTGGAGATCGGATTTTAATTTTTTTGGGGAAAGTGCTTTGTGAATATTATTTGATATGGGGAGCTGATAGATGGGGAAGCTTTTGTTTCATTAGGAGACTTTTCGGGGGGGGGGGGGGGGGGGACAACCTATTTTGGGTGTTGTAAGAGAATTCCGCTGGGGAAGTGATCAAGTGATCCTTAGAGATCCTCCGGAGCTTTGCCGGGAGGAGTTTTCACTTAATTTTTGACGATTTTTCTGGGAAAGAGGGGTTCCTCTCAAGGGAATGCTAAGTTTTCTTAGTGAAAAGGCTTTAAATCCTTCATGGGATTTTTAGGAATTTTTCAGGGATTTTTCGAGGCTTTCTGGTATTTTATGGGAATTTTTGTACGAAATTTAATGGGGGTGCCGATCGGCATAGTATGAAAGGTGCCATTCGGTAGTGGCACGGACTTTTGGTCTACCTCGGTAAGGCAAGGGGTCAGTGTCGATCGATATGGTAGGGGGAGGTGCTGATCGGCATGGCGCTTGGCATCCTATATAAATGGGGTGAATCCCCACGTTTTTTCCACAACTTCTTTTCTTTCTCTCTCTCTGCGATTCTTCTGTAAATCGTTCTAGCATTCCGATCTTCAAGAAATGTATGCTTTTGTGAGCACTGGAGTCCAATGGGAGTGGTTGATCGTTGCTGAGTGGGCGAATGTGGAGTGGAGGGGTAGGGCACCTCTTGCTTTGGGGAGTGAGAACACCTTTGATGTGTTTGAGCCTGTTGCAGATGAGCGGAGCTTGCTGCGGGAGCCATCGCATCATCGCTCTTCGAGAGTGAGTCCCGGCGGTTATGTAAGTAACCCGACCTTTGGCATTCTTCTCTTTTTAGTGATTTTTCTTTCTTTCTTGGCTTTTGATGAGACTTTTCTTTTTTCTAGTCTGATATTTCTTCGAAGAACACGCGTGCCCGTGGGACAACGGGGCTCAGGGATGTCTGGGAGAATCTCCCCCCTATGGTGTGTTGGATGGTATCATCAGTGGGTTTCGGGTGGTTGGCATCGGTGCTGGATGAGAGGCCTCGTTCGACAGCGGTCTTGTGCGCTTTGGGAGTGAGGTGGTGGGATACTACCCACACCTTCCATTTTGGCATTGGGGAGATGACTTTTACTCCCATAGACGTGCAGCAGCTGCTAGGGTTGGATTGTGATGGAGAGAAGATAGAGGAGGATCGCTCTTTACGGGTGAGATCGGAGGCAGTGCGCGCGGCACTGTATGGAGGATAGTTTCTACAGATTCTATCCGGCTATCCCTATTGAAGGATGTTCTATTGATCATGGTGATTGATATGGAGGATGGGCTGCAAGTGAGTCAGATGGGTAGGTTATTCATTTTGCTGGTATTGGGAGGTTTCATGGTGGCGTCGAGCGGCGACGTCGTCCATTTATGGTTTCTTCCGTACTTGAGGATGTTTTCGAACATACCTTTCTATGATTAGAGGAGTCTGACATTGGCGACTCTTTACTCCTCTTTGGATGCGTTTAGTCGGTGATGCCGGCAGAGCTTTACTGGTGCCACGTACCTTCTTGAGGTATTCTTTAGTTTGCGCATTTCTTTTCAGGCACTCTCATTTTCCTTTCATGAATTTGCATTAGCCTTTCATACATTCGCATTTTTCTTTATGCGTCATCTTTTTGTTTGTGAATTCAGACGTGGATCTACGACGTGATTGGGTGCAGTACCCCCACTACACCAAAATGGCCAAATTGTCACCTTTCAGCCGACCACCCTTGTCAAGGTCATTGACCGTGACACAAATCTCGCGTTTTGTGTCACGGTCATTGACCTTGACACGACCGTGACAC
Organism: Sambucus nigra; assembly: GCA_949130495.1. Lineage (NCBI taxonomy): Eukaryota > Viridiplantae > Streptophyta > Magnoliopsida > Dipsacales > Adoxaceae > Sambucus > Sambucus nigra. Next base: position 159,848,965 of record OX422209.1, on the reverse strand, counting down.
AGAATTGTCACCATCTTTGACCGTGACAAGGCCGTGACAAATTTACTTGTCACGGCCTTGTCACGGTCAACGATCGTGACAATTCTGTGTCACGGTCGTGTCAAGGTCAATGACCGTGACACAAAACGCGAGATTTGTGTCACGGTCAATGACCTTGACACGACCGTGACAACTTTTGCAGCAAAAAAAGCCCTAGGATTGTTTTTTCCCACCTCTTTTGGTTTTCCCCCCCTCTCTCTCTCTCTCATCCGCGATTTCTGCTCTCTCTCTCTCTAAGGTATATTTTTTTTCCTCTCTTTCTCTTTCATTTCTATGTGTATGTGTATGTGTATGTGTATGTGTATGTGTGTATATATATGTGTGTATATGTATATGTGTATGTGTGTATATATATGTGTAAATGTTAGTGATAGTTAGAATGGTGTAAATGTTAGTGATAGTTAAAATTGTGTAAATGTTAGAAAAGTTCTAGAATTCATATGTTAAATTTAATTATATAAACATTTAAATTGATAATAATTTTATTCATGAAATTAATTCAATTAGGTAAAACCCTAGATAATTTTTTAACAAAATTTCATAATATTATATAAAGTTTAGTAAATTCACAAAATGTTGCCAATTGTATGTTTTTAGGAATATCATTAGTTACATTCGTGCCCAACTATGTAGAATCCATACACATGCTTGTTGTTAGAAAGTCTTAAATTTAATTCTCACTTTAATTTGTAGAATATCTGTACTTGGTTGGAGTTATCCCTTTATGATAATGAAATTTATGCTCCAATTATAATTATCTCATGTCATAATTTTATTGATAAACAATAAATGTAGTTGTCACGGTCGTGGTAGGGGGAGGGGGTGGTGGGGGTGGTGTGTGTGTGTGTGCGTAGGTGTGTGTATGGTGGTGTGTGGTGGGGGAGGGGGGAAGTGGGGGTGGGGTGGGGTGGGAGGAGGGGGTGGGGGTGGTGGTGGGGGGTGGGGGTGGGGTGGTGGGGGTGGTGTGTGTGTGTGTGTGCGTAGGTGTGTGTGTGACGGGGGAGGGGGCAAGGGGTGTGGTGGGGTTGGGTGTGGGGTGTGGGGGGTGTGGAGGGGCAATTTTAACAATTGTATATCTTTGATTAAGAAATGGTATAACTTTAATTGTAATTTTAATTGTATAGTTTTAGATGAAAGTAAATTAATAATTAGTGCCAATTTCATATGAAAGTAGGATTGTCCCTCATTGTAAATTAGTAAATTAATAATTGTATACTTTAATTGTTAGTTTAATTGATGAAATGTTGGGTTGGTTAGTTTTAAAAGTGGCATGATGTGTTCGTGTGTGTGGTGGGGGTGGGGTAGGGGTGTGTGTATGTGTACTATTAACATTTTTTTTATCTGTACTAATAACATTTTTTACAGCAAAAATGTCTCCTTCAGATATTAAGGCGAAGATGATGATGCTGTTTATGATGATGTCGTCTGGGCTCGGTGGTAGCGGAGGCGACGAGGGTTCCTCCGCCCCTAGGCTCCCCAAATATGGAAAATTTGGGAATACCGTCGAGAACAAGTCGGAGCTATTAGCGAGATCCCTCGAGCTGCTAAAGACGGTCATCGGCCTGGGGTTTATGAGTTGGAAGGAGGTGCCATATGAGCTCAAGTTAGCTGTTTGGGCGGCACTATAGGTAATATATTTGTATTTATATGAATATTTCAATTTCAATTTCAATTTCAATTTCAATTTCAATTTCAATTTCAATTTCAATTTCAATTTCAATTTCAATTTCAATTTCGATTTCATATTTATATTTATATTTATATTTATATTTATATTTATATTTATATTTATATTTATATTTATATTTATATTTATATTTATATTTATATTTATATTTATATTTGTATTTATATTTGTATTTATATTTATATTTATATTTATATTTATATTTATATTTATATTTATATTTATTCGCAACTAACATTGTATTTGTTGGACAGGAACAATTCAACTTGGATCCAAAGCTACGCGATCCCGTCTTGGAGCAGATTAGGGAGCAACTCATGTCGTGGAAAAAAAATATGCGGGCACAGTACTTTGGGAAAACAAGAGAGTCGATTATCCAATGGAGTGAATCCGTCCCCCCCAAGGAGCCGATCTCATTGGCACAATGGCAGAAGTTCATTGGCAATGAGATCGAGGATCGACAATTGGCATCTCGCCAATCGGGGAGGAAAAATCGGGCAAAAAAGACGGACGTGCACTACTCCGGCCGGAACTCTTACGCCGAGGTGGAGCATAGGATGCAGGTAAGATTTAATTTTTCTATAACTACAAAAATATATTATTCTTCATTATTTTACTTTACGGGGCCAATACTAATTTTACTTTACTTTATTTTATTTCAGGGGGTAGGGAGTGGGCCAGGGGGTAAGCCACATAGGCTCGATACTTATGTGTCTCTTCGGACGAAGAAGGGGAAGGACAAGGAGGTTTCCCCAAGCGTCGCGGCCACGATTGTAAGTAATCCGACAGTTTAATTTTTGTTAATTACGTTATAATTTTTTAGTTTACTTATTTTACTAATCATGTGCTTTTTGTCGTTTCAGGCAAAGCTTAAGGAAGTGCATGAGTCGCAGTCTGATGCCGACAAGGCATCTTGGTCCACAGACGCACTCAGCCAAGTGTTTGGCTCTGATCACAAGGGGAGGACAAGGGGAGTGAGCTCGCGGGTGTCCAAATCTAGGATCATCGGATTGGAGAGAGCGACACCGGGTTAACTCGAATGTTGGATTCACACGATGCGAAGCTGTCCCGTTTGGAGGCGACGGTCCAAGATATGTACGCATTCATGAAGCGTACGTTGGGCGGAGACCGTAAAGGGAAAGGGAAAGGGAAGGAGAAGGCGGTGGAGGAGGAGGTGCGGGAGGACAAGGTGCAGGATGACGAGTATGTGGACCTCGCTGCTTCATCACCGACAGGTTCGTACTTCGATGATCCACTTCCCTATTTGGCGCCCTTCGACAGACCATTGTCGACACTTGGTTGGTCGAGCGTGTTCATATTGGACGTATTTGATGGCCAGCGGATAGGGCGGGGGTTGAGGGACCCGAATATCGTCGAGGGTGGAATAGTTCATGGACGTGCGCTTCAACAGATGGAGTCCAGGGTGCTCGTCACGCATGTCATACCCAGGAAGGAGAACTCTCTATTGTGGTTGTGCGAACAATGCGGCACGACCTATATTAGTGGGTGCGTCAATTCGTATGTCATGTGGCCTACTCACCTCCTCACATTTACCCAAGACATTTAGTAACATTATTTTTAAGTTTGTCCATTTTAATTATATTTGGATTATATCGTCATTTATATTATTTCTATTTTGAATATTTGGATTATATCGTCATGAATATATATTTGCATTATCTTTAGTTTGTTTGGATATATGATGTTTTGGAACAGGTACGACGTTGCTATAACAGGTACAAATATACTGCTGGGAAATGGCAGTGGCCATACTGCCCAGTAAATTTTTTTTAAATTCTGCCCAGAATTGTCACGATCATTGACGGTGACACGTCCATGACAAAAAGTTATCACGGACATGTCACGGTCAATGGCCGTGACAATTTTTAAAAAAAGGGTCACGGCTTTGCCACGGTCATTGACCGCGACACGACCGTGACACAAAATGCGAGTTTTGTGTCAAGGTCAATGACCGTGACACGACGGTGACAAAAAAATTTATCTTGCCTCGAAATGTCACGGTCATTGACCTTGACAAGTTGGATTTGTCAAGGTCAATGACCTTGACAAATGGGAAGATTTGGTGTAGTGCCCACTGATCTCTCTGAAGGAAGACACTGTTGGGCACTTATGTCTATTATATTGATGGCGTAAGGCTAATCGACAATCAAAGGGATCTCCCTCCCTGGAGGCGGTGCGTCAGGTCTTGAATGTCCTGACCAGTGGTAGGGTAAGACTCTTTCCATTTCAGTTTTAGTTTTTTCACCTTCTGATCTTGTATTGATTTATGCTCGCTTGGAGATTTTCAGGTGACCTTTTATCTTTGGGGGACATCCATTCAAGATGCGGGGGCGACTGGGGTGAATGCGCGGATAAGGCTTTTGCTGGCGCATGAGTTTGGCCATTCCTGGTATCTCGGGAAGAGGGTGGTTCATCAGATTTATGAGGAGGAGGTGGTGGTGCCACCTGCGCAGCCTCCTACCTCTATGAGGCGGGAGCGACTGTTGTCAGAGGATGAATGGATCGTGATGATGATCGGCGATTCCTACTTGCTATACACCGATATGACTGCGCCGTATGATTATATGGACTTTCTGATGAGCTGGTTGATGGTGCCTAGCATATATGATGCATTGCCTTTCCCTTCGTCGGGTTCGAGTCGGGCGGTGGGATCTTCCCACATCAGCGATGGTCCATCGTCATCTGTGGCAGCGGCGACCTAGAAAGTCCCTTTTGTGCGGTTCCATACCCCTTCATACAATATTCGATGGGCTGATGGAGGGTTGATGCCTATGTTGCACCGTCCTCATGCGATGTATCAGGAGGAGTTGGGTTTGAAAGAGGAGGTCCTTCAACCTGTGGTATACCTTTATGTTCCTCTATTTCTTTATTTTCTATTTTGGTAATCCCTGCCTTGATACTAATTTCACCTTTTCTTGCAGCAAGTCTAGGTGTCGACCACTTGGCTCGGGGACATCAGAGACTGGATATCTTCAGCGACTGCTCATATTCGGGATGCGGTTCCTGTTACTTATTGCTTGGTGCCATCTGCTTCGTCCGGAGAGGACTCTGGCTTGGGTAGTGGTGGTACGTCGTCTCACCGTATGGGGAAGAGAGCACGTTGCATGGGTGGAAGCTCTTAATGAGAGAGAGAGAGAAAGAATGTGGGTTCGGGCTGAGTCCCGTTGTTTTTGCTTTTTCTTGTTATTTCCTGCAAAATTTATGCAACACAAAACAAAAATTGATGCAATGCAATGGAGTTTTTTTGTATCTTTTATTTAATGATGAATGCATGCATATGCGCTTTTTACTTTGCTGTTCAGATCGTAAAAAGGAATATTTTTGGAATTTTTATTGAAGTAAAGTTGTGATTAAAAAGGGGGAAATTTTATAAGGAGAAAAAGGGATTTTGAAATTCTATTGAGAATGTCAATTTATTTTTATTAAGTTTTCTGATTTGACAAAAGAGGAAAAGAGGGAAATTTTTAAAAATGGGGGGTTGCCGATCGGCAAGCACCCTGACCTGCCTATCGGCATTTCAGTCCAGTCCCATCAATTCAAAGCTTTGAATGGTACCCTCTTCAGCCTTTGGTACCTTGTGGGGTAGGATTCCCTCCGATTTTTGCATGGATTATGTCTCTTGTGAGGGTTTTCAAGTATAAAAAGGGGTAAGGGTGGAGTGTTTTCATCAAACCTTTGCATTTTCACTTACTTTCCCACTATCTCTTAGCCTTGCAAGATGTCTCTTCCTGGTAGCATTGAGTTTGTCAACTACCTTGAAAATTTGGAAGCAATGTGCTCTTATAATGTCGACTACGATGCTTTCAACATGCGTCGAGTCTCCTTGGGGAGAAATCGGCCTCTTGAGTGGAACGTGTTGACGGTGGCAGTACAATTCTGGTACCCCGAAGACCATGTATTCCACTTTGGGTTGGAAGAAGTTTTTCCTACCTACGAGGAATTTTCTTCCATACTGGGTGTAAACCCTAGTGTTGCTGCAGCTTTGCCCGAAATTTCCCGCTCTTTTAGGGATTTTTTGCCTAGGATTTTTCATATTTCACCTTCGGCGGCTAGATCATTGGTTGCTGGAGGAATGATCTCCCTTATGACGGTGCTACAGTCCATGCTTTTGTGGGAAGTAGGTGATGTTGTCTATGCTGGAGCCGTTATTCGGGGTCTGGTTTCCAAATTGCTGTTGGTGACTAGGGAGGTGCAAGTGGACCCACAACTTGCAACCATTACATCGTGGATGTCATATTATCGCAATCCTACGGTGGTGATACTGGCGGAGACCCTGAATGGCCTGGATGCCTGGAGAGAAGGTCGTTTTGACTTTTTGAGGGGTAGCCCTATGATGTTGTTCATGTGGTTGTCTGAAAGATTCCGCTTGGAGACTCCTCCAGAATATCCCTTGTCGGCCGTACCCAACTTATTTTCACGCTACTTCATTAGCGTTGGCCTGTATGTTGAGAACTGGGAGCATTGGCTTGTGGAGCATGGGGCTCGTGGGCTGTCTTGGTCAGTGCCTTGGTGGGGACAGTTGCAGCCTATTCTGGAGCTAGGAGAGTATTCATATGTGCGGTTGGTTGGTCTCAGACAAAACTCTTTTTATTTCTCGTGGTGGCTTTTGCGCCAATTTGGCTGGGCACAGGTCGTGCCCCCTCGGACGTCAAATTTCTTTTCGGTAGAAGATTTAACTCAGCACGTGCGTCTGTTTCTTGGGTCTCTATGGGAAAATCGGCATCCATCGACCCATCCTTCCCAATCTGTCAAAAAAGTTTGGCATGTCCCTCAGGATTATGTGAAGTGTTTGTAGAGGAGAGTATTCAGCAAGATGTTGGTAGTGGAGACTGGACAAAGATGGTTTGTTTTATCCAACACCATGGAAGGGGGTGTTGTGGTCTTTTCAAAGATGGTTAAGTCTCATAGATCCATGGAATGTTTACGACACTCTATTCAAGAAGGGGAAACTTGGGGACCTCCGGATATAGATGATGAGGGTGCAGGATCCTCTGGTGGCTATGGGTAGGACTCCTGGGGAGTTTATTTATGTAACAAATGTGGGGATGTTATTTGGCTTTTTATGGTAGTAGGTGGGAGGGAGTTATTCGTTCCTTTTTCTTATGTAATCCGTGCTGAATTTTCTTATTAATGAAATAAACAAGTTTCTGATCATCCAGCTGTGGCTTTCGATGAATTTTGTAGTTTTGAATTATCTACACCGATCGCTAAGGCATACATAATCCTTTTGTTCAAGTACTCTTTAGAATGAACCACCGTTCTCGAAGGTAAGAAAAGAAAATGGTATTTTATAAAAAAGAAAGGGTCGTACTCATGTGAGGTGCATGAGATGCCTATATACCTCTGGGTTTTCAAAAGTTTTTTTATCTATTTGAAAATAGTTTTTGCAGACGATCAGGCCCACGTAGTTCTGGGTAGAGGGAAATGAAGAATTTTTTTTTAGAATAGAAGGGGGATGAGAAGAGTCGTAGCGCATAGAGATTTCGGACTAGGGGTAGAATTTCTTGAGACGGTCCAGATTGACTGGACGAGCCATCTCTTCCCCATCTAGGTCAGTGAGCATGGCGGCACTACCAGATAAGATTTTCTTCACAATGTAAGGGCCACTACAATTGGGCTTGAATTTCCCTCTAGGGTCCCAGATGGGTTCTATTATCTCCTTGAGAGATAATTCTCCCTCTCGGACACCACGATCCTTGACTCTCTTGTTGAATGACCAAGTTATTCGGTGATGGTACCCCTGTATGTGGTAAAGAGCTTTTAATCTTCTTTCATCTAGGAGGGCTATCTCATCAAGACGGCTTTGGCACCAGTCTTCTTCACTAACTTTTCTTTAGAGCATGACGCGTAGCGAGGGTATTTCTAGCTCCACAGGTAGGAATGCTTTCATGCCGTAGACCAGAGAGTAAGGGGTAGCCCGAGTAGAGGTTCGGATTAAGGTTCGATATCCCCAGAGGGCATACAAGATCCGGTCGGCCCAATCCCTATAACTTTTGATCATCTTGCTGATGATAGCTTTGAGGTTTCTATTGGCAACTTCCACTGCACCATTGGTCTGAGGCTGGTAGGGAGAAGATTTGTGTCTCTGAATCCCATACTCGTTGACTACTTCTGTGACTTCTGCTTCTAAATGCAACCCATTATCTGATACCAGCTCGTTCGGGACCCCATATCGGCAGATGATATTTTTCTTGAGGAATTTGGCCAATTTCTTGGCGTTCAATACTACGTATGACTCAACTTCGACCCATTTGGTGAAGTAATCAATGGCAACGAGGATGAACCCATGTCCGTTTGAAGCCTTTGGTGTAACCTTCCCTATGATGTCGATACCCCAGGTGGAGAACGGCCAGGGAGAGGTCATGTTGTGTAATTCTTGCGGAGGTAGGTGTTGAAGATTGGAGAATTATTGGCATTTGAGGAACCTCCGGACATAGGCGGTGCAATCCTGGATCATGGTGGTCCAGTAGTATCCCTGTCGGATGATCTTCTTGGGGATCATGTGACCATTCATGTGGGGCCTACATTCCCCGCTGTGGATTTTCTATATTATCTTCTCAATCTCAGCCCCTGCGATGCAGTGTAAATGAGTTCCATCGAAATTCCGCTTGAGTAGGGATTTATGACAGATGATGTAATGGGCGTTCAGTCTTCGGAGAGTCGTTTGATCTTTATTATTGGAACCCTCAGGATCTTCGGTGGAGACAAGCTCAATATGGTAGTAGTGGGTTGGTTTGTCTTGCTTTTGAACTAGTAAAGGGTTCATTATTATTCCTTTGGGCATGTCGACCATGAAGTCCAAGGTGGCGAGAGCATCGGCTAGGTTATTCTTTACTCAGGGTAGGTGATATCTCAAAACCGGGAGGCTAACTCTTCTAATTGGGCATGAAAAGGTTGGAGCTTTTCATCCTTGACTTTCCACTTTTTGAGCACTTGACCGATGATAAGGGCAGAATCCCCGTAGACATTAAGGTATTGAATACCCTTCTTGAGAGCAACTTTGAGGCCCACTGTGCATGCCTCGTATTCCATCATGTTGTTGGTGCAACGGAAACCCAATTTAATGGCGATGGGAGTGTGGGAGTCATCTGGGGCGATCAGAAGTATCCCAACACCATATCCCTTTTTGTTGTCAGTGCCATCAAAGAACATTTTCCATCATAGGTGGTCTTGAGTGGTGCAGAGGATATTTTCATCTTAGAATTCGGAGATCCAGGCATCTGCTTTGTTTATGGGGTAATCAGCAAGGTAGTCAGAGATGGATCTTCCTTTAATGGCTTTCTATGTGACGTACACGATGTTGAACTCGGTTAGGATCATCAACCATCGGGCCATTCGATTATATAAGGCGGTTTTCTCAAGAAGGTATTTGATGGGATCCATTGGGGTTACAAGTTTGATGGGGAAGGCGAGCATGTAGTGTCCCAACTTTTGGGTGAACTAGACAAGTGCGACACATGCCTTTTCCAAAGCAGTGTAGTTAACCTCGTACCCGACCAATTTTTGATTGTCGTAATATATGGATCTTTCTTTACGGGAGTCTTCAAGGTATTGGGCTAGCAAAGTCCCCAGTTGCAGTGTCGGTTATGGTTAGGTTTAGGAGCATAGGGAGACCCGGTTGTGGTGGCAAGAGAACTGGAGGTTGGGTCAGATATTGTTTGATTTGATCAAAAGCTTCTTGGTATGCCTCATTCCAAACCTTGGTTGAATTCTTTGGAAGGAGCTTGAAGATTGCTTCATAGATGGAGGTTAGCTGACTGATGAACCGGCTTATATATTGTAATTTCCCAAGAAAACCTCAAACTTCTTTGTCTGTTCGGGGTGGTGGAATCTCAAGTATGGCCTTCAGATTTGCAGGATCTTCCTCTATCCCCTTTTCGCTGACCATGAATCCCAAGAGTTTTCCCTTTATAACACCAAAGACACGCTTCTATGGATTAAGTCGCTTCTGATACCGTCGTAGTCATTCGAAGAACTCTCGGAGAGCGGAAACATGACCTTCTCTAGTTTTGGACTTGATAATCATATCATCCACATAAACCTCGACCTCCTTGTGAATCAAATCATGTAGGATGGTTGTGGTAGCCCTTTGGTAGGTAGCCCCAGTATTATTGAAACCGAATGGCATAACGATGTAGCAAAAGGTTCCCCATGGGATGATGAATGCGGTTTTTTCTTGGTGGTCGGGGTGCATCTTAATTTGGTTATATCCGATAAACCCATCGACGAATGACTAGAAAGCATGACTGGTTGTGTTGTCCACGATCATATCGATATTGGGTAGCGGATAATCATCCTTTAGAGAATCTTTGTTTAAATCTCGATAATCTACACACATTCGAACCTTCCCTCCTGATTTCGGCACAGGTACAATGCTGGCTAGCCATGTGGGATATTCGATCACCCGAATGAAACCCACATTTAACTGTTTGACTACCTCTTCTTTGACCTTGAGTGACCATTCGGTGCGGAGTTTTCTCAATTTTTGTTTAACCGACTTGCAATCTAGGAGAGTGGGGATCTCGTGCTGAGTTATTTTAGGATCAATGTCGGGCATATCATCATAGGACCATGCGAAGACATCCAAGAACTCTTTCAGCAATTCTTTGAGTTGTTCACGCTCATGCTCGTCAAGGGTGGCCCCTATCCTAATCTCGCGCAGTTGGCTACTAGAATCGAGATTAATAACAACAGTCTCTTCTTCATTAACTTGAATGTGGTTATGTTGTTTATTATTAACCTTATTTAGATTAGTTAAGAATGGTTCATTTGCAAAATCATCATCATCATCAAAAGTTTGATTATAATTCAAGCACTAAATGTAAGGCATAGCAAGATACTCAAAATCTTCGTTTATTTCATTGATAGGAAAGACAGTATTGAGAAGCTCATCAAAAGAAGTCTCTATTACATTTGAACAAGGATAGATAGTAGGAGGAGAAATAGGGTAAACATTAGGGTTAGGGGAGATTTCAAGAGGTAGAACTGGCGTAGCATGCCAGTTGGGGAGAGGTGTATCAACAGCTTTAATCACACGGGATGGGTCCATTGATATAATGCCCGAATGAAACATGCAGAGTGCCATCCCCAGTATCTGTAAGTTGAAGGAATATTCAGAATCACTTTCCTCAGTCTCTTCAATATCTTTGATGAGTGGTTGTACGCGGTGTGGGAAACTTTTGGACCATGGGTAGCTATCTTGGAAAAAGATCTCCATTCCCGGCCTCATATTCTTGTCTGTGTGGTCATACCATAGTTCTGGAAAACTACAAAAGGGGAAGTCCTCGCCTTCTTTGATGAATCGTCCATTTAAGGAGTCTCCTGAGATAGTTTGGATGCATTCTAAGCTTCTCTTTGGTTGAGACTGGAGAATTATTCTAAGCTCTTGTTCTGATGGTTGATACCCCAAGCCGCAATGAGGGAAAGCTTTCTTCAGTTCGATAGGCTCAAGTATCCCTTGTTGCCTTTGCCCTAGCCCTAATCCGAGCATGAAGTGCATGTTTCTGAACATCTGAACCACATTGAAATTGCTATGAGGGTCATATTCTGGACAAACCCTTTATTTGAAATCATCCCCTACTGAGAGTGGGAGTGGCTCAACTCGGAATCCTGATAGGAGCATATCATTTGACCCGTGTTGTACCTCAAGAATTGGATTGCTGGTGCTTGCACCCCCGATATTTTTGTCGTCGCCCAAAATGGTGATGAATCGCCCATCGGCGAAGAACTTCAATTGCTGATGAAGTGAGGAAGACACACCCTTGATATTATGGAGCCACGGTCGTCCGAGCAACAGGTTGAAACAAGTTGGGATATCTATGACTTGGAATTCAATGACGGGGTTTATAGGGCCAACCACTATTATAATTTTTATGGATCCCATCACCTTACGACGGGTATTATCGTAGGCACGTATAGAGGTGAAGGTTATAGCGAGGTCGCTTTCTTTTAGGCCTAAACACTTGAAGGTTCTCAGAGGGTAAACGTTCAAGGAGGATCCATTATCGACAAGGGAGAGTGGCACGGCCTTCCCCATAACTTCGACGGAGATGTTGAGTGCATGGTTGTGATTTGGCCCAATTATAGGTATTTTTTCTTCAAAGAATGCTAACATTAGGGTAGAGGTCAAGGATCCGACCATATTTATCGCTTCTTCTGCTGAGGTAGAGGGAGGAATTGTGGGTTCAGTGAGTAATTTGATTAAAGAATTTATGTGTAGCCGGGAAGACATGAAAAGTCCCCATAGAGTGATGTTAGCTTGAGTTTTCTTCAGTTGACCGAGGATCTTGCTCTCCTCAATGGTCATCTCTAGCATAGGAAGGTTTTTGACACCCTCCCCCTTGTCATTTGCTGGTAGTGAGCTTGGAAACAAGTAATGTCTCCTTGATCTAGTAACGTGATTTACTGAAGAAGGAAAGAACATGAATCCCATTTCCTCATCAATCTCAGGTTTTTTTTCCACCCTGTTTATTTCTCCAAGGAGTTCTTCAAATGAGATCATCCCACATATATCGATAATTGTGCCAGCTCTTCCTGAAGCTTGTTCCTCACTCGAATCTTTGAATTCTTCCCCCCATCCGGAGGTAACAATTCTATCTTTCCATGTAAAGTTGATGCATTCCACAACTTCAACGGCTTCTTCATACAGGTCCTCCCATTCTGTGGGGATATCTGTGATTGAAGGGACCAAACGCCCTTATAGCTTCAAAGTGTTAAGTAACCCGGTGATACTACAAATGCTATTGGTTTGCTCGAATAATTCTTCCATAGTCTGGAAAACATCATTTAAGATGACTTCATCGGTTAGTACCACACATTTGTCTGAATCTCGGGCCCACTTTCATGCTTCCAAGAATAGTGTGCTGAATTTTTGGCAATCGATGACCATCTGTGAAGGAAATTTCATCCCGAACTCTAGGATTTCGTTTAACACTTCTAACAATTCCATACTTCCATTTTCGGAATGGGTACGGACAGCGATGCATGCTCTGGTAAGGAGTGACAGTGCCTGATCAATGAGGCTAGTAGGGTGTAGGAGGAAATATAGGCAAATTTGAAGAGGTTTAGGAGAGTATATGGCTGTGATTTAGGTTGAGAGGTTGAAATCTGGATTTTCTTCTAAGAAGATGACATTAGCATGATTTAGAAGTGGATTGTGAGTAGTGTTTGGCTTAGGATTGGCTGGTGGGGCAATGGTACTCCAGTCAATGAGATCTTGGATTATGTTCCGAAGGTGAAAACATTTGTCGGTGGTATGGCTGACAGTTTGGTGAAAGGTGCAATAAGCATCGGTCTTGAAATTTCTTGGGAGTGGATTTGGCAATGGACGTGGATCCAAGGGTTTGATGACATTTCGGCTTAATAGGGCTGGTAAACTTTAGAGAGGGGAGCATGGAGCTCAGTGTATTCCTTACGGATGGGGGCAGGGCGTATTTCTGGTGCCCATGGTGTGGTCGGTTGAGAGATGTTGTTGATGGTTAAAACTATAGCACTCGCAGGCTTGTCATACTTTCTAGGGGTGAACTGTCCGGACAACTTCTTCAGTTCAACCTCTATTTTAATGAGGCTTTCCTCGATTTCCACTCCAGCCTCTCTGAGAGCTTGGAAGTGGGGATAGTATTGTCCTCCATCGTCGCTCAGACATGGGGCAAGAAGTTATTGTTCACTATGTTGACATGTTCTTCTTTAGATGGTCGATTGGTCATGGTAGCTGCCTACTCCCTCCAATGGGTTATGAAGTTACTGACTGATTCTCCCAGATTCTATTTGAGCATCTCTAAATCACGATGGGTGACCTCAAGCTCTTCGTTGTATTTATATTGCGATATGAATTCTAGGGGCGACATCCTCCCAACTATGGATTCTCGATTCCTCAAGAGATAAAAACCGTCGGAGGGCACTATCCTTCAAAGTTTGCTGAAACAATTGGGCCATCACTTCTTCAGAAGCCTATAGTAGAGTCATGGAATGATGATAACTACGAAGATGAACAATTAGGGGTCCACTCCTTCTGAACTTCTCGATATTAGGCATCTTAAACTTCTCGAGTAACCTCACTTTAGGATAAAGAGACATGTGGGTGTAGACCATGTAATTCCTAGAGATCCTGACTTGGTCAAACTTCTTTGTGAGCATCTTGAGATCCTCCTTGACTTTATTCAACTCTTCCTCCTTTGGATCAATGAACACATGCATATTAGCCATAGGCTGGGCAATATTTGGCATAGGAAGCTGGGTAGGCGGCGGCCCATTGGCAGGAGGGGAACGTGGAGGGTGCTGATATTCATCTGGAACCCAGATAGGCTTGGTTGGACCCATAGAACGAGGGAATAGGGCCTCGATCTCTTGAGGAATTGGAACCTAGTTTCGTTGCATCTCTCAAACCTAAGTTTGGAGGTTGTCAATCTTGGACTTGAACTGAGCTAGGACTGTCGTCAGATCCGGTTGTATCACTGGTGCTTGATCTGTATTCTCCATGGAAAGTTAATGGATTTCGGACTCGAAAGAAGTAGTAGAGGAACGGATGAAACTCCGGGGTGTTTTGGCTGAAGACCGAAGCCAATAGGGAGCCATGCCAAGGACTTGCAATCGACCTGAGAAGGCGTAGGATGAGATTTAATTTTGAGAAAAAGGGAAGAAACTATTTTTGGATTTTTGATAAAGAATGGAGAAATGTTTTTGGATTTTTGATAACGAATGGAGAACTGTTTTTGGAGATGAAACTCAGTATGATTATTATAATTATTATGTTCTCACTTGTATTTAATTCTCCTAAATGCAATGCCAGACGGGACCCGAGCCTAGAAAAGTGAGGTTTTTAATATATGCAAAGTTATGGTTTGGACTTGTAACAAAGCTCACGGACAGGGCCCCATTTTAAAATGTGCAAAAATTGGGCGGCAGGCCGACCCAAAATTTCGGCAGAGTTTCGGGTTGAAACCGGCGATCTAAAGTGCGTGTCCTAGGTTTGACACGTATATGCGGGTATACAGTTGGTTGGGTGAATTAGCAGGGGTTCCCCCTTTGGCGTGACTTCCACGATATACGTCTTGCTCTTGAGGGCAATCGGTACGCGTGGACAAGCCATTTGATATACCTGAGTGTACGTGAATTGCCTCACCATATACCTCGTGGTGACGGTACGTGTGAGAGCAAATTCTATATACTCGGCGTACGTGAACGAATTCCCTACGATATACCTCCCATCATGACTTCGGTCAAGTGATACGATACGGGGGAACCGTTCGATATACGTCAAAGGTACTTGGCCAATGGAAGGTGAGAGTCATATCGCTTAGGCTAACTGCGACCTGTCGGACCAGCGCCCATCACGAAGTGACCCTCCAGTTACTGGGTAAAATTTGGTCAATGACAATTCTCTTTGGTGATGTTGTGTGAATCATGCATGATTCTCTTACTAGTATCTTATGATGAGAATGCCTTTCTTGATTATGCTAGACAGGAAGCAAAGTATAAGTACCCAAAAAAGTTACACTAAGCATGGATGGGTGATGAGTACAACATAGGGATATATGTGATCCTAGGTGCACAGGGTGTGAAGTGTACATGGAGAAATTTCTACAAGTGTGTGAACATAAGCATAAGCATTGGATACACATGGAAAAGGGGAACATGCAGATATGGGGGGGGGGGGGGGGGACATAAACAAATATAACATCCATGTAAATAGAGTCAAGCCCTCAAAACAAACACAAGTCCCCAACAGAGTTGCCACTGTGGCCATCCCCGATCCTCGCCGCACTGGGGCGTCCTTTTGAGATGAGGTGTAAAAATGTAGAGAGATTTAAAGTCGCCAGTCTATTTTACTCAAAACAGACAAAAGAAAAAAGGGAAGACATCCCGAAGGATGGCATACAAAGACATACTGGTGCATGCGAAACCAAAATGATTCGAGAAGGGTTCGGACGCTTAGTTGCGAAATGGGAAGGTGTTAGGCACCCATTCCGCCCTTTGGGTCTCTCATGGATATTTTCTAATGGATGTAGGAATCCTCAACTTGTATCATGGAAAAGATAAAGCGAGTCATCCGTAGGAAGATATAAGAATAATATTAAAAAAAATAAGATTTACGCGATTACCCTTACGTTGATCGTTATAATGGAACAATAACGCATATGGAGCAATACGTCACTAAGGGAAGTATATAGAATATAGGAAGATTATATTTAGATAAAATAGGAAGTAAAAGAAAAGGTGAGAGAGAGGACTCGAATCTCGAGTTTTACCCCGAGACGCCTACGTAGCCTATAAAGGCATCAAACTCCACGTAGTTCGCATACAAAACGAGGGGTGGGGTTTATCCCATAAATCCAAATGGGGGATCTCTTATTTGTAAGTGTGTGTGTGTAGGAAAAGTATTTTAGTTATGAGAAAATGTGAGAAAAAGTATGAGAATCCCTATTTGGAATTTATGAGCAAAAACTCTTTTTCTCATTTTTTGGGTTTTATTTATATGAAAATAAGATATGTGCAATAATACTAAATAAAAAGTATATTAGGATGCGTGAGATGAGATAATAGAAATGCTAAGTAAGAAAACAAGTTATTGAGAATTTAAGAGAATATAAGAGAGAGTTTGAGAAAGTTGGACCTTCTTGAAGATCTTGAGCTTGATCTTGAATGTTGGAGAGCATCCCTTGCACTTGGATGATGATGGAGAGTGGCTAATTCACCAAATTTGATGAAAAGGATGATGAAAAGTGGAAGTAAAAAAGGAATTTGGAGGTTGAAATGACGCTGCCGTCGAGAGAGGTTTTTGGGATTCGTTTAGAGCAATTCTTATTTGATCTGGGCTCCCCTTGAAAATGAGGTAAGGGCCTCCTTTTATAGGCTCAGGTCACTGCCCGATCAGCATAGACCTGGTCCTGCCTATCGGTAGGTGCCAATAGGCACGGTCTGGAACCTGCCATTTGGCGGTGCGTTTCAGGCTTTTTCGTAAATTGGCTGTCGAGGGCAAACTGTTGTTCTGAATCGTGTACTGGGCATACCATTGGAGAGTTAATTCAGAGACCTTTAAAAGTCCTTTGTACCGCTCCCGAGTTCGAGAATTGACTTTAGGTCAAATGTGGCTCAGAAGCGTTTGTCGGCCCATTGGACGGGGAATCGCTCGGATGCCAACGGATCGTTCGTCCGCATGGTAAGTCCGAATTGTGCACGGGGTGGACCATTGGAAAGGTTGGGAGAGGTACTTCGACATTCCAAAGAGTTTGACCTGGTCTGGGGAGTTAACTCTGGTCAACTGGGCCCTGGAAGAATTCGGTGACCTCTCGGAGTCGAACGGATCATTCGTCCGCATGGTAAGTCAGAATTGTGCACGAGATGGACCATTGGAAAGGGTATTCAGTTCCCTTCAAAGATTCATTTAGTCTCGGTCAAGCTGAAGAGATGACATAGGTCAAACAGAGCCCGGGAGCGCCCGATGGCCTCTAGGTTATATTTTGGATGCAAACGGATTGTTCGCCCACATGGTAAGTCAAAATCGTGCACGAGGCGGTTCGTTGGAAAGGGTATTCAGTGCCCTTCAAAGATTCATTTAGTCTTGGTCGAGATGAAGAGTTTGACTTTTGGGTCAAACTGAGCCGGGGAGGGCCCGATGGCTTCCAAGTCAGTACTCAGGACATGACCTAGGTTTGTAGTGATGGAGGTAGGTACTAGGGACCTAAGGAGAGTTAGGGTGTAACATAATGGGGTGTCTACATGTATGCATCATGGTATCTCTTTGTTTCATGTGCATATGTCTCTTCTACTTTGATGATGAATTCATGGACCACACAAGATGAAGAATAAGCTGACCAAGGGAAGAAAAAGTTCAGTTTGAAGATAAAGTTTGGTATATGTCATTTTGTTATAGGGTTTAGGAGGATATTAAGAATCAGTTTATTAGGGTGATTTTATTGTAATTTGGTTTTTTATTTTATTTTTTACCATAATAGCCAAATCGAGAGATTTGAAGAGCAAATATTTATAAATTATCATAGCTTAGGCTTTACTTAGCTCCTAGAATATCCCATTACAAATTGAAACATAAAAATGAAATACAATATCTCCACAACTGAAGACATACTAACAAGTTATGGAGGTATAAAACATGCGTGTTCATAGATTTTTATGAATCATATATTCGGATATTAATTTTTAGAAAATTGAGGATTTTAATTAAAAGGATTGTAAAAATAAAAAAATTGTGTGCCTCTTTAAAACGAGATAGAGTCTGATTCGAACGAGATAGGAGTCTCATTAGAACTAGCTTCTAACATCCTTCAAAAGAGACTGTGTTTTCTTGGCAGATAATTCTCATTGAAAGAAAGTGAGAAGGTCGTTCTAACAAGAATCGCTTTTTATTAGAACGAACCCTGATATCGTTCAAATGAAACAAATGTTTCCATTCGAATGAATTACATTTTTGTTTGAACGACCCCATCTCCTCAAAATTCGTGATTTTATATAAATGCTTATTTTAAGTAGTTTTTCGAAGGGACATTGGCAAAAATGATTTATGCATATCTGTTCGAAAAAAAAAATCACTTTTATTTTCACAAAAATACCTTTATATTCACAAATCTTTCATCTTTATATTTGATTTATGAAATTTATGAAACCCTAGTTTCAAATACCTTTCATAAACCTTATGGAGTTCAATCTCTATGGCTGACTTGTGAACTGAAGTCTCAATACTAAAGAAGACGAAGGTTAATTAGTGGATGACAAGGGAAGTTCGCTTCCTGTGGACGACTCTGGGTTTGGGGATTTTTCTATAGAAAGAATTTAAGACATTTTGCATCATACTTTTTTTGTCTACATAGTTGATAAGTCAATTATCTATCAATTACTCTGTAGTGTTGAATATAGGGTTTGCCCTGTTTAAGAATTTTTCATGATTTCTACGTGTTGTTTGCATGCTTGGATTGTTACATTAAAATTTGACTACATCATTGTATGCACACCTAATTTAATCAGATATAAAATTCGGTAAAAAAATGGATTTTTGTGTGGAAAACTAATATATAAATCAATCCATTGAGTCCCGGTATTCTCACAAGATTAAAATGGGATAAAAATTTATTTGATATTAATTTAGATTATCAACCCCTAACGATACCGGTGCGCATTATTAGTGCCTCTATATCGTCCTTAAAGTCAAACATTATTTGTTGTGTGGCCATCATTATTGGGGAATTCTCACCATTTCTTCTTATTGTGTCATCCTACTGGTGATCGGATCTTTAAAGGAAACTATGTGATAAACTCCCATATTTAGAGGAGTATATTCATGAAATCTCATATCATGTTTTTGATATCGCTTGCGATGCTGATCTTTCTTTTGTGAGATTCACTAAGTTTGGGTCTTGATCTAGGTACTCCACTTAACATTCATGGTGTCTTTGGCATTCATTATTTTCTTTAGACTTGGGAATGGGTATGGACATTGATGTATATGTGTCATTTTTTAAGGTCCAATACAATGGTTTGGGCTACAACCCACTTATAATAGTGGTGATTTCTATTTAATATCGTAATCAATAACATTTAACTTATTAGTGTTGAAATACGTAATGTATTCATGCCTCATCTCATCCTTCCACTGTCTTACACTTGAGAGGTGGAATACTATCTTAGTAAGCTTCGTGCATAAGCATAATTTTCTTATAAAAAAGTTAATTAGTTTCCAAATTATATTGATATACCTCATTGGATATCTATGTACCCTTCATGCTTCGGTCCTCAAAAAGTGATGGAGAAGACCCGACATCGCCTTTCATCTAAAATTGAGTAGATTTTGGCTAATACCTACTATTTCTACACCTGATGCATGGGATTCATCATGACATTGTACTTGGAAGTATTGGCATGTGGTTTGAATTTTAATGGATCCAGAAAATTCATAATTATTGGTATAAAGGGTGATGAGTGGTTTGGCAAATGAGGACTCCCCCTTTCTCATTGGCCTTAGTAATTTCTCTCGATTCCCATACCTTGGTGGATTTATGATCCTTGAGGGTTAGGACCCAAACAATCAAAGGAACTACCATAATTAAATTTTTCAGATGCACTAAACTTGGTGGCTCTATTATGTAGCCTATTTCCTTTGTCGTACGAACCCTAGAGGTTCTCCCGAACTAGTAGGGACTGTCAAGACCATCTGAATCATGCATCTTCTAACTAAATCCCAATTTTAAACGATAGGGATTCTTATCATCCCTTTATATGAATTTGTAAAGACTCCATTACAAGGAGAGGCAAATAGCATTTCTCTATGCCTCTCATCGTGTTCACCTATTATTAGAGTAATGAGATTTATGTTTTATCCTGTCGAGACTTGTAGATCTTATCGAGTTGTGAGGTTTTAGTTTAGATTCTTTATATGAGCCTACCTTATCTCATGAATTTTCATCAGTGTTCACAAGAAGTCTTGTAACTTGGGCATACCTAATTGCTGGGAGTAATCTATGTCAATAACATTATTGGGTACGAGATCGAAAGCCATTATAATAGTCATTATGCCATATACTAGAAATGTTCAGAGTTTTGGACCTGACCCTAGACCATGGTCAAAAAATTCAATCGTTACCATTTTAAGGGTAACCATCTTGAGGATCATGGTCCAAAGTCAAGAACCTAAAGGGAGTCACGGTCTATTAGGTGACATCAATATTAAAAAACTAGTCATGTATTGTGACTATAATCCAGTAGTGCTCATAATCATGACCTCATTCGTGACCAAATTGTCTTAGTTTTTTTAGTGGTCACAGTCCTTGTTATTGTCAAAAATTATTTTGAAGGTTTTATTTTGGCTAGCTGAGATACAATCCAAGGTAACCAATAAGTAAATAGTAAAATATAG
Organism: Sambucus nigra; assembly: GCA_949130495.1. Classification (NCBI taxonomy): domain Eukaryota; kingdom Viridiplantae; phylum Streptophyta; class Magnoliopsida; order Dipsacales; family Adoxaceae; genus Sambucus; species Sambucus nigra. The sequence goes on along the minus strand of OX422209.1, from coordinate 159,828,356 downwards.
ATGTATTAATACATAGGTTAGAGTAAGAAGAATTACACGCAGAGTTACATGGTTCAATCCTTCAGAATGAGCTTACATCTACATGTTATATTGTAGCACTAGGTTTCCATTGACCGAATATCGCAGAATAGTATAATCACTCAATCTCTCTATTTAGACAGTTAGAATATAATAATATCTCTCTTAATGTTAGTAGGTTAGTTTTCCATGATCCTAATATGGGATCTCATTTTTTATAGTGAATAATTGTGAGGGAATGTTTACTGGTCTAGTATGGTATAGGTTAAAGCATCTTCTGAATAGATCACCCACATGATATGTAATAGTTTAATATTTTACCCATTAGGGAATGTTCTTCAGATGTTCAATGTTTGTGATTTCACGCACATGGCATTGTCTAGATTTTAGGAGCGTTACTAAAGTTATAATCCGTCATTTATCCTTAATGGCATTGACCCTATCCGTCCAGGTCGAAAAGAGATTAACCTCTTTGCTAATTAGATGTCCTTCTTTGGTATTTGTTCGTTCGAAGATGAGCTCTTTCACTTGTTATTTAATGGTTTCATTTAGTTCTTCATGTCATGAGATACTCAATAAATATGGTCAAAAGCACCCAAGACTTTACTCACGACCACGAAAAAATGGATGGATTTGGGTTGTCATCTCTTGGTTTAAGAGGTTCTCTGTGGTTCTACTTGGTCTGCTGAGCATAATGACTCGTAAGCTTCTTAGATAAAAATATCTACATGATGAAGAGTTGCCATTTGTCTACAATTCAATGGGTTTTTTATAGGCACATTTGATACATGCATTTTTGCGCTTGTAAAATAGAGAGGAAATATTTTTCTGCCTTTTAAAATTATGTGTTCAAGATTCTTAGATAGAGAAAGATATTAATCGGGAACCTTTGAGGATTTATGCAACTCGGTGGTGACAATAAAATTCAACACGAGTAAATGAGAAAAGACCAAATCACCCAAGCAAGTAAAGAATGTAAAAGATGTCAATCACACAATACAAGAAGTACGTGGTTCAGCAAGAATGCCTACGTCCACAGTGGTGTTTGCAGTGTTATTTCTATATACTCTGGGGAGTTTTTTTACAGAGAATACAATGCATGCCTCTTTCCCCAGGCTTAGGGTTTGTTATATACTAGTTCGTTAGTGGGGTGTTGGGAACCACCACGTCAGTCCAAAATCCCCAGAAAGTCTGCCTTCGAGATTTCAGGGGTTTTATCAAGTCGTCACTAGAATTAATTATGATACAAGGCTCTCTAAACTTTGGGCCATTTTTTTAGGCTACTCGTTCTGGGCCTGTCTTGGGCCAGAATGACAAATCTGGGCCCCTAAAGTTGTTGGGCCATAATTTTTGGGCTCAATAAATTTAAATGATTTGTCATAATGGTTTTTTTGTGTATTGTGCCAGTCTTTTCCAAGATTGGAGTTATCTATTTGATTTTGGCGGCAGCCTGCTTCGTGTCCTATGCGTCATGATTGAAAACGTTTAAGAAATCATTTGGAGTAGTATTTATGTACTTTTGTTTCAAACTTCTTTACATTTTCTCATCTTCTGCAAGCTTTAGCTATTGCGCTCTCTTCTCCAGGTCTTCGTTTCCTTTGCTTTCAATCTTCCTCATCATCTGGGCTTGTGATCTTGCATTGTCTAAGCCAAACTTTCATCTCGTAAGTCCCTCTTTCTCTTTCTCTGTGATTTCTCTATTGAATTTTCTTTGAATTTGTAATTAGGGTTTACAAATGACGAAGATAAGTAATAGATCAGTGCTCGAGTTTAGGAAGTTTTAAAATATCCCAGACTGGGTAGATATTGAGTGCGCTTATGTCCCTATGGATGTTAGAAAGATAGATGACTCTCATTGGATTCACGTCTTGTTTGTTTCCCAAGGGGGTCTTACTTTTCCTCCAAGAAATTTATTTTTGCATTTCTTTGGTTATTTCAACATCGTCCGTGCACAGTGTTCGCCAAATGTGTGGAAGATAGTCAATGGGGTTCATAGAATGAACTAACTCTATGGCACCAATTTAGGGCTCGCTGAAATTTGTTTGTCCTATTCTTTCTCTCGAACTAGCTCTGGCCTTATTTTCCTCAAGTCCAGGAGTCCTGATAGGGTATTGGAAGTAAACCTACCTGATTCCCACAAGGATTACTAGCAAGAGGCCTTTCTTCCTAAAAACTGGCAGTTCTCCTCCATATCGAGGGGGAGAGGTCTGAGAGATTCACAGTCCCCTTTTATGGGGAGGAATACATAGGTAATCTTGGCTCTGCTCATTTGTATTTCTGTTCATGTTTTATTTTTCTGATATTTTTCTGTTATCCTTTCAGCGAGGACAAAGAACTTAGAACCTGCCCTTAATGAGGTTCGAGCTGTAGAGTTGATTAAAGCTTAGAATATCAAAGAGACTTTAGCTGATAGTGAACATCCTCGGCCAGCTACTTTTCTTCTGGAGTATAAGAACATCGGGTCCAGTTTCATCACGTGGCCTGTAGACAGTATTCCTAACCTAGATATTACTGAAGAAGTTGCTGCTGACCCCATTCAGTTAGAGGAAGAGGAGAGCAACTCTGAAAGTGATATCCGAGGAGGTGTTGAAGGTGGTCCCAGCGAGGCGAGCTCTAGTGGTGAAGAATCTTCTAGCTCGGCAGAGGTTTCCAAGGCTCAGGAGTCTTCAAGTACATCTAGCAGTTCTAGTGAGGAAATGGATCCCCCTAAGAGAAACCTAATTCGTGATGAGGATGATGATGATGTGCTTCTCGCTCAGCAGTCAAAGAAGCAAAAGTTTGAATGTGGGGATGTTTCCACTGGTTCTCAATTTGTTACCCACGAGCAGGAGAAGAAGAGGAATGAGGAGGAGCTATTGAGGGAGAAAGAGAGAAAGAGAGAGGAAGAGAGGAAAAAGGTGGAGGAGAGAAGGAAGGCTGAGATAAAGAAAAAGAAGGAGGGGGAAGAGGAGATAAGGAGAGATGAGGTGAGAACGAAGGTTAGGAATGCCCTGGTGCTCGTGTCCACCTTGCCTGAGGGGGCATCTGTTGCCCTCTCTCCCCAACTGGCTCCTGTAGTGCTCGAGCGAGAAATTTTTCCTGCTGATCAACAAAAGGCAATGGGGACCGACCAGTTAGCTCTGAAAACGATTCAGAGGCTAGCCTTGATAAGTCTGTTTCCACTCTTTAATACTTGTGATATTCCATTTAATGCTTTATTCTAATGTTCTCTCTTTCCTTGCAATTCATGACTGAGTTCGCCATGCTCTATCGTACTCGCGATGAGCTGGTGAATAAGAATGATGATTTGGAGAAGCAGAATGCTGCTCTGAAGAAGAAGAGTACCGAGCTCGAGCCCACCTTAAAGACTGTTGATAATGCTCAGATGTCCTCTGATCTTGGCCTTATTGAAGCCAATCGGGCAAGGGAAACAACGGTCAAGGGTCTGAACGATCTTCAGTAGGCCTACAACTTAGTCTGCTCGAGAAAGCTATCTATGGTGAAAGAGAACAAGGTGCTAGTAGAGAAGGTGAAGATAGTGGAGGAAAGCTCATACAATGCTAGTTGGGCCGTGGTGTATGAAGATGCCAATCTTCAGATTGGCTACATCAGCTGGTTAAACTTCAAAAAGGCCTGGAACAAGGCTCTTTTGGTTGTTAGGGTGGATATTGATTCACCCCTATTCGATGAGCATGATCCTAGACCAAATCCCGTTATGGATGATGTGCCTTCCCTGGCTACTGAAGGTGTAACCCCTGCTTCTCAGATTGATCCTGTTGATGCCCCTCTTACTCAGGAAACAGTATTTACTCCATCTGAGGGAGGTGCTTCCAGTTCTGTTGATAAGGGAAAGCAGTCGACTACCTCTGAACAGACTGAGGTTGCTTGTTAGTCTACTCCTAGGACTCCTTTTGTATTCTGATTTGTTTGTAATATTATTTACTTATTATCAATGTACTCTATACCTCCATTTTAAAAGGAAATGAAAAAGACTTTCCCCTTCAGTGTACTGATTCATTTATTCTTTACTGCTTTTTATTGCTTGTAGTTGACTGATGTAGATGAATATATACCTGCCACCTCTCAATTGGGAAGAATCATTTATCCTAATGCAAGAAATCAAGTTTTCCAAGACTTTTTTAGGATCTTCAATCTCATAGGATAAGGAATAAGAACTTTAAGGACAAGATAGAGCTCGTCGCCAAACTGAAGCATAGACTTTAGGAGATAGAAGAAGTTGGTGCCTTTATTCAAGAGGAAGTGAATACTTTAAGATCCAAGATACTAGATGCCTCAAAAATCAATCAAGTTGAAGAAGTCCTTCAACGGGAGAATGATACTCTGAGTGGAGAGATAATGTGACTCAAGGAGCATGCACCAAGCGTTGCACCCCAAGTTTTATGGAGCTCTTCTTCATCGATCGATTCGCGAGCTGATGCAGGTGATGGGAGTTCATCCAGGGAGGATGATGAGCTTCGTTCTGATGTTCGATGAGCTTATATGATAGCTTCTAGACTACAGAGAGACATTACTCATCTTAGACATTTGTTCAAGAAAGGTCCTCGACGAGTATGGGCTAATGGCTATGACTAAGGCTGGATAGATGATCCGATGAGGATGATAGAGTTTGAAGAACTATCCTTTATTAGGGATGGTTGAGAGCCCTTAAGGATCTTTAAGTCCCAAGGAACTCAGTACTCTGGTACTGTCACGAAATCTGTCCTTCAACCTTGATGCCCAATCCTTTCAGAAGGGATGACCAGTGGATCCCTATAGATGACATCCCTAGACTGTTGCTAGAGCCAGATGCGAACGAGGTCGAGGAGGAATTGGCTTCTCATCCGGATGATGGCCGAAGATCACAGGTGGTTGAATACATTGCTCAGAGGCCTAATCCTCATTAAGATTTTACTAACCATAAGTCATTGTAAATGAAATAATGTAACATCAATGTTTTGGGCGATCATATCTACTAAACACGTATTGTATATTCTCATTATAAATGTGATAAAGTAATATAATATCTATGTTTTGGTCCATCATATCAACTGAACATGTGTTGTATATTTATTTCTCACTTAACTATCTTGGGCCCTTCCTGGCCGACTAGATTGGTAGGGTTATTTTATCGAGTGAGTGCCCTCCCAGTCCAGTATGCTTATGAGATACCATTTTTCTTTGCTTTACCTTTTAGGTCGTGTCGTCACACTCCCTTAGGCCTAAGGTATCAATGGATAGGACACACTTGGTGTTGAATGTTCTATCCGATCAGGTTTTTTGAACCAAACATAGTTCGGTGACCAATTCATTTTTGGTCTAATTGCCTAAGGATCCCCTATAGGGCTTCATATATTTTCGGGGCAATGCTAAGAGGTTATTCGTGTTTCATAATGAAAACCTGAGGCGGGTGATACCCTACTTTTATGATTTGAGTAAGATTCCTGTTACTTGGAAAGGGTGTGCAAGTTATAAAGTTCTCAATACAGAATTAACACTTCATATAATGCTACTGCCAAACAACTTCCATTAATCTCGAGTAAATAAAAAATGAGTTGCCAATTCCAAAATTTTGATAAAAGAACCAAGAAAAAACTTAAAATAGAATTTCTTTAGGTTGGATGCGTTCCATGCTCGGGGTATTTCTTTGCCCTCCAGCGTTTCAAAGTGATAGGCTCCTTGTATATCATTTCTTATTATCTTGAATGGTCCCTCCCAATTCGGCCCTAGCTTGTCGTTTCATGGTTTTACTGTGCTGCCAAGGACTTTTCTTAGGATGTAGTCCCCAACTTGGAATGCCCTTGGATTAAACTTTTTATTATAGTGTTTCGCGAGTTGTTGTTGATAGCTCGCTAGCCTTACCAAGGACAGTTCTCTGCGTTCGTCAGCTAGGTTAAGTTCAGCGAGTAATACTTCATCGTTCTGGCCTTGGTCGACAAGGGTGGTTCTCATTGTTGGTAGACTAACTTCCAAGGGGATGATTGCTTCCTTTCCATACGTTAGTGAGAATGGGGTTTCCCTAGTTGCTCGTTGTGGGGTAGTGCGGTAAGCCCACAAAATATGTGGCAGCTCACTCACCCATGCACCTTTGGCTCGCTCTAGTCATTTCTTCAGCCCATCGATCAATGTTTTATTGGAAGCCTCGGCTTGACCGTTGCTCTAGGGGTATGCCACCGAGCTAAAATAGTGCCTAATTCCGTGTTCTTTGCAGAAGTTCTGAAAAGGCAACTCTCGAATAGTGTTCCGTTGTCAGTGATGATGGTTCTGGGGATTCCAAAATGGGCAATTATGTTTTTCCATATGAACCTCATCATATTTTCATCTCGAACGTTTTCCAGTGGCTCTACCTCAATCCATTTGGTGAAGTAATCCATTGCGACCAATAGATACTTGCGGTTGTTGACGGTGGTAGGAAGAGGGTCTACGATGTCCATCCCCCATTGGGCAAAAAGCCATGGGCTGGTAAGAGATTTTAGGTCGCTGGTAGGTTGGTGAACCATAGGAGCATATAGTTGACATTTCTAGCATTTGCGAGCATATACTGTCGAATATTTTTAAATATATGGTCACCAGTAGCCTTCCTTCATTACTCGAAAAGCTAGTGTCTTCCTCCAATATGGCTTCCACGGATTCCTTCGTGAAGCTCGTGTAGAACTTTCTCGACGTCCTTAGGGTGAACACATCGAAAATAAGGGCCGGTGAATGATCTCTTGTATAGTTTTCCCTCAGGAGATAAGTGAAAGAGAGCAGATTTGACTCTTATCTGATAATCGGCCTTCTTATTATTTGGAAGTGTACCATATTTCAAATAGTTCTTCAGAGGGTCCATCCAACTGGGCGCTGACTCAATCTGGAGTAGGTGTTCTAGGTTTGACAACTCATCACTCTGGTTGATACTCGGATGGGCGAGGAAGTTGATGGGGATCATCCTCTTTAAGTCATAATCGATTGCTGAACTTAGGGCTTCCAGGGCATCGGCATGGTTATTTTTTCCTCGGGGAAATTATTGGACACTGATTTCCTCAAAGTTGGACATTAGCTTTTTTGCCAAGGAAAGATAGGCTTCCATTCTTTCTTCTCTTGCATTGAAGTCCCCACTTATCTGATTGGAGACCAACTGTGAGTAACTGAACAACTGTAGCTGCTTTGCCCCCAATGCTTGTGCCTTCTGCAGGTCGGCTATCAAAGCTTCATATTCTGCCTCGTTGTTGGAGGCTTTAAATCCAAGCCTGATCCCTTGCTCGAGGATTGTGTCTTCTAGAGTGATGAGCACAATGCCTACTCCTGCTCCTTTTGAGTTGGAGGCTCCGTCGACAAACAGTCGCAAGACTCCTACTCATGGGTGATTTTTCATTTACTTAATGGGTTGAAGTTGGTTGCAAGGCTGTTCGCCAGTGAATTCTACGATGAAATCGGTGAGGACCTAACCTTTGATTACATTCCTGGGCTATAATTGGATATCAAATCGTCCGAGCTCGACTGACCACTTGGATAATTCGCTAGACAGATCCGCTTTCCACAAGACTTATTTAAGGGGGTGTGATGTAAGGACGATGATAGTGTGAGCTTCAAAGTAGTGATTTAGCTTCCTCGAAGCTATTACTAATGCGAATACGATCTTTTCCAGTGCTAGGTACCGTTTCTCGGCGTCCAACAAGGTTTTGCTCGCGTAGTAAACTGGATGTTGGATTCCTTCTTTTTCTCGCACACTAGTACACAACTAATGGCGTGGCTAAAGACGACGAGATATAAGTACAGGGAATCATGTTCCTGAGGTATGATGAGTAGAGGTGGTTTGCTAAGATAGGCCTAGATCTCTTCTAATGCTTTCGACCAATCTTGATTCCACTGCAATGTCCTATTTCCTTTCAAGAGCTGAAAGAATGGCTTGCACTTCTCATTTGACTTTAAAATGAAATGATTCAAGGCGGTGAGCATGACCGTGAGCTTCTGCACGCCCCGTATCGTGCGGGGAGGCTGTACCTTGTTAATTGCATCAATCTGGTCCGAATTGACCTCAATGCCTCTCTCGCTAACCAAGTAACCGATAAATTTTCTTGACTGGACACCGAAAGAACATTTGCCCACGTTGAGTTTCATTCTGTATTTTTTTAGTATTACAAAGGTCCTTGATCGGTCCGAGAGGTGGTCTTATTTTTTCCTTCTCTTGACGAGCATATCATCGATGTAGACTTCCGTGGTATCTTCCATTTAGTCTTTAAACATCTTGGTGACCAGCCTCTGGTAGGTTGCTCCTGTATTCTTGAGCCCTAAGGGCATAACTTTGTAGCAGTATAATCCGACAGTGGTGATAAACGCTGTTTTGTCTTGGTCTGGTGCATACATAGGGATCTGATGATACCCTGAATATGCATCTAGAAAACTCATTCTCTCGTAAACTGCTGTGGCATCCACCAATTGGTCGATCTTTGGGATAGGGAAACTATCGATCAGTGAAGTCAATGCATACTCTCCATTTCCCATTGCTCTTTGTAACCTCTACTAGATTGGATAGCCATTTAGGGAATTATACTTCTCGTATGGATCCTGCATCCAACAGCTTTTCAACTTCCTTTTCCACAACCTTAGCCCTCTCGGGCGCAGTTCATCGTGCTTTCTACGCGATAGGACTAAAAGTGAGTTCGACGTGTAACTGATGGCAAACCACACTGGGATCAATGCCAAGAAGCTCTTATGGTTCCCATGCAAAAACATCTAGATTTCTTCTTAGTAGAACAATCAATTCTTTCTTCTCTTGATCTATAAGAGAAGTCCTGATCAAGAAACTCCTATCTTTTTTGTTTCCACCAGCTGTTATCTCCTCCAGGTTTTCAATGACCCGCTCAGAGGGGAGGAGCCTGGTCTCTTCCACTTGGAGCCTTCCTTATCTTAACTGCTATTTTGAAGGTATCAAACCTTCTTGATCTTCAACTTTCTCTTTGGCCTTCTTGATCTTCTTCTCTGGTTTCGGGAGGATGGCTGCTATAAATCACCTTCTTGTTATCGCCTGATCTCTATGAATCTCCCTCACTCCTTGCTCAATCACGTAGTTGAGGTTTTAATGGTAGGTCGAAGGAACTGCCTTCATCGCATGCAGCCATCCCCTGCCGAAGATAGCTTGATATGGCGAGTCGATGTCGACTACCAGAAACTCAATCATCTTGGAGACACTTCCTGCCCTTACCGGCAGCACGATCTTTCCCAATGGAATAGTCACTTTTCTAGCGAAACCAATTAGAGGGACAGTGGCTTCCTTCAAATTGGAAACACTTGACTTCAATTTCCTGAATAGGTCGAGATACATTACCTCGGATGAGCTTCCCAGGTCGACGAGAAACTTGTCGACATCATAGTTGGCTATTCTGAGCGTAATGATCAAGGCGTCATGATGTGGGGTTCTTACCCCCACCACATCTTTATCTGTGAACATGATATGTTTGCTATAGTCGACGTCATCTTCTCACCGATGATTTCCTGATTGTGTCTTCGCTGGATCGATCTGAAAAGATTGTATAACTGCAGTAAGCTTTTTTACCTCCATTTGGGCTGAATTCCCTTAAATTTTCTTCATATTAGATGCGCCATGAATGACTGCGAATTCATGGCCAGCATAATTTTCGAGTACATTATTGGGTCTTATTTCTCCATTGGCAGCGACTTTCTCTGCCTTCTTCTCCACGAACTCATTTAGGTTCCCAGACTGGGCTAATTCTTCGAGGTGAGACTTAAGATATTTGCAGTTCTGAGTCTTATGTCGTCCCTCTTTATGAAAAATACGTCTCAACGGGTTGTTTCTCTTATAGGGATCTCCTCCCATCTTTCTAGGCCACTTAATAAATAGCTCGTCTTTGTTCTTCGCCGGGATCTTATAGATTGGTTCTTTTAAGATAATGTTTACTACTTGAAATGCTTTCGAAGCATCATTCTTGCCTCCGTTATTAGAGCCATTCTTGCCCCCATTCTTACCTCCTTTCTTCTGATTTTCAACCTTATCATTGCCCTTGGCAGTGAGCATTGCTTGACCATTCTCCCCTGTACTGAGGTGGGTCACATCCTCCACTCTAACGTATTTCTCGATGCGAGCCATCAGGTTATCAAAGGTTTTGGCCTCCTTCTTCATCAATGAATGGTGCAGAAGGTAAGAGTTGGGTAATCCAATCTTGAAAGAGGCTACTGCTACTTGCTCCGAGAAGTCTTCGACCTCGTTGAACAACTCCTAGTGCCTCTTCACATAGTCCCGCAGTCTTTCCTAAGGCGTCTTCTTCATTGTTAGCAAAGCATCCATCCTCTTTGGATGGGAGCTACTGGTGATGATGCGAGCCATGAAGAGCTCGGCCAGGTACTCAAAACTCTTGATAAACCTATGAGGGAGCTTCTCGAACCACTTTTGGGCCACATCATAGAGACTTGAGAAAAATCCAGCACATTAGGGCATCCTTATGGTTCCATAGACTCATGGCCTGCCTGTACTGCCTAACGTGATAGATAGGGTCAGTCTTTCCGTCATAGATTTTGAATCTCAGGATTTGAAACTTTTGGGGGGCTTCTTCTTCTTCTATCTCTCTAGAGAAAGGGGATTTTATCTAAGTCCTGAGAGCTCGATGAGAAAGCTCCCTGGTCAATCTAGTACCCCGATGTGCTGGGTGCTGGTCCATCTCCCTTCGGACCAAATTTCGTATGTCCTCATCACCTCGAGCTGGGCTCCTGTAATGGCGAGCTAGTCGCTGTTGCTCGAGCAAGTCGTCATCTAACTCGTGTTTGGTACTTCTCTGGGATCCGCATATAGGGATCCTTTCTCGGTTACGAGTCTTGCTCGCCTGAGGTCTAGGAGTGCGGTATGGACGTCTCTTAGTGCTACGATGGAGTTCTTTCTCCATCCTTTCCAATCTCCTTTTGAGGCGAGCATTCACTGCCTCCTATTTGCGAGCAAACTCTCCTTGCACTTAAAGTTTGTGGACTTTGTTGGTCCCTGACTTTCTTCCAAGGCTTGTCGCTCTGGGCTAACCGTCTGATTTAAATGGTAAACTTCAGATCTGATCCTGCGAGGGGCAGGTTGCTCTTGGATATCCCCTACCTGAGGGGCGTTACTGCTGTGATTAGACATTCTAAATTCTTTATTGGTGAGGGATTTCTTAAAGAAAGACAAACGTTTCCCACATACGGCGCCAATTGTGGTGACAATTAAATTCAACACAAGTAAATGAGAAAAGCGCAATTACCCAAGCAAGTAAAGAATGTAAAAGATGCCAATCACAAAATACAGGATATACGTGGTTCAGTAAGAATGCCTACGTCCATGGTGGTGTTTGCAGTGTTATTTATATATACTCCGAGAAGTGTTATACCGAGAATACAATGCGTGCCTCTTACCCCAGGCTTAGGGTTTGTTATATACTAGTTCGTTAGTGGGGTGTTGGGAACCACCACATCAGTGGAAAATCCCCATAAAGTCTGCCTCTGAGATTTTTGGGGTTTTACCAAGTCGTCACTAGAATTACTTATGATGCAAGGCTCTCTAAACTTTGGGCCTTTTTATTAGGCTACTAGTTTTGGGCCTATCTTGGGACGGAATGACAAATCTAGGTACCCACAGTTTCCATCTCATTTCTAATCATTAAGTAATCTTTAACCAATATTTCTCTAATTATTTACTATTCTTTCATTTTGGTTCTGTATTAAGTTGAGGGATTTTCGCCTAGGATGTTCCCTTTTTAGGGTTTAATTAGGGTTCGTTTGGGTGTAAGTTTGCCCATTATGAGTGAATCTTTGAGAATTTGAAAGCACATTACTGATTTGAACAAAATTTTCCCTGATGCCTTTGCTATGAGGTTTTCCACCCCACTCTAGATTTTTATACCTAAGGACGATCCATCGAATCCTAATTTCATTTCAAAATTTACTTCTTCCACTATATCGGCCCCTAAGACCTTACGTGATGAGTATAGCACGTCAAAATTTTATACTTTGAAGAGGTTTTATAAAAGAAACAATAGGGTGGGAGAACATTACGCTCACACCAGTAATACCACTTCATCTAATCATCTGAGTTATGAGGAGAGAGCTTTGATGGCTAATCGTTCACCTCCAACCTCCCCTGATGAGGTTCCTTTAGTTTCCGAGGAGGTAGAAGTAACAGAGGTCCCCACTATATCTTTAAAGCATACAACCTATGATTCCATATGGTACAAAAGTTAGGTACGATCTGAAGACATAGTTGACCTTAGAGTTTTGTACTCCATTCTAGATGACGTGAGAATTATTATTCCTGAGCCAAAGGAAGGAGTTTATGACAGGAGAGTTCCTAATAAAATTTACTTTCCTCTTTAGGCACTTCAATTGGGACTTTTTCTTCCACTCCCTACTTTAATAAGATATATCTTAAAGGGGCATGGAGTGTCCCTTACTCACCTCCCTCCAAATTCCTATAAGTCTATAGTAGTATCCATAATATACTAAAAGATATATGGGGGTTAAGATATTAATGGAGACATATTTAGGTTTGGGTATGGTTTAAAGGAAAACCAAAAAACCCATGGATATTACTATTGTTCTCCTCGAAATTCCATTACCAAAATAGTCCGAGTAATGTAAACTAGAATCACAATTGGAAAAAGTTTTTCTATATCGCTCATACATGGAAGTTCTTTCCCAATGACTAGAATTAAGGATCTGCATTCTCAGGGACTAGTGCTCCCTATATGTAATTGCCAATAGGGATTCAATATTAGATAAGAATCTAGTGAAGATGATTAGTATTGTTTTCACTCCCAACACTAAGTATTTTGAGGATCCTAAGAAGTTTAGGACCATGATGAACTATCTGAGCATCAGTACAATTGATCTTGACACATATAGGATACCAAGGCCAACTGATGAGGAGGAGGAGAGTTTTGAGGAAGAAAAAGAAAATGAGGTGGAGGTCGACCAGGTTGAAGGAAATTACGAATAAGCCAATTAGGAGGTCAAAGTAGGTGAGAAAATTTTACAAGTCTTAAGTCGTCCTTCTTTTTATTTGCTTCTGTAATTCATATCAAACTGATTATTAAGTAGTTTTATTCAAAAAAATTTAGGCAGCTTCAACTCCAAATTCGAATTTCTTTATCATGGATCTAGACAATGTTTCCCATGATATATTGAATTAAATCATAGCTAAATGTCTCGAAGATCTTCCCCAGCGATTAGTTGACAAAAAGGCTAAGGATGATGATCGTACTAAGAAGAGAAATAATGATAAAAGTCATCGTAATAATGTTGACGTAACAAAACTAGTTGAAGATAACATAAAAAAGGCAAAAGTAAGATATTTGAGGAGAGGAAAAAAAAGTAAAAATAGACCTTTGGATGATCCACCTCTCAAGGATACCAAATTTTCCAAATTTGATTCCAAGGAAAATATTTCCATTGATGTCCGACCTCTTCAGAGGTTATGCTAAGGGAGGCACTCTTTATTTTACTATGGTCATGTTGAGCCCTATGAACGTGACCCTTTAATGAGTAAGGATAAATTCCTTGCAGGAAAAAAAATCCATTCTTCTGAAACCCTACTAAAACTCTAGAAGTCTCAGGCTATGTGGGATATACCCCTAACTTTCTGTTCATGCGCAATTTGGATGTGGATAATCTTTGAAAATTTGTTTCCCATAGAGTGTTTGCGGTGAGTTGAATGTTGTTGATTTCCCATGTTCTCTTTCTAATTGATCTCCTTTCTTTTAAGCTAATTTTTTCCATTTCATCTTATATAATGTAATATGGCCACCATAATTTTTAGGCAGAAATCTTAACCTGCCTTGAATTTTTATGATGAGCGAAGGAACACAATTGAGGGTCTTGAGAGAAAATCAAATTTCTCGAGGTTGACCTCTCTAAAGCTCGTACCAAACTTCAAAAAATTTATGACCAAATGGAGAACATAGTTAAAGACTTTAGCAAAATTGAGGAAGAAATCAAGCTTCTGCTATAGGATCTCCAGGATGCCAAAAACCAACTTGATGTTTTAAAAGTTCAACTTGATGAGGCCTTGGTTACTGCCTCTACGGATGGAAAAGTGGCTATCAAAACCTTCAAATGTTCTAAAGAATACATCATTGGCACCACAATGTCTTTCCTCAAAGGCTTTGGGGAATTGAAAATGAGGGTAGCTAAACACTACCGTGATATTGTTGAAGTCGGCATATCTTGGGAGGGGGATGATGATGAAGCTAAAGATATGGAGGAAGAAGAGGAGGCCATCTGAAGAGTTAAAGATGGGTCATCATTTGGGCATGATCTCTAGGTCCTTGAGGAGGAAGAAGTTATTGAAGAGAAGCTTACTGTTGCTGGAAACTCAGAGTTGGATCCTAAGGATATGGGTACTAAACCTGCTACAATTTAAATTTATAATGTTCCTTTGTAAACATTATTCACGTATGAACTTATTTGTGAATGGGAACAACTTATGAAAAACTCATTGTTTAGTATTAATGAAAGGAGTTTATCTCATTCATAAAATATTTTTTATATTTTATTTTTCAAGTATTTTTGTTCATAGATTTGCGTGATTGGATCTAGTCAATTTTTCAGTTTAATCCAAGTTTTATTTGGGTCTTTCCAGTGTTTTTTTTTACCTTTTTTGATCGTGTTGTCGAATCTTTTCATCACTACCTAGGCTTAATAGTTCCCTAGGGATTAACAAGTTTTGTTATCCAGTTATGAAAGGTATGTGGTCGGATATTTTCATCACACCCTCTTTGAAAGATTTTATGCAATCAAAGACGTGAATTTTGGTCTATTGGGTTGGTTTGAGCATACATGATGTAATGTTTAAGGTGTGACGTGCTTTGGTCAATTCGGCTAACTTTATCCGACTTGATATAAGATTTTGGTGCAGTCAAAGACGTGCATTTGCTAAATTGGGTTGGCTTCGGTTGACCTGACATAACATTTTTGTGCAGTCAAAGGTGTGCATTTGATCAATTGGGTTGACTTGAGCCGGCCTGACCTAACATTTTAATGTAGTCAAAAAAGTGTTAAATTTGTACCTTGAGATTTCTTTGGATGAAGCCTATTGCCCATTTCTTTGAACGGACTTTATAAAACTGTAATTGGCATAACAATTATTCTCATTTAATGACTTATGTTCATACAAACATTGTAACTCCTCACCTCATTCATCTTTTTTAATAGGGAAAATTAAACCTAGCCCACTTCAACTATCTCGAGTTTGCGGGCCACCCCCTGAAAAAATACCCAACAAACTCACCCTCTTATCTATCAGTTCATTAGAACTAACACCAGAAAATGGGTCCACTCCATTTTCTTCCACAAATTGACTAAAATACCCCTCACCTAATTGAAAAATCCAAAAATAAAAAAAGAAAAAACAAAACTATACCCCCCCCCCCCCCTCTCCTCACCACGAACCCCCCTAAAACCTTCACACACACCACCACAGAATAACTCCTTTATCTTTCTTCTTCAAAACACACACACAAATACATATCACCACCACCACCATAAAAAGACCTAAGGGTCCGTTTGATTGACAAAATTTGCCTAGGCAAATGCCAAAAAGTTGGCAAATATGAAAATTTGCCCACATTTTGGGTTTTAGGTTGCACAATTTGCCTAGGCATTATTTACCAATGTACAACACTTCCTATGCACAATCTGTGGGCAAATTTTGCTTACCTATTTGAGTGGAAAATATTTGCCCACAAATTTGCCAACTTCTTAAACGGTTTTAATGTTTTAAAAAATAATTTTTAAAAATTGTTAAGAAAATGTTTTACAATTTTTTTTAAAAACCGTATTGACAAAATATTGTAAAAACCGTTTTTAACATTTTTGAAAACTGTTTTAAATAGTTAAAAAAAACTGTTATAAATATTTAAAAACTGTTTTGTAATGTTTTGAAAACTGTTTTTAATATTAGAAATAGTTTTTAAGAAAATATTTTACAATTTTTTTAAAAAAACTGTATTATAAAAATATTTGAAAAACTGTTTTTAACATTTTTAAAAACTGTTTTGAATATATTTTAAAAACTGTTTTAAAGTTTTAAAAAACATTTTTTAAAACTGTTTTAAATAGTTTAAAAAAACTGTTGTGAATGTTTAAAAATTGTTATGTAATATTTTAAAAAATTGTTTTGAATATTATAAAAATATGTTAATATTATAAAACTGTTTTAAAAAAACTGTTTTTAACATTTTTAAAAACTGTTTTGAATATAATATAAAAACAATTTTAAAGTTTGAAAACAAAATTAAAAAATATTTTAAGTAGTTAAAAAAACTGTTGTGAATATTTAAAAATTGTTTTGTAATATTTTGAAAACTGTTTTTAATATTATAAAAAATTATTAAGAATTTTTTTTACAATTTTGTTAAAAAGTCGTAATATAAAAATATTGTAAAAACTGTTTTTAACATTTTTGAATATAATATAAAATCTGTTTTTAAATAAATTAATTGGATTGACTTAAATTTCACCTAATGGTTGTTTGATAGCGTCATGTGAAAAAAACTAGGTAAAATTTGCCTAGGCATATTTTGCCATGCCCGCTGTTTTGCCCATTGTCAACCAAACGGATCCTAAAAAACTTATTGATTTGCCTACCCATTATCCATATTCCAACCACCATTTCAAACCACATTTGGAACATCCACCATCAACACCATAAACTCTCCAGCCACCCAACACCACAATGACACCACTGCATGCCCCTATCTTTAAAATTGCAAAAATCAACACCAAGAAAACCCAATACCACTACTGGCTTGCCATTCAACAGGCCCACCACAACCACCAATCATAAATCGTAACAAACCCATCTTCTTAAAATCATAACAAATTCATCTAAGAAACCCTCGAATTAGGTTTAGGGGTGAAATAATGGAGTCCCTAAAGAGTGAAATTGGTTGTTATTGGACCACACATGGTGGTAAATAGAGATGATAGGGTTCAACCCCATTTTCTCTTTCCCGATCTACTGAAGAAGCATATGTGGGTTTGTTGTTGAGGTGTGGAGGTGGGTTTGTTACCAAGGTTAGTTGTGGTGGGGAGGTATGGTGGTGTTAATGTCTAAAACTGGTAAAAATATATTTGTAGGTCTTATAAAGGAATTACCAATAATAAACTATAAAATATATAGAAGAAAAAAGTTTGAGATTGAGAGAGATGAGAGGTAGATAAAGAGATGAGAGATAGATAAAGAGATGAGAGGTTAATGTGGTTTGGACCAATAACATGCCTAGATCCACAAGCACAGTGTTATTTTGTATTAGAGGTGGGTACAATCTCTCAAGAATCTCTCTAGGGTCTAGAGTATGTTGTTTTCTTCATATCCAAGCTATGGAATATGGTGTGCTATTTATAGTAGGACTAGAAAGAAAAAGACAAGGAATGCCTTTATAAGTCGAGCGGTTACACATTTTTACATTCTTGATAATAATTAACGATGAGCTACTACCACAAATAGTCAGGATGTTTTACGCGCGTTCACATATATAAGGATACTGTGTGTATTCCCATGTGTATTTCACATGTATACCTCATAGTTTGACTTACTAATGGTCGGCCATCTTGACGACCATGAGAGAACACTGATCCGGACAATATAATGATTTGTCAACAATGTCCAAATGAGTATTTCATGATGACAGGTGTCATAATTTCATTAGTCTATATCACCCTTAAGTTCTATATTCTTACAAATCCACTAATATTTTTTTCTTGATTAGAGCGCGCATCTACTAGTGGAGTGAACGGATAATGTATTGACCAGTACGTTTTGGTAGCTTTTAAAAGTCTTTAGTCTAGAGTTTGGAAGGTTAAGGTGTTTGGTCAGTACACAATCTCTGAATGATTTCATTTTTAGGGAAATGTTTTTATTTCTCATGGAAGTGGAATTTTTTTAAATAAGGGTAAGAATCACAAAAAGTCTGACTGTACGCCAGTAATAAAACTCATTGGGTAATGGATCTTAATCAAGACAAAACGTCGGGTACTTTTAATCATATAAACGTTGTGAAACTGGAGGGATGACATTAAGCTATAAAATGATATTTCCATCCTTCGTTCACTTCACCCTACATTCACAATCTCTTTCTTGTTCTCCAAATCTTTTATGTTATTTGTGAGAGTTGTGTCCTTTTGTGAGGGTTATGTTCCTCCCCTTTCATTATAACAAATTCTTCTTTGTATTTTTTGTAGTTATTTGCTGAAAACATGTATATATAGTAGATGCGAGTTCACTAGAAAATTTTCGATCCATTTATAGAATCCTCTCATGGGTAAAAACTGAGTTATTGGTGGGGCCCTCTAACCTCTATGCTTTAGGGGAGGGCTATTGGTTAACCACTATTTTTATTAGTAAATATGGGGTCACATTTCCCCCCAATCTCTTGTTTATGAAATGTTATCAACACTATGATGTAGTTCCTGCCCAAGTTGCCCCAAATAATTAGTGGATCATTAATGGGATTTATCTCTATAATGAACGATATAGGATAAATATTGCAATAAAATAATTGTTATACTGCTACAACTGGGGGTACCACCAACAAGAACATTTATTATTTCAAGAGAAGAAAATACAACAAGACCTTAGGTATCAATCTACATGATTACGATAAAGATTATTAGGACCACGATCCATTTATAAAGGATTCAAAATTTGCACCTCTTCTTGATGGTGAGGTGTACAATGGTCCCAGATGTCCTCAGGAAGGTCAAGGAATAGGTCTGCACACGTACTAAGTATAATATTTTTCTTCGCCTTTTACCTTTTACCTCAATAAATAAATATATATATCTATTTTTTATTTTGTAGAGACGAATAAGAAATATTTCCCCATATTTTCAAGCCAATTTTCTGACTTGGAAGTTGTCTGGTCTATTCAGTAGAGAATTGGTGTTGAAGATCACCCTCACTCATCTCCCTTCTTTCTCTTCTACCGGAGTTCCATCACTTCCTTTATGGCCAGACCAACTACGGAGAAACTGAGGATATACCCTAATATCCCATTAGTTTGGATAATCTTTCTTTTTCATTATTTGGCACCTCGGGATGGTTATGAGTCCTCCCACCGAGCAGAGGGGAATTTCTCGACAGAGAGAACTTCATAGTCCTTTGATATCCTAGAAGTTTCTTTAGCACCGAGCAGTATTCATTCATTGAAATTAATGAAAATAAAGATCCTTAACCTCCCCATCGGAACCAGTTCGCCGCCCCGAGTGAGCAAAAAACCTAAAGTCGGGGGTTCCATCCATATTGTCATAGTGGACACATCCCCAGCCAAGGATAATGAGCCTCAATCTAAGATGGAAAGGAAATATCCATCTCCTCTTATCGAGGTGATTAAAAAGAAGTCTTTTGAACGAGGCAAGAGTACTTCTTAGTCGGTTTTAGTCAATCCCGATCTTGCTTGAGTTAATTGGTGTTAGAGCTCCAATCAATGAGGTAATTGCCTCCTCGCTCCCTTATCCTACGCTAGTTGATTGGGCGAATCACAATTTGTCCTTTGTAAGTGTACTCTCCATTATATAGTTGTTATTATACTTGTTATCCTTCGTCTTTTATTCCCGTCATTGACTTCCCTTCTCTAAAAGTTTATAATTTAGTTCTTGAGTGACTATGACCAACTTCTAGGGAGGAATGACAAACTGAAATAGTACTCTTCTGATGTGTAGGTTTCCTTAAAAGGGATGGAGGAGTCCTTGGAAGCTACTGGTCGGGCCATGAAGATCGAAAGAAGAAGCTTAAGGAGAAGGTTAAGTTACTTGAGCTGGAGAAAATCACAACACATGAAGCTTCGACCACCGTAAAAAAATGAGGCGAATGATGCTAAGAGAGTTATTAACAAGGAAAAAGCTCAAGTGGCAGAGGAAAAAGCTAAGATTTTCAAGGATAAGAATGATGCCTTTAACAGGGATTAGGATAAGTCATGTTCTGATGCTGTAATACAGATTGAGTATCTAAAGAAATCATCTTTCAAGGATGGTTGGGACTCTGCTCTCACCATGTTTGGCACCGTAGAATGTTCAAAACTCTTTCTTTTGAATAATCCTAGAACTCCTCCTTAGATAGAAGATGAGGTGGATGTGAAGGAGGAGGTTGGAGAGTCTGTGGCCAACGATTAGTTGGTGGTGACCAAACGAGTGATAAATGAGGTTGCGGTAGGTAAGGAAAATCTTAGAGATGGATTTGAGTAGTTTTAATAGTTTGATGTTTTTCTTTATATTTGTTTTCTCAATATTTCGTTATTAATGTAACTCTTTTTATATTTTAATAAAATGAAGTATTATTTTCCATACCATTACCTTGATTATTGTAATTCTCCTTTCCTTGACACTTACTTATATATAACCATCTATTTTTCAGTTTAACACCAAGTTGTCCTATTTGGTCGCCACTTATAATGACCTTCACCAAAGGCATAAGCAGTTATTCAATGCTTATTATAAAGAGATAAATGAAGAGGATCTTGAGGAATTTCTTGGCTAGGGAATATCAGATCAAGTCAAGTATTCCTATTTAAATTTCCATCAAATTTTCACTAGACAATGACAACTAATGTTTCATATCATGAAATGATTTTCAATCTTTAGCAAATTCATCAGGAACCAGTGGAGAGGCTTTTTTCCTTTTATGATAAAAAGGTTACCAACTTGTAAAGGAGTAGTGGATTTAATCAAAAGGTAATTTAATTGTCTTTGACTTATTCTAAAAAGGCGTTTGTCTTCAACTCCGAGCTGAGAAGTGCCAGGGAAATTTCCAAGTTTCTCGAGTAAGAGAACAATTCATTACATATTAAGCTTGAAGGCCTTAAAAATTTAGCATATACTGACTAGAATGAAGGTGCTTTTTTCCTAAAATAAGAGAACGCACGTTTGATGGAAGAGTTAGAGCAGAATAAAGGTGATTCTTATTAGTTATCTAGGATCCCTCCATGAGTGAAGGAATAATAAACCAAGAAGACTTTATCCAAGAAAACTTCAATCATAATGAATCAATCGTTGACCATCAAAAGGTTGAATAAAAAAGTTAATTCTCTTATGTATAAGTTCCATAAGAAACCTCGTACTATCTAAATGGATGGTTATGATAATGCCCTTATACACATGAGCGCAACACTTTATCATGCCTACAATATGGGCTACAAACAAGGTTGGATTAATGCCCTCACGATAAGAAAGTTGTTGTAAGAAAATGAGTTGTGCTATTGGCATGATCCAAGCTTCTTGGAGCACCCTAATCTTCCCTTGAAGCTGGATGTTTCATCGATTCCTCCAGATGCCATTCTAGTGAGTTTGATAAGAAAAAAATCTTAATGACTCTGGTCTGCAAGGAGATTATGAACTTAGCCAACCACTTCACTTGATGAGTTTTAACGGCTAGACAAGACTTAGAGATATTAGTATTACTGTTAACCCTTATGCCTTGGATGTTCATCCAGCAAGTGTTGAGAAGGAGTCAAATGAGTTAACTTCTCCCCTTTGATATCTTATTATATATTCATTTTGTTGGCTTCACTATAATTCTACATGATTTAATGAGAACTTATATCTTTCTTTGACCTGTAAAAACTTATTGGCTATTCATTATTTAGAAATGGTTCACTAGTAGTTTAGCCTTATGATTAGATGGTTGGATGCTTCATGACTAATCTTCCTTACTAGTTAGTATTGTCGGACGAACCCAGATTATCCTTCCTTAGGTTCTATTAATGTGTAACCTAATTTATTAATCGTGGAAATGGATGTTATCATTTCAACCAAATGTTAATGTTAGTTATCGTAGGCGACCGAATGTGATATGATTAGTCCTTGCTTTTATCCAATTATAATTTTTATCTTCCATATACATAAATGCACTGGATTTCCTAAATTTGTTTAGTAGACTTCTTTTTCTTGACCTTTTGAGGTCATTCATGACGTTTTTAATTTTGAACTTCTTGTTATTGACCCTATGAGATCATACATGAAGTTTTTATTAGTTTGCAAGGTTAAGATGTCTTTGAATTGCTTTGAATTTTTATCACATCTTCCACTTTGAAAAAATATATAAAAAAGAACAATGATATTTACTGGGAATTAATAATATTTATTGATTAGTGAAAATGAGTTATGAGGAGATGAAATAAATTTTATATTTTCGTAATTATTGATAGTAGTTCCTCAAATGGTCTACATTCTAAGGGTTCTATAACTGTTCACTTTTTAATGTTTCAATTCTGTAATTCCCTAGTAGGGTAATATCATAAATTCTATATGGACAATGATTATTTTTCTCTAACTTGTTTCCTTTATGGATTTCTTTCTTTATCATGTAGTCTCCCTCTTTAAGATTGCTCGACTTCACTTTTTTTTTGTAAAACTGAACAATTCTCTATTGGTAAGCTGCCACCAGAAGTGTTGTGTGCTCTCTGATCTCTTCCACTATGTCTAAATCTAACCTCCTTATGAGGTTACTCTTAGGCGAGTAAAAAATCAGGACCTAGTGACTTGGTAGACCAAATTATGTTGGTACCACTACCTATGTTCCGAAAGCTAACATGTCGGGAGTCTCACCAGTACATATCTTTGGCATTGTCCTGTATGCCTAGAGTATGATTTGGCGCTCATTGGAATCATATTTATTCCTTCAAGTGAAGATTTATTTGTTAATTTTGTTTGCCCATTACATTGAGGATGACCAGGTGTGGAATGTGGTTTCTGGATTTTGGAGTGAATACAATAGTCTTTAAAATTCAGATTATCAAACTGCATATATGGTTAGTGATGAATGCATATGGAATTCCATAATAACAAATAATGTTATGTCAAATTAATTGTAAGACCTTTTGATATCTCATTTCCATTAAAGGATCAACCCCCACCCATTTTGTCAAGTAGTCAACTACAACGACTAGGTATTTGAATTTTCCTCTTATTTTTGGTCGGGTTCAACCAAGGCAATACCTCACATGGAAAATGGACAAGGGGATGTGATAGATTTTAGTGAAACCCTGGTCTGTTATGGACTACAGCGTATTTCGAGAAATTATCATAGTGCCTTGCATAGTCCACACAATCTATTTTTATGGTGGGTCAGTAGTAGGCTTACATGGCCACTTGCTTGACCAATGATCTTCCTGCTGAGTGTGATCCATATGAACCTTCATATATCATATTTTTAAATTTATCGGCCTCCGTCGAATGGACACATTTGAGTAAAGAAATGATGAATCCTCTCATGTATAAGAGTCCTCCTTCCACAATATACCTCACTGATTTGTATCAGAGTCTTTTGGATTCCTTTGCATCTATTGGCACAATAATTTTTTTAATGTAATTATTAATTGGATCCAACCATGATATTCACAATTATAATTCAATTATACTGATAATTTCTTCATCGGTGCTCTGTTCCATGAGTATTTCCACTATAATAGTTCTTCTTAGCTTTATTCTGCTGGCAGACGCAAAACGTGCAAGTGCATCTTCTCGGGCATTATCCGCCCTAGGGATCCTAATCACCTTGAATGTTAGGAAAGTTGATATCATATGTTATGTTTTGAACAAGTATTTGTCCATGGACTCCTCTCTTTCCCTATAAATTCCCAGTATCTGGTTCACTATCAACTAAGAATCACTATGCATCTATATTCCCTTGGAATCAAGGGATAAAGTTAGGCCAAACCCTACTATGAGTGCTTCATATTCTACCTCACAATTGGAGGCTTAAAACTAGAATATGAGGGCATATTCTATGTCAATATTATCTAGTGTTGTGACTATTAAGCCAGCTCCGCTGCCAGAGGCACATGACGACCTATCCACGTAAATTTTCCAAATAGAAAGGTCTTATTTGAAGTCTCTTTCTGCTAGGAACCCATAATTGAAAACTTTTTTCTTTTACTCCAGATTGCGATCAATTTCCTCTTATTTAGTCGATGATTCTGGTATATCAGTGATCTGATCAGCTAGATTGGTGGTTGAGTTATCTCCCATAGGAGTCTGCTAATATAGTTGAAGTGGTGATCTTTCTTCCAAATAAGTCTTCTCTCTTTTTCAGCAATGAAATATTATATGGCATGGCCTTTTAGCATCGTTCTTAGCTCGTATTATACGTTATACTCTTCTAATCCTATAACCCAAGCCATCAGTCTACCTGATTTCTCAAGTTTATGAATGTTTTGTCATAATGGCAGGTTTGTATAGACTATAATGTTATGATCTTGGAAGTATGGCTTCATTCTTTGGGAAACCTTAATTGGGGATAAAGCTAGTTTCTCCAGCCTTAGATAATTGAATCTCCACTCCTTAGTATGCTTTTCTTGTATAATAAATGGGTTTTCATACCCCCACTTTTTAGTCGGACCAATACTGGGCTAATTGTTAACTTAGATACAATTAAGAATAAATATAGTTTGTCTCTTATTACAAGGGACTTCACGTCCCACATTCTATTCAAAGGATTTTTGAAGTACTTTAAAAAAGGAAGGCTCTTATCGATACCTCTCGAAATGAATCAATTTAGTGTTTCTACCGTGCCTTTTAACTTCTACATGTCTTTTTTGTTTGTTAGAGGCATCATTTTGATCAAAGCTTGGATTGTGTCTAGATATTCTTCAATAACTCTCCAGTTTAATATAAAGCCAAGGAACATTCCTTCTTGTACTCCAAATATTTGTTATTTTCCAACTATTCAAATGTTTGACCAAGTCTCTGGTATGGTCAATGGTTATCTTGCTACCTGATTTCTCAGGTTTATGAACGTTTTGTTGTAGTGGCATGTCCGTATAGACTATAATGGTGTAATCTTGGATGTATAGATTCATTTTTTGGGAAACCTCAATTAGGGATAAAGATAGTTTCTCCAATCTTGGATATTGGATCTCCACTCCTCGGTATGCTTTTCTTGTATAATTAATTGGTTTTTACACCCCCACTTTCTAGTCGGACCAATGATGAGCTAACTTCGTACTCAGATACACCTAAGTATAAATAGAGTTTCTCTCCCATCACAGAAGATTTCACACTCCACGTTCCATTTAAATGATTTCTGCAGTACCTTAAAAAGGAAGGCACTTATCGATAGCTCTCGAAATCAATCGATTTAATGTTGATATAGTGCCTCATAAATTTTGCACGTCTTTATTATTTGTTGGAAGCTTCATTTTGATCAAATCTTAGATTGTGTCTAAAATTTCTTCAATAACTCTCTAGTTTAATATGAATCCAAGGAAAATTCCTTATGATACTCCGAATACACATTTTACTGAGTTAAGCTTCATTTTGTCCTTTTCTAATTAATCAAATGTCTGGCCCAAGTCTCTGATGTGGTCGATGATTATCTTTATCTTAGTAAGCTTGTCATTTGTAGATAGGACATTCTAATACTCCCTAAGTATCTCCTTAGGTCCCTAGAACATCCCCAATTCACTAAAAACCCTAGGTCATACTTCGAGTAACGATTAGAGGCCATTAGGAACTCTCGGGACCCGTTTGACTCCGATCAACTTCATCGTCAGAGAAAAATATCAATGAATCTTCAAAGAGATATGAATACCCTTGCCAAAAGTCTTCCCCATGCACAAATTGACATAACATTTCGGATGAATAGACTATTTTACTACTAAAATTGATCTGGAGGCCATCAAGTGCTCTCGGGCCTCGATTTGACCATAATCAACTTCATCGTTAGAGAGAAAGCTTAATGAATCTTCGAAGGTCACTTAAATCCCTTTCCAATGGTCTAACCCTTGTGCAAAATAGCATAACCATTTGGACGAACAATCTATTATCCCTCGAAAACTGATTTGAATGACACCAGGCGCTCTTGGTCTCTACTTGACAAAAGTAAACTCTTTAGCTCAAATGAGAGAGAATTAATCTTTGAAGGTCACTGAATACCCTTTTCAATAGTCCACCCCCATCTGTGAATATTCCTTATAATATGAACGAACATCCGATTTTACTTTGAAAGGTCACTGGGAACTTTCAGGTCCCGTTTGACTAAAATCAACTCTCCAAACTGAGTGAAGATCTTTATAACATAGAAGTGCCTCACATGACCTTCCCAAAGGTCCACCCCATGTGTGATTCAGACTTATAGTTTGGATAAATGAGCAATCATCGTCCGATGATCCCGGTCCAAAGGACAGACAAGCACTTTTGAGACTCGTTTGACCAAAAGTCAACTCTCGAACCCAAGAGCGATCGAGGTATTTTCAAAGGTCTCTATATAACCTTTCCAATGGTATGCCCCATGGGCCATTTGGGCTTATAAATTGTGTTTTATTACCATTTTTTTAGAAAATCTGTACGAGACTGCCGATTGGTAGGTCCATTTCCTGCTTATCGGTAGTGTGTCTAGGGTTAACTGCCAATAGTCAGGGTAAGGACAATGTCGATCGGCAGTTCTTTGAACCTATATTACGATAGCATGAGTTCACCTTCCAAGGCACCTCAAAAACATCAAGTTTAATGATCTCAGCAACATTCTTCTTAAGTCAGCGAGGTTTACTTATTTGAAACCCTTTTCCTCCTTTCATTCCCATCACTTTCACACCCAATTTAGAAAAAATCCCCCTACATTCTTCACCCACTTGCAACGAATCTCATCATCAATCAAGATCAATGTCCAAGTCTCCAAAGAAGGTCCAAATGTTCTTCTCTCTCTTTAAATTTCTTTATTTTTTCATTAGTTATATAAGTTCTTAATTTATCTTTTACTTTAGATCATACACATATTAATGTCCAATACTTTTTTAGTAATATTGTATAATGTAGTTTCTATAAGAAAACAAAATAAGAAAAAGAGGGTAACACCTATAAATTCCAATGGGATTTTTCTTCACATTTTCTTAAGACCAAAAATACCTTTTTCTTACACACACATATAATAAAATCCCCATTCGAATTAATGGGATAAACCCCACCCTCATTTCTCATGCGAACTAGGGGGACTTTGATTCCTCTATAGGCTATGTAGACGTCTTAGCCTAAAACTCGAGACTCGAGTCCTATTTTCCTATTTTCCTCCTTTTTTCCATTTAATCCATATATTATTTATACATATCATACTTGTGATTCATATTTGCATCTTATCCAACATATATTTTCATTTCATCATAACGATCAATATCTCGATAATCTCACACAACATATTTTTAATTATTATTTTGGGAACATTCCTATGGATGACCTCACTCGGTCTTTTCCATGATGTGAGTCAGGCGATTCCAATCTCCACTTATATATACATGAATACACACTTCAAAAAGAAATTATTCAAAATAGTAACATCAGCCCATGAGATATCGAAAGGGAGGGATTGATGCCTAGAACCTTCCCATTTTGTAACTTAGCCCCCGAATCTTTTATCTATTCGGTTTCACATGAATCATTTTGTCTTTGATGCCGTTATGTCGAAGAGACAACATGTTCCTTTGCCTGTTTTGTGCAAAATAGTTTGGAGACTTTATCTCTTTACATTAGATCACTCCACGTGGACGAGGGCCTAAGCATTCCTAGAAAAGGGCACGAGACCTTTCTCTCTCTCCACCATGCACGCAAGCGCCAACCCCCTGAGATGGAGAAATGACATGGGAAACCTGTACCTGGGGAGGGATGGCCACAGTGGCGACTCCATTGGGGAGGATAGACTCTTCTTGCATGGATGTTATCATTTTCTACTTATGCGCATACCCATCTACCTGTATGTTCCCTTTTCTCTTCTATTACTTCTTGTATATATGTACCTCATATTTATATCACCTCTCACACACTTTTCACTTGATACACTTGTCAAAACCCTCTATGTACAAGTCACACTACCTACACTTGTATATAGATTCACTTACATCTTAATGTTGAACACACCACTTAGAATATCCATGCTTAGGTGTCACTAGGATAAGCCTCCACTTACCACACTTGTGTATATCCATGCTCACTTATACTTATAACACACCACTTCTAGTTTATCAATGCTTAGATTCATTTCCCCTCACCCACCCACAGATATCAGCACATCTCTCACTCTCATATATCCTTGCTTAGTATAATCTTCATGCTCCCTATTAGATTTACTTTTTACTTGTACATTATTCCTTATCAGTATTGTGTTCATCATGCCAAATAAAATACTCTCCCCATAATATACTTATTAAGAATCATGCATTTTGCACACAACATCACCAAGAGAATTACTACTGACTAAAATTTATCCCGTATTGGGGGATCACATTATGATGGGTGCTCATCCGAAAGGGTGCAGTTAGCCTAAGCAATATGACTATCACCTTCCATTGGCCTAGTACCTTCGGCATATATCGAATAATTACCTCGTACTGCTTGATCGAACTCATACTGGGAGGTATATAGTAGGGAACTCATTCACGTATGTCGAGTATATAAAATTTTCTCAAACACGTACTATCCCCATGAGGTATATAGTGAGGAAATTCACTTACACTCAGGTATATCACATGTCTTGTCCATACGCATTAATTGCCCTCAAAATCACGACATATATTGTAAAAGTCATGCCAAAAGGGGGAACCTATCCACTAACCTAACAATTGTCTACCCTCATATATGCATCAAACCTAGGGCACTCATATTTAGTTTGTTGGTTACTATATGAAACTCTGTCGAAACACTGGGTCAGCATGATGCCCAGATTTTCATGGTATATCAACCTTGTCCACAAGCCTGGCAACAAGTCAAACCATGTTTTAAATATTTTTTAAACCCAATATTTCCCAAGCTAGGGTCCATTCCCTAATTTCTTTTTTGCATTTAGGTAAATCTAAAATAAGTGAAAACATAAACATACTAATAATCAGGTTGAGACTCTTCTCTCGTTTTCCCCTCCCTCCTTACTAAAAGTGTCGAAAACATTTTCCCCCTCTTTTCTCAAAATACCAAAAACATTTTTCCCACTCTTTTATCAAAATAACAAAAACGTTTCCCATCTTTTACCAAAAAAAAATTCCTCCATTTTCCAGAAAATGTCAAACATATTTTCCTCTTTCCTAGTAAAAATAAATTTTCCTTTTTTATTTCAAAAATAAATTTGGATCATTTTTGTCCTCAACTAGATGGCATACCCGACGTTTGGCGACCTTACTCCCTATTGGTGTTGGTTTTTTGTCAAACTGTCCCGAAGCTCCGTCAGTTCTCCCGCTACTTCCTCCAAGTCCAGATTCCACCTTCGCCAACCCTATATAGAAAATGCAGACCAAGTACCAAATGTGGGACCTGATTTGATGACGGTCCTAGTCCAACTTATTGCCAAGATTGACAACATTCAAATTGGGGTTCCTGAGATGAAGGAAAACTGGGTCCCTATTCTCAAAGAGCTCGAGGTCTTCTTCCCTCACGCTATAGGTCCACCCGCACCTGAGTCTATTTGGGTCCCGAAAGAATATCAGCATGTCCCACGTGTATCTCCTGCCAATGGGTCACTAGCAGCTCAATTCCCTATGTCGAATCTTGCCAAGTCGGGTGTGACACCCCGCCTAATAAAATACCGGGTGATCAGTCCTATACCAAATTAAAACAGGAATCCCAGTTGGTTCATCCTTAGCATCACTGTCGAAAACTTTTTAAAACTTACTAACCTCCTAGTATTCCAAAAGCTGGTGCCAATTTTAACTTTTTAATTAACAAGAACAGTACATGCGGAATTAATGTAAACCATTCACACAACTGAATGAAATCAATTGAATAAATAAATTAAACAACTTGTCGAATAAACCATCAGCCACCAAAGTAAAAATAATACAATACAACATCCAACATCTGAATAAAATATAACTGAAAACTGTACTGAGAGGTCTGGGCAACAAGCCCTAAGTAAAACTGAACTGAGAAAAGATTCCTACTCTAGGAATGAATGAACGATGCGTCTAATCCAAACTCCTGCTAGCATCCACATATGTCGCAGCTCCGTGTCCCTGGAATAGAGTATCAATCATGGCGTCCCTGTGGCTGGACACCTAAAAGGTTTTGGAAAATAGTTTTATAGCAAGGGGTTAGAACCCAAAACATTTTGAAAATATTTAGCAAGTGAATTAACTGCAGTAATTTAAAATGCATGAATGCTCTTCATTTTAAAGTTAGTGACGCACTCTCTTGTGGACATTCTCACCCCTCCACTAATGTGCACACCTAACGGTTACCTTAACCCCACCTATTTGTACTACCCCGTCCAACTAGTCCTGGTGTAACCTCCCCTTGCCATACTACTCTAACCCGAGTATTATTATTTCCGAATTATAAGTTATCTCACTAATCAACTTATTTAATTCCTTCTTAATTAATAGCCTATAACCGTAACATGAGTTATATCAATTAAATATATCACACACTGTATTATTCCCAAAAATGTTTAACTTAATTAATTTCTCATTAATTAACAACATATAACTGTAACCCGAGTTATATAAAATAAATACATCACACACTGTATTATTACCTACATATAATATTCACTACCATATTATATGTATCTTACTAAAGCGTCCACACATATATAATACGTGTACCCATCCTTCCGAGTATACCCTCACTGGATGTTTCCCTCTCAAGTGCCATCTCACTAGGTGTGCTCACATAACCTAGTTACCCAAGTTGGATTCGCTCACCAACCTGGTTCAAAACAAAACGAAGTGGAGGCGGTCATATTCCTTCCCTGAAAGTGAGATAAGCCCCTCACCCATATAACGGACGCTATGACCTGGGGATATACTCACCCTACTCCTCAAGCTAGGGGATTCACCCACATCGCGCAACCTCCCTTCATAGCACTAGAGAATATAATTTAATAAATATCTAATCACTGATATTTAGTAGCACACACAATATATACACACATATATATATTATCACTACACCGTATATATATATAAAATAAACCCCGACTTTACCGTGTACTCACAACCCGTAACACTAGCCTCAAAATCCCGAGTCTCTCGCCTGACTCGACCAAATAAGTTTTCTCACTTATTATATTATTATTATCCCGAGTCTATGGTCTGACTCTAATTCCCCGAGTCTATGGTCCGACTCTGTGTTAATTAATTTACACACTTAATTAATTTAATACCTTCCCGAGTCTACAATCCGACTCTAATTATATAATTAGCACAATTATCAATTTAATACCAATCCGAGTCTGTGGTCCGACTCTATTTAAATTAATTTACACACTAATTAATTTATTTCCTTCCCAAGCCTACAACCCAACTCTAGCTAATTAATTGCAAATTAATTAATTTACGACTTTCCCGTGTCTATAGTCCGACTCTACCTTAATTAATTGCTCATTAATTAATTTAATACTTGGTGTCGCACAACCATTTTACCCGAACTCGCTCACTTGGCCCGTAACTTAATATGTTCCCGAGTCTATATTCCGACTCTAAATTAATTAGTTTATCTCCAACCTTAATTCACTACCTTGGCGTCGCTTAGCCAATATACCCGGACTCACTCACTTGATCCGTATCTCCCTATTTTGGAATAACATCCCTCACTTTCCTCCATAGAGTTTCCCCACGTAAATTTCTCTTAGTCCCAATTACTATTCCCCATAATTACTAGGAATATGTATTTCATAATTATATAACACTAATTAATGTATGAAAATTAATATATAATTAATTTCCTCCTTATCTCACACACAGGCCGAACTGCCCAGAATTAACCATCGTCGATCGATCGATGCCCCCCGATCGATCGATCGATCCCTTCGTTCCAGCTCTCCTTCCTTGCTGAATTTCACCATTAACGAAAATTAAGGTTTTTAATCCAAAGTCTAAACCTCAAATCACATTATCCCACCACATAAACATAGTTATTCCACATCCTACACATCAAGGGACCTTAGGATAATCAATTTATCTACTTATCTCATGATTTTCGAAATGGGTCTTTCTCCACAAAAAATCAATTATCTGTTTTACAATCCAATTTCCAGATTTAATTTCTACTCTTTTATGTTCTGGATTTCTCATTCAAATCATATGTACATATTCAGATATCAATCTCCTATCTAAATCTTACTTTGAATCTCATTCAAGTGTCCCATAAACAAAAACCCCATTTTGTACCCATTTACACCCAAAACGAATTTTAGTATACACATCACTAAAATATGAATTGGATATCACAATTTAGAAGTAAAAACAGTTAACCACTTGCTTGGAATTGTTCGTAGGGTCTGATCCGTCGTCGACATCCCTTAATTTGGCTCCAATAACCTCCAATTTGCCTTTTGATTGTTTTCCCCCAATCTCCCTCTCAAACCCTAGGTTAGAATAATGTTGGCTACTCCTTTTCCTTTTCTTAGGTTTAGGTTTAAAAACACAAATCCCATTTTTTGCCTAATGGGCTAAATTAAAATAGCCCAAATCACCCCATGTGGGCCCGGCTATGCCCAAAAATGTCCCGCGACCCAATTACTACCCCCGGTACTCTTTTCTGACTATCTCGACCCATCCGGACTCAACCGCGCACTCAGAATTGGCATCCGAATTAATTTATAAATTTTTTTTATCTCACACCCAATTTAGTCTATTCCGACTCCCGGCTAAGATAATTGCATACCCCGTCATTAATACCCGAAATAACTTAATTAAATCATTACTATTCACCTAGTAAATAAATTTACCCAAATATTAACCATTCACTCCCCGATTAATATTTAAATATATTTTTGCCATAATTAATTCAATTAAAAATTACAACACAAAAGTAATTTAAAATTCCTGAATTAATTAGATATTAAATGTACAAAAATACGGGGTGTTACATCGGGTCAAACCCACCAGTACCTATCGATTCGAATGAAGAAGAGTTAAACAAGATCAAGGATGACTTTAATATGTTAACCAATAAACTTGACTTGGATCGAATCTCTATTAACTACATGGATTACACCTATATGTCTCCCTACCTTAAAATAAGGCTACTAGAAAAATTCAAGTTGCCTAACATTGAGAAGTTTGAGGGTAGTGGGCCCCCAATTGTTCATCTTCAAAGATACAACTGAGCCATGACTCTCCTAGGTGCATTTGAGAAAATAATGGCGTAAATGTTCCAATATACTTTGAAGGATAGTTCCTTTTGTTGGTATCTGTCCCTTGAGGAATCCAAAATTTGTAGTTGGAAGTATGTTCCCCGTGAATTCATGTCACAGTACAAATACAAATGGCCACTATGACCAACCGGCCTTTCGAAGAGGAGCAAGTTAGTATTATATAGAAAATTTTCTTGTACCATGTTCGAGTGACGTCAGGAGGACAGTATTACCCACACTTCCTATACCTCCAGTAAATAGGAGTCGATATTGATGAAAGTATTGTCAAAACAGAAGCTAAACCAAAGAAAGTATTCGAACAATTCACTCTAAGAAAATATAAGAAGCCTACTACATTCTCGACCGTCAACAACATCTCATAGCCCACTACCTCTTGGGAGCCAAAAATTTATACCAACCCAGTAAAAAAGGAATACATTGATATGCATGATCATCTCTCTAAGGTCTATTAAGCCTTGTTGGGTTGAAATCTCATCAAACCTTTGGACCCTTTTCCACTAGCAAACCCACTTGCCAAAAATGTCAAACCCGATGCCCATTTTATTTTCACCAAACTGTCGTCCATTCAACTAATCAGTGATTCCATCCCCGAAATGTAATTCAAGGTTTAATTGACCGGGGAGTCATTTCCCGACCAGCGAATCCCAAACTAAACACCACTCACAATCCACTTCCAAACCATACAAATGACATCTTTCTAGAGAATGAAACGAAATTTGATCCACTGACCCTAATTATACCTAGTAGGACCCATTATACTTGTATTTTCACTTAAACCCCTTAAAGTCAACCCATGTTTTCTCCTAAACCCTACATGTTTTGTCGACCAAGATTTAAAGCTTCTCACAAGACCATGTATTATCGTCCATACCCAGTTTGGAGGGAAATATATGGCATTTCCAGTAATACTAAACCTTTTTATAATATTTGGGCCAAACGTTCACTCTGAAATAACCATTGACTATCATAAGTACAACATCATGTTCATGGAAGCCCGTAAGTGGTCTCGAGAGTCTGATAATTGGGTGGTACCTGCTGAGAAAGTCAGTTTGCACAATTCAGTACAGATTATGGCAGACTTATTTTGATAGACTAATAACATTTATAGTATATCTGAGTTACTTAATGCCTTAAAACTAAAAGAGTAGTTGGTCCCTCCACTTATGTATCTCCCCTTTGGGTGGAAAGATCTATATGAATAAGCCATTGAGGTTATGGAATGCATTGACTTCTCATGGAAAGATGACATTATTTCTACCTGATGGGGGGACTAATTTGATAGCTCGGATGAAGTGCCAATCAACAAAAATGTTAGTTTAGTAATCAATTTATGTGGGATGATATCTTTTGAAGATCCCCCAGGGGAAATCAATAAAGTGGTCAAAATCCTGAAATAGATGAAGAAACGGGGGTTTTGTTCTTATCCTCCTTCGTGAAGCATATGATAAGATATGGGACACACTACGAGAGTCTGAATCCTCAATTAGAAGAGATAAATAAATGAAAGGGATATATCGAGAAGCTCCCCATGCCAGAAATGATCATCAAGGAAAGCAAGATCCTTTAGCAGCTCAAGAAAAATCAGGCCAACATTACCTTATAGGGACTCTCCATGTCTTCCCAACTACACCTAAATTCATTGATAAAATTACTTACCGGTCCCACTAAACCCTCCTTCAACCACTCTAGAAAAAGTAATGAACCTAGTCGGGTCCTTAACCTCTACTAGGTTATTTTCCTTCTCTGAAGAAGAAATCCTAAAGTTTGGTCCTAATCATAACTATACACTCAATATCTACGCTTAGGTATCAGCACTCAATGTTTTCCTATTAAGAACCTTGAACAACCCGGGTTTAAAAGTAAGCGTCCTTGTTCTAACTTCCAATACAGTGCGTGCGTATGACAACACTCGTTAAGAAGTGATAGGATCCATAACACTCACAATAGTGGATGGCCCTATAAATCCCATCACCGAGTTCCAAGTTATCAACATCCCTGCTTATTTTAATCTACTGCTTGGTCGACCGTGGTTTCACAACTTCAAGGGGGTATCTTCCTCTCTCTATCATAAATTGAAGTTCTTCACCAAGGGGCAGGTCATCACTATCTTGGGCGATGATAATACTAAGAATGCCCTCATTAGTAATTCGATACTAAAAGTACAACATGGGGAGAATGATATGCTTCTTTTTTACTTTCAAGTCAAACCACTTCCACTCCTAGCATAGTATGATTTAAAAGACCAAGTTTGTCCAAAGCACAACACTCACGATACTGTCAACGTAATACAGATGTTCAAGAATATTCACTTTATGCCCAGACCAGGGCTGGAAAAATGATAACAATGGATCCTTGAACCTTTATTACTGAAGAAGACCTTTCCTCCATATTGCCTGGGTTATCAACCATCATCAGAGGAACTTAGAATGCTCTACCAACCCTGATTGAAAATAAGTTTAGAAACTATCAAGACTGTGTTAGGGTAATCCTTAAAAGAAAGATTCATCAAAGAGGATTTTCCTTTTTGTGTATTTCCCAAGCCATGGTATGATAACGTGGATAAGAAGATGAAGTCAGGGATGGATATCTTCTTTCAAGATAGTTAATCCTGGGTCGAAGACTCCCAACATCATGTTTAACCACTCGTTGAGAAAGATATAGCTGTTATCGAGGTTTTCAAGGGAAGTAACTCTGAGGATTTGTTCAATATGTAAACACTAGGGATGACACTCTCCATGATCCACTCAAGTACTACATGATCGAATCCATCCATCCTGATCAAGGTCACTGATGAACCCCTCCTCAACTAGAATGCTATACTAGTTCCATCTGCTGAAAATTAACCCAACCCAAATGTTTATCCTATCTATTCCTATTTTTTGTTCCTCCTTTTCCTGATAATAATGTAATCGAGACCTCCTTTGACGAGGTTCTCAGCGCTATTTTTCTCGAGAATGAAATAAATAAATATTTTGAGTATCTTGTTGTGTCTTATATTAATTGTCCTAATTCTAATCAAACTCTTGATGATGATGATTTTGCAAATGAATAATTCTTAATTAAACTTAATAAGATAATAACAAAAACATAACCGCATTCAAATTAATGAGGATAAAACTGTTGTTATTAATCTCGATTCTAGTATCCATCTGTGCGAGATTAGGATAGGGTCCACCCTTGACGAGAATGAGCACATGCAACTCGAAGAACTACTGGAGGAATTTATGAACATATTTGCACTGTTCTATGATGACATGATCGTCATTAATCCAAAGATAGCTCAACACCCGATTCCAACTCTCCCGGAATGGAAACCTGCAAAAGCTCTTCACTAAATGATCCCTCAAGGTTTAAAATGAGGTGATGAAACAGTTGAACGTAGGCATCATCATAGTGATCTTATATCCCATAGGTCTAGATAATATTTTACCCATGCCAAAATCAGGAGGAAAAGTCCACATGTGCATTGACTAGCAGGATTTGAATAAGGCATCTCCGAAAGATTACCCATTGCCTAATACTGACATGATTGTGGATAACACGTCCAGTCACACTCTCAAGTTAATTGTCAATGGGTTGTCAGATATAACCAGATCAAGATGAACCCTGATCATTAAGAAAGAACTGCATTCATCATCCCTCAGGGAACCTTCTATTACATAGTTATGCCATTAGGTCTAAAAAATGAGGCTACCTACCAAAGGGCAGCCATAACTATCTTGCATGATCTGATCCATAAATAGGTTGAGGTCTACATAGATGATATGATCATTAAGTCTAAAACTCGAGAAGGCCATGTTACTTCCCTCTGAAAGTTCTTTGAATGACTGCGACGATACCGGATGCTACTTAATCCACAAAAATGCATTTTTGGCGTCACTAAAGGAAAGCTTTTGGTATTTAGGTATAGTGAGAAGGGAATTGAAGCAGACTCTGCCAAAGTGAAAGCCATACTCAAAATGACACCACCCCAAATAGAGAAGCAAGTTCGGGGATTCTCAGGAAAATTATATAATATTAGCCGGTTCATCATCCATTTGACTTCTATTTATGAACCCACATTTAAGCTCCTTCGAAAGGATTCCACTAAAGTCTAGAATGAGGCCTATCAAGAAGCCTTTAACAGAATCAAGCAGTATTTTACCCATCCTTCGATTGTGATGCCACCACAGCCTGGTCTCCCAGTACTCTTATACTTAACCATAATAGACACTACAGTTGGGGCGTTGATAACCTAATACCTTGAAGAATCCCAAAAAAAGGTCCATCTACTATGGAAGCTATAAATTGGCTAGGTATGAAGTCAACTACATTGCCCTATAAAAAGCATGTGTCGCCCTTGTATGGGTCACTCAGAAGTTACGAAACTACATGCTCACTTTTCCCATCAGACTTGTGTCCCGAATGGATCCTATCAAATACTTTCTTGAGAAACATGTTATGTATATTCCAATGGCTCAATGATTGATGTTTCTAGACGAGTTCAATATTATGTATGTCACTTAGAAAGTCGTGAAATGGAGATCCATCTTCGACTACCTCGATGACTACCTTATGGAGAAGGCTAACGTTTAAATCTTTGCGTTCCTGAATAAAGATATCCTTTGCACCTCTTAAGAAGATCTCTAGTAGAAAATGTTCAATTACGGAACTGTCAATAAGAAAGTATATGACATTGGGATACTTTTGATCTCCTCTGATGAATATCACACTTATATTTCCATTAAGCTAGATTTTCCCTTCACCAAAAACATGATCGAATGCGAGGCATGAACCGTAGGCCTCAAAGTCACTCTCAAGAATGGTATCCAATGCCTAGATATCTATGAGAACTTTTCCCGCATCATCTTCCAAGTCCTACGAAGATGGAAATTAAAAGATAAGAATTTCTCACCCTTCCACTTCGGCATAAAAGATATGGCCTCTTAGTTTCGAGATATTGCCTTCCACTACTTTCCCTGAGTGAGGAACATCTTGGTTTATGCCCTTGAAAATTCTAAACATGCTCGAGAGAATAATTATGGCCCCTTTCATAATCTAAAAACAACATAAACCAACCCACTGCTACCACATTGAAATCGTTACAGAAGAGGATTCTGACATGGCCAAGAGTTAGTATTACAAAATTTTATGCCTCCTCAAGAATGTTAGGTACCCCCAAGATGCCAATAAGTAAAACTGTGTGACCCTCCATAAACTGGTAGCCCAGTACATTGTCTGTTATAAATCATCATTCAAGAGAAACTTCGATGGAACCCATTTTCATTGCATTACGGGGGCTGACATTGAGGAAATGATGCAGAAAATCCACAATAGGGAATACAGACCCCATATGAACGGTCATATGCACGTTAAGAAAATTATTCGATAGGGGTATTATTGGACCACTATGGTTCAGGATTGCATCGCCTTTGTGGAGATGCCTTAAATGCCAACAGTTTGCTATCTCTAGCATTTGCCTCTACGAGAACTCTACAATATGACTTCTCCCTTGTTGTTCTCCACCTGGGGAATTCATATAATAGGGAAAATCATATCCCAATCCTTTAATGGACATGATTTTATCCTGGTTTCCATTGTGTTGAAGTGGAGTCAAATGTAGTACTGAATACTTAAAAGGTAGTCAAATTCATTCGGAAGAACATCATCTCTCGATAGGGGGTTCCACATGGGTTACATTTTAAGGCAGAAGTAACAGAATTGGTTGACGAGTATGAGATTTAGAGACATAAATATTATCCCTGCTAATAATAAATCAATGATGCAGTTGAAGTTGCCAATAAGAACCTCAAAACAATCATCAACAAGATGACCGAAAGCTACCAAGACTGGGCCGATTGGATCCCTACACCCTTTTGGTCTCTCTCACTTCAATTCGGACATCCACTGGGGATACCCCTTACTTTCTGGTATAAGGTATGGAAGAATTCCTACCCATTGAACTAAAAATATCTTTATTACGCATCATGCTTCTGAGCAAAATCAATGAGGAAGACTGGCTTTAGAGTCATTTTGACGAGTTGTTGCTCTTAAACGAAAGGAGGGTAAAGGCTATATATAATATACAAGTATGGCATCATCGGATAGCATGATCATTCAATAGGAGAGTCAAAGTTCGCGATGTTCGAGAAGGGGACTTAGCCCTCAAAGAAATCATAGATTCCATATGGGACTCTAGAGGGAAATTCAACACAAACTGGAGTGGGACATACAACATAAAGAAGACCCAATCTGGTGTCTCTACTATACTCATTGACTTTGACGAAGAAGAGATGATCCGTCCAGTCAACCTCGAAATTCTCAAGAAATTCTACCCTTAGTTGGAAGTCTTGGCGCTCTATGACTCCTCTCATCCCCCTTCTCTTCTTAAGAAAAATTCTTTATTTCCCCCACTCAAAACTACGTGGGGCCTGATCCTCTAAAAAACTTTTTACTTTCAAAATGTAACTCAGGAAATTTTCAAAACTCCTAGAGGTACATAGGCAACTTATATGCTTTACGTGGGCACGGTCCCCTTCTTTTTCAAAAAAAAAATCTATTCTTTCCTTACCTCCGAGAATGACAATTAATTTTATCACTAACATAAACAAAAGGATTATGTATGACTTAGCGATTAATATAGATAACTCAAATGTAAAACTAACCAAGAGGAACAATAATATAATTAAAATCCTTTTTTATTCCATAAAAGGGAAAATTCGGTACAATTACATGAAATATCAACGTAAGGAGTCAAAAAAATATCCCCCTACCAGCCAAACTGTCCTAAAACAAATCAAAGTAAACCTCCCTTAAAAAACCTAACCAAACCTTCCCAAATTTATTACCAAGAACCAAAAATAAACCAAAAATAACTAAACACATCTCAGTCACAAAATCTTCATAAGAAATGAACACCAGGTTCACAAAGGACCCTATCTGCAATAATTGAACCTAACCCCATCATTATTTGCTCTTTGAGTCCCCCGAACATCCCCTACTTGGATGTTATACTGAAGGTGATCCATGGAGCAATAAGTTCAAACCATCCCAGAATAAACCATTATGCCCCTTCCACAGTTTCAAATATGACAAAGCATCTCTAACGATTCTCCTCTGCCAAGGCCTTAGCCATTACCCTCTTCCAAAACAATTTCATATAATCTCTAGGAACATCCCAAGTCATGTTAAAAGATTGAGAAGGATAGACTGTGGCTCGATGATTCTCCCACTGATAACCCAATCGCATGTGGAACCCTTCAGTTAAATCCTTTATAGGAAAGAAATCTAGGGTACGGTAAGGCATAATTTTCTCCCATCTGACTTGATGCGGGAGCCATCAGGGTAAATAGAATGAGGTCTGATGAAGTCCAACTAACCAAATGTACCGATATTCCCCCAGTTCCAGAATGGGATATAACTCCCCCCACCATGGCACTGACCAACCAGACGTTGAGCTTCATGCTCCACAAATCAGTTTACCCAGTTCTCTGTGGAAGGGGTAAAGTTGATGAAATAACAAGTGAAGGAATTTGACACAACTACCAAGAAATATTTAGGGGGGACTGCCAAACGAAATCTCTTAACCAACCACATAAACAGCATAATCGAGCTTCCTCTCAAAAAATCATAATATCCCTCCTGCCAAGCATCTAGACCATTCAGGGTCTCTTCTAATATCATCGTCGTAGGATTACAACAATATATCATCCACGTTGGAATGGAAGCTAGTTGAAGATCCACCATCAGGTCCCCGATCTCTAGAAGTAGCTTCAAAAATATTCCCACGACAACATCTCTAAAATGCCCGCATCATTGAAATCCCATTGATTCATAGAATACAAGATAACTCGGAGAGAAATCATTCCTCCAGTGACTAATGGCCTAGTCACCGAAGGAGAAATGTGGAGAAAATCTGCTAATAGCTCCCGATGAGATCAAAAGAATCCAGGCATGGCCGCCGTCACACTGGATTGCCCCCAATATAGATGAAAACTCTTCATAGGTTGGACAGGCATCGTCTAAGATAGAGCGGAAAATATGATCATCGACGTACCACAATTATGTTACTGCTGCCAGTATGATTAAGTCGATGGGTCGATTGCTCCACAAATAGACCGCGCTCAAGTTAAAAGCATCGTAATCGACATTGTACAGAAACATAGCTTCAAAATTCTTGATATATGAAGCAAATTTTGCACTCATGATAAGGGATTTTTGGGAAATAATAAGACAAAAGGTAAGAAATAAGAAAGAAAGGGGAGAAAATGTGAATGGGTGAAAAAACCTCACCACCTTACCCCTTTTTATTGATGGAAACCTTGGTTAAAGATAAGAAATCTTAGGCACCCTAATAATTAACTGCCCCACTACGTACTTTGAAGATGCAGAAAGTGAAATAAAATATTTATGGTGATTTGACTGGACTCACCTGCCGATGGGCAGAACAAGGTGTATGTCGAGCAGCACCCTCTTTATTTTAGAAAATTCTATCTTTCGTTTTTTGTCAAAATCTAAAATCCAAAAAATTAATCCTTATTAAAAAAATCAGTTTGTTTCTTCTTATGCTATCCATTTTACCCATCCTTTCTCAAAATAAATTTTCTCTTGAGTTATTTTTATATCCCATCCTTTTTACGGTCTTAGCAACAACGTAAAAAGATCATGTAGATGAAGTCATTTAAAAGAAAAAATAAATAAAAATCTCATTTCATTATATGTGTTGCCACTTACTTCATTAAAATTTTTAGGGAAAGAGTGATAACAGAAAAATCAAAGAAGATAGCAAGACTCAGACCAAAAACCCATCTCTCATCTCATCCCTATATGACTCCCCATCCCTACAGTGAGCACGCTTTCTCCTACAATGAGCTATGGAACCTCCACCGTCGTTGTTGATGATGACACACCACATATACAATGGGCAAACCCCACTGGCCTACTCGTACCCCTGCCTAAAGTTATAGGAGGAAGAGGCATGTTCACTGATGATACCAGACAGGGTATCACTAAGTCAATGTGTGTGTAAGCTAAAAACTAGACAACAATGGAGTATCATAGATATAAATAAGTAGACAGAAAGAGATAAGGCAAAGAAGAATATGATAACAAATATAGGTGGTTCATCCATTGAAGGTCCTATGTCCACTGTGTGAGTGTGTGAAATACACTAAATCCGAGCTCTAATGGCCCTAGGATACAAGCACTCGAGGTTTCTCTCTCTGAGCAATAGCTTCAGCAGAGTTTCAATAGGGTTTATAATTTACGATCATTTACAATGATTTAGAAGATAAGTATTTATATGGTTAGGGTGGTGTTATACACATCCTAGTCATGCATAAGGCATGTACAGAACCAGGTATACAACCACATAGCGCCATCTGTCTT
The DNA here is from genome assembly GCA_949130495.1 of Sambucus nigra. Taxonomy (NCBI): domain Eukaryota; kingdom Viridiplantae; phylum Streptophyta; class Magnoliopsida; order Dipsacales; family Adoxaceae; genus Sambucus; species Sambucus nigra. The sequence goes on along the minus strand of OX422209.1, from coordinate 159,785,920 downwards.
TCGTGCATGTAAGCAATGTTTAAGAGATATTCTCCACATGTGTGGAAGATGCTGTTATAACAGTTTTGATCACATGGGGATCGGTCCCCAAGCGTATCTTCCCATGATCATTCCACACCACGCGTTATGCCAGGTGTAGAATACACCCAGATGTTAACGACAGTATTAACCTGGTAAGGTCTCAGCTCAGCTAAATATGAAACCTCTAAATGCCCTCCTTAGTTTTAGACTGGGAGGCTGCTAGGAGGAGTCTCGGATGACATACGCCATACCGAGACAATGTTATGACTGTGTTAATAGGGTCTCAGATATTTGGATCATAAATGATATAGGATATGGATTATGGTATATGTCCTTAGACTATATCATCAGATGATACCGAGACCACTAGAACCCGCCTCCTCATAAGGTACCTAATCTCTGTGGTTAGCTTGAGATGAACTTACACCAAGTCAAGATGCGGGTACACATTAGGAATATCAACCACCTCTATCCATTATCCTTCAATGTGAATAGGAGGATAAGAGATAAATATCTGAGTTCCAACGTTGGTGAGAAGTTTCTGATGTGTCAGGTATGGACTGGTTGATGAGGTTTATGTTTTGACACTTGTCCTTAGATCATGGTTCTAGCTCATTGCCCAAGAGGTGCCGAGAATTGAGGGTTTGTAATTTGTTCCCTAATGATAGGGCCTTGGAACTCGTTCCTCATCATTTCTAGGTTTAAAAAACAAATTCAAACCCTCATTTTGTCATTCTTCTCCCCATGTGCGCCAACTCTCTCTCTCCAAACCCAAAAATTTCTAGAGCTCGTTCCATCTCTCTTGACCAAGAGTTTTCCAAGTGATTTTTCAGGATTTTCAAGTGTTAGTCCTCTATTAGGTATTCACCATTTCCCCTTTATCTCTTTCTTCTTCTGGTTTAGTGGGTACCATGTTTTGTATATTTTCAATATCATTTTGAGCTTTTCGGCGACGTTTATGATTTTTTGGCTTCTTCTATAGTTAGCCTTGGGGCCATTGGTTGTCGTCATTTTCTTTTAATAGAATTTGTTTTAGGGCCTCCCCCTCATTTTTGGGTTGTTTCAGCTACTATGAAGTTTTTCAGTCTAATACCAGTCATCTTCTCCGACAATACCCATTGAATGTTCTTGGTTGTTTTTTAGTCAAAGAGTAAAAATGATTTGTCTTCTTTATTTGATCATTCTGTCAACCTTTAAATCTTTTTGTAGAATTTATTTATTTTAGAAAAGTCGAACCTCATCCCCTGGATGTTAAGGAGGTTGTATGAGTTAGCTGATTAATTTCCAAATCTTAAGGAGAAGATCTGCAGAGAGATCAGTTAGTACGAGGCCGAATCGAAGCCTAAACGCCAAGTCGAGGCCTTTCCCTTACGTCCTATATTTCCACCTCCTTTGTCTATTATCCGTCCTCCTAAAATTGAGAGACGAGAGGATTCTTTTCCATCTCGGTCCCTAGAGCTATGGGATGAGACAACCCATTTATCACTTATCACCTGACTGTCGTTATAAGTAAGTCCAATATGAGTAAAGGCTTGGTATTCTTACGATGATGTTGTAGAGATCTCATCTTAGAAAGGATATAGTCCTTCATCATCTAGGGTCTTGGTCCATGCCGACTCTTATGAACGTGCTATAAGGGTACCTATTTCTTATATAGCTGAGGTTGGGGCCACCAAGTCTAATGAGGTGGATTGGTCTTTTGATGAGTCAGCCTTATCGAGGTTGAGAGTCATTGTCGCTCACCCTCCAATCCAAATCGATGTCCCTATCTTTTCCATGAAAGATGGTGTATTTTAGGAGAGAATACCAACTAGAGCGTCGACCCCTGATGTTGTAGACTCGGGAGATGAGGTCGAGGAGCCACTAAATACTTCATTTGCCTATAGATTTGAGAGTATTGTGACTGAAGCTGGCCTCTTATACCGGAGGCACTTGTATAGCATAAGTTCTAAGATCACAATGAGGGTTTTGGACAAGTCTGAAAGATCCTTCAATGGTCGTCCTCGAGAAGTTTCGTTATATGAAAAGATGTTTAAACTCAACTTTTACCTCCCTATACACCCTATAGTATGAGTTATTCTTGCCCTGCTCAACTTTCCCCAAATGCTTATAGGACTCTTATCATATTCATAGTGATTTGGAAGTTCTATCATAGTACCAACCTTCCATTCAACGTGTTCACGGCATGATATAATATTTCATGCATTAAGTCTCAGCACTTCATGGCTAGGAAGCTGACCAAGAAGGTGATTTTTATCAATCTAGCGTCTAATAACCATTGGAAGCCATGATACTTATTTATATCTGGCGCGTGGGAGTTTCCTTCCAAACATGTCTCGTCGTCCTCCGAGCCGAGGGTATACCAAAAATGGGCCAAAGTGTCGATGTCATTAAACTTGATCCTGGTCTGAGTTTAGACTGCGAGGATAAGATTAAGACCTTAAGGGTTCAAGGTGAGGATAGTGGTCTTGCCAAATATGAGGATCTATTCATATTGACCCTCTCATGGAGATTCGTAATTTAGAATGTAGCCTCATATTTCAATTGTATCATATGCTTGGATACTTCTTATACTAACCTTTGGCCTTTTGAAGATCGTCCAAGCATTGCTTTCGACAAACTCTAAAAAATGGTGGCTCCCAACCTTCATAACATGGCTAACAAATTTGGTAAAAAGCTAGTAGGCACAGCTAGGCAGACAAAGAAGATTAATCGTGGCCCTAGTTAAGTCATTGATTCTAGAAAGTGGAAGGAGAGATTAGAGGATACTACTAGACCCCATCAGGAAAATTGAGTTGGCCGACCCAAGGATCGGACAAGGCTATACGGATCCACTCTAATGACATCCTTGCTTCTCATCTTTCTCATCTGAAGTTAAATAATTAGAGCATCATGGGTAGTTACAAGAAGTCCTTCAAGGCTATCGGTTCATTGATATCTGAAAATGATAAGCGATTTCTTCTGTTTGTTAACCCCTCTCTTCTCACGGGGTTCAGCCTCTACAAGGCTATCCAGGTATCCGTCCAAAATTTTCTCATTTTTGTTCTTCCTATCTTTTGTGTTAAGATACACTATCTTTTGTACTCCTTCATCTTCTATGACAATGGAAGAACTAATAGTTGACTCCAATATTGCTAGATACAGATATAATTTTCTCCTTGAATTGGTCTTGAATATAGGAGTGGGGAGCCGAGGTAGGTCTTCAACTCTTGAAAGAACTTATCACACACATTATTCTAATCAAAATATTTTCTGAGCACTTTAAAAAATGGAAGGCTTGTATTAGTAGCTATAGACATAAACTTATTCAATGCTACCACTCGTCTAGTTAACCTCTGCACATCTTTTATTGTTATTTGAGACTTCATCTCCGATAAATATTTAATCTTTTGAGGGTTGAACTCAATTCCTCTCTGGTTCATAATAAATCCCAAGAATTTTCCTTCCCCTACGTCGGAGACACGCTTGGTGGGGTTGAGTTTCATTATAAACTCGTCCAAAGTATCAAAAGTTTGTTCAAAGTCGACCACATGAGTGTTGGTCTTGAGACTCTTCGTCAACATATGGTCGACGTAAACCTACATCATCTTCCTAATCTTCTATTCGAATATCTTATTGGCCACTCTTTGATATGTTACCCCGATGTTCTTTAAGCTGACGGGCATGACCTTGTAACAATAGGTCCCCTTGTCAATTATGAAAGATATATTCTCAACATTGGTTAGGTTCATGAGTATCTGATTATATCTTTAATAAGGTATCCATAAAGCTCATTAATTCATGCCATGTTGTGGAATTAACCATCTAGTCGATCCTTGGCAATGGAAAGCTATCTATGGGGTAGGCTTTGTTCAGGTTCCTTAAATCAACACACATCTTCCACTTTCCATTGGCCTTGGAGATGATAACAACGTTTGCTAACCACTCAGGGTGAATGACCTCCCTGATGAAGTTGGACTTTTCTAACCACTTCACCCCTTCTCGAATGAAATCATACTTTTCTCAGGAGTAAACTTTCCTTCTCTGTCTTATCGAATTTTCATCCTCAACCACATTGAGCATATGGCAGAGGATCTTCGGATCAATGCCTGGCATATCCTCATAGATCCAAGCAAAGATGCTCTGCCTCTTCTTTAACAGTTTGATCATCTCTTCTTTGATTTTCTTCTTCAGGGCTTTACCGATTTGGATGATTTTTTTCAGATCATCCTCATTGAGGACAGTGAATTTTACCTCCACAACGGCCTTACCCTTCTTTAACTTAGTCACATCTCTAGGGTCCAGTGTATTAATATTATTGTAGTGGCCCTTTTGTATGCCTCCCTCTCCTCGGCCTAGTTGAAGTAGTATTTGCGTGCATCAACTTGGTCACCTTGAAATTCCCATACTCCATATGAAGTCGAGAATTTAATCATTCGGTGAACTGTTTATGGAAGGGCCTCAAACTCCTTGAGGGATACCCATCCCAAAATTATATTATAGGCCTAGTAGACATTTTCATCCATGATAAAGAAATTAATCTTCTTCGTAGGGCATTTGGCCAGCTCTTACCCATTATGACTTCCATTTTATAAATCACCAAAGGGTGAAATTTCTCTCTAATAAATCCCATGAGGGGTTGATGGTATGGGACCGGCCTTTTCTTACTCAGCCTCAGACCCTTATAGCAATCCTAAAACATCATGTCAACTGAGCTACCTCCATCAACCAATATTCTTGGAACCACATACCCATGAACATGGGTCATAATCACTAATGGAGCATCATGAAGGAATAAAATCCCCTTAAAGTCCAACCTATAAAAAGTAACAATCAAAGTATTCATATCAATTTTAGTTCCTTTTACCTTCTTAATCCCAATCGCTGCTAAGTGCGCTTCCCTAGGCTTCGGAGGAAGATCTTTTACCTCTGCTATGTGAGCCTTTCCATCAGCAATCTCTTTTCCACCTCCAGCAAGACTTCTGCAAATCATCTTGACCTCAAGAGAAATCATGTTCAGCGAACCCATAGGATCGGTGATTGGAGTCAGCAAGTTAGGGTCTGCCTCATCATCATCATCTCGGTTGGCTAGAGTATCGGGCTTTCACTTATCGTTCCTACTCTTTTGGGTGTCATCTCAGCCACCCTTTGAACTGCTCATGTCAATATACTTTCTTAACTTACTAGTTTTCAGCATCTTCTCAATTTCATCCTTGAGATCAAAATATTTATCGGTCAAATTCTCATGGTCTTCAAAAAACTCATACCATAGATTCTTTTTCCTTTTATGGGGAGGAGCTTTCAGCCTTTCAGGCCATCTCAGGGACCGGTCACTCTTTATTTCATTGAGGATGTTCTCACAACTAATCGTCAGAGGAGTACAATAAATGAACTTATCGTCCGTCAAACTCTTCTTTCCATCCTTATTATTTTTCTTTAACTTATCACCGTTGCTACTTGTTCCCTTCTTGTCTTTGACTTTTTCATCCATTGCATCCTCCACATTCATAACCCTCCCGACCGTGGATAGTAATTTGGTCATGGATTTAGGAGGATCCTGACCTAGATTCCAAAGGTGTTTTCCTTTTTGTAACCCTCACATCAAGGCTCTCATAGCGATGCTCTCCTCGTAATCTTCAACCTCCAACTTATCTTTGTTGAACCTTGCTATGTACTCACTTAAGATTTCATTATCGCCCTGCTTTACGTACTATAGTTGTGTCATATTTTTTTTGGGACTCACTCTGAAGAAAAAATTATGTATGAATCTATCTGCTAGATTTTTTAAATTATCAATTGAGTTTTTTGATAGATAAGTAAACCATACATGAGAAACCACGGTAAGTGTGCTAAAAAAGCCCAACATCTTATCTCGTCTGAGACTGAGTGGATATCTGTGGCTTATTGGTACATCTCCACATGGTGCCCCACGTTAGTTCTCAAATTATATTTGGGCATGACCACTGGCAGCTTGAACTTAGATGGGGTTGGATAGATCACGATCTTAGCTATAAAGGGGGAGTCTTCACTATATGCTCTTTGCAAGGGGTCTCAGCTCTTCAGTATGTCCCATATTTTGTCCTCCAGTAGCTAAATGGAGTCATTCCATGGCCTCTCGACTGCAGCAATAACCTCAGCCCAAGCCATATTGTCTCCAGCCCCTTCTCTGCCATCTGGACAAATCGAGGGCTCTCTAGAAACTATTCTCTATCAATTGTTCACCTCTCACTATTCCTATTCTCGGCCACGAAGAAGTCAACGGTCATCACATTTGTCATTCCTTCTAGAACCAGTTATACTTCTAGATCTTGAGAGGTGATTTCCCAGGTCATATGCTGTTGGGCCAAGCCTATCAAAAGTCGGCCCATGCTTAATCTATCTAGAGCTGAAGCCCTTGGGTTACACTCTTGCCTCGACCTAACACTATACCCTCGGTGTGGCTGAATGGGCCACACGGTGCCTTTAAAAATTTAATAAGGCTCCAACCAGCTCCTATCATCCTCATCATCGTACTGCTCACCCTCATCATTAGGTATTTCTCGACCCGGCCTCCCTAGGCATAAACGCCTAGGGTCGGCCACGTCCTTACGCCTTTACTGAGGAGGAAGATCCTTATGTGGGGCCTTGGGTGGTCCCCTGGTCATCGGATCTGGAACACCTTCTCTAGCGCCGGAGTTATCATCTAATCTTCAGAACTAATGAGTCTAACCACCATGCTTTGGCTAACAGAAGCTATAGTTGCTTGCATTTTTCGTGGGTTGTCCACTAAGGAACGCAAGGCCGTCGCCACCTCATTCATTTCTGACTGAGGAGAGGCTTGTCTAGTACTAGGAACACCCATAGTAGGTGGATCTATCACAATTAAAGAGTTCTATTGATCGGAAAATTCAAGTCATGTACTAGAAATGAGTTGGATGAGTTGAAAGTGAGCTTGAACTCAAACTAGAGCTCTTTAAATTGTGGTTCAAGCTCAACTAAGGATGAAATTAGACCACCACCTGAGAATCTCGTGGAGTAGCTATAAATGAAGGGAAGAAGATGACTATATCGTTCCCACATCCGGTGTCATATCGATGATACTAGAAATTGTATCACCAAGCCAATGTGTGTGTAAGCTCAAAACCAGACAATAATGGATTATGACAGATATACATAATTAGACAGAAAAAAATAAGGCAAAGAAAAAGATGATACCAAATATAAGTGGTTCAGACTTTGAAGGAATTTTGTCCACTGTGTGAGCGTGTGAAATCCACTAAATTTGGGCTCTAATGACCCTTGGATACAAGAACTAAGGTTTCTCTCTCTAAGCAACAAGTTTAGTAGAGTTTTAGTAGGGTTTACAATTTATTATCCTTTACAATGATGTAGAATATAAGTATTTATATGGTTGGGGTGGTGTCATACGCACCCTAGTCATGCATGAGCCATGCACAACACCAAGTTTCCAGCGACATAGCACCATTTGTCTTCCGTGCATGTAAGAAATGATTATGAGATATTATCCACATGTGTGGATGATGTTGTTGTAATGATTTTGTTCACGTGGGGCTTGTAGCCCACACACATCTTCCCATGCGCAATTTCAGGTGTAGAACGCACCTAGATTTGGACAACGGTATTGACCTCGCAGGGTCTCGGTTCGCACAAGTATAGGACCTCCAAATGAACTGCTCGGTTAGAGACCGGAAAGCTACTAGGTGGATTCTTGGCTGACATGCGTCAGGGTGAGACGACATTATATGATAGAGTCTCAAATATCCAGAACATAGATGAGATGGGACTTGGATGATGGTATATGACCTCGATCTAGATCATCAGACGATACCGAGACCGCTAGAACCTTCCTCCTCATAAGGGACATAATCTTCATGGTAAGGTTGAGCCTAACTTTCACCAAGTCAAGATGAGGGTACACATTAGGCATATTATTCACTACATTATAGATACAAGAAGTCATCAACCACTCGTCCCAACGTCGAGGTAGTCATAGGTGGTCGTTGTATCCATATATGATGAATAGGGCTCGCTAATCATCGCTGTCTCCTTATCCTCCTCCGACATCACCCACGCTCGCATCATATACATCGGAGGAACCACCAATGGTACCACCACCGCATCTTCCATGATCTGTCGGACCACTCTTTTCCCTAAATACCAGGAGTAGCCGAACTCGTCCACTAGCAACTGACATTCGTGCATGCACCACAATCACCCCCTGTACTGGACAGTCATCCCCTAGGGATAGAAGGTCATATGCAATATCCAATAAATATTAATACTTGTGCAAATAGAGAAATTGTCAAAAAAATGTAAAATGGTGTGCACAATATCGATTAAATGATTAACTCGCAAATTTCTAATTAAAAACTTATTTTATTAAATGTCAATTTTTTTATCCAAATTAATTAAAGCATAAAACATGAATCTAGGTGAATAAATCATGCCATAAAAAACAATCACAAATTCTTGGATACACTAATTTCATAAAAAATCCCTCGAAATGGAAAAACCTTTATTTCAATAATTTTTTACAAATCGCAACATACAACACACTTACAGAATTCTGTAATGAATCTGTCGCAACAAACTCACATAGGCCGCAACCTCGAAATCAGCAATAGACTCTCGTAAGAATCCAAAATAATCGTAGCTCTGTCTCCAGCAAGGAACACCCACAAGTCTTCCTAAGTGATCCCAATCTTCCGCAAGCAACTCCCTCTAGAGTTACCAATGCAGTTGTAGAGATGTAATCTTTACAAAAGAAACTTCAACAAGGTTGAATCTAGGGCTAAAAAATGATTCACTAAAGTATTTGGGATGATTTGTGAATAAAAAAACAAAGGTTTTGTAACCTAAAAGTGAAGACTAAAAATAATGCGGATTGCAATTTTGTTTTCATCAAAGTCTTTTAGTCTTGAATGAAAAACGTTTACAAAGTAGCTATTTATAAAAACCTTAAGTCAGCGGGGTCATTCGAACAACTTCAGCATGTTGTTTGAACAACAAGTGTATGTCGTTTAAAAGATTTACAATTTCATTTGAACGACAATGTAATATCGTTTGAACGACAAGTTAATGTCATTTGAATGACAGAAACAAAACTTTTTTATTTTTTCAAAACTCCACTCACAGGTCTTCCAAAAACTGTTTCACTTAGAAACAATTGATATTTTGATAAACAGCCTTTTATAAAAAAAATATCCCAACACTTAAATGAAAAATTAATGAAATTTAAACACAACCTTACTAAGATCAATCTTGTAAAGGCTTGTTGTTCAAGAATGTTCGTATCTGTCTTGTTGAGCATATGAACTTGAATTTCCTTCGACTTGTATAACGGTATACGACATAAACAATGTAAATACGCACTACGTAAAATATGTCCTTACAAATCTCCCCATATACCTATGCCGGTACAAACTAAAAAGATTCAAAATATCAAATCAAATATCCCATAATCATCTAATACAAGTCTTTAAATTCTTCAAAAAATCTCCAATGTTGACATCTTCAAATTTCCAATCTTTCTTTGTGATCATCAAGGTGTGCAAAATAATGATTCTCGAAAATTGTACCTACACACATGAGACAATAAATAAATACATTCGTGACGTATCGAGTTTGAAATGAGATAAACATAAATCAGTGCAAATCAAATAAATCTCCCCCATAATGTCAATCTCACTCCCCCATAATTCATAATTCGTTCTCCCCCTTTTTATTTGTCCTAAATAGACAAGGAAAAGAATAAACAAAAATAAGCATGGAGTGTTACGACAAGAAAAATCATCACGAATAAATCAACTACAATCATGCAAGGAGAAACTCGAAAAATAGTCACATGCTCTTTTTGATTTTTCAAAAAATTTCTTACAAAAACAATTTAACAAAGAATCACACCATGAAACAACACAAAAATTACCAAGTAGGTGATAGAGTAAATGAATGGATGTGAACAAATGAGATAGGAAAATCAACGTAAACAATCATAACATATATGCACGATGAATTTTGGTTACTCCTAACGAATGAACTCAAAATCATCATTAGGTATAAAAATGGTGGAATTATAAGAAATTAACTCAATCTAATCTATAAATAAAAGTTCAAAGTGATTTCCACACCAATAATGTCCAAAACAATTTCATACTTTTTCTACATTTTCAAGCACATGCAAACCTGTTGATATACATCCAATCAAACTCCCTCAAATATAAAAATGATCATATAATGATTTTTCTTATCTTTTGAATGATCATATGAACCTAAACTAGTTTGGAATTGGCTACTTTTTTTAATGCCACACTTTTAAATTCTTTGGGTCTTGGATGCTTTTTATAATGCCACATTGTTTTACCCGATTTAAATGGTGTCTTAATTGCCAAAGATGTTATGAGTACATTTCATAGCCTTTCCCCGTTTTTCACATATATACATTGAAACAAATTCCTCATGGGAAATAGTTATTATGCAAACTACTATTATTATTCTAATTTTATCCCATTTGGGTCATTGTATAGGCATAATTGAGATGGAAATACTCAAGCCAACATGTGGCAGACAAGTGTAAAATTCAATAAAATCGTGCATTGCATTGAAGGATATATAGATCAAAACATGTAGAAAAATGTCACTAATCACATCTCAATGACTTCAAATAATGTAAAGTACATTGATGAAATGACTTGTTATCTTAAATCACTATTAAAAAGTCAAATGGAATATGGAATGATGTTATGACTTTGGTCATCTTAAATGTTCATCCTTAAATGTGTAAACAAAATACAAAAATCTTTGTCTTTTACCAAAAAATTTATCAAACTAAAATATTTTTGGCTTTTTAAAAAATATCAAAATAGAAAAAGGAAAATATAAAAAAAGCACATCGTAACACTAGAAAAAATATAGATTATGAAGTACGACTAGTGTATGTCAAACAAACCATGCAAGCACTCAACTATATGAAATAGCATGTGATGTATCATGTGCAAGCATGTGAGAATCAACCAAACTAGAATTTAGCATCTCCAAAATGGATTTCCTTACCCAAACAAGTGCGTACCTAACTCGAGGGGTTATGGGAACCGATGCGACACTTTTCTTTAACATCCTAGGACCTCGTCCAAGATCAAACAAAAATGCATAAGGTGACCTTTTCTACCACAATGTGAACATGCGTAAACGGGAGGAATGACCTTTTCTAACGTCCTTGGTTTTGCCTGACCCTCTAAAACAAACAATGATTTTGGAAATAACGGTCAAAACATGAGAACAACATGAGCCATTACCATCACTACTCCAACTACTCGACTCATTTAAATTATTTGTCAACTTCAAAAATTTTTACTCAAGCACAGAATTATACTATTCCAATTTTAGGAACTCCTTCTTCATATTTTCAATTATACCTAGAAGGTTATCTCCCTTTCCCTCAATAAAAGCAAACTTATCTTGAAGTGTCATTTCACGTGCCTTAAATGCCTTAAAATCATTGATCAAAATATTTTTATCATCTTTGGCACAAACGCAAACCCTAGAATTTTTCAAGTCCTCTAATTCTTTTTCTAAAACAATGACTTTATCATCACTCTCCTTTTTGTCCACTTTTAAAGATATAAAGTCATCAAATAAAGAATAAATCTTCTCATAAATGACATCTCTTTCATTTTAAACAGTTTGTGAAGCCCTTATACTTTTGACTCACTTGAGTCTATATTGTATAAGTGCTCATCTAGTTTGGAAATTGTGACAAAATTGTGTCCTCCCTAGAATCCAAAGAACCTCAGAAGTTGGTTTGATACTTCATCTCTCTTTCTTGATTTGATCAAGAACCTATTGCCAACACTCACACACAGTAGAATTCATTTTTTTCATATCATATTGCATAATTATGTGTGTTCATGTGTTGAGTGTGTTTAAATCCCTAAATTAGAATTTTAATAATTTTTTGGGATTTTTTAAACATTTTTAAAATAAGGTTTTCTTAATTAAAACTTGATTTAAAAGTTTTTGGGGTTAATTTGTAAATATCATTTGTTGATTATATTAGCCTAATGTTACCTTGGGTAGAATCCGAAAGCGGAGTAAACTTGAGGGTGTGGTTTTAATTAATTTTGGACACGCGTTTGTTATCCTGTTATTGACAAACACTTGTCCTCGTCTGATTGGCTGATGTTGCTTTTCTTTACTGAGTTATAACAGCGTTCGTTCCTAGACCTTGGATCATTATCTATCAACGCTCTGCATGTTGTCTTGGTGAATCCCAGTACAACTCTTTAGACCAATCAGAATTCGTTTAATCACCGCCTTATTAGAACCCTTAGATCTAAGTCAATTTGGGTTGACTTAATCCAGGCCCTTGGTTTTGAGCCAGCCTCTAGAACCTTCTTCTCATCCTATAAAAGGGACCCTTCTCTCAGACTTCGAAGACTTTTGCCATTTTCATTTCCTCTGAGAAATTGAGAGAGTAGAGAGAGAAGAGAGAGAGTTAGAAACCCTAACCCTGTTCGTCAAACCTCTTCCATCCAAACTCAAACACTTATTCAAAATACCTCCATATCCAAAACACTTCTCTGAGTGTTCTTGAGAGTTTGAGAGTTTGAATTGAGTATATTTTTGTTGCTGTAACCTCGTGTTCTCTTGATCTTATTTTCAACTTAAACGTTTTACTCAGATCTACTTTCTGATTTCATAGAAATTTCAGATCTGAGTTATTCATGTTGCATTACACTTAGTTTCATTTTATTTCTCATCTTGAGAAATATATTGTTGATTATTTTCTTTAAAATGTTTGCTTACATTGAAATCAACAATAAATGCTTTCTATTTCTAGTTCTTGTAAAACTAAACCTTTGACCTAGTTTGGAATCTCACTTGGAGGTTTTCAATCTCGAAAAGTTTCTCTAAATTCTGAGATTGATTAAGACCTTGTCTGTCTTCCTAGAAAGGTATCCGTGGATTCTGGGAATGATTTAAAGGTCAAATAAGGTGAAAAGTTTTGTAAGAAGAAAGAAAAAGAAAAGATCACAGCATATAGTGTTATTGTAATTTGTTAGGACTATTTGTACTTAATAAGTGTGTGTGTGTGTGTGCATGCATGTATTAGAAAGCACTTCCACAAACACTTTCACCCTACAACACAAAAAGTGTTGGTAATAAGATCTTGAGAACAAACAATCGACGTAAAGTGCTGGAACAAATCAGAAGTTAACAAACTGGGAGAACTACATCTACAATCAGAACTGCAGAGAAGTTTAAGGACACCAGAGGGTACATTCCTAAACTTATATAGGACTGAGTTGTTTGCATGTTAGTTATATAGTTTGTAACTCATATATTTGTTTTAGTGGATTTTTCATTTTACTCCGTAGAGGGAGTCGTGGATGTTTCCTCAATTGGTGAGGTTTTACCACGTAAAAAATATTGTGAACATAATCTTTCTACATCTCCTCATCTCACTCTTGGTTGTGCTGAGTTTATGTTTTTTAAACTTCTTTATAAACTTGTTATTCAATTCTTGAATAGATCTCGTACATACTGATTTATTAAACACATCTTGTGTTAAAATAGTTTGGTTTTTAGGAAAAGTGTTTCTTAAAAAAACAGATCGGAGTTACTTAAATAGTTTATTTTTAATAAACGACTTTAGTAACATTTTTCAATTGGTATCAGAGCTTTGTAAACTGCTTTCAAAAGAGATCCTATGTTTTTGAAATTGTTTTCTGAAAATCAATTATGGACGAGAAAAATAAAAGATTTGGTAACTTGACCAGACCTCCAATCTTTGATGGAACCAATTTTGCTTACTGGAAAGTAAGGATGATTGCTTTCATTCAAGGAACTTTGGGAGATGATGTCTAGGACATTGTTGAAAATGGTTATATTTTTCCTACTAAACCAGCCATCGAAGGAAGTAATGAGAGGGTTAAGAAAGCTCTAAGTGAGTTCACTCAAGAAGAGAAACAAGTTTCTCGAAATAATAATAAAGGAAAGAATGCCATATTTATGTCTATAAATGAACATGAGTTCAAAAGAATCTCATCCTGTACCACTTCTAAGGAAGCTTGGGACACCTTAGTCACTGCTCATGAATGAGACACTAGAGTTAAGGCTGCTAAAACCCAAATGCTGATTCAGCAATATAACTCCTTAATTATGTCTGAGACTGAGTCATTTGATGACTTCTATATGAACTTGACTGATATTGTGACCAAACCGCATGCTAATGGGGTGACTTATGACAGACATAAAATAGTATCTAAAATTCTAAGATCATTACCACAGAAATTTGATAACAAAAGATATGCTATTGAGGAAATGTGTGATCAAAATCTCACTCTTGAATTACTCAGTAGTAAACTAAGAACTGTGGAAATGGAACTAGAATTTAAGAAATAATTGACTCAAACCAATAGGAAACAAACTAATTCCAATCTTAGCTTCTCTTCTAAGATAACTAAGCATGAACTTATATTCCCCACTTATGATTCTGATGAGGAATGCAATATAGAGAGTTTGGACAATCAAATTGCCTTAATTACTAAACAGTTTAAGAAAATTATTAAGTTTAGAAACAAAGTGGCAAATAAACAAGGCAATTCAAATTATCCAACTTCCTCTAATTACAGGCCTCATGAGAAAAACCATGATAAAATCATAAGGACTCTCACACTAGACCTAATAGATACCTTAAGAAGACTGAATGCTATAGATGTGGTAAAATGGGGCACATTGCACAAGACTGTAGAGTTAACTTGAACACTCAAAACAAAAACACTAGAGCCAACATTTGCAAAATGTGGGATGATTCAAGTGAATCTGAAAAGGAGGAACCTGAGTCATCTGATGTCTTTGATCCTTGCATGTCCTTCTTTGCTAAGATCATATATAATGATGATGTGCTTATGCATGTGTATGAGAATGCTTCTAGTAACTCTACTCCTGCTATTGAGAATCATGTTTATACTGGTTTAGATGCTTTGATTACTGAGAATGTTGCATGTTCTACCTCGGGGTGTGTGAGTCAAAGGGATAGCGATAATGACGATGTCAATGGGTATGTGAGTTTAACAAATGAATCTTTAGGGGTCACACCACACACCACACTTAGTGACTCGGACAACGAAGACCTCCCTGACATTCACACACTTTATGCTAAAACTCTGAAGAAAAGCACTAAACTAGAAAAGATTGTGAAAGATCTCACTAAGAAGTTAGAAGATCTAAGCCTTATGGTTAAACTGAATGCTGAAGAGTATACTACCCAATGTTTGACTCATAAAAGTGAAATCAAAATATTTGATGAAAAGCTCAGAGATTTAAAAGAAACAAAGAAACTCTGGAGAAAAAATACAAAGGGACATTGTTAGAATTGGAGCAAACTAAAGAAAAGACAACAACTGTTTTCAAAAAATTTACAAAATTTGAAAATAATTCAAAATGTTTTGATGAATTTGTTGCTGAATCAAAAACCAATTATGATGATCGAACTGGAATAGGGTTTTGCCCCAATTTGAAAACACAAACAAAATCTTTTGAAACTATCAAGTTTGTGTCAGGAGGCAAAAGAACTATTGAAACATGCCCAGACTTTCATTCTCTAAAAACTGAGTTTGATTCAAAAAATCAAAGTTTTAACATTGGGGAATCAAGTTTCTCTAAACATGGAAGTTCACCTAAGGCTAAATACGTCTGCCCTTCTATTAGGAAGAGTGAGTCTGCATTCAAGACTATCACACCTAGGAATAGAGTTCAGCCTCAAAACTCTATAAAACCTTTGTTTAGAGACTTTCCTAAGGAGACCCCAATTCTGAGAAATCTTTATTTCTCCTACTGCGACATATATGTTCACTCTTTTGATGATTGTTATGCTAGGAGACTCGTTAAACCTACCTATAATCCTTATATCTATAAAAAATTTAACTATTATAGGAGGAGCCGTAACAATTATGTACTTCCTAGACAACCAGATAGAAATTCTAATTATAGAAAGAGAAAGACCAAACCTAAAAGAACATTTACTAGAAGTAATCCTAAGCACTTTCCTAAACCGAATGCCCAAGTCTTTCACAAATTTCAAAATCATGCGCAAAATGTTTTTCAGCAAAAATCCAAAGCTCGCAAATTTTATCAATTAAGAGCTAATAAGCGCAAGATGAAAACTAAGGCAATTTGGGTTAGAAAATATGATATATTACCTCAGATGAAGTGTAATGTTGTTGTTACTGCTTTAAAATCTGGACACACATCATCTGGTTGGTATTTTGACTCTGGATGTTCTAAGCATATGACTGGTGATGAAACTAAACTTTTTAACAAAACTAGCTTTGCTGGGGGTGAAGTCATTTTTGGTGATGGAGTTTCATCTCAAATTATAGGCAAAGGAACTCTCCAAGAAGATAGGCTTCCTATTCGTCAAGATGTTCTTCTAGTCAAAGGTCTTAAGGCAAATCTACTTAACATACCGCAATTTTGTGACTTAGATCATACTGTTACCTTTTCAAAGAAAAATTACAAAATTTTAAATGAAAAAGGTGAATGCATAATTACTGGATTCAGAACTCCTGACAATTGCTACACTGTCATGAATAATTCTGAAATCTGTAATGTTGCCAGAATGGATGACAATGAGATATGTCATAACAGAATGGGTCATATAAATTACGATAATCTTAGTAGATTGACCTCTCAGGAAATAGTTAGAGGAGTTCCTAAAATCAAACTTATACCCAATCTTATCTGTGGTTCCTGTCAAGTAGGTAAAATTGTTAAGGCACCTCATAAGAAAGTCAAAGATATTCTTACCTCTAATCCCTTAAAACTAATCCATATGGACCTAATGGGTCCCTCCCAAACTGTTAGTCTTTGTGGACACAGTTACATCCTAGTTATGGTTGATGGCTTCACTAGATTTACCTGGGTAGCCTTCTTAAAATAAACGTCTGAAGCATTTCAAACCTTCCTAAAAATTCTTCTTAGGATTGAAAATGAGAAGGATACTCAAGTGAATAGAATTCGTAGTGATAGAGGGGGTGAATTCAACGACACTGGTATTGTAGAATACTGTGACTATAATGGTTATAAACACGAGTTCAGTGCTCCTAAGACCCCACAACAGAATGGTATTGCCGAGAGAAAGAATCGTACCCTTCAGGAGATGGCACGTGTTATGTTACATGCCAATAATTTACCTAAATATTTTTGGGTAGAGTCCATTCGTACTGCTTGTCATATTATAAATAGGGTCTATCTTAGAAAGAATTCCAAACAAACCCCCTATGAACTTTGGTACAATAAAAAGCCTAATCTCAAATACCTTAGAACCTTTGGCAGTACTTGTTATGTATGTAAAGATAGGGAACACTTGTCCAAATTCGAGAGCCGAGGAGATAAAGCCATATTTTTAGGATATTCGCCTAACAGTAGAGCTTATCGAGTGTACAATCTTCGAACTAAAACCTTGATGAAATCCATTAATGTAATTGTAAGTGACACTACTGTAGAAAGCAAGACTGGTGGATTTTCTATTGAGGAAGAGTCTAAAAATATTTTAGAAAATGACCCCTCTATAATGGATAATTAATTACCTATTGAGACACCTGAGGTACCTAACTGGGGTTCTAAAGATCATCCAATAAATAACGTAGTTGGTAACCCTAGTGATCCAGTGCGTACAATATCTCAACTCAGAAACTATGCACATTATGCATGTTTTGTTTCCCTTGTGGAACCAAAGAATGTTAATGAGGCATTGAATGACTCTCACTGGATTTCTGCTATGCAAGAAGAACTTTTACAATTTGTCATTCATGATGTTTGGTATCTTGTTCCACATCCTGATCACAAAAAGGTTGTTGGTACACGTTGGATTTTCAAAAATAAGACTGATGAAAATGGGATAATAATTAGAAATAAAGCTAGATTAGTTTCTCGAGGATACTCTCAAATAGAAGGAATATATTTTAACGAGACCTTTGCTCCTATTACTCGTTTAGAATCTGTCCGTATGCGTTTTGCTATAGCTTGCCACATGCACTTTACACTGTACCAAATGGATGTCAAATCTGCGTTCCTTAATGGAATACTGGAGGAAGAAACCTATGTAGAACAACCTAAAGGGTTCATTGACCCTAAGCATCCAAATCATGTATTTCGTCTGAAAAAGGCTTTGTATGGCCTTAAACAGGCTCCTAGAGCTTGGTATGAGCGTCTTTCCAGTTTTCTTTTAGATAAAGGTTTTAAAAGAGATGGAAATGACCAAACCCTTTTTGTTAAACACATCACTATTGCTCAAGTTTATGTTGATGATATTATATTTGGATCAACTTCTCCCTCAGAAGTCAAATCCTTATCTGAAACTATACATAAGGAATTTCAAATGTCCCTTATGGGGGAGCTACAATTCTTCTTAGGCCTTCAAGTCAAACAAAAGTCAGATGGATTATTTGTATCGCAATCCAAGTATTCTTTAGAGATAGTAAAGAAACTTAGTCTTGAGAGTGCTAAAAATGCTAAAACGCCCATGAGTACTACGCTAAAACTCTTTAAAGATGAAAATGGAACATCTGTAGATCCTACTCTGTATCATAGTATGATAGGCACTTTACTATACCTTACTGCCTCGCGTCCTGATATTATGTATGCTGTGTGTGTATGTGCTCGATATCAAAGTAACCCTAAAGAGAGCCACTTGAATGCTGTTAAACGTATCATTAAATATGTAAAAGGCACTCTAAATCTAGGACTTTGGTACACTAATGACACACCAAGAACTATAATTGGGTACACTGATGCTGACTGGGCTGGATGTAATGATGATAGTAAAAGAACATCAGGAGCATGTTATTATATAGGTAATAACTTGGTAGGATCGAGTAGTAAGAAACAAAACTGCACATCACTTTCAACAGCTTAATCTGAATACATAGCCGCTAGCAGCTGTTGTGCTCAATTAATGTGGCTTAAATAAATGCTAAGTGATTATGGTATTCAAGAAAACCAATTGAATCTCTATTGTGATAATCAAAGTACGATTAATATTTCTAAAAAACCTGTTCAACACTCGCAAACAAAGCATATTAAAATAAGACATCATTTTATACGTGAATTGGTTGAATCTAAGGAATTAGAAATCAATTGTCTTCTTACTGATCTACAACTCGCAGATATGTTTACCAAACCTCTAGATTATAATAGATTAATTTCATTATGAAAATCTATTGGTATGGTTTATGATGACTAATCTTTTTGCTGTTTATCCAAGTTTTTCCCTTTGTCCATTTGAGACAAAATGGGGGAGAAATTTGAGTCTATTCAATTCTTACATATTCTAAACAGCTTGATCTTAGTGAATTATTGCAGGTTCTTATTGTACAGTTACTCTCAACAGTTGTAATAGGGTATTCACATGTACTTAGTTGAGTTATGTACTTTTTGATCTCTAGGAATTGGGTAGATAGAATTTCGATAGGAATAAGTTTTTTCTTATTTTCTTGTTGCCCTACGAGTTCAAGATGACTCAAAGGAGATTTTGTCTCATATTTCCAAAGGGGGAGATTGAAGCCCTTATACTTTTGACTCACTTGAGTCTATATTGTATAAGTGCTCATCTAGTTCAGAAATTGTGACAAAATTGTGTCCTCCCTAGAATCCAAAGAACCTCAGAAGTTGGTTTGCTACTTCATCTCTCTTTCTTGATTTGATCAAGAATCTATTGCCAACACTCACACACAGTATAATTCATTTTTTTCATATCATATTGCATAATTATGTGTGTTCATGTGTTGAGTGTGTTTAAATCCCTAAATTGGAATTTTAATAATTTTTTGGGATTTTTTAAACATTTTGAAAATAAGGTTTTCTTAATTAAAACTTGATTTAAAAGTTTATGGGGTTAATTTGTAAATATCATTTGTTGATTATATTAGCCTAATGTTACCTTGGGTAGAATCCGAAAGCGGATTAAACTTGAGGGTGTGGTTTTAATTAACTTTGGACGCGCGTTTGTTATCCTGTTATTGACCAACACTTGTCCTCGTCTGATTTGCTGATGTTATGTTTCTTTACTGAGTTATAACAGCGTTCATTCCTAGCCCTTGGATCATTATCTATCAACGCTCTGCATGTTGTCTTGGTTAATCCTAGTACAACTCTTTAGACCAATAAGAATTCGTTTAATAACCGCCTTATTAGAACCCTTATATCTAAGTCAATTTGTCTTGACTTAATCCAGGCCCTTGGTTTTGAGCCCGCCTCTCGAACCTTCTCCTCACCCTATAAAAGGGACCCTTCTCTCAGACTTCGAAGACTTTTGCCATTTTCATTTCCTCTGAAAAATTGAGAGAGAAGAGAGAAAATAGAGAGAGGAGAGAGAGAGAGTTAGAAACCCTAACCCTGTTCGTCAAACCTCTTCCATCCAAACTCAAACACTTATTCAAAATACCTCCATATCCAAAACACTTCTCTGAGTGTTCTTGAGAGTTTGAGAGTTTGAGTTGAGTTTATTTTTGTTGCTGTAACCTCGTGTTATCTTGATCTTGTTTTCAACTTAAACGTTTTACTCAGATCTACTTTCTGATTTCATAAAAATTTCAGATCTGAGTTATTCATGTTGCATTACACTTAGTTTCATTTTATTTATCATCTTGAGAAATATATTGTTCATTATTTTCATTAAAACATTTGCTTACTTTGAAATCAACAATAAATGCTTTCTATTTCTAGTTCTTGTAAAACTAAACCTTTGACCTAGTTTGGAATCTCACTTGGAGGTTTTCAATCTCGAAAAGTTTCTCTAAATTCTGAGATTTATTAAGACCTTGTCTGTCTTCCTAGCAAGGTATCCGTGGATTCTGGGAATGATTTAAAGGTCAAATAAGGTGAAAAGTTTTGTAAGAAGAAAGAAAAAGAAAAGATCACAGCATATAGTGTTATTGTAATTTGCTAGGATTGTTTGTACTTAATAAGTGTGTGTGTGTGTGTGTGCATGCATGTATTAGAAAGCACTTCCACAAACAGTTTCACCCTACAACACGAAAAGTGTTGGTAATAAGATCTTGAGAACAAACAGTCGACGTAAAGTGCTGGAACAAATCAGAAGTTAACAAACTGGGAGAACTACATCTACAATCAGAACTGCAGAGAAGTTTAAGGACACCAGAGGGTACATTCCTAAACTTATATAGGACTGAGTTGTTTGCATGTTAGTTATATAGTTTGTAACTCATATATTTATATTAGTGGATTTTTCATTTTACTCCGTAGAGGAAGTCGTGGATATTTTCTCAATTGGTGAGGTTTTACCACGTAAAAAATATTGTGAACATAATCTTTCTACATCTCCTCATCTCACTCTTGGTTGTGCTGAGTTTAAGTTTTTTAAACTTATTTATAAACTTGTTATTCAATTCTTGAATAGATCTCGTACATACTGATTTATTAAACACATCTTGTGTTCAAATAGTTTGGTTTTTACGAAAAGAGTTTCTTAAAAAAAACATATCGGAGTTACTTAAATAGTTTATTATTAATAAACGTCTTTAGTAACATTTTTCAGTTTGCAAAAGTTCCAAAAGAATTTTAAATTGATTTTAAAGAAATTCAATTTTTTCAGCAAGCTTCAAATTCAAATGAGAATCTATCGAAAAAATTGTAAAATTTTTTAAATCAGTTTTTTTTTTTTAAATCGACATCACAACATTTTATGGAAAAGCATCACTCGACAAATTAGAGTAACCTGTTCTAAAACCAATTTGTAAAAGGATGCGTACGATATCATTTAAATGATTAATTCGCAAATTTCCAATTAAGAACTTATTTAATTAGATGTCAATTTTTTATCCAAATTAATTAAACCCTAAAACATGCATCTAGGTGAATAAATTAATCATGCCATAAAAAACAAGCACAAATTGTTGAACATGCTAATTTCAGAAAAAATCCCTCAAAAGGGAAAAATCTTTATTTCAATAAATGTTTACAAATCGCAATGTACAACACACTTACATAAATATGCAATGAATCTATTACAGCAAACTCACATAGACCACAACCTCAAAATCAGCAATGGACTTCCGCAAGAACCCATAAGAACCACAGCTCTGTCTCCAACAAGGAGCGCTCACGAGTCTTCCCAAGTGATCCCAATCGTCAACAAGCAGCTCCCTAAAGGGCTACCAATCTAAAATTAGAGATGTAGTCTCTACAAGAGAAACTTCAACAAGGTTGAATATTGGGCTAAAAAATGATTCACTAAAGTACTTGGGATGATTGATGAATAAAAAAATAAATGTTTTGTAACCCAAAAGTGAAGAGTAAAAATTATACAGATTGTAGTTTTGTTGTCATCAAAGTCTTTTAGTCTCGAATGAAAAAGATTTACAAAGCAGCTATTTATAAAAACCTTGAGTCGGAGGGGTCGTTCGAACAACTTCATCATGTCATTTGAGCGACAAGTGTATATCTTTTGAATTACTTACAATGTCATTTGAACGACAATGTAATGTTGTTTTAACATGTTAGTGTCGTTTAAATGACATAAATGAAACTTTTGTTATTTCAAAACTCCGCCAACAGATCTTCCAAAAACTGTTATAGTTGGAAAAAATTGATATTTTGATAAACAACCTTTTAGTAAAAAAAATATCCCAACACTTAAATAAAACATTAATGAAGTTTAAATACAACCTTACCAAAATCAATCTTGCAAAGGCTTGTTATTGAAGAATGTTGATATTCGGATCCATCGTGTTGAGCATATGAACTTGAATTTCGTTCGACGAGTGTAACGGTATACGACATATCCAATGTAAATAAAAACTATCTAAAATATGTCCTTACGGATCCAAAAGAAAAAGGAATAACCTGGTCACTCGTCAAGGTGTTCAAGGCCTGACACACTACCGAGAAAGAATGAGACTACTTCAACTGTCGATTAGACTTTTTCTACATGTACATCCAGCAGAAGTCTCCCACCTCCTCATCATGTAAACCTATCATATGGGCATTGAGCTTATTAACATCATAAAACCACGTCTGCAGAAGCGACAAGAGTCAACAATCAGAAAAAAATGCAAGAAAATACGCAAAGAGAAAAATGCGAAGATTACCTCTAGAAGATACCCAATAGTTGTTGGATGTCAATGGGGTTCACCTTATCTCCCCGAATCCCAAATGAATGGTGTGGGTAGTGTCCTACCATTTGTCCCTCAAAGCGCATCAAAAAACCATAGAGTGTGGTCTCTCGTCCAAAGAAGACCCTAGGCGACCAAAACTCATTGAAGAAACTACCCAGGCTGCTAGAAGGTTCTCCCACATATGCTTAAACCCCTTCGTCCCCAGGGAACGAAAGCTCAGCAAAGCTATGTCAGTGTGCCAAAGTAAAGAAACCTTTTATCAACTCAATGAAACAAAAATAAATAAAAGAAGAAAAAGAATGCCAAAGGTCATCATCTTACGTAGCCACTAGCGTTCCTCACCCTGCACGAGCGGTGATCTGAAGTCTCATATAGAAGAGTGCAATCATCAGCAACTAGCTTGAATAACTCGGAGGAATTTTCATTTCCCAATGCCAAGGGCAACCTATCCGGCCACTCTAGGTTTACCTAATTATCCAAATATCCACCATTTTAATGAAAAAGCCTTAGGAATGGATCTTATCAAGAAAGGGCAGAAGATCTAAATGCTAGAAGCTGTGAAAAATGAGTAGAACTCGCTCCGTTTTATAGGAGGCCAAGGGGTAAGCCGATCAACAGTTCCCTAACACCCACCAATCAGCACCTGCCTCTATCCCTTCCCAAGGCTTCCCAGGAGACCATGGCATTGCCTAACGACAACCCTTGCAACATGCCGGTCGGCACCCCGCTGAGAAATTTGTACCAAAAACCCAGAAAATCCAAAAAATTCTCCAAAAAATGCCAAATAAATATTCAATTATCTCTTCACTAAAAAAATAATTTTTCAAGCTCCCGAAGTTCCCCCGCGGAATTAAAACTACATTTTTGGTCCAAAGTTAAATCCTAAAACGGCACGCCTGCATCCCCGAATTCCACTACGAATCCTCCAGCAAAACTTCTAAATCCAATTTCCCTAATGGAGCTATAAGCTTGTCGGATAACTCTTCCTTATAGTCTCTCAGAGAAACACATTCTCCAACGGAATCCCAAAACCTCAAGTCATCAATTGGTTCCCCAATCGAATCTACGGTTTAAACTGTACCCAAATCCATCCACCATAAGAATTTCATCTCCCCCAACAAATTTATCTCCTCTCAAAAGGACAAAATCCCCAAACAGATGCCCCTTCCCCAATAGAGTCTCAAAAAAGGTAAATTAAGGACTCCCCAGAGAACGAACCCCTCGGTTTATAGCTTTAGGTCATCAAAATTGACCCCGACCTGCAGAATTGGTCACTAAACTTTAGGTCTACAGAATTGATCTCGACTCGCAGAACTGATTGCCCCAACTTTAGGTCCTCATAATTGACCTCGACCCATAGAGTTGGTCGCTACTACTTTAGGACCTTAGAATTGACCTTAACCCACAGATTTGGTTGTTATAACTTTAGGTCCTCAGAATTGTCCTCAACCCAAAAAAATGCTCTACCCTACTTTAGGTCCTCAAAATTAACCTCGATCTACAGAATTGGTCACCTTTACTTTAGGTTCGCAGAATTGACCTCGACCCGCAGAATTGGTCGCCATAATTTTAGGTCCTCAGAATTGGCCTCGACCCGTAGAATTGGTAATCCCTATTTTAGGTTCTTAGAATTAACCTCGACCTAAAGAATTAGTCGCCACAACTTTAGTTCCACGAAATTGACCTTAACCCACAGAATTGTTTGCCTTTACTTCAAGTCCTCAGTACTGACCTAGACCTGTAGAATTGGTCTCCCCTACTTTAGGCCCTTAGAATTGACCTCGGCCTACAGAATTGGTTACCTCTACTTTAAGTCCTCAAAATTGACCTCAACCCACAGAATTAGTGGCACTTACTTTAGGTCCTCATAACTGACCTCGACACGCAGAATTGGACACCCCTACTTTAGGTCCTCAAAATTGACATCGACCCACATAATTGGTCCCCATATCTCTAGGTTTTCAAAATTAACCTCGATTCACAGAATTGGTCGCCATAATTTTAGGCCTCCAAAATTTACCTCGACCCGCAGAATTGGTCACCCCAACTTTATGTCCTCGTAATTAACCTTGGCTTATAAAATCAAACATCCCCAGCATTACCTTAGGTCCTTGGAATTAGCCTCGACCCTCTAAAATGATCATCGTAGTCCCTTACGTCTATAGAATTGACCTCTTTTCCAAAACATCATGTGGTGTTTATTCGACAACTTTCATTGTTCTAAGATCACCCGTCGAGGGGCTCGGTAGACACCACATTCTAGGAACCCTTAAGTCTCTTCTTAGATCCCTAGTATATCACTAATTCACTATAAACCCTAGGTCATACTTCGAGTATCAATTTAGAGGTCATCAAGTTCCCCTGAGCCCCGTTTAACTCTAGTCAACTTCATCATCAGAGAGAAATATGAGTGAATATTCAAAAAGCTCTGAATCATCTTTCCAACGATCCACCTCGTGCGTGAATCAACTTTACAGTTCAGACAAATGGACCATTTTACTATTGAAAACTAATCTGGAGGTCACAAGGCATTATTGAGCCCCGATTTGACCCCAATCAACTTCATTGTTAGAGAAAAAGCTCAATGAAACTTTGAAGGTTATTGAAACCCCTTTCTAATTGTCCATCCCATGCCTAAAATGGCATAACCATTTTGACGAATGATCCACTTTCCCCTAAAAACTAATCAATAGGCCATCAAGTACTCCCAAGCTGCGTTTGACAAAAGTCAACTCTTCCGCTCAAATGATACTAAATAAATCTTCAAAGGTCAATAAATACACTTTCTAACGGTCTATCTTGTGTACAAATCAACCTTATGGTACGGACGAATGACCCGTTTTGTTTTGAAAGGTCATTATGCACTTTCAGGTACTATTTAACCAAAGACAACCCTTTAAACCAAACGAAGCTCTTTGGAACATGGAAGTTCCTTGCATAACCTTTCCAATGGTCTACCCTATAGGCTATTCGAACTTATGATTTGAATGAATGATCCTTCGTCATTCGACGATCTCTTATCTAAAGGATTCACGGGGCTTCCGGGCCTCATTTGACCCAAATTCAACTCCAAGACCTGGGATCATCCCATGGATTCTCAAAGTTCTCTAAATAACCTTCCAACGGTATGCCCCTGTGTACATTTTGGACTTATGAATTGCATTTGATGAACATTTTTTTGCAAAATCTATACGAGACTGCCAATTGGTAGGTCTATTTTCCTACCTATCTGTAGTGTGTCTAGGGTAACTTGCCGACGGGTTGGGCAACCATAATGTCGATCAGTATTACCATGACCCCATATAAGGAGAGCATGATCTCACCTTCCAAGGCACCTCAGAACATTAACTTTAGTGATCTCAGCAACATTCTTCTTAAGTCAATGAGGTTTCCTTATTTGAACCTTTTTGCTCATTTCATTCCCATCACTTTCACACCAAATTTAGAAACAATCCCCAACATTCTTTACCCACTTACAAAGAATCTCATCATCAATTAAGATCAATCTCCAAGTCTCTAAAGAAGGTCCAAACATTCTTCTCTCTCTTTAAATATCTTTATTTTCACATTAGTTATATAAGTTCTTAATTTATCTTTTACTTTAGATCATACACATATTAATCTCCAATCCTTTATTAGTAATATCACACATAATATATTTTCTATAAAAAAAATAAGAAAGAGAGGTTTACACCTATAAATTCCATTAGGATGTCTCATCACATTTTCTCAAAATTAAAACCACCTTTCTCTTACACACATATATAATAAAATTCGAGTTAGAATTTATGGGATAAATCCCACCCTCATTTCTCATGTGAACTATGTGGACTTTGATGCCTTTATAGGCTACATAAGCGTCTCGGGCTAAAATCGAGACTCGAGTCATATTTTCCTCTTTTTTCCTATCTTATCCATATAATATTCATATATATCAACTTGTGATTCATATTTGCATCTTATCTAACATATATTATCATTTCATTATGATGATTAATATCTCGATAGGCTCACACATCATATTTTTAATTATTATTTTGGGAACATTCCTATGGATAACCTCACTCTGTCTTTTCTATGATGTGAGTCGGGTGATTTCAATCTCCATTTATATGTACATGCACACACACTTCATAGAGAAATTAAGGAAATAGTATCATAATCCCATGAGAGGATGAAAGGGAGGGATGGGTGCCTAACACCTTCCCATTCTGTAACTTAGCTCCCGAACCTCTAATCTATTTGGTTTCGCAATCATCAGTTTTTCTTTTATGTCATTCTTTCGAAGCCTAAACATGTTCTTTTATTTGTTTTATGAAAAATAGGTTAGAGAATCTCTCTTTACATCACCCCGCATCAACAACGGCAGAAGCGATTCTAGAAAATGGCGCGATACCTCTCTCTCTCTCTCTCCACCGCACGCGCAAGCACCAACCCCTAAAGTGGAGAAAGGAGATGGGAAACTGGTACCCGAGGAGGGATGTACACATCATCAATGTACACATCCATGTTTTTGCTGATCTTATCTTCAGATACCTTATTTACCAACCTTTGGAACATTTCCCCAACCTTCTTGAGACCAACTGGCATAACATTGTAACAATAGGTACCTAGGTTGATTATAAATGAAGACTTTTACTTATCCTTTGGTTTCATATTTATTTGATTGTAGTCTGTGTAAATATTCGTGAAAATGAGTAGCTTATGTCCAACATCAGCATCGACCAATTAATCAATCCTTGACAAAGGGTAATGGTCGTTCGGGCAGACTTTTTTCAAATTCGCAAAATCCTCATACACACGCCCTTTGTGATTCTTCTTTCTGAACATCACTACATTAAAAACCCACTCGTGGTACATAACATACTCAATGAATCTTGCTTTTTATCTGTCCTCTACTTTCTCTTGTATAAATATGTTCTTTTTCTAGCTAAAGGCATGTCGATTTTATTTGATCGGATTGGAACCCTTGACTATGTTAAGTTCATGACACTTGAACTCTAGAACTATCCCCGGTATATCTTCATGACTCCAAGAAAAAATATTATTTTGTTTCCTGAGAAAATCCACCAAGTCCTTTTTTACAATAAGGTCTAGTGATGAGCCAATATGTGTTGTTATCTTTGGGTATTCATCATATAAGATAATTGACTCTAAGGCTTTTATGATTTATCCTTTGACTACCTCTTCCTCTTCGTATGGATCCAACATTTCTATCTGGTAGATAGTGGTCATTTTCTTCTATTTTCTCCTGGTCATCTAAAGTATAGTAGCATTCTATATCTCAAATTCGATTCATTTTAACCATGCCGGCCCTATAATGGATGGGGAACTTTAAACACTAATGTACAGTAAAAATCACTACTTTAAAATTTTTCAATCAAACCTTGCCAAAGATAATATTACATGTTGAGTTGACATTCTTATCTAGGATGAATAAAAGAATAGTCTTAGTACAATAGGTCGTAAAGGCACCAATCACATCTTCTAGACTAATTGTTCCCAAAAGATACGCCTTTTCTCTTAAGAGCCCAATAAAGGGAATTGGGTGAGCTTTAAGTTTGCTATCTCGCAATCCCAAACCTCTGAAGCACTTATAGAATAATTCATTGGTCTAAATACTATTATCAACCAAAACCTTATCCACTTTTCCCTTATGGACCATCATCGTGACAACCAGGGGGCCATTATGAGGATAAAGCACCCCTGACAGATCATCTTTGGATAATTCCACCACCAGACAATCTCTTTTTACTTTCCTCGGACGGGTGTCTACTTCATTAGTTAGGTTGATCTATTAAACATAAGCACAGGCTTTGGTTTTATTGAGTTAGGCTTTCTTTTCTGTTATTTCATCTCCTCCGCCCGTGTAAGCAACTACAATAAAGTTACATCCAAAAGTGATCATTTTTATTTCACGCACATACTCCTCATGTTTCCATGATAGGCCCGGGTCAATTTTGGATTCATTACCTCTGCCTATTTTCTTATCATCTCCTCTTATACAAGGGGATTTTGATCATCTTCTGGGCTCCTTATCATTTGCATGATCTACTAGGCCTCACTTGTCTACGAACTTTGACAGTTTCCTTTTCTAAATCAGGTTCTCTATCTCGTTCTTCAGGGCTATGCAATTGTTTGTGTTGTGTCCATCATCTCTATAGAACTCACAGTATTTACTTTTACCTCGCTGGTATGGAAGGGATTTCTGCTATCCAGATCATTTCAAGTCTCTGCTCCCATGGATCTCTTCCATAATATGGTGAACGCCAATAGTTTAAGGAGTGTATTCATCATATATCTTTGGCTTCTCCACCTTTTTATCTTTTTTTCTTTTTCTTATCTAAGCTCTAACCGTCATTGGTCTTAGGGTTGTAAGTCTCTTTAATAGCCAGAGCCTCCTCGGCATTCATAATTTTACCTACTTTTTCCAACCGTTCGATCATAGTCTTGGGTGGTTCCTCAGCTAGTGCATAGTATAACTTCTCGAGTAGCAGGACACTCATCAATGTGGTGATCATTATCTTCTCATCATAGTCAATGACCTTTAGATTTTCACTATTAAACAGGGTGATGTACTCACCTATGGTATCTCTAACTCTCTGGCGAACACATAGCAGATGAACTGCCCATTTGGCTGGCTAAGCTCTAAAACAAAAGTTACTGACGAACAAATCAGCCAACTAATGAAAGCTAAAGATTTACCCTCATGGGAAATTATTATACAAAATCTTTAGTAGCCCAGTGATGGTACTTGAGAATTCTCGATAACACATCTCATCAGGGACTGAATAAAAGTCAATAGCAAATGGGCATTATTCCATATCTAGTACTAGATTAGTTTTGTTGTCATACTTTGAAGTTGACACGAATGTCTTAAACTTTGTAGGTGTGGGATAATTCATAATTACATGTGTGAAGGGTAATCATTTCATAAAAATCCTATGTAAGGGATTTTTTGACTTAGTCGTCTATCCCAAACGATCCTCAAGTCGTTAGGTTAAGCCCTTCCATGGATGCTCATCTAAATCAACCTTGGCAGAGATAATTTTGGTTTCTCGGCCATTATTTTGCACTGAGAACTTTTCCTCGAAAGTTTGCTCGGTGCTCACTGACCCCCATATTCTAGTTCTTCACTTGATGGATCCTTCTCGATGAACAAAGAACACTCTAGTCTCTCTCTCTCATGTGACCCTCTCACAGTGATCGATTGTCATAAGGGATGAGGTGTTTCCTGGGTGATTTGATCTATTATCTTATGATCTAGAATATCTAGATCCGCTTCTTTCATTTTGTGATCCAACATTCCTCCTAGTAGGGTTTAGTAGCACCCATTCATGATACGATGGTTTCCTATTTCCGTAGGGGGCAGGATGAAACATTCCTCCTCTCCTATTAGAGAGTCATCATCCAGATGGCACGACGAGGCCATATAGGCCTGGAGTGTCTGACTCATTTGCATCATGGTTTCTTGCATTGCCTCTTTCCTTTGGCTATGTTCATCAAAATTCCATGTACATCCCCTATCACCACAAGACTGGAGGGATGAATGATTTCATTCTCCTGACTACTTTCTAGATTGTCCCCCATTTCACACGGTGCCGCGAAGAAGGATGTGTGTGCTACGTGTGTACCTAAGACTCAAGTGCAAGTCGATCGCTCAAGTAATACGTAGTAAGTCGTGATCGAATCCTCAGGTAATATTATAATAAACGTTTTGACGACGACAAGGTAGGCTTCTAAAATCTATGTATTCACTCTCGAAAGAAAAAGGAAAGGTGATTTTCTTTTTGAATATTTTTAATTAACTCAAAAACTTTAAGCTAGCAAGTGCAATTTAATGCAAGAAACAATAATTTTTAGTTTTGAATATTTTTTAGGAAAAGTGGAGTCAGGATCCAATCCCCCAAACGGTAAGTATTTTCGTTAGATACAAAATTGTTGTTAATTATATGCTTAATTAAATGAAAACATTAATTGAATATAAGCACGTAATATGTAAGAATATTAATATGCGCAATATTTAGTCAATAACTAAATTAACACTAATAACAAATTTATTGACACCTATATTGTATCCTAAAAAACTGGTTGCCTGTGATAAACAAAGTTAAGAGAACTATATTGTTGGTCTCAACAAAAGTATGAAATCCTGATAATTACGTATATAATTAAGTCAAATTTTATATCTAACATCCACACCTAGGTTAGGTTCATATTCCCCAACTGTCTAAAATTCAAGTCAGACAAGATCATAATTATTACACATGAATTTTTTGAATTGCAGACATGATGAAGAAATATTGGGAAATATGCAGGAATTTTAAGTTACCAATAATGGAGAAAACAAGGCATGCAGTAAGAACTAAGCTTGAATGAAAATTCGGAAACAATATATCTTTTATTAAATTTGGAGTGAAAAAATATGTGAAAGTTTCTGTAAGAAGTTATTAATCTTATCATGCCTTCCTCTTAATGCTAAAGAAGAATATTAACTCCTAAAATATTTTTACAAGGGTTAAAAGTCATTTTGAAAAGTCCCCATAAACTCAAACTCCTCTATCTAAAAGATAAGAAAAAAATAAAATTCCTAGCTTGGACCGAACCATTAAGCTAACCCATACCAAAATAAAACCATTGTTCTAACTGGTTCGCCAAGGGCACTGAACCATTTTGGTTCAATTCTCTGCCTAAGGCTTCCTTGTATGATCGTTTTTATCTTAATTATAACTTTTCCAAAAGATTCTCTTCTCAACTTTGAACGTGCATAACATTCTAACTGTAGCTCAGATTTAGGTATCGTTTCTTTAAGTGTTCTCATGAATTCAAGATCTTGAACTTTTTGGTTGGCTCATCTTTCGATTTTCGAATGGAAAAGTTACAAAAGTGCCCTTGACTTCCCTTTCTCGCATTTCTTTCACCGTTTTGGCTTTTCTCTTCCATCCTCTAGCACAATTTACCTGTAAAACATGATAGAAATGCACAAAATATAAAGCAATCATCAAAAAGTGTCAGTAGCATATATATGAGATAAATTTAGGACAAATTCACTGTATGGGACCATAAAAATAGCAAAACTAAGCGGATAAATATAGAATATTTAGGCCTAATCAAATCCTCCTAACTTAGAACATTTCTAGTCCCGATCAATGCAAAAGAATGAGATCATAAATATAAATAAACTCTAAACAACCAACGGGTAATAATACATCTTTCATGAATAAGAAATTGCATTTAGCGAATGTAACATGTTGTTAAACCCCTAAGTTACCCTAGTAGGACGAGTGGTGTCTCGTGACTGTTTACAGTGAATTTATCCCCAAAATTACTTTATGCACGGCTCAAATAAAATATCAAAATAATTAAAAACCACATACTTTAAATACTTAAAAAATAATCACATCAAATTTTTATTCGATAAATCTCAATTCATAGTGTGTGTGTGTTTGTGCGTGAATCCAAAAATTAAATCGCTAACTGCCACCAATTAATCATTACATTACATTCCAAAAATACGCTTTAATCAATTTCTCATGAAATACACTTGCAAACAAATCACTCGGATCATGGCTATTTTTTCCCGATGTTCATGATACTAAAAGTAAATGTAATTTACATTAGTTCATGCACACAAATTGAAAGACAACAATATTTATGGTGAAAATATCTCATGAACTGCATATGATCATTGAAAAACAGAAAAACACCATTCTTTATTCTCACCATTTTATCTTTTTATTATCTTTTCATATTTTAACTTTCCATGCGGTAATTAATTTCATTATTTGGACTCTCTTAGGACTTTTTCACGTTAAAATGTTTTGGATAATAATGTAAGTGTTGGGAAATTTTGGAGTTAGAAAATTTGTTTTGCTCCTTAAGTTCTTTTTCTCTTTTTTTCCTTTTATTTTTCACATTTTCTGTTATTTTTCAATTTTTCTTTCTATATTTGTGTGAGCATTTTTTTTCTATTTTTTATGTCCCTTTTATGTACCATTTGGACTTCATTGAGGATTTTTTTTTCACAACTTCAGGCCAATTGGGTTTTTTAGGTTAATCAAACGAAAAGTGATATCACGTTTGGGCTCAAAGTGGCTTGAAAAAAGATGTTTTTCATGACTTTTTATTGCTAATATTTTTTTACAAACAAATGATGGCCTAACTTCATGTGTATGAATTACTAATCAAGTTACCATATGCGTTTTGAGATGAACTTTTAATATTGAGACATTTTAGCCCATTTTGAAAAAAATATTTCACTCATTTTTCATTAAAAATCAAATAATGATTTAGACATCAACAATGACTTTTTATCACTAAAAGAACGTTTGAGTTAACTTTAGCTCAAACTGATTTAATTACTCAAAAATGATGATAGGCTCAAAAAATCTCACCGGATTAAAATTTCCACACTTATTTGGACAAGTCTTCAATTTTCATTCAATTTCCATTTTTAGTTAATTTCGGCGTAGTACAATGGATTTTTACAAATTAAGACTTCATACAAAAATTTAGTCATATTTTCGAAGATTTCAAAATTTGAATTTTTATTTATTTTGAAGAAAATATGTTTTTGTTTTTTTTTAAAATTTCAATCTTTTTTGCAGTTTCTGGCATTTTTTAAATTATTTTTTTGGCATTTTAAAGTTTGTGAAGTTTGAAAGACGCACTTCTCCTCCCCCTCTCATAGACTTTTACATTGTCCTCAATCTAAAGGATTAAAATCTAAATAAGAGAAGAAAGAGTGCAAAATATAACAATTTTTTTTAATTGTATACAGACATATATAACTCAAGCACAATTGCATTAACAAGAGAAAGAACTTTTACATCGTTTCTTTTAAAAACACATCTAGGAAATAAAATAAACTACATAAAAATTGAATTACTTTCTCTCTTGCTAAAACACATTCACCTCACCCCTAAACATTGTACGCACTCACACGACTCAGAAATACAACAACTCACCCCATATGCGTCGGGGGAGAAACGGCCTCTCCTCGAAAACCTATTTATCCCCATATACAGGGTCTGATAAAATTGTCTCCACCTCCCCCAAATTATAAGTAAAAAAATTTGAACAATTTGGAATCGACCTAATAGAAAAGAATGGACATCTTGAGGCACATGATGAATGAGGTGAGTGAAATAATTGAGGTCCTAATCACCTTGTAGCACATGCAATGAAACATGGAAACACTATCATATTGAATCTTTGAATAGCACGTGAAGCCTAGAATGCCCCTAAACTCGAGAATGCATGGAACGGGATCTAAATCAGAGGATACTCTAGTCATGCCCTTGATTTCATCTGATAACACGTATGGCATGGAGGGACATTCATAAAGAAATAATTGATCTATCCTATCTTTCTAGTCGCTCTTAACCAAGTGACAAAATGAGTCCATTAATGATTGGACTGAAACAGTGGGGTTCTCATCCATCGATCCTAATTCTTTCTCAAAATTTTCAAGACTTACATGTAAAGACAAATCAGGTGGCCAAGCACGTGGATCAGTTGTGTCACTAACTTCATTCTCACCTATCATCTCTCTTCGCATATACGTCTCATGATCAATCACATAATGATCTCTCTCACTCTCGATAGCCATCACTAAACACGCTTCACGTGGATCCTCAAAATAATTACCCTCAAAATGTTCATGTACTACCTTCTCATTAAAATCTATGTCATGTAAATCGTCATCATCCCCTGTTTTCTTGTTAATATTGAAGATATTATTTTTAAGTGTCATATTTCCGAATATGAGTTGCATTTTCCCATTACGCATGTTAATTAACGAATTAGTCATGGCTAAGAAGGGGTGTTCAAGAATAATTGAAACATGATGACTCAATAAAGAGGAGGGATCCATATCCCAAATGATAAAATCTACTAGGAAGTAAAAAGTGTCGACTTGGACGATTATGTCATCAATTATCCCTGAAGGTACCTTCATGGAACGATCCACAAGTTGGAGAGTAATTTTTGTGGGATTAAGATCTCCCAAATAAAGCTTCCTACAGATAGAGTAGGGAGAGTGTTGAAACTCTCCCCTAAATCTAACAAATTTCTCTCAACTTTATTATCTCCAATAATACACGAAATGATGGGGGCTCCCGAATCTTAATATTTTGGTGGGACGTTGTTCCAAAGTATCGATCACATATTTTTCCAATAAAAACCTTCTTTTTCAGCTTTAACTTTCCTTTCATTGTGAGAAAGTCCTTTAAGAATTTATCATATGGGGGAATTTGCTTTATAACCTCAAGAAAATTTAGGTTTAGTTTCACTTGCTTTAGCACCTCTAAATTGCCGTCATGAGAGGCCCCTTTAGGAGGAGGGACCAATCATTGAGGATATAGTGCAGATATAAGGATATTTAATACCACTTCGGTCCTAATCGTTTCTTATTTTTAACTCTCTTCCCAAGGAGCAAGTTAGGCATCTTGCGTGCTGGGTAAAACCTCCTTGTCTTTTTGCACGTCGTGTGGAAGAGGTGACAAGTCAACGACTCTTCCACTACATATAGTGATTACTACCTGGCATTGCTCTTTATTTTCATCGGGAGTAGATCTCACATAGTTTTGACTTTGGGGAGGTAGTTGGCCTTGGGTAAGAAACTTTCCCTTCTTTTGGAAACTTAAGGAAGATTTCAACTTAGAAATTATTGCCTTTAAGTCGAAAAAATTTTGAGCATTTTGGGAATTTCTCGTTGGGTGATTTTTTATTAATTGAGCAAGAGTGTCCTTAATACTTTTCTGTTACATAAGGTGAAGGAGGAGGATCTTGCGTGAATGGCATTTATTTGTGAGGTGGAAGTGTTGGCAATTATTGGGAAGCATGTTAACTTGGGTTAATCACCGCATTTGATTGCCCATAACTAAAACTGGGATATTTTTGCCATGAGGGTTTAAAAGAGTTCCCGTGAAGGGCATTTAAATTCCCCTTAGAGGCTTCCAGCACCTCATCTTACTCTTGAAGCATAACTTTATAGGCGAGTTTCGTAGGACATTCCTTTATTAAATGCCCAACCTCATAAATTGTTAAAATCTCCTCCTTAATATCTCGAGATGAGATAGATATATCTCTCTACTATCTTTGACCATATCCTCTAGGTGCTCGGCTAATTGGTTAATTTGGACTATTAACTTGGCTTTTTTATCCAAGTGGTAGATTTCGGACGAGAAAAGGAGTTGTGGACGTGTGTCTAGCCTTGGGTTGGGTGTTCGGATCAAATGTGTCCCAAGATTAAGTAGTCTTAGTGATATACATAAAGTGGTCTCTGCATCATTCGCTTGTAACCCTAAGAACTCTCCCGGTCACATAGTTTCAACGAGTTTCTTGGAGCTTAGGCTGAGCCCATGATGGAAGTAGGAGAGGAGTCTACAATTCTGCAAGCCATGATGTGGGCACATATTGACTAGCTCGTTGAACCATTCCCCACATCTATCAAAAGGCTCGTTATCGATTTGTTTAAAAGTCTAAATTTGAGCCCGAATTGAATTGGTCCTATATACGGGAAAGAACTTTTGGATAAATTTAGCCTGCATGTCTCTCCATGTAGCTATCGAGTTCGGTGCTAGTGACCAAAACCAAGTCATGGCCTTGTCCTTAAGGGAAAAAGGAAAAAGACAGAGGCACATGAATTTTGGGTGCAATCTTGATTTTTAAACATCTCACACACCTCCTCAAACTCTCTAATGTGGAGATAAGGCTTCTCCGAATCCATACCGTGAAATTCATGAAGAATTTCAATCATCATACTCCTAAAGTGGATTTTTTTAGCATTATACAGGAATATAATGAATCCCTAATCGACGGCTTGCTTGGGGGTATATGAGGTGTTTTAATGAGGTGATACGACCTCACTCCCTCACCCGTTCTGAAACTAGCTTCATCGAACATCTCCCTCACACTAATGAAATAACTTTCCTCACCGGATTTCCTAGACATATGACTAGTGTTGTGTGGTACCCAGAAATTTAAAGTGTTTGGAGTGTTATTTGTAGAGGGAGGGAGTTATACTATAGGCTCAGGATCTGGATTAGGCCGAGTATTTTACATTTAAGGCTTCGAGGGAATTTTTTTTTCTTTATGATATTTTTGGAAGTTTTGGATCTTTTAATTTTTTTTGAATTTATTGGATTTAGAGTCAAATTATTAGATTAATTCGACCTAACCTAGTGTGTCTATCTACTTCCTCGACATTGGAGCCAAAAACTTGATGCTCGAATGTATGTACTACGTGTGCATCTACGACTTAAGTGCAAGCCAGTCGCTCAAGTAATCCTTGGTAAGTTGGGGTCGAATCATCAGGGAATAGGATGATAAATATTTTGATGATGACAAGGTAGGCTTCTAAAATCTAGGTATCGACTCTCGAAAGAAAAATAAAAGGTGATTTTATTTTGGAAAATTTCAAATCAACAAAAAAAACTTAAGCTCGAAATGCAATTTAATTTAAGAGAAAGCAAGAAACTACGATTTTTAGTTTTGAAAACAATTTAGGAAAAGTGGCGTCAGGATCCAATCCCCCAAACTGTAGGTATTTTGTTAGATTAAAAATTCTTAATAATTGTATACTTAATTAAAAAACAATAATTGAATCGAAGCACTAAATATGTGTGAGTATCACTTCGCACAATATTTAGTCAACAACTAAATTAATGTGAATGACAAATTTATTGACACGCATATAGTATCCTCAGACACTTTGGTTGCCTACGACAAACAAAGTTAAGGGACCTACAATATTAGTCTCAACAAAAGTATCAAACCCCAATAATTACATAAATAATTAAGTCAAATTTGATATCTAACATCCATACCTAGGTTGGGTTCATGTTCCCCAACTCTCTGAAAGTATAGCCAGACATGATCATAAGTTCTACGCATGAAAATATTGAATTGAATGTAGGCATGATGAAGAAATAAAGAGAAATATGCAGGAAATAAATGTTATCAATGATGGAGAAAACAAGGCATGCAATAAGAACTAAGCTTGAATGAAAATCTGAAAAAAAATATATCTTCTATTGAATTTGGAGTGAAAAAATATGAAAAAGTTTCTCTAAGAAGTTATTAATCCAATTATGCCTTCCTCTCAATGATAAATAAGAAGAGTAACTTCTAATAGGTGTTTACGAGGGTTAAAAGTTGTTTTGATAAGTCCTCATAAACTCAAACTCTTCTAGCTAAAAGATAGGAAATAAATAAAATTCATGTCATGGACCGAACCCATTGAGTGAACCCATATCAAATCAACCCAATTGAATGAACCTATTTGCATGGGGAAACAAACCGGTTTGGTTCAATTCTATGCCTAAGGGTACCTTGTGTGTTCGTTTTTCTCTTAATTAAAACTTTGTCCTTAGATTCTCTTCTCAACTTCGAATGCGGATAACTTTCTAACTGTACTTGGATCGGGGTGTGATTTCTTCCAATGTTCTCGTGACTTCGAGCTCTTCAACTTTTCAGTTGGCTCCTCCTTCGAGTTTTGGATGAAAAATTACGATATTGCCCTTGACGTCCCTTTATCATGTTTCTTTCACCTTTTTAGCTTTTCCTTTCCAGCCTCTTGCACAATTTACCTATAAAACATGAGAGAAATACACATAACATGAAATACTCGCCAAAAGGGTTAGTTTCATAAGCATGAGATAAATTCGGGCTAAATGCATTGCATAAGACCATAAAAATTCTAAAATTAAGGGGACAAATATGGAATATTTTGGCCTAACAACATGACAAAAGAGTTGACAAGTTTTTTGAGCGAACATGAATAGGAAACAATAGACAATTTGTCTAGTCATTCCAATAGGCGACACTAGTATGTTAATGTCTAAATCTTATAATAATAATAATAATAATAATAATAATAATAATAATAATAATAATAATAATAATAATAATAATAATAATAATAATAATAATAATAATAATAATAATAATAATAATAATAATAATAATAATATATTTTTAGGTCTTATCTAGGAATTACCAATAATAAACTATGACAAATATAGAAGAAAATCGTCTGATTGTGGGAGATGAGAGATAGAGAAAGAGATAACAGGTTAACGTGGTTCAGCCCAATAAGACACCTCCATCCACAAGTGCAATGTTATTTTTGTATTACAGAAGGGTACAAGCTCTCAAGAATCTCTACAGGGTTTAGTGTATGCAATTTTCTTCATTTCCCAGCTTTAGGATATGATGTTTTATTTATAATAGGAATAGGAGATAGGTGGAATGCCTTTATAAGCCAGGTAGTTACACCTTTTTATATTCTTGATAATAACTAATGATGAGCCACCCACTAATAGTTAGGATGTTTAAACCACATGCACATATATAAGGATATTGTATGTATTCCCACATGTATTTCACACATACTCCTTTATAGTCTAACTTGTTGATGGTTGGCCATATTGCCAACCACGAGAGACTACTGAGCTAACAACGATAGTGATTTTATAATAATTACCAAATAAGTATTTCATGATGACAGTTGTGACAATTTCATTGGTCCATGTCATCCTTCGATTTTATGGTACAACAGGTGGTGGTGTTTTGTGTAGGTTTACGACGGTGGTGGTAGGGAGGAGGTTTAGCAGTAGTGGGGAGATCTGGTTGTGTAGGTTTGTGGTTTTGTTGTCGAGGTGTGGAGGTGGATTATAGTTTTGTTTTTTCTTTTTTTTAGTTTTGGGTTTTTTAATTAGGTGAGGGGTATTTTAGTCAATTTGTGTAAGAAAATGTAGGGAAACAAATTTTAGGTGTTAGTTGTAGTGAATTGATGGTTAAGCAGGTGAGTTTGTCAAGTATTGTTTTAGGGGTGAGTCCTAAACCCATGATAGTTGAAGAGGATAGGTGCAATTTACCCTTTTGGTAACTAAAAGACTTCTTTAATGATAATACCTCTTGAGGTTCTTAGAGTTCCAAGGGTTTTTTAACATCTCCCCTTCTAGATTTTCAATCCATTAAGTACCACGCCATACGACTTCAACCATATGATAGGGACCATGCCAATTTTCTTCCAACTTGTTGGATTTCTATGTAACATTCTTCAAGTTGTATTCATCTTCCTTGAGTTTGCTTTTCTTGACTTTTTTTATTGGATTTTAATATGCATTGTTGATAGGATGTTACCCTGGGTGTTGTTACTTCCGTGACTTCATCTATCATGTCTAAATACAATCTTATTGCAAAATCACTCTTGGGAGAATCAAAGTTTATGACCCTATGGATTAGGCGCCCGACCTAAACTTGGACCATTGATTGACTGCTAAAAGGAAACACATAGGAATTTCTCCTGTTATTGTTCACAGTGTTATCCTGTAGTCCCACAATACACTTTGTAGTTCATTTATCCAAGACCCTTCCGATGATGAGGACGACCCTGACCTCCCGCCGAGAGACGACCTCGACCCTATCAAGAGGCTTAATATGATCTCGCTCGGAGTGGGGATAATCTCCGGGGGTCTTGCAGGAGGAGGGTCTGAGGTCGCCGACAGGAAGGCCCATGTGGCTGAAGCCAAGGCAGTAACGAAGATGGTACACTCGACCTCTCTGGAGGTCAAGTCAGAAAAGAGGAAGAAGGTTGATATGGACACTCTGATAGTGGGATTTTGAAGAATGGACTTCAAATGCCTCTTAGCCCCACATGATGACCCTCTCGTCATCACTACCAGGGTGCACGGGTGCGAGGTACCGAGGATCCTAGTAGATGGGGGCTCATCTGTAGACGTGATGTTTTGGCCGTGCTTCAAAGCCTTAGGTCTCAGTCGTGCTAGACTTGTCCCGTACCATCACCATTGATTGGGTTCAGTGGCGAAAAGGTTCATCCCCTTGGAGTGTATGAGGCTGATGTCAGGATGGGGGACGACTGGCCGAGATGGCTCACCAAGAAGGTCAGTTTCTTTGTGATGGATGAGCATGTGTTTTCGGCCTACAACATCATACTGGTGCGTGTGGCCCTCAAGGGGTTTGAAGCTGTGCCGTCTACGGTCCATCAGATGATCAAATTTCCTACCCCTTACGGGGTGGGGGAAGTTCAGGGAGACCAGCCGACAGAGCGAGAATGTTAGTACAACTCCGCTGAAGAAAGGGAGGCACACAAGAGGGATACGACCACTTACAATATTGATACCCTAGACCCCAGGGATGAGACGAAGCTAAAGAAAGGAGAGGCCACGGATGAGGTAGAATCCATCATCCTCGATGAGGATGACCCGGAAAAAACCATCCAAGTCAGCAAGTCTCTGAATCCCAACATCAAGGAAGACCTCATTAAACTGTTAAGGAGAAGGTGAAGCATCTTCGCATGGAGTCATGTAGATATGCCAGGGATTGACCCTGAAATCATGTGCCACAAGCGCAATGTGGTAGAGGGAGTGAAGTCGGTAAAGCATAAGAGGAGAATTTACTCTAGAGATAAGTATGAGGTCATCAGGGACGAGGTTAAAAAGTTAGAATACGCTGAATTTATCAGAGAGGTCATCTACCCTGAATGGCTGTCCAATGCAGTCATCGTCCCAAAGGCCAACGGGAAGTGGAGAATGTGTGTGTACTTTACAGACCTCAACAAGCACTGTCCCAAAGACAGCTTCCCTCTCCCCCGCATTGACCAGATGGTAGATGCTACCGCAGGCCATGAGCTAATGAGCTTCATGGATGCCTATTCAGGGTATAACCAGATCTTTATGAACCCTGAAGACTCGGAGATGACAACCTTCATCACTGACAAGGGGACATACTGTTACAGGGTCATGCGCTTTTGGCCTAAAAAATGCGGGGGCAACGTACCAGCGCCTCGTAAATAAAATGTTTGAAGACCAAATTGGGAAGTCTATGGAGGTCTATGTACATGACATGCTGACAAAGAGTCTGAAGGTAGAGGATCATGTGGCAGACCTGGAGAGGACCTTTAATACGATGGACAAATACCAGATGAAGCTTAACTCGGCCAAGTGTGTCTTCGGGGTCGGGGCAGGGAAGTTCCTATGGTTCATTGTCAACCAACAAGGCATCGAGGCCAATCCTGAAAAGATAAAGTCCCTTGTTGAGATGAAGACCCCCAAGTCCATTAAAGACGTTCAGAGACTCACAGGGAGAGTTGTTGCCTTGAACAGGTTCTTGTCTAGGGCCACAGACAAGTGTTTGCCATTCTTTAAGATCCTCAGGAAGGCCTTCGAATGGAGTGAAGAGTGTGATGAGGCTTTCAGGGACCTAAAGTCATACTTTGGGTCTCCCTTGCTGCTGTCACGACCCGTGCATGGTGAATGACTTCAGGTGTACCTCGCTGTCTCAGAATTGGCCATCAGTGCAGCTATTGTGAGAGACAAAGACGGGATACAGAAGCCTGTGTATTTTAACAACAAGGCACTTCAGGGGGCAGAGAAAAGATACCCGAGGATGGAAAAGTTAGCCTACGCCTTGATCCATGCCTCAAGGAAGATGAAGCTGTACTTCCAGTCCCATACAATGGTCATCCTCACCGACTCTCCTCTTAGGCAGGTCCTATACAAGCCAGAAAAATCAGGCAGGCTAATGGCCTGGGCTATAGAGCTGGGGGAGTTTTACATAGTGTATCAGCCTAGAACGGCCATTAAGGGGCAGGCGCTGGCGGATTTCGTGGCTGATTTTACTTGGGAAGATGATGAAGCCGAGGGTTAGACCCTCGGGAAGACAGATACACAACAAGACAGACCCACTGACACACCCGCAGATAGGGCTGAGACAAGCACCGCTAGAAGGAAAGCGACTGAAAATGAAGAAGGAAGATACATCTTTAGAAAGGGATCCCTCTCTGAGGGAAATTTTTCAGAGGGAAAGACTCTGTGGAGCCTCTTCGTTGACGGGTCCTCTTGTGACAACGGAAGTGGAGCTGGACTGATACTATCAGCACCCGATAATACAGACGTTGAATACGCCCTGAGGTTCAACTTCAAAGCCTCCAACAACGAGGCTGAATATGAGGCCTTGGTAGCAGGCCTCTCCTTTACCAAGTCTCTTAGTGTCGGCCATATTTTGGTCCATAGTGATTCAAGGCTAGTAGTGAATCAGATACTAGGAGCCTACGAGGCTAAGGACGAGAGGATGGCTAGGTACCTTGAGAAAGCGAGGTCGTTACTGAAAGGCTTTAGAGAAGTGAAATTAAAGAGGAT
Organism: Sambucus nigra; assembly: GCA_949130495.1. Classification (NCBI taxonomy): domain Eukaryota; kingdom Viridiplantae; phylum Streptophyta; class Magnoliopsida; order Dipsacales; family Adoxaceae; genus Sambucus; species Sambucus nigra. The sequence continues at coordinate 159,742,617 of OX422209.1, read as the reverse complement.
ACCTAGGATCGACAATGGCTGTGCTGATGCCCTTGCTAGGATGGCCTCGGCAACGAGGGCAGACATCAGGAGGACGGTCCCAGTAGAAATTTTGCTTTGGCCAACTATCGAAGACGCTGAGGGAACACTTGGCAATTGCCTAAATGTTTCTCAGGAAGCTTCGTGGATGGACCCTCTGATCAGATACATTAAAGAGGGTGAAATGCCAGAAGCAAGGCAAGAAAGGAAGAAGCTGAGGCACAGGGCTGCAAAATTCACTGTCATCAGAGACACCTTGTACAAAAAGGGGTTTCTGCTCCCCTTACTTAGGTGTGTGCATCCCTCAGAAGTCCCTTCCATTTTGCAAGATGTTCACGAAGGATCGTGCTTAAGCCACATCGGGGGAAGATCCTTAGTGAAGAGGGTGATCACCCAGGGGTACTGGTGGCCGACCTTGGGGAAAGACGCAACGGCATATGTAAAAAAGTGTGACAAATGTCAAAGATTTGCCACCATCCCTCACCAGCCCCATCAGCCTCTTACTTCCATTACGTCCCCATGGCCATTTGTAGTGTGGGGAATTGACCTAGTAGGACCCTTGCCTAGGGTCATCAATAACTATCGGTTCCTCATTGTAGCCATTGACTATTTTTCAAAATGGGTGGAGGCGGAGCTGAAGGTGACGATCACAGAGCAGAAGACCTTCCAGTTCATCTGGAAAAATATCATATGCAGATATGGTCTCCCCAACACCCTCATCTCGGATAACGGGACTCAGTTCAAGAATGCCTCTCTACAGAAGTAATGTGAGAGGGTAAGTATCAAATAATTTTTCTCCACCCCAGGCCGACCTCAGGCCAATGGGCAAACCGAAGTTACGAACAGGACAATCCTAGATGGAATCAAGAAGAGGCTTGAGGAGGCAAAAGGAAGATCGGTCGAGGAGTTATATGTCGTGCTGTGGGCATACAAGACGACAGTGAGGACCTCTACCGAGGAGACCCCATTCATGCTAGCTTATGGTTCAGAAGCCGTCATCCTCACCGAAATTGAGTTTCCTACTAATAGGGTCCAAATGTACAACCTCTAGGGAAATGCGGAAGAGAGGAGACTCGACTTGGACCTGATTGAGGAAAGGAGGGAGGACGCTGAGATAAGACAGACTTCCTACCAGTAGAGGACCGCAAGGTTTTGAAAAAGCGTTGCCAAAGCCGTTTATGAAAATAAACTATTTAAGAAACTCCGAAAGTTTGTTGAAGAAACTCTTTACTTAAATCAAAACGATTTGAACACAAGATGTGTTAACAAAAGTATGTACGAGATTAGGACAAGATTTGATAACAAGTTTTAGTAAACAGTTTAAAATGTTTTAAACTCAGCACACTATTAGAAAGAGATGAGAAGATGTAGAAATATCAATACTCAGGATTTTTAACGTGGTAAAACCTCAACCTTGAGGAAACATCCACGACTCCCTCTACGGAGTAAAACAAAAACAATCACTAAAACAAATATATGAGTTACAACCTATTTAACTAACATGCACACAAAAACAAATCTATACAAGTTCAGGATTGTACCCTCTGGCGTCCTTAACTTTTCTGCAGATCTTGTTTGTTGATGTAGTTGTCTCAGTTTGTCAACTCTTCTTTGTTTCAGCACTTTACGTCGACTTATTGTTCACCAAATCTTATAGCCAACACTTTGAGTGTTTGTAGTGTGAAGATGTTTGTGAATGGTGTTCTAAAACACATGCATGCACACACACACACACTTATTAGTTACAGACGATCCTAACAAATCACATATAAAGTCTATATGCAGTGTATTTGTTATTTTTCTTTCTTACAAAACCATGAACCTTTTTGACCTTTCAAAATAACCCAGATTCCACGGAGATCTTGCTTAAGAAATCGGTCAAGACCTTTCTCAATCACTTTTGAAAATATTATGTGGATTGAGAACCCTCCAAGTGCGAATCCCACTAGGTCAGGTTAGGTTTTGTAAAAACAGAAATAGAAAAACATCTATTGTTGATTCTGAAGTAAGAAAATGTTTTATCAGAAAATAATCAACAACGAAATTCTCAAGATGAGAAATAAATGCAACTAAGTGTTCTGTGACATGAAAAACTTCAGATCTATGATTTCTATTCAAAGAGAAACAAGATCTGAGTCTATGTCTATGTTGGAAATAAGATTTATGAACACAAGGATTTCAGCAACCCAGAAATCACTCAACTCGAACTCTCATAACTCAAGAAACACTAAGGATGGTGTTTATCTGGTTATGGTGTTTATGGAGAGGTAAGTGGTTTAGGTTTAGAGGTATTTGGATGAAGTTAGGGTTTCTAACTAGGGTTTGATTTCTCTCTCTAACTTCTCTCTTCTCTCTCCTCTCTCTATTCTCTGAGACTTTTCAAAATGGCAAAAGCTTTCGAAGGCTGAGATGAGAGGCCTTTAAATAGGAAGAGAAGAAGATTCCAGAGCTTCGTTCAAAAACAAGGGCTGTGATTGAGTCAAGCTCCTTTGACTACAATCTAAGGGTTCACAGCAGGCGGTGGATTAAACAGGCTGTGATTGGTTAAAGGGTTTACACTGGGATTCACTCAAAAGACATGCAGACCATCGATAAGGGTTAATCTAATGGCTGAAAGCACGCGATGGTTTGTCTCAGTAAAGAAACACAGTTCAGGCCAATCAGAGGACAGCAGGTGTAGGCCTGAGGATGAATGTAAACGCGCGTCCCAAAATAATTACAAAGCCAACCCTAGAGTCTCTAGCGCTTTCGGTTTCTACCCAGAGTAACTTTAGGCTAATAAACACAACAATCCATATTTATACATTAACACCAAGACCTTTTAAATCAAGTTTTAATTAAATAAAACCTTGTTTAAAATATGTTTTAAATTCCCAAAAAATTATTAAAAATCAAATTGAGGGATTTAAACACACTCACAACATTAATACACATAGAGGTGCAATATGAAATGCAAGAATGAAATTCTAAGTGTGTGAGTGATGGTTATAGTCTCAGGATCATCACAAGATGAATAGAAGAAGAAGCAACCCAATCTCTGAAGCTCTTTGGTTTCTAGGATGGACACTATTTTGTCACAATTTCCAAACTAGATGAGCTCTTATACAGTCTAGACTCAAAAGAGTCAAAAGCATAAGGGCTTCAATCTCCCCCTTTGGAAATATGAGACAAAATCTCCTTTGAGTCATCTCAACTCGTAGGGCGACAACAAATAAGAAAATCCTATTCCTATAAAAGATCTATCTACCCAAATCCTAGAAATCAAAAATTACATAACTCAACTATATACAGTTTAACATCCTATTATTACAATGAAGAATGACTGTACAAGAAGAATACCTGCAAAAAATTACTAAGATCAAGCTTTTTAGTATATGCAGTAGACTCAAATTTCTCCCCCATTTTGTCTCAAATGGACAAAGGGAAAGAACTTGGCAAATATGACAGGTATTTACTCAACACAAATCATACCAATAGATTTACGTAAAGAAATGAATCTATTATAATCAAGAGGTTTGGTAAATAAATCTGCAAGTTGTAGATCAGTAGAAAGATAATTGATTTCTAATTCCTTGGTTTCAACTAATTCACGAATAAAATGATGTCTTATTTTAATGTGCTTAGTTCGCGAGTGTTGAACTGGGTTCTTAGAAATGTTAATCGCACTTTGATTATCACAATAGAGATGAAGTGTGGGTTCTAAAATACCATAATCACTTAGCATTTGTTTAAGCCACAACAATTGGGCACAACAGCTACCGGCGGCTATGTATTCAGATTCAGCAGTCGAGAGAGATGTGCAGTTCTGTTTTTTACTACTCCATCCTACCAAGTTATTACCAATATAACAACAAGCGCCTGAAGTGCTTTTACTATCATCAGTACACCCATCCCAATCAGCATCAGTGTACCCAATAATAGTGCTAGGTGTGTCATTCGTGTACCAAATTCTTAAATATAGAGTGCCTTTAACATATTTAATTATGCGTTTAACAGCGTTTAAATGGCTCTCCTTGGGGTTGTTTTGATAACACGCACAAACACAAACATCATACATGATATCAGGACGCGAGGCAGTCAGATAGAGTAATGTGCCAATCATACTACGATATAAGGTAGAGTCTACAGATTTTCCATTTTCATCTTTAGATAATTTATCTGTAGTACTCAGAGGCGTTTTAGCACTTTTAGCACTCTCGAGGCCAAATTTTTTAACTATCTCTAATGCGTACTTAGTCTGCGAAAGAAACAAGCCATCTGGTTGTTGTTTGACTTGGAGACCTAGGAAGAACTGTAACTCCCCCATAAGGGACATCTGAAATTCCTTACTCATAATTTCAGCAAAAGATTTTACTTCTGAGGTAGAAGTGGATCCAAATATGATATCGTCTACATAGACTTGAGCGATAGTAATGTGTTTGCCAAAATGTTTGACAAATAAGGTTTGGTCATTTCCACCTCTTTTGAAACCTTTGTCCAGCAGAAAACTGGACAGGCGCTCATACCAAGCTCTAGGAGCTTGCTTAAGACCATATAAAGCCTTTTTCAACCGAAATACATGATTAGGATAATTAGGGTCAATGAACCCTTTAGGTTGTTCTACATAGGTTTCCTCGGCAAGTATTCCATTAAGGAACGCAGATTTAACATCCATTTGATATAATGTAAAATGCATGTGACAAGCTATAGCAAGAAGCAGACGAACTGATTCTAAGCGAGTAACAGGAGCAAACGTCTCATTAAAATCAAGTCCTTCTATTTGGGAGTAACCTTGAGCAACTAGTCTAGCTTTATTTCTAATTATCATCCCATTTTCATCAGTTTTATTTTTGAAAATCCAACGAGTACCAATAACCTTTTTGTGATCAGGACGTGGAACAAGAAACCAAACATCATGAATGACAAATTGTAAAAGTTCATCCTGCATAGCAGAAATCCAGTGAGAGTCATTCAATGCCTCATTTACATTATTTGGTTCCAAGAGAGAAACAAAGCAAGCATAGAGAGCATAATTTCTAAGTTGGGATCTTGTACGTACTGGTTCACCAGGGTTACCAACTATGTTGTTTATGGGATGATCTTTAGAAACCCAGTTAGGTACTTCAGGTGACTCAATAGGTAATGAATTATCTATTTCAGAAGAGTCATTTTCTAAAATATTTGACGATTCTTCTTTTATAGTTAATTCACTAGTCTTGCTTTCCACAGTAGTGTCACTAACAATTACATTTATGGATTCCATTAAGGTCTTAGTGTGAAGATTATACACTCGATAAGCTCTACTGTTAGGTGAATAACCTAAGAATATGGCTTTATCTCCTCTACTCTCAAATTTAGATAAGTGTTCCCTATCTTTGCAAACATAGCAGGTACTACCAAAGGTTCTAAGGTACTTAAGATTAGGCTTTTTATTGTACCAAAGTTCATAAGAGGTTTGTTTCGAATTCTTTCTAAGATAGACCCTATTAATAAGATGGCAGGCTGTACGAATAGATTCTACCCAAAAATACTTAGGTAAGTTCTTAGCATGGAGCATGACACGTGCCATCTCTTGAAGAGTTCGATTCTTTCTCTCAGCTATTCCATTTTGTTGAGGGGTCTTAGGAGCACTGAACTCATGTTTGTAACCATTATAGTCACAATATTCTACAATACCGGTGTCTTTGAATTCACCACCTCTATCACTTCGGATTCTTTTCACTTGAGTGTCTTTTTCATTCTCAATCCATAAGAGAATCTTTAAAAAAGTTTGAAAAGTATCGGATTTTTGTTTTAAGAAAGCTACCCAAGTGAATCTGGTGAAGTCATCAACCATAACTAGAATATAACTGTGTCCACAAAGACTAACAGTTTGAGAAGGACCCATTAGGTCCATATGGATGAGTTCTAAGGGATTAGAGGTAAGGATATCTTTAACCCTTTTATGAGGTGCTTTAACAATTTTTCTTTCTTGACAGGGACCACAGACAATGTTATGAATAGGTTTAATTTTTGGTATTCCTCTAACTATCTGTTGAGAAGACAATTTACTCAAATTTTCGTAATTAATGTGACCCATTCTGTTATGCCATATCTCGTTGTCATCCATTCTGGCAACATTACAGATTTCAGAACTAGACATGACAGTATAACAATCGTCAGGGGTCCTGAATCCTGTAATTAAGCATTCTCCCTTTTTATTTAAAATCTTGCAATTGTTCTTTGAAAAGGTAACAGTGTAGTTTGAGTCACAGAATTGCGAAATGCTAAGTAAATTAGCCTTAAGACCTTTAACTAAGAGAACATTTTCAAGAAGTGGAAGTCCTTTTTCTTTAAGGGTTCCTTTGCCTATGATCTGGGATGATATACCATCACCAAAAACAACTTTTCCACCATCAAAATGGGTTTTATTTAAAAGTTTTGTATCATCACCTGTCATATGCTTGGAACATCCAGAATCCAAGTACCAACCAGAAGATGTAAGTTCAGCTTTTAAGCCAGAAATAACAATATTACACTTCATCTGGGGTGCTAGATCATCTTTTCTAACCCAAATTGCTCTGGTTTTCTGTTTGTGCTGATTTGCTCTTATTTGATAAAATTTGCGAGCAGTAGATTTTTGTTGAAAACATTTTGCGCATGATATTGGGTAAAATTAGATACCTGAGCATTTGATTTAGAAAAGTTTCTGGGAATACTTCTAGTAAATGTCCTTTTAGGTTTAGTCTTTCTATTCCTATAGTTAGAGTTTTTGTCTGGTGGCCTGGGAAGGACATAATTGTTACGACTCCTCCTAGAATAGTTAAAGTTATGATACATAGGAGTGTTGTAGATAGGCTTAATCAGTCTCCTAGCATAGCAATTATCGAAAGAGTGACCATATATATCACAATAGGAGCAATAAAGGTTGCTCAGAATAGGGTTTTCCTTAGGAAAGTCTCTAAACAAAGGTTTTGAGAAATTTTGAGACTGAATTTTATTCCTAGGTAGCACAGATTTGAAAGCAGGTTCACTTTTCCTAATAGGGGGGCAGACATATTTTCCCTTTGGTAAACTTTCATGCTTAGAGCAACTTGCATCTCCAGTGTTAGTGTTTTGATGGTCAAACTTAGTTTTTAGAGAATGAAAGTCTGGACATGTTTCAATAGGTCTTTTGCCTCCTGACACAAACTTGATAGGTTCAACATGTTTAGTTTGTCTTCAAATTGGGGCAAAACCCTATTCCAGTTCTATCATCAGAATTGGTTTTAGATTCAGCAACGAATTCCTCAAAACATTTAGAATTGTTTTCAAATTTGGTAAATTTTTTGAAAACAGTTGTTGTCTTTTCTTTTGTTTGTTCCAATTCTAATAATGTCCCTTTGTATTTTTTCTCCAGAATTTCATTAGCTTCAGTTAAAGTTTTCAGTTTTTCATCAAACACTTTGACTTCACTTTCATGAGACATGCATTGAGTAGTATACTCTTCAGCATTCAGTTTTACCATTAGGCTTAGATCCTCTAGCTTTTTGGTAAGATCTTTCACAATCTTTTCTAGTCTAGTACTTTTCTTAAGAGTTTTAGTATATAGAGTGTGGATGTCTGGGAGATCATCATTGTCAGAGTCACTAAGTGAAGTGTGTGAAGTGACCCCTAAGGTTTCATTTCTTAAACTCACGCACCCATTGACATCAGCAGTATCGATTTCCCTTTGACTCACACACCCCGAGGAAGAGGTATTAATGTTCTCAGTAAGTAAAGCATCTAAACCAGTTAAAGTATGATTCAAAGCAACAGAACTAGAATTACTAAACTCATCCTCACTATCAAGCATAGGCATATCATCATTGTATATGATTTTGGCAAAGAAGGCTAAACAAGGATCAAAACCATCAGATGTCTCAGGTTCCTCATTTTCAGAATCACTTGAGTCATCCCAGGTTTTGCAGATATTGGCTCTAGAGTGTTTGTTTTGGGCATTTAAATTAACTCTACAGTCTTGAGCAATGTGTCCTAGTTTACCACATCTATAGCATTCAGTCTTCTTGAGATCTCTGTGAGGTCTTGTGTTGTCCTTGTTCTGTTTGTCATGAGGTTTCTCATGGGGCTTGTGATTTGAAGGAGTAGAATAATTAGACTTGCCATGTCTATTTGCAACACTGTTTCTAAATTTAACAATTTTCTTAAATTGTTTTGTCATTAGGGCAATCTGATTATCTAGACTTTCTAAGTCACAGTCCTCATCAGAATCATTACTAGGGGTGTTTAACTCAGGCTTAATCATCTTAGAGGTAAAGATAAGATTGGAATTGGTATGTTTCCTATTAGTGTGAGTCAATTGTTTCTTAAACTCTAATTCCATTTCCACAGTTCTTAATTTGCTACTGAGTAATTCAGGAGTAAGATTTGTATCACACATCTCCTCAATAGCATATCTTTTATTGTCAAATTTCTGTGGTAATGATCTCAGAATTTTAGAGACAATTTCTTATCTATCATAAGTTATACCATTGGCATGAAGTTTAGTGACAATATCAGTAAGGTTCATATAGAAATCATCGAAAGACTCAGATTCAGACATGATTAAGGTATTATACTGTTGGATTAACATCTGAGTCTTAGCAGCTTTTACCCTAGAGTCTCCTTCATGGGCAGTAATCAAGGTATCCCATGCTTCCTTGGAAGTGGTACAGGATGAGATTCTCTTGAACTCATGTTCGTTAATAGACATAAATATAGCGTTCTTGCCTTTGTTATTATTTCGAGAAACCTGTTTCTCTTCTTGAGTAAACTCACTCAATATTTTCTTAATCCTTTCATTACTTCCATCAGTGGCTGGTTTAGTTGGATAAGAGTATCCATTTTCAATAATATCCCAGACATCATCTCCCAGAGTGCCTTGAATGAAAGCAATCATTCTTACTTTCCAGTAAGAAAAATTGGTTCCATCAAAGACTGTAGGTCTGGTCAAGTTACCATAACTTTCATTTTTCTCGTCCATAATTGATTTTGAGAAAACAGTTTCAGAAACTCAGGATCTATTTGAAAAAAATTCACCAAAAGCTCTGATACCAATTGAAAAAGCGTTGCCAAAGCCGTTTATGAAAATAAACTATTTAAGCAACTCCGAAAGTTTGTTGAAGAAACTCTTTACTTAAATCAAAACGATTTGAACACAAGATGTGTTAACAAAAGTATGTACGAGATTAGGACAAGATTTGATAACAAGTTTTAGTAAACAGTTTAAAATGTTTTAAACTCAGCACACTATTAGAAAGAGATGAGAAGATGTAGAAATATCGATACTCAGGATTTTTAACGTGGTAAAACCTCAACCTTGAGGAAACATCCACGACTCCCTCTACGGAGTAAAACAAAAACAATCACTAAAACAAATATATGAGTTACAACCTATTTAACTAACATGCACACAAAAACAAATCTATACAAGTTCAGGATTGTACCCTCTGGCGTCCTTAACTTTTCTGCAGATCTTGTTTGTTGATGTAGTTGTCTCAGTTTGTCAACTGTTCTTTGTTTCAGCACTTTACGTCGACTTATTGTTCACCAAATCTTATAGCCAACACTTTGGGTGTTTGTAGTGTGAAGATGTTTGTGAATGGTGTTCTAAAACACATGCATGCACACACACACACTTATTAGTTACAGACGATCCTAACAAATCACATATAAAGTCTATATGCAGTGTATTTGTTATTTTTCTTTCTTACAAAACCATGAACCTTTTTGACCTTTCAAAATAACCCAGATTCCACGGAGATCTTGCTTAAGAAATCGGTCAAGACCTTTCTCAATCACTTTTGAAAATATTATGTGGATTGAGAACCCTCCAAGTGCGAATCCCACTAGGTCAGGTTAGGTTTTGTAAAAACAGAAATAGAAAAACATCTATTGTTGATTCTAAAGTAAGAAAATGTTTTATCAGAAAATAATCAACAACGAAATTCTCAAGATGAGAAATAAATGCAACTAAGTGTTCTGTGACATGAAAAACTTCAGATCTATGATTTCTATTGAAAGAGAAACAAGATCTGAGTCTATGTCTAAGATGGAAATAAGATTTATGAACACAAGGATTTCAGCAACCCAGAAATCACTCAACTCGAACTCTCATAACTCAAGAAACACTAAGGATGGTGTTTATCTGGTTATGGTGTTTATGGAGAGGTAAGTGGTTTAGGTTTAGAGGTATTTGGACGAAGTTAGGGTTTCTAACTAGGGTTTGATTTCTCTCTCTAACTTCTCTCTTCTCTCTCCTCTCTCTATTCTCTGAGACTTTTCAAAATGGCAAAAGCTTTCGAAGGCTGAGATGAGAGGCCTTTAAATAGGAAGAGAAGAAGATTCCAGAGCTTCGTTCAAAAACAAGGGCTGTGATTGAGTCAAGCTCCTTTGACTACAATCTAAGGGTTCACAGCAGGCGGTGGATTAAACAGGCTGTGATTGGTTAAAGGGTTTACACTGGGATTCACTCAAAAGACATGCAGGCCATCGATAAGGGTTGATCTAATGGCTGAAAGCACGCGATGGTTTGTCTCAGTAAAGAAACACAGTTCAGGCCAATCAGAGGACAACAGGTGTAGGCCTGAGGATGAATGTAAACGCGCGTCCCAAAATAATTACAAAGCCAACCCTAGAGTCTCTAGCGCTTTCGGTTTCTACCCAGAGTAACTTTAGGCTAATAAACACAACAATCCATATTTATACATTAACCCCAAGACCTTTTAAATTAAGTTTTAATTAAATAAAACCTTGTTTAAAATATGTTTTAAATTCCCAAAAAGTTATTAAAAATCAAATGGAGGGATTTAAACACACTCACAACATTAATACACATAGAGGTGCAATATGAAATGCAAGAATGAAATTCTAAGTGTGTGAGTAATGGTTATAGTCTCAGGATCATCACAAGATGAATAGAAGAAGAAGCAACCCAATCTCTGAAGCTCTTTGGTTTCTAGGATGGACACTATTTTGTCACAATTTCCAAACTAGATGAGCTCTTATACAGTCTAGACTCAAATGAGTCAAAAGCATAAGGGCTTCAGGTTTTACAATCAGAGGGTGAAACAGAGGCCTATCACAGTGGGGGACTTGGTCCTCAAGAAGACTTGGCAAAAGCCCAACAAACTCCATCCTAATTGGCATGGCCCATATAGGGTCATCGATGAAGTCGTCTCTGGGACCTATAGACTAGAAAACCTTGAAAGGGAACCTTTTTCCAACCCCTGGAATGCAGATCATTTGAAGAAATACTAACAGTAGTGTTGTAAGGTCTTGATAGACCATAATTGTAATAAGAGTTGCCCCAACAGAACACTTTGGAAAATTAATGAGAAATATGTGTTTCCCCTCATCCTGTGGTTATCAGTTCTAGTACGCATGGAAAAATCTACAGAGAACCACCCTCGGCTATAATGAGGGCCAGTGGAGGGGACGACCCCACCACTGTCCTCAAGAAAGATGATGGAAAACTTTATTAAAAACAATTAATTTGGTAAGTTGATCCCTCGGCTATAATGAGGGCCAGTGGAGGGGACAACCCCACCACTGTCCTCAAGAAAGACGAGGGAAAACTTTATTAAAAGCCATTAGTTTGGTAATTTGATCCCTCGGTTATAATGAGGGCCAGTGGAGGGGACGATCCCACCACTGTCATCAGGAAAGACGAGGGAAAACTTTATTTAAAACCATTAATTTGGTAAGTTGATCCCTCGGCTATAATGAGGGCCAGTGGAGGGGACGACCCCACCACTGTCCTCAAGAAATACGAGGGAAAACTTTATTAAAAACCATTAATTTGGTAAGTTGATCCCTCGGCTATAATGAGGGCCAGTGGAGGGGACGACCCCACCACTGTCCTCAAGAAAGACGAGGGAAAACTTTATTAAAAACCATTAATTTGTAAGTCGATCCCTCGGCTATAATGAGGGGTAGTGGAGGGGACGACCCCACCACTGTCCTCAAGAAATATGAGGGAAAACTTTATTAAAAGCCATTAGTTTGGTAATTTGATCCCTAGGCTATAATGAGGGTCAGTGGAAGGGACGACCCCACCACTGTCCTCAAGAAAGACGAGGGAAAACTTTATTAAAATCCATTAGTTTGGTAAGTTGATCCCTCGGCTATAATGAGGGCCAGTGGAGGGAACGACCCCACCACTGTCCTCAAGAAAGACGAGGGAAAACTTTATTAAAAACCATTAATTTAGTAAGTTGATCCCTCGGCTATAATGAGGGCCAGTGGAGGGGACGACCCCACCACTGTCCTCAAGAAAGACGAGGGAAAACTTTATTAAAAACCATTAATTTGGTAAGTTGATCCCTCGACTATAATGAGGGCCAGTGGAGGGGAAGACCCCACCACTGTCCTTAAGAAAGACGAGGGAAAACTTTATTAAAAACCATTAATTTGGTAAGTTGATCCATCGGCTATAATGAGGGCCAGTGGAGGGGACGACCCCACCATTGTCCTCAAGAAAGACGAGGGAAAACTTTATTAAAAACCATTAATTTTGTAAGTTGATCCCTCGGCTATAATGAGGGCCAGTGGAGGGGACGACACCACCACTGTCGTCAAGAAAGATGAGGGAAAACTTTATTAAAACCATTAGTTTGGTAATTTGATCCCTCGGCTATAATGAGGGCCAGTGGAGGGGACGACCCCACCACTGTCCTCAAAAAGACGAGGGAGAGGTTAGTGGCATTAACAAAGACAAAGTAAACCATACAAGAAGAAAAGATGGAAGACAGTAAAGAAGACGATAGTATTAATGAAATGCCAGTTATACAATATATCAAGTGTTCTGCAAGTAAAGTACAAAAATGTTAAATACACTAAGAGGGTATGGGCTACAGACAGCCACCCTATGGGACAATATCGGAGGGCCGAGCCTCAACATCCACTAGAGGGGTTTCCTCAATGACCATAACCGACTGATCCTCAGATGTGCCTACCCCCTCAACCTGCACTTGTGATTCTACATAAGTCAGAGCCTCGGCAATCATAGGGTCGTCCAATCTGACTGCTTTAATCGAAGGGCGGACTGAGGAGACGACATCTCCAAACCTGAGGACGACCCACCTGCAGGCAGTCCTGATTCCTCTCTCCAAATATTCAAGGCCGAAGCCTTGAAACTAGTCAGAAATATTATAAGCCTCCACAGCATCAGCCTCGGCTTTCTTGATGGCTGCTTCAAGATCAGTCTTTCACTTGGCCTCCATGTTGGTTAGGGCCTCGTCCTATTACTTAAGAAGAAAGTCCTTGGCCTTAATGTCCTCATCGTGATGCCTCGTCAGTTGGTCCAAGATCCTTGCATGCTCAGTCCTGGTACTTTCCAACTCGGCCCTTGCAGTATCAAGTTCCGATTGAAGATCTGCCTCATGTTGGATAGCCCTCTCTGCTTCATGGAATTTTGCTTGGTTCTCAGCCATCCATTTTGTTGCCGAGGTAAAGGCACACACAGACTGCACACGAAAATCAAACACATGTTAAGAGGCCGAGGAAACAGTTGGTGAATGAAATTAAAAGAAGTGGGTCAAGACCAATACCTATTTAAGGGTTCGGCCCTCAAGTTTGCAATGAGTGATGAGGGTTCGGCCCTCAGATGTGCCAGGTTTTGAGACCAGAAGGCCCCCATGCTGGATGACGAAGCAGTCCCCTCAGATGCTTCGACCCTGGACCTCGTCCGAGAATCCGGTCGAGGGTCAACAGGGGCCTCAAGATCCTTTCTTTTGTGTCTATCGGCGGTCGGCTCCACTCTTGTCGGCCCAGCGGCCCTCGTCTTCCTCGGAGTCTGCAGAGGCTCCTTTCCTTTCTTCTTGGCCAAGCCTGATAATAAGCTGGGAGCAGTCATTTCCCAAAGATAGTCTGATATACCTGCAGGACGACCTGATAAGAGGACAACGCGTCAAAAAATGCATAGATAAAGAGGAAACACTTCAAAAATATGTAAAGAATGGAAAATGTTCAGTATAACTCACATAGTTCTGTCAGAGGGCCTACCCTCAGACCAGCTTCTTTGAGGAACCGGGGGGTCATCAGGTCTTCAAATTTTGGAAGTTCACCCTCTCTCCCTCGTCCTCTCAGATATTCAACGATGTCCTTCTCCTCCAGGCTAAGTCCAGGGTCTGACCTGGCCTTCATGGAAGGGTTAGACCATCTTCTGGGGACCCTCGGACCATCGGCGTTGAACTCCCACTCCCCAGAGATAAATAAAAATCTCTTTTTCCAATCGTGGTTGGAAGTTTGTTCCACGTTGAGGAGTTTCTTATCAGACCTCCTCGCCCCCAGATGATAGTATCCAGACTGTTTGGACGAGGAGGTGATATTGTATCAGTCCAAGAATAGGTCGGTTGAGGGCTCGTCGGTGAAAGCATTCTTCCACAAGGAGATGTAGCCCAGGATCGTCCTCCAAGAGCTGGGAGGAAGTTGAGAGGGGGAAACACCAAGGGAAGACAGGATATCTACGATGGTAGGATGCAGAGGGAATCTGACTCCAACCTTGAACATTTGTTCATAAACTGCAACATCTCCCTCTTCACAATCAAAAACCCTCTCAGACTCAGAGGGAACCCTTATAGTTACGCTGGGGGGCACCCCATAGGCATGCCTCCATATCAAGAGGTCGCGATCCCTAACAGAGGAGATATAGAATGAGGCATGGGAGGTATCAATCTAGTCATCTGTATCATCTCCCTCGTCCTCAGTCCCCTCTCCCTCGGCCTCATTATCTTCCAGATGACCCTAGGGGAAGGCCATCTGAAAGGCATGGGGAGATAGGGTTATCACAGGGACAGCCTCAGAGGGGACCATACCCTCGGCCTCTCGGCCTGGGCTTAGGTCGGATGTCTCTCTCCTACCAGAAGTTCCAGCGCCAGTTGGCGAGGATGCTCTCTCATCCATCTCACTTGGTTTGGGAGTCTCGGCTGGACGAGAGGACGACCCACAAGACTCAGACGATTTAAATGGTTTTATTGTGGTAAGAGGAATGGGAAAGATGGGTCGTACCCAGTTAGGGTCGGCCCCTCGTCTCCCCTCTTCCTCTTCCTCTTCCTTTATTCGTCTGATCTCTGCAAAGAGCTTCTCTCTCAAGGATGGGAATTTAGATACTAAACTATAAAGCCTCCTAAGCATTAAAAGGAAGACTCTACACTTAGAGAATTAAACTAAACTTAGCTAACTTAGCTACAAACAAGTTGGCATATGACCAGATTGGACTTTTGGATTGAAACAAAGGAATTCAAGGGTTTTGATCAAGAACATTCAAGAACCAGTTGCCGGAGAAAACACCGGAAAAAGTTATGAGATAACCCAAAGAAAATGCAGCCTTACGAGCCTAAAAAGCAAACAGAAATGAAGGTAAAAGAGAGCGCTGGGGGAAAAGGATTACCTGATAAAGAGAGAGCAAGAACTTCCCAAGTTGCTAAGCTTGAAGGATTGAAGGCTGCAGAAATGGCGATGAAAACTGGTAAAAGGTTAGAGAGAGAAGGCTTGGGTGCGAAGAAGAAGAAGAAGAAGAAGAAGAAGAGAGAGTGTTCAAAAATCTCTTAAATACCTTAGTAATGAGTGGGCCCATTGACCAAGGCAGGACACAACCCACGAGGAAGGCATCATTAGGGAACAAAGCCCCAGGAAAAGTGTGCAGCTGCCATGCCTTGGAAATTGGAACAACAATGAGTATCTGCCCAGGTGTCACTCACCTAACTGATCATACACGCATCTCAATTACAACACTATCCCTCATCCATCTCAATAGCACCTATGGCAAAGGGATGGGGGGTGATTGATATACCCGTTTATATCCTTGGCCTGGCTGAAGATTGCCTCCAAACGGAAGACCCCTCAGAGGCCGACCCTTCATCAGGCTCAAGACGACCCCTCAGAGGGGCCGACCCTTCACCAGGTTCCAGACGACCCTACGAGGGGCCGACCCTTCACCAGGCCCCAGAAGACCCTATGAGGGGCCGACCCTTAGCCAGGCTCCAGACGACCCTACGAGGGGCCGACAGTACGAGGCCAGAATTGGGCCAGACTCACTGTCGGAAGGAACTTTGCCCTCGGCCTCGGCTCATAGTCTGAGGCTGACATCATCAAAGCGCGTGGTTTGGGAGACGCGTGTAACAGTGCGCGTGAGGCTCACATGGCACATGGGAGAACGTTATAACAAAATCACACCCTCACGTGAGGGAATATTATGTCATCATATGGCATCTATAGGTGTCACCAGGGGATTGTCTAGATCATCATTCACATGCACCATGCATACTTGGGGGGTACACTACACCCCCCAAGACCTATATATACTTGTCACCTACAAACCTACAGGGGATCGATCAATTCATTGTAACCCTAGCTGAAACTCTGCTTGTACACACAGTAGAGAGAGAGGGGAGCATATGTGCATTGTATCCAAGGCCATTAGTGCCCATACTTAGTGGATCACACACTCACAGTGGATGTAGGCCAAATTGACTAAACCACTATACACCATTGTCTTATTTCCTCTTATACTCATCCCTTTCTACATGCTTATACACTAATATATCTCTTTGACTGCCACGGTTACTACTATTTGAGCTCATCATCACTTATCCGGTGGTGCTAAATCTCAGCATCATCACATACTCAATATCAATATCATCAGGAGTATTAAGTATTATACTTGCTCCACTACCAATAGTACATGAAGATCCATCCATGCATAGATTCCATAATGGAACAACATCGTTCAAATTTTCTATTATCAATGATCTATCCTGAAATATCTTTTTACTCTCCTCTACATATTTCTGGGTCGTTTCCTAAATTCTGGAAGACTCAGGTTGATTGGCAGCTACTTGTAATTACTTTTGAGCTGAGCTATTTTCTTTCTAAGTCTACTCGGCACGTAAGTTTCGTTGGTCGGGAACCTCCAGATAAGTAAATTTAGAAATGAAATATTCTAAATATTGGTCTTGCAATGAAGACCTTAGTTCATAGATAATGTCATACTCTCCCAATTATACCACCCAGTACATCAATCTTCCTTACTTCTTAGGCTTGAATAGTGCTTATCGAAGAGGCACATCAATATACACAATTATGATGTGAGCTTAGAAATAGGGTTTCATATGTCTAAAAGCCTCTATAAGTGCCAAAGCTAATTTTCCAAGCGCAAATACCTGATTTTATCTCCTTTTAACGCTTTGTTGGTATATTAGACTGGTTTTTAGATTCCATTGTCCTATCTGACTATTGCCGAGCTCACTGCTGACTCATAAATAGCTAAGTATAAGTACAATTTCTCTCCCAATACTGGTTGGGAGAGCAATAATGGTGATCCCATGTACTTCCTTAACTCCTAGAATGCTTCTTCACATTCTGTATTCTACTCAAAAGTTTTTCTCAACACTTTGAAAAATGGTAAGCACGTTTTCGTTGCTTTGCTAATAAATCTATTTAAGGCTGCCACTCTTCTAGTGAGCCTCTGTACATCTTTCTTGTAGGTTAGTAAATGCATTTCAATTAAAGCTTTTATATTTGTCGGATTAGCCTTAATTCCCCTTTAATTTACTATGAAATCGGGGAACATCCCTTCTTGTACTCCAAAAACACACTTGGTGGGATTCAACTTCATCTGATGCTTTTTTAACTGATCAAAAGTATGATTGAGGTCTCTGATATGATTTGAAGCTATTCTACTCTTTCTTAATATATCATCCACGTAAACCCCCATATTTTTGCCTATCTATTCTTCAAAGACCTTGTTCACTAACCTTTGGTACATTGCACCTGCATTTTTAGACCAAAGGGCATTACATTGTAATAATAATTTCCTCGAGGGGTGATGAAGGATGTACTTTCCCTGTCTTCAGGCTTCATTTTTACCTAGTTATAACTAGAATAGGCATTCATAAAGCTTAAAATCTCATGCATCGACGTTGCATCCACCAACTGATCAATTCTAGGTAAAGGAAAATGGTCTTTTGGTCAAGATTTATTCAAATTGGTGAAATCCACACACATCCTCCATTTATCATTCTTTTTCTTGACCATTACAACGTTGGCCAACCAAGATGGGTATTTCATATCTTTAATAAATTGGAATTTTTGACGCTTCTCCACCTTTTCCTAAATAACTTGATTCTTCTATGGATTGAAAACCCTAAGTCTCATCTTAATCGACTTGGCATCCTTAGTGGTATTGAGCTTGTGACAGAGGAAGTTGGGATGTGTGGCAGACATATCCTCATGGCTCTAAGAAAATACATTTCTTTGTTGCCTTAGGAACATAATCAATTCCTATTTAAGGACGTGATTGAGTGTTAAGATGATCTGCGTAGTTCTTTCTAGCTTATCATTGTCCAGAATGATGCTTTCATTTGTTTCCATAATTTTTCCCTTAACCAATTCTATTTCTTCTCAAGTATCTAAAGTTTCAACTTTAGATTCACCATTAGGCTCAGTGGTATCCACCTTGTAAGTGGTAGTCTTCTTCTTTAATTAAATTAGATCATCTTGCTTGGCTGAGGAGTAGTAACATTCTATGTACACATTTTGGTCTCCTTTCACAATACTTACCCCAAAATGAATTGGAAACTTCAAGAATTGATGGAATGTTGACGGTATGACTTCAAACTTCTTCAATCCTACCCTACCGAGGATCACATTATAGAAAGATTAAACGTTCTTATCCATCATAAAGAAACGTATTTTCTATGTACGACTTACTGGACAGTTGTCAATTAACACTTCTAGCTTGATTGTTCCTAAAGGGTAAACTTTTTCACTAGAAAAGCCTATTAATGGCCTGTAATAGGGTTCTAGCTGGCTAAGATTCAAGTCCAAACTATGAACGAAAGGATAAAACATAATATCGACTGAACTCCTATTATCAATCAAAACTCGAGCAATGATAATATCTTGGATTCTGAATTTGACAACCAATGGGTCATCATGGGGATAAAGTACCGCAATGAGATCATATTTTGAAAAACTAATCACTAGTTTGTCTTTGTTGACCTTACTTGATCGATCATCCTCATTCAGATTAATCCTTTGGATATAAGAGAAAGCCTGGGCTTCATTCAATGAGGCTTTCCTTTCAACAGTGTGATCACCTCCTCCTATATCACCACCTGTAATTATATGACAATCAAATGAACCAAAGACGATCATAACTACCTCATGTTCTGGTTGTTTGGGCTTCTTTGAAAGGTTTGGATCATCTTCATAATCATATTCATGATTTCTCTTCCTATCATCTCTAGACTTGCATGGAGAATTTGACCTTCTTCTAGGTTCTCTGCTATCGCACCAATCAACAAATTTATTGAGTTTTCCTCGGTGGATGAGGGTTTTTATCTCATTTTTCAAAGCGATGCAATTATCCATTGTACGACCATGATCCTTACGGAATTGGCAATATTTGGATCTATCCCTCTTGTTAGGAGGTTCCCTTAACTTCTCAAGGCATCAGATATGGTGAATGATAACACTCAATGGAGTGTAGGTTCTATAATTTTTGATCTTGTATTCTTTCTTGGGCTTCTTCTCCTCCTTCTCCTTTTGCTCTTTCTTCTCAGGCTTCGTGTCAACCTTCGTGGCTAGACTTCGTTTAACATCCATCGCTTCCTTGACATTCATTATTTTTGCTACCTTTGTAATGAGTTCAACCATAGTTTTTGGAGGATATTTAGCGAGAGTATATTATAGTTTCTAAAGAAGAAAGCCACTCATAAGAGCAATGATGGATGTTTTTTTCCTCATAATCAATTACCTCTAACTTTTCATTATTCAAATGCGTAATGTATTCCCTGATACTTTCCCCCATTTACTGCCTTACACTTAGAAGATGATCTACTCTTTTCACTGGCTTTGCTCAAAAATAATAGTTGATAATGAATATATCTATAAGCTTATTGAAGGTGGTAATTTGTCCTCGGGGTAGGTTATTATACCATATTTGGGCTGAACCCGTAATGGTATTGGAAAATGCCCTACACCTCATTTCATCAGGGACTGAATGAATATTAGCTGTAACTTGATATTGCTAGATATGGAGAACTAGACCAGTCTTACCGTCATATTTAGGAGTAACAAAGGGAGCTTTAAATTTTAATGTAGTAGGAAAATACACAACTGCCTGAATAAACGAGGATCCTTTAATAAAACTCTACTGTAAAGGATTATTTGATTTTTCCATTTCATTTAATCAATCTTCCAACCTATCGATCAACCCTTTACAGGATGGATTGCCTACCTCAGATCTATGCGAAGCAGCTCGGCTATTTTGACCATGTGTCCGCGCTAAAATCTCCTCCTCAGAGGTCTTCTCGATGCGTACTAATCGTCAGATGCTTGATCTTGATCTGACTGAGGCCTCATGTTGGTCAGCTAGATGTTGAGTGTTCCTGGATAATGCCCCAGGAGTAGTTTTATTTTCTTGGGTTCTCAATTGATCAAAGGGAGAAGCTCTGCTTATCCTTTTCAATACACTTGGCCTTTAAGGAGAAAAATAATGGATATCATAGGGTTCTGTGGACCCGAGCGATGAACTTTCTCCTGGATGATAAATGGTGTCTCGCGAAGATCTGGAATAACTATGTCTGATGGATCTTGGAGGTGTAGGCATAATTTCTCTTCTAGACGAGGGAGCCACTTGTGGTGACTGAGCCAATTTTCTCATCATTTCCTGCATGGCTTCTTGTCCTTTGGCAATACTAGTTAGGATTCCAATTAGGTATGTTGCCATAGGCGGAGCAAAATGGAACAGGCGAATTTCCTTCATTTCTATGACTGGACTCAGGGTCAGTCATTATTCTTTGAACAAGAGTATGTGAGAGTGAGAACGACAATTAGAAATATGTTCCCATAGATAATGCCAATCTTTTGATATAAAAATCTAGACTTTATCTCATTTTATAATCACAGATAAAATATGTAATTTTAAATAAAGAGAGAGAGAGATTTTAAATTGGTTAAGCTATGTAACAAAGCCTAAGTCCGCTATTATTTTATTAATTTTTGTGGTTATAGAAAGCTAGGTACTCTTGTTGATAAGAATATCCCAGAACTCGTTCGACCGTGCCCTTGATTAAAGGGATACAATGTATTAATAGTGACCCAGAGGTCAATGGTTGGAATGTCAAGGGATGGAATGCGCATGTACATCCTTACATAATAAATGTGAAGATTGGTTGTATGAACCACGTGTAGTATGACCCTTGGTATGATGACGCTTCATTGTCTTGTTGGTCGGGATTTCTTGTGTTGATTGGCAGAGTTACTATCTACTAACTAGGATTTTGGTCATGTAAGAGGAGACATGTTTACTTATGATTGGTCCACATAGGTAGATAATTTTTGGCATCAACAATAATAATAATGAAATAAATACCCTTATATAAAATTGTGAAAAATTTTGAGAACCTTGTAAAAAAAACATGTAAAATCCCAATTTGAAATTCAAAATCCACTAGAAAATCATTGAATAAGAAATAAAGGTTGAAAACAAAATTATAGAAAATGAAAAAGTATATAAATGCGTGTTAATATATATATAATAGAGAGCACATTCGAGAAAAGTGTAAGAAGCTTCATTAATGAAACCACTCTATAAAAACCAAATTTTGAGTAATAAACTTCTTTAGAAAATCAATGGATAAAAACTATAGATTTACTACAAAAACCATAAGTGCATTACTGAGTGTTTGTGTGTTTATGTATGTGTGTGTGTGTGGTGGTGGTGGTGGGGGGGGGGGGTGAGAAAGTATTACCTGAAAATAAAATTCCCCAAAATAATGAAAATAAGAAGAAGAAGAAGAAGAAGAAGAAGAAGAAGAAGAAGAAGAAGAAGAAGAAGAAGAAGAAGAACAAGAAGAAAGCCAAAAATACAATGATGAGCGAGTAGAAAAAATTCCAAAATGAACAAAGATAAATATATATAAAAATAAAGAAAGAAAATACGAAAAAGAAAGAACCATCCTCAAACTCAAACAAATACAAAAATAAAGATGTGGATATTATCTAAGATTTAAGACAGTGAAATTTCCACTACCCAACATGAGATAGGAAGAGAATAAATGGTTTAATATATGATGTTGGGGTTAGAAATGTTTGGGATGGGAGGAGAAATTTTGTGTGGATACGAAGAAACTGATGGTAGTGTGAGGATCTAATGTTTGACTATATAAGGATAAGAGAGAAAAAAATAGGACAAAATGGATAAAGTGAAGAGATCAGTCCGATTTATGAAGAGAGTTAACTGGAAGAAGAAAGGAATATACATAAAAAAGAGGAATGGATAGATGTTGTAATCTTGCAGCGGTGGTAAGTGAAAAATGTCGAGAGGTAGTGTAGGACTGCCACGTGAAGTGTATTGTTAGAGTCACGTTTATAATAGTTATATATATTATTATATCTAAAATACACCAGAATACCTATAGAGCCCGGATAGTGTCTCAGTAGAGATCGTCCTTATCCTTTATTAGACTAAACTTACTTAAGCAAAGTTAGAAAGGCTATTAACACCATCATAACAACCACGTATCCTAGTGAAATTAATAGAATACAGTTACATGAGATAAGGTAAAGTTATGAAGATACTTTCACCTATGTTCCTTGTCCATTTAATATTATTCCTCCTAACTCATGTGAAGTGTGATATCATCTCTGTTAGCAGTATAAAAAAAATGTCTTTAAAGATTACACTCCATGTAACCACTCAAACTTTAGTAGGCCGTGGAGTGTAAATAAGATCACAGTCATAACCTGAGAGTTACTAAGGTCACAATTGTAATCTATAGGTCACGACCTATGGTACAAGGACTAAATTTCATTATTATGTTGAAAATTATAAGTAATGATCAAAACATTAAGAGGTCGACTCATATTGTTATAAAGGCTATGATCAATACCTTGGGTAACAACATGTTATTAAGGCCATAACCAATATTGCTAAGCTAGGACATGTTACTAAGACCATGACCAATACTATAAGGTTGCGGCCTATGATAAGGAGACCATAAAGTTACA
This sequence comes from Sambucus nigra, assembly GCA_949130495.1. Taxonomy (NCBI): domain Eukaryota; kingdom Viridiplantae; phylum Streptophyta; class Magnoliopsida; order Dipsacales; family Adoxaceae; genus Sambucus; species Sambucus nigra. The sequence goes on along the minus strand of OX422209.1, from coordinate 159,719,607 downwards.
CATTATAAGTACAAAGAATCCTATCAAGTGGACTAATGACGTGAACCAATTAGGTTATTTCTTAAGGACTAAGTTTTAGAAGTTTTACAAGCCCTTTTATGGGATTTTTTGGAAAAACTTGTGACATAATTAGTAACCCTAGGTTAGTAACCCTAGGTTCTCCTATCTTCCTATGAATAGAACTCTTAGGCTCAATTTCCAAAGTTTCTAGAACGTTTGAGAAAATCATTACCAACACTCTAAAGAGAGAAAGTGAAAATTTTAGGGCAAGTAGAGGAACTGTCGAAAGGAGGCCGTGGAGTGCTACTATTCTATAGGTGGGGATACGGATGAAGAATCATTAATATTCATCGACGGACTGAGTCCTTTGGTAAATGATTCCTTCCTCACCATTTATTCTCCATCATAAACCCTAGAATATATATTTTTGTTGATTGATGTAAGGATAGATCTTATCTTCTGGTAATGACATGTACTCTTACTATTCACCATAAGTTCTTTATATATAGTATTTTTCCTTGAACGGGATGGATTTGGGTGAGTAAAGGATAAAGCGGTTTTTGATATATTTATGCGTTCTTAAAAGTCATATTAGGGTTTCATACTTTAAACCTTGAGAATCCAAAATATGGATATTTTTTTGGAATAAAACTACCACTTTACTAAAATACCCTTGCTATTTAAAGATCAGGAGTTCTAAATCCTTCTTTGAGGCTGCGAACATAAGTAGTGTATTATTGTGCTTTACTTTATTTTTTTCCTAATTATAATCTTAAGGTTATGATAACAACATTAATGTGATGGGTCATGACATCACGTCTTGAGTATTTCCTCTTGATTTGTGCTTGAGGCCGGATGATTAGCTCAAGAGAGATTAAGCAAGGTCTAGTTATCGGGATTGCAACTTACAGAGCTCGACCATGGTTATGGTGCTAAAAGAAGACCGCATATAAATCATCGTGGAAGTGAACACGAGAGGAGGCTGTGACTTATGACATGATTAGGTAAAGAGAAACCCGAGATAAGGCTGTAGAGTGGTGAGGTCTATCGAACGTCAAATAAAGGTCGCAAAAGATAGTGAATTAGACGAACCAATGGATATTAAGCCTTGGGGAGGCTGATATTAGGTGAACCAAAGTAGATTGAGACTTGGGACACCAGAGGTAGCTAGCTAGGTAGAGTTGAGCCCTATAATCGATATTTCTTTTGTTGCACTTTGAAATTGAGATTGATTTTCATAAAAATAACTCATTCCCTTCTTATTATTGCATTTTTGACATAGATTATTCTTTTTATAACTTAATTTCTATCATGTTTAATAAATTGTGGTTACTAACATTCGTACATTGGATTGAGGATATTTGGTTCAACCCTTATTGGGCTATTTGAGTGCATCATTTTTATTCCTTGACTACCTCAGGTTAAGAGGTCGCAGATGGTATTTATAGACCGTTGAATAGGAAGGAAAATTCCTAGATTTTAGGCGATATTGATGGTTTCCATTTGAATATATAATTAATTAAGCAACAAGGCTAAATTGTTAGGCCATATGGGTTGTAAAGCACTAGTTTATATTATATCAAACCTAGTTATTATTTTAATGAATGTGCAGGGGGTTGTTGATTAGTTATTCTTGTAATAATGTTTATTATACTATGTTGATTATCTGATATGGATGAGGAATAATACTAAGTAAATCATAGTAAACTTAGTTAATTTTAAATTTCATAACCTAATACGTTTACCTTATTTTAAATCCTTTAATATATCACCACATGAGGTCAAATAAATAACACCACGGCCTAATAGAGTAGGGCTACGTATACGTTTACCAGATAATTCATTTGTGGAGACTATAGGTATATTTCCACTTAGGAATTTTAAAATAGGATATTAGACTAATGCATGTGTAATTCTTTCCAATAAGACTTGAGAAGAGGTAATCATTGAGGAAATGGAGCAAGCGCGGTAATGGTAAGGCCGCGACACTTATTGTCCCCAATGAAGAAGCCAATAGAGAACAACTGCCACAGATGGTGGTTGTATTTTCTGAGACACTAGAAAGAAAATGGTGAAAATAATGATCAAAGAAAGGCCTCTTTGGTGAAACATAGATAAGTTTATGATATTAGGGCAAAAACCATTCAAGGGGGAGCCTAACCCCTTAGAGGTTGAGGCCTGGATAAGTAAGACTAAGAAGATTTTCGATGTATTAATATGTACTAAGGAGTAAAGATTGTCCTTTGCCACATTCATATTTGAGGCAAAGGCTGACCACAGGTGGAATATTATTAGGAGAACTCAACTTGGGGGAAAGGCTGCGATCATTAATTGGACATTATTTAAGGATATTTTCTTCAAAAAAAATTTCCAATCACGAAAAGCGATAAGAAGGAAGTAGCATTTAAAGAATTAACTCAAGGAGCATTGACAGTGGCATATAAGGGTAAGCTTTCAAAATTTTCATGCCTCACTCCTTACTTGATTGATATTGAGGAAAATAAGGCTAAGAAGTTTGAAAGTGTTCTAAATCCTGGACTCCACAACCAAGTTGTTGGTCTATGTCTATGAACATACTCTGGGCTCGTAGAAGTATCCCAGGTCATGAAATAAGATTTTGAAAAATGTATAAAGTTCATGGTAGGGAAGAGGAAAGAAACATATGATTGTAACATAAGAAAAGATGATAGGCCACATCATTAGGTGTAAAGGTCGTAGAATGAAAATGGTGCCATGATTTTTTTTAGAACATGGACACTGTAACTATTACTTAATACAATTGTAGAATGAATGAACACTAAGATAAGGGTTGTTCCGTTGGGAAGGATATGCTACAAATATGGCATATAGGCCACTGACTAATGAAATTAAGATTACAATGAAGGATTTAGACCAGACGCGGAATCAAGCCATGGTTTATGCAATGGATACCAAGGATGCTGAGAAGTTCAAGGATGTTATACCAAGTATTATTACTATAGATAATATAAAATCTTATGCACTTTTTTTTATCATGACGCCATACATTCCTTTATTTCGATCACTTTACCTCGAAAGTTAAAGATAAAGCCCCATTATATGAAACCTCCCTTGATGATAGACACTCCAGTACGAATAACTATAGAGGTTATGACTATTTATGTGGAATGCGCGATGGAGGTAGAAGAACAATAGTTTAAATTTAACTTTATTCCTTTGGGACTTAAGGATTATGACGTTATCCTAGGTATGGACTAGTTATCCACCCATTTTTCTAGGATTGATTGCTCTAGGAAGGAAATCCCTCTTTTTAATCCTAGAGGGAGGATGAATTAAGATTTATTGGAACTCAACCAAGTAGGAAGAACTTTTTTAAAATCATCTTTGATTTTAAATCGAGGATGCCACTTCTATGTAGTGTATATAAAGGACTATGATAGGATTGTGGTTGTTATAAAATATCTCATTTTAACTATGGAGTTTGAAGATGTCTTTCCCTAATAACTGACAGGGTTTCCCCTAGACAGAGATAGTGAGTTTAACGTTGACCTCACGCTTATGGTTGTGCCTATTTCAAAATCACTGTATAGGATGGTTCTCATAGATTTGAAAATTTGAAGGGCTAGCTGGTAGACATGTTACGTTGTGACTTTATTAGTCCAAGCACCTACCATTGGGGTGCTTCGGTACTTTTTATAAAAAAAAGATGGATATATGAGAACGCGCATTGATTATAGATATCCGAATGAGGTAACCATGAAAAATAAGTATCGCTTGCCTAAAATTGATGATTTTTTTTACCAACTGAGAAATTATATATATGATCATTACGAGTTTATGGTTATGACCTTTAACCTGGACAATGTTGTATTTTGTGTTTCTGGATTTAATGAATAGGGTGTTTAGAACATTCTTTAATTGTATTTGTATACGACATACTCATATACTCAAAGACTACAGAGGCTCACGAGGTACACCTCTATGATGTGTTTAAAGTCTTAAAGGATAAGTTTATGCCAAATTCACCAAATGTCATCTTGGGTTAGAAGAGGTCGCTTTCGTAGGTCATGTAGTGAGTTAGGATGAGCTGGACACAAACCTCCGAAAGTTCACAATTATTACGGATTAAAAAAGTCCAAGTACTCTAACCGAGATCAGAAGCTTCCTTGACCTTATCAGCTACTATAGGAGATTTTTGGAAGGAATTTCTAAAACTATCGTACCCTTGAATCAACTAACACATAAGGTTGCTAAATTTATATGGACCACGAAGTATGAAGATAATTTCCAAACTTTGAAGAAAATGTTAGTAATCTCTCCTTTTTTAACCTACCTTATGGAGAGAGGAGGATACGCGGTATACAGTAATGCTTTTGGACACTAACTTGGATGTTCACTTATGCAGATTGGTAAGGTAACCGATTAGGCTTATAGGCAACTGAGGTTTCATGAAAATAATTACCACGCGTATGAATTAGATATGGTAGTCATGGTGTTCACCCTAAAAATATGGATACACTAATTAAGGAGAAACTTATGAGATTTATACAAATGATAAAAGTCTAACCTACCTCTTCACCCAAAGGGAATTGAATATGAGACAAATGAGATGGATAGAATTTATTAAGGACTACGATTTCTTTATAAAGTATCACCACGGAAAAGGTAATAGTATGGATGATGATTTGAGTTACAAAAGTCCAATAAATGGTTTGAGGATAACTAGGCAAAAGTATATCTTAAGGGACTTGGAGAGTATGGGAATATAATCGATTCGCTACTCGGCTTGAAAATAGTAAGCTAAGGCTGCAAAAAGATTATTACACTTAGGGTGGAACTACAATAAATTAAAAAGATAAGAACCACCCAACACGCATACCTAAACTATTGAAAATTCATAGATTAATAGTAAGTAATGAGAAAATTTCCTTTAGGATTTATGACTGAGGTGCCTTTAGATTTTAGACAAGGATTTATGTGCCACAAAATGAGGACATAAAGGTCATAGTATTGGAAGGATTTCACTCATCACATTGTGTATTTGACCCCGGAAGCACTAAGATGTTCTAAGACTTGAAGGAATGGTGGCCTGGCATGAAGAAGGATGCTAGAAGGTATGTTTCTCAATATATAATTTTGTAGCAAGTCAAGGCCGAGCATTAAAAGCCCGCGGGATTTGTTAGAGGGGATGGATCTAATACCACTTAAATAATACGAAAACAAACATGCTCAATAAATATTCTAATTTTAGAGTGCGTAATTATCTTAAACTAATTTTATCTTTTTATCCTAAACATACATCTATGTGATACATCAAATCAAGCACTCAACAAAAGCAAAGTTTCAAGAAAAAAACCGTTTCGTGTAAAACCAGTTATTCACTTTAAAAATCTACAAGACAATCGACTTACAAACTACTTGATAACCATCACAAGTATACTGTACTAATCTTCATAAATATCTAGGGAATAATTATGATCCTCATAAGAATCATAAGACCGCAATCCTCCATCATCCTCAGGCTTCGTCTTCAGTAGTGAATCCCCTCAAGTATCACAAGTCAGCCATGGAGATACTTTCTACACAAAGGTTTATGAATGGATACAAAAATTTCTAGGGTTTAAATGAATTCATAAAACTAGATATTGAGGGTGTTTGTGAATTAACAGTGCTTTACAACACCTTTTGCAAAAGTTATGCAGAAACGAATCTGGAAAAAGTCTTAAACATTCTTAACACGAAATAGGTATTTATAAAAACATTTAAGCGGTATATCATTCGAACGAGAATTTAGGGTCGTTTTAACAAGATAATGATCTCGTTCAAATGAGATATGATCTCGCTTCCAACGACCTCAAAAAACCTTAGACAGTGAGCCCTCATTTGAACCCTGAAAGAAAAACACATAAAATGATGTTATAACGACATTCAATCTAGTTTGAATGAAACTAAAAATAACTAAAAAAATCTTTTTGAAAAAAAAGTTCTGGTTCATTTTTATTAAAGAATAAACATCCCAACCACAAATTTTGTAAATTAATTTAAACTCTAAATTGTTTTATACCTTTTATACCTTTATAGGATGTCGGGAAGCCTTCAAACTTTTGAGATGCTTGAGTTTAGTTCGTCTTGACGGTGCATGATAATTTGCAACGGGATATGCCAAACTAGCCTAAAGTTATGCTATGAACAATCCTAGAAACATTGTTCTTACAAATCTCACCCTTTGAATTTTCGGTACAAAATAAACAAACATAACCGACACCAAATTAAAATCAAATATCTCATATGACAAAATTCCTAACACTCTTCCTAACCCTATAATAGAATGGCATAAGTCTCTTTGTCTTCAAACTTCTTATTCTTCTTTTTTTCTTCTTCTTCTTCTTCCCTTTGGTAAACTTTGTCTTCATCCCTGTGTCTTGAATTCCACTTTGAGTACCTACACACATGAGAGAAAAACATATACCTCATGATGCATCGAGTTTGAAAATAGATAACAAAATTCATAAATAAATTCTCTCCCGTAAAAAAAACTCAATGTTAATTTTCTCTCCCCCTTTGTTTTTATCGAAATAGACAAAGAAGTAGAAACATATGCATGAAATCCGAAGCATCATGTAGAAGATAAGATATCATCACAAAAAGATATAAACCAAGCATGTGTAATGATTATCTTAAAGGCCATCAAAACCAACTATTTTTGAAAATTTTCATTTAAAAAAAAACTTTTACAAATACAACAAATAATACCATATAAAATATATGCAAAATATATCAAAGGGAATCCGACACACATATATAGGTACAAAAGATCACAAAACATGACGCAAAACACAAAAGATTTACACACTAGCATAGTATCGACGTGTTTAAACATGTGGGATGGAATGAATGGGTGTGAACTAGATATAAATGAATTATAACCCAAACATTCAAATACGTTCAAGTAGTTGTACTTGATCGCAAAACTTTATGAAACTAAGCTTTAGCCTCAAGTGACAAATAAAGTTGAACTTAATGGACAAAACAAGCACAATGCACGGAAGTCTAGATTATTGATGATTTTACAAATAAATAGCGTAATGACAAAATAAGCATAACTAGGTATCATTGTGCAAACCCGTTAATCTTCAACTAAACTCCCTCAAAAGATAAACAAATCTCATATATCATCCTTTTTATCTTTTAAAGTTATTTCTTTTGAAAGATCAAACATACTAAACTATGTTGGCCCGATTTTAGCATATATTTCTCTTTTATTGCCTTTATTTTTTTGGGCTCTTTTCAAACAGTGGATTTCACGATGAGTCAACCTGTCTCTCACAGCCCTTTCCCGTGTTCATTCATATTTTTTTTTCAATAATAAACAAAATCCCTCATGGGAAATGGTTATTACATGCACAAATCCCCCATAATCAGATAAACATGTAGTTGATAAAATTATTGGAGAACAACTCACCAAGCTCAAATATACATGTGAAATAGATATTCATAAAGTTCGTGCATGTGTGTGCAGAGGCATATACAGAGTCGAATCCGTAAAGCAAATCAAGTTCGAAGAAACTCTATAAACATGGTTAAGAACAATCTAAGTATCTAAACTCAAAATCAAATGTCCTAGCCACATGTAATTTGTGGAGTGAATTGGATTCAAACACACCAATATGACATACCAAATGTGTAAAACTAAAATACCTAAAAGCGAAAAATATTTTTATATTTTTCAAAAATTTTATCAAAATAAAATCTTTTAGTATTTTTCAAATATGACTTAGTAAAAGAAAAACATAATACAAAAAGTAAACATGTCATAACAATAACAAACATATGTCATGAAGAACAACTAGAGTATGCCAAAAAAAATATGAAAGCAATAATCTATAAGATATAGCAAGAGAAGTATCATGTGCAAGCATGTGATAATCAAGTAGTCTAACATCAAGCTCCTCCAAAATAGATTTCCTAACCCAAATAGATCTATACTTAACCCGCGGGATTTCGGGAACCACGAGAAAACTAGACTTCAACTTTCTTGGACCTCTTCCAAGATCATAACAAAATGCCGATGGTGACCTTTCCTACCACAATGCGAACATGTGTAAACGCAAGGAATGTTACCTATGGGTTGACCTTTTATAACGCCCTTAGGTTTGGTTGACCCTCTAAAACAAATAATAGTCTTGGATTAAAATTGGGAGAACTAGAAACATGTGAGCTAGAGCCATTACTGTTAAAACTACTCGAGTCTTTTAATTCATCTTTTAGCTTTGGAATTTTAGACTCAAGAAAAGAATTTGACTCTTCTAATTTTAGGGACTCTTTCTTCATATGTTCAATCATTCTTAGAAGGTTATCAAACTACCTCTCAATGTGAGAAAACTTATCCCTAAGAGTCTTCTCATATGCCTTAAAATTATTAATCAAAGAATTGTCCTCTATGGTACGAACATTAACCATAGAATTTTTCAAGTCCTGTAAGGATATAATTTTATAAATGCCCGGGGTAGAATCTAAGATTTTTCTGTCTTCCCTAGATCACAGTTTGGATGTTTGATACCGCTACATTCGGCTTGTCATCACGATCATCCTCGACGGCCTTATCTGAATCCATGCATCCATCATCTTCACACGTGCATCATGCTACATGTGACATGCTGCTCAACCGTTTTTCCACAACTCCATGATGCATTATTGATAAAATGAATTATTGGAGTTGTTTATATTTGCATAGATATTTGTAATTTTTTTTAGAAAATATTTTTTTAAAGTCTTCACCTTTCCCTCCTTTTAAAACTTTATGTCACCTTTATAAAAGAAAAGCCAAAAGTCTTCACCTTTCCCTACTTTTAAGGCTTTATGTCACCTTTATAAAAGAAAAGCCAAAAGTCTTCTCCTTTCTCTCCTTTTAAGGCCTTATGCCACCTTTATAAAAGTGAAGAATTCTCCCAACTATCTACGTGCATTTTTTAAACCTTTAATTGATTATTTTTACTCATCTGGAGTTATTTGTGGAGAAGCCAGTCCCTTCTTCATTGCTGGCCATCTGGAGTTCTTGTGGGAGATTCCAGTCGACGATATCGGAACCGAGACCTACGGGTATTTCGTATGTCACACTTATTTTCATTATAATCCGTGTAACCATTTTTTACAAATTATAGTGAAAATAAATGGTTTTGCCCTGCGGGGATTTTTCCTGATATTTTGTGTTACATGCTTTATATATTTATGGTTTGACACAAGCATACACATAAGTGCATGTTTTAGGATTTAATTGAAAAACTAAGTTTAATTAAATAATTTCTTAATTTTAACAAAAGCGCACTCTTCAAATTGGTATCAGAGCCAATTACACAATTATACCGTGTAATTTTCCCCAAATTTTTTTCTAAGATATCAATTTTCTGAAAAATTGATTTTTTTGAAAAAGGGCGTGTTCAATGGAGAAATTATGTAATAAAATGCAAGTTTTTGACCGGTCAAACTATGTTTACTAGAAAGCCCGCATGAAATCTTCTTTAAAAGCCATTGATGAACGTGCTTGGATTTTGGTTGAAAGAGGGTGGACACCTCACTCCGTCACTGCTGATAATGTGACTAATTTAAAATCTATGACTGAATGGACTGAAGAAGAATTTAATGGTCATCTTTTAATTCTAAGGGTTTAAGTGCTATTTCTGGATCCGTCACTCTTGACGAGTTTCGATGGATTATGACGTGCACCATGTCAAAAGAGGCATGGGATGTTTTGCAACTTACCCATGAAGGAACTAATGCTGTGAAAGAATTTAAACTACAAAATTTAACAACTCAATTTGAAACTATCACCATGCTTGAGACTGAATGTTTTGATGAATTTTATGCTAGGTTATCTAATATTGTAAACACTAGCTTTAATCTTGGTGAACAAATTCCTAATGCTAGAGTTGTTAAAAAGACTTTAAGATCACTGCCTAAGCGTTTTATCCCTAAAGTCACTGTGCTAAATTCTATTGGTAATTTAAACACGCTTAAATTAGAAGAACTTGTAGGAGACTTACAAACGTATGAAATTGATATTTTCCCTAAATCTGTCAAGCCTAAAGATAATGGAATTGCACTCAATGCCCAGAATAAAAAGAGTAAGGGGTCGGCAAGAAAGAAAGTTGAGTCATCTAGAAAAAGGGAGATAGAAATGACAGATTCTGAGTGTGACTTTGATTTAGATTATTTGGCTCTGTTTACTAAAAATTTCAAGAAAATTCTCAAATTCAAGAAAAATAGAAATTTCAGAGATAAAAAGAATTTTGAGAAAAATATGAAAAATGAAAAAGATTTTAAATACCCTCCTGAGAAAGACAATGAGAGATGCTATGAGTGCGACGACAAGGGTCATAGAGATTTTGAGTGTGCTACTAGGCTAAACAGACATGCAAAAGAAAAGGGCAAAGCTGTCCTTAATGCTAACCTTAGTGGCGACAGTGAGGTCGAGTCGGTGGACTCTGAAGACGAGTCACCTCATGAATGTAACTTCACCGCATTCATGGCTAGTCATAGTTCTAGTGCTCCTCACGGCGTTGAGGATGCCGCTTCACAGGGACACCTCGATAGTGAGAACGATGTGAGTGAGGGGCGGATGATGCAAGTGAGAGAGAGAGTAATCTTCAACGCGCCTACGTTGAGTTATATAATGAGTCATTAAAAACCAAAAAGCGTAACAAAGCACTATTTCTTAGGATCACAACTTTAGAGGAAGATTTAGAAGAAGCGAGAGAGAGATAATCCTCCACCTGCACTACCTTGAGAGAGATAGAGAGTCTGCCTATGTTGAGAAAGATAGTTTGTTTAGAGAGAGAGAGAGAGTGGTTTTGAGAAAGAGAAAGGGGACTTGACTAAACAAGTGACTAGTCTTACGAGTGAGCTCCATTCCTCCTCGGAGACTCGAAAGAAACTTGAAGCCCTTGTTGCCCGGATTACTCATGATCTTGAGTGAGCACTGGAAGTCAAGGTTTAAATCGAGGATAGATCTGGAACGATGAGCAAAATGCTCCTTGGCCCCGTTTTAAGTTTTGGTGATAGGCAGGGAATGGGTTTTGATGGTGCCTCCATGACCAAAATTACACCTGGACCAGTTCCTGAGTTTACCACGACTCCATATGGCCATCGTCAAATACCACGAAGAAGAATTCGACCAAGAAAAGCAAACTCAGGTCTGCCTAAGACTATGTTCTTTTGTACGTACTGCAAAAGAAAAGGCCACCTCAGGGAGTTTAGCCATAGTTTGGGTCAGACTCAACGTACTAATGCTCTATCACATTGTACTGATGATTTTACTAGTCTGATAGAGCGTGTTGAGATTATAACAGCCACTGCACAGAGTTTCATGGAGGAATTCCAACGGATGTCTTTTCCATGAGTAAATACTTCTTGCATCCCGTCTAAAACCAACAACAATAAGGGTAAACAAAAGGTTATCACTTGGGTACCTAAGAAAGATGAAACGACCCTTGTTGTTTATGTCGCTTTCAAAGCTCATAATACCTCACAGTGGTCTTTTAATAGTGGGTGCCCTAGATATATGACAGATGATGTCTCATTCTTTACCTTCCTAGAGGATTATAAGGAAGGCATAGTCACCTTTGGAGACGGGAGAAAGTCTAGCATTTTAGGACGAGGTACAGTAGTATTACCAGGATTTCCTAAACTAGATAATGTTTTGTACGTCAAAGGTTTAAAGGCAAACCTTCTTAGAATTATCCAGCTGTGCGACGCTGACTTTGCCATAAAGTTTGACCGGGACGTGTGTAATGTCTATAATCAAGCCGGTAAACTTTTAGTGCAAGGAGTGAGGACAGAAGATAATTGCTATGGGACTGTGCCCACATCCTCACTTATCTGTAATAGCGCCACAATCACTCCTATGGATCTGTAGCACCAACGTCTAGGCCACGTAAACGTAAGAGATTTAACACGTTTAGCTAAAAAGGACCTAGTACGTGGCCTACCATCTCTTGGAAAGCCAACTTCCACAATTTGTGGACCCTGTCAGCTGGGAAAGCAAATCCGTAGTCCCCATAGGAAGTTACATTCCATTACCACCTCTCGTGTGCTTGAGTTGATTCACATGGATGTTATGGCTCTTACTCGTACTGAGAGTCTGGTTAGTAAGAGATACATCCTCGTGATGGTAGATGATTTCTCCAGACATTCGATTGTTGGTTTTCTCGGAGAGAAATTCGATGTTTTATAATTTTAACGACTAAGTGTCGTGTCCTGTAAAATCAACACGGAGTCACTATTAATAGGATACGTAGTGATAATGGCGCAAAATTTAAGGAAGCAAAGGTAGATCTATACCGTAATAGCTTAGGAATCAAACATGAGTTTTCTACTGTAAAGACTCCTCAATAAAATGGGATTATTGAGAGAAAGAATAGGACGATTCAACAAATGGCTAGCTCTATGCTTCTAGGTCGTAAGGTTGCTAGGAGATTTTGGGCAGAGGCACTGTCTACTGCATACCATACAGTGAATAGGATTTACCTGCGTCCTCACACTCTAAAGACGCCTTATATATTATGGACTGGAAAGAAACCCAACCTTGCATATTTTCGTGTCTTTGGGAGTAAATGCTACATCCTACGGGATAGAGAGCAACTAGGAAAGTTTGACTCCCAGAGCGACGAAGGAATATTTCTAGGATATTCATCAAATAATAGAGCAGACCGAGTTTCTAACCTGAAGAGCTCTAAGGTTATGGAGTCAATAAACATCACCATTCAAGAGGACGAACCTTCGGCGTTTATTGATCCTAGCCTTCAGTGTGAGGATGAGGACTTTTCTGGCAACGACTTACTTGTCCCTCACCCACACTCTGTGGACTATACTCCTGTGTTAGGGGACACACCTGCTTGGGTTTGTAAGAGTCATGATCCTTCTGTCATTATTGGCGATCCCACTTTAGGGGTCAGGACTCGTGCTCAACTAGAGAACGTTTTTAGTCATTTTTGTTAATCGTCCACACTCGAGCCCAAGAATCATAAAGAAGCACTCAAGGATGAACACCGGATATCTTCCATGCATGATGAGTTTCTTTAGTTTAAAAAGAATAATGTCTGGGAACTTTTTTCCCCGATCTAGTGAGACTAATGTGATAGGTACCAGGTGGATTTTCAAGAATAAAATGGATGAAAATGGTACCATAATAAGAAATAAGGCTAGGTTGGTCGCTCAAGGCTACACATAGATTGAGAGTGTAGACTTTGGGGAGACATCTTCTCTTGTTGCGAGGCTTGAGTCCGTCCGCTTACTACTCACAATCACATGTCATCTGCACTTCAAGTTATATCAGATGGATTTCAAAAGTGCCTTTCTAAATGGCATTATACAGGAGGAGGTTTATGTGGTACAACCAAAAGGGCTTGAAGACCCTACGCACCCTGAGCACGTATACTATCTGAGGAAAGCCTTGTATGGTTTGAAGCAAGCACCCCGTGCTTGGTACGAGAGGATTAATTCTTATCTCTTAGCCCGTGGCTTCAAGAGAGGGGGAGTTGATATGACATTGTTCGTTAGGAGTGATGACGGCTCTATGTTGGTTGCCCAGGTCTATGTGGACGACATAGTCTTTGGATCCACATGCTCCCAGCATGCTCACCACTTTGAGGAGGAGATGAAAAGTGAGTTTGATATGAGCATAGTAGGTGATCTTACTTTCTTCCTTGGTCTGCAGGTTCATAAGCTAGAGGATGGGATGTTCATCTCCCAATCTAAGTATGCTAGAGACCTAGTGAAGAAATTTGGTTTAGACTCCGCTAAGCATTCTCGTACACCTATGAGTACTTGTATTAAGCTTAGTAAGGACACTTCAGGAAAGGACATAGAGAAAACCTTATATCGAAGTATGATAGGTAGTCTTCTCTACTTGACTGCCAATCGTCCCGACATAGCCTTTAGTGTTGGAGTTTGTGCGCGATATCAGGCATCCTCGAAAGAGTCACACTTACTTGATCTAAAACATATTATCAAATACGTGAATGGGCTCTCTCATACGGTATTTGGTATTCCTTTGATACTAATGATCGTTTTTCCGTCTATTCGGATGGCGATTGGGCCAGTGATGTAGATGGTTGTAAGAGCACTTCTGATGGGTGATTTTATTTTGGTTCTGCTCTTATCTCCTAGTTAAGAAAGAAGCAAAACTCCATCTCATTGTCCACTGTGGAGGCTGAGTACATCTCCGCCGGGAGTTGTTGCACGTAACTCTTGTGGTTGATTATGGGATTTCATAGGACACCATGACCATTTCCTGTGATAACATGAAGGCGATACACATATCCTGCAATCCAGTCCAGCATTCGCACACAAAGCACATTAGAATACGTGAACACTTTATATGACAACTAGTTGAGGAAAAAGTTGTATCCCTAAGTTACGTACCCACCGACCATCAGTTAGTCGATATTTTCACTAAACCTTTATATGCCCTTAGATTCTAGTGCCTTAGGAAGCCTTTAGGGATTTGCATAGTTGACTGATGGGTTGTTCCATGTTTAGGATAGGATGCTTTGTTATGTTCATATAAAATCATTCATGTTGCTAGATTGTATCATGTGTATATATATATTTTTTTTTAAATATAGAAAAGAACAAAAAGATTTTCTTTTTATAAAATTTTACAAAAAAGATTTTCTTATTATAAAATTTTTAGAAAAGAACAAAAAGATTTTTGTATTTTATTTACACCTTTTATGGATGAGCATTTAAGATAGCCAAGTCACAATTTCATTCCATTTATTCATGTGACTATTTGATAGTGTTTCGAGACAATATATCATGTCATCTTTGTGGTTTATAATGTTTGGAGTCATTAAGATGTAATCAAGTGTTACTTCCTACATGTTTGACTCATGATTTCCTTTATTGCACACATGCACGGATTTGTTTGATTATTGTGCTTGTCCTATCACATGGTAGTTGGGTGTTTTCACTTCAATCCTGTCCTTAAAACGAACCAAGCATGATAAAACTTGATAAGAAAGTTGTGCATGTAAAACACCATTTGGTGAGATTGTGTGGTATTTTAAAAATGGGGAGGGGATAAGAAAGATAATTATCTATCCTTTGCGCTAAATCCACCGTTAAAACGAACATAAAAAATTGAGGAATTTTATTATCCGGGGTCCAAAGAGGTTAAAAGAGCCCGGAAAAATTTAAAGGCGATAAAAAGCAATAGAAGCCAAGTATGGGCCATTCGGTTTCACCATCAATTCTCCAAATTTTGAGAATTTAGATCACCTCTGTTCAAAATATAAATTTGAGGGAGTTTGGTTGGAAAAATTAAACGGTTTTGCACGTCCTTGAAATTCTTAAAAAAGCGCCAAATAGTTTTCGACGTTATTGGTGTGGAAATCAATTTGAGCTTTGATTTGCTGATTAGATTGAGTCAATGTCTCAAATTTCCATCTTTTTACACCTAAGGAAGATGTTGAGTTCATTCTTTAGGAGTATCCGAAATTCATCGTGCACATATGTCATGTTTGTATGCATTGATTTTCCTATCGAATTTGTTCGCACCCCTTCATTTACGTTATCATTGACTTGGTTATTTTTGTGCTTTTTCATGGTGTGATTATTTGTTGTATATTTTGTTAATAAAAAAAGTTATTTTTGTGCGACATTTTCCATATTTCTGCTTCTCGTATCTATCTATTTGGGGACATCATTAAAAGGGGGAGAATGAATTATGGAGGAGAAATTTATTTGAAATTTATTTGTGTTGATTTATCAATGATTTGCTTAAGCCTAATTGATCTTTGATTAATGAACATATCATTATATTTCAAACTGTTGTGTGTCACGGGTATTTATTTTTTCTCATATGTGTAGGTACAAAGTTGATATCTATTGGATTGCACACCCTGATGAGAAAAGCTTTGGGAGTTTCTGAAGAGTTGAAAATTTGAAGATGTTGAAGTTCGATTGAAGACATATCATTTAGTAATCTCAGTTTGAGGGTTTAATGGGGATATTATCTTATATGTCATTTGTTTTACGGAGATTGCATAATTCGGATTTTTTATGTATGTATCGGCATAGACATATGGGGAGATTTGTAAGGGCATAATTTTATAAATGTCCGGGGTAAAATCTAAGATTTTTCTGTCTTCCCTAGAGCATAGTTTGGATGTTTGATATCGCTACATTCGGCTTGTCATCACGATCATCCTCGACGTCCTTATCCGAATCCATGCATCCATCATCTTCACACGTGCATCATGCTACATGCGATGTGCTGCTCAATCGTTTTTCCACAACTCCACGATGCATTATTAATAAAATGATTTATTAGAGTTGTTTATATTTGCACAGATATTTGGGAATTTTTTTTAGAAAATATTTTTTTAAAGTCTTCACCTTTCCCTCCTTTTAAGGCTTTATGTCACCTTTATAAAAGAAAAGTCAAAAGTCTTCACCTTTCCCTCATGTAACAACCCGCCTAATGGGATACCGGGCGATCACTCATATATCAAATTAAAACAGGTGTCACATATGGATCATTCTTAGCATCACTGTCGAAAATCCATTTAATTACTAATATCCTATTAGGCGAGCGTTAAAATTTTTACTTAACAACTCTTTTTAAATGACAATGATTAAAACATCCACACAGTTTTCTGCGTAAATGAAACTGAAATGAAAATGAAATAAATTAAAATAATCGAACACTCGGTTCAAATTATACAACTATATCGAATAACGTGCAAAGAATAAATAAAAACAGTTGGACCATTGGCCCGAATATTTATACAGTACCTCCTATCTAGAGTAAAAGGATGGAAGCGGCTATCAAAAACCTGCACGCATCCACAGCTGCTGCAGCTGACGTCTGACTCGAAAGAAGTGCCATCCAGGCGTCCCTGTGTCTGGACACCTATATATATATATATATAATATATAGCAAGAAAGGAAAAGTAGATAAACGGGTCAGAGCCCGAGTTTTGAAAATATTTAGCAAGTGCATAAATGCTTTATTTTTAGAAAAATAGTTTTTATCTCATATTTAAATTTGGTATCGCACTCCCATGAGATACCCCTCACCTCTCCACTAATAGTGCACTCCTATCGCATCCCTCTAAACATCCTAGTCAAGCTACCCTGCTAGACTAGTCTATCACCCAACCACTATCAACCCTAGATAGTCCAGGCAATGTACTAGGGCTAAACTTTACCCCAGTCTCAACGCTATGCCATGTTCGTGCGTGGGGTGTCTCGTAAAGCAAAATCCAAACAAGGAACCCCCCGATACACTACTACGCGGCACGGTCGATCGTTGAGATCCTCCAGTCCCTCAGTACAGAAAGATATATATAAATATATATACCATAAGAATTAATAATATAAGAGAACTAAGGATTAAACTTCTCCCCAGTCTCAACACGTTGCCATATTCGTGCGTGGGCTGTCTCGCGAAGCGAAATCCAAACAAGAAACCCCCCCGATACACTACTATGCGGCAAGGTCGATCGTCGGGATCCATTAGACCCTCGGTACTCGATTCATCCACATATATATACATTTTACCTTAATCATCCGGATCTATCTCCCGGACTGAGGATTCATATATCAAGTATTTATCAATACTTTCATTTTTCTCAAAACTTCCCATTTCCTTTTTTATACTCAGGAAATGTAAATATAAAATCCAATTCATTATCATGAATTGCTTTAACAAATCATATACTTTTAAAAGCCAATTTTATTATCGTAAAAATTCTTTTCCATTTTATATCATCCCATTTCCTTTCTTATACTCAGGAAATGTACCCAAAGCCATTTCCATTATCATGAAAATGCTTTGATCATATCATATGCTTCCACATCCCTTCTTCTATCCGGGAGTGTTACTGAAGCCAAACCTTTATCCCATTTCCCTTTTTATACTCAGGAAATGTAAAGTAAAGCCAATTTATTATCATAAATTACTTTAATAAAACTAAGACCGCCCCTCCGGGTTTCCCCACTAGACGCGCCCCTAAATGGCTATCATCTTCCAGGGCCTATCTATACAAGACAACTTGGGAACCTACCAACGTCGGGAAGCGGCCATATGCCTGTGGGAAAGTCAAGACCACACCCAGAATCTCCTAACCAGCGCAGTAAACATATATAATCGCCCATATGGCCTAGGGACTATATCCACTCTGCTCAATAGCCAGGGGGCTTCACCACAACGCGCGCAACTTCCCTTATGATAGCGATTTAGGGAGGTGTGTAATCCATAATTTATCAATTATGAAAATAATTTATCTTTCCATTTTGAAAATATTCATTTTTATATTTTCAAAATCATTTACATCATATCATATATATATACTTTAATCACATAGTATATACATATACCATATATTCCTCCTAGAATATATAAACGCCCATAATGGCCTATAGCATCTAGCGATGACCAATAATCCCAAAGATTCCCTCAATGAATCAAAATCATGCATTCATATAAGCATGATACTAAATCCAAAGTATTTTCTTACTTTAATAAGTAATACATACCTTAATCCCATCTACGGATTTAGCGGATATCCCCAAATATACTAATTCACTCTAAGTGAATTTATATATATATATATATATATATATATATATATATATATATATATATATATATATATATATATATATATATATATATATATATATTCTCAATTCACCAAGTCCTTTAGGACATAACCCTCTATAATACTCTAATTTAGAAAGTCCTTAAACTTTAAACTCAAAGAGGAGAAGTCATACTAATCTCCAAAATTTTGGGCTGAAAACAGGGTACCGGTCGACCTCGGGTTGCAAATAAGCCTACGAAACAAAGCAGTAGGCCTTTTCTCCTTGATGCGGTCGATCGGCCGTAGGGGCGCGGTCGACCGGTCACACCAGGTCCTCAACACTAATCTCCTCAAATCCTCCATCCAACAACCCGACTTCATTATCGGGGTTTCTAAACTACTACAAAAATTATCTCAAACATCTACGCAATTAATTCTAGCCGTAATTTTTCCAATTCCCGATTTGATTTCCGAGTTGATGATTTCAACCCGGAGCTGCCATCTTGAAAAAATCATATAAAATCGTAGGAAAATCAGAAAAATACGAGGCTAGCGCCCACGCGACCGTATCGAAAACATATACAACTTTCGTGTTTTGGCCAAGATCTAAATCATTTACCTTCCTATCCAAAATAGTCCCACAAGCTACGGGTTTACTATTGATTGTCTCCCCAAAATCCCAAACTCCATTTTTCTCCATTTTTGTTGTTTCTAACCTCATCCAACAATTCAATAAGCATATAATCTATGTTTTAAAACTAACACATCAATTATTTTGGGGTATTAAACCATTTCTCTTGGATTTGAACCCTAAAATCCATGAAACCTAGATTTGGGCATTTCTCCCAATTAAATTCAATCTTACATCCCATTAACATGGTTTTAATACTAGAAATCATTAAGAGTTTACATTACATTAATTTGTAAACTCACATACAATATTTGCCCAATTTATTTTAAGGGTTCTAACCCTAAAATCATGTTTATACCAAATGTGATATGAGAGGATTGCACAAAATGAAATAAAGCAAGTAAACACTTGCCCGGAGGATGAAATCCGACGACCTCGAGTCGAATCCGACGGAGTTTGGCCCGAATATCCCTTTTTCTTTCCACTTTCTTCCTTCCTCTCTCTTTTCTCTCTCTTTTCTTTCTTTCCTTTCTCTTTTTCTCCATCTCCCTCTCTTTATAAAGAAAGAAAAAGGGTTATAAAACCCCAAAACGACTCGTTTACCCAATTACGAGTTACTTTTACCTCTAAAATTACCCGAAACTCATTTTCGACAATCGAACACTCTTTTGCTACTATCATGGCCATTCCGAGAATCATGGCGCATTCGAAATTCCCATCCGAGGTATTTGACCACAAATCACTATTCCAACCCAAAATAAATAAATGCGAGTTTTCCAATTAAAAATCTTACCTCATGTCGCTTTACTCAACGAAGACATATAATTAAAAATATTTCGACCTATATAGTCCCAAAAATAATCACAACATCCTTCGAGAATCATTTAATCCTCAAAAATCCCAAAAATTACTATTTAGAGAAATTCTCCAAATTGTCAATTTATATTTAATTATGAAATTTAATCGTCTCCAAAAGGGCGGGTTGTTACATACTCCCCCCCTTACAACGGAATTTCGTCCTCGAAATTCAGGCATAACCGACACCACCAAATCCTAATACCTCAAGGCAAACGATACTAACCCAACGGTTCCCAACCACTAAAAAGAAATCACGATTACATGATAATTTGGTGCAACCTGCTCTGATACTAATTATAAAAGAAATAATCCCGAGGTGGTTTCACAAAGAAAAAAATTCTCCTTTTTCATGTTTTGCAATTTTATTTCCAAGCATACAAAACCCAATTTTAAACAAATTTTATCTCTTTATCCTAAACATACATACATACATGTGATAAAATAGATAAATCAAATAAAACACTCAAAAAAGGGAAAGTTTCAGGAAAAAACCCTTTTCGGATAAAATCTTTTATTCATTTTAAAAATCTACATGGTAGTCGGCTTACAGACTACTTGATAACCGCCACAATTATAATGCAATAATCTTCGCAAATCTCTAGTTAACAACTATGATCGTCGCAAGAATCACAAGACTGCAGTCCCCTGTTAGCCTCAACCTTCGTTTTCAATAGTGAATCCCCTCAGGTATCACAAGTCAGCCATGGATATGCCTTCTCCACAAAGGTGTATAAAATTATACAAAAAATTCTAGGTTTTAAATGAATTAACAAAACTAGATATTTAAGATGTTTGTTTGTGAATTAAATAGTGTTTTACAACACAAAAAGTGAAGAACTTTCGCAAAACTTATGCAGAAATGAATTTGGCAAAAGTCTTAAACTTTCTAAACACGAAACATGTATTTATACAAGTTTTGAGGCGCGTGCATCATTTGAACGAGAATTTAGGGTCGTTCTAATGAGATGATGATCTCATTCGAATGAGATATGATCTCACTTATAAGGACCTCCTTAAACTGTGATCCCTTGTATGAACCTCAAAAGAAAAACACATAAAATGAACTTCTAACGACATTCAATCTCATTTCTAACGACATGTATTCTCGTTTGAACGAGATTGAAAATCAAAACTATTTTTCTTTTTAAAATATAAATTTTCTGTTCATTTTTGTTAAAAAATAAACATCCCAAACATAATTTCTATAAATTAATTTAACCTATAAATTATTTTATACCTTTTATACCTTTATGGTTTGTCAAGAAGTCTTCAAACTTGTAGATACTTAAGTTCAATTCGTCTTGACGATGCATGAGAATTTTTAACAGGATATTCCAAACTAGTCTAAAACTATACTATGAACAATCCTGAAAAAATTATTCTTACAGGATTGTTACAACCCTTGCCTATCCTAGAATGGAAGTGGAAAGACATATCCATGAATTTTATAATATGTCTATCGTGAACTCGGAGAGTTGTGAATTCTATGTGGATAATACTATTTCAATTAGAAAAATCTTCACACTTTAATGCTGTAAATATGCACCCAACACAGAGTTCGTTTCCAAGATGTTCATCAAGGATGTTGTCAAACTCCAAGAAGTACTATTGACCATTATATTATACCCCGATTATAGGTTCACCTCCGAGTTTCGGAGAAGTTTTCAAAAGCTATAAGGTCGCAACTCCACTTCATCATAACCTTCCATCCTCAAACAGATGGACAAATATATTAGATGAATCAGACTCTAAAAGATATGTTAATATTAGGCGCCTTAGATTTTTGTCTAACTTGGGAAGACCGTCATCAATTAGTGGAGTTTATTAATAACAACAACTATCAGGCTAGTAGTATGATGTCTCCTTATGGAGCTAACTATAAAAGAAAATATTATAGCCCTTTTTATTAGAATAAGGTATGAGAAAGGAAAATATTGGGACCAGACTTGATAGAATAAACTTCTTCTAAAGTTATGATTATATAAGAAAGGTTTCAAAGTTTACGAAGTAGACATAAAAGTTGGGTCAACATCAGAAAAAGATATTTAACCTTTGAGGTCAGGGACCATGTCTTTCTTAAGTTCTCCCCATGAAAGAGGTTAATGATATTTGGGAAGAAATGCAAGCTCATCTCACAGTATATATATCCTTTATAAGTACTATATAAGGTCGAAAAGTTATCCTATAGACTTGACTTTCCTATAAATGAATCATGTGTACAAATGTCTCATATATACAATATCTTTATTACTTTTTAAGGTTTTATAAAGTAATCAAAAACCATCCAAGGGTATTGAATTCTGATCACAAAATAAATTAAAAAGTCTTGCTAATAAGTGCAAGTTCTTATATATTAAATGAGGAGAAAAATCTCTAAGAGCTAGACTTGAAAATATTGATTTTAAAACCAAGTAAAAAATAATTTTTCGTAGGATCGTTCAAATGAACATTACCTCATTCAAATAACCTATGAAAACTCGTTCAAACAACACAAAATGAGAGGTCGAATGACATTCTAGCGAGATGAGGAAAATGATTGGTTTGAAGATTTGTTCCAATAGTTGATATCTAACGAGATTAATAACTCCATTTGAATGATCCTTCATATTTCTTTCTAACGAAATGACTTTAGAATGAAATTTTTAATTAAAAACTTTTGGAAAATATTTTTTGTTTCAAACACTTGTAAAATACCCCTGAACATAATTTTTACACAAAATCAACCTCATATCCCTTTTACGTGATTGTAGTGATGATCTCAACCATTTGATCTTCGAATGTGTTCGATCACTGACTTGTCTTCAATTGAATCCTCTGAGTGTATACATGATGATGTAGAGTTGTAACAGAGTACGCCAAACTGAAAATATAATAATCAATTATATATTTTTCTTTTAAAAATATCCCCATATGTCTATTCCAGTACAAAATGCAAAATCAAAAAATAACCTCTAAGACAAGTTCAACTAATGTCCTTCCCAACATCGAAAAGGAAGACACTTGCGACTTTGTCTCTACTGAAAATATTCATCGTGTTGTCCATGATATCGTTATTGAGGAAAAAGACTTACACACATGAAGCAAAAAGAATAAAAAATACCTTGACACATGGAGTTTAAAGAAAACAAATATTCTGCTTAATTTTTTCTCCCCCTTTTTGTCCGAAATAGACAAAGGGTTATAAGCTAAAACTAAAAAGTCAGCATTAACAAAAACATATTTGAAATATTATCACAAATTATAGACAATTAAGCATATGCGATGAAACGTCAACAAATCAACTAGCAGTTTTTGAAAATTTTAAAATTTTTAGTAATATATATATATATATATATATATATATATATATATATATATATATATATATATATATAATTACACCTTGGAATAACATGAAAACATCTGAATCCTGAAAATGGAATGAGATTGTGTGAACTTAAATGTATGGAAAAGTCAACATATGCATACATAGCGAGGGTATACCAAGTAAAAGAGACTCCCGTAGAAAGAACTCAATTCAACTTTTTGTGAAAAAAAAGAATAAAGTGAAATTGACTATACTCATACAAAATGTCTCAAATTTTAATGCTTCTCAAATCAATAAGACCAAACTATTTAATGTTTTTTAAGGAATTTTATTTTGCGAACCCATTGATCTTCAACTTATAACTCCCTAAACTCTGAAATTTTTTAAAGGAATTATTTTCTTCAATATTAATGAAGCATCAATGAAACAAAATTGGCTTTGGCAAAACTAATTTTATGTTCCGAATACATCTTTTAGTCTCTTCCCAATGGTGGCCTTTATTTTTGAATCAAAATGGTTTTCCATAATCAAAAGGTTGAAAACTCTTTATAAAGTTACGCAGAAACAGTTCTGGCAAAATTCTTAATTAAAGTAAACACAAAATAAGTATTTATATGAAGTTTACAAATTTTGAGGCGGTGGATCATTTGAACGAATTTTGAATCTCATTCGAACGAGAACAACAACTCGTTAAAGTGAAATAAGTTTCATTAGAACGAAGAAGCCATCTCATTTGAACGAAGTTCAAACGACCTAAAATAGTATGCCCTCGTTCAATGTTCGATCGAAGTAAACTTTAAATGAGACTTTGAATAAAAATGGAAACTCGTTAGAACGAGAATATCATCGCATTTGAATGAGAGAGATGAACTTTGAAAATTTTTAAATGAAGAAAAAATTCCTCAAGTTTTAAATGAAAAAAATTATTTTCAGTTTTAATAAAAATAAACATCCCAAAATAAAATTAAGGAAAAAATTTGAACTTAATAGGATTATACCTTCATAGTGTGGAGATCCTTGAAAGTTAGAGATGATGGAGATTCGATCTTCGTGACATCTTGAGTCGAATGCTAGTGGGATATGCCAAAAACTTTGTTAGCCAAAGTTATGAGCAAATGATAGAAATAATGCTTTTATAAATCTCCCCCTTTTTGGCTATTTTGGTACAAACATAAAACCGAAATTAAAATTACAATAAAATTCCCTAAGACAAAAAAAAATATCCTAATACTGTCCCAAACCCTAGCAAACGGATATGTATGAGATAATAATAATGTCTTCTCAAATGACTTTAAATCTCCACTTATTCTTGGACTTCTCTTGAGCACTTTGTTTTCATCGAGTGTGATATGAATATGATCTTCCAAAAGTACCTACACACATGGAATGAAGAAAATACCCTATGATGAATCCGATGAAGCAAAGTAACTACCCCATGATTCATTGAGTTTGATATATATATAAAAACGCGTAAAATTCTCCCCCATAAATCAAACTCATGCAATCTCCCTCATAATTTGTTCTCCCCCTTTTATTTTGTTCGAAATAGACAAGTAATAGAAACTAAACATGAAATATAGGGAACATCCCCGAAAAGAATAAGATATCATCATAAAAACATATTAATGACAAACATGCAATGATAATCTCAAAGGCTCCACAAACTATTTTTAAATATTTTCAATTTTTTTCAAGTGAATTTTTTTTACAAATGCAACACACCACGAAGAAACACAAAAATACCCGAATCATGGAAACGAAATGTAAGGATGTGAACATATTGTATAGGTTAATCAACACAAACAATCATATCACATGTGAAAAGAGGAATGAGACACTACTAATGAATGATCTCAAAGTTTACCATAGGTGTAACAATGGATAATTTAAGTGAAATTGACTTAACCTAATCAACTAATCAAAATCGTGAATGATTTTTACATTAATAATGCCCAAAACTATGTATGCTTTATGATATTTTTGTAGGATGTGAAAACCCATTGATCTTCGACTAAACTCCCTCAAAATTTCACATTTTGAAGTATTCTCTCATACCCTTTTGAAGAAATTAACGCCTATATGTAGCGAAACATCAATGTTCTAAAAATTGGCCTCACACTTTTGTTTTTATCTTTTAATATTTTTAGCTCTTTTCTTGTGAATGGTGGCTTTTCACAAAAAGTCAACATGTCTTTCGCAGATCAATTCCATTGCATAAAATATAACACATACATCGGATAAATTACTTTATATTTTTTTCAATTCGGGCAATGGGTCTTACATGCACTGCTTTTATGATATCATTTTTTCACATTTGGTTCGTTTTAAAAGTGGGATTGAGATTAAAACACTTCAATCGACACGTGAACGGTAAGTGAAATACTCAATTATGTCCGTATTCGTGTGCATTAAAGGTGATAAGGAGTCAAACATGTAGCAAGATATCATCATATCGCATCTTAATGACTCCAAACATTATAAAGCACAAAAATGAAATGATGTCTCATACCAAAGCACTACAAAATAGTCACATGGATACGAAATGAATTGGTGACTCAAGCATCCTTAGTATTCATCCATATATGGTGAAAAAAATACAAAACGCTTTTTGTATTTTTTCAAAAATTTTATCAAGACAAAATCTTTTTGTCTTTTTCACCTTTTCTTAAAAAGGAACCAAAAATCTTTTTGTATATTTCAAAAGTTTTCAAAGAAAAAAAAAACTCTTTTTAGATTTTTTGAAAAATATATCAAAATAAAAAATATAAGTGGAATGATAATACACACTAGAAATAGGGATATATGATATGAGCATGAAAAATAGCGTATTCTAGTAAAAAGTCACAACCTTAATCATTCGGCCAAGAAGAACTCTCAAAAGGAGATGATTGCCTAAAAAATTCCTCCATCAAATCTTATGAAGTCTTGATTCAATAATCTACTTGCTCTCGAAAACTCTTAAAATATCTCATGTAATGTGCAGGAGCGTGCAAAGTAACATGTGTGGGAGTGCGTGTGGGAACTCGTGTGGTAGTGTATTTTGGAAGATGCCTATAAGACACTCTACCCAAATTAAAGCAAAATTCTCTAAGGTGACCTCTTTTCTTGCAATGGGAGAAAACATAAATGGGCTTATGTCCACCTCCCTCAAAACATCTAGGTCGATCTATCCTATGTGGAATTGTACGCCTAGGTGGGTTAGGTCGAGGGCCATATGGATCTAACACAAACTCGTGAACCATCTCGGGCGAAACATGGGAAGTTGATGTACTGTCATAACCTATTCCTAACCTCTCAACGTTACTTAAAGCGGGATCGAGGAGCATTTTTCCAACCTTATTAGATGTGTCCTCTAAAGTAACCTTGACCTCCCTGGCACGTTTGAGATCTTTCTTGAGTTGGGATACACGAGCTTCAAGTTTCTCACGACTCTCCAATGAATCTTGAAGATCCCTCGTAAGGCTAGCCATGATGTTGGGAAAATTTCTCTTTTCCCGATCTAATACGATCAACTGCTCACATAAAGAAACCTTCACCTTCTCGAATTAACTCATCGACGCCTCATACACCCTCAATACTTCCTCTCTCTCCAAATCTAACACCCTAAGATACAAATCCTTATTAATATTTTTCGTCTTTAACGTCTCAGTGTATAAATCACGAAAGGCCTTTTGCAGATCACCTTCTCCCTCACTTAAAAAACCTCACTCTCACTATCTCTTGAATGAACTAAAACATCATCTAGGTTCTCACATTTAGATATGTCCTCATCGGCGTGGGACAAACTAGACGTACTCACGTGACAAGCCATGAACGCAACTCACGATTTATGTGGTGATTATCCCCCGAAATCAATCGACTCGATGTCACTTTCGCTAAGAGTGGCTTTATTTGCAATCTCCTTTCCCTTTCTCTTTAGCTTAGTGGGACATTCATTTGCCTTGTTCCCTTTGCTCCCGCACTCACAACACCTTATATCTTCATCTTTCTCCCCACTATCCTTAACCTCGTTCTTATTTTTATTTTTCTCAATTTTTTTTATTAGAAGAATTATTTTTGGAAAATTTGGGAAACTTTTAAATTTTTTCGCAAATAAGGCTAAGTCATCAAAATCACACTCACTTTTAGATTCAAACTCACAAACTCTCTCCTTTTTCTTTTTCTTAATTTGATTCTTTAAAGCTACCCCTATATCTTTAGGTTTATTGGTTTTAGGGACCATATCTATCTCATCATTCTGAAGGTCTTTTACGTGTTCTTCTAACCTAAGAGAGTCTAAAATACCTAATGAGTTAAGCACGGTGACATTAGGAATAAAGTGTACGGAGAGTGACCTCAAAATCTTTTTCACAACTCTCATTTTCGAAATTTTCTCAGCCAAATTAAAAATTGAATTAACATTATCTAATAAATGAGCATAAAAATCATCGAATAACTCAGACTCTAACATAGTGATGGTCTCAAATTGCGTGGTCATATTCTGAAGCTTTGACACTTTTACAGTGTTGGCACCCTCGTGGGTGATCTAGAGGGTGTCTCATGCTTTCTTAGATGTAGTACACATCATGATGCGATGAAACTCGTTAGGGGTGATGGTTCTATAAATATCACTAAGTCCATGAGAATTAAAACTACTCTATTTAAATTCCTCATCAGTCGAGGAAGAAACAGGTTTAGAGACAACAACATTATCAACAGTGATCGTAGGAGGAGTCCACCCTCTTTCACAAAGTAACCAGACTCTCTCATCTATGGATTTTAAAACAGACCTCATCCTAGCCTTCTAGAAAGCATAATTGGTACCATCAAATATGGGAACTAAATTATAAAAATTCTCCATTAAAACCCAACTTTTCAAAGATCGATTTAAAAAAACGGTAATCAAAGAAATTTTTTGCAAGAAAAGATCACACAATAATTTTGTGCAACAGGCTCTAATATCAATTTGTAAAGGCGGTAAATATGCTCTCACACCACTTGTGAGAGTGGAAGGCTTTGATACCAATTTGAGAGTCCGCTTGCGATCTTAATGGATTAGTCATATAATTTAGTTTACAGCACACACAAATCTAAATTTTATCTTTTTATCGTAAACATGCATCTAAGTGACAAAACAGATAAATTAAATCATGCATTTGATAAAGGCAAATTAAGAAAAAAACCACTTTTGGGTAAAACCTTTTTTTCATTAAGCACTTTAGAGAGTTTACAAGACTATCAACTTACACACTACTTGATAATCGCCACTAGTATAATGCGCAATTCCTTCACAAATCTCTGAAGAATACGACTCCGTCCAGAGTCATCCACTCATAGCCTTCCATACTCGGTATCCATCGATTTGCCTTTGTTGTCAACAGTGAGTTCCCTTGAGAATAACAAGTTCAGCCGTGAATAAACCTCTCCACAAAGGTGTATGCAAGATACAAGCTATATGGTTTAAACTTGATTCACTCAAATATATCTTGGGGATGTGATTAGTGAATCAAAAAGTTTTTTCAAAACCAAAAGGTTGAAAACTTTTTCTAAAGGTATGTAGAAACAGTTATAGTAAAAGTTTTAACAAAAACAAATATGAAATAGGTATTTATATGACGTTTACAAATTTTGAGGTGGTGGCTCGTTAGAATGAATTTTAAAGCGAGTTTCAACGAGAACAACAACTCGTTAGAATGAAGCAAGTCTCATTATAATGAAGAAGCATCTCATTTGAACTAAGTTTAAACTACCTAAAATAGTACGACCTAGTTCGATGTTTGATAAAAGTAAACTTCAAACGAGACTTTAAACGAAAATGGAAACTTTTAGAATGAGAATCTCATCTCATTTCAAGGAAATGCACGAACATTTAAAAATTTTAAATAAAGAAAAATTGCCTCGAGTTTTTAATAAAAACTCCTGTTTCCAGCTTTAGTAAAAATAAACATCCCAAAATAAATTCAAGAAATTCATTATAACTTAATAGCATTATACCTTCATAGTGTGGAGATCCTTGTAAGGAAGAAATGTTGGATATTCGTTCTTCATGACTACTTGAGTGAAATGGTAGTGGATATGCCAAAAACTATGTTACAATAAGTTATGAGCATATAATAGAAATCATGTTCTTACAATCACTATCGCTGAGAGTGGTATTATGGACGACTTTTCCTTTGTCCTGTCCTTTAAGCCTAGTGTGACACTCATGAGCTTTGTAACCTTTAACCTCATACTTATAACACCTCTTCGATTCAACTTTCTTGAAATTTTCATGTCTCTCTTTCTTCTCATCATTCTCATTAAAAAATTTCCCCGCTTTGAAGTTTTTATTTTTCTCAAAATTTTCATTTTCCAATTTGGATGATTTTTTATTTTTGATTTTTTAGAAAATTGGACAAGTTCATATGGATTAATTTCAAAATTAGGGTTAGAAACCTTATCTTTTTTATTTATCTTTTAAATTTATTCCCTTTTATTTTTTTCTTTTAGGTTTCGAGAAACATACCTGATTCGTATGTTTGGAGATCACCTACGAGCTAATCTAGAGACATAAAAATTTTCTTAACAACTCTCACTTCTGGAATTTTCTCACCCAAAACAGGAATTCAGATTATGAGATATACGAGCCTGAAATTCATCAAAAGTATAAAATTCAATATGCATATAGTCTCAAATTGTGTGGTGAGGTTTTCAAGATTAGAACTTTAACCACATTGGTACCCTCGTGGGCGAGTTGGAGGATATCCTAAGCTTTTTTAAGCATGGTATACATCATGATCCGATGAAATTATTCGGGTATAATACCAATAGAAATAGTATTCAAACCTCGAGAGTTAAAATCACTTAATCTAAAGTAAACTTCAATCCAATCTATGACTAGATTGAGACTAATGCCATTTTCATTGGTCATAATAGGAAGAGTCCACCCATTTTGAACATAAACGAACTCGTTGATCAATTTTAGAGATGATCACATCTGAGCATTTCAATAAGCATAATTTGTTCCATCATAAAATTGTAGCCTATTGTATGAATTCTCCATATAACCACCATAACTTGTATAAATAAACTCTGATACAAATTTAAAATGATTTGCAGAGTGGTCCGGTTGTATGATCAAATATTGAATCCGTAGATTCGGCTATATACAAGAAAAAATCAATTTTATCCAATTTTATCTTGATTAATTATGTTAAAATAAACATGCAAGATGTTGAATCTAAATCAAATCAAACAAACAACAACACGAGATATAAGGAAAAAACCCTTTCAAAGACCCCTTTTTCAGCATTGTTACAACCAAGGTATTACAGAACGGCACAAATAGACTTACAAACTTAGACTCCACTCAGTATCGCAGTTATGTTTCCTTCCTTATTGATAACATATCGTGGTTCATATCTATGAACGCACCACACAAGTTCCACTTCCCTCAATGTCTACTGATCAACCTCAGGAAACTCCTTACCTATCTTTAGTAGTGAAGAATTAAATCCACAGGGATATGAACATGTAATGTGTTCGTTAAGGTTTGATAAAGTGATAAAAACACATCCAAGGGGTTTGGATTTGAAAAATCCAAGAGTTTGATCACAAAATGTGTTAAAAATTAGTGGCAAAGTAATGCCAGTTCGTATCTCTTCAACAAGAAGAAAAATATTCAAGAGATAGATTTGAAAATATTTTGTTTGAAACAAAGTTAAAAACAATTTTTCATAAGCACATTCGAACGAATAACACCTCTTTCGAACGACTATGAAAACTCGTTTAAACAATATAGAACGAGAGATCGAACAATAATCCAATAAGATGAGGAAAATAATTTGTTTGATGATTAGTTCGAATAGTCGATATCCAATGAGATCAACAACCTTGTTCAAATGACCCTTCATATCTCGCTCCAACAAGATGCCTTAAAAATATTTTTCTGATTAAAAATATTTGTTGTTTCAAACATTTATAAAAAAAACCCGAACATAATGTTTACACAATATTAACCTCATATACCTTCTTCGATTATTCTAGTGACGATCTCAACTCATTGATATTTGATTTTCGCATTCGGTCACTAACGTATTTTCAATTGAAGCTTTTAAGAATGTACATGATGATGTAAAGGTGTAACGAAATATGCTAAACTAAAAACATTATGATCAATTATAAATTTTTCTCGAACAGACCTTTGGTAAGGGTTACTTTCCATACCCACTTATTCTCCTTCATAAACCCTAAATTCTATAAAAAAAAATTATTGAGGTAAGCTCCCTATAAATTTGGGTTTCTGGGAAATGGCCACAGACTCTTACTATTTCATCATAAGTTCTTAAAATAAAGTATTTTCCTTGAATGTGATAAATTTGAGTGCTTAGATGATAAACTTATTTTTGAGATATGTATACATTTCTATGAATCTTATTAGAGTTCTATAATTTATCACTGAGAATCCAAAATATGGATCCTTTTTTTTGTACTAAAATATAATTATTTTCTAAAGATTAGTATTTCTAAATCATTTTTTAAGGTTGCATACATTGGAAATATATTATTGTGCTTCACTTTGTTTTATGCCTTATTGTACTTTTGAGGTCATGCCAACAACAATAATGAGTTGGGCCATGGAATTTTGTCTTAAGTATTGAATCCTAATTTGTGCTTGAGGTCAAATGACTAGCTCGAGAGAGATTGATCATGGGCTAGTTATGGGGCTTGAACCTTGGCAGAGATCGACCAAGGCTGTGGAGCTAACATCAGACTATAGATATCCTATTTTGGAAGTAAACATGAGAGGATTCCGCAGCCTATGGCATGACTAGATCAAGAGAAACCACAGATAAGGCCATGGAGTAATGAGGTCTATTTGATGTTAGAATAAAATATGTGGAATAAAAATAGTTAATTTAACTAAGGGACATTGTGCCATGGGGAAAATAGAGTTAGGTGTACTAATGGAGATTGAGCCTTGGGACGTACTAATGGAGATTGAGCCTTGGGACACCAGATGTATCTATTGGGCAGACTTGAGCCCCTCGATCAATATTGCTTTAATTACTTTTCCCTTCTTATTATCGCAGTTTGTCATAAATTATTCTATTTATCTCTGAATTTGTAGTTTTGTTAGTATATTGTGGGTATTAACATTGGTAAGTTAGGATGAGTACATTTGGTTTGACCTTACTGGGATATTTAAGCTTATCCATTTTATTCCTTGACTTCCTTAGGTTAACAGGTGATGGAGGGAATTTATAGGTCATGGACTTGGAAGGAGAATTCTTAGAGCTTAAAAGATATTGATGGTATCCATTTTAATATATAAGTAAATAATTTAGAAATCCAAATTGTTAGGTACTGGGGTTGCAAAGCACTAGTTTACTTTTTATTCAACCATGTTATTATTATAATGAATATGTAGAGGACTGTTGATTAGTTTTTTCTTATAATCACGCGTATTATATTATTTTGTTTATTTGAGATAAATTTGGAATGACATTAAGTAAACCATAGGAGGCCTAGGCACTTTTATAGGCCGCGATCTAATAAGTTTACCCTATATAAAACCATTTAATTTATCACCACGTGAGGTTGAATAAATAATGCCTCAACTTAATAAGGAATTGTGAAGGGTGTTATACTCCCCCACCTCTTACAAAATAAGCACACATACACATAGAGGTAATGAGAACCTCAAACAACTGATAGTATTTAACTATTTACTGTTTTTTATTCAAGTGATGATCGAGTGAGAGATAACTTCTAACGAATCTCCTATGGAGTGTTTGTTATGATTTACTGGGTGTAGGAAGTTGAGGTATGGCCGACTAAATTAAATTCAGGTCTTATAACTGCTATTATCTTCATTTCATTTTGCTTTTAGTTAACTGCTGAAGCACCTTATACTCTTGACTCACTTGAGTCTATATTGTATAAGTGCTCATCTAGTTTGGAAATAGTGACAAAATTGTGTCCCTTCCTAGAATCCAAAGAGCCGCAAAAATTGGTTTTCAATTAATTCCTCTTGCTTGATTGATCAAGGTATATTTACCAACACTCACACACATTAGTATTGCATTCATATATTACATATTTCATATAATTGAGTGTGTGTATGTTGAGTGTCTTTAAATCCCTCAAATTGATTTTTAATATTTTTGGGAATTTTATCAACTTTTAAAATAAGGTTTTTCTTAATTAAAATTTGGTTTTAAAAGTATTGGGGTCATTCTGCTATTTTGGATTATTGGTTTTTTGGCTGAAAGTTCATTAGGGTAGAAACCGAAAGCGCTAGAGACTATAAGGGGTACTGTGTAATTAATTTAGACGCGCGTGTGGTATCCAATCAAATCCCTACACCTGTCAGGCTGTAATCGAGCCATTTTGTGTTTTCTCTATGAGACATTAGCCGTGTTTAGTTCCAGCCCTTGGATTGGTTTTAATCGATGATCTGCATGCGTTCTAACTCTGTCCTGGTGAAACCATTGTAAGGACACAAAATTCCAATTGAGTCCATATTTAGTTTTGGCTCAATTCCGGACAAAAACATTTATTCATAGGATAGTATGTAATTGTAATACTCTCAAGCCTATGAAGTGTTTGTTGAAGACGTAACGGCAAAAAGTATGGCTTCAACAAATGTGCCGGTTTGCGTGCCTCGTTTCTACGTCATCAATCATAGTTCCATGCTCCCAAGGTATGAATGCAATATTATATATATAGGAGCTTGGAACAAGTTTATTGGGCGTAAGGTTTTATAAAAACTGCGTTTTGTCTTATGAAAGAATTACTTAAAACTTTAAATAAATGTTTACAAAGTTTTCTGGGCTAAAAATGAAATTTTCAAACTTTCTGGTCGTTCGTTAGATATATCGTTCGAACGAGTTTTTTCGTTCGAACCAGATGCTCTTCGAACGAACCTGCCAACGAGTTCCCACTAAGGCATACTGGTCCGTCGTTAGAAATGCGTTCGAACGAGATTGTCGTTCTAACGAGATTTCCAACGAGCTTCTAACGAGTCCATACTGGAGCGTCGTGAGAAGACTCGTTCGAACGAGATTTCGTTCGAACGAAATGTCGTTCGAACGAGCTGTCAGGCGGGAACAGTTTTTGGCAGTTTTTCACCCACTTCCCCACTTGGTTTTTAACCAACTTTTACAGACTTTAATATGTGTGGGAAGGACATTTTCCAACTTAACTTTTCCAACCTAGTTTATCTCTTAGAGAGAATTTGAGAGCAAAAATTGTTTAGGAAAATGTTCATGTTTTGAGTGAGATTTTTAGAAAAATATTTTCATCACTCTAGTGTTTACACCCAATTGAGTTTATTCCAAGTTCTATATACTTATCAATTTCTTGGAGTTTGGCACCGGTTTTCTCTACCGAATTCAAGAAGAGAAGTTTCGGGTTTTGCTTCTACCTCCCACGAAGAAAGAAGAAGTGTTCTTTTGTTGTGATTCTACCCACTTGGAGAAAGGCTCCATGCTCGGGTGGCGGTGACCATATAAAGTCCTATCGGTGGATTCTGAGACCGCGGTGGTGTTCCAAGGCTATTGGCTAGGAAGAGGTTTCTACAAGAAGAAGCGTCGAGGCTTGAGAGGGATCGAGACGTGCGTTTTAAGTCTATCTGTCTTGTAGTTCTAATTCCGTATCTAGTGGATTTGTGTCTAGGGTCGTCCGAGGTTGTTTCCCGTCTTGGCTTTTTCCTCGTACATCGCGGCGTACTGTGATTGGTTTATTTTATCTTGCATAAATAACATAGAACGCATGTTTAGACTAATTCAAGATAAAATTCGGTTTAAATTATCACACTCTATTTAATTTGGGACTTATATTAAATATTGGGTAAAGTTTATCTAATTAAAGTTATTTGCTAAAATTTGGTTTTGCCTAATTTGCTAATATTGATAAACATGACTTAGGCAAATTCTAGGACTTGGATTAATTAATTTGTTTAAATTAAATAAACTTGTTTAAGTGAATATATTAATTGATTAATTTCACTTCACTTGGTGTAATTTTAATTTCTTGTTGTTTAAAATTGAACCATCACTTTTACGCTTCCGCATCATCTCGAGTTTTACACACAAAGGAAAATACTTGCATTTACAAATTGGTATCAGAGCCAAAAACGATAAATTATTTCGTTAAAGTTCCTTAAATTTTTTGGCTAAAATGGATTTTTCTCCATTTTCAAAATTTCCTATTTTTGATGGTTCAAACTACGCGTATTGGAAAGCGCGTATGAGATCGACACTAAAATATATCGACGAGAGAGTTTGGATGTCAGTTGTTAAGGGGTGGTCCCCACCAACTTGTTTAGTTGAAAATGAACGTGTTATCAAACCCGCCGATAGATGGACTGAAAATGAGTTTAAACTTGCTAAGTTCAATTCCCGTGGTTTAAATGCCTTGTTTAGCGCTGTCACATCCGATGAATTCCGACGTATTATGACGTGTGAAACCGCTAAAGAAGCTTGGGATATTTTACAATTAACTCATGAAGGAACTAGTGTCGTTAAAGCTTCAAAACTCCAAAACCTCACCACTCAATTTGAAACTATCAAAATGAATGAAATAGAAACTTTTGATGAATTTTATGCTAGACTTTCTGATATTGTTAATTCATCTTTTAACTTGGGAGAGAAAATACCTGACGACCGTGTTGTAAAGAAAATTTTAAGGTCCCTACCCGATAGATTTATTCCAAAAGTGACCGTTTTAAATTCTTTACCCACTTTAGCCTCTACGAAATTAGAAGAGCTTGTAGGTGATTTACAAACC
The DNA here is from genome assembly GCA_949130495.1 of Sambucus nigra. NCBI lineage: Eukaryota > Viridiplantae > Streptophyta > Magnoliopsida > Dipsacales > Adoxaceae > Sambucus > Sambucus nigra. The sequence goes on along the minus strand of OX422209.1, from coordinate 159,683,495 downwards.
TACGAACTAGATATGTTTCCATCTAAAACTGAAAAGAAAATTGAAAAGGGCATTGCTTTAAAAGCCCGAAAAGAGGTCAAACAAGTAGTAGAGAGCGGTAGTGATAGTGACTCGGAAGACATGGCTTTATTTGCTCGCAAATTTAGAAAATTTCTTAAAATTAACAAAGATAAATTAAAAAATGATTTTATGAAATTTGAACATGACAAGAACGAGAAGATTTCTAAAGCGGAGAAGATTCCTAAAGCCGAAAAGATCCCTAAACCTAGTAATGAAAATTTAGATAGGGACGAGTCTAATAAGTGTTTTGGTTGTGAAGGTTATGGCCATAGGGCTTATGAGTGCCCCACTAAACTAAGGAAAGAGGGTAAGAGACCCATTTCATATAATGCAACCCTTAGTGATAGTGATAAGGAAGAGAAGCCCGATTCCCCTACTAAGAAATTTTTTTTGGCTTTTATTTCTAGTCATGTGAGTGATAGTGAGAACTCATCGATTGATGAAACCTTAACTCATGACACTTCCAAGGTCATAGTTTATGATTCTCTTGTTTTTTATGATAGTGAGAGTGGAGAAGAAAGAGAGAGTGAAAATGAAGAAGAGGTCAGTGTGAGTGAACTTCAAAATTCTTTTCAAGAACTTTATAAAGAATCTATTAAATTGAAAAGAGCTAATTTGAAGTTAGAAGCTAGTTTAAGAGAGAGTGTCAAGGTCGTTGATGATAATGATTTAATAGAAGACCTTAGGACACATGTGAAGACTCTTCAAGAGAAGCTTTATTATGTAGAAGACGAGAGAGATAGCATAAGAGGTTTAATGGAATCCTTGAAAAAGGAGCTTCTTGCTTTTGAACAGCGATATGTTTTATTAGAGTCTAACATTTTAGAATTGCAAAATAAATTAAAAGACTCTAGTTATGTCAAATTTGATTTGGAGTGTCGTTCGGAAAAATTAGATAAAATCTTAGGAACGGTTCAAATTAAAAATGACACTTGTGGTTTAGGCTTCAATACTTGTAATGAGTTTACTCATAATGCCCAAACCAATGTTTTAGGAGAATCTACTAGGAATACATTTAAAGATGACTCCTTAAGTAAATCTTTTCGACATGTTCTCACTTGTACACATTGTGGTCGACATGGTCATCTTAGGAAATTTTGTTTTGATCTTAAACGAATTCCTAGAAAACCCCATAGTAAAGTAACCACGGTAGTTAAAGTTCCAATACCCCAAGATAATCATTCTTCATTAATTTGGGTTAGGAAATCCGACTTGGTTGCCTTGCAAAATAAGGTTTTTGATTCTCATTTACTTTCACATGCTTCCTCCCTTTCTAAATCTAAAGGATGAATGTGTTAGTCTTTGCATACTTTAGCTTTTGTACTTCATGCTATATTCACATGCTAAATGTATGCTTGTTTTAGTCATTTTCTAGTCATTGCCTTATTTCATATCACATCCTAGAAATTATGACTTGTTTATCTTTTGTATTATATTTCTCTCATTTTGTTTGCATTAAATGAAAAATACAAAAAGATTTTTGTTTATCATTTGTGTTTTATTTATTTCGTTTAAGCGTAATGAAAAAAAATACAAATGATTTTTTGTTTTTCCTTTTGAGTAAATATTTATTTGTGATTAAAAATGTTAAAAACTCAAAAAGATTTTTTTGTGTGTGTATTTTTGTTTGACACACTTTATGTGGAATATATCTGTGTTTGAATCCCATCTTTTCCGCTACCACGTGGCTAGAACTTTTGGTTTAGATTTTTAATCCTTAAAAATGTTCTTTACCATGTTTTATATGGAGTAGTTGGCTTTTGTATCGTTTAAATGGATTCTATTTTTATATGCCTCTATTCACACATGCACGAGCTTTTTGAAATCTAAATGTCACATGTTATATTTGACCTTTTTGAGGTGTTCTCCTACCAATCTAGTCATCTACATATCTATGACGTAGGAGGACTAGTGCATGTCAAAATCCGTTGCATGTGAGATTTGTGTGAAACTTGAAAAACATGATAAATATAAATGTGCACGGGGAAGGGCTCCGAAAGGATTAATTAAATCCTTTGCGATAGTAAGCCACCATTTATTGGATCTAAAAGAAATACGTGATCCAAAGGCCTAAAAACAGAATATTTTGCATTAAAAAGAAAACAATTGCCAAGGCCTATGTTTGTTTGATATATTATTCAAAAGCAAAAGAATATATATGCTTATTGAGGGAGAATTGGATGGTATATCAACGGTTTGCACAATGTCCGTTTATCCTAGTTGTCTTTAATGTCATGACTCTATTTGGTTTGTAGAATCATCATCATGCTAGGCTTGTATGCATCGTGTATGTTTGTTCATTGAGTTCAATCTTCATACTGTCACATGAGGTTATATTTAAATGTGATAAAGTTTGCAATCAACTGAGAACTCCGTGAATGTTTATTAAGTGTTTGGGTCTAAATTTAATTGTTGCTAGTTCACACCCCTACACTTCCGTTTCCATATGACACATTTTTTCCATACGAGTGTGAAAACTTATTGTATTTTGTGTTATATGTGTGTTTCTATCTATATATATATATATATGATATTTTGTGTTATATGTGTGTTTTTATCATATATATATATATGATAAAGAACTAATATATATGATATTTGTTTGTCTTTGCCTTGCTTTTATTGCCCATATGCTTTCATGTATTATCACTTTAAGCTTCAACATGCTGTTTATTAGTTCTTTATCCTTTGCCTATTCCTGAACAAAAGGTGGAGAAATGATAGGGGGAGTAATGGTATCTAATCCTATTATTATCGTATCTTAGTTTGGGGGAGATTTATCTTAGGGGGAGACGTCTTTCTAAGTACGTCAGTTGTTTGATAAAGGGGAGGAGAATTAATTTAGTGGGAGTAATTACTTAAGTGTATTTTATATTTTGATATTCCCTATGCATTTGATGAGTTTGCTTAAGTGTGCAGGAATTATTCTAAAGCGGCATCTTTCAATGGCAAAGCGTTTGATCCTTGGGTTGAGTCAAGTTTGGGTGGGTTATGTTTTGAGTCTAGTGAGCTTGACGGCCCTTTAGGATTTTTGTTTGGTTTTTGTCCCGGAATAGCCAAAGGGGGAGATTTGTAAGGACACAAATTTCCAATTGAGTCCATATTTAGTTTTGGCTCAATTGCGGACAAAAATATTTATTCATAGGATAGTATGTAATTGTAATACTCTCAAGCCTATGAAGTGTTTGTTGAAGACGTAGCGACAAAAAGTATAGCTTCATCAAATGTGCCGGTTTGCGTGCCTCGTTTCTACGTCATCAATCATAGTTCCATGCTCCCAAGGTATGAATGGAATATTATATATATAGGAGCTTGGAACAAGTTTATTGGATGTAAGGTTTTATAAAAACTGCGTTTTGTCTTATGAAAGAATTACTTAAAACTTTAAATAAATGTTTATAAAGTTTTCTAGGCTAAAAATGAAATTTTCAAACTTTCTGGTCGTTCGTTAGATATGTGGTTCGAACGAGTTTTTTCGTTCGAACCAGATGCTCTTCGAACGAACCTGCCAACGAGTTCCCACTAAGGCATACTGGTTCGTCGTTAGAAATGTCGTTCGAACGAGATTGTCGTTCTAACGAGATTTCCAACGAGCTTCTAACGAGTCCATACTGGAGCGTCGTGAGAAGGCTCGTTCGAACGAGATTTCGTTCGAACGAAATGTCGTTCGAACGAGCTGTCAGGCGGGAACAGTTTTTGGCAGTTTTTCACCCACTTCCCCACTTGGTTTTTAACCAACTTTTACAGACTTTAATATGTGCGGGAAGGACATTTTCCAACTTAACTTTTCCAACCTAGTTTATCTCTTAGAGAGAATTTGAGAGCAAAAATTGTTTAGGAAAATGTTCATGTTTTGAGTGAGATTTTTAGAAAAATATTTTCATCACTCTAGTGTTTACACCCAATTGAGTTTATTCCAAGTTCTATGTACTTATCAATTGCTTGGAGTTTGGCACCGGTTTTCTCTACCGAATTCAAGAAGAGAAGTTTCGGTTTTTGCTTCTACCTCCCACGAAGAAAGAAGAAGTGTTCTTTTGTTGTGATTCTACCCACTTGGAGAAAGGCTCCATGCTCGGGTGACGGTGACCATATAAAGTCCTATCGGTGGATTCCGAGACCGTGGTGGTGTTCCAAGGTTATTCGCTAGGAAGAGGTTTCTACAAGAAGAAACGTCGAGGCTTGAGAGGGATCGAGTCGTGTGTTGTAAGTCTATCTGTCTTGTAATTGTAATTCTGTATCTAGTGGATTTGTGGCTAGGGCCATCCGAGGTTGTTTCCCGTCTTGGATTTTTCCTCGTACATCGCGGCGTAGTGTGATTGGTTTATTTTATCTTGCATAAATAATATAGAACGCATGTTTAGACTAATTCAAGATAAAATTCGGTTTAAATTATCACACTCTATTTAATTTGGGACTTATATTAAATATTAGGTAAAGTTTATTTAATTAAAGTCATTTGCTAAAATTTGGTTTCGCCTAATTTTCTAATATTGATAAACATGACTTAGGCAAATTCTAGGACTTGGATTAATTAATTTGTTTAAATTAAATAAACTTGTTTAAGTGAATATATTAATTGATTAATTTCACTTCACTTGGTGTAATTTTAATTTCTTGTTGTTTAAAATTTAACCATCACTTTTACGCTTCCGCATCATCTCGAGTTTTACATACAAAGGAAGTTACTTACGTTTACAACCATCTTAAGCCATTCAGAAGCATTTTAACCACCGCCTCTTTTAAAACCCTTGGATCGAAGTCAATCCTCCTAGACTAAATTGTAGCCATTGATTTTGAACTGAGTTCTCGAATCTTCTCAGCCTCCTATAAAAGGAGCCTTACCCTCAGTCATATGAGACTTTGCCACTTCGTTTATTCGAGTGAGAGATGAGAGAAGAGAGAAGAGAGAAGAGAGAAGAGAGAAAAGAGAGAGAGAGAGAGAGAGAGAGAGAGAGAGAGAGAGAGAGAGAGAGAGAGAGGGGGAGAGAGAGAGAAACCAGAGTTACAAAACCCTAACCCAAAATCGTCCAAAACATTTCTCAAACCAAAACCTCTTTTAAAAACCAGTTTATACCAAACACAACCTTGAGTGATTGAGAGTTTTTTTAGTGTTGGTTTGTTAGTTTTTGATGATGTAACCTCTTCGTTCTCAGATCTTGTTTTCAACTTAAACATTTAATTAGATCTGTGTTTCTACTTTTATAGAAAACTTAGATCTAGTCGTTACATGTTATATTACCCATAGATCTGCATATATAGTTTCTCATCTTGAGAAAACTTTTGTTGATTTGTTTATGTAAATGTTTTTAACTTCAAAATCAACAAAATCATTTTCTGTTTCTAGTTCTTTTGAAACAAGACCTTTGACCTAGTTAAGAATCGCACTTGGTGGTTTTCAATCTCAAAAATATTTTCAAAACTCTGAGATTGATTAAGATCTTGAAACGTCTTCCGAGCAAGATAACCATGGATTCTGGGATTATAATAAATGTCAAATAAGGTTTAAGTTTTTTAAGAAGAGAGAGATAAAAAATCACAACATATAGATCTTATATGTAATTTGATAGGATTGTTTGTATAAATAAGTGTGTGTGTGTGTGTGTGTGTGCATGCATGTGTTAGAAAGCGCCTTCACAAACACTATCACCCTACCACACTAAAAGTGTTGGTAATAAGATCTCAAGAACAAGAGTCGATGTAAAGAACTTGAACAAATTGGAAGTTAGCAAACTGGAGAACAACAACAACAAACAGATTTGCAGAGAAGTTATAAGGACACCAGTGGGTACATTCGTAAACTTGTATAGGTCTGATTTGTGTGCATGCGTGTTTTATAGTTTGTAACTGTTATAATTTGTTTTAGTGAAATTTTTGGTTTACTCTGTAGAGGGAGTCGTGGATGATTCCTCAGTTGGGTGAGGTTTTACCATGTAAAAAATCCCTTGTTCTTAATCTTTCTACATCTCCTAATCTAATTATTATGGTTGTACTGAGTTTAAGTTTTTAAACAAATTTGTAAACATGTTAACCAATCTTGAACAGATCTCGTACATATTTTGTTAAACACATCTTGTGATTAACTTAATTTTATTTTAAGAAAAGAGTTTCTTCAAAAAACAGTTCGGAGTTACTAAAATCGTTTAATTTTATATTAAACGACTTTAGTAATAGTATTTCAATTGGTATCAGAGCTTTGTAAACTTATTTTAAAAAGATCTTGTGTTTCTGAAATTTTTTTCTGAAAATCAAACATGGACGTGAAAAATGAAAGATTTGGTAGTTTGACCAGACATCCTCTCTTTGATGGAACCAATTTTGCTTACTGGAAAGTAAGGATGATGGCTTTCATTCAAGGAACCTTGGGAGATGATGTATGGGACATTGTTAAAAATGGATACATTTATCCTACTAACCCAGCCACTGAAGGAAGTAATGAGAGGGTTAAGAAAGTGTTAAGTGAGTTCACACAAGAAGCGAAGCAAGTTTCTCGCAACAATAACAATGGAAAGAATGCCATATTCATGTCCATAAATGAAAATGAATTCAAAAGGATCTCATCCAGTACCACTTCTAAGGAAGCTTCTGAAACTTTGGTTACTGCTCATGAAGGTGACACTAGAGTTAAGGCTGCTAAAACACAAATGCCCATTCAACAGGATAACTCTTTAATTATGTCTGACTCTGAGTCATTTGATGACTTTTATATGAATTTGACAGATATTATGACCAAACTTCATGCTAATGGGATAACATATGACAGACATGAAATTGTATCTAAAATTCTAAGATCATTACCACGGAAATTTGATAATAAAAGATATGCTATTGAGGAAATGAGTGACTAAAATCTCACCCCGGAATTACTCAGTAGTAAACTACGAACTGTGGAAATGGAATTAGAATTTAAGAAACAATTGACCCAGTCCCATAGGAAACAGACAATTTCTAATCTAAGTTTTTCTTTTAAGCTAATTAAGCTTGAGCCTAACATTCCCAATTATGACTCTGATGAGGAATGTGACATAGAGAGTTTGGACAATCAGATTGCCTTGATGTCAAAACAGTTTAAGAAAATTATAAAGTTTAGAAACAATATGGCAAATAAATAAGGCAAGTCCAATTATCCATCTCACTCTAATCACAAACCTCATGAGAAAGGTCAAGACAAACATCACAAGGACATTCATACTATACCTAACAAAGATCTTAAGAAGATTGAATGCTTTAGATGTGGAAAACTAGGACATATAGCACAAGACTGTAGAGTTAACTTGAACACTCATAATAATCATAGCAGGGCCAATATTTGAAAGACATGGGAGGATTCAAGCGACTCAGAAAATAAGGAACATGAGTCATCTGATGTTTTGGATCCTTGCATGTATTTATTTACCAAGATTGTCTATAATGATGATATGTCTGTGCCTGTTAGTGAGGATGAATTTAGTAATTCTACTTCTGTAGTTATGAATTATGCTGTTACTGGTCTAGATGCTTTACTTTCTAAGAACATTGTTATCTCTACCACGGGGTGTGTGAGTTAAAGGTAAAGCGGTAATGACGATGTCAGTGGGTGTGTGAGTCTAAGAATTGAAGCCTTAGGGGTCACCTCACACACCTCACTTAGTGACTCGGACACTGAAGACCTTCCTGATATTCGCACATTTTATGCGAAAACTCTCAAGAAAAGCACTAGGCTAGAAAAAATAGTGAAATATCTCACTAAGAAACTAGAAGGTCTAAGTCTAATGGTCAAACTTAATGCTGAAGAGTATACTACCCAATGTCTTACTCATGAAAATGAAATCAAAATGTTTGATCAAAAACTGAAAATTTTGACTGAAACAAATGAAACTCTGGAGAAAAAAATACAAAGGGACATTATTAGAATTGGAACAAACAAAACAGAAGACAACAACAGTTTTCAAAAAAATTACAAAATTTGAAAATAACTCAAACTGCTTTGATGGTTTTGTTGCTGATTCTAAAACCAATTCTGATAATCGAACTGGAACAGGGTTTTTCCCCAATTTAAATACACAAACAAAATCTTTTGAATCTATCAAGTTTGTGTCAGGAGGCAAAAGACCTATTGAAACTTGCCAATACTTTCATTCTCTAAAAACTGAGTTTGATTCAAAACATCAAAAGTTTGATATTGGGAAACCAAGTTACTCTAAACATGAAAGTTCACCTAAGGCTAAATATACCTGCCCCTCAATTAGGAAGAGTGACTCTACCTTTAAAACTATTCTATCTAAGAATAGGGTTCAACACCAAAATTCCTTAAAGCCTATGTTTAGAGACTTTCCTAAGGAGACACCAACTTCGAACAATCTTTATTGCTCCTACTGCGATATATAAGGTCATTCTTTTGATGGATGATATGCTAGAAGATTAGTTAAACCTGTCTGTAACCCTCCTATTTATCGAAACTTTAACTATTCTAGGAGAAGATGTAACAATTATGTTCTGCCTAGACAACCAGATAAAAACTCCAACAATAGGAAAAGAAATACCAAACCTAAAAGAACATTTTTTAGAGGGATTCCTAAACATTTTCCTAAACCAAATGCTCATGTGTTTCATAAAATTCAAAATCATGCGCAAAATATTTTTCAACAAAAAACGAATGCTCGCAAATTTTATCAAATGAGATCAAATAAGCGTAAAATGAAAACAAGAGCAATTTGGGTTAGAAAAGATGATCTATTACCTCAGATGAAGTGTAACATTGTTATTACTGCTTTAAAAGCTGAACACACATCTTCTGGTTGGTATTTGGATTCTGGATATTCAAAAAACATGACTCGTGATGATACAAAACTCTTAAACAAAACCAGCTTTGCTGGAGGAAAAGTTATTTTTGGCGATGGAGTATCATCTCAAATCATAGGTAAAGGAACTCTCTAAGAAAAGGGACTACTTGTTCTTAAAAATGTTCTTCTAGTCAAAGGTCTTAAGGTTAATTTACTTAGTATCTCGTAATTTTGTGACTCAGATCATACTATTACTTTTTCAAAGAATAATTGCAAAATTTTAAATGAAAAGGGGGAGTGAAGAATTACAGGATTCAAGACTCCTGACAATTGCTATACTGTCATGAATAGTTCTGAAATCTGTAATGTTGCTAGAATGGATGACAATGAGATATGGCATAACATAATGGGTCACATAAATTATGATAATCTTAGTAGTTTGTCTTCTCAAGAAATAGTTAGAGGAATTCCAAAAATCAAACCCATTTCTAATATTGTTTGTGGTTCCTGTCAGGAAGGAAAAATTGTTAAGGCACCTTATAAGAAAGTCAAAGATATCCTTACCTCTAACCCCTTGGAGCTCATCCATATGGACCTAATGGTTCCCTCCCAAACTGTTAGTCTCTGTGGACACAGTTACATTCTTGTGATGGTTGATGAATTCACTAGATTTACTTGGGTAGCCTTCTAGAAACAAAAGTCTGACACTTTTCAAACTTTTTTAAAAATACTTATTCGGATTGAAAATGAGAAGGACACCCAAGTTAATAGAATTCGTAGTGATAGAGGTGGAGAATTTAAAGACACATGTATAATAAAGTATTGTGACTATAATGGTTACAAACATGAGTTTAGTGCTCCTAAGACTCCTCAACAAAATGGTATAGCGAAAAGAAAGAATCGTTCCCTTCAAGAGATGGCACGTGTTATGTTACATGCCAAATGTTTACCTACATATTTTTGGGTATAATCTATTCGTACTGCGTGTCACATTATCAATAGGGTCTATCTTAGAAAGAATTCTAAGCAAACTCCATACGAACTTTGGTATAGGAAAAAACCCAATCTTAAGTACCTTAGAACCTTTGGTAGTATTTGTTATGTCTGTAAAGACAGAGAACACTTATCCAAATTTGAGAAAGATATTTTTCTAGGATACTCGCCTAATAGTAGAGCCTATCGTGTTTATAATCTTCACACTAAGACCATGATGGAATCCATAAATGTAATTGTAAGTGACACTACCGTAGATAGTAAGACTGGAGAATTAACTATTGTGGAAGAGACTGCAAATACTTTAGAAAATGGCTCTCCAGAAATAGATGATTCCTTACCAATTGAGACACCTGAAGTACCTAACTGGGTTTCTAAAGACCATCCCATAGATAACGTTTTTGGTAATCCTAGTGAGCCTATGCGTACAAGATCTCAATTAAGAAATTATGCTCATTATGCATGTTTTGTCTCCCTTATGGAACCAAAGAATGTAAATGAGGCATTGAATGACCCTCACTGGATTTCTGCCATGCAGGAAGAACTTCTTCAATTTTTCATTCATGATGTTTGGTATCTTGTACCTAGGCCTAATCACAAAAAGGTTATTGGCACACGTTGAATATTTAAAAATAAATCTGATGAAAGTGGGATAATCATTAGAAACAAAGCTAGATTAGTTGCTCAAGGATATTCTCAAATTGAAGGAATAGATTTTAACGAGACTTTTGCTCCTGTTACTCATTTAGAATCTGTTCGTATTCTCTTTGCCATAACTTTATACTTGCACTTTACACTTTACCAAATGGATGTCAAATTTTCATTCCTTAATGGAATATTGACTGAGGAGACCTATGTAGAACAACCAAAAGGGTTCATTGACCCTCAATATCCAAATCATGTATTTCATCTTAAAAAGGCTTTGTATGGCCTAAAATAAGCGCTTCGATCCTGGTATGAGCGCCTTTCCAATTTTCTCTTAGATAAAGGTTTTAAGAGAGGTGGAAATGATCAAACCATATTTGTCAAACATTTTGACAAACACATTATCATAGCTCAAGTTTATGTTGACGATATCATTTTTGGATCAACTTCTCCCTTAGAAGTTAAATCTTTTTCTGAAATTATGCGTAAAGAATTTCAAATGTCTCTTATGGGGGAGTTGAAATTCTTCTTGGGTCTTCAAGTCAAACAAAATTAAGAAGGACTATTTGTTTTTCAATCTAAATACGCATTAAAGATTGTCAAAAATTTCGGCCTTGAAAGTACTAAAGATGCTAAAACCCCTATGAGTACTATGGTCAAACTATCTAAAGATGAAACTGGAAAATCTATAGATACAACTATATATCATAGTATGATAGGAACCTTGCTATACCTTATCGCCTCGCATCCTGATATAATGTATGATGTTTGTGTATGTGCTCGTTATCAAAACAACCCTAAAGAGACCCATCTATCTTCTGTTAAAAGGATTATTAAATATGTAAAAGGAAATCTGAACCTAAGACTCTGGTACACTAGTGATACACCTAGCACTATAATTGGGTACACTGATGCTGATTGGGCTGGGTGTACTGATGATAGTAAAATCACATCAGGATCATGTTACTATATAGGTAATAATCTGGTAGGATGGAGTAGTAAGAAAAAAGCTGCACTTCTCTATCAACAGCTGAATCTGAATACATAGCCGCTGGAAGCTGCTGTGCTCACTTACTTTGGCTTAAACAAATGCTAAGTGATTATGGTATTAAATAAAAAAAATTGCATCTCTATTGTGATAATCAAAGTGCGATCAATATCTCTAAAAATCCTGTTTAAGACTCGCGAACAAAACAAATAAAAATAAGACATCACTTTATACGCGAATTGGTTGAAACTAAGGAATTAGAAATTAATTATCTTCCTACTGATTTGCAACTCGCAAATATATTTACAAAACCTTTGGATTTCAATAGATTTATTTATTTCAATAGATTTATTTCAATAGAGTCGACGTAATGAACTGGAACAAATTGGACGTTATCAAACTGGAGAACAACATCAACAAACAGAACTGCAGAGAAGTTATAAGGACACTGGTGGGTACATTCCTGAACTTGTGTAGGAATGACTTATGTGCATGTGTCTTATATAGTTTATAACTATTATAATTGGTTTTAGTGAAATTTTTGGTTTACTTCCTAGAGGGAGTCATGGATGTTTCCTCAGTTGGGTGAGATTTTACCATGTAAAAAATCCCTTGTTCTTAATCTTTCTACATCTCCTCATCTAATTCTCATGGTTGTGTTGAGTTTAAGTTTTTAAACTAATTTGCTAAACCTGTTAACCAATATTGAACATATCTCGTACATATTTTGTTAAACACATCTTGTGATTAAGTAGATTTGATTTTAAGAAAAGAGTTTCTTCAAAAAACATTTCGGAGTTACTTAAATAGTTTAATTTTATATTAAACAGCTTTAGTAGCAGTATTTCAACTGTATCCTCAAATATTCGGATGTAAGGTAATTAGTTAGATCGACTTTCTATTAATTTCAAGTTTTAAAAATTTCACTTTTTGTGGAAAAAACATAGCCTTGTTTTCTTTGCCTAAATTATGAGTTTAACTCCACGATACCGTAGTTTGAGCCACTCTTAAAGGGATGGAGTGAAATCTCAAAATTTCAAAGGATTAGAATTATGGATTTTTTTTATTTATCTTTAGATATATTCTATAATAGATAAATAAATTATTTTCAAATCCATTTTTCATTTTCCTCTTTATAAATTGAAATTCCCCATTGGCACCAATTCTTAATTCACTCTCACCGGTGGCTATCTCTCCCTCAACCTCGTTGGTGATTTTCTTTTCCTCACAGTCATCAGTAATATTCCACCTCTATCTCCCTCACTCACACACACATGGAAACACCCCCCCCCCCCATGTAAACACACACATGCACACAGATAAAATCAATATGAGTTCATGTGTATATATTGAAATTTTGAACTTTTCTTTAATTGATTTATGTTTGAACTTTTCATAAGAATATTTTATTAAAATTATATATTCAACAATTATTACATCCAACTATTGTATATGAACGTTTTTTAAAATTAATTTGGTATTCTTCATTTATTAATCTGTATTGTTCATTTTTGTGTACAAATGATAACATCGATTTGAGAATTTTCTTATATGGTATTGTTTTAAGAAGTTAATGAGGACTTTTTTTATATGGTAATTTTTTGTTTATCTAATTTTGTACTTCTCCATAAAATCAATGTGTATGTATTGATACCAATGTTTAAGTAAATTTTATATGAAATTTGATTACGGGTATCAACTTACGTGAAATGTGAGGACTTGGGTTCATCGAAAAAGGTTTTTGATGGTATTGATTTGAGTTTTGTAATTGTTGTTTCGTGGAATTATATGATTGCAGGGTACGCGTATGTTGCGTACACAGACACAGACACATACATATATATATATATATATATATATATATATATATATATATATATATATATATAGAGAGAGAGAGAGAGAGAGAGAGAGAGCTAGGCTCCTATGTATCACGCTTCCTGTATCACCCATACATCACACCTAGTTCTATGCCCTAATTTTTTTTTCATTTTTTTTATTTTACCCATGGAGTTAACCTTCTAATCAACACATCTTCAAAAAATTAGGTCAAAATACAATTTTGAGCTATTTTTTGAAAATCCAACAAAAAACTACTGAAAACACCTTATTTATTAGGGTTTGCACCAACAGAATTTTGTGAATTTTTTAAAAATAGCTAGGAAATGTATTTTGAGCTAATTTTTTGAACATGTATTGATTGAAAAGGTTAGTTTCAATAGAAATTCGGAAAAAATATATCTTAGGACCTAGAACTAGGTGTGATGTATAGAGTGTGATATAGGAGAGCCTTCCTCTCTCTCTCTCTCTCTCTCTCTCTCTCTCTATATATATATATATATATATATATATATACACACAAATTTTTTTATTGTGATACAAAACAATCTTAGGTACTAAAAATGTCGTCAATGAATCCATCAAGTCGAACCATCAACCTGCAACTTATGTTCAAATAGATGAATTACGAATGCGATGGGTGGTCAGATGCTAAAGTGACATGTTCCAATAAGAATAATGACATAGGATAGGTCTACCACTAACTTACCAGATTCAGTAAATGACATGGATATAAAACACCCGAGTACAATGGACTTCCTAGTGGAATGATTTCCACTTCATCAATGAATTCAACATATGGAAAAATAGAGTCCTCCAACAGTGTTATCCCCAAAAATGATAGTAATTTGAATGGACTTAGTGTTATTCTCGATGGAATTTACGAAAAGAATATACTAATGGTGAAGAGTCTCCAATATGTTTAACCCAAGTTGTATGTTTATCTTGTTTTGAGGTTGTTTATGTAAAAGTGAGAAGCACTCATGTTTGATGGAATGCATTTATAATTACATGTTTTTGAATGTTTTCTAATTCACTATTTAGAATGGTATTTAGAATGAAATAGTTTTTTGAATGTTTAGTAATTCACTATTTAAAACGAGATGCACTGGTTTGGAATTTTCTTCGGTTTGGTAATCATATATGTATTGAAATTTATTTGGTTTGGAACTGAGATGCAATGATGTGATCAAAATGTAGTTTGGTTTAAATGTAAACTGATATATATATTTGTTATGTAGTGTGGGACTGATGTATAAATTGAGCTGAAACTCATATATAAACTAAAATGAATTAGACTCGTTTTATATATTAACCGAGCTGATTTGAGACTGAGCTGATTTAAATTGAGTTCAATTATTTGTTCATGTTTGTTGTAGCTATGGCAAAGAGCAGGAAGAACATTCTATTCTAACCTCCAAAACCCACGAATCTAACTAAAGTAAACTCCTCGTCATCACAACTAGGGACTCCCACTAAAAAGGGCCCAAAAAATAGCTAAAGTACTAGGGAGGGAAAAAAGAACCGATTTTTTTTTACTTAAATGCGGACAGTTCAGATTTACTTTATTTTTTATGGGTTAATAGTTAGTCAATTTGTTTTGTGTTATTATTTATTTATTTATGAATTATTTTGTGGCTTAATAATTAGTTAATTTGGGTTGAGTAATTTGATGGCTTAATATTTATTTGTGGAAATATATATAGGCTTGAAAACATGTACAATTAGTTTGGGGATTCAGAAAATTTTATTTTATTTTATATTTTGTAAACATGGTCACCTTTCCAAGACGTGACCACTATGGTGACCAAAATAAAAAAATCAATATATGATCATAGTTAAAAACTGTGACCATATATATTTTTTGTCACCCATTTTAGTCATGGCTCAGAACCATGACTATTAGAACCCCCCCCCCCCCCCCCCCCCCTTGTGGTAATGATTTGGGATGGTCTTACCATATTTATTGAGTATCTCATGACCAGAAGAGAACTAAATGAAACCATTCAATAATAAGTGAAAGTGCGCAACCCCGACCGAACATACACCAATGAAGGACCTCGGTTTAGTAGAGACGTCGGCCTCCTTTACACCTAGAAGGACCGATCAATGCCAGTAACGCTAGTTGATAGATTATGACTTTAGTAATACTGTTAAAGGCTCACCAATTCTATGTTCATAGCATCGCAGACAACCAACATGTGCAGGAAAGTTCCCTAATGCGTAAAACATTAAACTATTACATATGTTGCAGGTGCTGTGATACCCCGCCCAATTAAATATCGGGTGATCAGTCCTTTATTAAATTTAAAATAGAATGTTCAGATGGTTCATTTTTAGCATCACTGTTGAAAACATTTAACCAATATATTCACCTAATAAATAATTAAGCTAGTGTCAAAATATTTTCCATTTTAAGTACATAAAATTGATTTCATAAAATTTCCAATTATTAAACCATAAACCATTTCTAAACACTTGAATAAAATACTGGATACGAATCAAATGAAAAATAAATAAGTCTGGAAGAAACATTCCAGTCCAAGTCTTAAACCAATAAACTACTAAATTTGAATCCAACTAAATAACTAAATGCTGAAAACAAAGAAGTGCAATATCTCCAATGAAATAACCGAGAAGGGGCGAAACGTGCCCTAAATGAAAGTCTAAAAATAACTGAATGAAATGAGAGTAGAGGCATCTAAGAATGAGGAATTGCAGCTCCCACAACTTCTACAACACGTCAAATAATCAAATCGCTTAAGTCTGGTGTCCCTGTGGCTGGACACCTCGTATATATATATAGCAAAAGAGAAAAGAATTGCAAGAAATGGGTCAGAGCCCGAGTTGTAAAGATATTTATTTTAGCAAGTATTTAAAATTTACAATAAAGTAAGTATTAAGTGCATGTTAGTTCAAACTCTCAAATCTCACCGCTCAACTATTGTGCAAGCCTACCGTACATCTAATCCAACCTAGCCTCCTATAACACTTCTAACTAGGTATGACTTATACTTCTAGTTATACCTCATAGTAGTATGTAATCCCTAATATTTGTATTATTACTTTCACCATTTAGCATCTCGGCTAAGTGTTATCACACTAAAGTTAAGCAGTCACAACTTACATTATTTAAGATTTCACTATGTTACTAACCTACTATGATCCCACTGTATATATCATAAGTATACATATATATCCATCATTATTATATACATATACTAACACATCACCCTAGGATACACCTGTAGTGCATTACATACTCTGCTATCATGTCTCGGTACATCTCATACACAAATAAGGACTATCGATTTGGAAACCTCCCATGAACAATATAAACAAATCACACATATTGGAGGAGAACATACATCCAAACCCCATGGGCAACGCACATACCTAAGCACCCAAGTGACTGTGGACTTATCAACTCACATATAAGTCTTTCTCATACCAATGTCCTGAGATACAAGTCAAATATCCCCCCAAGGATCCTCAAGATAAAACTATCTCTAACATAACCTCCCGCGATATCAAGTAGCTAGGTATGTTATACACATCATAATAATCATGTAATAGGCATTCACACATCCTATTAAAATCATTAGGTATTATCCCAACCCAACATATATTTCCCATACGTAGTATATCTATGTCCCAAATAATCTACGTAGTATTAATTCATAGTTAAATTCATTAATGCATGCTCCCGAGTATTTTTAATAATGCGAAGGATATCCTTAAATATACAAATCATAACAGTAGGTAAGGTCCTTATACCCTACTGGTCTAAGAAATTATTTTTCCTTAATGTCCAACATTTGAATTATTAACTAAGGTAAGTGTTTTCCCCAATTTATACCAATTTAGATTAGCTTATGGTTTCCTCCTCTTTGGCCCAAACCTAATTTCAAATTCGGCCTACGTTTTTATGAAACTAATCCTCGGTACACATCAAACTTAATCTCACAATTTAAGATTAACAAGGTTCTCCTTGGTTTTGCAGAAGAACTAGAAATCTGCAGTAGACCGAACCGAACCTATCCTAAGGAAAATAAACCGATCCTATTAAAAAAATGACCGATCCTGTTCTGTCAGAGTTGTTCTTTCACAGTTACGTTTTCCCCCGTTATCAAACTCGAAACTCCACAGTTCATACCCAATCCTCCATTTAACTTTTTTGATTGATAACCCAACATGTATATGTGATTTCTACCATTATAGTATCATAAATTCATTCATAATCATCACATAATTTCAGAATCCTCAAATTAAGCATTAAAGCCTTAGTTCTTCCAATTTAAATTGAAGAACCATTAAATCTCCGATTCGTTCATCCATTTACATTCCAATTTCGTGATTAATTCTCTACATACATGAAGGAAATAAACTACTAGTCAAAATAGTCCATAATTATAAATAAATTCTCCAATTTTCTCCTAATTTCACATGGAATTCATGATTAAATTCACCTACACTAACATGAGTATGATTATTGCTAAAAGACAACAAGTAATAAACACTTTACTAGATTATGATGGTCTGATCCGCTAATGAAATTGGTATAGTCGCGTTCCTCGTTCTCCGATTTACATGGTGTTGGGATTTGTGGTGTGAGTTATTGAGTTTTGAACCAAGAATACCTATGTCCCTTTTCCTTCTTCCTTTGTGGTTCTCTCCCTCGCTGTCTCTCTCTTTCTCATTTGTTTAGAAACTGACAACTTCCCTCTCATCCACGTACTCTTATTTTTATTTTACTAATTTTCGTTAATAATAATTCCTCAAAAATCCAAAAGACCAAAAATACCCCTGAGTCTAAATAAAATACCCAGGTAGAGTTTTCTGACTATCTCGACCCTTTTGGACTCAACGGCACACTCGAAATGACTATACAGATTACTTAAAAATAAATTACCTTTTTATTCCACATAATTAGTTCCGACACAACTCACACGTACGTCCGACTTAATTTACCAAACTATCATATTTCTCACTCTCGAACGTTTATCAAATTTCATGATTCCATATTAAATATTCACAGAGTAATATTTAATAATTCTCATCAATAAGTATTAACCCTTGGCACACGAGTTAAAAATTTTTTTTACTCTGGGTTAATTAAAAATTAATTTCTCATATTTTAATTTAATTATTCCAACAATAATAATTAATCCAACAATAATAATTAACTCCATAATTATTTAAATCATAAAAATTACGGGGTGTTTCATACTCCCCTCCTAATAATGAAAATTCGTCCTGAAATTCAGAAAACAAGGCATACCTAGTACGAATAAATTTAGATACTTCTCACGCATATCCACCTCTCGCTCCCAAGTAGACTCCTCTATATTGTTATGGTGCCACTGCACCCACACCAGTGGAACTACCTTTGACCTCAGTCTCCTCTCACTATGATCTAGGATAGCCACTGGTCTTTCCTCATACGAATTGTCGGGCTGCAAATTAATCTCCTCTATCGTTATGTAAGTGTGGGCCAACTCATCCCGGATGTACCACCTCAGTAAAAAAATGTGGAACACATCATGAATACGGTGTAAGTTACCTGGAAACCCAAGTCTTGATGCCATTGGTCTGATCCTCTCGATAATAGGAAATGGTCCCACGTATCTTGGAGCTAATTTCCCCTTTTTCCAAAACCTCATTTCCCCCTTCATAGGAGATACTCTGATCAAAGCTCGGTTCCCCACAACGAATTACCTGAAGAACCTCTTAGCATCGGTGTAGCTTTTCTGCCTGTCCTAGGCTACCCTAATGCGACCCCGAATCATCTCAATCCTGCTTGACGTGTCCTGAATCACGTCCGAACCAAGTAGCTCGTTGTACCTCTCCTCTAGCCAACAAGCAGGAGAACGATAAGGCCTACCATACAATGCCTCGAATGGGGCCATGCCAATTATGAACTGATCAGAAATTTTGTAAGAAAACTCCACCAGTGGGAGGTACTGCTCCTGACCTCCACTAAAATCAAGGACACACATACTCAACATATCTTGAAGCATCTGATTAGTGCGCTCAGTCTAACCATCAGTCTGTGAGTGATACATCGTACTCAACTGCTACTCGGTACCTATAGCCTTCTGGAAACTCTCCCAAAAATGAGACCCAAAAGTCTTATCTCTATCAGACACGATATCAAGGGGTACACCATGTAATCTCATTATCTCTGCAATAAATATATGGGCATACTGTCCCATTGTATAGTCTGTCCTGACTGGAAGAAATTGGGCTAATTTGATGAAATGATCCAGAATAACCCATATAGAATCGTGTGCCCTCTGAGAAGTAGGCAACCCTGTAATGAAATCCATGGAAATTCCCTCCCATTTCCACATAGGGATCTCTAGCGGTTGGATTAAACTTGGTGGTCTCTGATGGTCCACTTTCACCAGTTGGCAAAACGGTACACTTGGAGATGAAATCTGCGATATCTCTTTTCTTCCCACTCCACTAGTACTACCGCCTCATATCCTGGTACATCTTATCCCCGCCAAGATGTATATCAAATCGGGACCCATACGACTTTGTCATCACTTCATGTAATAGGTCCTCTCTTCCAGGGGCAACCAGTCTCCCATTAAAGTGCAAGCCTCCCTCGAAACTCACTGAGTAAGATTCGGCTCCACCGGCTAAGAGCTATCTAATCTTCTATCAAAAAATGGATTTGTTGTCTGGGCCTGAACCACCCTCGTCACTATCTATGGAGTGAAAACCATAACTAATATGGATGATCTGGCAACTTCATCCATATTAGCCCTCTTATCTTCATGCCAGATCCTTCGATTTTGCCTTCCACACCTCAGCCCTCTTATCTACTAGCTTACGGCTCAATGCATTAGCAAATACATTAGCCTTCCCCGGGTGATAGTGCATCCTAAACTAATAATATTTTACAAACTCAAGCCACTTGCACTGATGCATATTTAACACCTTTACGAGTCAGATTTTTCATCGAACCCTCAATCTTCATGAGACCCAGAATAAACTGTCTGTAATAACCGACAAAACCCAGAAAACTTCGTACCTCCATTGGTGTCATGGGTTGTCCCCACTCCCTCACTGATGACACTTTTGCTAGGATCCACTGCTATCCCCCTCTTAGAGATAATGTGTCCCAGAAATTGTACTTCCCGCTGCTAAAATTCACGTTTCTCATATTTGGCCTACAACTCATGCTCCCGTAAGGTTTGTAAAACCCTACGTAAGTGCTCGACATGCTCCTCCTCGGTATGAGAATAAATCAGGATGTCATCTATGAAGAAAATGACAAACTGATCTAAGAACTCTCTGAAGACTCTGTTCATCAAGTCCATAAATACTACTGGGGAGTTGGTTAGCCCAAATGGCATAACTCGAAACTCATACGAACCATACCTTGTTAGAAAAGAAATCTTCGACACATCCTACTCCCTGATGTGTAGCTAATCATGCCCATAACTCAAGTCTATCTTTGAGAAGTAGGCTTCTCCTCTCAACTGGTCGAATAAGTCATCAATATGAGGTAAAAAATATTTATTTCGCATCGTGACTTTATTAAGGTCCCAATAATCCACACAGAGGCATAAGTATCCATCCACCTTCTTCACAAACAGAACTGGAGCACCCCATGGCGAGGTTCTCCTACGGATAAAACCTTGTCCCAATAACTATTCTATCTGGTTTCGTAACTCCCTCATCTCCGTCAGAGACATATGGTACGGGTGCCTGGTGTTAAGTTTATCACAAACTCAATCTCCATACTCGACGGTAACCCCGGTATGTCCTGAAACACATCAGCATACTAACAAATGACATGAATCGAAATAAGCAAAATCTCTACTACATCAGAGGTCTCCTCCTTTATTTAATATAAATGGGTGGACGATCCTCCCTCTAGATGAGGCATCTCCACTATGAACATCTCTTGTCCCGGGATAGTGAAAATAATACTCCTACTGAAGTAATCAATCATGGCCCTATAAACGACCAGCCAATCCATGTCAATGATGGCATCGTACTTGGACATATCTAAGACTAGCATATTAGTAGGAAAAATCAAACTCCTAATATCTATACCTACTCCCCAGAATATAAATAAAATCAACGATCGAAAACCGAACCTTGAGTCTACGTAAGTCACTGTACTCTCTGTTGTGCCTAATAACCCTGTGGCCCGTGCAAATCTAGTGATTAGGGAGGAGTGTGATGCCCCAGTATCAAATAAAATGCATCCCATGGTACCATGGATAGAAAATATACCCTTAACTGCGGGAGGCGCCTAAGGAACTTCTACCTTTTGGATGTTATTGACACGCCTATATTGTAACTGCCCCTGCTGAATCGGGGCTATAGGCAAAGATGGAATCTGGGCTGGTGCTGGGAAGGAGACGGGAAACATCGTTCTATGAGGCTCCAACTGAGCACCCTATTGCTGAGGATACGTTCCCTTATCGGGTGATTCAAAACGTCGGTGGCTAGTCTTACCATAGGTAAACCATTTACGAACAATGTTTCCCCCTTTCTGGCCCTGCTAGCCTCGACTTAGTTGGTCGTTACCACCTCTCCCTTAGGCCGAATGGCCCCGCTGGAACTGTTATTGGCCCTACTATCCCTGTTGGCCCTAATGACCCTGTTGGCCATGCCTGAAACCTCCCTGCCCCTGTTGGAAGCCACTGATTAGAACCTCTTAGCAGAACCCCCCCTGCTGGGAACCTGCTCACCTTTCCTATACTTCTGCTGAGCTACTTGTGCCCCACTAGCACAACCCCCACCTGTCCTACCCTCCTGGCTAGGCTTACCTCCTCGCTTGTTCCCCTTAGCATGGAATCGGTCATCCTGATAATGTAGCAATACAACATTAAGTACGTCTGTATGGGACTACAAAGAGAGACTACCCAAAACATATTGTCCGATCCTACAGGTTAGGCCATCCATGAACATCTGTATCTTCTTCTTTTCAGTGGTCACCTCCCTAGGTACTAAGTTTACCAACCTAGTACACTCCTCTTTATACTTTTCCACAGTCCTCCCCTCTAGGGTGAGGTAAAGTAATTTTCCCCTCATCTCAGTTTGAACGGAGGAGGGAAAATATTTACGATCAAACTTCATCCAGAAGTCCTGAGTACTCATTATGTCATTCTCCTTTGTAGTAGTAGTGGATTCCCACCACTAAAGCTCTGCGCCTAATAGCTTGAAAGTAGATAGTATCTGCCTCTGAACATCGGTTCACTCATACATCCGCAAGTGCTACTGAATGTCCTTCTTCCACTAACTCATTACCACTACATTTGAACTCTTCTGGAGCTCTAGGGGTGTGCCTTATGAAAGGCATATATGACTCTCTTCCAAGAAGAAGGTAACACATGTGCTGGATCTGGTGTGGCTCCTTTACTGGTGGTGGAGCCTGCTGAAGTACAACTAGTGCTGCATTAACTGCCTAGACGACAATGGCACCAACCTCTACAACATTCATTATTCCCTGAGCCTGAGCTACTGGATGCTCTGGCTGGGCCTGTCTATCTCGTGGTGTACGTCGAGGAGGCATCTGAGACTAGAAATAATTCTATTAGTCCACAGTTATTATTAAGTCTCAAATAGCTGAAGACGTAATCGAATAAATAAGAATACAACAGTCTTAAAGATTTGGCTCTATATCAAAGGACACTATGCTGAACGCATAACAAGCCATACAGATCCTAAAAGACTCTAGAACCTAGCTCTGATACCACCTGTGACACCCAGCCCAATTAAATACTGGGTGTTCAGCCCTTTATTAAATTTAAAACAAAATGTTCGGTTGGTTCATTCTTAGCATCACTATCGAGAACATTTAACTAATGTAATCACCTGATAAATAATTAAGCTAGTGTCAAAATATTTTTCATTTTAAGCACATAAAATTAATTTGATAAAATTTCCAATTATTTATAACACCCCATTTTCTAATTAATTGACTTTAACTATTTTGGAGAAAAAGAAAATTTGGATTTAATCGCCTTTAAGAATTTAACTCGGTTTTGTTATGAAATTTTCAATAGGGAAATAATTCGGGTCTATTATAAAAGGTTATAAGGTTTTGATATAAATATTTAACTGGCAAGTGCGTATTTGTTCAGCTAATGTATTTTTTCCAGATAATTAAAGTCGAATTTTAAAAGATTTCATTTTGGGTTGTGGCGGTCGTTCAAACGATAGCGCATGTCGTTCGAACAATGTTGCATGTCATTCGAACGAGATGTGTCCTCCTTCGAACGACGTTGAGGCGGTGTATTGGTTAGACTACTAATTATTTTCCAACTCTTAAACCTTTATATATTAAACTGTTACGGGTCTAGGACTCTTAAAATCATTTTTCTCTCAAACTTTCTCCAGAAAGCTTTTCCAAACCTATTTTTCTCTTATATTCAAACCCTAGCCCCAGCTTTTAACTCAATAAGTGATGGTGCAATTAGTTTTTTCTCAAGAGGAGTTCAAGTATTCATATTTTGATTCAATTTACTCATAGGCATGCATACTTTATTCCTTTCCTTTAGTATTATTCGTTTTAAGTCTTGCCTAAACCTTAATTTTACATGAGTCTTTAAATCAATTAGCAATCTAATTAGATAGAGTGGACACATATAACTGGGGGATATTCTTACGAAATACTTTAATATGATTAATATTCATCACCCTTGGGCGCGTAGGATTTATGAGTGAATTTTGTGTTTTTATTGGTGTAGGTTCCATGCAGAAAAACCTTAGTTTTGATTTAAATGAATTTTTGTGGCGTATAACTCAAGTAATTTGTGTAGATATGATGAAATTGGAATTTTTTTGTATTAATGAGGAAATCTCGGTTGATTTAATTTAAAATAATTAAATGGGATTAATTCGGTATTTTGACAATGTGATAATTAAATTAATATTTAATTGAATTGGACTATCATGCGTAGTTTTATACGTTGATTAATTATGATTATTTGTGTGACTTGTTGATATTATTTAATTGCCTTTTGTAACGACGGGTTGTTGGGTATTTATGCTCTCCCTATATTTTTAGGATGCCTTCTAGGTATGGGACTAGTGGGTAAGCCTTTTAATGATTTACACCTTCTAGGTATGGGACTAGTGAGGGTAGATTATTGCAATTTTATAATGTCGATGGTGGGCTGATTTTTGTTACTTTATCATCATTACGCTAGCCTAGGCATGAGACTTGGTCGAGGTTTATGTCAAAAACTCATCCCATACATAGGGTAGGACGTATTGATAACTTGGGAACCCTTAGGTATGGGACTAAGGGGTATTTTGAGGATCACACATCGATTAAAAGGGTGGGGTAATCTATAAATTATGAAATTGAGAAAATGAGAATTAATGCCTAAGATAAAAATGGGTATTAAAATTTGTGGCAACATAATGTATCGAGGACTGAGAGTTTAAATGGGTCAGCGGACGATTTATGTCGTGTCGTGTGTGGAACCTTGTCAAATTACAGGGGATCAATAGTTTAAATGGATTTGACTGGGGTATTAGCAAGGGGAAGTGTGACATTTTGGTGAATTATCACCCGTGGCGGGAGGACCGCTATAATGAATTTTGATGAATTATCACCAGAGGTGGGACCTCCATACCTAATAAGTATTGAAGTAAGAACATCAATATTTGAGAAGTTTGGTGATTTGGGTTAATTAATAAAATATTAACTCCACGGGACTTGGGAATTTAAAATAATATTGGTGTGTTCTTTTGAAATGGGGATCTCTGTGGGTAGTTAGTGATTTATTGCATTTAATTATTCGTTTAATTAAAATATTTTGATTGTGATATTTATTATATATAATGCTACTGTCTAGGTTCACAGACCCTATTTGAGGGGAGTACTGTGTATTCAAGCTCGGGGCTCTGACCTCGTGCATTGACTAACTTTTAAGGATACGTTTTGGAGAAGCCTCATAGAATTATTTGAAGATTTTCTTGGAGGTGCAGTTGGAGTTGCTCTACCTTATGCGTATTGATTTAGTTTATTTTTCCATTCCTTCGTATTTACTTTGAGACACGGTTTGTGGTTTTGTCTAGGCTATTCAGTTCCAAAGTTGTACAGGTTTTATTAAGTTATTTCTCTAAATTTAGTTGGAGATTACTGAAAGGACCCTTTTTGTGTGTGTTTCAAATCAAACCAATATTACCAAAAAATTAACCAACTTTTAATTATGCACCAACCCAAGTTGTGAAAAACCAATTCTTACTTTAAACCATTTTTATCATGATTAATCCTAAACATGCATCTAGTGATTAAAGCAAGTAAAGTAAAGTAAAGAATACTCACAACGCCGGATGTGCGAGGAAAAAACCCAAAACGGGAAAACAACCTCGGACGTCCTAAGCCAGACAATCACTATGAACAAAGATGTTACAAAGACAGATTAGCCTTACTCAATGACTCGATCCCCACGGGTCTTTACCCTACTTCTGATGTTCTACCGTTATTCAATAGTGCCCACGCAAAAATTCTGTCTTTCACGATACCTGTCCACAAGACACGTGTCCACATATGTCTCGGTGTCCACCGAATGGCTTTGATACGTGTACGATGTTGAACAAGAAGTCCTTCTCTTTTCTTCACAGCAAAACCCTTATGTTCAATGGTAGAACAAACCTTCTTGGTGCAGCAAGATCATGTAAGCATATAAGAATGACAACTGGAATCTTTTCAAAATCTAAGGATGTGTTTAAGCTTTTTAAATGTTAGAAAACATGTGCAAACAATTTTCTAGTTCGCAAAGTGTTTTTCCAGAATGCACACTTACGAAACTCCGATGAAAACAAGCTTTAAATAAGATTTAAACGCTGCTTTGAAAACTGTGTCGTTTGAATGAGACTACCATGTCGTTCGCGTGATATGAGTATCTCGCTCGAACGAAGGACAAATGTCATTCGAATGACAGCTCTATCAGTTTGACTTTTGGACCTTTTTGATCAAAACATCTCTACCAAAAGATATCCAAATTAGTCAAACTCTATTTTGAGTTTATCAGAATAAAACGTAATGTAAACTATTTAAAACACTTTAAAACATTTTTCTTTATAAAAATTACATCCTTATCTTTAATAAAACAATTTCGAGCACCATTAATTATATGCATTCATACCTGAGTGATCTCGGAATGCAATTAACTTTGAAGACGGATAAACTTGCACCAATTAAACCTTGGCAAGATTAATTCTTTGAAGCTTTGCCGCAATGTCTTCAATTTCTTCAATACGTCATAGACCAAGTGGGATCGTGACAAAATAAAATCTCCCTATGACATATTACAAACACAATTTTGTCCACGGAATTAAGTCAAAACAATACAGGGACTCAATTGGAAATTTATGTCCTTACAAATCTCTCCCTTTGACTATTCCGGGACAAAACTGAACCAGTGAAATGCCTATACCTGGCCGTCAAGCCGTGTGACACCTAAATCCCATCCCATAAACCCAAAGACAAAAATTACAGGTAACAGACTAGTATATGTAGCACCGACAAGCATGAATTGTCTTCAATGTGATGTATACTTGAAACCTCGAATTGCTGAAGCATACCTACACACATGAAACAGACAAACAAATACCCAGTGAAGTATGGAGGAATAAATGAAACAAATATATACCCAAATTAAACCAATTTTAAAATAGATACCAATATGAATAAACTCAGAAAAATCATTTGTTAAACAATTTGAGCAACAAACTGATATCAATGTGTACTTCGAATTTGAGATACCAATATGTAAACATATGTAAACCAAAACATGCTCAAATCCCCCCTACATCACATACATCTCTCCCCATTTTTTCCTGGAATAGACAATCCGGTGAAAAGATAAACCAATGAAAGTATCTAGCATAAGAATATATCAATTTGAATCAATGTGAAATCGCTAGATAATTATGAAACAATCAGCTAAAATATGATCAAGTAATGTCAAATAGGTTGCTAGTAAACTAATGAAACACACAACAGTATATAGCAAACTAAACAGGTGTGATAAACGGACTATATGAAAAATACCAATTTTGAACCAGTAAAACCTGCATATAAACTAGATAAACTAAAAAAACTTCCAGCAGTACCAAAAAATATATTCGAATAAACCAGTGGATTGCAAACCAATCAGAAGCAAGAATTCAGGTTGTCATCCGAATGAGCCAGGGACGTCACTCAAACGAGTTGAGGACGTCGCTCGAACAAAGGACAGATGTCGTTCGCGCGACATGGGATGTCATTTGAACGACTTCTCGCGAGCGGTCAAAATTTCTCACATTCCCAGAAATATGATAAATAAATGCCCAATGAAAAAATTTCCACAAAAAAATTCAGGGAGGGCCTGACAACAGCAAAACATTGTTAAAACAGTAGGCTTTTAACACAAAATGCAAAAACGTATAAAAACTAACAATGCAAGATACGTATGAACATAGTACCGATGTTATGAAACATAGATATGGAATGAATGGGCGTGAAACTACAGCAAATGGGTCACAATTCCAACACATCGAAATGATCAAGAAGCTCTAATTGGTAGCGATAAATCATCAAACTTTATCATAGCCATATAACAATAAAAGTGTGAGCTTAATGAATTAAACATCCTACATGCACACAAATCAAGAATTTTGACGATTCTACAAACAATAGCGTCCAATTGCAATGTTTCAACATTAGCATTTGTTGTGCAAACCCGTTTAAATTTTTCCCAACCAAACACCCTCATAAATATATACTTTTACAAGTTCTTTTGAGGTTTCTAGCATTCTCAACTTAGAGAAAATCTTATTGGACCTTATATTAGCATATAACATTTTCTTATGGGCTCTTTTAAGCGGTGGCTTTCACGAGGAGTTAATTTTGAACTCTCCCAGTCCTTTGTTGTGAAACACTCATCATTTTTAATTCAAATCCTCATGGTAAACCGTTCTTACATGCACACTTTTCCTTAAGTCTACTTACGAATAGATGACAAGATTGAGATAAGAATGCCTCACCAAATTCAAATATGCAAGAGAAGTCAAACATCCAAATAACTCGTGCATGTGTGCAATGTTGGGATATATACAAAGTCGAATCAAAATGCGTATTAACCCGAAAAAACCCCATATAAACAATGGTTAAGATCATTCTAAGCATCGATAATAATGACCAAATGTCATAGCCCCATGGATAATGAAACGATGGGGGGGGGGGGGGGGGGTCCAAGCACACCAATATGCCACATCAAACATGTAAACAAAAAAACAAAAACCGGAAATATTTTTGGCTTTTCATATTTTGACTCGAATAAAAGAAAAATCTTTTTTGGTTTTCAAAAGTTTTCTCAAAAAAAAAAAAGAATTTGTATTTTTCAAATAAGACTCAACAAATGAAAATTTTAATACAAAATGATACACATGTCATAATATTAGCAATGAATATATAATGAAGCAACCTAGCAAATGACAAACAAGGTAACACTATCATCCTTTAGATTTAGCATGGGAAGAATCAAGTTCACCCAAACAAGAATCATGAAGTTTAACTCCTAAAGCCACTAAATCCAATTTCCTAACCCAAGTAGGTGTAAAACAACGCATGTGGGGTTTGGTAACCGGGGAAACTTTATTCCTAAACTTCCTACGATCTTGTCGGAGGTCGTAAAAATAACGCCTAAGGAGACCTTTCCTACCACAAAACGTGCAAGTGTAGCGATGGTGGGAATGATTACTTATATCTGGACCTTTTCTAACCTTCCTAGTGTTTCTCACACGTGCGGGGGGAATGGGAACAACTCTCTCACCAAAACCTATACCTCCCCTATCTCCCTTAATTTTGACGGTGCCTAGGATCTTATCTAACCTCTCTGACTTAACCTCTAAATCAAACTTGACTCTAGATGATTTTCTTAATCTATCTTCCAACTCATGAATCCTAGACTCAAGCAAATGCCTAGACTCATTAAACTCTAAAATCTCCTTTTTCAAGGACTCCATTAAACCACGGAGATTATCTCTCTCTTTCTCCACAAACTCTAACTTCTCCCTATACTTCTTCTCTAGTGCCCTAAGATCCTCAATCAAACTATCATTATTTTCAATGGCACGCTCATTCAACTTAGCTTGCAATTTTGAGTTAGCCTTTTTCACATTCATCGTTTCGGCATACAACTTATTAAACTAATTTTGCAATTCCTTTACATTAATCTCCTCTTCCTCACTCTCTTCACCCTCACTAACATGGGATTCACTCAAAACCTCCTCGAAAGTGTCATTCACATGAGAATCGTTGTCTTTCACATAAGAAGCCATAAACGCAACAAAGTTACGCTCAATGGGGGAACTCTCTCCCTCTTCCGGATCACTATCCCTTGAGGTGGAACTATATGAAATGGGTTGCTTTCCCTCTTTCTTAAGTCTAGTGGGACACTCCTTAAATTTGTTATCTTACCCCTCGCACCCAAAACACTTATCCGACTCATCTCTCTTAGGCTTCTCAAACTTATCCTTAGAGGTGAAATCTACTTTGTTGTTCTTGAATTTTTCAAATTTCTTGGCATCTTTCGATTCCTTTTGAAACTTAATAAATTTTTTAAATTTATTTGCCAAAAAAGCAACATCCTCAAAATCGGAATCGAAATGAGAATCCGAAACTTTAATTTCCTCCTCCGGGTTTTAAAATCAATACCCTTTTCTTTCTTAGGCACTTGGTTGGAGGTAATCATGTTGATTTCATAGGTTTGTAAGTCACCTACAATCTCTTCTAGTTTCGTCGACTCTAACATACCCAAGGACTTCAAAATGGTCACTTTCGCATCAAACCTACTAGGCAATGCCCTATGGATTTTCTGAGTGACACGGCTATCAGGAATTTTCTCACCTAGGTTAAACAATGAGTTGAAAATATTGGATAAACTAGCATAAAACTCATCAAAAGTCTCACTCTCAAACATCCTAATGGTCTTAAACTGTGTAGTGAGATTTTGAAGTTTTGACGCCCTAACCGTGCTAGTACCTTCGTGAGTGAGTGCCAAAATATCCCAAGCCTCTTTTGATGCTTCAGAAGTCATAATTCTATTATGTTCTCTAGGTGTGACGTGTGAAGAAATAATGAGAAAACCCTTAGAATTATACTGTGAAAGTCTATGTTCTATTTCAGTCCATGACTCGACTGGCTTTAAAGTAGTGACCTCACCTATAATAGTGAGAGGGGGTGTCCAACCTTTCTCAATAGCTAACCACACATGCTCATCAATAGATTTTAATGAACTTTTCATTCTCTTCTTCCAATAAGTGTAATTAGTGCTATAAAAAATAGGAGATCGAAAAAGTTCGTTATTTCCAAAATTCATATTTGAAAACACACATGATCACAAAACAAATAAATTATGTTTTGTGGGTCTTATACCAATTTGAAAGGACCCTTTTTGTGTGTGTTTCAAATCAAAACAATATTACCAAAAAATTAACCAACTTTTAATTATGGACCAACCAAAGTTGTGAAAAATCAATTCTTACTTAAAACCAGTTTTATCTTGATTAATCCTAAACATGCATCTAGTGATTAAAGGAAGTAAAGTGAAGTAAAGAATACTCACAACACCGGGTGTACGAGGAAAAAACCCAAAACGAGAAAATAACCTCGGACGGCCCAAGCCAGACAATCACTATGAACAAAGGTTTTACAAACACAGATTATCCTTACTCAATGACTCGATCCCAACGGGTCTTGACGCTCCTTCTAATCTTCTACCATTCTTCAATAGTTCCCACGCATAAATTTTGTCTTCCACGATACCTGATCATAACACACGCGTCTACGTATGTCTCGGTGTCCAACGAATGGCTTTGATACATCTACGATGTCGAACAAGAAGTCCTTCTCTTTTCTTCACTGCAAAACCCTTATATTCAACGGTAGAACAAACCTTCTTGGTGCAGCAAGATCACGTAAGCATATAAGAGTGATAAATCGGATCTTTTCAAATTATAAGGATGCGGTTAAGCTTTTTAAACTTAGAAAACATATGCAAACAAGTTTCGGTTCGTAAACTATTTTTCCAGAATGCACACTTACGAAACTCTGATGAAAACACGCTTTAAATAAGATTTAGATGCCGCCTCAAAAATTGTGTAGTTCGAACAAGACTGCCATGTCGTTCGCCTGACATGAGCACCTTGCTCGAACGAAGGACAAATATCGTTCGAACGACAGTCCTGTCAGTTTGACTTTTTGTCCTTTTTGATCAAAACGTCTCTACCAAAAGATATCCAAATTAGTCAAAATCTTTTTCAAGCTTATCAGAATAAAATGCAGTGTAAACCATTTAAAACACTTTAAAACATTTTTCTTTATAAAAATTACATCCTTATCTTTTATAAAATAATTCTGAGCACTATTAATTATACGCAATCATACCTAAGTGATCTCGGAATGCAATTAACTTTGAAGACGAATAAACTTGCAACAATTAAACTTCGGCAAGATTAATTCTTTGAAGCTTTGTCGCAACGTCTTAAATTTCTTCAATACGTCATAGACCAAGTTGGATCGTGACAAAATAAAATCTCCCTATGACATATTACAAACACAATTTTGTTCACGGAATTAAGTCAAAACAATACAGGGGCTCAATTGGAAATTTATGTCCTTACAAATCTCCCCCTTTGACTTTTTCGGGACAAAATTAAACAAGTGAAATGCCTAAACTGGGCCATCAAGCCGTATGACACCTAACTCCCATCCCATAAACCCAATGAAAAAAATTAGAAGACACGGACTAGTATATGTAGCACCGGCAAGCATAAACTGTCTTCAATGTGATGTTGACTTGAAATCTCGAATTGTTGAAGCATACCTACACACATGAAACAGACAAAAAAATACCCACTGAGGTATAGAGGAATAAATGAAACAAATATATACCCAAATGATACCCATTTTACAATAGTTACTAATATGAATAAACTCAGAAAAATCATTTGTTAAACAATTTGAGCAACAAACTGAAATCAATGTGTACTGCCAATTTGAGATATCAATATGTAAACGTATGTAAACCAAAACATGCTCAAATCTCCCCCTACATCACATACATCTCTCCCCCGTTTTGTCTTGAATAGACAATCCGGTGAAAAGATAAACCAATGAAAATATCTAGCATGAGAATATATCAATTTGAATCACTGTGAAATCGCTAGATAATCATGAAACAACCAGCTAAAATATGATCAAGTAATGTCAAATCAGGTGCCAGTAAATTAATGAATCACACAACAGAATATAGCAAACTAAAGAGGTGTGATAAACGGACTATATGCAAAATATCAATTTTGAACCAATAAAACTTGCATATAAACCAGTCAGACCAGAAAAACTTCCACCAGTACCAAAAATATATTAAATTAAATCATTGGACTGCAAACCAATCAGAAGAAAGAATTCAGGCAGTCGTTCGAACGAGCCAAGGACATCGCTCAAATGAGATGAGGACGTCGCTCGAACTAAGGACAAATGTCGTTCGCGCGACATGGGATCTCGTTTGAAGGACTTCTCGCGAGCTGCCAAAATTTCTCAGATTCCCATAAATATGATAAATAAATGCCCAGTGAAAAAATTTCCACAAAAAAATTCTAGGAAGGGACTAGCAACAGAAAAACAGTGTTAAAACTGTAGGCTTTTAACACAAAATGCAAAAACACATAAAAACTAACAATGCGAGTTACGTATGAACATAGCACCGATGTGCTCAAACATGGATATGGAATGAGTGGGCATGAAACTAAAACAAATGAGACACAATTCCAACACATCGAAATGATCAAGAAGCTATAATTGATATCGATAAATCATCAAACTTTATCATAGCCATATGACAATAAAAGTGTGAGCTTAATGAACCAAACATACTACATGCACACAAATGAAGAATTTTGAAGATTCTACAAACAATAGCGTCAAATTGCAATGTTTCAACATTAGGATTAGTTATGAAAACCCTCTTAAATGTTCTCCAACCAAACACCCTCATAAATATATACTTTTACAAGTTCTTTTGAGGTTTCTAGCATTCTCAACTTAGAGAAAATCTTATTGGCCCTTATCTTAGCATATTGCAATTTCTTTTGGGCTCTTTTAAGTGGTGGCTTTCACAAGGAGTTAATTTTGAACTCTCCAAGCCCTTTCCCGTGAAACACTCATCATTTTTAATTCAAATCCTCATGGTAAACCGTTCTTACATGCACACTTCTCCTTAAGTCTACTTACGCATAGATGACAAGATTGAGATAAGAACGCCTCACCAAATTCAAATATGCAAGAGAAGTCAAACATCCATAAAAACTCGTGCATGTGTGCAATGTTGGCATATACACAAATTTGAATCAAAATGCATATCAACTTCGAAACAACCCCATAATAATAATGGTTGAGATCATTCTAAGCATCAATAATAATGACCAAATGTCCTAGCCCCATGGATAATGAAACGATGGAGGGGTGGTCCAAGGACACCAATATGCCACATCAAACATGTAAACTAAAAAACAAAAATCGAAAATCTTTTTGGCATTTCATATTTTAACTCAAATAAAAGCAAAATATTTTTGGATTTTTAAAAAATTTCTCAAAAACAAAATATTTTGGTAGTTTTCAAATAAGACTCAACAAATGAAAAATATAATAAAAAATGATAGACATTTCATAATAATAGCAATGAATATATCATGAAGCAACCTAGCAAATGACAAACAAGGCAACACTATCATCCTTTAGATTTAACATGGGAAGAATCAAGTGCACCCAAACGAGAGTCATAAAGTTTAACTCCTAAATCCTCTAAATCCGATTTCCTAACCCAAGTAGGTGTAAAACGATGCATGGGGGTTTTGGAAATCGGGGCATCTTTATTCCTAAACTTCCTAGGAGCTTGTCTAAGGTTGTAACAATGACGCCTAAGGTGACATTTCCTACCACAAAACGTGCAAGTGTAGCGATGGTGGGAATGATTACCTATATGTGGACCTTTTCAAACCTTCCTAGTGTTTCTCACACGTGCGGGGGGAATGGGAGCGACTCTATCACAAACCTATACCTCCGTTATCTCCCTAAATTTTAGTGGTGCCTAGGATCTTATCTAACTTCTCCGACTTAACCTCTAAATCAAACTTGACTCTAGATGATTCTCTTAATCTCTATTCCAACTCATGAATCCTAGACTCAAGCAAACGCCTAGACTCCTCAAACTCTAAAATCTCCTTTTTCAAGGACTCGATTAAACCACGGAGATTATCTCTCTCTTTCTCCACAAACTCTAGCTTCTCCCTATGCTTCTTCTCTCGTGCCCTAAGATCATCAATCAAACTATCGTTATTTTCTATGGCACGCTCATTCAACTTAGCTTGCAATTTTGAGTTAGCCTTTTTCACCTTCACCGTTTTGGCATACAACTCATTAAACTAATTTTGCAATTCTTTTACATTTATCTCCTCTTCCCCACTCTCTTCATCCTTACTAGCATGGGATTCACTCAAAACCTCCTCAGAAGTGTCATTCACATGAGAATCGTTGTCTTTCACATAAGATGCCAAAAACGCAACAAAGTTACGCTCAATGGGGGAACTCTCTCCCTCTTCTGGATCACTATCACTTGAGGTGAAACTATATGAAATGGGTTGCTTTCCCTCTTTCTTAAGTCTAGTGGGACACTCCTTAAATTTGTGACCGTATGCCTCACACCCAAAACACTTATCAGACTCATCTCTCTTGGGCTTCACAAACTTATCCTTAGAGATGGAATCTACTTTGTTGCTCTTGAATTTTTCAAATTTCTTGGCATCTTTCGATTCCTTTTGAAACTTAATAAATTTTTTAAATTTCTTTGCCAACAAAGCAACATCCTCAAAATCAAAATCGGAATCCGAAAATTTAATTTCCACCTTCCGGGTTTTCAAAGAAATACCCTTGTGTTTCTTAGGCACTTGGTTGGAGGTAATCATGTCGATTTCATAGGTTTGTAAGTCACCTACAATCTCTTCAAGTTTCGTCGACTCTAACATACCCAAGGAGTTCAAAATGGTCACTTTCGCATCAAACCTACTAGGCAATGCCCTAAGGATTTTCTGAGTGACACGGTTATCAGGAATTTTCTCACCTAGGTTAAACAACGAGTTGATAATATTGGACAACCTAACATAAAACTCATTAAAATTCTCACTCTCTAACATCCAAATGGTCGTAAACTGTGTAGTGAGTTTTTAAAGTTTTGACGTCCTAACCGTGGTAATGCCCTCGTGAGTGAGTGCCAAAATATCCCAAGCCTCTTTTGATGTTTCACAAGTTATAATTCGATTATGTTCTCTAGGTGTGACATGTGAATAAATAACATGCAAACCCTTAGAATTATATTGTGAAAGTCTATGTTTTGTTTCAGTCCATGACTCGACAGGCCTTAAAGTAGTGACCTCACCTATAATAGTGACAGGGGGTGTCCAACCTTTCTCAACAGCTAACCACACATGCTCATCATTAAATTTTAATTCACTTTTAATTCTCATCTTCCAATAAGTGTAATTAGTGCCATAAAAAATAGGAGATCGAAAAAGTTCGTTATTTCCTAAATTCATCTTTGAACACACACGGGATCACAAAAAAAAAAAAATTATGTTTTCTGGCTCTGTTACCAATTTGAAAGGACCCTTTTTGTGTGTGTTTCAAATCAAAACAATATTACCAAAAAATTAACCAACTTTTAATTATGCACCAACCCAAGTTGTGAAAAAACAATTCTTACTTTAAACCAGTTTTATCTTGATTAATCCTAAACATGCATCTAGTGATTAAAGAAAGTAAGGTAAAGTAGAGAATACTCACAATGCCGGATGTACGAGGAAAAAACCCAAAACGGAAAAACAACCTCGGACGGCCCTAGCCAGACAATCACTATGAACAAAGGTTTTACAAAGACAGATTAGCCTTACTCAATGACTCGATCCCCACGGGTCTTGACGCTCCTTCTAATATTCTACCATTCTTCAATAGTTCCCATGCATAAATTTTGTCTTCCATGATACCTGTCCATAACACACGCATCCACGTATGTCTCGGTGTCCAACGAATGGCTTTGATACATCTACGATGTCGAACAAGAAGTCCTTATCTTTTCGTCACAGCAAAACCCTTATGTTCAATGGTAGAATAAACCTTCTTGGTGCAGCAAGATCACATAAGTATATAAGAGTGATAAATCGGATCTTTTCAAATTATAAGGATGCGTTTAAGCTTTTTAAACTTAGAAAACATATGCAAACAAGTTTTGGTTCGTAAACTATTTTTCTGGAATGCACACTTACGAAACTCTGATGAAAACACGCTTTAAATAAGATTTAAATGCCGCCTCAAAAACTGTGTCGTTCGAACGAGACTTCCATGTCGTTCGCCTGACATGAGCATCTCGCTCGAACAAAGGACAAATATCGTTCGAACGACAGTCGTGTCAGTTTGACTTTTTGACCTTTTTGATCAAAACGTCTCTACCAAAAGATATCCAAATTAGTCAAACTCTTTTTCAGGCTTATCAGAATAACATGTAGTGTAAACCATTTAAAACACTTTAAAACATTTTTCTTTATAAAAATTACACCCTTATCAACAATTCCGAGCACCATTAATTATACGCGTTTATACCTGAGTGATCTCGGAATGCAATTAACTTTGAAGATGGATGAACTTGCACCAATTAAACTTCGACAAAATTAATTCTTCGAAGCTTTGCCGCAATGTCTTTAGTTTATTCAATACGTCATAGACCAAGTGGGATTGGGGCAAAATAAAATCTCCCTATGAGATACTACAAACACAGTTTTTTTCATGAAATTAAGTCAAGACAATACAGGGACTCAATTGGAAATTTATATCCTTATAATTACTTAGTTTTCATATTATTAGAGATTGAATTTACTTTGAGTTTAGCATGGATATGGATCTGTTATCACTTAGTTGGATGGTTTATCTTTTGGGATTGATTATATTTATCTCGTGGATTAATTTTATATGTATCATATCTATCTCATGCTAAGAATGGTATTTTATTTACTCATGCCCGACTAAGTTTTTGTGGCAGCCGGAGCTAGAATTACGCGGGTTGTGACATTATTAAACCATGAACCATTTCCAAACACATGAATAACATACTTGATACGAATCAAAAACAAAATAAATAAGGTTGGAAGAAACATTCTAGTCCAAGTCTCAAACCAATAAACTAATAAATCGGAACCCAACTAAAAAACTAAATGTTGAAAAGAAAGAAGCTAAATATCTCCAATGAAATAACTCAGAATGGGAGAAACGTCCCCTAAATGAAAGTCTAAATATAATTATATGAAATGAGAGTGGAGGCGTCTAAGCACGAGGGCATGTTGCTCCCACAACTGCTACAACACGTCAAATAATCAAATCGCCTAAGCCTGGCGTCCCTGTGGTTGGACACCTGATATATATATATAGAAAAAGGGAGAAGAATTGCAAGAAACAGGTCAGAGCCCAAGTTGTAATAATATTTGGTTTAGCAAGTATTTAAAATTTGCAATAAAGTAACTATTAAGCGCATGTTAATTCGAACTCTCACATCTCACCCCTCAATTATTGTGTAAGCCTACTGTACATCTAATCCAACCTAGCCTTCTTTAACACTTCTAACTAGGTATGGCTTATACTTTTAGTTATATCTCATAGTAGTATCCCGTAATCCCTAATATTTGTATTATTAGTTTCAATATTTATCATCTCGATTAAGTGTTATCATACTAAAGTTAAGCATTCTCAACTTACGTTATTTAATATTTCACCATGTTACTAACCTACTATGATCCCAATGTAGATATAACAAAAGTATACATATATGTCCATCACTATTATATACATATACTAACCCACCACCCCAAGGATACACCTATAGTGCATTACATACTCTGCTATCATGTTCCAGTACATCTCGTACTCAAACAAGGACTATCAGTTCAGAAAACTCCCACAAACCATATAAACAAATCGCACATATTGGAGGTGAACATAGTTACCAACCCCATGGGCTACGCACATACCTACGCACCCAAGTGACCGCCGGCTTATCAACTCATAGATAAATATTTTTCAGACCTACGTCCTGATATGCAAGTCAAATATCCCCCGAAGGCTCCTCGAGTTAAGACTGTCTCTAACACAACCTCCCGCGATAGAAAGTAGCTAGGTCTGTTATACACATCATAATAATCATGTAAGAGGCATTCACACATCCTATTAAAATCATTAGGTATTTCCCCAACCCAACATATATTTCCCATATGTAGTATATTTACGTCCCAAATAATCTACGTAGTATTAATTCATAGCCAAATTCATTTATGCACACTCGTGAGTATTTCTAATCACTCGAAGGGTATCCCTAAATTTACACATCATAATAGTAGGTAAGGTCCCTATAACCTACTGGTCTAGGACATCATTTTTGCTTAATGTCCAAGATTCGAATTATTCAATAAGGTAAGTGTTTTCCCCGATTTATATCAATTTAGATTAGCTTATGATCTCCCCCTCTTAGGCCCGAACCTAACTTCAACTTTGGCCTATGATTTTATTAAACTAATCCTTAATACACATCAAACTTAATCTCACAATTTAATATTAACAAGGTTCTCCGCGGTTTTCCAGAAGAACTGGAAATTTGCACCAGACCGAACCGAATCAATTTTAAGGAAAAAGAATTGATCCTATTAAAAAAATGAACGATCCTGTGCTGTGAGAGAGGTTCTTTCACATTTATGATTTTCCCCTCTTATCGAACCTGAAACTCCACAGTTCGTACCCAA
Organism: Sambucus nigra; assembly: GCA_949130495.1. NCBI lineage: Eukaryota > Viridiplantae > Streptophyta > Magnoliopsida > Dipsacales > Adoxaceae > Sambucus > Sambucus nigra. The sequence goes on along the minus strand of OX422209.1, from coordinate 159,644,348 downwards.
TAATCCATTTAACTATTTTCATTAATAACCTAACATGTATATACGATTTCTACCATCCTAGGATCATCAATTCATTCATAATCATCACATAATTTCAGAATCCCCAAATTAAGCATTAAAGTCCTAGTTCATCCAATTTAAATTCAAGAACCATTAAATCTGAGAATCAATCATTCATTTACATTCCAATTTCATGATTAATCCTCTACACACATGAAGGAAATAAACTATTTGTCAGAACAATCCATAATCATAAATAAATTCTCCAATTTTCACCTAATTTCATAAGGAATTCATGATTAAATTAACCTACACTAACATGAGTATGATTATTGCTGAAAGAAAGAAAGTATTAAAAACTTTCCTCGATTATGATGGTCTGATTCGCTGATAAAATTAGTATAGTCGTGTTCCTCATTCTCCGATCTACACGGTGGTGTGATTTGTGGTGTGAGTTCTTGAGTTTTGCACCAAGAATACCTATGGCCCTTTCCTTCTTCCTCTATGGTTCACTCTCTCTCTCTCTCTCTCTCTCTCTCTCTCTCTCTCTCTCTCTCTCTCTCTCTCTCTCTCTCTCTCTATCTATCTATCTATCTATCTATCTATCTATCTATCTATGGTCTGATTCGCTGATAAAATTAGTATAGTCGTGTTCCTCCTTCTCCGATCTACACGGTGGTGGGATTTGTGGTGTGATTTCTTGATTTTTTCACCATGAATACCTATGGCCCTTTCCTTCTTCCTCTCTCTCTCTCTCTCTCTCTCTCTCTCTCTCTCTCTCTCTCTCTCTCTCTCTCTCTCTCTCTATCTATCTATCTATCTATCTATCTATCTATCTATGGTCTGATTCGCTGATAAAATTAGATATCTATCTATCTATCTATCTATCTATCCCGTTTGTTTAGAAGCTGACAACTTCCTTCTCATCGACGTACTCTTATTTTTATTTTCCTAATTTTCGTCCATAATAATTCCTTAAAAATCCCAAAGACCAAAAATACCGCTACGGCGTGCCGGTTTGGCCTAAAAATATCTCGAAGTCCATATAAAATACATGGGTAGAGTTTTCTGACTATCTCGACCCTTTTAAACTCAACGACACACTCGAAATGACTAAACGAGTTACTTAAAATAAATTATATTTTTATTCCATATAATTAGTCCCGACACAACTCACACGCACGTCTGACTTAATTTACCAAACTTTCATATTTCTCACTCTCGACCGTTTATCAAATTTCATGATTCCATATTACGTATTATTCACACAGTAATATTTAATAATTATCATCAATAAGTATTAACCCTTGGGACACTAGTTAATATTTATTTTTAGTCCGGATTAATTAACAATTAATTTCTCACATTTTAATTTAATTAATCCAACAATAATAATTAATCCCACAATAATAATTAATCCCATAATTATTTAAATCATAACAAATATGACCATAGTCGTCCAACTGACATTCCCTCACAATCATCACTATGAAAGATGAGACCCCCCATTGGGATCTGGGGCAACCAACTGAGTGACAGGAAGAGAGATATCCTTACGTTCTAACTATCTAAACATAGGAATTGAGTGATTGTACTGTTATGGGACCTTCGGTCAATTGCGACCTAGTATTATTAGATAAATTGTGGACGTAAGCTCATCCATAAGGGTTGAACCATGCAACTCTGTGTGTAATTTTTCTTATTATCACTTCTATCTTAAAATATCTACATTTTACTTCTTTTTTTGTTATCTGGGATTGAGTCTTAACTAGATAAGATAAAACCTTGAAACTAATTTTAGACAATAACTTAATGGCGCCGTTTATGGGAAAGATTAAAGACAAGTCGTTTCTCGTCTAATTCCTAATCTCTAATTTCATAAATTCTGTAATTTCTGTAAAAAAAACCTCCAAAATTTATTAACGATCATCACACTAATCAAATCAACAGATTCACTTGATTTCTAAATTCAAGTAATCGATATTCCTTTGCAAACCTTAGTGTATTTTGAACTTAGATACAATAATTTTTAGCCCAAAATAATTTCTCCACTTTTAATTTTGAAATAAATTCTGTCATACTCTATTTTCTAGTAATCATACTCTATTTTTTGAGTATTATGTAAGAAATGGGTGAACATCCAAAAAGTAATAGGGAGAAAAAAGTTGCGCTGCCTTCAACTCCTATTGGAATAGGGGATCTAGCAGGATTCTTGAACATCTTGGTCAAGAGCCAGGAAGCTATGAAAAAAACATAAGGTAACTCACCCAAAGTATTCTGGAATCACAGAGTTGACCAGTTAACCCATAACTAGTTCCAATAATTGCAGTTGTGGAAAAAACCCAAATAAATGTAAGGAATCATCTCCTTACACCCCCAAGAGATATGAGATAAGAGAACCGAGGTGAAGCAATGGAAAGCCCCAGAGGCTAAATATAAGGTCTAATATGAGCAGATCTTATCGAATAAGTGAGCCAGAACATGAAGAATCCTCCTACTAACCAGGTATAACCTCGACCATGAGGATAGATGGGTATGATGATGACTAAACATACTTAGCCGAACACATAAGTGACTTTGAAAGGCTCAACATTTTACTATTTTTTTATAGATTGGGAAGAAGAGGGGCGCGGTCACATTCACACCTTGAAGGAAGCACAAGACTAGAATATTATATAAAGAAAAGTAATGATGGCTAAATACATAAAGCTAAAACGTCGGTCAGGTCCGAATAAGTTGGCCAAAGAGTAGAGAGGTCAGTTGAAATTCGTGGACGAGATGATAAAGGTACACAAACAGTTGAAGTCCAACTATGGAGGGTATCAAAACAAAGGATAGAAAATTGCCCAAACGTCCTGATCCAAACTAAAAACCCATTTCAAAGAGGTTTTTTTTAGAGATATCTACTAATAACTTCCATCTTTAGCCATACCACACCTTCAAAATTCAATCGAATTGTGATTAATCCTAGATATGAAAGAAACTCACATCTGATTTTGCACATCGAGCATTACCCATCAGCATGCGATAAGTTATAAATAGCTGATAAGATGCGTTCCAAAGACTTTTCAATCACCCTCACCTGACTTTCTCTAATTTGGTATAATGGGTTACCAAGAGAGAAGATATCTAATTTTAAATAATTGGTCGATGTCTTTGTTAATAATGTCTATTTCAGAGCAAAACTCGGTAAGAGGGTAGCTCACTTGTTAAGCGTTCATCAATGCAAGGATGGAATGATAAGGGAGTATATTACTAGCTTAAATATTAAAAAATTAAAAGTGGTAAAATTCAATGATAATGTTGCCATTAAAATAATTATGAGTTGGTTATTGCATGAAAATTTGTACTAGGCATTGGTCATTAATCCTCTTAATCACATAGCCGAGCTCTTGGCCAAAGCAAGAAAGATTATGAACGCATAAGAAGATATAATTTCAAAAGAGTTTATCCATAAAAAATTTGAAGAAGTTAATAACTAAGGAATAAGGGAAAAGCCTAAAGAGGGCCCCCCAAGATGAACAGTAAGATAAAACCATACCAAAAGTTTGACGAGTGTACTCCTTTGACAATGTGAGTACACTATATCATTGACTAGATCTAAGGAAATGGTTAATTAAAGTGGCCAGAGAAATTAAAAACTCCCACTACAAGAAGAGATGAGGATAAATTTTTTAAGTATCACAAACACCATGGGCATGAGACTATAAATTAATTACTTTCGAAGGATGAAAATAAAGTCCTCATCAAAGGAGGGAAGTAAAATAAATATATGGAGAAAATGCAGACCAACATGAGCTCATGATGATTAGAACCCAAGGAGGAGATCAAGATTATCTCATGCATAAAATAAGGATCAGAAAAGAACTCGAGAGAATAGTGATGATGAGAGTCGAAACCTCACTGCAAGGCCCAAACAACATGTATAAGAACTAAATATTATTTCTCTGTCATGTAATTTCATAACAAGAGGGGATTCTAGTGAAGGTTATTAACCAACTGAAAGAAAGGCATACCTTAATGAAGAAAGAGCTTGTGCCAATAACATAGATGTCAATATGGAAATAACAACTAATATCCGAACTTATAAGGTCTCCAAAGAACGACTTGTTATAGATTATTCCATAAATGACCTCTCAAGGTTGTTATATCCTAATAATGACCCACTAGTAACAACTGTGATGGTCCACAAAAGGAGTGTGAAGAGAATTATGGTAAAGAATGAGAGTTTAACCAACATGTTATGCTATGACTATTTCAATAGGTTGAAGCTTTTTAAAGAAATTTGGAAGCTTATGATCACCCACTAATCAAATTTAGGGACAAAAGGTATAACGATTGGGCACAATTGAGCTATAAGTTATTACTGGAAATTGGCCGACCTACAAAACTGAGACGATGAGATTCTTCTTCCTTGATAAAAATATATCATCGACCTATAATATTATATTTGGAAGAGTGGGTCTAAAGAAATTTGAAGTTATACCCTCAACTATTCATCAATGCCTAAAGTTCCTCATTACGTTCAATGTTAGAGTTGTAAAGGGAATCCAGGTGGAAGAACACAACTGCTATTGGACTTCAGCTAATGAGGAAGAAAGGAAGAATTTAGCTCAAACTTATCAGCTCGGGATGTTAAATCCTCCATATCAGATAAGTTGATAACTGGAGAAGTAATTGAGTAAATTAAACTAGTAATACTGGATGATGAGCATCCTGAAAGGACAAAGCTAATCATCTCGTCCCTGGATCCCATCCTAAAAAAGTAACTAGCTAACCTTCTAAGATCTAAGCAAAGAATTTTCTCTTAGAGCCATAAAGACATGCCTAGAATTAATCCACATGATCAACATAATCAAGGAATTAAAACTAGTAAAGTTAAAACGAAGGGTATTATCTAAAGTGAAGAACATGGAAATTTAAGAAGAAGTGTCCAAACTAAAGAAAGTGGACTTTATTAAAGATGTGATGTACCTTGATTAGCTAGAAAACATGGTAATGGTACCCAAGAAAAATGATAAATGGTGGATCTGTGTGGACTTCACAAACTTGAATAAGATATGTCCCAAGGATTATTATCCTTAGCCTAGAATTGATCAATTAGTGGATGCAACGGATGCACACGAACTAATGAGATTCATGGATGCTTATTCTAGATGTAAACAAATTAGGATGAAGCTAGAAGACAAAGATAAAACCTCCTTCGTCACCACTCGATACTTTTTGTTATTCCCTTTCAACTAAAAAATGTAGTTGCCACCTATCAAAGGTTGGTGAATAAGGTATTTAAAAATAAAATAGGGAAGAATATGGAAGTTTATGTAGATGACATGCTGACCAAAAGTGTGAAGGAAAATTACCATAGAAAAGGCCCCGACAAGACCTTCGATGAGCTAGAGAAATATGAGATGAAGATTAATCCAGCCAAATGTGTGTTCGGATTAAATTTTGGAATATATTCGGGCTTTATTGTTAATCAAAGTGGCATAAAGGCCAATCCTAAAAATATCTAGGCATCTATCAATATGGAGCCTCCTATCAGTAAGAAGGTAATCCAAAGCCTAATAGGACAAGTGGCAATTTTGAACAGATTCATATCCAAATCAACAAATAATTGCCTCCCATTCTTTAAGGTGATTAAAAATTCTTTCGAATGGACAGAGTAATGTCAAGTTGATTTTTTAAATTTGAAAAGATACCTAGGATTGCCCCATTGTTGCCAAGGCAAATCTTAGGTGAAAAAATGTAATTGTATTTAGTAGTGTCAGATTTAGCCGTTAGCTCAGGTTTGATCAGAAGTGATAACGGAATTCAGAAACTAGTATAATATATAAGAAAAGCTTTTGATGGTGCATAAGTGAGATATTCTAAAAGGGATAAATTGTCTTTAGCTCTTATAGTCGCATCAAGGAAGATGAAGCAATATTTCCAATCCCACTCTATAGTAGTATACACTGGTATTTCATTTCGATAAACCATCCGCAAACCTGAGAAGTATGACAAATTAATGGCATGTGCAGTAGAGTTGGGTGAATATGATATCATTCATGATCCAAGGGTTGCAATCTAAGGTCAAAATGTAACATATTACATTATAGAATTCACCTATGAGGAAAAAATTCCGGGCAAGCAAGCTACTGTAGTTTCGCTTCAGCAGAACCAAAGACTAGTCGAGAAACCTACTGTCATTTTAGCTGACAAGGTCTAAAGATCAGCTGAGTTCTCATCCGAACAAAATAAGATTAGTTGCAAGGATGATTTTTCTACAAAATTATTTAAAGATGGTTCTTTAGTACAAGGATTCTTTGAACATTAGCTTCTAGTATGGAAGATATTCGTGGATAGATCATCATTTTCAAGTGGTAAAAAAGCTTAGTTGATAGTCAACACACCTGCTGGAGCTAACGTTGAATATGCTCTCCATTTTAAATTTAAATCATCTAATAATGAAGAATAATACGATGCTTTGATTACTAGATTGGAGTTGGTTGGATCACTTGGTGCTGAGAAGATAATGGTTCACAATGACTCATATTTAGTAGTAAACTAGGTGCTGGAAGAGTATTAAGTAAAAAAAGGGAAATTTCTAAAATATCTTACAAGAGTGAAATTGTTGCTACCAAAGATAAAAGAACTCCAAATGATTAGAATCGCCAAAATTAAAAATACTAGAGTAGACGCATTAGCTCATTTTTGTTAGCCGTAAGGGATGATCTATGGAGAATTGTTCCCATAGAGATACTGTGATAAATGAGCATTAAGGTGGAAGAACCTAATTTTCTAAAGCTAAGTATGGGCGCATCATGGATGGACCCAATTAAAATATACTTGGAGGAAGGTATTTTGTCTACCGATCAAAAGGAAGCTTGAAGACTTCATTATAAAGTGGACATGTTTGTCATGGAAAAGGGAGTGCTATACAAAAGAGGTTTTACTATCTCAATGACAAGATGAATTCACCCCATGAAAGTACCAACCTGGACAAAGAAATACATGAAGGATCATGTGCACAGAAAGTTTAACATTCATAACAAGAATAGTAATCTAATGATATTATTAGCCAAATATGATGAAAATTGTGAAGAATACACAAAGAAATAGGACAAGTACCAAATATTCAAGGTGATACACAAGAGACTAGGAGCCAAGATGGTACTGATCACATTTCCTTTAATTTGGGGTATGGATCTAGTCGAATCACTGTCGAAGACCAAAGGAAGGTTCAGGTATCTGGTGGTAGTAGTGGATTACTTTATAAAATTTGTGGAGGTTGAACCAGTCATAAAGATGATTTATGCTAAGGTATTCCATTTTATATGAAAAAATGTGATATAAAGATATGGGATCCCATATTCTATCATTGCCGACCACGATACTTAGTTTGATAATCACGAGTTCAAAGTTTTTATGATAAGGCCAAGATCAAAAAGCTACATTCGTAACCAGATCATCCACAATGTAATGGGTAGAATGATTTTACGAACATAACATTTTTAGAAGGAGTGAAGAAAAAATTGGATTCATCTAAATGGAATTCCCCTCTTTTTTGAGGACCTTCTCTACATGCATCTCCTCGCTTCTTTCTGGGGTCGTCCCCTCGGCCCCTCTTGAAGGCACCTTTGTCGACGTACTTTATGAGCTTCCCTTCCTTCAGCATCTTCTCAATCTCATCTTTCAGAGCAAAGCATTTGTCTGTTATGTGGCCGTGGTCTTGGTCTTGGTGAAATTCACACCACAGGTTCTTATTCTTCTTGTCAGGGGCTGCCCTCAGCTTCTCAGGCCACTTCAGGGACCGATCACTCTTTATGTTATTGAGAATCTGTTCACAGCTGACCGTTAGAGGGGTGTAACCAGCGAACTTGTCGTTCGTGGGCCTTTTCTTCCCCTCTTTGTTCTTTTTAGGGTATTTACCCCCGCTAGCACCTCCTTTTTCATCTTCGTATTTTGCGGCCATCACCTCTTCGGAGTTCATCACCTTTCCTGCTATCGATAACAGCTCAACCATCATCCTCGGAGGGTCTTCAGCAAGCTTCAATAACAGCTTCCCCTTTTGGAGTCCTCCAATCACGACTGTCATAGCTATGCTCTCCTCATAGTCTTCCACGTCCAGCTTCTCTTTATTGAATCTGGCTATGTAGTCCCTCAGACTCTCATTCTTCCCCTGCTTAACATAGAGCAGGTGTGTGGTCTTCTTCTGTGGCCTCACCCCAAAGCAAAAGTTATGGATGAACCGGTCTGCCAACTGCTTAAAGTTTTCAATGGAATTTTTTGGAAAAGACGTGTACCAGACATGTGCAGCCCCTGTCAGGGTACCAGAAAAGGCACGACACCTCATCTCATCTGAGATAGAGTATATGTCTGCTACTGATTGATATATCTCCACGTGGTGGATAGGGTTTGTGCTCCCGTCATATCTTGGGGTGACCACAAGTGGCTTGAACTTTGATGGCGTGGGGAAGTTGACTATCTTTGCCACAAAGGGTGATCCTATGGTGTATCCCCTCTAAAGAGGGTCTCGGCTCTTCAGTATGTCGACAATCTTATCCTCCAATCGCTGGATTGAGTCATTCCAGGGCCTCACAGGGTCGGCGTGGCTGATGTTATCCCCTGCCGCCTCTTTGAGGTGGATGGAGGGTTCTGCTGCGGCAGGCCTGTGTCGGCTATATACTTCCCTTTGGCCGTCATCCCCTCCTCGGGGTCGGCCATCTTCTGCCTCACTCCTGGACCTCGCAGAACTTCTTGACCTGGACAATTTATCCCGCAGGTCATTTACTGGGCCTAGACTCTCAAAGGCTGACCCCCTGCTCAAGCGATCAAAAGCAGAGCCTCTCGGGCGATCATCGGGATTTGGTCTCCTGCACTTTCCTCTACTGTCCTGGAGAGGTCGTACAGTATTTTTGGAGACCTCATATGGTTCCCAGCATTCTATAGGAGCCTCTTCTCCCTCCAGATCGCCATACCTGTCCTCAGGGTAAGGGTTTCCTTGCCTCCCTAGGCGTAGACGCCGGGGGTCAGCAACATCCCTACGCCGCTGAGGGGGTGGCAGGTCTTTGCGTGGTGCCTAGGGTGGTCCCCTGGCCTCATGCTGTCTTGGAGCTACTGCCGGAGTAATCATCTCAGGTGAAACCCCTGGGGGTCTTAGTATGTTCTGGCTTAGAGCTGTGAACTGCTCCTGTATCATCCGCTGGCTTGCTGCCAGAGACTTTAGGGTTACCGCCACATCAGCCATCTCAGAGTGAGGTGGCGGCTGACTGGAACTGGGTCTTCCCCCATCATCCGGCGGGGGAAGCGATGGTGGTGGCATCTCAGGTGCCATGTGTTTGAGCTATGAAAAGCTGAACTGAAGAAAAGACTGGTGAGCTTGAGAAACTTAGTGGGTCTCTTTCAATGGTGAAACACCTCCTCTCAGGGGGAGTGTTAGTTCACCACCAGAGTGCCCAGTGAGGTCAAGCTGTACAAAGGAAGAGATGTCTTCTCGTTCCCACAGACGGCGCCAAACTGATGATGCTGAGATTTAGCACCACCGGATAAGTGATGATGAGCTCAAACAGTAGTAACCATGGCAATCAAAGAGATGTATTAGTGTATAAGTATGTAGAAGGGGATGAGTATAAGAGGAAATAAGACAATGGTGTATAGTGGTTCGGCCAATTTGGCCTACATCCACTGTGAGTGTGTGATCCACTAAGTATGGGCACTAATGGCCTTGGATACAATGCACATAAGCTCCCCTCTCTCTCTACTGTGTGTATAAGAAGAGTTTCATCTAGGGTTACAATGAATTGATATATCCCCTGTAGGGTTGTAGGTGACAAGTATATATAGGTCTTGGGGGGTGTAGTGTACCCCCCAAGTATGCATGGTGCATGTTAATGATGATCTAGCCAATCCCCTGATGACACCTGTAGATGCCAAATGATGACATAATATTCCCTCACGTGAGGGTGTGATTTTGTTATAACGGTCTCCTATGTGCCATGTGAGCCTCACGCGCACTGTTACACGCGTCTCCTAAACCACGCAATGTGATGATGTCAGCTTCGGACTATGAGCCAAGGCCGAGGGCAAAGTTCCTTCCGGCAGTGAGTCTGGCCTAATTCTGGCCTCGTACTGTCGGCCCCTCGTAGGGTCATCTGGAGCCTGGCTAAGGGTCGGCCCCTCATAGGGTCGTCTGGGGCCTGGTGAAGGGTCGGCCCCTCGTAGGGTCGTCTAGAACCTGGTGAAGGGTCGGCCCCTCTAAGGGGTCGTCTGGAACCTAGTGAAGGGTCAGCCCCTGAGGGGTTGTCCGTTTGGAGGCAATCTTCAGCCAGGCCGAGGATATAAACGGGTATATCAGTATGCTCTCAGGTTTCAGTTCAAAGCATCAAATAATGAGGCAGAATTCGAAGCCCTGATAATTGGGCTAAATCTAGCTCATTCATTAGGCATCGATCAAGTATTGGTGCATAGTGATTCAGAGTCGGTTGTTAACCAAGTGTTAAATTTGTATGGAGTCAAAAGAGAAATGATGACCAGGTATTCTCGCCAAGTCCATGGAAGTCATCGCCAAATTTCCAGTCATCCAAATGAATAGGATCCAAAGAATAGAGAATGTCAAAGCTGATGCACTTGCTCGGCTATCATCAGTAAAAATAATCGAGCTCAGAAGAATAATCCTAGTCGAGCTCCTGGCTAATCGAAGTATTGATGAAGACCTGATGGTTAGTTTCATTGCTGTAAATCTGGGACCTTTCAAGATAGATCCCATCAAAGATAATTTTGAAGATGGAACCCTACCACCAGATCCTAAAGAGTCCAAGAATCTCTGTTATAAAGCAGTGATGTATGTGTTAGATAAGGGAGTTTTATATAGAAAGGGATTGACGATATCCTTGCAGCGTTGTATTCATCCAATGGAGGTGGAATATTTGATCAAAGAAGCGCATAAAGGATTCCATGGATCTCATTCAGCTGGAAGATCATTGCTTCAATGCATTAACACTCAGGGATATTACTGGCTGACCATTAGCATAATTGTACAGTCTTTGCAAGAAAGTGTGATAAGTGTCAAAGATTCTCTACCGTTCATTGAACACCTAATGCTTATTTAACACCCATAACTTCACCTTGGACATTCGTTATATGGGGAATTGACTTGGTCGGCCCACTGTCGACCACCAAAGGTGGATTCCAATACTTAGTTGTTGATGTGGATTACTTCACCAAATGGGTGGAGGCAGAGCCATTGGTTGATATGCCTTGTGAGAAAGTGTAACAGTTCATCTGGATGAATATAATCTATCGATAAAGTTTACTATATTCTTTTATCACAGATCAGGGCACCCAGTTCGATAATGAGGAGTTTGAAGCATATTGTGCCAAGTCCAAAATCTAAAAACTACATTCTGCACCAGGCCATCCTCAAAGTAATGGTCAAACAAAAGTGACAAATAAAACTTTACTGAATGGGATGAAAAAGAGAATTGATGCTGCTAAGGGCAACTATATTAAAAAGCTACACTGTGTTCATTAGGCCTATAGAACAACGACGAGAACAGCAACTAGAGAGACACCATACGTGCTTGAATTTGGTAATGAAACCATGGTACCAATCGAGATTGTCCAACCAACTCACAAGGTACTAAATTTTCATTCCCCATTAAGTGACTTGATGAGGCGATTAGATCTATAGATGTTATAAAAGGTATGAGAAGATGATCTCTGAGAAATGCAGCCTACCAACACCAAACTGCTCACTTTTATATTAAAAGGGTCAAGCTGACTAACTTGAAAGAGGGTGATTATGTTCTTAAGAAATTTATCCATAAGAATAATAAACTTGAGGTCAACTAGCATAGCCTATATCGCTTATCAGTTGTCATCCGACTAGGGACCTACAGCATAAAGACTTTAGAGGGTGAAGAATTCAAAAATCCTTGGAATGACGAACATCTTCGAAAGTAGTATCAGTAATTCAAAGGATGTCCATTATTGTATCTCTCTTGCTTTTATTTCAGTATCAATAAAAAGTTGATTTCAGTCTCTTTAATTTTTTATTTTTTTCAGAGTACAATGATTACATACATCTCTCAAAACAAAGATAAATTTTGATCTTCATCTCCGACCTGGTAAAAATAGTATTACAACCCTCAGCACTTGGTCGGCAATAAGAAAAATAATAACCAACGAAGTAAAATTAGGATTATAATCCTCAGCACTTGGTCGGAAACAATAATTTACTTTATGTACGACTTCGTAAAAACAAAATCACGAACAAGAGGTTGATTACTTCATGTATGATTTTGTATAAACAAGTCAAGAATAAGAAGTGTAAAGCTTAGTATAAAACTAAAAAAATTATAAATAAGTTTTACTCGACTAAGTTAAATGCAGGAAGACATGTAAAAATTCCTAGATACTAGAATATAAACATACATTCCCCATACAGTTGGTCACCACTGATAACTAATTCTAAATTGGGATCAATATATCTAAGTGCATTACTAGAATCAATGGCATTACCACTGGTAACTAATACTAAATTTGGATTGATATATATATATATATATATATATATATATATATGTGTGTGTGTGTGTGTGTGTGTGTGTGTGTGTGTGTGGGTGGGTGGGTGGGTGGGTGGGTGTGGGTGTGTGGGTGGGTGTGGGTGTGTGTGTGTGTGTGTGTGTATTAGTATAACCAATGGCATTACAATCATAAGTTAACTGAATGATTAAAATAATCATAAGTTGACAAAAAAAAAATTATTCATACAAATTGTATTACATTTAAATTAATTACAAAATATAGGATAATCATTCAACTGAACATTTTCCCTCAGCTTTGGAAGATGATTGCACTTTTTCCATACCGACAGGAAGATCATCCAGCATATAAAGAGAATTGATAAAGTTGAAATCTTGAAGCATCCTTTTGTTGCTTCTGCTCGACGTGTTGGTCAGATGAGGAGGTAAAACCATCTTAAGTTCATCGTGTAACTCATAATCCCCTAAATATTTCAATATCAAGCATTGGGGAATCTATTCAATAGGAATCCAGCTGACATCCAACTTGAACGAAGGATATTGTCATTCTAAAAAACTAGGATCATGCCAATACCAGAGTTTGCTATCTTGATCAACCTTCATCATAGTCAATCAATTGGTTTAACCCAATTTATAACCTTTGCAATGAGTTTGAGCGAGGGGTTCATCTATATGGCCCAAAGCTTCATTATATCCACCTATCCATACCCCTTTAGTTTTTTTGTGAAATTGGAAGGTTAACCTTTCAACTTGATGTTGAAGTTTCTTCAAAATCTCATCCTTCACCTTCAACTAAGAGGATTGGTCGGTAAGGGCTTTGTCTTTAGCTTCCAGTCTTGTGGACAAATTACTAGTTGCTTAACTCTTCGTCTTTAGTTGGGCAGCTTGATTAGCTAAATTTTTGTTAGTCCTAGTCTCTTCTAGAGTTGGTCGGCTAACTCTCTATTTAGAAGATTGTGCAGGTTTGGATTTTTTCAAAGCGTTAAGCTCTTCCCTCAATTTGGCTTTTTCCTCCTTAAGAAAAGAGGCACCTCATCGATACTAGCAGTAGAAGGCTGTTTTAAGGCCCCAAGTTCATCGTTCAGCCTATTAATTTCCTCTTTTATGAGTTTAGCAATCTTTCTGGCTTCATCAACTTCACGGTTCAATAAAAACGCCTTTTTTTTCTAAAAGCAGAGGCACATTTTTCCAACTTCTCTTCATTCCCTAAGCTTCACTCAAGGTCTTGTACTTGGATTCATAGTCAGCATGAAGTAAATCTTTGGCTTCATTGTTCTATACTTGCAATTCTTTGATCATCTCATAAGTATGTAACATTATTGGCGACATCCCGATCAAGAAGAAACTTGAGATACGTGTATGCATCCCTGGCCTGATTAGAAGCGTCTACATCGAGCAAGTCTGTTAATTCTTTATCAGTCAAGTCAAGTCACAATCTTTGAATAAATTATTATAGCCTTTGAGTAGGTCGGAGGCAATAGAGGCAATTTGTTCCATCTTGCCCATAAACTAGAAAGATAAAGTAATAATTGATCAACAATAAAAGAAGACAGGGCAACAGTCGAGCAACAACAAACGACATGTGAATTGAAGGAAAAGTTCTTTCATTGATAAATAAGGAATGTTACAAATACAAAGATCAAAAGATGAATAAGTCTAAACCTTCTTCTTATCCTTTTTAACGGTAGGAGGATCAACTAAGTCCATAAGAACTTTATCTTGTTCAGAAGGGGGGATAGTTAAGTCAACAGTAGTTTTGTCTTGGTCGGTAGAAGGGGCAATAGACTCAACCACCAAAGAGGATTCCCCCAAACTAACATATCCTCAATTTCCTCATCAAAGTTAGGGGGAGGGCTAGGGTCATGCCTAAGAAAAATCTCATAATCCTCAGTAGTGCCAACCTCCTTCAACGCTGTTGACCAACCCTCCTTAAAGGATTTTTTCATTGCATACCCAATTTGTGCATAGGTAGCAGAGATAGCTTTAACCCAACCCTTGTTAAAGGATTTTTACCTAGCCTTCTTTCTCTTAGCTGTAACAACCCGTATTTTTGACGATTTAAATAATTATGTGATTAATTATTATTATGGGCATAAGTATGCGATTAATTATTGTTGTTGCATTAATTAAATTAAAATGTGAGGAATTGAATTGTTATTAATCTGCATTAAAATAATTATTAACTAGTGTGCCAAGAATTAATACTTATTGTTGTGAACTATTAAATATTACTGTGTGATATGTAATATGGAATTATGATACTTAATAAATTGTCGGAAGTGAGAAATATGGCAGTTTGGTAATTTAAGTCCGACACGCGTGTGAGTCGTGTCGAGACTAATTGAATGGAATAAAAGGAGAATTAATTTTTATTAAATCATATGGTCATTTCGAGTGCATCATTGAGTCTGGGAGGGTCGTGATAGTCAAAATAGTATAACCGGATGTTTAGTTTGGGTCCCGGGGCAATTTTAGGCCTAACCGGCGTCCCGAAAGGGCATTATGGTCAAATATATTTTTGGATTTAATTAATGGACGAAAATTGGTAGTTATTTTATCAGCCAAGGAAAGTCCATTAGGGTTGAGAGACATAAAAATCAAGAACGGCCACAGAGGGTGTGAGGGAGAACCAATTTCCAAGAGAGAAGGCTCAATTAGCACCACCTTGCACAACCGTGACCGCCAACGCATAGATCAAGAAGAGAGGAACGCGTCTATACCAACATCACCAATGGATCAGACCGTCATATTCGAGGCAAGTGTTTATTACTTTCTTTCTTTTAGAAATAATCATACTCATGTTAGAATAAGTGAAATTAATCATGATTTGCATGTTAATTGGGCGAAAATTGGAGATTTAAATTATGATTAAAGACTGGGTTAATTAGTGGTTGAAATTCCTTCATGTATGTAGAGGAGTAATCACGAAATTGAATTACATATTGATGAAAGAATCTGGGTTGATTAGGTTCTTTAAATGAAAATTTGGAAACTAGGGTTCATATGAATTAATTTGGGGATTTTATATAATTATGATGTTTAATGACGAATTAAGGATCCTAGGATGGTAGAAATGATTTATAACCTGTTAGGTGTTGATGGGTATTGATGATGAGGTGTTGGGTGTTCAATCTAAGAGGTTTTTAGGTCCAAAAATGGTAGAAAACGCTGAAATTTGGTGAAGAAGACGAAACAGTAGGTCTCGCGTAAAGTCGCGTGAAGTGGTTCAAATGATATGGGGATCTCGAGCGAAGTCGTTCGAACGACAAGTGGAAGTCGTTCGAGTGACATGTCATTCTGGTTCGAACGACATGGTGAATTTCTGGGAATTTTCTCAAAGTCAAATTTTGAGTTTGTCGATTTATTGGAGTGAGAGAAACTTCCAAATAGTAAATTCAAAAAGGACAGAATTTCGGGAAAAGTATGTGAGCATTAATACTTTAATTATTTTGGTATAGAGAGAATATACCTTGGAGATTACGAGAGAGATAGTAACCTAAATATTTATAATATAAGTACTGATGAGATTAAAATACATATGAGGAGTATATATGTAGGGTGGAAAAATACCTATAAATTATAATAGGATGTGTATATGCCTATTATGTGATATTATTGTAAGAGCAGTAATGGGTGATAACCCAGGGGTGCAAGAATCTTATAGTTAAGCGTACTAATGAGTGATAACTCGGGGGTCCAGAAACTCTATTGTTAAGTGTGCTAATGGGTGATAACCCGGGGGTACAAGGATGATTATTGTTAGGCGCACTAATGGGTGATAACTCGGGGGTGCTGGATTATTATTGATAGGTGCATTAATGGATGGTAAACCAGGGATGCAGGATTCTCTTGATAGGCGCACTAATGGGTGATTACCCGGGAGTGCTGGATTATTATTGATAGGTGCATTAATGGGTGCTAACCCGGGGATGCATTATTTTCTTAATAGGTGCATTAATGGGTCTTAGCCCGGGGGTGCAGGATTAGTATATATATGAACTTGTGAATATTTCTACTGTGTGAAATTAGTAGACTTAGTAATAATAATAATTGCATTGCACCAAGTGGTCTAAACCTAAGGGTGCAGCATTAGTCTATATATATAGGGATGATGAGACTCTATATATGTATGAGTGTACTTGGGTAACTTTCTACTTTGTGAGACTAGTAGATAAAATGGAAATGAGAAATAAAATAATCTTAGTGGATAAAAGATTAATCATTCATACGGTGAATAATGAAATTTAGTATGTGAGATAAACTATTTAAATAGCATATTGAATGGGCGATATGGGAATACTACTAGTGAGCATAGTTAGTATTAATATGGTTTCTGACTAGTTAGACTGGGTGGTATAACTAGGGGAGATTAGATGTACATTAGGCGTGCACAATAGATGACAGGTGAGAAACTCATGTGAGAGTTCGATAACTAACATACGTATAAGACCTGTTTTAAGAACCAGTTTTAAATACTTGCTAAATCATTTTTAAACCTCGGGCTCTGACCCGTTTCTTGTATCTCTTATCTCTGTTGCTATATATATATATATTATATTAGGTGCTCAGCCACAGGGGTACCAGATTTAGATATTTGGGTTGCTTGGCGTGCTGCAGCTGTTGTGGAAACTGTAAGTCCTTGCAGTAGACGCATCTATCATTTCCATTCAGTTTCATCTAGACTTCTTATCTAGGGCATGTGTCGCCCACTTCTGGTCCCTTCATCGGAGATATTGTATTCAGTTTAGTTTATGGTTTGGAGTTTTGAGCTGGGAGTTTGACCAAGTCCTATTTAGTTCAGTATTTGATTCTTGTTCAGTACTTATTATATTCCTGTGTATGATGATGGTTTTGTAACACCCCGCCTAATTAAATACCAGGTGACCAGTCCCATACCAAATTAAAATAGAATATATAGTTGGCTCATTCTTAGCATCACTGTCGAAAACATTTACAACTCACCCAAAACTCAATTAAGCTGGTGTTAAAAAATTTCCAAATTTTAATTTAACAAAAACCATTTCCAGTTTAAGAATAACACAACACATTTTCTACAACACAGTTCACTAAATAAATAACTCAAAAGAATTTAAATGCAATTGGAATAAACATTCCCAAATAATATAAATCCTTTACAATAATCCCAACAATGTTAAATGTATTAAAAAGACACAAATACAATAGTGTTTAACTCCGACAGAAAATGATAACTGAAATCCTATGGGCGACATGCCCTATGTAAGAATACTGTGAATCAAAAAGATGATAAGCGTCTAAGAAAAACTTCCATAGCTCCATAGCTCGTCAAAATCAACTATGGTTGGCGTCCCTGTTGCTGGACACCTGATATAGAGATACAATAGAAGAGAAAATATGCAAGGAAACGGGTCAGAGCCCGAATGTGTAGATTATTTTAAAAAACAGCATGTATTTAACAAGTGCAATAAAGCATTTATTATGTACATGTTAGATCCAATTCTCACTTGCAATTCTCACCTCTCAACTAGAGTGCACACTTAACGTTTCCTATTAACCTCTTAGTTAATGGTTCCACTTTTCTAGTCTCCATATTATAATTCCATTCCCATATCATAATCCCCGTATGTCCCATACCATACGTCACATTATTATTCACAACTCCTTTATATGATTAGTTTCCCATTAACATGAATCATTACTCATTAATATGAGTTAAGCTTTTCAATTCTTTAAGAATAAACATTCATTAACTTAATTCCATTATCTTTCTCTATTCACCGTTATCTACAATTATCACCGTAGATAGATTTAAACACAATATATAATTATGTAACCATTTAATCCATTATATATATATTCATATATAATACAGTACCCCAAGTCACAGCTGTGGTGCAATGCATTACTCTGCTATCATGTCCCATCATCGCATGTCGCTGAATAGGGGACTACAGGTTCGGTAAGATTCCACGAACCACATACAACAACAAAAAAATTGAAGGCGAACATAGTTCTCGTATCCATGGGTCACGCACATACCTACGTACCCACAGTCAGCGGACTTATCAACTCCCCGATAAGTCTTTCATAGACCTATGTTCTCGAGCGACAAATCAAAGATCCCATGGATTCATCAGGATATGACTGTCCTCACGCGTAAACCTCCCACCGATAGCAAGTAAGCTAGGTATGTCATACACATAATCATCAATCAATCAAATAGGTATTATCATACCTATAATATAATATCAATTAGGTAATTATCACTACCCTAAGATATTTCTCATACGTAGCATTTAGATACCATATCTATACTTCATAGTTTAATTATCCTCGCATCCTATAACATATCTCCACTACCGACGTCGTTAAGGTTCATGCGCGGAGTGTCTCGCAAAGCGAAATTCAAACAAAGAACCCATCCAATACACTACTACTTAACTTTATCGATCGAGGAGGTCCGAAAACTTTAACTATGCAATCGGGATAACCTCATAACCTCTTTCAATCAAATGTATTCTAAGCTCCCATCTCATAAGATTCAAATAGGTTTTTCCTCAACATATATTCAGTAAGAAGTTACTACTATCCTACTGGTCCATAACATCATTCTCCCAAACTACTACGAGTTTAGTTCTCCTTTTTAATTAAGATTAAAATCGATAGTTTCAAATCTCTTATAAACACATATTCTTTCACTTAGGATTAACCCTTTTATAAACTTAAGGATACCCAGGTGTTATATTCAATCACCCCTACTGTTCCTATCTTTAATCCTCATACATCTCCATTTAGAATTTAACAAATGAATCTAGCAACCGAAATTCCATTCAATATAATTTCCAACATTTAAATCACTCGAATCCAAATCAAATTTAATTCAAATATTATCAAGGGTTTACTGATATTTTCTAGGTCCCATAATCTCCAAATAATAATCACCAAAGATCCACAAAAAGGTTTGGGATAAGAATCAACATTTAAAAAGAAATAACTTTACATAATCTGGGGAGGTCGACCGATCGAAGGTAGGGGTCGATCGATCGATCCCTCAGGTCCAAGCCTGGTTTTTCTACATTTCAGCAACTAGGGGTTTCACCATTTTTACTCATTCAAACCTTCATATTAACCTCCAAAATGAGTTCTAATTATTACTACATGATATGACAACATATATGAACGATTTCCAGTACACTAAACATCCTAGAATCATCAAGGGGTTGGATTAAAAAGCATGTTTATCTCCTTATTTCCAGAAATTATCATTATATCATCTTCAAGAACACATCAATGGTTTTCATAATTTCTTCAACAGATTCATGACTATTTCGTGGATTATTAACATCCTAAAACATGAGTTAAATTCCTATATCATTTTAGTTTTCCAGAAATCCATTTACTACTCCATTATTTCTTCCAAACAATAATAATCTTCTCTTTTCATATTATTCTAACCTGGACAATATACAAACTTAAATTTCCATTATCAAACACTTGCCTTTCTTGTAGGTCTGATCCTTTGGTGTAGTATATCTCAGCTGGTTGTCCCTTCTCCGGTCAAACTCCGGTGGTGGTTGGTGGTGGTGAACCTTGGTTCTTGTTCTTCTCCTTCCCAAGTTGGCTTTTCCCTTCCCAAACACTCTTACACTCTCTCTAGGAAGATGGCTGCTCTTATTTGTGAAGAGGAGATGAATAACTCCCATACACATAATCTACCCATACTTATAACAGTTCCAAATCCGAAATCACTATTCATCCCCCCAAGAAAAATGACCAAAATGCCCTTTCGGGTTGTCTATTCATTCCCAAATGACCCGAGACTCAAAATTGACATCCAAATAGATTTTTCTGACTATTTCGAACCTTCTGGACGCAACGACGCAGTCGAAATGACTATTAGATCGATAGAAAATAAATTTCCTTTTTAATTTAATAAACTAGTCCCGACATGTCCCATACCGCGTCTGACTAAAAATATAAATTATCGAATTTATATCATACAGTCATATCAATGACATCACATTTCATATATTACCTAAATATCTTTAAGTAATATTCAGAATCATCCATTTTAATATCCACCGTCCGGATAAACCCGAATGAATTAATTAATAATAAAATCTAATTAATCCATTAATTTAAAATATAACCCATTTTAAAAGTCATTTAAAATTACGGGGTATTACATACTTTCCCCCTTATAACAGAATTTCGTCCCGAAATTCAGGAATATAAGTCATGTCGGTAAGGTCAACTCCGAGTATAAATCTCACATCGCAAGAAATTCAAGATGTACCGCCCATACAGTACATTAACAAAGTCCCTATCGATGTTATACGCCAAGCCTCACCATATAGTTTCAACTGAATCAAATTCAAACTTTACCCAATCTTCCCTATACCGTCCTCGTGAAAAACTTCAGGAAAAATGATCCTCTCGTAGTGAACAAATAAATCCTGAAGTCTCAATTACTTACATTTTTCACAATTATGAAAAATACTACAATCCAGTCATCCAGGGCGCCCATACACCCTCTCGTACCGCTCTCAATATTAAAAGTTCTGCAAAGGTTATAAACTCGTTTCCCAAAGACCTAACTTGTTTCGATTTCGAACGGTTATTAGTTTCATGCGTAGGGTGTCTCGCAAGCGAAATCCAAACAAGGAACCACCCCGATACACTACTTCCTAAAGTAGTCGGTCATCGAAACTCCTAAGGTCCTTAGTTAATAATATATAAAAAATTTAGTTTAAAAAAAATATATCAGGTTTATCAATCTTAAAACAAAAAATTGGTTTTTTATCGATTTCAAATAGGGTCTACGCATCTACTCTTTTATAGAAGACAAGATGCAGACATATGCTCTCATATACCACAAATCAATGCACGCCGATAGTCGAATCGTACTCGAACATGCTCAAGGTAAGTAATCCCATGATACAAATCAAACCCACGTGATAACATGCAATATAAAGGTGTCCCACACCCCTCAGTGAGTCTACATAAAAAATAGTGTTTTAGGCTAAGTTTAGCAACCCTTTTGCCCACACAACATTAATCGAAACAAAATCACTATACATTTCATAATTCCTTAGATAGAAAACATACCCTCATTCACGGGTGGTGGTTGTTGATTTACTACCTGATGGATGTTGTATACATGTCCGTACTGACCCTTCTGCACGGGTGCTGCTGGAATGGGAGGTAGTGCTAGCACCAGAGCTGGAGCTGGAAGAACAGCTGGTGGAAACACTGGTACCTGTGGCTCCTGTCGAGCATGTTGTTGCTGAGGGAATTTGTCTTTCTCAGGACAATCATGACGTTTATGGCCATACTTGCCACACACGAAACATTTTCCCACAAACTTTCCACCACCTTGCCCCTGTTGACCCCGAACCAGCTCGCCATTACCTCCCTTCCCTTGACCCTGATGTGCCTGTTTCTGGCCCTGATGGCCCTGTTGTCCTTGCCCAACACCTCTATCCTCAAATCGAGAATCTCCAGATCGCAAACGCTTAGCATAGTCCCCTGTCTGGGAACCTTTCTCACTCTGACGCTGATGACTCTGCCCTGGATGAGTCCCATTAGAACTGCCCCCAATAGTCTTGCCTTGCAGGCCTGACCCAAACCCCCACTTAACACCCTGATTATGGAAGCGGTTATCTTGACAGTGGAGCATTGCATCATTAAGAACATCTGCATACGTACGTAGTGAAAGATTCCCCAATAAATGTTGGCGAATTTTATAGTTCATTCCATCAGTGAACATTAAGAATCTGCTCTCCTCACTAGGTACTTCAGCTGGTAATAAATTAGTTAATCTCGTAAACTCTTCCTCAAATTCCTCCATAGTTTTCTCTCCCTGTTTCAAATCAAGTAGCTTCCACCTCATCTCTGTCTGGATAGCAGAAGGAAAATACTTCCCATCAAACCGTATCCAAAAGTCTTGGATAGTCATTATGTCCCTCTCCTCCATAGTGGTCGTAGCTTCCCACCATTGCAAAGCTTCCCCTACTAGCTTGAATGTGGCTAGTATCTGACGTTGAACCACAGTGCATTCGATCATTCTCAAGTGCTGTCGAATATCTTTCTTCCATTGGCTAGCAGTCACAACATCTGATCCTCCCTGAAACTCAGGTGGGTGAGCTTTCTGAAAGGCATCCCTCGCTCGTTCCCATGCAGTAGGAAACACTTGCCCTTGCGCGGGTGGCACAACCGATGCCAGTGCGGGAGCCTGATGAATAGCAGCTACAGCAGCATTGACTGCCTGAGCGACAATTGCAGCAACTTCGGCTGCAGTCATTGTACCCTGAGCTGGGGCGGGCTGAGGTGCACGTTGAGGAGGCATCTGAAACGAGAGAACACTATCAGTATTTGATATCTCAAAATAGCTGAAGATCGTAAGCGTAAATAGAAAAGCAATAATCCTACTCATAGGGCTCTACATCAAAGAATGCTAAGCTGAAGACACAATAAGCCGTACAGATCCTAAAGGACACTAGAACCTGATGCTCTGATACCACCAGTAACACCCCGCCTAATTAAATACCGGGTGATCAGTCCCATACCAAATTAAAAAAGAATATACAGTTGTCTCATTCTTAGCATCACTGTCGAAAACATTTACAACTCACCCAAAACTCAATTAAGCTGGTGTTAAAAACTTTCCAATTTTTAATTTAAAAAAAACCATTTCCAGTTTAAGAATAACAGAACACATTTTCTACAACACAGTTCACTAAATAAATAACTCAAAAGAATTTAAATGCAATTGGAGTAAACATTCCCAAATAATATAAATCCTTTATAATATTCCCAACAATGTTAAATGTATTAAAAATACACAAATACAATAGTATTTAACTCCGACAGAAAATGATCACTGAAATCCTTTGGACGACATGCCCTATGTAAGAATACTGTGAATCAAAAAGATGATAAGCGTCTAAGCAAAACTTCCATAGCTCCATAGCTCATCAAAATCAACTATGGTTGGCGTCCCTGTTGCTGGACACCTGATATAGAGATACAATAGAAGATAAAATATGCAAGGAAACGGGTCAGAGCCCGAATGTGTAGATTATTTTAAAAAACAGCAAGTATTTAACAAGTGCAATAAAGCATTTATTATGTACATGGTAGATCCAACTCTCACTTGCAATTCTCACCTCTCAACTAGAGTGCACACTTAACGTTTCCTATTAACCTCCTAGTTAATGGTTCCTCTTTTCTAGTCTCCATATTATAATTCCATTCCCATATCATAATCCCCGTATGTCACATACCATACGTCACATTATTATTCATAACTCCTTTATATGATTAGTTTCTCATTAACATGAATCATTACTCATTAATATGAGTTAAGCTTTTCAATTCTTTAAGAATAAACATTCATTAACTTAATTCCATTATCTTTCTCTATTCACCGTTATCTACAATTATCACCGTAGATAGATTTAAACACAATATATAATTATGTAACCATTTAATCCATTATATATATATTCATATATAATACAGCACCCTGAGTCACAGCTGTGGTGCAATGCATTACTCTGTTATCATGTTCCATCATCGCATGTCGCTGAATAGGGGACTACAGGTTCGGTAAGATTCCACGAACCATAAACAACAACAAACAAATTGAAGGCGAACATAGTTCTCGTATCCATGGGTCACATACATACCTACGTACCCATAGTCAGTGGACTTATCAACTCCCGATAAGTCTTTCATAGACCTATGTTCTCGAGCGACAAATCAAAGATCCCATGGATTCATCAGGATATGACTGTCCTCACGCGTAAACCTCCCACCGATAGCAAGTAAGATAGGTATGTCATACACATAATCATCAATCAATCAAATAGGTATTATCATACCTATAATATAATATCAATAAGGTAATTATCACTACCCTAAGATATTTCTCATACGTAGCATTTAGATACCATATCTATACTTCATAGTTTAATTATCCTCGCATCCTATAACATATCTCCACTACCGACGTCGTTAAGGTTCATGCACGGAGCGTCTCGCAAAGTGAAATTCAAGCAAAGAACCCCTCCAATACACTACTACTTAACTTTGTCGATCGAGGAGGTCCAAAAACTTTAACTATGCAATCGGGATAACCTCATAACCTCTTTCAATCAAATGTATTCTAAGCTCCTATCTCATAAGATTCAAATAGGTTTTTCCTCAACATATATTCAGTAAGAAGTTACTACTATCCTACTTGTCCATAACATAATTCTCCTAAACTACTACGAGTTTAGTTCTCCTTTTTAATTAAGGTTAAAATCGATAGTTTCAAATCTCTTATAAACACATATTCTTTCACTTAGGATTAACCCTCTTATAAACTTAAGGATACCCAGGTGTTATATTCAATCACCCCTACTGGTCCTATCTTTAATCCTCATACATCTCCATTTAGAATTTAACAAATGAATCTAGCAACCGAAATTCCATTCAATATAATTTCTAACATTTAAATCACTCGAATCCAAATCAAATTTAATTCAAATATTATCAAGGGTTTACTGATATTTTCTAGGTACCATAATCTCCAAATAATAATCACCAAAGATCCACAAAAAGGTTTGGGATAAGAATCAACATTTAAAAAGAAACAACTTTACATAATCTGGGGAGGTCGATCGATCGAAGGTAAGGGTCGATCGATCGAAGGTAGGGGTCGATCGATCGATCCCTCAGGTCCAAGCCTGGTTTTTCTGCATTTCAGCAACTACGGGTTTCACCATTTTTACTCATTCAAACCTTCATATTAACCTCCAAAATGAGTTATAATTATTACTACATGATATGACAACATATATGAACGACTTCCAGTACACTAAACATCCTAGAATTATCAAGGGGTTGGATTAAAAAGCATGTTTATCTCCTTATTTCTAGAAATTATCATTATATCATCTTCAAGACCACATCAATGGTTTTCATAATTTCTTCAACAGATTCATGACTATTTCGTGGATTATTAATATCCTAAAACATGAGTTAAATTCCTATATCATTTCAGTTTTCCAGAAATCCATTTACTACTCCATTATTTCTTCCAAACAATAATAATCTTCTCTTTTCATATTATTCTAACATGGACAATATACAAACTTAAATTGCCATTATCAAACACTTGCCTTTCTTGTAGGTCTGATCCTTTGGTGTAGTATATCTCAGTTGGTTGTCCCTTCTCCGGTCAAACTCCGGTGGTGGTTGGTGGTGGTGAACCTTGGTTCTTCTTCTTCTCCTTCCCAAGTTGGCTTTTCCCTTCCCAAACACTCTTACACTTTCTCTAGGAAGATGGCTGCTCTTATTTGTGAAGAGGAGATGAATAACTCCCATACACTTAATCTACCCATACTTATAACAATTCCAAATCCGAAATCACTATTCATCCCCCCTTGAAAAATGACCAAAATGCCCTTTCGGGTTGTCTATTCATTTCCAAATGACCCGATACTCAAAATTGACATCCAAATAGACTTTTCTGACTATTTCGAGCCTTCCGGATGCAACGACGCAGTCGAAATGACTATTATATCGATAGAAAATAAATTTCCTTTTTAATTTAAAAAACTAGTCCCGACACGTCCCATACCGCGTCTGACTAAAAATATAAATTACCGAATTTATATCATACAGTCATATCAATGAAATCACATTTCATATATTACCTAAATATCTTTAAGTAATATTCAGAATCATCCATTTTAATATCCACCGTTCGGATAAACCCGAATGAATTAATTAATAATAAAATCTAATTAATCCATTAATTTAAAATATAACTCATTTTAAAAGTCATTTAAAATTACGGGGTATTACATACTTCCCCCCTTATAACAGAATTTTGTCCCGAAATTCAGGAATATAAGTCATACTGGTAAGGTCAACTCCGATTATAAATCTCACATCGCAAGAAATTCAAGATGTACCGCCCATACAGTACATTAACAAAGTCCCTATCGATATTATACGCCAAGCCTCACCATATAGTTTCAACTGAATCAAATTCAAACTTTACCCAATCTTCCCTATACCGTCCTCGTGACAAACTTTAGGAAAAATGATCCTCTCGTAGTTAACAAATAAATCCTGAAGTCTCAATTACTTACCTTTTCACAATTATGAAGAATACTACAATCCAGTCATCCAGGGCGCCCATACACCCTCTCGTACCGCTCTCAATATTAAAAGTTCCGCAAAGGTTATAAACTCATTTCCCAAAGACCTAACTTATTTTGACTTCGAACGGTTATTAGTTTCATGCGTGGGGTGTCTCGTAAGCGAAATCCAAACAAGGAACCACCCCTATACACTACTTCCTAAAGTAGTCGGTCATCGAAACTCCTAAGGTCCTTAGTTAATAATATATAAAAAAATTAGTTTAAAAAAAATATATCAGTTTTATCGATCTTAAAACAAAAAATTGGTTTTTTATCGATTTCAAATAGGGTCTACGCATCTACTCTTTTATAGAAGACAAGATGCAGACATATGCTCTCATATACCACAAATCAATGCACGCCGATAGTCGAATCGCACTCGCACATGCTCAAGGTAAGTATCCCATGATACAAATCAAACCCACGTGATAACATGCAATATAAAGGTGTCCCACACCCCTCAGTGAGTCTACATAAAAAATAGTGTTGTAGGCTAAGTTTAGCAACCCTTTTGCCCACACAACATTAATCGTAACAAAATCACTATACGTTTCATAATTCCTTAGATAGAAAACATACCCTCATTCGCGGGTGGTGGTTGTTGATTTACTTCCTGATGGATGTTGTATACACGCCCGTACTGACCCTGCTGCACGGGTGCTGCTGGAATGGGAGGTAGTGCTAGCACCGGAGCTAGAGCTGGAAGAACAGTTGATGGAAACACGGGTACCTGTGGCTCCTGTCGAGCATATTGTTGCTGAGGGAATTTGTCTTTCTCGGGACAATCTTGACATTTATGGCCATACTTTCCACACACGAAACATTTTCCCGCAAACTTTCCACCACCTTGCCCGTGTTGACCCCGAACCAACTGGACATTACCTCCCTTCCCTTGACCCTGATGAGCCTGTTTCTGGACCTGATGGCCCTGTTGTCCTTGACCAACACCTCTATCCTCAAATCGAGAATTTCCAGATCGCAAACCCTTAGCATAGTCCCCTGTCTGGGAACCCTGCTCACTCTGACGCTGATGACTCTGCCCTGGATGAGTCCCATTAGAACTGCCCCCAATAGTCTTGCCTAGCAGGCCTGACCCAAACCCCCGCTTGACACCCTGATTATGGAAGGGGTTATCTTGACAGTGGAGAATTGCAGCATTAAGAACATCTGCATACGTACGTAGTGAAAGATTCCCCAATAAATGTTGGCGAATTTTATAGTTCAATCCATCAGTGAACATTAAGAATCTCCTCTCCTCAGTATGTACTTCAGCTGGTACCAAATTAGTTAATCTCGTAAACTCTTCCTCATATTCCGCCACAGTTTTCTCTCCCTGTTTCAAATCAAGTAGCTTTCGCCTCATCTCTGTCTGGATAGCGGAAGGAAAATACTTCCCATCAAACCGTATCCAAAAGTCTTGGATAGTCATTATGTCCCTCTCCTCCATAGTGGTCGTAGCTTCCCACCATTGCAAAGCTTCCCCTACTAGCTTGAATGTCGCTAGTATCTGACGTTGAACCTCAGTGCATTCGATCATTCTCAAGTGCTATCGGATATCTTTCTTCCATTGGCTAGCAGTTACAACATCTGATCCTCCCTGAAACTCGGGTGGGTGAGCTTTCTGAAAGGCATCCCTCGCTCGTTCCCATGCAGTAGGAAACACTTGCCCTTGCGCGGGTGGCACAACCGATGCCAGTACGGGAGCCTGCTGAATAGCAGCTATAGCAACATTGACTGCCTGAGCAACAATTGCAGTAACTTCGGCTACAGTCATTGTACCCTGAGCTGGGGCGGGCTGAGGTGCACGTCGAGGCGGCATCTGAAACGAGAGAACACTATCAGTATTTGATATCTCAAAATAGCTGAAGATTGTAAGCGTAAATAGAAAAGCAATAATCCTACTCATAGGGCTCTACATCAAAGAATGCTAAGTTGAAGACACAATAAGCCGTACAGATCCTAAAGGACACTAGAACCTGATGCTCTGATACCACCTGTAATACCCCGCCTAATTAAATACCGGGTGACCAGTCCCATACCAAATTAAAATAGAATATACAGTTGGCTCATTCTTAGCATCACTGTCGAAAACATTTAGAACTCACCAAAAACTCAATTATGCTGGTGTTAAAAACTTTCCAAATTTTAATTTAACAAAAACCATTTCCAGTTTGAGAATAACACAACACATTTTCTACAACACAGTTCACTAAATAAATAACTCAAAAGAATTTAAATGCAATTGCAGTAAACATTCCAAAATAATATTAATCCTTTACAATAATCCCAACAATGTTAAATGTATTAAAAAGACACAAATACAATAGTATTTAACTCCGACAGAAAATGATAACTGAAATCCTTTGGGCGACATGCCCTATGTAAGAATACTGTGAATCAAAAAGATGATAAGCGTCTAAGAAAAACTTCCATAGCTCCATAGCTCATCAAAATCAACTATGGTTGGCATCCCTGTTGCTGGACACCTGATGTAGAGATACAATAGAAGAGAAAATATGCAAGCAAATGGGTCAGAGCGCGAATGTGTAGATTATTTTAAAAAACAGCAAGTATTTAACTAGTGCAATAAAGCATTAATTATGTACATATTGGATCCAACTCTCACTTGTAATTCTCACCTCTCAACTAGAGTGCACACTTAACGTTTCCTATTAACCTCCTAGTTAACGGTTCCTCTTTTCTAGTCTCCATATTATAATTCCATTCCCATATCATAATCCCCGTATGTCTCATACCATACGTCACATTATTATTCATAACTCCTTTATATGATTAGTTTCCCATTAACATGAATCATTACTCATTAATATGAGTTAAGCTTTTCAATTCTTTAAGAATAAACATTCATTAACTTAATTCCATTATCTTTCTCTATTCACCGTTATCTACAATTATCACCGTAGATAGATTTAAACACAATATATAATTATGTAACCATTTAATCCATTATATATATATTCATATATAATACAGTACCCCGAGTCAAAGCTGTGGTGCAATGCATTACTCTGCTATCATGTCCCATCATCGCATGTCGCTGAATAGGGGACTACAGGTTCGGTAAGATTCCACGAACCTCAAACAACAACAAACAAATTGAAGGAGAACATAGTTCTCGTATCCATGGGTCACGCACATCCCTACGTACCCATACTCAACGGACTTATCAACTCCCCGATAAGTCTTTCATAGACCTATGTTCTCGAGCGACAAATCAAAGATCCCATGGATTCATCAGGATATGACTGTCCTCACGCGTAAACCTCCTACTGATAGCAAGTAAGCTAGGTATGTCATACACATAATCATCAATCAATCAAATAGGTATTATCATACCAATAATATAATATCAATAAGGTAATTATCACTACCCTAAGATATTTCTCATACGTAGCATTTAGATACCATATCTATACTTCATAGTTTAATTATCCTCGCATCCTATAACATCTCTCCACTACCGACGTCGTTAAGGTTCATGCGCGGAGCGTCTCGCAAAGCGAAATTCAAACAAAGAACCCCTCCAATACACTACTACTTAACTTTGTCGATCGAGGAGGTCCGAAAACTTTAACTATGCAATCGGGATAACCTCATAACCTCTTTCAATCAAATGTATTCTAAGCTCCCATCTCATAAGATTCAAATAGGTTTTTCCTCAACATATATTCAGTAAGAAGTTACTACTATCATACAGGTCCATAACATCATTCTCCCAAACTACTACGAGTTTAGTTCTCCTTTTTAATTAAGGTTAAAATCGATAGTTTCAAATCTCTTATAAACACATATTCTTTCACTTAGGATTAACCCTCTTATAAACTTAAGGATACCCAGGTGTTATATTCAATCACCCCTACTGGTCCTATCTTTAATCCTCATATATCTCCATTTAGAATTTAACAAATGAATCTAGCAACCGAAATTCCATTCAATATAATTTCCAACATTTAAATCACTCGAATCCAAATCAAATTTAATTCAAATATTATCACGGGTGTAATGATATTTTTTAGGTCCCATAATCTCCAAATAATAATCACCAATGATCCACAAAAAGGTTTGGGATAAGAATCAACATTTAAAAAGAAACAACTTTACATAATCTAGGGAGGTCGATCGATCGAAGGTAGGGGTCGATCGATCGATCCCTCAGGTCCAAGCCTGGTTTTTCTGCATTTCAGCAACTACGGGTTTGACCATTTTTACTCATTCAAACCTTCATATTAACCTCCAAAATGAGTTCTAATTATTACTACATGATATGCCAACATATATGAATGATTTCCAGTACACTAAACATCCTAGAATCATCAAGGGGTTGGATTAAAAATCTTGTTTATCTCCTTATTTCCAGAAATTATCATTATATCATCTTCAAGAACACATCAATGGTTTTCATAATTTCTTCAACAGATTCATGACTATTTCGTGGATTATTAACATCCTCAAACATGAGTTAAATTCCTATATCATTTTAGTTTTCCAGAAATCCATTTACTACTACATTATTTCTTCCAAACAATAATAATCTTCTCTTTTCATATTATTCTAACATGGACAATATACAAACTTAAATTGCCATTATCAAACACTTGCCTTTTTGTAGGTCTGATCCTTTGGTGTAGTATATCTCAGTTGGTTGTCCCTTCTCCGGTCAAACTCAGGTGGTGGTTGGTGGTGGTGAACCTTGGTTCTTCTTCTTCTCCTTCCCAAGTTGGCATTTCCCTTCCCAAACACTATTACACTTTCTCTAGGAAGATGGTTGCTCTTATTTGTGAAGAGGAGATGAATAACTCCCATACACTTAATCTACCCATACTTATAACAATTCCAAATCCGAAATCACTATTCATCCCCCCTAGAAAAATGACCAAAATGCCCTTTCGGGCTGTCTATTTATTCACAAATGACCCGAGACTCAAAATTGACATCCAAATAGACTTTTCTGACTATTTCGAACCTTCCGGACGCAACGACGCAGTTGAAATGACTATTAGATCGATAGAAAATAAATTTCCTTTTTAATTTAATAAACTAATCCCGACACGTCCCATACCGCGTCTGACTAAAAATATAAATTACCAAATTTATATCATACAATCATATCAATGACATCACATTTCATATATTACCCAAATATCTTTAAGTAATATTCAAAATCATCCATTTTAATATCCACCGTCTGAATAAACCCAAATGAATTAATTAATAATAAAATCTAATTAATCCATTAATTTAAAATATAACCCATTTTAAAAGTCATTTAAAATTACGGGGTATTACAGGTTTATAATTTATTCTTGGATTGTTATGGAGTTAAATGGTTTATATTTTAAGATTTAATGAAAATGGATTTACTTGGTTTTACTAAATGGTAAATGTTTTGACACCTAGCTTAATTTTATATTAGGTGATTAATATGTTAAAAAGTTTTTCAACACTGATGCTAAGAATGAACCAACAGAACATTCTGTTTTAAATTGGTACAGGACTGATCACTCTTTATTTAATTGGGTGGGGTGTTACAGGTGGTATCAGAGCATCAAGTTCTAGTGTCCTTAGGATCTATGTGACTTATTACGTTTCAGCGCATTATTCTTTGATGTAGAGCCTTATGATAGGATTGTTGTATTCCCTTATGTATGCGACTTACGTTCTCCTGCTACGAATTATAATGGATGTGACTCATTATACGAAATTTTGTGTGATTGGAACACCGAACATTTTAGGACCACCGGTGAGGGATATAAGAAGAACTGCGGGCGAAAAAGCTCAACAGAAGACATAAAGCAATCGGGAAAGAGTGATCGGGACAAAAATCACGATGAGGATTACTTAAGCAAGAGATAGTAAAATCGTCACCCGGGAACTGTGGGTTCCCAGGACACAGTCATAGATAACGGTGGAGTGATTTCAGGACCACCTAGCATAGTCGATAAACGGGAAGTCAGAGAGAATCTTTTGAAAACCCATCGGTGAAGATGCGGAGAAGAAAACTAGAAAATGTAACAGACCAGCGAAAGTAGGAAAATCCGAAGGGAGTGGTGTAGAGTGGGGTGTGACGACACTCAGAATTAAATTTGGAGTTAAAAGTTATAGCTCTTAGGAGCATCATGTAGTGATTAGAGACAATCACCATATATGAAGAAGTGTGTTTGAAATTCAGAGAGAAATTTGGGTACAATTTGACCGTGAGGTCTTCCATTCGATGTGGTAACAAAATGCGAGTGAAATTTTGATGTTTAGCACAATGGGTAAGATAGAAACCAATCGCGAGAGAAAGGTTAAATTGCATAATGAACTTCGTACCTGGCAGAGGGGCATAAATTATTCAAAAGGTTTATAGTTGATAAAGAACTCGTGAGTAGAATACAAGCATGGATGATAAATCCACTAGGATGAGTAGTGTCGAGGTCTTCAAGGTCATGCGTTAGTATGATAATGTTAACGCTTCCAAGATAAGGTAGTAAATAGGGTTAACGAATCTACTGAAGAGCAGAAAATGAATTTAACGGTGTTAGTGAAACCCTACATGAGCGTATACCCAGTAGGGAACTCTATTAGATGATTTTAAGTTGATTAAATTCCTACAAAGTGACGATGAAGTCAATCAGGGCCGTCGAGGCCAACCATAGTTCCTAAAGGCAAGTGTAGACAGCAAGTTAAGACTACTCGGTCCGAGAGAAGGACATTTCCAAAATGGTCAGCGGGACCATTGATGGGAAAATGGTTCGTGAAGGTTTCCTTATGTGAAGGAAGTAGAACTACAAGTGTTGAAAGTGTCCAAAATTGAGAAGTGAGACCGAAAAGATTAGAAATGGTAAATCGTGCCAGTTAGGCATAATAAATGGAGGAGTGAGACTTCCAGCGAAGGAATTTTGGGTCAGGAGAATTAGGCCCAGGAAATTTATAACCCTATAGTGAGGGGTTCAGGCTGGACGAGTAGAGTCCTCATTAATAGTACAAACAGTATGTCAGGGTCTACGGGGCCCGGGATGTAACCGGGAGTTCAGTAAGGCCATAATTAAGGCCTAGAGATTTTGGTCCAACGTTTCAATAATAGCCGTGAAACCCACATGATGGAATAAATTGTCTACGATGAAAGGCGACAACTATAGGATGAAATCCTAGGAGGTATGACGATTGTAGACATGTGCTGAGACCCTGTGATTTGGCGAGACTAGTGAGGTTTTGCTTCTTCCTTATGAGTAAAGGATAGATTCTAGTGACATGGGTGTGCCGTAACTTTTATCTAAATTGGAAACCCTAAACTTCGCGTGCGGGTCGAGTTTAGTGGGAACGTTAGTTTTAACAGTCTTATTACAAACGTACTTCTCGTTGTTAGCAGGGCATTTTGATGATTGCCCGTTAGTGAATCGGGAGGGACCTAAGAATATGTTT
Source organism: Sambucus nigra (assembly GCA_949130495.1). Lineage (NCBI taxonomy): Eukaryota > Viridiplantae > Streptophyta > Magnoliopsida > Dipsacales > Adoxaceae > Sambucus > Sambucus nigra. The sequence continues at coordinate 159,610,222 of OX422209.1, read as the reverse complement.
TGTTGTTATAATTTACTACAGCATTGATTCATCTTTAATATAGTTTATTATGGTAATGTGTAGTGATTAATTACCGTATGGTTAAACGATATTAAGAATGTAGTAATATGACTGTCGTGACGGATACTCCGGGAGGAAAAATCCTTATTTTTTGCGGCGCCACCTGAAATATGAAAATTTTCATGGTATTATAGACCTCAGTGAGTTTGTTATCTAGTTATATGTGATTACGATGCGTAAGAAATTATTTTACCGAGGAGACTCGGGTTTCATTGTGTTCTTCTTCAAGCAGAGAGATAGAAATCGTTATATTTATTGCGCTGAGTACTTGGGTTAGTAAGAGCGCCATGCTTCATGTTAAATTAATAGGGACATGAGAGTGGACGAGTAGACTTTTATGTCACAATACGTAGATTGTGGGAAAGTACATAGTATGTACTGAAGGCCTTATGGACCTCGACAACCGACTAGGTTAGATAGTAGTGCATCGGGGGGGTTCCTTGTTTGAATTTCGCTTTGCGAGACATCCCACGCATGAAACTAGCGAATGTCGGGAGTTGGAGAGAAGTTTGGTTGATAATACATAAGTTTTTTATGTGGGTTATTGTACCAATAAAGGAATATAATTGAGAGTTGATAATTCTTTTATAACTTAAGGTCAATAGAGTCGCCTAGCCTTAGTATCATTCAGAATAGAGCAATGATGCCATTGAACGATTGATTAAGTTATGATTAGTGGGGCGGTTGAGTTCACCCCTACTACATCAGCATACCGAGTGTGCAAGAATTGAAGTAGGAAAATGACATGTCATTTGTATTATGATGCGTGAGGCATATGGTGTATGGGTGCCCTAGGTAATTGGGTCAGGTAGTGGATTTTGGTTAGCATGTGAATTCGATAACATGTAGTCGGATAAGTCGAAGTCTATTCATTAAGATTTGTCAGAAACTTACGTTTCAAGATAAACTGAAATTGATTCAGAAAATACAAAATGTATCAGGATACAAACAACAGTGGTGATGGGTTACGATGTAGGGAAATATTGTAAGGATAGTCTTGCAGTGGGTCGCCTGACTGTTGAAAAATGGTGGACAATTCGAAACCAGTAGGGGCTTCTTCCACTAGAGAATGGAAGAGTATCCCCAAGGATCTTCTCATGTAGCTGAGATGGTGAGATTATAGATACTAAAATGCGATTGAGGACGGCCTAATACCCACAGAGCGATGGGCAGGGCAAGAGGTCTAATCGGATGCGAGAGAGAAAATTGTATGTGGACCCTGAGATCTTAGAGGAAGATGGGAGTAGTACCTTCCACTAGTGGAGTTTGTTTCCAAATAACTCCTATAAGTTCACGTTCGGGCAGAGTGCCAGTAGAAGTATGGCATTGTAAACTTTGTTATTGTCCAACTTGAGAGTTAAAGGTGGGGGACCAATTATGATTACAAATATCAGAGAGGAATCAATATTATCGTATATATTGTGTGTGAAATATATTGCACAACCAATTTCCTTGTATGAACGACACGAGGCGAAGTCGTATGTATCTGAAAGGAGGATAAATCTACTAAGGTGTAAATAGTTGAAGACTAGATAATGAATATCTAAAATATAGTAAGTAGTGAAACTTAAATGGCAAGGCTAAGAGAGGAGCCTACATAACAGGGAAACCTGGAGCTTAAAACAAACACATGTGAAGTGTTCATTATTAAGGGTATTCAATAGCGTACTATATGGGTGGTACGGAGTAGCTTACTTGGGAGCACAAGGATGTGATGCGCAATGTTTTCGCAGCGTTGTCTATACCTGGTATACTTTTTCCGAATTTCGGGATGAAATTCCGTTGTAAGGGGGGAACTATGTAACAACCCGTATTTTTGACGATTTATATAATTATGCGATTAATTATTATTATGGGAATAAGTATGTGATTAATTATTGTTGTTGGATTAATTAAATTAAAATGCGAGGAATTAAATTGTTATTAATCCGAATTAAAATAATTACTAACTAGCGTGCCAAGGATTAATACTTATTGTTGTGAACTATTAAATATTACTATGTGATATGTAATATGTAATATGGAATTATGATACTTGATAAATTGTCGGAAGTGAGAAATACGGTAGTTTGGTAATTTAAGTCTGACACGCGTGTGAGTCGTGTCGAGACTAATTGAATGGAATAAAAGGTGAATTTAATTTTATTAAATCATATAGTCATTTCGAGTGCATCGTTGAGTCCGGGAGGGTCGAGGTAGTCAAAATAGTATACCCGGCTGCTTAGTTTGGGTCCCGGGGCAATTTTAGGCCTAATCGGCGTCCCGAGAGGGCATTATGGTAAATTATATTTTTGGGTTTAATTAATGGACGAAAATTGGGAGTTATTTTATCAGCCAAGGAAAGTCCATTAGGGTGGAGAGACACAAAAATCAAGAACGGACATAAAGGGTGTGAGGGAGAACCAATTTCCAAGAGAGAAGGCTCAATTAGCACCACCTTGCACAACCGTGAGCACCAATGCGTAGATCGAGAAGAGAGGAACGCGTCTATACCAACATCACCAACGGATTAGACCGTCATATTCGAGGCAAGTGTTTATTACTTGCTTTCTTTTAGCAATAATCATACTCATGTTAGAATAGGTGAAATTAATCATGATTTGCATGTTAATTGGGTGAAAATTGAAGATTTAAATTATGATTAAGGACTGCGTTAATTAGTGGTTGAAATTCCTTCATGTATGTAGAGGATTAATCATGAAATTGAATTACACATTGATGAACGAATCTGGGTTGATTAGGTTCTTTAAATGAAAATTTGGAAACTAGGGTTCATATGAATTAATTTGGGGATTTTAAATAATTATGATGTTTAATGATGAATTAAGGATCCTAGGATGGTAAAAATGATTTATAATCTGTTAGGTGTTAATGGGTATTGGTGGTGAGGTGTTGGGTGTTGAATCTTAGAGGTTTTTATGTCCAAAAATGGTAGAAAATGCTAAAATTTGGTGAAGAAGACGAAACAATAGGTCTCGCGCAAAGTCCCGCAAAGTGGTTCAAACTAGATGCGGATCTCGCGCGAAGTCGTTCGAACGACAAGTGGAAGTCGTTCGAGTGACATGTCATTCTGGTTCGAACTACAGGGTGAATTTCTGGAAATTTTCCCAAAGTCCAATTTTGAGTTTGTCAATTTATTGGAGTGAGAGAAACTGCCAAATAGTAAATTCAAATAGGACAGAATTTCGGGAAAAGTATGTGAGCATTAATACTTTAATTATTTTGGTATGGAGAGAATATACCTTGGAGATTACGAGAGAGATAGTAACCTAAATATTTATACTATACGTACTGATGAGATTAAAATGCGTATGAGGAGTATATATGTAGGATGGAGAAATACCTATAAATTATAATTGGATGTGTATATGCCTATTATGTGATATTATTGTAAGAGCACTAATGGGTGATAACCCGGGGGTGCAAGAATCTTATAGTTAAGCGTACTAATGAGTGATAACTCGGGGGTGAAGAAACTCTATTGTTAAGTGTACTAATGGGTGATAACCCGGGGGTACAAGGATGATTATTATTAGGCTCTCTAATGAGTGATGACTCGGGGGTGCTGGGTTATTATTAATAGGTGCATTAATGGGTGGGGACGCAGGATTCTCTTGATAGGTGCACTAATGGGTGATAATCCGGGAGTGCTGGATTATTATTGATAGGTGCATTAATGGGTGCTAACCCGGGGATGTAGTATTTTCTTGATAGGTGCACTAATAGGTCTTTGCCCGGGGGTGCAGGATTAGTATATATATATAGGGATGATGTGACTATATATATATATACATATGAACTTGTGAATATTTCTTTTTGTAAAATTAGTAGACTTGGTAATAATAATAATAATAATAATAATAATCATTACATTGCACCAAGTGGTCGTAACCTACGGGTGCAGGATTAGTCTATATATATAGGGATGATGAGACTATATATATGTATGAGCGTACTGGGGTAACTTTCTACTTTGTGAAACTAGTAGATAAAATGAAAATGAGAAATAAAATAATCTTAGTGGATAAAAGATTAATCATTCATATGGTGAATAATGAAATTTATATGTGAGATAAACTATTTGAATAACGTATTGAATGGGCAATACGGGAATAGTACTAGTGAGCATAGTTAGTATTAATATGGTTTCTGACTAGTTAGATTGGGTGGTATAACTAGGGGGAGATTAGATGTACGTTTGGCGTGCACAATAGATGAGAGGTGAGAAACTCATGTGAGAGTTCGATAACTAACATGCGTATAAGACTTGTTTTAAGAACTAGTTTTAAATACTTGCTAAATCATTCTTAAACCTCGGGCTCTGACTCGTTTCTTATAGCTCTTCTCTCTGTTGCTATATATATATATATATATATATATATATATTATATCAAGTGCTCAGCCACAGGGCTACCAGATTTAGAGATTTTGGTTGCTTAACGTGTTGCAGCTGTTGTGGAAGCTGTAGGTCCTTGCAGTAGACGCATCTACCCTTTCCATTCAGTTTCATCTAGACTTCTTATCTAGGGCATGTGTCGCCCACTTCTAGTTCCTTCATCGGCGATATTATATTCAGTTTAGTTTATGATTTGGAGTTTTAAACCAAGAGTTTGACCCAGTCTTATTTAGTTCTGTATTTTATTCTTGTTCAGTACTTATTATATTCCTGTGTATGGTGATGGTTTATAATTTATTCTTGAATTGTTATGGAGTCAAATGGTTTATATTTTAAGATTTAATGAAAATGGATTTACTTGGTTTTACTAAGTGGGAAATGTTTTGACACCTAGCTTAATTTTATATTAGGTGATTAATATGTTAAAAAGTTTTTCGACAGTGATGCTAAGAATGAACCAACCGAACATTATGTTTTAAATTGGTACAGGACTGATCACCCTTTATTTAATCGGGCAGGGTGTCACATTAGCCTTCTCAGCAGAAAGGTTAATGGATAATTTGGCTACTTATACTTCAGTAGCCTTTTCCCTACGCTCATCTTGAGCAGTATTCGAGTTAGCCAAGGACAAGGCATTATCACCTTTCTACCGAGCTTCTTAGACGGTCTTGATCTTCTCCTCCCAGGCCTTCTCCTCCCTCTCCAAAGCTTACTGGGAATCCAGAACAAATTTCTTAAGACCTTCAAAGTCCTCCTCTACTTCTCCCAAAGAAGAACGTAGAAGATCGTCCTTCTCCAGCATTTGGTTGTAATCAACCAAAAACTGCAAGGAAAAAGTCAAGGCAGTACAAGTCAGAGAAGACATGAAAATTATCTGACCAACTTCAAATATGAAAACTTACCAAGTCTAAGCTATGAGTAGCTCTTGTCGATAGTTGTGATCATGACACTGAGGCAGCAACGACTCTATGGTCCGGGAGGGTGCCAGACTTGATCAATTTCCTTGCCAAACTAGGACTAAAATCCACAGATGAGCCAACAACGGAGGGGACCATGCTGACCAAACCTTATTGATCGGTATTAAAAAATTTCTTAACCTGCTTATTAGCATGACGTTTCCTTAATCTTTTGAAAAGAGACTCGTCACCTTTGGGAACTGGGAGATTCTTACTATCCTCAACCTTCTTCTTCTGGGTAGCAGTATCAACTGGTTTCTTGGCACCATCTGCAGAGTCATCCTCCAAAAGGTTAGAAATTTTTCTCTTGCCCATGCTGATAGAGGAAGATCATAATCAAAGGAAGAAGATGTGCCATGTCCAATACCAACACCAAAAGATTCGGTGCCCAAGGAAGTAGACACTAGATCTCTCTCCAAATCAATTACGATTGAAGGCACAACAATTGTTGGTTGAGCTATAAAAGAAGTGATGGAAGTTTTATACTCTAGCAGTATAGAAGATGATAGGGGATGCTCTTCTCCTGCCCTTTGGTTCTGACCCCATAGAAATTTGAGTTCTTCCACTACACCAAATAGGTCAATTGTAACGGGAAAAAACCGTTACAAAAAATATTTGTAAAGGATTAAATCCATTAAAAAATTGGCGTTATCTATTTTACAAACAAAATTTGTAACAGATAAAATTCGTTAGAAACTTAATATTTATAAAGGATTAAAATCGTTGCAATTTATTTTGTAATGGATTTGGCATTGGTACACATCACATATATTTGCAACGGATTTACTAAATTGTAAAGATTTTGATCTGTTACAAATATAGATTTTATAATAGATAAAACCATTAAAAAATACATTATAATGGATCGTGAGTGTCATATATTTGTAACAGATTTTTTTATTAGTAACGGTTAAAGTTTGTTAACAATATTGTTGATATAAAATTTAGTCTACTGACATGGACCATTCACTTGAAGACACGTGTCAACCTACGTGGCAATTACAAACACTTTCAACGAACAACATACTGTCACCGAGCTACTCAAGCACCCCGAGCAACTCAATCATGCCGAGAAGCTAAGGTGTCCCGAGTAGCTTAAGGCTCTGAGCAACTTAAGAGTACCGAGTAACTCAAGTGGTCCGAGCAACTCAACGTACGGAGTATCCAAATCAAGAGAATCAAAAAGACGACTGCGCATTAAATGCTCATTATTATCATACAGATGTATATGTCTACTAGAGAACAGCGCATTGTCCTTTCACATGTACAGCCTCATGGCTATAAATACATTGTAACCTCCTCATTAGAAGGGGACTCGGATCTCTTGGTAACCCACTTATCAAGAATTATAGTCAAACTGTAACCTATACAAAAACAGTGGACGTAGGCCATTCTTATAAGGCCGAACCACTTTGAAAATCTTTTGTCTTATTTATTTTATCTGTGATTAATTAATTAGAGATAATCTAATTTTTTACATCAACAGATTGGCACCGTTTGTGGGATCGACTGTACTTAGCGTTTTTCACCAAAATAATTCATCATCAATGGCTGACAATCCGAGATCCAGTAATCAAAACAGTGGGAACCCTCCAAACCATTCTACACCCCCAAATGTTTAAGATCTGGCTGGTATAATGTCTAATCTGGCCCAAAGCCAGACGTCCATGCAAGAAACCATGCGATAATTTATACAAACTGTTCAAGGCAGAGTTCCGGCTCAATCAGGACAATGAAGTGTTCAGAGAAATGCTCGTTTACCCTCTTCGTGAACTAGGCGAATGCTATTCCCAGAGGAATCTCGATCCAGACGCACCGACTCATATCGTACTGAAAGATCTAATGATCCTTCTTATCAGCCTGTTCGGACTTCCTCAGTACGAGCTACAGACTCTCAACGAAACGTCACTTTATCTCTAGAAAGGAGGTTGAGTAGAATCTCTCCTTTTGATCGTTTGGGTGCTAGAAGGAATAGAAGTCCCCCAAGGATTGTGTCGAGGAACTCTCAACGACCATCCGATCTAAGGGAAGGTTCTGCCCAATCACGACCAACAGCTCGTAATGAAAGATCCCAAGAGGCAAATTCAACTCGATCAGTTGCTGGAACCAATAGGCCCGAGGAGGGAAACGATGCATGGAAATGCTCTATTTAGAGGTTGGAAGACAGATTAGGGGAAATGGCTAAGGCCAAGAATCCTCCTATGGTGACGCCTAAATATGATGGAAAAACTGACCCTGGCCTTAATATAGAACAATACCAAATTGCTACCAATATCTATACAGTTCCAGACGAGATGAGATGTAGGTCATTTTCAGGAACTCTTACTGGATCTACTCAGATATGGAACAACAACCTTCCTCGGGGGAAAATTGCGACTTTCTTTCAACTAGCAGAACTCTTTATTAGGAACTTCTGTTCTAGAGCGAAACAAGTTAAACGAGTAGCACACTTGCTGAGTGTTAGACAAAAGACAGGTGAAAGCACCAGGCACTATATTACTTGTTTCAATAACGAGAAACTTGAGGTAATTGATTACGAGGAGAAAATAGCAATTACTGCTCTGATGAGTGGACTGTTGCTGGATAAATTATACTAAACTTTATCCAAGAATCCGCCTAAGACCATGGATAAACTGATGGCAAAAGCATCCAAAATCAGGAATGTCGAGGAGGCCATGGCTGCGATGAAGAATGCAGATACTAAGGAAACCAAGGTCGTGGCTGACAAGACTGAGAAGAAGGATCAGAAGAATAATGGTGGCAACAGACAGTCAAAAGCAAAGCAAGAACTGGAATAGTTGAAGAAATTTGGAAATTATACACCTTTGAAGGTAGATATAAACAACATTCTGGAAGAGGTCAAGAATAGCGAGGAGCTAAACTGGACAGAAAAAATGAAGGCAGATCCTAACAAGAGGAATAAGTCCAAATATTATGAGTTCCATAATGACCATGGTCACACTACCAAGCATTGCATAGCTCCCCAGAATAAAATTAAAGCACTCATCAGGTGGGGAAAATTGACCAAGTATGTTGATCGCCGAAATGGTGAAAAAACCAATAACCGAAGAAGGCAAAGATCTAAATCTCCTCGCCGAGCAAAAGAGGACAAGAAAAGAAGTCATGAAGAAGATCCAGAAGATGATCAAGATGACCTCGATCTCCCCAAAAGACCAAGACATCCAGAACGTGAGGTATTTTCAATCCATTTCGGATCATTTGAATGTAATGTTATTACAGGTGGAGATGCAGGAGGTGGAGACCAGACTGTGGAGAGAAAAACTTACCTCAATGAGGCTCAATCTTGCTCGTACATTCAGCGAATAAACTTGGTTGAAGAAGATTGCCTGAGAAAGGTGAATAAAGACAAACTGGTCATTGGTTTCTCTAAAAACGACCTGGTAGGTGTACTATATCCTCATGATAACCCATTGGTGATTAAGATGAGAATAAAGGAAGTAGTGATTTCACAAGTACTGATGGATAATGGTAGCTCAACAAACATCATGTTTTATCCATGCTTTGACAGTTTGAATCTGAAGCTAGCCCAGTTGGAGCCATATCATAGGCCCCTCCTTGGTTTTACTGGCGAGAAGGTTTTTCCACTTGGGACGATCAAGTTAGATATGCTTATTGGTACATAGCCTGCTTGTCGAACAGAAAGAGTACGCTTTTTTATAAAGGATAAAAATGTCCAATCAGCTTATAATATCATCATGGGAAGGGTAGGTCTGAAGAAGTTCGAGGCGGTACCATCTATTGTACATCAATGTTTAAAATTCCCAACCAATTTTGGAGTGGGAGTTATGAAAGGAGACCAGAAACTAGCTCGGGAATGCTACTATTCATATGCCGAACAGGAGGAGTGTGAAGAATCCAGGAAGAAGAATACTACCTATCAGGTGGATGAAATAGAAGATGCAGAGATTGAAATGCTAGACCCTAGAGATGAGTCTCAGCTCGTGAAGGTACGGGTCATGGAGGCTACTGAAAATATTATTCTGGACGACGAGCATCCAGAACAAACAACTCAAATTGGTGCATCACCGGATGTATCGATAAAACAGGAATTGGTAGCATTTCTAAGGCGTAGAAAGAAAACTTTTACATGGAGTCATGAAGACATGTCAGGGATAGATCCGAATTTCTTATGTCGTGAGCTTAACGTAAACAAGGAAATCAAGCCAGTAAAACAGTGAAGAAGAGTGTTCAGTCTTGAGAAGAACCAAGCTATACAGGAAGAAGTAGAGAAACTACAAAAAGCCTCTTTTATTGAGGATGTCAAATATCCCGATTGGCTAGCAAATGTGGTCATGGTAAAGAAGAAAAATAATAAGTGGACGATGTGTGTAGACTTACTAATCTTAATAAGGCATGCCCAAAGGATCATTTTTCCATTGCCCCGAATCGATCAACTGGTGGATGCTACCTCGGGGCATGAATTGTTGAGTTTCATGGATGCTTATTTTGGTTACAACCAGATTAAGATGAAGCCTGGGGATAGGGAGAGTACCTCTTTTATCACCCCAAGGGGAACTTATTGTTATAATGTTATGCCTTTTGGACTTAAAAATGCAGGTGCAACATATCAGCAACTGATGAACAAGGAGAAAATCAGTCATAACATGGAGGTTTATGCTCACGATATGCTAACGAAGAGCAAGAAAGCTGTTGATCATCTCGTTGACCTAGGTCAGACCTTTGATCAACTAGAGAAATATCAAATGAAATTGAATCCCACCAAATGCATATTCGGAGTATGAGAAGGTATGTTTTTGGGATATATTGTTAACCTATGAGGGATTGAGGCAAACCCTAAAAAGATCAAGGCTCTATTGGAGCTGCGATCCCCAACCACCAAGAAAGAAGTGCAAAGCCTCACAGGGTGAGTTGCAGCACTTGATAGATTTGTGTCACGAGCAATAGACAGATGTCTCCCATTCTTCAAAACACTCTAAAAAACTTTTGAGTGGAATGATGAATGTGAGGAGGCCTTTCAAGAGTTAAAGAAGTATCTGGGGACACCTCCATTATTATCTAGACCAGTGATGGGAGAAAGATTATACTTGTACCTGGCAGTTTCAGAAAATGCAGTGAGCTCGGTGTTGATAAGAGTAGAGGACGTAGTACAAAAACCAGTCTATTATACCAACAAAGCTTTTCGAGGAGCAGAAATCAGATATCCAAGGCTGGAGAAATTGGCGCTAGCACTGATTGAAGCAAGCAGAAGGATGAGGCCATACTTCCAAGCCCATACTATAGTGGTGAACACTAATATGACATTAACACAAGCTCTGCATAAACCGGAGAAATCAGGAAGATTGATTTACTGGGCAGTAGAACTTGGTGAATATAATATAATTTATGAGCCTAGATCCTCGCTCAAAGGGCAGGCAGTAGCGGATTTTATCGCAGAATTTACTCAGGAGGATTCCTCCGATAAGCATGAGTAGAATATAGACCAACCTGTGGATGTTACAAGATCATCAAATTTAAACCCCGACCAACTTACGTCGAGGGACGAGCAGCGAGAAGTGATGGAGGAGAATAAAAGGAAGCATCAAATATTCCATCGAGGAACTCTGTCTGACCAAGAGTTTGATAATGAAGTACCTGTGTGGAATCTATATATAGATGGCTCTTCGTGCTCTACAGGTAGTGGAGCAGGGATTATTTTAAACAGTCCAGATGAGATTGATGCGGAATATGCTCTGTGCTTTAAATTTAAGGCTTCTAATAATGAGGCCGAATATGAAGCAATAACCGTGGGTTTAAGCCTGGACAAAACCATGAAGGCAGAGCAAGTCGTTGTGTTCAGTGATTCCCAGTTAATCGTAAATAAAATTCTAGGGGTGTATCCAGCAAAAGGAGAATTAATGGTCAGGTATCATAAAAAAGCAATGGAGGTTGTATCAAGTTTTACTGCAATTTAATTGATTAGAATTCTAAGATTGGAGAATGTAAGAGCAGACGCGCTAGCTCGGTTAGCGTCATCCATACGCATCGAGCTACAAAGAACAATCCCAATAAAAATCCTGGTTGTTTGAAGCATCGACATGGATCTGACGATAAACTCCATCGCCCTTAACTTGGGACCATCTTGGGTAGACCCCATCATGGCCTATATTGAAGAGGGGGCTTTACCAACAGATAAACTCGCAGCCAAGAAACTAAAGTTTATAGCTGCTCATTATGTATTGACCAATGGAATTTTATATAAACGAGGAATTATAGCAGGGCTACAAAGATGTGTCCACCCCTCCGAAGTGAAAGATTTGATCGTAGAAGTTCATGAAGGGTCTTGTGGAGCCCATGTGGCAGGTCGGACGCTTTTGCAAAGAATAACAACATAGGGGTATTACTGGCCGACGATGAGAGCTGATTATGTAACTTATGCCAAGAAGTGTGATAAATGTCAACGATTCTCTTGTATCCGAAGAACTCCCCAAGCATTGTTAACACCCATCACGTCTTCTTGGACATTCGCCATGTGGGGAATAGACTGGGTCGGGCCACTTCCAATGACCAGGGGAAGATTTAAATACCTCGTGGTTGCTGTGGATTACTTTATCAAATGGGTGGAAGCTGAGCCTCTCATTGATATGACATACGACAAAGTCTATCAATTTATTTGGAAGAATATTATCTGCAGATATGGTCTACCACATGCATTCATTACTGAGCATGGAACCCAGTTTGATAACGAGGAGTTTGCTGCATATTGTCATCAATCCAATGTACTTAAGATCCATTCTTCACCAGGCCATCCCCAAAGCAATGGGCAAACTGAGGTGACAAACAGAACGCTCCTGAATGGTTTGAAGAAATGACTAGATGATGCAAAAGGAAATTAGATTAATGAGCTACATTCTGTGTTGTGGGCTTATCGTACGACACCACGAACAACAATTGGAGAGTCTCCATACATGCTGGCATTTGGAAGTGAAGCTGTCATACCTGCTGAATTGGGTTTACCCACCCATAGGGTGCTTAATTTCAATTCTCCTGTCAGTGATTTGATGAGAAGATTAGACCTGGATATGCTCGAAGAAGTTTGGGAAGAAGCAGCAATCAGGAATGCAACGTATCAACAACACATAGCTTTGTTCTATAACAAAAGAGTGAAGAAGTGTGATTTGAAGGAAGCGGATTATATGCTGAAGAAAGTGATCCAAAAGAATAATAAACTGGAAGCCAACTGGCTGGACCTTATAGAGTAATAGAAGTTGTTCGTCCAGGGACATACAGTATTGAAACCTTGGAAGGAGAAGAATTCAAGAATGCATGGAATGCAGAGCATCTGCGCAAATATTATCAGTAATTGAAATTCCTATGTGATACAATTTCTTCAGTATAAATAAAGTGATGTTTTCACTCAGTTTCTCTCTTTGTTGAAATTTTTTTGGAATATTAGTGCTACACACTACACATCAATTACCACCAACTCCGGTTGGTTGGAAAATTAATTACCACCAACTCCGGTTGGTAGGAAACAATTACCACTAACTCTGGTTGGTCGGTAAATCAATTACCGCCAACTCCGGTTGGTCAGCAAATCAATTACCGCCAACTCCGGTTGGTCGGCAAATCAATTACCACCAACTCTGGTTGGTCGACAAATTAATTACCACCAACTCCGATTGGTCGACAAATCAATTACCACCAACTTCGGTTGGTCGGGAAATCAATTACCACCAACTTTAGTTGGTCGGCAAATCAATTACCACCAACTCTGGTTGGTCAGAATCAATTACCACCAACTTCGGTTGGTCGAAAAATCAATTATAATCAACTCCGATTGGTTAGTATCAAACTAAGCAGGAACATGTGATGCAAATCATTCTATTTCTTAGGCCCAAAGAATGTACATATATTCACAAACAAACAAATAAACAAACAAGGACGTTCTACATATTATTTAGAAGAAAATAAAATGGCAAAAGAATAAAATTTTCTTCATTCAAATCAAGTAGAATTACATATGATGTGAAAAATATATTTCATTACATAAAAAACCCTATTCTATTGTTTTTTTTTTCCTTTTGCCTTTAAAATAGGTTCTACCCCAGCAGGAGGATCATCCAAGGAATAAGGGGAATTTATAAAATTTACATCTCGCAACATTCTAACATTCATTACAGATAGCCGATCAAGCATATGTTCTGGGCGATATATCTCAAAGTTGGCATGAAGACTGTAATCGCCGAGATACTTAGAGATCAAGAACTGAGGAATTGCCTGAGCAAAAATCCAACTAATGTCAAGCTTAAAAGGAGGCACGGGAAAATCGAGCACTCCAGGGTCATAATAATCCCATAAGTAATGTCCCTGCTCCAATTTTATCACACACAGTGCATTCAACCACCCTTTCTTGTACCCCTCGTTATTTGACTGCTGGATCCGAGCATCAAGATGGTAAAGGGCTTCATTATACCCAGCCATCCAAAACTCTCTGGGTTGTTTGTGGAACTGATAGGTTAACCTCTCCAATTGCTCGTAGAGACTCTTCGCCAGAATTTCGTTATTTTCCAAAGAAAAACTTTAGAAAGGGAGTTGGTCGATAAAATTCATAATCTTCTTGGACATTTATACCAAAGCTTGATTCTTCGCGATCAACTGAACTGCTTGATTATCCAAAGCCGATTGAGTTCTTGCTTTTTCAATAGACATTCGACCAGCCCTTGCTCGTCCATGAGAAGAAGATCTTGCTCGTCCACGAGTAGATGTGGAGGGTCCATCTCTTTTCAAAGTTTCTAACTCATCTCGTAAGTTGGCACTTTCCACCTCGAAGAAAGAGAAACCTTCATCATTAACAGGGACCAAGGCTCCTGAAGAAGATGCAGCAGATTTGAATTATTTTATCTCTTATTGCAAAGAAATGTTCTCCTGCTCCAACAACTTGGTGATATGCCTGTGCTCTTTAACTTCAAGTTTTAGAACACTCTCTTTCTTCTCATAAGCAGAGATAAACTTGTCATACCCTTTGTTATCACTCAATTATTGATATCTTTTCTCATATCCTCGGTGCAAAAGGGTAGAAGATTATTTATATTGTTGTTGGAGTTCCTCGAGAGTTCCTTGGAGATCTTTAATCATCTCGTAGTAGGCCACATTGTTGGCAACAGCACGATCGAGCAAGCACTTTAAGTATTGATAAGCTTCAACTACTCGTTCAGAATCATCAGAACCAAGGATATCAATGATTTGAGCCTCATTAAGATCTGCATGACCAGCTTTAAAATAGTCATTGCATTTATTCATCAATTTTGTGTCATGAGTTGATAAAAGCTCCATCCTGGCTATAAACTAACAAAGAGAAGAAATAAAAAGAATCAATAATGATGCAGACAGAACAAGTAAAAGAGAAAGTCAAGACAAACAACCAAAGTTCGAATTTTTATTCATCATAAGAGGAGATACATAGTCCAAGATTACATTCAAGAAAGCAACAAAATAAAAAATCCCAAACAATTTTACACCTTCTCCTTGTTTCATATTACTTCCTCATAAGGTTTAGAGGAAGTGACTGGTTTCTCGGAGGATAAGGGTAGTTGCTCGGCAAAAGTGCTGGTTGGTTGGAGTTGCTCGGAGCAAGGTTTAACAACAGGAACAATAGGGACCTGATCTCCAATCATCATAGAAGATTCATCTGAGGAAATTTCATCCTTTTCTTATTCTTCAGGAGAGGGAGGAGGTCCATGAGTGTGCTGCTGGTACAACTCATAATTCTCAGCAACTTTCATCTCCTGCAAGGCTGCAACCCATCCATCCCTAAAATATTTGAGGCTGGCATACTCCATTTGAGAAGGCATGGCAGCCAGACCCTTGTTCCATCCTTTGTACCAACTAGCACTGAATGATTTTTTAATTATATTCTTCTTTTTTGCCTTCTCCGAGGAGGTCCTTTTCCTAAGGAGCTCCTCGGCAGCCTTCAACTTCTCTTCCACCTCATTTTTCTGTCGCTCGACATCTTGAATTTTAACAACTTCCTCTTCAGCAGACTTAAGCTTAAATTCAAGCTCTTTGTTGCTATGTTCAAGCTTTTTGTTGATCTTCTCAAACTCCTTCGACTTCTTCTCTAATTCCTTGGAGGCATTCACAGCTTGATTTCTATCCAGCTCAATGGACTTGAGTTGCTTCTCCCAAGCAACTTTATCTTCCTCGTACTTTTGATGAGAGTCTTTTAAATATTGGTTCAGCCCAAAAAAACCTTCCTCTACTCCTCCCGAGGAGCTTTAAGCCTTGATAGCTTCATCCTTCTTTAAAATACTGTTGAAACACGTCACCAGGTGAAAAAAGGAAATCACTTAAAGTCAATACATGAACATAGTATTAAAAAATAAAGGGGTTGACAAAAAGATACTTACTGAGGCAATGTGTTGAGCAGCCAGGGTAGTTATTCTCTCACGAGAAAGAGTATCTTCAAGACCTTGGACTTCTGGGATAGTCTAGGATTTTACCAAGCCCATAGCAGTGCTCGAAGGAATAAAAAGTTGGAACGCTACCTTCAACATTTAAAGGTTGAGACATGGGTTCAGCAGGTCTCTCAGAAGAGCTTTTCTTTAACCTCCTCAGAGGAGCAGGAACATTTTCAACTAAAGACGTTGTATTTATTAGTGATATGACAATAACCTCGCTCGGAGGAGAGATGGCGACAGTCTTGCTAGGAGCCACAGGGGGCTTCTCACCAACCTTCTTAGCAGCAGCAGCAGGAGGGGGTACATCAGTAGCTTTTGTCCCTTCTTCTGGGATATCTTGTTTACATTTCTTTGCCTCCACAGTGGCAGAGGCAGATTTGTCAAAAAAAGGTAGGAGCTCGTCTCTTCTTCATCAGATCACTGATAGGAATACTCGACTCAGAGGAAGAACCTTCCACACTAGTCTCAGAGGCTGGTACTTGGTCAAGATTAACTACCACTAGATGGGGACGAGCAGTGAAAGATGAAGTATATCTTTTGTACTGCAACGAGTAAGAAGCATATCTAATATGCTCCTCACCAACAGTTTGGTGCAAACTCCAGATAAGTTTTAAATGCTTTATCTTAACATCAGTTTCCTTTGGAGGTTTTCTTTTACTGTCAACTGCAATAAGCAAAAATCAAATATCAGATATGCATTTTATCAAACACGAATAGAACAATATTTCAAAAATAAAAACAACCTATCCCATTATCATAAGGTGGACATCTGGGACCTTGGTATACATCATCTCCATTTAATGGAGGGTGTTGCCAATTTTTCATCACCACCTCGTGATCAAAGTAATCCCTATTGGCATCAGGAAGATTTATAACTAACTCTCTATTCAAAAACCTAGTTTTTAAATAGAAAGAACTATCATTGATAACCCATCTGTAGCAATACATAAACTCCAGAATCCCTAAACGGGTTCCGTGAAGTTGATTCAACCTATGTACGCCATTAACTATCCTCCATGTATTTGGAGCTATTCTTGCAGGTATAACATCAAAATATTGACAAAACTCCAAACACAAGGGATTTGACGGGAAAGTAAAGCCACATCCGGCTATAAAAAGAATGGGGAACCAATGTCCCTCAACCAAAGAAAAATAATCAGAAGGTCCAGAAAGTTTTTCTAAAATAACCCACAAAGGGATTGAAAATTCAGATCAAAATTTGTCAAGCGATTCAACAAGGTAAACCATGATGAACAAAGTAAATAAATAAGAAGGAAGAAAATCTTATAGAAAAAGAGAGATTCAGTTGACAACGAACGATGGAAAGAACGAGGCACAAGATAGAAAGAAAATGAAGAGTTCAAAAATACAGATTTGAAAAGTGAAAGACGATAGGATTTCTGCCGCGCTCAAATACTTTACCTCGGGAATAGAGAAAGGCAATGATTACAAGGGAGGACGTTTGCATCTTCGGCGGCTAAAAGAAGAAAAGGGGCACAAATATCGAAGTGGTCATGAAAATTTAAAATATTTATGAGGCCTGATACTACGCGCTCAAAAAAGGAGTTTTATACAACGAACATGCTCCTAAAAACCAATAATCTGAGCAGTTTTCGAGCAGAATATTCCACACTTTTCTTTAACCTCAAAGTGTGAAACATTGGGGGCTTCTGTTGATACCAAATTTAGTTTGCTGATGTGGACCATTCACTCAAAGACACGTGTCAACCTACGTGGCAATCACAAACACTTTCAACGAATAACATACTGTCACCGAGCTACTCAAGCGCCCCGAGTAACTCAATCATACCGAGAAACTTAGGTGTCCCGAGGATCATAAGGCTTCGAGCAACTTAAGCGTACTGAGTAACTCAGGCGGTTCGAGCAACTCAACGTAGGGAGTATCCAAATCAGGAGAATCAAAAAGACAACTGCGCAATAAATGCTCATTATTATCATACAGATGTATATGTCTACTAGATAACAGCGCATTGTCCTTTCACATGTATAGCCTCATGGCTATAAATACATTGTAACCTCCTAATTAGAAGGGGACTCGGATCTCTTGGTAACCCACTTATCGAGAATTCCAGTCAAATTGTAACCTATATAAAAATAGTGGACGTAGGCCATTCTTATAAGGCAGAACCACTTTAAAAATCTTTTGTCTTATTTATTTTATCTGTGATTAATTCATTAGAGATAATCTAATTTTTTACATCAACAAATATCATTATATTTTAAAAATATATTAGTTTCTCGTTAAACAAATAGATATGAATACACTAGAAATAACTCACGTGCACAACCAAAGGCAATGGAGAACCAGCACCCACAAATTTCACTCAAAACATAATTGCAAAACACACGTGACCAAATGAATAACACTGCATTTCGATGATATTAAACCAATCTAAAACTATATTTCACTCATAACCATTACAACTCCCAATACAAAATGTAGTACAAGATAAACCATCAAGATTTTAACCACAAAATTGAAGCAAAATCTAACATCATTAAAGTTCTACACATATAATTCCCCCATAGTAGTCTTAATTATATTCCTTGCTCTCCCAAAATTAATCTTTATATTGTCCAATAAGAACCTGTTGAATAAAATCAACCTTAGTAAATGTGTAATCATAAATGAGTAAATAAGATAAAAAAAAAACTAGTGCATTCTCATGCCATTTACACACTTGTAAATTTATTAAGGAGTAATAGATACACAATAAATGGTCATAGTTACTTTGGTATCGTTTGATGTGTTTGTACATAAATATACGTCGTCAGGTTGTTATTTTAAGTCCCCCCCCCCCCCCAACACCAATTTTTAACCCTAAAAAAGACGCGTATAGTAGTCAATTAGGCTAACCGAGAGTCCGATGAGGACATGATTAGTTTAGACAAATTACTATGGTATCGCTTGATTCGTTTGTACCTAAACCTATACCACTAGATGGTTGTTTTCGGTTTTCACTCCCTAAGTCCCATTTTGAATCACCAAAAAGAAGTGTATACTAGTCAATTTGGGCAACCGAGAGTCGGATGAGGATACGGTTAGTTTAGACAAGTTACTTTGGTATCGCTTGATATGTTTATACCTAAATCTAGTCAACTAGGTTGTTTACATTTTTTGCCCCCAACGCCTATTTTTAACCCCCAAAAGAAGCGTATGCTAGTCAATTTGGCGGTGTTTGAATGTCTCGATCACCTCTCCTATTTTCACCCTCGTGGGTGAGCTTTTCTCAATTGGTCCACTGGATAGTTATTTTCAACAATATGTACATAATAAGTATGTGTAATATATCATAGAAATAATATCCAGGTTCACATAAAATTAGTATAGTAAAATCACATTAGGCTTTAGCATAAATTTAATTGTCATGAAAATCAATTCCTAATAAAACCTAATATAAATAGAGTTTTATCAAAAGAAGAATACTAAATATTTTTCTATTGAGAGGAAAAGGAGGACGAATTTTAATGATAAGTATAAGGCTTTGAGGACTTTGGTTCTTAACTCAACTAAGGTATAATCATACAATCTGTTTTTTTTTTTTTTGTGTGTGTGTGTGTGTGTGTGTGTGTTTTGGTGGAATGTGATAATTTCATTAACACAAAAGCAAACTCAAGATCCAAAATTTCTAGAAAATGGTAGCCCAATAGGTCCCCAGTCCAAACTAGGACAAACCAGCTAAGCAAAACAAAATCTAACCCATTTGCAAAGCCCAAACCAATAAACAAAACATAAAATAACAGAGACCAACTATATTAAAGCATTCTAAATTTTACACACATTCCCTGTCAAATGCACCATTTAAATTTTTTTAAAATTGCATTATAAACTTTAAGGATGATTTAAAATGATAAATGAATTCATATTGTAATTTCCCAAAAAGGTGTCTCACATGTTCACTCGATACTAATCATGTATCTTTTCCTTGAACTCCTTTACAGTTTCCTTGATTCCCTCATTTTAAACTGCAGCAAACAACTTTGTAAGAAACTCAATATCCAAACATGGTGAAAGATAATTATCAACAATCATCTAAAAAAATAATTTTACCACAAAAGGGGAGTTTTCAATATGATCACCGCGAAGAACTTCCCTAAGATTCTTTGCACTGTGCACTATGGTATTAGACTAACAATATGGAAGGGAATAGTAGGAGTAAGGAAGTTGTGCTTTTGTAGAAGTCAGATTGTTCACTTTCACCTTCAGAAGAAATAAATAAATAAACACCTATTACATACGTGACATTTACAATATAGTTCAGACTGCTTGGACTAGACGAATTCCAGTTGATATTTAACATTTTCACCACATAAAAGAGAAGACTGTGCCAGGAAGGTAGAATTTTGGCCCATCAATAACGTGTGGTAGTTGAATTATTCCTGCTAAATAAGAAAGAAACAAAATTAGTTGACAAGGATTATTATTATTTCTTTTCTTCTTTTTTATGTGGAGGGGATAAATTTACCATGTGTGCATATTCCCTACTATTCCTAACTCCGCTGCGAATAAAACTAGATATAACTGAATGCAATTAAATAAATTATTCTGTAATTTAAGTTTCACTGTGCAGATAATATAAGGGAATAATTATAGAAATCCTCTAATGTGAGGTCTCCACAAATTAAAATTATGCAACAAAATTAGGCAGGTTTCATCATAAGAGTGATCTCGTTCTTTCTTTTCAGGAAAAAGTTCTAAAATGAAATCATTATGGTTACTCAAAAACTTAAGAAAAATTTACCGACTCCATGGCCATTCATGATGGTCGGATTCTTAGAATAGGCAACTATTCTTCTTTACAACTGATCCAACCATCTTGCGAGTCAGCATCTGATCGGGATCACTACATTTCACTTTTGGACCATTTTCGGATCATGCGAGTCCGGATCACTATACGTAGTGGAATGTAGTAATCCCGGTAACTATGCTAAAGATATCTTGCTATCTAAGGTATACTAAAAATTAAAGACTAAAATGGACGCACAAATATTCCAAAGGTATATTACGCCCTTACTTATAAATACCTAAAATAAAGGAAATACAATAAAGGGAACAAAAGTAAAAGAGTACTACTGTGAAATATTACAATTAAGCCCAAGTATTCCTATTATTCTCATCAGGTTCATAGAATGATCTTCGTATTTATTAACTCGTTTACAGTCCTAAATCACTTTCAATATGCCATAGACACTAGTAGTGTTTCTTTCTCTTGCCTAAAACGAACCAAGTTTGAAACAAGGAACACCATGGAAGGAAAAATTTAATCATTTAATTTTTCTATAAATTTTTTAATAGCAACTAAAAATTAATAGAATCTGCAGCAACTAATAATTAATAATGAAGATTTTTATTATAGTACTCAAAACATGCGAATATGAATCAAACAAATATAGATAAACAATTAGCTGCATCAAGAAAATATTACCGAAAGATTCTCCAATTCAGGCGTTTGACAAAGTACTTCTATGTCCCATAATTTTGCAAAATAAAAATCTCTTTCTTTCTCCAAAAGTCTCACCGAAAGCTTTAGATCTGTAATCTGAATAATAAAATAGTGAAAGTCACTACAACTAAGAATTGTGGAAGAGATATAGAAGAAGCAGGGGAGATGAAATATTTCTATTATTCACATGGCATTGAAACAAAAATATAGTATACAATAATCAGTTATTAATAGGTCAACTATATTTGTAATTAAATGAAAAAAGCCAACTCCTCATTAAACCAGAGAGTCATAACTTGATAGAAGACGGAGATACCCTCCATGCGTGGTTGCGTAAAGTACAAATCCTCCAAATTTTGAAAAAGGAAAGAAACTCAATGAATTAAATATGCTAGATTCCGACTAGGGGCTTGGGAAATAAAAACTTTAAAATATAAAATGTTATTACCTCCTTGGACAAAGCCTAAATCTCCACTGAAAAATTAGCCTCGGGTGCTACTACACTTGTTTTCCCTTTATTGGTCCCTAACAGAAATCGATACCAAACAATGATGTGAAAAGGAGAATAATAAAATAATAAATCACCGCAAAAATTATGGTATAAGCTCACCAGAGATCTTGTTAATGCTTATTTTATCCCCTCGCAGAGAATTATGAGAGTTGTTTGCTTGCAATGACTTTGAGTTCTTATAAAAACCCTTGGAATTTTGTTCCTTACCCACCTTACTTCGGCTCTCCAAGGGACTATAGTTCCTGAAGACTCGCAAACATGTAAGAAATAACACTAAGTACAAGAATATTATGTTATACAGATAAAATGATGCCCAAAGTCATAAGTATCATACTCATTCATGATGTCGCCATTTATAAAATCATAATAGCATTTCAGCCATTGTAAAAATTCTAGGTTATCCAACAGTCGACCCTTAACAAGCCTATTAACTTCAACATGCTGACATCCAAATAAAAAAAATTAAGAATGCATGCAGATAATCCTTTTCCCAGCTACACACACACCTTTTCCATTCCAGTTTCGCTACTAATGACACTAACTACTGGCGAGATTACAAACAACAAAATTATTTAGATGCACATTTAATGTGCATGGTGCGTATTGAGTTCATCTCAAACTTATTATTGATTGGATTGCTCCTATGTTTCTAACGCCTTTATTATTTTTATTTTTATTAATTTATTTTATTTTATTTATATTTTGTGGGGAGGGGTGGGAGGTTGGAGGGTAAAATCCAACAAGGTGAAAAAAATTATACTGTATAGAAGTAATGTTCAATGTGAATGCCGAATATTGTCATGGTTGAGATTTTTTTAGGATATTCAAAGTAACAAGAGTGACCTGTCACCAGATTTTGGAGTTACAGAGGCATGTCATTTAGCTAAACCACCTTACCTATTTATTCACCTATGATTGCATATAACTTGTAAGTTTGATTAGGTCATGCACCTAATAAAGCTTGAATTCATGAATATCCTATTTAGGTTAAGCTGTGAAAAGGAGTAATACAATTCAAGTTGAATGTGCCAGATCATTTACTGGATGATGTTGATTTTGCTATTAAAAAACAAGGGATGGAGAGGGATTGAAAAGGATCTTATTTATTTCATTTGCACCTGGCTAGTAATTCACTTTTGGCATTTGGTTCAGATTGGCCAATGGAGGACATAAATCCTTTAGGTAGCATAAAGACAGCAATGAAAAGACTACCTCGTGGTTGGGAAAATGCTTGGATGTCATCAGAGTCCATGAAGCTGACTGATGCATTAAATGCGTACACTATTTCAGTTGCTCGCGCATACTTTGTAAATGAGGTGTTGGGTTCATTATCGACTAGAAAACTAGTTGATTTTGTTGTGTTATCAGCTCATTCGTGGGATGACTTTGCAGCATAAGGATCTTCTTGAGAGAGATGAATGAATAAGAGAAGACCTTAATTATAAAAAGTTGGTGTATTAGTTTCCACTGCATTTACATCAAAGTGATATAGGTTCCTTATGTGGTTGACCAAGTTCTTATAGAGCCATGGGTATGGCTTGAAGGAACTGGCAGACAACTCTCCAAACGTTCCTCTATCTCCCGTGGTTAAGATTCACCACGTCTATCATCGCTCCAAAAATCCTCGCTACACACCAGATAATAAAAACAAGTAACAAAATTGTAGATTCACTGTAAAAGACCCCCAAATACTTCCCACCCTTCACGAAACCCTCGGTCCTTTGTCATTCCCCCGTTAAAAGAACCTGGGAAGATCCATGGGCATCCGACGACCCTTAGCAATGGTCGCGATTGCCATTATGTCCATTATGTTAAACCACAACTATGAACCAGCGTTACGAACTCTATATCCGATCTCCAACGAACCCAATATAACCCCTACATGTCCAAAATAATAGGTGACACACTTCATTATTTACTCTCTCTAACGACTCACCCCCAGCGACTGTAATAAAAGTTTCTCCATGCCTAAACTCTCACCAAGAAAAAAAAATTCATATATCCGACAAAGGTAAGGTTGGCATTTCTTGTTGTTCTCCAGCTTTCGGTGAGTGTCACCGACAAGGTGGGATCAAGGCAGACCTCCCAGCGATCCTAGATCAAGCTTTGACGACTTCCCCAACCATGTCCTAACGAATCTAGATAGGGTTTCTCATTATAATGTCCCCATGTACCTTTATACCTCCCCAAATAGATTAAAAACATAAAATATTGTTTCTTCAACACTTCTGTATGCAAAGTTACCAATATATGAAGACATGTTCAAATTTTTGTAGTCATGTTACATTTTACAATGGAATTTTACAGAACTATTTTACTAATAATTTTGGAGACATACTACAAATAATATATTAAAAAAATAATGAATGCATCAAATTGTATTCTTATCTCAAACAAATACATTTATATGTTGGTTTATTTCCATCACAAAACAAAATAAAAAATAATAGGTATTTGTAGACATAAATATGATTGGAAAGCATACTCCCATTAATTAACATCAGCATCAGGGACTTTGTTAACATCATACTCATATTCATGTAATACAAACAGTTGGATTCTTTAAATTTGCAACAAATTCTCAAAGAACATATGAAAACCATCTAGATATAACAACCATTTATCACCAAACACATTTATATGAAGTTCATCCTGAACATTGTATTGAAAAAAAGACAGATTTTAGATCTGAACTCCATGTATTCTTTGTGCTACACACGACTTCAACTTATGGATAAACCCAACCACCAATCATAAATTAAAGCTCTAAATAAGATGATAAATATCATACACACATACCTAACAATATTTGAAAATTGTACCTTAAACCTTTGAATGAAAAATTATGAATAGACCCAACAATCACTTACACAATTTAGAGGAGAGGCCGAGGGTTTGTAATAAGGGAACCAAAATTAAAGACAATGCTAACACAAATTTTCAAAAAAACAAAATGTAACTCTATTTCTGTCAAACATGTAACAATTATAGAGAACTTGAGAGTACCCTTTGATCATGTGGCAAAACTCGCTAGACTTAAACTCATTACTAGGCCACCTATTGAGGGGAAGACTAAATAACTCTCCTTTGAGGTCCACAATCTCCCTGTTCAGTTGCTCGCTTATCGACTGGGATAGGTAGAGAGGTCGACAGCAGGAAAAGGAAAAGAGGGGTGGGTGAAAATGAGTTTGGTTAACAGGAGAGTGGGTTTGGGAATTGGGGAGAATTATCCCGCTCGACCTTCCCATGTATATTTTTTTCTTTTTCTTTTTTTTAATAAGGGTATTAATATATTCCAATGAAATTTTTCTATTTGTATCAAACTTTGACCATTACAAATTTATTTCAAACTAAATCTGTTACAAATAGGGGAAAAATCCATTACCATATCCTTGTTTGGGTGTAGTGTTCCAAATTTACTTCACCAGGCTCGGGACACTTTCTCTTACGTTCCTCTCCAAAAAAAAGCAATAAACAGCAATAGTTAGCATATATCAGAAAAGAAATCAATAAAGAAGGAAAAGCAGTGAAATAACAACCTATCCTATTCCCAAACTGAGGGCACCTGGGACCATGATAAGCAACTCCATTCTCAAGCGGAGCATGTTGCCAATTTTTAACTATTAAAGCATGATCCCAATGATCCTTATTATAATCACGTAAATTCAACACTAAAGCCTCATTGGCTTCTCTAGTTTTCAAATAATAAGTGATCTCCCCTACAATAGACCATTTATAACAGAACATAATCTGTGGAATCCCAATATGGATCCCATAGATTTTGTTCAGTCTACTCACACTATTAATAACTCTCCAGGTGTTGGGGGCTACTCCCGATGGAACAATGTCAAAATATTGGCAGAAACAAAGAAGAAAAGGGTTTGGTGGAAAGGTAAAACTGCACTCAGCTATAAACAAATTTGGGATCCAATGGCCCTCAGTTAAAGATTAAACACCTATAGGATTGGGAGTCATTTATAAATCAACCCAAGAATGAATTTTCTGTTCATCCCTAAACTCCTCTAAAGAATCAGCATCAACTATATAAAGTGATTAGGCACATATTCTTCATATTTATCCCCTTAATTTCGGTACTTTTATGATCCCGTGTAGTGTAAATAGCTTGTATTTGTCTCGTATTTATGCTACTAACCTCTTTTGGCAATTATTTCGTGTTTTGTATATTTCTCATGTGCTTTATAGGTATTTCATGCAAGTTAGTGCGAAGGATATCTCAAAACAGTGAAAGAAACCAAGAAATGGAGAGTTGAAGGGTATTTTCATAATTTTTCAGCCTTATTCCGAAGGTGGGGCCAACTAGAAAGTTGACGATATCTAAATTACAAGAACACTGGAAAAAACGGCACCTCAATCCGAGCTACGGTGAAGAAGTTACGATGTTTTGAAGTAGCGCGATAATGAAGAGAAATGGATTAGAAACCAAACCGATCCGGATGGAACAGGACCGATCCGGATGGAACGGGACCGATCCGGTCAGGAAAAAAAAGAACCGATCTGGTACCAAACCGATCCGGGTCCGGACCGGTCCGGCGGTGCGAATTGCTGGCATTAATTATGCAAATTTTGAGGTGATTAGCTGGTGAAAACTTGCGCAACAAGCGATTCTAGCTGTCAAATTCGTGCTACTTGGTGCTATAAAAGACCAAGCCCTACCTCATTTCAAGGGGAGTCGAATTCTAGAGAGAGAGGCAAATTTTAGGGAGTTGTTTTTATCAAGTTGTAGGAGGCTAGTAGGTAAGGTTTCTTTGTAGTTAGTTTTTATAGGATTCTTGTAACCAAGAACCCTAGTTTTTAAAGTTTGTCTACTATTCAAGATTCAAAGTTCTATTCAAGATTCATCATTCATCCATTGCAAGTAATTTTAATTTATTGTTTTTACTACTTTCCTATTTAGTTTAATTAATTGTTGATTTCTAGTTTTCCATTCCCAATTCAAGTCATGTTCTCAATTTTCTAGAGTTAGTTATGAATTCCTGCACTTTAATTTGTAAATTTTAATTTTGATTTCATCATGTTAAGCTAAGTTTTTAAGGGTTGGGATGCATGAACCCATCCCAATGTAAATTATTTATGTAGAAAATAGAATTTAAATTAAAAATTTGAAAGAGTCGTGCGAGATAATTTTACAACCATTGTAGATCTTTTAATCTCTCTTGCCCTAGGTACTTGGGATGTTTAAGAATATGATGTGCGTAAAATTATTTATCACCGTTTTATATTTACCTTTGATTTCATATGGTGCGGGATTGATCCTTATATATGTAATGCTTAGGATCAATAAAGACTGGATTCATTCAAATTTATAATTTACAATTCTAGTATTCTACACAGTAAATTACTAGGGTTAGGGGATTGTATTCCAACCTACTTTCTCATTCATCTTAATTAGTTTGCTCATGCATGCATAGTTAATTTTTTTAGTTTTTCCCTCTTCAACCATCATCATCTTTTTCACTTTTATTTTAGAAGTAATAAATCATTTAGATTCTATCAAACATTCCCTGCGGATTCGATACATAGACTCGCCACTATACTCCTTAAGAGTGTAGTTACAAGTTTAGTTTTTTTTTGTATTGAGGTTGGAAACCGATAACAACGACTAGCGTATTACACGGACGCTCGGTTTTACACCTCGATCAAAATGGCGTCGTGTGACACCCCGCCTAATTAAATACCGGGCGATCACTCCTTTATTAAATTAAATCAAGGTAAACAGTTGGTTCATTCTCAGCATCACTGTCGATAAAAAATAACTTTTCCAATTTAACACCCTAAATAATTAAGCTAAGTGTCAAAACATTTTCCATACAAAACTTTCGAAATTTTAATTAAAGAAAAAGGTTTATTTTAATTTAAAACTACATTTCTACAATAAAGAATCACACCACAATAAACCAAATATCATAATACATTCGTCAAACGAATGTCAACAAATGGAACTAAAACCGCAAATCCATCCTGAATAAATCCCATTGAACAATACTGGAAATAAATGAAATATAAAATCCCAACAACAAATGAAACGACGAAAAGGGCGACACGTACCCAATAAATGAGAATAATAGGAGTGGAGTCAATAACAGAAGCCGTCTACTCAAGTGACCTGCAACTCCCACCTAAGCTGCAGCTCGTTCTTCGCAAGGGATCCTAAGCAAGACGCCCCTGTGGCTGGGCACCTGAAAATATACATATATATATACAAGAGAGAGAGAGAGGAAAAGAAATGGGTCAGAACCCGAAAGTGTGTTTGATTTTAGAATACGTTAAGCAAGTATTTAAATTGATACAGGCCAATGCAAATCATATTAGTTCGACACTCTCTTGAGAAATTCTCACCTCTCTTCTAATGTGCACGCCTATCGTACTAACCTTCCCAAATAATTTAGTTTATCTTAACTTACTCATAAGTTTTCAAAACCGAACGATGACAATGTTTTAAAAAGGTTACTTTCAATATATAGCACTCCTCTCGTTTTATCTTCATTAAATTATAAAGTTTCCCAATGTCTTCTCATACTTTCACAAAACAAGCATTTATTATTGCGTCAACAACTATGTCCTACTTATCAAATCACAGTAGGCAGGTTAAAGTTTATAACCTCATATATATATTAACTACTCGTATAATATATATATAAAACAGCACCCCAACTAAACTATGGTGCGGGCATACTCTTCTATCCAATCCCCGTATCGCTCACACAAAGGGGAATACAAGTTCGGAATCACTCTCGAACTGTATTAACATATACAAAACAACGTTGAGGCGAAGCATAGATTCCAAGTCCAAGAGGTCAGTACATACCCACACGTCTCTTAGGACCGTCCGACTATCAATCTGATAGCCCGTACCTAGGATCTCTAACTTCTAGGGTACGAATCAATATCCCCCATAAAGCAACACAGGATAAGATCGTCCCAGCGCGGTAACCTCAGGGATAGGAAGTAGCGCGGGTACGTTTTTCACATGTATATAATATATGTACACACAATCACATAAATATACCCATTCATCATATTAATATAGGTTCCTCCCGTTACCCATAGTCACAACATTTATCCTTAATTTCCCATTATTATGATTACGTATAAGGTTTCGTCTCTAGCCTTAACTCGAAGGGTTTTCTCACTAGTTACGTGACACTCGTGGATTCTATCCATCCAAGTAGCAAAATCAGTAGGTAAACGTCTATTCACTATCGTAAGTATTTGACATAATCTCTCACTTGAATTACGTAGTTTCCTCGTTCTATAATTAATTGTCCCTAAAATATAAGTATCATCTCATAATAAAGTTCTCAACACTTAATCATATGCCCTACTGGTCTCTCCTATATCCCAAAGCATTTTATTCATAAAGCCCAAAAGCTATTTCACGATGAATCATGTTCAATTAATTAAACAAGGGGAAATAAGAGTCTGCCAGGAGGGGTCGATCGATCGATCGAAGCTCTAGGCTCGATCGATCGATCAAGCAGGTCTGCGAAATCCTGCAGAAGTGCAGTTACGGGTTTTACCAAAATTCTTCGACCAAATCAATATTTTCCAACACTAATCGTCTCAAAACTCCTACTACAAACATAATAACATATTTCCAGATGTTTTTAACGTTAAGCATGCGTATATCCATCATTAAACATGATTAAACAACCCAAAATCTCATTTAAACATCAAGAACCCTAATGTTTTCTTAACTTTTGTTCTAATCAGTTTTCTCCAGAATTTCCTTCTAACATAACATCAAAAATTCATGGGTTAATCATCTACTTCACATACTATTTCCAGAATATGGTTATAATGTATTCTACATGCAAATTCCTATCAAAATTTGGGGTTTTCTTCCTTTGATTACACTCCTAATCATTCCTACACTAATATGAATATTGCACTAACGAAAATACGCAAGTTAAACACTTGCCTGGGATTTCAGTGGTCTGGTTTCCTGCTGATATTGGTGTGGTTGCGTTCTCCTCCTCGCGATCTACGCGTTGGTGGTGACGGTGGTGTAAATGGTGGTGTTTTGGCCTTGAATCCTCCTTGAGAGCTCTCTCCTCTCTACTCCAATGGCCGTTCTAGGGTTCTGAATGTTCTAACCCTAAAAGTCTGACTTAAATGGCTGCTAAGGATGGCTGAAATTCGTGGGTTTAATTACCCTATTTTGTAAAATGACCAAAATGCCCTCACGGGTCACTAATTAAGTCTAAAAACACCCCGAGACCCGAACCAAACCCTCGGGTACACTTTTCTGACTATCTCAACCCTTCCGGACGCGTTGGCGCACTCAAAACGACCATACGAACAACTTATAAAATATTCACTTTTATAACTCAATAATTAGTCACGACGCGACACGAGCGCGTCCCGACTAAAATTCTCAAAGTTGTTATTTCATTCACTCGTGACTTATAATATAACCCATATCATATATTACTATGCTCATTAGTAATAATCGACAATTTTATATAATTACTAACTCTCGTCACGTTAATAATTATAACATAATTAATTTCCGGATTCTTATTAAATAATTCACTCTCATTAAATTTAATAAAACCCCCAAATTAATATAGCATAAAAATACAGGGTATTACATACTTCCCCCCTAATAATGGAATTTCGTCCCGAAATTTGGAAAATAAGGCATACCTGATAAGAACAAATCTGGATATCTCTCGCGCATATCTGCCTCACGCTCCCAAGTGGATTCCTCCACATTATGGTGTTCCCACTGGACCCGCACAAGTGGAACGATCCTCGACCTCAATCTTCTCTCACTATAGTCTAGGATAGCCACCGGTCTTTCCTCGTAGGAGCTATCAGGCTGTAAGTCGATCTCCTCTATCGCGATGTGAGTATGGGCCATATCATCTCGAAGGTATCGTCTCAACGACGAGATGTAAAATACATCGTGAATGCGATGTAGATGTTTCGGCAGTCCCAATCTGTATGCAACTGGCCCAATCCTCTCTATGATGGGAAATGGTCCCACGTACCTCGGAGCCAACTTTCCCTTCTTCCCGAACCTCATCACTCCTTTCATGGGAGACACACGCAGTAACACTTGGTCCCCCACATTAAACTCCCTGAAGAACCATTTCGCATCGGCATAGCTCTTATGTCTGTCCTGGGCTACTCGAATGCGACCCCTGATCATCTCGATCCTCACAGAGGTCTCCTGAATCACCTCTGGTCCTAGCAACTTGTCATCCCCCACCTCAAGCCAACAAGTTGGGGAACGACAAGGACTGCCATACAAAGCCTCAAATGGAGCCATACCAATCGTGAACTGATAAGAGTTATTATAAGCAAACTCTACCAGTGGAAGGTGTGGCTCCCAACCTCCTCCAAAATCGAGAACACACATGCGTAGCATATCCTCTAACATCTGATTAGTACGCTCTGTCTGCCCATCGGTCTGTGGGTGATAAGCTGAACTCAACCTCAACTCAGTACCCATAGCCTCCTGAAAGCTTTCCCAAAAACGCGACACGAAAATATTGTCTCTATCGGACACAATATTCAGGGGCACCCCGTGTAATCTGACAATCTCAGCGATGAACAACTGAGCATACTGACCCGTGGTATAATCTGTCCGCACTGGTAGAAAATGAGCCACCTTGGTCAGACGGTCTACAATCACCCAGATAGAATCGTGGCCCCTCTGTGATGTAGGCAACCCTGTAATGAAGTCCATGGAAGTACTCTCCCACTTCCACACGGGTACTTCCAATGGCTAAAGCAATCCTGACGGTTTCTGGTGGTCCACCTTAACCAGCTGGCAGGTAGAACACTTGGCCACAAACTCAGTAATGTCCTTCTTCATCCCGCTCCACCAGTACTGTCGCCTCATATCCTGGTACATCTTATCGCCTCTCGGATGCACTGCAAATCGGGACCAATTAGAATGAGTCATCACTTCATGACGTAACTCTGCTCCTTCTGGAACCACCAATCTCCCATTAAACCGCAAACCTCCATCAGAACTAACAGAATAGGACTCAGCACCCTCGGCTAGAAGTCGCACAATCTGCTCCTGGAAAAACGGATCTGTGGTCTGCGCCTGTATCACCCTCATAACAATCTCGGGTGTGACTGACATGACGGATATGAACGAACGGGCTACTGCGTTCTGGTGACCCAACTCCTTCCACTTTGCTTTCCAAACGTCGGCTGCATCGTCTACCGGTCTACGGCTCAATGCATCAGCAACTACGTTGGCCTTCCCCAGATGATACTGTATATCAAACTGGTAGTCTTTCACAAACTCTAACCACCTGCGCTGACGCATATTCAGCTCTCGCTGAGTGAACAGGTACTGCAGTGACTTATGGTCTGTGAACAAACGGAATTTCTCTCCCAATAGATAGTGCCTCCAAATTCTCAATGCAAAGACGACCGCTGCTAACTCCAGGTCGTGGGTGTGGTAATTCTTCTCATGCGGCTTAAGATTGCGGGAAGCAAAAGATATAGCCTTCTCCTCCTGCTGGAGTACTCCTCCAAGTCCCCGTAAAGATGCATCAGTGTAAACCAGGTACTCCACACCCGGTTTCGGTAAGGAAAGGACTGGTGCTGAAGTAAGCTTGTCTTTCAGCTCGTCGAAAGCTAATTGACAAGCATCATCCTACGGTACCCCTTTGCGAGTCAAACTCGTCAACGGACCCGCTATCTTGGAGAATCCCCGAATAAATCTCCTGTAGTATCCGGCTAACCCCAAGAAACTACGTACCTCTGTCGGTGTCGTGGGTTGTCCCCACTCCCTCACTGCTGATACCTTACTCGGGTCAACTGCTATCCCTTTCTCAGAAACAACATGGCCCAAGAACTGTACCTCTCGCAACCAGAATCCACACTTCTCGTACTTAGCATACAACTGATGCTCTCGCAGAGTGTGAAGAACCTGCCTCAAGTGCTCGGCATACTCCTCCTCGGAATGGGAATATAACAGGATGTCATCTATGAAGACAATGAAAAACTGATCCAAGAAATCTCTAAACACTCTATTCATTAAGTCCATGAATACGGCTGGAGCATTAGTGAGGCCAAACGGCATCACTCTGAACTCGTAAGACCCATATCTCATCAATAATGCAGTCTTTGAAACATCCTGCTCCCTAATACGTAGCTGATGGTACCCCGACCTCATATCTATCTTCGAAAAGAAACTCGCTCCCCTCAACTGGTCGAACAGATCATCGATTCGAGGCAACGGATACTTATTCCGTATCGTGACCTTGTTCAATTCCCGGTAGTCCACACACAACCTCAGTGAACCATCTCTCTTCTTCACAAACAAAACTGGAGCGCCCCAAGGTGAGGTACTTCTGCGAATGAAGCCCTGACCTAACAGCTGCTCGATCTGATCTCGTAGTTCTCGCATCTCTGCCGGAACCATACGGTATGGTACGCGTGCTATAGGTCTCGTATCTGGCAATAAG
This sequence comes from Sambucus nigra, assembly GCA_949130495.1. NCBI lineage: Eukaryota > Viridiplantae > Streptophyta > Magnoliopsida > Dipsacales > Adoxaceae > Sambucus > Sambucus nigra. The sequence continues at coordinate 159,576,960 of OX422209.1, read as the reverse complement.
TCTATAACAAAGTCTATCTCTCGACTGGGGGGTAGGCCTGGTATTTCCTGAAACACATCAAAATATTCCCTAACAACTGGGATCGAATCCAAAGGGATCACAACCTCCTTAGAGGTATCCTCCTCTATGTAATACAAATGAGCGGTCGAGCCTCCCTCTGGGCGAGGCATCGCCACTACAAACATCTCCTGCCCCGAAATGGCAAAAACAATGCTCCCACCGAAGCAATCAATCATGGCTCTATAAGCTGCGAGCCAATCCATACCGATGATCACGTCGTGCTCATGCATGTCTAAAACTAACATGTCTGCAGGTAATACCAGACTACCGATCTCTATCCCCACTCCTCGGCATATAAAGAAAATAAGTGACCCACTCCCCAATGGTGAGTCTACACACGTCACTGTGCTCTCTGCTGTGGCTAGCAACCCTAAGGCCTTCGTAAAATGCGTAGCTATAAAACAATGTGTGGCCCTCGTATCAAATAAAACCCGACCCATAGTACCATGGATAGGAAACGTACCCTCAATCGCGGGTGGTGCCTGTGGAGCTGCTGCCTGGTGGACGTTATAGACACGTCCATACTGTAACTGCCCCTGCTGCACTGGAGCTGCTGGAATGGCTGGTAGGGCTGGCCCTTGGGCCGGGGCTGGAAGGGCAGGTGGAAAAAGTGGCCTCTGTGGCTCATTACGGGCTCCCTGCTGCTGTGGGGCCCTATCGCCTTCTGGGCAATCCTGACGCTTATGGTCGTGCTTGCCGCACACAAAACACCGGCCTCTTAAATTACCTCCCCTCTGTCCCTGCTGACCACGGCCCTGCTGGCCGTTACCTCCACGCCATTGGCCCTGTTGGCCCTGATGTGCACACTGTTGGCCCTGTTGCTGACCCTCCTGATTAGGCTGGCCCTGCTGGCCCTGCCTATAACCCCCATTTCCCTGACTGGGATCACCCGAACGGAATCTCTTAGCAGGGTCCCCCTGATGGGAACTCTGCTCGTGCTGACGAGTCTGTCCATGAGATGGTGCCCCACCGGCACCGTTACCCCCGGTCCTGCCCTGCTGGCTGGACTCTCCTGCTCTCTTGCTTCCTTGAAGGTTGAAGCGGTGATCCTGGAAATGTAGTAACACTGCATTGAGTACATCAGTGAACGTACTCAGGGATAAGTTCCCAATAAGGTGCTGACGGATCCTCCAAGCTAACCCGTCGACAAACAACAAAATTTTCTTGCTCTCAGTAGGTGCCTCATCTAGCACAATGGTGAGAAGTCTCGTGAACTCCTCCTCATACTCTGCTACAGTAAGATTATCTTGCTTCAGATTTAGTAGTTTCCGCCTCATCTCAGTCTGCACTGCAGGTGGAAAGTACTTGCGGTCAAACCGCTCCCAGAACATCTGAATAGGGATTGTGTCCCTCTCCCCCAAAGTAGTAGTGGACTCCCACCACTGCAACGGGGCTCCCACCAGCTTAAAGGAAGCCAATAACTGCTTTTGTACCTCGGTGCACTCATACATGCGAAGATGCCGCTGGATGTCTTTCTTCCATTGGCTAACCGTGACAATGTCGGAGCTACCAGAGAACTCAGGGGGATGTGCTTTCTGAAAAGCATCCCGAACCCTCTCCCATGCAGATGGAAGCTGTGCTGGTACTGGCGCCACTGCCTGAACCTGGGATGGAGCCTGCTGAAGCACTACTATCGCGGCATTCACTGCCTGAGCAACTATGGCGGCTACTTCATTAGCATTCATCATGCCTGGTGCCGGAGCTGCTGGCTGCTCGGCCTGGGCACGCCTATCTCTTGAAGCACGTCTCGGAGGCATCTGAAACATGAACAAAATTTATCAGTCTACAGTTATCATCGAATCTCAAATAGCTGAAGACTTAAACGTAAGAGCAGGAATAAAACAATCCTAAAAATAGGGCTCTATAGCAAAAACGTTAAGCTGAAAGCGAAATAAGCCGTACAGATCCTATGGACACTAGAACCTGATGCTCTGATACCACCTGTGACACCCCGCCTAATTAAATACCGGGCGATCACTCCTTTATTAAATTAAATCAAGGTAAACAGTTGGTTCATTCTCAGCATCACTGTCGATAAAAAAAAACTGTTCCAATTTAACACCCTAAATAATTAAGCTAAGTGTCAAAACATTTTCCATACAAAACTTTCCAAATTTTAATTAAAGAAAAAGGTTTATTTTAATTTAAAACAACATTTCTACAATAAAGAATCACACCACAATAAACCAAATATCATAATACATTCGTCAAACGAATGTCAACAAATGGAACTAAAACCGCAAATCCATCCTGAATAAATCCCATAGAACAATACTGGAAATAAATGAAATATAAAATCCCAACAACAAATGAAACGATGAAAAGGGCGACACGTGCCCAATAAATGAGAATAATAGGAGTGGAGTCAATAACAGAAGCCGTCTACTCAAGTGACCTGCAACTCCCACCTAAGCTGCAGCTCGTTCTTCTCAAGGGATCCTAAGCAAGACGCCCCTGTGGCTGGGCACCTGAAAATATACATATATATATATATATATATATATATAAGAGAGAGAGAGAGAGAGAGGAAAAGAAACGGGTCAGATACCGAAAGTGTGTTTGATTTTAAAATACGTTAAGCAAGTATTTAAATTGATACAGGCCAATGCAAATCATATTAGTTCGACACTCTCTTGAGAAATTCTCACCTCTCTTCTAATGTGCACGCCTATCGTACTAACCTTCCCAAATAATTTAGTTTATCTTAACTTACTCGTAAGTTTTCAAAACCGAACGATGACAACGTTTTAAAAAGGTTACTTTCAATATATAGCACTCCTCTCGTTTTATCTTCATTAAATTATAAAGTTTCCCAATGTCTTCTCATACTTCCACAAAACAAGCATTTATTATTGCGTCAACAACTATGTCCTACTTATCAAATCACAGTAGGCAGTTTAAAGTTTATAACCTCATATATATATAACTACTCGTATAATATATATATATATATATATATATATATATATATATATATATATATATATATATATATAACAGCACCCCAACTAAACTATGGTGCGGGCATACTCTGCTATCCAATCCCCGTATCGCTCACACAAAGGGGAATACAAGTTCGGAATCACTCTCGAACTGTATTAACATATACAAAACAACGTTGAGGCGAAGCATAGATTCCAAGTCCAAGAGGTCAGTACATACCACACGTCTCTTAGGACCGTCCGACTATCAATCTGATAGCCCGTACCTAGGATCTCTAACTTCTAGGGTACGAATCAATATCCCCCATAAAGCAACACAGGATAAGATCGTCACAGCGCGGTAACCTCAGGGATAGCAAGTAGCGCGGGTACGTTTTTCACATGTATATAATATATGTACACACAATCACATAAATATACCCATTCATCATATTAATATAGGTTCCTCCCGTTACCCATAGTCACAACATTTATCCTTAATTTCCCATTATTATGATTACGTATAAGGTTTCGTCTCTAGCCTTAACTCGAAGGGTTTTCTCACTAGTTACGTGACACTCGTGGATTCTATCCATCCAAGTAGCAAAATCAGTAGGTAAACGTCTATTCACTATCGTAAGTATTTGACGTAATCTCTCACTTGAATTACGTAGTTTCCTCGTTCTATAATTAATTGTCCCTAAAATATAAGTATCATCTCATAATAAAGTTCTCAACACTTAATCATATGCCCTACTGGTCTCTCCTATATCCCAAAGCATTTTATTCATAAAGCCCAAAAGCTATTTCACGATGAATCATGTTCAATTAATTAAATAAGGGGAAATAAGAGTCTGCCAGGAGGGGTCGATCGATCGAGGTCTGGTGCTCGATCGATCGAACCTTCGATCGATCGAAGCTCTAGGCTCGATCGATCGATCAAGTAGGTCTGCGAAATCCTGCAGAAGTACAGTTACGGGTTTTACCAAAATTCTTCACCCAAATCAATATTTTCCAACACTAATCGTCTCAAAACTCCTACTACAAACATAATAACATATTTCCAGATGTTTTTAACGTTAAGCATGCGTATATCCATCATTAAACATGATTAAACAACCCAAAATCTCATTTAAACATCAAGAACCCTAATGTTTTCTTAACTTTTGTTCTAATCAGTTTTCTCCAGAATTTCCTTCTAACATAACATCAAAAATTCGTGGGTTAATCATCTACTTCACATACTATTTCCAGAATATCGTTATAATGTTTTCTACATGCAAATTCCTATCAAAATTTGGGGTTTTCTTCCTTTTATTACACTCCTAATCATTCCTACACTAATATGAATATTGCACTAACGAAAATACGCAAGTTAAACACTTGCCTGAGATTTCATAGGTCTGGTTTCCTGCTGATATTGGTGTGGTTGCGTTCTCCTCCTCGCGATCTACGCGTTGGTGGTGACGGTGGTGTAAATGGTGGTGTTTTGGCCTTGAATCCTCCTTGAGAGCTCTCTCCTCTCTAATCCAATGGTCGTTCTAGGGTTCTGAATGTTCTAACCCTAAAAGGCTGACTTAAATGGCTGCTAAGGATGGCTGAAATTCGTGGGTTTAATTACCCTATTTTGTAAAATGACCAAAATGCCCTCCCGGGTCACTAATTAAGTCTAAAAACACCCCGAGACCCGAACCAAACCCCCGAGTACACTTTTCTGACTATCTCAACCCTTCCGGATGCGTTGGCGCACTCAAAACGACCATACGAACAACTTATAAAATATTCACTTTTATAACTCAATAATTAGTCCCGACGCGACACGGGCGCGTCCCGACTAAAATTCTCAAAGTTGTTATTTCATTAACTCGTGACTTATAATATAACCCATATCATATATTAATATGCTCATTAGTAATATTCGACAATTTTATATAATAACTAACTCTCGTCACGTTAATAATTATAACATAATTAATTTCCGGATTCTTATTAAATAATTCACTCTCATTAAATTTAATAAAACCCCCAAATTAATATAGCATAAAAATACGGGGTATTACACGTCGTTGCCGGGGAGTGTTTGTTATAGATTATAATTGACTTACTACTTCATAAAAATAAAAATAAAAGTTGAAAAATATGGTTGTCACGTTCTTGAATTGCCCAATTTGAAATGTCTTACTTTAACTCATTTGGTGGCTTTAATTGTTATGCTAATAGTGAGGAGGAGAATGAACTCACGATTTATGAACATTGGATCAATATCACTAAATATGAGTCTCATAAATACAAGCCCAGTGCTAAGGCCATCCAAATTTATGAAAATGAAAGGCTTGAAGAAGAAAGGCGTGGAAAGGAATATAGGGAAAAAAATCGTTTTGGGGAGCAAGAGTTGGATGCATTATTCGAATCCAATGACAATTTTTCTTCCGATATTTTTTAGACTAAAGAATGTTTTCAACCAAATAAGGAATCCAATGAAGAATCACTTGAGCTTGAATTTATGTCCTCACCATTTTCATTCACTATTATCGAACCATTAAATCCATCACAAGAACTGGATGAATGTCTTGAGGATGTTGATCCGATTCTTATATGGGAATGTTTTTTTGAGATGCTTCATCTTACGGGCCATACACTCAGACATTTCACTCCACCAGATCCAATTGAAAATTTTGAGGGAGAAGATTTTGAGGACAAGGACTCTATGTTTGAATTTTTTTCCAATATGGAATCTTTCTGTTTGTGTGATCCGCTTCCCATACTACTTGAAAAATCTTTGGAACGTGATTCTATATTTCTTGGATCTCAACTGTACTTGTCCCACCTAGCATCCAAACCACCCATCATCCCGTTAAAATTTTTAATTGGTGATGGTTCATTTTCTCCATCTCACACATGCCTTGCATTTTTCAAACGTAATTCTTATTTTTTGGGAGGCATGCTTAATAGTGAGGGTACACTATTAATCCCTCAAAGTCAAATTGTATTTTGGGGGGACCCTCAAATTTTTCGACTTCTAGTGTATGATTTATTAGCCGTTCCAATTTTAGGTTGTAAATAGTTAGTTAGTTTTTTTTTTCTCTTTTATTATAGTCTAGTTTCGATAGTTAGAGTTTTTGTTATTCTTTTTGTTATGCTTGGTTCTAACATGTTTAGTAGATTCAATGGACACGTACTCATCGGGGATCGCTCCATTTGGGTAATATCTTTCTTTTCCTCTCTTTATGTTGTGTTCTTTATTCACATTGAGGATAATGCAACATTTAAGTTAGGGGGTGTGAGATATTCTTCCCGTTTATTGTTTAGATTCATTGATTCGATCACATGTTTGTTCCAAGTATATTTTTTATTTTATTTTCAAAAAAAAATAAAAAATTTAGAAAAATTCAAAAATATTTTTGTTCAAAATAAATAAAAATTAGAATTTAAATTTTTCAAAAATATCACCTTTATTCTATTTAATGTCTCAAATTGTTAACAATCAATTGCACTAAGCCAAAAATTGACCGAAGATGGAAATTGAAAGAAAATTGACGACTTAACGAATAAGTGTGGAGATTGATCAAAGCCGGTGAGATTTCGAGCCTTTCAATTTTTTACGAGTTTTTAAATCAATCCAAGTTTATGATTAACTCAAAGTTCTTTTCAAAATTTTAAGTCGTTCATGATCTCAATCCTTTGTTTTGATCGGTTATGGGAAATGTGTGAGATGTTGTCTCAAAATTCATGCTAAATATATCTCTAAACTTAATTAATCTCGAGATGCATATGGTAATGTGATTAGCAATTTGGACAATGAAGTAGGCCCTCGTTTGTTACCCAAAAATATTGACCAGAAAAAGTTGTGAAAAAAAAATAATATCCCTTTGTCCACTTTGAGCCTAATAAAATATTTCCCTTTCGTTTGATAACCCAAAAAACTCAATTGGCTCGGAATTGTGAAAAATTAGAAATTCATCAAGTCCAAATTGTTCAATAAAAAGGGGCAAGAGAAAAACAGAACAAAAAATATGCTCAACAAGAAATAGCAAGAAAAAAAATTAGAAAAAGAAAGAGAAAAATGAGCAAATGCCCGAAAAAGCACTAATGGACATCATGAGAAAATTTTCCAATTTCGAACATTCCGTCCATTCCCATTTTTACCCTTTACACTTTTTAACCCGAAAAGTTCTAACCGAGTCCGAATGGCAAAATTGATTACCGCGTGGTGAGCTAAGATACAAAAAGATAATATGAGAGATTAAATGGTGTGAACTAGAGGTGATGTTCCCGTTTCCTAATAACTGTATTCCGATGATGAGATATTTTCACCATATATTTCCTTTTTTCCAATTTTGTATGCATGAATTTGTGTCCATTATATTTACTCTTTATATCATGCATACCGAGAGAAAATAGCCACAATCCGAGTGATTCGTCTGTGAGTGCATCCGTAAGAATTGGAATCAAAATGAATTTTCGGAAAGTAACGTAATGCTCAATCGGTGGAAATTTGAGGTCTAATTTCTGTCTTGGCACACACACACTATGGTTTAAGACATTTGAATATGAATTCATGGTGATTATTTTTCAAAAAGTTTAAATTGTACAATTTTTAAATATTTTGATATTTATTTGAGTCAATAAAGAATTTTGTAGGTGTACTTACTGCAAACCCTCACGAGACAAAACTAGTCCTACTAAGGTAACCTAGGGGTTTAAAGGCTTGTTGCATACGCTAAATGCAATCGCTTGCCCGCGAAAAAGGTATTATATCCCAATAAAAGAATTTTCAAGAGTTGAACTTTAAACTAATTTCTTTTACATTGCTCGGGATGCGCAAAGTTCTAAGTTAGGGGGTTTGATTAGGCACATATTCTTCATATTTATCCCCTTAATTTCGGTACTTTTATGATCCCGTGCAGTGTAAATAGCTTGTATTTGTCTCGTATTTATGCTACTAACCTCTTTTGTCAAGTATTTCATATTTTATGTATTTCTCATGTGCTTTATAGGTATTTCATGCAAGTTAGTGCGAAGGAGATCTCAAAACAGTGAAAGAAACCAAGAAATGGAGAGTTGAAGGGTATTTTCATAATTTTTTAGCCTTAGTCCGGAGGTGGGGCCAACTAGAAAGTTGAATATATCTAATTACAAGAACACTGGGAAAAATGGAACCTCAATCCGAGCTACGGTGAAGAAGTTACGATATTTTGAAGGTGCGCGATAATGAAGAGAAATGGACTAGAAACCAAACCGATCCAGATGGAACAGAACCGATCCGGATGGAACAGGACTAATCCGGTCAGGAAAAAAAAGAACCGATTCGGTACCAAATCGATCAGGTACCAAACCGATCCGGGTCCGGACCGGTCCGACGGTGCAAATTGTTGGTATTAATTATTCAGATTTTGAGGTGATTAGCTGGTGAAAACTTGCGCAACAAGCGATTCTAGCTATCAAATTCTTGCTACTTGGTGCTATAAAAGACCAATCCCTACCTCATTTCAAGGGGAGTCGAATTCTAGAGACAGATGCATATTTTAGGAGTTGTTTTTATCAAGTTGTAGGAGGCTAGTAGGTAAGGTTTATTTGTAGTTAGTTTTTATAGGATTCTTGTAACCAAGAACCCTAGTTTTTGAAGTTTGTCTACTATTCAAGATTCAAAGTTCTATTCAAGATTCATCATTCATCCATTGCAAGTAATTTTAATTTATTGTTTTTACTGCTTTCCTATTTAGTTTAATTAATTATTGATTTCTAGTTTTCCATTCCAATTCTAGTCATGTTCTCAATTTTCTACACTTAGTTATGAATTCCTGCACTTTAATTTGTAAATTTTAATTTTGATTTCATCATGTTAAGCTAAGTTTTTTAGGGTTGGGATGCATGAACCCATCCCAATGTAAATTATTTATGTAGAAAATAGAATTTAAATTAAAAATTTGAAAGAGTCGTGAGAGATAATTTTACAACCATTGTAGATCTTTTAATCTCTTTTGCTCTAGGTACTTGGGATGTTTAAGAATATGATGTGCGTAAAATTATTTATCACCGCTTTATATTTACCTTTGATTTCATATGGTGCGGGCTTGATCCACATATATGTAATGCTTAGGATCTATAAAGATTGGATTCATTCAAATTTATAATTTACAATTCTAGTATTCTACACGGTAAATTACTAGGGTTAGGGGATCGTATTCCAACCTACTTTCTCATTCATCTTAATTAATTTTCTCATGCATGCACAGTTAATTTTTTTATTTTTTCCCTCTTCAACCATCATCATCTTTTTCACTTTTATTTTAGAAGTAATAAATCAGTTAGATTCTATCAAACATTCCCTGTGGATTCGATACCCAGACTCGCCACTATACTCCTTCATAGTGTAGTTACAAGTTTAGTTTTTCTTTGTATTGAGGTTGAAAGCTGATAACAACGACTAGCGTATTACACGGACGCTCGGTTTCATCTCGATCATAAAGCATGGTTCAGAAAGAAGGAAATGAGGAAAAACAAAGAAAAAGAAAGAATTCTTACAGAAGATTGAGGATTCAGTAAGAACTATTAAAAGAAAAGAGGAACGATGGAAAATGATCGCACAAAAGCTCAGAGATGGCTGCTATAGTTTAAAAATTTGGGGTAAGGAAAAAACTACAAAGGCCTCTCGCCTTCTATAGGTTGCCTCGAAAACAGTGAACGAAATGATTAAATGTACCAACGATTGACATTCTGATGGCTTCGCGAATCAGAAGGTTAAAAATACCCATTTGCCCTTTAACGGTTCGTTAAAATTCAAACTATTTGCAAAAATTCCATTTTCAAACAATCCCAGTAAATTTTACAAGTGTGGGAGGTCTTCTACCACCTAAGCATCATGAGAATACTCCGTGTTGATACCAAATTTAGCCTGCTGATGTGGATTAATTATGTGGAGATACGTGTCAATCTACATGGCACTTACAAGCATTTTTTAATAACACCGTGACTTCGAGGAACTCAACCTCCCCGACCAACTTAGGCTCTCCGAGGAACATTACTGCACTGAGCAACTCATAAGTACCAAGTTATTCAGACGGTCCGAGCAGCTTAGGCGGTCCGAGCTGCATCTCGTACAGAGCATTAATATCAGGATAACCAATAGATTGATTGCGCATTGAATGCGTATTATTATCATACAGATGTACACGCCTATTGGACAGCGGTGTATTACCCTTTCACATGTACAACCTCAGGTCTATAAATACATTGTATCATCCTCATTGTAAGGGGACTGGGAATCTCTTAGTTAAACCTGTTATCGAGAATTCCCAAAAAGTCAGCAATAACAAAAGCGGTGGACGTAGGCCATTCTTATAAGGCTGAACCACTTTAAAATTCTTTGTCTTATTTATTTTTTATCTGTGATTGAATAATTAGAGATAGTCTAATTTTTTACATCAACAGATTGGTGCCGTCTGTGGGAAAACGACTGTAATTATCGTTTTTTCACCAAAATAATTCATCACCAATGGCTGATGATCCTGAATCCAGTAATCGAAACGCTGGAAATCCCCCAAATCCATTTGCTCCTCCAAATGTCCGAGATCTGGACGAAATAATGACTAATCTGGCCCAGGTCCAGACTGCCATGCAAGAAACTATGCGATAACTCATAAAAACTATCCAGGGTGGAGTACCGACCCATTCAGGACAACGAAGTGTTCAAAGAAACACCCGTTTACTTTCTTCCCATACTATGCATACCGATTCATATCGCACTGAGAGATCAGATGATTTTTCTTATCAACCAGGTAGAACTTCGTCAGTACGAGCCACAGACTCTGAACAAAATGTCACTCTCTCTCCAGAAAGGACTAGTGCATTGGAGAGATTAAGTAGGGCATCTCCTTTTGATCGTTTGGTCCCAAGGAGGAATAGAATTCCTCCCAAGGCTGTGTCGAGGAGCTTTCGACAACCATCCGATCTAAGGGAAGGTTCTGCCCAATCACGACCAACTGCTCGTCATGAAAGATCCCAGGAAGCGAATTCAACACGATCAGTTTCTCAAACCAACAGGCCCGAGGAGGGAAATGATGCATGGAAAGGCTCTATCCAAAGGCTAGAGGATAGATTAGGGCAAATGGCTAAGGCCAAGAATCCTCTACAAAGAACTTTTGTCTAAGGGGCACCTTTTATCCAAGCAATTGTGGATTTTCCCACACCATCGAAGTTCAAAGCACCTGTTATGACTCCTAAATATGATGGAAAAACTGACCTTATCCTTCATATAGAACAATACCACGCTACTTCTGATATCTATGATGTGCCAGATGAGATGAGATGCAGGGCATTCTCAGGAACTCTTACCGGATCTGCTCAAATATGGTATAATAATCTTCCTCAGGGTAAGATTTCAACTTTATTTCAAGTGGCCGAGATCTTCATTGGAAATTTCCGTTTTGGAGAAAAACCAGTTAAACGAGTAGCACACTTGTTAAGCGTTAGACAAAAAGCGAGTGAGAGCACCAGGGATTATATAACTCGTTTCAATAACGAGAAACTCGAAGTTATTGATTATGAGGAAAAGACAGCGATTACTGCTTTGATGAGTGGGCTGCTACCCAACAAGTTGTACTACACTTTGGCCAAAGATTCACCCAGAACCATGTCAGAACTGATGGCAAAAGCGGCCAAAATCATGAATGTCGAGGAGGCTATGGCGGCGAAGAAGAATATGGACACCAAAGAGACCAAGGTGGAGGCTGATAAGACTAAAAAGAAAGAGCATAAGAACAATGGTGGTAACAAGTAGTCAAAAGCAAAGCCATCATGGGAAGTATTGAAGAAATTTGAAAATTACACTCCTTTGAAGGTAGACATCAACCACGTTCTAGAAGAAATCAAAAAAACGAGGAGCTAAACTGGCCAGAGAAAATGAAGTCAGACCCTGACAAGAGGAATAAGTCCAAATATTACGAGTTCCACAAAGACTATGGCCACATGACCAAAAATTGCATAGCTCTTCAGAACGAGATCGAAGCACTCATCAGACGGGAAAGCTGACCAAGTATGTGAATCATAAAAATGAAAGAAGAAGAACCGACCGAGCAAGACAGAGGTCTAGATATCCTCGTCGAGCAGAGGAGAATAAGAAAAGATACCATGAAGATGATCCAGAAGACGACCCCGATCTCCCCAAAAGACCAAGGTAGCCAGAACATGAGGTATTTTTAATACGTTTTGAGTCATTTGATTGTAATGTTATTACTGGTGGAGATGCAGGAGGTGGAGACCTTACTGCAGAGAGAAAAGCTTACCTCAATGAGGCTCAAGCTTTCTCATACATTCAACGAATAAAGTTAGTTGAGGATGATCGCCCGAGGAAGGTAAATAAAGAAAAGCTGGTCATCGGTTTCTCAAAGAACGACCTCGCAGGTGTGTTGTATCCTCGTGATGACCCACTGGTAATCAAAATGAGGATGAAGGAAGTGATGATCTCAAGAGTACTGGTTGATAACGGTAGCTCGACAGATATTATGCTCTACTCATGCTTCGACAGCTTAAATCTAAAGTTGTCTCAGTTGGAGCCTTATCACAGGCCCCTCCTCGGTTTTGCTGACGAGAAAGTTTTTCCACTTAGGACGATCAAGTTGGATATGTTCATCGGTACATGGCCCGCTTGTCGAACAGAAAGAGTACGCTTATTCGTGATGGATAAAAATGTCCAATCAGCTTATAATATCATCATGGGAAGGGTAGGTTTGAAAAAGTTCGAAGCAGTACCATCCACTGTACATCAATGCCTAAAATTTCCAACCAATTTTGGAGTAGGAGTTGTGAAAGGTGACCAAAAAGTAGCTCGGGAATTCTACTATTCATCTGTCGAGCAGGAAGAACTGGAGGAATCTAGGAAAAAGACTACTACCTATCAAGTGGATGAAGGTGCAGAGATTGAAACATTAGATCCTAGAGACGAGTCGTAGCTCGTGAAAGGTCAGGTGGTGGAAGATACCGAAAATATCATTTTGGACGACGAGCACCCGGAACGAACAACTCAAATAGGTTCGTCATTGAATGCCTCACTAAAGCAGGAATTGATAGTTTTCCTAAAAAGCTGAAAATAAAATTTTTCTTGGAGTCATGAGGATATGCCAGGAATAGACCCAAATTTCTTATGTCACGAGCTCAATGTGAATAAGGAGATCAAGCCAGTGAAGCAGAGAAGAAGAGTATTCAGCCCCGAGAAGAACCAAGCTATACAAGAGGAGGTCAAGAAGCTCCAAAAAGCTTGCTCTATTGAAGATGTTAAATATCCAGACTTGTTGGCAAACGTGGTGATGGTGAAGAAGAAGAACAACAAGTGGAGGATGTGTGTAGACTTCACCGACCTCAACAAGGCATGCCCAAAGAATCATTTTCCCTTATCCCGAATTAATCAATTAGTGGATGCTACCTCGGGACACGAGCTGTTGAGCTTCATGGATGCTTATTGTGGATACAACCAGATTAAAATGAAACCTGAAGACAGGGAGAGTACCTCTTTCATTACCCCTAGGGGAACTTATTGTTATAATGTTATGCCTTTTGGTTTGAAAAATGCAGGTGCAACATATCAACGGCTGATGAATAAAGTCTTTACAGGAAAAATCAGTTGCAATATGGAAGTTTATGTTGATGATATGCTGACAAAGAGCAAGAGAGTTGCTGACCATCTAATTGACTTAGGCTAGACCTTTGATCAACTAGATAAATACCAAATGAAGTTGAATCCCACTAAGTGCATATTTGGAGTACGAGAAGGCATGTTCCTCGGGTATATTGTTAACCAACGAGGAATCGAAGCAAACCCAGAGGAGATCAAGGCTCTATTGGGACTACGATCTCCAACGACGAAGAAGGAAGTGCAAAGTCTCACTGGGCGAGTTGCAACACTTAATAGATTTGTATCACGAGCAATAGATAGATGCCTCCCATTCTTTAAAACACTCCGAAAAATGTTTGAATGGAACGACGAATGCGAGAAGGCTTTTCAAGAGTTGAAGAAATATCTGGGAGCACCTCCACTGTTGTCCAAGCCAGTAATGGGAGAAAGATTGTACTTATATTTGGCAGTGTTGGAGAATGCAGTTAGCTGGGCATTGATAAGAATGGAGGATGGAGTGCAAAAACCGATCTATTACACTATCAAGGCCTTCCGAGGAGCAGAGATCAGATATCCAAGACTGGAAAAATTGGCACTAGCATTGATCGAAGCGAGTAGGAGAATGAGGTCGTACTTCCAAGCTCATACCATAATTGTGTATACTGATATGCCGTTGAGGCAAGCTCTTCATAAACCAGAAAAGTCGGGAACATTGATGTACTGGGCAGTAGAACTTGGTGAATATGACATGGTTTATAAGCCTAGATCGTCGCTTAAAGGACAAGCAGTAGCAGATTTTATAGTAGATTTCACCTATCCTGACACCCCCGAGGAGCAAAAGCTGAATACCGACCAACCTGTGGATGTTACAGGATCATCAAATTTAAACCCCGATCAGCTTAAGGTGGTTTACGAGCAAGAGAAGATGGTCGACGAGCAGCAAGAAGTGCTAGAGGAGGATAAAAGAAAGCAACAAATATTCCATCGAGGAACTCTGTCCGATCAAAAATTTGAAGATGAGGTACCTGTATCGAATCTATATATGGATGGCTCATCTTGCACTACAGGCTGTGGGGCAAGGATTGTTTTGAACAGCCGGATCAGGTCAATGTGGAGTATGCTCTGATAATGAGGCTTCTAATAATGAGGCTGAATATGAAGCTATGATTGCAGGTCTTAGTTTAGCAAAAACCATGGGGGCAGAGCAGGTTGTCGTATTCAGTGACTCACAACTAATCGTGAATCAAATATTGGGGATATATGCAGCCAAAGGAGAATTAATGATCAGGTATCATGCAAAAGCTATGGAGGTTTTATCAAGCCTGATTGCAGTACAGATAATTAGAATACCAAGATTGGAGAATGCAAGAGAAGATGCCTTAGCTCGATTAGCTGCAGCCACATGCATCGAGCTACGAAGAACAATCCCAATAGAAGTCTTGGCTAGTCGGAGCATAGATGAAGATCTGACGATGAACTTTAATACCTTTGATTTAGGTCCATCTTGGATGGATCCCATCAGGGCATATATTGAGGAAGGGGAATTACCAATTGACAAACTCACAGCCATGAAATTAAAATTTAAAGCTGCTCGTTATGTACTGACTAATGGTATTCTATACAGACGAGTAATTATAGCAGGATTGCAAAGATGTGTGCATCCCACCGAGGTGAAAGACTTGATTGAAGAGGTCCATTAAGGGTCCTATGGAGCCCATGTAGCAGGTTGGACGCTTTTGCAAAGAATGATGACGCAAGGATACTACTGGCCAACGATGAGGGTTGATTGTATAACCTATGCCAAGAAATGTGACAAGTGTCAACGCTTCTCCTCTATCCGAAGAACTCCCCAGGCATTGCTAACACCCATTACTTCCCCTTGGCCATTTTCCATGTGGGGAATAGACTTGGTCGGGCCACTTCCAACTATCAGGGGAAGATTTAAATATCTTGTGGTCGCGGTGGATTACTTTACTAAATGGGTGGAAGATGAGCCCCTTATTGATATGACATATGACAAAGTGTATCAATTTATTTGGAAGAACATCATTTATAGATATGGTCTTCCTCATGCCTTCATCACAGACTATGGAACTCAATTTGACAACGAGGAGTTCGCTGCCTATTGTCATCAGTCAAACATCTTGAAGACCCATTCTGCACCAGGCCATCCCCAGAGCAATGGACAAACTGAGGTGACAAGAAGAACGCTGCTGAATTGTTTGAAAAAAAGACTGGATGATGCGAAGGCTAATTGGATCAATGAGCTACATTTTGTACTGTGGGCTTATCGTACTACTCCCCGAGCAGCAACAGGAGAATCTCCATACATGCTGGCATTTGGAAGTGAAGCTGTTATACCTGCCAAGTTGGGCCTCCCAACACACAGAGTATTGAATTTCAATTCCTCTGTCAGCGACTTGATGAGAAGGTTAGATTTGGACATGCTCGAGGAAGTTAGAGAAGAAGCAGCAATCAGGAACGCTGCATACCAACAACGAACAGCTTTGTTCTATAACAAGAGAGTGAAGAAATGCGATCTGAAGGAAGGAGACTATGTTCTAAAGAAAGTGATTCAAAAGCACAACAAACTGGAAGCTAATTGGCATGGGCCTTACCGAGTAACAGAGGTTGTTCGACCAGGGACATATAGGATTGAAACTTTAGAAGGGGAGGAGTTTAAGAATTCATGGAACGCAGAGCATCTTCGCAAATATTATTAGTAGTTGGGGATTCCTATGTAATGCAGTTTTCTTCAATATAAATAAAAGTTATGGATGTTTTGCCCAATTATCTCCTTTTATTGAAATTTTTTCGGAGTACTAGTGCTACACACTACACATCAATCCCAGAATCACCAACTACGGTTGGTTGGGAAGAAAATCCACCAGCTAAGGTTGGTCGGGAATAAAAAAATCCCAGAATCACCAACTACGGTTGGTTGGGAAGAAAATCCATCAGCTAAGGTTGGTCGGGAATAAAAAAAATCCTAGAATCACCAACTACGATTGGTTGGGAAGAAAATCCACCAACTAAGGTTGGTCGGGAATAAAAAAAATTCCCAGAATCACCAACTACGGTTGGTTGGGAAGAAAATCCACCAGCTAAGGTTGGTCGGGAATAAAAAAAATCCCAGAATCACCAACTACGGTTGGTTGGGAAGAAAATCCACCAACTAAGGTTGGTCGGGAATAAAAAAAAAATCCCAGAATCACCAACTACGATTGGTTGGGAAGAAAATCCACCAACTAAGGTTGGTTGGGAATAAAAAAAATCCCAGAATCACCAACTACGGTTGGTTGGGAAGAAAATCCACCAACTATAGTTGGTCGGGCATAAAAATCTGCCAACTACGGTTGGTCGGGAACATTTTTATTAAGCAGGATTATGTGATAAAAGTCATATGATGGCTTAGCATTAAAAAGTGAGAAGTCATTACAATCAAAAATAAAACAAAATTTTTTATACCTGTAACATTTTAAATTACCACCAACTCTAAGTTGGTCTGAAAACAAAATATCACCAACTTTGGTTAGTCGTCAAATGATTACCACAAATTTAGGACAGTCGACAATAAGTTTTCACCAACTTTAGTTGATCGGCAATTTAAAATAACACAAACTTTTTATCTTTTTAACAGATATTCATGCACATTCATTAGTAAATAAAAGAAATTTTTTACAAAATATTTACAAGACAATGACAATCAAGGTTGCAAAGAAAATTATAAGTTTTTCATTAAATCCAGAACAAAATACATTAAGAATGAAAATACATAAGAAATTATTACATCAGGAATCCTATTTTATTGGTTTCTTCCCCTCTGCCTTTGAAACAGGTTCTTCACCAGCAGGAGGATCGTCTAAGGCATAGGGGGAATTTATGAAGTTCAAATCTTTGAGCATCCTGATATTCATTACTGATGGCCGATCAAGAAGGTGCTCCGGGTGAGATATCTCGAAGTTGGAATGAAGACTGTAGTCGCCGAGATATTTTGAAATTAGGCATTGAGGAATGGCCCGAGCAGGAATCCAGCTCATGTCGAGTTTGAAAGGTGGCACTGGCCGGTCGAGCAACCCAGTATTATGGTAATCCCACAAATAATGACCTTGTTCCAGCTGCAGCACACCCAAGGTATTCAGCCATCCTTGCTTATACCCCTCGTTATTCGACTGCTGGATCCGGTCGTCAAGATGATAGAGGGCTTCATTATAACCAGCCATCCAGAACTCTCTAGGCTGCTTTTGGAACTGGTAGGTTAATCTTTCTAATTGCTCGTGGAGATTCTTTACCAGATTCGTTTTATTCTCCAAGACAGAATTCTGGACAGCCAGTTGCTCGTTGAAGGCTTAAATCTTCTTAGACATCTCAGCTAATGTCTGGTTCTTTGCCATCAATTGGAAGGCTTGGTTCTCCAGAGCCGACTGAGTTCTTTATTCCTCAACCGTAATCCGAGCAGCTCTTGCTCGTCCCCGAGAAGCTCTTGCTCGTCCCCGAGCAGATGTAGAAGGCCCAATCCTCTTCAAGGTTTCTAATTCGTCTCTCAGATTGGCATTTTCGACCTCTAAGAAAGAGAACCCCTCGTCGTTCACAGGGACCAAAGCGTTCGAGGAAGACGCTGCAGATTTCAACTGAGATATCTCTCCTCGCAGGTTATTATTTTCCTGCTCCAGCAACTTAGCTATCTGCATGTGCTCTTTGACCTTGGTCTTCAGAGTTCTCTCCTTCATGTCATAATCTACGACCAACTTATTATATGCCTTATCAGCACTTAGCAGCTGATACTTCTTCTCATATCCCCCGTGCAGAAGAGTAGTGGACTCCTTGTACTGTTGTTGAAGTTCCTCGAGGGTACCTTGAAGATCTTCAATCATCTCATAATATGCTACATTATTAGCCACTGCACGGTCGAGCAAGCAATTTAAATACTGGTAGGCTTCCACTGCTCGCTCTGAAGCATCTGGATCGAGAATATCAACGATTTGAGCTTCAGTCATATCTGTATAACCAGCTTGGAAGTATTCATTGCATTGTTTCAGCAATTTTGTATCATGAGCTGATAACAATTCTATCCTGACCATAAACTAGTAAAAAGAAGAGATAGCAAGAATCAATAAGAGTGCAAACAGAACAAGAAGAGGAGGATCAACAGTATGAATAATCAAAATTTCAAATTTTATTACATTATAAAAGAGAAGTACATAGTTCAGAGTTACATTTAACAAAAATAAACAGAGAGAAAATTCCGAACAACTCTACACCTTCTCCTTGTTTCCCAAAATTTTCTCGGGAGGTTGGGATGAGGAGGTAGGTTGCTCGGATGGTATAGATGGTTGTTCGGTGGGTGCTGGAAGCTGCTCGGCTAAAATGTTGGTTGGTTGAAGCTACTCATGGGAAGTCTGGACAACATGGGCATGAAAAATCTGGTCTCCAATCACCATGGAGGATTCCTCGGAGGCATCTTCGTCCTCTTCTTCTTCCCCAGGAGATGGAGGGGGGCCAGGGATGTGTCCCTGAAACAGGTCTGAATTCTCATCAACATTCATCTCTCTCAAAGCAGCGACCCAGCTATTCCTAAAGTACTTGAGGCTACCATATTCCATTTGTGAAATCATGGCAGCCAAACCCTTATTCCACCCCTTATCCCAGCCAGCGCTGAAGGATTTATTAACAGCCTTTCTTCTTTTTCCCCTCTCCGAGGAGGTCCTTTCCCTGAGGAGCTCCTCGACAGCCTTCAATTTATTCTCCATTTCTTCCTTCTATTTAGCAGCATCACAAAGTCTACTTAACTCTTCCTCGGCAGATTTGAGCTTGTTTTCAAACTCTCCAGCATGTTGGATCTTCCCCTCGAGCTCTGTGTTCTTCTTCTCCAAGTCTTTTATTTTCTTCTCCAACCCCTTGGAGACTTCAACAGTCTGATCCCTCTCCTGCTCGATGGAATTGAGTTGCTTCTCCCAAGCAGCTTTATCACAGACATACTTTTGACGAGAGTCCTTTAAGGACTGTGTCAGACCTACAAAAGCCTCCTCTACACCTGACGAGGAGCTTGAAGCTTTAATAGCTTCATCATTTTTCAAAATTGTATTGAAACAAGTTACCAACTGGAAAAAGAAAATAATTGCAAGTCAGTGCAAAGATATAACATTGAAAAATGAAAGTTTAGATTAATAATACTTACAGAGGAAACATGTCGAGCGGCCAAGGTGGTAACCATCTCCCGAGAAAGACTCTCTTCAACATCTTGGATCTCGGGGATAATCTAAGACTTCACCAAGCTCATAGTAGAGCTCAGAGCAATAAAAGTGGGAACACCACTTCCATTAGTTAAAGGCTGAGAGAAGGATTCAGCCAATTTATCAGAGGAGCTCTTCTTCAGCGTCCTCGGGGGAGCAGGAACAGTTTCGACCAAGGATGTGGTCTTGGTCGGGGATTTGACTATAACCTCGTTTGGAGCAACGACCTTGCTCGGAGCCACTGGAGGCTTCTCGGCAACCTTCATAATAGCTGCTGGAGGGAGTGCATCAATTTTTCTTGTCCCTTATTCTAGGACATCCTATTTTCTTTTCTTTGCCTCTCCAGCAGTAGAGGCATATTTCTTGAAGAGGGCAGGAGTTCTTCTTCTCTTCATTCTGTCACTAAGAGAAATATGTGATTCAGGAGAAGAACCTTCAGAAGCTGGTGCTGGTTCTATGTCACTTATCACAGGACGAGCAGTAAAAGACGAGGTGTAACTCTTGTACTGCAACAAGTACGAAGTTGATCTGATATTCTCATCGGCAACGGTTTGATGCAAACCCCGGATAAGTTTCAGATGCTTTAAATTAACTTCTGTCTCTTTTGCAGACCTTCTTTTGCTGTCAACTGCAAATAAATGATTAAAATATCAGTGACATATTTTATCAAACACAAAGAAAGCATAATTTCAAAAATAAAATAAAGTAAAAACAACCTATCCTATTGCCATAGGGAGGGCATCTGGGATCCTGATACACATCATTTCCAGTTAGTGGAGCATGTTGCCAATTTTTCATAACAACACCATGCTCGAAGTAATCCATATTGGCATCTGGGAGATTGACCACTAAAGCCCTATTTAAAAACCTAGTTTTTAAATAAAAAGTATTATCACCGACAACCCATCTATAGAAAAACATAATTTTTGGAATTCCTATACGGGTTCCATGAATCTGATTTAACTTATGGACTCCATTAACTATTCTCCATGTATTGGGGGCAACTTTTGCAGGTACCACGTTAAAATATTGACAGAATTCCAGAAACAAGGGGTTTGGGGGAAAAGGAAAGCCACATTCGGCCACAAAGAGACTGGGGAACCAATGTCCCTCAGCCAAACGAAAATAATCAGAAGGACCAGAAAGTTCCTCCGGTATGACCCATGGAGGAATAGAAAAATCAGAACCAAATTTATCAAGCGACTCAACAAGGTAAACCATGATGAATAAAGGAAATAAAAGAGAAGGAAGAAGATCTTACAGAAAAAGGATGGATCAGTTGACAACGAACGATGGAAGGAATGAATGCACAAGAGAGAGAAGAAATGGAAAACTCAAAGATACAGATTTGAAAAAGTAAAAGACGATAGGATTTTCTACAACGCTTAAATACCTTACCTTGGGAAGGAGTAAAAATAATGATTACAAAAAAAGACAGTTGCGCTACCGGTGGCTAAAAGGATAAAAAGGGCACAGAGACCGAGGCGGTTACAAGAATTCAAAAAGTCCGATTCTACGAATTCGAAAGAAAAAATAAATACAAGGAAAACACTCCTAAAATTCAGGATGATTATTTAATCCCGCCATATTTCGAGAAGAATGTTCCACACTCCTCAACCTCGAATTGTGAAACATTGGGGGCTGCTGTTGATACCAAATTTAGCCTGATGATGTGGATTAATTATGTGGAGACACGTGTCAATTTACATGGCACCTACAAGCATTTTTGAACAACACCTTGACTTCGAGGAACTCAACCTCCCCGACCAACTCAGGCGCTCCGAGCAACAAGTGTTCTCCAAGGAACATTACTGCACCGAGCAACTCATAAGTACCGAGCTATTCAGGCGGTCCGAGCAGCTTAGGCGGTCCGAGATGCATCTCGTACAGAGCATTAATATCAGGATAACCAACAGATTGATTGCGCATTGAATGCGTATTATTATCATACAGATGTACACGCCTATTGGACAGTGGTGTATTACCCTTTCACATGTACAGCCTCATGGATATAAATACATTGTATCATCCTCATTGTAAGGGGACTGGGAATCTCTTGGTTAAACCTGTTATCGAGAATTCCCAAACAGTCAGCAATAACAAAAACAGTGGACGTAGGCCATTCTTATAAGGCTGAACCACTTTAAAATTCTTTGTCTTATTTATTTTTTATTTTTTATTGAATAATTAGAGATAGTCTAATTTTTTACATCAACACTCCGAGTTACTTCTAAAATCAAATACTCCATACTTTCACACAAGCGTCGAGCATGGAACATTGGGTGCTTTTGTTGATGCAAAAAAATTTCCATCCACGTGGACCAATCATAAGTAAACACGTGTCCTCCTACATGGCCAAAATCCTAGTCAGCAGATAGTAACTCTATCGACCAACACAAGAAATTCCGATCAACACAAAGAAGGTCGACCAACAAGACAATTAAGTGTCATCATATCAAGGGTCATACTGCACGTGGTTCATACAACCTATCGTCACATTTATTATGTAAGGATGTACATGCTTAATTATATAAAAGCATTCCACCCCTTGACATTCCAACTCTTGACCTCTGGGTCACTATAAATACATTGTATCCCTTTAATCAAGGGCACGGTCGAACGGGTTATGGGATATTCTTATCTACAAGAGTACCTAGCTTTCTGTAACCACAAAAATCAATAAAATAATAGTGGATGTAGACTTTTTTACATAGCTGAACCACTTTAAAAACTCCCTCTCTTTATTTACCATTATATATTTTATCTGTGATTATAAAATTAGATCAAGTCTAATTTTTTTTATCAATAACTATCATTAACACAAGGTCCTGGACATTTCATTTTGGAAATCTATATATGTTTTACAAGTCTCTTCACCCATCACCTCTAATTTTTAATCTCAATTCATGTGTCATTCATCACTAACTCAATCCATTACTATCACACTCGATATCAAACCCTTCACCTCCCATTCCAAACTCTGAATGTTTTCTCCTTCACTGTCATCTCATACCTTCAACTATCTAAATATCAACCATTTGGCTTCATTTATCCACATTAGATTATACATTTTCTTAGCTTCGACCTGATCAACTTTTAACACAAGATTCAAACCAAATCCTCTAAAAATCACTTATGATACCAATAAGAAAACACGTTATTCATACACCATTTGTAAAACTATTGCCCACTTTCCCTACGCTACATATTTTCTATACAAAAAGTTACCAATTCATGTGACATCAAGCCAACCAATCAAAATTCACCATCTTCGAGTGTTTTTATGTGTCTATGAAACGCCAATTATGTGATTCAAGAAATTTATCTGATACTAATTTGACATGTTAATTAATCATGTTGTGTTTAGATTGACATTATCAATTATCCCATTAGCAAGTATCCTAATTATGTGATTCCAGAAATTTATCTAATACTAATTTGACATGCTTATTAATCATGTTGTGTTTAGATTGACACTAACAATTATCCCATCAGAAATTTATTTAATATTAATTTGACATGCTTATTAATCACGTTGTGCTTAGATTGACATTAACAAGTATCCCATTAAAGGGGTGGGGCAATTACTTAAGTGCTTAATAAAGTTACTTATTTAGATTTGGTTTATTTGAAGTTATCATAAATACATAGAACTTTGGCAAGTAATATTGTGACATATTTAAGTGTCTATAATGTTGATATAGTATTCATTATAATAATATTATTACATTTAATCAATGTGTTAATTATATATTTTTATTTGATAAGTGTCAAACTGTAGTGGAATGATTGTGCAAGTAAATATATGTAGGGAATGGTAATAAGAGATTGTGAAACACCCACGCATCGCATGGGTTTCAAATTTTATTGTTTTTCTTTTAATGTTTTGAAGTTACCATTTTATTGATATTCATATTTCTTTTGTAAAAATTAATTGTCATTGATGATAACTATTAAGAAATATAAGGTGATGTATATATAAATATAACACAAAACACTTTGAAAGTGGGTAAATTACAGTAAATAATAACATCACTTCAAATTTTAGCACATTGTGTATTTTTATATGGGAATAGCTATTCTCACAAGTCTCTATGTATTTCCCCACACCCTTTGGATAATAAATGACAATTGTGCCCTTAAGTTTATAAAATCAAGATGTTCAATTTTTTCACCTCCAACTAAAACAAATACCTTTGATAAAAAATAGAAATTTATATTTTCAATAAAAATTATTTTTTACAAAATGAAATAAAAAACTATTTATAAATCATAAAATCATATCTATTTTTTATTTAAAAAATATTTATAAAACGTAAATTTTGTTTTCTTAAGAAACTGTTTTCTTTTTTTTTTTTGCAAATTTTATTTTTGGTTAAAAATAGTTTTTTTACTATTTAAAAAAACATGGTCCGCGTTAGTAGTATGTGTAGGGTGTCCAACCACCTATATATAATATTTCGAAAAAATAAAAACATAATATTGTGTTTAGAAAAAATGGTTAGACCGCCTATTATAAAAGAAAATAAAAACATAATATTTTGCAAATAAAAATCCTAATATTCTAGGAAAATAAATTTTTTATATTCTGAAAATATAAAAGTTATTTTTTATGTAAAAAATTATGTAATTTAAAAAAAAAACTTGTTATTTTTTTTATTTAAATGGACGTTGATAAAAAACTATTTCGTTATTTATTTAAAAAAACTGTTTTGTTATTTTTTTTTAGTTAAAAACTGTTTCTTTTACTATTTTAAAAATAATCATTTTACTATTTAAAAAAACGGTCTGCACCAACGGTATGTATAGGCAATTCGACTACCTATACATAGTGCTGACACGGACCAATATATTAGAAAAAATGGTTCGCGTCAGCGGTATGTATAGGTGGTCGAACCGCCTATACATACTGCTAGGGTGAACCATGTTTTTTTTAAAATAGTAAAAATATTATTTTAAAATAGTACAAAAAAACATTTTTTATCCAAAAATAAAATTTGTAAACACAAAATAAAATTAAGAAAAACTGTTTCTTAAGAAAACAAATTTCACGTTATATAAACCGTTTTTTAATAAAAAGAAATCAATAAGATTTTACGTTTTAGAAACAGTTTTTTTTATATAAAAAAAGTTTTTTTAATGAAAATATATAAAAAAAAAATGTCAAATGTATTTGTTTTAGTTGAAGGTGAAAAAATAGAATATTTAAATTTTATAAATTTAAGGGTATAATTGTTATTTACTATCCAAAAAGCGTGAAGAAAGGTATTAAGAATGTGTGAAATATCTTGCCTTTTTTAGGATATGTTGGATGAATGACGTTTTGAAATTAGGAAAGAGAACTTATGTTTCAAACAATTTACAATATCTATACATATGTAAAATGTTCCAAATTAAATTCATAAGTTATATACATTAATTCAAAAACTATACATAAGAAACACAATAACATTATTTTTATTATATATATATCGGAATCGGTCCGGTCCGGTCCAAATCGGTCTTTTAATATAGTGGACCGCGGACCGGACCGATTTAATCGGTTTTTAGATTTTGTGAACCGATTTTCGGACCGGTTTCAAAATAGCCTTAATTTTCGGTTCGGTCCGGTTCGGTCCAATCGGTCCATTCGGGTCGGTCTTTTTTTTGTCCACCCCTAGATGTATCTATATTTTTTAGTTAAATGATTCTATTGCATTCCATTATGATGATTTATGAATATGAATTTTTCTATCTAACACATTTTCAAATCTCAAGGTTATAGAAATACATCCACTTAGTTTTGGATTGATTTATTTATTATATTTGTTTATAAATTTAATTAGATGGGTTTTAAATTTTTTACTTTACCTACCTCAACAAATAGTCATAGTACTCATTCATAGTTGGTTCTTTAATTAATTAATTTTAATCTGTATAAGTTGATTTTTAATTAGTTTTATTATAATTGTATGTTAGTTTCTATTATTTTATTTTTGAGGTGGAATATTTTACCGAAGTAAATGAGGCCTTGACTTCATAAGTTAATGGCTAACAGAAACAAACATATCTGGACCAGAACTTGCTCCGGAAGACTTGGCTAAAATTTTAAAAGAATATTGTTACTTATCCAAAACTCAAATTTCGAAAGCTCATCCCAAAATTAGATGATTCAGATGTAGTTGTGGTTTGCTTTTTAGAGAAAAATATGAAGAAACAGCTAATGTCGGTGCCTTTTACTTTTGAAAGATCCTTTATAATAGCTTTTTGCGGTGGGATGATACCAATGTAATAAAAGATACGCTCACGTAACATGCAAATAAAGATATGATCAACGGAAACCACGGGTGTACGGATTCTTTTTTTTTTCTTTTTTTTTTTTACCACAAGTATGAATTGCTCAAGTCAATTTATGCGTACCTCAACTAATCTTCATTCGCGGTTCGTGATCA
This sequence comes from Sambucus nigra, assembly GCA_949130495.1. Classification (NCBI taxonomy): domain Eukaryota; kingdom Viridiplantae; phylum Streptophyta; class Magnoliopsida; order Dipsacales; family Adoxaceae; genus Sambucus; species Sambucus nigra. The sequence goes on along the minus strand of OX422209.1, from coordinate 159,550,706 downwards.
AACATTATTTTAACAGTGTCAGAGATCGAATCGGGACGAAACTCAATTCACCTTCAAGACAGTCCCAGTGACAACTTTATACCACTGAGCCAAGAAACTTAGTTACGAATTTTATTTATATTAACGTACGTGAACCATAAAGATGATAAAAATCAAAATGTGACAAAGATATCTAATTATACTATATAACTAGCTATGAGTATGTGCGATGCGTGGGTGAACCCTCATTTACGAAACATAGGTAAATACGTAACTAACAAATTTTTTAACAAAATTTGGAATAAAGACACGAAGAAGATTGAAAACTAAAAAGAGAGGATTTTTTTTATAAAGGGAGTCTAGGAGATAAACCGATCTTGAATTTTTTTTATTAATGTCATAAGTCGAAAGGATAAATTGAAAACCGAAGTTGCTAGTTAACAACTTCTGGTTTCGGTAGAGAAATGAATGTTATAGCGTTTCTAAAGTTTTTCAAAAATGTATTTTTAAATATAATTAATTTTTTAAAAAGTTTGTTTTATCAAAAAATTCTCTTCTTTGTAAAAAATAGTAAAAAACTCTGTTACGTAAATAGTTAAAGCTATTATTTGCTTTTTAAAACAGTGTAAATAATTTTTAGTTTATTTTATTTCCTTTACATTTCAAATAATTTACGCATTTTTTAATATTTTTCGAACATTTTTTATTTTAGTAGAATTATTTTATAAATATGTTTTAAAGTGTATTTTGAATTAAAAATTCGTGCATTAATAAAATGTAAATAAGAATAACAAAGATTTAATAAAAATGTGGGATAAATTAAAGAAAAAGAGAAAGAAATAGTGAGAAAATACAGTGCCATGTGGATATGCTTCGAATACCTATATAACCCGATTTTTCAAAACATGTTTTGTGGAAAATGATGACTTTATGGTGTATTTGATAGACTAATAGTATTCTTTTTTTATAAGAGTTCATACCGATAAAAACAAAATATAATATTTTTCAAGTAATTAATCTCTCTACACTATAATCTATGTTTTGAAAAAAATATTCCCATGTTGGGAATTCAAACTTGAGAACACTTTGTGCTTATATTTTCAATTTATGATTTGATAATTTTCTTATAATCCTAGTTAGTTTAATAAAGATGAAAATAATATTTTATTTAAATATTTGACTTTTCAGACTAAAAAACAATCAAGAAATAACAAATATGTCATTTCATCAAACACCCTCTAAACACTCCTCAAATCAATACAACCCCCATAAAATAATAAAAAGTCCTCCCCACAAACAAAACCCAATTAAAACCCAATCTAAAAACAAACCCATGAACCTTTTTCTCCTTCAAAACCTCGTGATAATTATAACACAACTGGAACAGAAAAGGGATACTGCCTTCGGTGTTCTGAATCGAAAAATATCATTTTTAGTAGGTGCGTTACCTTTGATGAATCTGCCATGTTAAAGAAGGTAACATAGAAAGATGTTCAAAATGAAAAGAAGACCCGCTAGTAGTCCGCAGCAAGTGGAGTAAGTGAGTAAGGGAGTCTAAATTTATATTGTTTGGTCTCATAGTGGGTAGAAGAAATGTATTTTTGGGTGAGAGAAAATATAACGCGTGTGTAACTTTACATTGTCACCAGTCATCCGTCCACCATTATAAATAATTAAAAAAAAAATATTGGAAGGATAACAGTTATCCATCCAACATTATAAATAATAAAAAAATATGTTGGACAAACAACAGTCATGCGTCCACCATTATAAATAATAATACAAAAAATTCAGCCCTTGGATGGATGACAGTCGTCGGTCCAAGGTGGTCCCCATCCCTTTCCACGTCAAAGTTAGCTTGTCCCAATGTGTGCAGCGTCTAAACAATTACCCTCCCACAATGTAAATATACATCTTTTTTAGCCTCTCCATTGAAGATGGCTTAAGAAGACCAACAATTGGGCCGTGGGAAGAGGAATAGAAAAAGTCTGACCTCGATCTTTGAAACATGAAAGTGTGGTATCAAATGTGGTGACACTGTAATACCCCGTATTTTTATGACTTTTAAATTTTGGGGATTTATTAAATTTAATTAGAGATATTAATTTAATATTAATTCGGAAGTCATTTAAATATTTACTAGCGTGATGAGAGTTAGTAATTATTGGAATTTTTTTGTAAATTACTATGGGTAAAGTAAGATGTGTAATTAAATTTAGTAAAATTATCACGAGAATCTAATTTTATAATTTTGGAAATTTTATCGGGACGCGCTTGTGTCGTGTCGGGATTAAATTCGAATTATTAAAAGTGAATAAATTATAAGTCAACCGTGTGGTCATTTTGAGTGCGTCAATGTGTCCGGAATGGTCGAGATAGTCAAAATAATGTACCCGGAAGTTTAGTTTGGGTCTCGGGGCGTTTTTAGGCCTAATTAACATCCCGGGAGGGCCTTTTAGACATTTTGTATTTTTTGGCATGGAAACGAATTTTCTAAGGTTATATCAGATGGTAGGGGTTATCTTCTAGGGTTATCATAACCAAAAACCAAGGAAGACCATTGGAGAGGAAGAGGAGAAGCTTTCCAAGGAGTTCTACGCCAAGAACTCCACTGTTTGCAGCGTCGTCACCGCCAAATTGTAAATCGCGCGACGAGGATCACAACCACACCAATTTATTCCACAAATCAGAAATAAAGATTTCCAAACAAGTATCTATCTTGCTTTATTTTAGTTAATGCTTCAATTATATTAGCCTAGGGTTAATTAGAACTAGTTTTCGTGAAAGAAAGCATATATTGGAGACTAGAATTTACATGTTGTAGAGGTGAAAATCATATTCTGGAAATCTATTTCATATGTAGATGTTGAACCACGAATTTTCATTGAGTTAGGAGTAGAAAATCTGGAAAAATAATGGGAAGAACTAAGTTAAAGAAAATATTAGGGTTCTTGAGATTTATATAGATTTTTCCCTTTTAATTCGTTATACTTAATGAAAACTCACATGTCTTACGTAGAATATTATTTATTTGTGTATATAACACTTGTAGTATCATTTGTTGGGAGTTTAGGAGTCAAAAATGATATTTTGGATGAGTTTGGAACAGGATTCCCGTAACTGGTATTTCTGCAGTTTCGCCATAGCTGCTTGATCAATCGATCGACCAAAGAGCATCGATCGATCGATCGACCCACTTCCATCGATCGATCGACCCCTCCTGGAAAATTCATATTCCTCTTTTAAATAGTTTATTTCAATTAAAATGAGTGGCCACCTTTGAACATTATTGTTAGAAAATTTTGGGACATAAAGAGGACCAGTAGGACTTTGTAAAAATGGAGCATGTAATGTAAAGACGAAATTAGTGTTAACGGGGAGTGATTTACACTTAAGGAATAATGGGAACGTGTCTCTAAAGGAGTGAGACTCATAAGGAAGTTACGTCGTAAAATAAAAGAGTACCTACTGAAATTATACTTGGGGAGATAGGATACTACGAGTGATACGAAGTAAGTTTGGAATAATCCCATAAATAAGAATAAAAGAGACGAGCCGTTATACGGGATAATCTAGTAATGTGTACTAAGAACGAATATCATAAGTATGGGTCATGGATGTACCTAATTGAGAAATGGGAATGGTAGTGTACATATATATGACTGTGTTTGTGCATATATTATATACCTGTAAAAATCATGCCCGCAAGTCACTGAGGTTACCGCACCGGGATAGTCTGATCTCGATGGGACCTTTATGGGGGATATTGACTTGTACCCTAGAATATAGGAATCCTTGGTACAGGCTATCTGATCAATAGTCACACGGTTCAAAGAGACATGAGGGTATGTGCTGACCTCTTAGTGACTTGGAACTATGCTTTGCCACAATTTGTATGTGTTTTGTGTTAATACAGTTCAAGAGTGATTCTGAACTAGTATTTATCTTAGTACGAGTGATACGGGGACTTGATAGCAGAGTATGCCAGCACCATAAATTTTACGTGGGGTGCCGATAGTATATATATATATATATATATATATATATATATATATATATATATATATATATATACTAGGGTATGCCCGTGCCTGAAGGCACGCTGAAAATTTCCCAAGTACCTAATCGCGAAACGACGAAAATTTTAAAAGTACGCAATCGTAAAACGGTGAAAATTTCATTCCCTAACAAAATATAGTGTAATTTTAAATAAATGGTCGTAATTTCCAAAGTCGTGCGCATCATGACTCTACTCGTATGCCTACAACACTTCTTGCATTGTTACACGATCAATAAATATTAGGAAAGAAGATAAAAGTTCTATGCAAATAAAATAATAATTGGCATTAGTTGTATGTAAATAAAATAATATTTCACATTAGTATGATAAATTGTCAAAAAATGAATTGGGCATAACTTCCATTGTTTATATGACGATCCACAATGCAAATAGTTTGTATTGGACCTCGCATAAATGACATCATAGCTCTAAAATACTAATTTAAATTGAAAATTATCTCTTACAAACATTTTTAAAAAAATTGGGCGAAAAAAAGTTAGGTGTAGATGCTTGATGAAAACAAATTTATAATAGCATAACGTATTTATGTATCTACAAAGAAACTTAAAGGAAGGTGAAAATTGCATAACATATTTATGTATACTAATTAGTTGATTGGTACACGCCTAAATTGCCAAAAAAAGTAGAGAAATTTAAATTGATCATAATAAGAGCATTCCATCTTTCATTCCATCACTTATTAAAGATACAATTCCAAAGCGTACTCATGTCACAAATTCGTACTCCAATTAGTAGTCAACACATAGCAAGCTTGTGTCAAGGGAAGAATAATATATATTGGGATAATCACAACTTGAATTCCTAATCATAGCAGGTATATGTTTCAAATACATTTTTATCTACTATATAAAGAAGCTTGGCCAAGGCATATTTGATTCAACAATTTTTAGACCACCAATCTATATATGCAACGCTCTCTTTCGTATAAAACATTTAGCACTTTCTCTTTGGCCTGGCAAAAATCTATCCACCCCGAAAACCTCCAGGGAACAGTTATGCTCTGTGCGAAGAAAGCTAAAGAGGGTAGCGTCTCACTCAACAATAGATAGATTTCATTTAGGCATGAAGCCGCTCAGTTGAAACAGGAAGAGCATTTGATTGCAGGCGGGAGGGGGAGCTGAAACCAACCTCCAGAAGGCGAAGGCTTCCAAGCATTCAAGTCTGACCACGGTCTGACGTCTTAGACCGAGCGAATGATGATATACTCGACGTCCAGGACTATGCAGTGCACTTCTAATGCCTAATTTGAACAAAAAAACTCCTGCGAGACACAAAAATTGAACCCAATAAACACGGATTTCTATAAAAGGAAAATATATTATATGAGAACAACCCATTTATGAAAATATATTATATGAAAACAACTCATTTATGAAAATAACTGAGGAAAAACTATTAACTACAATGAATTCGAAGAAGGGAACTAATTTAAGAGATGTATTACACCCAAGAAGAGTTATTATGTGTATTCTAAACGACAGATTTCTATAAAATAGAACTAAAAATAAAGATATACATAAACAGAAATCTAACACACTAAACAAGAGTTGTGAAAATAATTAAAACAATACATTGAATGAAAAATATAGACATTATCTCCCAAAAATAACCTCATCAGTTACATCTCCACCGACTCTCAGAGAACTAATTGCTTTCATTGTGTTAATGACTTTTTGAATAATGACCTTACCATTCATTGTTTTACACATTACCTCCCAACTATACAGACTGGGAGCACACTGATAAGAATCTTTAAAACATAATTATTAGAGGTTCTCAACCAACAATCCATCTTCATGGAATTAAAAGATCTCAAATACAATTTAATGCTTATTAAACCTCCAAAATTCTTAACTTCTGAATTAACTGGCCCACTAATAAATAGATGATTAAGATCCTCCATACCCCTATAACAACATATCCCCATTTAAGTAAGTTTCACTCCTAGGCCTTCATATGAACCAAAGCCAAAAGTACCCGAATACATTTGAATCTATGCTTAATTTCCTTTGTGAAAATAGGTGCATACCGTATGCACCTGTTTTGTGATAATCAGGTATGCACATAATTGAATCTATGCTGAATCTACGCTTAATTGAATCTACATCTAGTAGTTTCCTTAATTTCCTTTTCACAAAACAGAGAATTGAATCTACACAAAACAGAATTGAATCTAGGCTTAATTTCCTTTGCTTTTCTTCATTTCTTCACTCTACAACTAATAATTTAGAGCATCACAAAACATGTGCATACCTGATTATCACAATACAGAGAATCCATACCTGTTTATTAATAACATCTAGATCCGTATTATTATTTTTTATTTCTAGAAGAAATAGATGCATATCTTTAAGTCCAAAGTTCTAAGTTCCTGCAAAAAAAAAACAATAGATAAGAATCCTTAAATAATTATGACAATATTTCTTCAGAAGACAAATTAGTATAGTAGACATCCTATTTTTTCTTTCATCTTGAAGTAATTTGCTGTTGAGGTAGTATTCATGTTTCATAAGTTATGTCCAAAGAGAGGATTGATTAATACGAAGCTTTGATAGAAGTTTGAGAAGCCAATCCTCTTCCACGCTTGTTGTATTCCTAAAATCATGTTGGGTTAGTCCCCTTTCAGGCATGAGCTAAACAATAAAAAAAATAAAGTTTCAGAATCTGGAACTCATAAATTATAAAAGCTAAATAGACAAACTACATATAATACCCAAAAATTCATAAATTTCATCATAATTAGCTTATGTAAGAGATATCAAGTGTTCAACATAACTAACATGAAGGAACTTTATGCCCAAGTAAAACTATAAACAAATTAAATTAATTTCGAAAATAATAGAAGGCATCATTCGACATTTTTGTCTACCCTGTACAGTATCAAAGTCAGCAAAAAAAAACCTTTATATAGCAAAACAAACAATTATAAACTATAGACATTTTTGTCTACCCTGTACATGTATCAAATTTTGTTTGTTATGACAATGAGTGGTGAATGTTGGGCAAAAAAAAAGCCCTCTTTGTTCCCACCGGTTGCGCAGATATTGATGATGACCTTTTACTTTTTTTTATGATTTTAACACCAAAAAAATCGAAAAAGTGAAGATTTCAACAAAATAAGTAGACATATAGATAGATGAAAAAAGGAGAACTGTGACCTCATTTAGAGGAACAAAACAAAATATTAATGGGTATTGTGATCCTTTTGTTCAGATGAGGTTGAGGGAATGAGTTCTTACCTTAAAGTTTAAAATGAGCAAAGCTGAAGACTGAACATAGTTTTACCCAACGGTCTAATGGGTCTCCAAACATGGTATTTCTGTTGATGTCGTTTAAGAGCGTGGTCTCTCTATCGAATAATGCAGCAGCACTTGAGGTTAGAGAGAGAAAGACAGTTGTAAAATATATAGAACAGAACTTGGGCCGGACACGCTTGGGAAAAAAATGGGTCATCGGCGTCGCCGGCTTCACCTGGATTTGGTTGACCTGCAAAATGAAAACGATGGATTTGCTCCACCTGGATTTGGTTCACCTGCAAAACGATGGATTTGGTTCACCTGGATCAAAACAAAATGATGGATTTGGTTCACCTCTAAAATCACAAAACAAAAACATTTAGAACATAAAAAATATGTACCTGAATTTGGTTCGAAGATGAACACCTGGATTTGGTACGAAGTCTGGTTCGAAGTTGGTACGAAGTTGAACACCTGAATCTCCTATAACATAGTTTCACCAACAAAAACAGTTATAACCCATATAATAATAGAACCCATATAAGAACAGGTATATAATCGACCCAACAAAAACAACCATAACCCATTTTCGAAATTGAAGAATGAGATCTTAAAATCTAAAGACGTGAAACACATGTCTTTAGCCATTCACCACCACACGTCTTTAACCATTCACCACCACACGTCTTCTGGAGCTCGCGTTGTCGGAGAAGATGGACAGGAGGAAGAGGAGGAGGCTGCGCAGAGAGGAGGAGGGGGAGGCGGCGGCGCAAGAGAGGAGGGGGAGGCGACGGCGCAAGAGAGGAGCGGGTGGCAGCGGCGGTGGATTGGAGGGGAGGCAGATTTGAGAGGGAGATATTGTGGAAAGGGGTATGGGGATTCATCAGATGAGTGAGAAAGAGAATGAGAGGCGTGTAGGTTTAGGCTGCTTTTTCCCATTTGCCCGGTCAATAAGTCTCCCCATATTATGTAGTTTACTATTATATCCTTTATATTTGAATCAAATTGAAATTTTATTAGAAGGAAAATGAGGGGGAAAATAAATTTGAAGGGGCAAAAGAGGTAATGAATGAAAAACTTAATCTCATGACATCATCTTTGAAACTTGTGACATACACAAGTTTCATACTTTATTATATATATATATATATATATATATATATATAGATATAGATAGACTTGAAATTGGGAACTTTCTACTGTGACTAAAAGTAGTTAAGTAATGAATAAATATTTCAACTTTGGTATAAGTGTTTGAAAAGTTTGAGGTAATACTGAAAGACTTTATAATGAAATGATTTTTTTATGAAAATTTTACTCTCAGAAATTAATTATCTTAGCCCTAGTAATGGTCGGCATGAAACCTTTTAAGGAATGTAAGATAAGCTTAACTTATGGGGATTAATAGTCTGGTAGGTGTGCATATCAGGAGAGAGGTGAGAATTTCTCAAGAGAGTGTTGCATACTAATATGATTGTTGCATTAGCCGGTAAACATTTTAAATACTTGCAAAACTGAAATTTTAAACTGTTTTACAATCGGGCTCTGACCCGTTTCCTGTTATCTCTTCTCTCTTGTATATATATGTATATAATACTGGTGTCCAGCCACAGGGGTGTCATGCTTAGGATTCTTTTGGAAGTGACGTGCTGCAGCTTAGGTGGGAGTTGCAGGCCTTTTGCTTAGACGACCTCGTTATTGATTCCACCCCTAGTTATGTTTTATTCAGTTGGGCATGTGTCGCCCTTTTTCCTTATTCAGTTGGTTTTGTCAGAGATTTTGATTCATTTACTTTCAGTATTTTTACTTTGGGATTTATTACTATCAGGATGTTTTTCCTTTGAAGTTTTAAATTTAGGATTAGTTACTTGAATGCTTAAATTACTTAGATAATTTTTTTTCCAGTCTAGTTATTGTGTGACTCTTAAGCTGTGAATTATGAAAGGTTTTTATTATTGGGCTTAAATTAAATATGGAAATAATGTTTTAAATGGTTTTGACAGTTAGCTCAATTATTTAGGGTGTTTAATTTGAAAAGTTATTTTGTGACAGTGATGCTAAGAATGAACCAACCGTTCTCCTTGGTTATAATTTAATAAAGGACTGATCACCCGGTATTTAATTAGGCGGCATGTCACAGGTGGTATCAGAGCATCAGGTTCTAGTGTCCTTTAGGATCTGTACGGCTTATTTCGCTTTCAGCTTAACGTCTTTGATATAGAGCCCTATTTTTAGGATTGTTGTATCCTTGCATTTACGCTTACGTCTTTAGCTATTTGAGATTTGCTAATAACTGTAGACTAATAAACTTACTTCTCGTTTCAGATGCCTCTGAAACGCGCACCCAAGGACAGACGTGCCCAGGTCGAGCAGCTAGCATCTCCAGCTCAGGGAATAATGAATGCAACAGAGGTAGCCATTATCGTTACCCAGGCGGTGAATGTCGCATTAGCAGTAGTGCAGCAGGCTCCACCCCAGGTTCAAGCAGTGGCGCCAGTACCATCACATCTTCCATCTGTATGGGAACAGGTTAGGGATGCCTTCTAGAAGGCGCATCCCCCAGAGTTCGCTGGTAGTTCGGATATCATTTTAGCCAGCCAATGGAAGAAAGATATCCAGAGGCATCTGTGCATGTACGAGTGCATGGACGTGCAGAAACAACTGTTGGCTTCCTTCAAGCTAGTGGGGGCGCTTTGCAGTGGTGGGAATCCACCACCACCTTGGAGGAGAGGGACATTATCACTATTCAGTCATTTTGGGCGCGGTTTGACTGCAAATACTTGCCATCCGTCATGCACACTGAGATGAGGAGGAAGTTACTGAATCTGAAACAGGAGAATACGACTGTTGTTGAGTACGAGGAGGAGTTCACTAGACTTCTCACTATAGTTCCAGATGAGGCACCCACTGAGGAGAAGAAGATACTGTTGTTTGTGGACGGGTTGGCCTAGAGGATCCGTCAGCACCTCATAGGCAATTTGTCACTGAGTACCTACATGGATTTACTCAATTTTACGTTGTTACACTGCCAGGATCATCGCTTCCATCTGCAGGGAATCAAACGAGCAGGAAAGTCCAGCCAGCAGGGCAGGACAGGGGATAGTAGTACTGGTGGAGAACCGACATCTCAGGGATAGAGTCATCATCATGAGCAGAGTTCCCATCAGGGGGAACCTGCCAAGCGATTTCGATCAGGTTACTCCAGGCAGGGATTTGGGGGATTTAGGCAGGGCCAGTCTAATCAGCAGGGCCGACACCGTCAGCCGCAGGGTCAGCAGCAGGGCCAACATCATTTTCAGCAGGGCCAATGGCGGGGTGGTAACGGCCAGCAGGGCCGTAATCAGTAGGGACAGAGGGGAGGAAATTTCAGGGGACGATGCTTCGGGTGTGGTAAAAATGGCCATAGGTGAAAGGAATGTCCAGAGGGAGATAGGACCCCACAGCAGCAGGGTGCCCGTAATGAGCCACAGATGCCACTTTTTCTAGCCTCCCTCTCAGCATCGGCTCAGGCACCAGCCCTACCATTCATCCCAGCAGCTCCAGTACAGCAGGGGCAGTTGCAGTACGGACGTGTCTATAACGTCCACTAAGCAGCAGCTTCTCAGGCACCACCCACGATTGAGGGTACGTTTCCTATCCATGGTACTATGGGTCAGGTTTTATTTAATAATGGGGTGACACACTATTTTATAGCTACTCATTTTGCGAAGGCCTTAGGATTATTAGCCACAGCATAAAGCACTGTGACATGCGTAGACTCACCACTAAAAAATAGGTCGTTAATTTTCTTTATATGTCGGGGTGTGGGAGTAGATATTGGTAGCTTAATCTTACCAGCAGACATGTTAGTCTTAGATATGCATAAGCACGATGTTATTATTGGCATGGATTGGCTCGCAGCATACAGAGCCATGATAGATTATTTCGGTGGGAGTATTATCTTTGCCATTCCGGGCAGGAGATGTTTCTAGTGGCGATGCCTCGCCTAGAGGGAGGCTCTTCCGCTCATTTGTATTACATAGAGGAGGATACCTCTAAGGAGGTCGTGATTCCCTTAGACTCGTTCCCAGTTGTTCGTGAGTATTCTGATGTATTTCAAGAGATACCAGGACTAACCCCCAGTCGAGAGATAGATTTTGTTATAGACTTGTTACCAAATAATCGACCGATAGCACACGCTCCGTACCGTATGGGTCCAACGGAAATGAGGGAATTACGAGATTAGATAGAGCAACTGTTAGGTCAGGGCTTCATTCGTAGGAGTACCTCATCTTGGGGCGCTCTAGTTTTGTTTGTGAAGAAGAGAGATGGTTCACTGAGACTATGCGTGGACTACCGGAAGCTGAACAAGGTCACGATATGGAACAAATATTTGTTGCCTCGAATCGATGATCTGTTCGACCAGCTGAGGGGAGTAACTTTTTTTCGAAGATAGATTTGAGGTCAGGATATCAGCTAGAATTAGGGAGAAGGATATTTCGAAGAATGCTTTCTTGACGAGATATGGGTCCTATGAGTTCAGAGTGATGCCATTTGGACTCACAAATGCTCCAGCCGTATTCATGGACTTGATGAACCGAGTGTTCAAAGAGTTCTTGGATCAGTTTGTCATCTTCTTCATACATGACATCCTGATATATTCACACACTGAGGAAGAGCATGTTGAGCACTTGAGGCAGGTTCTTCAGACTCTATGAGAGCATCAACTGTATGCTAAGTATGAAAAGTGTGGATTCTAGTTATGGGAGGTGAAGTTTTTGGGACATGTTGTATCTGAATTGGGGATAGCGGTTGACCCGAGTAAAGTGTCAGCAGTGAAGGAGTGGGACAGCCCACGACATCGACAAAAGTGCGTAATTTCTTGGGGTTAGCCGGGTACTATAGGAGATTCATCTAAGGGTTCTCCAAGATAGCGGGTCCATTGACGAACCTGACTCGCAAGGGGGTACCATATGTTTGGGACGATGCTTTTCAATTGTATTTTGATGAGCTGAAAGATAAGCTGACTTTGGCACCAGTTCTTATTTTACCCAAGCCGGGAGTGGAGTATCTGGTTTACACCGATGCCTCCTTTTAGGGACTCAGGGGAGTACTTCAACAGGAGGAAGAGGCTATAGCTTTTGCCTTCCGCAAGCTTAAGCCGCACGAGAGAAATTACCCCACTCACGACCTAGAGTTAGCAGTGGTCATCTTTGCATTGAGGATATGGAGACATTATTTATTAGGGGAGAAGTTCCGCTTATTCACAGACCACAAGTCACTGTAGTACCTATTCACTCAGCGAGAGATGAATATGCGTCAGCACAGGTGGTTAGAGTTTGTGAAAGACTATTAGTTCGACATATAGTACCATCCGAGGAAGGCTAATGTGGTTGCTGATGCGTTGAGCCGTAGACCGGTAGACGACATAGCGGACGTTTGGAGAGAAAAGTGGAAAGAGTTGGGTCAACAGGATGCGGTAGCCCGTTCCTTCATATTTGTCATGATAGTGACACCTGAGATTGTTATAAGGGTAATATAGGCACAGACAGCAGACTCATTTTGTCAGGAGCAGATTGTACGGCTTTTAGCTGAGGGTGCTGAGTCCTATTCAGTTGATTTCGATGGAGGTTTGAGATTTAATGGGAGATTAGTGGTCCCAAAAGGAGAAAACCTACGTCATGCAGTGATGACACAGTCTCACGGGTCCAAATTTACAGTGCATCCTGGGGGAGATAAGATGTACCAGGATATGAGGCGATAATACTGGTGGAGTGGGATGAAGAAGGACATTTCTGAGTTCGTGTCCAAGTGTTCTATTTTCCAGATGGTAATGGTAGACCACCAAAAACCATCGAGATTACTTCAGCCGTTGGAAATACCCACGTTGAAGTGGGAGAGTATTTCCATGGATTTTATTACTGGGTTGCCTACATCACAGTAGGGTCACAACTCCATCTAGGTGATTGTGGACCGTTTGACCAAGGTGGATCATTTTCTACCAGTACGGACAAACTATACCATGGGCCAGTATGCTCAGTTGTTCATTTTCGAGATTGTTAGACTACATGGGGTGCCCCTGGATATTGTGTTAGACAGAGACGAGATTTTTGTGTCACGTTTCTGGAAGAGCTTTCAGGAGGCAATGGGTACAGAGTTGATATTAAGTTTAGCTTATCACCCACAGACATATAGACAAACAGAGCATACCAATCAGATGTTAGAAGATATGTGATAATACGTAAATATTGCGTATTTCATCTCTCGAACCTACGCATTTTTAGCCCCTAGGGTGCCTTAATCTCTATATTTAAGCTCATTAACAAGACAACATCGGTTTATGTTGTTAACATGCTATATGAGGTATAATTGGACTTTTGTAGGTATTTACATACTAAGTATGGAGTTCGGACGCATTCCGATGAATTTTTGTACGTCATCGCACGTTCAAGGGCATTTTAGTCATTTTATATATTAGGCACCTGGCCCACATATTCATGAAAGTTGTAGCCCTCCTTGCAAGCTTCGTGTGGCCACAAACAGTGTGCGATTCTGATTCATAACGAAGAAGTTACGGAGATTTTAGCGGAAAAGGAATGCAAGCCAAAACAGGGGAAAATGCAGTCTGCCCTACTTGATCGATCGATCAACCAAAATGGTTGATCGATCGACCCTTCCCATTTTTGTCACGATTTCTACTATCGATCGATCGACCAAAATGGTAGATCGATCGATGCCCTATTTTCAGGAGATATTTTTCTTTTCTTTTCTTTCTTCTTTTCTTTTATTCCCACTTACTATATAAAGCAATTTTTGTTGTAATAAGAATATATTCAACAGATGTTTTATTTTTAGGTTAGTTTGGCTTGGGTTTTGAGGGTTTTGAAGAGTTCTTCTTCAATTGTTCTTGGATTGACAACCTTTTCGATTGAATGTTGCACTATTCATCATCCTCTCCATTAATATAGTTTGTATTTCCTTCTTTCTTGCTTTGATAATTAGATTTACATGCTTTGTTAATTAGATTCACATGTTTTCTTTAATCTCTTTCTAGGTAACTTTACAGCGTTTATTTATCGTGTTTTAATATGCTTTCTAGCTAATTTAAATTAGGTTGTGCTTGAATTGAACTCACTCAAGTTGACGCGTTGCTTTGCTTTGGTGATGGTGTTTACGGGTCTATTTCGGGTGCGTTGTCTTAGTTATTGCGCCTAGGATATTTGACAGGGTATATCATGTATGTCCCGTGCTTACGACCTTTCGTTCGTAATTTTTGGGATATTTGTTGATGCCAAAGTCTTATTAGGCCTTTACGCGGATTTAGGGGCACAACAGCCCTTGGTTCAATTAACTGTTAAAACGAGGCACGTTCTTAATAACTCGTCGACCCACGTAACCATTTTATACAAATTAACTTGGGTGAGGGATATTCGACGCAACCTATAGTTTTACCGCTTTGTTAATCTAGTTTAAATATACTCGCCTAGATTAATCTTTTCCTTTTATGCATATTTTTCCTTTTAGTTTGTAATCACCTTTTACACTTTTATTTTCGGAATATTAAACCATATAAATTCTAGCAACTTGTCTTTGTGGATTCGATACCTGGACTGACTGCTATACTCCCTTAAAAGAGTGTAGTCACAGTTTAGATTTTTGTATAGAGTTGGTGAGCCGAATAACAAACGACCGGTGCATAGGTGATTCTCGCGCCGCGGAGAAACCCTGTCTATCAAATGGCGCCGTTGCCGGGGATGAGTTTGTTTTATACTTTATTTGATTTAGTATTTCATAGTATTTTCTTTCTATTTGTATTATTTTCTAATATTTTGCAGGACTTCCACATTTGAGCACTTAAAAATGCTCGAATTTTTCCCGCGCGCACCTACTTTGTGGAATTCGCCACTTCGGGCCATTTTTGGGTTAAACATGTCTTATTACAATTCTTTCGGTAATCATTGTTATAATTCTCAAAATTCTCGCAAACCAATGACTTTCGGTGAATACTTAGAACCCAAAAATTTACAAATTCAAATATTACTTTGGGCGAGTATAACGAAAGTAAAAATTTGGGTTATTGGAATTTTGATGATGATGATAATGATTTTCGACCTTCACCTCCTTATAATAGGAATTTTGAAACGAATTCGAATAGTTTTCAAAATTCCTATAATAATGAGTTTTCGTTTAAGTTCGATGATAATTTTCAAAGTTCTCATTTTCATGCATCCGCACCTCGACCTATGACATTCGGTGAGGGTTTGCGTATGTATGAAAATAAGAAAATTGAAAATCGTTATCGGGAAGAAAATCGCTGTTGGGAACATGAGTTGGATTTATTATGAGTCCGACGACGATTTTGCTTCCGAGTCTTTTGAAGTCGAGGAATGTTTTGAACCAAATGAGGTACTTGTGCCTACTTTGGAACAAGCCATTCTAGACTTTTCCCATTGCGTAATAGATATTGAAAGTGAGGATGAAAATGAGATAATATCTATTTGCAATGAAATGATTTCTTCTTTGGCTCCCAAAGAAGAACATTTCATTGAAAATGATATTATTTCCTTTGAAATTCCAACTTCATACGATGATGATTCATCTCATGAGTTTGAATTTCTTTCATCCCCATTTTCATTCTCTACTACCACACCGTCACAAGTACCCGATGATTCGGTTTCAAACTTTAATTTTTTAAACCCTATCGCCGATGAGGAGTACTTGCTCGAGTCTCCCTCCACAATCGCATCTTTGCCTTTGTGTGCGCCACCTCCCATTACGCTTGCTAAATCCTTGGGAGGATATTCGGCTTTTCTCGGTCCCCACATGTTTTTGTCACCCGTTAAATCCAAACCCCCCATCATCCCTCCAAAACTTTTTATTGACGATGGTTCATTTCTTCCGCCTTATACATGCCTTCCGTTGTTAAAACGGAATTCATATTTTTCAGAAGGCATGCTTGTTTTTGAGGGTACACCTGTTATCCTCCAAACTCAAATCGCTCTTATGGTGGACCCTCAACTATTTAGACTTCTAGTGTACAGTTAGTGTGGAGTCTAAATAGTAGGTTGTATATAGTTAGCTTTTTATTCTTTATTTATTTTTATCTTTTTTCCTTTTTAATTTAGTCTAGTTTAATTAGTTAACTTTTTATTATTTGTTTTTTATATGCTCGGTACTAACCTTTTTTGTAGATGCTTTGGACTTGTTCTTATGGGGATCGCTCCAATTTTGGGTAATATCGCTCTTTTCCTCTCTTTGACTTGGTTCTTAATTTACATTGAGGACAATGTCAAGTTTTAAGTTATGGGGTGTGGGATATTGTATCCATTTCTTTATTTAGTCCATGTTTTTGCTCACATGTTAGTTACTTAGTATGATTTTCTTAGAAAAATTAAAAAAATTCAAAAAGATTTTCTTTCTTTTTTCTTCTTTGTTGGGCGTTTTGCCTTTGTTTCCGATGATAAATTTTAATAATTGCCCGATCCAATAGACAACCCAATGATGCATGTTCTCGATTTTAGAAGTTATTATACTTTAGTCTCGATTATTGATATTATGAATAACTTCATGAATTAAACTTTAATCCCATGAGCACATGCACTTTTATGGTTCTATTGATTTGGTTTAAGATTTTTATAACTCGATATGCTTTTGTTGCATTGTATATACTTACACCGAGTGAGATTAGAGACTTATCTTCATTTGTGAGTGTATACACTTTTCTTTCCTCTTTGAAAATGTTACAGTCGTTGGTAATCTCTTTATTCTTTCATTGTCCGTTCATTAATTGAGTTCATACTTGAAATGTGTTACTTGAGCATGATTTTCATATGTTGTTTGGCTCGAGAATTGCGTAAAATTTTGGAAATGATCATAGGCCCTCTTTGTTATATCACCCATATTAGCCTTGACCTCACCCTTATATGTTTACCCTCATTAACCCCTTTGAGACTAAATATAGCCTTTTGTTTCATAACCCAAATCCCATAACCAACTCCAAATTGGAGTTTTAAACCATACATACACTTTCCATACCTTTATTTGGTTTTTTACTTGGGATTGAATGATGTTGTTATGATGTCGGTTACAATTTAGGCATATGAGAGTTTGAAAAGTAAAAAGAAAGAAAGTAGTGAAAAAAAAGAAGAAAAAAAGAAAGAAAAAAGCAAAAGAAAACAAAAGAGAAAATGAGAAAAAGAAGAAAAAAAAAATAAAGAGAAGTTTGTAAATGTTGTGCATTTAGTTCAATAAGCTTTGATTACTCTCCCCGATGATATATTCAATGCCTTTTTGGAAATTATTTTCCAATTTTGATATTGCCCGCATTATCCCATTATCCTGAGTTTTCATTTCCGAACACTTTGAATCCGTACATACATATCCTTCATTTCGTACCCTAGCCTAGCCTACATTACAACCCTATACAAGTCCTATGTGATCTTAGGTTGATGTAATTTAAAAGTTAAAATAGTTTTGATAATCTGTGAAAATGCATTTTGCCTCTTTTAATTTGCGGTATCTTTCATTGAGATTACAGTTTTTCAGTTTATTTATAGCGTTCTTCATTTGTGACATGTGCACGGCCTAGTTTCCATTTACATTTACCCGTTTGCCCGCATTAACCGTGTGTCAACTCCCTGTTTCGAGTGAATTCACTTGGTGAGTGTAATGCCCGTGAGGATTGAATTTATGCATGCTTTGATATTTAGTATCCGGTTTATTTAAGTTTTTGCCAAATCACACTTTGCATGTGCTCGTCCCCCTCCCACATTTTAAGGTTTCAATTCTATGAGGTTCATTATATAATGTTAATGATTCGAACTTTTGTGTGAATTCATTCACTTTGCTAATAATGCGTATGAAATCTTTATCACCATTTATGGGCTTGTCGCATGTTATGGTTGGGCATATTTTGAGGAAACCATGTGATGTTTGTGGGTGTCATCCCTGAAAATCCTCACGAGACGACACTCGTCCACTAGGGTGACCTAGGGGTTTAACGGCTTGTTGCATACGCTAAATGCAATCGAATCGCCCGCGAAAGTGGCCTTTTGCTTTTATACCATACTTTTGTACTATCTCCAATTTTTGGTTTGCTTGTAGTTCTTGTTGCATCCTATTTCATTGCTAGGGACTAGCAATGTGTAAGATAGGGGGTGTGATATTACGCAAATATTGCGTATTTCATCTCTCGAACCTACGCATTTTTAGCCCCCTCGGGTGCGTTAATCTCTATATTTAAGCCCATTAACCAAACAACCTCGGTTTATATTGTTAACATTCTATATGAGGTATAATTGGACTTTTGTAGGTATTTAGGTACTAAGTATGGAGTTCGGATGCATTCCGGTGAATTTTCGTACATAATCGCACATTTAAGGGAATTTTAGTCATTTTACATATTGGGCACCTGGACCAACATCTTCATGGAAGTTGTATCCATCCTCGTAAGCTTCGCGTGGCCACAAACGGTGCGTGATTCCGATTCATAACGAAGAAGTTACGGCGATTTTAGCGAAGAAGGAATGCAAGCCAAAACAAGGGAAAATGGAGTCTGCCCTGCTTGATCGATCGATCGACCAAAATGGTAGATCGATCGACCCTTCCCATTTTTGCCACGATTTCTACTATCGATCGATCGACCAAAATGGTATATCAATCGATGCCCTATTTTCAGGAGATAATTTTCTTTTCTTTTCTTTCTTCTTTTTTTTTATTCCCACTTACTATATAAAGCAATTTTTGTTGTAATAAGAATATATTCAGTAGATATTTCGTTTTTAGGTTAGTTTAGTTTGGTTTTTGAAGGTTTTAAAGAGTTCTTCTTCAATTGTTCTTGGATTGACAACCTTTTGGATTGAATGTTGCACTATTTATCATCCTCTCCATTAATATAGTTTGTATTTCCTTCTTTCTTGCTTTGGTAATTAGATTTACATGCTTTGTTAATTAGATTCACATGCTTTCTTTAATCTCTTTCTAGGTAAATTTACCGCGTTTATTTATCGCGTTTTTAATATTCTTTCTAGCTAATTTAAATTAGGTTGTGCTTGAATTGAACTCACTCAAGTTGACGAGTTGCTTTGCTTTGGTGATGGTGTTTACGGGTCTATTTTGGGCGCCACTACAAGAAAAATGATCATTTATGTCAGTCAAAAACTGACATAAATGACTATTTATGTCAGTTTTAGAATTTTTCAAAACTGACATATAAAGCCCTGACATAAATGTTCGTAAAATTGACATAAATAAGATCACATTTATCTCAGTTTTTAAGAACACACATAAAAACTACGGTATTCACCGTGTTTTTAATCACATTTTCACAAAAAACTGACATAAATAACATCACATTTATGTCAATTTTAGTAATTTTATGAGAGTTTTATCGAAACTGACATAAATGTTGATATAAAAATTTTTAAAAAAATATTACTCCATTAATAGACAACTATTATTTGAGGTTAAATCAACCCTTGTAAATAGATAATAAATAGTCGAACAACATTCAAATAGTCTAAATTTCATCAAACAAATTCACATATAACTTGAAATATACAATATTCATCAAAGAAAATAACATTGTGCCTCAAATAAACAAAGTGTCAATTTAACAAAAAAATGGACAGAGTCTCCTTTGTTTATTGGACTATCCACCCAAGGGGTAACAACCAATCCAACAAAATGTAAAATTGAAATAAATGGCAACCTAGTTATTTACGTGATAATATCCTAAAAATAGTGATGATACATCACAATATCCAAAAACTAGCATTGCGAATTACATCATAAGAATCACAGTCCAAAATACTACTCAAGCTAGTACGTTGTCGAACGTAATACTCGATCAAATTTGTTCTCGATGCTATCCAACCCAGAATAAGTAACCCTGTAATCAAATATAATCAACATAGTTTTCATCAAAACACAGTCATCTCAACACATTGTCATTACAACGTAACAAAATACAATTACTCGGAAATACCTAATATATATAATCCGTAATGAACTCAATGAACTCCATTTGAACTTCATTTAGCTCATTCAACGTGTAGGTCACTTTACTCGACAATCTTCTCATCTAAAAAATTGAAGATAGAATTAAATTTATTATTACCGTATATAATAGTTAATAACTAAACAATATTTTATATAATAGGACAAAAAGAGAACATTGGTGACATACCTTTATTTCAATAGGTATGGAAGGATCCTCCATGAAGTACTTCATGAACTTCAACACAAAATATCCGCAATAAAGAGTACCATTTCCTTGCGTTGGGCACTAGTCAACACAAAACATTACTAGTGAACAAATAATAAAGAGTACAAGTCTAAAATATTTTTTATACAACACAAACAAGTGTAAAAACTATAATAATTTTGGGCAGAATGTCCTCTCTTTATAGGACTATCCACCCTATTCAAAAAATATAAAATACTAACAACAAAACTAATAGTTCATAACAACTATTAGTTGATGTTTATATTTGATGTTTATCAAATATCAACTAATAGTTCCTCTCTTTATATTTGATGTTTATCAAATATATATATATATGCTATATATATATATAGCATACTATACAGCAGCTAGCATACTATACTGCTGCGCAGCAGTGCTATATATATATATAGCATACTATACAGCAGCCAGAAGCAGTGTATATATATATATATATATATATATATATATATATATATATATATATGCATATAGCAGTATATATACTGCAGTATATATATATACTGCTATACTGCTATATGCATACTGCAGTATATATATATACTGCTATACTGCAGTATATATATATATATATATATATGCATATAGCAGTATATATACTGCAGTATATATATATACTGCAGTATGCATATAGCAGTATAGCAGTATATATATATACTGCAGTATATATACTGCTATATGCATATATATATATATATATATATATATATATATATATATATAATCTCATACCTGGTGTTTAGACACTGGCTCACATGTGCATATCACAAACTATATATATATATGTGTGTGTGTGTGTGTGTGTGTGTGTGTGATAGACATACTAATTTACAAGAAATATCATTTCGTTGACCAGACGTATTGGTTGCAGTGTTTGGAAACAATTTGGAAATCTTATGCACATTGGGCATTATTGTAAATAATACTTTAAATTATGGTGCTAAAAAATTTGGCAAAAAAATTGAAACAGGCCAGAACTTGGTTTGCACTGTGGTTGTCTTACTTTCCAATCTCTACAATTTCCTGATTGTTTGGAACTTGGTTTGCACTGTGGCAATGTCAAATACTCAATATACAGACGTCTATTTAAGGTATTCCCTAATAGACATATATATCAAAGTTATACCTCCTTCTGATAAATATTTAAGAGACCACTCTTGCAAAGATACTTGTCATTACAAGAAACTTATAAGGCTCTCTTTGCACTTTTAAATTCCTATTTTGGTGAATCCTCTTTGTGGGGAAACTATCTCTTCGGAGATACGGGGTTTAATGCCAAAGCAAAAGTCAAGTCTAAATTCCCCACCAACAGGAAACATCTAGTCTCGGATGTTTCTAATTTTAACCTTGTCCAAATTATGGGGTCTTTTTCATCCATGTCCCCAATCCAAACAAAAGTGAGGATAAATAAGACAATAGAATCACAGGATGGGAGTAATACCCTCTTGGATAACCAATATTTATACAAAGATAATGTTGGGATAAAGAGACATGCCAAATAAACCTCGAATAAGGGTATGAAGCATTTAAAGCAGTGTCTTCTCAACATTATTATCTATCAAATTGTTCATAAAGGTCAAAGTATATAGGATGTGAGAGCGTCATTGGCTTAATATTCATTTAAAGAAGAAAATGTTTATTATGGGAGAAGTACTTCCTGTGATTATCATAATTTGTATACAAAGGACATTATGATATCGTTTTTTATTGAAGATCATTTGACTTCTAATTTATTTTTTATTTTATATCACAAGGAGGTGATATTTGATCTTGGGGATAGTTGCCTGAGTAACCACGAGGAACTGATGATTCCTTGTCCTAGTATAAGCATCTTTACGATTGGGCTATTTTCATATGGACAGGTTCCTCATCCTCAAGCTATGATTTTTGTACATCACTTGTATGTTTTTTAACTTTGATGAAATATATATTTTTCAATCAGTGTTAATCTTTATTTTCATTAGGAACCTTTTGTGAGGGCGATCGTTGCCCCAGGGATGAGCATTGCCCCATCATCCATCCAATCAAAGTTTCTTCCCATTCTCTTTCATTTCAGCGCGAGAGTAACTCTATGACGGTGAATTTGTTGAGCCCTGGGGGTGAGGTAGTTTTAATATTAAAGTTATTGTTGACAAATTAATTCAGATGATCACGTCTCTGACCATCGACTTTGTTGTTTTTGTATCTCCCAACTGTATTATCTACTAGCGTGTGGAATCTGATGGGGACTACTCATCCTGAGGGCTATTCAGCTAGCATATGTCCTTGGATATTTAAATTTCTTTTCACTAATCTTCCCTTGACATTTGGTCACTATTAACATTGTGCCTTTATCTGTATATGCCTTTTATGTATGTATCCATCCGTGGTGTTATGGTTTCAACATCAACGAGTAGTTCTATACCATTTGCGGACACTACTACCCCTATAGCGGAGGTAATTTCACTATTTCATTCATTGATTGTTGCTCACTTGGTT
Organism: Sambucus nigra; assembly: GCA_949130495.1. NCBI lineage: Eukaryota > Viridiplantae > Streptophyta > Magnoliopsida > Dipsacales > Adoxaceae > Sambucus > Sambucus nigra. The sequence continues at coordinate 159,527,707 of OX422209.1, read as the reverse complement.
CATTTGTTTTGATTTTTATAATAATTATTGTTATTCAAAGGAGACCCTTGCTGAGAGAGGTATAAGCCAAGGGTGCTCATCTTTTATTAGAAGCCCCCTTGTTTCTATTTTCCAACTAGGGTGCATGTCTCTAGACTATATCTCTTGGGTAGGATTTATATCCCATGGGTGAGATTTCATATTGACAATAATCTTGTAGTTTAGGAGATAGATGCTTGGACATTTATGCATATTGCCTCGAAAAACCCTTCAGTAAGGCCATGGATTTATCCTCTTCCATCCGGCCAGGTAATCTCACATTTTTTTCTATTATTTTAACTAACATAAAAATTAAGATATTATACATAATATTTATTCTTGATCTCTTGTATATTGACGCGATAATTTAATCACTACCCTTTATTCCTCACTCCACAGAGCCTACACCCAATTGAGTGTTGTCATCAGCTGCTTCTCTTGATCTCTATGATTGAATACGTATTTTGAAGTATGTGTGCCTCTTAAAATCACTCGTCTCTTTTTAAAATCTTGTTTTCATTAAAATTGAAAACGGACAATACCTGTACTACTGAATAAGGGATTGAAGATTACATTCCAGCTGCTCTCTCTCTCTGTAAAAAACTATTCTCTCAATTGAGACTATGGGTTTTACAAAAGAAGTATTATTGACCCCAAGAAACATAGCTGAAGCATAAAGAGCGCCCATCACAACAAACGAATTTTGAGAGTTTTTCCTGCAGAATCATTTACAGTATACTGAATGATATTTTGTATACATCTATGTATGCAGCTGCGTTATTATAAAAAGATACATCATGTGTAATTACATCGAGACTATGCAAGTATATGCTTATTTCCTTTGGAGTATCAATAATAAGAGTATCCAAAATTTTGATCCGCCTTGAAGAGTAATAATCAATTACCTTAGATCCATCATCAATGATCAATTTAATCTGCTGGAATGCAAGGAGGGTGTCCCACAAAGCCATTGTCAGGACATTGAAGCATATGCGAAAAGCTTATAAAACACCTATTCTAGCCATTTTGGAACCTATTTCTGCTGAGAAACAACTCCCCAAACTTAAGTTCAAGCTTGATTATGAGGTACCTATCAGCAATATCTCGGATAAAATCTGGATCTTCAGTAGATTTGGGGTAGATCTGAGCATTATTAAAGATTCTAAGCAGTCTTTGACTGTCTGTGTAGTGATAAGGTGATTATTACTTTTTTCTATGCTAAGTGCTCCAAAGAGGAGAGAGCTGATTTTGGGATTCTTTGGACCTATTATATGATTTCTATGCCAATTTTCTCATATGGTGATGGGGGATTTCAACATAGTGAGGAATATTGATTAAAAATGTGGTGGTGTCAGTGTAGATTTCCAAGCTGCAGATGATTTTAATGATGTCATCTCCAGAAATTCCTTATTTTATTAGTATATCCCAATGGTCTTGCAAGTAAGTCTTGCAATCATAGAGGATGGTTCTCATTTATACTTGATGTACATTTATTTATTCCCTTTTGTTTGCTCATACTAAGCAAGGCAAAGAAGGTAGGAATGATGATGGTGGTGAACAAGATTTAAAGGCCACTCAATCTAAGGGATATGGAAGTAAGTAAATTGGCGATGAATCAGATGTCGAATCAGAGAAGAGTTCAAAGGATATGAGGTTTAACGTTACTAAAATTGAAGCTCCTAAGGATTATATGAAGCAAGTTTGTTGTGAGAATTTCACATATTTCTTTCGTGATAACAATAAAGAAAAGCTAGATCTTATATATTTACATCATCATGGGACCTTAACTAGTGTGTACGTTCAAAATGTTGAAGGCATTACTATCACCAATTTGTGAACACTAGGAAATTTACTTCGACAATTGACTACTATCTCTCCCAAGAACAAGACTTTTATTGATGCTCGCGATTTCCTTACTGCTATTAAAGACTGGGAAGATTTCTATAATTTCAAATTATAGTGGTTGAATGTCGTTGTTTGCAATATCATAACTTGATTGGTATATACTCTTTGTTTTAATTAATAGATTGATATGGCACATAATTTTATATTTAGATTTTTTATCAAGAAATTCACTCGGATTAAGATTATTTTTTCCCTCTGAACTCTGTATAAATGCATATACATTCAGTGGTTTCAAGGGGAGGTAAAATTGAGGTTGGTAATTCAGTATATATATATATACTGCTATATATATAAAGGTTGGCCAATTTTTTATGCGAAACCAAAATTGACAAGATCAACCAACATAAATAATGAACAAGTTGAATCTCAATGGCTTATAAGATTATTCATAAATTCAGAATTTATGAAAATCTTTCTATATTGGTGTTTAGGAACTTTCTTACCTGATCTAGCTATGAGGATTATTATCCCTGCTAGAATTATTATAGCTGTTCATAAATACTAGAAAGCATACCTATTATAGCAGTTCATAACTGCTAGAACTATTGTATAATCAATTGAGCATACCTCTTAAATAGTAATTCTCAGTAGTGTAATGATTAGAATTTGATTCATTATACAATAATGTTACTACTGACTTTATGTAATCTAATAAATTTAAGAGATTTGCAATTTTATTTTTTAGTCTAATTCATTAAAATTTTGGTCCGAAGCATGATGTTATTTCCACTTCAGGGTATAATTTTTCCAATGAGACCAGTATCCATCAAACAATTATCTGCAGTACCTTATCTGAGTGGAGGGATTTTTTCGGAGTGAGCTACCACTGTTCCATATAGTATTTGATGTCAAGTTTAAAATTATCGGTAGATCTGAAGATCGGTTTTATGTTAGCAGATGGGATTCAGCTATATTACTTTTATTCAGTTTTTGATATTGATCATCTTTTGGTGTTATTTGACACTTTGATTTATCATTTTTTTAAGGTGTTTAAAAAAAATGGTTTGTGGAATTGTAGTCAACATTTGAGAGTCTCTCATGCACTCATTTTCTCCCTCCATCCCCGTTTCTCTTTAAACATATATGTATTTCCTTCTCATTTTTTTAAAGTTTTTGTATAGGTATATTTGTCTAATGGTTTCTGGAACTGTTGTCAACATTTGAGAGTTACCGTGCATCGCACGGGCCACCACTAGTATGCATATATGTAGATGAATATATGCTTCATGGAGACCACTACAGGTTGGTCAAGTTGTTTAATTTCATATTTGTACTAATATGCTTAGCATAGGCTACACGAGCTAGGTTCATGCTTTCAAGCCAGAGCTAGTCTAACAACTACCAATTCTTCTCAAGCTCAGCTCAACTCTAGAATGCTCTACAAAGCGCAATGTACGCACATTTAACGCAACGCGCTTCAACTTTTCTATAAGTAAGGGGAGGGTCCTTATAAGTAGATGCACAGGAAAAACATTGCTCCTACCTATCATTATAGGTTAAGAGCCGAAGATTCCTGGTGCAACAAAGGGAGATATATATGATATATATCATATATATCAGGTATAATCATATAATCGGTATTGATATATATATATAAGAAGACTTTTAGAGGGCGACTCCCACTGGAGGAGGGGCAGATGCTACTATATCCAATGCAAAAATATATAAAAAAGGAGTGCCCCCTTGAGCACCCTTATAATTAGACCCGCAGAGCCTTTTGAAGGTATATATATATAACGTTGATACATGTTATATAACACCTACTATATGATAAATTTACCTTAATACAACTCCACGATGCGTTATGCCTTTTCCCATCGATGTTCAATGTGTTAATCCCACTATATGTAAAGAGAATTCAAAGATGTGTATTAGGTAATGTTCAATAATAATGCACTCATCATGCATGTCAAACAAAATTAAAAATTATATTATACTCACGTAGTGATATACATCTTATCTTTGTCACTGGGTACCGTATTCAATGAATCCAACCAATAAATAGTTGTTGTGGACAAATCAATGACGATCAATACCCAATGGAACCTGTAAAACGAATTTTGTCAGAATTATATAGTCCATAATATAATAAAGATTTGTTTATTCGTGTGGAAAAAATTAATTTAACTACTTACATATCTTCGAGATTGTAAGGAATGAAACAAATCTGACTTTTTTTTGCATTCCCCGGCCTTTTTCTAATAAGTCGAGTTAAACCAAATTTTTTTGTACCATTGAAAGACTCGGGATTGAAGAATTGAAACTCTTATCGGGAGTACTGAAACTTATCATACAAGAACCTGTAAAAGTAAGTAACTAAATTAGTCACTACGCATTTTAAATAACACGATTAAATCAAGTTATACCTCATGTATGCAACAATGCACGTTACATCTAAAGGCTTCAATGCACAAAAGTCTAACAAATCGTTCTTAAAAACATAGCATTGACCCTTATCTTCTTCAAACATCTCTTTCTTCAATGGAATCGTTATTTGATTCGTCTTCATTATAAATAAATTATGGGTGAAGGAAGTTATCAAATCGCAATCAACATTCTTGTTTACTATATCACATCTACTTTCACCGAAGATATCCTTCTCTTTCTCATGGCCTGCTTTTTTCCTAACTTCCATTTCATTCTGCATTGAATCATGTGAAATGTCAGAAAGCAATGTCATTCATAGCACAAACACAAACTTATAGATAAACATAAGAACCAATTGTTTACCTCAAATCCCAACACTAACTCTTTGGGCCAAGCAACATATGACCCAATAGCCTCTTTCACAAAATACATTTCACTTGGAACAGGTATCGGGGGGATGGCACTAGAAGAAATAACTTTAGAAATGGAAACCCGAACATTGTTTTCTCCCAATGCTATATTATGAATTTTCTCGTTCGGTCCATTCCTATCGAATACGATCCCCTCGGCAACGATGTTAGTTTTATTGCCAATAGCCAACCTACATTCTCTAACCTAAATTACGAAAAATAATCACATAAAAATTTAGCAATGTGTTAAAATTGAGCAATTTATTGGCCTCAACCAAGTAAAACTACACAAAATTCAATACCCTACTAATCCAACCAAGTAAAACTACAAAGTTATCACCATCGAGAAATGTGATCCCATTACCTTTGAAGAAGACACTTGTTTCGTGCTTTTATCACTAGTTATCGAAGAAGGTTTCTTACTTTTCACAGCAGCTACTGATTGAGGTAGTAACGTTTCACTATGTGTTACACCACTATCTGTGAACTATGCCAAAGAAACACAAAAACAAATTTCAGTTACAACAAAAATCACAAAACCTTAATGGTATGCGTTTGTATAATTATCTGTCTCATTATACCTTTGAAGAAAGTGATTGTGTTGCAATTTTTCCACCCGAACTTGAACGATTTATATTTTCACTTTCACGCATATATGAAGCAACTTTCTCAGCTCGGGGTGCGGCTGTTGGGGCTGCGGCAACCGACACATTTCTTAACTTCAACTGGGCTTCCATATCTTTTAATCTTTTCTTCGCTTCTCTTAATTCAGATTCTAACTCGGTAATATGTCTCTTGGAACCACGCTTTGGAAGATTGAAGTACCTTGTGGGAACAACTCCGAATCCCAACCCCCGAACACGGCCCGAGTGTTCGGGAGTACCCAATGTCATAGTAAGAACATCATTACTTCCTTCAGTGATTAAACTACCATCTTTAACTTGTCTTTTCAATTCAGCCTACAATGAAGTAGATTCAATCATTCAGAATGTCATCTAAATATTATCAAAATTACAAATCATACACTAAAAAACACCAAATAAAGGAACTCGTGTCGTAATTTATAAAAACTAACCATTTTATTCGCCACCTCTTTTAATGAATCATCTCCATATTCACCATTTTTCTTTTCACGGCCTTTCAACCATAAGAATGCCCTGTCATCTTCATATTCCGAACCCATCTTCTTTTTCTGGTATCAATTGTAAAACAAAAAATCATATTATTAAAGAATAATTCAATGTTCAAGTTCAAACCATCACAAATCTAATGAAAATATTCAAACTAAAACATACCAAATCTTCAGCAAGACCGACGTAACCCTTCTTGCTCATACGATGATTGTATGTGACCTTGAATCGCTTTTCCCTTTGTGCCTCACTTGCAATCTTATAAATCAAAGCAAAAAATTAGAAAAGAATAACAAAAAGTACCACACAAATCTTCTACTATTTTTTCAATTATACCTCAAATCCTTTGGTTAGCCTGCTGCAAACAAATTCAGTCCACATATCTGGACTAATGAATTTCTCGTATTTTGGAGGAGGATGTTTGAGAATCTCGCGTTGGTGTCTCAATGGTCTAATCCAAAGTCTCGTGAGGTTTGTTTTGAACGCTCTCCAACTGCAACCCATAGAGGATAACACCATCCTCTTGCTGGTCGGATCAATATCAAATTTGATCTGAAAAAGAAAGATGTTGAATACATGTCTTAAAATCAGTGTAAAGATGTCTTAAAATCAGTGTAAATATGTTAGGTTTTGGATTTCAACACACTCGGATTGCTTGACAAAAATTGGAACAAATACGAACAGAATTTAAGAGTGATCTGAATTCAGCCATGGATACAACAAAAATGCATCAAACAATATTTTCTATATATAACAGCTATATATATATATACCTGTATTGCCTCCCACAAATCATTCTTCAATTTGATTGGCACTTTAGGCCAACTTGGATAAGTTATCGGCACAAAGCACTTCACCATCAAACCCCCATAACTTGATAATTCTTTTTTGCTAGTACTTATTGGCTGACCAAGATCATTATATAAAACTCTTATCCGTTCTTCACTGCTCTTTATTTTAGTCAATCGCTTTAGCTTTGCCGCACCTCTGCCTTTACTACTATATTGTGAAGGTTTCTCCACGAGTTCGAGATCAATGTCTTCCATTTCAAGTTAAAGCAATCGAACTGTTGAAACACAAAAAAGAGAAATAATATAGATTTCAGCAATACAAGTCGTAAATACTCAAACAATACAATTATTGAAATGTACCACAAATTAAAATTCACCATTTTATTCTAAGCACAATTGCCAAAATATTAAGCCGAAAATAATAATCCATAGTCTAGAAAAAATGTCACATAGCCCATATTCCATACATTCAATTTCCAACAATCAACTGTAGTAGGTTCCACACAAAAAACTAAAAAGTTGGACAACTTCACCAAACAAGCTTACATTTTAAGAACCTATAACTAATAATAAAGAACAATTCAAACATTAAGCATCATAACATCATCTAACACAATTATGTTGGCGTATTGTCTATCCATGTCCCCTCACAATCTTCACGCATATAAGTTTCGAAAGATTCCTCAACCACGTCGAAGGATTCAATAGTTGGCAAAACTGTAGTGTAAATATCATCCCCGAGACATCCATCATTGAGATCATCTTCATCATCTTTATCATAGTAATCCCTTTGAGGAGTTGACAATACAATTGAATATTTAGGATTCATTTGGTCCGGAACATAGAAAACTTGTTTCGCTTGAGAGACTAAGATGAAAGAATCGGATTTATGACCAACTCTATCAAGATCGACGGATGTAAAACCAAGCTCGTCTATGTTAATTCCGTTTTTGTTGTCAACCCAATCACACTTGAATAAAGGAATCTGAATTGAAAAATAGTCAAGTATCCATATCTCCCTTATGACACCGTAGAAAATCATATCGGTACGAACAGGATTGTTGTCCTTTGCACTAGCTATCTGCAACGTCTTAGCAACTAGGCTCACTCCACTGTTTTGGGTTACTCGTGCATCATCGCGATCCTTTGTTAGGTAACGAACACCGTTAATGACATATCCGTGAACTTTGATGACGTCTCGACGAGGTCCACGAGCAATCCATTTTAAGTCATCTGAGATATTGTTGTTTGGGAGTTCTTCTTCGAGAGCAACCTATTAATATAAGAATTTTAGTTACTTACAAAATAAAATTCAAATTAACATATTAAAGTAAGGGGATATTTCGTCTTTATTCCCACTTTAGTTTTTAATATTAGACTTCACTAACTATTTAGTTTTACTTTACACTCTACCACTATTTTCCAGTGGTTGGTATTAGACTTCGAAATTATTTTTCACTAAGATTTGCAACTAATAAATAAAAAAATAGTGGCATTGTTTAATTGAAAACTAAAAAATGGGTAAAGTCTTATGAAAATTAAAGTGGTGGTTAAGTCAACATGTCCCTAAATCATACCCTTTTACTTAACCAATGGATAAACGTGCGATTGTGTTCTTCTTCAAGCCACTTTTTATTTTTCCCTTTTCGAGGATGGGTTTCTTTCAAGCACTGTTCATGCTCCCTAACAAGGTATTAATGAGTAACGCAACATTAGTTATTAATATATGAGATAAGTATGTGAGGAACTAACTTCAAATTAATGAGAAGTTAGAAAAGTCATACTCTATATAAGGTTGAACATCATTCGTGTTATGTAATACATGAAGATGTGCCTGCTCCAAGGACATGCGATCAACTTCAACGACATCTGAACCTCCTATCGGTTTATCATCATCCTTCCTCGCCGGAATTCCAATTGAATCTAATTCCGATAAGAACTCGAAACAAAACTCAATAGCTTCTTCTGCTATGTAACATTGAGCAATACAACCTTCTGGGCGATTACGATTTCTCACATAACCCTTTAATACTTTCATGTACCTAACACATTAAAAAGAAAACTAAATCGATACACTTATTTACTTATATTAATACATGATAGTAAAGTAAATTGCCCTAACCTTTCAATTGGGTACATCCATCGAAAGAAAACAGGACCGCAAAGTTCGACCTCCCTCACAAGATGCACCATTAAATGCACCATAATGTCGAAGAAGGATGGTGGAAAGTATTTTTCCAGCAAACACAATGTGATTACAATTTCATTCTAAATTTCTTTTAGTTTTTGCAAGTCCACTACTTTGGCACAAAGGGCATTGAAGAAAAAACATACTCTCATGATCGCATATCTCACGTGTTTTGGCAACACCGATCGAATTGCAATTGGAAGAAGTTGTTGCATTAGAATATGGCAATCATGAGACTTCAAGCCATACAATTTCAAATCTTCCATAGAGACATGGCTTCTAAAATTAGAAGAGTACCCATTCGGGACCTTAAGGTCATGCAAAGTTTGGCAGAACATTTTTTTTCCTCTCTCGATAACGTATAACATGCTGGCGGTAGGTATGTCCTTTTTTCATTAACCTGCGGTGCTAACTCACTTCTTAAGGCCATTTTTTCAAGGTCGAGTCGACACTTCACCCCGTCTTTCGTTTTTCCTGGAATATTAAGCAAGGTTCCAATGATACTATCACAGACATTCTTTTCAATGTGCATGACATCTAAGTTATGTCGAATAGGCAAATCCTTCCAATAAGGAAGTTCAAAAAATATCGATTTCTTCTTCCAAAAATTTTCAACCCTATTGTTACTAGGGCCGCCTTTTTCAACCCCATTACCTACCCTCCTCGGTCTCTTACGCTTTAATGATTTCTTCAAATTAACCGCCCTCACCTTTTTTGCCTTCTTTCCCCATGCAACCTTAAGTCTCCCAACTTTTATCAATATTTGTTCGCCGCTTAAAGGTTCAAGGGAGGCTTGGAACTCTTGCTCACTGTTAAAAGCCTTTTTCTGGCTTCGAAATGGATGGTTTTGTGGAAGGTATCTCCTATGTCCCATATAAACGCACATGCCACAGTGTTGTAATCTGATGGAATACGTTTTTTCACTACATATTGGACAAGCATTATAGCCTTGAACAACACTTCCAGATAAATATCCATACGCTGGAAAATCATTAATTGTCCACAACAGTATTGCCCTCAAAGTAAAAGATTCTTGTCGAAAGGCGTCGTAGGATTTAACTCCTTCATGCCACAATGCATTCAGATCTTCTATTAACGGAGCCAAATAAACATCTATATTATTCCCCGATTGTTTTGAACCCGATATCAACGTAGTCAACATTGTAAACTTTCTTTTCATACATAATTCCGGTTCAAAGTTATATGTGTTCAACATGACCGGCCAACAACTGTACCTACTACTAAGGGAACTATGAGGATTAATTCCGTCCGTTGATAGTGCTAATCGAAGATTTCTTGGTTCTGCTGCAAAATCGGGCCACTTTTCATCAACTAATTTCCAAGTTGGTGAGTCTGCTGGGTGACGCAACAAACCATCAACAATTCTATCATCTGCATGCCATGTCAGAGACTTTGCGGTCTCTTTAGATTGAAACCACCTTTTGAATCTCGGAATGGGTGAAAAGTACCATAACACTTTCGCAGGAACACCTTGTTTCCCCTCATCCCTTTTTTGTTCTTTCAAATTCTTCTTTTGTTTGAACCTGGATGTTCCACAAGTGGGGCATTCAACAGCTTCTTTATACTCTTTTCTATAGAGTATACAGTCATTAGGGCATGCGTGTATCTTTTGAAAGTCCATTCCGAATACCGATAAGCAACGTTTTGCCTCATTACTGGATGAAGGCAATACATTGTTATCCGGAAGCATGTCGGTAATGATTGACAGCATATTTGAAAAGCATTTATCGGACATCCCACTCTTCGCTTTAAGATTGAATAGCTTGACGATAGCGGATAACTTTGTATACTTTTAACATCATTCATACAATGGCTTCTCCGCATCTAAAAGCAACTTCTGAAAATTTTTGCATTTCCTGTGAAGTCTTCTTTTATAGCCTCCACCATGTCAATCAACTCTTCAACATCCTCCATGGTATCCATATTAAGATCGTCACAGATAGGATCACCCATATTAACATCCGGTAGTGTTTCACGATAATCCTCCTCTCCATGCCATTTCCATACAGTATAATTCGGATCGATACCCGAACTATACAAATGTTGTCTGATTTCTTTAACACCCATTTTTAATCTATTTTCACATTGATTACAAGGGCATCGTATGAAGTTCTCATCCAAGGAGGCGTTTTGAGCAACCCTAAGAAAATTATCAACACCTTTTATGTATTCTTTTGATAATCTGTCCTTGCTCATCCAAGACCTGTCCATTCTGGCCTGAGTATGTAAACCACCACGAGTGAGATATAAGCAATAAAAGATATGTAATTGTTAAAAATAATGCAATATTATACAACATAATATATTCACACCATTAGAAAATATCGTAGAAAGTATAATATCCCTCTAAAACTATCACAAAAAATACCAAAGACACCAACACCTAATAGTAATAAGACTCAATCAACCATAACTAACCAACTCAAGAACACTAACACACCACCCGAACACTATACAACCAAAACCAATTTTAAACATTGAAGAACTTCAATTCACAAAATTATTATACATATTATACTATAATGTTATATATAATATGTATAACAACAATTGTTATACATATTATACATGACAGCATAGATTATCTATATATTGTGTTAGACTTCAAACATGACATGAATAATCGATTTTCAATAAGCTAAGATTTGTACGCATCATGTTTGCATCTAGATTTTCTTCTGTCTTGGTTACAATCTAGTAATGTAGTTTCGATTCTAGAACATTTCAAAGCTCCCAAAGAGAGTAAAAATAGCACAAAATGAAACTAAAAATTGGACATATCTTTAAAAAATTCCACGGTATCTAAATAAAAGAAAGCACATAGCCCAAAAGACGTGTTAATTGAATCACACTAATTCTCAGGGGGAAAAAAATATTAATTTAAGCATTCCTCAAAACATGACCAATAAATGTAAATGTGAGACAAATTGAAAGTGAAATAAAAAAGAAATCAAGAGAACATAGAATGTCAGATAAGCCTTCTCTCACACTAGATTATGGCCTTCTATCCAAGAAGAATTAATGACACGAGTCATGATCCAACAACTATCTTTAGATTCAAGAAATATAAGAACAAATTATCTTACTCTTCAGTTGATAGCTTACTGTCTTTAGATTCACAAAATATAAGATAAATTAATGACGCATAGATTGATTTGCATCGAGTTTTTGTGAGTCTACACGCTTACTGTTCAGTTTGTAGCTCGACTCATAGCTCTAAGTGTTATGATATTTAGCTGCCATCTACTTGTGACTCATGCATGACGTAGGTCCATCGGGGTGAATTAGTTAAACATCATTTTCATTTGCTTTCATTATATTGACTCTTTAACATGTGAAGGGTCGAGATTCCTCTACGTTTGATCCATATTACAATGTGGTTATGCATTTGAAATGTGAAAATATTATATTGGTGCAATTTTTACAATTAAAATGTATGCATTAAGTGTACATGGTTTGGATGTAACACAGGTAACGCTTGATGAGATTTCCCTGTGTTGATTTCATAAACTTTCTATTGGACTTTCAAGAAGACTATTACAGTACATCCTTTATACCATAGACTTATGATGACACAATAAACTACATTCATAGTTCTTAGTTTGTTAATGTCCATTAATACATTGCCATTAAAGTTTTAAGGTAAGTTCATGTTTATTACTAATTTCCATTGCAATACGTTCTTTTAAAAAACTAATAAATGTTTACTAAGGTTTTGTCATTTTTGTTCTGTTTTGTGAATGATATCATAGATCAGTTGCATCACTATAATCTTTGAAAATCTATGTTTACGTATTCTTTTTATGTTACATTGGTGGGATAATTCCAGATCTATATCAACTGTTTTTGAATATGTGAATTGGTTTCTTTCACTTGTTCAATATTCTACAATGTCATATAGGTATGATTCCTTCTGAGATGCAAGATGACAATAATAATATTCCAAATCAGAAACCTCTTAATGGATTAACCTACAGAGTTGAGTTGTACTATGAGCCTAACTATATCGAGTAAACACAAAGTCACCAAGTTGCAATCGGTTTCTTAATTACAAGCCTATGCACAGTCTCAAAGTGAACTCTAAAAGTCCCCACACTAATACCAGGTGTACTCAATAGGCGAAAACAAGAAAGATTAACGCACAAGGGAAATGCATCTAAGTCTGACTATATAAAGTGAACACAAAGTCGCAAAGTTACAACCAATTTCTTTATTACAAGCATATGCACAGACTCAAAGGGACATTTAAAACTCCCACACACTAGTATCACATGTACTCAACACGTGAAAGCAAGAAAAAATAATGCACGATATACTTTTTTTATTCAAATGTTGATTAAAAAAACAAGCAAATCAAAACATAAGCAATAAACTAAAACATATATAGTCCTTTGAAGTCTCTGTTTGTAGTATGGGGCTTCCATCTTTTCTAAAAAATGAAAAATTAGATGGTTCTAGGTAATTCAAAATAATATTTTTAAATTATGTTGAAGTCAATTCAGTATTTATTGCAACACAGAACACATGAGAAAGAACAATGACTTTAAAAACACAATTGTCACTTTTGGGATATAAAAATTAACAATTTTAAAAAGGAGAAAGAAAGATATGTTTGTAGAAATTCATTACATCTCGTGTGGAGGAGCTGAGATTTTTTTAACTAAGGTCTTGTTAGGTTCTGTATTCAGTTACAAGCTTTCGGAATTTGGAAGTGCTGGAAAAAAAACAATACACTCCTTCCTTTTCAATTTAGGAATATCACATTGCTTCTTAGTACGTCTCATATTTAGAGAAGTATGTTCAAAATCAATGTACCAAATTCCAAATTAGTTAGATAGTTTAAATTTTGACCAATGATTACATTAATAATAGTATTCATTAAAAATATTAACTTTCAAATTACCACTCTCGGTTTGAGACAGTGTATTTCGTATCTCGGTTCCTTCTAATTCATGAGAATTTGGACGTTCAAATTCAAACATAAGTTGCGAATTGGTAACTTAGAATTCAATGAACAAAGATAAAGATAATTTATCATAAAAAAATTGGGGGGCTCATGTGTTCAAGTAACAAATGGCTCAACTGGAAGAAGGTTCACGATAGCCTTAATTGGCAACTGAGCTACAATTCCATGCTTGAACATGTGAATGTAATCTTTTTGAGTTTTATTGACCTACCATTCTACCAATGCACAGTTGCATGTACTATTGTGTTTTTTATGATGGTTTTCCTATCAAAAGAAAAACAATTGAATCGAATTTAGGTAGTAGAGGGGTTTATTATAGAAAGAAAAAGAATTAAAATGAAGAAGGTGGTAGAGGATTAACTCATGGAACTTATCTTTCGAAGCATGATCCATGTCACTAACATTAATGATGGTGGGAGGGTGAAGACATTTAGAGTTCATGACATAATGCGAGAATTGACTGTGACGACATCAGACTAAGAGAAATTTGTGCACAACATATGATGGTAGAAAGTTAAGGTTAGAATGGAAATACCAGCGCCTAGTCTACAACAGAGGTGAAAGCTTCCGATTATACCGGACTATGTCACACTATCTTTACTCTTTCTTCATATTTGAAACAAATTCATGCTCGTCATTCTCTGAGAGACATATCATCAAATTTTAAGTTACTAAGGTCCTTGACCTATCGGGGGTGTCTATTAAAATAATACTTGACACGTTGGTTGGGCTATTTAATTGATGTACTTAAACTTACGGGAAACCAAGGTTAATAATCTTCCCAAGTCAGTGGAGAGTCTAAGAAACCTACAAATACCTGGATATCAAGAACACTAGTGTGGAGGAGCTACCAAGCTGGATATCTAACGTGCCACATTTAAGACATTTGTTTTTGTACCGTAATAAAAATAAGGGCACCGAAACATCAAGTTTCTAATGTCGCAGATAGGGGAATAGGGAAAATACGAAGATTACAAACTCTATTATGCGTTGAAGCAGAAGAACTAATCCAAAAAGTTGGAAATTTCTAAGTTAATATAGTTTTGTTAATTAAATAGTGATTATTCAAGCTCCATCAAGATTAAATTCTAAATTATACTAATGATGCTTAAATACATATAATAAATGTTGAAGTTACAAGCATACAGAGGAGTGCTTCTATTCACATCATTAATTCCAAAATAATAGGTCACAAAAACTCATTTTAACCAAAACATCATAAAACTCAATTCCTCCCACAATTTCATTGTAAAACATGTATACATAGGGAGATGACCATACGTCCATTTTAATTGAATAAATAAGTACAAGAAACAAATACATAAACTTATTGTCCACATTACAATATTTAAGTTCTTTTCGTAAAAGAAACATTGTTATCCGTTTATATTTTCTCATGTGAATTTGACAAGAAAAATATTATACCTTAGTACCAGTTGATCACAAAAAATGGAAGGATGCGTTTTTATTTACCCGACGAAGAAAAATTGAAAGCACATAATGAGAGTTTCACTTAAATTATTTAGTCTTAGATTTCTCCAAGTCTCTTGAGACCTACATGAGTAAAGCCTAGAGATGTGCGAGCCGATTTGGCTCCACTGAGGGTCTGGTTTGAGGTTCGTTAAGATGGGAACCTAAGGTATCGATTAGAACAACCACCTTTGGAGGAAAGATATAGGCAGCCTAGGTCTACTCAAATCTCATGCCTCATCGTAGCCTACGAAGTAATGGTCCAACGGCAAGAGGAGATAGCTCGCCTTTAGGTTGAAGAAAATTCTTACCTCCAACGGCGACTAGAAGAGATGGAGATAGAATTTTACCAGAACCAAAAGTTCTAACCTTGGACTCCTAGACCTTAGGCGAGCAAGACTCGCAATCTATAGTGACCATATATAAATCTATAGTTATGCGTAATCAAAGGCTTCAAACTTGTGATGCGTAAGGTAAACATATATAAATCTATAGTGACCATCAATGAATGTGGTAAAAATCTTAACCAAAATTCAACTACTAAGCACTAAATGAATTGACCCTACATTTCTAAAATCTAAAAATTATACATTAAGCATAACATTTTGCATTACGTCAAAAACTAGATATTTTACATTTAACTTAAATATTTTAAGTCAACAGGGACAATTAATGTTTAATCGCTAGGAGCTAAGTATATTTTACATTTAGTCCACCTTATTTTTTTTATTTTGCAAAAACTCCCCTATTTACTTTTTTTGATAATTATTTCATAAAGTTTAGGATAAGATAAAAAAAAAAGTTTGTAACTGTTTTATGCAGCGAGGGATCTTTTGGAACAAAATAAAAAAGTTTGGACTATATATTAATTATAAAATTGTTGAGGGACTATTCTTCGAATGACCCTCCTTTTTTTGCAACAAGTCATTAACAAAAATTATTAAACATTGAACATATAAACTGAAAAGCAAATAAAATTACGCTTGAAACTAATGTCACTCAACTATTTCTTTAATGTGTATTTTTTTTTTAAAATGACAATATATAAACTGAATTTATAATAGACACAATTCATTAAAGAGTATTAGCGCTAATAGTTGTAACAAATCTAAACAAATAAAGGCTTGAACAATGCTTGGCACAAACATAACTATTTACTAATGTAAAAAAAGTTGGTAAAGCAACGTACCCAAATCGCATATACAAACACAATAAAACAGGAGAAGAGGGAGGGCGTCCCACCTGCAAAGTCTGATAAAAGACACAATAAAAAGCAAGATAAATCAACTAGGTTTTCAAACAAAAATATTACAAACACATATACAAAAATTAAGAACAAATCGCATATACATAAATCACACACAAATCAAGAAATCACACGCAAACGTATCAAGAACAAATCGCATATATACAACACATATCCACAAACCCTTGCAAATCCATATTAGGGTTTTTTGTACCTGATTGATTGAATCTCGCCGGCGCCGGAGGTGATGAGATGTGAGAGAGCTGCGCGAGCGAGCCAGAGAGAGAGAGAGAGAGGGAGAGTCGGCGTGCGACCCAGAGAGGGGGAGCCGGCGTGCGACTACGAGAGAGAGAGAGAGGGACGCAGTAGACGTACGAGAGAGAGAGAGAGAGAGGACGCACGTACGAGAGAGAGAGGGGGACGCGGTAGATCTTTTGAGGAATTTGAGGCTCCAAAATTTGGAGCGGGGAATGGAAAAAAAAGCCCCGCTTTTTTTTTCCGTTTATCTCAGTTTTTACTCTAAAAGGGAAAATAACTAATATGTATTTGTGTCATCTATATATAAATATGAGATAAATAATTTATTTTTTATGTCAATTTTATTTAAATTGAAATAAAAATTTACTTTCAAAGTAAAATTGACATAAATGAATATTATTTATGTCAATTTACATTTTGCTGACATAACGTTCATTTTTAAACTGACATAAATGATATTTTTTCTTGTAGTGCGCGTTGCCCTAGTTATTGCGCCTAGGAGATTTGATGGATCATATCATGTATGTCCCGTGCTTATGACCTTTCGTTTGCAATTTTCAGGATATTTGTTGATGCCAAAATCTTATTAGGCTTTTACGCGGATTTAGAGGCGTAAAAACCCTTGGTTCAATTAACTGTCAAAACGAGAGGCGTTCTTAATAACTCGTCGACCCATGTAACCACTTTATATAAATTAACTCAGGTGAGGGATATTCAACGTAACCTATAGTTTTACCGCTCTGTTAATCTAGTTTAAATACACTCGCCTAGATTAATCTTTCCCTTTTATGCATCTTTTTCCTTTTAGTTTGTAATTACCTTTTACCCTTTTATTTTCGGAATATTAAACCATATAAATTCTAGCAACTTGTCTTTGTGGATTCGATACCCGGACTGACCGCTATACTCCCTTAAAAGAGTGTAGTCATAGTTTTGCTTTTTGTATA
This sequence comes from Sambucus nigra, assembly GCA_949130495.1. Taxonomy (NCBI): domain Eukaryota; kingdom Viridiplantae; phylum Streptophyta; class Magnoliopsida; order Dipsacales; family Adoxaceae; genus Sambucus; species Sambucus nigra. The sequence continues at coordinate 159,509,990 of OX422209.1, read as the reverse complement.
GAGTTAGTGAGCCGAATAACAAACGACCAATGCGTAGGTGACTCTCACGCCGCGGCGAAACCCTGTCTATCAATATGCTACGCATGTGTATCCTTAATTTTGGAGGAGGATGGGAGACACACCTTCCACTGGTGGAGTTTGCTTATAATAACTCCTATCAGTTCACAATTGGCATGGCTCCATTTGGGGCATTGTATGGCAGGCCTTGTCGTTCTCCAACTTGTTGGCTATAGGTGGGGTACAATAAGTTGCTAGGACCAGAGGTGATTCAGGAAACCTCCGCTAGGATTGAGCTTATCAGGAGTCGCATTCGGGTAGCCCAGGACAGGCAGAAAAGCTACACCGATGCAAAACGGTTTTTTCGAGAATTTAATGTGGGGGACCAAGTATTACTATATGTATCTCCTATGAAAGGAGTGATGAGGTTTGGGAAGAAAGGGAAACTAGGCCCAAGGTACGTGGGACAATTTCCCATTATCGAGAGGGTTGGGCTGGTAGCATACATATTGGGACTCCCAGAGCATTTACACCTCATTCACGATGTATTCCATATCTCGTCGTTGAGACGATACCTTCAGGATGACATGGCCCACACCCACATCGCGATTGAGGAGATTGACCTACATCTCGATAGCTCTTACGAGGAGAGGCCAGTGGATATTCTAGACCATAGCGAAAGGAGAATGAGGTCGAAAGTAGACCCACTTGTACGGGTCCAGAGGGAGCATCATAATGTGGAGGAATCCACTTGGGAGCGTGAGGCAGACATGCATGAGAAATATCCAGAGTTATTCTTACCAGGTATACCTTATTTTTTGAATTTCGGGATGAAATTTCGTTATTAGGGGGGAAGTATGTAATACCCCGTACTTTTATGACTTTTAAATTTTAGGGATTTATTAAATTTAATTAGAGATATTAATTTAATATTAATTCGAAAATCATTTAAATATTTAATAGCGTGATGAGAGTTGGTAATTATTAGAATTTTGTTGTAAATGACTTTATGGGTAAAGTAAGATGTGTAATTAAATTTAGTAAAATTATCACGAGAATCTAATTTGATAATTTTAAAAAATTTATCGGGAGGCGCCTGTGTCGTGTCGGGATTAAATTTAAATTATTAAAAGTGAATAAATTATAGGCCAACCGTACGGTCATTTTGAGTGCGTCAATATGTCCTTAAGGGTTGAGATAGTCAAAATAATGTACTCGGGGGTTTAGTTTGGGTCTCGGGGCGCTTTTAGGCCTAATTAACATCTCGGGAGGGAGTTTTAGACATTTTATATTTTTTTGGCATGGAAATCCACGAATTTTCTAAGGCTATATCAAATGGTAGGGGTTGTCTTCTAGGGTTAGAATAACCAAAAACCAAGGACGACCATTGGAGAGGAAGAGGAGAAGCTTTCCAAGGAGTTCTAGGCCAAGAACTCCACAGTTTGCACCGCCGTCACCCCCAAATTGTAGATCGCGCGACGAGGATCAAAACCACACCAATTTCTACCATAAATTAGAAACAAAGATTTCCAGGCAAGTATCTATCTTGATTTATTTTACTTAATGCTTTAATTATATTAGTCTAGGGTTGATTAGAACTAGTTTTCATGAAAGAAAACATATATTGGAGACTAGAATTTACATGTTGTAGAGGTGAAAATCATATTCTGGAAATCTATTTCATATGCAGAGGTTGAATCACGAATTTGCATTGATTAGGAGTAGAAAATATGGAAAAATAATAGGAAGAACCGAGTTAAAGAAAATATTAGGGTTCTTAAGATTTATATAGATTTTGCCCTTTTAATTCGTTATACTTGATGAAAGCTCACATGTCTTACGTAGAATATTATTTATTTGGGTATATAACACTTGTAGTATCATTTGTTGGGAGTTTAGGAGTAAAAAATGACGATTTAGATGAGTTTGTAATAGGATTCCCGTAACTGGTATTTCTGTAGTTTCTCCATAACTGCTTGATCGATCGATTGACCAAAGAGCATCGATCGATCGATCGACCCACTTCCATCGATCGATTGACCCCTCCTTTAAAATTCATATTCCTCTTTTAAATAGTTTATTTCAATTAAAATGAGTGGTAACCTTTGAACATTATTGTTAGAACACTTTGGGACATAAAGAGGATCAGTAGGACTTTGTAAAAATGGAGCATTTAATGTAAAGACGAAATTAGTGTTAACAGGGAGTGATTTACACTTAAGGAATAATGGGAACGCGTATCTAAAGGAGTTAGACTCGTAAGGAAGTTACGTCGTAAAATAAGAGAGTACCTACTGAAATTATACTTGGGGAGATAGGATACTACGAGTGATACGAAGTAAGTTTGGAATAATCCCATAAATAAGAATAAAAGAGACGAGTCGTTATACGGGATAATCTAGTAATGTGTACTAAGAACAAATATCATAAGTATGGGTCGTGGGTGTACCTAATTGAGAAATGGGAATGGTAGTGTACATATATATGACTGTGTTTGTGCATATATTATATACATGTAAAAATCATGCCCACGCTACTTGCTATCACTGAGGTTATCGCGCCGGGACAGTCTTATCTCGATGGGACCTTTATGGGGGATATTGACTTGTACCCTAGAGCATAGGAATCCTTGGTACAGGCTATCTGATCGATAGTCAGACGGTCCTAGTAGACGTGAGGGTATGTGTTGAACTCTTAGTGACTTGGAACTATGTTTTGCCTCAATTTGTATGTGTTTTGTGTTAATACAGTTCGAGAGTGATTCCGAACTAGTATTTTCCTTAGTACGAGTGATACGGGGACTTGATAGCAGAGTATGCCAGCACCATAAATTTTATGTGGGGTGTCGATAGTATATATATATATATATATATATGAGTGATCAATATATATATAGACTTGAAATTGGGAACTTTCTACTATGACTAAAAGTAGTTAAGTAATGAATAAATATTTCGACTTTGGTATAAGTATTTGAAAAGTTTGAGGCAATACTAAAAGACTTTATAATGAAATGAAATTTTTATGAAAATTTTACTCTCAGAAATTAATTATCTTAGCCCTAGTAATGGTCGGCATGAAACCTTATAAGGAATGTAAGATAAGCTTAAATTGTAGGGATTAATAGTGCGGTAGGTGTGCACATTAGAAGAGAGGTGAGAATTTCTCAAGAGAGTGTCGCATACTAATATGATTGTTGCATTAGCCGGTAAACATTTTAAATACTTGCTAAACTGAATTTTTAAACTGTTTTACAATCCGGCTCTGACCCGTTTCCTTTTATCTCTTCTCTCTTGTATATATATGTATATAATATAGGTGCCCAACCACAGGGACGTCATGTTTAGGATTCTTTGGAAGTGACGTGCTGCAGCTTAGGTGGGAGTTGCATGCCTTTTGCTTAGACGACCTCATTATTGATTCCACCCCTAGTTATGTTTTATTCAGTTGGGCATGTGTCACCTTTTTTCCTTATTCAGTTGGTTTTGTCAGAGATTGTGATTCATTTACTTTCAGTATTTTTACTTTGGGATTTGTTACTGTCAGGATGTTTTTCCTTTGAAGTTTTTAAGTTGGAATTAGTTATTTGAATGCTTAAATTGCTTGGATGATTTTTTTCCAGTCTAGTTATTGTGTGACTCTTAAGCTATGAATTATGAAAGGTTTTTATTAATGGGCTTAAATTAAATATGGAAATAATGTTTTAAATGGTTTTGACACTTAGCTTAATTATTTAGGGTGTTTAATTTGAAAAGTTATTTTGCGACAGTGATGCTAAGAATGAACCAACCGTTCACCTTGGTTATAATTTAATAAAAGAGTGATCACCCGGTATTTAATTAGGCGGGGTGTCACAGACACGTGGAAGTGTAAATGAGTATCAAACTTCAATAGCTTGTACCCTGTTTTAATAAAAGAATCGAATACCAAAAAAATTCTTGAATATATTTTAATAGATATTAAGTTAAATTTTTTTTCATTTTGTTCCAAAAAAATTCTCAAATGTCCATTTAAATAATATTCTCTTATTTTTAAAGTCTGCGCTAGCGGCATATCGAGGGACATTTTAGAACAAATTAAAAGGCTTAGATTAAACGTGTATTAAAAAAATATTCGATGGACTATTTGGAATATGGCCCTTTATAAAATTACTTTTCTAGTTATGTTTTCTTTTAGAAAATTAAAAGATTAAAATTACATATTTACTAATTTAAAAAATATTCGAAATCAATAAAAATATATATGTTGATACCAAAATTAGTATGCTGATAATAAGAAGACACGTGTCAATCTACATGGCACAATAGCAACGAGGATGTTCATTTCCCTGACCAACTCATGTTCCCTCCGAGCAACAAGGATACACCGAGGAACTCCAGCGCTCCGAGGAACTCTTGGACGACGAGCAACTAAGGCGGTCCGAGCTGCATCTCGGCCCCAGCATTGATTGCTAGATAATCAACAGTTCAACTATTCATTGAATGCTTATTATCTTGACGCACACGCTGCATTAAATGTATTACCCTTTCATATGTATATCATTTAATGTATCACCCCTTTCATGTACAGCCTAAGGGCTATAAATACCTTGTATCACCCTCATTCAAAGGGACCGGAATTTCTTGATAGAACTTGTAATCGAGAATTCCCAAACACTCAGCAATGACACAACAGTGGACGTAGGCCATTCTTATAAGGCTGAACCACTTTAAAAATCTTTGTCTCATTTTATTTATCTGTGATTGAATAATTAGAGCGATCTAATTTTTTACATCAACAATACATATACACAAATTAAAACTAAAAAAAACATTTTCCATGTTTTCAAACATTAAGAGATTTTGGATCACAATAATAACAACGAATCATATCCAAATAAAACTAAGATTTAAAACCCTTCAAAAAACTTCAGAATATATTTTGAGTTTTAATACTTGCTTCAGAAAGGACAAAAACTCTAAAGTGTATGAGTGAATATATTCTTAAGGGTTATAAACCCTAAAAGAATATGGTTTCCACTTGGAAAAAAACTCCTACGAATATAGGCATGAACATAAAAAAAACATCTCCAATTTCCTTAAAAAATAATCACGATTTTAGAGGGTTTACTATTTACAATTTTTTTCCATTTTTCTTTTTATTATTATTATCTCTAAGACCCTAGGAATGCCTTGCCAATCTAAACAATGAAGAGAAACTATTTTTATAAGGTCTATTAGAAGAATCTAGAAACTATGAAGATATACATGGCTTAGATTTTTTTTTAAATAATTGATCCAATGTATGGAAAAGATTCGTAACATATAAGATTAAATATATAATACCATAAACAACAAAATTATAAAAGGACCAACATCGATTTTGTTACCGAACAAAGATTGAAATGTGGTAAATGGCATTCCGTTTAATGAATCCATATATTCATCACAAATTTCGAAATAAATAAATAAAACACACACCATTGCAAAAGCGCATACCTCGGCTTCCATCACCATCATTTGATCCACATAACCTCTCAACTTGCTAACTCTCAACGACTCTGTAAAAAACATAAACTTCTCCTGCCTCGCCAAATAATTCCCATCAAACACCACTCCCGATCCAAACGTCGGCACATTAACTGATAAACATCTTACTAGCTCAGATTCGCTTTTGCCTCCTTAAAAAATGAGTCAAAATGTCCGGTCCTATAAGAAAAAGTTATGTTCTTATTCAAAAAGCTCATAGTAGACACACTTTCGAGCTTCGAATATTCCTGTTTGATTGTGATCACCGATACTTTTAGGAATCGGAGTAGGTCACGGTTGAACATCCATGATTTAACCACCAGAGGTAAGCGTTTTTAAAATCTAGGACGGATCATAGACACCGACTAGACCAACAAAAATCTCCAATCAATCGAACACAGAACAAAGGTTTTTTTCTGGGTAATCATTCATTTTCCCGGCACATATTGTTCAGGTTTATTGAAAGGGTTGGCGATGGGAGGAATTTGTTGAAGGGTTTAGTTAGAGGGACCTCTTTTAAGATAGAGAAAGAGAAAGAGAGAAACGAATAGGCGGATCGAAGACTAAACGTTTTGAAGGATTTATTGAAAGGTTAATTAACAAACGAGTGAGAGTAAAATAATCCATATGTTCTGGAAGAAAATGCGGAGTAAGAGAGGTGTGACGTGGATGGGTTAAAATTGAGAGGCCATAACTCTCTTTGTAGATAATTTCAGAGCATATATAAGATTAAAATCGGTAGTGAAATTCAGTGTTAATATTTGTCATATTCACATGACGACACGTGTACACTTTATAAATATTTTAATTATTTTATTCTGTCGCATAATTTGAAGAGATCCTATTTATTTGATTCCACGACTTTTATCTCATTGTCTTCTGGATAACCTTTTTAACCTCATCTTTTCAGTTTCTCTACAATCCCCTAAACTGCTCAATTAATCTAGCGATAATACATTCTTCTCTCTACATTTGACCTGCCAACTGCCACATACATAAGGAGGCGATTTGTTTTCCTTGTAGAAGCTATAAAACTTATGTCTTTTGAATAGAAACTATATAATATATCGAAATAAATTATGAAGGCTCTCAAGGAGAGAAATATTTTTTTGCTGAAGCTGGTTCAGTTTAGATTTTCGCCTCAAACCATGTGGGTATTTTTTTTCCTTTTTCCATTTCACATTGTGCTTGATTTTTCTTCGTTGCTCCAAAACGCACAGACCTCCTAATTCCTTTATTTTGCACTTTTCTGGTGAGATTGATTTTAAGTAGGTATAACCTAAATTATAGGTTGTTTCTTTTTTAGTAGGAGACCTGTTTAATTTTGTTAATCAATATTTTGTAAACCTTTGGATCCGCATGACCTCTTTATATATGTACACATAGTTAATTATTTATCTGATTTATTTTTAATTTTTTTGTTGTATTTTCTTATCAATTTTATAATACGTCTGCGCATCACGTAGATTGTATGCTGATATATATATATATATATATATATATATATATATATATATATATATATATATATATAGACACACACACACACACACACAAGATATATTTTTTTAAGAAAGATGAAAAAGTCTTGTTTATTAAAAATTATTCAACGTTTTTTTCATGTTAAAAGTGGATTTTGGTTAAATTCAAAAGTAACTCTTGCATCTATTATTATGAACACATGAGGCAATAATATGAGGACACACACACACACACACACACACACACACACACACACACACACACACACACACACACACATATATATATATATATATATATATATATATATATATATATATATTAGTGTTTTAAAAAATTCACTTGGGCTCCGCCTAGGCTTGAGGCTTGGGAGAAACCCCCACCTTAAGCTTTTAACGCCTTTTAAAAACAACAGTGCTTTAGTGAAACGATATCGCCTTTTAACGAATTTTTTTACTAACCGGACTATTATCTCGTCCAACATAATCAAATAGTATTTTAATTTGCAAATATTCAGACATATTTTTATGATAAGTGCAATTTTAGTATTTTAATAGCCTTGTTATGGTTAAAAAATATTAAAAAGGCCTAAACGTCTTTTTACGCCTCAGGTCGCTCTAGTCTTCTAAGGTTTAAGACTTGGCCTCCACACCTCGATCACCTCCCGCATTTTTTAGAACCTTGATATATATATATATATATATATATATATAACTTTAAAACAATCTTGTTTTAGTAAAAATATAATAAAAAATATTTTTTCATAAAACCTATAGTTTTAGCTCTTTTTTCTATAGAAACATTTTTTTTACAAAACTTGATTTTATAAAGAAAAGTATAAATTATTTTATTAAATATAAAACTTGTACTTTTATAAAGTAATTTCTTAAAAACTCGAGTTTTGAGCTTATTTTCTTTACATAAATTGTGTTTTAAAAGGTTATTCTTATAAATATAAATATAATCTTTTTAAGAAAAAGTTGTTTTTTAAAGTAACTTTAACTTGCAAGTTTTATAAATTGTTTTAGAAAACTACACATTTTATTATTAAAAAAATTAGGCTATACCACCACAAGAAAACAGATAATTGGTGGCAAAAACATTCGTCACCAAAAACATTTGGTGACGAAATTTTTTTCGTCAATCATCCGTCACGAAAGCCCCGTCGCTAAAGGTTTTGGTGATGAAATATAAATTTCGTCACCAAATATTACACCTTTTGGTGGCAAAATATTCTCCGTCACGTAATAGAAGACCTTTAGTGAAAAAATTATTTGTAGCCAAATAACTTATTTTTTGTCAAAAAAATATCAATTTTGTCACCTAATGTATATGATAATATGCAAAAGGATAACCATTCGGTGATAAAAATTAATATACTTCGGGGACAAAATATTTTTGCCACGAAATGAATTTTATTGTTAAAAAATTATAAATTTAGAAGCCATAATTTTTTCATTTTTCAAAGAAATGAATATCAATTATAGGAGCGACACTATATAAGTAATCAACTACCATCGTATACATACTCAAAATTAAGGTTCAAAAGATTATATAATTGTTACGAAAGCATTCATACAAATATCTCAAAATCATTGATCAATTACAAAGTAGCCGACATCTTTTGTTACAACACATCAAATACAAAGTACCCTCCAAAGAATAATTCCTAAGGCATTAGTTTCTAACTTTATATTTCCTAAGGCATTAGTTTCTAACCAATTACAAAGTACCCTCCAAAAAGAAATTTCCAACAAGTTCATTAAGTTCTCCTTCCATTTTCATCATCATCCAAAAAATAATTTCCAAAATTGCGTCCTCACAACGTCCCAATCTGCAATTCAAAAAGTACTAAGAAATTAGTTTCTAACTTTATAAGTCTATTAACAATTGATAAATAGAATAAAATCAACTCAGAAATACCACACATTGCGCTAAACACTAAAAAAATACGAAATTAAATTTTATTTTTATTATTTTGAAAAAAAACGGTAGAATTTCCTTTGTTTATAAACTAAAACCACCTTATTAAATTAAAAAAAGAAAAAATCAAGAAATCCCACGACAATCCACCAAAATACCCCTTCCACCGATTCAAAAAATAAGGTAATAGCATCACCAATATTTTTAAAAAAAATAAGCAAATGGGATTCCTCTATCCGACCCCAAATAATTGGGATAAGGTTTTTTTGTGTTAAGTTTTTTGGTCGGCCCATGTTAAAATATCTTTGTGACATAAAATATCAACGCAAAATTATTAATTGTAAAATAAAAACAGCGGCTAAAATATTCTCATGCGAAATATAAAATATGTGATGTACCCACAGTCTAAAAAATATGGGTTTTTTACTAAAAATAAAATCACATTGAGGACCGCGAACCAATACGCACCCAAGAAAAATTTACCTGTATACATAAGCTTCCAGTAAGTGGATCACTTGTTCCCATTGGAGCACACCCTTGTTGCACTCCTTCAGAGTCGGATCCTTTCTCTGGCGAAACGAATTTCTTTATTTTTAGTCATTTAGCATAAACGATTAAGTGGCAGTTGTCTTTCCTAAAGAAAAAACAAAAATTGAGGGAAATGAATAATTTCATCAAACCTCCAAAAAATCTAAGAAAAAAAGTAAAAAAGTAAACAAACCAATAGTTCTTCGGCATCGCAACTAATCATGCCTCGAGTTTTGAAAGCACATTGGTATGCTCAAAACCCAGTTTATCATGAGGAGGCTCGACAAAATAAAGTTTTATTTCTTAAAGCAATGCATTTTGATTTAGAGTAGTGCTACACTCCCCGAATTGTCCTTCCCGATTTCATACCCAATTCTTCTTCTTCTTTTCTTTTTTCTTTTTTTTTTTTTATATTAAAATCAGTTTTATATCTTTTTTTAGGTAGTTGTATATCATTAAAATCAGTTTTTTTGTTAAAATCAGTTTTATATCTTTTTTTAGGTAGTTTTTTTTTTAAGAATAAAATCAGTCTTATTTGTTTTTTTAGTTAAAAACATGTTTTGTTTTATAAAAAATCTGTATTTTTTTTATATAAAAAGTGTTTTTATAAACAAAACGAAAACGAACACGAACATGATGACTAAATTAAAATAACACGAACATAATTTCTTTTTGTTCAAATCACTTTTAACACTTTTTTTTTGTTTTTTTTTAAAATCAATTTTATGTCCTATCTAATGTCAATTAACAAAATAAAAATACTTAAAGAATATTGGTTAAATTAGTGTTTGAAGTTTTTTTTGGAACAAAATAAAAACACTTAAAGTGTGCCGCTTGCACGGACCTTAAAAAAAAAAGAATATTGGTTAAATTAGTGTTTGAAGTTTTTTTTGGAACAAAATAAAAACACTAAATGTGTGCCGCTGGCGCGGACCTTTAAAAATAAGGGAATATTAGTTAAATTAGTGTTTGAGTATGCTTTGAAACAAAATAAAAACACTCAAAGTGCGTCGCTGGCGCGGATCTTTAAAAATAAGATAATATTGGTTAAATTAGTTTGAGTACGTTTTGGAACAAAATAAAAACACTCAAAGTGTGTCGCTGGCGCGGACCTTTAAAAATAAGATAATATTGGTTAAATTAGTTTGAGGACTTTTTGGAATAAAATAAAAACACTCAAAGTGTGCCGCTGACGCGGAGCTTTAAAAATAAGATAATATTGGTTAAATTAGTTTGAGGACTTTTTGGAACAAAATAAAAACACTCAAAGTGTGTAGCTGGCGCGGACCTTTAAAAATAAGATAATATTGGTTAAATTAGTGTTTGAGGTCTTTTTGAAACAAAATAAAAATGATTAAACTAAATGTGTATTAAAAAATGTTTGAGGAAGTTTTTAATAAATTTTAGTTTAATGTAAAATTAATTTTATCTTTAAAATAAATCACATTTATTAATTTAAAAAAAAAGAGAGTATCTTTTAATTTTTATTTAAAATAAATAACAAGTATAGATATGTAATGTATTTTTTTAAAATAATAAATTAAGGGGTAGAATTATTTTAGTTGAAATCAAGAGTGGAGATAGACTTGGGGGATGGATTCGGTAGACTCCCTCCCTTTCGGGGAGTCTATCATTATTCTTTGATTTACTATCCTGTCAGCAATTGCCACTGGCATGTATTTAATCTCCTGACTTAACATCATGTCATCAAGTAAATTGTGATGATCGACATCTTTCCCACGCATAATAATTCAGAAGTTGGGTGGAATACTCAGATACAAAATTGTTGCACAACTCTGGAAGAAACGTATAAACAATCAGTGAACAAGGCAATGTAAACTAATGTAACAATCAAACCTCGTTCAAAGAAAATTTAATCAAATCTGTTGATAACAGGAATAGACAAGTCTAATATTTGCATCATATATAAGATATGAGTATTGTAAATTTTTCTATGTTGTTTCACTTCTATACAAATTAAATATTCTTTAAACGTTAATATCGATTCCCACGCAAAAGATTTATCATAACTGATCCAAAATGACGCTAAACTTAATCTTTTACATAAGGGAGGCCTATGTAATATATTCAAACTAGCGATGCCCGTGCCCGACGGCACGTTGATAAATTTGTTCCCGTGATAAAACCCAGCCATAATAACCCGTCATTTTTTAGAAAAAAAAACTTTATAAAAAAATAAAAAAATATTTAAAAAAATTATTATTTTTTAAAATATTTTAATAAAAAAATAATAATATATGTATGTATGTATGCATGCATACATGCATGTGTATGCATGCAAGCATGCAACACATAAAATGCCATACATGTTTATCATGCATGTCTTATCATACATGAGTTACTATTCATAACACCATTGTCCCATATTATATAGATCATTATTACAAATAAAAAAAACACAATAACAATTTAAACGACTTACTCTTAAAGAATGCCGATAAGTTAAGAAGTGTCTGCAGGTTGGACAACTTTTCACCATCTCTGTCTTCGTATCATCTCGGTTGACCCCTAGTTTGAATGTCCTATAATTTCAAATAATAAATAAAAGTCAGTCATGCTATAATAAGGAAAAAAATGATCAAAATTATGTAAAGGCATCAAATGATACATAATCAGCGTCGAAATGAAGTTCCAAAGCTCCTTGGTCATCCTCCCAGAGGTTGTATATAACAATTTGAGTTTTTTGATCTTTCAGAAAATCGAACTATAAAGTCGCACAACAATAATTAGTTAAAAAGATAATCAAGTTTTTCAATTGAAATGTCTACCTTCTTCCCTCTTTCCCATAATTATATGAGAATACAATAACATTTGCCCCGAGCCTCATAGTACTCGTCTTAAAACCAATTCCATCTGAGAAGCATTTCAATCAATAATTAAAGTTAAATAACTATAATGTTCTCTGTAAAAGGGAGACCAATGAACCCAAACAATGGAAAGGAATATAAAATCTCACATTAGCCAGTGGTGTTTGCCAATTTGCTTTTGACAGAATACCCAAGTGGCATACATTGGCGCATTGTATCAGGAGTCATTCCCCCACCATTATCTGCAGTCAAATTTGAAAGTAAATAGAGATTTTAAACAAGTAAAAAGTCTCATTCAGACATAAAATTGTATATGAGCTAAACTTCAACCACCAAATGTAGAAAAACGATCTCATCGCTGCAAAATTTGAAAATATACCTCGTAACGTAAAAGAAACTTCCAAAATATTTCCAAAAGAAGATGAAATTACTAAGATACATACCTTCAACTAGTAACATTTTTGTATTATCTTTCTTATTCTTTAGCATATGTAGATGGACATACGTAGCTCCATTGCAGACCTGATCACCGTAGATAGACACGAAATGAAGATGAGACGAAGAAGAAAAATAGATATAATCCATAACTAAGAATAGAATTGTACAAATACCTCATCCAAAGCATTGCCCAGTAACTCAGCGAACTTTGGAGAATATAAATCATGGTCATAAGGTTATCAAAAAATCTAATTCACATTAGAAAGAAAATACTAAATTTTATTAAAGCGAAGTCGAATGGATGTGGAAGTTTACCTCCCAAATCCCATTTATGGATGGTAGCATTTGAATGTAAAAACGTGGGATGAACCTTGAGATGATCAATGAAGTAGAGTATAAATGAAAATATAAATATAAAAACAAGCTGGTAAATTATTTGTTGGAAGTAAGCATGAGGGAGGATGGAAAATTTCTAAACAATTCTCCATGTAAAAATAATTAAGTAATAAGATAAGCAAGTACAACCTATTTATCTTTATTTTGCAGAGCTCTAGTATCTAATAACAATCATAACATGGCTAAGATGCATGCTCTTGTTGATTTTAAAAGCGCTTAAACTCATATAGAAAATCACTTAAACTCGTCTGGGTTTTAGTAATACTAATTTGTACTCAGATTGTTGTACTAGTATTAGAACAGGATAGCATGAATTAACGTATTTTTTGCGGACAAAAGGGTCACTAAGAATCTCATTATACTAAATTTCTAAGTATGCGATCACAAAAGAATCAAATCTTGTAGAAAAGTCAAATATGAATTTCGTACCTTAGTTCGTAATCAATACGCTAATACTATAAATGTGTTTCAAATGGAATTGGGTGGGGATTATATAGAGATATATTTTCTAATTTATTAGCTTCTAATGGGACTTGATACGACACAAATATTTCATATTTTCTCCCTATATCTTTATGTGTTCTAGCACTTTTACGGTCCTTAATGCCTATATTTATGCTCATTAACCATACAACCTCATATTTGGATATATACATGCTTTGCATGGGTTAATTGTGCTTTTGTAGGTATTGGAAAGCTAAAAGTGAGGATTCGTTGCATTTCGGAGAAGTTTCATCGTCAGACGTTACTTCAAGAGAATTTTAGTCAATTCACATTTCATCTCCAGATCATGGGTATTCCATGGATACGTAGTTCATTTAGTTAGCATCGCGTGGCCACAAACGGCGCATCGTTTGGAGTCCGGATGGTGGAGTTATGGACATTTCCGTTTGCACACCTTTTCCTCCTCTTCATGGACCAAGAAAGCCAAGAAACAAACTGTCGGTCGACCGCGATTTGAAAAAATTGCCTTGTGAAAGAGACAGAAGGTTTAGCCCCGCTCGATCGATCGATCGACGGTTTGGGTCGATCGATCAACCCTGCCAGATATTTGGCAATTCGTTCCTTTTCTTTTCTTTTTCTTTTATTTCTTTTTCCACTTACTATTTAAGCCAAATTTTGGTTTGTAAAGCATATTAATTATATTCTTAGGTTAGTTTTTGTTTTGGGAGCTAGGGTTTGGATATTTCATGGGTGTGCCATTTTCTCCGTCCGAGGGTTTGCTCGTATAAAGGGGTTTGATCCGTTGAGGTTGTGTAGAACACTATGCATCATCTTATCCATTAATCTGAGTTCTATTGCTTGTATTTATTTATCTCTTGGTTTGTTAATTATATTTACATGATTTCTTTAGTTGCTTTCTAGTGTATTTTCATCGCGTTTATTTACTGCTTTTCTTTACTGCATTTTTATCGTGCTTTCTAGCTAATTTAATATAGGTTGTGTCAGATTGAACTCACTCCGGGTTGACATGTTGCTTTGCTTTGGTGATGGAGTTTTACAGGTGTATTCCGAGTGTGTTGTCCTAGTTGTTACGCCTAGGATATTTGACGGGGTATATCATGTATGCTCCGTGCTTACGACCTTGTGTGCGTAATTTCTGGGGTATTTGTTGACTCCAAAATCTTATTAGACTTTTATGCGAATTTAGGGGTGTGACAACTCTTGATTTAATTAACTATCGAAATGAGACGCAATCTTAATGACTCGTCGACCCATATAACCATTTTATACTAATTAACTCAGGTGAGAGATATTCGATGCAACCTATAGTTTTTATTCGCCTTGTTAACTTAGTTTAAATACACTCACCTAGTTTAATCTTTCCCTTTTTATTAAAAATTATCTTTTACACTTTTATTTTAGAAGTATTAAACCAATTAAATTCTAGCAACTTTTTTCTGTGGATTCGATACCCGGACTTGCCGTTATACTCCCTCAAAAGAGTGTAGTCATAGTTTAGGTTTTTGTAAAGAGTTGGTGAGCCGAATATAACAAACGACCGACCTCGGTGATGCGACGCCGCGACAAAACCCTGTCTATCAAATGGCGTCGTTGCCGGGGACTTTATGTTTTAAAATTTATTTGATTTAGTTTTTCGTAATATTTTCTTTCTATTTGTATTTTTTGCCTAACATTTTTGCAGGAATTCTACATTTGAGTACTAAGAAACGCTTAAATTTTTCGCGCGTGCATCGCTTTGTGGAATTCGCCACTTCGAGCCATCTTTGGGGTAATCATGTCTTATTCCAATCCTTTCGGTAATCATTATGACAATTCTCAAAATCCTCGCAAACTTATGAGTTTTGGTAAATACTTAGAGTCCCAAAAAATTACAAATTCAAAAATGTCTTTGGGCAAGTATAACCAACATCGAGCTTTGGAATGAGTGTATTTTGAGGATGATGATAACGATTTTGGGCCTCCATTTCCTTATAATAAGAATGTTGAAACTAAAAGCTATAGATTTCAAAAAATTTATAATAATAATTTTACATTTAGTACCGATGGTAATTTTCAAACTTCTCATTTCCAAGAATCCGCGTCTCGTCCTATGACTTTTGGCGAGGGTTTGTTCATGCTTGAGAATGAGAGGTATGAAGACCGTTATCGGAAATAAAATCATTGTTGGGATCAAGACTTGGATTTATTATTCAAATCCAACGACGATTTCTCTTCCGAGACTTTTGAAGTCGAGGAAAAAAATGAGGACTTTGTGCCTAAATTGGAACAAACCATTCTTCACTTGGCCCATCGTATAATAGAGAATGAAAGTGAGGACGAAATGGATGTAGTATCCATTTGAAATGAAATGATTTTGTATTTGGATCCCAAAGAAGAAAGTTTCATTGAAAATGATCCTATCTCCTTTGAAATTCCAACTTTGAGTGATGATAACTCATCTCTTGAGTTTGAATTTCTTTCCTCACCCTTCTCACTCTCCATTATCGAACCCATACAAGTACCCAATGAATCGGTTTCAAACTTTAATGTGTTAAACCTTTTCGTCGATGAGGAGTACTTGCTCGAGTTGCCTTCCATGAAGGCATCTTTGCCCTCATGTGCACCACCTCCCATTCCAATATCAAAATCCTTTGGAGTATATTCTTCTTTTCTTGATCCCCACATGATTTTGTCACCCATTAAATCTAAATCCCCCATTGTCCCTCCAAAACTTTTAATTGCCGATGGTTCATTTCTTTCTCTTTACACATGCCTTCCATTGTTCAAACGGAATTCATATTTTTCGGAAGGCATTCTTGAGAGTGAGGGTACACCGGTTATCCTCCAAAGTCAAATCATTTTCATGGTGGACCCTCAACTATTTAGGCTTCTAGTGTACAGTTAGTGTGAAGCCTAAATAGTAGGTTGTATATAGTTAGCTTTTTATCATTTCTTTCTTTAGTTTTTCTTACTTTTAATTTAGTCCCTTGTAATTAGTTAACTTTGTGTTATTTTTTTTTGCTATGCTCAGTACAAACTTGTTTGGTAAATTCTTTGGACTTGTTCTTATGAGGATCGCTCAATTTTGGGTAATATTGCTCTTTTCCTCTCTTTAACTTGGTTCTTAGTTCACATTGAGGACAATGTCAGGTTTTAAGTTAGGGGGTGTGGGATATTATATCCATTTCTTTATTTAGTCCATGTTTTTGCTCACATGTTAGTTACTTAGTATGCTTTTCTTAGAAAAATATAAAAAATTCAAAAATATTTTCTTTCTTTTTTCTCCTTTATTGGGCATTTTGCCTTTGTTTCCGATGATAAATTTCAATAATTTTCCGATCCAATAGATAACTCAATGATGCATGTTATCCATTTTGAAAGTTATTAGACTTTAGTCCTCAATCATTGATATTATGAATAACTTCATGAATTAAACTTAAATCCCATGAGCACATGCACTTTTCTTGCTTTATTGATTTAGTTTAAGATTTTTATAACTCGATAATATTTTGTTGCATTGTATATACTTACACCGAGTAAGCTTTGTACCTTTCGTCATTTCTGAGTGTATACACTATTCTTTCCTCTTTAAAAATGTTGAATTCGTTAGTAATCTCACTTTTCTTTCATTGATCATTCATTAATTGAGTTTATATCTTGAAATGTTTTACTTGATCATGATTTTCATATATTATTTTGACTGAAGAATTGCGTAACTTTATGAAATGATCATAGACAATATTTGTTATATCACCCATATTAGCCTTGACCTCACCTTATATGTTTACCCTCGTAAACCCCTTTGAGCCTAAATATTAGCCTTTCGTTTCATAACCCCAATCCCATAACCAACTATAAATTGGAGTTTTAACCCATACTTATTACCTTTAGTACCTTTGTTTGGAATATTACTTGGGATTTAATGACGTTGCGTTGCGGTTGCAATTTAGGCATGTGAGAGTGTGAAAAGTAAAGAAAAGAAAGTGTAGTGAAAAAGAAAAAGAAAAAGAAAAAGAAAGAGAAGTGAAAAGAAAAAGAAAACAAAAGAGAGAAATGAGAAAAAGAAGAAAAGAAAAGAAAGAGAAAGTTGTAAATGTTGTATATAGTTCAATAAGCTTTGATTGCTCTCCAATTGTCATATTCAATGCTTGTTTGGAACTTTGTTTCCAATTTTGATATTGCCCGCAATCTTCCCAATATTCCGAGTTTTCAACCCTTAACACTTTGAAATCGTAAATATACCTTTCATTTCGTACCTTAACCCAAAACCTACATTACAACCCTATTAAGTCCTATGTGATCTTAGGTTGATTTAATTCAAAGGTTTAAATAGTTTTGATAATCTGTGAAAATGCATTTCTCTCCTTTAATGAGCGGTATCTTTCATTGAGATTATAAGTTTTTATTTCCTATATAGCGTTCTTCATCTGTGACATGTTCGCGGACTAGTTTTCATTTACATTTACTCTTTATGCCCGCATGTTCTGTGTGTTAACTCCCTATTTCGAGTGAATTCACTCCGGTTTATATAAGTTTTTGCCAAATCATACATTTACATGTGCTCGCTCCCCTCCCACACTTTTAAGGTTTCAATTCAACGAAGTTCATTCTATAATGTTAATAATACAGACTTTTGTTTGAATTAATTCATTGTGCTAATAATGAGTATGAAATCCTTTTCGATAATGTTGGGCTTATCGCATGTTGGTTTGGGCATATTTTGAGGAAACCATATGATGTTTGTGGGTTTCATCCCTGAAAACCCTCACGAGACGACACTCGTCCACTAGGGTAACCTAGGGGTTTAACGGCTTATTGCATAGGCTAAATACAATCGCGTTCCCTACGAAAGTGGCATTTATATTTCGATGCATATATAAGAGTTGTATTGCCCTCTGTAGACTGATTTTGTTTATTTCATCACTAGGGACTAGCAATGTCTAAGTTAGGGGGTATGATACGACACAAATATTGCATATTTTCGCCCTATATCTTTATGCATTCTAGCACTTTTACTATCCTTAATGCCTATATTTATGCTCATTAACTAGAAAATATTGTATTCGGATATACACATACTTTGCAGGGGTTAATTGGGCTTTTTTAGGTATTGGAACGCTAAAAGTGATGATCCGTTGCATTTTGAAGAAGTTTCGTCGTCGGACGCTACTTCAAGGGCATTTTAGTCAATTCATATTTTATCTCCAGCTCATGGGTATTCCACAGATGCGTATTTCATTGAGTTAGCACGTAGGCGCAAATGGCTCGTCGTTTGGAGTCTAGATGGTGGAGTTATGGCCATTTCCGTTTGCACACCTTCCCCCCTCTTCATGGACAAAGAAGACTAAGAAACAAAGTGCCAGTCGACCGGCCTTGGGATCCCGGTCGACCGCGATTTGAAATTTTTCCTTGCGAAAGAGATAGAAGGTTTGGCCGCACTTGATCAATCGATCGACGATTTGGGTCGATCGATCAACCCTGCCAGATATTTGGAAATTCGCTCCTTTCCTTTTCTTTTTCTTTTGTCTTTTTTCACTTACTATTTAAGCCAAATTTTGGTTTGTAAAACATATCAATTATATTCTTAGGTTAGTTTTTGTTTTGGGAGCTTGGGTTTGGAGATTTCATGGGTGTGTCATTTTCTCCCTCCAAGGATTTGCTCGTTTAGAGGGGTTTGATCTGATGAGGTTGTGTAGAACACTATTCATCATCTTCGCCATTAATCCGAGTTCCATGGTTTGTATTTATTTATCTCTTGGTTTGTTAATTAGATTTACATGCTTTCTTTAGTTGCTTTCTAGTGTAGTCTTATCGCGTTCCTTTACTGTATTTTTATCATGGTATCTAGCTAATTTAATCTAGGTTGTGTCGGATTGAACTCACTTCGGGTTGACGTGTTGCTTTGCTTTAGTGGTGGAGTTTTACGGTTTTATTCCGAGTGTGTTTTCATAGTTATTACGCCTAGGAGATTTAACGGGGTATATCATGTATGCTCCGTGCTGACGACCTTGCGTGCATAATTTCTGGGGTATTTGTTGACGCCAAAATCTTATTAGACTTTTATGCGAATTTAGGGGTGTGACAACTCTTGATTTAATTAACTTTCGAAATGAGACGCAATCTTAATGACTCGTCGACCCATGTAACCATTTTATACTAATTAACTCGGGTGAGGGATATTCGACGCAACCTATAGTTTTTATTCGCCTTGTTAACTTAATTTAAATACACTCGCCTAGTTTAATCTTTCCCTTTTTTGTATCTTTTCCTTTTTGTTAAAAATTATCTTTTACACTTATATTTTAGAAGTATTCAACCAATTAAATTCTAGCAACTTTTCTTTGTGGATTCGATACCCGGACTGAACGCAATACTCCCTTAAAAGAGTGTAGTCATAATTTAGATTTTTTATAGAGTTGGTGAGCAGAATATAACAAACGGCCGGCGTCGGTGATGCGACGCCGCGAAAAACCCCCGTCTATTAGGACTCTCCACCAATCTTCTTGCCTTGAGTGAGCCATCATTCTTTTGTTGTATATAATGGCATGAGCTTAAATGTTGATGTAGCTAATTACCTTAGCAAATGTCTTATTACGAATTCAGAACATTTGAAGATTCCAAAACAGTTGAGACTCGTATTGAAATTATTATTGGTTCTTTTCTCTTGGTTGTGTTTTCCTAGTCAAATCTACATTGTATCTCACCGTTCCTGGGAATTATATGCATTTTCCTATCAATTTGTATCCTCTTCCACATAGTTGTTTTTTTTATTTTTATAGAGAAGAGGGACAAAACCCCCACACATATTATTAATTATAGGAGAAAAATCCTCTCCAAGTGGCATAACAAGCTCAAGAAAACTTTTTTTTTTTTTTGGGGGGGGGGGGGGGGGGGGCAGTAACCAAAAGCTGATGAAAGATAAATTTGGGGTTTTATAATAACCCCATTACAAAAGAAATCAAATATTAACAAATATAATATAAAAGAAACTGATTTTATCTAACTTGAAGGCACCTCTGACCATATTTGGAAGATCCCACACCTTTTCATAGATTTGAATCCCTTTCAAGTTAACTCCAACATTGGCAAGGCCGTCAGCAACCATGTTTGATTCCTTATAACAATGGCCTATAGAATTAAATTCAGACAAATCTGAAATAATTTTGTCGATGAAAGATTTAAGATGCCAAGGAGGTCTCCATTCCCTGGTAATCAACTTCACCACAAATAAAGAATCAGATTCAATATCAATCTTCGTAATATTCCTTTGCTGACATAAATTAATAGCAATGCTTAAACTTTAAAGTTCCATAGAAGAGTTAGTAGCATACTCTTATTCTTTGGAAAAAGCAAAAACCATGTCACCCTTAGCATTTCTCACTATACCTCCCATACCTCATTTTCCTGGATTTCCTTTACTAGCCCCATCAATGTTAAGCTTGAATCTACCTTCAGTTGGAAAATTCAATCTATCTTTAAGAAGTTTTATTGGTTTAGATCTTAATTGCAAACCAAACAACTCCTTTATTCCTTAGTAAAAATTGGAATCTCTTGATTTAAACACATGACATTTGCATAAGTTAGAAATCAGAGACACAATTTGATTCTTTACAACACTGAAAATGCACTTTATGCCTTCAAATAAAGCTTTGTTTCTAGCCTTCCATATTTCCTATACCACAACAAGAGGGATTGATTTAGACAAGAATTGATCTGAATCATAAATACCTACTTGCAACCACCAACTAAGAAGAATTGTAGACATATTATTCCTATCCTGCTTTACACCCATTAAATTTGAAAAGAAGTCCCATAATTTTGAAGACACTGAACAGTTAATAAATAAATGGATTTCCGATTCTTCTTCTGAGTTGCATAAGTGACATCTGGAGCCCATTCTGATTCCTAGCTTTTTAACATTTTCATTAGTGGGAATACATTTATTTAATATCTTCCACAAGTTTATAGAAATTTTCGATGGAATTTTGGCATCCTAAATGTTGCAATGGGCGATAGAAGATAGGTAGTGGATCTTGATACAATCATAAGCTGAAGATAGAGAGAATTTATGTGATTTTTCTGGCTTCCAAACAAAATTATCCTCCAAAATCTCCATTTGCTTTAAGCAATCTTGTTCGACTCGCGTCATATTCTTCCAGGTATGAGATCCTCCAAAAGAATTTGCGTGCCAGTTCTTGTAATTATTATTGAAGAATTTAGAATACAAAGAGTCTTCAGATATGAATTTCCAATACCTCTTCATACATGCTTCCTTAGAAAGCGTGCAAAAATATTTAAATCCCATCCCACCTGCATTTTGATCTTTCCACAGAACATACCAATTCTTCCATTGAAACTTCCATCCCTGAACTTCATTACCTCCCCCAAAGAATTTATTTAACATCACATGGATTTTCTTAATCACCATTTTAGGAGGGTTAATGGAAGCTAAAAGATATAAAGGCATCGAGGATAAGACATGGTTAATGAGAGTAAATCGTCCACCATTAGAGAGCAATTTAGACTTTCATCCTGCTATTTTTCCTCTCAAAGAAGAAAAGATAGAATCATAGTATAAGAACTTGTTTCTTCCTTTAAATAAAGGGCAACCCAAATATTTTAGAGGAAGGTCTTTAGAATTCATCCCCGAAACTTCAGCTACCTTTCTTTTAAAACTCAGAGGCTTCATGGCATGAACAGAAAAAGAAATTTTGGAAAAATTAATTTTTTGTCCTGAAGTGGAAAAATATCTCTGAAGGAAAGCTATAACATTCTTTAAACTTCTACTATCCCCCCTGCAAAATATTAGAACATCATCTGGAAAAGCAAGGTGGGAAATCATAGGGCTTCCACTAGGCATATAGAAAGGCTTGATGAGTCTTTTTTCCACCATAATCTCCAAACCTCTTCTTAAATACTCTACTGCAATTATAAAAAGGCTTGGAGAGATTGGATCCCCTTGCCTAAGCCCTCTATTAGACTTGAAAAATCCAGTAGATTAACCATTAATAATAATTGGAAACCAATTATTGGAAATGCATCTCCAAATTAAATCAATGAACCTTTCTCCAAAACTAAAACCTCTGATAACTTTGATTAGGAAACCCCAATGAAGCCTATCATAAGCTTTCTCCATGTCAAATTTAATAATGACATTTCCTCCATGGATTTTTCTTACCAATATTGTGAACCATCTCCTCAGCTAGTAACACATTATCTTGGATAGATCTACCTTTAGTAAATCCACTTTGATTTGGAGAAATGATATTAGGAAGAATATTTTCAAGTCTTGAACATAGGATCTTTGAGATAATCTTATAGCAAAAGTTGCATAGGCTAATTGGCCTAAACTCACCACAAGGTTTAGGATTTTTAACTTTAGGAATCAAGACTATGGATATTGAAGACCAGCTTCTAGGCAAGTCTTCACCTGCCAAGAAAGAATTAATTGCAGAGCATAAATCGTCCTTAATAATAGTCCATCACTTCTTAAAGAAAAGACCTCCAAAGCCATCAGGACCTATAGAGGAGTCTGAATCCATGTGTTGAATAACTGACCACACTTCATCCTCACAAATCTGATTTGAATCCAGAGAGATGAGTTTAGGGATAAAATCTTCATTAAAATCATCTGATAAAGGTTGAACTGTAGTTAATTGAAATTCAAAGAATTTTACAATCTGGTTTTTAATCCCCTGCTTGTCTTTAATCATGTCTCCAGTATCCCCTTTAATCCTATGAATCAATAGTTTTTGGTGTTTTTCTTTTGTACAAGCATGGAAGAATTTTGTATTTGAGTCCCCTAGATTCAACCATTTGACTGAAGATTTTTTCTTCCAGAACATTTCCTCAATTTTTAGAGCAGATTGAAGCTTAGCCCTGCCTTTATTCAAAGTTTCTCTATTCACCTCTGATCTCACAAATTCATAGTTGAGCTCTAATTGAAAAATCTCATCTTCTAAGTCCATCACTGTTTGATTCACATTCTTAAATGATTCCCTACTCCAAGCTTTTAGCACCCTTTTAAGCCTCTTAAGCTTAATAGAGAAATTCCTCAAGCCTACAGAATCAATATTCACACTCCAAGAGTCTGCAATAATCTTAAAAAAGTCTTGGTGAGAACACTAAAAATTTAGAAACTTGAATACAGAGTGGAATTCATCTCCTTGATTCTTAACTGAAAGGAGGAGATGAGAATGGTCTGAGGCTGTTTTGTTTAGGTGTTGGACAGAAGAATATGGATAGATAAACTCCCATTGCGTATTAATTAAGCACCCATCAAGTCTAGCCATAATCAGGTCTACTTCACCTCTATTGTTACACTGGGTATACCTCGTCCCGTGATACCCCAATTCTTGTAAGCCACTATCTTCAATAGCTTGAACAAAGTCTCCTACAGCTGAATGATCAACATTATTACCACCAACCTTCTCATCCTGATTAGCCACTACGTTAAAATCACCCATTACAATGTGAGGAATTGAAACCATCTCATTAGCCACATAAATCATATGATCCTAGAGAGGCCTCCTCTCTAATTTAGAACATTTGGCATACACAACTGAAACACAGACCTTCTCTTTCATATATGGATGAGAAATTAGAACTGACAACATTTGATCATGATCCACCTTAACTGGAGTTTGAATATTAAATCTCCATAGCAGCCATATTTTCCCATTACAATTACTAATCCCACCTTCGAAACCCCATTTCACCTTGAAAGATTCCAATTTATCCATTTGAACTTTTGGGTCCAACAAAGCTAATAAAGTAATTTTATGAAATCTGCAAAGTTTATTAATTCTTCTATTCACAGATTTATTTCTAACTCCTCTAATGTTCCAAACCATGAAATTTAACATTGATGATTGGATAATTGGTAATGGATGGTACCTCTTGCAAGAGATCTGGTGCTTCTGGTATACATATGGTCTTTTTTCCTCTGCTTTGTAGTTACATTTCCACTACTGATAGGAGTCTTTTGAATTTAAGGTCGGTCTTCATTCTTATCCCTGTACTTAGAAAGATTTTGTTCCATTGATGTAGAGAATTATAGAGGCTCCTCAATTATTGGAAAACATAATCCTCTTTACCATCGGATAAATACATCTTCTGCTTAGTCTTTGTAAGTTCACTACCTGACATCTCAGTTCCTCTAGGGGATAGAGATGTTTGATCCAATATATCTACTTCATCACCTCTTATGTCTTAATTCTTGATATTTCGTATTAAGTCTTGAGTCTTCTTCAATTTTTGTTTAGTTTTCCTCCAGTGATTTAGCAGAATCAAAGTAGATATCTGGTTATTTGGCTTCTCCACAGCATTCAATATTTCTCCATCTTCTACTGCTGCTTTAAAAGGTCTATCTGCGATTTCAACAAACATTTCTTCACCATATGATTCAGTCTCCTTGTTTACTTACATGAAAACTTTCTTCTAATGGATTGGATTTAGGATTCGGTTTTCTTCAGTAACAATTTGGGTCTGTTGCTCTTTCTTATCATATTTGGAAGCATCTTCAATTGGTAACACATTCTTCTTCATTCGGTATTCCACGGTCTTATTCTTCACATTGAAATTATCTTTCATCACATTTTTGTTACTTTCTTTCTTTGATCCCCCTTCAATGACTTTAGAATTAAACAAACAATTATCCTCTAAATGGCCTTTCTTGTAGCAACACATGCAGTATTGAGGCATGTTTTCCACTATCACCTTCTGCTAGAATCCATCATCTCCACACCCAATCCAAATTCTCCTTAAAACCTTCTTTGTGAGATCCACCTCCACACATAATCGAGTTAGGCTTGGTCTGTTAATCTCCGCAGTAGATGTATCAAGTTTTAAGGGCTTCCCAATTAACTAGGCAATTGAATATAACGAAAGTTTGGAAAAGAAATAAATTGGTAGCTGAGGAAAGGTGATCCAAACTGGGGCTATACTACTTTCAACATTAGGTCTAAAATCGGTGGTCCATTTAAAAATTCTCATTGGATACTTCCCTATATACCATGAATCTCGTATCCACATACGGGAACAATCTTCTTCACTATTCAATCGAACCAAGACGTGTTTTTTATCTAACAAACCAATACTAAATGCTATTTTTAAAGAAAAGGTTTGAAATACCTTTCTGATCACTTCCATTGGAGGCCTCACATGCGAAAATTTCCCAACAAGGGCATGCTTAAAAGTTTGTACTAATGTTTCTATTTAATCTTTGGAAAAGCCTACTGTTGGCTCTCCTTTGTAAGTGGTTGGTGTTTTCATTGCAACATTCATTTCTGTAGAAGAATTATTAGCCACCAGTGAAGCAAACGACTTCTTCCACACATTTGGTATATCTGGAGGCTTAGGATCCACGTGAGGAATGCTTGACGAGGCTGACATGTAAACCCTAGATCGGGTTTACATTAGAGAGAGAGAGAGAGAGAGAGAGTTATTGCAGGTATATAATCGATAGAGGAGTCAGAATATTATTCCCTGCCCCACATCAATTCACTTGTCTATCATGTACATTATATTGGATTCAATTGAGTCCTTTCATGTCGCTTATTATGTCGATTAGGCTGGTGATTTAATAGACCACTTTAATGTTTTGTTGACTCTTTATCTCCTCCTACAAACACGTCACGCAGTGTCCTTCCAATGGCTACATTTAATGTTAATTATTTAGTAAGGGTGGTTGCTTTCCCATATAAGCATTCTAGTATTCTCTCTTTCCCCCTAAATGTGTGATAAATATATTTCATGAGGGTGCGAAGGATATCCAGATTAATTATAACTTTGTGCAGCAAAACTTTCAACTTGGAACCATTATTTGCCATGTGTTGCTACCACTATGCAGTTAGCTAACTTAATAAAGAGACACTATTACATGATAATATTATTTATTATTGCCAAATTCTCAGTGCTACTTGCATCTACATCATAAGTTTAATAAGGGGTGTTAAATTTGCATTTTCTTATAAAGATATTATGCTTCAAGGGTGGAGTCTTTCAATGTTTTAGTATTTGGTAGATGTATCATCAAATTCAGCAAACAGCCAAAAAATTAAATAGAGAAAATTAATGAAGATGAATTATTCATTTTGTAAACTAACATCAATTAACTAACTGAGATCAATAAATTAACATCAAACCTTAAACTAAATTAATAAAATAAAAAATGACGAAAGTTCGTACCAGCAGGCGAAAGATGGAGAGGGGAGTGTAACACCCCGCCTAATTAAATACCGGGTGGCCAGTCCCATACCAAATTCAAACAGAATATACAGTTGGCTCATTCTTAGCATCACTGTCGAAAACATTTACAACTCACCCAAAACTCAATTAAGCTGGTGTTAAAAACTTTCCAAATTTAAATTTCAACAAAACCATTTTTAGTTTAAGAATAACATAACACATTTTATTCTACAACACTGGTAACACAATAAATAACACAAAAGAATTTAAATGCAACTGGAATAAACATTCCCAAATAATATAAATCCTTTACAACAATCCCAACAATATTAAATGTATTAAAAAGTCCCGAATACAATAGTATTTGACTCCGACAGAAAATGATAACTGAAATCCTTTGGGCGACATGCCCTAACTAAGAATACTGTGAATCAAAAGATGACAAGCGTCTAAGCAAAACCTCCATAGCTCGACAAAATCAACTATGGTTGGCGTCCCTATTGCTGGACACCTAATATAGAGATACAATAGAAGAGAAAATATGCAAGGAAACGGGTCAGAGCCCGAATGTGTAGATTATTTTTAAAACAACGAGTATTTAACAAGTGCAATAAAGCATTTATTATGTACATGTTAGATCCAACTCTCACTTGCAATTCTCACCTCTCAACTAGAGTGCACACTTAACGTTTCCTATTAACCTCCTAGTTAATGGTTCCTCTTTTCTAGTCTCCATATTATAATTCCATTCCCATATCATAATCCCCGTATGTCCCATACCATACTTCACATTATTATTTATTTACATTTCTCCTTTATATGATTAGTTTCTCATTAACATGAGTTAAGCTTTTCAATTCTATAAGCATAAACATTCATTCACTTAGTTCCATTATCTTTCTCTATTAACCGTTATCTACAATTATCACCGTAGACAGATTTAACCATAATAAATATCCATTCATTCATTTAATCTATTATATATATATATATATATATATATATATATATATATATATATATATATATATATATATATATATATAATACGGCACCCCGAGTCACAGCTGTGGTACATTGCATTACTCTGCTATCATGTCCCATCATCGCAGGTCGTCGAATAGGGGACTACAGGTTCGGTAATATTTCACGAACCACAAATAACAACAAACAAATTGGAGGCGAACATAGTTCTCATATCCATGGGTCACTCACATACCTACGTACCCACAGTCATCGGACTTATCAACTCCCCGATAAGTCTTTCATAGACCTATGTTCTCGAGCGACAAATCAAAGATCCCATGGATTCATCAGGATATGACTGCCCTCACGCGTAAACCTTCCACCGATAGCAAGTAAGCTAGGTATGTCATACACATAATCATCAATCAATCAAATAGGTATTATCATACCTATAATATAATATCAATAAGGTAATTATCACTACCCTAAGATATTTCCCATACGTAGCATTATATCTCTTTTAAAATATCATATCTTTACTTCATAATTTAATTATCCTCGCATCCTATAACATCTCTCCACTACCGACGTCGTTAAGGTTCATGCGCGGAGCGTCTCGCAAAGCGAAATTCAAACAAGGAACCCCTCCAATACACTACTACTTAACTTTGTCGATCGAGGAGGTTCGAAAACTTTAACTATGCAATCGGGATAACCTCATACCCTCTTTCAATCAAATTTGTTTTAAGCTCCCATCTCATAAGATTCAAAAAGGATTTTCCTCATCTTATATTCAGTAAGAAGTCACTAATATCCTACTGGTCCATAACATTATTTTTCCCGAACTACTTCGAGTTTAGTTCTCCTTTTAATTAAGGTTAAAACCGATAGTTTCAAATCTCTTATAAACACATATTCTTTCACTTAGGATTAAACCCTCTTATAAACTTAAGGATACCTAGGTGTTATATTCAATCACCCCTACTGGTCCTATCTTAAATCCTCATACATCCCCATTTGGAAATTTAACAAATGAATCTAGCAACCGAAATTCCACTCAATATAATTTTCATCTTTTAAATCACTCGAATCCAAATAAAATTAATTCAAATCTTATCAAGGGTTTACTGATATTTTCTAGGTCCCATAATATCCAAATTATAATCACCAAAGATCCACAAAAGGTTTGGGATAAGAATCATCATTTAAAAAGAAACAACTTTACATAATCCGGGGAGGTCGATCGATCGAAGGTAGGGGTCGATCGATCGATCACTCAGGTCACAGCCTGGTTTTTCTGCATTTCAGCAACTACGGGTTTCACCATTTTTACTCATTCAAACCTTCATATTAACCTCCAAAATGAGTTATTATTATTACTACATGATATGCCAACATATATGAACGATTTCCAGTACACTAAACATCCTAGAATCATCAAGGGATTGGATTAAAAAGCATATTTATCTCCTTATTTCCAGAAATTATCAACATATCATCTTCAAGAACACATAAATGGTTTTCATAATTTCTTCAACAGATTCCAGACTATTTCGTGGATTATTATCATCCTAAAACATGAGTTTAATTCCTATATCATTTCAGTTTCCAGAAATCCATTTAATACTCCATTATTTCTTCCAAACATAAATAATCTTCTCTTTTCATACTATTCTAACATGGGCAATATACAAACTTAAATTTCCATTATCAAACACTTGCCTTTCTTATAGGTCTGATCCTTTGGTGTAGTATATCTCAGTTGATTGTCCCTTCTCCGGTCAAACTCCGGTGGTGGTTGGTGGTGGTGAACCTTGGTTCTTGTTCTTCTCCTTCCCAAGTTGGCTTTTCCCTTTCCAAGCACTCTTACACTCTCTCTAGGAAGATGGCTGCTCTTATTTGTGAAGAGGAGATGAATAAGACCCATACACTTAATCTACCAATACTTATAATAGTTCCAAATCCGAAATCACTATTCATCCCCCCTAGAAAATGACCAAAATGCCCTTTGGGGTTGTCTATTCATTCCCAAATGACCCGAGACTCAAAATAAACATCCAAATAGACTTTTCTGACTATTTCGAACCTTCCGGACGCAATGACGCAGTCGAAATGACTATTAGATCGATAGAAAATAAATCTCTTTTTTTTTTTAATTTTATAAACTAGTCCCGACACGTCCCATGCCGCGTCTGACTAAAAATATAAATTACCGAATTTATATCATACAGTCATATCAATGACATCACATTCATATATTACCTAAATATCTTTAAGTAATATTCAGAATCATCCATTTTAATATCCACCGTCCGGATAAACCCGAATGAATTAATTAATAATAAAATCTAATTAATCCATTAATTTAAAATATAACCCATTTTAAAAGTCATTTAAAATTACGGGGTATTACATACTTCCCCCCTTATAACAGAATTTTGTCCCGAAATTCAGGAATATAAGTCATACCGGTAAGGTCAACTCCGAGTATAAATCTCACATCGCAAGAAATCCAAGATGTACCGCCCATACAGTACATTGACAAAGTCCCTATCGATGTTATACGCCAAGCCTCACCATATAGTTTCAACTGAATCAAATTTAGGCTTCACCTAATCTTCCCTATACCGTCCTCGTGACAAACTTTAGGAAAAAATGATCCTCTCATAGTGAACAAATAAATCCTGAAGTCTCAATTACTTACCTTTTTCACAAGTATGAAAAATACTACAATCCAGTCATCTAGGGCGCCCATACACCCTCTCGTACCGCTTTCAATATTCAAAGTTTCGCAAAGGTTATAAACTCATTTCCCAAAGACCTAACTTATTTCGACTCCCAACGGTTATTAGTTTCATGTGTGGGGTGTCTCGTAAGCGAAATCCAAACAAGGAACCACCCCGATACACTACTTCCTAAAGTAGTCGGTCATCGAAACTCCTAAGGTCCTTAGTCAATAATATATAAAAATTTTGGTTTAAAAAAAAATATCAGGTTTATCGATTTTAAAACAAAAATTTGGTTTTTATCGATTTCAAATAGGGTCTACGCATCTACTCTTTTATAGAAGACAAGATGCAGACATATGCTCTCATATACCACAAGTCAATGCACGCCGATAGTCAAATCACACTCGGACATGCTCTAGGTAAGTAATCCCATGATACAAATCAAACCCACGTGATAACATGTAATATAAAGGTGTCCCACACCCCTCAGTGAGTCTACATAAATAACAGTGCTATAGGAAAAGTTTAGCAACCCTTTTGCCCACACAACATTAATCGTAACAAAATCAATATACGCTTCATAATTCCTTAGATAGAAAACATACCCTCATTCGCGGGTGGTGGTTGTTGATTCCCAATATTATAACTTTGCTCCGATGAGTCAAGAAAAATTTTACCCCAAATTTTCAGTTCTAGTTAACCACACTCCACTATATACCCAAGTCTTTCAATATATTTCCTTCGTTAGGGAACATACACAATTCACGCATTTCAAGAACTTCTACTGATGACTCTCCTCAATTTTTCCATAATAGGGGTGACCTCGACTACGGTCATCATACTCGAACATACTTCATAACCTCCTAAGTACGATCTCCGCTATCCGTCCAATGGCCCTCATCTGCTATACGTACGTAATGAAAGATTCCCCAATAAATGTTGGCGAATTTTATAGTTCAACCCATTAGTGAACATTAGGACTCTCCTCTCCTCAGTAGGTACTTCAGCTGGTACCAAATTAGTTAATCGCGTAAACTCTTCCTCATATTTCGCCACAGTTTTCTCTCCCTGTTTCAAATCAAGTAGCTTCCGCCTCATCTCTATCTGGATTGCGAAAGGAAAATACTTCTCATCAAACTGTATCCAAAAGTCTTGGATAGTCATTATGTCCCTCTCTTCATAGTGGTCGTAGCTTCCCACCATTGCAAAGCTGCCCCTACTAGCCTGAATGTGGCTAGTATTTGACGTTGAACCTCAGTGCATTCAATCATTCTCAAGTGCCGTTGGATATCTTTCTTCCATTGGCTAGCAGTCACAACATTTGATCCTCCCTGAAACTCAGGTAGATGCTCTTTCTGAAAGGCATCCCTCGCTCGTTCCCATGCAGTAGGAAACACTTGACCTTGTGCGGGTGGCACAACCGGTGCCGGTGCTGGAGCCTGCTGAACAGCATCTAAAGCTGCATTGACTGCTTGAGCGACAATTGCAGCAACTTCGGCCACAATCATCGTACCTTTGAAGTCGTAAATAGAAAAGCAATAATCCTACTCATAGGGCTCTACATCAAAGAACGCTAAGCTGAAAACACAGTAAGCCGGACAGATCCTAAAGGACACTAGAACCTGATGCTCTGATACCACCTGTAACACCCCGCCTAATTAAATACCGGGTGGCCAGTCCCATACCAAATTAAAACAGAATATACAGTTGGCTCATTCTTAGCATCACGGTCGAAAACATTTACAACTCACCCAAAACTCAATTAAGCTGGTGTTAAAAACTTTCCAAATTTAAATTTCAACAAAACCATTTTTAGTTTAAGAATAACACAACACATTTTATTCTACAACACTGGTAACACAATAAATAACACAAAAGAATTTAAATGCAACTGGAATAAACATTCCCAAATAATATAAATCCTTTACAACAATCCCAACAATATTAAATGTATTAAAAAGTCCCGAATACAATAGTATTTGACTCCGACAGAAAATGATAACTGAAATCCTTTGGGCGACATGCCCTAACTAAGAATAATGTGAATCAAAAGATGACAAGCGTCTAAGCAAAACCTCCATAGCTCGACAAAATCAACTATGGTTGGCTTCCCTGTTGCTGGACACCTGATATAGAGATACAATAGAAGAGAAAATATGGAAGGAAACGGGTCAGAGCCCGAATGTGTAGATTATTTTTAAAACAGCAAGTATTTCAAGTGCAATGAAGCATTTATTATGTACATGTTAGATCCAACTCTCACTTGCAATTCTCACCTCTCAACTAGAGTGCACACTTAATGTTTCGAATTAACCTCCTAGTTAATGGTTCCTCTTTTCTAGTCTCCGTATTATAATTCCATTCCCATATCATAATCCCCGTATGTCCCATACCATACGTCACATTATTATTTATTTACATTTCTCCTTTATATGATTAGTTTCTCATTAACATGAGTTAAGCTTTTCAATTCTATAAGCATAAACATTCATTCACTTAGTTCCATTATCTTTCTCTATTCACCGTTATCTACAATTATCACCGTAGACAGATTTAACCATAATAAATATCCATTCATTCATTTAATCCATTATATATATAATATGGCACCCTGAGTCACAGCTATGGTGCATTGCATTACTTTGCTATCATGTCCCATCATCGCAAGTCACCGAATAGGGGACTACAGGTTCGGTAAGATTTCACGAACCACAAACAACAACAAACAAATTGGAGGCGAACATAGTTCTCGTATCCATGGGTCACGCACATACCTACGTACCCACAGTCAGCGGACTTATCAACTCCCCGATAAGTCTTTCATAGACCTATGTTCTCGAGCGACAAATCTAAGATCCCATGGATTCATCAGGATATGACTGCCCTCACGCGTAAACCTCCCACCGATAGCAAGTAAGCTAGGTATGTCATACACATAATCATCAATAAATAAAATAGGTATTATCATACCTATAATATAATATCAATAAGGTAATTATCACTACCCTAAGATATTTCCCATACGTAGCATTATATCTCTTTTAAAATATCATATCTTTACTTCATAATTTAATTATCCTCGCATCCTATAACATCTCTCCACTACCGACGTCGTTAAGGTTCATACGCGGAGCGTCTCGCAAAGCGAAATCCAAACAAGGAACCCCTCCAATACACTACTACTTAACTTTGTCGATCGAGGAGGTCCGAAAACTTTAACTATGCAATCGGGATAACCTCATACCCTCTTTCAATCAAATGTGTTTTAATCTCCCATCTCATAAGATTCAAATAGGATTTTCCTCATCTTATATTCAGTAAGAAGTCACTAATATCCTACTGGTCCATAACATTATTTCTCCCGAACTACTACGAGTTTAGTTCTCCTTTTAATTAAGGTTAAAACCGATAGTTTCAAATCTCTTATAAACACATATTCTTTCACTTAGGATTAAACCCTCTTATAAACTTAAGGATACCCAGGTGTTATATTCAATCACCCATACTAGTCCTATCTTAAATTCTCATACATCCCCATTTGGAAATTTAACAAATGAATCTAGCAACCGAAATTCCACTCAATATAATTTTCATCTTTTAAATCACTCGAATCCCAATCAAATTAATTCAAATCTTATCAAGGGTTTACTGATATTTTCTATGTCCCATAATATCCAAATAATAATCACCAAAGATCCACAAAAGGTTTGGGATAAGAATCATCATTTAAAAAGAAACAACTTTACATAATCTGGGGAGGTCGATCGATCGAAGGTAGGGGTCGATCGATCGATCACTCAGGTCACAGCCTGGTTTTTCTGCATTTCAACAACTACGGGCTTCACCATTTTTACTCATTCAAACCTTCATATTAACCTCCAAAATGAGTTATTATTATTACTACATGATATGCCAACATATATGAACGATTTCCAGTACACTAAACATCCTAGAATCATCAAGGGATTGGATTAAAAAACATATTTATCCCCTTACTTCCAGAAATTATCAACATATCATCTTCAAGAACACATCAATGGTTTTCATAATTTCTTCTACAGATTCCAGACTATTTCGTGGATTATTATCATCCTAAAACATGAGTTTAATTCCTATATCATTTCAGTTTCCAGAAAATCCATTTAATACTCCATTATTTCTTCCAAACATAAATAATATTCTCTTTTCATACTATTCTAACATGGGCAATATACAAACTTAAATTGCCATTATCAAACACTTGTCTTTCTTGTAGGTCTGATCCTTTGGTGTAGTATATCTTAGTTGATTGTCCCTTCTCCGATCAAACTCCGGTGGTGGTTGGTGGTGGTGAACCTTGGTTCTTGTTCTTCTCCTTCCCAAGTTGGCTTTTCCCTTCCCAAGCACTCTTACACTCTCTCTAGGAAGATGGATGCTCTTATTTGTGAAGAGGAGATGAATAACTCCCATACACTTAATCTACCAATACTTATAATAGTTCCAAATCCGAAATCACTATGCATCCCCCCTACAAAATGACCAAAATGCCCTTTCGGGTTGTCTATTCATTCCCAAATGACCCGAGACTCAAAATAAACATCCAAATAGACTTTTCTGACTATTTCGAACCTTCCGGACGCAACGAGGCAGTCGAAATGACTATTAGATCGATAGAAAATAAATCTCATTTTTTTAATTTTATAAACTAGTCCCGACACGTCCCATACCGCGTCTGACTAAAAATATAAATTACCGAATTTATATCATACAGTCATATCAATGACATCACATTCATATATTACCTAAATATCTTTAAGTAATATTCAAAATCATCCATTTTAATATCCACCGTCCGGATAAACCCGAATGAATTAATTAATAATAAAATCTAATTAATCCATTAATTTAAAATATAACCCATTTTAAAAGTCATTTAAAATTACGGGGTATTATAGGGAGTAAATCAGAGACCCAAGAGCTGGGGAGAGGAGCAGATCGGAGACCAAGCTTTGTTGAGTTCCGGCAAGAAAAGCCGATTTGTTGAGTTTCAATCAGCGAGAAAAGAGCTGTAGTGGAGGCCAGCCGGAGGGGTAAGAAATGAGGACGAAGGAGTTTGGGTGAGTGATTTTTGAGTGTGTGATTTTTGGCGATCGATTTAGGGCTTAGAAGAATAAGTCTTTTGTTATTTTTTTAAGGAATAAGTGATGAAATGTTTTGTTACCATTTTTTTTATGTGATAAACGTATTTGTTACTAAATATACTACGATTTTGTTACAAATAGATGAATGGAACATTTTGCAACGCGGGAATGATGGCGCCAAAATTTTAATGAGTATTTGGTGACAAATATTTTTATTTTCGTCACCAATTTAACATCTGCACACTCAATTTGTGACAAATTAATTTTCCTCACAAAAATGTTACTTTTTGTGACAAAATTAATTTTGTCCTAATTTTTTTTGTCACTGATAAAACATTCTGTTGTAGTGTACGTAAAAAAAACATTTCATAGTAAGCAATTTTTTACATATAACTCAAAAAATATTTTTTATAAAAAAATGTACAATTTTCTAAAAGAGTTTATAAATATTTTTTACTTATCTTTATAAAATTTGGTTTGGAGTTTTTAACTTTTTTTCTTTACATAATTTGTGTATTAAAATGATGTTCTTATAAATATAAATATAATCTTTTTAAGAAAAAAAAACTTTTTTATAAAGTAACTTAAACTTGCAAATTTTGTAGAATGTTTTAGAAAACTATACATTTTATTATAAAAGAAACATTTTTTTAGATTATACATAAAAAAATATTTTATAATAATTTTTTTTATATGTAACTCAAAAAAATATTTTTTTTTATAAAAAAATGTACCATTTTCTAAAATAGTTTATAAATATTGTATACTTATCTTTAAAATATCAAGTTTTGTAAAAACAAATTATAAAAAAATTGTTAACACTATAGTTTTATAAAAACTTGATTATATATTTATATTTTTATAAAAACAATATTCTTTAAAATAATAATTTATATTTCTAAAATAGTTTTATATATATGTGTGTGTTTGTGTGTGTGTGTGTATTCTATTCTTTTGTTTTTTTTAATTCTCCCTATTTCATCAGTAAATATTCTCCTTTTTGCATTTCAATTTTATATGCAAGTATTTGTTTGACATCAAATATTCTACAAATTGTAATACCCCGTAATTTTTAATGATTTTAAAATGGGATTAATTATGATTAATTGTGAGATATTTAAAATTAATCCGGATTTAAATATTACTCAAGAGTAAAGTAATATGTGATATCAGTTGAATATTAGTTAGTGATTACAAGTAATATATGATTATGACTTTCAATGAATTAACAAAAATTATCGCGGGTGATGTATACGACAATTTCGAAAATTAAGTCCGGACGCGCGTGTGAGACGTGTCAGGACTAAATTTAAAGGAATTAAAAGTAAAATATTTTTGTGCCATCCAAATGGTCTTTTTTACTACACCAAAGTGTCTATAAGTGTTTAAATATTCAAAAAAATCTGATTGGGTGTTTGATTTGGGTCTTGGGACAGTTTGGAACTGGATAGACACACTGGAGGGGTATTTCAGTCATTTTCCAAATGGGGGTGAATAGTACCCACAAATTTGAGAGATTTTATATAAGTTGGAGAGTTGGTAATAATGAGATTCATTCACCAAAATTAGAGGAAGAGACTTAGGGAGAGTGAGAGACTTCTCTGGAGATAGGAAAAGACGCCTCTAGGAAGCCAAGAGGCCAAAGGTCACCCTACACCATCACCGCCACCAGAAGTTGGCTGAAAAAGTGAGAGGACCACCAGTAGACAAACATCCAAAAAGGTTTAGACCTATAATTAAAAGTCAAGTGACTTAATCTGTACAAAATAGCATGTAGAATGCCCATGTTCGGATAGTTATATAATTCTGAGAAAACTGAATGATTTAGAGATAAACCATGATGATATTAATGGAATCATTGATTTTTGAATTATGTAGAATAAGCCTTCTTCTTAGTATTTATGTTAATCCATGAATTTGGAATGAATAGATAAAGAAAATCTAGGTTTTATATGATGTTCTTGGAGAAATGATAAAAGATAGATTTTTCTGGAAATTAGGAGAAATAACTTGTTTAATCTAAACCTATTGATGTCTTAGGATTGTTTAATGATTGGAAATCATTTATATGTAATGTTATATCGTGTGGAATGAATTATAACAATTTTGGGATTTGCATATAGAGGATTTGAGGATAAAAATTGGATAAACCCGTAGGCCATATGCAGAAATAGTAGGCTTATACCAGATTGATCGATCGATCAATCCCGGACAGCCCATCGATCGATTGCCCCAGAATTCACATGTCGATTTTGTTTAAGGTTTGATTAAATTCCCCTCTTCTAAGAATGCTTAGCGTAAATTAATTATAGCATAATGGTATTTAGGGAATGTCAGTAGGGTGGTAATTGAGGCCCGAAAATTATTATGTGTGAATTAATCCTTGAGAGTAGAATAATGTATTAAAAGTAATTAGAGTTTATCGAAGAATAAATCTATTTGAGGATATTATCAATTTATGAAAATTCAGGATTTGGACTGACATGGACCATTAGGGTGTTGGATAATTACCTACTAAAATTTATTTGAGAAATAATGGTTAACTTTTGAGTGATGAGAAATCTCGAGAAATATATGTTAATAAGTAAGTTATAATCTATAAATACGTAGGATATTCGAGATATAAATATACTACGTAAGGGAGTTGTTATGGGTTGTGCGTATGCCCTATATATATATATATATATATATATATATATATATATATATATAGGTGGGATAAAGACCTATATTATGATTTATTTTATGTATGACACACCAACGCTACTTGCTATCGGGGTGGAGGTTTCGCGTTGTGCACGGTCTTATCTCGATTGGACTCATTTGGGGGGGGGGGGGGATTTAGATTCATACACTCAGCATAGGACCCTCGGACACATTCTATCGGGGTGAATGATAGTTTTGACGGTCGAATGGGAGCGTAGGTATGTGCGTGACCCATTTGGCTGGGGAGTATGCTCGCCTCCCATATTTGTGTTATGAGATTTATGGTTCGCGAGAGACGTCGAACCAATTATTCGTTTTGCAGTGAGTGATGCACCAGGATATGATAGTAGAGTATGCATGCACCACAACTGTGTTTTGGGGGTGCTTTATTAGTGTGTGTGTGTGTGTATATATACACGTTATGATTTAATCGATCGTGTGACTTTTGGCAGATTTGAAAGATTAATAAAATATGAATGAAATTAAGTAAGTGAATACTTAATCTTAAAGCCTTGAAAGGCCTAGTTCATCTTAAAGAGAAATGAACTTGTTTAATTAAATAAAGTATCGCGTGGGAAATATGGGATAATGAGAAGAGATAGGAGGATAGTTGAGAACCTTGTTTAGGGGAATAATAAGGTATGTTAAGCATGCACACTAGATGAGAGGTGAGATTATCAAGTAAGAGGCGAGAACTAACATGTACATAATACCTACTTAATTGCACTTGTTAAGCACTAGCTATTTCTAAAATCTTTTACAATCGGGATCTCACCCGTTTACTTGCATATTCTCTTCTCTATTATATCTATATTACCAGGTGCTCGGCATCAAGGACGCCCGACTTAGAGGATGAATATTATGACGAGTTTTTGGGAATGCAACTTTGGATTAGACGCAGT
Organism: Sambucus nigra; assembly: GCA_949130495.1. Taxonomy (NCBI): domain Eukaryota; kingdom Viridiplantae; phylum Streptophyta; class Magnoliopsida; order Dipsacales; family Adoxaceae; genus Sambucus; species Sambucus nigra. Next base: position 159,470,836 of record OX422209.1, on the reverse strand, counting down.
CACTTTCTTGATTCCTATATTTATAGCATTTGGCTCATGTAGGGCATAATGCCCAAGATTTAGTTATCTCATTTCAGTTTTGGATATTGTACCGGTTTTATATTGATACTATTATCATTTTGTTTTGGATGGTGATATTGAGGTATTCCAACTGGAGAGTTTATTCCAATTACATTTATACTAGTTGAATTTTAATTTAGTTGTGTTGGAGTGTTACTTGTTTTATTTCAGTATGTTGGTATGGATTTAATTAAATTAAAAGTTCGAAAAGTTTTTGACAGTTAGCTTAATTAATTATTAGGTGAGTTAATAAGAGAAATTATTTTTCGACAGTGATGATAGGAATGAACCAACTGTATATTCTGATTTAATATAATAAAGGACTAATCACTCGGTATTTAATTAGGAGATGTGTCATAGGTGGTTTCAGAGCATCAGGTTCTAGTGTCCTTAGGATCTGTACGATTCACTATGCTTTCTGCTTTGCGTTCTTTGATATAGACCCCTATCATTAGGATTGTTTTATTCATAATCATGCATTTACGACTTCAGCTATTTTTATGATATTTTAAATGATGATAAAATACTTCTCCCTCGTTTTAGATGCCTCCTCGATGTGCATAACGATCCCCCGAAGTGGCACAGCCAGCTCCATAACCCACTCCAACCCCGGGTGCTATGAGAGCAGCAGAGGTTGTTGCCATTGTTGCTCAATTTATTAATGGTTCCTCAACGGTTGTCCAGCAAGCACCGCCAGGAGCAAAGGCAGTGCCACCAGCACCAGCGCTGGCTTTTCCCACTGCTTGGGAGCGTGTCAGGGATGCCTTCTAAAAGTCACACCTACAAAAATTTCCTGGGGGTTTCGATGTTGTGATTGCTAGTCAATGAAAGAAAGACCTTCAGCGGCATCTGCGTATGTATGAGTGTACGGAGGTTCAGAAGACGATCTTGGCGACATTTAAGATGGTTGGAAAAGCTCTACAGTGGTGGGAGTCCACTACCATAGTAGAGGAGAGGGATATGATGACTATTTAAGACTTCTGGGTAGGGTTTGACCGCAAATTCTTTCCTTCAGTTGTTCAGACCAAAATGAGGAGGAAACTTTTTGACCTCACACATGAGGGGAAATTAGTTGCCAAGTATGAAGAAGAATTCACTAGGCGGACCAGTTTGATACCAGGAGAAGTGCCCACTAAAGAAAAGATAATTCAGATGTTCATGGATAGTCTTAATTGGAGGATTCACCAACATCTTTTGGGTAATATTTCATTACAGACCTATAGAGATATATTGAATGCAGCGTTGCTTCACTGCCAAGATCACCACTCCCATATTAAGGGAAGCAAGCGGGGGATTGAGTCTAGTCAGCAAAGTAAGAATGGGAGAGGTAGTGGCAGTGGAACATCATCAGTTCAGGGTCATCATAGGTAGGGAGAGAATAATTTCAAGACGTGGTATTATTCTAAGTGACTTAGATCTGGAGGCTTTCAATTTGGGCAGGGTGGTAATAGGTAGGTCCACCAGGGCAATCAGGGGCAGCAGGGCCACCAGGGCCAACAACACATTCACCAGGGCCAGTAGGGCCAAGGAAGAGGTGGAAATGGTCAGTAGGGCTGAAGTCAAAGGGGTCGTAATGAGGGATAGTTTACCGAAAGATGCTTCACATGCACAAAGACTGGCCCCAGGAAGCAGGATTACCCAGATAAGGGCAAGATACCCCATTAATAGGGTGCTCATCAGGATCCATAGAGGCCTATGTTTCTAGCTGCCCTTCCAACACCGGCACAGGTACTACCCTTACCTGCCATTACTCCCGCAGCCCCACCACTGTTAGGGCAATTATAAATGGGCGTGTGTACAACATCCAATAGGCAGCAGTTCAGCAGCCACCATCCGCACTTGAGGGTATATTTTTTATTTCTTGGACTATGTGACGTATTTTTTTTATATAGGGGCTTCACATTCTTTCTTAGCCACTAGATTTGCACGGACCACGGGGTAATTAGACACGACCATCAGTATTATTATTTATGTAGACTCACCGATGGGAAGTGGGGCGCCTATTTTCTTTATATGCCAGGGTGTGAGTATAGAGATTGAGAGTCTGATTTTACCATCTAATATTCTTGTGTTAGACATGTCCGCATATAATGTTATTATTGGGATGGATTGTCTTGTTTCTTATAGATCTACAATTGATTTCTTTGGTAGGATAATTATATTTGCTATCCTAGGTCACGAGATGTTTGTAGTGGAGATGCCTCACCCTAAGGGAGGATCGTCCACTCATTTGTATTGCATTGAAAAGGAGACCTTTACGGGAGTTGTGATTCCCCTTGATTCGATTCCTGTTATTAGGGAATTAGCAAATGTATTTCAAGGCATAGCGGGATTACCGCTAAGTAGGGAGATTCAGTTTGTGATTGACTTAGCAATGGGCACTCAACCGATAGCCCGTTCCCCCTAACGTATGGATCCTGCGGAGATGAGGTAATTGAGGAGACATATTGAGCAGTTTTTGGGATAGGATTTCATTTGTAGGAGTACCTCACCCTGGGGTGCCCCAGTCCTATTTGTGAAGACGAAGGATGGATCCCTACATTTGTGCGTGGATTATCGGGAACTTAATAAAGCCACGATCCGAAATAAGTATCCATTACCCTGCATTGATGATTTATTTGATCAGCTGAGAGCAGCAGCATACTTCTCAAAGATAGACTTATGGTTCGTATATCACCAGTTGCGAATCAGGGAGCAAGATGTGTCAGAGACTATTTTTTTAACAAGATATGAATCTTATAAGTTATTGGTTGTGCCATTCGGGTTGACCAATGCACCAGTTGTATTTATGGACTTAATGAATAGGGTGTTCAAAGAGTTCTTAGATCAGTTTGTCATTGTTTTCATAGATGACATCCTGGTTTATTCTTGTACCGAAGAAGAACATGCCGAGCATTTACGAAGGGTCCTACAAACACTATGTGAGCATTAGTTGTATGCCACGTATGAAAAGTGTGGATTTTGGCTTTAGTAGGTGCAGTTTTTGGGGCATATAGTGTCCGAAAGGGATTTAGTAGTGGATCCTAGAAAAGTATCAGTGGTGAGGGAGTGGGGACAAACTACTATACCGACCGAAGTCCATAGTTTCTTGGGATTATCTGGTTACTATAGATGGTTTATCAGGGTCTGTTCGAAGATTCTGGGTCTGATGACAAATCTAACCTGTAAGGGCATAAAGTTTATTTGGGATGATGCGTGTCGGTTGGCATTTGATAAATTGAAGGATAAATTAACTTCAGTATCTATACTAGCACTACTCGGGCCAGGAGTGGAGTACCTATTATATACTGACGCATTGCTACAGGGATTTGGTGGGGTGCTACAGCAGGAAGAGCAAGGTATAAATTATGCCTCAAGAAATCTTAAGGCTAATGAGAAGAACTACCCTACCTGTGACTTAGAGCTAGCCGCAGTCGTATTTGCTCTACGGATATGGAGTCATTATTGTTGGGTGAGAAATTTCGCCTATTCACGGATCGCAAGTCATTGCAGTACTTTTTCACTCAGAGAGAGTAATATGCAACAACGCAGGTGGCTTGAATTTGTGAAAGATTATTAGTTTGAGATACACTATCACCTAGGGAAAGCTAACGTGGTAACAGACATGTTGAGTTGTAGGCCTCAGGGTGAACTGGTCGCGGTGTAGAAGGCAAAAAGAAAGGAACTGGGCCATCAGGATGCCGTTGCTAGGTTATTTATGTCAGTTATGACCGTTACTCCTCAGATTGTGATGCGAGTAGTACAGGATCAGGCATCGGATTCATTTTGTCAAGAGAAAATTCGATAACTTTTGGCCAAAGGTGCAAAGTCTTACTCAGTGAGTTCAGATGGAGGCTTACGCTTTAACGATAGACTGTTTATTCCAGAAGGGGAAGAGTTACGACACGCAGTGATGTCAGAGTCGCATGGATCCTGATTTATAGTGCATCCCGATGGGAATAAGATGTACCAAGATATGCGGCAAGACTGGCCATAGAAAGCAGGATTACCTAGATAAGGGAAAGATACCCCATCAGCAGGGTGCTCATCAAGATCCATAGAGGCCTATGTTGCCAGCTGCCCTTCCATCACCAGCACAGGTACTAGCTTTACCTTCCATTGCTCTCACTGCCCCAGTACAATAAGGGCAATTATAAATGGGCGTGTGTACAACATCCAGCAGGCAACAGTTCAACAGCCACCACCCGCACTTGAGGGTATGTTTTCTATTTCTTGGGATATGGGACGTATTTTATTTGATCTAGGGACTTCACATTCTTTCATAGCCACTAGATTTGCATGGACCACAGGGTTATTAGACACGACGATCAATATATTACTTATGTAGACTCACCGATGGGTAGTGGGACGCCTATTTTCTTTATATGCCAAGGTGTGAGTATAGAGATTGAGAGTCTGATTTTACCATATAATATTCTTGTATTAGACATGTCCGCATATAATATTATTATTGGTATAGATTGTCTTGTTTATTATAGAGCCACGATTGATTTCTTTGGTAGGATAATTATAGTAGCTATCCCAGGTCAGGAGATGCTTGTAGTGGGGATGCCTCACCCCAAGAGAGGATCGTCCACTCATTTGTATTGCATAGAGGAGGAGACCTCTACGGGAGTTGTGACTCCCCTTGATTCGACTCCTGTTGTTAGGGAATTCACAGATGTGTTTCAAGGCATATCATGATTACCTCTAAGTAGGGAGATTGATTTTGTGATTTCCTTAGCACCGGGCACTCGATCGATAACCCGTTCCCCCTACTTTATGGCTCCCACAGAGATGAGGGAATTGAGGGATCAGATTGAGCAGTTATTGGGTAGGATTTCATTCGTAGGAGTACCTCACCCCGGGGGTGCCCCAGTCTTGTTTGTGAAGACGAAGGATGGATCCTTATGTTTGTGCATGGATTATCAGGAATTTAATAAAATTAAGATCCAAAATAAGTATCCATTACCCCACATCGATGATTTGTTTGATCAGTTGAGAGAAACAACATGCTTCTCAAAGATAGACTTAAGTTTCGAATATCACCAGTTACGAATCAGGGAGCAAGATGTATCAAAGACTGCTTTTCTGACAAGATAAGGATCTTATAAGTTCTTGGTTATGACATTCGGGTTGGCCAATGCACCGGCTGTATTTATGGAGTTAATGAATAGGGTGTTCAAAGAGTTCTTAGATCAGTTTGTCATTATTTTCATAGATGACATCCTGGTTTATTCTTGTACCGAAGAAGAACATGACGAGCATTTGCGAAGGGTCCTACAAACACTATGTGAACATTAGTTGTATGCCAAGTATGAAAAGTGTGGATTTTGGCTTTGGTAAGTGCATTTTCTGGGGCATATAATGTCAGAAAGGGGTTTAGCAGAGGATCTTAGCAAAGTATCAGTGGTGAGAGAGTGGGGATAAACTACTACGCCGACCTAAGTCCATAGTTTTCTTGGCATTAGCTGGTTACTATAGACGGTTTATCAGGGTCTTTTTGAAGATTGCAGGTCTGATGACAAATCTAACCTGTAAGGGCAAAAAGTTTATTTAGGATGATGCGTGTCAGTTGACATTTGATGAATTGAAGGATAAATTAAATTTAGAAGATGTACTAGCACTACCCAGTCCAGGAATGGACTACCTAGTATATGTTGGCGCATCGCTACAGGGACTTGGTGGGGTGCTACAGCAGGAAGAGCAAGCTATACCTTATGCCTCAAGAAAGCTTAAGCCTCATGAGAAGAAATACCCTACCCACAACTTAGAGCTAGCAGCAGTCGTATTTGCCCTACGAATATGGAGACATTATTTGTTGGGTGAGAAATTTTGCCTATTCACGAATCGCAAGTCATTGTAGTACTTGTTCACTCAAAGAGAGTTGAATATGCGATAGCGTAGGTGGCTTGAATTTGTGAAAGATTATTAATTTGAGATACACTATCACCCAGGGAAGTCTAACGTGGTAACAAAAGTGTTGAGTCATAGGACTGAGGGTGAACTGGCCACGGTCTATAAGGCTAAATGGAAGGAACTGGTTGATCAGGATATCGTTGCTAGGTCATTTATATCAGTTATAATTGTTACTCCTCAGATTGTGATGCGAGTAGTACAGGCTCAGGCATCAGATTCGTTTTTTCAAGAGAAAATTAGACAAATTTTGGCCTAGGGAGTAGAGTCTTACTCATTGAGTTCAGAGGGAGGTTTGCGCTTTAACGGTAGACTGATTGTTCCAGAAGAGGAAGAGTTGCAGTACACAGTGATGTCAAAGTCACATGGATCCTGATTTGTAGTGCATCTCGATGGGAATAAGATGTACCATGATATGCGGCAACAATATTGGTGGAGTGGGATGAAGGGAGACATTACTGAGTTCGTCTCTAAATGTGTTATATGTCAGTTAGTGAAGGTGGACCATCAGAAGCTAGCCGGGTTGCTTCAGCCACTAGAGATTTTAATATGGAAATGGGAGAGCATTTCCATAGACTTCATCATTAGGTTGCCTACTACTCAGAGGGGTCACGATTCCATATGGATGGTTGTGAATCGCTTGACTAAGGTAGCTCATTTCTTGCTGGTTCGGACTGATTTTTCAACGGGGTAGTATGCACAACTCTTTATAACTGAGATAGTGAGGTTATATGGGGTATCTCCGATCGGGACAAGATCTTTGCCTCCAGATTTTGGTAGAGTCATGAGGCCATGGGAATCGAGGTGTGATTGAGTATAGCCTATCACCCGCAAACGGATGGGAAAACCGAGCATACTAACCAGATGCTAAATGATATGTTATGCATGTGTATTCTGGATTTTGGAGGGAGTTGGGAGCAATATCTTCCACTAGTGGAATTTGCCTACAATAATTCCTATCATTTCACCACTGGTATGGCTCCATTTGAGGCATTTTATGGTATACCTTGTCGCTCTCCTACTTGTTGGTTGGAGGTGGGGGACAACAAGTTACTTAGGCGAAAAGTGATTCAGGACACATCTGCCAGAATTGAAATGATTAGGAGTGGTATCCGGGTAGCCCAGGATAGACAGAAGAGGTAGGCCGATACCAAAAGGTTCTTCCAGGAGTTTAATGTGGGGGACCAGGTGTTATTGCGTGTGTCTCCAATGAAAGGAATCATGAGATTGGGGAAGAAAGGGAAATTGGCTCCGAGATATGTAGGACCATTTCTTATTATTGAGACAGTTGGACCTGTGGTGTACCGACTTGGACTGCCAGATCACTTACATTGTATACATGATGTGTTCCCATATTTATTCACTGAGGTAGTATCTCCGAGATAAGTTGGCGTACACTCATATAGCGCTGGAAGAAGTTGATTTGAGGAAAGATAGTTCTTATGAGGAGCGACCAGTGGCGATCTTAGATCGCAGTGTGAAATGGTTGTGATCGAAAGTAGTTCCACTTGTGCATTTTCAATGGGCACACCATAATGTAGAGGATTCTACTTGGGAGAGTGAGGATGATATGCGCGATAGATACCCAGAGTTATTTCAACCAGGTATGCCTTTTTTCAAATTTCGGGATGAAATTTTGTTATTAGGGGGGAAGTATGTAATACCCCGTAGTTTTTAATGATTTTAAAATATGATTAATTAGGATTAATTGTGAGATATTTAAAATTAATTCGGATTTAAATATTACTCAAGAGTAAAGTAATATGTGATATCAGTTGAATATTACTTACTTATTACAAGCAATATATGATTATGACTTTACATGAATTAATAAAAATTGTCGCGAGTGATGAATATAACAATTTTGGAAATTAAGTCGGGATATGTGTGTGAGACGTGTCGGGACTAAATTTAAAGGAATTAAAAAAAAATATTTTTATGCAATCTAAATGGTCATTTTGAGTGCACTAAAGTGTCCGGAAGCATTTAAATAGTCAAAAAAGTCTACTTGGGTGTTTGATTTGGGTCTTAGGACACTTTGGAACCGGATAGACACCTTGGAGGGGTATTTCGGGCATTTTCCAAATGGGGTGAATAGTACCCACGGATTTTAGAGATTTTATATAAGTAGGGGAGTTGATCAAAATTAGAGGAAGAGACTTAGGGAGAGTGAGAGATTTCTCTAGAGATAGGAAAAGACACTTCTAGGAAGTCAAGAGGCCAAAGGTCACCCTACACCATCACCACCACCAGAAGTTGGCTGGAAAATTGAGAAGACCACCAGTAAACAAACATCCCCAAAGGTTCAGACCTTCAATTTAAAGGCAAGTGACTTAATCTGTACAAATTGTCATGTATAATGCCCATGTTAGGATAGTGATATAATTCTGAGAAAATTGCATGATTTAGAGATAGACCGTGACGATATGAATGGAATCATTGATTTGCGAATTATGTAGAATAAACCTTTTTCTGATTATATATGTTAATCCACGAATTTGGAATCAATTGATAAAGAAAATCAGGGTTTTATATGAAGTTCTTGGAGAAATGATAAAAGATGGATTTTTCTAGAAATTAGGAGAAATAACTTGTTTAATCCAAACCTATTAATGTATTAAGTTTGATTAATGATTGTAAATCATTTATATGTAATGTTATATCGTGTGGAATGAATTATAACAATTTTGGGATTTTCATATAGAGGATTTGAGGATAAAAATTGGATAAACCCGTATGCCATATGCAGAAACAGTAGGCTTATACCAGATTGATCGATCGATCAACCATGAATATCGATCGATCGACTAGATCGATCGATCGATCCCGGATAGTCGATTGATCGAATGCCCCAGAATTCACACGTTGATTTTGTTTAAGGCTTGATTAAATTCCCCTCTTCCAAGAATGCTCAGTGTAAATTAATTATAGCATAATGGGATTTAGGGAAGGTAAGTAGGGCGGTAATTGATTCTAAAAAATTATTATGTGTGAATTAATCCTTGAGAGTAGAATAATGGATTAAAAGTAATTAGAGTTTATCGAAGAATAAATCTATTTGAGGATAATATTAATTTGTGAAAATTCAGGATTTGGGATGACATGGACTAGTAGGGTGTTGGATAATTACCTACTAAAATTTATTTGAGAAATGATGGTTAACTTTCGAGTGATGAGAAATCTTGAGAAATATATGTTAATAAGTAAAGTTATAATCTATAAATACGTAGGATATTCAAGATATAAATATAATACATAAGGGAATTGATATGGGTTGTGCCTATGCCATATATATATAGGCGGGATAAATACCTATATTATGATTTATTTTGTGTATGACATACCTACTCTACTTGCTATCGGGGTGGAGTTTTCGCGTTGTGTACGATCTTATCTCGATTGGACACATTTGGAGGGATTAGTTTCGTACACTGAGCATAGGACTTGGACACGTGTTATCTGGGTGAATGATAATTTTGGTGGTCGAATGGGAGCGTAGGTATGTGAGTGACCCATTTGGCTGGGGAGTATGCTCAACTCTAATATTTGTGTTATGAGATTTATGGTTCATGAGAGACACCGAACCAATTGTCCGTTATGTAGTGAGTGATGCACCAGGATATGATAGCAGAGTATGCATGCACCATAGTGTGTCTGGTGGGTTCTTTATTAGTATATATATATAATGTTGTGATGAAATATTTATATACTATGATTTAATCTACCGTGTGACTTTTAGAAGATATGAAAGATTAATGAAATCTAAATTTAATTAAGTAAGTGAATTCTTAATCTTAAAGCCTTAAAGGCCGAGTTCATCTTAAAGAGAAATGAACATATTTAATTAAATAAAGTATTACGTGGGAAATATGGGATAATGAGAAATGATACGAGGATAATTGAGAACCTTGTTTAGGGGAATAATAAGGTACATTAGGCGTGCACACTAGATGATAGGTGATATTCTCAAGTGAGAGTCGAGAACTAACATGTACATGATACCATCTTAATTGCACTTGTTAAACACTTGCTATTTTTAAAATCTTTTACAATTGGGCTCTCACCTGTTTACTTACATATTCTCTTCTCTACTATATCTATATTACTAGGTGCCCAGCATCAGGGACGCCTGACTCAGATGATGGGTATTTTGACGATTTTCTGGGAATGCAACTTTCGATTAGACGCAGTTGCTTTCTTGATTCCTATCTTTATAGTATTTGGCTCCTGTAGGGCATGTCGCCTAGGATTTAGTTCTCTCATTTCAGTTTCAGATATTGTACCGGTTTTATATTGATACTATTTTTATTTTGTTTTGGATAGTGATATTGAGGTATTCCAACTGGAGAGTTTATTCCAGTTACGTTTATACTAGTTGAATTTTAATTCAGTTGTGTTAGGGTGTTACTTATTTTATTCCAATATGTTGGTATGGATTTAATTAAATTAAAAGTTGGAAAAGTTTTTGACACTTAGCTTAATTAATTATTAGGCGAGTTACTAAGAGAAATTGTTTTTCGACAGTAATGCAAAGAATGAACCAACTAGATATTTTGATTTAATATAATAAAAGACTGATCACCCGGTATTTAATTAGGCGGGGTGTCACACAAGTGAAATACATATATTAATTATTTTTTTTATAAATTTTTCTATATTGAATGCATGTATCACACAAATATAAAATAGGTCTTTTAACGTTATATATTTTACTTCTATTTTTGTAAGTCTGTTCACATTGCATTATATAACAAGAATTCCAAAGCACCCGCGCAACACGCGAGACTAAAAAGTAATGATAAATATAAAATTCATAGTGTCTCCGTATTTATTAACTCATACAATCATACAAATCAAATTCTGCACATTACTTGAAAAGGAATATGATATATATATATATATATATATATATATATATATATATATATATATATATATATTATACCTCCAATACAATAGTATTAGAAGTATAAATGTCAATTAATACCCTGAAATTTCTCCTCTCAATTGTAGTTATGGTTTCTTGCAACCAAAAGTTTCTTTCGTGTGAAAACCAACGAGCTCTCAAAATCAGTCCCTTCGTTTTCTACTCCCTAAGTTAGTTTCTCTATCCAATTTGTCAAATATAAATCCAACTTATTAGGTTTATTTCTCTACCCAATATACACGACCTCTCGAGATTCTCTGTCAACATTCCTACTATTTCCTCTGGTTGATTTTCCATCAATGGATTTGGGCGAGGGTTGTATTGTCAAAACATCTGTTGTGTTTGTCATAGCAATGGCTACATATTTTAGTTTTTTGTTTCAATTTTTTTCAACTTCTATTAATGTATAACATTATTTTAATTATGACTTTTGTTTATTGATTATTCATAAGTTATCTAATATTTAAACAATTTGAATTTGAATGCATACTTATGGTGTCAAATAATTTCTATTTTTGTTTGAAGAAAATCAACTGTCACGTGAGCTGAGGCACATCGGAGTGGTAGAGATCGGTGTCGTCGTGTCGACGTGACATACCAATAAAAAGTTATTTTTGACCTTTATGTTTCCATTCATTTAATAGCCTTAACAAAAAGTCGGCACACTCCTCTTATTCTTATTTACACTAGAATTTGCATTTTCCTTTTTTATTTCTCTTTTTCAGAATTTCGTTTTGGGTTTACATTTTTAATTCCCTTTCTATTTTTTTTTTTGTTTTGTGTTTCATTTTTTACTAACAATCTGATTTTGACTTTGTCTTTTGTTTGCAATATATTTTGATATCATCTTTGTTCATTTGTTTTTTTATCAACGCAATTGCTAATATGACTTTGTTTATTTTGTTTCTTTCATCTTTTTTATTGTTTTCAATTTCCAATTTGATTTTTTTTTTGCATTTTCCTTTTGGGGTTTGACTATTTGGTTTGATTGATTCGTTTGTTGCAGAAAGTCATGGTGATGGGGTTGCAAATGATGCAAGGACGGGTTGAGTTTATGAAGGTTTCGAAGAGATAATGAGTGGGTAATTTAGTTGGTGAGTTAATGTTTGTTGCATGAATGAGAACAAACATATCCTTCAACGCAGAGGCTTGACTATGGGGTCAATAAGGATGGAGTTTTTTTTGCTAATGATTATATTATGTTACTTTTACTCATTATCTACTAGCGTGAATGTAATTGTTTCACTTGGTTTACTAATTTGATGATTCTATCTCTCCAACTTTAATATTTTTATTTACCTATTTATATTAAAGTTATACTATTTTATTAGGTATAGATTTTAGTAATAAAAAATAATTAAAAGTATGTTTCAAAGCCTCAGTTTTAACAATTTACAGCTAAAAAAAATTCAATTTCAAAGCTTGAAATTGAGTTTCCAACATATATGAATTTATTATCATGCTCGAAAAAGTCTTAGTAAGCAACATTTATATATATATTTTTTTACAACATTGTGTCCTGATTTTTTGCAATCAAATATAATGCGCTCGCGCATTGCGTGAGTTACATGCTAATTTGTCAATAAAATAATACCACTTTTCTTATTAATGGTATTGTGTGTGACATAAAATTACATATTTACAATTATAGAGTTAAACAATTTATAGTACTTTTTGCTTTATCAAATGTATATACTTGGATTAAGGGTGTGCCTTTCTCAGATGATTGATGAACAATAGTTACCAAAATATTTGGCCAACAAAAGTTGCATAGTTATCTAGAGCAATGAAAAAAAAATTGTCATATTCACCCTAAAGTACAATATTTTTCCCCAAAACTAAAAAACTCCAATCTATTTTTTTTTTCTATCTAAAACGATCCACAATTTAGCATTGATTTGAAAACTTGGATTTTCCTTCAAACGATCCTCATTAGAAGGACTTAAAATTTTCAATTATTAGTCATTTTGGAAAATCTTTTAATTCCCCAAAAATACCCTTAGGGTTCGTTTGACAACCAAATTCTAAGGGTTGGAATTGAAATTGGAAGGCCAATTTCAATTCCATGGAATTCAAACATACAATTATAATGTTGTAGTATTAAACTAAAATTCAATTAGTGGAAGTGGTTTTACTTTATAAAAAGGTTGTCAAGTTCTAGATATAAAAATTCGTATAAATTCTAGAATATTGCAATGAGGACTCTCATGATAAGTAATTAATATTTTTTCTTTCTTCCTTGAAAATAGCAGGACACATGTTGCTGGAAGAAACATCTTGCTGTCGAGAAAAAGAAAAAAAATAATCTGAAGTTTAAATGACAGCGGGGATAAAAGGTCTTAAAACTATATATTAAGATCAGGGCTAGCCTAACATTTTTGGAGTCTCCGGCGAACAACTAAAGGGAGACATTTATACATGTCTAAAAAAAATCATTCAAATTAAAGAAAATATATTCTTATATTTTTTTTAATATAAGATTATCAACTAAGTCATGAAACTTTATTTTTTTTAACAAATATTTTTCAATTGATAGTATAACTAATCTATTTTATCTTTCTTGAAAAATTAAGTGTGCCTTTTATTTGAATCTTTATTGGTTTGGCCTATTGTAAATAAAAGTAGATCTAGTTTTATTTATTTTGCGACTTTTACTTTGGGATTTGTTATAAGTGGTAAAGTCTAATTATTTAATTTGTTTATAACTAATTTTTTTTTTAATTTGGAGCCCCTAGGCCAGGGGCGGATCCACCCCAGACCGAAGTGGGGCGGCCGCCCCAGTTCATTTAAAAATATATATATATATATATATATATATATATATATATATATATATATATATATATATATATATATATATATATATATATATATATATATATATATATTTTAGGGGTTTTTGTGTAAAAAATTAAACCTGGAGGTTACTTGAAATTATATTCAAAGTTCAGGAAAAAATCTGTAATAAACTAAAAAAAAAAAAACTTAAAGGTCTGTTACTCCCTCTTCTCCCTAACCAAATAAAAAAAAACCCTATTTTCTAAAGACACTACCGCCCGCTCTCTCTCTCACCCTATTCTGCAGCCTCCACCGCCTCCGTCGTTCACCACCCGCTGCCCTGCTATCTCCTTTCCACCCGCTGCCCTGCTCTCTCTTTTCTCCACCCGTTGATGCTCTCTCCTCCGAGGCTCCGCTCCACCCGCGGCGCCCACCCTCTGCTATCTCCTCCACCAGACCAGCCTACCTACCAGGTAAATTTTGTGTATATTTGTTTATATGTAGAATTATATTTATACTACTGAAATTATACTAAAATTATTTATACTAAAATGAAATTAAATTTATAATGTGAATTGATAAATTTATTTTGTGTATACTTGTTTATATGTGTCTGTTTATTTATTTTGTGTAAATTTATATAAATTTATATGTAAATTTATATGCTGTTTATATGAAATTAAATTTATATGTGAAATTAAATTAAATTTGTAAATATAGGGAATCAATGGAGAAATATTTTAAACGAAAAAGAGAATACAACGCACCAACCGTATCCGAAGCGAGGTTCAATCATCTCCCACTCCAATTAGTGTTGAAAATAAATATTATGCCCAAAAAAGTAAAAACAATCCAAAAAATGCTCGAAAAAACTCGAAATAACCCCCAAAAAAATCGCCTCGGGGGTGGGAGCCCCCGAACCCCCAGCAACTTTCGAAACTTTCGTCCCAGTTCACACAAAATCCTGGATCCGCCACTGCCCTAGGCAACAGTTTAATTGGCCTATAGCTAGGCTGGTCCTGATCAAGACTAAACTAGTTTTTATAATATTAAGAAAATGTATTATTTATAACAAGGGACATTTAGTTTTTGCCGTTTTATGTCCTTCCAATTAAAAGACGATTTAACATGATTTGTGTTTAGTAAGTTGTTGCACATAAGTAGTTTTACGTGACTAAATCTATCATCAATATTTTGTGAATATCAGTCACTCATGACATATAACTAGCATTTTGTAATTTAATTTCACATTGTTTTATATTATATTATATAATAGTATATTATATTATATAATATAATATAATATAATATAATATAATATATAATATATTATATTATATTATATTGTTTTATATTATATTATATTATATATATGTATATAATAATTATTAGCGTGAGGAATAGATTTTGGTATGCACTTGAAATATCAGTTATAACCTTAATCTCGTAACTTTTTTTTTGGTAACATACAATGAAGTGTCCGGATCAACTTGCGTGCACCTCGACTAATCTTCATTCACGGTTCGTAGCTTCCGCTGATCAAGCATTATTTTGACCAAACCCAATTCACCCCAAGACCGTCCCAATAATATCGTTATGCCAAAAGGCTTGGTTACATTTGTTGGCATTGTGTGAAGGTTAGTAGTATATACTATGTAACATATGTTTGCATCCATAGATATATTATCATAGTGGTTGTGTTTAATATAATTATATTACGATAACCGGCTACAAAAAAAAGTAAATCTTGAATTATTTGAGAGAGAGAACAAAAACTAATAATAATAATAATAATAATAATAATAATAATAATAATAATAATAATAATAGAGAATTAAAATAAAGGTTATGTTCCTTCCTATTTTTTATTTTTAGGACAATACTTTTCAAGTTTATAAATCTAGTCCCTGTGGCACAATATCATTTATAAATCTGGTCCCTGTGATACAATACCTTTATTTTTTTGGTCCGCGCCAACGACATTATTTTTCACCATTTTTCATAGTATTTTAAGTATAGGAACTAAATTTATAAAATTATATGAAATATTTTATTTTTATACACTTTGAGTACTATGAGAAACTTTTCTCAAAACCCCCTAATAATAATAATAAACTCAATAAATAAGGACTAAGGTGAAGTTAGTAGAGATCATATTCTCTATCTCAAGTAAAAATCATAAAAACATATAAAACTCACTATCCAACTTTAGATATTTGATCCAGGTGGCAACAATAAACCAAATATTAACAGGGTAGAGTACTTTGGTGCTGTAATCACTACATCATAAAAAGACAAGAATCCCCTCAAAATGACAGCAATACATTTTTCACAAAATCTGTCTAAACCTAATTTTAATGTATAATCCAAGCCTAGTACATAAGTAAATTCACTAATCCCCAACTTTAGTCCTCCTTTACACCACATAAATTAATTATTATATTTCCACATCACGCAACACTAATAATGCTATCCCCACTACTACTGCTGCTAAAGTTACCCGACATGCCATGAAAACTAGACGAGTGTCTCGTCGCCGGCGACTTCTGATCGGACGGTGACGGCGATGACAGTTTTAGTGATAAACCCATTGAATCTCCGGTGGTTGCGTTTTTGAAGTTTAGGTCTGCCATTTTGGAAGATGGGGGGACGGGGACCATAGGTATTGTCCGGATGAGCTTGTCCTTTGTGTTTATAGTCCCCGGGAAAACTGATGATGGAAATCCATCAAGTTTGTCATGAGATATAGCTTCTTGTTGGATTTGACGATCTTCCATTGCCTATATAGCAGAGAAATGGAAAATAGTTAAGGATTGAGATATATTTTGAAGGTAGGATAGGATAAATATCAAATAAAAAATAGTGGTTACCATGTCAAAGAGGCTAGATCTGCGGCGGCGCCTGTTATGGTTGTTACGCCGGAGAAAGTACTTTTGAGCATGGCTTGCTACCTGAGTAGGTGTACGTGTTTTCACAAAATTTCTTGAAATTCCTCTCCAATCACCTTTCCCTACTTTCTGTAAGCCTAATAAGAAAAGTTTATGCTCTTCCTCTGTCCAGGGTACACCTATAAAATACCCAACCAATCACTTATAATATAAATTCATCTACATATATCATACCATGTCTCAATATAAAAAAAGAATAAATCTACGAAATTACCTCTCTTACGCTCACGACTCCTAGCGGAAGCGTGAACGATGTCGTCTGAGGCATATCCAGTGGCGACATCAGTGGTGGATTCGCGAGGCTGTTCAAACTGTGCTAAATTGTTCATGCTAGCGCTCTTTCTAAAAGACCCCTCCATTACTCGAACACCAAACAGCATGATGCCGTTACCGGCGCCACCACTAGCCTCGGATTCGTTAGGGAAATTCGAGCACGACCCGTACATGGTTGAACAAAACAAAGGGGAGAGAGGAAAGAGGAGAAACTGGAAATGAAAAATAACGGGTGCGGAGGAGTTGTTTTGGCGGATATATAATGGTATTTTTAGGGTTTTCTTTGGGGTCATGAGTTTTATTATATAATCTTGTACTAGAATATGGACTATGGATCACGTGATAATGTTACACGGATTCGCAGAAGCATTAGACATCTATTCATATTTGTGTGTACGGGAATTGTATCAGGACCATTCACGTGGTTCCTTTGTACAACTTTGTCAATGAAGCTTACAATTTAACATGGCCACATGTTTTAGTATCCATCCGTCTAGGGCATCTCAAAAAAAAAAAAATCTACCAAAGTTTTTGAAATTTTGACAATGAAAAACTTTTTTTATTTATATTAAAAATAATTTGGAAATCTTTACTAACTTAAAAATTATTTTTTATAAATAAAAATTTTAAAAAAATTATACATATTTTTATATACAAAAAAAATATACATATTCCTATTTGTTTTTAGTTTAAAAAACTTTACGTCATTTATAAATAAAAACTTAAAGTTTTTTCTATAAGTACAACGTTAAAAAATGATTTTATAACTAATTTTTTTTTATTTATATAAAAATAATTTTAAAATTTTGATTTTTTAAAACTTTTTTCCTTGAAATAAAACATTAAATAGATGTAGTAGTATTACTAGCATTGTCTAATGTGATTTGAGTGGAGAATGGTGAAAAAAGATTAATGGAATATAGATTGGGTTGGATCGAGAAATTAATGAATGGAGTCTAAAATGAATCATCTTTTTAGTTTTCAAGAGACTTTTGATTTATTCATTTTTTTTTTGTTTCAAAGAGATTTTTGATTTATTTGATTTCAATTCAATATAAGAAAGAGAAAGATACTAAGTAATAAATGCACATTTAAGTAATAAGAAAATACTAAAATAATTTAGATCAATGTTTGTCAATTTTACACAGTTTCATTTTTATTTTTTATTTTGTATTTCAATAGTATCCAACTTCTGACATTAGATATTGAACAGCCAAATAATTCAAATTTTTTATATCTTTTTATATAGCAAACTTCACTTTTCATTATCGACATGTTTTATAAAACTCTGATTTCAGCTCTGCACTTTTGTGCATACTGATTTATCTTTTCCATTTCAACTTAGATATTTTTTTGATTACCTAACATGTGCACGTTTGAAAGATTATGGGGTTGATTCGATCATTTGCATTTCATCGTTGCCTCAGCAGCCCATCCATCTCCTCAATCGACACCCACTAAGCTATCTATGTAGGCCTCCATAACACCCCTTACATCTCCTCCTTCGACTCACATCAGACCTTTCATATTTCCTATTCAATCGAATTACAACTAGCCCTTATATCTCCATCATCCCACATGCATTGCCAACATGAAAACTCTAAAGTTCTTCCCCTCTTCTATTTATTTGGAGCCATCCCACTTGCAATGCCTTACTATCAATAGTCTTTTTAGAAGGTGAAAAAAATATGATTCCCTTAATTACTTTCATCCTTTCTTCCCCAACTATTTTCCCACTTAATTTCATTTTAACATTCTTAGTGTCATTTTTTACTCGTACATGAACATTTGGTTTTACAAGAGCAGGCATCTGAAGCGTGGTTATCCCGGCACCCAACCACATATTTCATTATTTGTAATTTCATTTTATTTTTTACTTTTGGATTTTATTTAATTTGTTTACTTATTTTTAGATTTGAAAATCTGAATGTTACCCATTATTTGTTTGTTAAAAATTGAATGTAAGGCCCTAAAAAGTGATTAGGAAAATTAATTACATGATTAAGTATAATTTATGAGTTATAAGCTTGGTGATGGGTGTTAAACATTTTAACTATCATGTTTAGCGGATGTATACTCACATGATATATATGTTGTTTACATTAGATGCTAATCTAGCTTATGGTCGTGGATAACTTGTTTAGAGCATATGATCAGTTATGTTGTTAAATGAATCATAAAATAAATGCATCATTATGTTTATAAAAGTAAACTAAGGTGTTGGTGAGAATTTGGCGATGTTAGGTCGCCAAATATGGAAGTTTTGAGATTTTCGGTACATTGTCACTCTCCTGTTCGAGCCTAAATTAGACATACTAGTTTTATGATTTTGGAAAGATATAAAATATGAAAGTTGTAGATATAGAAGTTATCTACACGTAAACGTAAAGTTGGAGTAAATCGGGGTCCGTAACAGTGAGTTATGATGATTTTACTGATGTGGGACAAATCTCTCATTAGTGAAATTATTTTATTGTACCTTTTGTCCAACCAATCATATGTAACCACAAGGCTTATTGCTATTGGGGCCCTCGGAACGTATTTGCTGATTCAAAATCTGATATAAACCTTCTTCCTCATGGGAAATGTGAAGGTGTGAAGGTTTTTTTTCCTAAGGAGAGAGAAAGGAAGGTTTAAGGAAGAAATTTCTTTGAAAATTTACCATAAGTCGAGGAGATCTTATAACGTAATTACCTATTTGTTATAATTGGTCATATGAATGAGTTTTACACTTTGTATATTTTTGTTTCTGATTTTGATAAAGATTTGAATGATATCCATATTGCCAAATTGTGTTAAAATAAGGATGGCTTACGAACATACGTAAGAACTTGTGTTAGGATGGTAAATGTTAACTTTAAAGTCCTAGATTTGAATCACCATCTTGCAAAGCTTTTTGATTTAAGAAATTTATGTATATGAAATGTGTATACGTTAAAACATATTTAGTAGATGTTTCCATGATTGATTCACGAGGTTGAGATAATGTATGCTTAATCATGTTAGGTTTTTCTTTAATGTCCTATTTATATATAACCGTGTTAAAAACGACAAAAACCATTGAATACTTGTTGGAATCAAGAAATTCAAGTTGGAGATGTTAGAGAACATACATGAGTATACTATACTCAAAGATGAGAATAAAATGCCGTCTTATTTGGCTTGGGGGTTGTGTTTAAGTTGAAGTTTTGTTACTTTTTTTCTGCATAAATAATTTGAAAAAGGTTGTAATAAAATGGGCATAACTTTGTCTAGAGAATTCGTAATTTATTTTCGTAAATTGTGTTAGAACCCTAATGAATAGGATGTTATATAAATAGTAAGTAGAATATTTAATTCATTTTCAGTAATTTCAGATTGACTAATTGATGTGATGTATAAATGGGTTTAAGGTTATTATGTGTATTCAAATACTAATAATGTTGAATTTATAGGCGGGGACACGGTTGATACTACCGTACAAAGGAAATAGATTTTGGTATTAATTTTATTACCAACTTTAAGGTGAGTGACCTTACCTATGAAATATATAATCTTATATTTTCATATGGAAATGTATAGATTAAATACATCTGTTGAGATGCTTGTGTAATGATATGGTGTTTGTGAGACATATGCATGTGTTTAAAAATATTAAGTTAAGTTATCTAATGTTATGTACTATGGTGGGTCCTACGGGATGTGGCGACCTCGTTAATCCAACTTAAAGGTCTATGTACTTGGAACTAATAAAGGGATGTGCTAGTCCCCATTAACTGTCGTGGGTTAATTGAACTGTAGCGGGTCCAAGCTTGCGAGAGTTTCACAATTCCTGTTAGGTTATAATATTAGAAAAGGATTGTTATTCAAATTGGTTATATGTGTGGTATGTGTGTGTGTGTGTGTGTGTGTGGTCATTTACCAGGCTTTTATTTCTTACACTCCTATAATGTTTTATTTCAAGTATACTTGTCATTTGGAGTTCATTGCTAAGTTAGGACGTTAAGCGGGGGTGGAGGATAAATAATGTGGGTTGACTATCAACAAGCTTTTTGGGTAAATGTTAAACTAAAAAACTTATGTAAGTAAATTTTTTTAGTACTTGTAAGTGATATGTAAAAGTAGTTATGTTTTCATCTAAACATGCCTTCGAAAAAAAAAACTGGTGTTATTTTACAAAGAGATTTAAAGTAAAGTATTGTTTAAAGGAATTTATCTCTACATAAAGGGATGATTTTAACTTAATTAAGTTAGGGTGCGACATTGAAAATGAAGTTAATTTTCATTTTGTACTTATATTTTATTTGTTTGGTTTACTTATAGTTAGTTCCAAATAGGAATGTTTCACATTATGTGTTTGTGAAAAGTTAAAAATGAAGTTACATATTAATAATTTCCAAATAGGAATGTTGCACATTATGTGTTTGTGAAAAGTTGAAAATGAAGTTACATATTATTCCTGGAAGTTTTATATATTTTCGCCCATGTTTTCATACGCCCTTTGCCTTTGATTATGTATAATATATTTTCGCCAAGATTACGAGAGCGTACCCTAGATGTATGCTAAAATATATGCATTACTATTGCCTTTTGTATTTGTACAAGAATCGTATTGCTAGAAGTTTTATATATTTTCGCCAATGTTTTCATACGTCCTTTGCCTTTGATTATTTATTGAAGTTTATGTAGTTGTGGTCTTGATGAACCGTATAACTGTAGATGTAAGACAAAACATTTAAATTACTTTTGTGTTTTGTATTTGTATTGGAATTATATTCCCTAAAGTTTTTTATATTTTTGCCAATTTTTTCATATGTCATTTGCCTTTGATAATTTATTAAAATTTATATAGTTGTGGTCATAATCCTTTTACTAAACCTTTTTTTTCTATATTGTTTGTATTCCATATGATTACTTTAGTTGTTAAAAGGTTGTGGAAGAGACATATTTTCATATGAATTGAGATTTTTTATTAAGTTAATGTTGAATACATAGGATATGAACTTGAATGATTGTTAAAAACACAGTATGGATTGATTGTTATATCATGGATTGATTGTATGTTTTGTCGTTATATATTTCACTATCTATTTCTATTATATATTCCTTTCAATAAGCCTTTTTTATCCATTGTTTGTATTCCATATGATTCCTTTAGTTGTTAATAAGGCAAAAAAGCAACATATTTTCAAATGAATTGAGATTTCTTATTAAGTCAATGTTGAATACATAGGACATGAACTTGAATGATTATTAAAAATACAATATGGATTGATTGTAGGTTTTGTCATTATTTATTTCACTATCTATTTATATTCCATATTCCTTTTACTAACCTTTTGTCTTTAATGTTTGTTTACATATGATTTGGTTTCGTCTTAATATCCACATTTCCTTCCATGTATTATATATATACGCATGATTGTTTTGTATTACAACAAATATCGCTTTTTTTACATAATGGATCTAAACATGAATTACGTGTAGCGCGTGAAAACTAAAACCCAATATCAATATGAAACATCTAAAAGAATTTGCTTATTTGTTATGATAAATATATTATCAAACTCTACAGGTTAATACAACATTTGAAGATTCGTTTTTCTTTTTTTCGCATGCTAATTCTGTCCATTCAATTTTCAAATTAACTTCATGTTAATTTACTTGATCCTCTAATTATTTATATCAAATTTTAGGTTTCCAATGAATGTATGCTTCCTTAGGGAGCATACATATGATGCTGTTATAAATGACTTAAAGTTTCTCATAATATTTATTTATGAAAAATATCTTTCGCGAATGAAAATGATGTTGAAGAGGAAAATCACACTCTATATCCTACTCTCTCACTATATAAAGATAAAAAATCTGATAATTATGATCGAAATAAAATTTATGATTATTTAGGCCTGCGATTCATGTTAATTGGCTCTGTTTAGTTATGTATGCCTAACACTTTATAAATGTTACTGTTAGTTCACACAAATATATATATATATATATATATATATATATATATATATATATATGAAAGTAGATAATTTTTTTTGTTTTTAACTGTGTCTCGAAGGTTGAACTAATATTATTGTCGGTATAATAGGGAACTCCTACTCTAGCTGGATCTGTAGAATGACTTATTTATCCCTGGTTTTACTTTATATATTTGTTTCCACCCCTCAATTTCGTCCTAAAAGATTAAAAGTTTACAAATCATTCTATGTGATGATGATATATGCATAATCTAATTGGTTACTACGCAATGGGAAGGGACAAAATTGTATAGTGGGAGCATTACAAGTAGTTATTGAAGTAGCATAACCAACATAAGAAGTAGGAGACTAGTCATAACATCAATAAAACTTGAATTCGGAAATTAGTGGCATCAATAGAGCAGGGGCAATTGTGTAATGAGTTTAAGGTATCAAATGAGGGAGCTGACCTGTAGAATTACCTATTTGTCTCTATTTTTACTTTTTAAATTCTTTATATCTCCTCAATTTCATCTTGAAGGATTATATCTTTACAAATCAGTTTGTGTGATGATGGTATATGCATAATCTAACTCGTTAGCAAGCAAGTGGTGGGACAAATTTGGACAATGGGGGCATTACAAGCAGGTGTTGAGGTATAACAAATAACATAAGCAGTAGGAGCGTGGGCAGTGCCAGTTAGTAGGAAACTTAAACTTAAATCCTTGGGAATACCATCAATATAACTTGAAGTTGTGACATTAATGGCATCCATAGTGGAGGGGGAATTGTGGAATGAACTTAAGGTTGTAATGAGGGAGCTGATGTCAGAGTTGGTAGCATGAGAAGAAACAATACCAGGTTGAACACTCACTAAAATAGAAAAAAATGAGTTGCTAAGACAATAGCAGCTAGAACCAAGCCAATGGTAGTTAGAATGTTGTTAATGTGCAAAGCAGGGGTATTGGGGCAGTGACAGGGCTTGGGGATGAGAGTACGGTTTAGTGAGGTGGTGGGAGGGAGGTGGGGAACGGTAGGGGAGTTGTAGGGTTAAACATCCGTGAGAAGGGCTGCCATTAAAATTTCAAATAGGAAATATTTTGTAAACACATTTAACACTAAAAAAGCTTTTGTGTGGGGAGAGTTCACAAGAACATTCATAAATATCATAGAGATCATCCTTAGAAATTTTATTTAAGAGACGATGAGCATTAGGATTATGAGGCCTATTTGTCAAAACACACTTAAAAACACAAATAAAATTCAAGTATTGATAGGTATTAATTTTTTACTTTAATTTTAAAAAACATGGTGTCTTGCTATTTAATATATGGTTAGATTTCCAAATTTTTTTCCCTTGTTTTATTTTTGTGAAAAGTTTAAGAACTAATTAATTCTTAAATTTTAGCTGTTAAGGATATTTGGGCATTGTGTTCATCGAAAATGCTTATTTTCCTTCATTTTAAAAATTATCTTGTTAATGATGTTTGTCACTGTGATGTTTATCTATTATATGAATGTGATGTATGTAATATTATTCACTTATATTATCATTAGTCTAAAAACCTTAAATTTTTATGTCTTAGTGAAAGATCACTCATTTTGTTATAAGTTAGTATTCTAATAAGTTTTTGAAAAGACAAGTTACAACGTTTTTGTTCTACAATTGCATATTTGTAACATATTATATGGATTGCACACACTAGAATATGCATATAAACGCATTAGGGTACTCTTGAACCTCGATTGTAAATGTATTTATTATAACTACTACAAAGTATTCACCTTATTTTTGTTCATTTAACTATGATTCGTAAAATTAAATTGTGTTTTTATAAGAGCAATATGAAGCGAAATGAACGAAATTTTTTTATTCAAGAAAACCGAAAATACACTCAAAAAGATATCAGCGACATTGAGAATAGAACCTCTCGGGAGTTGCACTTCCAATCAGGGCTCCGAGCGAGGGAACTCGATGACTTTTTCAAAACTCAAAGAACAAACATAAAAAGACTAGGTCAGAGAAGATTTACGATATTTACACGTACCTAGACAAGGTGCCTACAATAAATACCTTTGATAAAGACGAAAAAATTATTCCATCGAAGAATAGAGACAAAGTTTAAAGAGGAAATTTGTCTGTCTTTACTATTTATTATGTTTGATCATGGTGCAGTTCGCAAAGACCATGCTGAATATGAAAATGTGTTCATCATTGAAGAAGGAGAATAAGGATAATATAGGGATTATACGTCTAATGTTATAATAACATTCGCCGTGAAATGGAATAATTTTTCTCTTTTGGGAGATATGGTTTGACCTTTTATGTGAGAATAATTTTTTCTATCAAGTAGACTTCCATTTTGTATTTCTTTTGTAGTGTTGAGAGCATGTAGCTTCAACATATATGACATATTTCCATCTTTATTGAATAATATAACGTCTCCATATCAAATATGTGATATTTGTCTTCCCATATTTAACAATATAAATATTCCAAATCGTTCCCTATTTAGATGGACCAAGCAATAAGATGTAGAATTGCTAGATTATATCGTAGACTCATTCGGGAAGACATGCTTGCTAGACCCACACAACAATTACAAAGTTTTAATCATGGGAGAGGGAAACAAGTATTTAGAACTCATCTCACATCCACGGTCGCCCATTCATTAGGTGAGAATATTCATCTTGAAAATCACAAATCCTTGAAGAAGGATAAGATGAATCAGCAAAAAAAAACCATTGTTACTGTAATACCCCTTATTTACATGTGGGTTTGTTATATAAAATAAAGGAAATTGAAGTAAATATTAATTTAAGTAATTCAAGAAGTTAATATTTATGAGTATTGCATATTTACCTTTTAGCGAATGTAAATAGCGTAATATTATGATTATGTTGCGTCGTTGGGCTTTAAGCGGCGGTTATGGTTTATATTCCAATAAGATTATTATTAGAAAGTTAATATGACGTTGGAACAAGAAATACGAACAATATCCCGGATACCAGTTTAGAAGGCACGATTAGTCCGGGAATGGTTATGATAGTCAAAATAAGTGCCAGGTGTGTTTTTAGGTTTCGGGGTACTTTTGGCTAGTTATGACTTAAATACGATGTTATGAGTCATTTTAGGTATGAAGTAGCATTTAATGTTAGACTTAATGTATTTGAGATAAATTAGGCATTTAAGTCTTGCAAAAGCATTTAGAGGTCATAAAATGTGTTGCTAACCTAGAAAGTTAGAGAGAAGTGAGAGTTTGAGAGAAAGAAGAGAAAGAAGGAGATTTTACCATTTCGAGCTCATAATCATTTCAACGAAGGAGAATCCGAGACTATGATCTTGAGGCAAGTTATTAAACTTGCAAAACCTTATGATTATGTTGAATAAATTGCATTTATGGTTTGTGTTCTTGAGTTTAAACCCTTATGGATATAAATTAATTTAGTTGTTTAATTCTTGAGATATAGGACCTAGAATTGATTTGAACTTGTCGGATTATTAAGATATCATATGGAGTGGTTTGAAGATGATGGGGTTTGATGAGATTAGGTGTAGTGGAAGAAATGATATTTGGGGGATTTAGGGTTTTTATCAACCTGTAGTCACAACTAGGCATCTCGACTAGGAAGAATCGATTCGCCCTTCTTAGAGAATCGATTTTCTAATATGGTGGCTACCGATCTAAGGAACCGAATCGATTCGGGTTAAGGATGAATCAATTTGGGCTTAGACAAAAGGTTGGTTTTGTCATACGAACCTATTCGCTTTTTGGGCGAATCGATTCGATAATCCTACTGTTGTATTAAAATTTTCCAACTTGGTTTTTACTCCTTTTTTTTTGGGTTTAAGGTTTAGGAACCTTATCTTAGGATGTATTAAGGAGTATTATGACCTCACATAAATAGAGTGGTACGCTAGGATAGTAAGGGAGTGTTAGGGATTATTTCGGGGACTATTTATAAGAGTGTAATGTCTCATTTCGTCTAGTAAACGAGTATTGAACTAATATAGAGTCTGGTAGTGTTGTGTTGGACCTTCGGGGGCTAGTATGATAGTAATTATCTCTTGTAGCCAAATTTTTATGCACATATGGTTTTGGAAATAATAATCGTATGTTTAAATTAATATATCATGTGACTATGGCACATTTACACATACCTCTCTAAATGCTATCATAGGGGAAGTACACGCTATAGGTGAATCCCTTAGCTAATAATAAAGGCAGAGTATAGTCCTCAGGCCATGGTACCGGTTGTTACATTGTATGATTGTTTTATTCGAAGAGAGGTAATTTCGGGTATGGTTACGTCTCACTATCAAAGGTGTATGGTCGCTTCCCATGTGTTGTGATTTAGGGTGCCCAGGTAGTCTTGATTATTGGCCCTGGAAGATGATAGCATTTAGGGGCGCATCCAGTGGGGTGACTCCCGGAAGGATGGTCTTAGAACAGTTATTATATGAATGTAACTGTTCCCACGAAAATGATAATTCACATAAATGAATAAATAAAACTGTGAACCAACTTTAACTACTTATAGTCCTCATTGATTAATTGACTTATGAGTATATATTAAATTGGTAAACTTGGCATGTTGAATAGAGTTAGGTTAATCTTATTAAGTTAGGCCCCGTTTGGTTGTCCCAAAATTGTAAATTGGATGATTAATAAATTGCCCCATTTACAAATTGACTCATTAATTGTGTTTGGTTTCATTAATGAAATGATTCATTAATTGTCTCATTTTAGCTCATGTGTAAAATCTGAAATTGGATCATTTCACAAAAAATGTGAAATGAATCCATTTGAAATAGGAGTCACATTAAGTGCATGTCCTCTCTCCCTCTTCCTCTTCACCTCCCCCTCACCCTCACCCTCCCCCTCTCTCTTTCCCTCCCCCTCTCTCTCTTGATTTGTTTTTATCTTTTTTTCATAGAACCTTAATATCAATTTCAAATTACCAAACATTGTGTAAAATTGGATTTAACTCATTTCAAATTCACTAATTTATAATTCACTAATTCACAATGAACCAATTTACATAATCAAACAATTTGCGCAACCAAACTGGGCCTTAATGCGTATTTTAACTTAACATGAATTATACGCATTAGGATGTGCACTTAGAAGAGAGGTGAGGATGATTCCTCGAATGAAGAGCGAATTTAACTTGTTTATGAAAGTTAGCATTCATAACTGTCATGCATTTTATTCACATGTATATCATATCAAATCAGGCCCTGATCCATTTATATTTCTTTTTCTTTTGTGGTTCTTATATATGTTCAGGTCCTCTCCCACAAGGGCGCCCGCTTTGACTTTTCTTCCCAGTGTTAAGGAGCTAGAACATTTTACGGATGTTAAGGGATTTTTGTAGTAGATGCATCATTTTCTTTTGATATTCTAGCTATGATCCGTCTGTATATTCGGGTGTGTTGCCCAAGTTTAGTATCCGTACATACTGTCATACTTGGTGTAATCTTTTGTATTTAGTCTGTTAACCGACAACTTTTTCGGTTATGCTTTCTTGAATGGTTATTAAAGTTTTATATATCTATATATCAACCTTTTGTTATAAACAGGTTGATGGAAATTGATTTTATCAAATTTGAAAAATTATATATATGACATCCATTTTAAAAAATATTTGGCCTCAAACTCACCCAAAATTATATTTATGACATGATACAAACAATCATATATTTATTTCTAGAACAAAAATATTTGACATCCGTTTGAAAATGGATGTCATATATATATTTCAGGAAAAATCCCTGAAGGGAAAAACTTTTTGTTTCTATAACTCTGATAAATTTACAAGACCAATGACTTACATACCATCTTGCTTTCACCCACAAAACTAACGCAATCAAGCCTCCAAAAGAATGGATATAAATAAATCAGCAATGGTTCGCATGCAGCTATACCACCAAGACGCTCAGTCCAGACACGCAGTCTAAAATCTTCATAAGAACGCCCTCCACAATACCACGCAGCTGTCGGTTGTAGAGCTCACCCCACAAAGAATGAACAAAGGCAAAATATGTTCTTGAATACCAAAATAATTCACCAAAGTATATGGGATTTTTGTGAATTGAAAACAAAAAAGGTATTAAACCCTAAAAGAAGAAGCCAAAAGGATTCTGTAGTTTCGCAGTTTTTTATCTTTCAAAAACTGTGGAGTTCTTAATGAAAACGAAACCATTTAATGAGTATTTATAGAAAATCGCGTCGCCTCCATCGTTAGAACGAAAATGGGATCTCGCTCGAACGAAGTAGACATGTCATTTGAACGACATCGCGCGACATCTAATATCACTCGAACGAGATGTGATCTCGCTTGAACGACCTGAGGGTCAAAATCGAGGAACGCTACAGGACTTAGAAAATTATTCATTCTCAAATTTTGACGAAAAAAGTTCGCTACAACACTTAGAAAATTGTTTAAAAAAGTGTCGCAAAGCTCTAAGTGCAAAGTTAAGGTATTTAAAACATAACCTTACTAAAGTAAACTCTGCGGAGTCTTTTTGATGAAGAACCATGATATATTCGGATCCGTCTTGATGTAGATTGCCCTTGAACTACTTCGACGGTTGTAACAGTATACGACATAATTAATCGTGATGGACATTTATAAAAATATGTCCTTACAAATCTCCCCCTATGTCTATGCCGGAACATACATAAAAATATCCGAATTATCAAATACCAAATTCCTATACAAATCTACCCTCCCATGAATCTCTAAACTGAAATGGTAAAATTTGTACGATCTCAATCTTTTCTTCAAAATGTTTCATCAAATATCAAAGCCTTTCTCATCAGGGTGTGCAACATAATGATCTTCAAACTTTTTTTCAAAAATCTTCATCAAATATCAAAGCTTTTCTCATCAGGATGTGCAACATAATGATCATTAATCTTTGTACCTACACACATGAGATAATGTAAAAACCTTCGTAACGTATCGAGTTTGAGATGATATAAGAATAAATCATTAATAAATCATATCTCCCCCATACTGTAAAAACTCCCCCATAACATGATAATTCTTTCTTCCCCATTTTATGATCCCCCCAATAGATAGATAAGAAGAAACAATCAGAACATGGAATGTCATGGCAAAAGCATAACAAACATGGATCAAACTACGAATGAAAAGAAGTATGTCAAAAGTTTCCACAAACTATTTTTGGATTTTTCAATTGTTTCGTACAAAATTGATGTTACAAAAATCACACCATGGATTTAAACTCAAACAACCAAGTCATGGAAATGGAATGAATGGGTGTGAACACATTCGATAGGTAAATAAACTCAATCAATCATATGTGCACGATGAATACGTGTACCCCTAATGAATGAACATAAAAAGTATCCTTAGGTGTAAAATTGTTGAATTTAGTTGAGATTGTCTTATACAAATCAAAAAATCAAAGTCAAAGTGATTCTCACACCAATACGTCCAAAACTATTTAACGTTTTTTCACAAATTTCAAGGACGTGTAAACACGTTTTAATTCTGCAAACTCCCTCATGCATATTTTTTTTGAGGTAATCTAAATTCTCAAACATTGGAGAATTGGTGCAAAAACCTAATGGCCCCTTTTTGGCATGAATTTCTTTTTATTGCCCTTAAATTTTTCGGGCACTTTTAAACCTCTTCGGACCCCAGATATTAAAATTCCTCAATTTTTTAGGTCCGATTTAATGGTGGCTTAGTATTCGCAAATGTCAAATGTGAACCTTTCGCAGCCCTTCCCCGTTTTCAAATAAAGTACACAAACTCACCAACGGTTCTTACATGCACAACTTTCTTATCAAGTTTTATCACGCTTGGTTCATTTAAGACAAGCAAAATAATCAAACAAATCCGTGCACGTGTGCATTAAAGGAAATCATGAGTCAAACATGTAAAAAGTAACGCTAATTTCATCTTAATGACTCCATACATTATAAAGCACATGGATGAATTGACCTATTGTCTCAAAACACTATCAAATAGTCACATGAAAATGGAATGATGTTGTGACTCGGTTAGTCTAAGTGTCCATCCATAAACGGTGTAAACAAAATACAAAAATCTTTTTGGATTTTCTCACAAATTTTATCAAAATAAAATCTTTTTGTATTTTTCAAATTTTTTCTAAAAAAAATGTATACAAATATGATACATACTAGCAATAGGCAAATAATGTCATCATGAAAAACATCCTATGCTAGTAAACAAGTCAGACCTCAATTGTTATGTGCGGAGGGGATTTTCAATGGTGGTGTCAACTTATTAAAAACCTCCATCAAATTTTGTGAAGTTTTGACTAAAAACTTAACTTCCTCAACTAGATGTGAGAACTCTCTCATGTAGTCTCCAGGAGCATTTAAAGTATTATGTGTGGGTGCATGTGTGGTAGAAACACGTGTAGTAGAAAAACGTGACACATAACTCAACTTAAAACAAAATTCCCTAATGTGTCCTCTCCTTTTGCAATGGGAACAAACATATATAGGCCTAGGAACACCTCTCTCAAAAACTCTATGACGCACTCTTCTAATAGGAATGAGACTCCTAGGTGGGTTAGGGTGAGACTTATGTGAATCTATCACTAAAGTGGGAACCATCTCGGGTACTACTTGGGAAGTAGAAGCACCCGCACCATTATGACTTATTCCTAAACTCTCACGACTACCCAAAATAGTATAGATAACCATCTTTTCAACTTTCTTAGATGCATTCTCTAAAGGGACTTTGACCTCCCGGGAACGTTCGAGATCACTCTCGAGTTGGGATCCACGTGTCGTCAGACTAGACACCATGTTGGTCAAATCACACTTCTCCCTAACTGAAGCAATCAACTGCTCACTGAAACTAACTTTCACCTTCTCAAGTTATCATGCTTAGGCCTCAAGCTCACCAAAAATCTCAATCTCTCTCTCTAAAATTTTCACCTTGAGACTTAACTCTTTATTCAATTTTTTGTTTATAAAGTCTCGACATACAAATCTCTAAAATCAATTTGGATCTCACTTTCATCTCCACTTTCACACTCACCTTCACCCTCACTCGAAACACTCAAATCCTTCTCCTCGGGGGTCTCACGAGAACTAGTCCCCTCGCCTCCATCCAAACTAAGTGCGCTAACCCGACTAGCTAAAAACGCGACACACATACCGTGATCTTTTTCATCACCCGAATCAAATACCTCTATATCGCTATCATTAAGTGTGGCAGGCATAGCCACTTTCTTTCCCTCTCTCCTAAGTCTAGTGTCACACTCATACGCCTTATGCCCTTTACCCCCACACTCAAAACACGTCAAACTTTATAAATTTTCCTCACTCTCCTTTTATTTTTCTCTCTCCTTCTCTTCCTCAACCACTTTCTTTGACCTTTTTATTTTTCTCAAAAAATCTCTTATTGGAAGAATTATTTTTGTTCATGTTGAGAAATTTTTTAAAGTTTTTCGCAAATAAGGCCATATCTTTAAAATCAAAATCTTCCTCAGAATCAGACTCACAAACTTTTTCTTTCTTTTTCTTAAAATGAGTCTTTAAAGCAACGCCTTTATCCTTAGCCTTAATGGTTTGGGGAGACATGTCAATCTCATAGGTTTGAAGATCTCCTAAAAGTTCTTCCAACATAAGTGATTTCAAATTTTCCAAAGAGTTCAAAATAGTGACTTTAGGAATAAAGCATTTTGGGAGAGATCTCAAAATATTTTTAATGACACGCGTGTTATCAATCACCTCAACCAAATTAAAACTGGTGTTTATAATGTCCGATAAACGTCCATAAAAATTATCAAAGAATTCAGACTCAGACATGGAGATAGTCTTAAATTGGGTGGCCAAATTTTATAATTTTGATTCTTTAACCGCGTTCGTACCCTCATGTGTCAATTTCAAAACTTCCCAAGCCTCTTTAGACGTGGTACACGTTATAATTAGGAGAAACTCATCAGGAGTGACATCTCCAGAAATAGCACTCAGTCCACGAAAATTAAAATTCGACATTTTAAAATCGTTCTCAGTCCAATCTGACACAAGTTTTAAAGATGTGATATTTTCAACGGTGACAATGGGAGGATTCCATCCATTTTCGCAAAGCAAACAGACACGCTCGTTAATGTCTTTTAAAATAGATTTCATGCAAGCTTTCTAATAGGCATAATTTTTCCCATAAAAAACAGACACCTTATTAAATGAACGTTCCACTGGAAAAATTGCGATTTTTCACAAAATTGTTTTTTCAAAAAAAATCAGTATCACAAAAACTTTTGCGAAAAATAGGAATACACAATAAAATAGTGTAACCGGCTCTGATACCAATTTGTAAAATATGACGGTGTAATAATTGATTAAATTAATTCGAAAGTTTCCAATTAAATCTTATTTAATTAGAGTCTATTTTTAAACCAAATTAATTCAGCCCCTAAATATGCAATTACGTATCAAACCAAATAAGATATAACATGCGATACAAAATTTCAGAAAAAATCCCCGAAGGGCAAAACATTTTATTTCCTGAACTCTGATAAGTTTATAAGACCATTGACTTACACACCATCTTGATTTCGCCCACAAGAGTAACGCACGGTGTCTTCGTCAAACCTCCAAAGCAACGGCTAGAAATAAACCAGCAATGGTTCACACACAGCTATACCACTTGGATGCACAGTCCATACACGCAGTCTAAAATCTTCATAAGGACTCCCTCCATAATAACACGTAGCTGTCGGTTGCAGAGCACTCCCCAAAAATAATGAACAATGGAAAAATATGTTCTTGAACACCAAAACAATTCACCAAAGCATATGGGATTTTTGTGAATTAAAAACAAAAAAAGTGATTAAACCCTAAAAGAAGAAGCCAAAAGGATTATGCAGTACGCAATTTTCCGTCTTTCAATAACTGTGGACTTTTTAATGAAAATGAGACCATTTAATGAGCATTTATAAAAAATTGCGCCGCCTCGATCGTTAGAACGAAAAGGGGATCTCACTCCAACGAAGTACACGTGTCGTTTGAATGACATAGCACGACATCTAATGTCCCTCAAATGAGATGTGATCTCCCTTGAACGACCTGAGGGTCAAAATCGAGGAACGCTACAGGACTTAGAAAATTAATCATTCTCAAATTTTGACAAAAAAAGTCTGCTCCAACACTTAGAAAATATTTTAAAAAAAGTATCCCAAAGCACTATGTGCAAAATTAAGGTATTTAAAACATAATCTTACCAAAGTAAACTTTGCGGGGGCTTTTCGATGAAGAATCGTGATATATTTGGATCCGTTTTGATGTAGATTGCTCTTGAACTTCTTCGACAGTTGTAACGATATACGACATAATTAATTATGATGGAAATTTATAAAAATATGTCCTTATAGTAGACCCAAACAAGGTTGAAGTGCTGAGTGAGTGGGATCAACCCACAATGCCAATAGAGATCCATCGCTTTGCTGAGTTTGGCGGGTTATTATCGTCATTTCATTAGGGGGTTTTCCAAAATTTCAGGCCCTTTAACGAACTTGACCTGAAAAGGAGTACTATTTATTTGGGATGGCTCTTGTCAGCTAGCTTTTGATGAACTGAAAGATAAGTTGACTTCTGCTCATGTACTCGCTTTGCGAAAATCAGGAGGAGACTATTTGATCTTTATGGATGCATCTCTACAGGGATTGGGGGGATTGTTACAATAGGAACATCGAGCCATTGCATATGCGTATTGCAAGTTAAAGCCCCATGAAAATAATTATCCCACGCATGATTTGGAGCTTGCCGCGGTAGTGTTTTCCTTAAAGATATGGAGGTATTACCTCCTGGGTGAGAAATTTAGTCTTTTTATGGACAACAAATCATTACAATATTTGTTCTTGCAGAAAGATCTAAATATACGACAACGTCGGTGGTTAGAATTCGTAAAGGACTATCGATTCGATATTCACTACCACGCAGGCAAGGAAAATATGGTAGCTGATGCGCTAAGTCGAAGACCCGTGGTCCAACTAGCAGAAGTTTGGAAATCCATGTGGAAAGAACTTGGCCTGGATGATGATGTAGCAAGAGCATGCATGTCGGTGTAGACCATTACGCCTACCATTGTGACGCAAGTAGTAAAAGCGCAAGGAGCGAATAAAGACTGTCAAGATCGGGTACTTCAATTGTTGACCAAGGGAGTGGAGTTCTACTCCATTAGTTCCGAGGGTGGGTTACGTTTCCACGGAAGACTTATAGTCCCAGACGAAGGAGACTTGAGACATGCTGTCATGACGAAATCCCATAGTTCAAGATTTACAGTACACCCCAGTGGGGAAAATGTACCAAGATATGTGCCGTCAATATTGGTGGGCAGGAATGAAAAGGGACATTTATGAATTTGTCTCTCAATGTGCCATTCGTCAATTTGTGAAGGTGGACCACTAGCGACCGACTGGATTATTACAATTGTTGGAAATACCGCTGTGGAAATGAGAGAGTATCTCAATGGATTTTATCACTGGATTGCTGACATCACAAAGTGGTCATGATTCTATTTGGGTAATTATTGCTCGTTTGACCAAATCGGCACACTTCTTACCGGTACAGACATATTACAATTCGACACGTTATGCCCAGCTCTTTATTACATAAATTATGAAATTTTTGTATCCAATTTTTGGCAAACTTTCCAAGAGGCGATGGGGACTGAATTGTGGTTGAGTACATCATACCATTCGCAAACCGATGGGAAAACGGAGATATTCAACCAAATGTTGGAGGATATGCTTTGAATGTGCATACTTGCCTTTAAAGGAGGATGGGAACAATACCTTCCGTTGGTCGAATTCACATACAATAATTCGTACCAATTCACGATAGGTATGGTACCGTATGGGGCATTATATGGCCGAACGTGTTGATCACCTACTTGTTGGTTGGAAGTAGGGGATAATAATATCCTTGGACCTGAAATGATCCAAGATACCTCTTCGAAGATTGAGCTTCTTCGAAATCGTATATGAATTGCACATGATCGCTAGAAGATCTATGCCGATGAAAATCGAAGGCATGTGGAATTGGAAGCGGGGGATCAAGTTTTAGTTTGGGTATCCCCAATGAAAGGAGTAATGCAATTCGGGAAGAAGGGCAAACTTGCGCCACGCTATGTAAGCCATTTTCCCAATATTACAAAGGTAGGACCCGTAGCATATCAGTTTTCTTTGTCGGAATCCCTACAACAAATTCATGATGTGTTTCATGATTAACCCTTAAAGAAGTATAAAATATGTGAAGGAACTCATTGGCATGTTCCATTAGAAGATATT
Source organism: Sambucus nigra (assembly GCA_949130495.1). Lineage (NCBI taxonomy): Eukaryota > Viridiplantae > Streptophyta > Magnoliopsida > Dipsacales > Adoxaceae > Sambucus > Sambucus nigra. The sequence goes on along the minus strand of OX422209.1, from coordinate 159,434,701 downwards.
GAGTTACAACCCGATATTTCGCATGAGGAACAACCGGTTGCCATTTTAGACCACAAAGAGTGTACACTAAGGTCGAAAATGGTGGTCCAAGTACAGTGGGGAAACCACAATTTAGATGAATTAACATGGGAACGAGAGGAGTATATTCGAGGAAAGTACCCACACCTCTTTCTACCAGGTACTTTTATATTTTGAGGACAAAATTCCCTTGGGGGGGGGGGGGGGGGGGGGAGTATGTAATACCCCTTATTTATGAGTAATTATTTTTATATTAAATTTCCATGTGGGTTAGTTATATAAAATAAAGGAAATTGGAGTAAATATTAATTTAAGTAATTCAAGAAGTTAATATTCATGAGTATTGCAGATTTACCTTTTAGCGAATGTAAATAGTGTAATATTATGATTATGTTGCGTCGTTGGGCTTTAAGCGATGGTTATTGTTTATATTCAATTCAAATTATTATTAGAAAGTTAATATGACGTTGGAACAAGAAATAATGAACGATATCCCGGATGCCAGTTTAGAGGGCACAATTAGTCCGGGAATGGTTGAGATAGTCAAAATAAGTGTCAGGTGTGTTTTTAGGTTCTGATGTACTTTTGGCTAGTTATGACTTAAATATGATGTTACGAGTCATTTTAGGTATGAAGTAGCATTTAATGTTAGACTTAATGTATTTGAGATAAATTAGGCATTTAGGTCTTACAAAAGCATTTAGAGCTCATAAAATGTGTTTTTAACCTAGAAAGTTAGAGAGAAGTGAGAGCTTGAGAGAAATAAGAGAAACGAGGAGATTTTACCATTTCGAGCCCGGAATCGTTTCAATGAAGGAAAATTCGAGACTACGATCTTCAGGAAAGTTATTAAACTTGCAAACCCTTATGATTATGTTGAGTAAATTGCATTTATGATTTATGTTCTTGAGTTTTAAACCCTTATGGATATAAATTAATTTGGTCGTTTAATTCTTAAGATATAGGACCTAGGTAGTCTTGAAGGTGTATGGCCGTTTTGTAAACTATTGAAGGTGTATGGCCGTTTCCCATGCATCGTGATTTTGGGTGCCCAGGTAGTCTTGATTATAGGCCCTGGAAGATGATAGCATTTAGGGGGCATCCAGTGGGGTGACTCCCGGAAGGATAGTCTTAGAACCATTATTATATGAATGTAATTGTTCATACAGAAATGATAATTCACATAAATGATGAAATGAAACTTTGAACCAACTTTAACGACTTATAGTCCTTATCGATTAATTGACTTATGAGTATATATTAAATTGGTAAACTTTCCATGTTTAATAGAGTTATATTACTCCTATTAAGTTGATGCGTAGTTTAACTTAACATGAATTATACACGTTAGGATGTGCACATAGAAGAGAGGTGAGGATAATTCCTTGAATGAAGAGCGAATTTAACTTATTTATGAAAGTTAGAATTCATAACTATTATGCATTTTATTCACATGTATATCATATCAAATCGGTCCCTAACCCGTATATATTTCTTCTTCTTGTGTGATTCTTATATATGCTCAAGTGATCCGCCACATAGCGCCCGCTTTGACTTTCCTTCCTAGTGTGATGGAGCTACGATATTTTGCAGATGTTGTAGGATTTTTGTTGTAGACGCATCATTTTCTTTTGATATTCTATCTATGATATGTTTGTATATTCGGGCATGTTGCCCAAGTTTAGTATCCGTACATACTATCATACTTAGTGTAATCTTTTGTATTTAGTCTGTTAACCGACAACTTATTCAGTTATGCTTTCTTGAATGGTCATTAAACTATTATATATCTATATATCAACATTTTGTTATAAAATGGTTGATGGAAATTTCTTTTATCAAATTTACAAAATTATATATATGACATCCTTTTTCAAAAATATTTGGTGGTTGTCTCGTAATATTATTATGCGACGGTGATGTTAAGAATGAACCATTTAAGATTCCCGTTTTTATTTGAGTGGAGGGCTGGCCACACATTATTTTAATACGCGGGGTGTCACAGTTACCTCTCAATCTATTGTTCAAGAAGATGGAAATGTCGTTACCGTAACCCGTGTTTGTAATAAAATTTTGCCTAGCCCTACTAATAGTAACTATTGTGGCTATACCATTTCCTCTGTTATGCGATGGACGCCATAAATGTTTTTCCCTAGCACATGTAAGTTATTCAATTATTTACATATACAATAAAATTATTACCCTAAATAAACAATATTTTTTTATTCCGGAATGATATGTTGATATAGATCATAATAACGAGTAACTTGAGGATTATTAATTCTATACACAGGCGATATGGTCTCCATAAATGATTTAACTGAGATGCTTGGGAGATGTGACATTTTTTATAAAGAGTAAGCCTCTTATTTAATGCTTACGTAAATTCATTTACTATAAAGAATAACCCATTTTCAATTACATTGAGGATAATTAATAATACCCCTATTTTTTAGGGAAGTATCTTCACCCATTGGATTTTGGAGAAGCAACACACACTTACCTAACTTTTTCAGCACCTTTGGTATGAAAAGCAAAATGAAAAGTGTAAAAAACCTAGGAATCCTAAATTTGCATTGTGTTGCCAAGAAGAAAAAGTGAAGCTTCCCATTTTGGGGACCCATCTCCCTTTTTAGATGATCTGCTAACATCTCCAAACCGAAGCAGAATATCGAGGTCCAAAGATAATATTAGAACACACAACTCGATGTTCACTTTTACATCTACTAGTGCTACTGTTGAAAATCGTATAAACACTATAGGAGCACCATAAGTTTATCATATTAGTGGTCAGAACCACTGCAAGATCGGTTCACTACTCCCTACTTCAAGCCAACCACCAAAATTCACACAGCTATATATCTATGATACCGACAATGAGTTAAACAAGAAACTTATGTCATTAGACGGTGACATAAATTCATCAAAATTAGATTGTGAGGTTATCTCAAATTTAGTGCAAATGCTTGACGAACATAACGAACTGGATAAAGGTTTTTGTATGGTGCATGATCATTTTAAAGAATCAGATATCCTACCCATAAGAATAAGATTTGTTGGACAACGATCAAAGTATCCTACGGTATGTAATCTACCCAATGCATCAGAAGTTATTACAAGGATTGTTGGTGACATAGGTGAAGAAAATGTTAGCAGAGATGTGGTTATTGAACATAAGTCCAACGGCTTGCAAAGGATGATTTTGAGGCCATTGATAGCTTATTAAAAGATATAATGCAATTTAAAGGAAAAAATCATCTGATAAATCTTTTAGAGGAATCACAGTGCTCTTAGGAGGAGATTTTAGACAATCATTATTGGTTGTCCATAAAGGTAGGAAAGAAGACATTATAAAGGCTTCTCTTAATAAATCAAGAGTATGGTAATCATTTGGAGTTTTAGCCTTAAATTAAAACATGCATATCTAAGATTCATCTTCATTTATCAAATGTGTTCTTGCCCTCGATGATGGGATATTACATATTACAGGATTTAATAACGATGAATATTCGTGTTGGGTCAAAATTCCAGATGAAAGCATCGTTATTAAAGCATATTGCCCTGCTTCTCAAATAATCGGGTTCTTCATATCGTTTAAGAAAATATGGACATGATTGGAGATCAACTCAAGGGAAATGATAATTACACACTAAAAGTACGTATGACTCGCACATGGGAGGCAAGAAATTTTGAAAATAATGATGAAAATTTTTCGAACAATATGTTGTTGATTGATGAAAACATAATATCTTGACTTTTTCTACCAAATGTTTATTTTTCATAACTAATTCAACAATTATTACTAAGTATATATTTCTTCAATTTATGTTTTAGTTAAATATAATTAGTTTGGTCTTTCTAACAGGGTGATGTCATACACGCATTTGTTCAAAGTTAATTATTTCAGAGGTTTTCAAAGCACATTTGTTAAGGGAAATTTTTCACTATAAACTAATCAGGGTGTTGGAGAACGAACTATGTTATAAGACCGTACCTAACGAATTCATGCTTCAATTCCTACTATCTACTTCGATCAAGAGATTACACGAACGCTACTTGGTAATCCATGTACATCACTTCCTATTCATGGAATATGATGATTTTCATAACCGCCTAGATAATAACACTCATCTAACCAATACATATTTCAAATAAATATTTATATAAGTTATCTCAACCATACGATAATAAACTAAAATGGAATTTAAATGTACATATGTTTGGGGGCACATGACAAGCATCACGCCATTGAATGATCAAATTTCTAAAGGGAGAATGGTTGATAAAAGAGTCATACATCTGGAAAAAAACATATAACATAAAAGGCATTATAATTTTTATTAATATCTTCATTTTCCAAAATTTTACTAAACATTTACTACATTGCATATACATTATCTATGAATAGGGGAGAAAGGATCATCATCACTCTTTGGGGTGATCGAGCATCAGACCTCAACGAAAATATATGCAAGGATTTAATAAAGCCATGGATTGTAATTGTCACTTCAATTATAATATGCAATTCACAAAAACGTTTGGTATTCTCTATCTACAACAAGTGCATCGAAGATATATGTAAACCTTGATATTCCAGAGGTGAAGCATTTCAAATCAAGGTAATATCTATTCTTAACCAATTCAACTGATTATATGATACATATACATGAACATTACCTTATACATGAAATCGTTAAAGATGTCAAAAAAATTTAAAGACATCTCCTACTTTTGAACAATAAACGCTCTTATTAGGAAGGAAGAACCGGTTGCAAAAGATATCATAACCTCTACTGAGATATTAAACTTGCGTTGCAATGCAAGATATGAGGTATACATATCAGATATCATCATTTAACATATGTATGTATTTAACAACCAATTTATGAAAATGATTATGTCAGGATAGTTACTTTCATGGCAACCATCAAAGCCATTAAGATGGAACATGGATGGAATTACATCTCATGCACATTGTGTAATAAAAATATCCATAACATGAGCAGTCCAATGTGGTGCGAAACATGGAATGTGGAGGTTAAATAGCCCAATCCGAGGTAATGAAATTATCCATAATAGCTAACACATATATAATAAAAACACCAAAACATTTTATTGTCAAAGAATATATTCCATTCCACACTTATTAACATCGACTTATATGTATAATCATTTTTTACACAATGTAATAATAGGTACAAGTTACAAATTCAAGTCCAAGATGACTCCGCATACACAACATTCGTACTCTTCGACAAGATGGCAGAGAAATTACTCGACATCCTGGTATCAGATTTCATCAAGTTAGCTAATGATGATAAGGTATGTAAATCTTGTTCTTAAAAATCATTGTGTCTAATTTTAGGAATTTCATAACAAATTATTTAATATCCACCCACATCGTAACAGTAGAATAAGAATGTAGCATTGCCCAAAGTAATCGATGGATTGGTTGGAAATACACATTTATTCCATCTCAAACTCACTTACAACAATTTATTACTTGGGTGGAAAAATTATACGGTCAACAACATTCTGGAGCATAATGCCATGTCATACACCAAACTTTTGCACGAATTAAGATATATGGTAAATTAACCCTAATTTAGTTAGAAATAAATTCTATGAATAATGTATTCTACTTACGTTTGTATTATTACCTTTATCAAGGAATATGCGTTGGTAACGAGGATCGAAAAAGGGCAAATGTCGATATGCATGTAAACTATCTTCGTGAGACCACGTCAGATTCTACAGTCACTAACTCAAAAGATTACAAGGAAGACTCAGAGAATAACCCAACCAAGTAATCAAAGAGTCTTAAAACAAATAGGTAAATCCAATTAAATATAAAAACTTAACAGTCTTCTTATATAGAACTGCTTTAATTCTCTTTCAAATTTATCATTTTTCCGTAAAATCCTATCTCATTATTTACAAAAAAAATTTATTATTATTCAAGAAAACACTATTCATATTCTCTGTAACATAGTCAGATACTATTGTCGAGCTATAAATAACATAATTATTGACTTATTTTTCAAACTATACAAAGCATGTACATTTTCAAAAAGACTTAATACAATTTATTGAAGTTCTCACATTGGTCAAAAGAAAGCAGGGGTAAATATCTGAAACATAACGACATTATCACGTATGATAATATTTCAAATATACACCTAATAATTTATGTTGTTACACATTAAAATAAATTGAATATTTTTTTTACAATTCAACGGACTTCGATGGAAATTGGGTTCATATTGTTACCTAATGGAAATTAATATTTGTTGTCAATTGGTAACGTACAATCAACTAAACTAAATTAGTATTCGCTTTTTAGTATATTTAAATACTATTTTATCACTTCTCATATGATGAAACTAAATATTCATAATAAAAAATGATTCTTCTTCTACATATTATACTACCAAATATTTATTGTACTACTTTCAGGAACAAATACAAGTTGGAGGAGTAATGGTCTACCATGCTCACGCCTACAATAAATGAAATTGCATATGAAGATAATTAGAAATAAATAAAAAAATCTTCTAGCACCTGCTCTTATTAATCTTTAATACACTCTACATTGTGTTTCTCAATTTTTTAATTTGGAAATTCAGTGGATATTGGTATTTCTTCATGAATACTTTAAAGGATATGCAATTGGTTTGACATTTATTTATTCCTTAATTCTTATTTAATGTTTCCTAAATATGCATTATAAATATTTTATTACATAGTATGATAAATGTCTAGGTTTTAATGCATTAGGATAGATTTATAAAACATGATGCTTGATAATACAAGCCAGGATATTGCATAAAAGCATGCATTTTTAAATCTCTTCATTTAAGTTGTGTTATCTTCAAATTTTTGAGTATGTTCCGTAATGTTTGGTGTATCTATCAATTGTTAAATTATAGTTTCTTGCTCGATTAATTGTTAATTTGTCAAAGGTAATATTCAAAACATTTATGGCTCCTATACTCCATCTTATCTTCTCATGTCACCTATTTTAATCTCCATCTTAAAAGAAGATGGCGTACTCTCTCTTACAATTTTCACCTTATTAATTTTTTATATCATTATACTCCTATCAAATATGATCAGTAAGGATTCTCGGTTCACCATTTCTAAACAACAAATACATATCTCTTCATGTTTAGTAACTAGCTGCCATAGGGATGCGGATTTAGATTCGGTAAGAAAAATTAGGGATCATTAAATAGCCCACATATTATATGAACATCATTCCCTAATTTAAGCTTTATTGGCGTTACATTTAGGATTATCACATGTGGTTTTTGCCTATATCTTTTTATGCATGATTTAATCTATTGTAAAATTATTTTTGTATTTTTTAATATACACAATATATTTCAAATATATCTTCTATTGTTTCTATTTTTATTTTATAGAGATAACTTTCTAAAGTAATGAAAAATCTCATTTCATTAAAAGTAAAAGTTCCCAATTTTTGGCAATTAAAATGGTATTTTTATCTAACAATATATACTTTCACAAATTATATTGCTGCCTTAAATGAAAAATATAGTGTAAAATGTTATGTTTCCTTCTCTTCTATTGAATATGTATTATGAATAAGATGGAAACTAATTATTTACAAGATGCTAGAGAGTACGAGCACGACTGATGTCTAAACTACTTTATTTTTGGTTCGGTGCTTTTATAGTATGTTTTTTTTCAAATATTTTAATATCTTACTTAATGATTGGCGTATCTATCAATAGTGAAAAAATTATTTGCTGGCCACTTAACTAATACTTTCTCAGATCTAATATTCTATAGTATAATGTGCATAAAGCACGTGTTCTACATGTTAAACTATTTTTCTAGCTACGCTTTTTATTTTATACTTGTACATTCTTATCTAATTAAAATCTTGCCTTTGTACTTATGGATCATCTTCTAATATATGATCCTAAATAGAAAAGGGTTTCTTATTGCTGAGTAATATTACATTAGGTATAATTTTGAGACTGCATTCAGTTAAGGATCCATGATTCGTTCTTTGTAGTTGTTTAAAAAGGAGACGTATTGTCAGAACAAATCTAATATTTAATTTCATATTCATAATTATGTTTAGCATTATTTACATCATTATCCAAATGCACTATATATGACACTATTTAACAACATCCAAACCAACACTTTTATCAATTACAAACTTTCGACAAATCAATCTTCTTAACACATAATTTAATTCTCCACACGACTATCACTGTACGGCCTGACGATTCTCATTGTCTCTACAATAATCAACGGTTGGTCATCTCATATGATACATGTCAACGAGACTTTGTCTATTTTATATATCAATTTGTTCAATTTGTTATGAATATTTTGTTCGGTTCTCACCTTACAGGGGTAGTGATATGTCTTTGGCCTGAAATTTAATTAATAGATGAATAAGGTATAAACAAAACCATCAGATAAAAAGGGATACACCGTGAAGGAGGAAGCTGCCTCACTTATTCATACACCACCACCAACAACAACAATAAAAAATTATTGATAAACATAATCAGTTTATTTTAGGTACTTACTTTAATTTGAAATTTTCAGTTGCTATCTGATTAAATTCAGTAGGTGTTTATATTGATTTTTTTCAATTCAGATGAAGGCCATGCCGACATCGAAAATCATATATCCATATTAATAATCATTATGATTAACATCAAGACATTTTTTATAAACAATGTCACCATTATCTAATATTTATCTTTAGTTTTGTATAATTTTTTAATATGCCATTCTATCCGCAATTTTTCCATTCTTTCATTTAAATTTTTCACTGGGATGTTTCAACAACTCCATTCCATATTTGTAGGTGTTTCCATTCATTAGTTTATGGAGAATATTATTAAATTTGGGATTTTTATTCTCAATGCAACTATAATTTGAGTTGTTCTGCGTGACATTATTAAATCAACAAATTTATGATAAAATCCATTTTCTTCACATCTCCACAAGTCATTTTCTACCCAACAGTTTATGAAAATTGCTACCAAAATACGATTTTTTTTTATCTAGGTGGGTGGTTGATTTTTATCCATTTTAGATCCTCCTACGTATCCTTGCATTTCTACATATAGAAATCTCGATAGAATTTTCCATTTGACTCATTATCCACATCAGACCCTCTCTTACATAGAAACCTCCATTAGGGCTATATTTAAGAATTCTCTATTTCTAATGTGGAAAAATCGAAAGATAGAAATCAATATTGGAGACGTCCTAAGACATTAAAAGGGAGTATAACTATGCATTCAAAAACTATATCTGTAATGGAGTGCAAAAACGGTAACCCACGGAGGGGTCAAATATAAGAATTAATGATAACATAAAGAAAATTTAGAATACAATGCAAAAATGCAAACTATGCAGAAATACAAATCATTCTATTACAAGCCTACAATTCAAGTTTGAAAAAAAAATGATCGACTAACAAATTCAGCCTGGACATATTATGTTTACTAGAATTAAACAAACTAATACATTCTCCAAAATGGGTGAATATGTAAAAGGAAAAAAATTCTTCAACATTAGATTCCCCTACTAACACACCAGCCAACTCCAAACTCTTGAGGCTAGAATACTCTACACTATTTACCTGAACATCAGCAGATTGAAATTTTTCATCAAGAGCAAATTTAAAACCCTGCAAAAAAGAAAAGATTATTAACTACAAAAATATTTAAGAAAAAAAATTAAAACAGTTTTAAAAATTATTTCGTATTTTATGTTTAGAACTAATCAGTGGAGAACGGGCAAGTGAGCCCAAAGCCAACAAAACACATCCAAGTCCAATGAGTTTCAAACCACCCGACAGTATCAATTAAAAGGGTTGATAATTTGTCAAAGTATGGTATGTTGTTATTTAAGACGTTACCTGTATTAGAAATATACATATATATATAATAATAATAATAATAATAATAATAATAATAATAATAATAATAATAATAATAATAATAATAATAATAATAATGTGCGGAGTAGTTCGCATTTTAAGAGTTCAGATCGGACATGTGTCACCTAACGTTGCGCCTAGAAATTATCGCCTAAATTATAGGCACACTCTCTCTCTTTTCTGGGCTCACAGCCAGGTGACACGTAATCGGTCCGCACTTTTAAAATGCGGACTAGTTCGCACAAGAGCATGACTCTGTGTATATATATATATATAATTAAATAAATTCGAAGTTATGTATCACTATTTAAGTTCTGCCTCCACTAGAAAGATGTTGCATGTGAGACACAAATCCCAAACTCTGATAAAGATGCTCTAAATAAGAACTGAAATCATGATCTAGATCATGCACAGTAGAAATAACAAACTTTAAATCCAGCAGTGCAAGCAAACTAATAAATTCCATATAATGTATAGTTGTATATTCAATTTCCAAAGTCTTTAGATTTGGACATTCGAATTTCAAACTTTGCACTACACCTACATCATCTTAGGGCCACAAAATAATTTGTGAAAACTTAAAGTGACATGGATACAATGTCCAAACAATCTAAGTTGCCCGACTTGGTTCAAAAAATTTGCAGTTGTTTAAGAGATGGGAAAATTGACACAAGAGAATTGATACCACCATCATATTCTTAGATTACATCTCTCAACACTAACCTTTTCAGGCATTGAGTCCCTTTTGAGTTTTCTGAAAAACTTAACACCAAAGGTATTTTCAAGATAAGTGTGACACCTCGTGCATTCTGGCAAGTGAGGTGGCCAGCTGCCATCGCCAAACTACGTCGGGCATCACTAAATAATTCATCATTCTCAGCATGTGATAGATATATAAGACATTTAAAAAAATTTCACAAGATAATAATTAAATTTATCCAACAAATATAATCATTCAGGCAATATTAAAAATTCATCACCATGCTATATCCAAAATAAATCCAACTCCAAATGAATATAAACTCAAATGACATCATCCAACTAAAAATATCTAACTGAAAAACCATAAACACCTATGGAACCAATTGGCCCACCAAATCCTTAAATGAAATCTCATAATAAAAGTGATGGAATGGAAAGAAATCTAAACGACTAAAGAAAGTAAAATAAATCTCCAACTGCAATCCCAAAAATATCTCCAATCACTCATGTGCAACTACTCCAGCACTATATCTGAAACATTGTTCAATGCAATGGGTCAGAGCCCATCACTTGAATACTAACTACACATCCTAATTAGGGTTCGTGAACCCAAACAATAACATTATACAAGATAAACATCACAATATAGTATTTTAAATTAAACGAGATATATATAAGCATGCGAGTAAAACTAAACTGCCACTATCTAGCCATATAACTAATCCACCTTAAAGTGTAGGTCCAATTATTCCATTAGCAGTATAATTTAAACGTGAGCTCTTATCCTTACTTAATTTAATTATCCAATTATTTTTATTCTTGCGACACCATTATGGCAAGTCGACCCCTTATCGGTCCTGTACACACTATTGCCGCGCTTAAAGTTCTACACGTCACTACCATTCCCTTCACTATAGCCAGTCAACCCAATTTTTGTCAGCTCTGCACATACTCGCGAGGTTCCATGCACGACATGACACTATAGCCAACCGACCCACATTTTGTCATCCCCGCACATACTCATGACGCCAACACACACCCTTGTCGCTATAGAGAATCGCCCCGTATTCTATCAATCCAGCACATACTTGCGCCGCAAATTCATTTTAATAACTGTTTATTTTTGCAGGTATTAATTATGTATTTTCTAGAGTTCTCATATTTTTCTATTAGCCCCAACCTTTTATCGAGCATTATTTTCTCAAACTACCCATAGTCCCATACCTAGAGGTCTCCATAACGCAAGCGTATTACATCCTAACATTTAGGATGAATACTAACCAGTAGCTACTACCTAGCGTCGAACCTAAGCTCACGATCCAACGTAAACGACGTACAAATCAACCCCACATCGTAAAAACTCGCACTATCTAGTTGCATACCTAGAAAGCGTTACCAACAACTAAGGCCTACATACTAGTCCCATATCGTGAAAGCAAATTAAAAATAAGGTGAGAGCAATAACTATCCCAACAATCTCATCATCCTCGCGGTGTCAATTATTATTACAACTCACAAATCACATATGACATATTTTCATCTTGTCACAATAATTCTTTAAATTAATCGCAAGATTACTATTTATCCCAATTATGTCTATTTAATTAAAACATTAATTGAGACAATTCGTTTTCTCATCAATTTATCGAATTTCTATTCACATGCATATTTTTTAGAGCATACAACAATAAATCTCTATTCTACAAGATGGACAAAATTAACTTGATTTTATATATCTAAATCAATTTATAACATCCTTACACTTTATTCTACATGCGAATGTCATAATTTCTAACGGATTCCCAACCTCTAACCTAAGCATGTAAGGGATTTGAGTCTTAGACCGTATTAGAGATTTGAATAAAAACAGTACCAAATTTAGTTTTAGACTCCCTAATTGGTTTTTCTAATTTATTTTAAGCAAATAATATTTATTAGTGTGTTTAGGCAATAATTAAAATACATAATACAAAGGGGGAATAATAGAAGTCTTCATGACTGTAAAATTCGTTTGAAGAATCGGATTGGATGGCTGCGTTTCTATCGAGAAAATAATGAAAATACATTCTTGAACGATCTTGAAAAATCCCGATTAACTCTCTGAATCTTAGGTTAAAATTTGTGTTCAATGGGGTTTTAGTTTTGTAGATGAGAGAAAATGAATTTATGGGAGGCTATTTATTTTTGAGGAGGCTAAAATGTGTTGTAAAAGTCCTAAGCCCCTCACTTTATGTTTATATACCATAAAGAATTTGTGTTCTAATCAAACACAAACACTCAAAAATACATTACGGATGATCAAACCGTTGGAATTGGCTAATATGTTAATATAATGTAGCTGCGAGACGAATCTACTATAAAAAATTCAGCTCAATCGGATGGTCGAATTTTTTTCCTCCTTAGGCCAGATCCTCCCCTGATTTTTATATAAAGAGTTACAATTTCCAAATTTTAATCCCTATTTAAATTCCACTTAAAACCTTTTTGTATATATACAAATCAACATTTTCTCATATAAAAAATTAAATAGATTCCAAAAAAATATTTTTCCAAATTTTTTAAATTCCTTATATATTTAATGTTTAAAAAACATAGGGTGTTACATACTCTTCCCTACTAGCACAGTTATTTTGTCCTCGAAATTCGACTAAACATAAATGCGCAAAAATAAATTGAGGCTCACATTTATCTATCCATAGCATACCATAATTGAGTGCCCATACACTCAATCCTACACGCACCTTCCCCGCGAATAAAATAAAATATATACATATCTTAACTATATATGTGTAGAAAATTAATTAGGTACATTATTATCCCACTAGCTATGCCTTGGCTCCTACTGAGCATGTCCTGCCTGAGGCTCCCAAGTCGAAAGTAAAAAAAATACCTACCTGCTACTTGTACCATTGGCGCTCCCTGTGTACCTAGTGTTGTCGGTGTTAGAGGCCCTTGGAATTGTGCTCCTTAGCCCTACTGGCCCTGTGTGCCTTGAACCTGCTGGTCCTGCACCTTCAGACACCTAAAAGATCGGTGCCCTACTTCTCCACAACTGAAACATATACCCTAAAATGCCCATATTGCCTATTTGGCGCTCGCTCACCCGGCTGTCCTTACCCTTGTTCCTGAGGGCCCTACGGGATACCATTGCATTACTAAAAGTCCAGATTCTCCTGTCCTACTTGTGATCTCTTTGACAGTTGGTCATTACGACCCTTGTTCTCCCCTCCTGACCATTTGACTCTTGTCTCTTTCCCAACTTATTTTGGTAGTTCTCTTTTTCTTGCCACTATAATAGTCCGACATCCACCATATGGGTGTAAATAGTGTACGTCAGATGTCCCATCACCATCTTATTAATAGATCATGACAAACCTTTGATGAAACATTCCATTTTCTTTACCTCAGTATCGACCTCCTCCGATACACACATCGACGGGTTGGTGAACTCCTGCTCACACTCAAGAACTAATTTCAAGCCTTGGTCTAAGTCCAAAACCTCTCTCTTCTTCGCGCTCCTAATCGAATATGGGAAATATTTGTTATTAAACTTTACCAAAAAGAATCCATAGTTCAGGTGATCCCTATCCTCAGATGTGGTGACACTCTCCTACCATTGTAACACATCTCCAGTCAACTTGAACGTAGCCAACATTTGCTTTTGCACATCCGTACATTCTACCATCCTCAAGTGCCTTTCCATATCTCCCATTGGTGAGCAACCGTTGGGTCAGATTCCCCTATGAAGGTGGGAGGGTTTCCCTTATGAAAACTGGGTCTCACTCTGTCCCAATCTAAAGCGGGTGTACCCTGCCGCTGTGCCTCGAGAGTCACCCACCTCTGTCTCACAATACCATTACCAGTCGATGTGGCCTCACGAACTATAGCATCTAACTCCTCGGCACCCAAAACAAACTAGCCCTGCCTTTCCATAGCTGTGAAACCATAAATAAAACCTTTTCTCTTATATCCACATCTCCTAGTGTTCCCCAAATGAAAAAACAGGAACAAACAACAATCAGACTCAGAATAACTAAGAGTACAAATCATCAAAAGGAATCAAATATAAGCAATTGGAAGATAAAACGAACTCACAACCTACGAGACGTAAGATAATGTTTTGATACCATCTGTGACACCCCACACATTCTAGCAAGCGGGGTAGTCAGCCACTGCCGCCAAACTATGTGGGGCATCACTAAATAAGTCATCAATTTCAGCATGCGACAGATATATGAGACATTTAAAAACATTCACGAGATAATAATTAAATTTATCCAACAAATATAACTGTTCATGCAATATTAAAAATCCATCACCATGCTATATCTAAAATAAATCCAACTCCAAATAAATATAAATTCAATTGAAATCATCCAACTAAAAATATCTGACTAAAAAACCCTAAACACCAGTGGAACCGATTGACCCACCAAATCCACAAATGAAAGTCTCATAATAAAAGTGACGAAATTGAAAGTAAATCTAAACTACTAAAGTAAGTAAAATAAATATCCAACTGCACTCTAAAAAATATCTCCAATCATTCCTGTGAAGATTCTCCAGCATTATACCTGAAATGTTAGTCAACGCAATGAGTCAGAACCCACCGCATGAATGTTATCTACTCCTCCTAATTAGGGTCCATGAACACAAATAATAGAATTATACGTGAGAAACATCACAATACAGTATTTTAAATTAAATTTGATATATATAAACATGCGACTAAAATTGAACTTCCAGTATCGATCCATATAACTAATCAACCCTAAAGTGTAAATCCAATTATTCCATTAGCACTATAATTTAAACGTGAGCTCTTATCCTTACTTAATTTAATTATCCAATTAGTTGTATTTGTGTGACACCATTATGGCCAATTGACCCCTTATCGATCCTACACACACTCTTGGCGCACTTAAAGTTCTACTTATCACACCCATTCCCCTCACTATAGACAGTCAACCCGATTTCTGTTAGCTCTGCACATACTCGTGAGGTTCCATGCACGACACATCACTATATCCAGTCGACTCGTATTCTATTATCTCCGCACATATTCTTGACACCAATACACATCCACGTCGCTATAGCCAGTCAGCTCGTATTCTGTCAGCCTTGTGCATACTTGCGCCACAAATTCATTTTAATACCCATTTATTTTTTTAGGAATTAATTCTTAATTTTCTCGAGTTCTCATTATTTTCTATTATCCCCACCCTTTTATCGAGCATAATTTTCTCAAACTACCCCTAGTTCCATACCTAGAGGTCCCCACAATGCAAGCGTATCCTATCCCAACATTTAGGATGAATAGCTACCTTAAGATACTAACTAGCCTCGTATCTAGGATCACGATCAAATGGAAACGATGTAAAAGTCAGCCCCACCCCGGAACCATCCATCTGTAAAAAACCTCACTATCTAGTCTCATACCTAGAAAGCGTTACCAACAACTAAGGCCTACCTACTTGTCCCATACCTAGCAAGAAACTTAAAAATAAGGTCAGAGCAATAACTACCCTAACAATCCCGTAGTCCCCGTGGTGTCAATTATTATTGCAATTCACAAATCACATATGGCATATTTTCAACTTATCACAATAATTCTTTAAATTAATCACAAGATTACTATTTATCCCTATTATATCCATTTAATTATAACATTATTTAAGACAATTCGTTTTCTCATCAATTTATCAGATTTCTATTCACATGCATATTTTTGGGAGCATACAATGATAATTCTCTATTCTAAAAGATGGAAAAAATTAACGTTATTTTATATATCGAAGTCAATTTATAACATCCCTACACTTTATTCTACATGCGAATGTCTAACTTATTAAATCGTATTAGAGATTTGAATAAAAATAGTTCCAAATTTAGTTTCACTTTCCCTAATTAGTCTTTCTAATTTATTTTAAGAAAATAATAATTATTAGTGTTTTGGAAACATTTAAAATGCATAATACCAAAGGAGAATAATAGAAGTATTCATTCCTATAAAAATTGATTGGAGAATCTGATTGGATGGTTGCATTCCTCTCGAGAAAAAAATAAAAATGTATTCTTAAATGATCTTGAGAAAACCCGGATTAGCTTTCCGAATCTTGGGTTAAAATTTGTGTTCAATGGGGTTTAGGTTTTATTGATGAGAGATAATGAATTTGTGGGAGGCTATTGATTTTAGGAAGGCTAAAATATATTTTAAAAATCCTAAACCCGTCACTTTATATTTATATACCCAAAACAATTTGAGCTATAATTAAACACAAAAACTTAAAAATACATTACGGATGATTGGACTGTTGGAATTGACTAAAATTTTGATATGTTATAGCTAACTGCGAGACGAAGCTACTGTAAAAAATTTAACTCGATCAGACTGTCGAATTTTTTTCCTCATTAGGCCAGATCCTCCTCTGATTTTTATATAAAAAGTTACGATTTCCAAATTTCAATCCCAATTTAAATTCCATTCAAAACCTTTTTTTTATATATGAAAACCAACATTTTTACATACCTAAAATTAAATAGATTCCCCTAATTTTTTTTTGAAAGTTTTAAATTCCTAACAGATTTTATGTTTCAAACACACGGGGTGTTATAATAAGAACAATAAGTGTTCTACTAGAGAACAATATCAGAGGAATGACTGCATGATTATTTTGAATAAAATTAAAATGCTTTTGAATGTCATGTGCCAGATATTTTCTACAATTTTTTTTTGGCTTAAAGGCTCCATCACTACACTTCTCTAGAATATTCTTCAATTGCCCAGTATTATCATATTATCTAGTATTGTCTAGTATTTCATGGAGTAATGTAGATTTTGCTAGAGTAATATAGAGCATACTTATAATGTATAGAATATTCTAGAATAGTAAGAAGGTGGAAACCTTCTGGAAAATTAATCTAATCCACTCATTTATTTTGATCTCCACTTGAGGAGGTCATTTGACTATACCATCCAAGCCAAACATTGTAATCTACTATGAAGTAGTACAAATACTTTCCTTTGTGTTCTTCATGTTCCATTATTCTCCATTCTTCAACAGTTTTGTTATAACTTTTCTAGATTCCAAGGCTACTTAGTTAACTCATCAGTCATTAGAGTTCTAAGTGCCTCACAGAGGAGTAACTAAAGTCTAACCCCCTGACATGAAACACACTAAAATTTTTCCACAACACATCCTCAACCATTACCGGAATATATTAAGAAATATCAATGTTTCCATTCAGGTTTATAGTAAAAAATGTTGGAAACAAAATATCGATGAAGTAAATTTCCAAAAACAGACGGAACCTCAGGGGACCGCCCACAATATTAAGCCTTGCAGAATCAAGAATCAATGTTATTAAGATCTATTGTTGGAACCAGTTTCCATATATTTAATCGATGCTTTGATAATAAAGAGGTTTTAACACTTTCCTTTGTAGAAAGAAATTCCAAAATGTGAAATAGTAGATCATCACGCAGCAATGAAATCCTATCAACCCCATGCGGTTGAAAAAACATTTGTAAAAAAAGTAAGAAATGAATTTTTTTCATTATATGTGAAATGAATATGATATATCTGTATTATACTTATAATACGATAGTATTAGAAATATAATGATCATTTAATACTTTGAATGGAGAAAATAATAGAAGTTCATAAGTAACTAGTTGTAAACCTGCTCGATGAACGGGCGAGATGTAATGTGTAGAACATAAGTAATAAAAAAAATATGGATAAAAAATTACCCAGTTATCGTTTCTCTTGAAGAGGCAACGTTGGCTATTTATTATTCGTATAGAGGTAGAGGAAGAGGGAGACGTGAGGAGGGATTTGTATTATAGTACAATGCCTTTAGACTCGGGAGAGAGAGAGAGAGATAAAGACATGAGGAGGGATTTGTCTCATATATAATCAATCGGTATAGAGGTTTTTTTTGTTTTGGTGTGAAAGGCTCCATTAATGTGGGTTTTGTATTAAAAGAGACTGAAGCAACAGGTGAGAAGAGGGAAAGGAAAAAGACATATGTAATGGGAAAGGGTGAAAAGAGTGTTAATGAAAGGTTTCCACATTAACTCGTAAAGAATATGAGAGGTTTCCATCGTTTCATCTTCAGAAATAAGGGGAAAAAACCTTCTCTCCATGGGGACAACTCTATAACTTGGAAGCATTTAAACTCCGTTGTGCATTTTAGAGTATATATAAGATTGCTCTCCCTTATGCAATTCGTTCCAAATCATACATTTCATCTCCCTTATCCCCTCCAAACATCCGTTTTGAAGTAGCCCTTACATATAACTTATCCCCTCTAAACGTTCCATAGAAGCTACTCCACGTGGAAACCCTGTTCAACTTCATATTTTTTTCTTTTGTTTAAGGAGCATCTAATCTTTTGATGTTTCCATGTCCATCAATTCCCTCCACATAATTTACATGACCTCCCCATACCTTTGGTCATTATCGCCTTACCCCACTTCGCTCTTATATAAATGTAGGCTTTATCATAATTTTACTTTATATTATTCGTATCTCTGCAAATTTGATTCATAAAGATTTGTACATGATTTTATGGTTTTGCTTTTGATGTTATATTGTGCTATTCAATTTTTTTATATTATAATCTCTTTCATATTATGGGTGTTTTGTATGCTTTACCTTTGTAGTTCATCATCTGATTTGGTTTACATTATTTTAAACACCGAGATATAGTTGTTTTGTATGCTTTAGTTTTATGAATAAACATTTTAAGTTAACTGATTGTTAAACCAATAGGGGATTTGTCTTTATTTGATCAGATGAAAGAGATATTTCCTGTTATATCCTAATTTTTCTTATCTTTGTTTTTAATTTTACATAGTAAGTTAACAATGGGGGATTTGTCTTTGTTTGGTCAAATGAAAGAGATATTTCCTCTTATATCCTAATTTTTCTTCTCTTTGTTTTTAATTTTATGATGTTATCTGTTATGTAATAGGTATGAACACATGAATGAGCACTTGGACTTATATAGGTTTACTCTTGACTCGATTTGTGCCTGAGTATTATGTTTGTCCGAATAGACCACTCTTTGTTGTCCCAATATCACAGCTAGAGTAGGTTTATGGTTATAAAAATTGCTTTTAAACCATTAGATTTATAAGTTTAGTTCTTAATCCATAGAGCCTTACACATTAACTCACTGATTTTTCTATTTCTTACAGATCTATATAAGGTAATTTGGAATTTTTTGTGTTTACATTCAAGTTCTTTTATTTTACCTCTCTCTCTCTCTCTCTCTCTCTCTCTCTTGCACACACACACAAAACACAATTGTTTTTTTTTCTTTTCAGTCTTGGATCCTGAGTTTATTTTTTCAAAATATGGAAGTTCTTTTAGGGGAAGGTTTTTGTTCCTCTCAATTTTTTTGGGTGATCGTTCTGTTTGATTTTGATAATTTATGTGTTTGATGAAATTTTTGTAGCTTTAATGATTAATTTCAATTTGTTTTCATATTCTCTCTCGCATATTTATCTCTTTTTTGCAGGGAATATATGCTAAAATCGGAAGATGGAATCCATTATATCTTTGGTTTGTTTTGAAGATCTCTATCACTAGGATTTAGTACAATACTTAAGTTCTAGTGTTTAGAGTAAGGTATTCTCTACGTTAAATTTTAGTTTCTATGATTTGATATGGGCTCTCAAATATGAGTTTTTGATATTGGGTTAATGAAATATTCTATGTTTTATTTTATCTTTATGGTTCACAATTATTCTGTCATTTTTTACAATGAATCGGGGATTCAGATATTTGGAGTATATAGTTACTTGGTAGTATCTTCAAATTCATAATTAAAGTTAATGTGACAACCCGCTCACCAAAATAAGGGGTGGCCAGCCCAATACTCCAATATAACGGAATCATAGATGGAATCATTCTCAGCATCACAATAAAAATATAGAGTATCCAGGATAACCACCCAATATTTTAGAAAACGGGTTGCCAAAAACTTTAATTTGAAAGTAAATTGTTGAAAACAAACAACCCAATTCCTGAAAGATAAGGGAAACCGCAAGACATATATAAATAGTACAACAAGAATACAATAAAAAAAGACCAAATATGTTACCGGTCACCAATTAGTTACACCAATAATACACAAGTTCAATAAGTTACATATTACATTTCATTAAGCATTAACAAAAGTTTGGGTCCCTCGCCCGAATAAAAGACTTGATCTTAACTAGAATGAAAAATGAAAACGTATATACCAATTGTGTCCCGTAATACCCGCAATGCATCACGGCTCGTCAAGGACATCGGAATAGAAATTCAAATCAGGCATCCTTGCGGAGGAGAACCTGAGCAGAGACAAGATACATATGCAACAAGAAGTGTAAACGGGTCAGGGACCAGTTCTATATGATTACCAGATGAATAAAGAGTATGACAGCTATGAATATCATTATGCTAGAAAAGACAAAAGGAAGCAAATCTATCTACACAGATCTACCGCATAAGCTAACGAAATAAAGAAAAGCATAAGTTTTAAATTTTACAAAGAAAGAGGAAAAGAAAGATTTACATAATTAAAACTTCTATCATATACCCTGATTCATGTCATAGTTTATTCCTCAACAGGAAAATAAATCTATAACTATAAGCTCTTTATGGCTTTTATCTCAATTTTAAGCTCTTTGTGGCTCTTATTTTAATTACATGCCCATCCTGGCATTACCATTCCTTAACAGGAATATAATCAACATTATATGCTCTTTATGGAATTTATCATACATCAAGTCCCACTTGATTTAGAATAGTTATATTCTTATGCATACAACGATTCTAAGACCGCCCCTCCGATTTTTCCCACTGGGCGCGCCCCTAAATGACCATCATCTTCCAGGGCCTATCTATACAAGACAACCTGGGCTCATAACGCAAACGTCGGGAAGCGGCCATATGCCTGTGGGAGAGTCAAGACCACACCCGGAATCTCCTCACCAGCGCAAAAAATATAACATAATCGCTCATATGGCCTATGGACTATATCCACACTGCATTCACTAGCCAGGGGGCATCACCAAGCGCCCGAACTTCCCTTATGATGTCATTTAGAGAGGTGTGTATCAACCATTTTATTTACCATTTTAAAAATCAAGGAAATTATCATTACCGAGTTCATGATTAAGTAAGTTATCATTTACTAAAATCAATACCATTTCCACGTACATGTTTCATTTTTATTCGAAACCTTATCCATTTACTTTATTTGTAAATGATATAACTTATTATCCGGAGCCATACGTATCTCATAACGGTATTACAACCTCAATGAATAAATGAAATATCAATCTATTCTCCCAAGATTTACTTGCGAAGTTATTATAAACCATCAAGACGAATCATAACTCTATTGAGCTTCTAAGGTCTCTCAAACATAATTCTACATCTCCTAGTCTTATATTAGTCAACTAAAAGAAAAGAATGCCCTAACATTAATTGGCATAACCCCGGAAAAGTTCCCTCCTATCCTATTTCTAAAGTAGGGTGGATAGCTAATTCCTCTAGGACTCTAAAACTCTAAATTTACTTCATTTAAGAAGGGTCCTAGTCCCTATTGAAGAAAATAAATCTAGAAAACAAAATAAGATTTTAAAGGTGAAAAACAGGGGACCGGTCCCAAGACCGCGGTCGACCGCGTCTCAAAGTTTTTCCTACGGAGAAAAGCAGAATACTTAAAATAGAGGGGCCGGTCGACCAGTAAAGGAATCGCGGTCGACCGTGCTCAAAATTTATGCCTTTGTAGGAAAACAGTAAGCCCTCCCACGAAGACTCGGTCGACCGGTCAGGGGATCGCGGTCGATCAGTCATAGCAGACCTAGGGTTCTTCCTTCTTCCAAAAGCTAAACCCAAATCTCAATTTCTTTCATTTTGAACACAACCCACAACTTTTATCTACCCAAAGATTATCCTACATGATTTATAACCATTAATACTCATCATTATCATCAAAAACTAATATTAGGGTTTAAATCCCATAAATTCCATTTGTGATCCATAAATGCAAATACACAACTATCATACAAATTATTCAACTTATATCACATATTAGAAAGTAGAAAACTTTCCTTAGGGTTGTAAATTCAGATTTCATGGTGGTAGAAGCAATCTCCCATCTTCAATCATCATTTCTCTCTTCTTTCTCCACTTTTCTCTTCCTCTTTCTTTCTCTCTATGTTCAAGACATAAAATGGGGAAAAATAAGGGATTTTAGAAGACTAAAATCGTGGCTTAGGTTAAAACTCCCAACTTAAATGGTTAATACCACATTAAAATGACTCCCGAATACGCATTTAAGTTAAAACCAGTCAAAAGTGCCCAGAACCCAAAAATACAATATGGCACTTATTTTGACTGTCTCGCACCATCCGAGACTAACTACACCCTCTAAACTGGCGTACGAAAATTTTATAAATTATTTTGAGTACCAATATCATATAAATCAAAATGTCAGTTTAAATACCTGACACTACAAACATGCAACCTGATGATATTTACTTTCACCTACAGTAAATATGAATCAAGCTAGTAAATATTAACTTCAAATTCATTAAATTAATATTTACCCCAATCCCCACATTTTATATAATTACCTTATGCGGTAAAAAATAGTATAAAATGAGCCTCCCACAATCGAGGGTTGTTACATACTCCCCCCCTTAAGGGGGAATTTTGCCCCCAAAATTCGGGCATACCCAACTCTCATAAAGGGTATACTATTCTAAACTATGATTCTATCAACCTAAGCAAACCCCTGGTTATCGTAACGTCCCAAATGGACCCGGACTAAGATCGACCTTATCGATCTCAGTCTACATCATTTGTGCTCTAGTATAACACAAAGCGTTCCTTACTAACTATCGATTCTAGCTTCCTACTGCGGAAGATGATGTCCACATCACTCTGCATAAATTGCCCAACCTCCAGAATCATGTTACATCTCCCCCTCGGGGCACTCATACCGACTCTAAGTGGCTTAATTCCAACACTACTCAACTTCTCTTCACATTGACGTATCTCATCAAGGTGTATGGCTTAAAAGACAAATCTTTAAAGAAATGTCCCGAGACCACTCCAAGTCCAAGGAACATACTACATGTTGGTTCCTTCCAACGAGTAAGCGAATTACTCAATCGACCCCACTAGGCCACTCACAATCCAATGCCTTAGAAAACGATCCATAAGGCCATTCGAAAGCCTAATGGTTGTACAGGGATTTCCATCCATACGCCCTATGGCTCCGTCAGTCATATATTCTAAGGCGTACATTCAAGATATGCCTTTCGACATTAAGCCGACCTCCTCCATTCATTCATCCGTGTTAGGGGGTAAGGTATACCCCATCCCCATACGGTTCCCATTGCTTCATGGAAATTTTGTACCAAACCTCTGACACGAATGCTAAGTCTCGGTTCACCCTATTTTAATAGGCACCTCCAACGGTTCGACCATTCCTCCATAAAGAGTGGGCCGTACTCATCCACATGAAGTTCGTCCATAATGGCCGGAAATGCAATAGTCTGGTCAAACGATTTACAATTTTCTCGAATAGGATCATGACCAGAACGATGCCGACAATACAATACAAACGTCTATGAATATACCCTTCTTCATTCCACCGATACTCTTCTTCGTACGAGTAGGTGAAATGGTCGATCACTGACTGGAATGCCCTTGCTATAGAGTCTTCCGAGTCATGCTCGTTTCATTTGGCTTTCCAAGCCAACACAAATTTCCCTCACGGTTTTCTTACTCGACGCATCTACTACCCCAAATCGCATTTCCTTAGAGAATGAGAAAATATCCAATCACTAGTCCTTTTGAACTCCGAGCACCAACTCGATTTCTCCCACGACATATTGCCACAACTCGCTGCTAGCGAGAAATACTAGATTTCCTGCCCAGGAAGTATTTCCTTATCTATTTAAGGTGACCACTACCATGATGAAATTTTAATTCAAGCATGGACTAACACTTCCCACAAGTTTAAGCTTGTGAGATGCATAAACAATGGGTCTATGCTCCAGTATCATTATTCCCCGACTTGGCAGAAGCTTCTACATTACAACCACTCTCGAGCTCACTATCATGGGCTCAGGAGTGAGGGTCCACCCGCCCTTTTAACTCCCCGAAAGAGAAGTTTCAACGTAACACTATTTCTAATAAAGGCCTCATCTATTGTGGACAAACCTACCAAACCTCTCGAGACCCCATAAATCTCATTCCTAGGGATCTAATCCCAACCCACGACTTACTCGTGGTCCACTCCTCACCACCTTCCTGAATTAACATCACATACCCTAATAGCCCTAAAGTTATAATGAATTTCTAAGGTCTATCTATAGATATCCTATCTAAGTCGTATATATATGAAATACTAAGTATATCCATAGTGTCCAAGACCTATCTCAACTCCCAACGTTCGCTCGATTTCATGGGTGGGACGTCTCGCCGAGGCGAAATCCAGACAAGGAACCCTCCCGTTACACTACTACCTCACATCGTCGGTCATTAAGATGTGACGGTCTAAAACACATAATCGGGATCAATAAATTTTAACTTGCAATCATTTCAACAAAATTCTACTTCTACGTCTTACAACAGCATTGGTAAAGATTTTAACTGATCAGACATTCACTTTCTGTGAAGTCTCACAAATTTTATCCCATAACATATATACATCTTTTCAAATAGCCTTCTTATCAATGCATAATCCGAAGTCTAAATTCCACTTCGTATCTCAGTCTCCCTCACATCGATTAGAGGAGAGAACTATATACGGTGCTTCTATTGCGCACTTCAATAGCCCTTAATCACTCTACTACATGATACTCGGCTAATCCTTCCAATCCCACACCTAACAACAAAATAAATAAAATAAAAGAGAAAGAAAAGGATAGCGTCTCTCCAATCACAACATCGTTAAGTGTTCATGCGGCGGAGTGTCTCGCCGAAGCGAAATCCAAACAAGGAATCCCTCTGACACATGCCTACTTAACTAGTTGATCATGGAGATAAGCATAACATGCATGAACAGAACAAACAAATA
Organism: Sambucus nigra; assembly: GCA_949130495.1. Lineage (NCBI taxonomy): Eukaryota > Viridiplantae > Streptophyta > Magnoliopsida > Dipsacales > Adoxaceae > Sambucus > Sambucus nigra. The sequence continues at coordinate 159,408,945 of OX422209.1, read as the reverse complement.
ATCAAACACTCACACATGGAAATAAAACGAATAACAAAATCTCCTACCTACCTCGATCCACTTCTATAAAGTCTCAACCTGTATCCAGGAGAGAAATTACAGAACAATTAGTTCCAATTGAGCTAGAAGTAAGATAACCTTACAATTTATTTGCTTGCTATCACCCCAAACCAACCAAAATACCTTTATTCGCGTATAATACAAAAATTAAAAGAAAGGAAAATTGCATCTCTCCACTCCCAACGTCGTTAAGGTTCACGCGTGGAGCGTCCCGCAAAAGCGGAATCCAAACAAGGAACCCCTCCTATGCATTACTACTTAACTCTGTTGGTCGTGGAGATAAGTCATTACAACCACATAAAATGCTACCAAGTAATAGAACACTCATACCACTCATCACATATAACACATACACCCTTAAAATATCATCACTCGTTTCATAACGAGTGAAGAAATCATAAAACTTCCCTACCACGGAAGTCATATAATTACTCTTCTATAATCTCATCAATACTACAACGAGCTCAAACTACACACACGAATCTACAATAGATATAATACTACTAAGTCTTATAATAAGCAATACACCACCCACTAATAAGGGGGAATTCCCATCCACATACTTACCAACCACTCCGCATCCTAGCCATTACTCCGACACTGGTAGACAACAATTTCCCACGCAGTCCCTCTTACTTCCTCAGTAAAAGAGGACACGCTCTCGGCCTCCTCTTCCTCAGTTCAATGAAATATCCCCAGGCGGATGTCCACCAACGGGGTTTCATGAATCTTACTCCATTAGAAGTGTTAACGACACCTATTCTGGAGCCTATCATATCCTGGTGCACGGTCTCCCTAACCGTACAACACCTTATTCCCCATCGGTCTTTAACCGAACATTTTGTGAACCTTCGAGAATCCACCTTCTCCTCAATCCAGTTATCCCAGAGAAACTCGCCATTGCAAGTATCCACCAGGCTTCTCTATGGGCCAAACTTCCGGCACCCACGAATATGGTGACCACATTTTCACCATCCCAACACTACTCCTACGGGTGAAGGATTATCCTCAATCCTACTTCAGGGCACTTCTCCACTTCGATATAACATCGCTTGAAATCTCAAGCTCAGTACCACTTTCTACTTCTCGCGGTACATGGGAAAACTACATCAACTGAAATTAGTAGCCGTAGTAGCAAGACAAGAAAATGCTACAAAAAGGGAGCGACCTCCAAAGCAGTCCTCATCCCCGACTACAATTTACAGTTCTCAAAAGTCCTCCCCAAGACTCCCTTCTCCAATCAACCTATTGTTCTCTCACGAATGCGCAGAAGATTCTATAAATTCTACCTCATGGCAGAAGAACGAAATCTCACAAGAGAAACCAACGATCTTAATCCTAAGGCTTTATGTCAAATCAAGAACAACGCTGAAACTTAAGGCGTCCACACAGATTCCTAAGGACTCTAGAACCTGATGCTCTGATACCATCTGTGACAACCCACTCACCAAAATAAGGGGTGGCCAGCCCAATACTCCAATATAACGGAATCATAGATGGAATCATTCTCAGCATCAAAATAAAAATATAGAGTATCCAGGATAACCACCCAATATTTCAGAAAACGGGTTGCCAAAAACTTTGATTTGAAAGTAAATAAATGAAAACAAACAACCCAATTCCTGAAAGATAAGGGAAACCCCAGGACATATATAAATAGTACAACAAGAATACAATAAAAAAAAAAGACCAAATATGTTACCGGTCACCAATTAGTTACACCAAGAATACACAAGTTCAATAAGTTACATATTACATTTCATTAAGCATTTACAAAAGTTTGGGTCCCTCGCCCGAATAAAAGACTTGATCTTAACTAGAATGCAAAATGAAAACGTATATACCAATTGTGTCCTGTAATACCCGCAATGCATCACGGCTCGTCGAGGACATCGGAATAGGAATTCAAATCAGGCATCCCTGCGGAGGAGAACCTGAGTAGAGACAAGATACATATGCAACAAGAAGTGTAAACGGGTCAGGGCCCGGTTCTATATATTTACCAGATGAATAAAGAGTATGACAGCTATGAATATCATTATGCTAGAAAAGACAAAAGGAAGCAAATCTATCTACATAGATCTACCGCATAAGCTAATGAAATAAAGAAAAGCATAAGTTTTAAATTTTACTACGCAAGAGGAAAAGAAAGATTTACATAATTAAAACTTCTATCATATACCCTGATTCATGTCATAGTTTATTCCTCAATAGGAAAATAAATCTATAACTATAAGCTCTTTATGGCTTTTATCTCAATTTTAAACTCTTTGTGGCTCTTATTTTAATTACATGCCCATCCTGGCATTACCATTCCTTAACAGGAATATAATCAACATTATATGCTCTTTATGGCATTTATCATACATCAAGTCCCACTTGATTTAGAATAGTTATATTCTTATGAATACAACGATTCTAAGACTGCCCCTTCGAGTTTCCCCACTGGGCGCGCCCCTAAATGACCATCATCTTCCAGCGCCTATCTATACAAGACAACCTGGGCTCATAACGCAAATGTTGAGAAGCGGCCATATGCCTGCCGGAGAGTCAAGACCACACCCGGAATCTCCTCACCAGCACAGAAAATATAACATAATCGCTCATATGGCCTATGGACTATATCCACCCTGCATTCACTAGCCAGGGGGCATCACCAAGCGCGCGAACTTCCCTTATGATGTCATTTAGAGAGGTGTGTATCAACCATTTTCTTTACCATTTTAAAAATCAAGTAAATTATCATTTACCGAGTTTATGATTAAGTAAGTTATCATTTACTAAAATCAATACCATTTCCACGTACATGTTTCATTTTTATCCGAAACCTTATCCATTTACTTTATTTGTAAATGATATAACTTATTATCCGGAGCCATACGTATCTCATAACGGTATTACAACCTCAATGAATAAATAAAATGTCAATCTATTCTCCCAAGATTTACTTGTGAAGTTATTATAAACCATCAAGACGGATCATAGCTCTATTGATCTTCTAAGGTCTCTCAAACTTAATACTACATCTCCTAGTCTTATATTAGTCAACTAAAAGAAAAGAATGCCCTAACATTAATTGGCATAACCCCAGAAAAGTTCCCCCCTATCCTATTTCTAAAGTATGGTGGATAGATAATTCCTCTAGGACTCTAAAACTCTAAATTTACTTCATTCAAGAAGGGTCCTAGTCCCTATTGAAGAAAATAAATCTAGGAAACAAAATAAGATTTTAAAGGTGAAAAACAGGGGACCGGTCGACCGGTCCCAAGACCGCGGTCGACCGCGTCTCAAAGTTTTGCCTACGAAGAAAAGAAAAAAAATTAAAATAGAGGGGCCGGTCGACCGGTAAAGGAATCGCGGTCGACCGCGCTCAAAATTTATGCCTTTGTAGGAAAACAGTAAGCCCTCCCATGAAGGCCCGGTCGATCGGTCAGGGGACCGCGGTCGACCGGTCATAGCAAACCTAGGGTTTCTTCCTTCTTCCAAAAGCTAAACCCAAATCTTAATTTCTTTCATTTTGAACACAACCAACAACGTTTATCTACCCAAAGATTATCCTACATGATTTATAACCATTAATACTCACCATTATCATCAAAAACTAATATTAGGGTTTAAATCCCATAAATTCCATTTGTGATCCATAAATGCAAATACACAACTATCATACAAATTATTCAACTTATATCACATATTATCAAGTAGAAAACTTGCCTTAGGGTTGTAAATTCAGATTTCATGGTGGTAGAAGCAATCTCCCATCTTCAATCATCATTTCTCTTTTCTTTCTCCACTTTTCTCTTCCTCTTTCTTTCTCTCTATGTTCAATACATAAAATGGGGAAAAATAAGGGATTTTAGAAGACTAAAATCGTGGTTTAGGTTAAAACTCCCAACTTAAATGGTTAATACAACATTAAAATGACTCCCGAATACGCATTTAAGTTAAAACCAGTCAAAAGTACCCAGAACCCAAAAATACAATATGACACTTATTTTTGCTGTCTCGCACCATCCGAGACTAACTACACCCTTTAAACTGGCGTCCAAAAATTTTATAAATTATTTTGTGTACCAATATCATATAAATCAAAATGTCAGTTTAAATACCTGACACTACAAACATGCAACCTGATGATATTTACTTTCACTTACAGTAAATATGCATCAAGCTAGTAAATATTAACTTCAAATTCATTAAATTAATATTTACCCCAATCCCCACATTTTATGTAATTACCTTATGCGGTAAAAATTAGTATGAAATGAGCCTCCCAGAATCGAGGGTTGTTACAGTTAAGTTGTAGTTTAATAATTCTTCAGTTTGGGTTACTTTCTATTGAAGTAGGGACATGATATAAATAAAATTGTTTCTTTTACATAAAACAAAAGCGGACATTTAAAAATACAACACGAATAATACGATTAATATTTTTAACATGAAATTAAACATGATAATACAAAAAAATAAGAGTAAAAACATGAATGAGATGACACTATTTTATGACTAAGATTCATAAGTTACACATGAGAAAGACATATCTTTTTCTCTTTAACTCAATTTTGGATCATTTTGTTGTATCGTGACTAAAATGGTTACCCTTCTTCTGGGTTCATTAATTTTAAGTGATTGACCGTAAATATTAAGCATACTATTCTACGTAAGTGTTTATTTTAATCGAGTATGATTAATTTAATTCAGTTATAAGTGTTTATTTTATCAAAAGCCTACGCATCGCACCAGTTGCATGCCAGTGATAAAGAAAATCATTAAATGAAAAATAAATGCGCCACGAATGGGATGCATATAATAATAATGACATCAATTATATATGATGAATGCATATAATAATAATAACATCAATAACATATAAAGAATAAAAATTAATTATCTAATCAAATCATCTTCGATTTAAAAAACATTCAATGCTAAATAGAAAATGAAACGACGAATAATTACACTTAACTAAACTGCTCAACAAAATCATAAAAATATGAATGCCGATAAAAAACATACAAGAAAAAAATCATTATCACTGATTAAGGAAAAACAACAACATGCTAATTGGATTACTTTTTTTTTGGAATAGGGAATAACATTAAAACAAAGAAATAGTGGATTCTTTGAATATTGAGCCATAATATGTGCATGCCAGTTTCTATTCCTTTTCACAAAGGAAAAATGGATATTAAACCCCATATTGATTTTGCCTTATGCAAGTTAAAATGTGTAAAAACAAATGAGGCATCATTAAGGAAAAGAAAAAAAAGAAACAAAAAACGAAACACAACGACTCATGATCACCGGTAAAAATAAATTACAAGTGACCTATTAAGATACACTGTATTACAAACATCTGTATGATTATCATTAGTCATTTTCAGCGATCGTTATAATGCCTGTCTAAATATAAATTAATAAAAAAAGAATACAAAAAAACGTACATAATCAAGATTTCAAATAGAGCACAAAAATAGATGTTGAGCTAAAACGAGCTAAACATTCTCTCGATCAATTCCTTTTACTTTCTTTCTCTAAACGTATTTTCTCTTTCTCTTCTCTATCACGGTTACTGAAGTAGTGAGAATGGATCAAAACTTAGTTATTTATAGAAGGTGCGTAGATGAATGGACGGTCTAGATAGTAATGGTTTTTTTAATAATTGTTCTAATTACTAACTATTTTGGTAAACTAACTAAATGACCCATTATATTTGTAAAATATTTTTATTGAGCTCCCAATGTTTATTACTTGTTTATTAATGCCTTCCATAAACAATACCATTAAAGTTAAAGAATTTTTCCTAATTTACCTTGTTGATGTAAAAAACTAGATCGTTCTAATTTTTTTAATCACAGATAAATAAATAAGACAGAGATTTTTAAAGTGGTTCGGCTAGGAATAAAGCCCACGTCCACTATTATGTTATTGCTGAATGTTTGTGGAATTCTTGATTACAAGTTCTCTCAAGAAATTCTGGTCCCCTTTGAATGAGGATGATACAAGGTATTTATAGCCTTGAGGCTGTACATGAAAGGTTCGATACATTAAATGACATACATATGAAAGGGTAATACATTTAATGCAGAGTGCGTGCCAAGAATATAAGCATTCAATGAATATCTGAGCTGTTGATTATCTGGCAATTAATGATACGACCGAGATGCAGCTCGGACCGCCATAGCTGTTCGCTGATCAGGAGTTCCTCGGAACATTAGAGTACCTCGGTGCGTTAGAGTTCCTCGATGCGATAGAGATCCTCGGTGTGATAGAGTTCCTCAGTGTGATAGAGTTCCTCGGTGTATTCTCGTTGCTCGGAAAGAAGCATGGTTGGTCAGGAAATGATCTTCCTCGCTGCTATTGTGCCACGTAGATTGACACGTGTCTTCATCTTATTCGTCCACATCAGCATATTAATTTTGGTATCAACAGAAGCCCCCAATGTTTCATATTTTGAATTTTGAGGAGTATGGAACATTCTTTCTCGGTATATGGCAATATTAAATGTCCTTCCCGGGTTTCAGGAACATTGTATTCAAATTTCCTTCTTATTTCGCAGTTTCCGCCCTTTTTATAAGCGCTTCGATCTTCGTGCAAATTTTGTCCTCTTAGCCGCCGGAAGTTTAGTAGTTTCTTTTTGGTAATCATTTCTTTCGCCGCTTCCCAATGCAAAGTATTTAAACTTCTTTGGTAACCATACCGTCGTCTACGTTTTCCATTTTCTGCATTCAAGCTTTCTATTCTCTTCTTCTCTTGTACGTTCATCCTTGTTTCCGTTCGTTGTCAACACCCCTCCTTTCTTTCTGTAAGATCTTCTTTCTTTCTTCTATATTTCTTTATTTCAATATGGTTTATATTGTGGAGTCTATTGAGAAATTCCGTTCTGATTTTTCCATTCCTTCGTGGGTAATTCTAGAGGTTCTTTCTGAGCCTTTAGATTACTTTCGATTGGCTGAGGGACATTGGTTCCCCAGTCTTTTTGTTGCTGAATGCGGTTTTTCCTTTCCACCAAACCCATTATGTCTTGAGTTTTGTCAATATTTTGATCTTGTTCCTGCAAAAATAGCCCCCAATTCATGGAGAATAATTAACGGGGTGCACAAATTAAATCTAACTCATGGGACTCGTATTGGGATCCCTGAAATTATGTTTTGTTATAAATGGGCTGTTCTAGATAATATTTATTATTTAAAAACTAGGTATTTGAATAGGGCTCTTGTAGTTAATCTCCCTGACTCAAATAGGGATTATTTTGAGCATGGGTTGGTCATAAAAAATTGGCAACATGCGCCTTTATCTGGGAATGAAGTATACAACGGTCCCAGATGCCCCCCATACGGCAATGTGATAGGTTTATTTTTCATTTTATTTTACTTATGAAATTATGCTTTCATCATGTTTGACAAAATGTATGACTGATATTCCATTATGTATTTATTTGCAGTTGATAGCAAAAGAAAAACTCCAAAAGAGTCAGGAGTGAATATCAAGCATTTGAAACTTATCTGGAATTTGCATAAGACCATTGCTGACGAGCATATTAGATCTGCTTCATATTTACTACAGTATAAGAGTTACACAACCTCTTATACTGCTCGCCCTGTTGAACCAGCTTCAACACCAGAAAGTTCATCTTCAGATTCTCATATCCCCCTATCTCAGAGAATGGGCAAGAAAAGAGCTCCTCCTGCTCTATTTGGTGAAATTTCTTCTGCTGTTGGAGCCCAGAAAGGCAAAATTGATGTCCCAGAAGGGACTAAAAAAGTAGATGCTGGATCCTCCAAGGCTGCCGAGAAGCCCCCAGTGGCCCCGAGCAAGAAAAATGCTCCTGCCGATGTAATTACAATCTCTCCGACCAAGACTTCTTCCTTGGTTGATGTTGCCGACCGTCCTTTGAAGAGATTGAGGAAATCATCCTCAGTTAATCTTGCTGGAATTGCATCTTCTCTACCCGCTGGTGGTAGTAGTGTTTCAAACATCATTCTTCCGAGTTCTTCCAAGAGCTCAGTTATACCCGAGGTTCTCGGGGTTGATGAAAAAATTCCTAGGGATACACTGACATCCCTAGCTGCTCGTCATCTTTCTTCAGTAAATTTCTCACTCCTTTGGTCTTTCTTTCTTTTTCTTGAATTCTTGTATTTGTGTTGACTTTATTATTTTTCTTATCTTTCAGCTGGTGAACTGCTTCAATACCATCGTGAAGAAAGATCAAGTTATTAAAGCTTCCAGTTCCTCGTCCGATGTTGACGATGCTTTGTTGGGTTTAGCCCAATCTGTGAAGGAATCTCATCAACAGTACATCGAGGAGAAAACTGTTTGGGAGAAAAAGTTGGTTATGGCTGAGGCTGATAAGATGAGGATGGCTGAGACCTCCAAGAATTTGGAGGAGAAAATTAAGGGTTTGGAGGTTAAACATCAGGAATCTGATGATAAGTTGAAGAAGGCAGAAGAAGAATTATCTACTCTGCGAGATATCAAGGTTAAGAAAGAGGAATTGGAGGTGAAGCTCTCCTCGGAGAAGTCGAGGAGAAAAGTTGCAATCAAGAAACATTTCAGTGTTGGTTAGGAGAAAGGATGGGAGAGAGGGATAGCTGCAATGACATCCCAAGTCCAATATGGGGAGTTAAAATACTTCCATGATGGCTGGGTGGCTGCTCTGCAAGAGCTAAAGGTCCAAAACGATTCTGAACTATTCCAACGGCATCTCCCTGGTCCTCCTCCACCAATTGTGGAAGAAGAAGAAGATGAGCCTGCCTCAGATGAGTCTTCTATGGCTATGGGCGATCAAGTTTCTGCCTCTCAACCCTCTCCCACCGAGGACGTTTCTTCCATGCTTCCTCCTCCCGAGAAGATTCCTACCGATCAAGCTGTTGTTACCTTCGAGCAACCGAGCTCCTCGTCCCAGCCTCCCGAGAAAGTCTTGGGAGATAAGGAAAAGGTGTGAAGTTGTTCGGTAGCATTTCTGTATTTCCTTGTAATCGAACAATGTAACTTTTTGATGATCTAATAAAACATATCTTTGCTCATCTCTGTTGTTGATAACTTGTTTTTGTTGATTGTTGTCTTTTTCTCGTCCTTAGTTTGTTGCTAGAAATTTAATTGATCTCTTCACATGATACCGAGCTGATGCAGCAATGTCATCAATACTATAAGGCTGGTCATACAGACCTTAGTACATCGGAAATTGCTGATATCCTTGGTCATGATGCTTCAGAGCAGGCTATTGAGGCTTATCGGTACTTGAAAGATTTACTCGACCGAGCTGTGGCCAACAATGTCGCTTATTATGACCTGATTGAAGAACTGCATTGTTCCTTAGAGGATCTCCAAGGTCAGCACAATGAATCAATGGCTTTGTTACACAAAGATTATGAAAATAGATACCAACAACTTTCTTCTGAAACAGGCCATAAGAAGATCATCGCTGCATATGATATTAGGGAAAGGACCCTAAAAGGTGAAGTTGAAGCCTGCAGACAAATTGCCGAGATCCTGGAACAAGAAAACAATAATTTGCAGAAAAAATTGGCTCAATATGAATCTGCTGCTTCATCTTCTACTGCATTAATACCAGTTACTGATGAAGGCTTCTCGTTCTTAGAGGTCGAAAATGCCAAACTAAGGCAAGAGCTGGAGGACTTAAGAAGATCTGCCATTTCTGGAACTGCTCGGGGACAAGGAAGAGGTTCTCGGGGGCGAGGAAGAATCCTCAGCCAAAATGTTGAAGAGGCTCGCACTCAGTCTACTCTGGAAACTCAAGCATTCCAGTTGAAAGTAAAAGACCGTGCTCTGACTGAAATGTCCAACAAAAATCTGTCTCTGGAAGATCAGCTGGCATCGACGAAATCTGCCTTGCATAACAAGGATCTTTTTGCCAAAAGCCTTCATGAACAATTGGATAGATTAACCTTCCAATTCCATAAACAGCCAAGGGAATTCTGGATGGCAGGATACAATGAAGCCCTTGTTCACCTGGATGCTCGTATTGAACATGCTAACAATGAAGGTTACAAGCAAGGATGGTTAAATGCATTGGGTGTGTTAAAGTTGGAGCAAGGGCATTTTTTATGGGACTATCATGCTCCATCATTATTAGACCTGCCTGTACCACCTTTCAAATTGGATATGGCATGGATCCCAGCTCGTTCCATTCCTCGCAGCCTAATTTCAAAATACCTTGGTGATTATAGCCTTCACTCCCAAGTTGAATTATCTCATCCTGAGCATCTTTTGGATACACCTTCTGTTATGAACGTCAGAATGCTCAGAGATGTTAATTTCATCAATTCTCCCATTTGCCTAGAAGACCCTCCTGCCGGCGAGGAACCTGTTTCTAAAGCACAGGGCAAAAAATCAATAGAATAGTAATATCCATGTAACAATTTAGTACCTTCTTGTAACTTGTAATTTATTCTAGATTAATGAAAAGATTTTCATTTTCTGTTTGCCAATTTTGTTAGTCTTGTGTTTATCAAACACCTTTATATTTGTACATATGTATCTATGTATCTGTTAAAAAGATAACAATATTATTGTTCAATAAGCAACTTAATAAAAAGTTACAAGTATTAGTAATGTTTCTCGATCACTTAATAATAAAGTAATGAGTAAAAATGTTCAAACTGTTTCCAACCAACCAAGGTGGGTGAATAATGTTTGTCGACCAATTACAGCTGATGGGTTTTTTATCCTCGACCAGCTATACTTGGTTTAATTATAAAATTGCGTCCGACCAACTAAGATCAATAATTTGTCCTCGCCGACCAACTACAGTTATTGGGTTTTTATCCCCGACCAACTATACTTGGTGTATTTTTTGAACATTTTGTTCTTCAAAGAACTCATTGTAATAATATTACCTCCCGACCAAAATAAGTTGTAATATGAGAGTATATTTTTATCTTACCAACCGTAGTTGATCATGCTGGTGTACAGTTTCTGGCTCCTTAAAGCTTTTAGCTCCTTAGAGCATTTTTTGGCTCCTTAGAGCATGTCCTCCTAACCAAAGGAGGTTGGCTACTTATTGCACTTTTGCTCCTTAGAGCATGTCCTCCTAACCAAAGGAGGCTGGCTACTTATAGCACTTTTGCTCCGTAGAGCTGTCCTCCTAACCAAAGGAGGTTGGCTACTTATAGCACTTTTGCTCCGTAGAGCTGAGGTTGGCTACTTATAGCACTTTTGCTCCGTAGAGCTGTGGTTGGCTACTTATAGCACGTTTGCTCCGTAGAGCTGTGGTTGGCTACTTATAGCACTTTTGCTCCGTAGAGTAGAGCTGTGGTTGGCTACTTATAACACTTTTGCTCCGTAGAGCTGTCCTCCTAACCAAAGGAGTTTGGCTCCTTAGAGCACTTTTGTTGTGTAGTGTATTACACTAGTATTCCCCGAAAAATTTTCAACCAGAAAGAAAATGGCGAAACATCCTCGTTTTATTCATAATGAAAGAAATGCTTTACATTTGACATCATTGATAATACTTGCGCAGGTGTTCAGCATTCCATGCGTTCTTAAATTCCTCTCCTTCTAGAGTTGCTATTCTGTAAGTTCCTGGTCGAACAACCTCTGTAACTCGGTAAGGTCCATGCCAGTTTGCTTCCAGTTTATTCTGCTTCTGAATGACCTTCTTTAGCACATAATCCCCCTCTTTTAGATCACATTTCTTTACCCTTTTGTTGTAAAACAGAGCTGTTCGTTGTTGATAAGCAACATTCCTAATGGCTGCCTCTTCTCTGACTTCCTCGAGCATATCCAAATCCATCCTTCTCATCAGATCACTGATCGGAGAATTGAAATTTAACACCCTGTGTGTTGGTAGGCCCAACTCGGCAGGTATCACAGCCTCACTTCCAAATGCTAGCATATATGGTGATTCTCCTGTTGCTGCTCGGGGAGTTGTTCGGTAAGCCCACAAAACTGACTGTAGCTCATTAATCCAATTTGCTTTAGCCTCACTTAACCTCTTCTTCAATCCATTTAGTAATGTTCTGTTCGTCACTTCAGTCTGTCCATTGCTTTGAGGATGGCCTGGTGCTGAATGAAACTTCAAGACGTTTGACTGATGACAATAGGCAGCAAATTCTTCATTATCAAATTGCGTTCCATGGTCTGTGATGAAAGCATGGGGGAGACCATATCGACAAATGATATTCTTCCATATGAACTGATACACCTTCTCATACGTCATATCAATTAGTGGTTCAGTTTCCACCCACTTAGTAAAATAGTCTACTGCCACGACGAGATACTTGAACCTTCCTCGGGTCGTTGGCAGTGGTCCAACCAGATCAATTCCCCACATGGCAAATGGCCAAGGTGATGTTATTGGTGTCAACAATGCCTGTGGAGTTCTTCGGATGGAGGAAAAACGTTGGCATTTGTCACACTTCTTAGCATAGGTTATACAATCAGCCCTCATCGTCGGCCAATAGTATCCCTGTGTCATGACCCTTTGCAAAAGTGTCCGACCTGCTACATGAGCTCCACAAGATCCTTCATGAATTTCTTCAATCAATTCTTTGACTTCTGATGGATGCACACATCTCTGCAAACCTGCCATAATTCCTCGTCTGTACAACACACCATTAGTTAACACATACCGAGCAACTTTATACTTCAATTTCTTGGCAACTAGTTTGTCCTCCGGCAATTCTCCTTCTTCAATGTATGCTCTGATAGGATCCATCCAAGACGGTCCTAAATCAAGGGTAATAATCTTCACCGTCAGATCTTCTTCTATGCTCCGACTTTCTAATACTTCAATTGGTATTGTTCTTCGCAGCTCGGTGCGCGTAGCTGACGCTAGTCGGGCCAATGCGTCTGCTCTAGCATTCTCCATTCTCGGTATCCTTACCAATTGAATAGCATCAAATTCTGTTAATAACTCCATCACTTTTGCATGGTACTTCACCATTAACTCTCCCTTCACTGCATATATTCCCATCATCTGATTCACAATTAATTGAGAATCACTGAAAATAATTACTTGTCGTGCCTCCATAACTTTCGCCAAATGAAAACCTGCTATCATAGCCTCATATTCAGCCTCATTATTGGAAGCTTTGAATTGGAATCTCAAGGCATACTCCATGTCAATATCGTCTAGAGAGTTTAAAACAATCCCTGCTCCACAACCAGCCGTGCAAGATGATCCATCTACATATAATCTCCATGTATGTAACTCGTCTTCAAATTTCTTATCTGTTAGAGTTCCTCGGTGAAATATCATCTGCTTTCTTTCATCATCCCCGGGTATCTTTCGTTCCTTGTTGGTCGTTTGTTCGCGCCCTTCTACCAACCGGAGTTGGTCGGGGTTTGAATATGATGATTTTTCTACATCCACAAGTCCTTTTACCAACCTTGGTTGGTCTGGATCTGTGTCTGTTGATCCTGTATCGTCCACAGGTAGGTCAGCAAGCACCTTTTGCTCCTCGGGGGTATCAGGGTATATGAATTCTGCTATAAAATCTGCCACGGCTTGCCCCTTCAACGATGATCTGGGTTCATACACAATATCATATTCACCGAGCTCTATTGCCCAGTACATCAATCTTCCTGATTTTTCTGGCTTGTGAAGGGGTTGTCTTAACGGCATGTCGGTATACACAATGATGGTATGGGCCTGGAAGTATGGCCTCATTCTTCTACTTGCTTCAATTAATGCCAGTGCCAATTTTTCCAGCTTTGGGTATCTGATTTCCGCACCTCGGAAGGCCTTGCTTGTGTAATAAATTGGCTTCTGGATTCCATTCTCCAATCTGATCAATGCCGAGCTAACTGCATTTTCTGATACTGCCAAATACAAGTACAGCGTCTCTCCAGTTATTGGCCTAGACAATAATGGTGGGGCTCCCAAATACTTCTTCAAATCTTGAAAGGCTTTCTCACATTCATCAGTCCACTCAAAACTTTTTCGCAGTGTTTTGAAGAATGGGAGGCATTTATCAGTTGCTCGGGATACAAATCTGTTGAGTGCTGTAACCCGTCCGGTAAGACTCTGCACTTCTTTCTTCGTCGTCGGAGATCGCAGCCCTAAAAGAGCCTTGATCTTTTCTGGATTTGCCTCAATACCTCGCTGGTTGACGATGTATCCGAGGAACATTCCTTCTCGTACTCCAAAGGTACACTTCGTCGGGTTGAGCTTCATCTGGTATTTATCCAGTTGATCAAAAGTTTGACTCAAGTCAACCAAATGATCTGCAGCTCTCTTGCTTTTGGTGAGCATGTCGTCGACATAGACCTCCATATTGCGGCTGATTTGTTCGGTAAAAACCTTGTTCATCAACCGCTGATATGTTGCACCTGCATTTTTTAAACCAAAAGGCACAACATTATAACAATAAGTTCCCCTTGGGGTAATAAAAGAAGTACTTTCCCTGTCTTCAGGTTTCATTTTGATCTGGTTGTAGCCAGAATAAGCATCCATGAAGCTGAGTAGCTCGTGTCCCGAGGTAGCATCCACTAGTTGATCAATTCTGGGCAATGGAAAGTGATCTTTTGGACATGCCTTGTTGAGATCAGTAAAATCAACACACATTCTCCATTTGTTGTTCTTCTTCTTTACCATCACCACATTTGCCAACCAATCTGGATATTTCACATCTTCAATGAATTGGGCTTTCTGTAGTTTCTCGACCTCCTCTTGTATGGCCTGGTTCTTCTCGGGACTAAACACTCTTCTTCTTTGCTTCACAGGCTTGATCTCCTTATTCACGTTGAGCTCATGACATAAAAAGTTTGGATCTATACCTGGCATGTCTTCATGACTCCAAGCAAAAGTATTCTTCTTGCTTCTCAAGAAAGTTATCAATTCTTGTTTTATTGAAACATCCAACGACGATCCTATCTGAGTTACTCGTTCAGGATGCTCGTCGTCTAGGATAACAATTTCTGTAGATTCCACAACCTGCCCTTTTACGAGTTGAGTTTCATCCCTAGGGTCAAGAGTTTCAATTTCTGTGCCTTCCTCCACTTGGTAAGTAGTAGTCTTTTTCCTTGATTCTTCAAGTTCTTCTTGCTCGGCAGACGAATAATAGCATTCCCGAGCTACTTTTTGATCACCTTTCATAATTCCTACTCCAAAATTCGTTGGAAATTTCAAACATTGATGTACTGTAGATGGAACTGCTTCGAACTTCTTCAATCCAACTCTTCCCATGATGATGTTGTAGGCGGACTGCACATTCTTATCCATCACAAAGAAGCGTATTCTTTATGTTCGACAAGCAGGCCAAGTTCCAATGAGTATATCCAACTTGATCGTCCCAAGTGGAAAAACTTTCTCGCCAGCAAAACCCAGAAGGGGTCTGTGATAAGGTTCCAATTGAGATAATTTTAAATTCAAGCTATCAAAGCATGAATAGTACATGATGTCTGCCGAACTACCATTGTCTACTAACACCCTTGAAATGATCACATCCTTCATCCTCATTTTGATCACCAAAGGATCATCATGAGGGTAAAGAACACCTGCTAGGTCGTTTTTTGAAAAACCAATCATTAGCTTCTCTTTGTTTACCTTCCTCGGACGATCATCCTCGGCCAGGTTTATTCCCTGAATGTATGAACAAGCTTGAGCCTCTCCGAGGTAAGCTTTTCTTTCTGCAGTAAGGTCTCCTCCTCCTGCATCTCCTCCTGTAATAACATTACAATCAAGTGATCCAAAATGTATGGAAAATACCTCTCATTCAGGTTTCCTTGGTTTCTTGGGAAGATCGGGGTCATCATCTGGATCCTCTTCATGGTCCCTCTTCTTTTTATCCTCTGCACGACGAGGAGATCTAGATCTTTCTCTAGTTCTATCATCATTTTTCCTTTCACCTCTGCGATCTACATACTTTGATAATTTTCCTCTTCGGATGAGTGTTTCAATCTCGTTCTGAAGGGCTATACAATTTTTGGTCATATGGCCATGATCTTTGTGAAACTCGCAATATTTGTCTTTATTCCTCAGGTCGGGATTTGTCTTCAGTTTCTCTGGCCACTTGATTTCCTCGTTATTCCTGATTTCTTCCAAAACATGATTAATACCCATTTTCAATGGAGTATAATTATCATACTTCTTTAGGACTTCCAACTTCATCCTGTTATTCCTGGAATGTTTGTCACCACCATTACCTTTCTGATCTTTCTTCTTAGAGTTGTCGACCTCCACTTTAACTTCTTTGTCCATATTCTTCTTCGCAGCCATAGCCTCCTCTGCATTCATGATTTTGGCCGCCTTTGCCATCAACTCCGACATATTTTTAGGTGGATCTTTGGCCAAAGTGTAGTACAGCTTGTTAGGCAGCAAACCACTCATCAGAGCAGTGATTGCTGTCTTTTCTTCATAATCTATGACTTCCAACTTCTCGTTATTGAAACGAGTTATGTATTCCCTAGTACTTTCACCTGATTTTTGTCTAACACTTAGCAAGTGTGCTACTCGCTTTACCGGCTTTGCTCCAAAACAAAAATTGCCAATAAACAATTCGGCTAACTGAACAAAGGTTGAAATCTTACCCCGAGGAAGATTATTGTACCATATCTGTGAAGATCCGGTAAGAGTTCCTGAGAATGCTCTACACCTCATCTCGTCAGGGACAGCGTAGATATCTGCAGCAGCCTGGTATTGTTCTATATGAAGTACGGGATCTGTCTTTCCATCGTACTTGGGGGTCACTACGGGTGCTTTGAATTTTGACGGTGTAGGGAAATCCACAATGGCTTGCACAAAGGGTGTTCCTTGAACAAAAGTTCTCTGTAAGGGGTTCCTTGCCTTAGCCATTTCTCCCAATCTATCTTCCAACCGTTGAATGGAACCTTTCCATGCTTCATTCCCTTCCTCGGGCCGCTTAGTCCGAGCAACTGACTGCTCTGACGTAGCTTCCTGAGATTTATCTCGACGAGTAGTTGGTCGCGATTGTGCAGATCCTTCTCTCAAACCTGGTGGTGGTCGAAAACTTCTTGATGGAGCCTTAGGTGGACTCATGTTCCTCCTTGGTCCTAATCGACTGAAAGGAGACACCCTGCTTAATCTTTCCAAAGCGCTAGTTCTTTCCGGAGAAAGAGTGATACGTTGATCTGTATCCGTAGCCCGTATCGATGAAGTTCGCCCAGGTTGATAAGAAGAATCATTAGACTCTTCATTGCGATATGACCCGGTACGTCTAGATTGCGATTGCCTATGATCACTCCTTTGCCCTGAATAGGTAGGTGCACCGCCCTGAAGAGTTTGAATGAGTTGCCTAATAGATTCTTGCATGGCGGTTTGTCCTTGAGCCAGATTCGTCATAATTCCAGCCAGATCTGGGGATGCAGATGGATTTGGAAGATTTCCAATATTTCCAACATTTCGATTACTGGATTCTGGATTATCTGCCATTGGTGATAAATGATTTTTATGAAAAACGATAATAACAGTCGTTTCCCACAGACGGCGCCAATCTGTTGATGTAAAAAACTAAATCGTTCTAATTTTTTTAATCACAGATAAATAAATAAGACAGAGATTTTTAAAGTGGTTCGGCTAGGAATAAAGCCTACGTCCACTATTATGTTATTGCTGAATGTTTGTGGAATTATTGATTACAAGTTCTCTCAAGAAATTCCGGTCCCTTTTGAATGAGGATGATACAAGGTATTTATAGCCTTGAGGCTGTACATGAAAGGTTCGATACATTAAATGACATACATATGAAAGGGTAATACATTTAATGCAGAGTGCGTGCCAAGAATATAAGCATTCAATGAATATCTGAGCTGTTGATTATCTGGCAATTAATGATACGACCGAGATGCAGCTCGGACCGCCATAGCTGTTCGCTGATCAGGAGTTCCTCGGAACATTAGAGTACCTCGGTGCGTTAGAGTTCCTCGATGCGATAGAGTTCCTCGGTGTGATAGAGTTCCTCGGTGTATTCTCGTTGCTCGGAAAGAAGCATGGTTGGTCGGGAAATGATCTTCCTCGCTGCTATTGTGCCACGTAGATTGACACGTGTCTTCATCTTATTCGTCCACATCAGCATATTAATTTTGGTATCAACATACCTCTTTACCCATATTTTAACATGTAAAATTACATTTTGACCTCATTAAACATTCCAACCTATTTTTCACTATTTAATTTTTAGAAATATAAATATTAAACATTAAAATTTGTAGTATTTTATAAAACCTAAGCTCTATCTTCCAATAATTTAGAAACTATATATTCCGATACACATCTTGACATAAAACTATCAAATTCATGTGCGGTATTAAGCAGCAAATGAATATATAGAGAAATTACTCCCCCTAATTTTTAAATTCCCTCAACCCCCTTCTTTTGTCACGATACGGACAAAAGGAGAAACACAATGTAAGTGAAACTTCCAATATCCAAATGTAGTACATAGAACGTGTAACAACTATGCATAAATAATGGAATGTCCCAATAAAAATCCAGAACAACTAAGAAGATTGTCCAGTGTATAAAAAAAGGGAATCGAACGAGAGACAAAATGTTCAAAAAAACAAAATTGATACGTCCAAATGAAAAAATTAAGTATAGCTACTAATTATGGCTATAAGCTAAAATCCATACCATTGCAGGGCTAGAGGAGGAGTGTACTAACCCAAATTTCTAGTAATGAATTAAAAAATAATCAAGATAAAGTCGGGTTAGGAATGTGCATGTGGCATTCGGGGGTGAAAATTATTCTATTTTTAGGATAGAGTAATTATCAAGATGGTAGATGTTTTGGCTAGAACTGATAAATTAATGTGACAAATGGCATAAGGTCGAAAACTCACGAGTGACTTTGGATGCACAATTTTTCATGTTGGATGATAATGAAGAATATAGCCTAACAAAAGGTTTAATTTCTTATGAATACAATGTTGGAATGTTTCATAATAAACAAGACTAAGGTGTAAACTTAAGTGATTTTACTCAAATTATTTGTAAGGAGATTTATTTAATTAGATTAAATAATCAGTTGAGAGTTTTTATATAATATTGGTTCAGTAGCCATTAAGGAAAATTTACGAATTTATAACTACTTGTAGGCGGGCCAAGCATTGAAAGGGTTTAAGAACAATTATTCTTGATAGGATTTATATGTTGGTGACATGTGTTATTTGTTTAATTATCTGCAGAGTTTATGTGGCTAGAATGCTAAAACAAATGGTAAAAGTAAAACTTCGATAAATGATTATTCGAGAAAGTAATAATATCACTTAGATAATAAAAAAAATTCTTATCCCGACTCAGGACTTTATATTAAAATAATAATATCTCTTAATGCATACCAAATGAATTACACAACCTGATATATGACATGTTATTTTATGTTTTGCTAAATGTTTGAGATATTACTCTTCAATCATAGATATGACGTAAAAGTTACATTATATTATATGTTATGTCAATCACCAAAGTATCCACTTTCTTTAACTAGTTAGCATTTGCGTTTAGTGTATGTTTGTTGCAAAGGCCACACTCCGTGTCACTAAAACAATTGTTTTTTAGTTGCTATTCGTTTTAGTGACGGGAAAAATCATGACAAACGTTGACGCCTTTAGATTTATATGACAACCCATGATCCGAGATAAGGGGTGGCCAGCCCGATACTCAAACGTAACAGGAATCATGGATGGATATCATCCTCAGCATCAACAATAAAAACCGAGTATACGGGAAAACCACCCAATAAATCAGAAAACGGGTTGCCAAAAAGTTTTAGACTTTAAAAATGCAGTTATGAAAATAAAATTTAAACAGCCCAATCTGATAAGCAAGTGGAATTCCACAAAAATATATAATACAACTAAAACGAATGTATACAAAAGGACCGAATAAGCTGTCGGTCCACATCTACATAGAACACCGTACAACCATTTAATATCTTAAGTAATACATTCATTAATCAAATACAAATGTTTGGGCCACACGCCCGAGGGAAAAGACCCGATCATATCTACAATAACTAGGAGAAACCGTCTAATACGATGTCCTGTAATAACCCGCAAAATCTTACAGCTCGTCGAAAGCAAAGGAATGGAAACATCAAAAATGATGTCCTTACGGGGGAGCACCTGAGCGGATACAATTATATACACAACAAGGAAAGTAAACCGGTCAGGGCCGTGTTCTATATGATCACCAGAAGAAATAAAAAGCATGATAGATATGAACAGTTATGCATGAATGATAAGGATGATGAATTTACATCACAATTTAACTAAATGATGAAGTGAAATGCCATTTACATAAAAGAAAGAAAAGTAATAACTTAAATTTAAAACCATTGCTCATTAACCCAATTACCATATCCTTCTTATATTCCTTAATAGGAACTAAAAACCATTTATTTGGTTAAATCAAGAAGATATCATTTCTTTTCACTTATTAACTTTTATAGTTAATTATCTTTCCATTCCTTAATAGGAATACCATTAATATCAAGTGCTCTTTATGGCACATATCTCATCAATCTCATTACCCGTGCTCTTTATGGCACGTATCCATGCTCTTTATGGCATATACCCATCAAGTGGGACTTGATGCAGAAAAGTTATATTCACATACATATAACGATTCTAAGACCGCCCCTCTGAGTTTCCCCACTGACCGCGCCCCTAAATGACCATCATCTTCCAGGGTCTATCTATACAAGACAACCTGGGATCATAACGCAACGTCGGAAAGCGGCCATATGCCTGCGGGAAAGTTAGGACCACACCCGGAGTCCCTTAACCAGCGCAGAAAAATATATAAAAACACCGCATATGGCCTAGGACTATATCCACCCTTCATTCACTAGCCAGGGGGCATCACCAAGCGCGCGAGCTTCCCTTATGATGTCATTTAGAGAGGTGTGTTTAAGTAAATTAGCATTTACCACATAAATCTCATTTTCATTTTCAATTACCATTACCAAATTCCATTTCAAATATCCATGTGTTTGGTTTTTTTATTCGAAACTATCATCATTAAACAATTGGGTTCATTTTATTTGAATCCATCATCATTAACACAATTTGGGAGCCTATCATCTTTAAGCATTTGGGGTTCATTTTATTCGAACCTAATTCCCATCGAATATTATCATTAATATTCCTCAAATTCAAGTCCCAATTAAATCTCCAAATGATCCTTATGATCCTATAATTCCCCAAAGTTCGTATAACTTTGATAAGTCCCTAAGTCTCCAGGTTAGGGCAGCTAACTTACAACTTCTAAAATTTTTAATAAAAGAAGTAATGCCTTAACATTACTTTAAACCTCCCCGGAATAAACCCCAGATGAACCCATTTCTAGTCGAGGGTAACGAACAAACTCAATAACTACTCTAGGACTCTAAGTTTACTTCTTTAAAGAAGGTTCCTAGATCCTAAGCCTGAGGAAAAAGATCAAAATTTAAAAGGAAAAATGACTCAAAACTGCAGGAACCGAATCGATTCGCCCCAAGGGCCGAATCGATTCTCCCTGCCGAATTGATTTGCCATGAAAGCGAATCGGTTCGGAAGACAAAACTAACATTCTGCATACAGCCGAATCGATTCGTCCTTAACTCGAATCGGTTCGGGTACATAGACCTGGGAGACTGCATCTATGCGAATTTATTCGCCCAAGGGGCCGAATCGATTCACCCCTGCGAAAATGCCAAGAATGGCTATGGAGTCTTGAACTCCAAATTTTTCCTTAAACCCAAAACCAACCCAAACCAAGATCATCTATCACCACCAATACATAATAAGGGCCTCTAACTACCATTATATGCAAAAATTATCATCCAAATTCATCTCCAAGGGTTAATACCCAATTAATCAACAAAACCCTAAAATGATTAAACACAACAAATTCACAGCTAATCATGCTAATTAATCCACTTAAATCATATTATAGTAAGTAAGTTACTTGCCTTGATCTTGCAAATTCAGATTTGATTTGGTTGAGGCAACAATCCAAGCTCCAATCTCTCTTTTCTCCAAAGTTCTCTTCCTCTCTCAACACTCTCTAGGGCTCAATTTGGAAAGAAAAGAAAGAGTAGAACTGGGGTTGGGGAAAAATGAAACGGGGCTTAAGCCTAAAGAACCCACTTAAAAGTCTAATACGCGATATGATAAATCGCACTGCACTTAAGCTATAACCAGTCAAAAGTGCCCAAAATGCCAAAATGCAATATGGAACTTATTTTGACTGTCTCGCACCTACCGGGACTAACTACACCCTCCAAATTATCATTTGGTAATTTTATAACTCATTTTAAGTTCCGATTTCTCATTAAACCAAAATGTCATTTTATTTCTTATGACACCATAAATCACCATATGTATATTTTTACCTACTCATCAAGTAATCATATAACATTTCAGTAAATATTAACCTTTCTCATATTAAATTAATATTTACTCAACATCTATCATTTTATAATTAATTACTACACATAGTAAATAAATATAAAATTGGCTACCGAAAGAGAGGGTTGTTACATACTCCCCCCCTTAAGAGGGAATTTTACCTCCCAAATTCAGGTATACCTCGCAAGAAGAAATGCGGATACTTTTCCCGCAAGTCATCCTCGCGATCCCATGTCGATTTCTCGACACTGTGCTGACTACCTTGCAACATAACTAAAGGTACTACCTGCGATCTCAATCGCCGGTCTCCACGCTCTAAACTAGCAACCGACTACTCCTCATAAGGAATGACAAGTTGCATCCCAAAATCCTCGAAGGAAATGTGCTTAAAGGCACCATCACATCTCTTGTACTACTTTACAAAGGAGATATGGAATTGTCACGAACTTTCTACAAATATTTCAGCAGAGCAAGTTAATAGGCTACCAGACCTACCTCAACATATATAGGAAAGGTCCAACGTAACAGGGTGCAAGTTTTCCTTTTCTACCCCAAAGCACTTATTGCCCTTCATAGGCGATACTCGCACCAAGACTTGGTCCACCGACCTCAACTCCACATGCCTTCTCCCCGCATCGACTTAGCTCTTTTGTCGATCTTAGTTATACGAATGCGATTTCGAATGAGCTCAATTTTCGAAGAAGTACCTCGGATTATTCCAGGTCCGAGAGACTTATCATCTCGCACCTCTAACCAACAAGAGGGAGATCCACACGGCCTACCATACAATGCTTTTTATAAGGCGCCATTCTAATAGTGAATCGATGCAACTTATAGTTATCATCTCGAATAAGTGAATTCAACTAGTGGGAGACACTGTTCCCGACTACTCTTAAGGTTAAGCACGCACATAAGGAGCATATCCTCCAACATATGGTTTACCCTTTAGGTCTGTCCGTCTGCGGAGGATGATAAGAAGTGCCTAACCACAATTTGATTCCCATGGCTTCTTGGAAACTTGCCAAGAATGAGAAACGAAAGTCTTGTTTCAGTCGGAACTATAATCAAGGGAACCCCATGCAGTCCAACAACCTTTCGATGCCCGGCAACTAATACTGGCGACGTATAATTTGACACATAAGTCGTTACCCGGATGTAACGCAACCTTAGAACCACAAGATCCCACCATATCTTCCTTTCTTAAATCCATTCATTCAGGACAAAAATTCTCTTATGGAAACGCACCTCACCCTCAAGGTCATAAGAGCAGAGTTCTGTTTCCTAAATCAACAGCTTGTATATGTGGTCTTAACCACTCTTGTCTCTCCTACGACATCTTGTAAAGAAGTGTTGCTCGCACGAAAAACTAAATTCTGCCCAGGGTAGCATCTCCCTTCCTATACGGCGATCACCCCCACGATGAACTTCAATTCAAACAGGGGATAACACTTCTCACACGTTTAAACTTATGAGGCGCATCAACAATAAGTCGACACTCCAGTATTATTACTCCCCAGCATGGCAGAGACTTGTCAATTGAATCCACTCTCGAGCTTAAAACATAGGCTCAAG
Organism: Sambucus nigra; assembly: GCA_949130495.1. Taxonomy (NCBI): domain Eukaryota; kingdom Viridiplantae; phylum Streptophyta; class Magnoliopsida; order Dipsacales; family Adoxaceae; genus Sambucus; species Sambucus nigra. The sequence goes on along the minus strand of OX422209.1, from coordinate 159,384,996 downwards.
AGTGAAAATTAATTCGCCCTTCCATCCCGAAGGCTGAGTTGCCAATGTAACATTCTAACTACGAGAGGTCTCATCTCCTTCGGCCCAACCAACCAAACTTCTCGAAATCTCCCCACTTCTCATTATCAGGGAATCAAATCCCTCTTAGAGTTAACACACAACTTATTTGTGGTAAACTTCCGATAACCCTCTTAGACTAACGTCACATAAACTAAAGGCCTTATGTCCAAACAATCCTAAGGTCTACCTACCTATATCCTATCTAAGTCGTATGCACCTAATACTAAGCATATCCCTAGTGTCCAAGACCTTTCTCAACTCTAGACATTTGCACGGTTTCATGCGTGGGATGTCTCGCCGAAGCGAAATCCAAACAAGGAACCCTCCCGTTACACTACAACCTCGCGTTGTCAGTCATCAAGATATACAGGTCTAAGACACATGTTCGGGACCGAAAATATTCTACTTATATACATTACCATATAAATAACTGAAGATTTAACAATTTAAACATTCACTTTCATAAAGCCTTTAAATTTTATCCTCCACAATATATACATACCTTTTTAAATAGCCTTCTTATCAAGGCATAACCCGAAGTCTTAACTCGACTTCGAATCCCAGTCTCCCTCGCATCGATCAGAGTAGAGAACTGTATACAGTGCTTCTATTTTGCACTTTAATAGCCGTTAATCACTCTTCTACGTGATTCTTGGCTAAACCTTTCCACCAGCAAAATAAAATAAAATAAGATAAAATTAACTAAACGAAGCAAAAACAACATCTCTCCACTTCCAACGTCGTCGAGGTTCATGCGTGGAGCGTCCCGCAAAAGAGGAATCCAAATAAGGAACCCCTCCTATACGCTACTACTCAACTATGTCGGTCGTGGAGATAGGGCATATCAATCACATTATACTCGACCATGTCAAGGGCGAGTAAATCGGTCTCAAAGCACAAAGTACCACCATAAATTCCTATATGAAAAAAAAACAAGCAGGAAATCGAGCGAACCATCACTCGTAGAAAACTAAACCCTAGCAAAAATACTCTCAGCAGATCTTATCAAATCTGTAGTCTGAGAAGAGCTTATAAACAATTGAGCGCGTAACACCCGCATCGAATAACACATAACTCAAGTATCTCTGAGTAAAAACTTACCCTCAATAACGGGAGGTGCTAACAAAGTTGGAGGAAATATAACCTCCCAAAAATAATAAACTCTCCCATATAGTAGCTGTCCCTACTGCACGGGAACAACCGGATCAGGTACCCGAGGTGGAAATTAAACGTATGGCTGATACGGAGCCCTAGGAAACTGACCCCTATTATTTATAAACTGGGAAATGCCTTGGCCCCAAATGGTCTTTTTCTTCCACGACCACCCCGTCCTACATAACGCAAAGCACCTTTACTATGCCTAATGTTATTGCCACTCGCAATAGACCTTCCGAAGCGTTGTCTTTGAGACGAAACCCCTTATCATGGGTCCCTCTCTTTCTGCTCATAACCCGAAGGTTGGGATGAGGGAAATGCTCCTCCTCCAATCCCCTGTTCTCCAAGCTTTCTTTCTTGCCCCACGACAGTAGCTTTCTTGCTACCTGGTATATATAAGAGATGCTCATGGAAATGGGGTGAGGCTGCATTCATGACCCCACTAGAAGTTTGTAAGGCTGAATTACGCAACAATTTGATGCTGGGTTCTCCAGTACAGACCTCACATAAACTTTGAGATCTTTCGATCTTCCAGAGCCACTTCATCCGGGACAAAATACGCCAATCGTGTAGACTCCTCTACATATTCCGCCATAGATCTCTCTCCTTGCACAACATTTTATCATTCGAAGGTGGAGTTGTCTGTCCTCATTCCATTTATTGGCTTTGATAACATCCATGCCTCCCTCGAATACCGGGGAATTGCCCTTAGAAAGGACTCTCAAACCCTTTCCCACGGAGTAAGTCCTATAGGAACTTGAACATCGTGAGCCCAATGTTGTGCCTGTGGAAAATGGTTGGACCTCTACGGTCATGGCGGTGTTAATCGCTTGAGCTACTATGTTTTCTACATCCGCAGCATTAATGGTCCCTTGTGGCGACGGTGGAGAATCTACCTCCTCTTCTACAACCCTATAACGTCTCGCTAGGCGACCTCTCTAGGCGACATTCGAGATGAAGAAACAATAGAATTAAAATACTATTTGAAACTATCTATCTTGCAGAAGATCGCAAACATAGAAAACTACGCAGCCCTAACATTAGGCTCTATACCAAAGAACGCTACGGTAGAACGTGACGAATCCACATAGATCCTAAAGACTCTAGAACCTGATGCTCTGATACCATCTGTGATAACCCGTGATCCGAGATAAGGGGTGGCCAGCCCGATACTCAAACGTAACAGGAATCATGGATGGATATCATCCTCAGCATCAACAATAAAAACTAAGTATACAGGAAAACCACCCAATAAATCAGAAAACGGGTTGCCAAAAAGTGTTAGACTTTAAAAATGCAGTTATGAAAATTAAATTTAAACAACCCAATCTGATAAGCAAGTGGAATTCCACAAAAATATATAATACAACTAAAACGAATGTATACAAAAGGACCGAATAAGCTGTCGGTCCACCGCTACATAGAACACCGTACAACCATTTAATATCTTAAGTAATACATTCATTAATCAAATAAAAATGTTTGGGACACACACCTGAGGGAAAAGACCCGATCATATCTAGAATAACAAGGAGAAAACGTCTAATATGGTGTCCTGTAATAACCCGCAAAATCTTACAGCTCGTCGGAAGCAAAGGAATGGGAACATCAAAACTGGCGTCCTTGCGAGGGAGCACCTGAGCGGATACAATTATATACACAACAAGGAAAGTAAACTGGTCAGGTCCGGGTTCTATATGATCACCAGAAGAAATAAAAAGCATGATAGATATGAACAGTTATGAATGAATGATAAGGATGATAAATTTACATCACAATTTAACTAAATGATGAAGTGAAATGCCATTTACATAAAAGAAAGAAAAGTAATAAATTAAATTTAAAATCTTTGCTCATTAACCCAATTACCATATCCTTCTTACATTCCTTAATAGGAACTAAAAACCATTTATTTGGTTAAATCAAGAAGATATCATTTCTTTTCACTTATTAACTATTATAGTTAATTATCTTTCCATTCCTTAATAGGAATACCATTAATATCAAGTGCTCTTTATGGCACATATCTCATAAATCTCATTACCCGTGCTCTTTTGGCACGTATCCATGCTCTTTATGGCATATACCCATCAAGTCCCACTTGATGCAGAAAAGTTATATTCACATACATATAACGATTCTAATACCGCCCCTCCGAGTTTCCCCACTGGGTGCACCCCTAAATGACCATAATCTTCCAGGGCCTATCTATACAAGACAACCTGGGATCATAACGCAACGTCGGGAAGCGGCCATATGCCTGTGGGAAAGTTAGGACCACACCCGGAATCCCCTAACCAGCGCAGAAAAATATATAAAAACCCCGCATATGGCCTAGGACTATATCCACCCTGCATTCACTAGCCAGGGGGCATCACCAAGCTCGCGAACTTCCCTTATGATGTCATTTAGAGAGGTGTGTTTAAGTAAATTAGCATTTACCACATAAATCTCATTTTCATTTTCAATTACCATTACCAAATTCCATTTCAAATATCCATGTGTTTGGTTCTTTTTATTCGAACCTATCATCATTAAACAACTGGGTTCATTTTATTTGCATGCATCAGCATTAACACAATTTGGGTCCATTTTAGTTGAACCTATCATCTTTAAGCATTTGGGTTCATTTTATTCGAACCTAATTCCCATCGAATATTATCATTAATATTCCTCAAATTCAAGTCCCAACTAAATCTCCCAATGATCCTTATGATCCTATAAATCCCCAAAGTTCATATAACTTCAATAAGTCCCTAAGTCTCCATGTTAGGGCATCTAACTTCCTACTTCTAAATTTTTTTATAAAAGAAGTAATGCCTTAACATTACTTTAAACCTCCCAGGAATAAACCCCAAGTGAACCCATTTCTAGTCTAGGGTAACGACCAAACTCAATAACTACTCTAGGAATCTAAGTTTACTTCTTTAAAGAAGGTTCCTAGATCCTAAGCCTGAGGAAAAAGATCAAAATTTTAAAGGAAAAATGACTCAAAACTGCAGGAACCGAATCGATTCACCCCAAGGGCCAAATCGATTTTCCATGAAAACGAATCGGTTCGAAAGACAAAACCAACATTCTGCATACAGCCGAATCGATTCGGCCTTAACCCGAATCGGTTTGGGTACATAGACCTGGGAGACTGCATCTATGCGAATCGATTTGCCCAAGGGGCCGAATCGATTCGCCCCTGCGAAAATGCCAAGAATGGCTATGGAGTCTTGAACTCCAAATTTTTCCTTAAACCCAAAACCAACCCAAACCAAGATCATCTATCACCACCAATACATAATAAGGTCCTCTAACTACCATTATATGCAAAAATTATCATCCAAATTCATCTCCAAGGGTTAATACTCAATTAATCAAACAAAACCCTAAAATGATTAAACACAACAAATTCACAACTAATCATGCTAATTAATCCACTTAAATCATATTATATCAAGTAAGTTACTTGCCTTGATCTTGCAAATTCAGATTTGATTTGGTGGAGGAAACAATCCAAGCTACAATCTCTCTTTTCTCCAAAGTTCTCTTCCTCTCTCAACACTCTCTAGGGCTCAATTTGGAAAGAAAAGAAAGAGTAGAAATGGGGTTGGGGAAAAATGAAATGGGGCTTAAGTCTAAAGAGCCCACTTAAAAGTCTAATACGCGATATGATAAATCGCACTGCACTTAAGCTATAACTAGTCAAAAGTGCCCAAAATGCCAAAATGCAACATGGAACTTATTATGACTGTCTCGCACCTACCGGGACTAACTACACCCTCCAAATTATCATTTGGAAATTTTATAACTCATTTTAAGTTCCGATTTCTCATTAAACCAAAATGTCATTTTATTTCTTATGACACCATAAATCACCGTATGGATATTTTTACCTACTCATCAGGTAATCATACAACATTTCAATAAATATTAACCTTTCTCATATTAAATTAATATTTACTCAACATCTATCATTTTATAATTAATTACTACACATAGTAAATAAATATAAAATAGGCTACCAAAAGAGAGGGTTGTTACACTTTATCAATATCCTAATGGAGCTGCTGATAGGGCTGATGGCTCTTGATGATGATGGGCCCGAGGAGATCCAATATTTGGATGCATGGTTCCGGAAAATCAAATCAAGTAAAGAGAACATCATGGTCACCATCAACCTGACCCTCAATGCGAACAAGGAGACATTTAAGACCGTCTCGATCACCACTGACCTGGCGGGCAACTGCCTTATGATGGCGTCAAACCAACAGCCTAATATGGGCCACGCGGCCAATGTGTTGGTTCCACTTATAGAGAAATGACAGCTAACCGATGATGAGACCGAGGAATATTATGGTATTGATTACATACTTCCCCTTATATAAATGGTGAAGGTATTGAAAGAATTCAAGGGTAAGGAGTTTAGTTATGTGGACCTTGATGATAATAAGGGGAGTTCTTCGACACGACCCATCGGATTTTTCGATTCCTTTAATTCACCCGATGGTTGATAAACTCAGCCAAGTTGACTCAATTAGAGCTGAGTTGACTCTATTTAAATAAAATCCTTGAACCATGATGATAAAAGAGGTATTTCTTGTTGGTTTTTTCTAGAAATATTTGTTTCTAGGATAAGATGTAGATATTAATTTTTTTTCTCTATGCGTTTGAGATACTAATGTCGGTATGATTAGTTATTGTTGATTATGGAGGATGAAGTTGGTGATTTAAATGGTAACCTTGTTTCTATCTAGGCTTGAATTTTAGATGTGAGATGTAGATATGAAACAGAGATGAATTAGCATTGGTTATTTATGTTCTTTATTTGCACCTATATGTTTATATTAAGGATTATTTTTACTTAAACCTTTAACCTTCAGTTTTATGACTTGTTTTAAGTTATAACCTCTATTTTCAATTGATTTGTGGTATATGCTTGTTTTATATTAGTAAATTCATAATTGAACATTGAGTTGTAATAATTGAAAGGACTTCTAATTTACCTTACACCATTTTAACATCATTTATGAAGAAATATAATACCTAAACAAAGTGAAGATCATAACCATAAATTCCTAAAAAAGAATAAAAAGAAGGTCTAATAAAAGAATAAATTTAATCTCTAAGGGAGAAATTTGAACATGAGAAACAATAACACTTACATTATAAATTTAAAAAGTTGTTTAAACTCCAGTCACGATAATGAACTGTAAGATAAAGCATTACAAAGAAGCATCCGAGCTTCAAATGGATAATAAAAGAATTTTAATAGTGGACATGCAATTGGTAACATTCAAGTTAATGAGATTTGGTACAATTTTTTTATAAAGATTTCAGTCGTATCAGATATTTTAATCTAATCATTTCTACGTGAAATAGTTTTAATGTATATGAAGTTTTGTGTATTTCTTTGAGAATGCTGAATGGAAGCCAAAACATATCGTTGTAGAGTGTTTGGAACAGAAATATTTTTAGAATTATTTATCAATACAGTTGATTAAGAGTACTTAACCTATATAGGGAACAAAATATCCTCAGCCAAAGCACATAAGCAAACCTATGAAGAAAGTCTACTATTCATAAAGGTTAGTGTCAATAATCACTTACATAATATGAACCTATAAAAAAAACACAAATAAACATCAAATAATCGGATGAACACAGGACCTATGAGTTGGATATATATATATATATATATATAGTTAATACTTGTTAATTTTTGTTCTCCTTTTTCATTCTGTATTGATGTTAATCTTACCAATTCCCATTTTTGCAATTATTATAATTGAATAGGATTATAAGTAGATTAATATTATTGGTAAACATTAAATTTACATTTAATGTGCAAATATATTAACAAATAGGACATTGATGTAATTGTCCAACATGTAAACTCCTAATCATCAATGTCATGAGCAGAAAGTTTAGACTACAATGTAAAACAAAACAAAATACTAAGTCTCTATCATAAGGATTCATATAAATGTTTGTCACATTTTACCAAATGATTATTTTTCACCGTGTCAAACTAATGAGATAAATGATAAGGATTATCAAATAAGAAAGTCATTTTAAAAATATATAATATGAGAAATCATGCTATTAATAAATCAAAGTTTTAATTATAAGCTTGGGAAGACTATATATTATGTTGTACACCATGAAATAATATATAAAATATTGGTATATAACACCAGCATTAAGTTGACAATAAAACAACTCACTTAAACATTAACTAATAGCCATTACAAAGAAACTATTACCTAATAGTCACGATATTTAGTTTGAAATATATAAATTCAAAAAAATATTAAAAAATAAAAATAAAAAGTTGACCAAAAAGTGATAAACAAACACAACAATACTAAACTAAACCAGATGTAATGGAAAAATATAATTGAAAACGAGTGGATAAAATATTTTAATTCGCTTTAACTCGTGGTTTAACATGCAAGATATGAATGTGAAATGAATTCCAATCGAGCCTACTTCATATAAATTATATATTCTTATTTAATGTATAATACTTAACTTGAAGTAATCAAAATTTTAAGAAGTAAAAGATGAAAAAATAGTAGAAAACAAAAAAAGCAACCATTTACACCAATCAACTCCTAATATATTAATAATCAATTCATTTGTCCTAATATTAGATGTGTAAGGGCATATTTTCCATTGTCCATAGTTTACATTGAGTATGTCGTATCCCGCCACAATCGTCAAGGAAGTTCACGTTCACACTTCAAGAAGACGGATACGAATATCAAGCATCTTCAACATATGCGCGCCATGAGGTATACTTTGATACAAATTTTATTTTGAGTTACTTAGATTTTTTACTAAGTATTGGGATATTTTTCTAAATGTTTTATATAAAATTGATGTGTTTTTCTAATTTAAAATATTCTCTGAAAGATCGGTAGGCGAACTAAAAAAAATATTTTTTTGTTCCAGTCGTTCAAAAGAAATCTTAATGTCATTCAAACGACATAAGGAAGTCATTCTAATGACAGGATCTAACAACATGCCTACGTCATTCCTAGGTCCTTTCTTAGGTCGTTCATGCCCTGCTTCAAACGACCTTACACTATTTTAATTTTTATGTCATTTCTAAGGTCGTCCCTTACAAGGACCAAACAAAATCTCAATGTCGTTCAAACGACATTAAGAAGTTATTCAAAGAACCTAGGCCAACTCAATTTTTTTTGTTAGCCTATAAATACCTGTTATGAGACTTTTCAATCATATTTTTACGTTACAAAATCTGCAGAACTGTTGCAATTTTGACTTCACTTTTTAGGTCTAAAAACCTTTTTAGATTCACATAAATTATCCCAATTACTTTTGTGAATCTTCTTTGGAACCCAAACACTTCTTTAAAAAAGTTATTCTTGTGGAGTGTTGTCTATATTAGTGACTTATAGATACTCATGGGTATTCACTGCTAAAGGAGGAGAGGCGGTTCTTGTAATTTTCTAGGGAGTCATTGCTGGTTCTAGGCTGAGGTCTATGTGAGTTTCTGCTGAAATTAATTGCAGATTTCTCTAGTGTGTTGCAATCTGTAAACATTATTGAAGTAAAAGGTTTTTCCTTGTGGGATTTTTCCTAAATCTATATTTGTGATTGTTTGAATTTTCATGCTTATTAATTTAATGCTTTATATCACTTAGATGCATGTTTAAGGTTTAATTAAAATTAGATTGAAGATGGGCTCTAATTAAATAATTTAATCTATTAAAATTTTACAAAATCTCAAATTGGTATCACATCCCGCATTCTCAGATTGGTATCAGAGTAGGTTTCACCAGAATATCTTGAGATCATTTTTCACAAAATTTTTATGATATCATTCATTTTGAAAATTTTGATTTTTTGAAAAATCGTAATTTTTCTGATGGATGATTTATATAATCGAGTGCCCATCTTTAATGGAACAAATTATGCCTATTGGAAAGCCCACATGAGATCTTATTTAAAATCTATCATTGAGAGACTTTGGCTTGTATGTGAAAGGGGGTGTACTCCTACCACTGTCACCATGAATAATGTCACCAATCCCAAACCTGTGTCTGATTGTACTAAGGATGATTATTAATGGAGTACCTATAACTCCCGCGGCCTTAATTCTATATCAGGAGCTGTCACCCCTGACGGGTTCCGCCGTATCATGACATGCACCACGTTTAAAGACTTTGGGATATCCTCTAATTGACACATGAGGGTACCAATGTGGTTAAGGTGTTGAAATTGCAAAATTTGACCACCCAGTTTGAAACTATCACCATGTTATAGTTTGAATGTTTTGATGAGTTTTATGCTAGGTTGTCGAACATTGTTAACACGAGTTTTAACTTGGGTGACAAATTGAGGAGTCGAGAGTTTTTAAAAATACTTTAAGGTCACAGCCATCCCGTTTTATTACTAAGGTCGCTGTTTTAAAATCATTGGGTATATTGGATACACTTAGGTTAGAAGAACTAGTAGGATACCTTCAAACCTATGAGATTGACATGTTTCTCGAAATCGTTAAGCCTAAGGATTGGGGGATATATTTAAAAACTCAGCTTAAGAAAAAGAAAAAGGAAAGGGTTTGTGAGTCTGATTCTAAGGGTGAGGTTGATTTCGATGACTTGCCTTGTTTTCTAAAAATTTAAAAAGTTTCTCAAATTTTCCAACGAAAATTCTATAAAATAAAAAGATTTTTGAGACAAAAAAAAATAAGGCCAAGGAGAGTGGTGAGAAAGAGGAAAGGGTGATATGTTTTGAGTGCAAGGGTAAAGGGAACTAAGCTTTTGAGTGTCCCACTATTCTAAAGAGAAATGGAAAGAAGGTTGCTAATACTTCCACTCTTAGCGATAGTGACATCGATTTGGATGATTTCGGAAGGAATCACCACATTAAAAGTGTGTTGCTTTCATGGATAGTCATGTGAGAAAAACTAGTTTCTCCCACGATGATAAGGACACCTATAAACGTGAGAGCCTTGATGATATTTCGAGCCATTCGGGGGATAATGGGTGTGAGGATAAGCCCGCAAGTGAGGGTGAAGGTGATATCCAAATGGCATTTAGAGATTTGTACACCGACACTATAAAGACGAGGAAGTTAAATAAATATTTAGGTTTTAAGGTGTTAGATTCGGAGAGAGAGAGATTGAAGTTTTGAGGGTGAGTGAGGCGTCGACGAGTCAAATCGAGAATGAGAAGATTTCTTTATGTGATAAGTTGATCGTCTTAGGTCGGGAAAAGCGTGAATTGACTAACACTTTGGATAGTCTTATGGGAGATATTTAATCCTCATTGGAGACTCGTGAGAAACTTGAAGCCCATAAATCCCAACTCGATAGAGATCTCGAATGTGCCCGGGAGGTCAAGGTCACTTTAGAGTAAACATCTAATAAGGTCGAAAAGATGCTCCTCGGTACCTCTTTGGATAATTTTGAGTGACTAGGAATAGGTTGTGATAGTGCGTCTACTTCCCATGTTCCATCCAATCCGGTTCTCGAGTTTTTGATAGATCTATATGGCTCTCGACCTAACCAACCTAGGCATCTGTTTTCATATTGGAAAGCACATCTTAGACGTTTTGAAAGAAGTGTTCCTATGCCCGTTTATGTTTGCTCCCATTATAAGAAAAGAGGACGCCTTAGGGAATTTTTCTTTAAGTTGGGTAGTGTATCTCATAGGTATTAACCTCATTATACTACTACACGTGTTTCCACATGCACATCCACACATGATACTTTTCATTTTCCCACACACCACATGAGAGATTTTGACCATATTAGAGAGCAAGTTGAGTATTTAGTCAAAACTTCATATGATTTGATGGATGTTTTTCATAGGATGTCACCATCTTTGTAAAACTCCTCCGGACCTAATGATTAAGGTTTAGACTTGTTTGCTAGTATAGGATGATTTTCGTGATGATATTTTATGCCTATTGCTAGTGTGTACTACCATTGTATTTATTTTTTCCATTTAGATATATTATTTTTTAAATTCAAAAAGATTTTATTTTAGAAAATTTTTGGAAAAATACAAATAAATTTACTACTTTAAAAAAATTGAAAAGATTTTATTTTGATATAAAAAATTGAAAAACAAAAAAATATTTTTGTATTTCTTTTTACAATGTTTATGGATCGACATTTAGGATGACCAAGTCATAAAATCATTGTAATAACCTGTATTTTTATGGCGTTTAAATTCTGGGATTTATTAAATTTAATTAAGATAAATTAATTTCATATTAATCCGAAAATTTGTTTGAAAAATTTACTAGCGTGACGAGAGTTAGTAATTATTGGGAAGTTGTCGAATATTACTAAACGAGTAAAGTAATATAAAAGGTTGATTTTATAAAAATTGTCACGAGTGAATAATATTGCAATTAGAGAAATTTATGTCGGGACGCGCCCGTGTCGTGTCAGGACTAAATTATTATTATTAAAGGTGAATAAATTATAAGTCACTCGTATGGTCATTTCAAATGCGCTAATGTGACAGGAAGGGTCGAGATAGTCAAAATAATGTACCCGGGAGTTTAGTTTGAATCTAAGGGCATTTTTAAGCCTAATTGACATTACGGGAGGGTCTTATAGACATTTTATATATTTGGGTAAATAAATCCACGTATTTCCTAAGGGTAAATCAGCCTTTAGGAGTTGTCTTCTAGGGTTAACCAACACAAAATCAAAGAACGTCCATTACAGAAGAAGTTGGAGAGCTTTTCAAGCAACCCAAGGCCAAAGACTCATCCGTTTGCATCGCCATCGCCACCAAATTGTACATCGCGCGATGGTGATAGCAACCATACCTTTTCATCCACGAAATCAAAACCTTGAATTCTAGGCAAGTATCTATCTTGCTTTTCTTTTAGTTATTGTTTCATCCATGTTAGATTAGGATTATTATACACATATTCTATAGAAGAATTTGAGGAATTTGAGGATTTAATCACATGTCTTGGTGTAAATAATTATATTCTGGACATCCCAATCATATGTACAGGATAACCCACAAAATGGTATGAGTTCAGAAGCAAGAAATCTCGAAAAGAAATTAAAAGAATTAAAGTTTTATGAAAATTAGGGTTCTTGATAGTTAATACAAATTTTCCCTTTAATTCAATTCTGTTAATGAAATTGTACATGTTTTACGTAGAAAATCATGTATATATGTGTATATAACCAGTAGTAACCTTATTTGGGAGTTTGAGAATATGAAATGGCATTTTGGTAAAAATTATTGGTTGAAACCCGTAGGTTGAAATTGCAGTTTGTGGGTAAGAACTGCTTGATCGATCGATCGACCCCCTTTCCTCGATCAATTGACCCCTCCTGGAAAGCTGCATATTTGTCCCCTTTTTGTTTCATTCGATTTAAAAACGTGGGAACCCTTGATTATTATTTGTAGAGTATAATGGATGGTGAGGAGGAGCAGTAGGGTATAAATAGACTCCGTTGAATGAAATTTAATATGGGATGAAATTGTGGGTTAACGGGGAATTTCGTTGCACATTAGAGATTGTGCGTAAGTTTGTTAATGAATTTGAGGGACTCGTGAAAGTCTTAGACCAAAAGGTTTGAGAGGGTACACCTATTGAAATTGTCTTTAGCAGGAGAATACTTTGAGAGTTGATAAGTATGTATGAAATAAATTATAAATGAGAATAAAAGAGACGAATACGTTATATGAGATAAATGAGTAATTTGTGCTAAGAACGGATAATTATAATTATGGGTTATGGGAGCACCTAATTTAGAAATCTTGAATATTTATATATATATGACTGTGTGACTGTGCATATATTATGTATCTGTGTATAACTCATACCCGGGCTACTTGCTATCAGGGGGGTTTTCGTGCCGGGATAGTCTTATCTCGATTGGACCTTTATGGGGGATATTGACTCGTAACCTAGAAGATAGTATCCTCGATACAGGCTATCTCAAAATGATAGTCAAATGTTCTAAGAGACGTGAGGGTATGTGCTGACCTCTTAGGACCTGAAACTATGCTTCGCCTCTATTTGTTTGTGTATTGTGTTAATACAATTCGAGAGTGATTCCGAACTAGTATTTTCCTTAATTTGTGTGATACGGGGACTTGACAACAGAGTATGCCAGCACCATAGATTTATGTGGGGTGTCGATAGTATATATATTATATGAGTGATTGATATATATATATATATATATATATATATATATATATATATATATATATATATATATATATATATACACTTATACATGGAAACTTTCTACTATGTATATATGTAGTTAAGAAATTAATAAATACTTCAACTTTATAATAAGTGTTCGGGAACTTGGTAACGGTACGATGTTGCTCTAAGTAACGTAATAAATTTTGAAGAGAGTAACCTTCTAAAATTAAATATTAATACTTTCTACTCCTCGGGACACAACATTATGGAAAATAAGAGTTAAGTTTATGAGTTTAGTAGTACGGTAGGCGTGAACACTAGATGAGAGGCGGGAATTCTCAAGAGAGTGTCGCATACTAACATGGTTGTTGCATTAGCCGATAAGAATTTTAAATAATTGCTAAACTATTTTTAAAATTGTTTTATACTCGGGCTCTAACCCATTTTCTATTATTTCTCCTTCTCTTGTATATATGTATATATTTCAGGATCTTCCACCCATTTGTATTACATGAAGGATGATACCTCTAAGGATACTATGATTCTACTGGATTCGATTCCAGTCGTTCGTGAGTTTTCGAATGTATTTCACGAGATAAGTGGGTTATGTGTTGAGGTATTTTGGGGATAGTAAAACCACATGAATTAAAAAATTTCAAAGCGAGAGTAAAGGCAAGAGTATAATGCTTACAAGGGAAATGGTTAATATAATTTATGACTTTGTTCAGATAGATGTGTTATGTCCGGAAGACGATTAAGTAGCCAATGCGATTGGCAAAGTAGAAGTATGAGTTTTATCCTCAGAGGAAGAAGCATGTTTTATGTGACACGAGCGAGTCATTATATTTTTGTTTATTGCTACATTCGCATGTGGGAAGAATTTAGTGTGTATATCTATAGCATTATTATTATGTGTATGTTTTCCCTGGTAAAATGGGATTGGCTTTAGTGTTTTCCACGGAGGACAAATGGGTGCACTGTTAGTGATTTGTATTCTTATTTGAGAATTCTCATATTAGTGATTTAATATGCGAGTACGATATTATACTAATAATGGTTTTATAAAAATGGTTAAAACAATAGTGGGTAGTGATTTGAAGGCTATCAGAGTGGTTGCCTTAATGCAGCATGTTTTGTTCCAGCAAGGCCTCACATGCGAGAGGGATAGACTTGCACTTATATTATCTATTTTAGAGATTTCGGTGTGTGTAGGGACTTTGTTGTTATGGTTCAGTATGTATTGGATCTACTGTTGAGCGAAAATATTTAACTCATTGTTATGTTTAGCGCTCAGGACTTGGTGTTAGGAAAAGAGCATTGATATATCTATCCTTTAGAGGTGTGAGAGTTAAGAGTTGTACCCATATGTTTGTGGACAGGATTTCGAGAACCCCAATTGTATGTATTCGAGGTTTATGGAATGGGATTACCACCAATAATAAACGATTGTACAATTCGTGAAATGTTCTTTGTTAAGTGTAATTACGGGAGGAGATGTAAATTTTCTATCAAGAGACGTAATTAAGGGGTACATGCTATGGACGGAGGGCCTATCGAATTTTGATAACCGATAATTCTAGGTAGTAGTGTATCGGGGGGTTCCTTATTTGGATTTCATTTTGCGAGACATCCCACGCATGAAACTTAGTGTAAGGTTGGAAGTAGGAAGATGTTTGGTCATTAGTCTATGAGTTTCGTACCTCGATCGTAGTAGGAGCAAGTAATTGTATCTGTAAGTTGGAAGTTGAATTATGATTTAAGGCCAGTGGAGCCAGTGGTGTGGTAAGAAGGCATTGAAAGTTTTTTGTTATCACCACGAGTTAAGGGGTGGAACGATGATAAGGAGGATTTAAAATTTTGATTTCTAGGGTGATTGAGAGTACCCAAGTGTTTCAATCACATTTTGATCACAAGGAAAATAAATAATTGGGTGTTATGTGTGAAGCATAGGTGATGCTTACACTAGTATGCATGGTTTATAGGGTGTGGGCTTCCTGGTTAGCTGATGTTAAAATCGTCTGAGTTGAAGGGAAATGGGAATAGACATGTGGAATAAATGTTTGTGGGATTAACATAACGAAGTGGAAGTGGTAGAGTGGATTAGGCACTGTGTGAAAGACGATAAATTCATATATTTGTGTTACGAGTAGCACACCCAATCTAGTTGGAAGGCTGTGGGAAGCCATTTAAAAAGGGGTATTCCTTGAGAAGGGTATAATTCAATTATTATGGAGAAGACTCGGAGCGGAGTTGTAATTAATCAAATGTTGAGAGCGACTGACGCATACATAGAGTGAAGATGTTAGTATGGTATAAAAGGTTCGGAAGAGCACATCGCGGATAAAAGTGCATGGGTCGAAACTTTCAGTATTCGCAAAGGAAAGAATGGGAGTATTACGTGACACTTAATGTGACACATTAAAAGTAGAATTCGATGTCGAGCGGGACATAGTGAGTAGTCTCCGGGGGAACTAATCATAAATAGAAATCGATTGGAACAAGAGGGCTAACTAGAGAATTTTGTGGCTACCGACGATTCCTATAATGGAAGAGGCCAGTAAAGTCAGTAAAGTTTCTTTGATGGGTTTCCAACATCAAGGAAAGATCAAGGGTTCATTCGAACATGTGGAACAAGTCTCCCAAGAAGAAAGTGATTGATATCTCTTCAGGGTGATCTACAATATTAACTCGTGCCCCGGTCTTTCTTTGAAAGGAAGGATCGCGCCAGTACATGGTCCTACACAGTATTTTTTTGAGCAGGATAAGATTTTTGAATCCCACCTTCAATATGGAATTTCAGGAAGTAGTGGGGATATCGTTTCGTTTTGAGCAGGTTGTATCACCCATAATCCGGGGAGTAGGCGAGAGGTGATTAACCATTAGTGGAGCAGTGCAAAAGTAATTTTGGATTCATTGTGATCATTTCTCTTCCAAAACGGTTATAGCTAGCAAGTAGAGTATAGTACGATGATTGGGGAAGGATATTACCTAATGGTAGGGTTTCGTGGGAGCACTCGTACCTGTCTATTGTAAACATGGTGCTTATGGAGGTTTTGGTGTGGAAAAAACCTTAAATTTTCTCACTCTGAATGTTAAGAGATGGGAGGATAATTAGAGTTTTGGATTAGTCGAGTTAGAGTTTGATGACTATGGTAGAATGTCCACGGCTGTTTTAGGCGAACGAGAGTGGTTAGGTGTTCGTATGGTTTCTCTCAGAATGGGAGTTTTGTATTAAGATAAATTCGAGTAGTTATCATGTAGTGAGGTGCGACCTCCCAATGATATTGGAATAATGGGAATTCATAATGTATAGTAGTGCCTTATGTGAATGTGTCGGGTAGGAACACAATGTGACGTGTCCTTAATGAGAGTATTAAACAAGCTTGCTGTGATGCGGGGGAGCTACAGTGATAGAGCGCCTTACTATATAGATAGTTTGCGTACTGATAAAGTATCCAGAATTATTTTACTTGGTGGGACTTATTTTCTGAATTTTGGGACGAAATTCCGTTATTAGGGGGGAAGTATGTAATGCTTTTAAATTCAGGGATTTATTAAATTTAATTGAGATAAATTAATTTCATACTAGTCCAGAAATTTGTTTTAAATATTTACTAACGTGATGAGAGTTAGTAATTATTAGGAAGTTGTCGAATATTACTAAATGAGTAAAGTAATATATAATATTTATTTTATAAAAATTATCACGAGTGAATAAAATGGTAATTATGAAAATTTAAATCGGAACGCGCCCGTGTCGTGTTAGGACTAAATTATTATTAAAAGTGAATAAATTATAAGTCGCTCATATGGTCATTTCAAATGCGCCAATGTGTCCGGAAGGGTCGAGATAGTCAAAATAATGTACCCGGGGGTTTAGTTTGGGTCTCGGGGCATTTTTAAGCCTAATTGACATCCCGGGAGAGTATTATAGACATTTTATATTTTTGGGTAAATAAACCCACGAATTTCCTAAGGATAAATCAACCTTTAGGAGTTGTCTTCTAGGGTTAACCAATAAAAAACCAAAGAACGACCATTAGAGAATAAGTTGGAGAGCTTTCCAAGCAACCCAAGGCCAAAGACTCATCCGTTTGCACCGCCACCAAATCGTAGATCGCGCGACGAAGAACGCAACCATACATTTTCATCCACGAAATCAGAACCTTGAATTCCAGGCAAGTATCTATCTTGATTTTCTTTTAGTTATTATTTCATCCATGTTAGATTAGGATTGTTATACACATGTTCTATAGAAGAATTTGAGGAATTTGAGGATTTAATCACATGTCTTGGTGGAAATAATTATATTCTGGACATCCCAATCATATGTAGAGGATAACCCACGAAATGGTATGAGTTTAGAAGCAAGAAATCTTGAAAAGAAATTAAAAGAATGAAAGTTTTATGAAAATTAGGGTTCTTGATAGTTAGTACAAATTTTCCCGTTAATTCAATTTTGTTGATGAAATTGTACATCTTTTACGTAGACAATCATACATATATGTGTATAGAACCAATAGTAACCTTATTTGGGAGTTTGGGAATCTTAAATGGCGTTTTGGAGAAAATTATTGGTTGAAACCCATAGGTTGAAATTGATGTTTTTGGGCAAGAACTGCTTGATCGATCGATCGATCCAAGAACATCGATCGATCGACCCCGTTTTCTTGATCGATACCCTCTTGGAAAACTCCATATTTGTCCCCTTTTTGTTTCATCCGATTTAAATACGTGGGAAACCTTGATTATTTTTTATAGAGTATAATGGGTCGTGAGGAGGAGCAGTAGGGTATAAATAGACTCCGTTGAATGAAATTTAATATGGGAAGAAATTATGGGTTAACGGGGAATTTTGTTGCACATTAGAGATTGTACGTAAGTTTGTTAATGAATTTAAGGGACTCGTGAAAGTCTTAGACCAGAAGGTTAAAGAGGGTACACCTATTGAAATTGTCTTTAGCAAGAGAATACTTCGAGAGATGATAAGTATGTATGAAATAAATTATAAATGAGAATAAAAGAGACGAATACGTTATACGAGATAAATGAGTAATTTGTGCTAAGAATGGATAATTATAATTATGGATGGTGGGCGCACCTAATTTAGAAATCTGGAATATTTATATATACGACTATGTGACTGTGCATATATTATGTATCTGTGTAAAAATCATACTCGGGCTACATGCTATCGCGGGGGTTTTCGCGCCAAGACAGTCTTATCTCGATTGGACCTTTATGGGGGATATTGACTCATACCCTAGAAAATGGTATCCTCGATATAGGTTATTTGAAAATGATAATCAGATGTTCAAAGAGACGTGAAGGTATGTGCTGACCTCTTAGGACCTGGAACTATGCTTTGCCTCCATTTGTTTGTATATTGTGTTAATACAGTTCGAGAGTGATTCCGAACTAGTATTTTCCTTAGTTTGTGTGATACGGGAACTTTATAGCAGAGTATGCCAACACCATAGATTTATGTGGGGCGCCGATAGTATATATATATATATATATATATATATATATATACATACATACTTATACATGGAAACTTTCTACTGTGTGTATATGTTGTTAATAAATGAATAAATACTTCAACTTTATAATAAGTGTTCGGGAACTTTGTAACGGTACGATGTTGCCCTAAGTAACGTAATAAATTTTGAAGAGAATAACCTTCTAAAACTAAATATTAATACTTTCTACTCCTCGGGATACAACATTATGGAATATAAGAGTTAAGCTTATGAGTTTAGTAGTATGGTAGACGTGCACACAAGATGAGAGGCTAGAATTCTCAAGAGAGTGTCGCATACTAACATGGTTGTTGCATTAGCCGGTAAGCATTTTAAATACTTGCTAAACTATTTTTAAAACTTTTTTACACTCGGGCTCTGACCCATTTTCTATTATTTCTCCTTCTGTTGCATATATGTATATATTACAGGTGCCCAACCACAGGGCCGTCATGCTTAGATTCTTTGGACTATACATGATGTAGCTGATGTGGGAGTTGCAGGCCCTTGCTTTAGACGACCTCTTTCTACTCTAATTTTAGTTATGCTTAGATAGGGAATGTGTCGCCTGTTCCCCTATTCATTTTGGATTTTTACAAAGATTTATGTTCATTTATATTTCCAGCATTCGGTACTCCTTGGGAGTTAACTGTTGTCTGGATGGTTTCATTTATAGTTTTAAACTGTTTTAGTTTATCTAGATGGTTTTAATTCTTGTGTGGTATTGCGATCCTTAGTATTTATGTGATTCTTAAACTGTTGGTTGTTAAAAAGTTTTACATTTGGATTTAATAAAATGGAAATAAAGTTTTAAATTGTTTTGAAACTTAGCTTAATTATTTAGGGTGTTTAAATTGGTATATTTTATTTCACGATAGTGATGCTAAGAATGAACGAACTGTTGACCTTGATTTTAATTTAATAAAGGATTGATCGCCCAATATTTAATTAGGCGGGGTGTCACAATCATTCCATTATCCATGTGACTATTTTGTGCTATACCATGTTTGAAGTATTTGAGATATGAATAGTTATTACTTTCTACATATTTGACTCATGATTTCCTTTAATGCACACGTGTACGGATTTATTTGATTATTGTACTTGTTTATCACATGTTGGTCGATATGTCTTTATAACAAACTAAATGCGATAAAACTTCATAATGAAAGTCGTGCATGTATTTATTTAAAATTGAAAAAATGATGAGTGAACATGGAAAAGGGTTGGGAGAGAATAATAATCTCTTCGTGAAAGTCACCCTTTGAAAAGGGACTAAGAAAAATTAAGGCAATAATATATATATATATATATATATATATATATATATATATATATGCCAATAAGGGTTTAAATAGTTTAGTTTGATCACCTCATTAGAAAAATAAAAAGAATTATTATTTATGAGGGAGTTTGGATGAAAATAAAAAAACTTGAAAAAGAATTACATAGTTTTAGACGTTATTAGTATGGAAATCATGTTTGACTTTCATTTGTTGATTAGATTGAGTCAATATCACTTGAATTCAATTTTTTTACATCTAAGGATGATTTTGAGTTCATTCGTTAGTAGTATCCATATTTATCGTGCACATATGTTATGAATGTTTGAGTTGATCTTCCTATCAAATTTTTTCACACCCATTCTTTTCGTTTACACGATTTTGTTAACTTAGTGTTATTCATGGTGTGTGTTATTTTTGTAAATTTTTTTTTCTTAAAAATTTAATAAACCAAAAATAGTATATGAGAACCTTTTGAGTTTATCTTTACATGAGATTATTTGATATATGTTTGTGATATTTGTTTATGCTTGTCGTGACACTCCGGTTTATTTTGTTTATTCTTTTTCTTATATATTTTGGACAAATAAAAAGGGGGAGAACGATTTATGAATTATGGGGGAAATTTGAGATTTAATTTGATTTGATATTCGATTTATGTTTATCTCATTTCAAAATTGATACGTCACGAAGGTATTTGCTTTGCCTATTGTATGTAGGAATTTGATGAGCATTTAGAACTCACACAAAAAGAAAAACAAGAAAAGCAATGAGATTTTAAGATATTAGAAAGTTGAAGATATTTTTTGAAGAATTTCATATTTAGTATCTTTCCACTTTTGGGTTCATGGGAGGGTATTATATTTGTATAAGATATTTGATTGATGATTCAAATTTTTTTATTTTGTACTGGGATAGACATAGGGAAGATTTGTAAGGACATATTTTTCATTGCCCATAGTTTACATTGAGTATGTCATATCCCGCTATAACCGTCAACAAAGTTCACGTTCACATGTTCAAGAAAACTGATCTAACTATCTAGCATCTTCAACATATGCGCAACATGATGTATACTTTGGTAAAGATTTTATTTTGAGTTACTTAGATTTTTTTACTAAGTATTGGGATATTTTTCTAAATTGTTTTATATTAAATTGAGGCATTTTTCTAACTTAAAATGTTTTCTAAAAGACTTGTAGGCGAACTTTAAAAAATTATTTTTTTGTTCCAGCTATTCAAATGACATCTTATTGTCATTCAAACGACATAAGGAAGTTGTTCAAACGACAGGATCTAATGACATGCCTATGTCGTTCCTAGGCCGTTTCTTAAGTCGCTCCTTCCTTGCTTTAAACGACCTTACACTATTTTATTTTCTATGTCATTTCTAAGGTCGTACCTTACAAGGATCAAACGACATCTCAATTTCGTTCAAACGACATCAAGAAGCCCTTAAAATGACCTGCGTCGCCTTTAATTTTTTTTGTTTGCCTATAAATACATGTTTCATAAGACTTTTCAATCAAGACTTTTACTTTAGGAAATTTGCATAACTGCTACAATTAGGACTTAACTTTTAGGGCTAAAACCCTTTTTAGATTCACAAAAATCATCTCAATTACTTTTATGACTCTTCTTTGGAACCCAAACATTTCTGTAACGAAGTTATTCTTATGGAGTGTTGTCTTTACTACTGACTTGGTGATACTTGAGGATATTCACCGCTGAAGGAGGATCTACAGTTCTTGTGATTATCGAGGGAGTCATTGTTGTTCTAAGCTGTGGTCTATGCGGGTTTCTATAAAAATTCATTGCAGATTTCTCTAGTGTATTATAAGTTGCGATTTGCAAACATTATTGAAATAAAAGGTTTTACCTTGCGGCGATTTTCCTTGAATTTGATTATTCCTGAATCAGTGTTTGTGATTTTTTCAATTTGAATGCTTGTTGATTTAATGCTTTATATCACTTAGATTCATATTTAGGGTTTAATTAAAATTGGATTGAAGATTGACACTAACTAAATAAGTTAATCTATTGAAATATTACGAAATCTCAAATTGGTGTCACATCCCGCATTCTCAAGATGATATAGCCAAAAAATTTCAAGCCACTTCAAGTCCAATGCAAAAGTAGAAATTACACCATATTGTGGCAACAACCAAAATGACTTGAATCCAACACTGAGACATTATTAATAAAAATGTAGAGTTTCCATATATACAGTTAACAACTCCCACAAAGACTTATAAAAAATAATTGAACTCACCATAAAAAAAGTAATGAGAAAAGAATTTACTTGCTTTAGCAATCAATTTGTAATAAGTTGAAAAAATTGTGAGGAACCAAAATGCATAAAGCTTTTTTTTACCCCCACCTTAACAGCCCATTCCATCTCAAATAAAAATGCCAATATAGTTAGGAATTTTAACAAATTGATAGTCTAATTCATAAGTGGTTATCAAACTTGCCTGAAGCCAATAAATTTCCTAGAAAACAATATATATATATATATATATATATATATATATATATATATATATATATATATATATATATATATATATATATATATATATATATATATAGAGAGAGAGAGAGAGAGAGAGAGAGAGAGAGAGAGGGGCTCTCCTGTAAGGACTTCTTATGTTGCATACCCCAGTACATACCATTTTTTTAAAATAGTAAAAAAATGAATTTTTTGATGAAACTTCATGGATATGATCTTCACGGTGAGAAGATCATCTCCAATTTTTTTCATCCAAAAATTTAATAAAAAACCGTTGAGATGACGTGATATGTAAAAAAAGGTATAAATATGCATTTTCGATTGTTGAAATGTTGGCGATCATCTCACCCACTTATTGATTGAATTTTTTTATGAAACTTCATGGATATGATATCGATAGTGAGAAGATCATATCCATGAAGTTTCATCAAAAAATTCAATCAATAAAGCGGCTGGCGCCGACCCAACATTTCAACGGTTGAAAATGCATATTTATGTCATTTTTTACATACCACATCATCTCAAAGATTTTTTTATTGAATTTTTTGACGAAAAAAATTGGAGATGAACTTCTCACCGTGGAGATCATATTCATAAAGTTTCATCAAAAAATTCATTTTTTTACTATTTAAAAAAAAATGGTATGTATCGGGGTCTGCACCATAAGGAGTTCTTACAAGAGACTTTCTGTATATATATATATATAAACAAATGTTAATTCTTGAAAAGTACAATTAATAGAGAAATGCAGGCCTCATACCTTAAATTTTCCAATCTTAAATTATCCCATTTAACCTTGATTTCAAACCCCAAAACGGTATATTAAATCCCAATAACATCGATATGTGTTGAAACTAAATGCATTATTAACATTCTACACAGACATTACTCCCGTGGTCATTGATGATACATCGTTTATTTGGTATCTGCTGTTTTACAAAATGGGATAAAATGAGGGTAAAAATTGAGTGGGAAGAGAGAGAGGCAAACCTTTTTATATGAAAAAAACACAATAACTACAAAAATCAGAGGAGGAGGTGATTGAAATATTCCAGAACACTGAGGAGCATGGAGGGAGGACATTGAAAATATGTTGTAAAAAGATATTAATGGGGTAGAAAAAGGGGTTAGTTAAGGTGTAGAGGAGAGAGAAAGGATGCTTAAAATGGGGGTGCAAAGAGTTGACATATGAGACTAAAAAGTCACATGTGAGGGAGAAAAGGATTCATCGAGAGGAATGAGAGAAGATGGAGAGAGGAGCGGGGTTTGTGGGTTTGAGCTCACCTACTGTGTTAATTGGGTGTGACAGGTGTTAATCTCCGAATTGGATCTTTTCTTTTTTAATTTATATATATATATATATATATATATATATATATATATATATATATATAGAGAGAGAGAGAGAGAGAGAGAGAGAGAGAGAGAGAGAGAGAGAGAGAGGCTGGATCGTATACGGACCTAGTTTACGGACCGCTACCGTCCAAGAATTATCTAGGGACCGTTTTGCCTTTTTAGGACCACCTTTTGGGACCGCGATGTCTTTTAACTTCTTCTAAGTTTTAGGGAATATCAATTTGTACCCCAAATGATTTCTAATGTCTTTTAAGCTTATTTTAACGCTTAATTAATCTGGAAGTCTAAGTGTGGAAGTTTCAGGGCCACTGACACTTCTCAAGCTTCTTCCGCCACTATCGTCCTGGAGTTCTGAATAGCGAGGATTATCTATATAAATAATTTCTTCAGGGAGTCTAGAAACTGAAAGAGTTTTGATGGAAAATATTCTAGTCTTAAATACCTTATACGGTATCGTGGATTTATCTGTCTAGTTTCTTTATATATTTGATTAACAATATCAATTATATCGTTATCTATAAATTCGTCTAAATTATTATCACCATAAGATGACAAAAATCTACAGTATGTTCTAGGGGCAGCTGTTTATATGTTTTTAAGGAGAGGACGGATTCCTCCGGCTCTAATTAAAGTAGCCTTTGTTTCAGCTAACCTTTTTCGTCTAACAAATTTTAATACGTCTATACTATCTTCAAGTATCATAGTGTATTCTTGATATTTTTCAGGTCTTGATAGTTCTTCTGCAAAATCTTCAGTTCTTAGTTTTTGTCTAAAGAGATCTCGGATCCCTGTTCTAATTATTTCTATTCTAGGTACTTGTCTTCCTAACCACTCAATGATCTGGTCTATGTATTTAAAAGTACCACCTGCATATACTAAAGCAGATTCTATAAGTTCTTTATTATTAAGGTCTGTAAGAGTCTAGTCTTGAATTTCTCTAGTTAAGTCTAAACTTGTTTGATTAAAAAATTCTAAAAAGTCTTTAGTGATTTGCAAGCTCATATAAGATTCTTCTTAAAACAATAATATGTAAAATAGTTAAGGGTTTGGTTTGAGTTTATACCTTCCTTCTGGTCTGCAATATCTTTATCTTCTTCCCTTTGTCTCTTCAGCTTTGTCACTATTCTTCTCTGGTCTCGGCCTCCTACAACTCTCTCTTTATGTGTCTCACCTCAATCCACTACTTTGGCGGTTGACCCGTTTCCTTCTTGTATGCCTTCACGCCTAACGACCACCTAGCTAATGGCTCACGGCTAATCGACACCTGACGGCGGTTCACCAGTATAACACCTTGTGTGCTACACCAGAGGTTCCACACAATAGTCCTCTACGAACAGAAAGTTGGAGACAATTTGGAAAATAATAACAACTTAGCATAAGAGATTTATGAAAAAGAAAATATTTTTATTGCATTGCATAAGTAAATACAACTCTCCCCTCTCCCCTAACTATGAGAGGTTTACTCACTCATATACATATTACTCTCTACACGCATACTCTCTCTAAAAGTCTCACAATCTCTCACTCTCTAACTCCTTATATCTAAAACACAAATGGATGCTCCCTTTTATAGCACAAGGGCACTTACAATATGATTGGTAACCGGCTACCAAAAGCAATCCGGTTGAAAGAAAATTATTAAAGCAACATTATCTTCAGAATCTTTATCAGCTGGGTCTACAAGATTTTATCGTCTTTTGATAATTTTGGGGTATCTCTTTCTTTATGAAGAGAAAGGCGTGCCAAGTCTTCATCATGGGTCTTATCATTTTGTAATAATGCAAGAGCATCAAACAAAGTCTTCGTATTTTTCATCAGTCTGGTGGCCCATATGGGGCAGGCATCCTTTTTGCTTTATGGAAAGCATGGTCTAGGAAAACGATTCTTCCGTCTTTAATAATTCATCTACCACTGAGGGGACCTTCTTTGTCGTGTCTGTGTCTTCTTCTGCCTTATCCTGGTTTGGGAGGGTATTATTGAAAAATTCATCAATAAGGCCTATCGTTATAAGGCTGGCTGGCAAAGCTATCTCTACCATTTATTTGGATTCTTTCTTGAGCCTTCATTGAATGGCTCATCAACTTGGATTATCAGGTCTTCTTTGTGGTAGGCAGTATACCAGCTGTCTTCTCCTGTTAACAACTCCATGATTTCAATTATCTCCATGGCTTGAGTAATCTGTAGCTTGGACTTATTAATAATTAAATCTTTAATCCCGTCTTCTGATAGGATATCAACATCTCAAATGTATATTTAGAAAATCTAACAAGTCTAAATCCTTCCACTATCATTCCTCTGCAGGAACTTGGAGCAATCTGATAGATTCTAGCAAATAAAGGAGGGAAATCTTCTACCTTTTTAACATACTCATGGACTATTTTTCGAAGAGCAACAGAGTCTTCTATAGTCTCAATTTGGATGAGTCCGATGAACCCATAGTTTGCTAAGGTTATCTGGGCAATTTCTGCTTTTCCAGCAAGATAAATCTTTGGAACGTCTTTGAAGAAACCTTTCATTATTAAGGCATCTCCATTAGTCTCAGATAATAACATATTGAAATGTTCAATAATGCTATTAGATTCTTTCTTATAGTCTTCTGTTAATGGAAGATTATTATGACCAAATGGTATAACAATCTTAGTCTTAAAGGTCTTTTTCTGATAACAAAAATTATCAGTGGGTCTATCTTTGGAGGATTCTCCAAGAGTCTGAGCATATGTTTGAGTCTGAGGTATAGGTATAGCAGTACCATTGAGTTGGGTAACTTCAAGTCTTTGAGTCCTCATAAATCTGGCAATAGATACCAAATTTTGTTTGAACTCGATCCAAAGTCTATTCTTTACGTTCCACCATATGGCATCTATAAGGGTATTTTCGTCTTCTGAAAATTCTCGTCTAAATTTGATCACGTCTGGGTATCTTTGATCGGGTCTATACTGGGGAAAATACATCTTCCCAATGAGTCTATTTTGAGAAATAATCTCTTGTCTAGATTTTCCAGGAGGAACTAAGATATCATCAAAGTTTTCTAGGATTGGTCTTTCTTGAGAGTCTTGAATATGAGTCGGTCTTTGTGTTACACCAGCATTTGGTCTTACACGTCTAAGATAGTCTGCAACGTCTTCCCTGTTCAGTCTATTCGTTCCAGAGGAACTCATGTCTTCTAGGTCTTCTGTTTGCAACATAAAATATGAAATCATATTAGTGTTAGCAAACATTGGCTCTCTTGATATAATGTCTGGAATGATATTTTTACTTCCCTTAATATGTATAACAAATAATTCATAACCATTAAGCAGTTGTTGCCATCTAATTAGTCTATTAGTCCTTGATTTGTACAACTCTAAATCTCTTAATTTTACTGCATAAGAAGAGTCAGTATAAACAGTAAAATGATTAGGTCTAAGAAACAGCATATATTTTTCTATTGCCCTTACTATAGATAAAAATTCTTATTCATGGGCAGTGTATCTTGTTTCTGGGTCTGTAAATGTTCCAGAACTATGTTTACAACGTTTATTCTTTTTTGTCTGATGATCAATGGCAAAGTATACTGCTTCCCATTGTTTATCAAAGGCATCTGTTTCTACTATAAACTGGTCTTTTGCATTAGGCTGTTCAAGTAAAGGAATATTCTTGACTGCATCTTTAATTTGTCTTATTACTTTAAAATCATCTTTAGTCCAATAAAAGGGATTATTTTTGTCTGTTCCTTTTAGTTTGGTTATTAAGCTTTGTCTTTTTGAAGCAAGGTCTTTAATAAAATCTGCAGCACAATTAAGCAATCCTAAAAATGATTGTAATTGTTTTCTATCTTTGAGTTGGTCTGGAAACTCAAGAATCTTCTTAGTTATGTGTTCTGCTAAGGATAATTTTCCTTTATTAATATGCATTCCCACAAAGTCTATTTCAGTCTAAAATAATTGCATTTTCCTTTCGAAAATCACAATACTATGTTTGTCTAATTCTATAATAATCTTTTTAAGATGGTCTACATGCTCTATCTCAGTCTTACTGGCTACAAGAATATCATCTATGTAAATAAGACAAAATTCTGAATAAGGTCTAAATATATTATCCATTCTTCTTTGAAAAACTTGAGGAGCGTTCAAGTATCAAAATGGCATTACTAGCCATTCGCATTTTCCTTGGGGCACACTAAAGGCTGTCCAGGTAACACTGTCTGGATGCATCTTAATTTGCCAGAAGCCTGATTTGCAATCAAACTTGTTGAATATAGTTCCGTCTTCGATTAAATTAATTAGATTATTCTTGTCTGGTATCTTATAAGAATCAAATTCACAATTCTTATTTAATTGTCTATAATCTATAACCATGCATCTTTTTCCTCTTTTACGTTCAGATTCATTTTGAACATAGAAGGCTAAACTATTATGTCTACTTTTACTTTCTCTAATAATGCCTAACTAAAGCATTTCGTCTATGTCTTTCTTGAATTCTTCCCTATCTTCTTGTGAGTATCCTTTCTTATAGGTTCCACCATTAATAGTGGCGTCTGGGTTAATAGGGATGATTTCACAATAGCTTTGGTCTTTATCCCACTTAGCGATGGGATTTTCTCCTAAAGTAGGCTCAGCTAGTTGCCTAATCTTTTCTTTTTATACTTCTATATCCATCTTCTTCTGTTTGGATATAGCTTGAACCTGTAATAAGGTATGTTGGGCATGATCTAAAATGTCTTGTTGTATAAGCGCTATTTGCTTATAACACTTTTGGTTTGGACACTTACACTCTTTTTGTAAGGGTTTAGTGATATTTAAGGCTTCTTATTGGGTTGTAGGTCTAGGTCCACCATGCTCAGCTGAAGAACTCTGATGTTTAATGGGTCTATAATTGGGTTTGACCTGCATAAGGTCAAAGGCAGTCTTATGGTTTATTAAAGGAGCTTTAATATTAAATTCCTCTTGGTCACTAATTAATATCTTATCGTTATACTGAGTATAAGGATGATATTTACTAATAAAGTCTTGTCCTAAAATAATGTTTCTTGTGAAACTAGGACGAGGATCCATCATCCAAAATCGATGATTAACAGTTTTGTTGGTCTGATTTCCTAATTTAAAATAAATAGGAATAGTCTGGAAATATAAGATAAATGGATCTCCATTAGCCACTTTACCATAGATTTCTTGAGTACTTTCTAAAAATTAGTCTTCAGGGAAGGCATTAGCCTTACAAATACTCTGAGAGCACCCTGTATCTATGAAAGCTGAAAGTCTTTTAGGATAGTCTTTATGTTGAACAAATAATTCTACAAAATAAGCATGTGGTTTAGTAGAAATTACTAAATTGTTCTTCTCTAAGATAGATATTCCTTTCTGAGGTTTATCTATAAAATCTAAGAGTATTTGGTCTTCTGAACTATTATCAGAATGATATTCTTCTAAATCATAGGAAATTCCTTTTCCTTTGAAGTCTTCATTTTCTTGCAATCTTTTGGCTATATTTCTATCAATATCTTGATAATATGTTTTAATGTCTAAGTCTATTTGAGCGTCATACTGGCTAGTATAAATTTCTCTAAATCTAGTTCTCCAACAGTCTTCATGGTAGTGCAATTGATAAATAATACAAACCATAAATAATTTCGTTTATATAATCTCAAAGCATTCTGCACATCTAAAGTCTTTCTTATAACATTTCATCTCAAACGTGCAATAATATCTTTCATCAAAGTAACATCTAGGTATATAGGTTAGTAACTCAGGATTACTAACTGTCCATCTTTTTTTCGATAATGGGCTTAATATACATTTATACCAAGCATCTTCAAAGTCTATATATTCATCAGCTAGATCGCCTTGATCAGTCTGCATCATATATAAGTCTAGGATATTCTAAGAGCCTTCATACTCATCAGTATCACTATAGACTTCTGAATCGCTGTCTGTGTATGCACTATAGATACTAGTATTATCATCATCTTCTATGTCTGATATTTCTATAGCATATAGGATATCTAATTCTTCTTGATATGCATAGTCTAATATTGTATTAGTAATCTTAATACTTTCTTTATCTTTCTTATTAGGGCAGTCTTTAGCAAAGTGTCCTTCTTTGCCGCAAGTCCAACATTCTTTGGTGGCAGTCTTAGATTGAGCTACATCTTTTTCTTTCCTATAATTAGGAACCTTCTTATACTTACTAGTATTCTTCTTAAAGTATCTTCTTTGGTTAAATCTATTTTTCTTAGTCTTAGGATTCTTTTCCCTAAAGGTAGTAGATTGTCTAAATTTATACTTCTTTGGCAATCCTAAAGGTCTAGTCTTAAACTTCCTATGTTTCCATTCTAATTTATTTTTGAATTTCTTAGATTCACTTCCACATCCCCATTGGATTGGAGCGATGTCTCTTTCGTCTTTGATTGGAGGGATCTGCTTGAAAGTTTCTTCTATCAACTTTCCTTGGGTTATATCACGTCTCTTAGATATGATATAGTCTTTGGCGAAATTGATTCTTTCACCAAGGTAGTTATTCTTAACTCCTACTATACCTGTCCAATTCTTATATTCATTAATTAGGATTTGTCCTATGGCTGGTATCTTTCTAAAGTATTCGTCTTTTACGGTTTCTCCAAATTCTTTAATTTGGTAATATAGCTGCTCGTAATTATTGCTATATTCATTTATCTTATCTAATTTGCAATTGCTAAGGAGGGCTAACTTAGTTTTTCTAAGTCTTGTTCATTAATGTGAGATAAATGTCCAGCTCCAATGAATTCCGATGTGAACAATTGAATATATTCTTCAATTGATCTTTCTTCTAAGTTTTCTTTCATCTTCTCAACCTTTGCCAAGGAGTCTTTGTCTGTAGCCTTTCTTAAACTGTCTAGGTAATCTTTTGCAATACCTCTAATGGATTGCTCAGCGTACTTCTTACATGAACTTGCATCCCATTATTCATTAGATGCAAAACACATGTTCATCTGGTTTCGCCATTCGTCTAAGGCTTTTTTCCTATCTTGAACATTGTCTAAGTTAAGGTATATACCTACTGGATTTATGGCTTGGCTTTCCATAGTCTTAACAGGAGTGAAACTCTTGTCAGTTGTTGGGAAGTCTTTTATATAATCAGGTTTAGTCTTTACTACGGTGCTCGAGTATATAGGAATATTTATTCCTATGGGTTTACTAAAAAGTCTAGGAGCATCTTCTAGCCTACTACTACTTCCTATCTCTTGTTTACTAGGTTCTACTTGTGTAGCCGGCATTAGTCTTTGTTCTCCTTATTCTATTAGTCTTAAGTTTCTAAGAAGTTCTTTAGTGTTCTTGGATTCTTTTAATCTTAATATGCGGTCTTAGGCTATCATATTAAATCTTTCTCTTTCTTGAAATCTAACAGAATGACTTTTCTTAAGGTTATCTTTAAATGTCTTCATATCCAATTCTGAGGGTTCATGTCCAAAGTTTTGGATCCTATCTTTTTCTTTAACTAAGTCTTTTTGTTCGAATGATCTTCTAGGTCAAAATATCGGAGCTTGTCTAAGTAAACTAGCACTAGTCTTACTACTACATTCTCCTTCTGAAGGATCATTGATTATGACTTCTCCCATATTCCTAAATCTAATTTCTTCGGTCTGGATATTTTTATTGACAATCTTAGGGGGACCAAACTGGATGGTAACATTTCCAGTGACATCGTCTTGATTAATAAACAAGGGTTTATTTTGTATAGTCTTAGTTTCTTAAAATTCTGGCAATTTCCAGAGAGTCTTAGCTTTTTCTCTCATAGGTCCAGTATTCCTAATACTTTAAGTATGATTGTAGTCTGACACATTAGTTCTAACTAAGATTTCTTCATTAAGTCTACCGCTAGGAATTCCCGACTGCATTCCTTCATAAGAAAATTGAGAGAACTTCACATAGCTTTGGAATTCTATATTTATATTAGTGTCTGGGATTATATAGTCTTCATAACCACTAGCATATAAGATTAACTTAAAATTCTTGGCTGTGTCTACGGTTACTGTAAATGCCGAAATGATATTAAAGTATCCTATGTTGTCTGACATTTCTAATTGGGCTATCCCAAAAAGGCTTTTCTCAAAATCTTTCCATCTTTTGTCTAATAAACAGCATAATATGTTAATATTATTCTGAGGTCTATGTAATACGTGGATTCTTGCTTGAAAGAGTCCAAAGGTTAGGAATTGAAACTTCCTATCAGTTCCTCTAGATCAAAGCCACTCTGAGTCAAACACTTGGAGCTCAGTATAGGATTTGTCTAACACATGATTTCTACAATGGTAGGTCATGTTATAAATGGGGGTCTTAGGAGTGGCGCCTTCTTTAAACATTTTTTATGTATCTAACGGCTGAAAGTTGTCCATTATGAATGGAATCTTCAACAATCTTCCAGTCAACTTCACCCCATTCTTTCCCTTGGAGGGGATTGGTGAAATTTCTTTCTTTCCACCATGTCCTAACATTGGAGGATGAATCCTTAAGTCTTTGGAGCATATGATTACTCTGTCCAATATTTGGGATAGAGCTGGCTATTTTATTAGTCTTATCTAATCCATCATTTATGATTCATTTACCTATGGTATTCCTTTCTCTGGTTTCTATAGGAGGGGATTCTTTAAACTTACAGGTGGTTACCTGTTTTTGTTCAAGTCTTTTTTCGATTCTTTCTAAGAAGTCTGAATAATGTTTTTATCTGATTAAGGATTTCTTCTTTAAAATTCGTATTCTCTTTTCTAGTCTTTTCAGAAGTTTCTTCACTATGTCTGGCTAGAGAATTAGTCTTTTACTTCATTATCTTTTTCTAGTTGTTGCATAGTTCTAACTTCTATGTCTTCTACAGTCTTTTCAATTTTATCTAACCTAGTTAGAATAAAAGAAGAGTCTATTTCTGCTTGGGATGGTTTATTATATACGACCTTAATTCCGTTTATAATTTCTTTGTATTTTTCTTCTACTTGGGCCATGTCTAGTCTAAGTTCATTAATAATACTATCCATTTTGGATAGGTTATGGCTTTCCATATTATTAAGGTAATTTGCTAAATTTTGTTGGAATTTAACAAAGTCTATATAGAAGGTGGTTAATCCTCCTGTGTTAGCTTTTAAGTCTAAATGCAAGTCTTTAACAAAGCTACAGTTATAGTCTTGGGTAGCTGCTATGGATGTAGAAATTAAATTTAATCTTTCTAATATAAGTCTAGTTGCCTTAGCCACGTTGGCAATCTCATTTTCATTTATCTTATAATAAAATCTATCATCATTTATCTTTTCTAAAATTCTTTGATAAAATTCTGATAAGGTCTGAATGGAGAGATCTTTTGATACCTCATTCCAGTCTGAACTAACTATCTCCATTAGGAGGATAACTATCTAGTCTAGGGATAAACTTAGCTTGTTCTTTAGTAAGTTTAATTTACTCACTGTCTTGATTTTTAATTAAAGTCTTAATTTCTAAAAAGTCTTTGTTAAGGACTTCTATATGATTAGTCTTAATATTTATTTCTTGTAAAACATGAACTAAGTCTATTAGGATTTGATTATTTATGTCTAATAATCTTTTAGAGACATTTTTTATCTCTATTTCTAAGGTTTGAGTGTCTTTTATTAATTGTCTTAATATAAGCAGTATACACTTATTTTGGTCTATTATGCTACTAATAGCACTAGCAGTGACTTGTCTACTGTCTGCGTGTTTGGCTGGGATATGTTCAATGTGTGAACAACCGTCTATGTGAGGGGTTAAGCAATCTACTGAGTCTAAATCAATTACGGGTATAGGTTGGTAGTCTGGGTTGGATCCAAAAATATCTTGGTAAATGCGAGGGATAAATCCCAAGGGCATTAAAGTCTTTTTAGTCTAAAAGGAACGTCTTATAGCTCTGATACCAGAATTTGGGTTTTGGTCGGAATTTGGTGAGCTTCTAAAATCTTTAAGGTCTTGATACCAATTTTGGGTCTAAATTATAAATTTTTTAATTATATAGTCTTAAACTAAGGTTTTAGTATAAGACAAGAGGGGGACCATCTAGAGTAAATAACAAAAGTCTCTGGGACCATGAGGGGACCACTTTCGGGATAAGGACAAAGTGCGCACGAAAAGTCCGCACCTGAGCCTATTTCTGTATATATATATATATATATATTGATGACTTATCCTGTTGTGTGTTCCTAATAGAAGAGAAAGATAATGATATTTAAGATAACTCTGGGATGTGAGTAATTAACTATAAAATGAGAAATTTCTAATTGTCGCAGGGATAGGAAGAATGCAATAACGTATGGTATGGGCGATGCGGACAAATAGTACGAGTCATTGATGTAGTAGTAGATTTGGTTTGAACTAGTTTGGTAGGATAGCATGACTAGGATGGGTTAAATCTACACATTAAGTGTGCACATGAAATGAGAGGTGAACATCTCAAGTGAGAGCACGTAAGTCTAACATAGATATAATATTTGCTAATTTTGCATTTAAACACTTGCTAAAATTTAAACTATTTTACTCGGGCTCTAACCCATTTCCTCCCAATCTCTTTTTTTTTTTGTAAAACATTTTAGGTGCCCAGCCACAGGGACACCAGGCTTAGAAAGTTTTATCTTTTAGCATGCTACAGCTGCTGTGGAAGTTGTAGGTCCTTGATATTAGACACCTCAGTATGCCTCATTTTTTCATTTCGAGCAGTTATTTCATTTCAGTTGGATATGTTGTCCATTTTCATTTGGACATTTTCAGAGATGTTGAATTTTATTTTATTTGGCATACCATAAACTAATTTTATCATGGATGACTGTATTTTTATTTCAGACTGGATGATGTATTCTAGACACTCTTATTTATTCTATGGTCTTATTCTATCGTATGGTTGATAATTGTATGGTGAATGGATTATTATTATTGAAATTGGTTTCATGTTAACTAAAAAGATAAAATTTGTCACCAACTTTTCAAATACTAGGTGGTTAGTAAATATTAAAAAAATTTCGACAGTGATGTTAAAAATGAACCAATTGAATATTTTATTTTAATTTAATAAATGCTCGATCACCCGGTATTCAACTAAGCGGGGTGTCAGTGTTACATGGATAATTTTAAAGAGTAGGAGCATTAAGTGACTTTTGAGTATTTTTTAATTTATAAAGATATAAATATAGATTAAAAATTAATTTTAAATCGTGTATTAGACAAATGAATGTCACTTGAATTTAAAAGGTATATCAAATTTATTAAACAATTTTGTTACAATATCCTGCTCATTTTTGTTTCAAATATAAAGAAAGACACATTTACATTTTTCACTTTGCGATGAGATTTCAGAATTTATTTTGGGTAGAAGTAGTTGTTTCTGAATTAAGCCCATAGCTCATAAGATTTTTCTACTCTAGTCCACCAACAATAAGGTCAATTAATCTTAGTGAATATGTTATATGTTATTGTATCTGACCGTATACATTATCAAAAGTCATGTACATATTACAACACAAGTACCGCATTGAAAAGACACATAGTAATACGAAAAATTATTTTGAATTCTTTTGTCATGTACCCCCCAAAAAAAACCTGTGCGGGGGCAAAAAAATATCTGAGATTTTTTTTATGTCATAGTCCAAATGGCAGTGACTAGCAATCAATCTAAATATGTTAAAATTGCTTCATATTACTTGAATTTATCAAAAAAATATTATATAGAAAATAAGTGAATTTTTTGGACAATCAAATGGAGCCTAGATTAGTTATTGGAGTTAAATGTAGGATTAAAACGCAATATGTAGATAAAATATTCAAACTCAAATAAATTTAAATGTTGATAGAACAAACTTATCCTAAAATATCAGGTAGCATATGTACAAGCACATAGTTATATGCTAATCATATCATATGTATCTATAATTTGCATGTAAGGACTGCAGGTGTATATGCTCTCCATGATGACAGCAACACCGGAGTCTCCTTGACTTTTCATGATATAATACAATCAAATTCTTTAAATCTGGTAATGATGTTGAAAGTTACGTTATTGGCTTCAAATGTTTGCTTATTAGTGGAAGTAGGATGTATTGAGGCAATGAGAAAAAAATTCTACAAAAATAGATTATACACATATTAGAAAAGGTGATGGTGGAGGAGAGAGAATTGCTCTCCACCGTCAACATGGCATATTCTAGCTTTGTTCCTTTGGGACAGATTTGCTTGTCTCTATGCTATTGCCTCCCTTATTTAATCGCTTTTGGTGGTGGGTGGGAGATTTGTGAGGATAAGGAGAACTTGGCCCACCTATCACCATCTCCCCCCTTTAGCTTCTCTTTTCATCATCCTTCCTTTGGGGCTGTAGTGGATGCCTTTCGATGGCTACTTTTTTTCTTCTCATTCTTTATACTCTATTTTTTTAGTGTCTATTTGTGACTTTTTATCTACGGCTATTATTTCTTCATTTTATTATATACAACCATGAGAAGGGAGTTTGTATTGTATTGTATTATTTTTTTTTAAGGAAAATGCATCTCATTAAACAAGAAATACAAATTTAATGGCATTACTGGTCATATAAAGATAAAACACACTAGTCCTAAACAATGTGGTAAATTTAAAGCCGAAACAAGACAACACCAAAAACTTAAACTTCTCAACACCATAAGATGTTACAACGGTCAAACATACGGTAAAACGGACTGTCCACTGGCTCATAAAATGAGGTATGAAATAATTACACCACACATATGAGAGAAAACGACCAATCATCATTAAAACCTTTTGAAAAGCGAGGGTCGGCCTAGATA
Organism: Sambucus nigra; assembly: GCA_949130495.1. Classification (NCBI taxonomy): domain Eukaryota; kingdom Viridiplantae; phylum Streptophyta; class Magnoliopsida; order Dipsacales; family Adoxaceae; genus Sambucus; species Sambucus nigra. The sequence continues at coordinate 159,348,186 of OX422209.1, read as the reverse complement.
TGTTTCACAAAACCTCGTCCAAAAAATAGGAGTAACACTAACAAACAAAGAGAAGTCAAACACGCTTAGATCTTAAAAGTAGCCATAAATCAACGATTGGATCTCGACCCAAACTGCACGGAGACAACAAAAATATTAACAATATCGGCAACAACTCTGTTGAGAGAAAAAGACACAAGGTAGACAAATTTAGAGTGTAAAAGTTCTTTAAATGGTTGAATTAAACATATTAATCTACTATGAATAGAGTGTTACTAAAATCTCTCTCTCTCTCTCTCTCTCTCTCTCTCTCTCTCTCTCCATATATATATATATATATATATATAGTGTACAAGGAAGTTTATTAGCTCTTGCTCTGTCTTTCTCGTATCCACATCAATCTAAATAATTTTATTAAACAAATAGATTTAGCTAAAACAATTTTCACGCTTATCTATGTCAAGAACAATAGTGATAAAATAAAAAATAAATATACGGTGTGAACAATTTTGTAATACCCGTGATTTTGGACCGTAAATATCTTTTTACAAATCAAAAATTGAAAAAATACATTTTTTAGATTTAATTATTTTTAGTATTAAAAAATATTTGTTTATATATATAAGAAATAAGGTTTTAATCGTATTCGAAACTTGGAATAACAATGGATATTTTTCAACTTTTCTTCTCTATCGGCTGAATAGGGGTGAACAGATTCGTCCAGGGGAATCAATTTGACCCTAGGGGGGAATCAATTTGGTCCGGAGGAGATTTTGAGAATTTACTTATTTTAAGGTGTTTAAGTTGGTTTCAAACTCTTTTGTTTTGTTATATTAAAAAGTCTCAGATTTAGACTTTTTCAAACACTTTTAACTCATCTCATAAAGCAATAGTCACCAAAAATTTCTTTTCTCTCTTCTACAAAACCTAAACCCCATTAAAAACAAGTTTCAAGTCAAGTTTTGAAGATCCAAATCAAGTTTTCTCAAGATCAATCAAGAACGACTCTTTGCTATTTTCATAAGAGGATCGCAATCGTATAATCAGACTTTTGAAGTGACTTCTTATCAGACATGAATACTTCTATTATCACCCTTACGTGTTGTATGTTTTAGATATTACCTAAACCTTAATTAATTGTGTTTTCCTAAAATTAATTAGGATGATTATATAGGAATAATGAAAGTAAATATGGGGTTGCTTTTATAAAATCTAAAAATATGATTTAACACTTGAAAGAACCACATATTGAGATTAAGTGCTTTGGGTTATAGTAGATTTGTGGGACGATTCACATGTTATAATTAAAATATGCACTTGGAATAATGTTTTGACTCGTAATATTTTGATACTGATGTATATGTTGTAGAATATAATTATTATTGTGTAATGTTATTAGTACGCATGCTAAAATGGCATTTTGTGTTAATTTATAAAATATCACTTCTCTCTCTCTCTCTCTCTATATATATATATATATATATATATGTGTGTGTGTGTGTGTGTGTGTGTGTGTGTGTGTGTACACCTTGTGTGTTTATTTGGTTGAACTTGGTTATTATATAATTGAATGAATGTAATTTGAATGGAACTAGATCTGTAAGATTAATTGGAGGATTGTAATGTGAAATTAAAATATAATTTACGTAGAGAATTTTTGTTTAAATATTTTGACCTTGCAAGAATGTTGGGATTTTTGGAGTAGTTATACTTTCACCTTTATTTTATAGGTTGCTTGCTAGGTATGGAACTAGTAAGTAAACATTTTTATTGTTGGCACTTTCTACGTATGGGATTAATGAGTGTGTGCATGTACAGTTGGGTATCTTCCAAGGTGGGACTATGTAGTACGCCATTACGTTATATCATTGGCCTATGTACGAGACTAGGCGGGGATTTTGGGTAAGTATTCTTTTGAGGTGATGAACAAGGTAATACTACTGTTTGTTGATCTCTAGGTATGGAACTAGGGATGATTTTGAATGTGATACCCGAATTGGGTTAGGGGGTAATTTTGAATAAAAAGAATTTGATTAAGAATTAATAATTAATGCCTGAGATAATAAAAGGGTATTTAAATAAATTTGTGTCGCGAGTATGTGGAGGGCTAAAGAAAATTGGGTTGACTAACTATAGCAACGTAGGAGTGTGTTTGCGTCATGAGTATGTGCAGGGCTAACGAAATTAGGAAAACTGGCTATAGTGACGTGTCGTGCGTGGACCTCATGAGTATGTATGCTTTGTTAATGAAATTGGGCAAACTGGGTATAGTGAGGAGAATGAGTGTGGTGTATAAAACTGTTGGTGCGCCAAGAGTATGTGGATGACCAATAGAATGGTTAACTGGCTATAGTAATGTCACATTAATAATACTGGTTGGATTGTTACCCGCCAGGGTATATGTCGGACCTATAGGATGGTAAACTGACTATATCGGTGTCAAATTAATAAATTGGTTGCATTAATTTTATTAATAATTATGAGATTATAATTTAATGTTGGAATAATATAATTGAACTTGAATAATGGGGTGGCTTAGCAATATGGGTACTTAGTATTGTTTATATTTTACTCGCATGTTCTTATATCGCGTAATTTAAAAATATCTATTGTAATATCTATCTCCTATGATGCTTATGTCTGGATTGACGGATCCTAATTGTGAGGAGTAACTAGTATTCATGCGATGGGCTCTGATCCATTCAGTTGCCATATATTTTAGGTATAGTTGTTGGAGTAGCTGCATCGATTGAAATGGAGATTCGTGGAGTGCAACTGGAGTTTTATTTTATCACTTTAATAGTTTTTTCATTCTTTCATTTTATTTATGAGACAGTTGCTTATGGATTTGGTGGGCTATTTATTTCCACAGTTGTTTACGGTTCTTTTCAGTTGGGGTTACAGTTTGATGATTTCATTTGAGTATTAATTTATATTTTGGTGTTGAGTTTTATTCTGGAATTAGCATGGTGATGAAAATTTATTGTTTGGATGTTTATATTCGTTGGATTTATATTTGGATTATATCTTGTGAAAAAAGTTTTTAGTGTCTCAAAAATTGGTCACGTGCTAAGAATGGTATTTAAATTGTGACGTTCATCGTAGTTTGGCAGTGGGGACTGACAACCTCGAATATCAGAATGAGCGGGGTGTCAGAGTTGGTATACGAGCATGGTCTTAGGTATCGTAGATTTTGAGTCCCTTATATCTTTTGCGCTACCTATATTTGATTCCTTTTGATGATTTATACTCTTTAGACTTTTTAAGTCTGATGTCGTTTGCAATTGTATTTTCAAATGGGGAACACTAGGATATATGGAGATAAGAGAGAAGGTTAAGTGTCTGGTCCCACAATTTAGGAGAGACAAGGTCAGTTCCTTTTCAATGTCGAAGAGTTAAAGTCTATCATTCACGAGGCCACAATGGATGGTATTAAGATAGGAAGACAGAGGTGGAGAAACCAAGGAGAGCAATAGCAGGGTACACTCACTTCAGGCTGGGACAGGGTGAGGGACGATTTCTACAAGGGAAACCTTCCCACTATTATTGGGGGATCTGACCCAACGGTTTCTAACTAGTAAAAGAATGATATGAAGAGGAATTTGAGGATGGTGGATTGCACGGATGTGTAGAAGAAAATGTTAACTACTTTTAAGTTGACTGATGATGCGTTACAATGGTGGGAGAGTGTCACCACATCTGAGAATAGAGATTGTCTAAATTATGAAGACTTTTTAGTGAAATATAATGACAAGTATTCCTTATTCGATTAAGAGTGTGAAGAAGAAAGACATTCTAGATTTAGAACAGGGTTCGAAGTCGATTATTGAGTATGAACAAGAGTTCACATCACAAGTATGTTATTGTTTGTAACAGAGGAGGTGAATACTGAGGAGAAGAATATGGAATGTTTCATTAAGTGTCTGACGCGGCTGATTAATCAAATGATTTTGGGGAATCCAACGTACACTAATTACACCCACATGGCGGACATTGCACTATTGTTATGGCAAGAGAAGATGAATTATAAAAAAGAAGTAAGGTAAGAGGTTTGAGCTGAGTGGACAGATAGGACCAAGGCAGGTGGGGAGAATAAGGGTCGCAATCACCGACCATGGAAAAAGTAATGAGCACTGCAGTAGCAGCAAGCAATTAAGCAAGGTAATGGCATCCCATAGAGCCCTCAGGGACAAGGGCAGGGACAACAAGGTGAGCGAGCGCTATCTAGGAAGTTTGGACCTTTTAGAGGAACGTGTTAGAGTTGTGGGGAGATACAACATTGAGCTTTGAAGTGCCCAATGACTTAGGGCCAAGGGCCTCGATCACCGAGAGCACTAGATGCACAGGGAACGCTAGCAGCACCAGCGGTGGGTATACAAGGGCCGATTATGCCAAGGGTGTCTGCACTTCCTATCATGTGACCTCATGCATGGCAGGCTCAGTAGGAGTCAAATCGTGTCTAGAGGGATAGCATGATGCGTTATTTTTATAGTTATGCTTATATATATATTGATCATTGGTAGGTGCGTGTAGGATTGGGTGTATGGGAGGCATTCTACGGTTAGGCACATGTAAGGCTTATTTTATTTGCGTTAATTTACGTTTTACATTTACACTTCGTCGAATTCCAAGGATGAAATTCCTTTATTAGTGGGTGAGAATGTAATACTTCATCATTTTTTATCGTAAATATCTTTTTATAAATAAAAAATATATATTTTTTGAATTTAATTATTTTTAGTATTTAAAACGCTGATTTTGATATAGAATAAATAAGATTTTAATCAGATTCGAAATTGAATACAAATTATATTTTTTCAACTTTTCTTCTCTGTCGACTGAATAGGGGCAGGAACAGATTCGCCACAGGGGGAATCGATTAGATACGAGGAAGATTTGGGGAATTTGCTTATTTTTTGGTTTTTAAGTTTATTTCAAACTCTTTTGTCTTCATATACTAAAAGTCTCAGGTTTATATAGCCTCCAAAAATATCTTTTCTCTCTTATAAAAAACGTAAACCCCATTAAAAATAAGTTCCAATTCGAGTTTTGAAGATCCAAATCAATTTTTCTTAAGATCAATCAAGAACGAGTCATTGCTAATTTTGCAAGAGGATCGCAACCATATAATTAGATTTTTGAAACGACCTCTTATGAGGTATGAATACTTCTATTGTTCCCCTTAAGTGTTGTATGTTTTAGATATTTCCTAAACCTTAATCAATCATTTTTCTTAAAATTAATTAGAAAACGTGAAAGTAAATATTGGGCTATTTTTATTAAATATAAAAATATGATTTAACACTTGAAACAATCGCATGTTTAGATTAAATGCTTTATGTTATGGTAGATTTATGGGAAGTTTCACATGTCAGAATTAAAATATAAACTTGTAATACTATTTCGACTCATAAAATTTTGATATTGATGTATAGGTTGTAGAACGAAATTATTGTTGTGTAACATTGTTAATACGCCTGTTAAAATGGAATTTTATGTTGATTGATATAATATCACTTGTATTGAAAATATATAATTGAACGACTTATGTGTCTATTTGGTAGAACTTGGTTATTACATGATTGAATTCATATAATTGGAATCATAAGATTAATTGGAGGTTTGTAAAGTGAAATTATAATATAATTTACATTGATATTATTCGTGTTAATATTTCGACACCAGGGTAATGTTGGGATTTTAGGAGTAGTTATACTTTAAACTTATTCATGTTCAGGAATTGGAATCGTAAGATTAATTAGAGGATTGTAATGTGAAATTAAAATATAATTTACGTTGTGATTATTCGTGTTAATATTTTGACACCGCGGTAACGTTGGGATTTTGGGAGTAGTTATACTTTCAACCTTGTTTTACAGGTTGTTTGCTAGGTATGGGACTAGAAGGTAGACCTATTTATTGTTGGTACTTTTTAGGAATGGGACTAGTCAATGTGTGCATGTACAGTTAGGTATTTTCCTAGGCGGGGCTAGTTAGTACATCGTTATGTTATTCCATTAATCTAGGTGCAATACTAGGTGATGATTTTTGGTAGGTATTCATCCTGGTAATGGACTAAGTAATAATTATTGTTTGGTGATCTCTAAGTATGGCACTAGGGATGATTTTGTGTGTCATACCCAAAGTAGGGGGCCTAATTGTGAATAAAGAGAATTTGTTTGAGAATTAATAATTAATGCCTTAGGTAATAAACGAGTATGAAAATCAATATGTGTCACGAGTATGTGCATGGCTAACGAAAATTGGACTGACTGGATATATTAACGTGAGTGTGTGTTTATGTCACGAGTATATGCAGGGCTAATGATATTGGTCAAGCTGACTATAGTGGCGAGTCTACATGGAACCTCACGAGTATGTGTGCAGTGCTAACGAAATTGGACAAACTAGATATAGTAAGGGGAATGGGTATGGTGTGTAAAATTGTTAGTGTGCCAGGAGTATGTGGATGACTAATAGAAAGGTAAACTTGCTATACTGGTGTCGCATTAATAATATTGGTTGTATTGTTATGTTTTAGGAGTAAGTGCAGTACCAATAGAAAGGTAAACTAACTATACTGGCATCACATTAATAAATTGGTTGCATTAATTCAATTAATAATTATGATATTATAATTTAATGTTTAAATAATATAATTGGACTTAAATTATGGGGGGGCTTAGTTATGTCGGTACTTAGTATTGTTTTATTTTACTCGTATGTTCTTATATCACATAATTTAAAATAATCAATCATAATATTTATCTAATACAACGCTTTTATTTGGATTCACGGATCCTAATTGGGAGGAGTAGCTGGTATTTACGCAGTGGGCTCTAACCTATTCTGTTGACTAATATATCAAATATAGTTGGTGGAGTACCTTCATAGATTGGATTGGAGATTCATGGAGTGCAGTTAGAGTTTTATTTTAGTGCTTTAGTTGTTTATATATATTTCATTCCTTCGTTTTATTTATAAGACAGTTCCTTATAGATTTGGTGGGTTCCACAGTTGTTTACGATTCTTTGCAAATGGGGATACAATTAGATGATTTTATTTAAATATTAATTTATCTTTTGGTGTTGAGTTTTATTGTGGGATTAACATTGTGATGGAAATTTATTGTTTAGATGTTTATATTCGTTAGGTTTAAATTCGGGTAATATATTGTGGATTTTTTTTAGTGTCTCATATTTCTGTCACATGCTAAGAATGGTATTTTAATTTTGATGTCTGACGTAGTTTGACAGCGGTAACTGGCCACCACCAATGTCAAAATGCATGGGGTGTCACAGTTGGTATCAGAGCATAGTCTTAGGTATCCTATATTTTTACCCGGTTATAGCTTCTACGTTACCTATCTTTGATTCCTTTCGATGATCTATATTATTTAGCTTTTTCTGAGTCTGATGTCCTTTGTTCCTGTGTTTTTAGATAGCGAACACTAGGAGATTTGGGGATAGGAGATAATGGTCAATTTTTGGCCCCGCGGTACATGAGAGACATGGTTAGTTATTTTGGGGTGCCGAGGAGTTACCAGATGTCATTCGTGAGGTCACAATCGTTGGTATTGAGATAAGAAGACAAGGTTCGGAAAACCAAGGAGCATAGCAGCAGGGTACACCCACTGCAGGTTGGGACAGGGTGAGGGCCAATTTTCGCGAGGGAAATCCTTCCACTTTTGCTGGAGGATCTAACCCAACGGTTGCTCACTAATGGAGGCATGATATGGAGAGGCATTTGAGGATGCTATATTGCACGGATGTGCAGAATAAGATGTTAACTATTTTTATGTTAATTGGTGATACATTTCAGTGGTGGGAGAGTGTCACCACATCTGAGGATATAATTCGACTGAATTATGGAGACATTTTTGTGAAATTTAATGACAAGTATTTTCCTTATTCAATTAGGAGTGAGAACAAGAAAGAGTTTCTAGATTTAGAACATGGGTTGAAGCCAGTTATTGAGTATGAACACATATTCATAAATTTGTCATTATTTTTACCTGAGGAGGTGAATACGGAGGAGAAAAAGATGGAATGTTTGATTAAGGGTCTGATGCGATTGATTAAGAAAATGGTTTTGGGGAATTCGGCATACACTACTTAAACCCAGTTGGTCGGTGTCACACTATTATTATGGCAAGAGAATATGAATTATTAACAGAATATAGGTAAGAGGTTTGAGCCGAGTGGTCAAGATGGGACAAAGGCAAGTGGGGAGAATAAGGGTCATAATGACTAACCATGGAAGAACTAGAGAGCAGTGCAAGAGCTGCAAGCTTTTCAGCAAGGCAATGGCATCCCACAGGGCCTCAGGGGCAGGGACAACAGGGTGTGCGAGTGCGAGTGCCATCTAGATAGTTTGGACCTTTTAGAGGCCCTTGTTATAGTTGTGGGTAGATAGTGCATCTATCTTTGACGTGTCCATATACTCAAGGCCAAGGGCCTCTAGAACTCAGAGCACTAGGTGCATAGGGAGCACCAGCAGTGGGTATGCAAGGATCGATTGTATCGAGGGTGTATGCACTTCCTGCTATGGGACCTCGGGCAGGGAAGGCTCAACAAGATGAAAATCATAGTTAGTGGGATATCATGGTACGTTTTATTTTCATAGTTATGCTTATATATATATATATATATATATATATATATATATAGAGAGAGAGAGAGAGAGAGTGTGTGTTAATATATATACTGTACTTTTGATCATGGATTAGTTCCGTGTAGGATTAGGTGTATGGGAACCCTATCATGTCATTCTACAGGTAGGCATATGTTAGGCTTATTTTCTTTGCGCGACTTTACGTTTTACGTTTACGCTTTGTCAAACGAGGACAATTAGTGGGTAAGAGTGTAATACCCCGTGATTTTGGACCATAAATATCTTTTTATAAATCGAAAATCAGAAAATATATTTTTTGGATTTTATTCTTTTTAGTATTTAAAAATGTTGGTTTTGATACATAAGAAATAAGTTTTTAATCGGATTCAAAATCGGGAACAAAATTGGATTTTTTTTTAATTTTTCTTCTCTATCGCTGAATAGGGAGGGGGAAGATTCTCCCCTGGGGGGGAATAGATTCTCCCAAGGGGGAATCGATTCGTCCCTAGGTGGGAATTGATTCTGTCCAAGGTAGATCTGGTGAATTTGCTTATTTTTAGGTGTTTGAGTTGGTTTCAAACTCTTTTTTTCCTATATTGAAAAGGCTCAAGTTAAGAATTTTTCAAGCACTTTTAACTCATTTCAAAACATAGTACCCACACAAAAAATTCTTTTCTCTCTTTTACAAAACCTAAACCCCATTAAAAATAAGTTCCAACTCAAATTTGAAGATCCAAGTCAAGTTTTCTCAAGATCAACCAAGAATGAGTCTTTACTATTTTCTCATGAGGATCGTGACCGTATAATCATATTTTTAAAGTGACTTCTTATCCGGCATAAATACTTCTATTAATCCCCTTAACTGTTGTATGTTTTAGATACTTCCTAAACCTTAATTCATCAAGTTTTCTTTAAATTAATTAGGAAGATTAATTAAGAAAAGTGTAAGAAAATAAAGGGTTATTTTAACTAAATCTTAAAATATGATTTAACACTTGAAACAATCACATGTTTAAATTAGGTGCTTTGGGTTACGGTATATGTATGGGACGATTCGCATATTAGAAGTAAAATACAAACTTGGAATAATATTTTGACTTGTAAAATTTTAATATTGATGTATAGGTTGTAGAACAATATTATTGTTGTGTACGTTGTTAATATGCATGTTAAAATTGAATTTTGTGTTAATTGATAAAATATCACTTGTATTGAAAATATAAATTGAACAACTTATGTGTCTATCTCGTAGAACTTGGTTATTACATGATTGAATGGATTTAATTAAAATGGAATTATAATTATAAGATTAATTAAAGGACTGTAATGTGCTATTAAAAATAATTTACGTAGAGATTGTTCGTGTTAATATTTCGAGAGTAGTTATACTTTTACCCTTATTTTATAGGTTGCTTTCTAGGTATGGGACTGGTAGGTGGATCTTTTTATTGTTGAAATTTTCTAAGTATGGGACTAGTGAGTGTGTGCATGTACGGTTGGGTATTTTCCTATGTCGGGCTTGGTAGTACGCCATTGCGTTAATCCATTAGCCTAGGTGTGAGATGAGGTGGTAATTTTTTATAAGTATTCTCCCTAAGTGATGGACTAGGTAATACCTATGGTTTGGTGATATCTAGGTATGGGACTAGGAATGATTTTGATTGTGATGCCCAAATTAGGGGGGCCTAATTGTGAATAAAGAGAACTTGATTAAGAATTAATAATTAATGCCTAAGGTAACAAATGGGTATTAAAAAAACATCGTCGTGAGTATGTGCAAAGCTAATAAAAATTGGACTAACTGGCTTCATCGATGTGGGTGTATGCTGGCATCACGAGTATGTGAAGGGCTAATGAAATTGCGCAAACTGGCTATAGTGACGTGTCCCGTGTAGAACCTCATGAGTATATGCAATGCTAATGAAATTGGATAAACTGGCTATAGTAAGGGGATTAGGTGTGGTGTGTAAAATTTTTGGTGCTATAGGAGTATGCGCAAGACCAATTAAAAGGTAATCTAGTTGTACTAGTGTTGCATTGATAATATTGGTTGGATTGTTGCATGCCCAAATATGTGCAGGACCAATAGAGAGGTAAACTGGCTTCACTGGTGTCGTATTAATAAATTGGTTGCATTAATTCAATTAATAATTATGAGATTATAATTTAATGTTGAAATAATATGATTGGACTTGAATAATGGGGTGGCTTAGCTATGTGGGTACTTAATATAGTTACTGGAGTAGCTGCATCGATTGGATTGGAGATTCATGGAGTGCAGTTGTAGTTTTATTTTATCGCTTTAGTAGTTTAGATTTATTCTATTTCTTCGTTTTATTTATGAAATAATTGCTTATGGATTTGGTGGGCCATTCGGTTCCACAGTTATTTATGGTTCTTTTCAGTTGGGGTTACAGTTGGATGATTTATTTAATATTAATTTATCTTTTTGTGTTGAGTTTTATTCTGGGATTAGCATGGTGATGGAAATATATTGTATGAATGTTTATATTCATTCTATTTAAATTCGGATTATATCTTGTGATTTTTTTTTATGTCTCATATTTTTGTCACATGCTAAAAATGGTAATTTAATTCTGAGATCCAGCATAGTTTGGCGGCGGGAGCTGGCAACCTCTATTGTCAAAATGCGCGAGGTGCTAGTAATTTACATTGTTAATGTTGAAAAAGATTTTGTTTTTACATGAATTAATATTTTGATTAAATTAATATATTGGTCAACTGAGGCATTATAAAATTAGGACTCGCACTTCAAATGTGGGACCATGTACCTACGCGTTTCTTATAGAAAGACAAGTCACATGATATATTCATTTGTTAAAAATAGACAAATGACGGATAAGAAGTTTGGTTTCAAAGTGCCCCATTTATGTATGAAAATTATTGCGAATTTTATTTTATTTTCCAGGGGGAATTGTCGGAACTGTTGCTAAAGGTTGTGACTGCTCACTACATATAGTGACTATTTTTTTGAACTGTCGTTAAAGGTCATGCCTGTTCATCATTAGTTATGGCTTATCATGAAAAATGTCCCTAAAGTGACTTTTTATAAAAAGACACATCTTTTCATGAAATAGCACTTTATTTCCTATAAATACACGACTTTTATTCATTTTAAATAAGAGAGAAAAAATATTTTTTAATACTTTCCATTCCTAATCATGTGGGAGAGAGTATCGACTATAATTGATCCTTGAGACATATAAAATCAGAGGATGAATAGATAAGTTAACTGAACTTATATTGCACTTAATTTTATATATCTCATGTTGATATTTTATTACATAGGCGAACCCCATTTATAATACAACACCAAGGTGAAGATAGAATATAAAAGAAAGATATCAGCCAAGTGGTGTCGGTATTGAAGGAGTTGTCTTTGACCACCTACAAGGTTTAATTATAAGAATAAACTTGGTTAAAATATCATCATCATTAGATGCACATGCGTTAACACTCCCCCTTAAGCGAAGTGTGGAATGAGGAACCAAACCACACCAAGCTTGAAATGCAAGGATGCAAAAGGTTAACTAAGTAAGGGTTTTATGAAAATATCCGTTGTTTGAGCATGAAATGGAACAAAGTGAGTTATGAGAGAACCACATGCAACTTGTTCGTGAACAAAGTAATAGTGTAATTCCACATTCTTTGTTTTGGCATGAAAGACGTGATTAACTTAAAGGTACAAGGCATTGAGATTATTATAAAAAATAGATGGAGTTTGACGAACATGAAGACAGACGCCTTTTAGAATATGAGTCACGTATAGGAGCTCAGCAATTATAGAAGCCAAAGCATGAAATTATTCCTCATATTGAGGCTCCAATTGAGTCTTAATGTAGTGCTGGCTCAATTTCGAACACAAAACACTAGAGTCATAGGATAGAGTTCTTGAGCATCCTTCAAGCCTATGACCTGTTACAGTTGAAGACGTTGCGGCCTGCTTTTCAAGAGAACATCACTGCCGAGTTTCAGTGCCACGTTTCGCGTCATCAATAACATATTTCAAGTCTCCAAAAGGTATGAATATATATATATATATATATATATATATATATATTTGTGTGTGTGTGTGTGTGTGTGTGTGTGTGACAACCCGCCTACTAAAATAATAGGTGGCCAGCCTAATACTCTAATAATCACAGGAATCATAGATGATCCATTCTCAGCATCACTGTCGATTAAAATAATAGTACGAGATAACCATCAATCATTTAAGAAAACGGACTGTCAATTTAAAAATTTAATAAGTAAAAGAAAAATACTTAGACAATCCCATTTCTAAAACCGGTGGACATAAAAAAATCAATGAATCAAGGGTGACAATATAATAAATAATCATCGAATATCTCATTTCAATATTTACAATATATAATAAATGAGTGAAACACTTGGGCGACACGCCCGAATAATTAAACTGAACATAACTAGAGTATATTGGAAAGAAGCGTCTAATACAAATAACCTACAACATCCGCAATATGTTGTAGCTCCATAACGACCGGAATGGAAATATAAATACGGGTGCCCATGCGGTAGAGCACCTGTACGGAAAAAAGTATATGCAGAAACAAAGAAATATACATGGGCCCGGGCCCGGTTTGATACGATTCCCATGTGACTAAAATGCATGACAGTTAAGTGCGTATTTCTCTCGCAATTAACAATAATATTTCTCGCCTCTCAGTCTAAAAGCAACCTAGCGTAATATCATGAGATGATCTAGTTAATCCAAGTACTAAGGGCTAACTTCTCCCCAGTCTCAACACTATGCCCTATTCGTGTGTGGGATGTCTCGCAAAGTGAAATCCAAATAAGGAACCCCCTCGATACACTACTATTTAGGCAAGGTTGATCGTTGAGATCCATTAGACCCTCAACACGTAATCAATATATATATATGTATGTGTGTGCATATGATCTGCAGCTACTCAAGAAAACTTAATTTATTCCATTCACCATCTAAAAGCATAATTCCTAATTCTTTCTTTAGGAATATATATAAATGGTATAACATTTTATCAAATGGTTACCATTTCAATATCATAACTCTATATGTACCATTCCTATTTCTTTCTTAGGAATATACATAAATGGTACAACATTTTATCAAATGTTTACCAATTAATATCATTTATACAATTCCTTTACCAATTTTATTTCCTTTCTTCCATCCAGGAAGAATACATTTTTAAAGCAAGTTTTATTAACATAAAAATGCTTTAACATTTTTTTTCATAAAATCCCACTTCCCTTCTTCCATCCAAGAAGTGTAAATCAAAATTCAGTTTTATTAGCATAAAAATACTTTTGTACCATATATCCCATTTCCCTTCTTCCATCCAGGAAATGTAATTAAAGTCAATCCATTATCATGAATTGCTTTAATAATCTAAGACCGTCCCTCCGGGCTTCCCCACTGGACGAGCCCCTAAATGGCTATCATCTTCCAGGGCCTATCTATACAAGACAACCTGGGAACCTACCAACATCGGGAAGCGGCCATATTGCCTGTGGGAAAGTCAAGACCACACTCAGAATCCCCTAACCAGTGCAGTAATATAAATGCCCATATGGCATAGGGACTGTATCCACCCTGCATTCATTAGCCAGGGGGATTCACCACACGTACGCAACTTCCCTTATGATAGCGATTTAGGGAGGTGTGTAATCATAAATTAACATTTATGAAAACCATCGCTTTTTCCTTTTTGAAAACTTCTAATTTTACATTCTCAAAATCATTTGTACTTATTCATTTAAGACCAAATTTTATAATATGCATTTCTTATTTATTAAGTCATATTTATTAATGACCTAGGACCCAAAGTGCCATCATTCTCAAACTAGCCTTCAAAACTCATAAAATTTCATAAAACATTTAAAGTGAGTTTCCCTCAAGGAATGTCTCCTAAAAGTCTCACATTAACCTTTTATCTCCAAATTACTTTTAGGTTAAATTCCTAATTCGTTCGGGCATTAACCTATACAAAATAACCCTCAGGTAAGCCCAATTATCCTATTTTAGCCTAGGACATAAGTCTACCCCAAAACAACCCTCTAGGACTCTTAATTACTTCCCAAGGGAAAGTTCCTAACTCTTGAACCTAAAAGAAAAGAGCTAAAATAAAACTAGAAAAATCTCACTTTTTCAGAAGGGGTCGATCGATCGAACCTTGGCTGTCGATCGATCGAAGGCTTCGATTGATCGATCCCCCAGGCTCGATCGATCGATCCTGGCGGATAGCTTCTTCCCCGGGAAGCTGTTTCGGCCATTAACGAGTCCTCCAAGCTTTGATCCGGTATTTTACCCAACAACAACAATATTTGTTACTACAAAATTATTTCTATACATCAAATAACTAATTATTTACCTCAAATCAAATTTAAATCAAAGATTTCGGATTAAACACCAAAATCAACCAAAAACCCATTTATGGTTTAAACCTCCAAAAACCTAACTATACATGCAATTTATCACATTAAATCAATATCTAGCAGGTAAGAAACTTGCCTCGAGGTTCGTAGTCTCTAATCCTCCTCCGATAGCAACGGATTTCAGCCCAAATCTCCATTTTCTCTCTCTCTTCCCCATTTCTCCCAACTCTCTCTTCTCTCCCTCCCTCCTTTGGTTTTTTTCTCAGAAATGAAGAAAGAAAAAGGGGCGGGGGACTTATACGGGTCATAAAACACAATTCCCCTCTTTTAATTACTAATACACCATTAAAATGACTCGTAACCACATAATTGAGTCACAACACCCCAAAAGTGCCCGAAACTCAAAAATACAACGTGACACTTATTTCGACTATCTCGACTATTCTAAAAACAACCGCACCCCCTATTTTGGCATTCGGGATAACTTGAACAAATTGTATGTTCTATATTAATTTTAGTTAATTAACCATATTCCAAATTAAATATGAGTCATAACCGTCGTTTTACATATAATGATGCAATAATACACAACATAATGCTATTTACCTTCTCATACGGTAAATAGACAAAACATAGTAAATATTATCCTTTAATATTACGTAAAATAATATTTACTCCAACATCCCCTATTTTATAAAATTAGCCCATCGGGCAAAATAATATAAAATAGTCTCCCAAAAACCTGGGTTGTTACATACTCCCCCCCTTAGAAGGGAATTTTGCCCTCAAAATTCAGGCATCCTGTATAACCTTAATCATATAAAAGGTATACTATACTAACTATCGTTCTATCACTCCTAGAAAACCCTTCAGTAGTGCGGCGTCCCCATTTGGACTTGGACTAAGGTCATCACTACCGATCTCAGTCTACTGTAACAACCCGCATAATTTTGGGCTATTTTAATTAATTTTTGGAAAATGGAGGAAAATAAAGTTTTTGATAAAATTCTTTTTATTGATCAAATATGTTGGTTATTATTTTTAAAGGCAAAAATTTCAAACGGTTTCGAAATCAGAGTTAAAACGGATTTTAAAATGATTTTTAAATGTTTTTAACTCTTGGAGTTGTTTTGACTTCCAAATTTTCATTTCTTTACCTTATTTAAAGGAGTCTTTTGGATTCCAACTCTTCATTTCTTTGCATTATAAAAGGAAGTCGTGGGCAACCCTTTTTAACCTACTTTTGGCACAAATTTTGGCCGCAAATATATTTTATATTCCTCTTCTTTTTATATACAAATTGACCCTTGAGATTTGTGAGTTCCAACCTTAGATTAGAGGTGTTCTTGGGCTATTTTGTTGGAGGTTTTTGGAGGAGATTTTGTTGATATTTTGAGTTGATCTTGAGGATGTGATCGTTGGTTTCTCATCATGGTTTAAGGTATGGGGTTTTACACAATATGCTCCTTAAATCTCGCGAGTGTCATTCTCTTTGAATTCTTGTTTAATTGAACTCATATTTGAATTGATAAATTCATTAAAATCTGGAAAATAATTGTTGAAATTATTTTGATTCATGTGGTATCACTATATTGTTGATGAGCACGTTGTCATGAGATTTTAATATGGCACGGATGTTGAGTACCCGCCAAAATACCTATTCCCGGGCTATGGCTTGATAAAGCATATGCGAATGGGGTGAGGTCTGGTTACCCATTGATGTGTTGTTGAAAAATTATAATGATGAAATGCTTTAAGATTTGCATTTTGATTTGAATATTCGTACTCGTGTTGTTACGTTTTATTCATCGCTAACATATATTTGTTGAGCATCTTTCCTGTCGTATTGTGTACTTCCCCATATTTTTTTTTAGTGGCAGGTTAGCGCGGATTTTGGGGCGCTATGGAGATTGATTTTAGCGAGGATTGTTTGGGAAAGATTTGTATTATTTTGATGTATAGAGCTTTGGAGATTTGTATTTTTATTCGAGTTAGATAGTTGTAATTTTAATTCGAGAGATTTGTTGTATTTAATTTGAAGAATTGAGACTAGTGGATTTATATGATTGTGGGTTTATTTAGATGCTCTATACCTTGTTACTTGTGGATTTGGATTTATTTTATCGCATTAACGCTCCGTTTTCTCTCCCCGGGCGGGCGGGGTGTTACATCTACATTCTCTGTGCTCAAACATAGCACCAAACTGTTCCCCGTGAACCATCGATCCTACCTTCCTACTTCGGAAGGAGATACCTGCACAGCTCGGCACAAATTACCTTTCTTCCCTAATCATCCCAACACTAATTTCTTCTATTCGCATTGGCGTAGCCCTTAAAAGTATGCGGATCAATGAGCCCAATCATCAAAGAAACTTCCTCAGAACACTCTAAGCCCAAAGAATATACTGTCCATTGGCTCCATCCAACGAGCAGGCGAATTACTCAACCGAAAATCTCGTTTGAACGAGTCTGCCAACGAATTTCACTATTCTACACTGGTTTGTCGCTAGAAGGGTCGTTCGAAGGAGATTGTCGTTCGAACGAAAATCTTGTTCGAACGAGATTTCTGGCGGAAAATTATTTTTGGCAGTTTTTGGTCTTTAACCACCCATTATCCCACTAAACATCAACAAAATTATTATGAACGGGAAAACCTTTTTTGAACTAACTTTTTCGTCACCCTAGAGAGCTTTTTGAGAGAGAAATTTAGAGAGAAAAAGTTCATGTTTGAGTGTTTGATTTTCATGGTTTAAAAATCTTCCAAAACACTTTTACACCCATGTTAGTTTAATCCAAGTGTGTGTGTATATATATATATATATATATATATGTGTGTGTGTGTGTGTGTGTGTGTGTGTGTTGGAGAGTTAATTGGCACCGGGTTTTCTCTACACCCCAAAAGAAGAGAGTTTGGGTTTTTTTCTACATCCCTCAAAGAAGAAGAAGTTTTTGTTTGTCTGCGGCATTCTCACATGGTGAAAGCCACCATGCATGGTTGATGGTTGCTAGGTCTCAATTGGTGGACTCCAAGGTTTCGATGGACTCCGGGATTATTCGCTATGCAGAGGTGTTTATAAGAAGGAGCGTCAAGGCTCGGAAGGACTCAAGTTTGTGGTGTAAGTATACGTGTCTTGTAATTTGTAATTCCATACTTAGAGTGAATTTGTTAGGCTAGGGTCATCCGAGATTTTTCTCATTTTGGATTTTCCTCGTACATCAGCGCGTCGTGTGATATTGTTTATTTTATCCTTCTCATATCACCATAGAATGCATGCTTAGGTTAAACAAGATAAAATTGATTTAATTATCACTCTTATGTAATTTTGTCGCTTAAAAAAAATTGGGTGAAATTTAAGTTAATTTAATCAATTCATATATTTAATTTGATAATTTGGTTTGGCCTAATTTGGTAATATTGAAAATATTGTGTAGGCAAATTTTAGGACTTGTGTTAAATTAATTTTAGGCTAAATGTAAATTTCTCATATTTAACTTTAAGTGTTATTTTTTTTTTAGAAAATCCAAAATTTGGTTTGTGTGAATTGTGTGTGTGTGTGTGTTCACCATAATTCACTTCTTTAGGTTCAATTTTAATTTTGCGTGAGAAATTAAAATTTGTGTTTAATTTAACTTTTCATCTCTTATTATAAAGAAAACTAACTTGTTTTGAAAAACTAATTTGTTGTTAGAAACCATCTTATTTCTGCACATATTTGGAAGTTGTTCATTAAAGTGAAAGATTTAAAAAATTGGGGGTCAACAAGGGAACAACAGGTGGTATTAGAGCAGGAGCGATAAATTACTTCATTTAGGTCCTGTTTAATATTTTTGACTAAAAATGAATTTTTCCCCATTTTATAAACTTCCAATTTTCGATGGTTCTAACTATGCATAGTGGAAGGCGCGTATGAAAACGGCACTTAAATCATAGGACGAGAGAGTTTGGTTTGCGATAGTTAATGGGTGGTCCCCACCGACCTTGTTTGTATAAAATCAGCACTTTCCCAAACCCGTCAAGCGTTGGAGTGAGAATGAACTAAAATGTGCTAACTTTAATTGTCAAGGTTTAAATGCCTTATTTAGCGCCGTCACACTGGATGAATTTCGACGTATCATGACGTGTGAAACCACTAAGGAGCCATGGGATATCTTGCAACTCACCCATTAAAGTACAAGTTTTGTTAAAGATTCTAAGCTCCAAAACCTCACAAATCAATTTGAAACCATCAAAATGAAAGAAAAAAAACTTTTGATGAATTTTATGCTAGACTTTTCGACATTGTAAATTCATCTTTTAATTTAGGAGAGAAAATACACGACGATTGAGTAGTAAAGAAAATTCTTAGTTCCCTACCCGATAGATTTATCCAAAAAGTGACCGTGTTAAATTCTTTACCAACCTTAGCCTCTACAAAACTAGAAGAGCTCGTAGGTGATTTGCAAACCTATGAACTAGATATGTTTTCCTCCAACAAAAATAAGAAAATTGATAAGGGCGTCTCTCTGAAAGACCAAAAGGAGGTTAAAATAGTTTTGGATGATGAGAGCGAGAGTGACTCGGAAGAAATGGCTATGTTTTCTAGGAAATTTCACAAATTTCTTAAATTAAACAAAGATAAATTTAAAAAGTAATATAAGAAATTTGAAAAATCTAAGCATGACCAAGCTGAGCAGATCCCTAAACCTTATAATGAAAACCTTAATAGGGATGAGTCCAATAAGTGCTACGGTTGTGAGGGTTATGGCCATAGGGAGACAGAGTGCCCCACTAAACTAAGGAGATAGGTTAAGCAACATATTTATTATAATGCCACCCTTAGTGATAGTGATAAGGAAGAGGAACCCGAATCCCCCATTAAGCGCAACTTTATCGCGTTCATGGCTAGTTATGTTAGTGATAGTGAGATATTATTCGACGATGATAACTTAAAACATGACTCTTCCAAGGACTTTGGTTATAAAGCTCTAAAAGATGATGGTAGTGAGAGTGGAGGAGAGAGAATGAAAGTGAAAATGAGGTTGATGTGAGTGAATTTAAATTTTCTTTTCAAGAATTATATGCCGAATCTATAAAATAAAAAAGGGCAAATTTGAAGTTAGAAATGAGTTTAAAGGAGCGTGCCAAGGTTGTCGATGAGAGTGCGTTAGTTAATAACCTTAGGACACGGAGAGAGATCTTCAAGAAAAGCTTGAGTATGTAGAAGCGAGAGAGATAGCCTTAAGGGATTAATGGAATCCTTGAAATGGGAGCTTCTCACTTTTGTAGAGCGCAATGTTTTATTAGAGTCTCACATTTTAAATTAAGAAAATAAATTAAAAGACTCTAGTAAAGTCAAATTTGATTTGGAGTGTTGTTCGGAGAAATTAGATAAAATATTAGGAACGGTCCAAATTAAAAATGACACGTGTGGTTTAGGCTTCGATACTTGTAATGAGTCAACTCATAAAGCCAAAACTAATGTTTTAAGATAATCACCTAGGAAATCCTTTAGAGATCAATCCTTAGGTACTACCTTTCGACGCATTTTTACTTGTTCACACTGTGGTTTAAAGGTCATCTCAAGAAATTTTGTTTTGACCTTAAAAGAATTTTTAGGAAATCCAAAGGTATGACAACCGAGGTAGTCAAGATTCCTAAATCACGAGATATCCATTCTTCAATAGTTTGGGTTAGGAGATCCGACTTGGTAGCTTTACGAGATAGGATTTTTTATTCTCATTTACTTTCACACGATACCTCCCTTGCTAATTTCAAAGGTTGAATGTGTTAGTTGTTTGCGTATTTTAGCTTATTTGTTTCATGTTATATTATCATGCTAATTATATGCTTGTTTAGTCACTTTCTAGTTATTGCTTTATTTCATACCTCATGCTAGAAATTATGACTTTTTTATCTTTTGTATTGTATTTTTTTATTTTCGTTTTCTTTAAATTAAAAATACAAAAAGATTTTAGATTATCATTTGTGTTTTATATTTTGAGTTGTATAGGATTAATGAAAAATACAAATGATTCTTGTTTATCTTTTGAGTATTTTTTTTTTCAAAATTGGTATCTAAATTTTCAAAAACTCAAAAAGATTTTACTCTTGTGTATTTTTGTTTTACACACATTTTGTGGCATATGTTGTGGTTGAATCCTCATTCCACTTCCATGTGACTACAACTTTCGGTTAAAACTTTTGATCCTTAAAATGTTCTTTATCATGATTACATGGAGTAGTTTAAGTTTGACTTGCTTAATGGATTCTCTATTATATACCTTTACACACACATGCACGAGCTTTTTGAACCTTAACTTCACATGTTATATTTGAGCTTTGTGAGGTGTTCTCCTACCAATCTATTCATTTTCATTCTATGATGTAGGAGGACTAGTGCATGTTAAAATTCGTTGCACGTGAGAATTGAGTGACAAAATTAATTTTTTATATGATTGTGCACGGGGAAGGGCTCCGAAAGGATATATTTTCCTTTGTGAGTAAGCCACCGTTTGGATTAGACCTAAAAGAAATACGTGGTCCAAAGGCCTAAATGAAAAACATGGCATTAAAAGAAAAAAAATATTTTACCAAGGCCTATTTTGTTTAGTTTGATATTATCATTCAAAACAATATGCTTATTTTGAGGGATTTTGGATGGTATATAAACGGTTTGCACAATGTCCGTTTATCCTAGTTGCGCCTTCATTATCATGACTCTATTGGTTTGTAAAATCATCAACATGCTAGGATTGTATGCATTGTGTTTGTTTGTTTATAGAGTTCAACTTATCTCGTCACATAAGGCTAAATTCTAGTTGATAAAATTTTGCAATCAAATAAGAACTCCGTGAACATGTTTAAGTGATTGGGTCTTAAATTCATTAGTATCTAGTTCACACCCTATCACTTAGGTTTCCATATGACACATGTATGCTATAAGAGTATTTTAATATTTTGTGTCATTTGTGTGTTTATATCTATATATGTGTGCTTGCTATAATTTATATCTAATGTGTACACATATATATGATATTTTGTTTTTGTTTTCAGTCTTTGCTATTTTAGCTAGTCCACATATGTTTTAATTCATAATTGGTATCTAACTTGTTGCAAAATGTTTGTTTGATATCACATGCTTAGTCTCTTTTGTATCAAATTGATATCGTTTTATTCGCATCATAGTTAGTATCCATTATTCTTCCTTGGATTAGTTATTTGTTTCCCGCTTGTTTACATGTTCTTTGCACTTTATGCACTTTTGTTTTTCTCGTTCTCCCATTTTTTTCCCTTATTCAATTTTTAGGGGAAGAAATTGAACTTAAGAAAATATTGGGGAGAATTGAGAATCTAATTTATTCTATCACTTTGTTTATTCCTGAACAAAAATGGGGAGAGTAATAGGGGGATAGATGGTATCTAATCCTATTATAATCATATCTTAGTTTGGGAGACTTAACTTAGGTGGAGACGTCTTTCTAAGTAGGTTATTTAATTGATAAAGAGGGGAGAATTAATTTAGGGGGAGTAATTAATTTAGTCGCATTTAATATTTTCATATTCCCATGCGTTTAATGTTTTGCTTAAGCGTGCAGGAATTATTCTAGCGGCAACTTTCATCGGCAAAGATATTCATCCTTGGGTTTTGAGTCAAGCTTGTATTTTTTATTTTTGGTGGGAATTTTTCAGTCTAGTAGAGCTTGACGGCCCTTTAAGATTTTGTTTTGGTTTTTGTCCCGGAATAGCCAAAGGGGGAGATTTGTAAGGACATAAGTCTCCAATTGAGTCTTAATGTAGTGTTGGCTCAATTCCGAAAAAAAAACACTCGAGTCATATGATAGAGTTCTTGAGCATCCTTCAAGCCTATGACATGTTACAATTGAAGACGTTGCGACCTACTATTCAAGAGAACATCCTTGTCGAGTTTTAGTTTCACGTCATCAACATCATACTTCAAGTCTCCAAAAGGTATGAATGCATTATATATATATATATATATATATATATATATATGTATATATATATATATGTATATATATATATAGGGAGACTTGAAATAATTTTAATGGGTGTAATTTTATTTAAAATAAATTTTAGAAAATTTTATGGGCTGAAAATTGAAATTCCTTATTCTGTCATGTCGTTCGATATTGTCGTTTGAACGAGTTTGCTAACGAATTTCCCTATTCTACACTGGTTTGTCGTCAGAAGGGTCGTTCGAACGAGAATGTCGTTCGAACGAAAATCTCGTTCGAACGAGATTTATGGCGAGAAATTATTTCTGGCAGTTTTTGGTCTTTAGCTACCCACTATCCCACTAAACATCGACAAATTTATTATGGATGGGAAAAACTTTTTTGAAGTAACTTTTTCATCACCCTAGAGAGCTTTTTGAGAGAAAAATTTCATGCTTGAGTGTTTAATTTTCATGGCTTAAAAATCTTACTATATATGTGTGTGTGTGTGTGTGTGTGTGTGTGTGTGTGTGTGTGTGTGTGTGTGTGTGTGTTGTTATTGAAGAGTTAATTGGCACCAGGTTTTCTCTACACCCCAAAAGAAGAGAGTTTAGGTTTGCTTGTACATCCCTCAAAGAAGAAGAAGCTTTTGTTTCACTGCAGCATTCTCACATGATAAAGGGCACCATGTGTGGTTGATGGTTGCTAGGTCTCAGTTGGTGGACTCCAAGGTTCTGGTGGACTCCGGGATTATTCACTAAGCGGAGGTGTTTACAAGAAGGAGAGTCAAGTCTTGGATGGGTTCAAGTTTATGGTGTAAGTCTACCTGTCTTGTAATTTGTAATTCCATACTTAGTGAATTTGTTAGGCCAGGGTCATCCGAGGTTTTTCCCGTTTTGGATTTTTCTCGTACATCGACGCGTCGTGTGATATTGTTTATTTTATCTTGCTCATATCACCATAGAACACATGCTTAGGTTAAACGAGATAAAATTGATTTAATTATCACTCTTATGTAATTTTGGTGCTTAAAATTAATTGGGTGAAATTTAAGTTAATTTAATCAAGGCATACATTTAATTTGATAATTTGGTTTAGCCTAATTTGGTTATATTGAAAATAGTGTGAAGGCAAATTTTAGGACTTGTGTTAAATTAATTTTGGGCTAAAAGTAAATTTCTCATATTTAACTTTAAGTGTTATTTTTGTTTTTGAGAAAATCCAAAATTTGGTTTGTGTAAATTTTGTGTGTATGTGTGTTCACCATAATTCATTTCTTTAGGTTTAATTTTAATTTTGTGTGAGAAATTAAAATTTGTGTTTAATTTAATTTTTCATATCTTATTACAAAGAAAATTAACTTGTTTTGAAAAATTAATTTGTTGTTAGCAACCATCTTATTTTCGCACATATTTGGAAGTTGTTCATTAAAGTGAAAGATTTTAAAAATTGGGGGTTAACAAGGGAACAACAATATATGTTTAGCAAAGATTTAATTTGGTTCGGTTTGTTCATGAGGATATCTATAAATGTATATTTGGATCGATTTGTTCATAAGTAGAGATTTAATTTTGTTCATATATAGTTGTACATGCATATTTGGTTCGATTTGTTCATATTTGTGCTTTAATTTGGTTCATATGTAGATATACATGTATATTTGAGCTGAGTTTTGGGTTTGTTCATGAGCTTTAATTCATTTTATGTTTCTTTTGTTTTGTAGGTTGAAAATTTAGGTATTCCATTCCCTTATAGAAATTGGGGGTTTGTTTAAACATGTATAAGACATTATATATTGATATAATTCCTACGTGTATGTGAACTATTGACATATATTATATTTTGATGTATAGAATATTGGTGGTTGTTTTAAGTGAAGTAGCTTATACCATATTTAAACTTCTTTTGATAATTAATATTTTATACGCTCATATATTTTCTTTGAAACTTTGTAGGATCTTGTTGAAATTGGTGCTAGAATCTTAGATTATGAATGTGAGACTGCAGGAATTTCGCGTTTGTTTAGAAGGTAATTTTAATTGATTAATGTATCATTGTGATTAACTGTGAATCTGGATAATACAATAATGTTTAATGTGTTTTATTTGATCCGTTTTTAGTTGATTTGTTTTTAGATCGTTCATGTAAGTTCCTACATGTATGCCAACTATTTACATACATTATATATTTAATTCCTATGTGTATTTGAGTTATTAACATACAATAGATGTTGGAATGGGTGTTACCCAAATCTGAAGTCTCGTTACTTGCTGAGCAGGAAGGTAATGAATATGAGTCTAGAGATCATGAAACTTCAAGGCAGAGGAAAGTTTAGTTGGGTGTCGTGCCCCAAAGCAACATTGATGGCATCTGCTTCGACCGAAGTTTTTATCGGTTATGAATCCAGGATATCAACTATAAACAAAATCATTGAGGCTTTAAAAGAGGATGAAATCAACATGATCAATATATGTGGCATGGGCGGTGTGGGAAAGACAATGATGGTGAAACAGGTTTCGAAAACAATAAATGTAATAATTTATTTGGAGAGGTTGCAATGGTCGTTGTGTCCCATAATCCAAACATTTTTATGATTCTGGGTGAACTCGCATGATGGCTTAGTTTGAAGTTAGATGAGGGAATAGGCATTGGGTCAAGAGTAGGTACACTTCGCACAAGACTAATAGACGGTTGGTGAATTCTTAGAATAGTGGACGATGTTTAGTAAAGTCTTGATTTTGCGAAACTTAGACTTTAATTGGGAGGTGATTGCAAGGGATGCAAAGTCGTATTAACATTGTGTATTGAACGCGTGTGCAGTGAGATGGGGACTCAAAGGAATTTTTCAATTGAAATTCTCAATAATCAAGAAGTATGGGATCTTTTGAAGGAGGTGATGGGTAATTGTGTGAATAATCCTGATTTATATACCATATCAATAGAAATTGAGAAGGAATGTAATGGTCTACCAATCGTAGTTGTCACTGTGGGCAAGGCACTAAGATATAGAAATAAGCATGCTACCTTCAACAACTAAGAAGCTCTACAGCAATAAACTTCATGGGAATGCATAAAAAAGTGTACTCAAGTATAGAGTTGAGTTATAACTATTTAGAAAGCGAGCAAGCCAAATTGTTGCTTCTGCTTTGTTGGGGATTTCTAGAAGACTACAAAATTGAAATTGAAAAATTAGTTAGATATGTGGTGGGGCGACAGTTGTTCAAAGATGCTAAGACATTGTCAACAACAAGGAAAATAGTACTTTCATTAATTGATGATCTAACTAGTTTTTATTTACTACGACTAGAGGAAGCCAATCACCTTGTCAAAATTCACGATGCTGTATGCGATGTTGACATATCAATTGCATCCAAAGGTGACAATGTATATATAATAAGACGTGATACTAAAATCTCTCTTATGTCCCAAGAAGCTCTTGAACTTCCACCTGGATGAGATTTTTCAAATTTTAAGTTGTTACAACTGGAGTGCACAGATGCGATTTTTGGATATAAGCAAACAAGAAGATTAGGAGATTTCTCTAGAGAAATTAAACAACTAAGAATCATTGGTTTAGAAGGAATGACCCTTAAATCTATGCTAGAAGGGTGCTTTAAATTCAGGAAACTTTGTGAATTGAATCTAGATTCTTGTGAGTTGTCAATTGAAATATCGCTCTTTGAAAGCCTAGCAAATTTGGAAATTCTCAGCTTCTTTAACTCTGTTGTTTGTGTGTGGCCTAGTGGAATAGGGCAACTAAGTGATATAAAATTGTCAAATTTCAGGCATGCCCACGACATTCCTAAAATAGTTTACGGTGCCTTGTCGAGCTTGAAGAAACTAGAAGAATTGTACATGGTATCTTATTTTATCTATACCAGTGACGATGAACATAACCAAGATGCAGTGGATCCAGATGCAGGCAGTGTGTACATATATTTAATTGAGGGCTTTTATGTATGCAGACTACTGAAATATATATATATATATATATACACATATGCTTCTGAATCATTTTGGCAGTTCAAGTTCATGGTTCCCATGTCCTATAACAGGTCCGCTTTTGCTGATTCGCATGCTTCTTTGCTAATCCAATGCAAAACATCCTAAGGCCGTAGCTATCTATTGTCTTGAGACCCACATGAGCCTCAATCAATGTCTACCACTTACAAACCAGAGACCTAACATCCTCTTCCCTCAGTCGAATCTTCTTATATGCGTGATCCTCATCCTTCTGAATATCAGCCAAGCTAACATGAACACTTTATATTTGATCCCTTCAGAAGCAATTTGTAAATTGTTAAAACAACATATTTTTGACAGGAAATGTGGAAATGACCATCTTTTGTTTATTCTCTTAACTGAAATTATTTTTTTTGTTTACTGAAGCCTATTATCAATGAAAACAAATTGTAATTGAAAGGTTTCTCAATATTATACAATCATAGCGGTATGAGATTTCATAATTTAATGTTTGACCAGAGATCGAGCCGAAGTAAGACTAAAGAACATTTTAATTAATTGACAAATCTTTTCTTTTGAGTTCTGAAACTGGATTCATTCCATATACTTAACTCTAAAGGTATGTAAACTTAAAGGTTATTAATTGGTGATATCGGATGTTTCTCATGCCATTGTCCATGAATATATGTAATGCGTGCTGCGTTGTTTTTATTAAATTACACAATATTTTTTTATTTGAACCGATTGAGTTTAATATTACAATATAATTTTATTTGAACAATTGAGTTTAATGTTATGATACAATTTTAGAGACTCTAGGAATCTTGTTGAAGTATGAAAAATTGGATATTTTTGCCACGAAGATGATGAACTTTTTATGAATTTCAATGCTCAGGGAACAGCAAATCATGTTGAGAATGGTCTGCATCAAAATAATCTTGTTCCTGACAATTGTTTCTTGAGTGGAATAAAGCAGCGGTTGTTTTCATTTATATAGTTTTTAGGAAACATTTCAATTGAAATGTAGCAACATCTCGTGATAGGTTATCTTCAATTACTGGTACTCATATTTTTTTAAGATGGTAATAAACTAGTTATTAGTGTACATGCAACTATCTAATAAACTATTTTATTGAGTTTTTATGTTATCTTTTATCATATGTTTTCTTATACAGGTGCAAATTCATGACAAATGATGCTAGAAGAATATGGTTCAACTGAACAATGGGTGTGTTGATTTTGGCTCTCCTTTTTTTTTTCAGTTTTGGTTTATTTACAAATTTGCCATTTTGGCTCAAATCTATAAATACAAGTGTTATTTCTAGGTTTTGAGAGAGGACAAGTTTGAGAGCTATTTTGTGAGTTATCAAAGCTAAAGAGAGATAGAGCTCCCATTTGAGAGGTGAGTTCTTGTGAAGTTGTGAGTGACTTTCTAAGAGAGATAAATTGTGTGTGTATAACCTTTGGGTTCCTCCATTTATCTATAGAAAGAAGAAATCCTCCTTGGTGGATGTAGCCCAAATTTGGGTGAACCACGGTATATCGTTGTTGTTTTGCTTTGATGATTGCTTGTATGTTCTTATTGTCTCTTCATTGATGTTTGGTTGATTCGATTGGGAGTTTGCACACTAGTTCATTTTCGGAACAAGGTCTTGGGTGTTTTCCGCACACCAAGTGTTTGATAAAATTCCCGAGTGAGTTTTATCGTCTTGGTCGCTAGAGATAGTCTTGCTTTAAACGCAACAAGTGGTATCAGAGCTTTGGTTGCATTGTTTGCCCGGTATTTTTGGTTCGAGGTTGAATCAATTTTGGCAATTTTGGCATAGCTTTTGTTTTTGTTCCAAATGACGGAAAATGTGGAGAGTACTCGAGAATCAACCTCTACGAGCGGAGTCTCTAAGAGATGGGATCCGAGTTATGGATCAAGTGGCTCAATGAAGACGGACATGAAGGCTTTTGATGAGAAGATCAATTTCGGGTTATGGCAAAGACGAATGCGAGGCGTTCTTATCCAACAGAGGTTGCAATTAGCATTGTTGGGGGTAGAGGGACGACCGGTAGGCATGACCGATGCCGAGTGGATTGACATTAATCAAAGAGCGGCTTCGTGTATTGAGATGCTTATCATGGATGATGTGTTGAATAACGTGATAGCGGAGACCACGGCTAAAGGCATGTGGGATAAGCTTGAAGAGATTTGTTTGGGAAAGTCGTTGTCAAATAAATTGTTCCTCAAGAAGAAACTCTTCAAGCTTGAGATGAAGGAGGGTGAGGATATGATGAAGCATATCAACGATTTTAATGCCTTGATAAATGACTTGAACCGGATAGACGTTCAATTCATTGAGGAGGATCGAGCATTGTTGTTGCTTGCATCATTACCCGATTCATACGAGCATTTTGTGACCACGCTCATGTTTGGGAAGTCTATGCTCCAGTGCAACGAGGTTGTGCAAGATATTCAATCTCATGTCACGATGAGAAAGAAGGAAGGTGGAGGTGACGGGTATTCCCATAATGAAGGCCTTATGGCGAGAGACGGAGGTGGGCAAAATGGCGGGAGGAACTCCAACCGGGGATTTAATGACGGTAGTAGGTCTAGATCGAGAGGTGTTGGTGGTAAAGGGACGAAATGCTACAAGTGTCGGGAATGGGGTCATATGATCCGAGAATGTCCTTTGTGGAACGACAAGGTTAAGGGCAAGGTTGATTCCGAGGGGGCAACGGTAGCGAGTGCGAATTATGAAGATGAACTTGGAGAACTTCTCACAATCTCCAAGGTTAACTCTCTTTCCCAAGATGATTGGATATTAGATTCGGGATCGTCGGATCACGTTTGCTCCAAGAGGGAATATTTTGAGACTTTCACAGAAAATGGAAAAGGTTCCATGTCTTTGGCTAACGGAGAGAAGGTTTCCGTTGAGGGTGTCGGGACGGTGAAACTCAAGATGTTCGATGGGGTGGAACGCACTTTGGGTGGTGTTGCCTATGTCCCAAAGTTGCGAAAGAATTTAATATCCATTAGCCGTTTGGATTCCAAGGGTTGCCGGGTGTCGGTGGCGGGTGGAGTCTTGAAAGTCACACGCGGTTGTATGGTCCTAGCGAGGGGAGAGGAGAGAGAGGGGTTGTATCGTCTAAATCAAACTTCGAGGAAGATTGGGAAGCGGTGTGCACAAGTGATCGAACATTCGAGGCATGTCTCGTTTGTGAACAAAGTGGAGACATTGGGTGCTAGCTTTCCAAGAGTAGACGGTAGTGATGGGAGAATACCTACTAGTGGAGGGGATGGATCGAAGTCCCCCTCTAGGGCCAACGGGTGATGTTGACCCGATTTAGTTGCACACATGCATTGGCCAATTCGAATCGAGGAGGTGTAGGACTGTGATGGATTCGAGGTGTGTGTAGCTAGTTCAAGGAAGGTCGATGAGTTATTGTTTGCGAGCATTGGCAAACGGGAGTTTTTCGTGACAAAGACTTGGTATATCTTTCGAGGGTGAGATTTGGAGGGTATGAGAGGTGAGGAATTTTCCCTCTCATCCGTGGTTATTTCTCAAGGTGGAAGATGGTGTTGATGTGTTTGAATGTTTCGTGTAAAGAAGGTGTATGCTATATGTATTGTGTGGGGGTGTACTCACCGGGTTACATGAGGAGCGAGCTTCACCGTATGGTTACATGGGAAGCATTCAGGGGAGTTCTTAGTTTAGAACTTGGTTCCTCGGCGGGTGGAGTCGTTTGGAGTCTTGGAGTGAAGAATTGCGGTATCTCACTTCATGGTTGAAGTTTGAGGTGGCTTAGCGTCGGGTGGAGCGTATTGGCTTGTTAGATGTCGGGATGATCTTAGAGCGGATTTGATGTTTGCATTCCGAGTTCGGTTGGATCGTGAGGATCGCCTGGGGGAATCGCATTAGCTTGGTAGATGGTGGGGCAGTCTTCAAGCGGGTTCAATTTCAGCATTCTAGAGATTGGTTGGATCGTCAGGATCGCCAAGGTGGAGTTTGTTGATTTTGGCTCTCCTTTTTTTTTCAGTTTTGGTTTATTTACAAATTTGCCATTTTGGCTCAAATCTATAAATACAAGTGTTATTTCTAGGTTTTGAAAGAGGACAAGTTTGAGAGCTATTTTGTGAGTTATCAAAGCTAAAGAGAGATAGAGCTCCCATTTGAGGGGTGAGTTCTTGTGAGGTTGTGAGTGACTTTCTAAGAGAGATAAATTGTGTGTGTGTATAACCTTTGGGTTCCTCCATTTATCTATAGAAAGAAGAAATCCTCCTTGGTGGATGTAGCCCAAATTTGGGTGAACCACGGTATATCGTTGTTGTTTTGCTTTGATGATTGCTTGTATGTTCTTATTGTCTCTTCATTGATGTTTGGTTGATTCGATTGGGAGTTTGCACACTAGTTCATTTTCGGAACAAGGTCTTGGGTGTTTTTCGCACACCAAGTGTTTGATAAAATTCCCGAGTGAGTTTTATCGTCTTGGTCGCTAGAGATAGTCTTGCTTTAGCGCAACAGGGTGCACCTTCAAAGTATCAACTCGAATTTTGGTGAAAACCAATCATGCATGTGTTTTTTTTCCTCAACTACATCAATGATAAAGAGTCAATGTCAAATTCAATACTTGTGATCACAACAATCATAACTGATAGTACATTTCATTTTATTGAATACACAGAACACTTCACATCATATTACTCACATACATAACACATCTCACATAACTATTTACCACATTTGTGCATTTGATTCTTATAAGAATGAGTAGACATGTACTACTATTAATTATGGAGCAAAAGAGGGGACATAATACATAGACCTTGTAACTAATTAATTTCAGAGCCAGTAGAATAGATAGACATTGGATGAATCCCATCCGAGCCAGCAACAAAAGGTAAATCCCATATTAATGCTTGAGAATCATCATCGACTGAGCATATATGCAGGCAACTCAACAGAGCCCAAGCTCAATAATGTTTCATATAATATCTTATTATATATTCCTATGCTTTATCGTGATAAATATATGAAAGACTTTGTTGAAACTCTTGCATGTGATATTCTCAAAGGAATAATAAGTGTTAATTCCCTAAGATTAGATGGGGATACTCTAGGCATAAGTTTTTTCATTTGATTTTGTTTGTCCTATGCTTTAATCGGTCTTAAACAATCCAATTTCTATCAGAAACAGAAGACCGTGGTTTGTGTACTCAGGACTAAGTTCACAAACCACATCATATTGACCTCTTGTGAGTTTCTTGCTTTGAATTGACAATTCCAAGGATGACCAGGTATTTATTTATCTGTCCATATTGGTGTTTTTATATATTCCGAAATATTCACAGTGTTATGTATCCCTCTGTTCCATTAGCACGGGATTTTTTGATTGTCTATCACTAGATTCATTTTCTAATATGACTTAGTTATGCTTTCTAATCAGATTAACTTTCTGAATAGTAGCTTTGTTGTTTGATTGGTATATGTGCACGTTGTTGAACCTCCACTATTTGTGAAATTATCATTTAAGTAATTTTTTATGATTTTTTTTCCAAAAAATCTGATACATACCCCACTTGGGCTTCTTTTTTGGGCAGCTATATGAGCCTTGAGTTATCTGATTACATCACATCCAATTGGTAGCTATATAGTTCATTATTCAGACCATATATTCTTTATTATGTTAGTGGTATATGTCCTTTAATCTAATCTTTTCATTGTATGAAAATGTGTAAACATTAAAACTAACTTTTCATTATATGTAAGTTTTACTAGTTTCATCTTCCAAGAAACGAGTTAGAGGACCAACATAAGGAATTGGGTTTCAAAGGAAACTTAAAAGGGGGGAGAATATCGAAATTATCATCTTGGAGGGCCATATAGTGGGTCATTTTGCATTTAAATTCCGATTATGGGGTGACATCCTGGAAGAGAGAAAAGAACACATGTGGATATTTATGCAGGTAAGCTTCTACTTATGCTAATATATAGATATCATCCCCATGTAAAGTTAGTTTTAATGTTTTTATTTTCTTTTAAATAGGATAAGTTAAAATTGCCAAATGAAGCTAAAGCTATGCAAAGGGAGAAAGATATTAAGAGGGATAGACAAATTGCTGAGGCCATGAGAGAAGCTAATGAGGTGAGAAGAGATGCTAACGAGCTAAGGAGAGAAGCAAATGAAGCTCAAAGGGAGAACGCTGCATTGAAAGAATGAATGAATGACCTTTTCGAAAGATTTGAGGACCTATCTAATCGCATAGCTCGTAATAGTACATTAGTAAAAGAAGATATGCATGAAGTATAAATGATCAATAGTCTGATATCTATTTCTTTTATACTTTTTTTTGTGACGATGAAACAATTTATGTCATTGATGTATTTGACTTTATTTTGACGTGAAATATTATAAATACATTGAGTATATAATATTATAAATATATTTTGTGAAGCAATGAAGCCTAAATGTTCTTACTATATTGTCTTAATTATCTCAATTAGTAAATAAGAAAATTAAATGCCTTTAGTATTATTGATTAATTATTTTATGCATAAAATATGAATATTAAATGAAATAACTATAAGTGGAGGCAATACTTTGCTACAGAAAAATATTTTTAGTGGCAAATTTGAATTACCACATAATTATTTTGAGCTTAAGAAAAAACTTAGTTTTGGTAGCAAATCTTATATTTGCTACAAAAAGAACCTTTTAGTGAAAAATCTGAATTGCCACAGAACTATCTTGACCTTAAGCAAAAACGTAGTTTTGGTAGCAAATCATATATTTGCTAAAAAAATAACTATTTAATGGAAAATAACATGTTTTTGTGACAATTTTGATTGTTTTTTATAGCAAATAATTTTTCACTAAAAGTACATCATTTAGTAGAAAAATATGTTTGGCACTAAATTTGTAACATTTAGTAGAAAACGCCAAAAAATTGCCATTAAAGGTATTAGCAATAGGTATTTAGTAAAAAAGTTGTAACAAAAATTTTTTGCCACTAAATAATTTTTAATGATTAGTCACAATTTTGTTTTGCAACTATATGTCGTTCTTCTTGTAGTGAATAGCATCATCCACAAAAAAACATAGTATTTGCAGTGTTGGGATGGCATAATGGGTGCAGACCCCATATCACAGTGGATTTAATCAAAAGCAAAGCTAGAAACATTCTCATTTAATTGAAAAGTAAGTCTACGGTTCTTTCCTAATTGACTACTTTCACAAATTCAACCTTTCTTATTCCATTGACTAATATTAAGAAAATTCCTAATACTTAAGGTTTGCAAGATTCTAAAATTAGGATGCCTAAACCTTTGATGCCAAATATAATCCGGTGTTTTTACTGTCTGCAGTGTTATCAAAGATTTTAATCCATTCTCATCAAAGGCATATAATCCTTTATAATTACTCCCTTTTGCCAATTGCTTATGTTTTCTCTTGTACTTGACCACAAAATCAGTGCTAGTGAAGATTAAGTCACATTCATTTTACATTGTAAGTTTTCTAATGGAGATAAGATTTTTTTATTAGTTGGGCATAACTAAGACATGTTTTAGCTTCAATGCAAGATAAATATGCTTGTCTTCAACATGGGTAATATTAAGTTTGGATCCATTGTTAACCATTATTCTACCAAGTCCATAATATGGTTGAAAATTAGATAAATTACCTGTGTTGTGAGTCATATAGGTACTTGCACCTAAGTCAATGTAGATGGTATTGTCCATGCCACTAGACATAGCAGCACTATGATCATCATTAGGATTATGAGCCTCATTTGAAGTGTTTCTTTGGTAGGAGAAATCCCACCTGTAAAAGTATGGAAGGGAAGTATGTTGGGCTCGTCCACATATCTGATAGGAGACATGGATGCCTTCTTTGAATTCACAAACACAATTGGTTGTCAGTATTCGTTGAGATTTATCGTTGAGACGTATCGAAATTTAATGCATTATTGTGATGAATGTTCGATCGAAAACCTCTCCCCCTGGAGCTAAACTGAGGTGACTGATTGCAATAGCCATGGTGGGTATTAAACAAGCCTTGATGTTGATAATAACCTCTGCTATGGTTGTTATTGTTGAATTTTCCCTTCTTTGAGTGAGGTGGCCGATAAGTAGCAAAGTCCATGCCTTGATCAGGTACTTCAGTAGGTTTCGAGGGAGTTTTGAGTGGTTGCTCCTGCATATCAAAGCTTCATAAGGCAGATATCAACTGAGCCATGGTGGGGTATAGGAGTTTGTCAAGCATAAAAGTATGAAAGGTTTGATATTTCTTCCCTAAACCTTTAGTAAATATAATAACTTTGTTATCTTCATCCATTGGCTTGCTAATGACAGACAAGTCATCACAAAGACCCTTAAAATTCTTGATGTACTCATCTAGAGTTTTGTCTTCAATGGAGGCATTTTGGATGGAATCTTTAAGTGAAAAATCCTTATCTTTAGTTTCTTGAAAGTAGTGCTCTTTTAAGCATATCCACACTATAGATACCAGATTCTAGGACCCCCTAGGTCTCCCCTTAGGTCCCCAGAACCTCCCCATCTCACTATGAACCCTAGGTCGCACTCCGAGTGCCAATCTACAATCCACCGGGCGCTCTCCAGCCATATTTGACTCGTCTCAAATCTATCATCAGAGTGAAAGCTTTTCGAATCTTTGAAGGGCTCTGCCCCGTTGGCGAATCGAAATAATGGTTCAGATGAACGGGCCATTTTACTACCGAAGGTCGATTCAGAAGCCACCAGGCACTCTCGAACCCTGAATTGACCCCAATCAACTCCACCGTTAGAGTATAAGCTCTTTGAATCTTCAAAGGGAACTCAAAACCCTTTCCAACGGACCAACTCGTGCATGAAACTGCATAACTGTTCAGATGAACGATCAGTTTTCCCTCGAAAATCGATCCGGAGGCCACCGGGCGCTCTCGATCTCCGTTTGACCAAAGTCAACCCCTCAGCCTGAATGAGATTGAATAAATCTCTTAAGAATACTAAATACACTTTCTAACGGTCAGCCCCGTGTGCTATTCTAACCTATGGTACAGACGAACGATCCGTTTTACTCTGAGAGGTCCCCGGGCTCTTTCGAGCCTCGGTTGACCAAGTTCAACCTTTCAAACCTATAAAAACTCTTTATAATGTCGAATAACCTTTCTAACGGTCCACCACGTGCGTGATTCTAAAATACCATGCGAACGAACGATCTGTTTGCGTCCAACGATCTCCCGTCCAAAGGACCGACGTGCACTTCTGAACCATATTTGACGCAAAGTTAAATCCCAAACCCGAGAGAAGTCCAAAGGGATCTTGAAGGTCTCTGAAATACCTTTCTAAC
The DNA here is from genome assembly GCA_949130495.1 of Sambucus nigra. Taxonomy (NCBI): domain Eukaryota; kingdom Viridiplantae; phylum Streptophyta; class Magnoliopsida; order Dipsacales; family Adoxaceae; genus Sambucus; species Sambucus nigra. The sequence continues at coordinate 159,311,962 of OX422209.1, read as the reverse complement.
GGTATTCACCATGTGCGATTCTAACGAACATTTTGTGTCCTACGACCATTTTTCCAGGAAAATCTGCACGGGACTTCCAATTGGCAGGTCCTTATCCCTGCCTATCGGCATTGTAACTGGGGTCACATGCCGATCTTCACCCCTAGTGGTAGGCCGATTAAAACCCCCTGACCTTATTAATAGGGGACATGACCTCACTCCAAGGAGGAAGACAACAGATCCATCAGCATCATTGGTCTCAGCAACATTCCCTCGAAATCAGTGAAGTCCCTCATGTGAAGTTCCATCGAAGCTTACATTCCCATACTTTTCACACCCAATTCAGCAAAATATCCTTCTCTCTCATCAGCATTCATCAAAACTTAAGGGAGTTAATCCAAGATCAAAGATCAAACTTCAAAGAAGATCCAATTCCTTCCCTATCTCTTTAAATTCCTTATTTTTTCATAATAAACATTAGATTCATAATCTAGTTCTTACTTTAGATCATACACATTAATATCTATACTTTTATTAGTATATTGTACATACTTTATTTTCTAGAAAAATTCCAAAAATAAATAAAAGAGAGTTACACCTGTAAATTCCGAACTGAATTATCCATCACATTTTTTCCAAAATTTAAACAACACATTTTCTATACATACATAAATAATTAAATTCCGTTTGAATCTATGGGATAAACCCCACCCCTATGCTACCTTCAAACTACGTGGACTTTGATACCTTTATAGGATACGTAGGCATCTCAGATTAAAATCCAAGACTCAAGCCCAATTTTCCAATTTTCTCAATTTCTTAAATTCCTTAATTTTCTAAAATCTCCCATTTTCATATTTGTATATAAATCATGCTTGTTTGCCTTTCACCCAACACATATTATTGTTTGCTAATAACGATCAATATCGTGATGAACGCACAAATCATATTTTCTACATATGTTATTTTGGGAACATTTATATGGATGACCTCACCCTACCTTATCCATGGTATGAGTTGAATAAATACGATCTCCATTATATAAACACGCACACACACTTCACGAGGATATAAAGAAAAATAATAACACTAGACCATGAGAGACCAAAAGGGCTGGATGGGGGTCTAACACCTTCCCATTCCATAACTTAGCCTCCGAACCTTCGAACTATTGGTTTCGTATGCATCAGTTTGTTCGTGATGCCGCTTTCTTGAAGTAGCAACATGTTCTTTTGCCTGTTTTGTGCAAAATAGGCTGTCGACTCTATCTTCTCACATTTATCCCCACATAGACGACGGTGAAAGAAACCTTCCCAAGAGGGGTCCGATACCACGGCGCATCCTTCTCGAGGTGACATTTCTCTCTCTCCCCCAAGCATCGCTCGGGATGGTCACAGTGGTAACTCCGTTGAGGAATATTTTTTTAGAGAGCTAGACTATGTTTGCATGGGTGTTTTATTTTCTTATATATTCCCCTATTTTTATATTCCCCTTATCATTCCATGTACATATGTACCCCATGCTTATGCCACTATTCACTCACTTGTAGAAATTTTCCATGTACACTTCACACCACGTTCACCTAGGATCACATATATCCACATGTTGCACACACCATGTAAAAAATCCATGCTTAGGTGTCACTAACACACACCTCCACTTGTATATATCCATGCTCACTTACACTTATCATACATCCACTCTCACTTGTTGGCTCTACTATTTATACTTGTGCCTCATGCTCGGCTGGGCATGATCAATAAAGATAGTCTTTCCATTAGATACTAATCAAAGAATCATGCATGGTACATACAACATCACTAAAGGGCATTGCTATTGACCAAATTTTGTCCCATAACTGGGGAGTCACTTCGTGATGGGTGCTAGTCTAGCAGGTCGAAATTAGCCTAAGTTATATGACTCTCACCTTCCATTGGCCAAGTACCTCCGACGTATATCGAACGGTTCCCCCACATTGTACCGCTTGATCGAAGTCATGACGGGAGGTATATCGCAGGTTACTCATTCACGTACATCGAGTATATCTAATTCTCTCTCACACGTACCATCCCCATGAGGTATATAGTGAGGCAATTCACCTACACTCAAGTATATCAAATGGCTTGTCCACACGTACCGACTTCCCTCAAAGGCAAGACGTATATCGTGGAAGTCATGCCAAATGGGGGAACACCTTCCAATTAACCCAACAACTGCATACCCGCATATAGGTGTCAAGCCTAGGATAGATATGTTAGATTACCTGTTTTGACCCGAAACTCTACCGAAATTTCGGGTCGGCCTATCGCCCAAATTTTCTCGCAACTTTTAAAATGGGACCCTACCTGTGAACCCGGTAACAATTCCAACCTCAGTTCCCACATATGATAAACCCAATTTTTCTAGGCTCGGGTCCTGTCCGACATTTTTTTTTGCATCTAGGAAAACTTAATAAAAGTGGTAACCTAATAAACACAATAACCATGCTGAGACCTATCTCTCGTCTTTTTCTCTCTCTTTCAAAAAGTGTACCAAAACATTTTTATCCTTATGTTTTCCAAAAATGTCAAAAGCATTTTCCACCTTTTCTTAAATTAACAAATTCCCCTTCTCTTCTTTTTCGAAAATAAATTCCAATTTTTCTCCTTATCAAGACGATCGCATACACTTGACTTGGCTCCCTATTGGCTTAGGTCTTCAGTTGAACCGCCCCGAACTTCTGTCAGTCCCCTTAATTATTTCGAGTTTGAGATTCACCTGACTTCCATGAAAAACACGAATCAAGTGCCGAATGCATAACCGTATTTGTTGACAGTTCTAGCTCAGCTCAGTGCCAAAATTGACAACCTTTAAATCGAGGTTCATAAGATGCAAAGAAATTGGGTCCCTATCCTCGAAGAGCTAGAGGTCCTCTTCCATCGCGCTATGGGTCCTCCCGTACTCGATCCTATATGGGTTCCCTAGGAATACCAACACGCTCCCCGTGCTCCTCCTGCTAATGGGCCACTTCCCACCAATCTATTTATGCCAAACCTTGCTCTGCCAGGGGCTAGCATGCCCGTAACTGTTGTCCCGAAAGAGGAAGAATTGAACAAGGTCAAGAAAGACCTCAATATGTTGACCATGAAATTGGATCAAGTCAGACTCTCCGTTAACTACATAGACTATACCCACATCCCTATCCTAAATCTAGGTTACCGAAAAAATTCAAGATGCCCAATATTGAGAAGTTCGGAGGCAGTGGACCCTCGATCATTCATCTCCGTAGTTATCACCGAGCCATGACTCTCCCAGGGCTTTTGAAGAAATAATGGCCCTAATGTTCCAGCAGACTTTGAAAGATAGCACTCTCCATTGGCTATTATCTTTTAAGGAATCCAGGATCCGTAGTTCGAAAGATGTTGCCCACGAGTTCATATCACATTACAAGTACAATGAAGAGCTAGAAGTTGCCCGTCGTGACTTAGAGCTACTTAAGCATAACCCTGGGAATCAGTCATCACCTTCATAGAAAGGTCGAGAGAAAAAGCAGCTACCATGACCAATCGGCCTTTCGAAGAAAAATATGTCAGTATCGTAAAGAAGAACTTCCTACCCCATGCACGAGAAATAATGGGAGGACGGTATTACCCTCGCTTTCGAGCCCTCTGAGCAGCAGGAGTGGAGATCGAAGAAGTTATTGCCAAGGCAGAAGTTGAACCGAGGAAAACCTTTGGATAGTTTGCTCCTAGAAAGTTTGAAAAACCTATTAGTTCCTCATTTTCTACCATCAACAATATCTCTCAACCTACCACTTTATGGGCACCAAAAAGTCGCCTAAACTAGTCCGGAAGGAAGACACCAAGCTTCATGCTCCTCTCTCCAAAGTCTACCAGGCCCTTTGATCCGAAATCTAATCAAACCATTGGGCCTCGTCCATTACCAAACCCACTTCGAAAAAACTTTAAACATGATGCCCATTATGACTTTCCATATTTAAAATGTAATCCAAGGCCTGATTTACCAGGGTATCATCGCCCCACCATCTAATCCCAAACCAAACACTACCATAATCCCCTCTTAAATCATGCAAATGCCATCTTCCTATAAAAAGACCCAAAATTTGACCCATCTATTCGAATCATGCCGAGGGAATCAGTATTCATACCCATATACTATCCTAAACCTCTCCAAACATGCCCATATTTCCTTTTACACCCTACCAGCTTTGCTGATCAAGCCTTATCCCTTATCACCCAAGCACGCATCGTTGTCCGCACCTGTTCTGGAGGTAAATATATGGAGCTATCAATAGTGCTGAACTAACTCTTAAAGTTTGGACTGAAATTACCCTCCCAAATACCCATCGACTGTCAGAGATTCAGTGGGTTGGTCTTAGAAGCTCGAAAATGGGCCTAAGATTTAAACAATTGTGTGGTGACAATCGACGAAGTAAGTCTAGATGACATGGTTCAGATCATGATAGATTTCTTTCAACAGACTAGTGATATTTGTAGCGTATCCGAGCTACTCGATGCTTTGAAATTACAAGGGTGCCTCGTCCTTTCAGTTTTGCAGTACCCTGCCGAATGGGAGGAATTATATGAAGAGGTTATGGAGGTTGTAGAGTGCATTGACTTCCCATGGAAAGACAATATCGTTACCACCGGATGGGGGGACGATTTTGAAGATTTAGAAAGAGCAAGATTCAGAAAAGACTAGCTTGATAGCCGACATATGCGGGATGATATCATTTGAGGATCTGCTATAAGAAGTCGACGAAGTGTTCGAGCAACCCGATATCGATAAAGAAACATGATTTCTATTTTTCCCTTGTTCTGTGAACCACATGACCAAGTCAGGAAGACATTATCAAATCCCAAGTCTACAACCATCGACGAACGGTAAAGAAAAGGGTGTCGAGAATCTCCTTATGCCAGAAATGACCCTCGAGAAAAGCAAGATCCTCGATCAACTGATGAAAACCCAAGATAACATCACCTTATGGGGGATTTTTATGTCTTCCCAACTACATCGAAATACCCTAATTAAGCTACTCATTGGACCCAGAGTTCCTCCCTCAACCACGACAGAAGAAGCGATAAACCTAGTCGGATCCTTAACCTCTACTCAAATGCTCTCCTTTTTTGAAGAATAAATCTCCAAGATTGGTCCTAACCACAATCGTGCTCTTAATATCTCTATTGAAGTTATGGGGTAAATTATCCCCCTCTCTCTCGTCGACAACGGATCAGCTCTGAATGTTTGCCCATTAAGAACCCTAAATTATTTGGAATTGAAAGTGAGAGACCTTGCTCCAACCTCTGTTGACATACGTGCCTACGAAAACACCCATCGAGAAGTAATGGGATCTATCAAGATTTCAATAGGATATGGCCCTATAAATGCTATTGTTGAATTCTAAGTCATCGTCATCCCAGCCTGTTTTAATCTACTTCTCGGACTACCGTGGATCCATAGCCTCAAAGGGGTGTCCTCCTCCCTTCATCATAAATTGAAGTTCTTTACCAACGGGCAAGTTATTACCATTTTGGGAGACAGTGGAAACACTGAGAATGCAAGCACCAGTAATCCAGTACTTGAAATACAACACGGGGTGAATGATATGCTTATGTCAGGATTCCAAGTTGAACCACTCCTACTCCCAACAAGGGATCACTTCAAAGACAGGGTTTGTCTGGAATATAACCCCCATGAAAACGTCAATGTAATCTAAATATTCAAGAACATGAATTTCATGCCCGGACTGGGGCTAGGGCGAATAAAACATGGGATAATCAAACCTATTGTGTTGAAGGAGTCATCTCGTCCCTATAGCTTGGGCTATTAGCTGTCAGAAGAAGAACTCAAATTGATTCGTCAGCCTCGATTGAAGAGGATGCTAGAATATGCCAAATCTGTCCCGAAAGATTCTCTAAATGAAAGATAAATCAGAGAAGGTGAAGATTTCCCCTTTCGCGGCTTCCCTGAACCTTCGTATGACCACGTAGACAAGAGAATAAAGCCAGGAATAGAGATTTCGTTCAAGATATCTACCCATGGGCCGAAAGTTCGCAGCACCGTGTACAACCACTCACTAAAGAAACCATAGCTAATACTAGGGATTATGAGGGCAGTGACTCCGAGGACTCTTTCAATATACAGATACTGGGGATGACACTCTACATGATCCACTCAGGGGATATATCACCGATTCCATCCTACCTTATCACATATGCTGATGCACCTCTTCTCAACTGGCATGCTACACCTGTTCTACCTATTAATATTCAACATAACCCCGATGTTTACCCCCTTTCCCCTTTAGTTGTTTCCCCTCACTCTGATGTAATCGATACCTCCTTCGATGAGGTTCTCAATATTATTTTTCCTATTAATGAAATAAACGAAGATTGTAAATATCTTGTTGTGACTTACATTAATTTTCTTGATTCAAATCAAGCTCTTGATGATGATGGTTTTGCAAGTGAATAATTCTTAACTGGTCTAAATAAAGTTAATGACAAATAACATAATCGTGTTCAAGTTAATGAAGATGAAATTATTATTATTAATCTCAGTTCTGATAGGGGCCACCCTTAATGAATATAAGCGCACACAACTCGAAGAACTACTAAAGGAAATCATGGATGTCTTCGCATGGTCCTACAATGATATGCCCGGCTTTGACCCTGAGATAGCCCAGCATGAGATTCCAACTCTCTCAGAATGCAAACCGATCACACAGAAAATGCGAAAGCTCCGCACCGAATGGTCACTCAAGGTTAAAGAATAAGTAGTGAAGAAAATGAATGTGGGCTTCATTCATGTGATCGAATATCCCATATATCTAGCCTATATCGTACCCGTGCCAAAATCAGGAGGGAATGTCCGCATGTGTATCAACTATCGAGACTTGAAGAAGGCCTCTACGAAGGATGATTACCCACTTCCCAACATCGACATGATTGTGGACAGTATGGCCAGTCACGCTCTCAAGTCATTCATTGACAAGTTTACCGAATATAATCAAATCAAGATGCACCCAGATCACCAAGAGAAAACCATATTCATCACCCCTAGGGGAATATTTTGCTACATTATTATGCCATTTGGTCTAAAAAAATGCAGGGGCTACCTACCAGAGGGATTCCACAACCATTCTATATGGTCTGATATACAAGGAAGTCGAGGTCTACATGGACGATATGATTATCAAAATCCAAGACTAGTGAAGGCCATGTTCCCGCTTTTCGAAAGTTCTTCGAGTGACTGTGACAATACCGGATGCCGATCAACCCACAAAAATATATCTTTGGTGTTACTAAAGGAAAACTTTTGGGATTCATGGGTAGTAAGAAAGGGATGGAAGTCGATCTTGCCAAGCTAGAAGCCATACTTGAGATGCCATCACCTCGAACAGAGAAGGAAGTATGGGGGTTCCTTAGGAAATTACATTACATCCGTTGGTTCATCATCCAACTGACTTCCATCTATGAACCCATCTTCAAACTCCTCCGAAAAGATTCAACCAAAGTCTGGAATGAAGCTTGCCAATAAGCCTTTGACCGAATCAAGAAATACCTAACCCAACCTCCAGTGCTCATGTCGTCGCAGCCTGATCTTCCCTTACTCTTATACCTAACTATAACCGATACTGTAGCTAGGTCTTTACTATCCCAGTATCAGGAAGAAACCCGCAAAGAGAGATTCATCTACTATGTCAGTCGAAAGTTGGTCGGTTACGAAGTTAACTACACCGCCTTAGAAAAAGCATGTGTGGCTATTGTCTGGGTTACCCAAAACTTACGACACTACATGCTCGTCTTTCCCATCAAGTACTTTCTCGAGAAACCTACCCTGTCTAGCCGAATGGCCCGTTGGTTGATGCTCCTAGCTGAATTTGATATTACCTATGTCTTGCAAAAGGTTATGAAAGGAAGATCCATCTCTGACTACCTTCCTGACTACCCTATGGAAGAGGCCAACGTCTGGACCTCTGAGTTACCTGATGAGAAATTTGTACCTCCTAAGAAGACATTTAATGGTTAATGTTCTTCGATGGCATTGCCAATAAGAAAGGGTACAACATTGTGATCCTCCTAATTTTCCCAAATAACTCTCACACTCCCATTGCCAATAAGCTTAATTTTCCTTGCACCAACAACATGATTGAATACAAGGCGTGTACGGTAGGCCTCAAAATTGCCATCCATAAAGGAATTCAATACCTCGACGTCTACGAGGATTCATCCCTCATTATTGGTCAAGTACTTAGAAAACCTCTATTATGTATGAGTGTTATTTATGCCTATATTTATGCTCGTTATCGGTTAAGTACTTAGAAAACCTCATTATCGGGGATTCTTTATGCCTATATTTATGCTCGTTAACCAGAAAACCTCTATTATGTATGTTTACATGCTTTGCAGGGGATAATTGAGATTTTGTAGGTAGTGGACCGTCGTCGGACTCAACTTTAAAGTAATTTTAGACATTTCACACTTCATTACCTACTAATTGTAATTTGACAGAAGCGTAGTTCATTGAGTGAGCTTCACATGTCCACGAAACGAACAACACGTCGTTTTGAGTTCGGACGAAGAATTATGGTCATTTTCGAAAAGCAATTTTCATCCCATGTGATGGTAAAAACTGCGACGCAAGTGTATAAAGATATATGCTGGTCATTATGTTCGGCTCCAACCGTTGTGAAAAAACCTAAACTATGACGATACTCTTTTAAGGGAGTACAGTGGTCGGTCCGGGTATCGAAATCCACAAAGACTAGTTGTTAGAATTATATTGATTTAATACTTCAGGAGTAAAAGTGTAAAAGATAATTGTTAACAAAAAGAAAAGATAATCTAGGCATGTGTGTTTAAGCTACAATTAAAAAAGGAATAAAAACAATATATTGAAACTAGTATACCTCACCTCGGATTAATTAGTATAAATTGTTACATCAGCCTACAAGATTATCAAGATTGAATCTCATTTCAACAGTTAATTAAATCTAGATTTATCACCCCCTAAATCGTCTTAAAAGCCTACTATGGTTTTGGCATCAACAAATACCCCAAAAATTACACACACTGGGTTGTAAATACGGCCCATACATGATGTAGCCCATTAAATCTCTTAGGCTTAATAACAAGAACAACCCAATTGAATTAAACACATAAACTTTATCACCACAACAAAGCAACCAAATTCACCTAAGGTAAGTTCAATCAAGCTACACGATATAATGAAAAACATAAATTAAATTAAAGAAAGTAAGGAAATGAATAAATAAAGCGATAAACCTTAGTTACAAAGCAAGAAAATAAACAAAAAAGTAATAAATAAAAAATGGAAACTTGGATTAAAGAGGAAGAAGATGAATAGTGTTCTTACATAACCTATATGGGTAAACACTAGGAGGGAGAAATGGCACACCCAAAGTCTTCTCCAAACCCTAGCTTCCCTAAGCGAACAACAACCTGAAACTAACTAAAAGAATAGATATTTTACTAAACAAACCTAAATTTGTTTATATTGTAAGTTGAAAAGAAATAAAGAAAAAATAAATAAAAAGGAAAGAAGCGCTGGAAAACTGGTAGGACTGGTCAATCGCAGCCAGGAGGCGGTCCACCGGGGGTCAGGTTTGAAGTACCTTGGTTTGGTCGTAGCCTTATTTCTAAAAGACCGGTCGATCGGGGGCTTAGGTATGGTCGACCGAAACTCTATTTTCTTGGAAGGTTTGGTCTTCACCTAGGAGAAAATGTGCATTATGGAAATGACTCTAACTTCCTTGTCCAAACTTGGAACAACGTGTCGTTTGCGCGCACGTGAGGCTAACTCAACGAACTACGCTTCTACAGAGTCAGAGATAAAATATGAAATAATTAAATTTCCCTTTAAGTTGAGTATAATGATGGAAGTTCTCCGAAATACTAAAAATCCTCACTTTAAGAGTTCCAATACCTATAAAGCTCAATTAAAGCCCTGGAAAGTATATATATCCGAAATCGAGATTTTCTGGTTAATGATAATAAATATAGGCATAAGGAACACAAAAAGTGCTGGAATACCTAAAGATAACGGCGAGCGTATGTAATATTCGTGACATAACACACCCCTTAACTCAGACATTGCTAGTCCCTAGCGATGAAACAAACAAAACCAGTCCACAAAAGGAGGTAAAAAATTCATATACGCATCAAACTATAAATGCCACTTTCATAGGGAACACAATGTCTTTATCATATGCAATAAGTCGTTAAAATCCTAGATTACCCTAGTGGACGAGTGTTGTCTCGTGAGGATTTTCAGGGATGAAACCCACCAACATAAAAGTTTTCTAAAAGCATATGCCCACCCAACATGCGACAAGCTCGACAATACCGAAAAGATTTAAAACACATTATTAAAAAAGTGAATGACTTCACACAAAAGTCTGTATTATTAGCATTATAAAATCAACTTCATAGAATTGAAACCTTAAAATGTGGGAGGGGAACGAGCACATGCAAAGTACGATTTGGCAAAAACTTATATAAATCGGATAAGCATTAAAGCATGCATAAATCAATCATCATCAAATATTAAACTCAACAAATGAAATCACTATGAAATGGGGGATAATACACGGGACATGCGAGCATAAAGAGTAAATATAAATGGAAACTAGGACGCGCACATGCCACTAAAGAAAAACGCCATATATAAAATGAAAAATGTGTAATCTCAATGAAAAATACCTCCATTAAAGGAAGCAAATGTATTTTCACAGATTATCAAAACTATTTAAACTTTTGAATTGAATCATCATATGATCACATAGGACCTTATAGGGTTGTAATATAAGCTTGGGGTTAATGTTATGAAACGAAGGGATTATGTACGTATTCAAAGGTGTTCGGGGATGAAAAACTTGAAATAATGGGAAATGTGGGCAATTACAAAATTGGATAATGATTCCATGAAAAGCATTGGATATGATATAGGATAGTGACTAGGATTATTGAACACTATATAAAACATGTACATAATTTCTCTATATTTTCTTTTCTTCCTTTTCTCACTTTTTCTTTTATTTTTTCTTCTTTTTCTTCACTTTTTCTTTACTTTTTCTTTACTTTTTCTTCTCGTTCACACTCTCACATGCTTAATTGCAACCACGTAACACGAACATTATTCAATCCTAAGTATCATTCCAAACAAAGGTTTGTAAGGTGATATATATGCTTTGTAACTCCAATGTGGAGTTGGTCATGGGATTTGGGGTTATGAAATTAAAGGCTATATTAAGGCTCAAAGGGGTTGACGAGGGAAAACATTTAAGGTGAGGTCAAGTCCATTACGAGTGATATAACAAAGATGGCCTATGATCCTTGCCTAAAGTTTATGAAATTCTCGAATCAAAACAAAGTTTGAAAATCATGCTCAAGTAACACATTTTATATATGAACTCAATTAATGAATGGTCAATGAAAGAATAGTGATATTACCAATGACTGTAACGTTTTCAAGGAGGAAAGAGTAGTGAATAACACTCACAAATGAAGAAAAGCACAAAGCTCACTAGATGTAAGTTTATACGATGCAATAAAAGAATACCGAGTTATAAAAATATTAAAACAAATCAATTGAACAAGAAAAGCCCATGTGCTCATGGGATTAAAGTTTAATTCATAAAGTTATTCATAATATCAATAATTGAGGACTAAAGTCAAATAAATTCTAAAATCGAGACATGCGTCATTGAATTGTCAATTGGATCGGGTATTTATTAAAATTTATCATCAGAAACAAAGGCAAATTGCCCAACAAAGGAGGAAAAAAAAGAATATCTTTTTGAAAATTTTAATTTTCATAAGAAAAGCATGATTGGGAAAAACATATAATCAAATCATGGAAGCTACCAATGAATGGATAGAATATCCCACACCCCCTAACAAAAACCTAACATTGTCCTTAATGTGAATTATGAACCAAACTAAAGAAAGGAAAAGAACGATATTACCCAAAATGGAGCCATCTCATGAAAGTGCAAGTTCAATGATTCTACAAAACATGTTAGTACCATGCATACCAAAAACAAATAACAAAAACTTAACTAGTTACACTAGACATAAAGTAGGGGTAACAATTCAGGTTAGTCGTGTCATTTTTGGGTCGCGTTGATTTTTATTTGAGTATAAGTTTTGGGTACTCTTAAATCTATACAAGCTAATCGTGTCAAGTTCGGGTCATTTCGGGTCATTACCAAAAACGAGTTATCATGTCAAAAAATTTCAGCCCTGTCATAAAGTAAGAATAAAGAAAATTAAGGAAAAAAAACTAACTATTTACAACCTATAATTTTAACTTCTAACTAACTATGCACTAGAAGTCAAAATGTTTAGGGGTCCACCCTAAAAATGATTTGACTTTGAAGGATCAACGGGGACCTTCCTCATGAATACCTTTTAGAAAATAGATATTCCGTTCAAACAACGGAAGGTATGTGTTAGGTGGAAGAAATGAACCATCATCAATTATTTTATTTATTTTTTGGGGGGGGGGGGGGTGATAGGGGATTTGAATTGAACGGGTGATGAATACATGTGGGAAATAAAAATAGAATTTCCACCCAAATGTATTTCAATTCGAATTGGAGGTGGGTACATGGAGCCAAAATTGCCTTCATGGAAAGCAATTCGAGGGGGTAATCCTGATCGGTGAAAGGGTTAAACGTGTTAAAGTTTGGAACCGATTCATTGGATACTGGTATGGATTCGACAATATAAATAAAGATGGGGTGGAAATAAATTCAAACTCAAGAGATGAGTTATCGTTCTTGAAGATTGAGTTTTGAAGGAAATAAGATAATTTTCAATGAGATATTATTCTTTGGGGACCAAAGAAGATACCATTTCATTGTAAATGGATTCTACGTCGATTTCTTCTTAATTTTCATTCTCTATTATATCATAGGCCAAGTCAAGATTGGTTTGTTCCAAAGTAGGCACAAAATCCTCATTTGGTTAAAAACATTCCTCAACTTCAAAAGTCTCAAAAGAGAAATCGTCATTGGATTCGAATAATGCATCCAACTCTAGCTCCCAACAATAATTTTCTTCTGGATAAAGGTTTTTAAAATTTTCATTTTCAAAAATGCGTAAACCTTCACGCAAAGTCATTGGTGGAGGTGCAGATTCTTGAAAATGAGAAGATTGGAAACAATCCTCGAAATTACTATCAAAATCATTAAGATAAGAATTTTGAAAGGTATTTCAATTTATTTCAAAATTCTTATCATAAGGATTTTTGAAGCCCAATATTGGAATAATCGTTCTCAAAGCTCCCGTAATCCATAACTTGACTTTGGTAATACTCACCAAAAGACATTTTGGATATTTTATTTTGTTATGCTATTGGGGGATTTTGAGAATTATAACCACGATTATCGAAAACTTTAGAATAAGATATGCTTACCCCAAAAAAGGCTCGAGATGGCAAATTCAACAAAGTGATGTGCATCCGAAAAATCAATCATTTCTTGGCGCTCAAATGTATAAGTCCTACAAAAATAGTTAAAAAAATACAAATATAAAGAAAATACTACGAAATACTAAATCAATTATATTCTAAAACAAATAAATCCCCGACAACAATGCCATTTTGATAACAGGGGAAAACCGTGACGCAAGTGTATAAAGATATACACCGATCGTTATGCTCAGCTCCCACCGCTATGCAAAAACCTAAACTATGACTACACTCTTTTAAGGGAGTACAGAAGCCAGTCAGGGTATCGAAATCCACAAAGACTAGTTGTTAGAATTATATTGATTTAATACTTCAGGAATAAAAGTGTAAAACATAATTGTTAAGAAAAAGAAAAGATAATCTAGGCATGTGTATTTAAACTACGATTAACAAAAGGGATAAAAACTATAGATTGAGACTAATATTCCTTACCTCAGATTAATTAGTATAAATGGTTACATGTAACTACAAGATTATCAAGATTGAATCTCATTTCAACAATTAATAAAATCTTGAGTTGTCACCCCCTAAATCGTCATAAAATCTTACTATGATTTTGGCATCAAGAAATACCCCAAAAATTACGCGCACAAGGTCGTAAATATGGAGCATACATGATATACCCCATTAAATCTCCTAAGTGTAATAACAAGAACAACCTAATCGAATTAAACTCATAAACTCCATCACCACATCAAAACAACCAAATCAACCCAAGGAGAGTTCAACAAATCTCAATCTAAACTAAATTAGCTACACAACATAATCAACGACATAAATTAAATGAAAAAAAGTAAGGAAACCAATAAATAAAGCAATAAACATAAGTTAAAAAGAAAGAAAATAAACAAAAAGCAATAAATAAACAATGGAAACTCAGATTAAAGAGGAAGAAGATGAATAGTGTTCTTACACAACCTATATGGGTAAACCCTTGGAGGGAGAAATAGCACACCCAAAGTCTTATCCAAACCCTAGCTTACTAAAGAGAACCAAAACCTAAAATTAACTAAAAGAATAGATATTTTACAAAACAAACCTAAATTTGTTTATAAACTAAGTTGAAAATAAATAAGGAAAAAATAAATAAAAAGGAAATAAGCATTGGAAAACTGGTAGGACCGGTCGACCGCGGCCAAGGGGCCGGTCCATCGAGGGTTAGGTTTAAAGTCCCTTGGTTTCTTCCTAGGCTTATTTCTAAAAGAGGGGTCGACCGGGGGATCACGGACAGTCGACCGGCACTATGTTTTCTTGGAAGCTTTGGTCTTCACCAGGGATAAAATGTGCTTTACAAAAACGGCTCTAACATCCTCGTCCAAACTCGAAATGGCATGCCATTCACGGTCCCGCGAACCTAACTCAATGAAATAAACTTTTGTGGAATTCCACCGAGCCGGAGATAAGTATGAAATGACTAAAATTTCCCTTGAAGTTGATTCCAATGAAAAATCTTCTCCAAAATGGGACCAATCCTCACTTTAAACGTTCCAATACCTACAAATGCTTAATTAATCCTTACAAAACATATATATATCCAAAATCGAGATTGTCTATTAACGAGCATAACTATCGGCATAAGGAACACAAAAAGTTCTACAACGTATAAAGATAACGAGCGCGAGTATGCAATATTTATGACGTATCACATGACCTAAAACAATGCCCTTTTTCACCGTAAAGTGTAAATTTTCCCAATTGAGAACCAAATTCTTCTCTTGACATCATTGAAGGACCTTGGTGAGATGTAACAGATATTGATCAAAGAATGACCCAAAGATGGAGAAATCATTCATAAAGACCTCGAGAAAATGGTCTACCATGTCACTGAAAATACTAGTCATACACTATTAAAAAGTCACGGGTGCATTGCATAAGATGAAAGGCATACGAGAGTATGCAAACGTGCCAAATGGTAAACTAAAGGTCATTATTATTGGTCCTTGAGGGAAATGGGGATTTGGTTATATCCCGAATATCCATCAAGGAATCAATATAAGGCATGGTCTATTAATCATTTAAGAATTTGGTCGATGAAGGGAAAAGGAAAATGGTATTTTCTAGTGATAGCATTGAGCTATTTATAATCAATATAAACATGCCAACCAATTTTCATAGGGGTCAAAACAATATCATTGCCACTATTCTTAACAACAGCGATGATAGACTTTTTAGGCTCAACGTGAATGGGACTAACCCATTGGCTATTCGAGATTGGGTAAATGATACCAACATCAAGCAATTTTAAAATTTTAGTTCTCACGCCTTCTTTCATCACAGGATTTAGTTTACATTGGGGCTCACGAGAGGTCTTGGTATTTTCCTCCAAATAAATGCGATGACTAAAAACATTTGGGTTAATGTCATAAATGTCTGAAATGGTCCACCCTATAGCAGTGCTATATTTGGTGAAAGTTTAGACCAATTGATATTTTTATGCAGGTTCAAGTCGAAAGTAATTATAACCGGGTGAAATTTATTTTGGCCTAAGAAAGTATATTTCAACGCAGAGGGCAATGGATTAAGCCACAAAATAGGTAGAGAATCAGGTGAAGATGTGGACTCAAACATGAAAATATAGTCCGTGGAATCAATAAGACGAAAGTATAGAGGACTATCCACCGAGTGAATAGGCGCAAGAATGAAATAGTCAAACTAATTGTCCTAATTATTAATATAAATCTATATTTGTCCTAATTATTAATAATTATCCTAATTATTAATCTAGTAAAGCATTAAGGTCAGAGATGGATGACTCAATATTAAAATCAGACTCAAAATGAGGCAAACATTATTGATGGTCTTCCTTGGGGTATTATTGAACCAACATCTCTTGAACCAATGTGTCAATCACATAGACCTCCTTAATAGACTTAACATCTTATTTTTGTTGCATGAGGTGGAAAATGTTGACTTTAATGGTCGTATTTCCAAAAGAAATGCTCACGAAACCATTACAACAATTGATGATTACATTAGTCATGGAGAATAAGGAACGACCCATTATGATAGGAATATTGGTTGGGTCGGGCGTAGGGATATCCAAAATGATGAAATCCATAGGCTAAAAGTAGAAAACTTTCACAAAAATCTTCAACTATTCCTTTAATAATTTGCACAAAACGATCAGCTAGTTGAAGAGTAACTCATGTGGGTTCCATATATTGTAACCCTAACTCAAGATAGAGCGAGTAAGGAAACAAGTTGACACTAGCACCGAGATCAAGTAAAGATTGGGTGGTGTACTTATCTACTAACATGCAAGGGATAGTTGGACAACAAGGATCCCTAAGGGACTTTTCTTGCTCAGTGACAAAAGCATCACGAGGAACATTCATCCGTCACTTCACAGTGCACAGAACTTTTAAGAATTTAGCATAAGGCAGGACTTGTTGAATTGCATGGAGGATGGGAGTATTAATATTAACATTATAAAAAACTTATTTGAACTCGTCTAATATGTGATTCTTCCTTGTGGGATCTAACTAACCTATGAGGAAATAATGCCTTAGTCACGTAATTGGTGTTCTCATTAGGCTTTGACTCATATTTTTATATGGACGTGTTGGGTCAGTGAACCTTAGGGGCAGACTCTATTGGAATTTTTTAGGCGAATTGGGTTTGACCATCTTTGGGTACATCAAAACCGTTGTCAATCTGCTTCACGGATCTTAGAATGGTTATCGATTTCATGTATTCTTGGTGTGTGGGTTATTTGGACGAGAATCCAACCTCATAAGCTTCCTTTTTGTCATTATCCCTAGGGATAATAATGGGTTGACTCGGGAAGAGGTCTTTCCTCTCACTCGGACTCAACTTAGTTAATGAGAAAGAAGGGGCTATATGGATACACTTGTACTTAGGTCACACACACACAAAGATTCATTTTTTTACCAAATTTTATCTCAATTTTATTTAAAGTGAGCATGTAAGATTGTGTAAAACCAAATTCAAACCAAATATCCAAACCAAGAAGAAGAAGAAGAAGAAGAAGAAGAAGAAGAAGAAGAAGAAGAAGAAGAAGAAGAAGAAGAAGAAGAAGAAGAAGAAGAAGAAGAAGAAGAAGAAGAAGAGGAAAATCCCTTTCAAGTAAAACATTTAATTCAACATTGTTAAAAGATAAGATGGACACTTGACAACTTATAGACTACTTAGAGATCCACTAAGTATAACGTGAAGATGTCTTCCAATTTTCAATAAAAACTATGCAGTCCAGTATCGTCCACGGGAAGAAGATCTTCCCTTGGTATCCAATGATTAGCCTCTAGAATATGCAATTCCCTTCTTCTCTAGCCGTAAATCTTTAACTTCACAAATCGACAGTAGAGAATTTCTCTATAAGGGTTTAGATCTTTGGATAGTGTTCTTCTTGATTTAAAAAAAGTGATCCTCAAAGATCCAAGGAGTTTGGATGAAACTTTATAGAGTTTGATAAAAAAAAGAACTCTAAAAAGGGTTACTGAAAAGTCTAATACCGCATATCTATTTATAGGGGAAAGTTTTTGCAAAGAGATAGGGATTACAGATTTTGAAAATATTTGTTTAAAAAATAAAACACGCGTACTCGTTCAAATAAATAAATACCTTGTTCAAACAATATATTAGATCTCATTCGAATGAATTCCAACGAAACTTCGTACAACATTTCAAAAAGAACCTTAAAAGTGATGCTTCAGATCTCATTCAAATGGCGAAACCTCGTTCCAATGACCCTTTGTAACTTGTTTGAACGATATATTAATCTAGTTCTAATGAGTTTTTAAAAAATTCTTAAACATTCCTTAAATAATATTTTGAAAACTTTAAAATGCAAACTCTTTTAAAAACAATCCCTGAAACTTTAAATTTTTACCAAACGACCTCATAAGTCTTATCGGGTAAAGTTGTGATGACGATCTTTAATCTTTCAAATGTCACCAACGAATATTCTCTTTGAAGACTAGAGAACAATCATGAAGCTGCAGTAGGGTGTAACTTGATAAGACAAATAAAGATAAAATGAGAAATTATAAATTTTTGTCTGATAGTTGAAATGATGCCCAAGCCTTTTGATGGCTTGATTTTGTGCTTACGTGGTTTATTATTGAGTCATGATAAATTAAGTGAGAAGGTTCTTGAGAGACGAGGTAGATGATTGGGGTGGAAGTGCATAGGGGGTTTAGGCACCAACTCTTTTTGTGAACTTAACAGTAGGGAATACTCATAAGGAACGGGTTGAACGGGTACAAATTGATAATTGGTGTTCAATGGCCCTCTGTGGGGCATAAAGTGGTTTTGATGATGGTATTGATTGCATAGAGAGTGACTATTTAAAAAAAGGAAGAGTTTTCCATGATTGATTTGGTTGAAACCTAGGAGGACCCAAACATGATGTTGTGGTCATGAATGGGTGGGGTTGTTGTCAGACTTATATAAAAAATAGGGGGGTTTTTATATCAAGATTGTAAGTAAATGACGGTGGCACATGTTTCTTAACGACATCAAAGGGGCATGCTTGCTCCATGGTGGGTTCGGGATCATCTTGAATGATGGGGCATGAATGAGATAGATGATCATGACTTAACCATATGGTTCAAGATGAATGACTAAACTCGTTGACATTCATCACCAGTTTAGATAAAGAGACATTTTGTTGCATTGAACAAGCAAGATCATCATCAGTCTTAGTCAAAGTGCTTAAACCATTTATTAAAGTTTTAAAATCTAGGACATTTTTTGCCTCATTAGTGCTCCCTTGACATGGTTGTTCAGATCTTAAAAACTCATTTATGTCCTCCTAATCTTGGGAGTCATCGCCTAATTCAAGAAGAAAATTATAGGTAGAAGTGCGGCCAAATGCATGAACTTCCCTTGATATATAGATCCAATCATTGTACGAGACAAAGGGAAAATGCCATTATAAAACCTATGGACTAGACGGCTTTTCTAAAGTCTATGATGCGAGCAACTATTAATGAAACCTTAGAAATAGCTCCATGCCTCCCAAAATTTCTCATTAGGCCTTTGTCGAAAGTCTTGGATATAGTGGCACAATTCATTCATTTTGCTTAAGGGTAAAACTTAGATATGAACTTCTTCATGAGTTGTCCTTATTATGAATGGAGTCCGATGGAAACAAATGGAGTCACATGGACGTATTATCATGTAGAGAGAATGGGAACAATCGGAGATGGAAATTTTCTTAGTCTAAATTTTGATTATTGAATGTTGCGCAAACGGTGAGACATATTCGTAAGTGAGAATAAGAAGAATCACGTTTAAGACCATGGAAGTAGGGCAACATGGAAATGATAACGGGGCATATTTTGAATTGGGTGGGGGGAAGAATAATACATCATGGTGGATTGGCCATTATTGGGGCAAAATAGTTATGTAGAGAACGTTCTTCGGACATGGTGGTCGGAGATGTAGGAGAACTTGTAGTCTCCAAAGGTAAAGAACTTGAATATGAGATATGAGGTGTAAGATCAACGATGAGAACTCAGTAACCTATGGAAAATTTAAAGATGGATTGCTAAAGGAGCGTGTTAATCGACGATCAAGGTAATCCAAATTGGGCATAAAAGGAGATTGATTTTAGTTTATGATAAAGAACAAAATATTTTTGGATTTTTGATATATCGGAAAGGAAATGAAAAATATTTTTCGAGTTTTATTCTTGGATTTATTGAAAAAATATTTTTCGAATTTGTTTTTGAAAAAATGGGAATATAGGACGCGCTTGGAAAATCTTAGGATGAAGTGTAAAATCAACTTATGAAATTTTTTGAATTGATACATACAAAAAAGTACAAGTCGTAACTAGCACATAACTAATTTTTAATCTTTAATTAAGCGATGGGGCAGTCAAATTTTACTTTAATCCACGGGCGATAAAATCACGAAATTTGTTGAGGTCACCTTTGCAAAAAGGGTATCCCCGCTTACTTCACATGCCAGCTAGAGGCTTGCTAAAAAGATTCCCCACAAAGCTACTAGGATTAAATGGTCGGTTGGTACAATGTTGGAGACATCATAAACCTTTTTTATTGAGCGACCACTCTTAAAACCCAGTTTTTCTGGACACTAATGTGCTTCAAAGATAATCGATCGAGGTTTCGATGGGTATAGAGGACTCTACAGTTTGTCCTATAAGTTAAATTGTTCAAAAAATATCCTATGAACATTGTTTCCTATGAAGCTAGCTAGTTGATTGATTTTTAAATTTAGTGATAGCTAAGATTGCACATAATGGGTAAGTGACTGACTCGAGTGATGAAATCCCTTATCGTTTCAATGACCGGGTATAGGCATTAAGTTGGTTAATTCATCACTCCATTATAAATTAAAACAATGCTGAAATGAAAATCACATAAGAGCACATTGGAGCACACAAATTTTACTTGCTTGCGGAAGTTTTGTGTGTTTTGATAATTACCTCCTACAGCTTTTACACATGTAAGGTAAAGATGGAGTTGAGTCGAACGGAAGAGAGTTCACCTAACTTCAGTCAACCTGCAGAGTCCTACCAATTCAGAATACAGAGGCTTCTAAATCCATATAAACGATGCTCTCTCTCTCCATTTTTTGTGGTTTTTCTTTTTGTTTTTTTTAATTAATTATGAAAATAATTGATGTTTAAACCCCCATAAATAAATGTACAATGACGCAATAACCTATTACAATTAATTTAATGAAGTGTTGTAAAAGGAAAGGCCCCAAGTTTAAAATACTTAAATAATAATTTCCTTTTTGCGATGCGGAAGCGTAAAGAAGTGATGGTTCACAACTTAAAAACACCAAATTTTAATTTACTCCAAAATTAAAATCAAACCAAAGTGAAATTAACTTAAACACACACACAATGCAAATTTCACTTAAGCACAATTAATGCATCCAAGTCCTAGAATTTGCCTAAGTCATATTTATCATTATTCCAAATTAGGCCAAACTAGTTTTAACAATAGACTTGAAATTAATAAACAATTACCCAAATTTAATTAGCACCCAATTAAATTAGGTGTGACAATTAAAACCATTTTTTATCTAGACTTATACTAAGCATGAGTTCTAAGTTATTATGCAAGATAAAAATAAATCAATTACACTACGACGCGATGTACGAGGAAAAATCCACAACGGGAAACAACCTCGAACGGCCCTAGCCTCAAATCCACTAAGTATGGAATTTATAATTATATGACAAAAGACTTACATCACACGACTCGATCCCTCTCAAGCCTCGGCTCTCCTTTTTGTAAACACCTTCACTTAGCGAATAACCCTGGAGCTCCACCGCGGTCTCGGAATCCACAGCTCGGACTTTATGTGGTCACCGTCACCCGAACTAGGAGCCTTTCTCCAAGTGGGTAAATCAAGAAAACCTCTTCTTCTTTATGGTATTTAGAAGCAAACATAAACTTCTCTTCTTCAATGGTGTAGAGAAAATCGGTGCCAAAACTCCAGACAAGATGTATATATATATGAACTTGGATAAACTTAACTATGGGTGTAAACAAAAGTGTATAATAATTTTCCCTTTAAAATTGACACTTTAAAACAATGAACTTTTCCCTAAAACAATTTTTCTTTCAAACACTCTCTAGAGGTTGGTAGGTTATGAAAAGTTCAGTTAGAAAAATTTATTCCCGCACTTAGATATTCAGCAAAAAGATAGTGGGGTAAAACAAGTGGGAAAGTGGGTAAAACTGCTTAAAACTGCCAAAAAACCTGTTCCCGCCAAATCTCGTTCGAACGACATTTCGTTCGAATGACATTCTTGTTCGAACGAGTCTTCTAACAAAGTTCTAGTATGAACTCGTTAGAACGACCATCTCGTTCGAACGAAGTTCCAGTATGCCATAATGGGAAGTCGTTGGCAATCTCGTTCGAACGACTTGTGGTTCGAACGACAATCTCGTTCGAACGATAATTCGAACGAACTAACAGAATGCTCAAAAATTCTTTTTGAATCCCATAAACTTTTA
This sequence comes from Sambucus nigra, assembly GCA_949130495.1. Taxonomy (NCBI): domain Eukaryota; kingdom Viridiplantae; phylum Streptophyta; class Magnoliopsida; order Dipsacales; family Adoxaceae; genus Sambucus; species Sambucus nigra. The sequence goes on along the minus strand of OX422209.1, from coordinate 159,289,523 downwards.
TATACTTTATATATAAGTTTTAATAGAAAACATTCTGAAAAACCTAAAACCCAATATAAACTATTCCAAGCTCCTATATATATATGTAATGCATTCACACCTTGGGAGCATGGAACCACTGTTGATGACGTTGATGTAGCTTTATACACTTGATGTAGATTTATACACTTGGCCGCTACGTCTTCAACAAACACATCATAGGCTTGAAAGATGATCAATATACTCTATCCTATGACTCAAATGTTTTTGTCCGGAATTGAACCAAAACTTCAAAGGACTCAATTGGAAATTTGCGTCCTTACAAATCTCCCCTTTTGGCTATTCCGGGACAAAAACCAACAAAAATCCTAAAGGGTCGTCAAGCTCTGCTAAACTAATAAAAAGTCCCACCCAACATAAAAAAATACAATGCTTGACTAAAACAACCCAAGGATCACAATCTTTGCCGTTGAAAGTTGCACAATCTTTGTCGTTAAAAGTTGTCGCTTTACAAAATAATTCCTGCACACTCAAACAAACACATTACACGCATAGGGAATATCAAAAGATTTAATGCAAGTAAAGTAATACCCCCCTAAATTAATTCTCTCCCTCTATCAACTATGATCAACTTAGAAAGACGTCTCCCCCTAAGATAACTCTCCCCCTTTTTGTTCAGGAATAGACAAAGGCTAAAGAATCAAAACATTAACTTTTCTCCCCCCCAAAAAAATATACACCCTCTAAACTGAGCAAGTGATAAATAGAATGGGATAACAAGCTAAAATATGTAATTGTGCATTTAGTGAAGAGAACATTAATGCATATGGGCAACAAAATTATAACTAATCCAACAAATAACAAATTAGACCAACTAGGATGCAATAAAATGATACCAATATTATATATATATTATTAAGCATATGACATCAACAAAGAATGCAATAAGATGGATACCAAGTATAAATTAAAGCATATATGGATTAGAAATCAAAGCAAATATTAAACAAAAATATCAAATATGTATACATAAGATATAACTAACAGACGTAAGTACACATATATAGACACACAAATGACACACACAAAATATAATAGGAGTCTTTCACACTCGTTAGGCAAAAATGTGTCATATGGAAATGGAAGTGTTGGGGTGTGAACTAGTAACGATTAAATTTAGACCCAATCACTTAAAAAAATGTTCATGGAGTTCTCATTTGATTTAAAACTTCATCACATTTGAATATAACCTCATGTGACAATATAGATTGAACTCAATGAACGAACGTACACAATGTATACAAGCCTAGTATATTGATGATTCTACAAACCAACAGAGTTATGACATGAGATATGCAACTAGGATAAACGGACATTCTGCAAACCGTTGATATACCCTCCAATCTTCCTCAATAAATATATATTATTAATTTTGAATGAATGTATCAATCAAACATAGGCCTTGGCAAATTGTTTTTCTTTTTTATGCCATATTTTCTGTTTTTAGGCCTTTGGACCACGTATTTCTTTTAGGTTCATTCAAAATGGTGGCTTACAATCGCAAAGGATCACAAAGTCCTTTCGGAGCCCTTCCTCGTGCACATTTATATTTATCATGTTTTCATTTTTCACACAAATCTCATGTGCAACAGATTTTGACATGCACAAGTACTCCTAAGTCACAAATATGTAGATGACAAGATTGGAAGGAGAACACCTCACATAGCTCAAATATACATATGAAGTTAAAATTTCAAAAGATTTTGTGCATGTGTGAATAGAGGCATATAAAAGTAGAATCCATTTAATCAACACAAAATCCAACTACTCCATAAAAATATGGTAAAGAACATTTTAAGGATTGATAATCTAAACCAAAAGTTCTAGGCACATGAGAGCGTTAAAGGAGGGATTCAAACACAAGTATATGCCACTTAAAGTGTGTCAAACCAAAATACACACAAAATAAAATCTTTTTGAATTTTTGACATTTTTAACCAAAAACTAAAATATATACTCAAAAGACAAACAAAAATCATTTGAACTTTTCATTAAGCTTAAATTATCAAGAAATAAAAACCCAAATGATAAACAAAAATCTTTTTGTATTTTTCATTTAATGCAAACAAAATGAAGAAATAAAATACAAAAGATAAACAAAAATCATTATTCTAGCATGTGATTAAGCATGGGGCATAAACTAGAAAATGATTAAACAAGCATACATTTAGCAAGTGAATAAAGCATGAATTACAAACGCTAAAGTATGCAAATACTAACACATTTATCCTTTAGATTTAGCAAGGGAGGAAGCATGTGAAAGTAAATGAGAATCAAAAACCCTATTTTGCAAGGCAACCAAGTCGGATTTCCTAACCCAAATTAATGAATAATTACTATCTTGGGGTGTAGGAATTTTAAATACATTTGTTGCTTTACGTTGGGATTTTCTAGGAATTCTTTTAAGATCAAAAAAAATTTCTTAAGATGACCTTTTCGACCACAATGTGTAAAAGTAAAAACATGTCGAAAAGATTTACCTACAGAGTGATCTCTAAAAGCTTTCCTAGTAGATTCTCCTAAAATGTTGGTTTTGGCTTTATGAGTAGATTCATTACAAGTATTGAAGCCTAAACCACACATGTCATTTTTAATTTCGACCGTTCCTAAGATTTTAGCTAATTTTTCCGAACGACACTCCAAATCAAATTTGACATTACTAGAGCCTTTTAATTTATTTTGCAATTCTAAAATGTTAGACTCTAATAAAACATTTCGCTCTTCAAAAGCAAGAAGCTCCTTTTTCAAGGATTCCATTAAACCCCTAAGGCTATCTCTCTCGCCTTCTACATATTCAAGCTTCTCTTGAAGAGTCCTCTCACGTGTCCTAAGGTCTTCTACTAACATACTATCATCAATAACCTTGACACGCTCTCTTAAACTAGCTTCTAACTTCAAATTAGCTCTTTTCAATTTAATAGATTCTTTATAAAGTTCTTGAAAAGCATTTTGCAGTTCACTCACATTAACCTCTTCTTCATTTTCACTCTCTCTTTCTTCTCCACTCTCACTATCATAAAAAATAAGGGAATCAAAAACATTGACCTCGAAAGTGTCATGAGTTTGAGTATTTTCATGAGAAGATTCACTTTCGGTGCTCACATGACTAGCCACAAAAGCCACAAAATTTGGCTTAGTGGGGGAATCGGGTCCCTCTTCCTTATCACTATCACTAAGGGTCGCATTATATAAAATGGGTCATTTACCCTCTTTCCTTACTTTAGTGGGGCACTCAGAAGCCCTATGGCCATAACCCTCACAACCAAAACACCTATTTGACTAGTCTCTATTTAATTGTTCATTGATAGGTTTAGGGATCTTCTTGGCTTTGTCATACATAGAAGTTTCAAATTTCTTAAAATCATTTTTAAATTTATCTTTGTTAAATTTAAGAAATTTTCTAAATTTACGAGCAAACAAAGCCATGTCTTTCGAGTCACTCTCACTATCGCTCTCTACTACTTGTTTGAACTCTTTTTGGGCTTTTAAAGCAACGCCCTTTTCAATTTTCTTTTCAGTTTTAGAGGGAAACATGTCTAGTTCATAGGTTTGTAAATCACATACGAGCTCTTCTAATTTCATAGAGGCTAAAGTTGGTAAAGAATTTAAAACGGTCACTTTTGGAATAAATCTATCGGGAAGAGACCTTAAGATTTTCTTTACTACTTGGTTGTCGGGTTTTTTCTTTACCAAGTTAAAAGATGAATTAACAATATCAGAAAATCTAGCATAAAATTCATCAAAAGTTTTTTTCCATTCATTTTGATAGTTTCAAATTGAGTGGTGAGGTTTTGGAGTTTCGAAGCTTTAAGGACACTAGTTCCTTCATGAGTTAGTTGTAAAATATCTCAAGCTTCTTTAGCGGTCTCACACGCCATAATATGTCGTAATTCATCCGGTGTGACAACGCTAAACAAAGTATTTAAACCACGGGAATTAAAATTTGAAAGTTTAAATTCATTTTCAGTCCATCTATCGGCCGGTTTGAGAACACATTCATTTTCTACTAAATTAGTTGGTGGAGACCACCCCTTAACAACAGACATCCAAACTCTCTCGTCGATAGATTTTAGTGCCGATTTCATTCGCGCTTTCCAATACGCGTAGTTTGAACCATCAAAAATAGGAAATTTTAAAAATGGGGAAAATTTCATTTTAACCAAAAATTATTTAAAAGATCTTTAACGAAATAATTTATCGCTTTGGCACTGATACCAATTTGTAAAAGGAAAGGCCCCAAGTTTGAAATACTTAAATAATAACTTCCTTTTTGTGATGCAGAAGCGTAAAGAAGTGATGGTTCACAACTTAAAAACACCAAATTTTAATTTACTCCAAAATTAAAATCAAACCAAAGTGAAATTAACTTAAACACACACACAATGAAAATTTCACTTAAGCACAATTAATGCATCCAAGTCCTAGAATTTTCCTAAGTCATATATATCATTATTCCAAATTAGGCCAAACTAGTTTTAACAATAGACTTGAAATGAATAAACAATTACCCAAATTTAATTAGCACCTAATTAAATTAAGTGTGACAATTAAAACCATTTTTTATCTAGACTTATACTAAGCATGAGTTCTAAGCTATTATGCAAGATAAAAATAAATCAATCACACTACACCGCGATGTACGAGGAAAAACCCACAACGGGAAACAACCTCGAACGGCCCTAGCCTCAAATCCACTAAGTATGGAATTTATAATTATAAGACAAAAGACTTACATCACACGACTCGATCCCTCTCAAGCCTCGGCGCTCCTTTTTGTAAACACCTCCACTTAGCGAATAACCCTGGAGCTCCACCGCTCGGACTTTATGTGGTCACCGTCACCCGAACTAGGAGCCTTTCTCCAAGTGGGTAAATCAAGAAAACCTCTTCTTCTTTATGGTATTTAGAAGCAAACCCAAACTTCTCTTCTTCAATGGTGTAGAGAAAACCGGTGCCAAAACTCCAAGCAAGATGTATATATATATATATATGAACTTGGATAAACTTAACTATGGGTGTAAACAAAAGTGTATAATCATTTTCCCTTTAAAATTGACACTTTAAATCAATGAACTTTTCCCTAAAACAATTTTTCTTTCAAACACTCTCTAGAGGTTGGTAGGTTATGAAAAGTTAAGTTAGAAAAATTTATTCCCGCACTTAGATATTCAGGAAAAAGATAGTGGGGTAAAACAAGTGGGAAAGTGGGCAAAACTGCTTAAAACTGCCAAAAAACCTGTTCCCTCCAAATCTCGTTCGAATGACATTTCGTTCGAACGACATTCTTGTTCGAACGAGTCTTCTAACGAAGTTCCAGTATGAACTCGTTAGAACGACCATCTCATTCGAACGATATTTCGAACGAATTTTCAGTATGCCATAATGGGAAGTCGTTGGCAATCTCGTCCGAACGACTTGTGGTTCGAACGACAATCTCGTTTGAACGATAATTCGAACGAACTAACAGAATGCTCAAAAATTCTTTTTAAATCCCAGAAACTTTTATATACTTTATATATAAGTTTTAATAGAAAACATTCTGAAAACAAAATAGTAGTTTTAAAAACCTAACACCCAATATAAACTGTTCTAAGCTCCTATATATATATGTAATGCATTCATACCTTGGGAACATGGAACCACTGTTGATGACGTTGATGTATCTTTATACACTTGATGTAGTTTTATACACTTGGCCGCTATGTCTTCAACAAACACATCATAGGCTTGAAAGATGATCAATATACTCTATCCTATGACTCAAACATTTTGCTCCGGAATTGAGCCAAAACTTCAAAGGACTCAATTGGAAATTTGCGTCCTTACAAGTGTATAAAGGAGAAATGAAATTTAGCGATCTTCATAAACTCCTCTTTTTAAAATCACAACAACGACGCCATTTGATAGACAAAAATTTTCTTTTCTTTGTCGTTGTTATAGGAATATATCTATAAGTTTCCCCTTGAATTACCACATAATACACACTAAAAATGAGTATAATGGCAAGTTAAGGGTGTCAATCCATGCTCTTAAACTAGAGAGAAGCCAAATGAAACTACTAAAAATCATTTTCATATTTTAAAACTTATCTTTCAAGTGTTTTTTATTTATCTAAAATGGTGAACTAATATTAAGTAATAAAAATGAAAGCTATGGTAAAATATCAAGTGTGAAAATGTATATGAGAGACGTTAAAGGGTGGAATTAGCTATTTAATTCTTTTTCCTTAATTCCTAATTTTTTTAAATTAAAATGCCTCAATATAATCATTTAAGTCATTACTTAACTCTCGTTACAACTAGTGACTATAATAATTATAGTTTTAAAATACTATTAGTTTACTTTATATTCTGAAATTGTTATTTCCTTTATAAAATAAATTCATACATTCTCAAGTTATGAACTAAAAATATCACTATAACAATACTGGTATTTAAAGGGGCACCATAAATAAATAATTATTTAAGTAAGAATTAGAACCTAAATGCATTATTCCACCCCTTGAGAAGGGATTTTAGTCAATCATTTGGAGATTAATACAAATAGAGAATATCAATAACCCCATCAAGGTTAAAACATAAGGATATGAAAGAAATTCTATTTATTATTAAGTCTCTTGAATACCAAGAATATCAGTCCCAATGCAAATATGAGAAGAAGAGTGTGTCTATATTTTCAAAATGGTTTAGAAAATAGTCTTCATAAATATGAAAACACTCCCTCAATAATATAAAACACTCTCTCTCACTCAATATTTATGCCTCACTACAATCACTCAAACCTAAAAATTTGAAAATAGACCCTCTCATATGCGTCCCTACCTTAAAGATAACACACTTAAAATTACACTCAATAAAATATACACACTCAAATACATTATCTTGTTCTTCTGCCGAACCTTATCCCCTCTATCTCCTCTCGATCCCTCTTTCCTCTTGTAGGAGGGTACTTTAGATTATATATGGAGGCGTAACCCCTATTGAGTATGGTAATGACAAGTTAATTAACCAAAGCTTTGGATTAATGATGGAACACATAAACATGAACCCAATGAAGATAGAACCAGCTTAAACTCACAAAGCTCTCGTGTCTAACTCAGGAAATAGTAATGAACTTTAGAAGTAACTTAGCTAGAGGGAGAGAGAAGTAAGCATCCTAGATACACATTGGTAGGCAGGTAGAAACACACCAAACACCCTTAAGAATCTCTGTCAAGTATTAAAAGCTTCGTAATAAATAACAATGGTGAGTGAGTAAACTCTCTGGTTTGCAATAACTCTCTCTCTGATGTGTATTCTCTCTCGCAATAACTTCTGAACTCTCCAAAAGTTTCCCCTTCCTCAAAGGTGGTTGGGGTCCTTAAATAGCCCCCCACACCACCCCCAAAGCAACTCAGTCATTAAAACTATGCAAGACATCCCTCATACTTTATCTCACAACACTAAATACCTGATGCACTAGCTGTCTCCACGTCATAAACATTAAATGCCAAGACATGCCTTTTGCCTAACCACCGTGTGTCAGGGGAATGTTGTCGCAGAGGTGGCTTACCAACTGCCTGACAGCCCCAAATACCACGGTGGTTTACTCATGTGCATGTCTGACATTGTTTATATGGCTAGTGACATCACCCACAGTAGATGTGACATTAAGTAGAGGGCTATTTGGTCCATAACTCAATGCCCGATGGAACTCCAAGCTGCTCCGCTTGAGGTTCCACGGTCAGGGTCCTTCGGTGTTTTACCAGGTGTATCTAAGATGGTCAGGACAAGCCCCAACGGTTCCTTACTTCTCAATCCTCCAAACCAAGTCCCTCTAAAGTTCCCACGGTGAGGTCATTCGATAGAGCATGACAGCTCTCCCAGGCCCTGCCAAGCCTGGTCTCTCGCAAGTACCGTTTGACTTCACACTAAAACTCTTTATTATTCTCGTTACATCATTACAACCTTTATAGCTCACAGTAAATGTAACCAAAGATACAATATGACTAACACAACAAGCCGAAGTATGAGTTGTCACGCTAAGCTGACACGCTAAGCTGCCTCGCTAAGCTGCCTCTATTGCGTTAATCCTCAAACACTGTTGCTAATTAGGGAATTATCCCTAATCTCAGGATTACCTTCAAGCCCCCTCTACATTTTCCCCCTCGTGTAGGGATTGGTTGTGGGAACAAGAAATGCCTCCACGAAAACTTCTCAATCCGATGAACCCAGTATGCTGGCCCTGGTGCCCCTATGCAGGTGATAGCGTTTTGCGAAGCGTGCGGGCTTCTGCGTCCAGGGACCCCGTTATGGCTTCTGGGGTAATAATCTCGCCCCCAATGGTTTATGTCCCTGCGGCTTCCCCCCATGCTCCCGTTCTTGCCCCCGTATTGACTGAGGTATTTTTTTTATTTATTTTTTTTTGTTAGCTTTTGTTAAGATTCTCCATAATCTCTATCTTATGATTTTTTTTTTAAAGATATTTCTTAAACATCACCTTATAACGTTGACTTAACAACGAAAACACTTGTTAAGATTTGTCATAAACTCCACCTTATAACGGTGACTTAACAACGAAAACGCTTGTTAAGATTTTTCATAAACTCCACCTTATAACGGTGACTTAACAACGAAAACGCTTGTTAAGAATTTTCATAAACTCCACCTTATAACGGTGACTTAACAACGAAAACACTTGTTAAGATTTGCCATAAACTCCACGTTATAACGGTGACTTAACAACGAAAACGCTTGTTAAGATTTTTCATAAACTCCACGGTGACTTAACAACGAAAAACGCTTGTTAAGATTTGTCATAAACTCCACCTTATAACGGTGACTTAACAATGAAAACGATTGTTAAGATTTTTCATAAACTCCCCCTTATAACGGTGACTTAACAACGAAAACACAGGTTAAGATTTGTAATAAATTTCACCTTATAACGGTGACTTAACAACGAAAACGCTTGTTAAGATTTTTCATAAACTCCACCTTATAACAGTGACTTAACAACGAAAACACTTGTTAAGATTTTTCATAAACTCCACCTTATAACGGTGACTTAACAACGAAAAATGCTTGTTAAGATTTTTCATAAACTCCACCTTATAACGGTGACTTAACAACGAAAATTCTTGTTAAGATTTTTCATAAACTCCACCTTATAACGGTGACTTAACAACGAAAAACGCTTGTTAAGATTTTTCATAAACTCCACCTTATAATGGTGACTTAACAACGAAAACACTTGTTAAGATTTTTCATAAACTCCACCTTATAACGGTGACTTAACAAAGAAAAACGCTTGTTAAGATTTGTCATAAACTCCACCTTATAACGGTGACTTAACAACGAAAACGCTTGCTAAGATTTTTCATAAACTCCACCCTATAACGGCGACTTAACAATGAAAATACTTGTTAAGATTTTTCATAAACTCCACCTTATAACGGTGACTTAACAACGAAAAATGCTTGTTAAGATTTTTCATAAACTCCACCTTATAACGGTGACTTAACAACGAAAACACTTGTTAAGATTTGTCATAAACTCCACCTTATAACGGTGACTTAACAACGAAAAACACTTGTTAAGATTTTTCATAAACTCCACCTTATAACGGTGACTTAACAACGAAAACACTTGTTAAAATTTGTCATAAACTCCACCTTATAACAGTGACTTAACAACGAAAAACGCTTGTTAAGATTTTTCATAAACTCCACCTTATAACGGTGACTTAACAACGAAAACACTTGTTAAGATTTGTCATAAACTCCACCTTATAACGGTGACTTAACAACGAAAATGCTTGTTAAGATTTTTCATAAACTCCACCTTATAACGGTGACTTAACAACGAAAACACTTATTAAGATTTGTCATAAACTCCACCTTATAACGGTGACTTAACAACGAAAACGATTGTTTAGATTTTTCATAAACTCCACCTTATAACGGTGACTTAACAACGAAAAACGCTTGTTAAGATTTTTCATAAACTCCACCTTATAATGGTGACTTAACAACGAAAACGCTTGTTTAGATTTTTCATAAACTCCCCCTTATAACGGTGACTTAACAACGAAAACACTTGTTAAGATTTGTCATAAATTTCACCTTATAACGGTGACTTAACAATGAAAACGCTTGTTAAGATTTTTCATAAACTCCACCTTATAACGGTGACTTAACAATGAAAATACTTGTTAAGATTTTTCATAAACTCCACCTTATAATGGTGACTTAACAACGAAAAATGCTTGTTAATATTTTTCATAAACTTCACCTTATAACGGTGACTTAACAACGAAAACACTTGTTAAGATTTGTCATAAACTCCACCTTATAACGGTGACTTAACAACGAAAACGCTTGTTAAGATTTTTCATAAACTCCACCTTATAACGGTGACTTAACAATGAAAAACGCTTGTTAAGATTTTTTATAAACTCCACCTTATAACGGTGACTTAACAACGAAAACACTTGTTAAGATTTTTCATAAACTCCACCTTATAACGGTGACTTAACAACGAAAAACGCTTGTTAAGATTTGTCATAAACTTCACCTTATAACGGTGACTTAACAACGAAAACGCTTGCTAAGATTTTTCATAAACTCCACCCTATAATGGCGACTTGACAATGAAAACACTTGTTAAGATTTTACATAAACTCCACCTTATAACGGTGACTTAACAACGAAAAACGCTTGTTAAGATTTTTCATAAACTCCACCTTATAACGGTGATTTAACAACGAAAACACTTGTTAAGATTTGTCATAAACTCCACCTTATAACGGTGACTTAACAACGAAAATGCTTGTTAAGATTTTTCATAAACTCCACCTTATAACGGTGACTTAACAACGAAAAATGCTTGTTAAGATTTTTCATAAACTCCACCTGATAACGGTGACTTAACAACGAAAACACTTGTTAAGATTTGTCATAAACTCCACCTTATAACGGTGACTTAACAACGAAAACGCTTGTTAAGATTTTTCATAAACTCCACCTTATAACGGTGACTTAACAATGAAAACACTTGTTAAGAATTGTCATAAACTCCACCTTATAACGGTGACTTAACAACGAAAACGCTTGTTAAGATTTTTCATAAACTCCACCTTATAACGGTGACTTAACAACGAAAAATGCTTGTTAAGATTTTTCATAAACTCCACCTTATAACGGTGACTTAACAACGAAAACACTTGCTAAGATTTTTCATAAGTTCATCATGTGCGCTATCTCTTTTCAGGTTTCTCGGGAAAATTCTCCCCCAGTTCTTTCGCTTGTAGGCTCACCCTTCCGAGAACCTGATGTTTCAAAAATTCTGGTCATGATGATCAAGGTTCCACGACTGGTGCTACAGTCGAGAGCGAGTCTGGGTGCGAACTGCCTCTTCCTGACCTGGCTCCTCACGCGTTCTGCCTAATGGTGCTTCGGCAGTCTCCTCAAATGCCTGTCAACCACCGCTTGGTGATCGAACAACTGGTGAATCGCCACCCTGAGACCTTCACACCAGATTGCTTGCGCTCCAATATTCACGTGATGAGTCACAGACTTCAAGGCATGGCGATAGTTGTTGCTGAAATTACCAGTACTCCGACTGCAAGTGTTACCCGGTCCTCACTTAACCAATTTCTGGGTTACCTGAGGGAGCTGGAGCATGATGGCTTATGTTTTCACTGGCTTATAACATATTTGAAGACTTTGAAGAATCAACGAACTTCCTTTTATTGTCCTTCCTTGGCGCCTTGCCCCCATATTCCCTCTCGATATATCCCACTCGTGGGGCCTGAGACCTTCCTCCTATGGGTTGTATCGGCTGCCTGAACATCATGGGGGCCACCCCTGAGATAGGTCGTACCACTAAAGATATGTTTCTTGCGGATTTTAAGAATGTTAAAAAGGTTCCCTCGCGTGTCTCATTGATTAGGTGGCAGATATACTCAGGAAGTAGTCCCTCAGCACAAATCTACAGTAACCTGGCCTCCTTGGCTTCTTCCCTTACATCGAGGGACCTTTCCCTAAACCTTAGAATATAGGCCACTACCTCTTCTCCTGGTCTCTGCTTCTCCCTGCCAAGTTGGGTTAGATTGAACTCATCTTCTGCCAGGAAAAACTTCCGTACAAACAAAACATGCATCTCCTCCCACGTGGGAACACTATTGGGAGGCAGATGAGAGTACCAAGTGTATGCTTTATCAGTCAGGGATTTGGAGAACTCCCTCAATCTAAGCTTTTTGTCATTGCAGTGCACTCCTAAATGTTCAACGAAACGCTTAATGTGTTCCTTCGGGTTCCCACCCTTCCCTGAGTATTTTTCAAAGGTAGGGGAATATAGTCCTTCGGGTAGGGCTCGTCGTTGTATTCCTGGGGGTAAGGTGTTCGGAAGTCGTCGTAGACCGACACCACCTCGCCCACAGCCTGCGAGGAAGCCTGCATGAACTTCAACATTTCTTTTTGCATCTCTTTTCTCATATCTTCTATCGATGAGTCTATTGGGGCCGCCAGCAATGGGGCCAAGGGCTGAGCGCTCGTTGCAACTGAAATAAACATTACTGGTGGTACCGTTGAGAGTCCTGAGGTGCCCACTGCCGGGTTCACTCCAGAAGATTCACCCACTGGGATCATTCCTGCAATTCCTGCCCCTAGTGGGACCGTTGGGGCTACTCCTGGTGTTACAAAAGCGTTAGCCTCTAACCCTCCCAACATAGTTGAAGCCACCGGAGTTTGCAAGAACTCGTGAAACTTTCTCATGAGGAGGGCAATCTGAGCGGGTCCCAACCCCGTGATCGCGGGAGGTTTGGCCGTCCCTGGGATGCCTAACGTTGCTGGCGCCAGAGGTACCTCTACTCGAGGAGCCCCATCTCTTAGGGCCTCTTGCCCTCGCGCAGCCTGTTCTTCATTATGCTGAATGTCATCGAAATTGAGTCTTCGAGTAGCATTATCTTGCGCCATACTCCTTATCTAGAAGAATGCTTCCCCAGTAGAGTCGCCAAGTGTAGGAGGGTACTTTAGATTATATATGGAGGCGTAACCCCTATTGAGTATGGTAATGACAAGTTAATTGGCCAAAGCTTTGGATTAATGATGGAACACATAAACACGAACCCAATGAAGATAGACTCAGCTTAAACTCACAAAGCTCTCATGTCTAACTCAGGAAATAGTAATGAACTTTAGAAGTAACTTAGCTAGAGGTAGAGAGAAGTAAGCACCCTAGATAAACCTTGGTAGGCAGGTAGAAACACACCAAACACCCTCAAGAATCTCTGTCAAGTATTAAAAGCTTCGTAATAAATAACAATGGTGAGTGAGTAAACTCTCTAGTTTGCAATAACTCTTTCTCTTATGTGTATTCTCTCTCGCAATAACTTTTGAACTCTCCAAAAGTTCCACCTTCCTTAAAGGTAGTTGGGGTCCTTAAATAGCCCCCCACACCACCCCCGAGGCAACTCAGTCATTAAAACTATGACAAGACATCCCTCATACTTTATGTCATAACACTAAATACCTGATGCACTAGCTGTCTCCACGTCATAAACATTAAATGCCAAGACATGCCTTTTGCCTAACCACCGTGTGTCAGGGGACTGTTGTCGCAGAGGTGGCTTACCAACTGCCTGACAGCCCCAAATACCACGGTGGTTTACTCAAGTGCATGTCTGACATTGTTTAGATGGCTAGTGACATCACCCACAGTAGATGTGACATTAAGTAGATGGCTGTTTGGTCCATAACTCAATGCCCGATGGAACTCCAAGCTGCTCCGCTTGAGGTTCCACGGTCAGGGTCCTTCGGTGTTTTACCAGGTGTATCTAAGATGGTTAGGACAAGCCCCAACGGTGCCTTACTTCTCAATCCTCAAAACCAAGTCCCTTTAAAGTTTCCACGGTGAGGTCATTCGATAGAGCATGACAGCTCTCCCAGGCCCTGCCAAGCCTGGTCTCTCGCAAGTACCGTTTGACTTCACACTAAAACTCTTTATTATTCTCGTTACATCATTACAACCGTTATAGCTTACAGTAAATGTAACCAAAGATACAATATAACTAACACAACAAGCTGAAGTATGAGTTTCCACGCTTGAGTTGCCACGCTAAGCTGCCTCGCTAAGCTGCCTCTATTGCATTCATCCTCAAACACTATTGCTAATTAGGGAATTATCCCTAATCTCAGGATTACCTTCAAGCCCCCTCTACACCTCTAAATGTATATATGAGTTGAAGAGTCCAAAAAAAGTGGGGCGCATCTTACTATGGGATACCATAATTGCGCACATATAAATATAATTAATGCATGTGTGGTTCAGAAATAACTAGACAGGGGGGCATAATAACATGGGTTGTTGAGTTGGGTTTATTTTGGGAATGGGTTGGTTGCGGGTTGTTCAGTGGGTTAGAGGTAGAGAAGGTAGGTAAGGGTAATGGGTCAAGGGTTTGGGTAGGCTCAGGTAGGTCTCGAGTTGTGTACTGGGCCCTGGTTGGGTTGGATGGGTGGTAGGTGAGTCGGGGTTAATTGGGTTGTGGTTTGGAGGTATGGTTAGAAGCTACTGGGTGTAGTTTGGAGCTTGATTTGTGGTTGGGGTTGTTCTTGTTAGAGATACAAGGCGGGTGAGGTTTGGGTTTCACATGGGTCTTGGATAGGATGGGTTGGGGGTGTGTTAAGTGTGTGTGTTAAGTGTGTGTGTTAAGTGTGTGTGTGTGTGTGTGTGTAACACTCAAAAGTAATGTTAGAAGTACCCATCACAACCCCCAAATCACCCCTAAATAAATTGATATACCCTTCAAATATTGTAATGTGTCATTATTGACGTAAAACAGTACAGCATATTAATGCAGTCTTAAATTAGTTGGGAGATGACTTGGGACATGTAATTGAGACTCAAATCATTATTCTTGAATACAAAAACAAAAAAAAAGTAATTTACAAACTAACAAAATTTAAATGACACACATATAGATGCATATCTACTACTACCACTACTATAATAGTATAATTTGTGTGTGTGTGTGTGTGTGTGTGTGTGTGTGTGTGTGTGTGTGTGTGTGTGTGTATATATATATATATAGATAGATAGATAGATAGATAGATAGAGAGAGAGAGAGACATATATAATAAAATACACACAACTCACGGGAGGTTAGGAAAGGCTAGGGACATGGTTGGGAACATGATTTAATGGGGAATTGGCTGTCTTGTGTCACATAAAATCTATTTTTAGTGCTTTCGACCAAAAGTTTTCCCTAATTGACTTGAATTGTGCATTTTGAAACCACAACTGTATATTAACCTACAAGATAAATAAATATGCACAAATTTCCAATATTATCGAGAACAAACAATTAATATAAGTTTATTTGGAGGATACAAATAATACTTTTGGGTACTTATCATATTGACTTTAATTTTTTCAAATATATATATCAAACATATGGCCATGGCTCTTTCATCATGCAAATGGATATTCCATTACTGAAGCCTCATTAAATGAATTAGATACATTTGAAAATAAATCATTATCACTCAGGAATTCAAACAGAATGAACTCCACTAATTAAGGGAGAGATATTGACCCAATTAGATTTTTTGGGTTGTCCCAAAAAAAATAATATGTGCATGCATGTCCAGCCAATTGGTTGGACATCAATTTTGTTTTATTTTCCCTATAGTTTGATCAATTGTATTTTATATAGGACTGTTCTGCAATGCCCCGTATTTTTATTGATTTTATTTATTGGGAATAATTTAATTAAATGGGGTAATTAATTGAAATTAACCCGGATGTAAATACTAGTGAGGCGAGAGTTAGTATTTGATTATGGCGATTATGTTGAATATTACTGAGTGAATGGTAATATATTGGATTTATTAAGATTGCCGCGAGTTAAAAATACGGTAACTTTGGAAATTATGTTAGAACGCGCATGTGAGTCGTGTCATGGCCCAATTGAATGGAATTATGAGTAACTTATTTTTATATCATTCGTATGGTCATTTTGAGTCTTCCAATATGTCCGAAAGCGTCGAGATAGTTAGAAAACACTAGTCGGGAGTTTAGTTTGGGTCCCGGGATATTTTAGGCCTAACTTGTAACCCGGGAGAGTATTTTAGTCATTTTGACTTTTGAGGAATAACAACCCACGAATTTTAGGTTGATTATATCAGCCAACACTTAGGGTCCTCGGGGTTTCACAATAAAATTTTCACAAATGTCCATTAGAGAGGAGGAGGAGTAAGTTTCCAAAGAAGAACCACCACTTAGAGGCTTTTTGCACCACCGTCACCACCACTGGATAGATCGGGAAGATATAATTACTCCTATACCATCTGCTCCAAAGGATCAGAACCTCTAATTCAAGGCAAGTGATTTATCTTACAATGATTTAAGGCATATATTTTACATGATAGTTTAGAATTGTGGACAAATTATGTAAAATAGAAATATTGTGAAATTGGAGAATTAATTATTGAATAAGGGCAGGTTTCATGTAGATTTGTTTGTGGAAATTATGAATTAACGAAATCATAATTTTATTGTTGTAAATTAAGAGAAACATCTGAGATTTAAGATACTTTTGAAGAAATCTTGAAGAACTAGGGTTATAGAAATATTCATGGCTTTTAATCCAAGAAATCAATACTAAGTAATGATTTGATGATTCTTTTACGTTAAAAACTGTATATCTATGTTGGTATAATGATATATATACTTGTTTGGGAGTTTGGGACGTTGTAATGGAGAATTGGAAGTGTAAAAATAGGAACCCCGTAACTGTTAAAAGAATTATGGGCATAAAACTGCTCGATCGATCGACTGTTCGATTGATCGACCTATTTCTTCGATCGATCGACCCCTCTGGAAAATGTGAATTAATTCCCTTATTAAATTGATTGATACCCAACCTTTAGAACTTGTTAGCGATGAAATATTTAACATGTTGGTACTTAGGGTAGACCACTAGGATACACTTAGGACCCGAGAAATGTTAGTGCATATGGGATTGACTTGGGGGAAAAGAATAGGGATTAATCGAACGAATGCGATTCAAAAGTGTGTATAGAAGGGGAATTTAACTCGTTTAGAATATAATTTAAGAGTTGGAACAATACTAAGGGGACCGTAAATTACTAAGACACCCTTAGAGACAGGTGGGAGACTTAGTAACCTTTTGGGCTACGTTTAAGTACTCGAAATTATACGAGGAGAGTTATTGAACTAAACTTATTATGTAGAATAATCGGGATGTAACTATGTTAAGTGTGAGATTTATGATATATGGATGCAATATACCTATACTAATTTGATGATTACCTAAGTTTTGTGACCTCTTAGTGTGTGGATTATTATGCGTATGACATACCTACCATACTTGCTATCACGGGAGGTTGATTTCTGGGAAAGGATCATCTTATCTTTGTGTGCCTTCGAGGAGATTTACACTGGAACCTCAAGAACATAGGATTGTGAAGATTTATTTGTGAGTTAATAAGTCAGCTGACCATGGGAGCATAGGTATGTGCGTGATCCATGGGTATGTGAACTATGTTTGCCTCCAATATGTGTGATTTATTTTGATTCGGTTCCTGAGAGATTCAAAATTCGTGATCTTCACGTACGTGATGTATTGGGACTTGATATTAGAGTATGTATGCACTGCAGCTCAACCTAGGGGTGCCGTAATTTTATATATATATATATATATTGAGTATGATAAATATATATATACTTGTAATTGTTCTACTGTGTTGTTGAGTAGAAATAATGAGTTTCTAAAATAATGAAAGTACGTGAGAAATAAACCAAGGTTTTAAGATATGTGAATTCAGTTAATGAAATACGAAATATGATAGTATTTAATAGTTGGGGGTTTATCGAGTAAATACATAAGGTAATCCGATTAAGTATAGAACGGTTAGAGGCTAGTTAGGCTAGATAGTGTAACTAGAAATTAGGTATATCGATATATATAAATATGCATTATGCGTGAACAATAGTTGAGGGGTGAGATTCTCAAGTGAGGGCACATGACTAACATGTTTAATACATGTGTTGTTTTAATTGTAATTTAAACACTTGTTATTTTAAAATATTTTTTTCTCGGTCTCTGGGACATTTGCTTTCAAATCTATTTTTGTAAAAACCTTTTAGGTGCCCATCCATAGGGATGCCAGGAGTAGGAGTTCCGTTCTGTTCACGTGTTGTAGCTGCTATGGAAGTTACATGACCTTGGTATTAGATGCCTCCACATTCTCTTGATTTCTATTCAGAGATTATCTGCATCCATTAGGGCATGTCGTCCATTTTTATCCAGAGACAATAGTTCAGTCATCTATTCCATTTCAGTTGTTGGATTTATTTATTTTATCCAGACTATTGTATTGGGTTTATTTAGCCTTGCTACTATCTATTGGAGTGTTTACTCCTGACATCATTTATTTCATTATGTTCGATAACCTTATGAGATTATTTAATGATGTTTTAAATTATTTGGTTGCTAGTTAATTCAATTAATAAAATTTGGCATTTCACTATTTTAAATATTAGGTGGTTAATAATTAATGAAAATGTTTTCGACACTGATGCTATGAACTGAACCAACTTGACATTTTGTATTAATTTAAATAAATGAGTAGTTACCCGATATTTAATTAGTCGGGGTGTCACAGGTTGTATCAGAGCATCAAATTCTAGAGTCCTTAGGATTTGTACGTCTTGTTATGCATTCTGCATAGCGTCCTTTGATATAGAGCCTTATATTCTAGGATTATTGTATTCTTTTGTGCATTTTACGTTCTTCAGCTATTTTTAGATATCAACCGTTGACACATAAAACTTCTCTCTCTCATTTCAGATGCCTCCTCGACATGCACAGCGAGTTCCCAGGGATGCCCAGTCCGAAGCCCAGCATGAAGCCCAGCCTGCACCAATTCAGGGTGGTATGAACGCTGCTGAAGTTACCGCCATTATATCATGGGCGGTAAATGCAGCATTAATAGTTGTTCAGCAAGCACCACCTCAAGCATAGGTGGTGAACCCAGTCCAGGCTCATGCATTCTCGTCTACTTGGGAACATGTTCGTGACGCCTTTCAGAAGGCGCATCCTCCGGAGTTTACAGGGATCTCCGATGTGGTAGTGGCTTACCAACGGAAGGACATCCAAAGGAACTTGAGTAAGTATGAGTGCACAAGTGTATATAGGAAGATACTGGCTACGTTTAAGCTAGTTGGATTAGCATTGTAGTGGTGGTAGTCTATTACCACTATTGAGGAGATAGATGTTCTCACTATTCAGGAGTTGTTGGTGCAATTCGACCATAAATATTTCCCCTCTGTCATTCAAACAGAAATGAGGCCAAAATTGATGAATCTTAAACAGGAAGAGAAGATAGTGGCAGAGTATGAGGCAGAGTTAGCAAACCTTCTGACTTTAGTACTAGATGATATCCCAATGGAAGAGAAGAAAATCCAGAAGTTTATGTATGGGTTGACTTGGAGGATTCGCCAGCACCTGCTAGGGAATCTCTTGTTATCCACTTACTCCGATGTGGTTAATGCAGCGCTACTTCACAGCCAGGACCACCGCTTTCATCTATCAGAGGGAAAAAAAGTAGGGGAGTCCAGTCAGCAGGGTTCCAGTAGGGCACAATCAGCTCAGGGTCAATATAGGGAGGGTGATCAAACTTCCTAACAGGGGGATTCTAAGAAATTCAGATCAAGAGGTTTCTGACATGGGCAGGGAGGTTTTAGGCATGGCCAGCAGGGTCAGCAGGACTAGCAGTAGTTTCAATAGGGTCATCATGGCTAGGGTAGAGGTGGTAACAACCATAAGGGCCGAGGGAAGAAGGGTCATAGAGGGGAAAAATTTATTAGAAAGGGTTTCATATGTGTCAAGATAGGACACAAGCGCCATGCATGTCCTGAAAGGGTCAGGGCCCCACAGCAGCTATAGCAGGGTGCCCGATAGGAGCCCCAGATATCGATATTTCCCGCCTCCCTCCCAGCGCCACCACAGATGCCAGCATTTCCACCTATTCCAGCAGTCCCAGTGAAACAGGGGCGGCTTCAGTATGGACGAGTTTAAAATCTTCATAGGTCGCAGTCCTATAGGACCCACCCACGATTGAGGGTATGTTTTCGATCCAGGGGACTTTAGGGCGTATTTTATTTGACACGGGGGCCATACATTGGTTTATGGCCACAAGTTTTTTACGTACTATGGGATTGTTGGATACAACGGAGAGTACTGTTACTTGTGTACATTCGTCATTGAGTATTGGTTCCGTGATTTCTTTTATATGTAGAGGCGTGGGTATAGAGATTGGGAGATTTACTTTACCTACTGACATGCTCGTATTAGATATGTCTCAGTATGATGAGATTATCGGTATGGATATTGATTTTTAGTACGAGTATTATTTTTTCCATACCCGGTCTGACATGTTCCTAGTGGTGATGCCTCATCCTGAGGGAGGATCGTCCACTCAGACCTCTAAGGAGGTGGTGATACCACTTGATTTGATTCCTGTTATTCGAGAGTTCGTTGATGTGTTTTGGAATATTCCGAGATTACCTCCTAGTAGAGAAGTAGACTTTGTTATAGATTTGGCACTAGGCACTCGGCCAATAGCCGTGCACATCATCGTATGGCTCCAGTAGAGATGAGGGAGTTACGGGATCAGATAGAGAAGCTCTTGGGTCAAGGGTTTATCCGTAGGAGTACTTCGTAGTGGGGAGCTCCCATGTTGTTCGTTAAGAAGAGGGATGGATCTTTACGGTTGTGTGTTGATTATAGAGAGTTGAATAAAGTCAGGATACAGAATAAGTATTCGTTTCCCCAAATCGATGACTTATTCGATCAGTTGAGAGGAGATGCCTTCATCTCAAAAATTAATTTGAAATCGGGATACCATCAGTTACGTATAAGGGAGTAGGATGTGTCGAAGACTGCCTTCTTGACGAGATATGGTTCCTACAAGTTCAGGGTTATGCCTTTTGGGTTAACTAACGCCCTAGCCGTGTTTATCGACTTGATGAACAGGGTGTTCAGAGAGTTCCTGGATTAGTTTATCATTGTCTTCATAGATGACATTCTGGTTTACTCCCAGACTAAGGAGGAGCATGCCGAGCACTTGAGGCAGGTTTTGCACACACTACGTCATCATGAGTTGTATGCAAAATATGATAAATGTGGGTTTGGGCTGAAGAAGGTTCAGTTTCTAGGGCACATTATTTCTGACAGAAGGATATCTGTAGATCCGGGGAAAGTGTCAGCTGTGAAGGAGTGGGGACAACCCATAACATCGATAGAGATACGTAGTTTCTTAGGCCTAGCAGGATACTACAGGAGGTTTATTCGAGGGGTTTCAAAGATAGCGGGCCCATTGACACATCTGACTCACAAAGGGGTATAATTTATCTGGAGTGATGCCTGACAGTTATCTTTTCATGAGTTGAAGGACAAGCTGACCTCAGCACCAGTGTTAGAATTTCCCAGGCTTGGAGTGGAGTATCTAGTCTGAATTGATGCGTCCTTACAAGGACTTGGGGGTGTGTTACAACAAGAGAGTCAGGCTATAGCTTATGATTCCCATAAGCTTAAGCCTCACGAGAAGGATTACCCCACCCACGACTTGGAGTTAGTGGTCATCATGTTTGCACTTCGAATTTGGATACATTATCTCCTGGGGAGAAATTCCGGTTGTTCACAGAACACAAGTCACTATAGTACCTCTTCACGCAGAAGAAGCTGAATATGCGTCAGCATCAGTGTTTTGAGTTTGTGAAGGATTATAACTTTGATATCCAATATTACCATCCAGGGAAGGCTAACGTGGTAGCAGAGGCATTGAGCAGTAGACCAGTAGGTGAGGTGGTTGAGGTTTGGAAAGTGAAATGGAAGGAGTTGGGACACCAGGGCGCAGTGGACTGATCATTCATGTTTGTGATGAAAGTTATGCCAGTAGTATAGTCTCAGGCAACGGATTCGTTATGTCAAAATCAGATAGTGCAGCTTCTAGCAAAGGGGGCCAAAACTTATACTATTAGTTTAGATGGGGTCTTACGTTTTAATGGAAGATTGGTTTTCCCCGAGGGGGAAGACTTGAGACGTGAGGTGATGGCAGAGTCGCATGGTTCACGATTCGCGGTACATCCCGATGGGGATAAGATGTTCGAAGATATGAGGAGATAGTACTAGTGGA
The DNA here is from genome assembly GCA_949130495.1 of Sambucus nigra. Taxonomy (NCBI): domain Eukaryota; kingdom Viridiplantae; phylum Streptophyta; class Magnoliopsida; order Dipsacales; family Adoxaceae; genus Sambucus; species Sambucus nigra. Next base: position 159,267,283 of record OX422209.1, on the reverse strand, counting down.
GTGGAATGAAGAAGGATATTGTCGAGTTTATGTTGAAATGTACCACTTGTCAACTAGTAAAGGTGGACCATCATAGATCGGCAGGACTCCTACAGCCTTTAAAGGTCCTAGGTGGAAATGGGAAAGCATTGCCATGGACTTCATCATGGGATTACCTACATCATAGAGGGTTCATGATTCCATATGGGTGATTGTGTATTGGTTGACCAAGGTAGCTCATTTTCTGCCAGCCCAGGTAGACTACACTATGGGACAGTATGCCCAGATCTTCATAGCTGAGATAGTGAGACTTCATGGGGTAACTCTCGATATAGTGTCTGACCGAGATAAAATATTTGTGTCTTGATTCTGGGAGAGTTTCCAGGAAGCTATGGGTATGAAGTTGAGATTAAGCACAACTTATCATCCGCAGACTGATGGATTTCATACTCAGCACCGATTAAATAGTTCAATTATTGTGATATACAGATTAACTAATTTTATCTTAACCTAAATATGCATTTAGGTCAGTGCAGGATAAAGTAAGGAAATCAAACCACAATGCCCAATATATAAGGAAAATTCAAATGGGATAAACCTTAGATGACCCATTTACACAAATTCACTTATATAAAAAATTACAAAGGTCAACAAATGACTTACACAATGACTCTATGCCATTAAAATCCTTGACACATCTTCGATATTCAACATCTCCTCCATAGAGATAAATAGGGGTCCACCCACATAACTAACACAATGTGTGAGTTCACGTACGCTTAGTATCCACCAAACATCTCAGCAACTATCTACATATCGAAACACAAAATTCATCACGTCTTCACCACAACACCACAACACAGAGTCCATCGTGTGTAAACCTCAATTATAGAGTCTAATGTATTAAATGATTCTCAACAAGCTGAAGAGAATAAACCAATGGTGCCCATAAAAATAAGATAACAAAGTATATGTATGATGAAACTTAGATGTTAAACAATATGGGTGTAAAGTAGGGTTTTAGTTGGAAAACATGATCATTAAAGATAAAAACCTTATAAGAGATTTTTGGAAGAGTTTCGAAACTTAAAAGCAATAAAAAATCTGTAATGAAAACTGTTGATTCATATTCCTATTTATAGGAGGTTTTCCAAAAATGAGATAAGTCCACATTTGAATTTTGCATTGAAAAATACGTCGGCTCATTCGAACAAAGATATAGTTATCGTTCGAATAGTTTCTAGTGAGATTTCCAACGAGAAACTATAGAAGAATTTTTTTTATCTCATTTAAAGTTTGTCAGATCAGGTTCTAACGAGATGCTAGATCTCGTTCGAACGACATGCCTAATGTTATTAGAATGATTTTTAAAAAATTCTAAGAAGTTTTTAAAACCATTTTAAAGATAACACCCGAAAATAAAATATCCAAGGGTAAAAATAAATATGCATTTATACCCGAGGGATCCTTGGAACACGAAGATGAAAATAGGCATAAAAATTGACACGATGACGTGAACATAAAATCTTGTCCGCCACGCCTTTAATCAAACATGTCATAGGCTTGAAAGTTCAAAACACTCAAGTCCAAACTTATGATTCAATTTGTTTTTCAAACACGAAATAAGCCAAAATACATACAAATTGACTCAATTGAAAATTTATCCTTACAGTTTCCTCGGGGATATCTATCATTAGGGTAAGAGTGGTTAGTGCATCAACAAAACTATTTTTGGCTCGCGACTGATATAATAAATTAATGTCTTCGAGCATTGAGGATATATCTTATAGGTAATGGTGATAGGGTATCAGTTTATTTTTCTTTGATTTTCCACTACTCTAAGATTTGAGAAAAATCAGAGTTGGATCCCAAACATGACCAATTTTCGTATTCTTTTTTCGCGGGGGCCATAATCATGACGATAATGCAAGATTCATATTCGAAAAGGTTATTTGTGAAAACGAAGTTAAGATTAATGACAGTGGGATAATATTTCCTCTATGGAGAAATTCACAACATTCCAATGTCATACCCTTTGTTATTAGCGACACTAAGAAAGTATAAGCACCACGGATATTCTTCTTGATTTTAAGTTAGTAGGATGTCTTTATCTAGGAATCGGGTTGTAATTATCTCTACCTCTATTAGAGGAGAATTCGTCAAGTAATTATAAAAGTCATTTTTATTTATTGCCTACTGATGGATATATTCAATGTTAATTTCAATAAGAACAACCTTTCCATATCAATAGTAAGAATTGGCTTCTGAAGTAGGTAATTTAAATGATCCATTTATGAAACCAACTATACGTGGTAGGCAATCATGTAATGTTGCATTTGCTGGGTCAAGCATACATGGGATAAACATGACTTCTCCATGGAGGGTAACATTATTCGCAAATGGTCACTATTTATATAATTTCCTTATGATTGACACGTGACCTTCATGTATCTTGGGTTTGATAATCTCATGTTCAAAATACACTTCAACCGCCTTATAGATCACACCATGTATAAATATCGAAGAATGTAGTGGGTCTATAGCGTCCACATTATTTTGTTTGAAGAACATGAATGAATGGAAAATTTTCCCCCAATAAATTGTGAAGGATATTTTTTCCCAATCTTTTGAGTGCATCTTAATCTTATTATACCAATTTAATCCACCCATAAAGGTTTTGAGGGCATGATTTACAACATTGTTGATATTGGGCAAGGGATAATCATCCTTGGTACTAGCCTTGTTCATTCTCTATAGTCCACACCCATCTAGAATTTTCCTCGGGTAATTGAAACAGGTATGATATTTTCTAACCATGTCGGGTATTCATCTATCCTCTTAAATACTATGCCTAGTTATTTGATGACTTATTCTTGACTTTGAGATACCATTCGATTTGATCTTACTTAGGTTTTTCTTTATTAGTTACATTCTGGAAAAATAAGGGTGTGATGAATAACTATCGACGGATCAAAGCAAGGCATATTCACATAATACAAGGAAAATACGTTGATGCATTCCTTAAGAAGTTCAGTTAGCTCAAAATGTTCAAGATCACTTAAGGTGGAATAAGTTTTAATTTTTTTATACCATTATTAGATAATTTGTTAATCATAATCGTTTCGTCAAAGGTTTGACCCCGTTATTTTTTTTAAAGATCTTTTAAGTGGTCTTCTAACTCCATATTGTTTATATCTAATTCATGATTATGATTTTAAAATGAGTTAATTGCATATTTACACAACGAACTTTACATTTCTTCCTCTTTGATCACCATAATGTGTTTTAGAAGATATAGAAATGAAGATTAATTTTGTTCCCAACCACTTAACAACATTAACTCATACTAACTGAGCAATAATTCTAAGCAAACTGTTCAGGATGACATCCATGTGGGTTTCGGACTACATGAGCAATCTCTGTATCGAGATGTTGTCTTGAGTTTCATTTAGATGTTTAAAGATCCTCTTTTCTTTCATAGTATCCATTAAGTGATCTTTCATCACCTCATTACCTTTATCTTTATTCCTGTCCACCAATGGGTTTGTATTGAGAGAGACATACTTATAGAATCTACATAACCTTGCCAGATGATCGATCTCCATAAATTCATATTTTGTTTTTAAGAATTTGGCAAGGATCTTAGTGAAGTTGAGGGTGTAAACATAATCAGTGTATTTCTGATGAGGCGGGACGTACAAGTCATGAATGATGAAGATTAATTTAATTTTAAAGGGCAAATAAATTATGAATCTTCTACCGATGGAGTCTTTCGGTATGAAATTCTCTTTGTCTATTCCTGTGAATTCATGTCCACATCTTGTGGAGATAATGGCCCCATGTTTTGGTCCTCAGATAAATCACCGGCTTGTTGATCTTCATAGTACATCACCTTATATCCATATAAGTTTTCATACATATGGATAGTGTCTATTGTGATCATACCCAACTTTCTCTTAATGCGTAGATAAAATAATTGGCATATTTTTCATTCTAAGGGATCACTTCCCATCATTTTTAGACTTCCTAGCACGTGTGCCATTTCATTAGCGTGTTACATTATCTAAGTTTAGTTTGACCATGTCATTGAGACTAAGTTGATATGCTAAGATGTGCCTATTTCTTTGATGATACTCACAATACATGTTATAGTGAGATGATTTTCCAAAGAGGATAAATAATGAGTTTTAATTATATAGTGTGTTGTTTTGGATATATTATTCATTGGATTTGTTACTATATATTGGGATAGATCAGACCCAAAATTTGTATTAAACTAGCTTGGTGGCCACGCATTGCATGGCCGTTAAAATGTTAATTTTTAAAGACTCATATTGGGAAAGAGAATATAGTTAAGGCATGTTGAAAACATATTTAACATTGTAGAACGAACACCCATATTTGAAGTGATATTTATATACTAAAAGTGTCACTAGATCATCAGGAAAAGCAAAATCTCTAAATTTAGAAGGCTTACTAGTTCCTTAGGAAAAGAAAAATCTCTAAATTTTCCCAAATCCTCTAAATGTTAAATTTCATCTGTTGGAATGTTAGAGGAGTTGCTAATAGAGCAATAAATAGAAGACTTTAAAAAGTAATAAGAACATATAAACGGCTTGTTATACCTCTTATAGAACCTATAGTTGACATAGAAATGATAACAAAATATCAAGTTAAGTGGCAATTCCCCAATAGTATATTAAATCAGTCTAATAAGATTTGGTTCTTTTGGAAAAATGATTTTCAAACTCAAGTCATTTTCAACTCTGATCAATTGACTTTTTTAAAATAGACATTGCTCACTTAAACTCATCAGTTTTCTCATGGTAGTATATGCCAAATGCACTACTGCTGAAAAAAGACCCTCATGGTCTGATTTAGAAAAACTTACATCTTTAAATCCTAATATCTCATGGCTTATCTTGGGAGACTTTAATGTGGTCTCCAATGAAGATGAAAAAATAGGAGGTAACCACATACATTTTCAAGCCATAGAAGATTTTAATGATATGATTACTTCTTGTGATTTACTAGATTTAGGATATTCCGGTTCTAGATTTACATGGACTAACAATAGAGTAAATGGAATATTTTTTTGTAGACTTGATAGAGGGTTGGTGAATATACATTAGCTAGATTAATTTCTTTACTTCACAATATCCCATTTATACAAAACTTGTTCTGATCATAGACCTCTTTTGTTTTCTATTAAGAATAATCTAGATCAATGCTCTAATCCTTTTAAATTTTTATCTATGTGGTGCATTGAATCCAATGTCAATGATATTATTCAAGAGGCATGGTCAACACAGATTCATGCTCCTCTAATGGTTCAATTTTCCATCAAGCTAAAGGTTCTTAAAACAAAACTTAAAACTTGGAATAAAGAACACTTCAAAATATTTTTCAAAATGTCAACGATCTAGAGGATAAGGTTAAGCTCAAAGAAAATGCATTTGAATTATCCCCAAATGCTTCAACCGGATCTTAACTACATGAAGCTAAAGCTCTTTTAACCTCGACATTGCAAAGAGAAGAGAGTTTCTGGTATCAAAAGAGCCATTAAAAATGGCTCAAATTAAGAGATATAAACACCAAATTTTTTCATGCTTGAGTTAAATCTAGTTATAGAAGACTAGCTATTAATAAAATAAAAAAATAGTGAGAATCAATGGATAGATACCCTTGAAGATATTGAAAATATCTTTATCTCCAATTTTGAAAATATTTGGAAAGCAGACTTCAAAAATATAAATAAGGATTTCATAGATGTTATTGGTAAAGTCATAATAGATGACATGAACCTCAACTTAACTGTTTATCCTACTGAAGAGGAAATTCTGGCAGTAATCCATAGTTTGGACTCAACCAGTGCTCCAGGACCAGATGGTTATAGTGGGAAATTCTACATTAAATTTTTGGATATTACTAGAAATGATCTTATCACTGCAATATATAGATTTTTGTACAGGAGATGAAATTACCAAAAACTGGTCAACAACATATGTATCCCTTATTCCCAAAGTCTCCAATCCAATTACCTGTGCACAATTCAGACCAATAAGTTTGAGCAATTTTTCTAACAAACTCATATATACAATTCTCAGTGATAGACTATCATTAATTATCCCTTCAATAATTTCCCCTAATTAATGTGGTTTTATTGAGGGCATGAGTATTCAAGAAAAAATCCTTTTGGCCCAAGAAATGGTGTAATCTATAGGGAAAAGGGGACATGGGAAGAATGTGTGACACCCCGACTAATTAAACATCGGGTAGCTACTCCTTTATTCAAATTAATACAAAATGTCAAGTTGGTTCAGTTCATAGCATCACCGTCGAAAACATTTTTAAACAATTACTAGCCACCTAATATTTAAAAAGTGAGTTGTCAAATTTTATTTAAATTAGATTAACATGCAACCAATTAAATTATTAACTAATGATACCACAATCACATCACGGTCACAGCATAATATAAATGAAATAATAAATGAGTCTGGAGTAACACTCCTTTGAATAATCCAAATACTGAATAAAACTAAATACAAAGTCTGAATAATTAATTAAATAATCTCCAAAACTGAAATGGAAATTGAAAGTATGATAAAGCTGACTCTAAAAGAAAAGGGCGAAATGTCAATACAGATGGATAAATCTGAAATAGAATCAATGTATAATGTGGAGGCGTCTACTATCGAGATCCTGTAACTTCCACAGTAGCTACATCACGTCACTGAAATGCAACTCCTATGCTTGGTGTCCCTGGGGCTGGGCACCTAAAAGGTTTTTCAAGAAAAATAGATTTGAAAGCAAATGGGTCAGAGCTCGATGTGAAAACAGTTTAAAATATAGCAAGTGTTTAATTGCATTAAACAGTGAATATTAAGTACATGTTAGTTACATGCTCTCACATGTGTTTCTCGCCACTCAGCTAGTGTGCATGCGTAACGTATATTCATAACCCGTCCTAGTTATGCCCTTAACTATCTAGTCTGTACCACTTCCTGTCCCCACATTCCAATATAGGGGTCTATTCAAGGCATTCTAACATAACCTGCGTGTATCTAACCTTTTTATTTCCCAGATTAATTTATAATAATTATAGGAAATTCTCGTTTTTAATCCTTCTCAAAATGTCTCAAGTACTCACATTCACTTTGACAAAGAATCTGTTATAATTACAAGTATATTAATCTCAACATAAATATACAATTAGGTCACCCCTAGGCTAAGCTGCGGTGCACACATACTATGCTATCGAATCCCGGTACATCACGTACATAAGGACTACGAGTTCCGAATCTCTCAAGAACTGTTTCAATAAGCAAAATCACACATATTGGAGGTGAACATAGTTCACATACCCATGGGTCACGCACATACCTACGCTCCCATGGTCAGCTGACTTATTAACTCACAAATAAGTCATTCACAACCCTATGCCCTTAAGGTACCAATCTAAATCTCCCCGTAGGCACACAAAATTAGATGGCCCTATTCCGAAATCCGACCTCCTGTGGTTGCAAGTATGGTAGGTATGTCATACATATAATAATCCATATACTAAGCATTCACACAACTTAGATAACTTATAATATTTATAAAGGTATGTTCTCAATCCCTATACCGTTACTCCAAATAGTACATCTTTATAATTCCGGATAATATATAATATAATCCATCGATACGTCTCACGTCGTATAGTTTCGAGTATTTAAATCTAACCAAAGAGGTTACTACGTCTCCTACTATTCTCACATATTATTTCAGTACTCTTACTCCTTATTTATGTCCCAAGTCCTAACTTATTACTCCTAAGGATTTAAATCATGCTCTCACATCCTAACATAGATAATTACTCGTCTGACACTTAAGAATTCAACGCGACAATTCAACCCAATTCTAATGTATTCCGATTTTCAAATATAACACCCTACTGGTCTTATTCAAGTCCTAATAAATTCACATAATCCCCAACTACAACATTCGATGGCCGGAAACACTTAAAATCAAAAAGGGAAAAATCACCCTTTCTAGGGGGGATCGATCCTGATCGTCGATCGATCGATGGTCGATCGATCGACCTATGAATGTCGATCAATCGATCGATCATACCAGATGAGGCTATGGACTTCTTCATTTTTCAGTCCCATATTTGTCCCAAAACCTCATTACAAGATGTGAAATTCTAATATAAGTATATAGGATCATTGTACAACCTAAATACATAGTTTTCAGTGTCCCAAAACCTTTAAACCATCAACAATTAGTCATTACTTGGATCAAATCTTCATAAAAATCCTAGTTTCCTATTTTCTTCAAGAACCATAATATTTCTCTTCTTAAATCCATTTTTAGTTCATCAAGGGTTATGTTTTCGTTACTGAATTTCTTCTTGAACTAATCTACATTCAATTCCCTTCCAAGATTTAGGGTTCTACTCCAATTTCATGAGTTTTCATCATCTTTCAAGGTTATTAACAAACTCTGTGCTAGTATGGAAGAATTATTCGCTAAAAATTAATGAAATCAAATCACTTGCCTTAGGTTTGATGTTCAGATTTGTTGGTGATTTCAAAGGCTGGTTCTTTCCTTCTCTCCGGTCTCAATTCCATCGAAAGTGGTGGTGGTGGGTGGTGGTTATGGCTTGCAACCCTCCTGTAACCTCTCCTCTATCTCACGTAGCCCACTTATTACTTTTAGCTGATGATGGCCCTAATGGCTTTCACAATAACAATTAAATAAACCCTAAAATTCATGGGTCTAATTTCCTTAAAATTTAAAGTGACTAAAATACCCTCTCGGGTTGCCGGTTTGGCCTAAAAATGCCCTGGGACCCAAACTAAACCCCCGGCTAGTGTTTTCTAACTATAACGAGCCCTCCGAACACGTTGGCGCACTCAAAATGACTATACGGATGATAAAATTATAATTTACTTTTTAATCTAATTAAATTGATTCCCAACGCGATTGACACGCGCGTCCAAACTAAATTTCCCGAATTGTCGTATTTATGACTCGCGACAATTTTAATAAATTCAATAGTCATATATTACCATATATACTCAGTAATATTCAATATTATCATCATAATCAAATTCCAACTCACGTCTCGTTAGTATTTAAATTCGGATTAATTTCCAATTAATTTCCATTTAATTTAATTAATCCCATTAAATAAAATCAGTAAAATTACGGGGTATTACAAAATGTTATCATTAATCTAGATATGAAAAGGCCTATGCCAAAGTCTATTGGACTTTTCTATCTCAAATTCTATGAAAGTTGGAGTTTAATGAAATGTTTATAGATATGGTTTGGAGAATCATCTCAAACAATTGGGTTTTTATAAAAATTAATGGTTAAAGCAAAGGTTTCTTTCACTCCACTAGAGGCCTTAGATAAAAATACCCCCTGTATCCTAGTATATTTATTTTAATTGCTGAGAGTCTTAGTAGAAACATTGATAAAAAATTCATCTAAACGAAGCCATCCCTTATTCTCATCCTAAAAATTGGCAACTAAGCTCTCACTTGGGACATGCTGATGATATAATAATTTTCACTAATGGTGGAAGTAAAATTCTTGGAGCTATCATTAATATTTTAAAAAGTTATGAAAACACATCATGTCAGTCAGTAAACTTTTCAAAAAGTTCCTTATTTGTTGATGAAAAACTTAGCTTAGATGGGAAAAAGGCTAAGCAGCATACTCTGGATTAAGTCACAAAAAATCTCCTATGAAATATTTAGGTTTCTATATTAACAAAGGAAGAACCATAATCATTTAATTTGCAGAGTTAATCTCTAAAGTTAGAGAAAAACTTCATACCTGGTCTTAAAAATTAATTTCTCAAGCTGGCAAAGCAACTCTTATAAGACATGCTCTCCTGCCAATACCTATCTATATTATATCAGTACTCAATCCCCCTAAAATAATCCTGAAAGTATTAAATAATATATTCTCTAAGTTCTATTGGGGAGGAACAAACAAAGGAAATCTATATCAATGGACAAAATGACAAGAACTTGCTTCCCTTTTGAAGAAGGAGGTCTAAATTTTAGAGGCCTTGAAGATATTGTTACAGCTTCTAGCATCAAACTATACTGGAAATTCTTATTTGACAAAGGTCTATGGGCCATATTCATGAGACAAAAATATAACAAAGGTTTGAATATTAGAAATGGCTCAATCACAATTAAAAGAATGGCAATCATTTCTAACTTAGCTAACAGCTACATATATATAGATAAGTAGATTTAGACTCCATCAATAATTGGAGATTTCTCTTTGAAATCTGCTTACAATATTTGTAGAAAATCAAGGCCTTTGTCTTTGAGTTGGAAAATCAATTGGTTAGTAGAGTGTCCAATGAAAAGCTCAAACTTTATTTGGAAATTGATTAATAATTATGTGCCTTTTGAGACAGATATTCAACAAGTTAGTATTAGCTTATCTTCTATTTATATAGCATGCTTCTCAGAAGAAGATAATGGTCAACATGTATTGATAGAATGTAATCTAGTTAAAGAGGTTTGGAAGTAATTTACAACTTTATTTGGATTGAATCCTAACTTCTCTTCTCGCGGGATAATGCTTCTATCTTGGTGGATGGTTCCAAACAAAAAAGATCATCAATAAATACTTTTCTCAATTATCCCAAAGATTATTCTTTGGGAACTATGGAAGGCCAGGAATAACTTAGTTTTCGATAACATAAAATCTTCTTCCTTTTACATAATACAACAAGTAATTCACCTCACTACATCCATTCTAAACAATAAAATGTTATGACACAAGTGTTCCAGAGGAAAATCAAATAATAGAATGTTTTAACATTAATATTTTTCCTAAAATAGTACAGATCATAACATGTTCCTGGACTAAACCTCCTTTAGGTATCTTCAAACTCAACATAGACAATGCATCTAGAGGAAATCCTAGTGCCAATGGAATAGGAGGAATAATTAGAGACTCAATAGGTCATTTTATTTCAAGATTTAAAATGTCCATAGGAAATCACAATTCTTTTTATGCAGAAGCTATGGCATTAATGGAAGGACTTATAATCTAATTTCCTACCTAAATATTTAAAATGTTTTAGTGGAATCTGATTATAAACTCCTCATGGATGTTGTGTTCAAGAAAGCAAAACCTCATTAACAAGCCCATTCAATCATTGCCAACATACACATAACAAATCAAATACAACTCAAACATGTTTAAAGAGAAATGAACTCATCATCAGACCTACTTACTTCAAGGGCAACTTTAAGCAACATAGATACAAAATATTGGAATTTCAATTCTCTTTCTCAGCTGGTCAAAGGACACCTCAACATGGATAGTCTACATTTTCCTCAAATAAGAAGTAGGATTAAAAACTTGTAATGGGGTTAAAATAAAGTCTGAAGTTTGATTAAAGGTTTCATTTTTTCTAATGGGGTTATAATAACACCCCAAGTTTATCATGCTTTCCTTCTAGAGTATTGGGCCCAACCCATATAATTAGGCAAGCCTAGATTTGTTAAGCTTTAGAGAGGATTTTTCTTTATTCTTTTAAAAATTAAGAAACTTTGTTGGGGTAATGTCGCTCTTTGCTTAAAAAAAGTGTCACTCACTGGAATGAGACTGTTGTTCACCTTAAACATATCTTGGAGCACCCGCACTGTTTCTTAGAGGATTTAAGCTTTTTTTCCTCGCACACACCAGATAAAGTGTGATTATCTTCCTTATAATCTCCCCTTTGTGCCATTGATAAATTAATATTAAATTGAAAACATCAAACAAATAAAAATAGATCGTGAAAGTATCATATATATATATATATATATATATATATATATATATATATATATATATATATATATATATATAAGGAAGATAATCAACTAAATATGAACCTCCTAATACTTGAATCAACTAAATACATGTGTTGACCAAATATATATGCGTCTACATACATGAACCAACCAAATGCATGTATTGATCAAATACATGTGTGTCTATATTAATCTAGATAAAATAAAATTAACAAATCGCTAAATTATTAATGAAGTGCACATGTGTTAAAGTGTGAGCGCGACAAATGTCGACGTTTGATTGTGATGTCAATTTTAGTTATATTATAACAAGTATATAACCCTGCGATGCACATGCGATGTATAATAAATAAATCTAATAATAATTATAAAAATTAGTATCTATCATAAATTCAATATCTTATCTTAAAGTGATTATAAAAGGTTAACTTTTCATAAATAAAATTTATCTATTATTTTAAAGATTTTTACTATATAAAAATTATTTTTTATAAATAAAAACTTCAAAATAATTTTACGTATTATATATTAAATGATATATATTTTCTTATTTGTTTTTAATTTAAAATATTGTGTGTCATTAGCAGATACAAAACTTAAATTTTTTTCTATAAAGAAAACGTTAAAAATGTTTTATAACCAATTTTTTTTCAACTTAATATATTTTGAAGGACAGATTACAATTGTAAAAGAAGTACAACAAATTACAATTTTAAATTCCATGATATAACATACAAAAAATAAGTTTTTTCCCCAGAATACAAAAATATAAATTCCATCAAAATGGGTAAGCACAAAAAGAACCAAAAAAATATAAACCCTCTTCTCAGCTTGGGATCGACACCAAAAAATGAATATTCAAAATGAATTTCAGTCGGCGATTGGTTTCTTCGGTGCCTGTTTTCTCCGGCGATGTGGTATGGTTGGGTGGTGCTCTTTGTGGTGGTTTCTCACAGGTTCTTTCACTATTTGGTGGTGCTTCTTAATTTGGGCGTGGTGGATGGTGTGTGGTGTATGGTGCATATGGTAGTTGTGCCGTCGGCGGGCGACGCTTGTTTTATCTGGCGATGGGTGTCTCCACACCTCAACATGGTAGTTGTATGGTTTGGTGATTCTTTTTGTGGTGGTTCTTTTTGTGGCTGTGTAAGGACATTTTTGTCCACTATCAATTTGTATGTCGTACACCGTTACACCATTGAAGAAATTCAAGATCGCATCTACGTCAACGGATCCGAATATCAAAGCGTCTTCAACATCATAACCTCTGCGAGAATGAACTTGGTGAAGTTTTGTTTTTAAGTCCCTTAAAGTTTCATACTTAGTATTGGGAAACTTTTATGAAATGTTTTTTATAAAAATAAGAAGTAAGTTTTTTCAAGCAAAATAAGTCTTTTAAAAGTTTTTTTTTATTTTCTAGCATACCGGACCGGTCCGCCTATTTTAAAAAAAGAACCGATTTGCCCCACGGACCGGTCCGCCTCCATACCGGGCCGATCCGCTTTACACCAGTAAACACCGGGTCGAAACCGAAACGAAGAGCCCCTTTGAAAAAACGAATCGATCCGAGGTTGGATCGATCCGCCTCCACACCAGACCGATCCTCCTGAGATAAACTCGATCAGATCTGTTTGGATTTTTTACCACCGACTCATATTTCCTATATATATATACCTATTTCGGTGGTGTATTTTTTCAAGTCTTTGAGAAAACGTTTCTAAGAATTCAAACACAACAAGACTTCAATTTTTGATGTGCCAAACATCTTTTTGATTCACACACAAAAATCCCAATTACTTTTGTGAATCTTTTGGAACCCTAGAACACAATCTTTGCTACTGTTCAACCTTCGTGGGGAGATCTTTGCAACCGAGGGCTGCGTGTCATTGCTAAGGGAGTCTCTACAAAGTTTTATAACTGCGTGTCATAAAGGAGAGTTGCGGTTCTTCCTTTGTTGTTTGGGCTGTGAGTCCTTGAAGGGTGTTGCGTGTATTCTCTTGCTGAGTTCAAGACTGCGTGTCTTTGTGGGTTGGTTGCGTGTTGATCCATTGCAGATTTCTCTATGTAATTGAAAGTTGCGATTTATATATTCATAGTGAAATAAAGGTTTTACCCAAAAGGGTTTTTTTCCTGAAATCTGTGTCTCAGCATATTTTTGTGTCACATGCTTTATTTATTTATGGATTGACACACGCACCTTAGATGCATGTTTAGGGACTCTAATTAAATAAGGGTTACTTGAAAACTTGTGAATTTAATTTAATCAATTATCACACAGTCGCACTTCTCAAATTGGTATCAGAGCGGGTTACGCCAATTTATCGCGTATTCCTATTTTCCGCAAAATTGTGTGATATTGATTTTTTTTGAAAAATCAGTTTTGTGAAAATTCACATTTTTTCCTATGGAGCACTTATATAATCAGATGCCTATTTTTAACTGGTCTAATTATGCCTACTGGAAAGCTCGTATGAAATCAATTTTAAAATCTATTAACAAGCGTGTTTGGTTGCTTTGCGAAAATGGTTGGACTCCTCCCACGGTCACTGTTAATAACATCACCACTTTAAAACCCGTGTCAGCCTGGACTGAAGATGATTATAAATTGTCCAATTTTAATTCCCGTGGTCTGAGTGCTATTTCTGTAGTTGTCTCTCCTGATGAGTTTCGCCGAATTATGACGTGCACCACGTCTAAAGAGGCTTGGGATGTTTTGAAATTGACACATGAGGGTACGAACGCGGTTAAAGAATCAAAATTATAAAATTTGGCCACCCAATTTGAAACTATCACCATGTCTGAGTCTGAATGCTTTGATGATTTTTATGCTCGTTTGTCAGACATTGTTAACACATATTTTAATTTGGGTGAGGTGATTGATAACACGCGTGTCGTTAAAAAGATTTTGAGATCTCTCCCAAAACGCTTTATTCCTAAAGTCACTATTTTGAACTCTTTGGGAAATTTGAAATCACTTAAGTTGGAAGAACTTGTAGGAGATCTTCAAACCTATGAGATTGACATGTTTCCCAAAATCATTAGGGCTAAGGATAATGGCATTGCTTTAAAGATTCATTTTAAGAAAAAGAAAGAAAAAGTTTGTGAGTCCGATTCTGAGGGAGATTTTAATTTTAATGATATGGCCTTGTTTGCAAAAAAAATTTAAAAAATTTCTCAACATGAACAAAAATAATTCTTCTAATAAAAAGAATTTTTTTGAGAAAAATAAAAAGAAAGGAAAGGCCAAAGAAAGTGGTGAGAGGAAAACAGAGAATGACTTCGATGAGGACTGTGAGGAAGATTTTGAGAACGTCACTTGTTTTGAATGTGGGGGTAGCGGATATAAGTCGTTTGAGTGTCCTACGTGGCTTAGAAAGAAAGTAAAGAAAGTATCTATACCCGCCACACTTAGTGATAGTAGTGAAGGTGAGGGTGATGAGACTAGTGGTGAGAAGTTTGTAGCTTTTTCTAGTTGTGTGAGGACACCCACCTTGTCCCACAATAGTGGACACGAATGCGATAGTGATGATTTGAGCGCTTCAAGTGAGGGAGAAAGTGAGAGTGAAAGTGGAGATGAAAGTGAGCTCCAAAAAGCTTTTAGAGATTTGTACACCGAGAACTTGAAAACAAAGAAGTATAATAGGGATTTAGGTCGTCGAATTTAGATTTGGAGAAAGAGAAGGAGGTTTTGAGAAAGGAGAAGTGTGATTTGACCGACACGTTGTCTAGTCTGACGACACGTGTATCCCAACTCGAGAGTGATCTCGAACGTGCCAGGGAGGTCAAAGTCAATTTTGTGAACGCACCTAAGAAGGTTGAAAATGTGGTTCATAAGGGTAAAGGTGAGAAGTTAAGAATAAGTCATGACGGTACTTCTACTTCCCAATTAGCACCCGAGCCGGTTCCCACTTTAGTGTTTGATTCCCGTGAGTCTCACCCTAACCCACCTAGGCGTCCCGTTCCTATTAGGAGAGTGCGTCCTAGAGTTTTTGAGAGAGGTATACCTAGGCCTATTTATGTTTGCTCACATTGCAAGAGGAGAGGACACCTTAGGGAATTTTGCTTTAAGTTGGGGTATGTGCCATGTTTTACTTCTACTCGTATTTCTGGCACACATGCAGCCACACATGATACTTTACATGCTCCCGGAGACTACATGAGAGAGTTTGCACATTTAGGGGAGCAAGTTAAGTTTTTGGTCAAATCTTCACAAGAATTGATGGAGGTTTTTCATAAGTTGTCACCACCTTTGGAAAACCCCTTTGCACCTAATGATTGAGGTTTGACTTGTTTACTAACATAGGGTGATTTTCATGATGACATTGTTTACCTATTGCTAGTATGTATCATTTTTGTATGTTTTATTTTTTTAAGAAAAAATTTGAAAACTACAAAAAGATTTTATTTTGATAAAATTTTGAGAAAATCTAGAAAGATTTTCGTATTTTGTTAGCACCGTTTATGGATGGACACTTAGGATGACCGAGTCACAACATCATTCCATTATTTTTATGTGACTATTTGATAGTGTTTTGAGATAATAGGTCAATTCATCCATGTGCTTTATAATGTTTGGAGTCATTAAGATGTAATTAAGTGTTACTTCCTACATGTTTGACTCATGTTTCCTTTATTGCACACATGCACGAATTTGTTTGATTATTGTGCTTGTCTTATCACATGTTGGTTGGGTGTTTTCACTTCAATCCTGTCCTTAAAACGAACCAAGCGTGATAAATTTTTATAAGAAAATTGTGCATATAAAAACCGTTTTGTGAGTTTGTGTGTTTTGTTTGAAAACGGGGAAGGCCCGCGAAAGATTCATTTTGCCTTTGCGAATACTAAGCCACCGTTAAAAAGGACCTAAAAAATTGAGGAATTTTATTATCCGAGGTCCAAAGAGGTTAAAAGAGCCCGAAAAAATTTAAAGGCAATAAAAAGAAATTCATGCCAATTATGGGCCATTTAGGTTTTTGCACCAATTCTCCAAAGCTTGAGAATTTAGATTACCTCTAAAAAGAAAATATGCATGAGGGAGTTTGGTTGGAGAATTTAAAACGGGTTTGCACGTCCTTGAAATGCTTGAAAATGCGCTACATAGTTTTGGACGATATTGGGGTGGAAATATCTTTGACTTTGATTTGTTGATTTGCATAAGATGATGTCATCTAAATTCAACAATATTTACAGCTAAGGATACTTTTGATGCTCATTCGTTAGGGGTACACATATTCATCGTGCACATATGATTGATTGAGTTGATTTACCTATCGAATGTGTTCACACCCGTTCATTCCATTTTCATGACTTGGTTGTTTGAGTCTAAATCCATGGTGTGATTTTTGTAGCATATTTTTTTCAAATGTATCTTATATTTGTAGGAAAAATTAAAAAATCAAAAATAGTTTGTGCATTTGTTTCTGAGCATCTCCTTGCAAGAGCACGTTTACCATATTATTTGATGCCCTGTTTTTTGTACCGTGACACCCCGATTTTGCTTATTTGATTCATTCTTCTCATTTGTCTATTTGGGGACATTATAAAAAGGGGGACAAAGAATTATCATTTTATAGGGGAGTTTTAATTATTTATCATAAATTGGTATCTATGTTTATCTCATTTCAAACTCAATATGTCACGTGGTATTTTCTTTGTCTCATGTGTGTAGATACGAAGATTGAAGATCAATATGTTGCACACCATGATGAGAAAAGCTTTGAACTTTGATGATTGTTGAAGATTGAATAACAAACGATGAGGATTTAAACATTTGTATCTTTCCATCTTTAGGGTTCATGGGAGGGTAGATTTGTATAGGTCATCAGTTGATAATTCGGATTTTTTATGTATGTACCGGCATAGACATAGGGGGAGATTTGTAAGGACATTTTTGTCCACTATCAATTTGTATGTCGTACACCGTTACACCATTGAAGAAATTCAAGATCGCATCTACGTCAACGGATCCGAATATCAAAGCGTCTTCAACATCATAACCTCTGCGAGAATGAACTTGGTGAAGTTTTGTTTTTAAGTCCCTTAAAGTTTCATACTTAGTATTGGGAAACTTTTATGAAATGTTTTTTATAAAAATAAGAAGTAAGTTTTTTCAAGCAAAATAAGTCTTTTAAAAGTTTTTTTTTATTTTCTAGCATACCGGACCGGTCCGCCTATTTTAAAAAAAGAACCGATTTGCCCCACGGACCGGTCCGCCTCCATACCGGGCCGATCCGCTTTACACCAGTAAACACCGGATCGAAACCGAAACGAAGAGCCCCTTTGAAAAAACGAATCGATCCGAGGTTGGATCGATCCGCCTCCACACCAGACCGATCCTCCTGAGATAAACTCGATCAGATCTGTTTGGATTTTTTACCACCGACTCATATTTCCTATATATATATACCTATTTCGGTGGTGTATTTTTTCAAGTCTTTGAGAAAACGTTTCTAAGAATTCAAACACAACAAGACTTCAATTTTTGATGTGCCAAACATCTTTTTGATTCACACACAAAAATCCCAATTACTTTTGTGAATCTTTTGGAACCCTAGAACACAATCTTTGCTACTGTTCAACCTTCGTGGGGAGATCTTTGCAACCGAGGGCTGCGTGTCATTGCTAAGGGAGTCTCTACAAAGTTTTATAACTGCGTGTCATAAAGGAGAGTTGCGGTTCTTCCTTTGTTGTTTGGGCTGTGAGTCCTTGAAGGGCGCTGCCACTACACCAAATATGCACTATTGTCACGGTCATTGACCTTGATAAGTTGGACTTGTCAAGGTCAATGACCGTGACAATTCTGAGCGAGATAATTTTTTTTGTCACGGACGTGTCACGGTCATTGACCTTGACAAGTTCGTTAGAATTGTCACGGTCGTATCAAGGTCATGTACCGTGACAAGTTTTGTCACGGTTAATAACCGTGACAAACCCGTGACAATATTTAAAATAATTGTCACGGTCAATGACCGTGAAAATTCTGGGAAGAATTTAAAAAAATTCTGTTGGGCAGTATGGCCACTGCCACTGCCCAGCAGTATATTTGTACCAGTTATAACAACGTTGGTTGTACATATTCAAACATCATATATCCAAATAAACTAAAGATAGTGCAAATATATATTCATGATGATATAATCCAAATATTCAAAATAGAAATAATATACACGACGATATAATCCAAATATAATTAAAATGGACAAACTTAAAAATAATGTTACTACATGTCTTGTGTAAATGTGAGGAGGTGAGTTGGCCACACGATATACGAATTGACACACCCACTAATATACATCGTTCCGCATTGTTCGCGCAACCACAATAGGGAGTTCTCCTTCCCGGGTATCACATGCGTGACGAGCACTTTGGACTCGATCCCTTGAAGCGCACGTCCATGAACTATTCCACCCTTGACGATATTCGGGTCCCTCAACCCCCTCCCTATCCGCTGGCCATCAAATACATCCAATATGAACACGCTCGTCCAACCAAGTGTCGACATCGGTCTGGGGAAGGGAGCCAAATAAGGAAGTGGATCATCGAAATACGCACGTGACGGTGAAGAAGCAGCGAGGTCCACATCCTCGTCCTCCTGCGCCTCGTTCTCCCGCACCTCCTCCTCCTCCACCGCCTTCTCCTTCCCTTTCCCCTTCCCCTTACGGTCTCCGCCCAACGTACGCTTCATGAATGCGTACATATCTTGGACCGTCGCCTCCAAACGGGACATCTTCGCTTCGTATGAATCCACCGTTCGAGCCAACCCGATGTCGCTCGTCTCCAATCCGATGATCCTAGATTTGGCCACCCGCGAGCTCACCCCCTTGTCCTCCCCTTGCGATCAGATCCAATCACTTGACTGAGTGCGTCTGTGGACAAAGACGCCTTGTCGGCATCAGACTGCGACTCATGCACTTCCTTAAGCTTTGCCTGAAATGACAAAAAGCACATGATTAGTAAAATAAGTAAACTAAAAAATTATAACGTAATTAAGAAAAATTAAACTGTCGGATTACTTACAATCGTGGTCGCGACGCTCAGGGACACCTCCTTGTCCTTCCCCTTCTTCGTCCGAAGAGCCACATAAGTACCGAGCCTATGTGGCTTACCCCTTGGCCCACTCCCTACCCCCTGAAATAAAATAAAGTAAAATTAGTATCGGCCCCGCAAAGTAAAATAATGAAGAATAATATATTTCTGTAGTTATAGAAAAATTAAATCTTACCTTCATCCTATGCTCCACCTGGGCGTAAGAGGTCCGGCCGGAGTAGTGCACGTCCGTCTTTTTGCCCGATTTTCCCTCCCCGATTGGCGAGATGCCAATTGTCGATCCTCGATCTCATTGTCAATGAACTTTTGCCATTGTGCCAATGAGATCGACTCCTTGGGCGGGACGGATCCACGCCATTGTATAATGGACTCTCGTGTTTTCCCAAAGTACCGTGTCCGGATATTTTTCTTTCACGTCTTGTGTTGCTCCCTCAACTGCTCCAAGACGGAATCATGTAGCTTTGGATCCAAGTTGAATTGTTCTTATCCAACAAATTCAATGTTAGTTGCGAATAAATATAAATATAAATATAAATATAAAATGAAATCGAAATCGAAATCGAAATTGAAATTGAAATTGAAATTGAAATTGAAATTGAAATATTCATATAAATATAAATATATTACATGTAGTGCCGCCCAAACAGCTAACTTGAGCTCATATGGCACCTCCTTCCAACTCATAAACCCCGGGACGATGACCGTCTTTATCAGCTCGAGGGATCTCGCTAATAGCTTCGATTTGTTCTCGATGGTAATCCCAAATTTTTCATATTTAGGGAGCCTAGGGGCGAAGGATCCCTCGTCGCCTCCACTACCACCGAGCCCAGACGACATCATCATAAACAGCATCATCATCTTCCCCTTAATACCTGAAGGAGACATTTGCTGTAAAAAAATGTTATTAGTACAATGAGGGACAATTCTACTTTCATATGAAATTGACACTAATTATTAATTTACTTTCATCTAAAACCATACAATTAAAATTACAATTAAAGCTATACAATTTATTAATTAAAGCTATACAATTGTTAAAAAAAACCCACCACCCCACCCCACCCCCTGCCCCCTCCCCCACCACACACCACCACACACATATATACACACACATATACACATATTTAATTTCAAGTATGTTTCATTTAATTATCATACTTTGTATATATTGTTCGATATACAAAGTAATTTTCAAAAAAAGTTGAAAAATCCCACCCCCATATGGACAATAATCCAGTGGTCATGCTACTTTTAAAACTAACCAACCCAATATTTACTAAACAAAATAATCCAATAGCAATTTCAACAACAAATGTGTAACTCGTACTCCTTCTAATTCATCTACTCAATTAATTTATTTCATCAATTAAACTAACAATTAAAGTATACAATTATTAATTTACTAATTTACAATAAGGGGCAATCCTACTTTCATATGAAATTGGCACTAATTATTAATTTACTTTCATCTAAAACTATACAATTTATTAATTAAAGCTATACAATTGTTAAAATTCCCCCCCCCCCCCACCCCCCCTCCCCCCACCACACCCCACCACACCTGTACCACCCACTACCCCCTTCCCCCCTCCCCCACCACACACCACCACACACATATATACACACACATATACACATACATATACACACATATATATACACACACATATAGAAATGAAAGAGAAAGAGAGGAAAAAAAACATACCTTAGAGAGAGAGAGCATAAATCGCTTAGAGAGAGAGAGAGAGAGAGGGAACCAAAAAAGGGTGGGAATAAAGAAGCCTATGACTTTTTTTACTGCAGAAGTTGTCACGGTCGTGTCAAGATCATTAACCGTGACAATTATTTAAAGAATTGTCACGGTCATTGACCGTGATACGACCGTGACAACTACATTTGTCATGGCCTTGTCACGGTCAATGACCGTGACAATTCTTTGTCACAGTCGTGTCAAGGTCAATGACCGTGACACAAAACGCGTGTTTTTTGTCACGGTCAATGACCTTGACAAGGGTGACCGGCTGAAAGGTGACAATTTTGTCATTTTGGTGTAGTGTGCGTGTATTCTCTTGCTGAGTTCAAGAGTGCATGTCTTTGTGGGTTGGCTGCGTGTTGATCCATTGCAAATTTCTCTATGTAATTGTAAGTTGCGATTTATATATTCATAGTGAAATAAAGGTTTTACCCGAAAGGGGTTTTTTCCTGAAATCTATGTCTCAGCATATTTTTGTGTCACATGCTTTATTTATTTATGGATTGACACACGCACCTTAGATGCATGTTTAGGGACTCTATTTAAATAAGGGTTACTTGAAAACTTGCGAATTTAATTTAATCAATTATCACACAGTCGCACTTTTCAGGCTGTTTTTCATAGGTTCTTTAACAGTTTTGGTTGTGCGCTTGCATGCGTAGTGGATGGTGTGTGATTTTATCCACAATCTATTTTTTGTCCCAATAAATAGATTGTGAATAAAACTTTATAAATTCCATTGTAGTCATCGTATGGGGGGATAAGGGAGATGTAACATTGTAGAACATCAAGGGATTGCTGACTATGAAATCGATTGATTTTGTAGGCAAGAGAAGGTGAAGGGGATGCTAAATGTTGTTTTCCTACATGGAGATCTTTAAAATAGAGAAGCCTACGAGGACAACTTTAAAATGAGTGCTTCTACATCACTCAAAATGGGACTCAAAATCGCGATTCGCTGACATATCGTATAGCGATTGATTAGTGCTGCTGGCTCGGACCCACGTTCATAAGCAATCAATCAATGACGGCACGCCATCTCAGCAAGAGTCCTAATTTTGAGTCCCAATCAAGAGTCAACCTAAAATTTTTGCTTTAAAATAGAGAAATTTTAATGGAGCTCTTCCGTTTTAGAGTAATAAAATAGAAGTGAATTTTACCATCCTTCACACTAAACTTTGATTAGAAAAATAACTCACCATAATTACTGTTAAAATCCTAGTGACTTATGTAGAAGATACTTATCGAATTTAAATTCTTATATGAATCATATTAAATAAGACACTAATTAATTAACATATTTAAAATTTTACATTTATTACGGAATTAATTAATTAATAAGATAAATCCAACAGCATTGACAACACCTCAGCAACTCACCAATAACAGCTACATAAGAATCCATAAACTCACAGGAGTAGAGAAAAAACAAGTCCAAAGCATGACTCAGCAAAAAACAAGATTCAACTTCTCCATCTTCCTCCCCTTCATCATCCAAAAGAATAACAAATATGATTCCTTTCCCCACATGGGGAGTGAACCAAGTTAAACCACGAGTAGCATGCATCAGCCTCACTATGCATATGCTTATTGTCAATTTTGGTCACTAAAGTATGCATCTCTAAATTTCGTCCCTGAGAATTTTAAGCTAAAATCCTACTCCATCATTCGCTCCCGAATGAGGTATCCATTTTTATAGTCGAACATCAATTGACCAACACAATTATATCTTGAATTAGTGTATTTTTAATAAACATATAGACAATTGATTCAAGTTAAAGGAGCCTGAAAGCTTTAAAAGAACACGTTAGCATGAGAAACAGTAACTAAATAATCTTAAATAAATTTGGTAAGCAAGTGGAGCATCAAGGTTCAATAGTTAATAACGAATTCAATCCAAGTATACTGCTTAATAATTTTTTACTATAAGATGGTTAGACTTTATTGTTATTTTCATATTTCACCCCATTTTCAAAAAAAAAAATATAATTGTTATAATTAAGATTTCTTCCAAGATCATAAGTTGGTTAATTTACAACCTTAAGTTATGTGTAGCATCACCCTTGAGTAAAATAAATACTTGTTTTTTGTAAACTAAATTGATATATAATTGATATCAACAATGATAGATAATGACAACATAACTATTTTGTTTTAGGGAGAAAAAGAATACTAAAAATATATATTATCAAAATAAAGTACAATGATCAGAAGCATATAGTATGATCATGCGCAGCCTAATTTATTTTACCGAAAAACATAACTGCTCTAAGAGTCCGTTTGATAGCACAAAAATTCCAAGGCAAATTCCCAAAAGTTGGAAAATTATGGTATTTTTCAGCTTTTAGGTTGTTTGATAGCCTTAATTTGCCCTGAAATTTGTTTTCTATGTACCACACCCCTTAAGCACAATTTGCCACCCTAGGGTGGAACTCAATTCTTTGGGGGGGGGGGGGGGGGTCAGGTTTTTGTTTGCCACCTTTGGGTGGCAAATCACTTGAAACCAATTTTTTTTATAACTCTATATATTTCATAAATATATAAATATATATTGTTAATAAATATATAAATATATATATATTTCGTATATTTTAATATATATTCGTATATTTTATATATTTTAGCACATATATGTATATTGCGTATATTTATATATTTCGTACATTTATATAATTTATATAATTCATATATTTTAATATATATTTATATTTCGTAAATTTTGTATATTTCATATATTTCATATATCCCTTATATTTAATATATATTATTTACAAAATATATACATATATATTATGTATATGTATATTATAATACATACATTATACATATATACATTATAATATACATATATAATATACAGAATAATGTATATTATATATGTGTGTATATGTATTATTCTGTATATATATTCATATTGTATATGTATATTATATATGTGTATATTATATTGTATATGTATATTATATATATGTATATATACAGACATATTATATTGTATATGTATATTACATATATGTATATATTCATAAATACATAATATATATGTGTATATTCTGTAAATAATATATATTTAGTATATATTCTGTAAATAATATATATTTAGTATATATTCTGTAAATAATATATATTTAGTATATATATAATTTACATATATACAGAATATAATATTATGTATATATTCTGTAAATAATATATATTTAGTATATACAGTATATAATATAATATATATTCATATATTCCGTAAATAATATATTATATTTTCATAGATTTTTTATATTTAATAGATTTTGTACATTTAATAATATAAAAATCTAATAGATTTTTATATTATTAAATGTACATAATATAAAAATCTATTATATTATCTATTATATTATTAAATATAATAGATTTTTATATTATTAAATGTACAAAATCTATGAAAATATAATATTTTATTTACAAAATATATTCATATATTATTAAATTATTATATTATTTGCGGAATATATATATTTCGTAAATTATTATTAATTTTCGGAAAAATATACAAAATATATGAATATCCAAAAATTAATAATAATTTACGGAATGTATATATTCCGCAAATTATATTAATTTTTGGAATATATATATTCCGTAAATAATATAATATATATTCATATATTTTGTATATTTAATAATATATATTTATTATATATATATATATATATTCCGTAAGCAAATTTTTCACTTTTATATCTATTTTCCAGCTTTTGCGTTTGATAGAAAATGTGAAAAATTGATGATTTTTCAACTTGTATCAAACAGACACAAGTTGAAAAATATTCATTTGCCTTGGAATTGTTTGTCCTGAAATCAAATGTCCTGAAATCATTTGCATTTTTTCAATTTTCTATCAAACGGACCCTAAAAGTAAAATTACCGTTTTTACATTCATCACAATACAAATACAAAATTTAGCACATAGTAAAGAAAGAGAGAATAGATCCGAACACTATCCATGGCTTTCTCTCGCCACATTATATTCGAATCAAATGATATGTTACTATCACTATGTAACTTTAATTATTTTTGTTTTCATTAATTTTCCAACTAAGACGGACAAAAGTGAAAGAAAGTTCTGGCGAGAAACACGTGCTAAACCAAAAAATCTAATTAGAAACTCAAAAAAGGCTGGACCAATAGCCGTTCACATTCAAAGATTTGAGTACAATATTATTGTATTGTTGATATCAACATCTTCCGCATGTCATCACAAGTGGACTTTTAAAAGCCTTGTTATCTTCCAAAAAGTTTGTTAGGTGTCACTTTTTTATTTCATTGAATTTGTAGATATATAAGAAATCACATCCGTATCTTGACTCTCGGTCCTAAAAAAAATTGCATGATTTTATTATTAACTGTTATTTATAAAATATGCTTTTGTGCTATCATTATATTTAAAGGGATAATGCTGTAGGTAGCAAGATTTTATATCAAAAGTGATTTATTAAGTATATTTAAATGTTATACACGATGATAGGTACAACAATTTTATAAATTTGTTGTTAAATAACTTTTGGTGTAAATATTTGATACGCATAACATTTTCTTATTTAAAATATGGATTAATTATACTTGATGCTCGTAATTATACTCCTATTAACATTTCACCCCTAATTCTTTCACTTTTTCTAATTCACCCTTTTAACTTTGAAAATGATTACAATTAACCCTCTGCTGGTCAACACCAACTTTTGATAAAAATCGTTAGTCATTTGTGTTACACATGACCTTAAGTAAAAACATTTTTGTCCAAACCTAATTGCTTTTAAAAAATCTTTAAATAATCGCAAAAATATATAAAAATTGAGAAAAAACCAAAAAATATTTCGAAAATATCAAAAAGCCGTGGAATTTTTTTTTTAAACATTTGGAAAATAAAAAAATTATTTAAAAAATATTAAAGAATACACAATTTTTTTTTTAATCTGTAAAATTCTAAAAAATTATTTAACACCATAAGAAATTATTTTGAGCAATAAAAAATAATTTTCATGAATATACATTATTTTCACCATATAAAATATGATTTCTAGCATGCAAAATTCTAAAAAAAATAATTCAGAAAAATATATTTAATATGCTAATATCTAATGGAAAATACACTAAAATACAAAAATAAAAAATTATTTCCATAAATAAAAAAAATGATTTATCCATGATAAAAAATTATTTCCAACAAATAAAAAAGTTTCCAGCAATAAAAAATCATTTTAAGAAAATAAAAAATGATTTCCAACAGTAAGAAAATAAATTTGAGCAATAAAAAAATGATTTCCAGCAATTAAAAAACCATTTTTTAACAAACAGAAAATCTTTCAATAAATGAAAAATAGTTTTACCAAGATAAAAAATTATTTCCAGGAAATAAAAATAGTTTTTAGCAATAAAAAATGATTTCCAACAAATACAAATATATATTCAGCAAAAAAAATGATTTCCCGTAATGATTTCAGGAGCCCTTAATCGCAAAAAAAAAGTTTCAGGAAATAAAAAGAAAAAAAATGGAAAGCCAAACAACAATTACCCCCCTTCCCCAGCCCAAGCCCCGCCCCCAACCCCACCCAGCCATGATTCAACCCCATCGCACCCCGCAGCCCCTCGCCAACCAGCCCCACCACCCCTCCCACTAGTGATTAATTCCCCCAGCCCCACCACCCTCCCTCCCATCAACGATTAAAGACCCCACCCGGGCCTAGATCTGCTCGTGTGGGTGTTTCCCTTCCTCGAACTGTACGTGAGTGTGGGTGGGTGGGTGTTTGTGAGAGATAGATAGATAGAGAGAGAGAGAGAGAGAGAGGAATAAGAATCAAAATTGTGTGTGTTTTTTTAAAGAAAGTGGTAAAATACCCTCATTTAAATGACCAAATTACCGTCACTTATAACCTACGTGAGATACATGTGACCATTCTCTAGCCAAAAAACAAACGTCCTTCACGTTTTTGTGTAACTTGCAATGAGAGTGAAGCTACGTGGGTGAATTTGAAAATTCGAAAGATCTGGGGATGAAGTGTTAGTAGGGGTATAGTTCAAGGGGCATAAGTGTAATTAACCTTTAAAATATAAAACATAATATATTAGTGGAATAAAAAATTAGATCAATGGAAAACTTACAAACCAAGAGGATGACCGATTTTGATGTTAGACACTCTCTCCTCAAGATAAAATGCGCTCCTGTTACGGTACTTATGGCAATGAACAATAAGTGTCTGCCTCCCAGGATGAAATGGTCTCGAATGTGCAAAAAGCACTTCAATAGGCGTGTGCCATGAACTAATTATGTTTGATACTCTCTCTGACTTGATTAGGAATAGAAAGTATTGAAAAATATTTTTTTCTCTCTTCTTTAAAATGAAGATAAGTCTTGTATTTATAGGAAATAAAGTGTTCTTTAAAAAAAGATGTATCTTCTCATTAAAATTCATTTTAAGGACCTTTTTCATGAACAATCATAACTAATAGTGAACAGACACGATCTTTAGCGACGGTATACAAAACAGTCACTATATATAGCGAACAATCACAAAGTTTAACGACAGTTCAAAAAATTCATCCCAGAAAATTAAATAAAATTTTCAATAATTTTCATACATAAATGGGTCACTCTGAAACAAATTTCTTATTCATCATTTGTCCGTTTTTAACAAATGAATATATCACGTGACCCGTCTTGTTATAAGTAACGCGTACATACTTGGTCCCAACAAGTTTGAAGTGTGAGTTCTACATCTCAAAATTGACCAATATATTAATTTGTGAAAAAATACAATATTTTTCAACTATCCCCCACATGAATGAAATTTAGGTGAAGAATTAAAGGAACAAGAACACGGATTAGAGAGTGTATTAGTGGAAAAGAGCTGCATCAGGAAATATAGCTTTTGGCCTTAAATCTTTCTTAGTGAAAGACTATCGAGTATATTGGCCAATCAATGAAGGCGATGTCTTGAATTGATCAATATTTTTGTGTAAACGAAGACAATATAATTCACACAGTCCTTTATTGTTATGTCCGTTTTGGCCTTGACACCTCCTGTTTTCATGGGTGTGTTAGAGAATTTGATAATGTGGTCATTATTTTTTCTCATAGAATTGCCCCCTTCTCACTCACATAGGTGATTTCTATAAAGAGTATTCAGATAATACTCCACTTGACTCATATGTTCAATATATATAAACCATTATTACAAAATTTATCCTGCTACACACTATAAATAGTGCACTGACTCATCCTAAGAATGGGAGAAATAATTTATTTTCTTCTCAATGCTAACTAAATCGCACATAATTAGATTGTTTCATTGAACCTAATTCTTGGGATCTACGGTCATTTAGGTTGGGTTTCCATTATGATAATTCTTTTAGGATTTAAATCGATTTAATCCCATTCTCCTTGATAAACTTCTCTTACTCTCTCATTAGCGAATGCACAGTTATCTTATTAGGTGTAAGGTTATCACTAAAAGAGAGTGACATCTTTATGGTCTTATGTCATGACTAATAAGTCGTGACTTGCGAAATTATTCTATGCCTCTTTAAATAACGATAGTCAATCGCAACAACGGGCATTAGAATTGTTATCTAGGATCATCCTCTTTAAAATTGTCAAAGATACCTTGCTCTTCCAATAAAAAAATTCAAATTGCATCATTAATCTTGTAAAAAAATTATTAAGTTAATTTTCAAACATGATCACTTCCAATTGTGTTAACATATTCACTTGGAACTACGAGCCTCAAGAACCATAAATCTCGTTTGAGAGAAATCTATGATTTTTCAATATTTATGTCATTTGCCACTATTATTTTGGTAACCATACAAAGATACGAAACACTTATTTATACTTTAGATTCTTTGACCCATTTGCCTCCTTTTTGAAGATTCATTTACATGCTTAATCATGTTTCAATCTTGAAATACGATCAAAGTACTTAAGTATTAATTAACGGTCAAGGAATAATACACACACACACACATACATACATATATATATATATAAGGATTCGTTGTCTTTGATAAATACCCCCACATTTATCATTGCTTATACAAAGGTTCTCATCCTTTTCCATAAAATTTTGTCATGGGTTAATACGTTGAGAATATAACTTATAGAAAATAATGTTTCCCCTATAATTTCAAACATAAATTTGGAATTACACAAAATTACTACATTTATTCTCAATTTTCAAAAGCTTTATTTTTCATTTATAGTGTAATGAGTTTAACACATAAATCCATGTGCGGCTACATTAACATTTATTTGGACCAATATATATGTCCATTTAGAAGGTAAACCATTATTTTCATTCCAAATAAAAAATTTGGTTGAAATAAGTTTCTGTAATTTAGTAACTTTGACATTTATTGGTACATTCCTTATCATTCCATAGGCATATAAATTCACTTTTGACAACTCTTATCATTAAGTTCAAGTTATTTCACATGACCCTTAAAAGGATCATTGATTTCCTTTAATGTACGTTTCTTATTCAAAACACATTTGTCTTTAGTTATCCTCAATTCCATAATTAAAGTGAGATTATACAAAAGTCTTCAATGAGATCAGAATTTTATTTGCCTTCTTTAAAGCAGTCGTGAAACCGCTCGGTTCTTAATTCCTTTATCATTTCTATGAATTTATTATTTAATTCTACCATCTTTAAAGTAGTCATTAAACCGCTCGATTCTAAATCTTAAATCATAAATTTAATGAATAGACCCGTAATCACATTACACTAATTTATCACCATTGAAGAGTATAATTTGCAATCATATAGACAAACACATTAACTTGAAGTATATAATTCGTGAAAAGTGAATTTATTCCTTCCAGAAAGACATATTTCACCTTATATCTATTGAAGACTACCATATCTTTTGCAGTCTTCATCAGACTTTACATTATTAATTTTTTTTTGTCCAATTCATTGGGACACCTGTTATGAAAATATGTGAGCACCCACGCATCCACAATATTTTCACCTCCACGACAATCATCTTCTTCTTAGTAAATGAAGAATTTCTTATAAATTTAATATGGTAAGGTAAACCTATCATGACATCAGTGTAATTTCATTTTCCCGACAAGTTTTTCATGACTAAAGAACATCAACATTAATAGGCATTGCATTATTATCTATTACTTACACGAAACAACTACATTGCATGCAATGACTCATATATTTAGCTTTATGTATGTAGTCTTTAAACTCAATTATTGTAATAGTGCATGTAATGTCTAATCATTAATGTAAACAACGATGCACTAATTTGAAGCCAAAGAATATTATCACATTACGTTACAAATTATTAATGCATCACATTGCTATTATACTAACTATATCAAGCTATTCATGGGTAGAAATGAAAAAATATTGCATAATAATAATAATAATTATTATTATTATTAATATTATTATTATTATTATTATTATTATTATTATTATTACTACTACTACTACTACTACTACTACTACTACTACTACTACTACTACTACTACTACTACTACTACTACTACTAGTTTTTGAAATATTTAAAGCCAAGCCACTAAAATTATCATATATATATGTGACCACGCACATGATCATTATGCAATAACATTTATTATTATCACTTAATTACACCTAAAGTACTACATTAAAGATATGCGAACAAACACATTACCAACTATGTGACCAAAGTTTAACTTGTTAAACATGTGATTATCACGTGATAACTCACATAATTACAATGTCATTATACATGCCACACCACATCATTATGTACTACCTCCTATCACAAACTAAATGTTTTTAAATTACTATAAGTGGATTAATGTATCCGTATGGATGGTTATACTACTAGTGTAATTAACATGCAATGTTAGCGCCATTTAATTACCTTCTAGCGTAAGTGTGGTGTACATAGTAGTATAACAAAAGTATATAATTTTGAAATACATGTCGTATAATAACATATTGAATTGATATATGTTTAACAAATAAAGAATTTACCACAAATTCAATTCACCATGAGGAAATTACTCATTTTGTACAAATTAGGAAACGTAACAAAGACAAATTGGAACTTACAACTGTCAAACAAATAAAACGACGCCACTGCCAATCACTTCTCATTTCACCAAAATCTCAAAATATAATTTTTTTTTCAAATTTTGTAGAAAAATAAAAAGGTTAGTATAAGGGTCATTCATTACTTTTGAAATTGAAATGGGATATATCAGGATTTAAATTACATTTTTTTAATAATGTCAACCCAAATTTGTATTATTTTATTTGAAAAAGCTGGACACGAGGAGGAAAAATCCAAAAAATAATGTTAGATCAATATCTCATGCTTGAAGAGAAATAAGGACACGAGAAGTAACAACGGTCATAGGCAATGATACATGACAAACATTATATTAAATTATCTTTTACTTCATTGTTCAAATCCTCTCTTGATCTGTACGTGATATCTTTTGAAACCATTAATGGATCTATTTAGCAAATTACAACCATTGTAATTTTCATATTTTTGATAGTTAGCATAAGCCTTCACACACACACACACACACACACACACACACACACACACACATATATATATATATATATATATATATATATATATATATATATATATATATATATATATAGAGAGAGAGAGAGAGAGAGAGAGACACACACACACACACACATAAAATACTCATTTTCCAAGAGACACCTTTACACCATTTTTCATTTTTTCATGAGATATCATTTCAAATGGTGAAGTCATTTCAATTCATAACTCTTCCGTTTACAAATGCTAGTCACACCTATTTGGTAATAAACATGTGACACCCGAATTAATTAAATACCGGGTAGCTACTCATTTATTTAAATTAATAAAAATGTCAAGTTGCTTTAGTTCATAACATCACTGTCGAAAATATTTTCATTAATTACTAACCACCTAATATTTAAAATAGTGAAGTGCCAAATTTTATTAATTGAATTAACCAGCAACCAAATAATTTAAAACATCATTCAACAATCGCATAAACGATCTCATAAGGGTATCGAACATAATGAAATAAATGATGTCAGGAGTAAACACTCCAACAGATAAATAAATAGTAGCAAGGCTAAATAAAACCAATACAACCATCTGAATAAAATAAATAAATCAAACAACTTAAATGTAATAGATGACTGAACTACTATCTCTGGATAGAAATGCGCGGCATACCCTAACAAACGCAGATAATCTTTGAATATAAATCAAGGGAATGTAGAGGCGTCTAATACCGAGATCCTATAACTTCCACAGTAGCTACAACACGTCAATAGAATGGAACTCCTACGCCTGACATCCCTGTGGCTGGGCACCTAAAAGGTTTTTAAAAAAATAGATTTGAAAGCAAACGGGTCAGAGCCCGAGGTGAAAATATTTTAAAACAACAAGTGTTTAAATTACAATTTAAACAACACATATATTAAACAAGTTAGTCAAGTACCTTCACTTGAGAATCTCATCCCTCAATTATTGTGCACGCCTAACGCATATATATATATATCCCAATTTCTAGTTACAATATCTAGCCTAACGAGTCTCTAGTTGTTCTATACTTAAAAAAACTACCTTACGTTTTTATTCTATAAACCCCCAACTATTAAATACTATCATATTCCGTATTTCATAAATCGAATTCACATGACTTAAAACCCTGGTTTATTTCTCACATACTTTCACCATTTTAGAATATCATTATTTTTACTCAGCAACACAGTAGAACAATTACAAGTATATATATTTAGCATACTCAATATATAAAATATATATATATATATATATATATATATATATACGGCACCCCTAAGCTGAGCTGCGGTGCATACATACTCTGCAATCAAGTCCCGGTACATCACGTACGTGAGGATCACGAATTTCGAATCTCTCAGGAACCAAATCAAAACAAATCACACATATTGGAAGCAAACATAATTCACATACCCATTGTCCACGCACATACTTACGCTCCCATGGTCTACTGACTTATTAACTCACAAATAAGTCTTCACAATCCTATATTCTTGAGGTACCAGTCTAAATTCCCCCGAAGGCACACAAAGATAAGATGGTCCTTTCTCAAAAATCAACCTCCCGTGATAGCAGGCATGGTAGATATGTTGTACACATAATAATCCACACACTAAGAGGTCACACAATTTAGGTAATCATCAAAGTAGTATAGGTACATTCTATCCCTATATCATAAGTCTCACACATAACATAGTTCCATCCCGATTATTCTA
Organism: Sambucus nigra; assembly: GCA_949130495.1. NCBI lineage: Eukaryota > Viridiplantae > Streptophyta > Magnoliopsida > Dipsacales > Adoxaceae > Sambucus > Sambucus nigra. The sequence goes on along the minus strand of OX422209.1, from coordinate 159,233,380 downwards.
CGTAATAAGTTTAGCGTGATAACTCTCGTCATATAATTCCGAGTACTTAAACCTAATCCAAAAGGATACTAAGTATCCCACATGTCTCTAAGGGTATCTCAGTAATTTATGGTCCCCTTACAGCTGTTCCAACTCTTAAATTATTTTCTAACCGAATTAAATTCCCCTTTTATACACACTTTCGAATCGCATTCGTTCGATTAATCACTCTTCTTTTCCCCCAAGTCAATCCCATATGCACTAACATTTCTCGGATCCTAAGTGTATCCTACTGGTCTCCCCTAAGTCCCAACATGTTAAATCAATCATCCCTAACAAGTTCTAAAGGTTGGTTATCAATCAATTTAATAAGGGAATTAATTGACATTTTCCAGAGGGGTCGATCGATCGAAGAAATGGGTCGATCGATCAAACAGTCGATTGATCGACATTCTATAGTCGATCGATTGATCGAGAAGTTTTCTTCCCAGAATTCTTTTAACAATTACTGGTTTCCTATTTTTACACTTCAAATTCTCCATTACAACCTTCCAAACTCCCAAACAAGTATATAGATCATTACACCAACATAGATATACAGTGTTTAACGTAAAAGAATCATCAAATCCTTACTTAGTATTGATTTCTTTGATTAAAAGCCATGAATATTTCTATAACCCTAAGTCTTCAAGATTTCTTCACAAGTGTCTTACATCTCAGATGTTTCTTGTAATTTACAACACTAAGATTATGATTTCGGTAATCCATAATTTCCACAAACAAATGTACATGAAATCTGCCCTTATTTAATGATTAATTCTCCAATTTCACAATATTTCTATTTTACATAATTTGTCCACAATTCTAAACTATCATGTAAAATATATGCCTTAAATCATTGCAAGATAAATCACTTGCCTTGAAATAGAGGTTCTGGTCCTTTGGAGCAGATGGTATAGGAGTAATTCTATCTTCCCGATCTATCCGGTGGTGCTGACGGTGGTGCAAAAAGCCTCTAAGTGGTGGTTCTTCTTTGGAAACTTACTCATCTTTCTCTCTAAAGGTCGTTTGTGAAAATTTGATTGTGAAACCTAGATGACCCTAAGTGTTGACTGATATAATCAACTTAAAATTCATGGGTTACTATTCCTCAAAAGTCAAAATTACTAAAATTCCCTCCTAGGTTGCCGGTTAGGCCTAAAATGCCCCGAGACCCACCCGAGTATTGTTTTCTGACTATTTGGATCCTTCCGGACACCTTGGTGGTTCTTCTTTAGAAACTTACTCCCCTTCCTCTCTAATGGACGTTTGTGAAAATTCGATTCTGAAACCCTAAGGAACCTAAGTGTTGGCCGATATAATCAACCTAAAATTCATGGGTTACTATTCCTCAAAAGTCAAAATGACTAAAATACCCTCCCAGGTTGTCGGTTAGGCCTAAATGCTCCGGAACCCAAACTAAACCCTTGGCTTTTCTTTTCTGACTATATTGACCCTTACGGACATGTTGGCGCACTCAAAATGACCATATAGAGGATATAAAAATGAGTTACTCATAATTCCATTCAATTGAGTCCTGGCACGACTGACACGCGCGTCCCAACTTAATTTTCGAAGTTATCGTATTTTCAACTTGCAATAATTTTAATAAATCCATAATCATATATTACCACTCACTCAGTAATATTCAACATAATCCCCATAATCAAATACTAACTCTCGCTTCACTAGTATTTAAATCCGAATTAATTTCAATTAATTAACCCATTTAATTCAATTAATTCCAATAAATAAAATCAATAAAAATACGGGCTATTACATACTTCCCCCTAATAACAGAATTTCATCTCGAAATTCAGAAATAAGATATACTTGGAAAAAAAAACTTTGGATAACATTCGCGTATCCCATCCTCGTGCTCTCTGTTAGATTCCTCGGCATTACGATGTCGCCACTGAACACGTACTAGTGGAACTACTTTTTACCTCAACTTCCTTTTGCTACGGTCTAGAATAACAATGGGCCCCTCCTCGTAGGAACTATCAGGATGTAGATCAATCTCCTCTAAAGAAATATGAGTATGGGCCAACTCATCTCGAAGATATATCCTCAGCGAAGATATATGGAACACGTCGTGGATCCTATGCAAGTGTTCCGATAACCCAATTCTATAAGCAACTGGCCCAATCTGCTCGATGATAGGGAATAGCTCCACATATCTAGGTGCCAACTTCCCCTTCTTCCCAAAACGCATAATACCCTTCATAGGAGACACTTGTAGCAATACTTGGTCCCCCACATTAAACTTTCGAAAGGGCCGCTTGTCGTCGGCGTAAATTTTTTATCGATCCTGAGCAACCCGAATATGGCTCCGTATCATCTCTAGCCAATATGCTAGGGAACGACAAGGTCTACTATATAACGCCTCGAATGGATCCATACCAGTAGTAAACTGGTAGGAGTTATTATAGGAAAACTCCATCAGTGGAAGGTACGGATCCCAGCCTCTGCCAAAGTCGAGGATGCACATATGCAACATGTCCTCTAACATCTGATTCGTTCGCTTGGTCAATTGGGTTTAACTTGTTTAATTAAACTTCAAATTGAGAAAATTTAGAAATCGTTGGATTATATGTTTCGCACCATTTTCCATATTAAAAACCTATAGGATATTAACTTATAGGATATTAACTTCTTTAATTAACTTGTCTAATCTATTGTGTAGATTTATGTTTCGTGTTATTTTTGGGTTGTTTGGGTGTTTGTCTATCTCTAGAGTTTGTTTATTTCTCTGTATGGGTCATCGGAGTGATAAGTTATCCGATATGTTTACCGATGATGACGATTGTAACATTCGAGAGGAGTTTAATGGTCTTTATAACCATGTTGATATATTATCTAATTTGAATTTGAAGATTGAAAAAATAATTAAATTTCTTGAAAAAGAAATTTTTTGTTTAAAGCTAAAATTAATTTTTTTTGAAATGTCCAAACTCAAAGAGATATCCTTCGTGAGAAACTTATAGATATGAAACATGATTTCCAAATTTTAAAATTGTCCAATAAAAAGAGTGATGAAAGATTTCGATTCTTAGGGAAAGAATTGGTGGAGTCTAAGATTTTTTTGGGTGGGGTAAAAGAACATGCCATTGAGGATAATGATAAATTGATTAAGGATTTGAGGGCATGTGGAAAGAATCTTAAACATAAGTTTTCTTGCATTGAGGGGGTGAAAGATAATCTTCTATGATTTATTAAAAATATAAAGTAGGAATCCCAAATGTTTGAAGATTCAATATGTTTTCTTGAGTTTGGAATTTTGAGGTTAAAAGATGATTTAAGAGACTCAAGTAGTGACGGTGAGAAACTTACGTGTGATAAATATTAGAAGAGATGTGAAAATTCCAATAAAAAACTTATTTGATTAGTGTCAATTGATGAATCAAATCAATATAGCCCTTAAACACAAATAACTACGTGCGTGCAAGTGTCAAACCAACATATGTAAAGTAAGCGACACAAAATCCGAAAAAAATCCCCTCAGGGCAAAACCTTTTTATTTCACTAAAATTGTAAATCGCAACTTACACGGTTACAATGAAATACAGTTTGACACTCGAATACCTGCAGGCGTCGGTCGATGTCATCAGCAATAAATCCACACTCAACGAACCTATATAAACCGCAGTCCAGTCTTCAACCCAAGAACACCGCAGCACTCCCTAATGACACGCAGTCATACAACTCCGTAGAAACTCACTCCACAATAGCATGAAACTCTCGGCTATTGAGATCTCTCCACAAAGAATGAACAATAGCAAACTATGTTTTGGGTTCCACAAAATAACTCACACAAAAGCAATTGAGATTGTGAATTGTAAAATTAAAGTTATGAACCCTCAAATGGTTGGAGAATAGTATAAAAACATATTCTGTGAAAATTACACTACAAGAACTTTCGGATTAGACATCGGTAAAATAAATTCCGATGTTTTTATTAAATGTCAGTGTTTCTCCAGTCGGGAATTCACAACATTTGCTATAAACGTCGAAAAAATTTAGCCCGACGTTTGTACCGATGTTTTAAAAACGTCGGCTATCTGTTTAACCGCATAATCATCTGCCACGTTTAATTAAAAATGTTGGAATTTTTGTATTACACACACTCTAAAAAACATCGGGATTTCTTTACTCTTTACAAAACTTTTGCCAACAGAAATAAAAAAACGTCACAAAATATTATTTGCTTATTCGCAGATATTTAGCATGCTATGATGATACCAAATTATCAAAACCACATAATTTGAATTATTTATATTAACTAATCAGCCTTTATATACCATTATCCAAAAAAAATATCAACATATATAGCATCAAAAAAGCTATATCCATAAGTCCAAAACGTTATCCACTAATAACCTAACAATATTAAACATAAGTCCAAAACGTACAATATCCATATACTAACATTCTACCCCTGGCCTAATACTAAATATATATTTAACATCCTTGAAAGCTCCTTATCCATGAACATGATAAAATGCTAGCAAAACCTGCAAAATGAAGAAAAACAAAGTGTCAAAGATGAATAAATCAAAGTTAAAAAAAATATTAGGACTAACATTGCAAATTTATCTGCTAGACTACCTGTGTTTCTTTGACTTCTTTGATGCCACGTGATCCTAAAATAAGAGAGAAAAAAGAAACAGTTGATCAATAAATCTATTTTCAATTTTTTCTATTATATGGTGACATATAATTACAATTGAAACTATACACAGAACACATACTAATTGTACATCATGTTAACAAAAGTTATATGGACATAGTTTAATTTACATTGACAATACATTTGCCCCGGGATCACGAGGTCAGTTCCTACTAGTTACATTGGTCCCGTGCGAGGTGTTGGTGCCACTATCCGGGTCATATGGGGTAGTTTCGAATTCTCACCCTCTAACGCCATGTTTTTAAGCCTATGTCTATATATTTTCAAATTATCATCGTATTCTCAAATCGGGAGTCCCGTGATCATGCGCTCGGTCCCTACGAGTCACATTGGTCCCGTGTGAGGTGTTGGTGCCTCTCACAAGGCCGTTCGGGCCTGTTTTGAGTTTTGGAATCTAACACCATGTTTTTAAGCCTAAGTCTAGATATTCTCAAATTTTCATCGTATTCTCAAACAGGGAGTCCCGTACTCGCGCGGTCGGTCCCTACGAGTTACATTGGTCCCGTACGAGGCTGTTCGGGGCCTGTTTAGAGTTTTGGCATCTAACGCCATGTTTTTAAGCTTAAGTATAGATATTCTAAAATTATCATCGTATTCTCAAAGTGGGAGTCCCCTTATCACGAAGTCAGTCCCTACGAGTTACATTGGTCCCGTGCGAGGTGTGGTGCCTCTCACGGGGTCGTACGGGGACTGTTTTGAGTTTTTACGTCTAACGCCATATTTTTAAGCATAAGACTATATATTCTCAAACTATCATAGTATTATCAAATCGGGGGACCCATGATCGCGCGGTCAGTCCCTAAGAGTTACATTGGTCCCGTGTGAGGTGTTGGTGCCTCTCATGGGGCCGTACGGGGGTTGTTTAGGATTTTCACCCTCTAACGCCATGTTTTTAAGCCTAAGTCTAGATATTCTCAAATTATCATCGTATTCTAAAATCGGGAGATCCGTGATCGCGCGGTCGATCCCTACGACTTATATTGGTCCCGTGCATGGTGTTGGTGCCTCTTACGAGGCCGTTTGGGGCCTTTTTTAAGTTTTGGCATCTAACGCCACATTTTTAAGCCTAAGTATAGATATTCTCAAATTATCATCACATTATCAAATTGGGAGTCCCGTGAATGCATTGCCGGTCCCTACGAGTTATATTGCTCCCATACGAGGTGATGGTGCCTCTCACGAGGCCGTTCAGGGCCTATTTTGAGTTTTGGCATCAAACGCCATGTTTTAAGCCAAGTCTAGATATTGTAAAATTATCATCGTATTCTCAAATTGGGCGTCCCTTGATTGCGAGGTCAATTCCTACAAGTTACTTTGGTCCCATGCGAGATGTTGGTGCCTCTCACGGCCACATGGGGACTATTTCGAGTTTTCACCCTCGAACGCCATATTTTTAAGTCTAAGTCTAGATATTCTCAAATTATCAATTTATTCTCAAACCAAGACTCCCTTGATCGTGCGGTCAGTCCCTACGAGTTACATTGGTCTCGTGTGAGGTGTTGGTGCCTCTCAGGAGGCCGTTCGGGGCCTGTTTCGAGTTTTGGCATCTAACGCCATGTTTTTAAGCTTAAGTCTAGATATTCTAAAATCTTCATCGTATTCTCAATTCGGGAGTCTCGTGATCGTGCGGTCAGTTCCTACGAGTTACATTGGTCCAGTGCGAGGTGTTGGTGCCTCTCACAGGGCCGTACGGGGGTTGTTTCGGGTTTTCACCCTCGACGCCATATTTTTAACCTAATTTTAGTTATTCTCAAATTATTCTCGTATTCTTAAATTGGGAGTTTTGTGATCGCGCGATCAGTCCCTACGAGTTACATTGGTCCCATGCGAGGTGTTGGTGTCTATCATGGGGCCGTACGGGGGCTATTTCTGGTTTTCACCCTCTAACGTCATGGTTTATAGCCTAAGTCTAGATATTCTCAAATTATCGTTATATTCTCAAACCGGGAGACCCGTGATCGCGCAGTCGATCCCTACAAGTTACATTGGTCCTGTACGAGGTGTCGGTGCCTCTCACGAGGCCATTCGGGGCCTGTTTCGAGTTTTGGCATCGAATGCCATGTTTTTAAGCCTAAATATTCTCAAACTATTATCGTATTCTGAAACTGGGAGTCCCATGATCGTGGTGTCAGTCTCTACGAGTTCCATTGGTCCCATGCGAGGGATTAGTACCACTATTCGGGCCATACGAGGGTTGTTTCGAGTTTTCACCCTCTAACGCCATGTTTTTAAGCCTAAGTATTGATATTCTCAAATTATCATCGCATTCTCAAACCGAGAGACCCATGATCGCGCAGTTAGTCCCTATGAGTTACATTGGTCCCGTGCAAGGTGTTGGTGCCTCTCACAGGACCGTACGCCGGCTAGTATCATAATAAGTAGTATAACTTCCACAAATGGTACTTTCAAGGATGAAAGTGATACACCCCATTTTGAATTCGAAGGGTTAATACCATTAACAAATTTGTCCCTGAGGTTTGGGATAATCTCAGTTGAGTTTATAATGTTTTATTTTTCTCAATTAAGTCATCAAAATATCGTGTTGCTTCAATTTCATCCAAATTTTAATGGAATGTTGACTCTTTTAATGAAATTGGCATGTATCACTCATGTGCGGGACTTAATTGAGATTGAACCAAACTTCAGGATCAAATTTACTAAAAGCACTAGCTAGTGTAATTTTTATGTAATTTTGTTTTTATTTTTTTTTAATTTTTAACTGTAATTATATATAATTGTGTGTGTAGGGATCTATTTATGTGTATCTTATAATATATACGTATGTAGTTGTTTCTTGAGCGTCCTCCAAACCCCAAATCCTTCATTCTCTGCTTCTTTGACTTTTTCAAAGAAGTTACCCTGACAGATTAATACAGTTTTTATAGTTTTTCTTAACAGATGGAAAAGGAGAGTAAAACTGTAGCAGCATCCGCCTCTTGTCATGCTATTTGGAGAACCTACACCAGACTCTTCACTTTAATCACCTATAAATTATTGAAGTTGGTGATACCGATTTAGGGTTGAATCAAGGACTTCCAAGACTGCAAATGAATAGTGAAAAATAATAAAATATTGGACCAAATCTTCTAGATGTTCTTGTTCTAATTCATATAATAATCCCGTCAGAATAGTCACAAAGATCTTTGCTAATCACATTACTTAGTCAGTATCCGTGCCATTAAACGATCTTGTTGTATAGTTGGATCTGCATCCATTTCACCCTCCCAGTAACTTAATTAACATGTAACGAACTTCTTTATGTGAACCAGATAATGACATAAGGAGCATGATTAGTATATCTGCATTTAGTTTTATACTTATCCCTCTTGTTATTTTACTTTTTTTTAGTGGTAGTAGTTTACTGGACAAGTGAAGAATTAAAAGTGCCATTAAACTAGAAAGCAAATAGCTGTTAATTTTGAAGCAAGAGCTAGGCATTTCTAAAATTTCTTCCCCTTGAGAAAGAAAAATTGCTCCATATAAATAATGTTAAGAACCAGGACCCATTCATGATTGTTCAAAGGATGGATAAGGAACCACCTCCAAAAATTGGTGATTATCCTTAAAATAGTAATCCACAACAACCTATCATATGCTATCAGAACTAATGATAAACCCGTCCCCCTTTTAAACTTGAAGGTTGACTATTCTAAAGCTCGATCTTTAATGGAAAAATGATAAAAAGCTGAATTTTGATTTCAACACCAAGATTGGTTAGTAAGGAGCACACCCAATTGATTTCAATTAGTGTATTAGTAACAGAGAGGTATTCTGTATCAGTGGAGGAGTGAGCTACGAATCTTTTCTTTTTCGAACTCTAGGAAATAAGATTGTGTCCAATATATACAATGCACGCACCTATTAAGGGGAAGTCATCTTTATTTCCTGCCCAATCAGCATCAGAGAATGTACGTAAGGAGAGTTGAGAGTCTCGATAAAGCTGAAGATCATAATTAAGAGTTCCCACTATCCTAAGACAACTGAAAAAATCAGTACCTTGGGAGATAAATTTCCATGGGCTACGATAGGAGTCTCGATTAACCACACATGAACACATGAATCACATTTAGGACCCGTTTTGTGTATTGTGTAACATTTTTAACCGCCGTGAAAAGTGTAATGGTGATATGTTAATCACGCATTTGAAAATAAATTTTTATCGATTTAAAATTGTGAATAAGTGAACACAAACAATAATAATTCATAAATTTCATCCCCAACATTTCACCATTTCACCCCCTACCCAAAGGGACCCTTAATCTTAAATCCATCCCCCCCATACACACAATCAATCAGAAATTCACAAATTAAATCAAATGAATATAGAATTAGGTGTTGATCCAATTTTGATGGACTTCATCAAATAATATAAAATTCTTAAATTACAAAGAAATCAAATATGGTTAACATTGTATGATAAAAAACTAGCTGGACTTCTAAATTATTAATTAAAAAAAAGCGTGACCGTGTGCTCGTGCGGACACATTTGTACATATGTGTTTATATATATATATATATATATATATATATACAGAGAGAGAGAGAGAGAGAGAGAGAGAGAGAGAGAGAGAGAGAGAGATAGAGAGATAGAGAGAGAGACCTGACGAAGGAGAACAGAAGGAGATGGAGTGGGGTTGATGAGGTAAAGGCTGCAGCAAAGAGAAAAGGCTCCGGCTTTAGCCTTGATTTCCAATTTAAGATCTTTTAACAAAGATATTGAATGAGACGTTTGGAAAGGTACCAATGCTCGGTTGTAGGCTTGTGTATAAATTAAGAGAGCTTATTAATAGCAAAGTAGATGTCAAGAGGAGTAAGAAGGAGATATTGAAGACTGCCAACAACAGTTCAGAAGGTAGTAAGATCGGATGATAAGTTACCCCCAGATTGCATCGAAAGAGACGAACCTATTGGAAGTGGAGTTTTCACTAATTTACCATCCAACATGTGATTACAAGAAAGAATATTTATCGAGTAACGATATTGAGAAATCAAGAAGTGGAGTTTTCACTAATTTAACATGTTTCTTTGGGACAACTTCTGCACCAAGAAAATAAGAGATAAAACTAAGGTCCTTAAGAGAGAATCAATTTCTCAATAAGTGAACAAACTGATCCCCAAACAATGTATTATCCCCAGTAACAATTAGATCATCAACATAAATAAGTAAATACAAGATATGCTTACCAGATTGAAGCACAAAGAGTGAAGCATCAGCATGAGATTTTTTAAAACCAGCGTGAAGAAGGAAATTTCATAATTATTGATACCAAGCCCGGGGGGAGATTGCTTTAGGCCATAAATAGATTTTTGAGTATGCACACATATGAAAGAAAATATAAATCAATGAAATGGTTGATTCATATACACATTCTCACTTAGATTACCTTGCAAAAAAGTGCTATTAACTGACGAAGTCACCAACCATGACTTACAGAAAGGCTAAGAACAAGTCGAATGGTAGTAGGCTAATACAATAATTCTATTATTGTGATTTATAACAATAGAATTCCCAACTCATTGTAATAAGAGTTTTTTCACTTTGAGAGCTTACATTACCACGTAAGAAGCGAATACCCAAAAAATGAAGAGTCCCAAACAGAGGCCACGAAATTTTGAACTCAGCATGATCAGTGAACATTTTGAAAAGTTTGGAAGATTTGAAAACTTTCTCCTTTGGAGTGATAATGATCCTTTGTAGTGATGGTGAGAACCAAAGGACAGTGAAACGAATGTAATCTAGCCAAATGAAAAGATTTAAGCGCTAGGAGAACAAATGCAGCCTCTCTATTGGCTAAAAATCTATCTAATCTAGCCTACTCCCAGTAAAAGGGTTCCCATCAAATCCTATATCTAGAAGACCGGTGTACTATTAGAAGTAAAAGGACAGATTCAAAATTTATCAATCTAAGGGAAGAAAAAGATTGATTCGAGGACAACATAACATTCCGGAGAAGTTTTCCATCAGTCGAGGATAAATGGAGATGTTAATGCATTGGTTTGAATAAGAAAAAAACAGAAATGGAAATAAAAGAAGTTTAGAAAATCTAGATATGGGTATTAGAAAGGTTTACACTATAATAAGTTGGGGAAGTTCATCCTTTTAGCCTTAGTCTGATTATTTGCAAATTTTAGTCATACACTCAAACTGGGCATCCCGTGCATACGCAGTAAGTTCCTACGAGTTACATTGGTCCCATACAAGGTGTTAATGTCCTTTATGAAGCTATTTGGGGGCTTTTTTTGGTTTTGCCCCTCTAACAGCATGTTTTTAATCCTATGTCTGGTTATTTGAAAGTTTTAGTCCTATTCTCAAACCGCACATCCTATGACTATGCAAGAAGTTCCTACGAGTTATATTGGTCCCTTGAGAGGTGTTCCTGCACCTTATGGGGTTGTTTGAGGTAGGGATGTAAACGGATCGGGTCTGGATCGGGTTTGGGTATATCCAGATCCGATCCGGGTATATTTTTAGCGGATCGGGTCTTACCCGATTACCCGACGGGTCTCAAAAAATGGATCCAGACCCGGATCCGTTAAGGACCCGGAGACCCGACCCGATTACCCGACCCAAATATATATATATATTAAACTATTTTTATAATAAAAAACTGTTTTTATAAAACTGTTTCCTTATTTATATATAACTTATATATATATATATATATATATATATATATATATATATATATATATATATATGTATGTAAATATGTATGTAAACTGTTTACATACATATTTACATACATATATATAAAAAAACAGTTGACATACATATTTTTATAAACTGTTTGTATGTAAATATGTATGTAAACTGTTTTTATAAACTGTTTTTATAAGTTATATATAAAAAAACAGTTAGTTTTATATTATAAAAACAGTTTACATACATATATATATATATATATATATATATATATATAAATTTAGTAACTATATGTAAGACTATATATATATAATATTATATATAAATATATATTTATTATATTATATATATATACACATTCGGGTCGGGTCCTTATCGGATCGGAGTCATGTATATCCAGATCCGGTCCATTAACTAATCGGGTAATTGGGTAATCGGATAATCGGGTCTATAAAATTTGCTCAGATCCGTTAATTTAGGTCGGGTCCAGGTCCAGACTCGGTCCATTGACAGCCCTAGTTTGAGGGAAGTTTTAGGTTTATAACTCATACTAAAGATTCATAATTTAAACTAAACATTCATAAATCAAACTAAAGCGCCAATATAGCATCAATATCATAATAGGATACAATAGGATTGTGAACAAACATTTTTTCTTACGATGCTTTAATGGTAGGCTTTACAATATTTTTCTTAAGACCGTAGTATGGGGAAGAAGACTATTTAAGAAAATAAGATCTTCGGTTCATATAGCTTCATTTGCAGACTGCCTTATGTGTGGAATAATTTTTCCAAATGTAAGGAGGTAATAAATTAAGATTAACTACAATGCGAGGATAAATGAAAAATTTAAGCCCAAATTGGTTATCATTTCCAATGCAGTATATTCTTAATAAACCTCTAACCTGACAATAGTTTTAAAGTTGGGATCGTGATATGATTTGTGGCGGTGTTTTCCTTAATGGTTGCAATTGCCGTTGCGATTGAAGCTCTGACCGGAATTGCATCGATGATTGCAATGATGCTAAAGGATTAAGATTGGCTCCATTAGGAACCTATAGGAATATAAAAAAATGTTAGATGTAATGCATGAAGATTATACGATTGTACTTGTATAAATCTATAATTAATAATCGTTGACCTGTTCGGTGCTTGAAGACACATCTCGCGGAGATTGAGTAAAACTACCCTTAGCATGCATATGAACCTCTAGATCTTCCATCAAAGATTCTATTGCAGATGATTTTTCTTGCATTTGAGCTTCCATCTGTTCTTCCATTTCGGATTGCTTCCTTTCGTAGTTTTCTTCCATCTCACGCCGCACCCACTCATTTTTAGCCTCCATCTCACGTCGCATCCTCTCTAACTCTTATTGATGTCGTGTCTCAATATCCCTCCTCTGAGCCTCGAACATCGTATATGATAGGTCAAATACCATACTCGGCGTGCACCAATCCCAAATGTCCGCACATGGCCATGCCTTTCAGGTCCCATAACTTGCCCAAATATGTTATCTTATGAAACAACCGTCTCTGCAATCTCTGGATATTGCGATTCTAATTCATCCATCTCTTTATGTAAAAATCAAATCAAGATATTATAATGAATATTGTTCCAACAAATTTAATTTGATATTTTGCACATTGTACAAGTATTACAAGTTCACAAACATATGCAACTTTATTACACATGCATTGACAAAATTATGTTTCTCCTCTTAACCACTGCTTTTCTAAATCGATAATTGAGTCAAATGCATTAACATTTGACTGGCACCCAAATCCATTTTCAGACGAAAAATAATGTTTTCTCAAAGGATAATAGACGCATAAACAAAAATCAAGTTGTTTAAATTGTCATTAAAATTCAAAATCTACATACAATTAATCGAGCATCTTCTTCATTAACTGCCTCTTATTTTTGGTTATATGTGTCTCCTTGTATGCCATTTTACGAGTTGGTTGGTGTCCAATTCTTTTAGCAATCTACAAGCACAAGATTTCAAGTGTCAAGATATCATCTATTTTCACTTAATTTGTCCGCCATAAAAAAAGAACTTAATAATCATTAAAAGTATCAAACTTTTACCTTATTTTCAACTTGAGCATGACTAGTCCGACCAGATGTGTGTGGCATTGCCAAACGTGCACGGATGGCTTTGTTCTTTGCACTTTTTGCCTGATATATGGAAAGCCAATTGATATATATCATGTGATGGTGTCAGTGACACTATATGGCTCTCATGCTCAGAGTGATAAAACAACAAATCGAAGATAGAATTATGTTAACTATCTTGCTAAAATATACCTCTGCTTCAGTCGTGTTCCAATGATAGACGAGCGTTTTCCATTGATATTCCTCAACCCCTTGGGGACAATGCGCTAAGCAATCCTAATTAATCCTATATTTACTGTATCCCTCACTTTTTACTGTGGCCTCCACTCCTTCCATTTTTTTTCGACGGACTCCGTAAGGAATTTTCTCATCTCATTCGTGGCATTTGTATTGTCCTATATTAAACAACATGTTAGATAACTAAACCACAAATTTGGAACCAAAAGAATCATTCCATGTTATTTTAGGTTCGATAAATGAAAATAAAATGTTTATGCAAATTATGGTTACATAAAAGAAAGATCAATTTATGATTGTAGTTTCTATAAAATTACCTCCACAAGTATGTATAAAATTACCCATATATTCATCTTCATGTTTAGTGATAAGTTAGGGTATTATGAGAAATTGAAAATATGACAACCCATAGTTTTATATAATAGTATATGATAACGTGATATGAGTCCAAATTCCATTTTTTGCGTCTTTTGAAACATGTCTCCAATCAAGGAATGCCAATGGTGCTAACTATCCATTGCGTGCTAAAGCCCCCAAATTTGAAGCAAGCCTAGATGCAGTTTTCTCGATGGGTTGTCCATGCTCATTCACATCGATGTTTAAAATTCCACCATCTTCACCCCACCCACTATTCATTAACACGGGGCCTCGAAATCTTCTTTGCTCCTCATCTGCCTGATCGGAACTAGGATCTAAGTATCATATAAGAGAAGATAAAAATTAGTAAACTTGTTATATTTAGACATGTAGATAAAAATTACTGATTATGTACATTAATTTCACTAATCTAATTTAGGTACGGGAATTTAGTAAGTCATTTGTTTGTACATCCAACCAAAACCAACCACAAAATCAGTTGTGTAATATTAGTTTGCCTTACTTGCGGCATGCTCTTGTTGTTCACTATTGTCTGGAAACAGAGGGCTAAATGGTGTAGTAGCAGCGTTAGTAGGTGGCTAATTCGATGGAGGTTGAGGCATGACAAATGGTCTTTGATCTATGTGCTCTTGTAACTCACTAGGTAATGGCATCTCTCCTCTAACGTGATGGGTCTGAGATCTACTTGTTCTCATCGTGCTGTACAAAACAAAAATAAACATTAATGTTAGTTATACTACGAATGAATATAACTAACAGAAATAAAGTAGCAAAAACAACGTACTTTCACAAGATAGAGATATATTTAACACATTTTGTATAAAATGCAACAAATTGGAGAGTTTAGATTTAACACATGTCAAAATATATGGCGAGCGCGCACGTGAGAGATAGAGTCAAAGTAAACAGTTGTCACAAGTAGGTTCTTATCACTTCAATTGTTGTCCGTTGCGACACATAACAATACGGACTTAAATACAGAACCCATTATTATTACATTAAAGCATTCCTCTTATTTTTATGTTAATACAGAACCCATTATTTGCAATTTCACAAAGCCCTATAAATTTTAAACGTTGAGAAATATGTGTGGCTAAATTAGATGTGACAAGTGGATATAACTATGTGCTTTGATACCATAGTAATGTTAGAGCGAAGTAATAATGAGTGGAGAATCCCTTGTTTTTTTATGTACTGAGGTGCAAGACTTAAATTCAAATGCTAAGTTTTAAATTCTCAATATTTTAAAAATCAAGAATGCACAAGTTGGAACTTGGAACTTCAACTGCACAAGACACCTGGTATTAACTACCAAAAGAAAAAAACTCAACTACCCCAATTAGACACTTTGCTCTTGATGAGCCCCTGAATCATGCTATACACAAATACCATTATAAGAATAAAATAAAATAAAAAAATAAACAAAATTAACCACCTTATATATACATGATAAAAATAACATTGGAACTAAGTGTCCAAATTCGTTCTGTTATAAACTACACTAACAGCTCTGCACACTCAGCCACCCCATCTCTCCACTTTGATCTGATCTTTAAATCTTCAAACAAATACTTTATATGTGACATACGATCACCAAATCAATCACTCCTAAGAAAACATAACAATAACCTCACTTAAGTCCCCCTAGTCTAAGAGCAATTCTGGACAGGTAGTGCAAAATCATTCCATGTAAAACATTGACAGATTTGTTAAACATGGTTGTGTAAAACGTTGACTAAAACTTTGTTTACTTAATGCGACAAGCTCTTTCTCATAAACTATATATATATATACGTGATCAATCCTATGCATTGTACACTAAACAAGAATATATTTCTTCTCCATCTACTTCTTCCCTTTTTAGAGTCATATTAGTAGCCATGGCTTCATCTTATTCTCCTTCTTTGAAAATCACAATATCCAAATTGTGCTTATGGCTATTCATTGGAATTACCTCAGCTCAGTTAACTGCCATTTTTTACTCAACAAGTTATCCTAATGCCCTTTCAACTATCACAGCCACAGTCAATTCTGCAGTCGCTGCAGTACCTCGCTTGGGAGCCTCATTACTTCGTTTCTATTTCCATGATTGTTTTGTTAATGCAAGTCACTATTGTTGGACAAGTTGTGAAAAATCATTCCATGTAACTTGTTTGTCATTTCGTATTAACTTTTCCCTAAAAATAATTCTAGACTCATATGTGTATACGACTCCAAGAAGTGACTTTACTGATATAAAGCAATGCATTTATTGGAATGTAGGATTTGAGCAGGACTTTTTATCTCACAGTCCACACACCAACCAATGCATTTTTGTTACATTAGCGGGATCAATTACTATATATGTCAATTATGCAAATGCACAAAACAGTCAACCCCAAACGCATTGGCAAATCAAAGAGCTGGACTGAAGCTAAAAAAGAATTAGGACAGACTGAAAAAAGAAAGAGCAGGACTAAAAAAAATTAGGAGAAGAATATCAATCGGGATCTATATATAAATATTGTTGATTTATATAGTATTCAAATGATGCTTACTGATACTGTAAGTTAGGATCCTCCTGCCAACCTTTCTCTACTTTTTGTTAAGAACAAGGGCAACCTCCTCAAATACATGCATAGTTTCTTCATCAAATCCTCCGGCAAACTGCCACATAGAAAAATCCATGTATGCTCACAATATCTCTCATATTAAATCAAAACTCAAGTGCCTTCATATTTGACTCATTAGTTTAAAATAGGTGCAGTGGCTTTTAAAGTGAGACTACTTAAATGGAATTATGGGAATCACTCAAGTGTCTTCATCAATTCAGTGGTTACCCACATTATTATTTTTTTGCACTTGCATAATTGGGAACCTTCAAAATCCAAATTCTTTAAATTCGCATACATGATTTTCGAGCAAGTAGAGAACATATAACAATAATGACAACAAATAAAACCACAATAAACTACTAAAATCTAACATTAATAATAATAATGAGTAAAAGAAATCAACAAAACCAAGACGTCTTTATAAGCAACATATTAAGATAGTTCAATTAATATAAATGAGTAGAAAAACAATTCAAAATCAAGTTATCATTACAAGTTCCAATGCATATCTAACAAAATTGTCTAATCATCTTCATTTGTCTCCACTTGTGTTTCCATATCTACTGTTATTCCAGTAACGCCTTACCTGACCCAACTAACATCGTCATCACATGTGAATGGTGTGTCATCCAAATGTTGGTCGCTCCATACCTCCATTTGATCTATCATAGTGCCTTGGGTTGTATATTATTGTCCAAATACATCGAAAAAGTATATAGGCTTTATATTAATTATAATATTACAATCTTCCTCCATTGGGTCTTGTACGTAAAATACTTGTTTCGCCTAAGATGCAAGTATGAAAGGCTCATAATTTATTTATTGCCTTCGATACAACAACTGCTTGAAATTTACAACCGTGAATCCAAAATCATCTTGCGCAATGAGACTTCTATTGTTGTCAACCCAATCACACTTGAACAAGACAAACTTATAGTAAATAGAATAATACAATTCAATGATATCCATCAAAACTCCATAGAAATTAACATCTCCTGATACGGGATTCCCATCTCTAGCACTTGTATAACTTTTAATAATTGCATTTAGCATGACTCCACTATTTTGCATCGTTCTTTTCCTCTCACGAGCCCTAGTTTGATACCGAACACCATTGATAATATACCCAGTGAATCTTTTTTCTTTTTTTAAGGGGCCTAAAGCTAACATCCATATTTATTGTGATAGTTCTATGTTCGTTGTCTCAAGTAACTTTCGCACCTATTTGATATTTATAAAAACTATGTGAAACACCATGCTTTTGTAATAATATAATTAAAAGTGTAATTTAGTTTCATCATGCATATTACTTACATGATCTTTAAACCACGAATGAAATGTTTCATTATGAATGCGATCCACGTCATGTGGTCTAAGATGAGAATTACTCCTAATTGACGCACGGTGATTCCTGCATTAAAATGAACCATTACACTATTTTTAAAAGATAATGCCTCTATATCCTCAAAGAAAAAATGACGGCTACTAACTCTAGGTCGTGAGTGGGGTAATTCCTCTCATGGGTATTTAGCTTCCTGGATGCATAAGTTATAGCCCTCTCCTCCTGTTATAGCACACCCCCAAGTCCCAGTAAGGATGCATCGGTGTAGACTCGATACTTCAGTCATCCCCTCAGCAAAGCAAGTACGGGTGCATATGTTAACTTGTCCTTTAGCTCATCGAAAGCTAACTCACAATGATCACTCCAGTTAAAAGGTACCCCCTTGCAAGTCAAATTCGTCAAAGGACCCGCGATCTTTGAAAACCCCTTAATGAATTGCCTATAAGAACCTGCCAATCCAAGAAAATTACGAACCTCGATCGGTGTCGTGGGCTGCCCCCACTCCCTCACCACCGACACCTTACTTGGATCCACATCAATACCCCGGTACGACACCACATAACCTGGAAACTCCACCTCTTGCACCCAAAATCCACACTTCCCAAATTTTGCATAAAGCCGGTGGTCTTATAGCGTCTGTAGAAGCCTACCCAGGTGCTCTGCGTGGTCCTCCTCAGTGCGTGAGGATACCAAGATGTCGTCAATGAACACAATAACAAACTGGTCGAGGTACTCTCTAAAAATCCTATTCATGAGATTCATGAACACTACTGGCGCATTGGAGAGTCCGAATGGCATCACCCTGAACTTGTAAGATCCATACCGCGACAGGAAAGAGATCTTAGGAACATCCTCCTCTCAGATACGTAGCTGATTATACCCTGACCTCAAATTAATCTTTGAGGAGTATGACGCCCCTATCAACTTGTCAAATAAATCATCGATCCTAGGTAACGGATACTTATTTCGTATCGTCACCTTGTTCAGTTCCCTATAGTCTATACACAATCAAAGCGAACCATCTCGTTTCTTCACAAACAACACCGGCGTACCCCACGACTACGTGCTCCGCCGAATGAATCCCTGGCCTAGGAGCTACTTAATCTGCTCTCTCAGCTCACGCATCTCAGAAGGGGCCATGCAGTAAGGTGCTCGAGAAATCAGCCTCGTACCTGGTGCTAAATCAATAACAAAGCTGATTTCCCTACTGGACGAAAATTATGGTATTTCCTATAACACATCCTCGAATTCCCTCACTATCGGAATCAAATCCAACGGAATCACCACTTCCTGTGAGGTCTCCTCCTCAATATAATACAAATGCGTGTGCGATCCTCCCTCTGGTAGAGGCATCGCCACTAGGAACATCTCTTGTCACGAAATAGAGAACAAGGTGGTTCTCTCAAGGCAATCTACTATCACCCGATAACCTGCCAACCAATCCATGCTTAGGATGACATCATACCCCTCCATATCTAACACTAAGAGGTCCGTCGCTAAACTCAGTCTCCCAATCAAAATTTCCACCCCCTACAAATTGAGTGTATCAATGACCCACTACCGGAGACTACCCACGGTCTCTAGAAAATCGGTTACTCTAAAAAATTTAGTTTTAATGAGTGAATGCGATGCTCCGGTATCAAAAAGTATCCTACCCGCAAGCCCATGGATAGGAAACATACCCTCAACTTCTGGCGACGCCTGAGGTGCTAGTCGAATGGGAACATCCCGGACGTTGTACACACACCCGTATACATCTTCCCCTACTGCTGTGGGGCTGATGGAGCTGGTGCTGCTGGTGGCATCTGACCTTATTGCCCCTATTGGGCACCCTGCTGCTGGACCCTACCTCTCGGTGGTAACGCTCTCTTAAAATGTCCCTTCTGGCCACAAAGAAAACAATGCCTCTGACCGTCTCCTTGTAGTTGGCCGTGCTGGCCCTGACAAGATTAGCCTTGCTGGCCTCCTCCATTATTCCCTTGGCCCTGACGGCCCTGAAGAACCTGATGCTTCTAATTTGGGCCCTGCTAGCCCGGCCTAAACCCCTGTCCTCCCGATCGAAAACCTCCAGGCTTAAATCTCTTAGCCTGATTCCCTTACTGACTATCAGAATGCTGCTGAACATCGCTAGTATCACCACCATCTGCCTTGCCCTACTGGATCGGCTCCCCTCCCCTCTTGCTTCCCTTCGCATGGAAGTGATGATCCCGACAATGCACTAAAATGGCATTGACAACATCACTATACATCACCAAGGCAGGATTATCGATCAAATGCTACCTAATTCTCCAGGCTAAGCCATCCATAAACCTTGACTTCTTCCTCTTATCATCGGTCACCTCATTTGGTACAAAATTAGCCAAACGGGTGAACTCCTCCTCATAATCAGTCACTGAGCGATCACCCTCAACCAAATCATCTAATTTCTTCCTCATTTATGCCTCTACTGTCGATGGGAAATATTTGTGGTCAAACTGCACCCAAAAATCAGATATCGTCATCAAGTCCCTCTCTTCGATGGTGGTAACTGACTCCCACCACAGTAAAGCCTCCCCTGATAGACGAAAGGTAACAAGCATAGGTTTCTGCACATCAGTACACTCAAGCATACACAGATGGCACTGAATGTTCTTCTTCGAGTAACAAGCTTCTACATCATCAGTACTACATCGAAACTTGGGTGGGGCGACCCTTCTGAAAGGTCTCCCTAACTCGCTGCCAAGAAGGTGGACCTATTGGAGCCTGAACTACTGGTGTCACTGGAGGTGGTGCCTGGGGCTGAGGAAAATGGGTTGTCATAGCCCTCACCGCTGTCTCGACTGCCTGAGCCACTATCACTGCCACCTGAGTAGTGGAGATAAACTCGGGTGGGGATGGTGGTGGCGGTACCTATGGCTCCTGATGATCCTCCCTCAACTCATCCTTGGCCTTGGACCTCTCCTCTCACTATCTCCTCGGTGGCATCTGAAAATAGATCAAATTGTATAAGTACACAATTTATACAAAAATCTAATAGCAGAAGTACGATATCTCAAAAGCGAAAAATGAATCAACAGGCCTAATAATAGGGCTCTATAATAACCGAACGCTACGCTGAAACGTAGTAAATTGCACAGATCCTAAGGACACTAGAACCTGATGCTCTGATACCATCTGTGACACCCCCTGAATGAAATATCGAGTGATCAGTCCTATATCTAATTAAACTGGAATTTCAAATTGACCATCCTTAGCATCACTGTCGAAATTTTATAAAATTACTAACCACCTAGTATTCAAAGTTGACGTCAAATTTTAATCTTTATTAATCAAGATAAAAGTAACTGCGAAAAATAAATTAACACAATCCATGCCAATAGAAACCATCACCACAAATAATAAAATGACATGCCGAATAAACCATCGGCTAAAATTCCATAAAAATGTAAAGATAAATAATAGGAATCTCATAGTATCTGAAATGAATACAAAATAAAATTATGAGCAACATGCTCGAGTATCTGATATAAATTCCTTATTCTAGGAATAGAAGAGATAGAGGCGCCTATCCAAATCCTGCAACATCCACATATGCTGCAGCAGCGAAATCCCTGGAATGAATCAAGTCTGGTATCCCAATGGCTGGACACCTAAAAGGTTTTGAAAATAGTTTATAGCAAGGGTTAAAACCCAAAATATTTTGAAAACATTTAACAAATGATTAACTTGCAGTAATAAAAATGCATGCATGTGCTTCATATTTAAGTTAGTGTCGCACTCCCTTGAGGACATCCTCACCCCTCCTCTAATGTGCACACCTAAAGTCACTTTATATCTCCCCTAGTTCTCTGCACCATAACTAGCTAATAGATATAACGCTCTCCAACCACCCTACTCTAACAGAGTATACTTAATTATATGATTTATAAGTTATTACTAGCACTAACTTAATTAATCATCTTCCTTCTTAAATTTATATAACTTTCACACCCGTTATACGCATAATACAATTCACATCATGTATTAAATTAACCGTAAATAATTATTTATCCCATTACATACGTATAACTATATTAAAATATTCGCACATATGTTAAATATAAATAATAGTCATCCTCCTGAGTAATAACTCACCGGATATATTCTCTAAAGTGGTATCCCACTAGGTGTACTCGTATAACCTAGTTACCCCAAGTTAGAATCGCTCACTAACTTGGCCAAAAAAATAAACATAGTGGAGCCGGTCATATTCCCTCCTTGAAAGTGAGATAAGCCCCTCACCCATATAACGGACGCTATAACCTGGGGATATACTCTCCCTACTCCTCAAGCTAGGGGATTCACCCACTACGCGCAACCTCCCATTGATATCACTAGAGTATATATTTTAATAATATCCAGTCACTGATATTTATAAGCACACACCATATATATAATATCCCAGCTTTACCGTGTACCAAATACGTAACACTAGCCTATATGTATATCTTGAGTTTATGGTCCAACTCTAATGATTAATTAATTTGCACATTAATTAATTCAATTATCTTGGTATCGCCCAACCATTGTACTCAGACTCGCTCTCGTGGCTCAAAATTAATATATTACCCGAGTCTAATCCCGGATTCCAAATTAATTAGTTTTCATCAATAATTAATTTAAGTTAGTAGTGTTACCCTACTACCATATCCGAACTTATTCACCCAGTCCGTTATTTTATTCTTTCAGAATTTATTTCTCAAAATTCATTCGAACTGTGTCGCCTTTAATTTCCCCACCACTCTCAATTATATTCTTTTATAATTGGTAATAATTAACTCCCGTAATTAATTTTTGAAATTGCATCTACAAATTTTACTCATATAAATTCCTAGGCCAAACTGTCGAATATCCTGAAGGGTCCATCGATCGAATATGTGATTGTCTTCTCCGCCTTGTTGTTTTCTCCATTAACTAAATTCCAGAATTTCTAACCTTTAACTTGGTCCAACCCATGCACAATCAACATCATAACTATATAGGAACATGATCAGGGCCTCTCATAAAACCTCAAACATAAATTAAATCTCACAAATTTCTACCTTTCTAATTTGGGGAAATTCCTAGATTTTTACTCATTAGGTACCAATTTCATCTAATTATCCCAAATTCATCCGTAATTGCTACTGGGTTTCTCACATGTAAATCAAATATCATCACAGAACCATGTCACACAATTAATTCCCACATTGAATCTTATTTAGGTGTTCCTTTTACAAAAACCCCATTTTGTACCCATTTGTACCCAAAATGAATTTCTGATTTCCACATCACAAAAATATGAATTGAATAAAATCAATTAATATCACATGAAGATAAACACTAGCCTTTTGGGTTCGTAGGGTCTAATCCGAGGGTGTAATTTGCAAGCTTGATGAACTTCCAATTGGTTCCTTGTCTTGTCTCCAAAAGACCCCAATTTGCAGTGTAACCACTCACTATGGGTTCCTCTCAATACCCTAGGCTCTCTCTTGTGTTTTCTACCATTTTCCTTTTCTCTCAAATTAGTTATTAAAGCTAAATCCCATTTTGAACCTAATGGGCCAAGCATGAGTGACCCAAATACCCCCGTGTGGGCCCAACTATGCCCAAAAATACCCCGAGACCCATTCACTACCCCAGGTACTCTTTTCGAACTATCTCGGACCATTAGGACTCAACCGTGTACTCAAAATTGGCATCCGAATTAATTTACAAAATTTCTTATCTCACACCTAACTTAGTCGGTAACCGACTCCCGTCTGAGATAAGTAAATCCCACGTCACTAATACATATATGACGTAAATAATGATTACTATCCACTTAGTAATTTTGTTCCCATAAATTCTAACCATTTATTCTCCCAATTAATATTTATATAAAGGCTTCAATAATTAATTCCATTAAATTAGGACACGCAAGTAATTTAAATTTTTATCCGAATTAATTTTTTTTAAATGCATAAAAATACGGGGTGCTATAATCTCTCTCTCCAAATCTTTCACCTTGAGACCCAACTTGTTATTGAATTTTTTAGTCTTTAAAGTCTCGGCGTACAACTCTCGAAACGTAATCTGAAGCTTACTCTCATCATCACTAGCACACTCGCTCTTAGTCTCACTAGACATACTCAAAACCTCCTCGGGGGTATCATGTGCACAAGTTTCGTCCTCGTCGTGGGACAAAGTGGGTGTGCTCACACGACTCGAAAAAGCTACACACATCCCATGTCATAAACATTTACCGGACTCATCGTCCTCATTTCCCTCTTTTCCCTCACTATCACTACGGGTAGCTGGCATGGCAACTTTCTTTTCCTCTCTCCTAAGTCTAGTGGGACACTCAAATGACTTGTTCCCTCTCCCCTCACACTCAAATTATTTTAAATTTTCAAACTTTTCTTCACCCTCCTTCTCTTTCTCACCACTTTCTTTGGCCTTGTCTTTCTTTTTGTATTTCTCTAGAAATATTTTATTGGTAGAATTTTGTTTCGAAAATCGGAGACATTTTTTAAAATTCTTTGCAATCAGGGCCATCTCAAACTGAAACTCGTCCTCATACTCGGACTCACAAAAACTCACGTTTGTTTTCCTTAGATTGGGCTTTAAGCGCTATCCCTCTATCTTTAGGTTTGATAGTGTCGGGAAACATATCAATTTCGTATGTCTGTAGGTCTCCTACCAACTCTTCTAATTTAAAATGATTAAAATTTCTTAAGGTATTCAAAACAGTCACTTTTGGGATAAAACGTTTAGGCAGCGATTTTAAAATCTTTTTAACCACTCGTGTATCAGGTATAGGCTCTCCTAGGTTAAAACTAGTGTTGATAATATCAGACAAACGTGCATAAAACTCGTCAAAACACTCAGTCTCTAACATAGTTATTGTCTCAAATGGAGTGGTCAATTTTTAAATTTTAGAATCTTTGACAGCGTTAGTGCCTTCGTGGGTTAGTTGAAAAATATCCCGTGCTTCTTTAGACATGGTGCACGTCATAATACGTCGAAACTCGTCAGGGGTGACGTGTTCGAAAATTGCACTATGCCCACATGAATTATAAGTGCTCCACCTAAACTCATCCTCAGTCCAGTCTGACATAGGTTTTAAATTCATGATATTATTTGCGGTGACAGTGGGAGGATTCCAATCTATTTCACAAATGATCCAAACTCTTTCATCGATTTCTTTTAAATTGGATTTCATTCAAGCTTTCCAGTAAGCAAAATTAGACCCGTCAAAAATTGGCAACCGACTATATAAGTTTTCGTTTGGAAACATTGCGACAAACTTTCAACAACCAGAATTTCTTTTAAAATCAATATCATAGAATTTTTGCGAAAAATAGGAATACGCAATAAATTAGTGTAACCTGCTCTGATACCAATTTGAGAAACCTACATATGATAAATATTCGAATAGATGCGCAAATTCCAGTCACAAACTTACTTAATTAGTGTCAATTTATGAATCAAATCAATTCAGACCTTAAACATAAATAACTACGTGCGTGTAAGTGTCAAACCAATATATGTAAAGTATGTGACACAAAGTTTAGGAAAAAATTCCCTCAGGGAAAAGCAATCCCCTCAGGGAAAAACCTTTTTATTTCACTATAATTGTAAAATCGTAACTTACACGGTTACAATGAAATACAGTTTGACACTCGAATACCCGTAGACGTCAGTCGATGTCATCAACAATAAGTCCACACTCAGTGAACCTACATGAACCGCAGTCCAATCTTCAACCCAGGAACACCGAAACACTCCCTAATGGCACGCAGTCATAAAACTCCGTAGACAATCACTCCACTATAGCATGCAGCTCTTAGTTATAAAGATCTCTCCAGAAAGAATGAACAATATCAAACTATGTTTTGGGTTCCATAAAACAACTCACACAAAAGAAATTGGGATTGTGAATTGTAAAATAAAAGTTATGAACCCTCAAATGGTTGGAGAATAGTATAATAACATATTCTGTGAAAACCAGTTTTTCTCCACGCGAAATTCAGTAGTCTGACACTCAATTTAGATTAAAAATCAAGGCGGTGATGTGTCAGATAAAAATACCTCTCGTTTGAATGACAAGATGCCGTTTGAGCGAGATTTGATCTCGTTTGAACCAGGCACGATGTCGTTTAAACGATATCATACACATAACTCATAAAGGTTCAGTCTTTTAAATATCTTAGAGACCTCAAAACTAAAAACTATTCACGAGATCATAAACATTTATCCAAAAAAGACTTTTATGATAAAATATTTTATCTTTCACAAAAATATCCCAACACTTTTAATGTAAAATGTAAATGGAACTTAAACATATTTTACCAGATTCCTTGTTGGGCTTGAATGTTGAAGTCTTCTTAAAATTCAGATTCATCTTGTGTAGATGTAATCTTTCGAATCCTTCGACGACTTATAGCGGTATACGACATACTAAATTGATAACGGACAATAATGTCCTTACAGATGGTACTGGCTTCGATGATTCAAATACTTCTATTATTAAATTTAAGACCAACATTTGTTTAAAAATGTCTACTATTTCCCAGGAGATTAGAAAAGGTTAACCCAAAGTCTTCTTCCTCATGTTTACACATGTTTACATGGTGCTAGGAAAGATCACCTTAGGATGTTTTGTTATAATCTTAGAAAAGATCATCGTAAGTCTAGATCCCATGCACGATGGTTCCCAAACCAAAGGCATTAAGTATTCATTTATTTAGATTAAGAAATCAGATTTGAAGGCATTGAATATTAAAATGGTTGATTCTCAGATGCTTGCACATGATACTTCTCACGCTAAATCCAATGGTTAATTGTGTTTTCATGTTTAAATACACTATATTTTGTACTTTAAATTATGTGTTTACTATTTGGTTTGAGTCTTTTTTTATTTTTATTTTTCTTTTGAGTCTTATTGTGAATAAAAATACAAAAATATTTTTTTTGTATTCTGAGTTTTATTTCCATGTGATGTCTTTTGATTTTTTTTAAAACTTAAAAATATTTTTGGTTTATATGGTGTTGAGTTTACACTTATTATTTGTCATATTGGTGTATTTGAATCCAAATAATTTCATGGTTCCATGTATCTAGGACAATTGATTACGATTTGCCACATAATTTCATGGCCTAGGCTTAACCAACAAATTAACTAGCCAAATGATAAAATAATGATGATAGTATTTTCGCATGTTCTCTCCTCCGCTATCAATGTTCATGGGAATTTATCCGCGACCATTGTATATGTAATCAACCATTACCTAAGCCTCACCCATCTATAAAGGGTGATTGAGAACGGGAGTTTTGACATTCAAGGAAATGAATGTGCACGTGTTAATAATATTGCTATTGATAAAGTACCTAAAACAGCGTTGCTTGCCATAATTACCATGAGCGGATGATGATGATGATGATCTAAGGGTTATGGTTGGCAGAGGCACTAGGGACGGGAATTTTGAAGGAGGTGGCATTTGGGAGGGAAAACCTTGAGATGGAGGATAGGAAAAAACTTGAGAAGGGAGGTAGAGGCAACCTTTAATAAGCATCGATGGTTGAAAACCTTAAGTTAATAAGGACACAAGGCACCTGATTTCACCCGCCAATACTCACAGGTTACTCTTAATCTCTTGCACATCCCCATATGCCTTAGACTAACTTATCTATTGGCTAACTCCTTACTTAAGAGAGCTCGTTCACGAGAGGTGCAGTGTGTTTTAATTTGATTTTTGACATATGTGGTCCGACCCCTCTCGTCCTCCATCTTTTGTCAGTTCCAAAGGTCTGTATCAGGGCATCATCTACAATGTCACCATAAAAGTTCAAAGAAGACTGACTGCTAATGGCTTCAATGGATTCATGTAGCGTGAAAAATATTTAGTCTTATAATTTTAATTTATTTTATATAAAGTGTATATATATAATTAAATTAATGGTCATACTAACCAGATTCGGGTCCAAGTGTGTTGTGAATTTATTATCTTTGTCCTATCGGGTATGCATGCACAAGTTTCCCCAATTAATTTTTTCTGGGCATCAGAACCATCCATTACCCTTTCTGACCATTCACTCCTGAAACATTCATATGATTTACACCCCAGCATGTTGACAATAACTTTCTTCACTCTATTTTTTTTCTCCCTCTAGACTATCTTTTTTCAATTACCTCATTTTAAACAAATGTATTCCCTTGAGCAATCGGCATTTGAATATTCGAAGGGACTATGTATTGCATAGCCAAAATATTGGAGATCTATGCTCTCTTCGAAAAATATCTCTTTCGAAATTTTCTCCGGTATGTTCTCAGTTGTTCAGCAACCCAAGAAAGAACCTTTTTCTTTGAATGGTCATCAAATGAAAAATGCTTACAAAATTGTTCAAAAACATCATCCCTGATGGCTTAATTAACTAAGTTGCAATTATCTACTACTTTGACTCCCAAATTCATTTTCCCAAGAAAAAAACACTAGGATTTAAAGATTTTAAGTTCATTTTATTGCCAATAGTATTATTCCAGGAAGGGAGAACCCAATGGGCTTCTTCTCATTTTCCTGGGAGCTATTAGGAGCAGGGGGTGGGGGTATTGGATTAACAGGCATTGGTTGCCTACTCGTACATGGAGTGGTAGATTGAATCGATGGAGAAGAGAATTATTCACCCAGTGGTGATGAGAATCATTATTGGGGTGCATGAGATGAGAATCTGATAAGTGACATGTCATCACTTGGTACATTATTTCCATTGTCGCTTAACATTATTTATAATAAAAAAATAATAAGCGACGAATTCATTATACAAACATGTTTAAGACTATCTAATTATGTTTACAGCTATATATATGTATATACCTTCTTATAATAATACTTTAAAATATGTTCAATGTGTTTGATCTTCATCCATTCGGTATTACTTTTTAAAAATCTATGGGTTTTTGCACATGTCCAACTAGTAGGAAGAGTATCTATTACATATGTATAGATGTCCGTGACATTAACTTGGAATACTTTGTTCAACTTATTCGCAACAGTGAATTTTAATGTGCATATTTCGCGAGGCATCACAGTTTTATTCAATGCTCTCTTTAAGTATTTGAATCCATGATGGGTGAGTGTTTTTTCTGCCTTCTTGAATATATATGCTTGTTAGAGATGAACTCCACGATTTGAAAGGTAGTTAAATTATTCAATGTTCTTATATCCATACTTTTATATAGGAGTACCCTCTTTATGATGCGCTCTAGTAAAAAAGGTATAAGTATGGTCCAATTGCAACCTCTCTTACTATTATTGCTAGTGATTATCATTGTGCCTTATTTTCCTGAGAGAAATATATGAGGACATCAATATGAGTCCTACATGTAATGGATCTAATTAATTATTATGTAATTATTATTTTTCAAGTAATCCAATTTAAGTTTATCTTATATTATTTAATCTAACATTGTTATGCATCCTTCTAGGTAGGAAACACATGTAAGTATATGTTTGTGTGTGCGCGCGTATGTGTTATACAAGTACGTATTTTTTCTCATTAATTCTATTACTATTACTACCATTTTCGTTTTCATTTTCAATTCCCTTTATTTTTTAAATAAAACAAATATTTTCCTCAAAACTTTGCTTTGAAAGAGTCTTAAATTCCTTCTCATATTAGGTTGGTTCCATCTAAATTATTTCTTTTCTTAGGGTTTTGGGTGAAGATTGAGATTTGTCCATCTAGGTTATTTTCTAGACTTTAAAATTTCATTTGCTAGGCTGATTATAGATTATAATGATGGGTTGATAGCAGTTGCAAAAAAATGGCGGGAAAATAAAGAGAGAAATAGAGAGAGACTTTTAATGTTACTTATTGGCTAAAAGAGTGTAAAGTTTATGGTAATAAACCATTTCCCACCCTCTCTCTAACCCACTAACTCATACTCACACACACACTAATTCAACTACATTGGGTCATACTCAGTTTTAGGTTGGGTTTGCAAACAACCATAAATAGTGACACACTAATTCATACTCAGTTTTAACTTAGTTTTCAAACACCCATAAACACCCATGGTCACGGTCTATGGTCATGACCACATCTATTGGATGTCACCCTTTGGCTTGGTCACAGACTATGTGACGCTCTTTTTTGCTTTGGTCATGGTCCTGGGTCATGACTACCTGGTCACGATCATAGGCTGTGACCTACCTTCCATGACCATATGCTCATGTGTATGTGTTATATATGTGCAGTGTGTGTTTATATGTTATACATGTGCGCATGTGTGTTATAAATTGAGAACAAATAATGAATTGACATATATTACTTTATGATTACATGAACTCATATTCAGATTACATGAACTCGTGGTGGATAATTTAAACCGGTTCAACATAAAATCTACCCTAGTTAGCTACTTAATGATTAAGGTCTAAACATCCAATTAATCTTATTACGAAAATTAGGTTTGTGATTAAAATCCGATTTCATGAATTAAGTCCAGGTTCTAATGAACTAATATTATTTTAACACAAACTTTTTTTATTTCCTAATAAAAGTAAACATGACTTAGACTGATACAAATCGAATATCATATCCTCAATCTCTTCAAAATCCTTTAAAAACTTAGGATTTAAAATTCAATTACAACATTTCAGTATTTTCACATTTGGTTTTGTTTAATTTGGGTATTTTCACATTTCAATCTTAGGGACTGTTTTATTTGGGTATTTTCACATTTTAGTCTCATTTAGGTATTTAACCCCACACGTACATACACATATATACTCATAAACACGTAACATATAATACATACACATACATAAACACACACAGTACACATACACAAACACACATAACACATAAACACACAGTACACACACACCCTACATAATGAGAGAAGGGGATAGGGAGAGGACCCGAGATGGAGAGAGACGGTGGTGGTGGCAGTGGCGCTGAAAGTGGCCGGGGGGAGAGAGGTCGCAGAGGAAGAGAGGCAGTAGAGAGAGGGAGAGAGAGAATGAAATGATAAATTTATCTCGGGTAAGATTTTATATACCAGGGTTGGTCACGGACTTGGACATGACAATATATATTTTTTACACGTTACCACATGGTTACAGACCTAGGTCATGATCGTCCCCTATGATAATTTCAAAATGGTCATGGACATGGACTGTGACTCCCATTTAACCGATTTAATTGTATTTGTCACACATGTGGCACCGGTCATGATCTGTGACCATATTTAGTGTGATTTTTGGAGCCTTTGGGTCACGGGCATGGTCATGAACTATGATCGTGACCCTATCCATTAGATGTCACACTTTTCCATTGTCATGGACATAGTCAAACAAAAAATGTCTATTATCACTATCCAGGTTTGTGACAACTTGGTCATGGCCCAAGTCCGTGACCCACTAGTTGTGACCATTCTCAGATTATGGTGTAGTGATTGTTCCAATTTATCAGAAAAAACGAAATGAATGATAGGAGAAAATCAGCCACCAAAACCTCTAATGATCAAGATATTGTTCCTAAGATTGTCCATATCCTCAACTCCTAACTTGAAAAGTGAAACCCAACAGCTACGGATTGGAAAATAGATAATTAGTTGCTTGAAAAAAATTACAACAATGCCAAAATAGACAAAAGGAAAGTACAAAAAGCCGATTTGTATCAAGACCTTATTAGCATAGAAGTCTATTTACAAGTATGTCTAGAGGAACAAAATAGGTTATCATGGAAAAACCATAAGCAAAGCTTACAGATGTGAAAGCTGAGGCAGCAATACGATAGGTGGAGTTTGAGAAAAGTGGACTCAAATTCTAAGATGAACTAGACTAGGTTTTTTTATTATTAGCATATGTAGTAGTAAACTAGTATTTCTATCTATATTATATTTTTTTAATTTAATGAAATGTGTTTAATTTTAGTTTACACTTTAGTGTGTATATTTTTTAACCAATGGTAAAAAATTTAAAAATTAAAAATTCAAAGAATGAATTAAGATTAAATCAATAATTAAAGAAATAAAAATGCATTTACAAAATATCAGTTCACTGATGCATTCGAGTGGCAGGCCCTTTACTACCCAAGGGTGAAATATACTTATATATTTCAAAAAAAATTCCATTTTATCTACATTTTTTGTTTGAATATTAGTTTCACCTTTTGTTGGTAGGTTTCAAATTCCCAAATTCTTGAAGGTTTGTTCGTACTTATTGAGCATCAATCTTACATGACCAACATCAACACTTTATAATCCTTGGACATATTTGTTGAAATTTATCATTTATCAAAATATCTTATCAATATTATGTAAATGATTTTTTCTTTTGGGAATATAGTTGGGTATCAATATTGTGTAAGTGAGTTTTTATTTAAGGGATTTTATATGAGGTCTTCTTATTGAGTGAGCTAATCAAAATGGGTGTAAACGAGGCAAGTGTGCTTTCAATGTCCCCCATCGCTTCTTTACAAGAAAGTGAAAGGGTATATAACTAAAAGACCACATTGGTCGCTTTGATGGAAAACTTAGAACTATGAACGTGAGCATCGTAGCTCGGAGCATGGGAGCCTAAAGCTATGTCAAAGTCAACCAGATCAACGGTCGTGGTCAATAGATCTGATCAAAGGATGTTATAACCCAAGCGAGTTTATCTGAACCGTTGGATTGACTCGTGGTGATTTGCAGAAGTGCCTCCATTCACATATGATGAGACGTAGAATCGGGATCGTACGATCAAAAGATTTATAAACATACATGATCCAACGGCTGATGAGTCACTCACCTGAAAGGAGGTGATTGTTCACTAATAACAACTAAAAAGGCTATAAAAAGAGTTCTAGACCTCTATTTTGGACACCAAGAATTGCTCTGTTCCCCTCTATCTGTCCTCTACCTTCTGGTATTATCAAATTAACATTTCAAAGTTTTCTTTATTTGATCAAACTGTACATAGTTTGCATCAAACAAGTAGCATCACTACATTGTATCCTGAAGGTAAATGTTTACTACAAACTCCGTTGTGTATTCATGGCTTTCATCCAAAAAGGGAAAAATATTTTCTAAAAGGAAACATTCCTCGAACGTGCCTTGCAATAACTTGGTTTCATTATTTTTTTATTATTCCTTTCATAAATTTCCAATAGTTTTAGGTAATATTCTTCTGAAAATAAATATGAAAGGAACGGTGGCACAATCTATCGAAGTTATGATTCAAGATTTCGTTCGACTAGATCGTTTTAATGGAGAAAATTTCACCTGTTGGCAAGTGAAAATCATGTTCTTTCACACATATCTCAAACTTGTGTATATTTGTTCTGATGGAATTGAACCTCTTCCCGAACCCACACCCAAAGATACTAAAGATATCAAGTAAAAATATGTGAAGAGAAAAGAAGATAAATTTAAGTGTCGAACCTCAAATTATCTATAATGCACATCGGATGATTCCTACGACAAATTAATTATGAAGAATAAATATCAAAACAAGAAAGCGAGTAATCGTAAGTTTCTTATTTCTAACTATATGAATTATAAAATGCCTAATGATAAATATGTTGTTGTACAAGCCCATGGGCTCCAACAAATAGTCAATGATCTTAAAGCTTCTAAAATATATCTTCAAGATGAATTTCAACTGGGGATGGTTGTTTTTAAACTTACTTCCATTTCGTTTGTCTTTAAGAAGAAAATTAATCATGATGAAAAGACATACACAATTGAATCCATTCTTCGTCATCTTCATACTAGAGAAGATTCTCATATTTGAGAGAAGAAGAAAGATTAAAGTGATAATCATTCCAAGGCAAATATGGTTGAGGATCAAAAATCCAATAATACCAAATATTTTAAACTTAAAGCAAGGAATGATTCAAATTTCAAGAACCAAGGTGCAAAAAAGGAATGGTAAATGCTTTTCTATGAAAAAACGAGTCATTTTGCTCAAGAATGTCATCTTCAAAAGAAGACATTTAAGGGAAAACAAGAGACAAAGAAAATAAACGATGTTAAAGATCTTATTGCGATGGTGTAAGAAGAAAATTATGTGGATAATGAAAGTGGATGGTGTTTAGATACCAACTCAACCATTCATATCTAGAAAGATCATTCTATTTTCAAAACATATCAAGAGATCGATGAAAAAAAAGTAAAAATGACAAATAATCTCTGCAATAAAGTAATTGGAAAGGGCAGAGTTGATATGAAATTGACGTCTGGGAAGGTTCTTACTTTGATTGATGTACTTCATTTACCGAAAATGTGTAAAAATCTTGTGTCTGGAGATTATTTCAATAAGAGAGGTTTAAAACTTGTACATGAGACAAATAAGCTTGGCTTATCCAATAAGGGCCAGTTTACTGGCAAAGGGTACTCTTGTAATGGTATGATAAAATTTTAAATATAATAATTGATATTATTTTAGTTTATATGGTTCATTTTATTTCTTTATGGAATTAAAGATTAGGTCATGTTAATTATAGAAGTATTAAAAATATTACTAATCTAGGATTAATTTCTAATTATAAAACTGACCATTATGATAAATGTGAGCTTCATGCTCAATCAAAGATAACTAGAAAGTCATTTAAATCTATTGAGAGAATATCCAAAATGCTTGATCTTATACACAGTGATATATATGTTATGAAGAGTTCTATCACTCGTGGAGGAAATAAATATTTTTTTAATTTTTTTGATGATTACTCTAAATATGCATATACATATTTACTTAAAAGTAAGGATGAAGTATTCAAGAAATTTCTGATTTTTAAAAAATAAGTTGAAACTCAGCAAAATTGGAAAATTAAAGTCCTACGATCCGATAAGGTGGTGAATACAACCCAAATAACTTTCTTCAATTTTTTAAAACTTGTGGAAGAATCCATCAAGCTACGGCACCATACACACAACAATAAAATGGAACAACGAAATGGAAAAATTGGACTTTGGTTGAAATGATAAATGCAATGTTAATCAGTTCTGGGTTGACTTTTCTATATGGGGTGAAGCAGTTTTATGTGCATGCTAAATAGAATTTCGTTGAAAAATAAGGATATAAAACCATATGCATTACGGTTTAATCATAAACCTAATCTTAAACATCTCAAAGTTTTGGGATGTCTTGCTTATGTAAGAAAACCCAAACCTAAGAGACTCAAGTTAGAAAATAGGGCTTTTAGATGTGTTTTTATAAGATACTCTAATAATAATATAACTTATAGGTTTATGAATCTTGAAACTCGGGAAACTATTGTGTTGGTGGATGTCCAATTTTTTAAACATCTAAGAAAGTAAAGTACTTTGAATCAAGGATTGAAAAATATTAATTTGACTATTGATGCCTCACCTTCTAATGTTTCATCACAAGAAATATAACATTTGGAATCAATATATGACATTGAACCAAGGAGAAGTAGGAGATAAAGATATGAGAAGACATTTGGACTTGACTTAGTAATTTATCTTATTAAGGGAGATGTGAATGAAACTAAGAACAAAACCAATTTTTTTTAAATGTGGAAGATAAACCGACTAAATTTCATGAAGCGGTAACATATAGGAGTACTATCTTACGGAAAGAAGCAATCAATGATGAAATGAACTCAATTTTGTCAAATCAAACTTGGATTATTACATATCTCCCCCTGGACCAACTGTATGCAATTGGATATTTAAAAGGACATTAAATAATAATGGTTCAATTAATAAATCTAAAGAAATATTGGTTGCTAAAAGTTATAAATAGAAATATGGAATTGATTATTTTGACACATACGCACCCATTGTGCATATAACTTCCATTAGGCTTTTGATATCTCTTACTTCTATTCATAATTTAGTAATTCATCAATTGGATGTAAAAATGGCTTTTCTAAATAGTGATTTAGAAGAATAAATTTACATAGAACAACGTGAAGGGTTTGTTTTGCCTAGACAAGAAAAGAAAGTGTGTAAACTAGTTAAATATCTTTACACCCTTAAACAACCTCCTATGTAATAGCCCTAAAATTTTGATAACATAATAAGATCCCATGATTTTAAAGTAAATGATGACGACAAATGTATCTATTAAAAATTGGACAATGTTAGTGTCATCATTTGCTTATATGTGGATGACATGCTTATATTTGGGTCAACTCTTAAATATGTTACAGAAACTAAGAGGTTTCTATTAAAAAAACTTTGACAAGAAGCATCTTGGGGAAGCTCGTATGATTCTATGAATAAAAATAGTAAGAAAATATAAGACGTTAGCATAATATCAATCTTACTATATTGATAAGGTTCTTAAGAAATATAATCATTTTGAGCTTAAGTAAGAAACTACACCAGTTGATCCTAGTATCAAACTAATGAAAAATACTGAACATACTATGAATCAACCCAAATATGCCAGTGTCATTGGAAATTTTATATATGCAAGGCATTGCACTAGACCAAATATATACTATGTAGATTTACAAGTAAACCTTGAGTAAAACATTGTAATGCAATTTTTAGATTACATAGATACCAAAAAAAGGACTAAGGACTACAGTATACATTATGTAAAGTATCCATATGTATTAGAAGGATATAGTGATTCTAGTTGGAATAAGCTCTAATCAAAATCCAAGTCCATGACTGATTGGATATTTACACTAGGAGGAGCAGCTATTTCTTAGGGATTCAAGCGCCACGAGTAACTCATGGGCCCCGAGATACTTAGGCGGTCAGAGCTTTTTAAGCGGTCCGGGATACTTAGCGTACAGAGCATCCAAATCGAGAGAATCAAAGAGACGACTGCGCATTAAATGCTCATTATTATCGTACAAATGTATATGTCAACTAGATAACAGCACATTGTCCTTTCACATGTACAGTCTCATGGCTATAAATACTTTATAACCTCCTCATTAGCAGGGGACTCTGGATTTCTGGATAAACCACATATCGAGAATTCCATAATAGTCAGCAATATAACAACAATGGACGTAGGCCATTCTTACAAGGCTGAACCACTTTAAAAATATTATGCCTTATTTATTTTATCTGTAATTGATTAATTAGAGATAATCTAATTTTTACATCAACAATTAGATTTCAGCGCCAAAAGAATTGTTATTGTCCTTATACTCTTATATCTTCAATTCCTAGAATAAAAGTACTTTTTCTTATTTATGTGTATTTTGAAATAGTGGGGGGTTGTTGGAATTTTTTTAAATATGTTATTAATATATTATAAATATTGTGTAAATGTGTTTTTCTTTTGGAAATCTAATTCAGTATTAATATTGCGTAAGTGAGTTTTTATTAGGGAATTTTATATTGTGTCCTCTTATAGAGACAGAGCTAAAGAAAATGGTTGTAAATGAGGTAGATGTGGTTTCAATATCCCACATAGAAACTTTACAAGAAAGTGAAAGGGTATATAACTAAATGATGAAAAATGATTATTAGTCCTATAGTCAAAGAGGCTATGATATGGTGTTTTGCGATAGTGCAAAACACCACCAGTCGTGACATGCGGTACGTGTTCACACGATGTGCGAAAGGGAGATTGAGTGACTTATGGTGCATTAGACGCTTTGATGGCATACTTGGCACTTCGCTCGTGTGCATTGCCGCACGAAGCGTGGGAGCCTAAAGTTATAATAAAGGGAACTAGATAGATGATTGTGGTTAATCAATTTGATCAAAGGATGTTATAACCCAAGTGGGTTGATCTGAGCAATTAGATTGACTCATAGGGATCTATATAGGGTGAGTCCATTCAATTACAATGAGACACCAAATATGGATCATACGATCGAAAGAATTCCGAAAAGATATGATCCAACGGCTACTGACTCGCGCACCTAAAAGGAGGTGACTGTTCATTAACAGCCACTAAAAAATAGTTATAGGCCTCTATTTTAGACATTGAAAATTACTCTGTTCTCCTCTCTCCATCCTCAACCTTTTGGCATTATCAGGTTAATATCTCAGAGTATTATTGGTTTGATCAAATCGTATATAATTTGCATCAAACAAGTGACGTCACTTCATTGTATCCTGAAGAAAAATTTCTATTGCAAACTTCGTTATGTACTCGCAACTTTCATCTAGAAGGGTAGCAATATTGCCTAAAAGATAGTGTTCGTAAAACAGGCCTTGCAGTAACTTGTCTCATTATTTTTTATTATTCCTTTCATTAATTTCCAATAATTTTAGGCAATATTCTTTTAAAAATAAATACAGAAGGAACGGTGGCATAATCTATCCAAATCATGAGTCAAGATTTAGTTTGACTAGATCGTTTTGATGTTGAACATCTCACCCATTGGAAAGACAAAATCATGTTCTTTCTCACGTCTCTCAAAATTGCATATATCCTTGATGATGGACTTGAACCTCTTCCTGAACCCACACCCAAAGAAACTAAAGATATCAAATAAAAATGGTTGAATAGGAAAGAAGGGGAATTTATGTGTTGAGGATACATTCTTAATGCGTTATCTCAAATTGTCTATAGTGCACTTCAATGATTGCTAAGGCAAAGGAATTATGGAAGGCATTGGAGAAAAAAATATCAAAATGAGGAAGCGAGTAACTATAAGTTTCTTATTTCTAAATATATGAATTATAAAATGTCTAATGATAAATTTACCATCGCACAAGCCCATGAACTCCAACAAATAGTTGGTGATCTTCAAAGATGAATTTTGAAGGGGTGGTTGTTGCAAAACTTCCTTCTGCTTGGAATGGAATTAATAATAAAATTAATCATAATGAAAATACCTACACAGTTGAATCCCTTCTTTGTCATCCTCGTATTAAAGAAGATTCTCTTATTCAGGAGAAGAAGGAAGATCAAAAGGATAATCATTCCAATGCAAATATGGTTGAGGATTAAAAATCCAAGAATACCAAAAAATCCCAAACTTAAAGTAAGGGATGATTCAAACTTCAAGAACTAGGGTGCAAGTAATAAGAAGAAGGATATGTGTTACTTCTATGATAAACCATGTCATGTTGCTTGAGAATGTCGACTTAAAAAGAAGACATTTAAGGGAAAAACAAATGACAAATTAAACCAACAATGTTTAAGATCTTATTGTGATGGTGTGTAAAGAAAATTTTGTGGATAAAGTGGATGGTGGTTAGATACTAGCGTAACCACTCATATCTACAAAGATTGTTCTCTTTTCAAAACATATCAAGAGATCGATGGAAAACAAGTAAAAATGGCAAATAACATTTACACCAAAGTAGTTGGAAGGGGCACCATGGAATTAAAATTAAAATATGGGATGGTTGTTACTTTGAATGATGTACTTCATGTAACGAAAATGTGTACAAATCTTGTATCTAGAGATCATCTTAATAAAAGTGGTTTCAAACTTGTGTATGAGTTGGATAAGCTTGTCCTATCCAAGAATGGTCAGTTTATTGGAAAATGGTACTCTTGTAACGGTATGATCAAATTTAATATAATAAATGGTATTAGTTCCATTTATATGGTTGATTCCATTTCTTTATGACATAATAGATTAGGTCATGTTAGTTATAGAAGTATTAAAAATATGATCAATCTAGGATTAATTTTTTATTGTAAAATTGACCATTACGATAAATGTGAAATTTGTGCTTAATCTAAGATAATTAGAAAGTCATTTAAATCTATATTGAGAGGACATTCGAAATGCTTGATCTTATACATATTGATATATGTTATTTGAAGAGTAATGTCATGTGTGGAGAAAATAAATATTGTTTAACTTTTATCGATGATTACTTTAAATATACATATTTACTTAAAAGTAAAGATGAAGTATTCAAGAAATTTTTGATTTTTAAACCAGAAGTTGAAACTCAATAAAATCATACTATCAAAGTCCTACAATACGATAGAGGTGGTGAATACTACGTGTCATGCAAAATAGGACTTACAAATTTTTTTTGTTGCATACTCTAACAATGGTACGACTTATAGATTTTTTTAATCTTAAAACTCAAGAAACTATTAAGTCCGTCAATGTGCAATTTTTTTAATATCTAACAAAGTCAAGTACTTCGAATCAAGAAATGAAAAATAATAATCCAGTTATTGATGCCTCACCTTCTAGTGTTTAATCATAACCAATATCACCTTTGGATTTAATGGATGGTGTTGAACTTAGGAGGAGTAGGAGACAAAGAACTAAGAAGACATTTGGGCCTCACTTTGTAATTTATCTCATTAAGGGAGATGTGAATGAAACTAAGAACAAAATCAATTTTTTTCTTAATGTAGAAGATGAACTGACTACCTTTAATGAAGTAGTAACATATAGGGATGCTATCTTCTGGAAAGAAGCAATCAATGATGAAGTGAACTCAATTTTGTCATATCAAGCTTGGGTTATTACAAATCTGCCAGTGGACCAAAACCAATTGGATTCAAATGGATATTTAAATGGAAATTAAATCTGAATAGTTAAATTAATAAATTTAAAGTAAAACTAGTTAATAAAGGTTGTAAATAGAAACTTGGAATTTATTTTTTTGACACATATGCACCCATTGCACATATAACTTCCATTAGGCTTGTAATATCTCTTGATTCTATTCATAATATATTGATTAATCAATTGGATGTAAAAATATCTTATCTAAACGGTAATTTAGAAGAAGATATTTATATAGAATAACCTAAAAGGTTTGTTTTGCCTCGCCAAGAACAGAAAGTGTGTAAGCTGGTCAAATATTTTTATGCCCTTAAAGAAGTTCCTAAGCGATGGCATGAAAAGTTTGAT
The DNA here is from genome assembly GCA_949130495.1 of Sambucus nigra. Lineage (NCBI taxonomy): Eukaryota > Viridiplantae > Streptophyta > Magnoliopsida > Dipsacales > Adoxaceae > Sambucus > Sambucus nigra. Next base: position 159,192,614 of record OX422209.1, on the reverse strand, counting down.
AAGATAATAAGATCCCATGGTTTTAAAGTAGATGATGTCGACAAATGTATCCATTATAAATTTGACAATGGTGTATCTGTCATCATTTGCTTATATATGGTTAACATGATTATATTTGGTTCAAGTCTCAAATATGTTGACGAAACGAGGTTTCTATTAAAAAAAACTTTTATGTGAAGGATCTTGGGGAAGCTTATACGATTCTAGGAAAAAAAATAGTTAGAAAAGATAATATGTTATAAAACTCTCGATCTCACTATATTGATAAGGTTCTTAAGAAATATAATCATTTTGAACTTAAGTCAGCAACCACACCAGTTGATCCTAGTATCAAATTATTGAAAAATGTTGGGCATACTATGGATCAACCCAAATATACTAGCGTCATTGGAACTCTTATGTATGCAATGCATTGCATTAGACCAAACGTTACTTATACGGTAGGTTTACTATGTAGATTTGCAAGTAATCCAAGACTAGAACATTGAAATGTCATTTCTAGATTATTTAGATACCTGAAAATGACTATGGAGTATGGTTTACATTATGTAGGGTATCCATATGTATTAAAAGGATATAGTGATTCTAGCTAAAATAACCTCGAATTAAAATCCAAGTCCACATCTAGTTGGATATTTACGATAAGAAGAGCGACTATTTCTTAGGGATCCAAGAAATAAATGTGTATGTATGATTCTACAATGCGATTAAAATCCATAGCCCTGTTAGTTGCAAGTAAAGAAGCAGAATGGCTTAAAAACATATTATTTGATATTCCTTTACCTAAAAATCCATCTCCTTTATTATGATTAATTGTGATAACGAGGCTACAATATAAAGGTTTTAAGAAAAACCTATAATGGTAAATCTAAACATGTTAGTCTAAGATATTAAATTTTGAGGCAATTACTCAAAGAAGTAGTAATTATGATTGACTATGTTGAAATGAATAAAAATTGAGCATATCCCTTGACTAAAGGCTTTGTTAGAGAGATGATATACATTAAAGGTCTATAAAATAAATTGACTATATTTAATGGGAACCCAACTTATGTTTAAAAATGTAAATAAAGTCCAATGTGGTACTAATAAGTTAAATAATTACGAAACTCTATAAACCTATATGTAATAGTCTATTCTTATGTGCATAGTGTTGGTATTCTGCATGATTGAAGATTAAGGTTACTTCTTAATAAATCATATAAGTGTGACTCACAAAATCACTAAAGTTGTTTTACTTATATGAGTGATAAAAGTATGGTCCCTTTCTATGGAACTAAGACCAATACTAAAACTCTTATGAAATAAGTATAAGCACGGGGCCATAAATATGTGTGCTAACATAACACTCTTTAACACAAATATCAGTACGTGTAATGGTTACGACTCATCCCAAAGGGTCCTTGGTTCAAGATACATTCACCACAGCACCATGATGAAGCTTTGAATTATTTTCACTAATTGGAAGTTCAAGTCCGAAAGACACTTTACAGTTATGTATTACATTTCAGCGATAATTCCAAAAGGATTGTTATCGCCCTTATATTTCAATTCCTTATAATAAAAGTATAATTTCTTATTTATGTGTATTTTGAAATGGTGGGGGATTGTTCGAATTTTTCAAAATATATTATTGATATTATTTAAATGAGTTTTATTTTAGGAATATAATTGGGTATTAATATTTTGTAAGTGAGTTTTTATTAGAGGATTTTATATTGGGTCCTCTTGAAAAGAGAGAGCTAAAGAAAATGGGTATAAATGAGGTAAGTGTGGTTTAAATGTCCCATGTAGAAACTTTACAAGAAAATAAAAGGGTGTATAAATAAAAACAAAAGATGACTACTAGTCTTATAGTCAAAGAGACTATGATAAGGTGTTTTGCGTTGGTTTAAAGAACTACTAATCACGACACACGAAGTGTAGAAGGGCAATTGAGCAAATTGAGTGCACATTAACTACTTTGATGTGCACTTGGCACTTCGCACATGAGCATTGTCTCTCAGATCATGGGAGCCTAAATTTTCATCAAAGTCAACGAGATCAACGGTTGTGATTTCTCGATCTGATCGAATGACAATATAACCTAAGCAGGTTGATCTGAACCATTGAATTGACTTGTGACGATTCGTATAGGGTGCATCCATTCACTTACGATGAGATGTCAAATCTGGATCAAAGGATCAAAATATATTCAAACATACATGATCCAACAGTTGTTGGATCGCGAACCTGAAAGGAGGTAACTATTCATGAACAACTACGAAAATAGTTATAAAAAAATTACCGGCCTCTATTTTGGACATCGAAAATTGCTTTGTTCTCCTCTCTATGCCCTCTACCTTTTGGCATTATCAGGTTAACATTTTATAGTTGTAAGGACACAAGTCTCCAATTGAGTCTCAATGTAGTGTTGTCTCAATTCCGGACAAAAAAAATTGAGTTATAGTATAGTGTTCATGTTGTATCCTTTCAAGCCTATGACATGTAAAGTTGAACACGTAATGGCCAGCATTTCAAGTGAACATCAATTGTCGATTTCTTATGCCTAGTTTATGTGTCATCAACATCACCGTATTCCATTGTCTCCAAAAGGTATGAATGCAAACTATGTATATATATAGGAGACTTGGAATAAGTTTAAAGGATGTAATTTTTATTTTAAAATGAATTTTATTTTCAGAAAAATGTTTAGTACTTTGGATAAAAAGTTTTGGGGCTCAAAATGTAAAATTGGACTTTCTGACATTTCATTTGAAATTGTCGTTCGAACAAAAATGTCGTTCGAACGAGAATTTCGTTCGAAGGAGTTTGCCAATGAATTTTCCCTTTTTCGATACTGGACTATCGTTAGATGGTCGTTCGAATGAGATTTTGTTTGAATAAAAATCTCGTTTGAACGAAATTTCTGGCGGAAAACTTTTCTGGCAGTTTTCTCCATGTTCCCACTCTTTTGTTCCCACTAAATTTTCACATAATTAATAGGTGCGGGAACCAACCTTTTCCTAATATTTTTTCATAACCTTTTGCTCCCTTAGAGAGTTTTGAGTACTAATTCTTCCAAAGAAAAAGTCCCTTGGTGTTTTTTATTCAAATTGATTTATTCAAAGAATAAAACCAAGTTTACACCCAATAGTTTGTTTAAATCCAAGTTTTTCATATATATATATATATCTTGCTTTGATTTTATTTGGCACTTGATTTACTCTACCATTTGAAGAGTTGTTTGGGTTTGCTTATACATCCCACAAAGAAGAAGAGTTTGTTTGTTGCTGCGTTCCCACTCAGAGAAAGGCTTCGGGTGTGGGTTGACGGTTGTCCAAAAAGCCTCATTGGTGGATTCCAAGGTTCCGGTGGAGTCCAGTATTTTCGACTAAGCGGAGGTAGTTACAAAAAGATGCATCAGGGGATTGGACGGAGTCAGGTCGAGTTATGTAAGTCATTTGTCTTGTAATCATAAAACCATACTTAGTGGACTTAAGTCTAGGGGTCGTCCGAGGTTTTTTCCATTGTGGGTTTTTCTCGTACATCGCGGCCTAGTGTGACTTATTTATTTTATCATGTAAAATCACCTTAGAACGCATGCTTAGGTAATTCAAGATAAAATTAGTTTTATCACACTTATTAATTTGGTACTAAAATTAATTGGTTGCAATTTAATTTAATTTAATTCAAGTTATATATTTAATTTGGTTTGGCCTAATTTGCAAAATTGAATTAATTATTGTTAGGCAAATTTCTAGGACTTGGGTTTTATTAATTTTGGGATAAAAGTTAAATTTTCAGAAATTTTTGTTTTAAAGTGCAATTTTAATTTTGAGAAAATTAAAATCTTGCAAAATTTAGTCCCTTAATTGAACCATCCGTATTCCGCAATTTAAAAAGGAAATTGTTAATTTTAAAGAGATTTTTAAAATTTAGGGGAATAGTTTCCAATAAGAGTGTTCTTAGTTTGATCAAACCATACATAGTTTGCATCAAACAAGTAACATCAATGCATTGTATCCCCGAGGAAAATTTCTACTACAACTATGTTGTGCACTCATGACTTTCATCTGGAAGGGGAGAAAAATTGCCTAAAATATAGCTTTTTTAGAACATGCCTTAAAGTAACTTGTATTCATTATTTTTTTATTATTCCTTTCATAAATTTCCAACAATATCACATGCACGTAAACACATGAGGTTTAATTACTTATATAAACTAATTCAAAAGATTATTTTCAATATCTCTATGTAAATTTTTATTTTAATTTATGTCTCATCTCATAATTCTAATTTAATTAAATTTTAATTTATTTTGACAGTTGTCGAGTTGAGACTAGTATGGCGGCTCCTCTATCTAGCTGCCATGAAATCCCTTCTAAACCTCCTGATCTGGATAAAGATGCAAAGAAATCTTTTGCATCCCTTCTTAATCCCTCAACCCATTCTAGTTTGGTTCTCAAAGAAGCTTGCACGTTTAAAGGTGAGCCGACTCTGCAATTTGAAGATGAAGATATTCTTAAGTTGGCAGCCTCTTTTCAGCATTCCCTCGTCATAAAATTCTCTTTCGGGCGCCCATATCTTATTGCCATATGTAAATCTTTTCAAAACTTCTCGCTCAGAGGTGGTTTTACGATTGGACTCTTGGATAAGCAGCATATCCTTACCATACTTCACTCTGAAGAAGACTACATGCGTTTATGGCTACGTGGTCAATGGTCGATTTTCAAATACTCTATGGTGGTTTATAAATGGACTCTATCCTTTAACAGGGGATACGATTGCTCAGTCATGCCATTATGGGTTACCCTACCGTTTTTACCTGTGCATTTTTTTAATAAAGGTGCTCTTTTTTCCATTGCTAAACTCATTATCTCTCCTTTAAAACTAGATGAAGCAACAGCATTGGTGTCTCGGTCGAGTCAAGATCGTCTGCTTATAGAAGTTGATATTGCTAAACCTTTACCACATCGGGTTTAGATTGGCTGTGGGTATCAACCTGGATTTTGGCAAAACATTGTCTATGAGAATGCACCTAAATTTTGCTCCGCATGTAGAAGGATTGGCCATCTTGTTGCAGATTGTGGGCACAAGGAAGTTTTTTTGCTTAATGAAGATCTTGTATCCCTGCTGGCGGCGAATGACAAAGGCAAAACAGTATTGGATGGTCCTACATGGAAGGAAAAGTCAAATAACGTATCCTTACTTTCTAGGGGTACTCATAAGTTGGTCAATCTTGTTGGAACAAACCCTAACGTAAACGCCTTAATCTTAGCTAACCATAATTTTGATGCCACCTCACCACCTTCTCCCAAAACCACAAACCGGTCATCTCCCTCTAAAACTTTACCTCATAAACTTCTTAACCGTTTATCAAACATTGCGTCCTCTTCAAACACTGCTGCACCTGCTTCTTTAACGAATCTAAACCCACGACCTACCACTCCCAACAAGTCTTTCTCCCCCAGATTACCTGATCATGTCCCATCAGTAGCGTTGCCTTTTCCATGCTCTAACAAGTTTGATCTATTATGTTTGGATCCATATGGAGTTCTTTCTAGCAATCCCCATGCAAAATATGATGGCACTGACAATTTAGAAGAAGGAGAATTATTTGGGATTAACATGTTGGATGTTCCAAAACTTCGAATCGTTCCTCTTGATCTTGGCCTTCTGAAAAATTTAAATGCTTCTCCCAGACCATTAACAAAGAACAAGAAAGAGATGAATTTCACAAAACCTGCATGGGCGTCGGATAGTGAGGAGGTTGACAACCCTGTCCCATATAACATAAAGTAGTTGGCTGAATTTTCAGATTCTATTGGGTTCAAATACAGGTATTTTTTAAAAGCTGGGAAGAACAAAATCAATCTCTCAAAACGTCCAAGGAAACAGTGGATCAAAATTAAAAACTACTCTACCAGGTCAGCTGGTAAGTCCTCAAAGACTTCTTCCTTAAATGTTTTACATGATTAGCTGCCTCTTTGGGAATATTCGTGGAGTGGGAAACAATAATTCTGTTTGAAGACTTAAAAAACTTATTCGTAATCACAATCTCGGAGTAGTTTGCCTTATGGAACCTAAAATTGATCCTAGTCAGTTATCAGCTATTTGTAGAAAATTAAATTTCCAGGGTGGAGTCACAAGCATTTCCAACAAAATCTGGGTGATGTGGAAATTTTATTGGGTTTATCATATTCTTAGTGATCACAATCAATGCCTTACCATCAAGGTGGATCATGCGAATTTTATCAATCCTATCTTCATTTCTTGCGTTTATGCAAAATGTAAGCTGGCTAGTAGGAGAGCCTTATGGGAGGAAATTACATCCCTGTCTAACTTAATAACTGAACAATGGATTATTGGAGGAGACTTTAATGTTGTGCGGGGTCAATCCGAAAAAGCTGGTGGGAGAGGGATTAACAACTTGGCAGTGGATGAATTTAACTCTTGTATCTCTCAAGTTGGCTTGTTTGAGCTTGATTTTAAAGGGTCTCAATTTACCTGGTGCAATAATAGAGATGGTTCTTATCGCATTCTATCACGTCTTGATAGAATTTTCTGTAACTCAAATTGGTTAAATAATGGTGTCCTTTATTCTTTAGAACATCTCCACAGAACAAACTCCGATCATTCTCCTTTAATTTTCACTGTGAAATCAGAATTAGATGGGATACCTAAACCTTTCAGATTTACTAATGCATGGACCCATCACGGTGACTTTAGAAATATTGTTTTACAATCTTGGAATGATGATCTGGAAGGAGATCCTTTATTCATTTTTTCAGCCAAGCTCAAACGTCTGAAAAATGCTCTAAAAATTTGGAATACAAATGTGTTTCAAAATACTCATTAGAGAGTAAAGGCAGCAAAAGATTGTGTCATTTTAAAAGAAATTCAGAATGATCATGATCCAACTTCGAATAATAGGATGGAGTTTTTCAAGGCTAAAGTTTTTCTCAATAAGGAATTGGGCATCGAAGAGGAATTTTGGCGTCAAAAGGCTAGGGTTAAATGGGCAACGGAGGGAGATTGTAACACGAGTTTTCTTCACGCCATGTCTCAGGAAAAAAAACAAAACTTCAGATTAATTGACTTAAAAGAGATGAAAGGGTCATTATTAAAGGACAAAACATTGAGGAGATGCTTGTTAATCATTTTGAAGAGGTTCTCACTATGCCGCAAGAGATCCAGTCAGATTATAATATTTTGGATGTTATTCCAAAAATTATTACTCAAGAGGATAATGCCATGCTATCTCAATTCCCAGATATGGAAGAAATTAAAAAGACTATTTATGGGATGGATAAAAATAGCACAGTTGGTCCGGATGGTTTCAATGGATGGTTTTTCCAATAATGTTGGGATATCATTAATACTGACCTCTATAAAGCTATAATTTCTTTTTTTGCTGGTAATTCTCTTCCAAGGAGCTGAACATCTACAAATGTGATTCTCATTCCCAAAATAGCAAAAACTTAAATTTATCGCGACTATAGGCCTATTAGTTTATGTAATTTCTGTAATAAAATTATTACAAAAATCATGAACAATAGGCTTGGACAGTTGCTGACAAAAATTATTCCAAATTCTCACGCGGGTTTTGTCAAGGGCCGAAGCATTATGGATAATATATTAATGGCTTAAGAACTTATGTCCAACTTCAACAACAAAGTGCGGGGTTACAATGTTTTAATCAAATTGGACATGTCAAAGGCGTATGATAGAATATCTTGGCTTTGTATTATCAAAGTTCTTCGTGCTTTTGGCTTCTCAGAATTTTGGATTGATTTAGTCTGGCGTGCCATATAAAACTGTTGGTACACAATATGCGTCAATGGTAAAGCTTGTGGTTTCTTCAAATATAAGTGTGGAGTCCGGAAAGGTGATCCGCTCTCACCAAGCCTCTTCATTATTGTCACTGAAATTCTATCAAGGGGTCTACATAATCTAATGGTTCAAGGCCGAATAAAAAAAATTCTCTATTCCTCCAGGTTGTGACATCATATCTTCATTATCTTTTGCTGACGATTGTCTAATATTTACAAACGGTGATAAAAAGTAGTTTGTCTCGTTTAAAATCATTTCTGAGGCAATATGAATGTACAACTCGGCAGCTCATCAACAATGCCAAATAGTCATTTTCTTGTCCAGCTAATACGCCATCTGCTAGGCGCATTATAATTAAATCTTCCATAAATTTTACTGAGCGGAACCTACCTCTGAAATACCTGGGAGTTCCTATTTACACGGGTAGGAGGTCTCCTCAGCTGTTTGGAGCTTTAGAATCAGCATTGACGAATAAGGTCACAAAATGGTCTGGGAAAATGTTATCTCATGCGGGGAAAATTACACTACTTAGATTTGGCCTTCAATCCATGTCCTTTCATATTTTATGTGTTCTTGATCCTCCAATCAGTGTTATTCGGCGAATAGAAAGAAAGTTTGCAACATTCATTTGGGTACTCAGGGAGATAAATTGAAGTACAAATGGGTTAGCTGGAATCAAATGTGTCGTCATTATGATGAAGGTGGTGTGGGGATCAAAAACTTATCTGATATCATAAAAGCTTATTCTTGCAAACTGTGGAGTTCCTTTTATAAAGGTGGAAACATTTGGTTGAATTATATGTAGAAGAGATATAGATGAACAACAGCTTTTGACTTCCACGGTTTGCCGTCCTTTTCCAGTTCAACTTGGTGAAGAATGCAAAAAGTTTGGGATTTATATCATGATAATGTGGATAGTGAGAACCCTATTATCTGGAAACCCAATTCGGATGGCTTGTTCACCATATAATCAGCTTGGGAATTAGCTCGCAACAGACATTGCAATCTTTTCTCCTTCTCAGTGATTTGGAAATCTAGAATTCTCCCTAAAGTCTCTTTCATCATGTAGCGTCTCCTATTGCATGCTTTGCCTCTAGATCCTTGTTTGAAAAACCTCAACATTTTTTTGGCTTCAAAATGCAGATGTTGTACCAATTCAGTTGAGGAAGATTTTGATCACTTATTTGGCTCTAGTCAGCTTGCTCTTGACGTTTGGAAACATTTCGTGGGACTTATGGGGTATAAAGTAAATTTTTCCAACCTCAAACGTTTTCTTATGTCGTGGTGGTTAAACGCTAGAGGAAAAAAAATAAAATCATTACTTTTAATTATTCTTCCTTACTACATTTGTTGGAGTATCTGGTGTGCTCGGAACTTAAAAGAATATGAAGGTGAGGATATGCAAGCTTTAAAGATTATAGATTTGGTTCATGAAGACGTGCGAATTGCTTTCAAAGCTAGACCCTACAAAGGGGTATTATCTAGATATTTATTAGGTTTCATTTCAGACTTTTCTATCACTTGCTTTGTAAGCCATCGGTGAAGGGTTTTTTTCACTTTATTTCTAATAAAATTCACCTTTTATAAAAAAAATAAAAAAAATTACATAAATCACAGTACGGTTATGAATATACGACAAATTTTACACTGTTGTATGTTTTTTCTAGAGTCGTCTATGAAGCTATCCTTTTTTTGTTATTATGTTGTTTATATATATGTTTTTTGATTCAAAGTTTATTATGTTCCTTACCGATATCTAAAGTGATATCGCATGCCACCTATATAGTCCTAAGCTTGTATAAATCCAAACAAAGTTGAAGTTCAGAATTCAGAATTTTATAAAGAACAAATGATCTTGTTTAATTTTCTCAATCAATTTGGTAGTTTTCATTTACTGTATTTTTTTGTTATCTTAAGATTTTAATTAAATTTTTTCACCCATGTTACATTAATCATTTTTAATTCTATATCATAGTTTTGATGATGGTTAGTCATCATTATTAAGGATAAAATATAGACCTGTGTGAAATTGAAATAAAAAACTTGGGTAGACAAGTGCAGAAAGTCCAAAAATCCTTAAAACTCTTTAAATCTATGAAACATGGTGATAACCTCATGCTTGAGAGAGTGAATCATCAACTAATTATGATGAGAAGATTACCCCCTTTTTTTGATCTCATGGTTAGGCATCAAATTTGGAGGATTTTCATTATCATCAAATTCGAAGTAACTCAATATAATTAGATTACAATAATTAAGTTGTAGATATAGTACCACAAATTGAATACGATGTCTAGTTTTTTTAAAATAAATATTCTTTCATTTTAAAAATAAATAAATCTCTCAAAATAACCAATATTGGATGAAGATTATGTGGCCCTCCTCGGTCCCCCGGGGAATAAAGAGAGTCTATCCCCCTCGATCACTCGGGTCACGGGATCCAAAGGACATAAAGCGACCCTCGTCGATGATGTGAGAGAGTGTGTGTGAATGTACAGATTAGAGTCGCCAATATATTTTATTCAAAACAGACAAAGGAAATAGTTTTCCCCAAAGAGAAGATAAAAAATACTACCAATACATACAAAATCAAAAAGATATGGGCTTCAAGGTTATGTTACGGAATGGGAAGTTATTAAGCACCCATTCTGCCCTTTCGACCTCTTATGGGTAATAGAATGTTCTCCTTCTCCTAAAGTGTATGCATATGTATATGTATATAAAGTGATGAAGTGTGTACCATGTGTATAAAAAATGTATAGGTAAGGAACAAAATCATCAAATTCATGTCATGTGATGATGGAAACAAATCACTCTAAGCAGTAAGGCAAAAAGAAAAATGGGTGGAGGTGACTAAAATGTGAGTGATGCACCAGATTATGACATCACTATCGGAAAGTGAGTACGCATGTCAACGGAATCACTAAAAGATAATAAATCTAAGAAAATCTAAGTATATGAACAAATCAAAAACTAAATGAAATATGAGTGATGCACTAAATCATGACATCACGATGAAAAGGTGAGTATGCATGTTAATAGGACAGTTAAAACAAAATAATAAAAAAGGGATATATATATATATATATATATATAGTCAAGCTCTCCAACATACCTTATAACAACATACCTAGCAACATACCCTTTTTTTAAATAGTAAAACAATAATTTTCAGATGATATTTTTTATATGGGTATGTTCCCCTGTAAACAAATCAATTGAAAATAATGGTTTGTTATTTTTAAAAAATAGGTAAAAAAATGCCAGTTTTTACCCTTTAAAACTGTCAGTTTTTTTATGTATTTTTTAAAAATATCAAAACACATTATTTTGATCTAAATATTTTTACAGGGGTACATTGAAATATCATGAACCCATATAAAAAATATTAGCTCAAAATTAATTTTTTTACTATTTTAAAAAATAGTTATGTTTAATGAGGTATGTTGGAAAACCTAACTATATATATATATATATATATATATATATATATATATATAGAGAGAGAGAGAGAGAGAGAGAGAGAGAGAGAGAGAGAGAGAGAGAGAAACGAAGTAGGTGAAAACTAATCAAATATAAGCGATGCACCAGATTGTGATGTCATCAAGGGAAAGAGAGTACACATATAAAACCACTAAATAGTGACAGATATAGAGAATATAACAAAACGGTCAAAATGAAATAAAATGTATATACATACAAATGTGAATGCATAAATAGGAATTGGATCTCAAAAGTAATTCGAGAATGCCTACATAGCCAAAATGGCTTCAAAGTCTACGTAATTCGTGAGGGGATGAAGTGGGGTCTAACCCATAATCCAAAATTATGGTCTATCCTTTTATTTTTAGAAAGCTGTGTAAAAAGATGGTGAAAGTGTGAAAAAAAGTGAATAAACGTTTAATTCAAAATTTAGGGAATAAACCTTTTTTTTTAGATTTACAAAAGTAGATTTGGACCTATATCAAACAAAACATTAAGCTAATGATGGGGAAAAACAAGAATTAACTAAGAAAGATGCTAAAAGTAACTAAGTATATGAAATAATAATAAGCTGACAAAATTGAAATAAAGAGAATTCGGACCTTCTAAGTTGTTAGAATTTTGATTTTTGGAAGCTTTGTAATCTGATTTTTGTTGTTGTAAGTGATGGAGATGTAGTTATGGAAAGTGTTGAGGTGAGAGATGGTGTAAGAGAATATTTGGGAAGGTAAGGAGAATATTTTTTAGGGTGGGGTAATAGAAGTTGTTGCAAAAATTACGAGGTTGAAGATATACAATAGTGAGGTTAGGAATTCCTTAAATAGCAAAACTTAAAAGGATAAAATGACTATGTTACCCCCCAGGTGGGGTGTTGGCCGGCTTATGGGTAGCCCTACTAGCCGGTAGGGTGCCAATTGACAAGCTAAATTAGGTTTTTTATAAAACGGTCATAAGATACAAACTGTAAGAGTGATTCTAATGCGGATGGGGCCATTGGAAATAGGATTCAAAACTCTATGAAAGTATGTTAATACACTCTTGGGTCTGAGAGTTGACTAGAGTGAAACGAGACTCAGAAGGGGTCTAGTTCTCTCCGATTAGGATTTGAAGGAGGATTGGGTGTCCAAGGTTTGAAGGGACTTTATTTTTCCCCTATAAAAGAGTGTGGGGTATTATAATAGGGTGTCTACATATCCCCTCAATGGGAGAGCTTAAGACATTGAAAGATAGACACCCAGTTGAGGTTATGAGTATTGAATACTTGTGGGTTATAACTTTGGTGTGGATTGAAAGTTGGGGTATTTATAGAGAGCCCAAGGTGGGCTTTGATCATGTTGGTGATTAAAGTCTGATTTTACAGACCTAGGAAGTGTATGCGACCAATTCGAGAGGTCATGGCTAATTTTGGGGGTCGGGGTCAATTTTGAGTACTTAAGGAGTGCATGCGACTAATTCGAGGGGTTGTGGCCAATTTTGAAGTCCGACATCAATTTTGAAAATCTAAAGACTGTATGCAATCGATTTGGGGGATTGTAGTCAATTCTTAGGGTTAAGGTCAATTCTGAAGATCCAAAGAATGTATGACATTGATTTCAGGGTGGCGGTTGAATCTGAGGACTAATTTCAATTCTGAGGATCTAAATAGTGTATGCGACCTATTCGGGGGGGGGGGGATGTAATTGATTTTGAGGACCAAGGTTAATTCTAAGGACCTAAAGAGTGTATGACCAAGTCGTTGGTCGTGATCGGTTTTGCAGGTCAAGGTCAATTCTCAGGACCTATAGAGTGTATGCGATCAATATGGGGATTGTGGTTGATTTTGAGGGTTAAGGTAAATTCTGGTGACCTAAGGAGTGTATGCTACTGATTCAGGGGATTGGGATTGATTTCGAGGGCCAAGGTCAGTTTTGAGGACCTAAGGAGTGTATGATATCTGTGGAAGGGATATGTGATGATGTGAGAAATTTTTGAATAATCCCTGGTTTTTTTAGAGCTTTTGTAATTTTTGATGATTTCTAAATACCTATGAATTTTTTTAATTTGGATGATTTTTAAGGAAAGTGTGCATTTTTTTGAAAATTTTGAGTTTTATAATTTTTTTATGATTTGTTTATGCTTGTGTAATTTTTCATTTTGATATTTTTTATGAAAAAGGTGCATTTTTGCAAATTTTTTGATTTTGGAATTTTAGGAATTTTTTGGCACATCTTTGGAATTTTTGTAAAAAATTAGGAGGGTTGCCAGTCGATAGGGGGACAGCGTCTGATGCTTGTGGGTTCCCAAGGGGCTTACCGCTAGAAGGAATAGGGAGTGCCGACTGGCTGGCACAGGGATGTATCAATCAGCACACCCTTAACCCCAATATAAAGAGGGTCGGGGCAGTCCTCATTCCTCAACCCAAAATGATTTCTCTATTTCCTTAGAAAAAAAAGAGTTCTCTTGAACATTTAGGTGATTTCTTTCCAAAAAAATGGAGAACAGTGTGAGCATCGACGATTGGGAAAACATTGAGTGGGTCATCCCCAAAGGATTGGCTATGGGTGGGGATTGTATATCGGGGTGCCAAAGCGGCGACAGATGGGAGAGTTTTATTAAGGGATCCCTAGATTCATCGTTTGTCTAAGGTGATGGACCACGGAAACTATATAAATGTTATTTATGTTTATTTATTTATTTATTTTCGTTTATTTACCTTTTTTATTTTGTTTTGAATTAAATTGAATATGTCAATTCACCTATTGTACAAACTTCTTTTGAGGAACTTATTTGGTGTTTTTTACACACGGACATAGTTTTGATGAGGATTCATTCTCGGGGTGGACGATCTGTGTGAAGGAAATTTAGGATATTATCCCCAAGGAGGTGAAGGTTTTTGTGGATATCTCGGGGTTCGGTGCTTTGGTAGGGGCGCTTGACGAGATGTCTTGATCAATGATAGTACTCTATGATCTCAGGGAGAGATCATGGGACACCTCCCATCCACACCTTCCATCTTGGTGTGGGTGAGATAACTGTGATGCCGATAGGCATGCACTAGGTTTGGAGGGTGTTGTATGAGGGACACAAATCATAATGAACCAATCCCTTCACCTGATTGATATTCTAATTAGGGTTGTGTCAAGGCCTATATCCCAGGTAGGCTTAAAGGAGTTTGTGAAGGTGTCATTGATAAAGGACACCTTACTAAATAAGGTGATTGATGTGACTGATGGCCAATAGTTGAGAGAGGTGGCCTAACTGTTTATTCTTTTTTATTGGGAAGCACTTTGGTGGTGAAGAGTGGTGATGGTGTATGTTGATGTCTAAATTTGGTTTGCTGATTTGGATTAGTCTTAGATCAATTAAACATATAATTATAACCACACGTAAAACAAGAAACAAATAAGCTAAATATAGGTGAGAAACAAGGAGAGAGACAAAAGGGTTTACATGGTTCAGCCCTGATGAGGTGCCTATAGTCACGGAGACAATATCGCTATGTTTTTTAGGTTTGGTACAAGCCTCTTAAGAACTTTCTAAGGTTTAAATAAACTGTTCTCACATGCCCTTATGTGAGAGAGGTAATGATCTATTTATAGTAGTACGAAGTTAAAGAGATGGAATACCTTTATAAATTAGGTATTTATACCTTTACATGATAATTAGCAGTTGGATATTATTCACGTGGATGATTACTATTGAGAGTATCACATATGTCTGTACATATTAATGATTGTTCATATTCTTGGGGGTGGTCGGCTACCTTGCCGACCAATGAGATAATCAAGTCAATAACATTTGTTTACTATTTCTGGATCCACTGATTTTGTCATCTTTTTATTGGTTCACTTTCTCGTGCTATTTTGGGTTACAACAAAATACCCCTATACTTCTTTCTCGATTGGAGTGATATAGTGACTGAAAGGATGGAATATTATCTGTCAGGAATTGTTCCATTATGTGGAAGCTCTTGGTTGGTTTCCGACCTATGGTACTTATAAATTTTTTGGTTATCACTTTTAGGGCAGTTGCAATTTTGTGAATAATAGCTAAAATAGTTCATCATCCAAGGGCACACTGGTCATTTTGATTTTTTGGGAACTAAGACGTCGTCGAAACATGAATCAGTGGTACACCTAATCGTTAAAAACTTTGTAGCTCAAGGTATGTCACAAATCCTATAGAGCGTCACTTCCCTCTCTATTTTTCTCACCTTTAATCCCAAACTCATATCTTCATTCTCGAGCTTTTACTCTGCCATTTGGAGAGAATTGATGTCGTGTCTTATTTTCACTATAAAAAATTCTATCTTCCTTGTCTTTTCTTTTCTTCATTGTCACAATGGTGTATAATGTAGATGTTATTTCTTTGGAAACCTTTAAAATAAAGTATAGGATCCCTTATTGGGTAAAAATGGATTTGGTGATAGGTCCTTGTGACCGTTGTTCATTGAAAGAGGGTCATTGGATCCCTACCATATTTATTGAAGAATGTGGATTTACTTTCTATCCCAATCATTTATTCCTTGAGTTTTACCAATATTTTGATGCTGTCCCAACCAAAGTGTCTCCCAATACATAAGTGTAGTAAATGGGATTAATCGTATTAATAAGCAATTTGGAACCCACATACGAATAACATAATATATATATATATATATATATATTGCTAGAGTTGGGGGACCATAACTGACTACATTTATTATCGGAATAGAAAATATTCAAATAGGGCTTCGACAGTAAATTTGTTAGATTCCAAAAAGGATTAATGGGATCATGGATTGATAGTTAATGATTGGCAATTTTCCCCTCTTTCTGAGGGTGAGGACTACAATGGCCCCTGTTACCCTCAGTAGGATAGGGCATAAGTCGACACCTATTTATTCTTTTACTTTTTTTCTATATTTCTTCTTTTAGCTAATTATATTACTAAAAGTACTTTTTGTCTTACAGAGAAGAAAAATAAAGATATTCCGTATTCATCCGAAGTCAATTTTGCTGACTTAAAAAACTGTTTGGTCCATTCAGTAGAGAATAGGGAGAGATCACCCTCGCTCAGTATCAGTTCTTCTTGATTACCATAGTTCTATCACATACTTTGTTTCTCGACCAACTGAAGATGTTACCTCAGCCCTTATTGATTTAGAGGATCCAACCTCATCCTCTTTGATTTCTGACATGGAATACCTTCCTCCAGTGGAAGGAGATTTTTTTACTAGAGGTACATCATCCTCCTTTGAGTCTATAGATATAACCCTTATGCTGACTACAACTTCATCCTCTAAAATGGGGAAGAGGAAGATCCCAAACCTTCTCGCTTGTTCCAAGTCTCCTCCTCTTGCCGAGAAGAAAAGGATTGATGCTGGGGTTTCAAACACCTCGTGGTCATCGAACATTCTGTATTGAAATCTAAGAGCCTCATTTCAAGAGGTTCGGGAAAAGGCTTGCTACTTATCTAGAGTTTTACAAGAAAGATCAGGACAACTAGGGCTATGGTGGTGCCCCTTCTATGGTAGTGAGTCCAGGCCTTGCCCAAGGACTGATTGCTTCAAGATTCCTTTCAGGTGATAAGCTTGTTGCTATTGCCCTTTCAAGGTCTACACTATTAGAGAGGGTCAATTATAACTTGGCTTTGGTAATTATTTTTATTTTACTATTTTTTTCTTTATTTTTTGTATCCATGTTATTCATGAACTGGCTTTAATAATTTTTGGACTTTGCAGTTCGTGGTTGATTATGATCAATTATTGAGGAAAGATGACCAACTGAGGGAGTCCTCTGTAGATGTTTAGACTGCCTTCCAAGGCTTGAAAGAGTCTTTAGACATTATGAAGATAGACCAAGAGGGCAATAAGAATAAATGGGAGGACGGTGCTAGGAAGCAAGAGGACGATAAGAGCAGTGTCGAGAAGATTGCCAATAATGCAATGAAGAAAGTCAGGTAGGCCGAGAGAATGTTCAAGATGCGAAGAAGATGGATGATGACACCAATAGCAAAATTCTAGAGTCAAAGGACAAGTTTAAGAAGGACAAGAAAGATACTTACACACGAGGGTGGGACAAAGCATTCTCCACTACAACCATGCAAGTGGAGAATTTAAATAAATACTCCTTCAAAGAAGATGGAATGTTTCCCTAACCTAGGTTGGCACTGCTTTGGACTCTGAGATCTTCCTCCAACATACCCCAGCACTCCTCCAGTTAATTAAGATCAGGTTGATGATGAGGAATGTGTGGTTGAGTATTCAGTTCCCCAATAAGTGGATATGGTTATTGCTCGTCCTGAGGATAAAGTCACTCATGATAAAGAGAATATGTAGATGGTTAAGGTCATTTTATAGGTTTATCTTGTATTTTTGAGTTTTGTAATTCGAATAATTTTCTACTTGTAACTCTCATTCTTAGTATTAATAACATTGCCTTTGATTTCAGTAACACAACTATTTCATTACTTTCTTTTGATCTTTCCATACTTATGCCATATTTTATTCCTTTCAATTTAACTCTAGGAAGGCTATTTTGGAAACTGCTGAGAGAACTCTTTAAGAGAAGTGCTCAATTATTTGGGACGGGTTATGAAAAGATTGATGAGGAGGAATTAGGAGAAGTGCTCGGCATACACATCTCTGATCAAGATAAAGAAGCATACCTCCCCATGCATAGATTATTTCATCAAGCAGTGGCGACCAATGCTTCATATTATAAGATGTACTTCAGTTGCAGAGTGATCATAAAGAAACACTTACCAATTTATCGGCCAATAATGAAAAGAAATTTTCCTTTTTGGGGGTGATAGTGGTTTTGACAAGAAATTATACGATATATCCTCAACATTTACCAAAAAGGAATTTATTCTATAGTCTGAGGTGAAAAGTTCTCGGGAAGTCACAGGTCTTCTAAAATAATAAAATAATATGTTGGGGGATAAACTTGAGGGCTTAAAGAAATCTATCAGTGCCAATGAGAGCAAGGGAGCATCGTTTCTAGAATAGGAGAATGCTTAGCTGATGGAGGAAATTGAGAGGATGAAAAAGTCAAAGGGAGGTCAGTCATTCAACAAAGTCATTATTGTCCATCCGTCGATTGAAGAAGAGAGAAAAAAAAGGCTTTGGCTGACCAATCCATTATAATAAAGAACCAATCTACCACCATCAAAATCTTTAATGAGAAGATTAACCATCTCACTTATCAATTTCATAAGCATCCACGAACCATCTGTATGAATGGCTATGATGAGGCTTTAGCACATATGGGTGAAGAAATGGAATAGGCTCAAATAGAGGGTTATAAGTAGGGGTGGATCAACGCTCTCACTATCTTGAAGGTGCTGAAGAAGGACACTTTATGGTATTGGCATGATCCCTAACGCTTGGACTAACCTACTCCTCCATTCAAGCTGCACACTAAGTGGATTTCTCCCAATGAGATCCTCATCAGCCTGTTTAGAAAGTACCTGAAAGATTATGGCCTTCATGGAGATGATGTACTTAGTCGGCCATTGCACCTGGTAGATAAGCCCAATTCTAGCACACAAACAAGACATAGAGAATTGGGGTCAATTGTTTTTCCTTCAACTTTAGATGTTCCTCCTATAGGGATGGAGAATGCACTAGGAAAACATCCTGCAGAATGAGAATCTTTTATTATGTCCTTGTAATAATCTATTTTGATGAGCATTGTCTTGTAATAGTCCAAGGACAATGAAATATTTAAATAAAAACTTTGCATTGAGCGAAACTTGAATTGTTTTATTATACGATTGTGGCCTACTAGTAGTTTAGTCTTATGATTAGGTGGTTGGCAGTTGGACGACTAACCTTCCTTATTGGCCACCTATTCGGATGACCATAAGTTGTTTTGCCTTAGGTTCTACTAATTGTTTATGGTCACTCAAACGGATTTTGTCATTTTGATCAATTGTACACATTAGTTACCATTGGAGACCTTATGTTTTAGAGTTCTTCCTTAATTCGGTCCAGTAAAACTTTTTGTTCTTAACGTTAAGGAGTCATATATGAAGTTTTAGGTTTGGAACTTCTCGTTCGTGACTTGTCAAAGACGAAGCCATACATGAAGCTTTTCAAATTTTTGGGACTAATACACAGTTAGTTAATCATTATTTTATTCTTTATTTTTTGAGATTGTAGATCTCCCACTCTCAAAAAAATAAAAATAAAACATGGAAAGGAAATCAACTTTTGGTGAACTGGATGTTCTTTATTGAAGCTATAAAAACGAGTTACATAAATATTAAAAAGTTACATTTCAAATGATTACTCAAAGTACTTCCTTAAGTACTCGGCATTCCATGTGTTCTTGAATTATTATCCTCCCAGGGCTTCTAGATGATAATTACTTGGTCAAATAACTATGGAGATATGGTACAGACCATGCCAATTTGCCTCTTGGCTTGACCCTCCTATCATAGAGCCGAGCAGTTCGCTGCTAGTACACTGTCACATGCATTGCTACATTTTCTTTGACTTGTTTAACCAAGTCTATGTTCATCCGTCATATGAGGTCACTCTTGGGAGGGTTAAAATTTTACTTTGTGATTGGGTAGACCAATCTCAGTTGGGACCACTGCCTCTGTCCCAAATGCCAATATATATGAGGTCTCACCGATAGTTGTACTGGGCTTAGTCCTATAGGCCCGGAGCACACTTTGTAGCTCGTTGATCAGATTTCCTTTGGCATCATCTAACCTTTTCTTCAGTCCATCGAGCAGAGTTTTTTTGGTAACCTCTACTTGTCCATTCCACTGAGGATGTCCAAGAGCAGAATGCATCTTTTGGATCTTGGATTGGATACAATAATCTTTAAATTCCTAGTTGTCAAACTGTGTGCCATGGTCGGTGATAATGACATTTGGAATACCATACTGACATGTGATGTTTTTCCATATAAATTAGAAGCCTTTCTCATAGGGTGTGTTAATAAAAGGCTCAGGTTCTATCCACTTGGTGAAATAGTGTATGGAAACGACTAAGTATTTAAACCTTCCTCTTATTTTCGACAGTAGACCGACCAAGTCAATTCCCCACATGGAAAAGGCCATAGGGAGGTTATCAGCGTAAGTTCAGCTCTAGGTGTTCTGTGAATTGTTACAAACCTCTGGCATTTGTCACAGCATCTTGCATAAGCAGTACAAATTTCTCTCGTGGTGGTTAGTAATTTCCTTATGTGGCTACTCGTCTAATCAATGATCTTCTTACCGAATGGGCCCCGCAAGCTCCTTCATGTATTTTTTTTAATCAGATTTTGCACTCCGGCGGGGTGGACAAATCTGAGCAGTGAGACAATGAATCCCATATTGTACAGGATTCCTCCTTCCATAATGTAGCTAGCTAATTTGTACCTTAATTTCCTCATTTTTGTTTGATCGGATGATAGGATGCCCTTTTCAATATACTCCTTGATTGGATCCATCCATGAGGAAACTAAATCCAGTGTGATCAATTTGATGTTGTCTTCATTAAAGATTTTAGGAATGAGGACTTCTATTGGAATGGTCCTCCTTAATTCAAGTCTAGTCCAGAAGCAAGCTGAGCAAGTGCATTCGTTCGGGCATTGTCAATCCTTAGAATCCTGACCATTTTGACCACATGGAACTAGGATATTATGTCTTGCGCCTTATCTAAATACCTTATCATAAACTCTCCTTTGATCCAGTATACTCCTGACACTTGATTGACAATCAGTTAAGAGTCATCGTGAGCCAATAACTGATCGGTGCCCAAGGATAGTTCTACTTCAAACCTTGTGATCAATTCCTCATATTCTGCTTCATTATTAGAATCTTTGAATTAGAATCTGAGTGCGTACTCCATGTCTATATCATATGGGGCATTGATTATTAGCCCATCACCATTGCTAGTGGTGCATAAGGATCCATATACATACATCTTCAAAACAGGTGGCTCTTTTTTGAAATCTCCCTCAACCAGGATTCTATAATGGAATATCTTTGAACTCTACTCTAGGTAGCGTGTAGTAATTTCTCGCTTAGTGGATATCTATGGTCTATCTTCCTTTAATTGATTATGTCATCCATAGAGCTATCTTTCGGAAAAGTCTTCTCAAGTGCTTGAATTTTTGAGTTCCCTTCTTGATATGTCTGCTCGACTGGATTTACCACTGTGCTCTTTTCCATAAAAGCCTTCTTGATAGAATTTTCTTCATAAGTTAACTCTGCTATGAAAGTCGTTACTGCTTGGCCTTTCACTTATTTTCTAGGATCATAGTGTATATCATATGTAAGGACATATTTCATAAGTCATGTTTACATTTGAGTATGTCGTATACCGCTACAAACGTCGAAGGCTTATTCAAGTTCAATCATGAGTCAAGACGGGTCCGAACATCAAAGTTCTTCAACATTCAAGCCTTTGCGAGATTAATTTTGGTACGGTTTTGTTTAATTACCTAATCATTTCACTTAAAGTGTTGGGATATTTTTTACAAAATATTTTCTAAGTGTTGGAGCGGAGTCTTTCGCCAAAAAAAAATTAAGTGTTGAGGTGGATTTTTAAAGACGAAATAAAAATTTATTTTTTATTTAATCTCGTTTGAGCGACAGGAGGATCTTGTGCAAAGTGTCATTTAAACAATAGGTCAACTCGTTCGAGCGACCAGCGCCGACTCAATTTTTGTATAAATTGACCTTTTGACTTCGTTTTTCAGTAGAAGACCTGAGAATTTTGTTTTACTAAAAATGCTTTGGTAGAAACATTTGTCTTTTCACTTTTGAGAATTTTAAGGTTTAATCTTTTTTTTTCTAATTCATAAAACATCCCAATCTTTATGTGAATTATTTTGGAACCCAAGATACAACTTTGGTAAAGTTTTTTCTCTTATAGAGAGTGTAACTCTACAACTGACGACTGCGTGTCGATTGGGAGTGCTCGAGGGTGTTCCTGGATAATTTGGACTGCATGTTTGGGTGGAATGCTACGATTGTTCCATTGTTGACTCAAGACTGTGTGTCTTATAGAGAGGGTAACTCTACAACTGACAATGGTGTGTCAATTGGGAGTGCTCGAGCGTGTTCCTGGATGATTTGGACTGCATGTTTATGTGGACTGATGCGGTTGTTCCATTGTTGACTCAAGATTGTATGTCTTTGTGGATTCTTGCGAGAGTTCATTGCAGATTTCATTGTAATCTTTGTAAGTTGTAATTTATTATTTTATATTGTAATAAACATTTTTCTCGAAAGGTATTTTTCCCGAAATCTGTGAGTTAGCAATTTTGTTTACGATGGTTTGAAACACACACACGTAGTTGCATGTTTGGGGACTGAATTATATTGGTTTGATTTTTTTCACCGATTGAATAAGTATTTTAATTGGAAACTTGCAAATTCGATTTAATCAGTATCACGCATACGAGTCTTACAAATTGGTATCAGAGCCTATTGCACTAAGTTGTTGCATTTGATCCGGTTTTCGCAAAATTTGTGTGATATCGATTTTTTTTAGATAAGTTTTGTGAAATATCGTAATTTTTCCGATAGATCACTTATGTAATCGGATGCCCAACTTTGATGACATGAGTCATATTCTTGATGATTTAAATAGTTTGAATTTAACGTTTCCTAATAGAATTAAAGTTTTGAAAAAAGTAAACTCTCGTTTTAAATTTGCAGTGGATCTTTTGCAAACGGTTCGAAATCAAAGAGATTTTTATCAGGAGAAATTTGTTTCTTTGGACCATGTACTTAATGCTTTAAAATTTTCCAAAAAGGAGAGTGATGATAGAGTCCTAGTTGTAGAGAAAGAATTGGAGGACTTTAAAAATTCTAGGATTTGTGTTTGTCCCAAAGTGGATAAAAATATTTTACTCGATGAGTTTTTGGCACGTGAGGAGACTCTTAGGGATAAGTGTGTGTATTTTAAGAAAGAACGTGATAACCTTCAAGAAATAATTGAAAATTTAGAGAAGAAATCCCTAAAATTATAAGAGTCTAATAATTTACTTGAGTCGAATATTTTGGAGATAAAAAATAATTTGACAGACTCGAGTAGTGTTGGTAGCAATGGTAGTGGCTCGTCATATCCAAATGTTTTGAGTGTTAAATCCAAGACCATTATTTGTTTAGAGGGTCAATAAATCCCAGGGACGTTAGAAAAGGACAACCCATAGGTGTTTTTCCACCCATTTACACATGTTCACATTGTGGTAGGAAAGGTCACTGTTGGTGTAAAAAATTAGATCACTCTAATAATTCAATCACAGATAAATGAATGAAACAAAGAATTTTAAAGTGGTTCAGCCTTATAAGAATGGCCTACATCCACTATTGCTTTATTGTTGAGTGTTTAGGAATTCTCGATTACAAGTTATCTCAAGAAATTCCGGTCTGGGGGTCTCTTACAATGAGGATTGTACAATGTATCTATAGCCCTGAGGCTGTAATGTGAAAGGATAATACATTAAATGATGTACATATGAAAGGGTAATACATTTAATGCCCTCTTTACGTTCGCGTCCAAATGATAAGCATTTAATGTGTAGTTAAACTGTTGGTATTCTGCTTCGAGGTGCAGCTCGGACCGCCATGAGTAGCTCGGACCGCCTAAGCTTCTCGGTATTTAAGAGTTCCTCGGAGAGGCATTGTTCCTCGGAGCTTGTTAGTTCCTCGGGGAACTAGTCTTCCTCGTTGTAGTCTTGTTCCTCGGGGCGAGTGGGTTCCTCGGAAGTGTTTGTTGTTTCCATGTAGATAGCCACGTGTCTTCATATGATTGGTCCGTGTCAGCAGATAAATTTTGGTATCAACAGTCACCTTAGCCGCTTTTGTTTCGATCGTCGAAAAAGACCTAGGAAGTAGAAGTCTAGTGTTCCCTTGGTTCCCAAAACCCCCATGCATCGTTGCACATATGTTTGGGTTAGGAAATCACTTTACAGCAACTAGATGGTAAACTAGTTGATTCTCACATGATGCGTCACTTGCTATTTCTTATGGATAGTTGCTTGCATGCTTTGTTTGTCATACATTAGTTGTGTTTCATGATATATGTTTGCTAGTGTGATGACACGTATACTTTTTGTATTAGATTTTTATTTTTGATAAAATTTTTGAAAAATACAAAAAGATTTTATTTTGATTAATTTTTTGAAAAAGTTGAAAAGAGTTTTGTATTTTGTTTACACCATTTATGAATCGACGTTTAGGATGACCGAGTCACAATTTCATTCCATATCCATGTGAAAATTTGATAATGTTTTAATATGCGTCATCATTTCATTTATGTGCTTTATAATGTTTGGAGTCATTGAGATGTGATTTATTGTTACTGCCTACATGTTTGACTCATGAGTTCCTTTAATGCACACTTGCACGGATTTGTTTGACCATTGTTCTTGTCTATCACATGTTGGTTAATGTATTTTCATCTCAATTCTGCCTTTAAAATGAACCAAATGCGATCAAACTTGACGTTGAAAGTAGTGCATGTAATAACTGTTTACCGTGAGGAATTAAATTGCAAAAAATATTGAGTGTTCACGGGAAAGGGATGCGAGAGTAAAAAGTCGTGAAAGCCACCGTTTAAAAGAGCCCAAAGAAAAACTTAAGGCAAATAAAAAATATGCCAAAAATGGGCTAATAGGATTTCTCTAAGGAGAGAATTAGTTTCATCACCTCAAAAGAAAAATTAAAAGCATTATTATTTTTTAGGAAGTTTGGATGGAATATAAAACTGGTTTGCACATCTTGACAAAGTCATGAAAAAGTGTTACATAGTTTTAAGCGTTATTGGTGTGAAAATCATGTTTGGCTTTGATTTGTCGATTTGATTAAGACGATGTCATCTAAACTCACATTTTTGACACATAAAGGCGATTTTGAGATTCATTTGTTAGGAGTACACATATTCATCGTGCACATATGTTATGTTAGATTACATATATTTTTCTATTGAATATGTTCACACCCATTCATTCCGTTTCCATAATTTGGTTATCTTAGTGTAAATTCATGGTGTGTGATTTTTGTAAAATTATTTTTGCATTTTTTGTATGAAAAAATTGAAAAATCTAAAATAGTTTGTGGAAGCTTTTGGGTTACTCCTTTGCATGAGTGTAGTTTGATCCATGTTTACTATGCATTGTTTGTTATGCCACTCCATGTTTTGTTTATTCATTTCCTTGTCTATTTCAAACAAATGAAAATGGGGAGAACGAATTATGGGGGAGACTTACATTACAGGGAATAATTGAGATTTTATATATGTTTTGATTTATGTTTATCTCATTTCAAACTTGATGCATCACGAAGGTATTTTGCTTTGTCTCATGTGTGTAGGTACAAAATTGAAGATCAAATTTTGCACACCCTGATGAGAAAAGCTTAAATATTTGTAGATTTGATGTTAAAGATTTTTGAAGAAAAGTTTTAAATTTACATGTTTAGTACCTTTTCAGTTTTGGGTTCATGGGAGGGGGTATTAGATTTGTATAGGAATGTTGATTTGATAATTCGGATGTTTTTATTTTGTACCGGTATAGACATAGGGGAGATTTGTAAGGACATATTTTATAAGTCCTGTTTACATTTGAGTATGTCGTATACCGCTACAAATGTCGAAGACTTATTCAAGTTCAATCATGCGTCAAGACGGATCCGAAAATCAAAGTTCTTCAACATTTAAGCCTATGCGAGATTAATTTTGGTAAGGTTGTGTTTAAGTACCTTAGCATTTCACTTAGAGTGTTGGGATATTTTTTTGAAAATATTTTCTAAGTGGTGAAGCAGAGTCTTTCTTCAAAAGTATTTTTTTAAAGTGTTGAGGCGGATTTTTAATAATGAAATAAAAATTTATTTTTCATTTAATCTCGTTCGAATGACAGAGATCTCGTTCGAGTGACACGGGGATCTCGCGCGAAGTGTAGATCAAACGACAGGTCATTCGAGCGACACAGCTAACTCGTTCGAGAGACCAGCGGCGACTCAATTTTTGTATAAATTGACCTTTTGATTTCATTTTTCAGTAGAAGACCTGAGAATGTTATTTTACGAAAACTACTTTGGTAAAAACGTTTGTCTTCTCACTTTTTGAGAGATTTAGGATTTAATCCTTTTTTCTTTCAATTCACAAAACATCCCAATCTTTATGTGAATTGTTTTGGAACCCAAGATACAACTTTGGTGAAGTTTTTGTCTTGTAGAGAGGGTAAATCTACGGCTAATGGTTGCGTGTCGATCGGGAGTGCTCGAGGGTGTTCCTGGCTAATTTGGACTGCGTGTTCATATGGACTATTGCGATTGTTCGATTTCTGACTCAAAAGTGCGTGTCTTTGTGGATTCTTACCAGAGTTCATTGCAGATTTCATTGTAATATTTGTAAGTTGTGATTTACTATTTTATAGTGAAATAAAGGTTTTTCCCGAAAGGGATTTTTTTCGAATTCTGTGAGTTAGCAATTTTATTTGTGATGGTTTGGCACACACAGACGCAGCTGCATGTTTTGGGGTGAATTAATTTTGTTTGATTTTCATCAACGATTGAATAAGTATTTAATTGAAAACTTGAGAATTTGGTTTAATTACTATCACATATACGCGTTTTACATCATACTCTCCAACTTCCACAACCTAAGCCATTAATCTCCCTAACATCTTCTTTTTTATGAATGGATTGGCGCAATGGCAAGTTCGTTTAGAACAAAATAGTATGGTGTAAGGACAAAATTTTATAAATATTCGGGGTAGAATCTAGAAATTTTGTATTTTTCCTAGATCACAGTTTGTATGTCATATACCGCTACATTCGGCACGTCATCACGATCATCCATGATAGCCTTGATCCGAATCCATGCATCCATCATCTTCACACGTGCATCATGCTACATGTGACGTGATGCTCAACCGTTTCCCACTACTCCACGACGCATTATTGGTAAAATGATTTATCGGAGTTGTTTATATTTGCATAAATATTTGGAAATTTTCAGAAAATGTTTTTTAGAAGTCTGAATTATTTTTATCAAAAGCATAAATTTTTCTAAGTGTAGAAGAGGAGTGTCTCGGTCAATGAGCTCGTTCAAATGAGTTCACACTATCGTTCAAGCGAGATAAACATCTCGCGTGATGTCGAATGAACGACACGTGTCCTTCGTTCGAGCGAGATGCCTATCTCGTTCGAGCGACGCCGTCGCCTCGATTTTCGTATAAATACCTGTGTGCATTCTACACATTTTCCAAGTCTTTTCAAAGCACGGTTTCTGTGAAAACTGCCCAGAAAACATACTTCACCTTTCAAGATTTTATTCGTTCTTTATTCACATAAACACTCTCATCTATGTATGTGAATCGTTAAACCTTCAAGAGGATCGTTTTACTCATCTGGAGTAATTTGTGAAGAAGTCGTTCTCTTCTTCATTGCTTTCCACCTGGAGTTCTTACGAGAGATTCTAGTCGAGACATCGAAACCGACGCCTGAGGGTATTTCATATGTAACACTTATTTTTATTGTAATCCGTTTAACCGTTTTTACAAATTATAGTGAAAATAAAAAGGGTTTTCCCCTTTGGGGGATTTTTTCTCATTTGTGTGTTTCGTTTGTGATTGACTGTTCTTGTATGATCAAATTGATTTCAATCACACCTAGATGCATGTTTTAGGATTTAATTGAAAAAGTGAGTTTAATTAAATAATTTACTAATTTGAACAAAAGCGCACTCTTCAAATTGGTATCAGAGCCAGATACACAATTCTACTGTGTAATTTTCCGCAAAATTTTTCTAAGATATCAATTTTCTGAAAAATTGATGTTTGAAAAATGGCGTGTTCAATGGAGAAATTATATAATAAAATGTCAATTTTTGACAGGAAAAACTATGCTTATTGGAAAGCCCGCATGAAATTTGCTTTAAAAGCCATTGATGAACGTGTTTGGATATTGATTGAAAGAGGGTGGACACCTCCCTCCGTCACTATTGATAACGTAACTAATTTAAAATCTGTCACTGCATGGACTGAAGAAGAATTTAAATGGTCATCTTTTAATTCTAAGGGTTTAAGTGCTATTTTTGGATCCGTCACACCTGACGAGTTTCGACGAATAATGACGTGAACCACGTCTAAAGAGGCATGGGATGTTTTGCAACTTACCATGAAGGAACTAATGTTTTTAAAGAGTCTAAATTGCAAAATTTATCAACTCAATTTGAAACTATCACCATGCTTGAGACTGAGTGTTTTGATGAATTTTATGCTAGGTTATCTGATATTGTAAACACTAGCTTTAATCTTGGTGAACACATTCCTAATGCTAGAGTTGTTAAAAGGATTCTAAGATCACTGCCTAAGCGTTTTATCCCTAAATTCACTATCCTAAATTCTATGGGTAATTTAAACACACTTAAATTGGAGGAACTTGTAGGAGACTTACAAACGTATGAAATTGATATGTTTCCTAAATCTGTCAAGCCTAAAGATAAGGGAATTTCACTTAATTCCCGGGATAAGAGTGAGGGGTCGACAAGAAAGAGGGTAGAGTCATCTAGAAAAAGGGAAATAGAAACGTCAAATTCTGAGTGTGACTTTGATTTAGATGATTTGGCCCTGTTTGCCAAAAATTTCAAGAAAATTCTCAAATTCAAGAAAAATGGAAATTTCAAAGATAAAAAGAATTTTGAGAAAAATAAGAAAAATGAAAAATATTTTAAGGACCCTCCAAAGAAAGACAGTGAGAGATGTTATGAGTGCGACGGTGAGGGTCATAGAGATTTTGAGTGTGCTACTAGGCTGAATAGACTTGTCAAAGAAAAAAGCAAAACTTTCCTTAATGCTACCCTTAGTGATGATAGTGAAGTCGAGTCGGTGGACTCTGGAGATGAGTCACCACATGAATGCAACTTCAACGCATTCATGGCTAGTCATGTGAGTACTTATAGTGATCCTCACGATGATGAGTATGCTACTTCACAGGGACACCTCGGCAGTGAGAATAATGTGAGTGAGGGGGAGGATGATACAAGTGAGAGCGAGAGTAACCTTCAACGTGCCTACGCTGAGTTATATAATGAACCAAAAAGTGTAACAAAGAGTTAGTTCTTAGGATCACCGCTTTAGAGGAAGAGTTATAAGACATGAGAGATAGAGAGAGAGTCCTCCACCTGCACTACCTTGAGAGAGAGAGAGTCTGCCTGTGTTGAGAGACAAAGTTTCTTTAGAAGGAGAGAGAGACTGTTTGGATAGAGAGAGTTGTTTTGAGAAAGAGAAATGGAACTTGAATAAATAAGTGGCTAGTCTTACGAGTGAGCTCCATTCCTCCCTGGAGACTCGAAAGAAACTTGAAGCCCTTGTAGCTCAGCTTACTCATGATCTTGAGAGATCACAGAGAGTCAAGGTTCAAATCGAGAACAGATCTGGAAAGATGGTAAAGATGCTCCTCGGCCCCACTTTAGATTTTGGTGATAGGCAGGGAATAGGTTTTGATGGTGCCTCCACGTCCTAAATTTCACCTGGACTAGTTCCTGAGTTTACTACGACTCTATATAGCCATCGTCAAAAACCATTAAGAAGATCTCGACCAAGAAAAGCAAATCCATGTCCACCTAAGTCTGTGTTTTTTGTACGTACTACAAAATAAAAGGCCACCTCAGGGAGTTTTGCTATAGTTTGGGTCGGACAAGACGTACTACTGCTCCACCACATCGTACTAATGATTTTGCCAATCTGAGAGAGCGTGTTGAGTTTTTAGCTGCCACATCTCAGAGTTTGATGGAGGAATTCCGACGGATGTTTTTGCCGTCAGTGAATGCTTCCCGCATCTCGGCTAAAACCAACAACAACAAGGTTAAACAAAAGGTTACCACTTCTTGGGTACCTAAGAAAGATGAAAAGTCCCTTATTGTTCATGTCGCTCTCAAAGAACATAATACCTCACAGTGATATTTTGATAATGGGTGCTCCAGACATATGACAGGTGATGTCTCATTTTTTACCTACCTAGAGGAGTATAAGGAAGGTAGAGTCACCTTTGGATATGGGAGCAAGTCTAGCATCGTAGGACGAGGTACAGTAGAGTTACAAGGATTTCCTAAGCTAGATAATGTTTTATACGTCAAACGTTTGAAAGCAAATCTTCTTAGCATTAGCCAGCTGGGCGACGCTGACTTTGCCGTAAAGTTTGATCGGGACGCGTGTAATGTCTATAATCAAGCCGGTAAGATTTTAGTGCAAGAGGTGAGGATAGAGGATAATTGCTATGGGACTGTGCCCACGTCCTTACTTGTCTGTAACAACACCACGATCATTCCTATGGATCTGTTGCACCAATGTCTAGGTCACATGAACGTTAGAGATTTGACACCTTTAGCTAAAAAGGACCTAGTACGTGGCTTACAATCGCTTGGAAAGACAACTTCCATGGTTTGTGGGCCCTATCAGTTGGGAAAACAAATCTGTAGCCCCCAGAGGAAGTTTCATTCCATTACCACCTCCCGTCTGCTTGAGCTAATTCACATGGATCTTATGGGTCCTACTCGTACTGACAGTCTAGGTGGTAAGAGGTATATCCTTGTGATGGTATATGACTTCTACAGATATTCAATTGTAGGTTTTCTGAGAGAGAAATCTGATGTTTTAGAGTTTTTAACGACTAAGTGTCGTGTCCTGCAAAATCAACACGGAGTCACTATTAATAGGTTCCGTAGTGATAATGGCACGGAATTTAAGGAAGCAAAGGTAAATCTTTATTGTGATAGCCTTGGGATCAAACATGAGTTTTCTTCTGTGAAGACTCCTCAGCAAAATAGGATTATTAAGAGAAAGAACATAACGATTCAGGAAATGGCTAGATCTATGCTTCTAGGTCGTAAAGTCGCCAGGAGATTTTGGGTATAGGTAGTGTCTACTGCATGCCACACGG
The DNA here is from genome assembly GCA_949130495.1 of Sambucus nigra. Taxonomy (NCBI): domain Eukaryota; kingdom Viridiplantae; phylum Streptophyta; class Magnoliopsida; order Dipsacales; family Adoxaceae; genus Sambucus; species Sambucus nigra. The sequence continues at coordinate 159,161,462 of OX422209.1, read as the reverse complement.
TGAATAGGGATTACATGTATCCACATACACTTAAGATGCCTTATGAATTATGGACTGGAAAGAAATCCAATCTCTCATATTTTCGTGTCTTTGGGAGTAAATGCTACATCCTAAGGGATAGAGAGAAATTAGGAAAGTTTGACCCCCGGAGCGATAAGGGAATATTGCTAGGATATTCATCAAATAGTAGAACGTACCGGTTTTTAACCTGAAGAGATCTAAGGTTATGGAGTCAATAAACGTCACCGTGTAAGATGACGAACCTTCGACGTTTATTGATCCCAGCCTTCAATGTGAGGATAAGGACTTTTCTGGAAGTGATTTACTTGTCCATCACCCACACCCTGTGGACCCTACTCCTTTGCTAGGGGACATACCTACTTGGGTTTGCAAGATTCATGATCCCTCTACCATTGTTGGCGATCCCACTTTAGGGGTCAAGACTCCTGCTCAGCTCGAGAACGTTGTTATTCATTTTTGCTACACGTCCACAGTCGAGCCGAAGAATCATAAAGAAGCACTCAAGGATGAACACTGGATATTTGCCATGCAGGATGAGTTGCTTTAGTTTAAAAAGAACAATGTCTGGGAACTTTTCCCCCGACCTAGTGAGACTAATATGATAGGTACCAGGTGGATTTTCAATAATAAGATGGATGAAAATGGTACCATAATCAGAAATAAGGCTAGGTTGGTCGCTCAAGGCTACACACAGATAGAAGGTGTAGACTTTGGGGAGACATTTGCTCCTATTGCGAGGCTTGAGTCCGTCCGCTTACTACTCACCATCGCATGTCATATGAGCTTCAAGTTATATCAGATGGATGTCAAGAGTGCCTTTCTAAATGGCATTCTACAGGAGGAAGTTTACATGGAACAACCAAAAGGGTTTCAAGACCCTAAGCACCCGGACCACATCTACTATCTGAGGAAAGACTTATATGGTTTGAAGCAAGCACCCCGTGCTTGGTACGAATGGTTTACATCCTATCTATTAGCTCGTGGCTTCAAGAGAGGGGAGTTGATATGAAATTATTTGTCAGGAGAGATGACGGTGCTATTTTGGTTGCCCAGATCTATATGGACGACATAATCTTTGGATCCACGTGCTCCCAGCATGTTCACCACTTTGAGGAGGAGATTAAAAGTGAGTTTGATATGAGCATGGTAGGTGAGCTTACTTTCTTCCTTGGTCTCCCGGTTCGTCAGCTAGAGGATGGGATGTTCATCTCCCAATCCAAGTATGCTAGAGACCTAGTGAAGAAATTTGGTTTAGACTCCGCTAAGCATGCACGTACACCTATGAGTACTTCTATCAAGATTAGTAAGGACACTTCAGGCAAGGACGTAGAGCAAACCTTGTATCGGAGTATGATAGGTAGTCTTCTCTACTTTACTTCGAGTCATCCCGATATAGCCTTTAGTATTGGAGTCTGTGCACGATATTAGGTGTCCCCGAAAGAGTCACACTTACTCGCTCTAAAATGTATTATCAAATACGTGAGTGGGATTCTCTCATATGGTATTTGGTATTCCTTTGATACCGATGACCGTTTGTCCACTTATTCGAATGCCGATTGGGCCGAGGATGTAGATGGTTATAGGAGCACTTATGGTGTGTGTTTCTATTTTGGTTCTGCTCTTGTCTCCTGGTTGAGCAAGAAGCAAAACTCCATCTCTTTGTCCACTGTGGAGGCTAAGTACATCTTCGTCGGGAGTTGTTGCACGCAATTCTTGTGGATGAAAAGGATGCTGGAGGATTATGGGATTTCACAGGACACCATGACCATTTCATGTGATAACACGAGCGCGATACACATATCCCGCAATCCAGTCCAGCATTCACTCACAAAGCACATCAGGATACGCGAGAACTTTATATGACAGTTAGTTGAGGAAAATGTCGTATCCTTGAGTTTCGTACCCACCGACCATTAGTTGGCCGATATTTTCACGAAACCTATAGATGCCCTTAGATTCGAGAGTCTTAGGAAATCTTTAAGGATTTGCATAGTTGACTGAGGGGTTGGTCCGTGTCTAGGATAGGATGCTTTGTCATGTTCATATCATATAATTCTTATTGGTAGTTTGTATCATGTGTACTATTATTTTTGCTTTTTATATTTTTTTTTTAAATCCAAAAAGATTTTCTTTTTATAAAAATTTTAGAAAAGTACAAAAAGATTTTAGAATTTTCTTTGCACCTTTTATGGATGAGCATTTAAGATAGCCGAGTCACAAATTTCATTCTATTTATCCATGTGACTGTTTGATAGTGATTTGAGATGCTACATCATTGCATCCATGTGCTTTACATTGTTTGGAGTCTTTGAGATGTGATTAGTGATATCTTTCTATGTGTTTGGCTCCTTATCTCCTTTATTACACACATGCACGGTTTTATTTGATTATTGTACTTGTCTATCACATATTGGCTTGAGTGTTTACATCTCAATTCTGTCTATACAACGAACCATATACGATAAAACTTGACAAGATTAGAATGCATGTAAAATATCGTTTGGTGAGATTGTGTGATATTTTTTAAAATGGTGAAGGGATACGAAAGGTTCTTATCTATCCTTTGCGATTAAGCCACCGTTCAATCGGATCTAAAAATTGAGGAATTTTATTATCCGGGGTCCAAAGAGGTTAAAAGAGCCCGAAAAAATTTTAAGACAATAAAAGGCAGTACATGCCAAATATGGGCCATTAGGTTTCACCATCAATTCTCCAAAGTTTGAGAATTTAGATCACCTCTATTCAAAATATAAATCTGAGGGAGTTTGGTTGGAGAATTTAAATGGGTTTGCACGTCCTTGAATGTCCTGAAAAAGCATTAAATCCTTTTGGACGTTATTGGTGTGGGAATCATTTTGAGCTTTGATTTGTTGATTTGATTGAGTCAATGTCTCATATTTTCATCTTTTTACACCTAAGGAATATATTGAGTTCATTCATTAGGAGTATCCGATATTCATTGTGCACTATGTCATGTTTGTATGCATTGATTTTTCAATCGAATTTTATCACACCCCTACATTTATGCTATCATCGACTTGGTTGTTTTTGTGTTTGTTCATGGTGTGATTCTTTATTGTATATTTTGTGTGAAAAAATTTGAAAAATTCAAAAATAGAAAGTTTATTACCATGTGACATTTTTCATATTTATGCTTATCATATATGTCTATTTGGGGACATCATAAAAAGGGGGAGAATGAATTATGGGTGAGAATTTTTGTTGATTTATCAATGATTTGTGTAAGCTTAATTGATCTTTAATTTTGCATATCATTATATTTCAATCTGTTGCGTGTCACGGGTATCTGCTTTATCCCACTACTCCACGATGCATTAATGGTAAAATAATTTATTGGAGTTGTTTATATTTGCATAAATATTTGGAAATTTTTCAGAAAATAGTTTTTCGAAATCTGTATTATTTTTATCAAAAGCATAAATTTTTCTAAGTGTAGATGTGGAGTGCCTCGAGCGACGAGCTCATTCAAACGAGTTCACACTATCGTTTGAGCGAGATAAGCATCTCGTGCGATGTCATTCGAATGACACGTGTCCTTCGTTCGAGCGAGATGCCTATCTCGTTCGAGCGACGTCCCCCCCTCGATTTTCATATAAATACCTATGTGAATTCTACACATTTTCTAAGTCTTTTCAAAACACGATTTTTGAGAAAAACTACCCAGAAAACAGACTTCATCTTTTAAGGTTTTATGCCTTCTTTATGCACATAAACACTCCCATCTATGTATGTGAATTGTTAAACCTTAAGGAGGATCGTTTTACTCATCTGGAGTAATTTGTGAAGAAGCCGTTCTCTTCTTCATTGCTTTCCACCTGGAGTTCTTACGGGAGATTCCAGTGAAGACATCGAAATCGATGCCTGAGGGTATTTTGTATGTCACACTTATTTTTATTGTAATCTGTGTAACCGTTTTTACAAATTATAGTGAAAATAAAAAGGGTTTTCCCCTTTGGGGGATTTTTCCTCATTTGTGTGCTTCGTTTATGATTGACTGTTCTTACATGATCATATTGATTTCAATCACACTTAGATGCATGTTTTAGGATTTAATTGAAAAACTGAGTTTAATTAAATAATTTCTTAATTTTAACAAAAGCGCACTCTTCATATGGGTATAAAAATACGACTTCATTCTACAAGGTGCTTCAATGAGAGCTAAAGCGAGTTTTTCCAAATGCGGGTAACAATTTTTTTCTCCTCGAAAGGCTTTATTGGTGTAGTAGTCTGGTTTTTATACCTTATTCTCTAGTCGGACGACTGGCGAGCAAAATGCCGACTCAGAAACTGCCAATTATAAGTATAGTTTATCTCCCATGAGTTATTGAGAATGCAATGGTGGAGATCCCAAATATTTCTTCAAATCTAAGTAGGCATTCTTACACTCTTCATTCCACTTAAAAGTCTTCCTTAACACCTTGAAGAAGGGTAGGCATTTGTCAGTACCTTGGAAGATAAATCTGTTGAGACTCCATTTTTATCAATGTTTGAACTTTATCTAGATTTGCTACAATGCCTTTCTAGTTTGCTATAAATCCCAGGAAAATTCCTTACTGTAGTCAAACATGTACTTAGTCGGATTGAGCTTCATTTGTTGCTTCTCTAACTAGCCAAAATTTGACTCAGATTTTTAATGTGGTCGACTTCTTTCTTGATCTTGGTGAGCATTTCATACACATATACCTCTATATTTTTGTTGATTTGATCTTCAAAAACCTTATTCACTAGCCTTTAGTATGTAGATTTGGAGCTTTTTATCCCAAAGGGAATAACATTATAGCTATAGGCGATGATGATTGAGGTTTTCGCCTTGTCCTTTGGTTTCATCTCGGTTTGGTTGTACCCTACGTAAGCATCCATAAAACTGAGAAATTTACGTCAAATAGTTACATCGACCAACTGATCAAACTTGGGCAAGGGAAAATGGTCCTTTGGACAAGCCTTGTTGAGATTCGTGACATCAACACGCATGCATCACTTGTTGTTCTTTTCCCTGACCATGACTACAATGATCAACCAATCAGGATATTCGACATCTTCAATAAACCTTGACATTTATAATTTTTCCACCTCTTCTAGGATGGTTATATTTTTCTCGCGACTGAATACACGTCATTTATGTTTAATCGGCTTAGCATCTTTATTAATGTTAACTTCATAGCATATAAACCCTAGGTCAATCCATGGCATATCTTCATGGATCCAAGTGAACACATTCTTCCGTTATTTGAGGAAGTTTATTAACTCCTACTTGAAGGATGGATCTAGGGATGAATCGATATGTATCGTCCTTTTGGGGGGCGCTCTTCATCAAGGACTATAGTTTCCATTGCTTCCATAATTATAAGGACATAATTTTATAAATGTCCGGGGTAGAATCTAGGAATTTTATGGTTTCCCTAGATCACAATTTGTATGTCTGATACCGCTACATTCGGCACGTCAACATGATCATCCACAACGGCCTTGATCTGAATCCATGCATCCACCATCTTCACACGTGCATCATGCTACATGCAACGTGATGCTCATCTTTTCCCACTACTCCACTTCGTATTATTGGTTAAATGATTTATTGGAGTTGTTTATATATGCATAAATATTTGGGAATTTTTCAGAAAAATATTTTTTCGAAGTCTGATTTATTTTTATCAAAAACAAATATTTTTCTAAGAATAGAAGCGGAGTTCCTCGGTCGGCGAGCTCGTTCAAATGACATAGCACTGTCGTTCGAGCGAGATAGGCATGTCGCGCGATCTCGTTCGAGAGACACCTGTCCTTCGTTCGAGCGACATGCTGATGTCGTTCGAACGACGCTGCCGCCACGATTTTTGTATAAATATCTGGTCACTTTCTACACGTTTTCCAAGTCTTTTTCACACACGATTTTTGCAATTAACAGCCCAGAAAACAGACTTCACTTTTTAAGGTTTTTTCCTTCTTTATTCACATAAACACTCCCATCTATGTATGTGAATTTTTAAACCTTCAAGAGGATCGTTTTTACTCATCTGGAGTAATTTGTGGATAAGTTGTTTCTTCTTCATTGCTTCCCACCTGGAGTTCTTGGGGGAGATTTCAGCCGATAACATCGAAACGGATACCTGAGGGTATTTCGTATGTCACTCTTATTTTCATTGTAATCCGTGTAACTGTTTCTTACAAATTACAGTGAAAATAAAAAGGTTTTCCCCCTTTGGGGGATTTTTCCTCATTTGTGTGTTTTGTTTGTGATTGATTGTTCTTGCATGTTCATATTGATATCAATGACACCTAAATGCATGTTTTAGGATTTAATTGAAAAGCTGAGTTTAATTAAATAATTTCTTAATTTGAACAAAAGCGCACTCTACAAATTGGTATCAGATCAGGTTACGCTAATTTATCGCGTATTCCTATTTTTCGCAAAATTGTGTGATATTGATTTTTTTTTTTTGAAAAATCATAATTTTTTCGATGGAACACTTATTTAATCAGATGCCCCCCTCGACTGCACAAGTCAGAATTTTGATAATTTAAAGAGTTTGAATTTGAAACTTTACAAGAGGATTAAAGTTTTGGAAAAAGGAAATTCTTGTTTTAAAAGTAAGATTGAATATTTACAAATGTTTCAAACTCAAAAAGATATTTGTCTTAAGAACTTTGGTAATTTGTGTAATGATTTTGATTTGTTAAAAGTTGCTAAAAAGGAGACCTGATGATTTTCGATACAAGTAATCTGCTAACAGCAGAACACTTCGTCTTCTTTAATTTTAGGGTTTAAAACCTTATTTTTCAAATCATAAAATATCCCAATCTTTTAGTGAATTGTTTTGGAACCCCTAGATTCAAGTTTGTTGAAACTTTACCTTTGTGGGGAGAACTCTACAACCGGAGAGCTTTGTGCTATTGTGGAGTGAGTCTCTATGAAGTTACTCTTGATGGGAGGATAACTTACACCGTGAAGACTGCATATCTAGGACTGCGTGTCCGTATGGTATAGCTGCGTGTGAACCACTGGTGATTTCTAGTCATTACTTAGAAGGTTTGATGAAGGCACCTTGTGTTACTCTTGTAGGCGATCAATTTGTATGTAATTCAATGGACTTGTAAACTTGTCAGAGTTCTAGAAATAAAAGGTTTTTCCCTTCGGGGATTTTTCCTGAAATTTTTATCGCATTCTTTATTTATTTATGGTTTGACACACGCACACACGTAGTTGCATGTTTAGGGGCTGAATTAATTTGGTTTTCAAATAGAATCTAATTAAATAAGGTTTAATTGGAAACTTGCGAATTAATTTAAATCGGTATCACACATCGTCGCATATGTTACAATAATTTATCCTTTAACCAGGTCAATCTTCTCCCGATCTGGTAGGTAGTTGTAAGTTTCTTCCCTTTTTCCTAGTTAGCTGAAGTGTAATAACACTCCTTGGCTTCATTCTGGTTTTCAGTAACAATACTGACCCCATAACACGTAGGGAATTTCAAGCACTGGCGTATAGTATATGGTACAACTTCAAACTTTTTCAAGCTAACCCTACCAAGGATGATGTTGTAAACTTAATGGACATTCTTGTCTAGGATGAAGAAATAAATCCTCTCAGTTTAGATAACCGAATGAGTGCTAATTATAACTTCTAATTTGACAGTTCATAAAGGACAAACTTTTCTCCAGACAAACTTACGAAGGGCCTGTGATATGGCTTTAATTTGCTGTCATGCAATCCTAGCCCTTTGAAGCATTCATAGAACATGATGTCGACTGAACTTCCATTGTTCACATTATTCTGGAAACTTGAAATTCATGCACCATCATCCTGACGACAAGAGAATCATCATGAGGATAAACCACCCCAGAGAAGTCGTCTTTGGATAATCCTATCACCAACTTGTCTTTAATTACTTTCCTTTGGTGATTGTCAACATCACTAGACAAATAGATTTGTCGAATATAGGAGAACAGTTTGGTTTCATTCAAGTACACTTTTCTCTCGACTATATTATTACCTCCACCAGTGTCACCATTACCAATGAAATGACAACCAAAAGAAATCATTTTTACCTCGTATAGAGGCCCCATAGGTCTCTTCATAGATCTGAATTGTCCTCTCCATCATCATCTCTACCTGTTTTCTTTGATCTCCTCCGCTACAGGGAGATTTTGATCGTCTTCGGGCTTCTTGTTCTTCTGACCTACCTTCTTTGTCAACGAATTTGAAAAGTTTTCCCCTTTGGATCAGACTTTCTATTTCATTTTTCAGGTCTATACAACTGTCTATATTATGCCCATCGTCTTTGTGGAATCCATAATACTTGGATTTATCCTTCTGATTTGGGGGCAAACTCAGCTTCTTGGTCCATTTCAAATCCCTACTTCCTTAAATTTCCTCAAAAATATGATGTACATCATCAGTGAGGGTACTATACAAATTATACTTAGTGGTTTTCTCCACATTCTTGTATTTTTTCTCTTTTTAATCAGAGCCTTTATTGTTGTCTATCTTGGTGTCGTGAGATTGTTTCGCAGCCATGACTTCCTAGGCATTCCTGAATTTTCTTGCTTTGGCCATCATCTCAATCATGGTCTTGGGGAGATCTTTGGGTCAGGTAGTAGAATGCTCATTAATGCAGTTATTATTGTCTTTTTTCCGTAGTATATAACCTCCAATTTTTCGCTGTTCAAGCGAGTGATGTATTCGGGCATATTTTGTCCTGGCCGCTGGAAAAACACTCAACAAATGAGCTATCCTCTTGATTTGTTTGGCTCCAAAGCATAAGTTACTGATGAATAACTCCATAAGCTATTGAAAGATGGATATTTGTCCTCATGGCAAGTTGTTATACACGAATCCTCGCACCCTGGTTCTTAACCTGATAAATCCTTCTCAACGGTCTCGTTCTCTGGATGGCTCTCTGTGATTTTGGCCCCTAGTAGCTCAGGGATTGTGGATCCTAATTTAGAGAGCCCTCTCGTTATAATTATTAGTTTAATTAAACCTAATTTAGAGAGCCCTCTGTGATTGTTATACCCATAGATGGGGCCAAGGTGTTAATGGTTATAACCACGAACAAAATAAGAAATAAATAAGCTAGAGAGAGGTGATAGATAAGGATAAACTTAAGGGTTTACGTGGTTCAACCCTGATGAGGTGCCCACATCCATGGGGATAATGTCGCTATGTTTTTAGGGTTTGGTAAAAGCCTCTTAAGAACTTTCTAAGGTTTAGATAAACTGTTCTCAGTTGCCCTTATCTGAGAAAGGTAATGATCTATTTATAATAGTACGAAGTTAAAGAGATGGAATAATTTTACACATCAGGTATTTATATCTTTACATGAAAATTAGCAGCTAGATATTCTTCACGTGCATGTGCATGGTTACTGTTGAGAGTCTCATATGTATTCGTTCACATTACTGACTGTTCATATTCTTGAGGTGGTCGGCCGACTTACCAACCAACGAGATAATCGAGCCAATCACATTTCTTTACCGTTTCCAGGTCCACTGAGTAAGATGACAAGTATCACCTTTTTATTGGTCCACTTGGTCGTATTATTTTTGGTTATAATAGTGTAAACCCCTAGTTCTTCCCTTAGCTTTGGGATATCTCACATGTAGGTTCATATGACTGTGGGACCTTAATGTTGGCTTCTCCGTATATCTCCTTGGATGCTTTAAGTCGATTCTTCTAGCCAACCTTTATGGGATCCACGTATCTCTTGGAGCTACTTTATTATTAATTCTTTTGATTTTATCCTTGCATTCTTTTTCCTTTTTTTAATATGTCTATTATTTGTTTTTAAATGTTGTTGATTTTTTCTTTTTTGCATTTTAAGTGTGGTTTTATGAGGTGATCGAGAATAGCACCCCATTAATGCCATTGGTATCAGAGGACACTAATGCATGGCTTAGGATAAAGAGGTGGAGTAAGAAGAATAGGTCCTTGAATGATGTCCTGACCCATATAGACGTGAGAGTTGTGTTGAACTCACTAATGAGTGGCCATCTTAACCTTTACTCTTGCTATCTAATGATTGAATTTATTTGAACAATGCCCATTGTATCCCGATAATCGACCCTTATGGGAGATGGGGGTTACTAATTTCCATGATCTAGCGTGGTGATTGTTGTCGCATGATTTTGGATACAGTTGGTATATGGGGTAGAGGGTGGTACGGTGCATCATGGAGGGTGAGGCGTCAGTTCCTCTAGTAAACCCTCCATTTTATATGCAAGATTCGGAGAATATGATGGAGTGGGGTCTAGAAGTGGAGATAATAGGGGAGTAGGTTACCCTGTATACGTACACAATGGAGCCTTATGACTACCTGGACTTCGTGACCAACTGGTTAATGCCTATATCGATCTATGGCATGGGTGAAGCTCTACCTCCATCGACTGAGGCAGGAGGTGGTGGCGCGTTGGGGTCTTAGGATCAAGTGTAAAGGAGTGGTGCGAAGACTGTAAAGATTCCTTCACTTCGAGAGTATGTATTTCATTTATGCTATCTACATATGGGAGGTTCATGCAGTCGAGATTCCTCATCGACCTCACGTGGTGTTGGGGGCTTCCTCCCATGCTCGCAAAGGATTTCTAGTTGGGGATAAGTTTTCTTCATTTCCCAGTAAATTTTTGCACTCAATATGGGTACCTCTACTTATTTTTAATTTTTTCTTTATTTTCTTTGTTTGCAAATTGTCTCTGTGCATATCTCTTTGTTGCTCAATATTCGTAACTATATGGCTTTTACGGTCAAGAAGATTCGGACATTGACTCGATCTTGTGCTTCTCTTTCAACAATTGATAGTGATCTCTCACCTTTTTCAAAATCTATAAGTGGGGCCTCTACCTCTTGCCTTCAAGGGAATGGCCTTTACTAAGATCATTAAGGTTGTTTTAGGAGAAAGTTTGGGCTACCCCTTGATAATTTTTCTTTTTATTTCTTTTCTTTCTTTCTCTGATGTACCTGAAACTCAAAAATCATATATAAAATGATGCATTTTTCTTTTAGTTTCATATTAATCTAGTGATGTATTATATATGGACTTTAATTTTTCACTGAGGGTTTTATTTGGAAAAAAGTAAGAAAATATATTTTTTGAATATGTTGTTAAATGTTCAAGTAAAGAAATGTCCGGAAAATCCGTGGTAAAAAAGTTAATTTTATAATGGCTTATTTGGAAATGAGGAAGACAAAAAAGGAAAAGTAATTTTTTCAAAAATAGGGGTGCCGATCGACATACCCCTATCCTGCCGACCGGTATGCCTGTTAAGGTATATTGCTTTTCAAGATTTGTTTCACTTTTTTTCACTCCTAGTACTTTGATTCCTTCATTAATGGTTATGACCTATCATGTTTCATCATTTTGTAGAGTATTTTTGGTATAAAAAAGAGCTTAGGGTGGGCATTGTGAATTACCCTTGAATTCTTCTCTTCTCTCTTACATATAACTCCATTATTTCTAATGGACATTACTATGATAGAAATTTTGTATGCTTATCTTAAAGGTTTAGAAGCTATGAGATTTTATAGCGTTGATTATGCGGCTTTAAATTTGTGTGCAGTCACTTTGTGGCACAATTGTCAAATGAGTTTGTTGGAAGTGGCCCTTCAATTTTGGTACCTCGAAAATCATATGTTCCATTTCGGATCGGATGATATGTGTCCAACTTATGAGGAATTTCCCTCCATGCTCGGTAGTCATCCTCAACTATCGCCTACCATTCCTGAGTTTTCATATTCTCCTCGGATTGTTTTAGCCGATTTGCTACACGTATCTCTATATGTGGCCCGTCCACTGGTGTACGAGGAAACCATTTGTCTTCCCATGGTGCTTGAATCCATGCATCAAAGGGATTTAGGGATAATGGATTTGCTGGTGTGGTGGCCCGGGGCCTAATCTTAAATCTCCTTTTAGTGATAAACAGTATGATTATGGACAATAAAGTACTTTCCATTGTAGTGTAGATGCTCTATCACTTTAAACCTGTGGCTACTATCCTGGTATAAACACTAAACAGTCGAGATGACGTGAAAGATAATCCATCTACCATCTTGAGAGATAGTCATATGATGATGTTCATGTGGTTAGTGGAGATACTTTGCTTGGTTGGACCTCATGAGCACTCTCTGATCGGTATTGCTAACTTCATTATTCGGTCGTGCATGGGCTTTGGCTCGTCTATGGATGAGTAGACCGATTGGCTTTTGGCCATTGGAGATTGTCGTCTTCATTGGTTTATACTATGGTGGGATGAATTGGAACCCATTTGATAATTAAATGATTACCACCATGTACGGATTGTAAGCCTCCGTTATATCTTTTTCTACCTCTCTCGAAGATTTTTATGCCAATTAGGTTAGGAAAATATTATTCCTCCATCATAAGTTACTTTTTATTGGTGGAAAATTTGATTGAATCTCTGAGATTATGGGAGGAGGCTTCAGTAGCATCAGGGGCTTATTTAAAATGGCTATGAGATGATTTTGTCTTGAACATTTATGCTAAGAAACCTGCTCAGGGGTATCTTACAGTTGCAGATGATGCTGAAATGGGTGTCGAGGTCCCATCAAAGCTTTTCAAGGCGTACTATCGCATTGAGCATTTGCAGGTACGTACTAAGAATGGGGACTATTGGAGGTCCTGGAAGTTGATTCTCATTATGGTAGTGGTAATGATGAAGCGGGACCATACGGTAATTAAGGGGAGGTTCTTTTGTGAATCTTTCAAGTGAAAATTAATTGGTTTAGGTGTTAGTGTCTAGTTAGATTGGTTTAATTTAGTTTTTGTGAAGGTTTATTATCTATTTGATGTAGCTTCAAGGCATTATTGGTTTTAAGTATGGTTATGGATGTTAGTAGGTCTTTTGAAATACTTTCGTTGATGCTTCATTTAAAAGTTGTGTTTGAAATAAAAGTGTTAAAATATATGTTGATTTAAATTTATTTTGTTGTGCCTTTGTGAAGTAAATAGTTATGTTTTGAACTTATTTATACTAATTTCTAATGCATACATAATCCTTTTGTCCAATTAAACGATGAAAAAGACTTATGCCTCTTGATGGGAGAAACGAAAATCATTTTGTGAAAGAGATAGGATCTCACCTAAAGTTAATTTATGGGTTGCCTATATACCTTTGTGGGGAAAAGGTTGTAATATTTGAGATATTTCGGAGGATTGGGTCCTACATAGTTCTTGCAGAGGGAAAATGGCAGAGTTTTCTTAATAGAATCAAGATGAGAATCGCATAGAGCGACAATAATTGGATTAAGGATAGAATTTCTTGAGATGGTCTAAGTAAATTAGGCGTACTATCTCTTCCCCATCGAGATCGACGAGTATAGTTGTGCCACCTAATAAGATTTTTTTGTAAGATATGGCCCACTCTAATTAGGGATAGTTTCCCTCTTGGGTCTTAGATAGGATCCATAATTTTTTTAAGCGTAACGTTGCCTTCTCTCACACTGTGTTGTTTGACTTTCTTATTGAATGATAGTGCAATGCGACGATGATACATTTGTATGTTATATAAAGATTTTAAAATATGTTCATCCAAGAGTGAGAACTTGTCGTAATGACTTTATTGAGATGATACATTTGTGAAGTTTTGTAATTGAGGGTTAACCCTATAACTGATAAAGTGTTGAGTGTATTAATAAGTTTGCTATGAGGTAGGGGCTATAGTGATTGAGAGCCTTACTCTGAAGCTAGTTTTGCGTACTGATAAAGTATCCAAAATTATTTACCAGGTAGGCCTTATTTTTCGAATTTCGGGACAAAATTCCGTTATTAGAGGTACCCCGTATTTTTATGGCCTTTAATTATGGGATTAATTGGGACTAATTAAATTTAATTGGGATATATTAATTTAATATTAATTCGTATTTTAAATTGAACATTTACTAGCGTGATGAGAGTTAGTAATTATTGGTAAGAATTATATTGAATATCACTAGATGAGTAAAGTAATATATGAGATTGAATTCATTAAAAATTGTCGCGACTAAATAATGCGACAATCATAGAAATTCAGTTGGGACGCGTAGGTGTCATGTCGAGACCAAATTAATGGAATACAAAGTAATTTAAATATAAGTCGCATGTATGATCATTTCGAGTGCACCAATGTGTCTGTAAGGGTCGAGATAGTCAGAAAACTGTACTTAAAGGTATAGTTTGGGTCTCGGGACGTTTTTAGGCCTAACCGGTAACTCGGGGGGGAATTTTGGTAATTACTCATTTTAGGCCTTAATTATGGACGAAAATTGGAGTGTTATATCTAATGAGAGTTAGACTCCTCGAGGGTTAGACCTTGCAGTTGAAGAGAGGCTAAGTAAGAGAGAAGGCTTCCATGGAGGAGAGCCACCAACCCTACACCACTCTCATCAATTCCACCACCAACGCATAGATCGGGAAAAGAGAAACGTTCCCATACCACTCAAATCCGTAGGACCAGACCTCGATTTCCAGGCAAGTATCTTACTACCTATTCTTTAATTGATAACACATCCATGCTAGTGTAGGAATTAATTCTCTTATGTCTTCATGAAAGTAAAATGGTGTTTGGATATTTTTATTACAAATTTGGAGTATAAACCATATTAGGATGGATATCTGTCATATGTAGAATATTGTCCATGAAATTGAAGCCCGGTAGAGATAAAAATCTGAAAAATTAAATGAATTCTTGAGAAAATTGAATGAACTAGGGTTAAATGGTAATTTATTGAATTAAACCCCTTTGATGGCGATTCTTGATGAATTTGTGAATGTTTCACGTTAGAAATCTTCTGTATTGGTTTATATAACGTTCATAAGGTTTTGTTGGGAGTTTGGGACATGTTAATGGAGGGTTAAGGATTTATATTGGATGAAACCCGTAGGATGGAATTGCAGAACTGTCCAATGCCTGCTTGATCGATCGATCGACTCAAGAATATCGATCGATCGACTGGATCGATCGATCAACCCCTTTCATCGATCGATCGACTCCTCCAGGAAACCAAAACTTCCTCTCCTTTTTTATGTTATTTCGATTCCAAATGTGTACGGATCCTTATATATAAATTAAATATCATAATGGGACTTGATAGGGACCAATAGAGTTGTGTATAAGTCCCGGGTAATACGATTTCATATGAAATGGAACCGTAGGGTTACGAGAATATAAAATAAGTTATAATCGTGTCTGTGATAGATTGGGAATTATGCAAGTCGATAACGACGTAGACCAGTAGGGTAAAGATAGGGTATACTTACTGATTTGACATTTATTAAAATAAAACACTTCGAGGGACGAGAAGTACTTATGAAATGGCGACAATTGAGAGTAAAAAGAAATGGGTTAACTATACGTAGGGCTGCGGTGAATTGTGCCACGTATGGTTAAAATATTATTATGGGTCGTGGGTGAACCTAATTGAGATATGTGAGTATGTATGTATGTATATATATATATATATATATATATATATATATATATATATATATATATATACCGAATGCTTGTGTATAATATATACATCTCTGTATAATCATACCCACGCTACTTATTATCACGGATCTTATCTCGTTGGGATAGGCTTATCTCAATGGGACCTTTATGGGGGATATTGACTCGTACCCTAGAACATAGGATTTCTTGGTACAGACTATCTGAGAATGATATTCGGACGGTCCTAAGAGTTGTGAGAGTATGTGCTGACCTCTTAGTGATTGGGAACTATGATTCGCCTCCAATATGTGTGTTTTGTGTTAATACATTCGAGAGTGATTTCGGACCACCATTTCCCTTTGTACGAGAGGCGGCACCATAGATTTATGTGGGGTGCCCTATTAGTATATATATTATCAGTGATAAATATATATACCTATGATTCATCTACTGTGCTTATAAGTAGATACGAATAAAATAATTAATATTAAATGAATTCAAATGGCTACAAACTTAAGTCTGTAATGAGATGAATATAATTGGCTTAATATATTCATAAGAAAAGGTTAACTGATATATACTATAATCATGCCATTACTTGAAACATATTTTAGTGAGGGAAAATTGGGTTAGACTAGTGAATTGGGTTAGTTTCAACTAGATTAGTTCATTAGTACGTTAGACGTGAACACTAGTTGAGGGGTGAGAAATCCCAAGTGAGTGTCAAGATACTACCATGTTTGTAATATCAATTGGTAAGCATTTTAAATACTTGCTAAACTAGTTTTAAAGTTGTTTTACACTCGGGCTCTGACCCGTTTCCTATCATTTTTCCTTTCTCTCTTGTGTGTGTGCGTGTGTGTCTATATATATATATGACAAATGCCCAGCTACAGGAGCGTCAGGCATAGTTCATTAGACAGTGGATGTGTTTCATCTTGTGTGGGAGTTGCAGGTCCTTGCAGTAAAAGATTCCTTCTTTGACTTCTCAGCTTTCTATTTAGTCATTTTAGTTAGGGCATGTGTCGCCCATTTCCCGACTTATCAAGTTCAGAGAGATTTATACTCTTTTATTGTTTCAGTATTCAGTTTTTATTTGGGATTGTTTCATCTATTATGTTGACCTTAGATGGGGATACTTATTTAGATTGTTTAATCTAGCTCAGTTATTTCATTTGGATGGTTTTGTTGTAATATTATCAATTGTGTTCATAAAAATGGTTTCATATTAAATCATAACAAACGGTTTTAATTTATAAAATCAAATGTTTTGACACTTAGCATAATTATTTATTAGGTGATTAATAAAGAAAATTATTTTCGATAGTGATGTTAAGAATGAACCAACCAGATACTTTGATTTAATTTAATAAAGGACTGATCACCCAGTATTTAATTAGGTCCCGAGTAACTTGTTGTCTCCCACCTCTATCCAACATGATGGAGAACAATAAGGCTTACCATATAACGCCTCGAATGGAGCCATGCCAATAGTAAACTGGTAGGAGTTATTATAAGCAAACTTCACCCGTGAAAGATATTTCTCCTTGCCCCTACTAAAATCAAGGATGCACATTCACAACATATCCTCTAAGATACGATTCGTTCGCTCGGTCTGCCCATCAGTTTATGGGTGATAGGTTGAACTCAATCGTAACTCCATACCCATGGCCTCCTGGAAGCTCTCCCAAAATATGGACAAAAATCTTGTCCCGATCGGACACAATATCAAGGGGCACCCCTGGAGCCTCACTATCTCGGTAATGAAGATCTGAGCGTACTGCCCCATAATATAATTAGTTCAAACTGGCAGAAAATGTGCTACCTTAGTCAGTCGATCCATAATCACCTATATGAAATCGTGACCTCTCTGCGATGTAGGCAACCCTGTGATGAAATCCATGTAAATGCTCTCCCATTTCCACACTGGGATCTCTAACGGTTATAGGATCCTTAACAGTCTCTGGTGGTCCACTTTTGCCAACTGATAAGTGGCACATTTCGAAATAAACTCGATGATGCCCTTCTTCATTCCACTCCACCAGTATTATCGCCTCATATCCTTATACATCTTATCACCTCCGAGATGTACCACAAATTATGAACTATGCGACTCTACCATCACCGCATGTCATAATTCCTCCCCCTCTGGAACTACTAGTCTTCCATTGAAACGTAAACCCCATCTGAACTCACAGAATACGACTCTACCTCCTCGACTCAAAGTTGTATAATTTCATCTTGACAGAACGAGTCTGATGCATGAGCCTATATCACCCTAGTAATGATCTCGGGTGTAACCGTCATCACTGACATGAAGGATAGGGCAACTACATCCTGATGTCCCAATTCCTTCCATTTCCCCTTCCACACCTCGGCCACCTTGCCTGTTGGCTTACGGCTCAACGCTTCTGCTACCACGTTAGCCTTCCCCAGGTGATATTGGATATCAATCTGGTAGTCCTTCACAAATTCAAACCACCTTCACTGAAGCATACTCAACTCCCACTGCATGAACAGGTACTGCAGTGACTTGTGATCTGTGAATAGGCGAAATTTCTCCCCCAAGAGATAATATCTCCATATCCGAAGTGCAAAAACGACTGCCGCTAACTCCAAGTCATGGGTGGGGTAATTTCTCTTGTGAGGCTTAAGCTTACAGAAAGCATAAGAAATATCCTTATCCTCCTGCTGAAGCACACCCCCAAGTCCATGTAAGGACGCATCAGTGTACACCAGATATTCCACTCCCAGCCTGGGCAATGCTAGAACTGGTGCTGAAGTCATCTTGTCCTTCAACTCATCAAAAGCCAACTGGAAGGCATTGTCCTAGATAAATGGCACCCCTTTGCAAGTCAAATTAGTCAACAGAACCGTTATCATTAAGAATCCTTGAATAAATCTCCTATAGTATCCGTCTATCCCCGAGAAACTACGTATCTCTATCAGCGTCATGGGTTGCCCCCACTCCCGCACCGCTGACACCTTCCCCGAATCTATGGATATCCCTATTTTCCAAACAATGGGCCCCAAAACTTGATCCTCTCTCATCCAGAACCCACACTTATCATATTTTGTATACAACTCGTGCTCATGTAGTGTCTGAAAAACATTCCTCAAATGCTCGGCATTATCCTCCTCAGTCTAGGAATAAATCAGGATGTCATCTATGAAGACAATGACAAACTGATCGAAGAACTCTCTGAACACCCTGTTCATCAAGTCCATAAACATGACCGATGCTTTAGTTAGCCCAAATGGCATAAACCTGAACTCGTAGGATCCATATCTCATCAAGAAGGCAGTCTTAGACACGTCCTGCTCTCTGATACGTAATTAATGGTATCCCGACCTCAAGTCTATCTTCAATACATAGGCAGCACCCCTAAATTAGTTGAATAAGTCATCAATTCGGGGCAACGAATACTTATTATGTATCGTGACCTTATTCAACTCTCGGTAGTCAACACACAATCGTAATGACCCATCTCTTTTCTTTACGAACAGTAGGGGAGAACCCCAAGGCAAGGTACTCCTATGGATGAATCCATCTCCCAATAACTGCTCGATCTGATCCCGTAACTCACTGATCTCTACCGGGGCCATACGGTAAGGTGGATGGGCTATCAGCCGAGTGCTTGGCATCAAGCCTATCACAAACTCTATCTCTCTACTAGGCGGTAGCCCTGGTATGTCCTGAAATACATCAGCTAACTCGCGAACAACCGAAATTGAATTTAGTGGAATCACCACCTCCTTAGAGGTCTCATCCTCTATATAATATAAATGGGTGGAATAACCTCCTTCGGGACGAGGCATCGCCACCAAAAACATTCCTTGACCCGATACGACTAACACAATACTACTACTATAACAATCAATCATGGCCCTATACGTAACTCGCCAATCCATCCCAATAATAGCAACATACTTGGACATATCTAATACAAGCCTATCAGCAGGTAAAATAAATATCCCAATCTCTATACCCACGCCTCAATATATAAAGAATATCAGTGACCCATAGCCCAGTGGAGAATCTACACTAGTAACCGTACTATCTTTCGTGTTTAATAATCCCGTAACACATGTAAATCTAGTGGCAATGAATGAATGTGAAGCCCCTGTGTCAAATAATACCCACCGCAAAGTCCCCTGGATAGAAAATATACCCTCAACTGTGGGTGGAGCCTAGGGAACTGCGTCCTGGTGGATGTTGTAAACATTCCCATATTGTAGTTGTCTCTGTTGAACTAAAACTGCTGGAATAGCTAGTAAGGCTGGCATCTGTGGTGGCGCTGGGAGGGCGGCTGGGAAAATAGGTCGTTGGGGCTCTTATTGAGCACCCTGCTGTTGTTGTGGGGCCCTGCCCTTCTCAGGACACTTCTATTTCTTGTGGCCAGTCTTGTCACATACAAAGCACTTACCCATAAAGTTTCCCCCTCTCTTACCCTACTGTCCTCAGCCCTAACGGTTGTTACCACCCCTCCCTTGGCCCTGATGAAGCACTATTGTCCCTACTGTCTAGGCTAGCCCTGATGGCCCTGCCTAAAACCTCCATGTCCCTACCTTTGGTCACCTGATATGAACCTCATAGCAGGGTCCCCCTGATGGAAACTATGCTCACCCTATCTCTACTCACCCTGAGCTAGTTGTGCCCCACTGACACCATTACCTCCTGTGATGCCCTGCTGGCTGGACTCTCACACTCGTTTTCTTACCTTCATATGGATGCGGTGATCCTGGTAGTGTAGTAGGGAAGCGTTAAGAACATCAGTATATGTACTCAATGAAAGATTACCCAAAAGGTGCTGACGAATCCTCCAAGTCAAGCTATCCATAAACATCTGAATTTTTCCCCCTCAGTAGGTACCTCATCTGGCACCAAATTAATCAATCTCGTAAACTCTTCCTCTTATTCTGCAAAGATCTTCCCTTCCTAGGTGAGATCTAGTCATTTTTGCCTCATCTCATTCTGAACGGCGAAAGGAAAATATTTGCGATCGAACCGCATCCAGAAGTCCTGAATAGTCATGTTGTCTCTCCTCGGCAGTGGTAATAGACTCCCACCACTGTAGTGTCTCTCCCACTAGCTTAAAGGTAACTAGTATCTGCCTCTGGACCTCACAGCACTCGTACATCCTCAAGTGTCGCTGGATGTCTTTCTTTCATTGGCTCGCTACCACAACATCAAAACTCCCTGCGAACTCTGAAGGATGTGCCTTCTAGAAGGCATCTCTGACTCACTCCCAAGAAGAAGGGAATGCGTGAGATGGTGCTTGGGCCACCGCTTATGCCTAGGTTGGGGCCTGATGTACCACATCTAAAGCTACATTTACTACTTATGCTATGATAGCGATAACCTCCGCAGCGTTCATCGTGCCTTGGGCCGGAGATGGCTGGGGCTCGGGCTCGGGCTAGGCATCCCTAGGAGCTCGCTGTCCACGTATAGGAGGCATCTGAAATGAGATAGAAGCTTTATAAGTCCACAGTAAATATCTCAAAATGTTTGAAGACATAAAATGCGCAATTATTGAGTATAACAATCCCAAATAGAGGGCTCTATATCAAAGAAAGCTACGCTGGAAGAATAATAAGCCACACAGATCCTAAAGACTCTAGAACCTGATGCTCAGATACCACCTGTGACACCTCTCTTAATCAAATACCGGGTGATAATTCCTTTTTTAAATTTAAAGAAGAATATCTAGTTGGAATTTATTGTAGCATCATTGTCAAAAACTTTTTATAAATTACTAACCACCTAGTATTTAAAAATAATATGTCAAATTTATATCTTATAAAATAACATGCAAGCAATTTAAGTGATTAACTCAACATTAACCATCCAATAACAATCTCATAGGAATTAAAACGACATAATGAAATAAACTGAGTCTGGAGTAAACACTTCCAGTCTAAATCCCAAATACAATAATCTGAAATGAAATAAAACCCAACAATTGAAATATAAATGAATGTCTGAAACCACTAAATAAGAATGGGAAACATGCCCTGGCTATAAAAAATAGCTTTGAACGAATCAAGGATAAATGTGGATGCGTCTAATATCGAGGTCTTGTAACATCCACAGCAGTTATAGCACGTCAACTGAATGTAACTCCTATGCTTGGTGTCCCTGTGGTGGGGCACCTAAAAATATTTTATAC
This sequence comes from Sambucus nigra, assembly GCA_949130495.1. Taxonomy (NCBI): domain Eukaryota; kingdom Viridiplantae; phylum Streptophyta; class Magnoliopsida; order Dipsacales; family Adoxaceae; genus Sambucus; species Sambucus nigra. The sequence goes on along the minus strand of OX422209.1, from coordinate 159,139,830 downwards.
AAAAATAGATTTGAAAGCAAATGGGTCAGATCTCGAGTTGAAAACAGTTTTAAAATAGCAAGTATTTAAATGCATAAATTCCAGATAAATATATACATGTTAGTCACGTGCTCTCACTTGAGATTGTTACCTCTCAACTATTGTGCACACCTATCGCATCATTATTACCCTTCTTAGTTACGTTACCCCACCTAACTAGATTTTAATAGTTCTCCATCTATGCCAAATAACCTATTGCAGCCACCCATTTAATAGAAATATATGTTATATAGTTCCTTATATTTTGTTAATTGATTCCAAGTATCTCATTAATCTATTAAGTTCTTACACACTTAATATATATTGGCATCATCATTTTGTTCTACTAAATAACACAGTAGAATAAACACAGTGTGTGTGTGTGTGTGTGTGTATATATATATACTAATACCTCACCCCACATAGGCGAAATTAACCGTGTGTACATACTCTGCTATCAAGTCCCGGTACCTCATGTACATAATAAGGACTATCGATTCTGAATCTCTCAGGAATCGTAATAAAACAAATTACACACAAACTGGAAGCGAAAACGGACTACGGTGTAATGGGTCACGCACATACCTACGCGCCCATATAACCCAAACTTATCCACTCACAGATAAGTCCTCCTTAGATCCTATGCTGTGAGTCACAAATCTATAATCCCCTCCCCCCTAAGGGCTCCTCAAGACAAGACTGCCCCCTTCAAGACCTTCCGGCGATAGCAAGTATGGTAGGTATGTCATACACACAAAATCCATACAATAGGTATTCACACAACCAAAGTATTTATACATTCAATATTGGTATACACACATTCCATATAACAAGTGTCATACTTTGTATTTATAACCCGTATATCATACGTAAATTTAGTTAATATTATAACTCTTGTCGTATAAATTCAAGTACCTTTCCCTATCCTAAATGTGTACAAATTCACCCAATTATTCGTTAGGTTAATTCAGTACTATAGTGTCCCCTTACTACTGGTAATAACCCTAAGTCATAATTTATCCGAATTAAACCCCAATTCATAAAATTTCCAATCGTAATGTATTCAAAGAAACACTCGTAAATCTCCCCTATCAAATCCCATTCATAATGATAATTTTCGAGCCTTAACTATGACCCTAATGACCTTCCCTAAGTCTCATTATATTCAATTAATCAAAATTAAGGGTTCTTAAAAGTTGGGGTTGCATCGAAACTAAAAAGGAAAACAAGTCACAATTTTCAGGGGATTCTATCGATCGAAGAAATGGGTCGATCGATCGACATTCTTGGGACACCCCACTTAATTAAATCAGAATATCCATTTGGTTCATTCTCAGCATCACTGTCGAAAAACAATTTCTTCATTAATTCACCTAATAATTAATTAAGCTAATGTCAAAAAAATTCCAGTTTTAATTTAATTAACACCATTCCATAATACGGAATAATAATAAGAAACATCACAACACAACTGAACTAAATATAACCTGAATAAATGTACCTGGAATAGTTCTCCAGATAAAATATTTCATTACCATCAATCCAAAACTTATATCGACAATACTGACATAAATAATTACAATCTCTGGAATAGAAATGAAATAACTAGAATCCTGAGCGACATGCCCTAAATGAAAGTAGACACTACCGATGTGTGATTCAACAGAATGGAAGTGTCTAAACAAAATTTGCCTCTTTAGCGGATATAACCCATCGAGATATCCATATTCCATTCTGACATCCCTGATACTGGATACCTGATGTACAAGATATAATAGAGACGAGAATATGCAAGAAAACGAATCAGAGGCCGATTGTAAAATATTTTAAAAATAGCAAGTGCTTAACTAGTACAATTAATCAGTTATTATGTTCATGTTAGATTCTCAGGCTGTTACTTGAGAATTCTCACCCCTCATCTAGTGTGCACACCTAACATACCTTATTATCTCCCTAATTAATGTTCTCAATTAGGATTCTATCCCACATAATTTACCCATATTTCCCACATAATACGTATGATAATTAGCCATGTTCATTTCTCTTTAATATGAACTAGGCTTTCACAGCTTTAAGATTAAGTATTCACTTACTTAATTAAATCAAATCTCATTATTCATTTTTATCTACAATTTCACACAGTAGATTACCTCCTAGTATATATATGCTAATCTACAAATTTCACACAATAGATTACATCACCGTATATAAAGTTTAATCTAAAATTCTCGCCTAGTAGATTACATCACAATATATATATTTATCACATTATTATACATACTTTTACGGCACCTCCCAAACACAGTTGCGGTGCATTCGTACTATGCTATCATGTCTTGATACATCTCTCGTTGTATAAAGGACTATTGGTTTGGTGTCTCTCACGAACCATAAATAACATAACACGCATACTAGAGGCGAGCATTCTCCCCAGCTCTGCTTCACAGGTACACCTCGACAGTGAGATCGTTGTAAGTGAGGGGGAGGATGACGCAAGTGAGAGTGAGAGTGATCTTCAACGCGCCTACGCCGAGCTATATGCTGAGTACATCGCCGTCGGGAGTTGTTGCACGCAACTCTTGTGGATGAAGCAAATGTTTGAGGATTATGGTATTTCACGGGACACCGTGATCATTTCTTGTGATAACACGAGCGCGATACACATATCCCGCAATCCAGTCCAACATTCACACACAAAGCACATCGGATACGCGAGCACTTTATACGTCAGTTAGTTGAGGAGAAAGTCGTATCCCTGAGTTTCATACCCACCGACCGTCAGTTAGCCGATATTTTCACGAAACCTTTAGATGCCCTTAGATTTGAGAGTCTTAGGAAGTCTTTGGGGATTTGCACAGTTGACTGAGGGGTTGGTCCGTGTCTAGGATAGGATGCTTTTTCATGTTCATATCATATGCTTCCTATTGCTAGCTTGTATCATGTGTATTATTACTTTTGTTTTCTTTATTTTTTTTAGAAAATAAAAAAAGATTTTTAAAAAAAAATTAAAAGCTCAAAAAGATTTTATTTTGATAAATTTTTGAAAAATCCAAAAAGATTTTTGTATTTTATTTGCACCTTTTATGGATGAGCATTTAAGATAGTCGAGTCACAATTTCATTCCATTTATTCATGTGACTGTTTGATAGAGATTTGAGACGCTACATCATTTCATCCATGTGCTTTACATTGTTTGGAGTCTTTGAGATGTGATTAGTGATATCTTTCTACATGTTCGACTCCTATCTCCTTTATTGCACACATGCACGGCTTTATTTGATTATTGTACTTGTCTATCACATATTGGCTTGAGTGTTTCCATCTCAATTCTGTCTATACAACTAACAATATGTGATAAAACTTCATAAGACTGGAATGCATGTAAAAAAACGTTTTGGTGAGACTGTGTGTTTATTTGAAAACGGAGAAGGGCTTCGAAAGGTTCATTTAGCCTTTGCGATTCTAAGCCATCGTTAAAAAGGACCTAAAAATTGAGGAATTTTATTATCCGGGGTCCAAAGAGGTTAAAAGAGCCCGAAAAAATTAAAGTAAATAAAAAGCAATATATGTCAAATATGGGCCATTAGGTTTCACCATCAATTCTCAAAATTTTGAGAATTTAGAACGCCTCTATTCAAAATATAAATCTGAGGGAGTTTGGTTGGAGAATATAAAAGGGTTTACACTTCCTTGAAAATCCTGAAAAAGCATGAAATAGTTTTGGACATTATTGGTGTGGAAATCACTTTGAGCTTTGATTTGTTGATTTGATTGAGTCAATGTCTCATATTACCACCTTTTTACACCAAAGGAAGATTTTGAGTTCATTCGTTAGGAGTATTCGATATTCATCGTGCACATATGTCATGTTTGTATGCATTGATTTTCCTATCGAATTTTATCACACCCCTACATTTACGCTATCATCGACTTGGTTGTTTTTGTGTTCTTTCATGGTGTGATTCTTTGTTGTATATTATGTGTGAAAAATTTTGAAAAATACAAAAATCGCAGTTTATTCCCGTGTGTCATTCTCCATGTGCATTCATTTATGCTTCTCATATCTGTCTATTTAGGGACATCATAAAAAGGGGGAGAAGAATTATGGGGGAGAATTGTTTTGGTGCTTGGTTAATTTATGAATGATTTTCTTAAGCTTAATTGATCATCAATTTTTGCATATCATTATATGTTAAACTGTTGCTTGTCACGGGTATTTGCTTTATCTCATGTGTGTAGGTACAACATTGCTCATTATTTGATTACACACCCTGATGAGAAAAGCTTTGAAAGTTTATAAAGAGCTGAAGATTTGGAAGACATGTCATTTAGTATTCTCAGTTTGAGGGTTTAATGGGGATATTATCTTGTATGTCATTTTATCGCATAATTCGGATTTTTTATGTATGTACCGGCATAGACATAGGGGGAGATTTATAAGGACATAATTTTATAAATGTCCGGGGTAGAATCTAGGAATTTTCTATTTTCTCTAAATCACATTTTATATGTCTGATACCGCTACATCCGACACGTCAACTCGATCATCCTCGACGGCCTTTATCCGAATTCAATGCATCCATTATCTTCATGTGTATCATGCTTCATGCGACGTGCTGCTCAACTCATTCTAACTACTCTACTACGCATTATCGATAAAATGGTTTATTGGAGCTTTAATATTTGTATAAATATTTGGGAAATTTTTTTTAGAAAATTATTTTTGAAGTCTGGATTAATTTTTATCAAAAGCATAATTTTTTTCTAAGTGTAGAAGCGAAGTGCCTGGAACGACGAGCTCGCTCAAATGACTTTGACTGTCATTCGCGCGAGATAGGCATGTCACGCGATCTCGTTCGAACGACATCTGTCCTTCGTTCGAGCGACATGGCTATCTTGTTCGAACGAGCCACCGCCTTGATTTTCGTATAAATACATATTCACCTTCTACACGATTTTTAAGTCTTTCTGCAATCTCAAAATTCTGCAAAAATAGTCCAGAATAAGACTTCATCTTTTTAAGGTTTTCTAAACCTTTTTTATTCACAAAACCATTCTCATATATGTGTGTGAATCTTTAAACCTTCAAGAGGACCATTTACTCATCTGGAGTAATTTGTTAGGAAGTCGTCTTCTTCTTCATTACTGCCCTCCTGGAAAGGGAAAGTTCCAGCCGACGACATCAGAACCGACACCCGAGGGTCTTTCTGTGTCACATATTTTCATTGTAATCCATGTAAGCAATTTTCTTACAAAATTATAGTGAAAATAAAAGGTTCTGCCCCGTTGGGGGATTTTTCCTCATTTGTGTGTGTTTGAACGTTCTTACTTGATTTTATCATCATCAATCACACATAGATGCATGTTTAGGACTTACTTAATAAAAACTGAGTTTAAGTAAATAACTTCCTTATTTGAACACAAGCGCACTCTTCTCACTAGGGTTCTTGAATGTAACTCCCAAATGAGTGGGTTAATTCTAATTAAGGTTAGTCTCCAATTCTCGAGTTGGACATTAGGCCATAACTTTGTACCCCAAAATGAATTCAAATACATAGTATAATTAGCCAGATAACTACCCAACTCATATATAGACCCCGGGACCATTCTTAAGGGTCCAAAATGCCCAAACGAGCCCGTAATACCTCTCAAAGTGTATCCCAAATATTTTTATCCAAAAATAGGTTTTCATTGTGGTGTGACGCATGTAAATACTTTTCATTTAAAATAAAATCTCTTTTGATTTATTCAAAATCATTATCGTCCGACTCTAAATTTATAAATGATGTTGAGTTTAATTAATCTTACGGAATTAAAATCATTAAAGTCCGACTCACAACTTTGATTAATTAATCTTACTGAATTAAATTAATCCTTATTACATTTTATTTTACTCAAAAATTACGGGGTATTAGAGCTGAGGAAGCTATAAATGAAGAAGCCACTCTCGAAAAAGAGAGAGAGACATAATGTGTGTGAAAGGCACACTTGGGAAGACAAATATTAAGAGATGGAATCAGATTTTTGACAGACTTGTATAGAGGATATTTTATAGTGTATCTTTAAGGGTACCCAAAATAGTAAATGTTTGTAATTTTATTTATGGTGCTCTTAAGATAATTTGTGTGCAAGTTTGGGAATGGACTTTATTGTATTGGCATTTAAATAATAAGACTCTAATTTTGTAAATTGATTATTATTAATGAGAATTAGTATTTCATCTTACAATTTTTGTGTTGTATTTATGATGCTAGTTTAATTTAAATTGCTAGGATGAGGTTAAATTTACCATGATTATTTAGTGTATCTTTTAATTAGTTCAGTTCTCTCAAATTCCCTATTTATTCAAAAAAATATTTTGAAAATTCGTTATTCATTTAAAATATTCACGAAAGTGATATTATAAACCTTCCAAATTAATTATTTTTATTCACATCTTTTGATTTTATGTACTTGGATTTGATGGGTTAAGCTTATGTTAAATTGTTTACTAATCCATATGCTTGTATTTGACATTTAGTGCTTAGGAGTGATATTCTTAAGGATATCTAAAAAGAGATATAAAAATATTTATTTAAGCTTTTACGTTTTCATCATCCAAAATTTATGCAATGAGAGTCGGTATAAATTTGAGTTATAAAAGGGAATTGCGGGTTAAACTATCTGAAATTCTAGTAATACCTCCATACTTGTTACATAATTTGTCTTTCACTCATTTATTATTATTTTATTTTATTTTATCACTAAATCATAATATCTTTATACTCGTATTGTATAGTTGGACAGTCAATAATTTATAAAAATTGACCAAATCTCTATGGTTCAACCCATATTTACACTCCCTATATTTCAATAATCCATGCGTTGGTCGTAATTTTATCATTTAAATTTTGACGACACTTTCGTTGTCAGCGAACATCACATATTCTAGGGTGTCTCCTTAAACATGTGATATTTATGAATTATCTCTCTTGGAACTCCTTTGATCTACTGGATCAATTAGGGAGTGGTGTTTTGAATTTTGGGATGAATTCTCTTGAACACACAATAAAATTAAGAATTATTCATTATATAGGATGGAATTTGTTAATGAAGATTGATGTTTAAGATAGATAGATAGATAGATAGATAGATAGATAGATAGATATTGAGGCAGACTCCTGTGCACACTAAAATTTGCACACTAAGTTTGCACATCATTTTTTTAAAATAGAAAAAAAAAAATTAGACCTAATTTTTTTATATAGTATTGAAACATTTCAAGGAACACATATAAAAAATCAACTCAAAAAACCCTTTTTTGTTATTTTAAAAAAATCGGTCAAACTTTTACAGTTTTTAAAGTGCTTAAAAGCAGTGAAAGTTTGACCGATTTTTTTAAAATAGCAGAAAATATTTTTTTGACTTGATTTTTTTTGTGTAATATTTAAAAATTTCAAGAAACCCATATAAAAAAAATCAGGTCAAAAATATTTTTTTTGCTATTTTAAAAAAATAATGTGCAAACTTAGTGTGTAAACTTAGTGTGTAAACTTTAGTGTGCACAGGAGTCTGCCTATATATATATATATATATATATATATATATGTGTGTGTGTGTGTGTGTGTGTGTGTGGGTGGGTGTGGGTGTGTGTGGGTATGGGTGTGGGTGAGAGAGGATTTATTAACTATGTGGCATTTCACCGGTTGCAGCCTTGTCACATGGTCCCTCTTCATCATTGCTTCGGGTAAAACATTAGACAAAATGTCAATCTATTTAATTTTGGACCAATTACCAAAAAATCCCTCAAATATTTTTTAATACATATTTAGTTGAAGACTTTTTATTTTGTTCCAAAAAGTTCCTCAAACACTCATTTGACCAATATTTTCGTATTTTTAATGTTCCGCGCCAGCGGCACCCCCACCCCACCTACCCATCCCCCACTGCCGGAGCTTCGACGACCCTCACCGGAGGTCCTTTTTTTTAGTGTTTTTATATGATGAGAGACTTTTTGAAATAAAATAAAAGGACTTGCACTAAACACATATTAAAAAATATTCGAGTGATTATTTGGTATATGCCTGATAACTAGAACTTTTCGATGTATTTTTCTCGTCGTTGCTTGAAAAGCTCCTCTGATCAAAATCCTTAAATACCTACAATATAATATCAAGTCAAATGTAGAGGTAAGTAGGGGTATCAATCCACTTCCAAGGGGGTAAAGAAAAGGGAACATAATTGTAATTCACTTTTTATTTTAATTTTGTGCTTTTTCACTTTTCTAACTTTTGTTTAGCTTTTTAAATATTAAAATAATTGGGTGAGGTGAGGTGAAATAATACTAAACTAAACTGAATAAAAGGGGGTAATCAAACTAAAAGTAAAATGTGAAAAATATAAACAAGTGTGTGATAAAAGTGAGTGGAGTGCAACTAAATGAGAGAATATTCAAGGGACGGAAAATCCACCCCCAATTTACACAAATTTATCTAACTTGCACAATTTTAATTTCATCAATTTCCAAAATATTCTTTTAATTCAAAAGCTAATTCTCATTACACTAATGAATTAATTGAATATTCTTTTAGAAAAGTAAGTTTAATCCCCACCAGCACTACTCTAAATGAATAATCACCCACTAGGATCGATTCACCAAACTAATTTTAATTAGACAAAGTAAAAACAAGAGTAGATGAAAATTATACTAACATTTAAATCAAGTGATAAGCCTATCTCTAGTTTGAATCAAATGATTAAATGATAATAAAATTTTCAATCCTTTCTCAAGGATGATTTTCCATTTCTCAATGTGAAAATAATTAGGAAATAAATTTACTAATCAAAGGAAACTAACAAAATTATAATTGAAAATTATACCAAATTGGATTCATGAGGGTTTTAATTCATCCCTTGAATGGGATGATTAGCCCTCCATAATCATCATCCAATAAAAATTAGAATCAAATAAGAACATAAAATAAAAATTAGAGAGGAGTAATCAAACCAAAATTGCCTTCAATTGCATTAATTCTTCAATTCTTCATTCATCTCAATTAATTACAACACTCAATTTATTAAATTTTTTCTCTAATCTAAAAAAACTAAACTACTAAAAAAAATAAAAATGGTGTTTCTCTATCTATATCTCTCTCTAAATCCTATCTAAATCCCTTTCCAAATGAGGTCTTCATCTTCTTTTTATAATAGGCATGGAACTAGGGGTATTTTAGAGAAATGGCTAAGGTGAACACGTGGGAGAGGTGTGTCATGGATTGTGTGAGGTGTGAGGATAATTGGAACAGGGAATAAAAATCTGATTTGTTAAAAGGGTATTTTTGGGTAAAAGGTGTGAAAGATGTAGTTGGGGGTATTTTGGGTATTGGGGCTAAATGGGGTTTAAGTCACATGGGTTTATTTTTTTGGTTTTTTGGTCTTGCAGCCACGATTTTTTATGTCTGGTTAAAATGAAAAATGGGTTTGGTTGTTGAATGTGGTTAAAGGTGAGATGGGATTGGAACTGGGTTGCCGAAGGTGGGTAGCAGGTTTTGTGATCGGGTGGCGAGTTGGATATGGGCTTCGGTTTCTGGGTTGCGGGTCAGCCATGGTGGTTTCGGGTATGGGACAGATGGGGCGCGGGTTGGGTTGAGGGATGAGCGGGGTGAGGTCGGGTGTTGTTGGATCGGTTGTTTCGATCGGGTTCCTCTCGGTTTTGGCAGGTGGTGTAAAGGGAAGAGGTTGTCCGGATTAGGAAGGTGGTTGGTCGGAATGATGTTGAGGGGTGATGAGAAATGGGTAGCCCGCCGGAGGGGGATTTCTGCTGCGGGAAGCACGGCGGAGTGGCAGGTGGTGGCCGGAGTAGTGGGAGGTTGTTGGGTCGCAACCAAGCTGGCATGAGGAAGGCAGCGCCGGGGGTAGGTGCGTCACCGGTCGGAGCTCAGGGTGATAGAGGTTAGCTGTTGTTTGGTTGGAGATAAGGGACGGGTCAGGGGGTTTCGGGTCAGAAAGGTGATGGGTCGGTTAGAGGTTTGATTCGGGTAAGAAGGTTTGGGGTTGGTTGGTGGTGAATAGAGGAAAGAAAAGGTGGGTGGTAATGGAGGTATGAGTGAGGAGTGAGAAAGAGGTTGATGGATTTGAGGTTGAAGATGGGTTGGGTTTATTTTGATGTGGTGAGGGTGTAGATGATAGGGTGAGGGTGAGGGTGAGGGTGAGGGAGAGGTGTTTGTGTGTAGGTGAGCGTAGATAGGTTGGTGTGAATTGTTTATTAGTGTGTTTAATTTGTGATCCTAAAATAACACTAACTACCTAAAAATAATAAAACAAAATCTAACTAACTAAAAAAATAAAAATAAAAATAAAAATATTAAAACTTAAGAAAATAAAATCATAAGCTATTAAAAACTAAAATAATAAAACAAAAGAAATAAAATATGAAAAATCTAATAAAATATGAAAACAACAGTCCTAAAATATAAAATCTAATAAACTAAAAATAAACTCCTAAAACTAATCCTAATAAAATAAGATTAAACTGAAAGCAAATAAAAATCAAAATAAATAAAATTATACTAATAAAATAGAAAAATCAAAAATAAAACTTAGAAATTCTAAATAAATCCTAAAATTAAAACGACTCAAACTAAAAATCTAAGAAAAATCTAAAAAGCACAAACTAAACACACATAGGGTTCGGGGTAGGTCTAGGGCTCGGGTGAGGTTACGGGATTGGTAATTAGCTCCATACAACGCGCATTTGCCTCGATATATAGCTTTTGACACCATAAACGGACGTTTGACCTACAAGATAAACATTTAAGCACATAAGACCCATATTGTAGAGAATTAGAAACAAAAGCACGTCTATTCGGGGTATAAAATGTATAGTTTTGGGTGCTTATCACACCACCCCCAAACAGAGCGTTACTAGTTCTCGAGCAATAAGATAGAGAGAAAGAGGAAGATAAGAAACTAAAAGTGTACCACTTTCGCGAGCACTTGCGATTGCACTTAGCATGTGCACCAAACCTTTAAACTTATAGGTTGCCCTATAGGACGAGTTGCGTCTCGTGAGGGTTTGCATGGAATATACCCACAAAATTCTTATTTACAGAAATTTATTGAAACGCAGTCAATATCTTATTAGACATAGAATAATCGCACAATCCATCACATGAGAAATATTTTGCGAAATACAAGCTAGAATTGCATAAAATTTAGCTAAGTAAATACTCAAAGCACATCCTTCTTAGAACTCAACGTGTGTAGTGTGAATCAGTCAAAACAGGTCGAGTATTATAAGAGTAATTCCTAGATTGCCTTTTGGGAATTAACGCTTCAACTTCAAATCTCATTGGATATAACTCTCTCAAATGAACTCTCGAGATATGGGTCAGTGTATCGCACTTGTGTGTGAAGACGTGAGTAAATGTAAGAAAGTTTAAACTTCTCACACACACATAAGAAAGAACGAACAATTAGAAAGAAAAATGATCTCATGAAAGAAATGTTAATCACTACAGTGAGAACGTCGAGTTATTCACCATGTTGACTATCATTTGCCCGAACACCTAGGGGAAAACATGGATGATTGGGTGAGGGGGAAATGAAATGGGAAGGATATGATGACATGAGGTAGGATGGTGATGGATGGATGATGGATAAGTGATGGATATGCGAGAAGTGTGTATACACTTTAGGCACAAATGTCTTTATTTCACAACTAACTACTAACTACTCTCTTTCTTTTCTTTTCTATCTTTCTTTCCTTTTTTTTCTTCTTTTTTTTTCTATTTTTATGTTTTTCTCTTCTCTTTTTTTCTTTTTTTTTCTCTCACTTTTCAAACCAATACTAAAGACATTTAACATTTGGAATCAACACTCTTTTTCTCAAAATGATGATGGATGATATATGAATGGAGTGGGAAATGTATATTGATGATGAGGGGAATAAATGGGAATATGGGTGAAGTGAATGGTAAATGTGATATGGAAAAGTGCTAAGTGTATGGATGAAAATCTAATATTCGGGACAAATTTCAAGACACGTATTTCTTACAACTCGAAAGAGATGTCATTCTCCGTGATCAAATCAAAAGTTTAGTGAAGAATAATGAGATCATACAATGATTTAAGTGCGGACCCAAAGGAAGTTGAATCAACTTGTAACTCGGAGATTGCGTAAAACACTCTAAAAGGGTGAAAGGCACAAATCTCACAAGCTAAAGTCTCTACTAGTGATCCTTAATGTTCTCATCAGAATTATAGTACTCTTCAACTCTAAACCGTATTGACGTGATAAGTGTACAAATTTTGTTGTGTCTAGAAATTCATAGTGCAACATGCCTTGTTACGTATTACATAAGTTATTTATAAAAAAATAAATCCTCTAGCTCGATTCCTAGATTTAAAAAGATGGATGATAGAAAATTCACGTCAATGAATGAGATGAAAGAAACTGCACGAAAATTTTAAAAATCAGATTCAAAAATCAAAAAAAAAATCAAAAGAGGTACGATTTTGATAAAATTTCCCACCCCCAAACAAAAATGAATATCGTCCTCGATGTTAAGTAAAATGATTTTTAAAATTGAGAGCATAAGGTAGGAAAGAGATTACCAGAATGAACCGCTAATGAAGTGAAAAATATAGCCAAAAATAAACCTGAATAAATGATAAGAGAGAAAAAAGATGTACAAGTCTATAAAGCATGTAAAGCATAGGGTGATGTGAAACACCACCCCCAAACAGGATGAGACTAGTACAAGAAACGCGAGCTGCCTCCCGGTAGCGCTAAGTTTAATGTCTTCAGCCAGACCGATGGATCTCACCCTAAAGATAGGAACTAGGAAAGCGCAGGACAGCAAAAAAAATGGGGTAATGAGAATCACCCCCAAACAAGACTGAAGCGTTAGTCTTGTTGGAAACAGGCTAAAGTGGTCAATGCACTTGTATAGCAAAATGCATCACGCGATGCAAAGCATCGGTGGACCAAAGGCGGGTGGGTACTAGGGTAAAGGTGAGGGTGAATAAGCACTGGTCATGGGCCTTGTTGAGCCGGAAGGTGAGGGCAACTAGGGCCCTATAAGCATGGTGCTCAATCTAGTGAGGGAGGCGAAATGGTTTGGTAATTAGAATGGGGTGGGCCTCGGAGAAATCACATGACCGTTCTATAAATGGGCGATGATAATGGTCGCGCCGTGACACACCAGGGAGCTGTCGATGGGAAAAGTCAACACCACAAGATAGTGGTGTGCGTGGAGGAACAAGCTCGATGTCACGGAAGTGAGTAGCACCAAAAATACTCTTATGGGTGGTGGAGGATGGTTTAAGGTGAGGATCTAAAAATATAAATGGAAACGTAAAATGTGTAAAGTCAAGATCCAAACCAGATGGTGGGGTAGAAGGAACAATGGGTGGGGTAAAGGGTGGGATAAACGGTGGATCGGTGGGATAAATGGTGGAGGAAGATGATCCAACTCAAGAGTGGGAGACACACACTCCTCATGAGGCACGGAGTGATCCACAAGGGAACTCGCAGGAGGAAATGTAGAAATAAACGAGTGAGTGATCAACTTATCCACCATTATGTCGCCATCCGATGTGGTGAAAGGGTCTAACGAGGCATTAAGATCCGAGATTGATGAATCAGCATCAATATTCGGCTCAAGGGGAGCCAAATATGACGGGGTAGGATCCATATCAAGAGAGGTGGGAACCATCTCTGACGCTATCTCGGTACAATGGTGAGCACTCGTAGCCGGAGCGAACCTAAAAGATATGGTCATGTCAAAGACATAGGCAATTGGGGCATAAGGTAAAATCTCGGGTAAATTTTTGGATATCTTGGGAGTGGAAATTAGAACCGCAATGATGGTTTCATGTGGACATGGTAGGAATGGATCAGTCTCACTAATGAAAGGTAAGTCAACACAATTGTCGACTTGGGTCCCGGACCATGGAATGGCCTCAACTTCGAGATTCTCGGGGTGGTAGGGTTGGTCGCACTCAAAATTTGTGTCACAAGATGACACATCATCATCACACTCGGGTGCAACAATGGGTGAATACATGGGAATGTCCGACTCTCGCTCACACTCAATTTCAGTTAACCTTTGTTCAAGCCTTTGGAGAGCTTGAGTTTGGATTTGAGTGGCTTCCTCTTGCTCGAGTATGGACTTTGGCAAGAGGCTTTAGAGAGTGGAGGTGGATGACGGTGGTGGTGGAGTGATGGGTGGTGGCAGTGGTTGAGGTGGAAGCAACTCGTTACTATCATGAGTGTACGAAGAATACTCAACTGAAGTGTGCGGAGTGGGGTCAAGTTCATCATACACAAAAGGATAACTTTCGTGATGGACGAATGGTTGATACTCATGGGGTGCGCAGTGAGGGAACTGATCGTGAACGGGTGCACAAGGTTACCACGACGACTGTTGGAATGTGTGAGAATCCACAACATCGGGTTGGGATTCTTATTGCATGGGCGGGTGATCAGGCCTCCACGAATAACTTGGGTACTCACACCACTCGGAATTAGGTATATCATGACAATGGGCCAAGGTGGGTTCCGAAAGAGTGTCATATGGATATGGAATGTAAGGTCACTCATGGGACATGTGATCGGCATAAGAACAATAGGTGCACGACAAAGTATGCGACACGTTAACACTTGACACCGAGGGTGATGGAATAGGATCTGAGTACATATATGGGTCAAGAGAACCCACGGCACTCGTGGGAGAGCTGAAACCACGAAAAAATTCATAAATAGGCAGCTCGGGATCACTCTCACACGTGTTCGCGTGTCAATGGAAAATGACCAAAGTAGTCCCGTAAAGGACGTTCTTCGGCCATGTGGAGAGAAAAATATATTTTTTTTTTGAATTTTAAATTTTTTTCAAAAGCAAAGAAAATATTTTTGGAGTTTTCTAAAATGAAAAAAAGAAAATATTTTTGGATTTTTTTGGAAGAAAGGGTGGGAAAAATATGGACTCAGAAACTTGGGACAAACTAACTAAAACTGACTACAGAAAAATGAATTGGACACACACACAAGTCAAGAAAATTTCTTAACTAGCATATAGCCAATTTTTATCTTTTAATTTAGTGAAAGGGGTAGTCAAATTTTAATTAAGTCTGCTGGCGATAAAAATTCACGGAATAATCTAAGTGATCGCCTTTGCAAAATGTTCTCCTAGTGGGATACCTAGTTAATAGATTTTAAATTTAGTGATGGCTAGGGTAACACACAATTGGTAAGCGAGTGAGTTGGGTGATGAAATCCCTTCTCGTGAGTGATCGAGTATAGGTCTTAGTGAATTAATTCATCACACCATTCAAAAAATAAATGCGAAAATAAAATCACACAAGAGCACACAAAAGAATTGACTCACTAACAGGAGAGGTGCAAGGGTTTAGAAATGTACCTCCCATAGTTTTTATGCCGTGGGGTGCCGAAAAATTTGATTCGACCGGGGGGAGATCACGCCAATATCAGTCGTCCCCGGGAGTCCTACCGACCCAAAGTAGAGAGGCTTCTAATTCCTTGCCTTTGGACGCCCTCTCTATACCTTGTCCGGTTTTCCTATCACGCTTGCTTCGATTATTACAACTTTTAAAATGAAAAATAAAATAAATGTCTCTCTATGCACCGCAATACAAGCAAGGATAAAAATCCTAATACAAGCCTTCTAAAAATATAAATATGGTACAAAAAATAGTAAAGTGCAAAAAAAATGAACTACAAGTTGAAATCCGCTCTGAGCTTCACGATCCCAAGCCCGGCAACGGCGCCATTTGATAATTAGAACTTTTCGGTGTATTTTTCTCGTCGTTGCTTGAAAAGGTCCTCTAATCAAAATCCTCAAATATCTACAAAATAATATCAACTCAAATGTAGAGGTAAGTAAGGGTATCAATCCACTTCCAAGGGGGTAAAGCAAAGGGAACATAATTGTAATTCACTTTTTATTTTAATTTTGTGCTTTTTCACTTTTCTAATTTTTGTTTAGCTTTTTAAATATTAAAATAATTGGGTGAGGTGAGGTGAAATAATACTAAACTAAACTGAATAAAAGGGGGTAATCAAACTAAAAGTAAAATGTGAAAAATATAAACAAGTGTGTGATAAAAGTGAGTGGAGTGCAACTAAATGAGAGAATATTCAAGGGACGGAAAATCCACCCTCAATTCACACAAATTTGTCTAACTTGCACAATTTTAATTTCATCAATTTCCAAAATATTCATTTAATTCAAAAGCTAATTCTCATTACACTAATGAATTAATTGAATATTCTTTTAGAAAAGTAAGTTTAATCCCCACAAGCACTACACTAAATGAATTAAAATCAATTAAATGAATCACCCGCTAGGATCGATTCACCAAACTAATTTTAATTAGACAAAGTAAAAACAAGAGTTTATGAAAAGTAAACTAACATTTAAATCAAGTGATAAGCCTATCTATAATTTGAATCAAATGATTAAATGATAATAAAATTTTCAATCCTTTCTCAAGGATGATTTTCAATTTCTCAATGTGAAAATAATTAGGAATTAAATTTACTAATCAAACGAAACTAACAAAATTATAATTGACAATTAAACTAAATTGGATTCATGAGGGTTTCAATTCATCCCTTGAATGGGATGATTAGCCCTCCATAATCATCATACAATAAAAATTAGAATCAAATAAGAGCATAAAATGAAAATTAGAGAGGAGTAATCAAACTAAAATTGCCTTCAATTGCATTAATTCTTCATTCATCTCAATTAATTACAACACTCAATTTATTGAATTTTTTCTCTAATCTAAAAAAACCAAACTACTAAAAATAAATAAAATTGGTGTTTCTCTATCTACATCTCTCTCTAATTCCTATCTAAATCCCTTTCCAAATGGGGTCTTCATCTTCTTTTTATAATAGGCATGGAGCTAGGGGTATTTTAGAGAAATGGCTAAGGTGAACATGTAGGAGAGGTGTGTCATGGATTGTGTGAGGTGTGAGGATAATTGGAAGAGAGAATAAAATTTTGATTTGTTAAAAGGGTATTTTTGGGTAAAAGGTGTGAAAGATGTAGTTGGGGGTATTTTGGGTATTGGGGCTAAATGGGGTTTAAGTCACATGGGTTTATTTTTTTGGTTTTTTATATTTTTTTGGTCTTGCAGACACTATTTTTTTTGTTTGGTTGAAATGAAAAATGGGTTTGGTTGTTGAATGTGGTTAAAGGTGAGATGGGATTGGAACTGGGTTGCCGAAGGTGGGTAACAGGTTTTGTGACCAGGTGGGGAGTTGGATATGGGCTTCAGTTTCTGGATTGTGGGTCAGCCATGGTGGTTTCGGGTATGGGACAAATGGGGCGCGAGTTAGGTTGAGGGATGAGCGGGGTGAGGTCGGGTGTTGTTGGATCGGTTGTTTCGGCCGGGTTCCTTTCGGATTCGGCAGGTGGTGTAAGGTGAAGAGGTTGGCTGGATTAGGAAGATAGTTGGTCGGAATGATGTTAAGCGGTGATGAGAAATGGGTAGCTCGCTGGAGGGGGGTTTTCTGCTGGGGGAAGTGCGGCGGAGTGGCAGGTGGTGGCCGGAATAGTGGGAGGTTGTTGGGTCGCAACCAGGCTGGCATGAGAAAGGCAGCGTCGGGGGTAGGTGCGTCGCCGGTCGGAGCTCAGACTGATAGAGGTTAGCTGTTGTTTGGTTGGAGATAAAGGACGGGTCAGGGGGTTCCGGGTTAGGAAGTTGATGGGTCGGTTAGAGGTTTGATTCCGGTAAGAGGGTCTGGGGTTGGTTGGTGGTGAATAGAGGAAAGAAAAGGTGGGTGGTAATGGAGGTATGAGTGAGGAGTGAGAAAGAGTTGGATGGATTGGAGGTTGAAGATGGGTTGGGTTAGTTTTGATGTGGTGAGGGTGTAGATGATAGGGTGAGGGAGAGGTGTTTGTGTGTAGGTGAGTGTAGATAGGTTGGTGTGAGTTGTTTATTAGTGTGTTTAATTTGTGACCCTAAAATAACACTAACTACTTACAAATAATAAAACAAAATTTCACTAACTAAAAAAATAAAAATAAAAATACTAAAACTTAAGAAAATAAAATCCTAAGCTATTAAAAACTAAAATAATAAAACAAAAGAAATAAAGAATGATAAAATCTAATAACATATGAAAACAAAAGTCCTAAAATATAAAATCTAATAAACTAAAAATAAACTCCTAAAACTAACCCTAATAAAATAAGATTAAACTAAAAGCTAATAAAAATCAAAATAAAATAAAATTATACTGATAAAATAGAAAAATAGAAAATAAAACCTAGAAATTATAAATAAATCCTAAAATTAAAACGACTCAAACTAAAAATCTAAGAAAAATCTAAAAAGTACAAACTAAATACACATAGGGTTCGGGGTAGGTCTAAGGCTAGGTTAGGGCTCGGGTGAGGTTACGGGATTGGTAATTAGCTCCATACAACGCGCATTTGCCTTGATATCTAGTTTTTGACACCGCAAACGGACGTTTGACCTACAAGATAAACATTTAAACACATAAGACCCATATTGTCGAGAATTAGCAACAAAAGCACGTCTATTCGGGGTATAAAATGTATAATTTTGGGTGCTTATCAATGCCCCTTTAATTTTTCTAGAAAATATATCATGTTTGCCACATTATCTAGTGTGCCTAATTTTTCTAAATCATCATGCGTAATTTCCATCATCTAGACATGGTTTCAACAAATATCTAAACAGTAATAAATATTTTCAGCACCCTCGCTTTTTTTTCTTGATAATAATCCATTTACCTATCTTTCAATCCAATTGTTTTGGGTGTTCAATGATCATCTACTTTATTTCCACAATATCTTATAAGGGAATTTTCAGATTGATCGACAAGAATCATGTATTACGAGTGGAAACCACATATTGGAATTGCTTTAGGCTAATAAGATGCAAAAGGAAATGGATAGGTCTAGACATGGATGGTTTATTGCTCAACTATAATATATAAAGAGAACATTGATAATGATATGGGGAAAGTGAACAGCATATGCTCTAAGTTGGAGTTATAAGTTAGTGAGATGTAGGAGTGACAAAACTAAATATTATGGGCACCGAGAGGACCATTCCTAGTGAGAGAATTTCTGGTTTATATACAGTATCGGATCCAGAAACATTTGCTAAGGTGGGCGGGGTGTCCAAAATAACTAGAAGCAAAAAAAAAAAGCAAGAATACATTTTTACGCAAATAAAATCAAAACGAGATTATAACATACAAAATAATTAACAAATTTTAACATTTTACAAACTCTAACATTAACAAATTAACATTTAACATTTAAAATTTAAAATTTAAAATTAATCTTCACATTTAATCGATTTATCATTGATTTTCAAAACTTACAACATATCAAATAGCAAGCTAAGATTTCTACACACAAAAAAATGACATCTTCATCATCACTCAAAAAATAGACAATAGGAAAAAAAATTAAAACTCAGCAGAAAAAAAAAACAAAGCAAGTACAATCTAACCTTGGACAAAGCAAGAGTGAAGAGCTGCTGGACTAGACGAAATAAGGAAGTCGCTTACTGGACTGGAGCAAAGGAAGCTTGCTGGACTGGACGAGCAAAGGAAGCCACTGGAGGGACGGACTGGATGAGCAAAGGAATACTCTCAAAAGTTTACGTTTAAGTGAATTGATATTAGGTCGTTCAGCAACAAGTTTAAGTTTTATTAAGGTGGACATTTACCTATTTGCCCTCAAAACCTTTGACTTATTATTGTTTTATCCTATAAAATTAACTCTAAAAACAAAGGCCCGAGATATTAAGGTGGGCATTTTCCCACCATACCTCCTTCATGTATCCGCCCCTGTTTATATATAGGGTAATGGTTGGTATGACGAAAAATTCTCTCCCCCGACTTAGGTTCAGGGAAGGGGAGATATTTACACTTGCAAAAATAGACTTTATTACGTATATATACATTACATGTCGAATTTAATTGTTGGGTTTTTTTTGTTTTAGTCTCATTTTCTAAAGTTTTATTAGTCTCTCATTTCATGTGTTTTTTAAATTGTTTCAAGTCCCACAATCGTATAAAACTTCCGTCAACTTCCATGTAACCTCTCATAATCGCTCATGTTTCTTTTTGTAGAAAATGAGTGTTGGAAATTAATGTTAAGTGACGAAATTAATTATTTAATTTCAATTGTATTAAATTCCAATTTCCCATTTATGTGGTTTTAATAAATATAAGATAATTAATTAGGAATATGATAAATAAAGATATTAAAAGATTGGGTAAACCTTATTCGTTAGTCACATGATGGTTAGTGGCATTAGTGGGAGACTCAAAAAGAGTCCCACCACCACTAGGATTCCGGACCTCTTCCCCTCATAAATAGAGACCTCTATACCATCTAGAGTCGTCTCAATACACATTGTTTCTAAGGAGGGAGAGAAAATCTAAAATTCGTATTATTCGTATTTTCTAACAAATATTCCAGGCACATAAGAAAGCAATTCTGGGATATTCAAGAAGGAATTCAAAGGAAGCTTTGACAGGAGAATTTAAGTCACCTTATTCCAATCAATTGCAATGGACAAAGGTTAGTTTTGATCATAGTTATAAAGAACTTACGATTTTGTGATTACATGAAGAATTAAACATCCTGGGTTCATGATAAAATTATTTTTAACGTGATGTAACATTATGGTTTATATCCGATTTTTATGATTGACAAAACAGTATTAATTAACATGTGGTATCAGAGCTTTCGATTTATAATCTCATGTTTTCCGTTAATGAAAACTCCTTTACAAAAATTCTTATATATGATCTTTTGAAAATCTGGAAATCTAGAATTTTTGGTAAATCTGAAAATCTGGAAATTTTGTTTTTCTGAAAATCTGGAATTTTTAAGCAATCTGGTAATCATACATATGGTAATTCGAATTTGTGTTATGTACAATATTAAGAACAAAATCACTTCATACAGTCCTTATCTTATGATAATTGTCCCATTATTGTTCAACCCCTTTTCGTGTTATTGGAACCCTAATATGCCATTAGCATTATTTTATTGTTTCGAATTGTGTAAGCATTCTGAAAAAATACTTTTATTGATCATGATAAGAAAACGAATTTGTTTTTAAGATTAATTAAGTGAAAACTGTGATTTGACGCAAAATATTTTTTTTTTGCGCAGTGAATAGAGTTTTTCGAAATTTTTGGTGTCCGATTGACTTGAAACTTGACATGTTGACTGGAAACAAGCCAACGATTGAATTTCACGGCCTTTGGCCGTGATGTAATGTGTTTTTCGACAATCTGAGTCCGTTAAGGCCCTTAAAACCCCGTTTTTGCCATTTTAAGAAATAATCTCGGGACTTATAACTCTTTACAGAAAATTGATATTAACGTTCCGCAAAAGATTTTGGTTTTCTGGTATGTTTTACTTCGATTCTATGGTGAAAACTCATTTTTGTCATTTTTGGCAAAATTCATGAGTTATGTATTTTTTACTATACCTGGGAAATTCTGTTTTTGAGGCATTTAAGCTACGATTGGTATCTTTGTAATTACCGATAGATTACGTATTATAGTTAACATTTAATGCATGATTAACTATACTTAAATTGGGACATGTAAGAAATTATTCATTTTAGTTCAGTCAAAGGCCAAACACAGGCTGAGACTGCATGTACGAATAATACACTTACATGCATTAAAGGTTTATTCTAATGTTAGTTATAAAATTAGATTGAGGCGAAACACATGCTAATTTATGAATTGAACAACATTAGAAAAACTTTTGTTAAAAACAGAATAGTTGATATTAAGTCCATTAATCATGGTATTAACTGTTTAGGCAACAAACACATATGCCAAAATTATGGGACCATGATAAATGAATTATAGGGTAATATATCTTTACAATCTGAGCATTGTGTGATGATTAACACAGATTTCGTGATATTCATATTGTAAATGAAATATGCCAAAATTTTTAGTCAACAATTCAATATTCGACCCTTGCAATTTTGTTGTGTGTGAAAATTTAATTTGTGAACATTGTTATTAATTGCAGTTCCCCTTAACCTGTATTCGCAAGCTCAATCCTATTCCAAATTTGATGGAACTAATTTTTCTGAATGGAATGAATAAATTGAGTTCAGCCTAGGGGTTCTCGACCTGGACATGGCAATTATGTGTGATGAACCCGCTGCTATTACTGATGCCAGTAGCGAGGATGAAATTGTTGTCCATAAAGTATGGTCTCGATCTAATAGGTTAGACCTTATGTTTATGCGAATGTGCGTTGCTGCTAACATTAAGACCTCCCTACCTGAAACTACAAAAGCGAAAGAGTATTTGAACAATATTAAGGAACGCTTTCACACTACTGATAAATCCCTTGCTGGGAAACTGATGGCTGACCTGACCACTATGAGGTTCGATGGTACTCGAACCATGCGATAGATGACCAATCTGGGTGCTAGACTTAGAGTTTTGGGAATGACAGTGGATGAGTCTTTTCTCGCCCAATTCGTCCTAAACTCCCTACCTCCTGAGTATGGGCCTTTTCAAATCAATTACAACACTATAAAAGATAAGTGGAATGTAAATGATTTGCAAAGCATATTGGTAGAGGAGGAAGGAAGGCTTAAGCAACAGAATGGCCATGTGACTAAAGGACAGGTGGCCAATATGACAGTCAAATGAGCTAGTTTTAAGAAGTTCGTCATGGGCATTAAGAAAGGTCATGGGCCGTCTCATCAAGGTGAACCATCAACTGCTGATGTGAAGAAGGAAAAGAACGACAAGTGTCACTTCTGTAAAAAGAAGGGCCATTTCCGGAGGGATTGTCATAAACGAAAGGCCTGGTTCGAGAAAAAGGGTAAGCCCTTTATTTATGTTTGTTTCGAATCAAACCTTATTAATGCTCCTTCTAACGCTTGGTGGATTGATTCTGGTTCTATGTGTTATGTTTCTAATTCAATGCAGGGCTTCACTTCGATCCGTAAAACAAATTCAAATGAGCATTTTCTCTACATGGGCAATAAAGCGAAGGCTAAAATAGAAGCTATTGGAGTCTTTCGCCTGATTTTAAGCACTGAATTTATTTTAGATTTGCAAGAAACTTTTTATGTTCCCACAGTTTCTAGAAATTTAATTTATGTTTCCAAACTTGCTTTAGACGATTTTGCGATTGAATTTAAGTACAATGGTTTTGGTTTGATTAAAAATTCTCATAATGTTGGTTCTGGATTTTTATTAGATGGTTTATATCAATTGAATCTTGAAAAGAATTTTTCTGAAATCCTTGTGACCCTGCATCCTAATGTTGGTACGAAACGTACACTTAATGATGAAAAATCTGCTTATTTATGGAATAAAAGATTATGGCACATATCCAGGCCGAGAATTGAAAGGCTCATTAAATATGGAATACTCCATAACCTTGATTGGGCTAATTATGATGTATGTGTGGACTGTATTAAAGAAAAACAGACCAAACATACAAAGAAAGGAGCCACAAGAAGCACCCAGCTACTTAAAATAATACATACAGACATATTTGGACCTTTCGATATTCAATCCATTGGTGGAGAAAAATACTTCATCACCTTTATAGATGATTTTTTATGTTATTGCATTTTGTACATGTTGCATGATAAATCTCAGTATGTGAACGTCGTTGAAATATACATTAATGAGGTTGAGGGGCAACTAGACAAAAGGGTGAAAATTATTAGATTTGATAGAGGTGGTGAATATTATGGTAGATATGTCGAGTCAGGGCAACGCCCTGGCCCATTTGCTAAACTCGTTGAAAAATTAGGTATTCGCGCCCAATACACAATGCCAGAATCACCTTGGCAGAATGGTGTAACTGAAAGGCGTAATCGTACCCTTATAGAAATGGTTAGAAATATGATAAGTAGGACCCAATTGCCTACATTTTTGTGAACACGTGCATTAAAGACCGTTGTACACATCTCAAATAAGGTTCCTAGTAAGTCAGTTTCAAAAACACCTTTTAAACTTTGGAAAGGATGGAAACTCGATTTAAGCTATTTACGTGTATGGGGATGCCCAGCGGAAGCTAGAATCTATAACCCTCGTGAAAAGAAATTGGATCCTAGGACATTATCTTGTCATTTCATCGGGTGTCTAGAAAAGTCGAAGGGATATAGATTCTACTGTCCAAATCATACAACTAGAATCATAGAAACTGGAAATGCTAAATTCATTGAAGAAGGTGAAGTAAGTGGGAGTATAAAAGAAAGGGAGGTAATCATTCGAGAAATCAGGGTACAAACTCCTATACCCAGAGTTCATAACATACCTGTTGTTCCTAATGTAGTTGTTGGATCGGTCATTGACCCAATCAATAATAATAAACAACAAGTAAATGATCAACTAACTAAACAGCCACATAATGAGACTATAACCGATGAAACTTTTGAAGCACCATAGGAAGTGCCATTAAGAAGATCTCAAAGAGAAAGGAGATCGACAATTCCGGATGATTATGTGGTATACCTTCAAGAGATCGAATTTAACATAGGGAATATTAATGATCCAGTTTCTTATGACAAAGCTATAAATAGTGATGATTCCGATAAATGGATTGATGCCATGAATGAAGAAATAAAATCTATAAATGACAATAAAGTTTGGGAGTTGGTCGAATTTCCAGAAGGACAAAAACGAGTTGGGTGCAAGTGGATCTTTAAGACCAAACTTGACTCAAAAGGAAATATCGAACGACATAAAGCTATACTTATTACCAAAGGTTTTAATCAAGGAGAAGGCATTGATTATAATGAGACCTTCTCTCCAGTTTCAAAGAAGGACTCATTAAGAATCATATTAGCGTTGGTGGCTCATTATGATTTGGAGTTGCACCAAATGGACGTAAAAATAGCTTTTCTAAATGGGAGTTTAGAAGAAGAAGTCAACATGGCACAGCCACTAGGTTTCATAAAGAAAGGAAAGGAAAACATGGTATGTATGTTACAGAAGTTAATATATGGTCTAAAGCAAGCTTCTCGTCAATGGTACATTAAATTCCACGATACCATTACATCCTTTGGGTTTAAGAAAAACACTGTTGATCGGTGCATATACCTGAAGATCAGTGGGAGTAAGTTTGTGTTTTTAGTACTATATGTTGATGACTTACTTATCGCCAGCAGTGATCTTGGTTTATTAAGTGAAACCAAGAAGTACCTTTCTAAAAACTTTGAAATGAAAGATTTAGGTGAGGCATCCTTCGTGATCGGGATAGAAATATCTCGGGATAGATCACAAGGAATGTTAGGATTGTCTCAGAAAGCTTACATTAACAAAGTTTTAGAAAGATTTAGCATGAAAGTTGCAATCCCATTAATGTTCCATTTCAGAAAGGGGATAAGTTCAACTTAAGTCAATGCCCTAGAAGTGATTTAGAAAGGGATCACATGAAAGGCATGCCTTATGCTTTGCTCATGGGGAGCTTGTTGTATGCACAAGTCTGCACTAGATCGGATATCAGTTTTGTCGTTGGGATGCTAGGCAGATATCAAAGCAATCCGGGGATTCAGCATTGGAAAGCTGCAAAGAAAGTGCTGAGGTACCTGCAAGGGACCAAGGATTACATGCTCACATATCGGAAGACTGATCACCTTGAGTTGATTGGTTATTCAGACTCGGATTTTGGGGGATGCCTTGACAGTAGGAAGAGCACTTCGGGTTATGTCTTCCTTATGGCTGGAGGAGCCATTTTATGGAAAAGTATTAAGCAAAGCATCATTGCATCATCTACTATGGAGGTTGAATACGTAGCTTGCTTCGAAGCTACAAATCATGGATTGTGGCTGCGAAAATTTATTTCAGGACTTAGAATTATAGGGTCAATATCTAAGTCGCTGAAAATTCATTGTGATAATGTTGCAGCAGTTTTCTTCTCGAAGAACTATAGGTGTACTAAGGCTGCTAATCATATTGAGATGAAATACCTATCAGTTAAAGAAGAAGTTCAGAAAAAAGAGTGTCAATTGATCACATTAGTACGCGTGATAACATAGAAGATCCTCTTACGAAAGGACTATCTCCGAAGACCTTTATGGAACATGTCAAAAGGATGGGTCTCGATTAGTTAGATTATGATTGCGATTTTGGCTTAGTTGTTTGACACTATTACTTGAATTTAATAAAAGTGTTTCTGATTTCTACTATTTCTGTCTTTTTTGAATGCATGCATATAATTCTGAATTATTGTTGACAGAAATAGTCCTTATTCAAAAGGACATTATGAGGCCCTTATGATACCCAATATTAAAGGCTCAGTTGAATGAAACATTGGTGTTGTGGTACATGGAAGGAACCATGCTCTTGAATAGCATGGAACCGCCATGACTCGCATTCGTGAATCATTTGATTTAGCAAATGATATTTATCAATGATTGTGCACCTTATGATACCTAATCTAATTATACGAATTATTAAGACCAAGTGGGAGACTGTTGGAAATTAATGTTAAGTGACAAAATTAATTATTTAATTTTAATTGTATTAAATTCCGAATTTCCCATTTATGTGGTTTTAATAAATGTCAGATAATTAATTAGGAATGTGATAAATAAAGATATTAAAAGATTGGGTAAACCTTATCCGTTAGTCACATGATGGTTAGTGGCATTAGTGGGAGACTTGAAAAGAGTTCAACACCACTAGGACTCCTGCCCTCTTCCCCTTATAAATAGATACCTCTACACCATCTAGAATCATCTCAATACACACTGTTTCTAAGGAGGGAGAGAAAATCCGAAATTCTTATTATTCGTATTTTCTCACAAATATTTCGAGCACATAAGAGAGTAATTATGGCTATTCAAGAAGGGATTCAAAGGAAGCTTTGACAGGAGCATTTAAGTCACCTTATTTCAATCAATTGCACTGGACAAAGGTTAGTTTTGATCATAGTTATAAAGAACTTACGATTTTGTGATTACATGAAGAATTAAACATCCTGAATTCATGATAAAACTGTTTTTAACGTGATGTGACATTATGGTTTATATCCGATTTTTATGATTGACAAAACAGTATTAATTAACAAATGAGAAGTGTAAAAATATAGGACCAACAACAAAAAAATAATGACATGAGATTAAACACACATATATTCAAAAAAATATGACTAAAAACTTGTAACCCCTTTAATTGTTTAGGTTTTGTATGAAATTTGAGAAGGGGGATGGCTATTCCCACTCCAATAAATTCTTCCCCCACTCCATTTAAACATGAAATGACAATTATACCCTTTTTTTGCCCACTTTTTTACCTCCAACTAAAACAATTGATAAAAATAAAACAAAAATTGTATTTTGAATTAAAAAAAATTAGTGAAAAACTACTTTTAATAAGAAACTGTTTGAAAAATAAAAAAAAATGTTTTTAAATTTTATAACTATTTTTAAAAAATATTTCATTTGTCTTGAAAAAATAAACTTTTTACCTATTTTATCTAACAATGACACAACGCAAATAAAAGTGACACGACGGGAAATTTTATTTTTTTAACGAACACGAAATATTTTTTTAACCTAACACGAACACAATCCAAGTAAAATAGACACGAGATGATACAAACTATTATTTTAATTTATTTACAAAAATAGAAACACGGCCGAATTAAAATGCAACACAATACGAAATCTTTTTTTTTTTACGAAACACAAATATGGCCAAGTAAAAGCGGCACAACATTATTTTTTTTCAAACACAAATAATATATTTTTTACCATATACAAACACGATTTTGTTACCAAAACAAATATTCGGTCGCATTATTATTTGTGTTTGAAAAAGAATCATGTTGTGTTGCTTTTACTTGGTCATATTTGTGTTTCGTAAAAAAAAGATTGCGTATTGTGTCGCATTTTAATTCGATCATGTTTGTGTTTGTGGGTTGAATAATATATATTTTATCATTTTCTTTGATATTTGTACAAGTTCATTGAGTGAATTGACAATTTACTCATTAATTGATTTACATTTTAGTATTCACTCATTTTTTAATCCAACATAAACGCAATCTAATTACAAAATTACACGATACGAGATGATATGAAATTTAATTTTTTATCTAACACAAACACGACTCAAATAAAAGCGACAGGACAAAATGCAAAATCTTATTTTTATAATCAAATCCGTACATGATCCAATTAAAATGCAACATGACACATCACGATACATAATCTTTTTTTTAACAAGACACGACCTAAATAAAAGAGACACGATACACTCCGACACAAAATTTTATTTTTTTTATCTAGCACGAAACATAACACGACACGAACGAAATAAAGCCTTTTAAACTAGTGTTTAAATAAAGTCTTGTGAAGTTTTGTTTGCTAAGTCATGTCATGTTACTTTTTTTTTTAAATCGTGTTTATGTTATGTAAAAAAATGAGATTCCATATTATGTCGTGTCAATTTTATTTGAGTCGTGTTCGTGTCAGGTAAAAATGAAATTTCATGTCGTGTCGTGTCGTGTTATGTTTTAACTAGATCGTGTTAGTTAAAAAAAATTATGTCATGTCACTTTTGAAATTTCTATTTTAAAAAAATAAAATTTTGTAAAAAATAAGATCGAAGCTTTGTAATATATGTTTTTTGTTTTTAGATTGTGAACAGTTTAAAAAAATAATTTAAACTCATATAAAAGAAGATTTGCATTTTATAGCAAGACATTATATTATATTGGGGCTTTAACGGTCTAGTCCTTGGACTAGCAATTTTGGACAAAAAAACCAGGCCCAACAAATTTTAAACGATTAGGTCCAACATATAAATACCCCGAAATTAAAACAAACACGCACTATTCAGAAAACGAAGCGCCTGAAACATTGTAGAACAAACACGCACTATTCAGAAAACGAAGCGCCAAAAACATTGTATTCTCTCTTGTATCAATCGTACCGTCTCTTCGATCAAAACCCCAAGACGATTCTATTTCTCAATCAAATTTTGGTCAACAACAACATATAAATACTCCTGATCGAAGATCTAGAAACTCTGTTCGATCAAAACCCTAACTCTCTTCAATCAAAACCCTAACTCTCTTCAATCAAAACCCTAGCTCTCTTCTTTCAAACATTCTAAATCAAATTCTTCCAAACAGCACTAACAAGTATGTATACATTCTCTTATCACCTTTTTGTCCTTGTGTATTTTGTGTTCTCATATGTATAAATTTGTAGACATATGGACTGATGAAATCACATTCTTCTTATTCATGCGTATTATTCATCATATATTTAGAATGTATTCATCATATGGACTGATGAAATCAAACATTGTATTCATCATATGGATTGGAATATGTACATGTACAAGCCCTGTGTTGCGTGTACTTTTATGTTTTATACGTGTACTCTATAGAATATCTACATGTACAAGCCTTGTGTTGCGTGTACTATGTGTATTTTGCGTGTACTTTTATAAAGTACACGCAAAATACAGAAAGTACACGCACATTGAAATTGTACTTCTCAATTCATTATGCGTGTACTTTTATGTTTTATACGTGCACTCTATAGAATATCTACATGTACAAGCCCTGTGTTGCGTGTACTATGTGTATTTTGCGTGTACTTTTATAAAGTACACGCAAAATACACATAGTACACGCACATTGAAATTGTATTTCTCAATTCATTATGCGTGTACTTTTATGTTTTATACGTGTACTCTATAGAATATTAATTTCAAATCCATATTTCATCAATCCTATGTTATTTTGGTCCGCGCCAGCGGCATTTGATTTATTTTCAATGTGTTTTTAAGAAGTATTATTATTTTGTTATTAGTTAAGAGTGTTTTTTGTACAATAGCCAGCTGCATTTGAATACAATGTCCATGTAGACGAACATTGAAATTCAATTTGTTCAATCCAATGTCCATGTACTAATGTGTATTATGAGTGTACTATTTTGTATTGTTGTGTTATTGTTTAGGAATCGTACGATCAAGCATGTTCAACTACAAAACTGTTGCTTGCACGTTCGAAGATCTTAACAATACAAAACCTTTCACATTGACAGTGAATAGTACTAATGAGGACGAAATTCATTTTCTTCTTCGCATTAACGATAGAGCTAAAAGGTTACTTGGTTTCTACTACTACTATGAAGACATTTACTGCACTTTTGATGTGGAACAGCTTCAAGTAACTGAATCGAAAGCGAAGGATTTAGCTAAACGAATTGAGCAGTATTGCTTAAGGGGTTTTGATAATGTTGGAGCTTTTAGCATTCAACTATTGTATCACTTCTTTACTGAATATGTTAGGAGTAGAGAATCTTGGTTTTTCACTTGTCGAACAACCAAGGTTAGGTATTACCATGAAATTTACGATATATATTATCGCCTTTAGCATGTATTTTGATGAGACTTGTATAAATTGTTTGTGAGAATATTGCATGTACTTTTGTTAAATACGCTTGTATTTTATTGTTTTAGTCTATTTTTTATTCTAATTCGCATGTATTTTATTTTTTGTACATATAATTATAGGTTAGTAATTTAAATTTTGTTTATAGATCAATATAATGGGGATGAAGATGAAGGCAAGAAGAGGAAAGAAATAAAAAAAGAGCAGTTCTGATGATAGTTCTTCATCCAGTTCCAGTTCCAGTTCTAGGGTGGCATTGAAAGCTAAACGTCCTCCAAAGAAGAATGACCAATATCGGTCAAATATTGTTAGCTTTCTCCATGATTTGCATCAGATTAAAGATAAAATAAACAATAGCCATATTGGACTTCTTAAGAAGACTCCATTTTGGGAGCTTTTCAATGCCTACTACAGTGAGAAAGTAGTAGAAGTGGACCACAAGAAGACGGATAAAAATATTTTATCAATTATCGAGCTGTACAATACAGAAACCAAAAGTTTCCGTATGAAGAGCAGTATTCGAATAATGCCAATAGATATAAGTGAAATATTTGGCATACCCCTGGTGGAGGGTTTAAAATCAATAGAACTGAAAAAGGACCCGAATACTGCTAAAAAATCTGGATTACAAGCACGATACTTCTTAAAAAGAATAGGAAAGTCAGAAATTTTGAATGGTTTGAAGAAATCAGTTGAATTGGAGACAGATGAAGGAATTGCTGATTTTGTTAAAATTGTGTGTCTCCACTTCTTGAACACGTTATTTTTCTCCAACTCAAACTTCACCCTTGGAGAATTTTGGTTGAAATACATTGAAAATATTGAGGAAATGAATAAATATGATTGGGCATCTGCTGTGCATGAGTTTCTGATACATTCACTTGACAAATCAGCAAGTTCAAAACCTAGCACAGTTACTGGATGTGTCATTTTCCTACTGGTGAGCAAAAAAACATTTTGATATTTCAAAATTTACACAGCAATACTCACGTGTAGTTTCAAAATACACGTGAATTTTTCACGTGTATTTTGAAAATACACGTGAAAATAAACGTGTACTTTTCAAATACACGTGAAAATAAACGTGTATTATAAATACACGTGAAAAATTCACGTGTATTTTGAAAGTACACGTTTATTTTAACGTGTATTTTCAAAA
The DNA here is from genome assembly GCA_949130495.1 of Sambucus nigra. NCBI lineage: Eukaryota > Viridiplantae > Streptophyta > Magnoliopsida > Dipsacales > Adoxaceae > Sambucus > Sambucus nigra. Next base: position 159,108,228 of record OX422209.1, on the reverse strand, counting down.
TACACGTGAATTTTTCACGTGTATTTTGATAATACACGTTTATTTTCACGTGTATTTTGAAAGTACACTTGATATTCCTGATATTTCAAAATTTACATACCAATACTTACCTGTACTTTGAAAATATTACGTGTATTTTCAAAATACATGTGATATTTTCTCTTCTTCTTTCAAAATACAATTGATATTTAATGTGTATTTTGAAAATACAAGTCTTATATCACGTTTATTTTGAAAATACACGCTAAATATCAATTGTATTTTGAAAATACACGTCTTATATCATGTGAAAGGACACTTGTATTTTACAAAGTACACGTGTACTATGTTTTGTAAATATAACCAGTGTACTCTCAAAATACTCTTGTTATATCTTCTGTCAAGTACACGTATTAAATTCATTTTTTTTTCTGTATGATCTCAGTATTGGGCATGTGAGAAATTTGAAATCATTTCTCCTGTTGAAGAATATAAAGAAAATACTCCAAAATTCCTGAAGTGGAAGTTGTCGTCTTTGAAACAATGGTTTGAATACTTAGGCAGTTGTAATAATTTGTTCATTGTACTTAGACACAGTATAGGACATTTCACATTATTTGTGATATACACTAAAGAAAATAAAGTGGTCCACATGAATCCCCTCCGACCGAATGACATGGAAAAGAACACAACATTCTTTGATGATGCAAAAAAATTGGTTAGTGCCTAAAATTAATTAGTAATGTTGCTCGTGCTTATATTATACACTTGTACACGTGCATTATATAATGCGTGTACTTTGTATTAGTTGTACATAATTAAATAGATTATCAAAGTACACGCATCATATTTTAAAATACACGTGTAATGAACCAAAACAAGTTACGTGTACTTTAATATTATGCGTGTACTTTTAACTCATTAGGCAAAGTACACGCATCATATATAATAAAATACACGTGATATTTTAAAATAAAATATGTGTGTACTTTAATAGTATGCGTGTACTTTTAACACATTAGGCAAAGTACACCCATCATATTTTAAAATACATGTGATATGAAAAAATAAAATATGGGTGTACTTTTCACTCTTTCATCTTCATATACTCTTTTATTTGTATACACTAAATATTTGTCTTCTTAACAGTTTTCTGTCTTCCAAAAATCACTGTCCGAATTGAAGACTGAAGCAGAAACAATGAAAAACAATGGTTACAAAATTCAGAGGAAATTTGAGGAAGGCACCCCAAATGAGTTTACAATGGATGATGATCCATTGACAGATCAAGAAAGAAGGACTGTAGAATTCTTGTTGCAAAGTGATCTCAAATTTGAACTAATAAGAGATCACGAATGCCCTAAACAATATAATGGGTAAGAAAAACTTCATTTCTAAAAATTACTAATTTGTATCCTTTCAAAAAATTTCATCACATTCTAATTTTTATATTTGTTTTATTGTAATTTCAGGGTTGACTGTGGGGTGTTCTGCATGTATTATATTGAGCAAATAAGCAGAAACAAAGAAATGCAAAAATTCTTTCAAGACCCTGACATGCTTAAACAAAGAGCATATGTACTCAGGGAAATTCTTCTGTCAAAATATTTCTTCCCCCGAAATAGGAAAAAACATATATAAATTGTGATTCAAATTCAAAACATATATTTGTAATTTTGTTTTGTGTTATATTGGTTATTGTTTACAATATTTATTACACCAAAATGGTTTTTTCCAACTCAAACTTCACCCTTGGAGAATTTTGGTTGAAATACATTGAAAATATTGAGAAAATGAATAAATATGATTGGGCATCTGCTGTGCATGAGTTTCTGATACATTCACTTGACAAATCAGCAACTTCAAAACCTAGCACAGTTACTGGATGTGTCATTTTGATATTTCAAAATTTACATAGCAATACTCACGTGTACTTTCAAAATACACGTTTATTTTCACGTGTATTTTGAAAATACACGTGAAAATAAATGTGTATTTTCAAAATACACTTTAAAATAAACGTGTATTATAAAAATACACGTGAAAAATATCACGTGTATTTTGAAAGTACACGTTTATTTTAACGTGTATTTTCAAAATACACGTGAGTTTTGAAAGTACACTTGATATTCCTGATATTTCAAAATTTACCTACCAATACTTACCTGTACTTTGAAAATATTACGTGTATTTTTAAAATACATGTGATATTTTGGTATGTAAATACATGTGTATTTACATACCAAAATGGTTTTTTCTCGCTGGCGCGGACCACAATCCACGTAAGGTTTAGACAAACAATGCATCTGATTGTTATGAAACAATGTAAAATTAGTTTTCACGAAAAATACAAGTCATAATTACTAAGTACAATTAATTATCCAAAGTACACACATTTTCACTAAAGTACACGCAGTGGTTAATATAATGATTATTTATTATATTAATTGAAAACTACTTTGAAGAATTCATCAAGGACACAATAACCAAAATCAATTTATTAAGATCAACTACTCACTTCCCAACTACTTCTGGTCAAGAAATAAATAACTTTCACTTTTTCTATAAAAGAGTAATATTTGTTCCTTTCTTAACCATTACAGCTAGGGTAAAGATTACATAATGGCTATTCCAGCAGAAAACTTGCGAGAAACTCTTGAGAGAGATGAAAGAAACAAAAAAAAAATAAGGCAAATTGAGGAAAATATTTCCTCATATGAAACTGCCTTTGAGCAGTTTCAAACATATGTGAGGGAAGGCTATTCTGGACTTCCACCCAATCCCATAGATTTATTTTATGTGGATGAGGACCCTCCTCAAACACATGAAGAACTCATTTATTTCTATACAAAGGAAGTTCCCCTGAAAATCGCAAAGCTGAAGGAGAAAAAGGCTCTCCATAAAGGCCTTGTAGCTGTCATAGAAGAAGAAATTCGACACTGGTCGAATTTCATTGACTCTCTCCCTGACACCCTGGATGCCTTTGACAAACATCCCTTCTAGAAGCCCTGTTTAGTTTTTTCAGTTTTCTTTATTTGAAAAATTGTACTTTATTTTTTTGTTTTTAATAAAAATTTTATTTCTTTCATGAATGTGTTCTGAGTTATTTCATAATCTAATATAGTAAAGTACACGTGAACCCTTATAAACATGATCACGTGTTTTGTGAAAAATTTTAACATTTATAACATTTCATCAAAAAAAATTATATAAATGCGTGTACTATATATATTACACGTGTACAATACAAAGTACACGTGTAATATATAAAGTACACGCCTATTGAAATAAATATAAATGCGTGTACTCTATATATTACACGTGTACTTTATAAAGTACATGCATAGTCTATAAAGTACAAGCAGATTGAAATCTCTATATACCCTAAAATGCAAAACAGGGCATTTATTATGCTTTGCAATTAGCCTATCCACGTGGCACATCATTTATTGGGTAATTATTACTCAACTATCTTAAAGGTGTCTCTATTTGTGAATCTGTCTCTTTGATTTCCAACGAACTCAGTTACGATTTTCAAGTATTTGACTTCCTCAAAAGTGACAACTCTTCATTTCCAACGTACTTCTCTCTCCCTCTTTTCATCCCTCTTTGTAATGAAAAATAAAGTGGAATGGTTCCACGTCTCACTACCCTATGGCCATTGATATAATCACAATAAACATTAAGAAGAATTTTATTACAATTAACATTGATGTTGGTCCAATTTACAACAATACAATTAACATGAAAAATAATATGGTTTTTAACATTGATATTTAAAAAAATATCATTTCGAAAAACCATTACAACAATATAATGCACTATGTAGTACATATGTTTCTAATGCTCGATGATTAAATAACTACAAGTTGTATTTTTAATTAAAACCTCGCTCTTCAATGCAAATGTAAATAACAAGGATATTTTTGTTACAAATTTTTTAGATATATTTTTTCTTATGTTTTGTACATTGCGCCTCTCTCGCGCATCGCGCGGGCTTACAACTAGTACTTGTATAATAATGACGCTGGCGCGGACCATAATACCCATAGGAGTTTAAGAATATGAGTGACCCAAATATCTTTTATAAAGTACAAGCAGATTGTAATGTCAAAAACCATTTTCGAAATAGTACATGCATTTATATACGAATACTTGATAAAATTACATGCAGAATACATAAAATACACGTATATTGAATTAGATTTTTGTCATATCAATATGCGTGTAGTTTTCTAAAACATGCATGTACAATTATATTTAAATGCGTGTACTTTAATTATCAATGCGTGTACTTCATAAAGTACACGCACATTTCATCAAGTACACGCACATTATATTTATATTATGCGTGTACTTCATGCATGTACATTAAGTAAAGTACACGCATGCTTTTATAAAGTACACGCATATTGAACTGACCATCCACAACTGCTAAATGGGACCAATTATGAATAAAAAAGTCAAATGGGATTAGGACAAACAAAACATTCACAAATGGGACTATTGCTAAAATACCTATAATTTCTTTGGACATCAAAATGCGTGTGTACTTTACATAACATGCGTATACAAAGGCAAAGTACACGTGAACACAAGGAATAATGATCATGTATGTTTTATGAAAAATTGAGTACAGCAACACACAAAAAAAACTGATATATGAGACTTAAAAATAAATTACATTCATTTATGTGAAACAAATGGTTTATTAATTAATTTATTCAATCAAATGGTTAAAATGAATGAATTCAACAATTTTAAAAATAGTCAAATGGGTTCCTTACAAGTAGACCTGTAATGACCCGTTTTACTACACCTCGAGCAAGTAACTTCCCTTACTGTGATCTCACCAGAAGACTTTATTCTCTTATTTCTTGGCATGCCTGTCGGTCTCTTAGTCATTGGTGGAAGGATAGATGGATTTTCAGGAATAGGAATATTTAAGGAAATCAAATCAGGAAGAGGAACTATAGGTATCGAGTATGATTTTATGTAGAAAGATACCTTATAGTACTCCTCAATATAATCATAAATACTGGTCCCTTTCCTCCGCACAACACAAATAGCATGAGAACATGGAAAACATCTAATCTGCCAACTCTTACAAGAACAAGTCCTTTCTCCTAAGTCAACTGTTGCTCGCACTTCTGAATGAACTTCAAATACATTTTGACTTGAGCGACTAATAGTCCAATGTCGGCTTTTATTCCAATTTTCATTCAGTAACTTTTGAAAAAAAGGACATAGCTCATTTGCCCAAGTGTCAGACTCAACAAGTTTGTTTGCATTGAAATTCATAATCTTCACTCTCAATTTATCAAGCATATTCATTACTGGTAAATGCCTTTCCTCCAATATCCATGAATTGAATGACTCCGCAACACTAGATGCCATGTCACCATATCGTTTACCAGGGAAATATGCACAGGACCAATTCTCGGGAGGCAAACTATCAATGAAATCGGCAATAGCAGCTCCTCCTTCCTTCTTCAATGCTTCAATATTCTTGTGAAATACATCAACTGAGACAGCATATGCACAAGACAAAAAATCTTTAACAATTTTCTTTCGAAATCCATCACAATTCCCACAAATTTTCTTTTTTATATTCCCTTGTAAATGATGTATACAGTAGGAATGTGCAGACAACGGGAAGGCCCTCGAAACAGCTTCAAGTAATCCATTGTTTCGATCTGATATAAATGTTATGTTTCGATATTGCTCAACTACTGCACTATGCAAATTGACTAGAAACCACATCCAGTTATCTTCGGTTTCGGAATCAACAACAGCATATGCAACAGGAAAAAGTCCTGAAATTTAAAAAATATATTAAAATTAAAATAAATAACATATCCATGTACAATACTTTGTATATTGATGCTGCTGGCGCAGACCCTAAAACACATGGTAAATATATTGTGTTTAATCTAAATTGTTTGTAAATAACAAGACAAAGCATAAAAATGTACCGTACACATGATAAAATGCACGTTTACTCATCAATCTTTTGCTTGGCTTTATTATTAACAAGACTAACATCAACATACACGCATAAAAATGTAAAGTACAGGTGAACTAAACAAAAACATTCAAAGGTACTTTACATTTTTAACATTTACTTTGCTTTATTATTTCTAAATAACAACACCTGTCATCAAAGTACACGCATAAAAATGAAAAGTACACGTGAAATAAAGAAAAACATTCATGTGTACTTGACATGTAAAATGCGTGTACTTTAGTTTGTATTCAACATAACATCATCATCAAAGTACACGCATAAAAATAAAAAGTATACGTGAAATTAAGAAAAACATTCACGTGTAGTTGACATGTAAAATGCGTGTACTTTACTTATTACTACACATAAAGTCATCATTATCAAAGTACACGCATAAAAATGAAAAGTACACGTGACATTAACAAAAACATTCACATGTACTTTACATGCACTATGCGTGTACTTTACTTAGTATTACACAAAATAAGACATATCATGACAGTACACGTAGAAAAATGAAAAGTACACGTGAACTAAAACAAAGACCTTCAAAGGTATTTTATATTTTTATGCTTGTATTTTGATGTTATGGAATGGAACAAACAAAATTTCAATGCAATACACAAAATAAAATATTTAAAATTCATTTACCATTGTTCCCATTCCTTGCAGTAGCTGATAGTATTGTTCCACGGTAACGGCTCTTCAAAAAGGCACCATCAAGAAATAAAACAGGTCTGCAGTATTGAAATCCATAAATACTTCCTCTAAACATTACAAATATTCTCTTGAATTTTTTACTCTCATGTTCCACGTCAAGGATGCAATGCGACCCAGGATTATACTGCAATCGAAGGTCACGATAATTATTCATTCATGCATAAGAAACCTTTTCATCACCATGTATATCAACAGCAGCCATCTCTTTCGCACGCCATGCATGTTGATAAGCTATATCAAGACCATAATTCTTCTTCATATCTCTAACTACATCAATTGGTCTCAATAGCGGGTTATCTCTAAGATCATCAGCTACCAATGTTGAAACCAACTTGGAGGCTATCATTTTGGCTGACGGACTACGAAAGACACCTCTACATGTATGCTCATTATTCATTGAACGTATGTAAAAGTATCCATTTATTGTAGATAATGAAGCATGAATTCTCCATATGCAATTCTCAGTAGTCTTTTTAGAGCATTCAGCCGTCACTCGAGTTTTATCATTCTTCAAATACACATACTTGAACCCAACCTCAACGGCATACTTTCGCAATTTATCCCGAAATTCCACTACATCTCCTTCAAAACACTGCTGCTCATGACTTATATAAGTCTTCCAATCATTCGAAAGATAGACTTTCGACTTACTTGACTCCACACCTCTAAGATAAAAGTCATTTTCAATGCAACTATTAAAATCATTTTTAGTGCCTGACGATAAAGACTCTAACCTCTATGTATTTGTATCACCACTGTCAACCCTCTCAGACCTTGTATTACTGCAGTCAACCCCTTCAAAAATTCGATTAGAGCAGTCAACCCGTTCATCTCTTGTATTACATGGAAATGGTAATGAATCAATGACATATATCCAAATGAAATTATCTTTCACGATCAATTGGGACCGCAACATACAACAAACATCGTTGTCACAAACCAACATGAACCGACATTCATCACCAAATGAATACCTCAATGAAAAACTCCCACTTCTCAAATTAGTAAACCTAATACACAACTCATTGCATATGAAATCTAATGAGCTATCTTCAAATATTTCAATACAAGCCATATTATCCAAATAACAACACCTTGCTATTACACTACTTACCATAATGTCCTGCAGTAAAACAGAGACGAAAAACATTTACTTCAAGGTCAACAATTCTAAAAATGTGTGCAATAATTTAATGCATGAAATATAAAAATATCTATTTATAATTAATATAAACTTACAGGCACTTTTTAAAAACCTATACAGGAAGCAATAAAACAAAACATATTATCAAATATCAATCACGTGTACTTTATAAACATTGCGTGTACTTTGAGAAAACTGATATCGAACTGGTTGCTTCCGCTGGCGCGGACCTATATCAATAAGTGATTCAATACCAAATGAAAATCAAGGACTCTTAAAATTAGAATGAAACATCAATAATATTCATTCAGCACATTCAACTAAGAATTACAAATATTGATAAATATAACTTATTTATGAAGAATCCAAACATAAATGCATAAAAAACACAAATTAAAAACATATACATATATAACGTATAAAAAGCTATTCAATCACATGAATGAATATTACAATGAGTCTCTTGAATTAAAAAAAAGGACATATACTTATTGTAATCGATCGAAAATAGAAAAATCAACTGCTGATAAAGATAAACTTACAAATGATAGAGCCAAGTGATACAGGTAGAATCGAATAAGAACACTGTAATCGATTATAGGACAGACGATCAAAGCATAAGATTGATGTTATTTTCGATTTCGGAGAATAGTCGTTAGTTGCAGAGAAAACTCCAATAGCCGATTAGGTTTATGATTTTTTTAAATTGGGGGTATTTATATGTTGGACCTAATCATTTAAAATTTAGTTCACCGGTTTTTTTGTCTAAAATTGTTAGTCCAAGGACTAGACCGTAAAAACTTATTTTATATTTGGGGTGCTAACAGATCTTGAGAAGCGGCAATAGTCGCACCTTTGAGAAGTCTCATAAGCTTGGACTATCCATCTTTGTCTAATTTCATAATCATGAAAAGACATCCACAAACCACAACCTTATTTCTATTGTGAGACAGGACCCTGCCATCTTCCATCGATCGTGAATTTCTCTTAGTATTGTGATTCACAACTCCTCTATAAAATCTGTCATGTGTAATGCCTTCAATAGACACACGTGAGTACTCAACCAACTAACTAACCTTAGTGAGCTGCTCACATAAGTTAAAAATAATATCGTAATAATTTACTGTTTTATCGTAAAAGTTCCCTATTGTTATGATTTGTCTAGAACCCGCATTTAGTCTTGAACCGGCCCCGTGTGAGCACCATCATTCAGAAGAACAAAGTATTCTCTCTTTTTACATAGAGAGACAGAGAAGGGGTCTTAGACGGACCACTTTTAGTCGGCGTCTTGATGGGTCATTTAAAAAATAAAAATAAAAAGGTTATAAGTAGTAGTAGCAAAATTATGAGTTGGGCTTAATGTGGATGGATTAAATATGAGTTGGGTCAATCCATTTTTTCCACTCTAAATAAGTATTACAACTCTAAATATATGTAAAAAAACATAGTTTACTCTTTTACTGTTAAAAATAGGTTTTGTATTTGATTCATAGCTTTTGAAAATAAACTTTATATTGGATTTGTAACTTTCAAATATGGACCCCATATTTGATTCTAACTTTTAAAAATGACCCCATATTTGTGGTGTATTTTGTCCCTCCGGTGGCTTCTCGTTGGTTCACGGCTGTTTTCGAAGAAAAACAGATTTTTCTCGATATTTACAAAATTGCCACTTAGAGGAAAATCTACAAATAGAAGTTTTTTTTCTGTTTTTTAGGTAGTGTTATTTTTTCCGGCAAGAGTGACCATTTTGTGAGTTTTTCAAAGAGAACAGTGAGTGAGAGCTTCTTGTTTAAGATTAGTTCTTGTGCTTGGTTGTGAGTGACTTTCTTGGAGAGATAAAGAGTGTGAGTGTGTAACCTTGTGGTTTCTCAATTTATCAAAGAAAGAAGAAATCCTACCATTGTGGATATAACTCTTGTTTGGGTGAACCACGTTATATTGTTGTTGTTTATTTGCTTTGATTGCTTGTGTGTGCTTGTTATCTTACTTGTTGATTGTTGGTTGGATTCGTTTTGAGTTTGCACACTTGGTTTTCATTAGGAACAAGTTCTTGGGTGTTTTCCGCACACCAAGTCTTTGGTAAAATTCCAAAGTGAGTTTTATGGTCTTAGTGCTTAACATAGGACTGCTTTAGCGCAACAAGTGGTATGAGAGCTTTGGTTGCTTGGTTTGCTCGGTATTTTGATTCGGCTTAAATCAATTTGAGTGATATTGGCATAAGTTCTAGAATTTGTTCCAAATGGCGGAAGAGGTGTCGCGTACTCTCGAATCAACTTCTACAAGCGGAGGCTCTAAGAAGTGGGATCCTAGTTATGGATCCGGAGGCTCAATGAAGTTTGAGATAAAACCTTTTGATGAGAAAATTAATTTTGGCTTGTGGCAAAGAAGGATGCGGGGTGTTCTTGTTCAACAACGGTTGGTTATAGAATTGTTGGGTATAGAGAAGCGTCCGGTGGATATGACCGAAGTCGAATGGAGCGATATTGATCAAAGGGAAATTTCTTCAATTGAAATGTATATCACGGATGATGTGCTCAATCACGTGATATCGGAAACTACGGCCAAGGGCATGTGGGATCAATTGGAGGAGATTTATTTGGGCAAGTCTTTGTCAAATAAATTATTTTTAAAGAAGATGCTCTTCAAGTTAGAAATGAAAGAGGGGGTTGATATGATGAAGCATATCAATGTCTTCAATGCTTTGATCAACGATTTGAACCGGATTGATGTTCAATTTAGCGAGGGGGATCGAGCGTTGTTGTTGCTTGCTTCGTTGCCCGATTTATATGAGCGCTTTGTCACCACACTTATGTTTGGAAAGATTACTCTCAAGTTCAATGATGTAATGTAGGACATCATTTCTCACGTGGCCATGAAGAAGAAAAATGGTAGCGGTGGAGGTAGTTCATCTTCTCAAGGTGAAGGCTTGGTAGCCAAGGTTGGTGGTGGTGGACGAAGAGGAAGGTCGAAGTCTAGGGGTGCAAATAATCGGGGATTCCCAATGTCTCAATCTCGAGACATTAGCACGGTTGAGTGTTTCAAGTGCCATAAAAAGGGTCACTTTAAACGGAATTTTCCGGAGTGGAAGAAAGATGATAAGAAAAGAGATGCTATTAAGGATGTGACCGGTGTTGCTACTTTAGAGGAAGGCGAAGAGGTTCTTACTTGTTTTTCTGCCGATCACATTGATGGTTGGATTCTAGATTCCGAATGTTCATACCACATGTGTTCGAATCGGGAATGGTTTGAGGATTACAAGTCCAATACCGGTGCTGAGATTCTCATGGGAAATAATGCTACGTGAAAAGTAGTGGGAATCGGGTTGGTGCACATAAAGATGTGGGATGGGGTTGTTCGAACCTTAAGTGAAGTGAGGCACATTCCGGCACTCAAAAAGAATTTGATTTCCTTAGGCGCACTCGATTCAAAGAGGTGTGTGATTCAAGCCGAGGGTGGGGCTTTGAAGGTAAAAATGGGATTGATGGTGATTTTGTGCGGCACAAATTTACCGAACAATCTTTATAGATTGAAGGAAAATACAGTAGTGGGTGGAGCAGCAGTCTCCACAGAGCCAAAAATCGACGAGCTACAATTGTGGCACATGAGACTTGATCACATGAGCCAACGGGGCATGGAAGAACTTCATCGACAAAAGTCGTTGAAAGGGGTGCACGGATGCAAGGTCGGTTTTTGCAAGAATTGTGTGATGGGGAAGCAAACTCGAGTGCAATTCACTATATCTACAAACAAGAGCAAAGGGACTCTTGACTATATTCATTCCGATGTGTGTGGGCCTTCGGATGTTGTTTCCATAGGCTGTTTTAGATACTTTATGACTTTCATAGATGATTATTCCCAAAAAATGTGGGTCTACTACTTGAAGGAAAAATCGGAGGTTTTCGAGAAGTTCAAGGAGTGGAAAGCTATGGTGGAGAATCAAACGGGGAAGAAGGTCAAGTGTGTGAGGAGCGACAACGGGGGTGAGTATAGAGATGGTGGTTTTCTCAAGTATTGTAAAAATGTAGGCATCACAAGGCACTTTACTGTTAAAAAGACTCCACAATAAAATGGGGTGGCGGAGAGGATGAACCGCACCATTATGGAAAGAGCAAGGTGCATGAGGTTTCATACCGGGTTACCGAAATCATCTTGGGCAGCAGCTCTTGATCACGCCGTGTATTTGGTGAATCGGTCACCAAATTCGACTCTTGGTTTGAAGTGTTCGGAGGAAGTATGATCGGGGCACGATCTCGACTACTCTACTTTGAGGGTGTTCGGATGTTCGGGGTATGCTCACATTCCTAGTGACGAGAGGACCAAAAATGACCCGAGAACTCACCGGTGTATTTTCCTAGGCTATAGAAAATTGGTAAAGGGGTTCAAGCTTTGGGATCCGTCTACGAGGAAGCTAGTTGTTAGCCGGGATGTGAGGTTTGAAGAGATGTCCATGTTGAAGGCCAAGGAGTTCCTGGAAGTTGCCGATAATGGTGGTGTTAGAATCATTGAGATTCCTTTGGGATTTCCTGTGACACCCTGCCTAATTAAACATCGGGCGATCACTCCTTTATTAAATTAAAAATCAAGGTGAACAGTTGGATCATTCTTAGCATCACTGTTGTGAAAATAAATTTCCAATTTAAACACCCTAATTAATTAAGCTAAGTGTCAAAACCATTTTTAACATTCCTTTCAAATTTTAATTATTTATTTTATTAAACAATCAATCCAATAATTTAACATTCAACAACTGGCTACTAACAATAAAACTTAAAGGAAAACATACATGCTAAATAAATCCCAAAGTAACAATACTAGAAATAACTGAAATACAAATGTCCCAATAAAAAAGATAAATAGTGGAAAGGGCGACACATGCCCAATAAGGAGAATGATAGAAGTGGAATCAAGTAAATGAAATCGTCTAAGCAAGTGGCCTGCAACTCCCACCTAAGCTGCAGCACGTTCCTTCCAAGTAATCCTAAACAAGACGCCCCTGTGGCTGGGCACCTGTAATATATACATATATATATACAAGAGAGAAAGAGGAATAGAAACGGGTCAGAGCCCGATAGTGTATATGATTTAAAAATTCATTTAGCAAGTATTTAAATTGATACAGGCCAATACAACAACATATTAGTGCGACACTCTCTTGAGAAATTCTCACCTCTCTTCTAATGTGCACTCCTATCGCACTAACCTTACCAATGGTTTATCTCATCATATATCACCCTATCTTTCCCCAAGGATTTAACTTATCTTAGGTGACTCTCAAGATTTAAGATTTAACAACATCATGGTTTAAAAGGATAATTTCATTTAATACAAAACGCTCATTTTAACTTTATTGATTCATAAAGTTTTTCAATATCATATTATAGTTTTCAAAACAAGTATTTTCAATTTGAGTCATTATACATGTCATACTTACCATAACACAGTAGGCAGTTTCCCATATTTCAGAAGTTCATATATATATTAAATACTCGTATAATATATATATTCTAACAGCACCCCACATAAAATTTTATGGTGCGGGCATACTCTGCTATCTAATCCCCGCATCAATCGTACTAAAGGGAATACAAGTTCAGAATCACTCTCGAACTGTATAAATACATACACAAACAATATTGAGGCGAAGCATAGTTTTCAAGTCCAAGAGGTCAGTACATGCCCTCACGTCTCTTAGGACCGTGACTACCAATTCGATAGCATGTACCTAGGATTTTTATCTTCTAGGGTACGAGTCAATATCCTCCATAAGGCACACGAGATAAGATCGTCCCAACGCGGAAGCCTCAGGGATAGCAAGTAGCGCGGGCATGATTTTCTAAAGTATATAATATATGCGTACACAATCATATAAATATACCACTTTTATTATATCAATTTAGTTTTATCCAATAACCCACATTCACAACATTTATCCTTATTTTCCCATTATTATTTATCAAGTATAATGGTTCGTTTCTAACTTTAATTCAAAGGCTTTTTCCAACTTACTACGTAACCCTCATGGACTCTATTCTTCCAAATGTACAATTCAGTAGATATCCATTTATGTTCCAATGTAACTCTCTTTTACGTGTCTCTCCCCTTTAATATATACTTACATTATCCCTTATGCAAAATATCCAAAAAATATAGATTTCGCATTACATTAAAGGATTTTGAATTTTATTTTCAAAGATGAAAATTTCAAACGATTTCGAAATCGGAATTAAAATGGAGTTTTAATTGAATTTTTATTATCTCTAAGAGTCCTCCAAACATAAAACTGTCTAGCAAAAAAAAATATTAAAAAATATTGAACGGTCTGATCGAGCTGAATTTTTTTCTATAGCTTCCTTTCGTGTTCAGCTAATTCCCTGTAAAATTTCATTTAATTCCAACGGTCCAATCGTCCGGAATAAATTTTTTTTTTTACTGTTTGTATCTGATTAGAACTCTTTTCTTAATCAAACTCTTAATCCTTTACATGACAAAGGGTTTCCAGAATATCATATAAATCATCACTACATGAAAATTTCCCATGTCAAATTGGGTTTTTCTTCCATAAATCTCATCCTAATAACTCCTAAACTAATATGGATGATGCATAAACAAAATAAGCAAGATAAACACTTGCCTGGAATTTTCAGAAATCTGGTTTGGTGTTGAATTTGGTGTGGTTGCGTTCCCCGTCTCGCGATCTACGCGTTGGCGGTGGCGGCGGTGCAAACGGATGAGTTTTGAGCCTTGGAATGCCTTGAGAGTTCTCTCCTCTCATCTCCAATGGACGTTCTAGTGTTTTGAGTTATCTAACCCTAGGAGATAACCTAAACATCTGATATAATCCGTTTAATTTTCGTGGGTTTAATTACCCAAAAATACAAAATGACTAAAATGCCCTCCCGAGGTACTAATTAGGCCTAAAAACGCCCCGAAACCCAAATCAAACTCCCAGGTATACTTTTCTGACTATCTTGACCCTTACGGACGCGTTGGCGCACTCAAAACGACCATACGAACAACTTATAAAATATTTACTTTTATTTATCAATATTTAGTCCCGACGCGACACGGGCGCGTCCCGACTCAAATTTCTAAAATTGTCATTTTATTCACTCGTGACATTTAATACGGCCACTATTATATATTACTTTGCTCATTAGTAATATTCAACAAATTTTCCCATAATTACTAACTCTTATCACGTTAATAATTATAACATAATTAATTTCCGAATTTTTATTAAATAATTAATTCACATTAATATTAATAAATCCCCAAAATTATGTAGCATAAAAATATGGGTTATTACATTTCCAAGATCATCAACCATCGATAGTGATTGTGCATCTACTAGTAGTTCACGTGATTCTTAACCGAGTGATGACACGGTTGAGGTGGAGCCGAATGAGGATGATTTGGGAGAGGAGTTGGTTGAGGTGGAGGACACTCAACGGGTGTAGCAAGTGCCATCCATAGAACGTGACCGAGAGCGTAGGGAGATCAAGCCACCATCTAGGCTTGGTTGGGAAGAGGTCAATTACGCTCTCATTTCTAGTGAGGGTGATCCAACGACATACAAAGATGAGATTAATTATAATGTCAAGGCGAGTTGGATGGGTGCTATGTCGGAAGAGATGGAAGCTCTACGAAAGAACTCTATGTGGGAGTTGGTTCCTAAACCCAAGGGGCGACACATCGTTGGCTCTAAGTGGTTGTATAGGAAGAAAGTGGCAATTAACAAAATAGAAGAACCGAAGTACAAGGAAAGGCTAGTAGTGAAGGAGTTTTCACAAAAGGAGGGGATTGACTATGATGAGATCTTTTCCCCAATGGTGAGGCATACTTCGATACGGGTGTTGTTGGAAATGGTTGCTCAATTCGATATGGAATTGGAGAAAATGGATGTGAAAACGGCTTTTCTTCATGGTGATTTGAAGGAGATTATTTACATGGTGCAACCGGAGGGGTTCAAGGAAGTAGGAAAGGAAGATCATGTGTGTCGGCTTAAGAAGTCATCGTATGGGCTTAAATAGTCGCCACGACAATGGTACCTACGGTTCGAGACCTTCATGTTGTGGGTTGGTTACACGAGGTGTGATCATGACCATTGTGCATATTTTTGGGTTCTTGAGGATAGTTCGTTTGTTTTGTTAATGCTCTATGTGGATGACATGCTCATTGCGTGTCGGGACATATCACGGATAACGGAGCTAAAGCTGGAATTGAACCAGGAGTTTGACATGTAGGATCTTGGTACGGCGCAAAAGATTCTTGGTATGGAGATTAGACGAGATAGAAAAGTTGGCAAGTTGTGGTTATCTCAGAAAAATTATATTTCGCATGTCATCGAGAAATTTTGCATGTTGGATGCCAAGGCCACTTCTACCCCGTTAGCTTCACATTTTTCTTTGTCTGCAAAGCAATGTCCCTCTACGAATGATGAGTTAGAGGAGATGGCTTAAACGTTGTATGCTTGTGCTGTGGGGTGCCTTATGTATGCTATGGTTTGCACGAGGCCGAATATCTCCCAAGTCGTGGGTGTGGTTAGTAAGTACATGTCGAATTTGAGAAAAGAGCATTGGAAAGTGGTGAAATGGATTCTTCGGTATATGAAGGGAACTAAGTCTATGGGCATTGTGTTTGAGCGAAAGAAATGGGACAAGTTTTTTGCGATGTACGTGGATTCGGATTATGCGGCAGATCTTGATAAGCGGAGATCTACATTGGGGTATGTATTCACTATTGCTAGCGGGCCGATATCTTGGAGATTCATATTACAAGCGACAAGTGATTTGTCTACTATGGAGGCGGAGTATATGGAACTTACGGAAGCATCAAAGGAGGCGGTTTGGTTAAAGATTTTGGTGAGTGAATTGGGGACCAAGCAAGAGAGTGTTCGTCTTCATTGTGATAGTCAAAGCGCTATGCATTTGGCTAAGAATCAAGTGTATCATGTCCGCACAAAGCATATTGATGTGCGGTATCATAGAGTTCGGTATTGGGTTAATTCCGGCGAGGTTTTGATTGAGAAGGTGCACACGGATGAGAATGCAGCAGATTTTCTCAAGTTCAGCTATCCGAGATTCAAGTACGCGCCTAGAATCCTCAAACTCAAAAATCTCCTTTTTCACAATCTCTATCAACCCTGTAAGACTATCTCTCTCACCCTCGATGTACTCAAGCTTCTCTCTCAAAATCATCTCACGTGCCCTAAGATCCTCAATTAAAACATCATTATTTTTTAAGGCACGCCCTTTTAATTGAGCTTTTAATTCTAAATTTTCTTTCTTTGTTTTCAAAGCTTCAGCATAAAGTTAATTGAAAGCCGTTTGCAAGTTAAGCTAATCTCTCACCAAACCTGTGACTACGGAGAAGTTTAGGCATTACCTAAAGCTTTTAAATCTTACTTCTTGTTGAAGTTCAAAGAGAGTCTCCTCGGTTAGGTGAAGCCGCATTGAGCTTGGTAGATTTCGGGGTGATCTTCAAGCGGGTTCAACGGTTTTCATTCCGGAGTTTTGATTAGATCATTCGAATCGCAAAGGTGGAGTTTGTGGTGTATTTTGGCTCTCCGGTGGCTTCTCGTTGGTTCACGGCTGTTTTCAGAGAAAAATAGATTTTTCTCGATATTTACAAAATTGCCACTTAGAGGAAAATCTATAAATATAAGTCTTTTTCTGTTTTTTGGGTAGTGTTGTTTTTTCCAGCAAGAGTGACCATTTTGTGAGTTTTTCAAAGAGAAAAGTGAGTGAGAGCTTCTTGTTTAAGATTAGTTCTTGTGCTTGGTTGTGAGTGACTTTCTTGGAGAGATAAAGAGTGTGAGTGTGTAACCTTGTGGTTCCTCCATTTATCAAAGAAAGAAGAATTCCTACCATTGTGAATGTAACCCTTGTTTGGGTGAACCACATTATATTGTTGTTATTTCTTTGCTTTGATTGCTTGTGTGTTCTTGTTATCCTACTTGTTGATTTTTGGTTGGATTCGTTATGAGTTTGCACACTTGGTTTTCATTAGGAACAATGTCTTAGGTGTTTTTCGCACACCAAGTGTTTGGTAAAATTCCGAAGTGAGTTTTATGGTCTTGGTGCTTAACATAGGACTGTTTTAGCGCAACAAGTTTTTATACATAACTTTTAAAAATGGACCCCATATTTAAATGACGGAGCTATGAATTGTTTTATTCTTTGAGATCAATTTTGCCACTACTAGTTAAATAAGAAAAGACAAAGACAGTTGAAAGTCAAAACAAAACGCAAAATCTAATACATCTCTCCTCTCACTCTTAGCTAGACAAATCCTTCCCCTCCCTCCATCCCACTAATAGATCATCTTTTGTTCATCTTTTTATTTAATATTTTTTTTCTTCCCCCGCGTAACATTTGTAACCCCTATTTATTTTTTAGAAATTAGAATCAATTTTTTTCTAGATATGTTGAATATTTTTTTATTATTATCAGATAATTGATTTACCATTTGTACTCCCCATTTTTATTAAAAAGAGTAGATTTAGTTTTCTATTGTTTATTTATTGTTCAGATATATTTTTCATTTGGAATTATAAAAGTATAATATATTTCTTGATAGATAATTCTAATTAGACCGGGCAAAATGACACACCACACGAAATGATACGCGGTCATAAGTTAATGGGTGGGCCTTTAATGGTTTCGAATCATATCAGTGTCAACCTTATAAGACACGGTAATTAACGGGTTCGTGCCAGTTTTTATCGTCTTTGGATCATATCGGGTTCGTGTCTAAATTGGTGACTTTTTACCGGGTTGAAAAAATCATATTTAAATCTGACCCGTTACCTTAACGTATTGTGTCGTGTTCACCCGTTCAAACCCAACCTGTATATAGGTTGACATTTTAGTGAATTAAAACACAATTAAATCAATTAATTCATTGACATTATTAAATCTTTCATTTTATAAAATTTGTTATGGCTAAATTAATAATAAGATACATAACTCTTTAGAAGTCCCAATTGTAAATCTTATTTACTTAAATTAACGGGTGTTAATGAGTATTAACGGGTGAAAGGGATCAACACTAACTCACCTGTTAATTATCATGTTTTATCGGATTGACACTAATATGCTCTGAAACCATTAAGGGTTTATTCATTAACTTATAATTATGTGTTGGTTCACGTTGTGTGTCATTTTTTCAGGGCTAATTATACTCTCGGAATTCCAATAAAAAAATATATCTAAACAACAAATAAAAAAAAATAGAAAACTAAATCTAATTTTTTATTATAAAAAATAGGGGATACAAATGGTAATTGATTATCTGAACAATAAAAAAAACATATTCAACATATCTAGAAAAAAAACTTATTTTAATTTCTAAACAATAAATAGCGGTTATAAATGTTAAGCGGATTAACTGTGGGAAGAAAATTTTTGAAAATGAACAAAAGATGATCCGTTAATGGGCGGAAGGGATTGGGAAGGATTTGCCCAACTAAGACTGAGAGGAAAGATGTGTTGGATTTTGTTTGTTATTTGACTTTTCGATAGCCCTTACCTTTTGTCATATAACACACGCTTCTTACTCTTTTTTTAAGTAATCCCTCAAGACACCCGTTAAAAGTGACCCGTCTAAGCTCCCTTCTCTCTCTTTATCTCTCAATCTTTTTCTCTCTCTAAAATGTCCAAATCTATACCATGTTTCTAGTTTTTTCTTATGTTTTTTCAATTGAAACTATCTAAATATCTTGATAGGGGGAGAAAAGATAAGATATTTTCCTTTCACATAATAAATGGGTAAACCCAAACCCCATTGGGAATGGAGACTGGTATTTTTTGTCTAATTAGTAGGGAAAAATAGAGGCATGGGAAGATGAGGATGGGTTCTATGTCATGTCCCATTATCCTTGTGAGGTGCATAGATGTTTTGAGATACTTTAAAGAGTAAAATGAGTTGGTACCTTTAATTCTTCGTATTTTTTGTAATTATTTTACAAGGATTTACGGTGAATTTTCTAGATTTTAATTGGAATTTATTGATGTTATTTGAAATTATCCTAATTTGGAATAAGGATGAAAGTCCCAAGATAGTTTAGTCATTTAGTTGATATTGGAGAGAAAACTAGGGTTTGGAAGGAGGTTGGCCACATTTTGTTTTGCAAGAAGTGTTGTTGTTTAGTGAAATTTTAAAATAATAAAATGTATATTATTTTCTAACGTAAGAAAATAAGGGAGAGAGTTGTAGATAAGAGACGTGATAGTGGTTCCCTCAGCTGCCATAGCGGCTTGAGCCCCATGATCACGGGGAAGATTAGTCGTGGCCACGTCTGTGGAGAATGCGATCCCTCGCGATTTTGTGATGGCTGCGACTTTTATTTTATATATATATATATATATATATATATATATATATATATATAGGGAGAGGTTCACAAGTGGACCAAAAGAATGGACTTTTTAATGGACTTAATAAAAAAGACTAATAAGTCTCGGTTATTGGGTGCCGCTGGCGCGGACCCATTACACCAAGGAATTAAAATTAGTGGGTTATTAGTCTTTTTTGTTAAGTGCATTAAAAAGTCCATTCTTTTGGTCCACTTGTGATCCTCTTCCTATATATATATATATATATATATATATATATATATATATATATATATATAGAGAGAGAGAGAGAGAGAGAGAGAGAGAGAGAGAGAGAGAGATTGTTGGTCGAATTTTCCTACACCTTTACACACTGTTTCTTTATATTAAACCTACAGTATTTAGATTTCATCCCTTACCTTCTAACCCTAAACCTCCCTTAATTCTCATCTTTAAACCTCCATTAGAGAACCTTGAATTTGGAATTTGGGGATGATTCAAGAAGGAGATTTTCTCAACACTTTGAGTAAATTATGAATTCAAGATCTGAATGTGAAGATGTATTATTTCATAATTTTGAAATTGTAGCTTTGTGAATTTTATTCATATGAAGTAGGTTTTCATCCTCACGTGGTTATTTTTGTGCTACATGTATTCACTCGTGTTTGTATATATGTATCAATGTTTCGTGTTGCATATTATATGCCATACTTGTATATATCATTCTTGTTACACACATGATTATGTGACTTTGTTTTCATGTCAAGTAGTTGGGGAAAAACATAATTAGATGATGTTACGCATATGTTGGGTTGTAGAATTTGGGTTGATTAATAATACCTAATTTTATGGAAATCGTGATAATATGCTATATTATGAGATTGGTATTCATACTGTTATTAGAGGATGCATATGCTTCCCATATTTAAACCACCTACTAGATGGGGGTGCTTTTGGGCTATTTTCTTGTCTCTTATCTCATTGAGCCATGTCATGGTCCCTTGGGCTATTAATTCGTTTTGTTATATGGGCTACTAAACCATTATAGTAGGATGATGAGACCCTTTTATGCGTTGTGTTTGTGGTCGGATTTATTTTGGGCCATGAAATGTTGGGAGGATAATTGACAATAGGGTGATTTATAGGAGGATAATTGATTAGGGAAGACAACTAAATATCAATTTCCAACATTAGCCATGCATGAGCAATTGCACGAGTTATATAGAGAAACTTATTGTGCCTGGAGACCCGATTTTTGGGGGCAAACTCCATCAACCATAACCCCAAATAGAATCAAAATATAATGGTAATAATAATAAGAATAATAAATATGTAAAATAAAATTGACAGGACCGATCCTTCCTCCACACATGAGGATAGGGTCGAACTCCGAGATCAGAGGAGGTCAGGCTGCTTCACGGACTACTGAGTTGAGGAGAGACCTAGATACTATTATTCGAGAGCACAACATTTCTTTAAGTATTCTCTTCTAGTATGGATGGCTTATACATGCTTGTAGGTGTGGCACCCTGCCTATTTTAATCTCGGATTATCAATCCTTTATCAAAATAAAATAGGATTCTCATAATGAATCATTATCATCATCACTGTCGAAAAACCAATTTAATTACTAATAACCTATTAGGTCTGGCATCAAATTTTAAACTTTCGAATCTTTTTAACTAAAACACACAATAAATCCATCCACACAATTAATATGCACATTAATTGAATTGAATAAAACAATAACCGATAACTCTCGATAAAACATTAATACAACCATATCGAATATGCGCAAACGAAAATGTGAAAAATAAAATAAATGACAACAGTGGGGTAACATGACCGAATATAACTAACAATACCCCATATGTTGATCACAATGATATAAGCGTATAAACAATCCCTGGTAGCATCCACAACTTTTGCAGCATCGTCTGACTCAAATGAATAATATCATCCAAGCGTCCCTATGTCTAGACAACTAAAAGGTTTTTAAAAAAATATTTGCAAGCGGGTTAGAGCCCAAAACGTTTTGAAAATATTTAACAAGTGTTTAAAATACTTTAACATTTAAAAATATGATATACTCCATATTTAAACTGATGTCGCACTCACATGAGATACCCCTCACCTCTCATCTAACATTGCACAACTAATGCATGTATTTTAAACACCCTAGTTACGCTACCCAACCTAACTAGCATCTCTCCAAAACCACTAAATCACCATACTCTATCTCATACCCAGCGTATATAATATACTAAGCTTTCGCACAAGCTTATGCATCATAATTTCCCACTTATAATTTATCCGGTCATAATAGATAACTTTAACTAGTTATTATACTCTATTCATGTTTTAGTGTTATTCATCTCATATATAATATTCTCCTCTTTATATACATATATCACATTTTTATTCCGGATTTTATTCTCCCGGATGTAACTAGAAATCTTTACTCCTCCCTTCTTTATTTTGTCCGTATATATATATATATATATATATATATATATATATATAATACACATCAAGTATATCTATACTTATATATCACACACTATATAAGTATAATTACCATCCCTCAGAGCTATAACTCAATGGATAAAGTCTCTAGAATGCTATCATCTTCCAGGGAATACACACATCATCCTGCGAACCACTGGTCGGGATCTCACACCTACATGATAAAAACATAACACAAACATATAGGAAGCTGCCATAGTTCCTCACCTAAAAGCGAGACGAATCATACCCAAGACGTCTCACCCATGATAAAGAGCCACACTACATAAATAGCTAGACGTTGTGACCTAGGGACTATACCCTCCCTGCAATCACTAGCCAGGAGATTCACCCACATCGCTCAACTTCCCATGATAGAACTAGAGGGGTATGCTCCACATAAATATATCATATACACACATATATATTTACAATCATATCATATATATATATATATATATATATATAATCAAATACGGCTATTCATGCCTATTTCCCGTGACATTAGCCTATAATCCCGAATATACCAATTCGTATTAATTCATAAGTAAAGACGCACTTATTTTAATCCCTTAAGTATTTACTCACTTATGATACAAATATCTCATTGATTTCTTCTGAATATTAGCGTATCGCATCTAGCTAGTATTCTAATTTCATCCTACTCTCACTTTCAGGATTCACTCATATATTATCGGCACATACATTATACAAGCATAAATGTATATATATACCCACTGAAATTATTTTCCCGAGTGTTGTTCGTCCCAAACACTCCTAAAATTTATAACCCGAATCTTATTCCCACTAACCCAAGATTTATATATCACTCATTTAATCCTGAGTGTTATTAATTTCGTATATAATATTCTCCTCTTTATATATATATATATATAAGAAATCTTTACTTTCTCCTGGATGTAACAAGAAATCTTTACTCCTCCCTTCTTTATTTTGTCCGTATATATATATATATATATACAGCCCTGCTCTTATGAGGACTAGTCTGCATTTTAAGAATGCAGACTGAACATGTGTCACCTGGCGGTGAGCCCAGAAAAGAGAGAGAGTGTGCCTATAATTTAGGCGATAATTTCTACGCGCACCGCCAGGTGACACATGTTCGGTCCGCATTCTTAAAATGGCGCACAAGAGCATTATTATATATATATACAATACACATCAAGTATATCCATACTTATATATCACACACTATATAAGTATAATTACCATCCCTCAGAGCTATAACTCAATGGATAAAGTCTCTAGAATGCTATCATCTTTCAGGGAATACACACATCATCCTGGGTACCACTGGTCGGGATCTCACACCTACATGATAAAAACATAACACAAACATATGGGAAGCGGCCATAGTTCCTCACCTGAAAGCGAGATGAATCATACCCAAGACGTCTCACCCATGATAAAGAGCCACACTACATAAATAGCTGGACGTTGTGACCTAGAGACTATACTCTCCCTGCAATCACTAGCCAGGAGATTCACCGACATCGCTCAACTTCCCATGATAGCACTAGAGGGGTATGTTCCACATAAATATATCATACACACACATATATATTTAAAATCATATCATATCATATATATATATCATCAAATTCGGCTATTCATGCCTATTTCCCATGACATTAGCCTATAATCCCGAATATACCAATTCGTATTAATTCATAAGTATACACGCACTTATTTTAATCCCATAAGTATTTACTCACTTATGATACAAATATCTCATTAATTTCTTATGAATATTAGCGTATCACATCTAGCTAGTATTCTAATTTCATCCTACTCTCACTTTCAGAATTCACTCACATATTATCGGAACATACATTATACAAGCATAAATGTATACATATAGCCGACGAAATGATTTTCCCAAGTGTTGTTCGTCCTAAACACTCCTAAAATTTATAACCCGTATCTTATTACCATTAACTCGAGATTTATATATCGCTCATTTAATCTTTTAGGGCCCCTCACACTCTATTTAGGATCCCCTAATTTTTATCTCCAAAAGGAATTCTTTTCTAATCCTTTTAATCCGAGAAAAAATTCCCAAAATTAACTGTTAAAAACGAATCGAACCGATGGCCAGAAAAATGAACCGGTCTGGTGATAATAAATGAACTAAACTGATGGCCCGCAAAAATGAACCGGTCCGATTACTCAAATCGAACCGCATTCAATCATTCAACGTATACAGATTCGGGAATTCATCATCTTCTCCAACTCCGAAATTGATCGTTTCTAACATCACCAACCATCACTATAAACATCTACGCACTTATTTTTACCCAACACATTAATTTATTTCTGGGATTCCTCAATTTAACTCATATTTAAACCCTGACTTAGTTAAACCCTCAATTTCTCATCTTTCCAAATTTCTCACCAAAAATTACACCATTAACATGGATTTGAGCTTGGATTTCATATTGGCTTGTTACCACATCAATTTATGTAAAATCATTTCCAAAAACTCCATTTTGATTCAAGAATTTCAATCCAAAATCATATAGTTTTCACCAACTATAATATGAATTATTAACTCATATAAATAGTTAAAGCAAGTTAAAACTCTTACCTCGTTGTATAAATTCAACGACCTCATGCCGGAATTCGCCGGAGTTTTGGTCGCAAATCTTCACTTCTTCTTCCTGTCTCTTCTTCTTTCTTTTATCTCTTTCTTTCCTTCCTTTTTTCTTTCTATTATGGCTTATGAGAGAGAAATAAGGCTTATCCCCTTATTAAACCCAAAATTGACTCGTATACACAAATGTGAGTCCCTGTTGATCCAAAAAGTCCCCGGAACCCAAACACTATTCCCAGATACTCTATTTTGACTATTTCAGTCCATCCGAGACCAACCGTGCACTCGAAATCCCCATCTGAGTCACTTATAGAAAATTCACCGTTTTAAATCCAATACAACGCCCGTATTTTCCAAATAAAATATTATTACTTGTCACTTTTTCCAACCGCGACATGATATAAAATAATCCAACTTTATTTACTTATTCTTGTAAGTTAATATCGCACACATCAATAATAATCCAAAACTCACCAATTAATTTTTTATCCATTCACTTAATTTCTCAAATCATTTCTTCGAGTATTAAATTACAGTCACTCAAGTAATTAAATACCCATAAAAGTGCGGGGTATTACAGTAGGACTCCTTATTTTCAGAGTACCCATGGGCTTGTAGATTGTTGAGTCATCACGGGGAGGTTTCTTAAATTCTTACTTCGGGATCGTTTCAAATAGCTCGAAGCCCAGTTGAGGAGTCAAGATATACGCAGTTTATCAATTTGGCTACATCCACGTAGAAATTCAATTCCACTATATTTAAAGAAATTACAAGTATAATATAGAATAATTCTCAAGACAAATCACATAGCCTTTATTCTCATACCTAAATCATAAATAGCAGTTGAACAATAACTATCCACCCAAGTGAATCCAATTTCTAAGCCAATAAACCTCACAATCTCATGATTTAATGTGTTTTCTATATATTTCACATGTACCCACCACGTGTATTTCACTTGACGTGTAACCTGCTGGGAAAATCCCCTCGCATAATACATCTAAATCACACTCGATATATGAATAACTCACCCACTCTTCCACCTTCGTGCACTACTCATGGATCATAAGGATAATACCTCATCTCATCTCACAAGCTCTCAGGAGTTGCTGAAAACTTAGTGTTAAAACTCTTAAAACAATATTTTTATGTGGAACACATTTGTGGAAAAACACTAGAAATACCACCACCTAAACCTGAGAATGTTACGTTATAGATTATCAATTTAACTCGCAAAATTCCAAACTTTAAACTTTTTTAACTAGATGTCAATTTTTTATCCAAATTAAACCAAATAATTCTAATTTTATTTAAGCCCTAAAATATGCATCTATGTGAATAAATCAATCATACCATAACAAACAATCACAGATTGTTGGACACACTAATTTTAGGAAAAATCCCTCAAAAGGGCAAAACCTTTATTTCTATAAATGTTTGCAAATCGCAACGTATAATACACTTACAGAAATCTGCAATGAATATACAGCAGTAAACTCACATATACCACAACCTCGAAACCAGCAATGGACTCCGGCAGGAACCCACAATAATTGCAACTCTGTCTCCAACAAGGAATACCCTCAAGACTTCCCAAGTGGTCACAATCATCAACAAGAAACTCCCTCTAGAGACACCAATCTAGCAGTAGATATGGAACTCCACAAGAACAAACTTCAACAAGAAGTGATTTGGGTTCCACAAAAGATTCCCAAAAGAATTGGCATGATTTGGTGAATCAAAACTAGGTTTTTCACCCAAAAATTGAAGACTTAAAGTTCAACCAAAAAATAGTTTTCATGTATCAAAAGTCTTAATGAAAAAGGTCTACAGAACATGTATTTATAGCTGATCAAAAATTTTGAGGCAGCGCATGTAGTTAGAAGTTGTTCGAACAATAGATCTATATCGTTTGAACGACATCTCATGTCATTACTAACGACCTTATAAATGACCTTTAAAAAGATAAAATAGTATGGGTTCGTTTGAAGAAAATAAGGAACGACCCTTCAAACGACATTACATGTCGTTAGAAGATGTCATTTGAACGACTTCTCAATATCGTTTGAACATTGATATGTCGTTTGAACAACAGAAGTGACAAAAATTATTTTCTAAAAGCTCGCCTACAGATTTTGAAAAAATATTTTGACTTAGAAAAATACCTCATTTTGTTTTAAAACGGTTTCGAAAAGTATTCCAATACCAATGTAAAGCAATTACGAAACTTAAACACATTTTATATGAAATTGTACCTCATGTCACGCAATATTGAAGATACTTGAAATTCATATCCATTTTCATGAATGTATGAACTTGAGCTACCCTCGACAGTTGTAGCGGTATACGACATATTTTATGTAAACTACGAACTGTGGAAAATATTTCCTTACAAAACCCATTTGCACCTCCACTCGATGCAACGAACAAACCCTTTGCGTGTTCGCAAACGACCTTCGATGCGGTGAATCTTTCACTTCAAGCCCAATAAGATGGACAGAAAACATACGTTAGTGTATATAATGGAGAATGAGATAATTAAGTATATTATTAGGTTGATCTTACATTTCATGATGAACATTTATTTGGATAAAGGAATTCAATTCATTAAAATATTCAAGGGGGTCAGAATGGTCATTTTATTAACAAACATATGTTGACCAATATACCAAACATGTCTTTACAACATGAAACAAATGTTGTCACGTATTTTAGTTAATTTTATAAAAGGTAAAATTCCCTTTGCTATAAGGGTTAGGCGCCTAAGTAAAAAATTCATACGCCTAAAGTTTTTTTATTAAACTAATCCAAAAAGTAGTCAACTAATTTTTTTTAAAAGAGAATGATTATTGCTTGTTCTTAATGGCTAGTTTTTAAAAAGGATTTAAAATACACTCTTCTAATCCATTTTCTAAACCAACTTTTGAAAATATCATTAGATATTGAAAACATGTTGTTTGAACGAGGTGGTATGTCATTGTAAATGTGAGGTCCTTGTCTTTGTTAAAGGATCGTGATTGAGTAAATTTTATTGGGTTCCGCCTAAGGGTTTTATATGTATGCGTGAGACATGGACACACGAATCTAACTCTCATCATTTTACATTCAATCAATTTATTGGAATTATTTGTTGATCATTATATGTAGATATTTTCATATCAAAACTAAGATTCTTAATATGCCCTAAAAATTAACAAAAATAAAATAAAAAAATAACTATCCCCGCTCTCTCTTTGGTGTTTTTTGAGACAATAATATCCAAGATAGAAAAAACCATTAAAAACATAAAGTTCTTGGTTATGCCTCTTAGTATAATCGGTGGATAAAGGCAACACTCATTATTTAATGAGTGTTTTTTATGGAACCTTCACTAATCCATTTTAGGGTGTATAGACATAGTTGGAAATATCATCTTGAATATTTAGCATAACTTTAAAGATCTTGGAGAAACATAATTTGTATGTCAAGATCTAAATGCATCTAGGGAAAAACGGGGTGCAAGTACCTTGGTCATTTGATTTCTGGAAATTTAGTAACCACTAATTCTAACTAAAGTAGAGAGCATTATTTTTTAGCTACAACCCATGATGCTGAAAATCCTACAATGTTTTGTTAGTCTCATTTAGCATAATTAGAAATTTTTCAAGATAATGAGGATATTTATCAACCTATTCGCTTGATGGGGTAATGTATACAAGGTTCTCCAACAACACTCCAACCGTTGCGATAGACCTTCCTACGATATTCTAATTATCGCACCAATAACGGGAATGTAATTCTTTTCGATATAATGCCACTCCCATATTCACTCAAAAAGTTCACCCTGGATAATTATCAATTACAAATTTTATTTTGTGTTAAATTACCACCATCCCAAAGTTTACAACACGAACTCTGAATCATTCCCACAAATCAAGGGTTTCCAAAGAAATTATCTAACAATTTAACATGTTCCAGGAGGCATCCTCAGCATAGGTGATGTTCATCGATAATGGAGGCATCTTAGATTTGAGTTAAACCCAAATGTTTTCTACAATCCTAGAAAAATTAAAATGTTCGCTAGTACAATCGTTTAGGAAGCAATAATTATACCTACCAGTAATGACCAGGGAAGTCTTCAAAATGGTATAAATATATGTATTCATAATTTTAATTTTCGTAAGTTATTGTGTTTGATGTTGTTGTAATCCAAAAATTATGCACTTATCCAATAACAAAATTGATTAATGAAATAAAACTTTAATTTATAATTAAATCAATAGCAATTATAGTTAACAAAAAATATTTTACTCAAATATTCAATGTTGCCACACAAATTCCACGGATGCTCGACCAATCCATAGTGGATAGAACATATTAGACAATGTTATGAAGGCGAGTATGTCAGTAAATGTGGCTTGAACCATCAACAAGAATGTTGTTGCGAAATTCAATGGGTAACCCCCGTCTCCCTTATATCAGGTTGCCACAGCTAGAGATCTTTGTCCCCTTCATCTTGGACAGTCATGTTATGATATATGATACAAGTGATCAAAATATGGGCTAAATAACTACAGTATAAGAAATAGCTCGAGCCCTTCACGATTTCAAAAAGGACTAATAAAGCCCTGAATTCCCACTCTACATTTTTGTGTGCACCTCTTGGCATCGAGAAAAGTGCTTTTAGTTTATGTTCTCTATGTGAAATTTCTTTGACAAAAGTGTCCATTTTAAGTATATATTATCTACGAGGTGGTAACCCATGTGGGGGCTTCCATTTGACAATGTGATTATATTGAGGAACTTTATTGTGTATAAACTCCTCAAAAACATTTGATTAATCGAGGTTGCTCAAAAAGATATTTTATCTGGACATACAAGAAAAATGTCGAACCTAGAGATTGTAATCAATTGTGGCCTCGAGTATAATGGTAATATTTTTGTGCTTTTCACGATGTGTGTGTAAAGACAAATTTTGTCATTATGTCAAGTTTGTAATGTTTATTGAAATTTTGTAATATTGACTTTATTTCATTTGGACAAAACTGTTTGAGTCATGGGTTAAGGTGTTTATGTTTGTACCTTCAAGCCTATGCAGTAAAGACATAACGCGGGCTAAGTAAAACGACATCAAATTCATATAGAGTTTTTGTCTTCATCCTTCGGATCTCGAAAAGGTATAATGTTTTATAATGTTGATCCCTAGGTTTCCGTGTTGGGTTCTTTTATTTTGTTAGAGGCATTTTTTCAAAAAAGAATTTTTAGAAAAATATTTTTTAGTTTTTGCACTCGATCAAACAAGTTCTGTTTTTCATTCTAACGAGAATAGTAGTCTCATTTGAACAAGTTTTATCTTGATTCGAACGAGGTTCCTTATTTCGTTCAAACAAGTTTCTAACAACCTTCAAGTGAGTGCATTATGTCTAATTTTACAAATTATGATTAGAAGCTCGCCCATAGCTCGTTCTAACGAGTTTGGTGGTGTCGTTCGAACGATCTAATTTCGTTCAAACAGGATGGACAAAGTCATTTGAACGACCTGTCTTGTTTTTTGTTCCGCTGTATTTTCACGTTTTTCAATATATAGAGAGCACAAACAATTCAGTTTGTAAAAGGATTTCAAAAATTTTTGAAAATTCAGAAAATATGTAGCCTCATATAATCTCGTTTACACCATGTTTATGAGAACCATGAATCAATATTATATTTTGGTTTGAGATCTCATGTTTTGAGCCTCGAAGTTTGACTCTGCATTGTTCGAGTATCGTTTGGCACGGTGGATTCTGTATTGCTGTGTGACGGAGTCTAGTCATGTAATACCCTGTGCTTTTATGGATAATTAAATTACATGAGTTGGTGTAATTTAATAATTTAAGAATTTAAAAAAATGATGGACTAATTATATTTCATGTCGCATGTGAATAAAAGCGACGGGTGATGTTATTTTATACGAAAAACACGTGTGGAGATGTGTTGGGTTCAGGACGTGAATTTTTGTTAAGTGACTCGGACGGAAATTTTGAGTGCATGGTTGGTCTCGGAAGGGCTGAGATAGTCAGAATAGAGGACCCAGGGGTAGTATTTAGGTTCTGGGGACTTTTTGGATCTGTAAGGACTCGCATTTGTGTATATAAGTCAATTTTGGGTTTAATAAGGGATAAACCCTCATTTCTCTCTTATATAAGCCATGAGAGAAAGAAAGAAAGAAAGAAAGAAAGAAAGAAAGAAAGAGAAAGAAAGAAAGAAGAAGAAATTAAAAAAAAAGAAATAAGGGAGAAAAGAGAAGATTTTCGGCCAAGATCCGACGGATTCCGGCATGAGATCGTCGGATTTATCCAACCTGGCAAGTGTTTAACTTGCTTTAACTATTAAGTGTGTTTATTTTTCATATCATAATTGCAGAGAAATTATGAATTTTGGGTTGGGATTCTTGAATCAAAAATGGATTTTAGGGCGATGATTTCATATGATTTTGATGTAATAATAATCCTACGTGAAATCTAAGTTAAAACCCATGTTAATGGTGTGATTTTTAGTGAGAAGGTGGAAGTAAATAAAAATTAGGGTTTAATTCTTAGATCAATTGATGAATCCCAAGAATAACTTGGTATGTTGGGTAAATCATAGTGTGTAGATGTTGTTAATGTGGTTGGTTGATGTTAGAATCCATAAAATTTAGGTTGGATGAGTATAAGAGTGAATCCGTCAAAAGCAGAAATCTAGACTGATTGGACCGATCCATTTTTCTTGGAAACAGATTCGGTCCAGTTTTGATAGAAAAGCTGGAAAAGTTTTCTTGAATTAAAAAGGATTGGAGACGAATTCCTTTTGGGGATAACTGTTAGGGGATTCTAAATAGAGTGCAATGACCTCTAAAAAACTAAATGGGGGGTGTATAAGTCTCGGGTTAGGAATGTTTGGGACGAAAGATATTTGAGGAATTATTCGACGGGTTCGTACATATATATTTATGCGTGTAGAATCTATATGCCGAATACGTATGAGTATTATCCTAAGGTGCGAATAAGGATGAGATAAGAATACTAGCCAGAGTGATAAGCTATTCGGAGATAAGAAATGTGAGAATTATATCATAAGTGAGTGAATAGTTATGGGATTAAAATAAGTTGTGTGTATACTTATTGATTTATATAAATTTGTATATTTGGATTACAAGCTAATTCCATGAGAGATAGGCATTTATAGACGGATATGATATATATATATATATATACGGGTATAGAGACAGTATATATATGATATGATTATGAATATATTTGTGTGTGAATGATATATTCATATAAAGCATACCCCTCTAGTGCTATCATGGAAAGTTGCGCGATGTGGGTGAATCCCCTGGCTTGAGGAGCAGGGTGATTATAGCCCCAGGTCATAGTCGTCTAGATAATATACAGTGTGATTTTTATCAGGGGTGATACGTGGTGGGTATGTTTCGTTCTCATTTTCGGTGAGGAACTATGGTCGTTTTCCATACGTTGTGATTTGGTTTTTACTAAGTCAGTGTGAGAGTCTGATCGCTGCTACCTAGGATGATAATGTGACTGATTCCCTGGAAGATGATAGCATTTTAGAGACTGCATCCATTGAGTTATAGCTCTGAGGGATAGATGTTATACTTATATAGTGTGTGATATATAAGTATGGATATATTTGATGTGTATAGTATATCATATATATATTAGATGTGAAAGAAAATATACACATGAACTAAGATAAAGAATGTAGTTTATATACACTAGATGTGTATAGTATATCATAGATAGATAGATAGATAGATAGATAGATAGATAGATAGATAGATAGATAGATAGATAGATAGATAGATAGATAGATAGATAGATAGAGAGAGAGAGAGAGAGAGAGAGAGAGAGAGAGAGAGAGACTAAAACAAGGAAGGAAACATGAGTAAATTTCTAGTGCATCCGAGAGTATAAAATCCATAATAAAAATATGTGAAAAGTATATAAAGATGAGAATATTATATATGAAATAATAAGAACCTTAAAATGAGAATGGGGTAATAACTAGTGAAGATTATTTAAAATGAAGTGGTATATGATAAGCGAGAACTTATAAGGTATAAGCTTGGGTGAACGCTTAGGATATTTTAGATACGGGGGGTTCTTAATAGTGTATGGACTTGGGAGTTTTTCGAGGTGCTAGTTAGGCTAGGTAGCTAACTAGGGTGATTTTAAAATACATGCGTTAGGTGTGCATTGTTAGATAAGAGGTGAAGGGTATCTCATATGAGTGTGACACCAATTTAATTATAAAGAGTATCATATTTTATATATTAAAGTATGTTAAGCACTTGCTAAAATATTTTCAAAACTCAGGCTCTGACCCGTATCTATTTTCTTTTTCTTACCCTTTTGTATACTTTTTTTAGGTGTCCAGACACAAGGATGCCTGGATGAATATTCTTTCGAGTCAGACGTGTTGTCGCAGCTGTTGATGTTGGCAGGAAATTATTTTAGACACTTCTATCCTTGTTATCTAGATGGGAGATACTGTTGTAATAATCGGGCATGTTGCCTAACTGATTTCATTTTTTTTATTTACAGGGATTTTATTTTACACGTATTCAATATGGTTGTCTTAAATGTTTTACCAAGAGTTATCGGTTATTTATTTATTCATTCCATTTGTTGTTTATATTACCGTGTGAATGGTTTTATTTATGCATTAAGTTTAAAAAGATTAGAAAGTTTAAAATTTGACACCAAGCCTAATAGGTTATTAGTAATTAATATAATTTTAAACAATGATGCTGAGAATGAAACCACATGATATTCCTGTTTAATTTGATATAGAACTGATCACCAGGTATTATATTAGGCGAGGTGTCACAAGTGGTATCAGAGCATCGGGTTCTAGAGTCCTTAGGAATCTGTACGGACGTACTACGCTTTCAGCGTTGCCTTCTATTTGATATAGGGCTCTATATTTAGGATTGTTGATTTCTATGGTGAGATTTCGTTCTCCTGCTATAATGTATATATATTAGTGAATCTTATTTGCATTTGAGTGTGTTCATGTGCCGAACCGCGAAAGGAAGTCAGATGAGGGCGGTGGGGAGACAGCAGGAGGCATGGCTCAGTTGAAGTTGAAGAATATTTTGGGGACGATGATCATAGTCGAGGCCACCCCTAGTGTTGCTTGGGAAGATGGGGCTATAAGGACTGCTAGGGTCCAGTATATATTTTCAAGTATCGCTATAGCAGAAAGTGGTGCTAAATTAAACTCACCGAGCGTAGTCAAAATGGGAAAGAGTCAGAGGGGTCTTTAAAGAGGACCGCCCATTGTAATTTTAGAAAAGGCGGAGATTATGTGTGTTAGCCAATGGACGTAAGATACCCAGAGGCTTGGCCATATAGCAGAATGTAGTATACCCGAAAGTGAAAATTAGGGTAAATTTTTCCTTAGCTCGTGGGAGCAGAGTTGTAATGGTGGGAGTAGACCACCACATTTAGTAGTGAGGTGTAATGCCAATGGAAGGATCTTAGGTACGGTTTGATCGCAAGTTCTTTCATATTTAGTTCAGAAGAATATGTAAAGGTAATTCTAAACTCATCACAGGAAGGATCGGAAAGAGGTCTATTTGTGAAAATGAATTTTGTACCGGATGAAGTAGGTACAATGGAGAAAAAAATTCTTAAGTGGGTGATGGACTCGCGAGAATAGTTTCCAGCACTTGTGGGAAATTCTGCTTGGACAATCGATGCAGATGGTGACAATGTCGCGTTTTGTCAGTAGAGATGTTAACGCTTCTTTGGTGGGGAGCTAAAATAATTAAAAGATTTAGTCGAAAAATAATACTAGTTGAAACGATGTTAATGAAGCACGCACACTTTTGAGCCATGCCAGAAAAAAAATCCCATTTTGGAACACCTGATTCTGGCACAGTTCAAAACCGTGCCAGATTTGATATGGCACAGTTTTAA
The DNA here is from genome assembly GCA_949130495.1 of Sambucus nigra. NCBI lineage: Eukaryota > Viridiplantae > Streptophyta > Magnoliopsida > Dipsacales > Adoxaceae > Sambucus > Sambucus nigra. The sequence continues at coordinate 159,072,977 of OX422209.1, read as the reverse complement.
ACCGTGCCAGAATCCTATTTTTGGTGTAGTGGTGAGACTGGATCCGGAGCACCACTCACAGGTGGAAATAGGTTGGTTCGGTATGGCCAACCAGAACATTGGTATCAAGTTGATGACTCCAGTGATGGAATGGGTAGACAGGCCAGTAAAGAAGGATTACACCAGTGTGAGGTGCTGCCCAATATTGTTGTGAATCAGGATGAGATCCTTGAACCCATCCTCTGATAGGGATTTTTTAGAAGCAGTGGGAGTGATGTTTTGTTTTGGGCAAGTTGTATCACCTATGACCCGATGAGTAGACGGGAGGTGATTAACGACTAGTAAAGCGTATGAATACAATTCTGGAGTCACTGCGGTTAGCTCACTTCTCAACTAACCTAACTTGTAATTGAAGGAAAGCATAGTACGATAATTGGGAGAAGAATTTAACGATTGGCAGAGTTGTGTGTAGCCATTTGTACTTGTTTGATGTGGACAAGGTGCCTCTTAAGGTTTGGTGAGGGAAAGCCTGATCACTCTCCCTCTGGTTGTATAGAGGTGAGCGAATAAATAGACTTTTGGATCGGATGTGATTTAGAGTCTGTTATTGAGAGGAGCATTAACCACAAACTGTTGAGGTGATTTTTGAGAGTCATAAGAGTTACGTAGCCATGAAATGAGAATTGGTGGACGGACAAAAGCGATCCGATGTTCTTGTGGTTTTTCTCTCCGGATGGGAGATCTGTGTTGAGGTGGGTATGGGAAGCTAGCACTTAGTGATATGCGGCCTTCCTATAGAATTAAGGCGATAGAGCCAGTGATTTATAGGCTCATTTTATTTGGATCTCGTTGGTAAAAGCACAATGTGTGATGTGACATTATTGAAGTCAGAGTTTATAACTGATAGAGTGTATCAGTATGTAGAGAATTGAACAAGCTTGTTGTAAAGCTGGAAATATAATGGTTAAGCCTTTATACAGTTGGGACCCACTAGTGGGTGAATGGTGGAGTGATCGTACCATTATCGAGGTGTGATTTGATTTGGGTACTAGAGCGAGCGGGTATGTGGTTGTGATCCAAAGTCTTTGGTATCGGTTTCATCCAAATTTCGAGGACGAAATTCTCTTGTAGGGGGGCAGAATGTAATACCCGTGATTTCATGGATAATTAAATTACTTGAGTGGATGTAATTTAATAATTTGATAATTTAAAACAAATGATGGACTAATTATATTTCATATCGCGGGTGAATAAAAGTGATAGGTGATGTTATTTTATGAGGAAAACACGTGTGGAGATGTGTTGGGTTTAAGACGTGAACTTTTCTTAAGTGACTCGGATGGAAATTTCGAGTGCATGGTTGGTCTCAAAGGGCTGAGATAGTCAAAATAGAGTACCCGGGGGTAGTGTTTGGGTTTTGAGGACTTTTTGAATCAGTATAGATTCACATTTATGTATATGAGTCAATTTTGGATTTAATAAGGGATAAACCCTCATTTCCCTCTTATAAGCCACAAGAGAAAGAAAAGAAAGAAAGAAAGAATAGATAAGAGAAAGAAGGAAGAAATGGGAGAAAAGAGAAGATTTTTGGCCAAGCTCCGATGGATTCCAGCATGAGATCGTTGGATCTATCCAACCAGACAACTGTTTAACTTACTTTAGCTATTAAGTGTGTTTATTTTACATATCATAATTGCTGAGAAAATTATGAATTTTGGGTTGGGATTCTTGAATCAAAAATGGATTTTTAGGAGATGATTTCATATGATTTTGATGTAATAATAATCCTACATGAAATCTAAGTTAAAACCCCTGTTAATGGTGTGATTTTTAGTGAGAATATGAAAGTGTTACAGAAATAAGAATTAGAGTTTAATTCTTAGCTAAATTAATTAATCTCAAGAATAACTTGGTACGTTGGGTAAATCACAATGTGTAGATGTTATTAATGTGGTTGGGGGATGTTAGAATCCATAGAATTTGGGTTGGTGATTCGTATAAAATATTTCACTATATCTTTATGCATTCTAGTGCTTTTACGGTCCTAAATACCTATATTTATGCACATTAACCAGACAACCTTGGATTTGGATAGATACATGTTTTTCAGGGGTTAATTGTGATTTTGTATGTAATGGAATGCTAAAAGTGAGGATCCGTTGCATTTCGGAGAAGTTCCATCGCTAGACGCTACTTCAAGGGAATTTTAGTCAATTCACATTTCTTATCCGGCTCATGGAAATTCCACGGATGTGTAGTTCATTGAGTTAGCATCGCGTGGCCGCAAATGGTGCATCGTTTGGAGTTCGGACAAAGAAGATATGCCCGATTCCGTAATGAAACTTTTCTTCCTTGTGATGACCAAATGCAGCCTGAAAACATAGTACCGATCGATCGCGTTCCTGGGACCGGCCCACCGCGGTTTGGAATTTTGTCGTGGGAAGGAGATAGTGCACTTTGGACTAAGGGACCGATCGATTGCGCCCCTGCGACCGGTCGACCGGTGGTGCCAGATATTTTGGTCTCTTTCCTTCTTCTTTCCTTTTTCTTTTACTTTTTCCCACTTACTATAAATACCCATTTTTTATGTAATAAACAGATATACACGATTTTAGGTTAGTTTAGCTTAGGGTTTGAGGGTTTTGTAGAGTTTTTCTTCAATTGCTCTTGGTTTGACACCCCATTTGGGTTGAATGTTGCACTATTCATCATCATCTTCCTTAATATAGTTTGTATTTCTTCATTTCTTGCTTTTTAATTAGATTTACATGCTTTGTTAATTAGTTTACATGCTTTATTTCCTTGCTTTCTAGTATAGTTTTACCGCATTTTTACGATGCTTTCTAGGTAATTTAAATTAGGTTGTGTTTGAATTGAACTCACTCGGGTTAACGCGTTGATTTGCTTTGGTGATGGTGTTTACGGATTTATTTCGGATGTGTTGTCCTAGTTATTACGCCTAGGAGATTTAACGGGGCATATCATGTATGTCCCGTGCTTATGATCTTTCGCGCGTAATTTTCGGGATATTTGTTGACGTCAAAATCTTATTAGGCTTTTATGAGGATTTAGGGGCGTAACAACCCTTGATTTAATAAACTGTCGAAATGAGACGCATTTGTAATAACTCGTCGACCCATGTAGCCATTTTATACAAATTAACTCGGGTGAGGGATATTCGACGCAACCTATAGTTTTACTCGCTTTCATAATCTAGATTTATTTTCCCTCGCCTAGATAAACATTTACCTTTTATGCATCTTTTTCTTTTTTAGTTTGTAATCATCTTTTACACTTTTATTTCGGAATATTAAATCATATAAATTATGACAACTCCTCTCTGTGGATTTTTGATACCCAACTTACCGCTATATTCACCAGTTGAGTGTAGTCGTAGTTTAGGTTTTTGTATAGTTCAGGTGAGCCGAATATAAAACGACCGGCGCATAGGTGACTCTCGCGTTGCGGTAAAACCCTATCTATCAAAATAGCGCCGTTTCCGAGGACTAGTTTGTTTTAGACTTTATTTGATTTAGTATTTCATAGTATTTTCTTTCTATTTGTATTATTTGTTAATATTTTGCAGGACTTCAACATTTGAGCACTTAGAAACGCTTAAATTTCTCGCGCGCACTTACTTTGTGGAATTCGCCACTTCGAGCCATTTTTGGGGTAAGCATGTCTTATTCCAATTCTTTCGGTAATCATTGTTATAATTCTCAAAATGCTCGTAATCCTATGACTTTCGCTCAATACTTAGAATCCCAAAGTATAACAAATTCAAATATGACTTTGGGAGAGTATAACGAAAGTCAAAATTTAGGTTATTAGAATTTTGATGATGATGATAATAATTTTGGGCCTTTACCTCCTTATAATAGGAATTTTGAAACAAAATCGAATAGTTCTCAAAATTCCTATAATAATGAGTTTTCGTTTAAGTCCGATGGTAATTTTCAAAGTTCCCATTCTCATGTATCTGCACCTCGACCTATGACATTCGGTGAGGGTTTGCGTATGTATGAGAATGAGAAACTTGAAAATCATTATCGGGAAGAAAATCGGTCGTGGGAATATGAGTTGGATTTATTATTTGAGTCCGACGACGATTTTGCTTCCAATACTTTCGAGGTCGAGTAATGTTTTGATCCAAATGAGGTACTTGTACCTACTTTGGAACAAACCATTCTAGACTTTGCCCATTGCATAATAGATATTGAAAGTGAGGATGAAAATGACGTAATATCTATTTGCAATGAAATGATTTCTTCTTTGGCCCCCAAAGAAGAACATTTCATTGAAAATGATATTTTTTCCTTTGAAACTAAAACTTCATGCGATGATGATTCATCTCATGAGTTTGAATTTCTTTCATCCCCATTTTCATTCTCTATTATCACACCGTCATAAGCACCCGATGATTCGGTGTTCGCCGATGAGGAGTACTTTCTTGAGTCACCCTCCACGATCGTATCTTTGCCTTTGTGTGCACCGCCTCCCATTCCAACTTCAAAATCATTGGGAGGATATTCTGATTTTCTCGATCCCCACTTGTTTTTGTCACCCGTTCAATCCAAACCCCCTATCGTCCCTCCAAAACTTTCAATTGGCGATGGTTCATTTCTTACGCCTTACACATGCCTTCCGTTTTTCAAACGGAATTCATATTTTTTGGAAGGCATGCTTGTATATGAGGGTACACCGGTTATCCACCAAAGTCAAATCGTTTTCACGGTGGATCCTCAGTTATTTAGACTTCTAGTGTATAGTTAGTGTGAGGCCTAAATAGTAGGTTGTATATAGTTAGCTTTTTATTCTTTCTTTCTTTTTATTTTAGACTAGTGTAATTAGTTAACTTTTTATTATTTTTTTTTTTGCTATGCTCGGTACTAACTTGTTTTGTAGGTTCTTTGGACTTGTTCTTATGGGGATCGCACCAATTTTTGGTAATATCGCTATTTTCCTCTCTTTAACTTGGTTCTTAATTCATATTGAGGATAATGTCAAGTTTTAAGTTAGGGGGTGTGGGATATTTTATCCATTTCTTTATTTAGTCCCTGTTTTTTCGCACATGTTAGTTACTTAGTATGCTTTTCTTAGAAAATTCAAAATTTTCAAAAAGATTTTCTTTCCTTTTTCTCCTTTTTTGGGCTTTTTGCCTTTGTTTCCGATGACAAATTTTAATAATTGCCCGATCCAATAGACAGCCCAATGATGCATGTTCTCTATTTTAGAAGTTATTAGACTTTAGTCTCGATTCTTGATATTATGAATAACTTCATAAATTAAACTTTAATCCCATGAGCACATGCACTTTTATTACTATATTGATTTGGTTTAAGATTTTTATAACTCAGTAATCTTTTGTTGTATTGTATATACTTACACCGAGTAAGCTTTGTACCTTTCGTTGTTTGTGAGTGTATACATTATTCTTTTCTCACTGAAAACGTTGAATTCGTTGGTAATCTCACTATTCTTTCATTTGACCATTCATTAATTGAGTTCATACTTGAAATGTGTTACTTGATCATGATTTTCATATACTGTTTTTATTCGAGAATTGCGTAAACTTTTGGAAATGATCATAGGCCCTCTTTGTTATATCTCCCATATTGGCCTTGACCTCGCCCTTATATGTTTACCCTCGTTAACCCCTTTTAGCCTAAATATAGCCTTTCATTTCATAACCCCAAATCCCATAACCAACTCTAAATTGGAGTTTTAGCCCATACATACACTTTCCATACATTTGTTTGGATTGTTACTTAGGATTGAATGATGTTGTTGTGATGTCGGTTGTAATTTAGGCATATGAGAGTTTGAAAAGTAAAGAAAAGAAAGTAGTGAAAAAGTGAAGAAAAAGAGAAAGCAAAAAGCAAAATAAAACAAAAGAAAACATGAAAAAGAAGAAAAGAAAAAGAAAGAGAAAGTTGTATATGCTGTATATAGTTCAATAAGCTTTGAGTACTCTCCAATTAATATATCTAATGCCATTTTGGAACTTGTTTTCTATTTTTGATATTGCCCGCATTTTCTCATTATCCCGAGTTTTCATTCTAAACACTTTGAATCCTTACATACAATCCTTCGTTTCTTACCCTAGCCATACCTACATTACAACCCTATTAAAGTCCTATATGATCTTAGGTGCATGTAATTTAAAAGTCATAATAGTTTTGATAATCTATGAAAATGCATTTTGCCTCTTTTAGTGTGCGGTATCCTTTCATTGAGATTACAGTTTTTCATTTTATATATAGCATTCTTCATTTGTGACATATGTGCGGCCTGGTTTCCATTTACATTTACTCTTTAGCCCGCATGTTCCGTGTGTTACCTCCCTGTTTTGAGTGAATTCACTTGATGAGTGCAATGCCCGTGAGGATTGAATGTATGATTGCTTTAATGTTTATCCGATTTATATAAGTTTTTGCCAAATCACACTCTGCATGTGATGCTCGCTCCCCTCCCACATTTTAAAGTTTCAATTCTATGAGGTGCATTCTATAATGTTAATGATTTGGACTTTTGTTTGAATTCATTCACTTTGCTAATAATGCGTATGAAATCATTTTTGCTATTGTTGGGCTTATCGCATATTGGGTTGGGCATATTTTGAGGAAACCATATGATGTTTGTGGGTATCATCCCTGAAAACCCTCACGAGACGACACTCGTCCACTAGGGTAACCTACGGGTTTAACGGCTTATTGCATATGCTAAATGCAATCGTGCTCCCTACGAAAGTGGCATTTATATTTCGATGCATATATACGTATTGTACCTCCCTCTGTGGTCTGGTTTTCTTTGTTTCATTACTAGGGACTAGCAATGTTTAAGTTAGGGGGTGTGATACGTATCAAATATTGCATATTTCTCCCCTGTATCTTTATGAATTCTTGCGCTTTTACTATCCTAAATGCCTATATTTATGCTCATTAACCAGACAACCTTGGATTTGGATAGATACATATTTTGCAGGGGTTAATTGTGCTTTTGTAGGTATTGGAATGCTAAAAATGAGGATCTATTGCATTTCGGAGAAGTTTCATCGTCGGACGCTACTTCAAGGGCATTTTATTCAATTCACATTTCTTATCCTGCTCATGTAAATTCCACAGATGCGTAGTTTGTTGAATTAGCATCGCGTGGCCGCAAACGGTGCGTCGTTTGGAGTTCGGACGAAGAAGATATGCCCGATTTCGTAATTAAACTTTTCTTCCTTATGATGACCAAATGCAGCCTGAAAACAGAGTGCCGGTCAACCACGTCCCTGGGACCAGTCGACCGCGGTTTGGAATTTTTTCGTGGGAAGGAGACAGTGCACTTTGGCCTAAGGGACCGATCGATTGCGCCCCTGCGACCGGTCGACCGGTGGTGCCAGATATTTTGGGCTCTTTCCTTCTTCTTTCCTTTTTCTTTTACTTTTTCCCACTTACTATAAATACCCATTTTTTATGTAATAAACAGATATACACGATTTTAGGTTAGTTTATCTTAGGGTTTGAGGGTTTTGGAGAGTTTTTCTTCACTTGTTCTTGGTTTGACACCCCATTTGGGTTGAATGTTGCATTATTTATCATCCTCTTCCTTAATATAGTTTGTATTTGTTCATTTCTTACTTTCTAATTAGATTTACATGCTTTGTTAATTAGTTTACATGCTTTATTTCCTTGCTTTCTAGTATAGTTTTATCGCGTTTCTTTACCGCTTTATTTACCGCGTTTTTACGATGCTTTCTAGATAATTTAAATTAGGTTGTGTTTGAATTGAACTCAATTGGGTTAACGCGTTGCTTTGCTTTGGTGATGGTGTTTATGGGTTTATTTCGGGTGCGTTGTCCTAGTTATTACGCCTAGGATATTTGACGGGGCATTTCATGTATGTCCCGTGCTTACGACCTTTCGCGCGTAATTTCCGGGATATTTGTTGACGCCAAAATCTTATTAGGCTTTTATAAGGATTTAGGGGCGTAACAGCCCTTGATATAATAAACTATCGAAACAAGACGCATTTGTAATAACTCGTCGATCCATGTAACCATTTTATACAAATTAACTCGGGTGAGGGATATTCGACACAACCTATAGTTTTACTCGCTTTCATAATCTAGATTCATTTTCCCTCGCCTAGATAAACATTTACCTTTTATGCATCTTTTTCCTTTTTAGTTTGTAATCATCTTTTACACTTTTATTTCGGAATATTAAAACATATAAATGCTAACAACTCGTCTCTGTGGATTTTCGATACCCGACTTACCGCTATACTCACCAGTTGAGTGTAGTCGTAGTTTAGGTTTTTGTATAGTTCAGGTGAGCCGAATATAAAACGATCGGCGTGTAGGTGACTCTCGCTCCGCGGCAAAACCCTGTCTATCAGTTGGATGAGTATAAGAGTGAATTTCATCAAAAGCATAAATCTGGACCGACCGAACCGGTCCATTTTTCTTGGTTATCGGTTCGGTCCGATGACCAAATTGGTCCGTTTTTCTTGGAAACCGGTTCGGTTCGATTTTGACAGAAAAGCTAAAAATGTGTTCTTGGATTAAAAGGGATTGGAGACAAATTCCTTTTAGGGATAAATGTTAGGGGATCTTAAAAAGAGTGCGAGGAGCTCTAAAAGAGTAAATGGGGGATGTATAAGTCTCGGGTTAGTGGGAAAGATCTGGGGTTTAAATTTAAGAATGTTTGGGACGAACGACATTCGAGGAATTATTCGGCGGGTTCGTACATATATATTTATTCGTGTAGAATATATATGCCAAATATGTAAGAGTAATATCCTAAGGTGCGAATTGAATGATATAAGAATACTAGCTAGAGTGATAAGCTATTCGGAGATAAGAAATGTGAGAATTATATTATAAGTGAGTGAATACTTATGGGATTCAAATAAGTTGTGTGTATACTTATTGATTTATGTAAATTGGTATATTTGGATTACAGGCTAATGCCATGAAAGATAGGCATTTATAGCCGGATATGATATATATATATATATATATCGGTATACAGACAGTATATATATGATATGATTATGAATATATCTGTGTGTGAATGATATATTCATGTGAAGCATACCCCTCTAGTGCTATCATGGAAAGTTGCGCGATGTGGGTGAATCCACTGGCTTGAGGAGCAGGATGAGCATAGCCCCAGGTCATAATCATCCAAATAATGTACAATGTGATTTTTATCAGGGGTGAGACGTGGTGGGTATGTTTCGTTCTCATTTCTAGTGTGAAACTATGACCACTTCCCTTACGTTGTGATTTGGTTTTTACCAAGTCGGTGTGGGAGTCCGACCGCTGGTACCATGATGATAATGAGAGTGATTCCCTGGAAGATGATAGCATTCTAGGGACTGCATCCATTGAGTTATAGCTCTGAGGGATGACTGTTATACTTATATAGTGTGTGATATATAAGTATGGATATACTTGATGTGTATAGTATATCATATATATATTAGATGTGAAAACATATATATACATGAACTAAGATAAAGAATGTAGTTTATATACACTAGATGTGTATAGTATATCATATATATATATATATAGAGAGAGAGAGAGAGAGAGAGACTAAAACAAGGAAAGAAATGTGAGTAAATTTCTGGTGTATTCGGGAGTATAAAATCTGGAATAAAAATATGTTTTTATTTTTCTCAAAAAAAATCTTTTTATTTTTGTTCATGTTGAGAAATTTTGTAAATTTTTTTGCAAACAAGGCCATATCATTAAAATCAAAATCTCCCTCAGAATCAGACTCACAAACTTTTTCTTTCTTTTAATTACAATGAGTCTTTAAAGCAATGCCATTATGCTTAGCCTTAATGGTTTGGGGAAACATGTCAATCTCATAGGTTTGAAGATCTCCTACAAATTCTTCCAACTTAAGTGATTTCAAATTTTCCAAAGAGTTCAAAACTGTGACTTTAGGAATAAAGCGTTTTGGGAGAGATCTCAAAATCTTTTTAACGAAACATGTGTTATCAATCACCTCACCCCAATTAAAACATGTGTTAACAATGTCTGACAAACGTGCATAAAAATCATCAATGCATTCAGACTCAGACATGGTGATAGTTTCAAATTTTATAATTTTGATTCTTTAACCGCGTTAGTACCCTCATATGTCAATTTCAAAACATCTTAAGCCTATTTAGACGTGGTGCACGTCATAATTCGGCGGAACTCGTCAGGAGTGACAGCTCCAGAAATAGCACTTAGACCACGGGAATTAAAATTGAACATTTTATAATCATCTTCGGTCCAGGCTGACACGGGTTTTAAAGAGGTGATGTTATTAACAGTGACCGTAGAAGGAGTCCACCCATTTTCACAAATCAACCAAACACGCTCGTCAATAGTTTTCAAACTAGATTTCATGCGAGCTTTCCAATAGGCATAATTATTTCCATCAAAAATAGGCACCTTATTAATTGAATGTTCCATTGGAAAGATTGCAATTTTTCACAAAACTGATTTTTCAAAAGAAAACCAATATCACACGATTTTGCGAAAAATAGGAATACGCGATAACTTAGCGTAACCTACTCTGATACCAATTTGACGACGTGAGAAGTCAAATTGTATCAAAAAAAAATCCTTGAAAAATCAGGATCACGCGATAAATTAGCGTAACCCGCTCTGATACCAATTTGAAAAGTGCGACTGTGTGATAATTGATTAAATTAAATTCACAAGTTTTCAATAACCCTTATTTAATTAGATTCTACTTTTAAATCAAATAAATGCAGCCCCTAAACGTGCATCTAAATCAACCCATCAAAAATAAAGCATGCAACACAGTAAATATGCTGAGACACAGATTTCAGAAAAAAAAAAACTTTCGGGTAAAACCTTTATTTCACTATGAATATATAAATCGCAACTTACAATTACATAGAGAAATCTGCAATGGATCAACGCGCAGCCAACCCACAAAGATAAGCAGTCTTGAACTCAGCAAGAGAATACACGCAGCACCCTCCAAGGACTCGCAGCCCAAACAACAAAGGAAGAACCACAGCTCTCCTCAATGACACGCGGCCATAACACTTTGTAGAGACTCCCTCAGCAATAACATGCAGCTCTCGATTGCAAAGATCTCCCCACAACGGTTGAACAATAGCAAAGCTTATGTTCTAGGGTTCCAAAAGTAATTGAAATTTTGGTGTGTGAATCAAAAAGATGTTTGGCACATCAAAAATCGAAGTCTTGTTGTGTTTGAACTCTTAGAAACGTTTTCTCAAAGACTTGAAAAATACACCACCGAAATAGGTATATTTATAGGAAACTTGAATAGGTGGATAAAACTCTCAAAGATCTGTTCGAGTTTATCAGAAGCGAATCGGTCCATTTTTGGAGGCGGATCGGTCCGTGGTCGGATCGGTTCATTTTTAAATTGACCTTCTTCGATTTGGCTTCGATCTGGGGTTTACTGATTTTGGTGCACAGCAGATCGGTCCGATTTGGATGCGGATCGGTCCGGTGACGAATCGGTTCGTTTTTAATATGGTCGGACCTGTCCGATTTACCAGAAAATAAAAAATCTTTTAAAAACCTCATTTTGCTTGAAAAAACTTGCTTCTTATTTTTATAAAATCATTTTACAAAAATTTCCCAATACTAAGTATGAAACTTTAAGGGACTTAAAAACAAAACTTTACCAAGTTCATTCTCGCAGAGGTTATGATGTTGAAGACGCTTTGATATTCAGATTAGTTGATGTAGATGCGATCTTGAATTTCTTCAACGGTGTAACAGCGTACGACATACATATTGACAATGGACAAAAATGTCCTTACACAAAATAAATTACTAACCAAACTTATGGGGTAGGTTTTCAAATTAATTTTACAGAAGCGGGAAGTAAATATCATGGTTGATGCTTTGTCCATCAATATAGAGCTAATAATGTTATTTCTTTTGTGATTTTCAAGTAGTTCTAAATGTTACATAGCACTGATGATGAATAATTCAAGCAAGTTATTGAAGCATTTTAACAAGAGTCTCTCTCTCTCTCTCTCTCTCTCTCTCTCTCTCTCTCTCTCTCTCACACACACACACGCGCGCGCGCGCGCGCGCGTGCGCGTATAGACACGCACGCATACGTTGTATGACTACAAGTACTTTCGTCATAAATTTTACATGAGACACAACATGTTCAACTATATCCTTTGCCGAGAATTGGTCACCGCATGAGATGTTAATCAATCTTCACAATTTCGTTAACGACATAGTAGTTTGATTGTGAAAGAGGGTGAAAAGGCAATATTCAAATTTCCTTCAAACAAAATACTAATATAAATTAATTACCACTAAATATACATATTTTCACAAAATAAGGATGGTGGAAAACGATATATTAGGCCTCAGATTCCACAATGGGGTGCCATGATCTTACAATTTTAAAGGTGCCACATTTTTTTCTCCTGTGAGAATTTGGAAGGGAAGTGTTCATAAATTATAAGTCCTCTGTTTTTCCATAAAAATGAATAAAGACCAAATTATCCAATTAATCCGTAACAGATATTTAACATTTTACCCACCCATACTGGATGGTAAAGGGTTTTGTTTTTCTCTTTTCCTTTGGCCCCTTGAGGCTCCATTTGATTGTTAGGAAAACTGAGCGGAAAAATAATTCTTGAATTGAAATAATGGAAAAAGGGAAAGTTATTTATCTTTGGGGGTGTTTGATTGACATAAAAAAATCATGAAAAATAGTTATTTTAACTCATGTTTTGTTTTTATAATACCTTGATTGCGAATAAATTATTTAACAACACTTATTTACGTAACAAGAGTTCCATCTCAAACCTCATTTTTAGTGGGGTTTAGGGTTTAGCGTTTAGGATTTAAGGTTTAGGAAAAAAAATATTTCTTATCCACCCGCCAAAGAATCGGTTTCATAGAAAATAAAAAAAAAGTAAGACTAAAAACTCATATATTTTTTCATTCATTTTCCAACTTCTCATCCAAATTAACTATTTTTCACGCATTTTTCATGTTTGCAATCAAACGCACCCTTTGTGTATTTATTTAACAAGAAAAATTGCAGGAAAAATTATAAAAAAATATACTATATACATTCACACATACATATAGTTATAACTTTACAATAAACAAAAGTACAATATTTTTCTTATTTAAATTACCATTAAAGTACGATTAATTAATAAACATCCACCTATCTTAAACATTATAAAATATGAAATAAAAATTATAAGCCCTTTGTTTTTCCATAAAATAAAGGCCAAATTATCCAATTAATCTGTAACAGATATTTAACATTTTACCCACCCATACTGGATGGTAAAGGGTTTTGTTTTTCTCTTTTCCTTTGGTCCCTTGAGGCTCCATTTGATTGTTAGGAAAACTGAGCGAAAAAATAATTCTTGAATTGAAATAATGGAAAAAATGAAAGTTATATATCTTTGGGGGTGTTTGATTGACATAAAAAAAAATCATGAAAAATAGTTATTTTAACTCATGTTTTGTTTTTATAATACCTTGATTGCGAATAAATTATTTAACAACACTTATTTACGTAACAAGAGTTCCATCTCAAACCTCATTTTTAATGGGGTTTAGGGTTTAGGACTAGGGTTTAGGATTTAAGGTTTAGGGGAAAAATATTTCTTATCCACCCACCAAAGAATTGGTTTCCATAGAAAATAAAAAAAGTTAGGGTGTGTTTGATAAATAAGATGGAAAATAGGCGCCAAGAGTCAATTTTCATGGAATCGAAAACTTGAAAATATTTTCCATGGAAAAAATTTGTTAGTGTTGTTTGATTGCAATTATTTTCCAGGTGAAAAATGTTCTACTTTCCATCTTTTGTGTTTGGTTCCCAATATTTTCCATGGAAAAAAAGTATAAAATATATATATATATATAATAGAAAAATAATAAAATTCTCAAAAAATTAATAAAAATCCCAAAGAATAAATAAATAAATCTAAAATGTGAATAAAACCCCAAAAATAAGAAGAAAATCGAGAAAATGAATAAACACCCAAAAATAATGAAAAAATCCAGAAAGTGAATAAAACCCCAAAATAATGGGAAAAAATCTATAAAGTGAATAAAATCCCCAAAATAATGCAAAAAAAAACAAAAAATGAATAAAAACCCAAAAATAATGGAAAAAAATACAGAAAGTGAATAAAAACCCAAACCCAAAAATAATGAAAAAATACAGAAATAGAATAAAACTCTAAAAATAATGAAAAAAATACAGGAAATGAATAAAAACTCAAAAGTAATGGAAAAAAATCCAGCAAAGTGAATAAAACCCCAAAAAATGAAAAAAAATCCAAAAAGTAAATAAAATCCCCAAAATAATAAAAAAAATCCAGAAAATGAATTAAAATCCAAAAATAATCAAAAAAATGAATAAAACCCCAAAAAAAAATAAAAAATAACAAAAAGTGAATACGACCCCAAAAATAATGAAAAAAAATCCAAAAAATGAATAAAAACCAAAAAATAATGAAAACAAAATCCAGAAAGTGAATAAAAATCCAAAAATAATGAAAAAAAGTACAAAAAGTGAATAAAATCCCAAAAATAATGAAAAAAATCCAGATAGTGAACACAAACCCAAAAATAACGAAAAAATATAGAAAGTGAATAAAACCAATAAAATAATATTAAAAAAATCCAAAAAGGAATAAAATTCCAAAAAATAAAAATATAGAAAATGAATAAAAAACAAGAAAATAAATATTAACCTCATAATAAATTTCTGGATTGTCTTCATGATTTCTTGATTTTTATTCAACTTCTTGATTTTATTTTTTATTTTTTTCTAGATTTTTTTTTCTGGATTTTTATTCTATTTGTGAATTTTTTTCAATATTTTTGGTTTTTTTCATTTTCTATATTTTTTTCATTATTTTTGGAGTTTTATTCACTTTATGTATTTTTATTAACATTTTTGAGTTTCTTTTCCATTTTTCGCATTTTTTCATTATTTTTGGAGTTTTATTCTCTTCCTGTATTTTTTACATTGTTTTGGGGTTTTTCATTTTTTTGGCGTTTTATTCACTTTCTTTATTACTTCATTAATTTTTGGTTTTTATTGATTTTCTTATTTTTTTTTCATTATTTTTGGAGTTTTATTCACTTTATTTATTTTTTTCCATTATATTTGGGTTTTTAGTCACTTTCTGAATTTTTTTCGTTATTTTTGGATTTTTATTCACGATCTCGTTTTTTTTTTCATTATTTTGGGGGTTTTAGTCCCTTTCTCTAGTTTTTTTCATTATTTTTGGGTTTTATTCAGGTTCTGGATTTTTTTCATTATTTTTGGATTTTTATTCATTTTCTGTATTTTTGGAGTTTTATTCACTTTATGTAATTTTTTTCATTATTTTTGGTGTGTTTTTTTCGTTTTTTGGATTGTTTCCATTATTTTGGGGGTTTTATTCACTTTCTGTATTTTTTCCATTATTTTTGGGTTTTTATTCACTTTATGGATTTTTTTCATTATTTTCGAATTTTTATTCTTTTTCTGGATTTTTTTCATTATTTGTGGAAATCACTTTCTGGATTTTTTCCATTATTTTTGGGTTTTTATTCACGTTCTCAATTTTGTTTAATTTTTTTTTTTGTGTTTATTCATTTTTTGTATTTTTTTTTCATTATTTTTGATGTTTTATTCACATTCTGTATTTTTTTCATTATTTTTGAATTTTTCTTCATTTTCTAGATTTTTTTTATTTTTTGGGGGGTTTGATTCACTTTTTGGATTTTTTTCATTATTTTTGAATTTTTATTCATTTTCTGTATTTTTGGAGTGTTATTCACTGTCTGTATTTTTTACATTATTTTTGGTGTTTTTTTTTCATTTTTTTGGACTTTTTTCATTATTTTTTTATTTTTATTCATTTTCTAGATTTTTTCATTATTTCTGAGGTTTTAATCACTTTCTGGGTTTTTTTCATTATTTTTGGTTTTTATTCATGTTTTGGAATTTTTTTAATTTTTTTTTATTTTTATTCATTTTCTATATTTTTTTCATTATTTTTGGAGTTATTCACTTTCTGTAGTTTTTCATTATTTTTAGGTTTTTATTAATTTTATGGATTTTTTTTCATTATTTTTGGGGGCTTATTCACTTTGTGGATTTTTTTGCATTATTTTTTAGTTTTTATTCACTTTCTGGATTTGTTTTCATTATTTTTGGATTTTTATTCATATTTTGGATTTTTTAAAATTATTTATGGGGTTTTAATAAGATTCTAGTTTTTTTTTTCATTATTTTTGAGTTTTTATTCATTTTGTGAATTTTTTTCATTATTTTTGGGTTTTTTATTTATTTTTTAATTATTTTTGGAGTTTTATTCACTTTCTGTGTTTTTTTCATTATATTTGGGTTTTTAGTCATTTTCTGGATGTTTTTCATTATTTTTAAGGTTTTATTCACTTATTGGATTTGTTTATATTATTTTTGGGTTTTATTCACTCTGTGGATTCTTTTTTCATTATTTTTGGGTTTTTCTTCATTTTATAAGTTCTTTATCAATTTTTTTGGTGTGGTAAGTCTTTTTCCTGGAAAATGAATAACAGAGTGGAAGGAGGTTTTTTAATTCCATCTTTTGTGAAAAAAGTGGTTACGTGATTTGTTTTAAAGAAACCAAATTTCATATAAAATTTTGTTTATCAAACATCCAAAAGATGAAAAATGACTCTATATATTGCATTCTTCATGGAAAATTAGTGTTATCAAACACACCCTAAGACTAAAAACTCATATATTTTTTCATTCATTTTCCAACTTCTCATCCAAATTAACTATTTTTCACACATTTTTCATGTTTGCAATCAAACACACCCTTTGTGTATTTGTTTAACAAGAAAAATTGCAGGAAAAATTATAAAAAAATATATTATATACATTCACACATACATATAGTTATAACTTTACAATAAACAAAAGTACAATATATTTCTTATTTAAATTACCATTAAAGTACGATTAATTAATAAACATCCACGTATCTTAAACATTATAAAATATGAAATAAAAATTAGGTACAAAATGCAAAATCCTACCTTAAATTACAGAAATAAGAAATAAACTAAGCACGTAATACCTGATTTATGAGTGGTGCTCAACCTTAATTAAACGAACTATTGTACAATTGTACACAGGACACCTCATACCCAACATCAAACACACAGACTGCGTCTTCTGCGGCAAAAAGCTGGGAAGAAGTTTCTGAGCCAATTGAGTTTCATATTACTTGTATGATTTCGTATCGGCATGAGTATCCTGGTATCGCTGGAGAAGGTATGCCTCACATTTGATTGGGGGAAACCTGGGAGATGAGCTGTAGCTTATCAGTTGACAGTTACAAGAATGAAACTTAAAAGGATTTTATCTTACAATCTCCAACCAACTACCTAAAGATGTTGCAAGACAACCTAATTTTGGAAAACTAAGGCCTTATTTAGTTGTGAAAAATTAGTTTCTGTTTTCTATTTCTAATTTTCATTTTCCACGAAAAAATTTTGAAAACTAGAAAATAAGTTCATATGGTAGATAAATTATTATTTTCAAAATGTAATTTATAGAAAATTCCGGGGTCAAATATAATTTTAATTTATACGAAGTTTAGGGTTATAATATAAAAGTTCAAGGTCCAAATGTAATTTATAGACAATCAAAAGAGCCAAAGTAAATTTATAAAAAGTTCAGGGCCCGAAAAGTAATTCTCAAAATTTCAAGGCCAAAAGGTCATTTTTAGAAAACTAGATTAAAATGTAGTTTACCAAAACGTTAAGAATCTAGACGTAAGTTATAGAAAATTCGGGGTTAAAATGTAATTTTGGTGATATTGAAAATTGATGGAAAACTTTTTCAATTTTCTGTTTTGAAAATATATCAAACTTGAACGCATTTTCTAGTTTATCATTATTGTGAAAAAAAATTGGAATTTTTTTCTTGAAAACAGCATTGTTATTCACAACTAAACAGGCCTAAAGGTTCTTACATCCAATTCACATATAAGTGGCACCCTTTTTTTTTTTTGCAACACATGGGAGCTACTTAATGGTGAAATTGTTTGCTGTCAAAAGGTGCGTTTGATTGCTGTTGTTTTCTTTCAATTTTTTCCTATTTTTTATATAAAGCATTCCATACCCAACACCACCACCCACCACCCCTCTCTCAAAGAACAGAATTCAATGAAAAATGAGAAAAGTACGAACGTCTCCACATATTTTTCCAACTTTTTTCATGAAAATGAACTTATTAAATGCACTCTAGGATCCTTATTGGGTATACAGTAGATAAACACTTTTCAAGTGTAATACAGAGATCCACTGGAAACTATGCTATGCGCAGTTAAATTGAGCTCATATTACTATATAGAGGGATTCTCATACTTGGGAGGGTTCTCTTGTGACTGACAGGTTGGCAAGCACTGAACAAGACAATCGTGACTAGGTTCCACAAAGTATGCAATCTGCTCACAGAAAACAGAAAAAGGTAATAGAACATTTTTTTCCCCATGCAGGGAATCTTTCACGAGGATATTTAAAAGCAAGATACATAACAAAAGGAATAAATAAATAAATAAGGAATGAAAAGGAAAGGAAAGTTAATTGAAGGACTAGGCCAAAATCAGAAGTGCAGATGTTGAGCAAAGCATAATTCCGAAAACTTTAATCTTGTAATCCAGTAGGATAAATATAACATTACAAAATATTTGACAAAGTCAGAGAGAAACCAAAAAATTTCAAGATGAAAAGCTTGCAAACTTTAGATCGACCCACCAAACAAAAACTGTACAAATAGAGTTAGCCCAACTTAGTTAAAACTTGGGAGGAGATTAATGAATTCTAACAGAACACAATTAAATGGAACTCCGAACGCACATTGAGATTTAAACAAGAGATCCACGACTTTACTATCATATCATGGCTCGTCAAAACAAGACATCCATGACCTTACCATGTTGCCGGAGTAACACGAGGGCAACTCTAGAACCACTCAGTCAAACGTTTGGAACAAAAGCGATAACCACATATTCTTTTAGAATATACCAAAATACTCTTATTTTGCCTTTTTCTACCCTCTTATTTTGCTTTTTTTCAAACTTTCAAATTAAATATCTCCCTAAAATAAAAGTTCGTTTCAGATAATAATATAAAAGTTCGACGAGATCTATCAAAAAAAGATCATGAAAGATATATAATTTTGAAGTTAGAAATTTGAAATTTTGCAGTTCAATTTCCAACGAATTTTCCGATGATGAAAATTTCGCAATGTGAAATTTTAACATTTCGCAGTAAGAAATAGTGTGAGAAATTTCACTGTGAAAAATAGAGGGAGAAATTTTCCAGTAAAAATAACAGGAAAATTTTGCACGGTGAATAAATATATATATATATATATATACGCTAAATAAATATATGCGCTTTTTACACGGCGAATTATAATAATTTCGCATTGCAATATATTTTTAATCTAATTTCGAAATGGTTATAAGATTAATCATATAAGTTTTTAAAGCCCTCAAGCGATAACTAGTACAAAAAAAAATTCTAAGAGGTATGTTAGAGAGCCTGATTGTATATATATATGTGTGTGTGTGTGTGTGTGTGTGTGTGTGTGTGTGTGCGTTTATCAGAATGTGAATTATAATAAATTTCACATTGCGAAAAATGTTAAATCTAATTTTGAAATGGTTATAAGATTAATCATATAGTTTTTAACCCCTTTATCAAGAACTAATACCATCTAAGATTTTGCTTACTCATTAAACAATGACAAAATGTTTATTAATCTTTGTTTACTCATTGAATCTTTTATGGTATTAGTCTTTGTTTAAACAATGACAAAATGTTTCTCACTAGAGGGGTTTAAAAAAACTATGTGATTAATCTTGTAACCAATTTGAAATTAGATATAACATTTTTCGTAATGCAAAATTATTTTAATTCGTGGTGCAAAGTATATATATATATATACATACATACAATGTGAAATTGGAATTTTTTTTGCAAAATTTCACACTGATATTTCTCACTATGAAATTTCTCACTGCGAAATGTTAAAATTTCACATTGAGAAATTTTACCACAGGAAATGGCACTGCAAAATTTCAAATTTCAAACTTAGAAATTATATGTCCTTTATGAATCTCTTTTGATAGATCACATCGAGACCTTTCCAAAGTTATAAATGTTATCCCAAACGGACTTGTATTTTGGGAGACATTTAATTTTAGAGTTTGCAAAGAAAATAGACACAATAAGGATCGTTGTCAAATATGTCCGAAAAAAATACTATAAACATGTGCAAGGAGCCTTAGACTAAAATATGTTTGCGATTGAAGCCAAATACTTATACACGTTTGTTTCCAAACGGGGATCAATTAATCGCGTTAAAAAATTTGGGGGCCTGCATGAAGAGCCAAACAAGGGTCCCACGAACTGAAGCACAACTCTATTGGTTCCAAAGTACGAGATATTACTCTGGAGCACCATAAAGCTTCTCTTTGGCAAAATTTTGCTCATCAAAGGGAAAAATATCTTTCAACATATAACAAAATTAACAAAAATGTTTCATCGTAGATACAAGAGCACCCAAATCCATCAAACTCCCCAAAAAAAAAGAAGGAAAAGATGAAGCATCAGCAGAAAAATTAGCACATTGCACTTTAAAACAACCAAATATTTTCAAAATTTATCTATAAAATTAAATAAGAAACCTCCAAAATTGGATTACTGCGCTTCATGCTTGAAAGCTCAGGAGATTTTCTGCCTTAACGTAACTGAACAATCTCAAGACAAACACAAATTTCGAAAAAGATATGAAATTAAATTACCGCAAACACAATCTAGAGAAGAAACAAAAAGTACCAATATAAGGATTTTTTTGTAAAACGTACTATCAATGTTTCAAAAGACCAATACAATACAACAATTATCTAGAATATCTTTATGTGCTTTTAGGATATCAAACAAAACCTTCTAAAAGAAATCAGAAATAGCTATCCAAGTTAGGGGTCATGGGTGTGTGCACTCGCAACATGTTTATTAGTTCAAATCTTTCCTATATACTCCAAATTTTGAAAGTAGTCACTTATATGCTCCTGCAATCGAAATTAATTCTTCTCCTACTCTAAAACAAAAATTAAGCCAACGTGCACAAACTATAAGTACATTGAGTAAATGAGTTCCGCATGCAAATAGAAGTTGAACATTCACATAAAAATGAAATGCAACCTTGTACTATTAAAAAACTATAGGAAAGTATAACCAAGTTAATATGCAAAAAAAATCAAGCCATCATCAGGGGCGGACCTAGGTGGTCCCGAAGGTGGGCGGCCGCCCCCCTGAGTTTTCGGGAATTTTTTCTAGAGTTTTTTGGGAAAAAAAATATTAGGACCTATGTGTAATATTTTAAAGTGAAAGGCATTAAGATTCTGCTATTCTAGAAGGTAAGGGGCAGACATGTAATAACTTTTAATTAACTTAAAAGAACGATCGTTCGTTTTCTTTGGGAATAAAACCCTATCCTCTCACTCCTCTGGACGTCCCTCTAGGTGCTCCGACCAGAGATCTTCCCTTCCCCCCTCCTCCGGCTCATAGATTCACACAACAGGTAAATTAGTTTGTTAGCATATTTGTCAATGGATTCACACACAACAGTTCATTCAGTTCATAGATTCATTGTTTTTAAGTTCAAGTTCAATGGGTGTTTCTTAGCTGTTAATTTTTTATTCACTGTTTAGCCTATATTTGTTTCAATTTCAATGGATTCCCTGTTTAGCTTATATTTGTTTAAAATTTTGAAAATATAGATTTGTTGGGTATTAGGTTATTAGTATTTTAAAAATAAAAGTATTGATTATTTGTTATTGTGTTGTTGCCAATTCCGTGATTATATTAGTTTTCTCATTTTCTGTTAATTTTAATTGTGGAAACATAATTTGGAATATATTTTCAAATTTAGGGCAATTATGTTAAATTTTTTTATTGTAATTTAAAATTTAGGGTAATATTTTGTTGAGGTATTTCGAAAAAAGTCTTCAAACAAAGTGGGAGCAAAAAATGGGTGAATATAAACATTAACATTTTTAGGGTTGAAAAATTGTAAAAAAAGTAAAAATGACCCTAAAAAAATTGCCTCGAGGGCTCCCGCCCCCGAACTTCCGGTCTTTGTAAAAACAATTCGCACCCCCTGGCTGAAAATCCTGGGTCCGCCACTGGCCATCATACATGTTTAATAATATTACTACACAAACAACCTCTAACAATAACCATCATCCTGAGTAGAATCTTGAGCTTAGAAAGGAACTTACAGAATATCTCTCTCGACCATTCCCCAACACTCGATGTAATGTTGACCTGGATAAAATTATTGAAGCAGAAACTGAGTTACACAAGTGACGTAAAAATGTAATGCTAGGAAAGTAGTAATTTGAATGTCCTGATATGACTCACAATAAGGGCAAAACCAGTAAAGACAATGGTGAATTAACGTGATTGAAGCTATGGTGTATTGTTCAAGAATCTGTCTCAGAACTGTGTGTTTCCGTAATTTAACTCACCAAACTAATATTATACAAAGAAAAACCCAATAGAGAGTCAGGAAAAAGGAAACACCAAAACCCCATAAAATTGATTCAACTTGCCACCAATTGTAGAAGGCGTCAGATCCAAATATTCAACATTAACAGTATTTCTGTAGGTTCCATCTATTTCTCCACATCATACAGATTGATCAGGGTATGATGGTGGTGGGGAAGTTAGTTAATTTTTTGAGTAGATACAAGATAGTTTTGTCATTTCCACAATAAACGGCAAGTAATAAGAGCCCAGGCCACAGTTAGACATTACAGTAAAATTTCGTAAATGTTTTGAAAGTGTTAGGTAATCAACCATAATCTATGAAGCACGGACACGTAATACGTATTTCGACACACGACACGTGATTGATCCAAAAACTAGGATACGACACGCTATGATACGTATATATATATATATATATATGTAAATATTAATGAAACAAAACAGATTTTTTCCATAAAATACATTATTGGAGCATTCTTAACATGAAATTAAGAAAACGGACCGTACAAAACAAAATTTAAACACACTTTACATTAAGAATCATAAATAAAGCAGAATCACCATCACATGAGAAAATAAAATTAAATTAAATTAAAAAATAAAATAATTTCACGTGTCCAAAGCATGTCCTTGCGTGTACTTTTACTTGTCCAAAGCGTGTCCAACCTAAAGAAAAAAGGACTTATGTGCCCAGCGTGTTGGCAACATGTCGGAGCGCCTCGCGTGTCCGACTTGAGTCAAAGCTGACTCGTGGCTTGCGAGAGAGTGTCCGTGCTTCATAGGTGTCCGACATGTTGTCAGACACGGACACATTGCCTTCTGAGAAGTGTCCGTGCTTCCAAGACCATAATTAATTGATGCGGGAACAGCTGAAAAATTGAAGAGCCACATGGAAACCACTCCTAAAATCCATCGTTCATCATCTTCTCTCTTAAGATAGAAATGAAGGTTAAAACAAATAATTATGTCTGAAAACAAATGTTACCAGAAAATAAAGCTACTCTCTTCAGAAAGTGAATCGAAAGTTGGACAAATAGTTATTTCTAAAAATGCAGGTTACCTGAAAACACAGTTGCTCCACCGCTCCAGCATATCAGCAAGATTTACTACAAATGCTCTGAAACCATTAAGAAAGTGAGGCACGACATAAAGAAAGAGGGAATAATCCATTTTATTTGTTTGTATTGTCCAAAGTCTAATGTGTACAGATAAAATCTAGAAAAAACAATCTCAAAGATTCTAATGACTCACCCTCTTAATGGTGCTACGTACTCCCAAATTTGAGGAATAGCATCCTTATCTTTGCATATCTAAAATAGACTGAAAATTTTAAAATCCTTAAGCATATAATACAACGGACATATACTTTAAATTTGGATAATTGTTTACTTGGAGACCAAGGGCATCATCTGTTGCCAAGAGGGTAATCAAGCCAAAATCAGTATGTGCACCTGCTCCATATATTCCCTTTGCAGGCTCAGAGATTTGACCTACATAGTCACCAAAAAGCGCAAGTAAAATAATTCAGCAACTGGTCCCTGATCTACAATGGAGTTCCGATGACTTCAAAGCTACTTTCACCTTCATAATGTAGCAAGCGCAAAATTGCAATAGGGTTGCCAAGCATATCTGGCTGATCGAAAAATTCAGCTTCTAGGTCAAGCGCAAGAGCTATAATCCTTGCAACTCTTTTTGCTACCTCACTAAATAGAGATAAGATATAGATGAGGAAAAATAACATGAAGAAAATATAACAAACAATGAAAAAATTCAAACTGCAAACTATTCTTTAAATTCAAAACCCAGAGTATGCCTGACAACTACTACAAATAAAAGTATTTATAAATTGCTAAGATATGAACAAACATGCAAAATAAATGCATAAAAAAGCAACATTAACAACACCATGTAAACATGGTACAAGATTGGGCCTTCCATATACTTGATGACAGTCCTAGTGAAACAAGACACTATCTGAAAGGTCTTATGCCACATGAAAGCTCTTACAATTTTTCTGAGGAATATACAATATGAGATTCAGAGTTCGCCTGACCATGAAGATTATAAAGTAATTTATTCATGAGAATGCATTAAAATATCTGTAATCGTCGGGATGTTCCTTTACTAATATGAGTAATGATTCGCTGAAGTAAAGCAGGAGGTTTAGTTTAACCAACTCTCCAATAAAGCTCTGCAGCTAAGACGCAAGACGGAGCATCGGATATGAATACGGTACCAATATAGCCCGATATGTATCTGACTCTCCAATAAGTATCTGTTGACTGAATCAGAAATTTTGACTGCTGAATACACCACACATACGGCTTGGGTTATTTTGAGCTTTTTAAGTAAAAAGGGGGATTTGAGTGAAATTTCGAAATGTTATAAAGATAATTTTAAAATTAAGAAAAACATGTACAAAGCACATATACAAGGCCATTCATTAATGTCAGTCTGTCCTGGCTTTCACCCCTATATTAAAAGCAATAATTAATCAGCATACTCTACTTTCCTCTCTCGGTAGATTGCAAATTCTAGTGGTGTAGGGGATCCTTTTAGATATGCACACACACACACACATATATATACACAAATAGTGTTCCTGTGCGGACTTCCCGCACAGGTTTCATGAGAACTTTCTATCTAAACCGGTTGGAGCCGGTTACTTTTAAGGTAACACAGTAGCCCTCTCACTTCTTACTTTATCACTTCTTACTTTATCTCTTGCCCTTTTCCATGATTTGTCTTGTGTTTCTTCTATTTTTTTTCTTGTTTTTCCCAAACCTTTCGCAAATCCCACAATTTATCAATGTTCATATTTATCACTAACAAAATTTTTTGGAAGATATATCTAATAATTGAATCCTTCATTAGCTTAGATTAATGCATTATGGGTCTAAAAATGTTGGTGATATACTTCTGAAATTTAAGAATTCAGGTCTGAAAGAGTTGCGATGTTCGTATCCAATATTTGAAAAGTTTAAATCGAAATTCAATCATTTAAGAAATAAGCATAGCAATTAAAATAAAATTACAAAAGATGAAGTTTCTCAAGAGTTTCAGAAATATAAACCCACTATATCTAAACTCTTCATAAGAACTTTGGGATTTAATTAGTTGGGTGCGTTGAGAGAGAGAGAGAGAGAGAGAGAGAGAGAGAGAGAGAGAGGTGTAGAAATTTGGTAAGAGAGACTTAGAGGCGAAAAGTAATGAGTTTACTGGATAAAAGACGTGTCCGCATATAACCTGTGTGGGAAGTCCACACAGGAACACTATATTAAATACATATTGTCACATAATTGATATTGATCAGAATCAACATAGCCACATAATTTATATTGATCAAGAGATACACTAGTCCCACATCTAAGGAGCCGTGGAAATATCGTTAAATCCACTTCACTGCATACTAATGTTGCTTAGATTTGCAATGTACCTGCTCACCATACTGACCAGGACGAGTATATCGGATAGCACACATTAAGCTACCAATCACACTCGCATTGGAACCTGAGCTATAAAATCATGCTCCCCTTCAGTATTCGGAGACATAGTTGCTAAAAGTTTGTAGTGTGCAGCCTATGAAGCACCAATTCTCCTAAAGGGTCATCGAGTACGAATTAAATTCGATTCGGGTGCAGCCCAAATTGGCCCTAATTTGTCTCCGATTCGCACCCATGAAGAATAAAGAAATTAAAAAAAAAAATTGATATTAAGATTCGTCTTGAATTCGTTTCAGATTCGACTACGATTCATTTTTTGACTAGTTTTTGAAATGTTATTTAAAAATGGGGTTATTTTATAGTATTCAAAAAAATCCGGTAGTTAACATTATAAATATGAACTCTTAATACTAAAACACACTTTCTTTCTCTCTCGATCTCTCGATATCAGCCTCTTCATATTTTATCTTTTATGCTTCTCTGCTATAAATATGACCAAGAGGGCTTAATTTATTAGTTATTTTATTAATTTTTCTACAGTGTTTCAAAACTTTGTACAAAAATATATCTTTGACTGAAGAGTCTGATATTTTAAATATATCTACCTCAATTTCTCTTTTTGCCTGCACCCTCTCTTCTTTCTTAATAGTTTAATTTTTGTTGTCAACTTGTGAGTTTGACTTAGATTTTCAAGAAAAATGAGAGGGATGATGAATATCCTCTTTGCAAGCATGATAAAAAGGAGATGGAAGAAGATGAAGAATTTGGCAATTCCGATGGCAATACCGTAATATTGAATTTGTTGCGTCATATTGTAGAGCGAAAGCAAAGCACATTTGTTTAAAAAGAGTGGTGTTGCGATTATAAAAGTCTTAATGCCTGTGAGTTGCAAGAAGATGTTCACATACCCTAAAATTTGGTTACGTAGTTTTTAAATTTATAATGATGTATATTTTTCTTTTTTAATTAAGGAATGGTATAATATATTTTATACTATTATTTTCTTCTTGCCACACACATATCCTATTTTTTTTAGAATTTTTGAATCGTCGCACCCGCATTTGTGCTTCTTAGTGCGCAGCTAATGGAAGGCTCTAAGCTTTCCATTACAACTTTCATATCATATTCGTTAAACAATTGAGATTTTAAATATCCAACATGCTCTTAGCACCAATACGCATATCATCTGCATACATGAAAAGATGAATGAAAGATCCATCTCTCAACAACTCGAAATACACACAATGATCGTACTCACGACGTGTATACTTTAAACTCGGCGTAAATGTGTCAATCGTCTTGTACCATTGCTTAAGCTATTGTTTGATAATAAGTTAGTTATAAATCAGTAATTAGCTTACTGAAATCATTAATATGTAGATAAAGTTTGCTTGTGATTGTTTTCGTCATATAAAGCTTCTTCAACTTATCCCACGGAGTCATTGTCTAAATATCCTTCTACACATTATAAGTGATTTTAGTGACAAGCACAATCGAATAGTGTTACACGGCTCCAAATGATAATCCTCTGAATTGTCGTCCTTCATATCTTCTGATTGTCCCTCTTAACATCTTGTGCAGCCTATCCATAAGAAGCAAGTCTCGGATTTGAGTTTGCCAAATCCCGAAATTGATCTTATCATCAAACTTATGAACATCGAACACTGATGCGGTCGACCCCTTTGCATATTTCGAATTCGAAGAGCTCAGTTCCATTTCACTTTAAAAATCAACAACTTCAAAGTTCGGGGAAAAAATCACTTCGGAATTCTTTCTTCCTAACAACTTCAAGACAAAAATACCAAAAAAAATTATTCGATACCATAGCTCTAATACAAGTTGTTTGTTGGAAAAGAATCTTAGCACTCATGCTTATCCAATCCCTTACATGGGGATCACATTTGATTTATGAAGAATGAAATAAATAAGTATACAATAATGATAAGATAATTGCAAGAACAATTCACAAGAGAACAAAATACGTGGTTCCGCAATATATGCATGTGTCCATACGTGGTGATGGTCACTCTATCTATTCCCTAAATAATCAAGAATTTGAGGATTACATGAAAGCTTAGAATTTCTCTCTTAAAAGAAAATACACCAACTCACTCTCTTAAACTCTTTGTTTATCTCCCGGATGAACTTTGGATGTGCTTCCTTCCTCTCATTACTATATACAA
This sequence comes from Sambucus nigra, assembly GCA_949130495.1. Classification (NCBI taxonomy): domain Eukaryota; kingdom Viridiplantae; phylum Streptophyta; class Magnoliopsida; order Dipsacales; family Adoxaceae; genus Sambucus; species Sambucus nigra. The sequence continues at coordinate 159,044,769 of OX422209.1, read as the reverse complement.
CCAATACACATCAATGATTTATTGAATTTCCATGGGACATATCCCACCAAGCATGGGGAGCTTAACATGGATTCTCCCAAGAAAAAACATTAAGAGCCAAACAAACAGCCACCAAAGAAATATTGCTGCATTAAGGCAAAAGAAATGGGCTCATTTATGAGTCAGCCTACCATGAAATCAAGCAAAAAATCTGACATATTTGGGGTGCTCTTCATGACATTTTTTATAATATATTAAAAGTATTGTGGCCAACTAAGAATGCGTGCTTACATTGTACAAAATAGCCATGGTTTGTAAGACTTCTCTTTTATATATTAATGTGTCTTTTTTTCCTAATTCAAATTTCTAAAAATTGTTGGGAAATGGACCAAATGGTATCAGAGCCTCGTTAGTTTTTTAAGCTTGATTTATTTATATCCAGTGAATTTGAGATGATTTTATCTTTTCTAGCACCCAAGTAGCATGTATACCTGCTTGGCCATGTTTGCCATAAATTGGTGTTTGCTATAGTCCAGTTTTTGTTGACATTTAACCGGTAAAGATAAAACACCCAGTGATAGTTCGATGTGCGCTATTAGTCTTTGAAACGAAAGATCACGCCAAATTAAAATTTTGCGTTTCAATATTAATCGATGCTAAAACAACGAGTACAACCTAAAGGTCTATGTGACAAGATTTACGAATGATTTAATCAACACATCATATTTTAATTTTCATTAAGCATTTGAGATATAAATCATGCGGAAAAGTAAATCATGACACAAAACCAGATGTAAGAGGAAAAATCCCACTAACAGGAAAAACCCCGGGCCAAAGTAATAATCTCACTAAAAACTTTGTAAACACTTATAGAGGGGTTAAACTTCTTATGATCACACACCGCGCTAACTCACACCTCATCCTTTTACCACTAATTCCAAGCAAATCGGCGACCTCTGTAGCGTCAACAAGAATCTCAACGCGTCGATGTCATGATCAAACGATCAACAATGCCTTGAACCAACTTCAAAGTTGTTTTGATTTCACTCTTCATGAAACTCGTAAAGAACCACATGATCACAAAACTCTCGAGGATTATATGTATAGAGTTTAAAAAAAAATAGATGAACAAAAGTGTTCTGAAGGTTCACAAAGCTTACTTCTTCTTTGATATTGATCAACCTAAGACAAGATTGATCAAGTGCAAAGAGGAAGAAGAAGGAAAAGTAAGAATAAGTCTTCCTTCCCAAAAAGGTTTTAGGCTCATAAAAATGAAGAACACAAAAACTCTAGACTTTTTTCTTGAAAAGATATTTCTCTTGTAAAATATTAAGCCTCTTAAAAGAAAAATGCTAATGGGGTATATAAACTGGCATGTTGCGGCTCAGTGGGTCCCCCTCGTGGGGACCCCTTTATTTTTTAGCACACGTTTTATTTATTTTTATGTTCATCTAGGTAGTGGGTAGTCTCCTGACTTAACTAGGATACTTGCCCAACAAGTCGTAGGAAGTCTATAAATAAAGCCCCAGGGCTCCCCCTTGTATTCACTTTTGCAATTAATGATATTTGAAGTTTATGAGAATTGGAGTTATTTGTAATGTGTGTTCTTCCGTTGCGTTTCACATCAAATTGGTATCAGAGTCCGATTCGCTCTTAAGAATCAATCCCCGTGTGTAAGTATTACCCGTGTGTGTAAACCAAAACGCAAGGATGACTCCCAAAGCAGCGAAACAATCCAAGGCCCAAGAACCTTCCCTATAAAGCATTCAACAGATGTTATTTAGCATGGCGGCTCAAGTCCAAAGTATCTAGCAACAGCAAAATCACATCAACGAAAAACTCGTGAGGATGGAAGTCGGAGAGCCTGTGGACAATGCCTGCAGCACCGTAGCCAACCCCCACCTTCACGGCGAGTCCACAACCAGCAAGGGAGGGCCGAAAGGAGACCCAACCAACAGCGGCGGCGGCCTCTATGAACCTCGTGGGGCCCCCGCCAGGGTGGTAGAGAGCCAGCGGAGGGCAGGGCACAGTCGCACTCCCTCGGCTGCCACGCCAAGGGGTGCCCAAGCTACCGGAGATGGAACCCAACCCATGGGTCCACCAAGGGGATTTTTTAGGAGTTTTTCAAAGCGACCTGGACAGATTTGGCATGAAAACCAATTTAGACTGCCCACATGGGTTCTCGAGAGTCGATGTGTTTGATACTACGATGGAGACTTGGGAAGGAGTCCGAGTGGAGAAAGCCTTGGGTAAACAACAGTTGCACCCGGTGAAGGAGGTGATCCTTATTGAGGGCTTGCCCCAAAAAAAATTAACAAGCACCAAGAAAAAGCTAGTTCTATTCATTCATCCCCACAATTGGTGCCGTGGGGATATAAGGTGTCCAAAAAAGACGTGTCACAATGGGTCCAAGAAATTCACCTCGGCTCGTTGAAGTTGAAGATGGATAGGGAGGAGACCAATGAAGAGGATGGCATCCCACTCACACGTTGCTCGTTGTACGCCGATGAAAGACCGGTCAAACATATGGAGATTTACCGTAACGGTTTACACCACGATGTAGGTGAAAGGTATGGACGTAAACCCCCAACGAACATGTGTTATGGGCACGGAAATAAAGGGCATATGAACAAAAATTGTCCTTTCAAGACAGCAAGAGAGAAATAGCGCAACACGGGACCTAAAAATCAACCCCCCAAACAATCACATTGGGCAGCCTCGGGGAGCCACGATGGGTCATAACGAGGACCCCAAAGACGTGTTATGGGGATTGACGGAGGACAATCTTAATACCTTGATTTGATTGTTCGGTAAGGGTATGCATACCGATGTTCGGATAGATGTGAGCATGTTTGATGGGAAGATGGATCCGGACACATTCATGGATTGGTTAAAGCACATGGAGTATTTCTTTGATCTAAATGAATACCGGGACTATAGGTGCATTAAGTACGTAACTGCAAAATTAGAGGATCATGCATTAGTGTGGTGGGATCAGCTGGTGCACGATTGGACCATAAATGACTTGAACCTATTACTTCCTGGGAGCACATGAAAGCAGAGATGGTGGGCAAAGATGGTGGTTGCCTTCATCCCCAAGAATTATGAGAGGAACTGTTTGCATGTTCAAGGTCTCAGAAGGATTACATGTCTGTGAAAGAGTATTCAGAGCAGTTTCAATTACTGTGCACCCGGACTCGCCTGAGGAAGAGCAAAGGACCAGCAGATTGGGCGTTACATTCAGGAATTGCAAAGCTTGAGTTGCGTCAAATTAATTCTCTAAGTCAAGTTATTGAATACGCACGGAAAGTGGAAGAATACTTCAAGGCGGGGGCAAATATGACAAGCCGACAGCCACCAAGACACCTGTAACAGAGCCTACACCACCTACTACCACTCCAGTTACTACTACTTCAGGAGCCAACTTCAAGTGTCATGACTGTGGAGTGTTTAGGCATAAAGAATCACATTGTCCCAAGAATAGGAAGAAGCCGATGCTGGTTTCAGAGTGTTAAGACGAGTCTAAGATTGAACAGACACCGGAGCATATGAAGGTTCTTACAGCATGTATCCACGTGCCGCCAGAGACGGACAATATATTGCTTTAGCACTCGAGACGAGTTTTTCTTAGCAGGGAGTGACGTGTCTTTACCCAATGGGTCGTGGGGATCCCTTTTATTTTTTAGCACACGTTTTCTTTTTTTTTAGTTTATTATTTTTGTAAATATCTGTTAATTGGTTATTCCCATGTTTATCTAGGTAGTGGGTAGTCTCCTAGTTTAACTAGGATACTTGCTCAACAAGTCGTAGAAAGTATATAAATAAAGCCACGGGGCTCCCCCTTATATTCACATTTGCAATTAATGATATTTGAAGTCTTTTCAGAATTGGATTAATTTGTTATTTGTGTTCATCCGCTACGTTTCACATCATAAACTAGCAAGTTCATGCTCCCACTTGACTTGGCATGGAAGAAATGAGTAGGCCAAAAAGATTCCATCAGCAAAACTGCTTTTAGGAAACATCTAATGATCTTTTGATTTGTAGAAAAAAGTAAATTTGTTGACGGCATTCGCTACAGCGAAGGTCTCACTTCGCTGGAACAAACCATCAGCAAAGCCAAGTCGCAAGGCCTACCAGAGTTTTTCTACGAAACTAGAAATCTTGGTCGCAACCCGCGCGATATTTCGCTGGAGGGGATGCCTGACTCACTATAGCGAGATATCAGCAAATTCAAGCCGCGGATACCTACAGCGATTTTACCAAAGAACCAAGATAGTTCGCGATCAACGAAGGTAGACCTTCGCTACAGCGAAATGCTGTGGGACATCACCCAAATGTCGTTTACACAAAAATATTATGACATTTGGAGAAGGCAAAAGCACAAAAACACGATATAAGGTTTTGAAAAAGATTTCATTAATTTGATATTTCAATACCATGAAAGCTAAGTCAGCTAGGTCACGCTTACCTTCATCCTAAAGTGATCGATGTGATAACGGGACGAAAGAAGTTTGCTTCAATATCTGAAACGTTGATGAAGCTTTCGGAGACCTTTTGGGCTCAATGTGTTTTAAAAACCGGAATAAGACAATCTATCTAAGTGAGGTCATAAAGAGTATACCATACTCTTACACACAGTATCCCAATAATTTGTGCAATTGGTGTTATAGGCTTGCCAAAAAATGAACATGTTTGTCGAAACAATAGATGCAACGCCAATAGGAGATAAATTAAAAGGAAACATTTTCGATAGTGCGACATATACGATGAAGACCAATAACTTCTTTGGTAAGAAAACATAATTAGCAGTGCCTGTAATGATAAGGAAAGGAAAGGGGAAGCCAGAAATTAAACGGAGATGGCAAAGGAAGACATGATAACTTGTACTTTAAGAGGATACGGATTAAAACAAAGCAGAATAACAAACTAGGATCCATATATCCAGTCACAGATAGTTAGGATAAGTCTTTGTTGAGTTGAATGCTATAAAATGATTTGGAGAACACTGTAAAGCAAACTTATAATCATAATTTAGAATACATAGAAGTTAGCATATTTCATATGGACTGCTTTTCCCTATACAGTAATATCTTGCTGGATACATTGTCTTATGCAATGCTTTAACATATCAATAAACTATTTTATATTAGATAAAAGAAACATTACTGATGCAGCGTACAGCTTGTACTTCTAACACGTAAAATTATTTCAATCTATACTAGAAGAGAAGCTATTTCTTATTAAATAGGAAGGATATGGGGTAATATGTATGTCCAAAAGGGAGTAACTAAGTTTTATCTGACAGATTACAGACTTGACAAAACTTACAGCGCCTCTTGATGATATTTCTCCATAGTTTGCCTCCATTCAGGCAAGCTATCTGTAAGACATCGAATAGTAACTAGACATTAACCACAGAGAGAGAGAGAGAGAGAGAGAGGGAGAGAAACTCTAATTATGATATGAAATAATCTACACAAAAACTTCTTACAAGCGTAACATAACAAACCTTACTGTTTCTTAATACTCACTCCGTCCAAATTAACAGTCATTGTTTGAAAGTCAAAACATTTTGCTTTCCAAATATATCCGCTTAACAAAGATGAATACCTTTGAATGAAAGAAATGGGAAACTTTGTAATCTCAACTAGTTTTATAAACTATTTTTGGAAACATGACAATTAATTTAGACAAACTAAAAAAGAACACAGGACTATTAATTTGGGACAGACAGTATAGATATAAAACACTTCTGGAAGTTACCTTTGGCAGGCCACACATTTGGACCATATAATGGCCTTTGTGCTTCAGTATCGTCTTCGGGTACTTCAATACCAATATAATATCCCTCCTTATAATCTCCTATATGAGTAGAGAAGGACAATCAATGTACTTTCATTTAATATGAAACATAGTTATTTATGTTATAAATGGTCAATAATCACAAATGAAATAGAGACCAGCTGAAATAAAAGTGCATATACATGAAATTAGTCACTACCCACCTCTGTTAGAATCCACGCGATACGTGTCCCAATACAAAACACGATACACACGTAAAATGATACGAATCAAACCTCTGTATCGCAAATGTCCTGTATCCCAAGCGTATTATTTTGTATCGTGATACGATACGCATATCTTACATACATGATACAAATAGAGATACAAAGTCAATAATTTTCGGCCCAATTTTTCGTTCATAAAAACTCTAATTCTGAATTCTTTGGGGCTTCCAATTGTACGATTCTTTTCTTAGCCTTTTGAAAGGACCGAAAAATCAAAAAATAACATAAACCTCAGAATAATTTTAACCAATTTATCAATTCCTTCTCTTGTGCAATCCACCAATTCCCCTTGTGTGAAACCTCGCTCCACCCTTTTTTCACTTTTGCAAATCTCATTAAGTTGTTTTCTTTGGATTGTTTTGGTTCTATGTGACTTCTATGTAAAAACTATATGAAGTTTTATGTGTTATATTACTTTACTATCTTGGTGTTAATTTATTATGAAAATATTGAAGTTGACTAGTTCGCCGCGCGTTAGCATACTCACTCAGACAATGCTGTGCATATTAAATGATGCTTTTTAATTTATCTAATGACCATATTAATCTTTTTTTTTTAATTCTATATCTTTTTCAAAATTTGTTGGATTCTTTAAATATCATGTCGTTGCGTATAGCCCGATCTTGCAACCAAGTTGAAGATTGTGCGTCTGCGTCAAAGACTGCGACCACGATTTTAAACCATGAACAGAAAGTCAAAATTTGTTTAATTAATTCTTATATTTCTTGTCTCCTTCACGTTGCAACATTATCACGAAAAGCAAACTTCTTACCATTAGACAACGTAATCATGTCATAAAAATGGTTTAAAACAATAATATGTTGTATAATTGATTATAGTGTTTTCTATGGATTTATTTAGTTGACAACTTTTTTATTTCTTGTAATGTATCTTACGACATGTATCCCGATGCGATTCACGATACATAGGGTTTCCAATACGCAATATGTCCCGATTTGACAACTATGCTACCCACTGTTGTCATACTTTGTACTGGACTGAACACAAACGCGTATGTATAGACGTATAATATGTATGTGTGTGTGTACATGAAAATAGAGCAAACACGTATTATGCAAGATGTGATAGCACACATCACTGGGAACTTTTTTTCAACTAATCTTTTTGACAAATCTCATAATTTAGAAAAATGTAAATTATTTATTTGGCCCTAAACTTTCATGATTGTTCTAAAATGGCCCCTAAACTATAAAAAGTTTCAAATCAGCCCTCAAACTAATAAAATGATTCAGCGAGACCCTTCCATCTATGCCAGCCGTTAAGATTGACAAAAAATGCCATGTGCAATGCACGTGACTTTTTGAAGGGAAAAAAGTAAATAAACTTATCCATTAGAGGGTACAAATGTAATAAAATTCAATTTCATAAGAAAATTAGAAAACAAGACAGAATAATCGTATCTCTCTCTCTTAGATTTATCCAAACACACAGCCACATGATCCGCCGATCCAAATCGAGGTGCGAAACTTCCAAGCAATGTGCGGAACTTAGGCGGTGACTGATTTAGACAAATTTGGGGTTTTTTGTCAGGATTCGAATGGTGATGGTGGGGTGGAAAAGGGATTAATTTATGTGGATGGGAATGGTGGTGGTAGAGGGTTTCTTTTTAAGTGTTGGGTGGGTTACGAATATGGGAGAAGGGTGATGGTGGTGGTTATGATAGATGGAGGTGGCGAGAAAGAGAGGTGACGGTTGTGTCTAGGGTTTTTTAGATGGTTATGGCTCGCCATGGTGTTGGCGCGTGTGGATGTTGGTGGCGGTGGCAGGAGTGGAAGAGGGGGTTAATTGGGGCGGCGGAAGAGGGTGTTATGAGGGGTTATGGCAATGGTGGCGGAAGAGGGGGTTAAGAGGTTGTTTGGATGGGTGGGTGGGGGTGGGGGTGGGGGTGTTAGATGAGGGGTTGCTTCGATTAGTGTGTATGAATTGGGTAAGGGGCCGTTTAGGGTTTTTTTTAAGGGCTGTTTGGTATGAGTGTTAGGTTTATTCGCTTTTTTACCCTTAAAAAGGTTATGTGCAGTGCACATCGCCGTGTTTAATCAATGTTAATGGTCAACATAGACGAAAGGGACTTGTTCAATTGATTTGCTAGTTTAAGGGCTGATAACTTTTTATATTTAGAGGCCATTTTGAAACGATCCTGAAAGTTTAGGGGTCAAATGAGTAATTTACTCTTAAGAAAATGTTTAAACAGCTTTCTAAAAAGCTTATATATTGAACAGAAACGTAACAGTAATTGGTTTTTACTAAACTTTTATTCTAGCTCAAATCACAATCATAAGAGAAATGGTAGCAGAAAGGAACCATTAATCTGGTTGACAGGATCCAGATATTCATCTAGGACAGGAGTGTAGCCTCGATGTTTCTCATTTCTAAGAAGCTTCATTTTTTCCTCTAATGGTAGATCAAAAAACCTTCTGCTTTGGGCAAAGACTTCATCCATAAATTCCTGGCTGATTCCATGGTTGATAACATAGAAGAACCCAGAATCCAAGCAAGCCTAGTAAACAAGAAATGGAGCAATATATAAGCCCACGAAACAATATCAATATACACTAGCATCACAAAAGAATAGCAAGGGTCTAGAAAGTGCTAACATGCAGAAAGTAAGTGAATAAGACATGAAAATACAATTCAAATTATTTTCTCAATTCTAGATTTTTTACTTGATCAAATTGTTCCTGGTTTATACCAAAAACTGTTAAACAGTCTAAATGAATTGAGGAGATTAATTTACACACACATAAGTATACAAGACACAAGGAGGTAATGCGGTTCAGCTTAAGGAGCCTACGTCTATATGGAAGAGTAAGAATTCCACTAGGTGAAGGGCCCAAAAGGGTTTAGTGTCACAATTTCACAAGTGCGGTGGAAAATTAAGGGTTGAGAAGTTGGAAAATCTATTGGGAACAGTTGGTGTTAATGGAGTTTATCCAATTGCTAGGTTTACAAGTGTAATATTTATATGGTAAGAGATCTGAAATGAAGTTGATCCCTTGTGTAGCGTATTTAGTGTAATCCTTGGGGCTGGCTATCACGGACTTTGGAGCCTTATTGTGGAGGCTATAATTCTCGGAGATGCTTCGATTTGTCATTGGGACTATTGATTTTCTTTTATAACTTTTAGTGTTGTTATACTACTGTTATCTTCTTTTTTTAGCTATTATGCTATTCTTGTGGACTGTTATACTAGTATTTTTCTTCTTTTTTTAGCTGCTGTTATGATTGCTGAACTCGCCTTTGAGAGCGAGTTGGCCAAAAAAAGAGGGGGTCAGCAGGAGTATTTTTTCAGCTGTTCAAAGGATTTTTCACAATCCTGTTAGGACCTTAAAGGACATGCAATTGTGTGGTCCTTGAAAAAAAAAGGTTAGTACGGCAACCCGTCCAGCAATGCCTTGTACTTCCTTGACTGTCCAGGGGAACATCATTTAAGGAAGACCTTAGATCTTCTCTTCATTAACTTCTATGTGCTTCTTAGTCGCCATGAATCCCAAGAATTTGCTTCAGCTAATGCCAAATGTTTGGGTTCAAATGCATTCTTGTTCTTCGTCAGAGTGGAGAGGGGGGCTTTTTTTTGACAAGCCTTAAATGTGATCACTGGCTTTGAGACTCTTGACGAGTATATTGTCTACATAAACCTCCTCATTTTACCAATATTATGTTCGAATATAGAGTTATCGAGGCGCTGATAAGTAACTGTAATACCCTATAATTTAGGGGTATTTATGTATAGTTAAATATTAAATTTTGGGAAATTTTTATTGATTAAATTTTTATTGATTTAATTGATTATTTTGATGGAAACTGAATTTGAAATTTAAAAAAAAAAACGTGAATATTATTTACTATTCAACATTGGATGCTTAGTATTCACATAGGATCCTAAATAGTATTTACTATTCACATAGAATGCTAAATAGTATTTACTATTGACATAGTATGCTAAATAATAATTACAATTTAAGAATTTAAAATAAAATGATGCGCATAGAATTCTTATTCTTATAAACCAACAATTCTCTTCATTCTCTACTGTAATTCTCAGTTCAATACACAACTCAACCCAAAAACTTAATCCATTTTCAACCCAAATTACACCATTTACCATTACATCTAAAAAAAATTATACTCTTTTATTCTAGCCAAAAATAATATTTTCTGAAAAAATATTTGGGACAACTTTGGATCAATTCTAAATGGTTATTGGAGGACCAATTCAACTCCCTTTCAAGAGGGATTTATTCTACACATTCGGGGGATTATTTTCATGAATTGAGGGGCAAATTTTGGTTGGACTTTCTTTTACGATATTTCCTTATTATTTTTGGAGGTTTTCTACATTGAGGCAAGATAATTTTACTATCTCCTCTCATCAGATAAATAGTATATTCTACTTAAATAGTTTTTTATATATGTAAGGACACAAATTTCCAATTGAGTCCTTTGTAGTTTTGGCTCAATTCCGGACAAAAACGTTTGAGTCATAGGATAGAGTATATTGATCATCCTTCAAGCCTATAACGTGTTTGTTGAAGACGTAGCGGCCAAGTATATAAAGCTTCATCAAAATGCCGTGTTTAAGTGTCTCGTTTCTACGTCATCAACAGTGGTTCCATGCTCCCAAGGTATGAATGCATTACATATATATATATATAGGAGCTTGGAACGTGTTTATAATGGGTGTTAGGTTTTATTAAAACTGTGTTTTGTTTTCAGAAAGAATGAATTAAAACTTTAAATAAAGTTTATAAAGTTTTATGGGCTAAAAATGAGAATTTCTAAACTTTCTGGAAGTTCGTTCGATATGTCGTTCGAACGAGATTTTCGTTCGAACCAGATGTCGTTCGAACGAGTTTGCCAACGAGTTCCCAAAATAGGCCACTGGAATGTCGTTCGAACGAACCTTATGTTCGAACGATATTTCCAACGAGATTCTAACGAGTTCACACTGGAACTTCGTTAGAAGCCTCGTTCGAACGAGATTTCGTTCGAACGAAAATGTCGTTCGAACGAGATTTCAGGCTGGAAAATTTTATGGCAGTTTTTAGCAGTTTTTTCCGATGTTTTCCACTTGTTTACCCCATTAACTTTTTGCTGAATATCTATGTGCGGGAGACCAACTTTTTCTTTTAACTTTTTCATACCATACTAACTCCTAGAGAGAGTTTTGAGAGTTCATCTTTTACAAGAAAAAGTTCATGTTTTGAGTGATAATTTTCAAAGACAAATTCATTTACCACTCTAGTTTTCACCCATTTTTTGTTTATCCAAGTTCATATATATACATCTTACTTGGAGTTTGGCACCGGGTTTGTCTCTACACCGAATTGAAGAGATCGTTTGGATTTTCTACTAAATCCCAAAAAGAAGAAGAATTGTTTAGCTGCGGCTTTCTCACCTGGTAAAAGGCACCATGTGTGGTTGACGGTGTACCTATTGTCCGATCGGTGAGTCCGAGATCGCGGTGGAGCTCCGTGGTTATCCGCTAGGAAGAGGTTGTTACAAGAAGACGCGTCAAGGCTTGAGAGGGTTCGAGTTGAGGAAGTAAGTCATCTGTCTTGTAAATGTAAATTCCGTACTTAGTGGATTTGAGGCTAGGGCCATCCGACGTTGTTTCCCGTTGTGGGTTTTCCTCGTACATCGCGGAGTAGTGTGATTGATTTACTTTTATCTTACATAATAGAAGCATGCTTAGGATAATTCAAGATAAAATTGTTTTTAATTATCACACTTAATTTAATTTGGCGCTAATTAAATTTGGGTAATGTTTATTTAATTCAAGTTTATTATTAAAAATGGTTTGGCCTAATTTGGAAATATTGATAAATATGACTTAGGCAAATTCTAGGACTTGGATTAATAATTTCACTTGGTTTAATTTTAATTTGAAGGAAATTAAAATTTGTCTTTATTGAACCGTCATCTAACGCTTCCGCATATATTTCACGAGGAAATTGATTTCAAAGTTTAAAAAGACTTTTACTTTTGAATTATAAAATATTGGGGGCCTTCTCAGTTTGGTATCAGAGCTTTGATTGAGAAAAGCTCTACTTTTCAAATTGGTATCAGAGCCAAAGCGATAAATTATTTCGTTAAGATCCTTTAAATAATTTTTTTGGCCAAAATGGACTTTTCCCCATTTTCAAAATTTCCTATTTTTGATGGTTCTAACTACGCGTACTGGAAAGCGCGAATGAAACCGGCATTAAAATCTATCGACGAGAGAGTTTGGTTATCGGTAGTTAACGGGTGGTCTCCACCAACTCATTTAGTAGATAATGAACGTGTTCCCAAACCGGCCGATAGATGGAGTGAGGGTGAATTTAAACTTTCAAACTTTAATTCCCGTGGTTTAAATGCCTTGTTTAGCGCTGTCACACCGGATGAATTCCGACGTATTATGACGTGTGAGACCGCTAAAGAAGCGTGGGATATTTTACAACTCACTCATGAAGGTACGAGTGTCGTTAAAGCTTCGAAACTCCAAAACCTCACCACTCAATTTGAAACTATCAAAATGAATGAAAAAGAAACGTTTAATGAATTTTATGCTAGACTTTCCGATGTTGTTAATTCATCTTTTAACTTGGGAGAGAAAATACCCGACAACTGTGTTGTAAAGAAAATTTTAAGGTCCCTTCCCGATAGATTTATTCCAAAAGTGACCGTTTTAAATTCTTTACCAACTTTAGCCTCTATGAAATTAGAGGAGCTCGTAGGTGATTTACAAACCTATGAACTAGACATGTTTCCCTCTAAAACTGAAAAGAAAATAGAAAAGGGCGTTGCTTTAAAAGCCCGAAAAGAGGTCAAACAAGTAGTAGAGAGCGAGAGTGATAGTGACTCGGAAGACATGGCCTTATTTGCTCGGAAATTTAGAAAATTTCTTAAATTTAAAAATGATTTTAAGAAATTTGAAACTTCTAAGTATGACAAAGCTGAAAGGATCCCTAAATCTTCTAACGAAAATTTAAATAGGGACGAGTCAAATAGGTGTTTTGGTTGTGAAGGTTATGGCCATAGGGTTTCTGAATGCCCCACTAAACTAAGGAGAGAGGGTAAGCGACCCATTTCATATAATGCGACCCTTAGTGATAGTGATAAGGAAGAGGGACCCGATTCCCCCACTAAGCCCAACTTTGTGGCTTTTATGGCTAGTCATGTGAGTGATAGTGAGCACTCATCGATTGATGAAACTTTAACACATGACACTTCCAAGGTCATTGTTTAAAATTCCCTTGTTTTTTATGATAGTGAGAGTGAAGAAGAAAGAGAGAGTGAAAATGAAGAAGAGGTTAATGTGAGTGAACTTCAAAATGCTTTTCAAGAATTATATGAAGAATCAATTAAATTAAAAAAAACTAATTTGAAGTTAGAAGCTTGTTTGAAAGAGCGTGTCAAGGTCGTTGATGAGAGTGAGTTAGTGGAAGACCTTAGGACAAGAGAGAGATCTCTTCGAGAGAAGCTGGAATATATAGAAGGCGAGGGAGATAGCCTTAGAGGTTTAATGGATTCCTTGAAAAATGAGATTCTCGAGTTTGAAGAGAGAAATGGTTTGTTAGAGTCTAGAATTTTTGAATTAGAAGAACAATTAAAAGACTCTAGTAATGTCAAATTTGATTTGGAGTGTAGGTCCGAAAAACTTGATAAAATCTTAGGCACGGTCCAAATCAAAAATGACACTTGTAGTTTAGGCTTCAATACTTGTAATGAATCTACTCAAAAAGCCAAAACCAACGTTTTAGGAGAATCTACTAGGAAAGTCTTTAGAGATCAGTCCTTAGGTACCAAATTTCGACGTAATTTTACTTGTACTCATTGTGGTCGAAAAGGTCATCTTAGGAAATTTTGTTTTGATCTTAAACGAATTCCTAGAAAATCCCAACGTAAAGCAACCAAGGTAGTTAAAATTCCTACACCCCAAGATTGTCATTCTTCATTAATTTGGGTTAGGAAATCCGACTTGGTTGCCTTGCAAAATAGGACGTTTGATTCTCATTTACTTTCACATGCTTCCTCTCTTACTAAATCTAAAGAATGAATGTGTTAGTGTTTGCATATTTTAGCTTTTGTGCTTCATGCTATATTATCATGCTAAATGTATGTTATTTTATCATTTTCTAGTCATTGCTTCATCACATATCTCATGTTCGAATAATGATTTTTGGTTTATTTTTTGTATTATATTTCTTTCATTTTTATTTGCATTAAATGAAAAATACAAAAAGATTTTTGTTTATCATTTATGTTTTTACCTTGTTAGTTAATTAGGCTTAATGAAAAATACAAATGAATTTTTGTTTGTATTTTGAGTAAATATTTTTTTGGTTACAAAGTTCTAAAACTCAAAAAGAGTTTATTTTGTGTGTATTTTGGTTTGACACATTTTAAGTGGCATATACTTGTGTTTGAATCCCTCCTTTAACGCTCCCATGTGGCTAGAACTTTTGGCTTAGATTGTCAACGCTTAAAATGGTCTTTACCATATTTTTATGGAGAAGTTGGATTTTGTATTGATTAAATGGTTTCTATTTTTATATGCCTCTATTCACACATGCACGAGCTCATTTGAAATTTTAACTTCATATGTATATTTGAGCTTTGTGAGGTGTTCTCCTACCAATCTTGTCATCTACATATTTGTGACCTAGGAAGACTAGTGCATGTAAAAATCCGTTGCACGTGAGTTTGTGAGATATAAATGTAATAACCCGAGGTCTTGGAGACGAATATTTATTTATTTTGGGAGAAATAAATATTATTTTAATTGGAGATTAATTAAATGGGCAATTGAGGTAAAATTTTGAAGTCGTTAGGAAGTGTGTCGAATGGCAATTCTGAGGGTACCATTGGTTCCAAAAGGGTCGAGAAAGTCGAAATGACTGTACTTGGGGTCTATTTAGGTTCCGAAATAAATTAGGACCGTTTGACTCGAATTAAAGTTACCGAGTCATTTAAAGTGTGTATTATCATTTAAAGATGTGTACATTTGGGAGATAGGCTAAATTAGCCTACGGGGGAAATAATTCTCCAAAGAGAGAAAGAGAAATAGAAAGGAAGAAAGAAAGAAAGAAAGAAAGAAAGAAAGAGAGAAGAAAGAAGAAGAAAAGGAAGGAGAAAAGAGAGAGAAAGAGGATTTTCCGGCAAATACGTGATCTCAAGGCGGATTCAGACCCTACGAACCCGAGGCAAGTGATTAAACTTGCTAAATAATTGTTGTGTACTATTATTGCATGATTTGTGGATGAAAATTTTGGATTTTACACTTAAATTGTCAAAACCTAATTATTTTGGGAAAATCTTAGATTTGTAATGTATAAATGGATTTAAGGTTAGAAATTATATTTTATGTATTCTAGGATGAATATTGATGATATAATTGTGTTTGGGTTGGATAAAAATGGTTGGAAGATGATTGAAACAAATTTTGGGATTTTGGGCTTACTTAAAAAGTAGCCATTTTCGAGAGTTCTGAAGGGCCGAATGGATTCGGCCTCCTACCGAATCGATTCGGAAATATGCAGGTGCCCAGGTCTGAGTGACCGAATGGATTCGGACCCCAGCCGAATCGATTCGGCCTGAGACAGAATACCAGGTCTGATGACCCGAATCGATTCGTCTTCCTGGCCGAACCGATTCGCTGGGCCGAATCGATTCGGAATTGGCCCGAATCGATTCGGAAACAGGGCTTTTGGGGGATTGTTTTTCTAAGGAGAATTTCATCCCGTCTTGTTCGAGGTTATCGATTGGGAACCTCTATAGGAGATAACTGGAGTATGTTTTGGAGACTTTTAGAGAGTTTCCCTTATAAGAAATTCTTGGAGTCTTATTGACTAAAATGGAGGAATACCGAATAGATATTATGGTATACTTTAAGTGGGGAAGCCCACCTTGATTTGGAGATTTTACTTGGGGATAATAATTTCAATTCATATGAGAGAATGAGAATAACGTAGAGATACCGGATCTTAGGATCCCATCCCAAATGGGATAACTTCAAAGGTTTATAAAATGAATTGAACCATATTATGGATGGAAAATCATAAATGTAAATTGAGGTACTTTAGGATAAAGAATATCCTTAACTTAAAAGAATTTAGAGACAATTCATAATTAGAAGCGATATGTGAGCTTCAAGTGAGAAATGGTATAGTTTATACTAAGTGGGGAAGATTTGTGAGAAATGACTATTAGTTACTCAAGAGAGAGATATACTAAACAATGATATTAAATCTATTGCGCCTAAGAGCGTATAATGAAAATGAAAATGTTGTGACAGGTATACCTTATATGATGGTATATCTTTATATATGTGATGATGTATGTATACCTTATATGATGGTATATATATATTTAGTAAAGCATACCCCCTCCTTGCTATCATTGGGAAGTTGCGTGCGTTGAGGGTGAGCATCCTGGCTCAAAGAGCAGGGTGTGAATAGTCCCCAGGTCATAGTCGTCCATTGTGATTATTATGCGATATATATGCATTCTTTTGGGGGTGAGAAGTTGGGGGTATGTGACGTTCTCACTTGCCGGTTAGGAGCTATGACCGCTTCCCGGACGTTGTGTGCGTGAGTTGATCACGAGGTGGGTGTCGTTGAACCCCACCAGGTGGCCCCAGTTTGCTACGTGTATGGGCAACTGGAAGATGATAGCATGTGAGCCTGCGTCCTCGAGTTATAGCTCTGTTGGATGGTTATTGTTGCTTGTGTTTGTACTTGGGTATCAAGGGCATAATGGACCTCAACGACCTACATTGCCAGGATTAGTGTATCGGGGGGGGGGGGGGTCCTTGTTTGGATTTCGCCTCGGCGAGACGTCCCACGCTCGAACTGCAGTGTAATGTTGGAAATTGGGGAGAAGTTAGTCCTTAATGCTCATACTTATATATATATATATATATCACCTATGCTGAGGATCAACAGTGCCAGGAGTGGTGTAACGGGGGGGTTCCTTGTTTGGATTTCGCTTAGGCGAGACGTCCCACGCATGAAACGCCGTGTACTGTTGAGAATTGGGAATATTAATTAATTAAAATTTGGATAATAACTTGGGTTACATGCATCATGCATTGAGGGCATAATGAACCTCGAGGATCGATACGGTCAGGAGTAGTGTAACGGGAGGGTTCCTTGTTTGGATTTCGCCTCGGCTAGACGTCCCACGCACGAAACGCAGTGCCGTGTTGAGAATCGGGAGGAGTTTAGTCCTTAACGCTTGATGATAATAGCTCATATATAATAATTACATATATATTGGTTTCATGCAATATAAGGGCATCACTAGAATATAAAATTCTAGTAATCGAGATTGTTGATGTATTGTGATGATGTTATTATGAGGATGATTGTGCAACTTTATATGTTCAACAAATGAACATTATAAAGATAACTATAACATTAAGTTAATGTATGTAATTTAAATAATGGAGATAAGTGTAGATTGGGAGATAGGTTAGATGATTTCAATTAAATATTTCCTTTGGGTTTAAGTCAGATTCTTTTACCTAAATAGAATTGGGCATCCTTTTGATGATCACGTGCATACGTTTAGTGCGCGGTTTAGTGGAGAGGTGAGTTGGATTCATATGGAGAGTTCGATTCCATTAAATCATGTAATAATGCATTTATAATTATTATGTATTTTAATACACTTGCTATAAAATGTTTTTCAACTCGGGCTCTGACCCGTTTATATCTTCTCCTCCATGTATATATTGTATTATTTTAGGTGTTCCTCCGCAAGGACGCCATTGATGTTCATCCATCCAGTATTCGGGGCGCTGTAGCAGTAGCGGACTGTTGCGGCATTTTATTTTAGTCGATTCCTATCTTTGTATATCTAGATTAGGATTCACTTTGTATATGGAGTTAGTATTCAAAGTGTTGTAGATTAACACTTTTATATTTCATTTCTCAGATTTGTATTGTCTGTTACCCGACAGCATATTCGGGTATTTTATTGTTGAGATTTTGTTGTACATTGTATTGTACTCTTTATTAATATTGGAGTTTGCAGTTATTACTCATCATAGTTAGATGTGTATCGTTGGTTGTGAATGCAATATTGGTTTTGTTGTTGTTGTTAAATAAAAGTTTTAAATTTTTGACAATCCACTTTTAATGATTTCAGGTAGCTAGCCTTATATTGTCTGTTGATGTTGAGACTGTGCCATCTGAGATACCTGATTTAATGTAGTATAGGGTTCGCCACCCGTTATTATTTTGAGCGGGTAGTCACAATAAAATGATATATAAATGTGCACGGGGAAGAGCTCCGAAAGGAATAATAATCCTTTGCGATTGTAAGCCACCGTTTGAAATGGACCTAAAAGAAATACGTGGTCCAAAGGCCTAAAAACAGAAAAATGGCACTAAAAGAAAAATAATTGTCAAGGGCTATGTTTAATTGATATATTCATTCAATATAAAAAGAATATATATGCTTCTTGAGGGAGATTGGATGGTATATCAACGGTTTGCACAATGTGCGTTTATCCTAGTTGTGCTTTCAATGTCATGACTCTATTGGTTTGTAGAATCATCAACATGCTAGGCTTGTATACATTGTGTATGTTTGTTCATTGAGTTCAATCTTTATTGTCACATGAGGTTATATTCAAATGTGATGAAGTTTGCAATCAATTGAGAACTCCGTGAACATGTTTTAAGTGATTGGGTCTAAATTTAATCGTTACTTGCTCACACCCCAACACTCCCATTTACATATGACACATTTTTGCCATACGAGTGTGAAAGACTCCTATTATATATTGTGTGTGTCATTTGTGTGTTTATATCTATATATGTGTTCCTGAGTCTATTAGATATATATTATGTATACATATATATGATATTTTGTTTATGTCTTTGCCATGTTTAATTCATCCATTTATGCTTCAATTCATAATTAGTACCTTGTTTGTTGTGTAGTTTGTTTGATATCACATGCTTAGAATCTTATTTGTATATTTGGTATCATTTGTTTTCACATCATAGTTGGTATTCATTTGTATGGATTAGTTATGATTTGGTTGACCATATGCACTAATGTTCTCATCACCTTATGCACAATTGCATGTTTTAGCTTGTTATCCCATTCTATTTATCCCTTGCTTATTTTAGATAAGTTGTTTGGGTGTATATGCTTTATTTGGGGGAGATAAGTTAATACTTGATTCTTTAGCCTTTGTCTATTCCCGAACAAAAAGGGGAAGAATGATAGGGGGAGAAATGGTATCTAAACCTATTTTCGTATTGTATCTTAGTTTTGGAAAGATTTATCTTAGGGGGAGACATCTTTCTAAGTTGATCATAGTTGATAAAATGGGAGAATTAAGTTAGGGGGAGGTATTTATTTTCATTGCATTAAATACTTTGATATTCCCTATGCGTTTGATAGTTTGCTTAAGTGTGCAGGAATTCTACTAAAGCGGCAACCTTCGAGTGGCAAAGCGTTTAATTCTAAAGTGGTATTCGAGTCAAGCATTGTACTCTTTATTTTGGGTGGGATGTTTTTTAGTCTAGTGAGCTTGACGGCCCTTTAGGATTTTTGTCCCGGAATAGCCAAAAGGGGAGATTTGTAAGGACACAAATTTTCAATTGAGTCCTTTGTAGATTTGGCTCAATTCCGGACAAAAACGTTTGAGTCATAGGATAGAGTATATTGATCATCCTTCAAGCCTATGACATGTTTGTTGAAGACGTAGCGGCCAAGTATATAAAGCTTCATCAAAATGCCGTGTTTAAGTGTCTCGTTTCTACGTCATCAACAGTGGTTCCATGCTCCCAAGGTATGAACGCATTACATATATATATAGGAGTTTGGAACGTGTTTATAATAGGTGTTAGGTTCTATTAAAACTGTGTTTTGTTTTCAGAAAGAATGAATTAAAACTTTAAATAAAGTTTATAAAGTTTTATGGGCTAAAAATGAGAATTTCTAAACTTTCTGGAAGTTGTTCGATATATCGTTCGAACGAGATTTTCGTTCGATATGTCGTTCGAACGAGATTTTCGTTCGAACCAGATGTCGTTCAAACGAGTTTGCCAACGAGTTCCCAGAATAGGCCACTGGAATGTCGTTCGATATGTCGTTCGAACGAACCTTATGTTCCAACGATATTTCCAACGAGATTCTAATGAGTTCACATTGGAACTTCGTTCGAACGAGATTTCAGGCGGGAAAATTTTATGGCAGTTTTTTCCCATGTTTTCCACTTGTTTACCCCACTAACTTTTTGATGAATATCTATGTGCGGGAAACCAACTTTTCTTTTAACTTTTTCATACCATACTAACTCCTAGAGAGAGTTTTGAGAGTTCATCTTTTACAAGAAAAAGTTCATGTTTTGAGTGATAATTTTCAAAGACAAATTCATTTACCGCTCTAGTTTTTACCCAATTTCTGTTCATCCAAGTTCATATATATACATCTTGCTTGGAGTTTGGCACCGGGTTTGTCTCTACACCGAATTGAAGAGATAGTTTGGGTTTTCTACTAAATCCCAAAAAGAAGAAGAATTATTTAGCTGCGGTTTTCTCACATGGTTAAAGGCACCATGTGTGGTTGACAGTGTACCTATTGTCCGATCGGTGAGTCCGAGATCGCGGTGGAGCTCCGTGGTTATCCGCTAAGAAGAGGTGGTTAGAAGAAGACGCGTCAAGGCTTGAGAGGGTTCGAGTTGAGAAAGTAAGTCATCTGTCTTGTAAATGTAAATTCCGTACTTAGTGGATTTGAGGCTAGGGCCGTCCGACGTTGTTTCCCGTTGTGGGTTTTTTCTCGTACATCGCGGCGTAGTGTGATTGATTTACTTTTATCTTGCATAATAACTTAGAACGCATGCTTAGGATAATTCAAGATAAAATTGTTTTTAATTATCACACTTAATTTAATTTGGTGCTAATTAAATTTGGGTAATGTTTATTTAATTCAAGTCTATTATTAAAACTGGTTTGGCCTAATTTGAAAATATTGATAAATATGACTTAGGCAAATTCTAGGACTTGGATTAATTATGCTTAAGTGAAAATGTTTTTAATGGATTAACTTAATGTCACTTGGTTTAATTTTAATTTGAAGGATTTAAAATTTGTCTTTATTGAACCGTCATCTAACGCTTCCGCATATATTTCACAAGGAAAATGATTTCAAAGTTTAAAAAGACTTTTACTTTTGAATTATAAAATGGGTAACGCTAATTTAATTCAAGTCATTTGTTAAAATTGGTTTGGCCTAACTTGATAAAATTGCAAAATATGACTTAGGCAAATTCTAGGACTTAGATTAATTATGTTTAAGTGAAAATGCTTTTAATGGATTAATTTAATGTCACTTGGTTTAATTTTAATTTGTTAAGAAATTAAAATTTGTTTTAAGTTGAACCATCACATCGCTTCCGCATCTATTTCATAAAAAGGAAATATATTTTTATAAGAGTTTTAAAATTGGGGGCCCTTCGGGACTCTTCAAATTGGTATCAGAGCTTTGATTGAGAAAAGCTCTACTTTTCAATATAAATTCTAAAATTTATGTAGAGATAATTAAGGTTTATTTTGTTTTGATCACCCCTTTATAAATTCTTATTTTTGTTGAATAAATTTAATGAATCTAATTCAAGAAATTATATACTTGATTAATTTAGTCTAATTTGGTATAATTGAATCGGATTATGAATTGTACATTCTTGGTATGATTCAAATGTTAAATCTAACATTGAATAAAGTATATGTGTGGAAATTATGATAGTAGATTATAATCGCGTCTTAATATGTTAAATTTATATTTTTCATACTTTTGGGAATTGGGGTCCTCGTAAATATTAACTTCTTCATTTTGGGGTTTATGAATTATGTCGAAGATCTGAAATAGTCGTGGATGTTTTAAAAATAGTAACTATGCTCGAAAAATTATGAAACTTCATAGTCTTGTGTAAAATATAATTTTCTAAAAGTTTCATGTTTTAACAAAATCCCAAAAAGGTTATTTAGGACCTGAAAAATGAGAAAAACCGGACTAGGTATATTTGTAGACGTGTAGTAACGTTGTAGAAAAGTGAATTTTTTACCCCCTCTAAAAGGCGTAAATTGAGACGTTTCGTGTGTTCTTGTAGGAAATCATGTTCTTGACAACTTTCGTATTTTAAATTCTCCCAAAATCAGATTATAAGGAGCCCATATTAACAAATTATTATTATGACAGCATAATGCTTGCAATATCCTAAATGAGTACAATCCTAATTTATGGGCATTGGAAAATTTGCCTAAAATGTATTTTTTTTATGTGATGTGAGTGGAATAAAATTCTTATTTTTGATTTTTGTGGAGAATCTATGCCTCACCCCCTCCTTTTTTTAAAGTAGTATAATATTTAAAAGTAATTTAAGGGAATTTAAGAATTTAAAGATAAAGTATAAAAGACGTTGGAATACATTAGTGACGTGTGAAATTAAAAATTGTGGAATTATATTGAGAGTGAATAAATATTACTCTTATGTTAATGACCCTACGCATGTGGCCACTTTTATTATATTGTTATTATGGATATATTGGGTGGATAAGATTGGTTATGTATTGTGGGGCTTGGTGATCCCAGAGAAACTGGGCGCCAGACACAATTATGATGATTTTATTATTGGTGGTGTTTGGGATGGGTAAGGTGTGGTTGGATTTGAGTTTATGAAGGGGATTTATTTATGCTATGAATGGCAGTTTATTTCAAATGCGTGAGGTTCTAGATATGCTCATGAGCCTTATTTGTCAATGAAATATTTAAACTATTTATATATCAGTGAGGCACGCTATGCGTTGTAAGACCCCTCGGCGTAAAAAGGTGTGCGGCCAAGGATTCAACGTTTATTGGCGCTCAATTATGCAAGCCTGCAAAAAAAGGTTTACAAAATAGTAAATGAATTCTAATCTATAACAAAACACTCCCAGGCAACGGCGCCATTTTGTTCGAGGCGGAAACCGAGCGTCGTTGTAATACGCTAATCGTTGTTATCGGCTTCCGACTGCAATACAAAAAAAAAACTAAACTTTAACTACACTCTTATGGAGTATAGTAGCTAGACGGGGTATCGAATCCACATGGAATGTTTGATAGATTTTAATTGATTTATTACTTCTAAAATAAAGTGTAAAAGATGATGATGGGGTGAGAAGGGAAAAAGGGGAAAATAAAGAAGTTAACTAAAATTAATTCAAACTTAGGCAAAGAATAAGAAAATGGAATTAGGATCACATCCCCGTCATGGGCTAAACAACGTGTATAAAGGATTTTGGTTCGAAAACAAGTAACCGAGCATAAACAATTAATCATAAACATCGTGCATGAAGAAACTTAACCCAAAAATGCGAGATAAAACTTTCAATCGAAAATGTAACAAGTGGATTAATTTTGGAATATCGCTATAAACACTAACGTTGCATGACAAAGAAAGTTAAACGCCTAATATTCCAACTCTAAGTCCTGTTGTTGAGTTCCAAGTCATCGATATCCCAGCTTGTTTCAATCTATTGCTTGGGCGACCGTGGCTCCATAATATCGAGGGCGTCTTCTTCCATTAAAAACTGAAGTTCTTCGCCAATGGGCAGGTCATCACCATCTTGGGCGATGACGACAATGCTGAGAATGCAAGCACCAGTAATCCAGTACTTGAGATACAGCATGGAGCGAATGATATGCTTATGTCAAGTTTCCGAGTCGAACCAATTCCACTCCTAGCAGGGGGCGATTTCAAAGACGGGGTTTGTCCAGAGTATAACCCTCATGGCAACATCATTGTGATTCAAATGTTCAAAAACATACATTTTATGCTCGGACTGTGGCTAAGACGAAGATAGCAGGAATTACTTGAACCCATTGTGTTGAAGAAAGTTTTTCCTCCTTTCGGTTTGGGTTATCAATCGGCAGCAGAAGAACTCAGAATGCTCCGCTAACCTCGGCTGAAGAGAAAGCTAGAAAGCGCCAAGACCATATCAAGAGATTCCTTGAACAGAAGATTCATCAGAGCGGGTGAAGATTTCCCCTTTTGCGGCTTTCTAGAACTGTGGTATGATCATGTGGACAAGAAGATGAAACCAGGAATGGAGATCTTTTTCTAAGACAGCTACTCATGGGCCGAAAGTTCCCAGCATCATGTGCAACCACTCGTTGAGAAGACCATAGCCGATACCGAAAATTCCGAGGGAAGTGACTCTGAGGATTCATTCAACTTGCAGACACTGAGGCTGACACTCTGCATGATCCACTCAAGCGCTACATCATTGGATCACCTGATCAAAGCTGCTAATGCACCTCTCCACAGCTGGCATGATGTACCAGTTCCACCTGCTGAAATTCAGCCCAACCCTGATATTTATCACATTTCCCCTCCTTTTGTTGTTCCTCCTTACTCTGATGTAATCGAGACCTCCTTCGACAAGGTTCCCAATGTTGTTTTTCCTAACAATGAAATAAACGAAGATTTTGAGTATCTTATTGTGCCTTGCATTAATTGTCTTGATTTCAATCAAACTCTTGATGATGATGATTTTGCTAATGAACAATTCTTAACTGATCTAAATAAGGTTAATAACGAACAACATAACCGCGTTCAAGTTAATGAAGATAAAACTATTGTTTTTAATCTCGGTTCTAGTAGCCAATTGCATGAGATTAAAATAGCGGCCACCCTTGATGAGCATGAGCGCGCGCAACTCGAGGAATTACTTAAGGAATTTATGGACGTCTTTGCATGGTCCTATGACGACATGCCCGGCATTGATCCCGAGATAACTCAACACGAGATTCTAACTCTCCCGGATGCAAACCGGTTAAATAGAAACTGCAAAAGCTCCGCACCGAGTGGTCGCTCAAGGTTAAGGTAGAAGTGGACAAACAGTTGAACATAGGTTTCATTCGTGTGATCGAATATCCCACATGGCCAATATCGTACCCATGCCGAAATCAGGAGGAAAGGTTTGCATGTGCGTTGACTACTGAGACTTGAACAAGGTCTCTCCGAAGGATGATTACCCGCTACCCAATATCGATATGATTGTGGACAACACGACCAGTCACACTCTCAAGTCATTCATTGATGGGTTTGTCGGATATATAACCAAATCAAGATGCACCCGGATCATCAAGAGAAAGCCGCATTCATCACCCCTTGGGGAACCTTTTGCTACACCGTTATGCCATTTGGTATCAAAAACACAAGGGACCAGAGCGCTGCCACAACCATCTTGCATGATCTGATACACAAAGAAGTCGAGGTCTGCGTATATAATATGATTATCAAGTCTAAGGGTAGGGAAGGTCATGTTCCCGCTCTCCGGAAGTTCTTTGAGCGACTGCAATAGTACCAGTTGCTTTTTAACCCACAGAAATGTGTCTTCAGCGTTACCAAAGAAAAGCTCTTGGGATTCATGGTTAGCGAGAAAGGGATAGAAGCAGATCCTGCAAAGCTGAAAGTCATACTCGAAATGCCACCACTCCGAACGGAAAAGGAAGTCCGAGGATTCCTTGGAAAATTACAGTATATCAACCAGTTCATCAGCCAGTTGACTTCCATCTGTGAACCCATCTTCAAACTCCTTTGAAGGGATTACACTAAGGTTTGAAACAAAGCTTGCCAAGAAGCCTTTGACCGAATCAAAACAATACCTAACCAAACCTCAGGTACTCATGCCGCCGCAGCCTAGTATCCCCTACTCCTATACCTAACCGCAAGGTTCTAAAAGGCGCGAGGCGTGGTCGAGGCGTAGAGGTCAAGCCTCAAGCCTTAGGAGCCTAGGCGCGCCTAGGCGGAGCCTAGGCGTAAAAAGGCGTTTTTCCTTTTTTTATTATTTTAATTATTCTAAGGCTAGTAATATAATAAAATAATACATACCTTGAATTTTGAAAATATATTCATATGTTTGGTAGCCATCTTTCTCATATTCATGCTCCATAACCAATATTTGTTAACTAATCCTTCGTTTTTTTTTTAAAAAGTGTGCCTTAAGCCTTTTACCAAAAATAAGGCGTAATAAGGCGTGGGCGATGCGTTTCTCCCAAGCCTCAAGCCTAGGCGGGCCTAGGCGGAGCCTAGGCGGAGCCTAGGCGGGCCTTTTAGAACACTGCCTAACCGTAACAGATACTGCAGCTGGGACTTTGCTAGCCCAATACCTTGAAGAAACCCGCAAAGAGAGAGTCATCTACTACGTCAGCCGCAAGTTGGCCGGGTATGAAGTTAACTACACAGCATTGGAAAAAGCATGTGTCACCCTTGTTTGGGTCACTCAAAAGTTACGGCACTACATGCTCGCATTTCCCATCAAATTTGTATCCCGAATGGATCCTATCAAATATCTACTCGAGAAGCCTACCCTGTCCAGTCGAATGGCCCGATGGTTGATGCTGCTAGCCAAATTTGATATTGTGTATTTCACGTAGAAAGTCATGAAAGGAAGAGCCATTTCTAACTACCTCGCTGACTACCCTAGGGAAGAAGCCGATATCTGAATTTTCGAATTCCCGAAATGGAGCGCTAGTCCCAATTTATATATTTATATAACAGTTAATTTAATAACCGTAAAATTATTATTTATACTCGTGATTAATAGTTTTACTACTTAAGTGCGTAACTATTATCTTGTTGCAATGAGCCTAACCCGTCGTGTTGTTTCAGGTGCTTCAATGTACCTGACCTAGTTTCCCACTCGAGTACACCGTCTTTCATTTCAGTCGCCACCGAGTTTTGGAGATGTAGGTATTAAACCTACTTTTAGTTTTATTTCTTTTAATCAATTGAGGGATGCGAGATTTATTGTATTCCTAGCATTTGTACTCAGATTTGTAGACAATATGATACTTGAGAGATTTGGCATGTACTAGTTCTTCTCAGTCAGTTTTTACTTTACATAGCGGGGGTAATCGATTCTATCCATATTATATGATCATTGAGGATTTCTCATATCGTTCTCTACTTTGATATATCCTTATTTGTTGATTCTTATTTCATGCTAAGGATGATATTTAAATTAAATTGACAAACTATTTTATTTAATAAATAGACTTGATCAACCTAATTATTAAAAATTACGGGGTGTTACAGTAACTTCAACAATTTTTAGGCCAAGGATGATGCATTGCAACATGTGCAGCTGCAAAGGAGAGAGTCAAATTTTATCTTATTTTAAAAAGTTAGTTATTCGAGTAATTTGTTATTTTAGTCTTTATACTACATCAGTATTAGTGTCGATTTCTTTTCTCTTATTTTCATCTTTGGTGGTTGTAGTATCTATTTAGGAAGGTACCTCTAGGACTTCCTAGCATATAAATAAGTCTTCTTCCTTCTTTTGTGGTCAGAGTTAATGACAAGTGTCTATACGCGCGCTACGGTATTGTTACATGTTTTGAGTTAAACGCTTCTACACATGCATCGAAAGTGATATCAGATCCCTATACAAGAAGATCAATGACAAAGTTGTACGCTGAATT
The DNA here is from genome assembly GCA_949130495.1 of Sambucus nigra. NCBI lineage: Eukaryota > Viridiplantae > Streptophyta > Magnoliopsida > Dipsacales > Adoxaceae > Sambucus > Sambucus nigra. The sequence goes on along the minus strand of OX422209.1, from coordinate 159,017,230 downwards.
TTTAGGGGTATAAATTTACTTTAGTCATGGTATTTGAATTGGGATCAAGAAATTGGCCAGCACATGAATAGGCTCAAGAGGGAGGCACCGGTTAAGGGATGCAAAACAAAGGAGAATAGGAGATGATTGATGAGTTGCAACAGGAACATGTGGGTTCGGTCATACGGTTCCAAAAACGATTGTCATTGCTTCCATTGAGAAGGCATTCGGGAAGAGATGAATGCCACAAGGCATTGATGAAGAAAGTTTCCAGGAGGGGGTCAGCTAACTGCCACAAAGCACTGTCGATGACAATTAGCAAAGGGGGGCCCGCCATCAACAAAACCGCGATGGCTTCCCCAAGTACACACCCCTCAGCATCCAATCAACTTCTCATGGATAGTTTAACTATCTAAAAAGTGAATATGCCACGTTCGACCAACGCTCTATGAAATCAGCTCAGTCGCACCCTTCACAAGTCTAGCGAAACACTGGACAGCGTACATGCAATTTGGTTCTAGAACACTACTCTGTTCACGTTGGTGTTTGGCAATTATTCAGAGAACAAAACTAAAGAAGAGTTGAATCCACTTGCGATGGTACCCCTGGAAGTTCCTCTAACCCTGCACTCTATACAGGATGATTTAGTAAAACCACAATGAGGAGGGGCATCATTAACATGTTATGCCCAAGATATTTATGGGAGTTCCTGTGGATTCTTGTCATATACTTAACCAAGTTAGATAGGATATAGAAGAAGCTTTCATGGGCATGGCTAGGCCTTCTAAAGGATTGAGGGCGAGGCTAATGGAGACGTTATTGATGATTTTCACACTGCTTATTTTTAGGGGGTGTTTGTTCAGCTTTATTGCTTGGTAGATGCTTAAGGCCGCTGTTGCTTGGGTGTTTATTAGTTTTCTGAGGTTGAAGATTAGGCTCTGCCCATTCCAGTCGGCTGAATTTCCCCACCAGTTGATTTGAGTTTTTAGTTTTGTCAGAGAAAAAAAAACATCAGTTGCCAATTTCAGAGTAGCTGAACAATTAATTTGACTCATAATCGGAAGTTGTTAGAGAGGAGAATGCATTGAAACATTTAACGATCAAATGGATACAGGCATGTTTATTGATTGGGTAGACTTAGTTCAGATCTTTTCAAAGAACTGGTAAGTGTCAACAACAAAACATATTCTATTCGTGGCCACTAAGTTACAGGGTCATGCTAAAGCTTGGTGGAACAATTTCAAGAGGAAGAGAGAACATGGAGGGAAGGACATTAAGGCATACGTTAACCCTACCCCACCCCCACCCCCCCAAAAAAAAATATATGAATGTGCTAGCGGCTGAATAATAGAACAAAAGGTGTCCTTGAGCAATCGGGGCAAATGAACTGGGAAGAGCCCACGTGGGAAGTTTTGGTAGCAAACTTTACTGCCAACAAAAAAAACACAGAAACCATATCGCTTTAAACTCATGACTAGTTTTTTTAACTTGGGAGGAATGATGTATCGCACACCTGAATGGGTACGACATGTGTGGCTGCAAAGTAGGGAGAGAGAGTTTGATCCTTATTATTTTTAATATTTTAGTCATTTGAGTCTTTTATTATTTTTGTCTTCTTATCTTATTGTTTTTAAAATATTTTCCATTTTCTTGATATTTCTTTTTATTGTAGTAGTATCCTATCAGGGAGGAACCTACAAGGTTTCCATAGCTTTTAGATAAAGCCTTCTGGCTTCTTTGTAGTTATGAAGGAGAGAGTTTTGTGTGCTTTGAGTAACACGCTTCGGCGTGACTTGCAGCAGATACCTCGATCAGTCACGAACAATGTCTTTTCTAGGACATTAGGATCCAAATCTCATTTACGTTAAGTATGTGTCCATGAAGAAGAGTTTGTCTTAGCCAGCTATAGTATCCACCAGAAGATCAATCCTAGGTTGGTGCAAGCTCTCCTGAGGTCATTTAAGTTGATGCAAGGCCATTATTTGCCTCTTACAGATGCGAACCACCCTGCAGAGCGATTTCTCTTACGAATCTGGGTTATATATACTTGCTGACGTCCTCTCGGCAGTTTCGCTCCTTTCTAATGTCTCTTTAGCCTGACTGGGGTATGCACGGGGCCCACACTGAGCTGATGAACAATGACCACGGGGTCCAATCTAGTCATATCCCCAAACTTCCGAGCAAACATGTACTAGTACTGAAAAAAAAATTATAATGTCTGACTTGAGAACAGAATAAGGAGAGCTCCAACGTACACCAACTCTAGATGAGTCTCCTCAAGATATTATGGGGTTGAGTTCTTCCACTAGTGCTTCTCTCTTTCTTCACATCGTATGCCCAGGGCCAAAATCCCATCAATTTGGAGGGTTTATTGTCTCATTTTATCATGAATAACAGTCACGTTAAATAGTTTGGCCTTCTGGGACTTATCCGGCACCAAACTTGGATAGATCCTCTCGGTGTCTATAGGGGGGAACACATGATGAGGTGATAAGTAGAGACCATAATATTTATGGAGTTGATGGCGGCTGATTAAGGATGATGGTATCTGTAGAGGGGAAGCACAAGACCAAAAAGTTGGTCTAGACAGTAACCTAACAGGACTGGTGTCTGTGGTAACTATAAGCTCAAAGGAGGCTATGGGATAGGTTCTTTCTCTGGAGAATCCCACAAAAGGTAACTGGTCGCGATGTCACTTGTCCCTTGAGAGGGAAAAAAAATTAAACGCCAAGAGGTAGAGCACATTCACCTGTCAATTAAGATGCATTGGGTAGTGAAGTTAGCAGTAGTTCTCATAGAAACGACAAGAGGGGAGTTGTAACCTGTCAGGGTGCTGATAATTTTGCCCAAGGAAGAAATGATCAGTGACCCAGACTTGGGAGCTTTGTTGCTTGAATAGAGTTAACCTCTAGCCCACCGTGGTCAAATTTGGAATAGGCCTTGGCAGGCTGAGTTTCTCTCTCTGCATCATGCAAAGCCTCCGGCTCCAACTCTGACTTGTATCTTGATTGCGAAGGCGGTCTCCCAGCATGTTGCCCAAAGAGTTTTGTTCAATGCTACCTGAAACGTGGGTAGCTTTGGTACGTGTACGGGTACTAGTACGTGGTACGTAGATATAGCCGGTGCGCGGTACAGTGGGGGTAGGCTTAGTTGGTTTGCTACTTCGAATTACGGAATGTTTTCATACTTTTGTTGAGACTATTTTAGAACCAAAATAGTATATTATCAAGAATATATGTATTCCACTAAAATTAAATTGTGTCGCGTATGATTTATGTAATATATTAAGAACATATAAACCATTCTTCTAAACTTCTTGTACTTCATCCACTAAATCAAAAGTTGCAATAATCCTTATAATAGCTAAAAGAGATTTATTGCCAATATTGGGTACGTCAGTTTTAGAGATTTGGGTAGCGAACCCACCATTTTTGGGGGGAATGATCCCAGATTGCGGTACATAGGAATATGTAGACAACACGAACTATGGTTTTGTGCTCCGTGGGAGTAACAAATTGTTTCAAATAAACTCATCGAATGAGGTCATTGATTTCCTGCTTCAGCTAGAAGTAGTTATTGGTATCCTAGCTATGGCCGCGGATGGAAGCAACAACACTTGGTGTGAACTTCCCTTTCTCCTAGCCTTACCTTTCAAACCCATTGAAGATGTATGTGTCTAGAGCTTGGGTCATCACCTTGTTTATCAACATCATAAAAGGTGCGTAACTATCAAAAAAAGGAACGAGGGCCCAGCCACTGTTTACTCCTTTCCTTGTCTTGTCAACAAGAATCCTCCCTCTTGCGAGAGTTTAGGTCAGGATTGTCCTTTACAGTTTCAGTAGTGTTGATGTTCATCTGGGCACGCTTGCATTGATCTCTTACAAGAGTTCAGGATGTCTCAAGCATTCACATGATCGTGTACTAGTTCCCTAACATTCATTTGTCTGAGAATTAGAATCGATTCCAAGGACTGGGTCTTCTTTTCGTTTCTTCCAGGTCAGGGGCTTCCTGCTTCAGGCTGTCTTCAGTTAATCCTGTGTCTGAGACTCTTCTTGGGATTGTTTGGCCGAATTTTCACATTTCTGGGGTCAGGGTCTGGCCTGAGCTAGTTCCCTAACATTCATTTGTCTGAGATTTGAAATCGATTCCAAGGAGTCAGTTGGTCTTCTTTCCGTTTCTTCCAGGTCACGAGATTATTCTAAGGAAAAAATCTAGTGGGCGTACTATCACAATACATAAAACATACAAAAGTACCCAAAGTACCCCTACAGTAATGCATCAGACATGATAGCTAGTGATTTGACTGAGAATTTGCGCTAAAGAATGCCGAACAAAGAAATAGGATTCATGTAGCAGATCCCTAAGTAATAATTGGGAAAAGCTTTTGTTTAGTGGAGGTTACTTGAGTAGCTCCAGGGCACCGTCTTAACAATATATTTTGTTAGAAAAAAGATTGAAGAAATGTAAATAGGTATATCCATATATGTACATATGCATTAATACACATGTATATTGAGACAAAAAAGTGGAGAGAAAGGGGTGTACCTGTTTGAGTAGGTGAACTGAACTTTGAATGTCATGGCTAGAAAGATCAATACAATTGAGTACAGAAATCTTAGCATAAGTTTGGAGAGACTCGAGAGTTTCTTTGTTCAAAGTCACCATTTTTTCTCAAAGATTCATAAAACCAGTATAACAATAAATGGTGGGACCAGCCTTTAGCTTCAGAACCTGCAAGAAGCAATGAAAATGAACAAAAGTAGAGTAATTAATGGGAAATGTTCTGAATGATTGAACAGCTACCAAGTGTCTAGCGAATTTTCTAAAGTAATTGTTACTCAAATGATTTGATGCAATAGAATCATCGAAGTGTCAACCTTCTTGGCTCAAATATCAAAATTTCTACATTGATAACACATTTTTTAAAATAATGCTCAAACTATATATGAAGACAAATATGCACTGACATATATATGTTAGTAATACACATTGTTCACCTAAAATATAACAAGTACACAAAATATATGTGCAGATGATCTACTCAACAAACATTCATACATCTGTGTTGAATTAAGAGTCCACTATTCGTCTTTTAGGTTGTCCCAAATTAATAGTCCACTTTTCTTTTAGGGACATAATCAATGAACCAAATTTCACGATAGTGAACGAGAGTAGATCTTGCACATTGATTGAGTGTATCATTAATCTACACAAAAATAATATTAATAATAAAATAAAATAAAAGACGCATCAATATGGTATGGATGGAATATAAAGTAGTAGACGGATTAATAACAGTAATCAATATACACAGCTGCACAATCTTGACATCTAGGTAATAGGACATATATTAGACGGCTAGTCTTCTCATTCTTATGACGTTTACATTTTTTTATCACAACCCAGAATAATTTTATTAATAATGGACAAGGAGTACAAAGTATACGAGGTACAGGCCCAGGAGGACTAAAGCAACATATATACAATAAGTGGGCCTGAAAAGAAGATCAAACCCAAAAGATTCACATAAAACACTCTAAGACGAAGTGGATACATCCTTAAAGAGAATTTCAGCATTTCTATATTACAAGATGGCTTCTTTCTGGTAAACAATCAAGTGTAAGGCCTCCGTTTTTTGGTAGAAAGCAAGCAACAAACCGGCTAAAAACAAACCAGAGAAACCCAAACACAAAACCCAAAATGAGGACCAAACTAAAAGGAGTCCAAAGTACCAAACTACATGACCCAGCCCACAAAGCAAACCCATTAATTCAAAGAACACATGCGTACAACTGACCAGGCACGTATAAGCACAAAGGCAAACCAAAACCCACGCGTCTACAACCGCAACAATAACCAATAGGAGCAATGCCAATTGATGGCCTTGTCAGCACCACCAAAATTTGAAACAAATCCAGACCACAACTGACAACCTTCAATTTCACCATCTTCAATCTCAGTTCTGAGAGAGAAAACCAAACAATATCAAACAAAGTTTCATCAACAAAACCCACTTCAGATAACAGCAGAAAACCCAAATCTCTAGATTTCAACCTTTATGCATCTTTATCTTACACACAAAACAATCTAAAACAGCACCACCAGCTCAAATCTATAGATTTTCTCAGCCAAATGATAGCAAATCCATCTTTTAAACGATCCCTGCTTCAAATCAAGGGCGGATTTGGGCCTGGGCTGAGCAGGGCTACAGCCCAGTGCAAAAAAAAAAAAATCTGCTACTTTTTTAAAGTCCAAACCAAGTTATATAAACTAGCGCAGTCCAAGTTATAAACTTAGCCCACCCAAAAGAAAGCTGTCATGTTTATTTACCTTACCCGGTGACTATTCCAAACTCAAAAAAAAAAAAAAACAACAACTGTCAGGTGACCAAAAAAAAGCCTACTACCAAACCCAACCCAAACAAACCATTTTATTGTTATTCTAATCATCACCTCTTATCAAACTCAATACCCCCAAAAAATAACTGTCTTCCGGCGGCGCTACTCACTCAGGTATCGCCTCTCCTTCTTTTTTCATTCTTTTATGTTGTTTTCTCTTTCTTTTTTTTCTTTGAAGATTAGATTAGTAGATTTTTTTTCTTTAAGTGTCAAATTTATGCATTTAATTAACAAATTGATTATTTATTTTAGGAAGATATATTATCTGAAATACTAAAATTTTGAGGTTTGAGTTTCCGGGCATTTAACAAATAATTCGAAAAAAAAATTATAACCCGTGAACTATTAACATTCTTGCGTTTTTCATTTTGGGGTTTGTGACTCACATGTATGACTCTAGTTTTATTTTTAAAATTTAATTGAATTATTTATGTACTTAATGATTATAGTTCAGAGGTTACAAAAAATATATGTTACTCAATATGTTTATATATATATTTATATATATATAAGGAAAAAAATGTTCAAACAATACATCAGTTCCAAATCTTAAAAAGGAGATATTTGATAAGCTTGTTCGTTACAATCCATGAGATGTACAGGAGATGTATAATAATAAAAATAAAAAAAAATAAAAAAACTAGTATATATAATAAATTCAATATCTTATCTTAAAGCCATTAAACTAATACTCAATTTTTTCATCTGTTGCATGCTTAAGATAAACTAAAAAAATATCGTATTCTCAGCAACTTTATATGCAACTAAAATAATATGATACAAACGTTGTTCAATGTTTTCAAGTTAAGTAATAAACTATTGTTCCAAACTGAAAATTTATTTCAAATATAATATCTTCTTTAAAGAAAAAAAACTATATTTCTACTTTTAGAGAAATATTTCATATATTTAAAAATTGATCCTACAATTTGTTTTTGTAAATTTTATACCCAAATTATACATAAACCCAATTAATTATATAAATTTAATGATATTTCTATTATATAATTACAACATTATTTGTATATTTCGTGCTTCTCATAATGATATAGAGGTATTATTGTCGCACTCAATTTTACATATACTCTTTTAGGCCACTCTTAAATATTGGCATCCATATATGTACACTCCCACTTACCCTAATATGATAGTAATGGTAGAGTTCGACAGATACAATATCGAAAAATATTAGCCCACCCCTCTTGAGATTTCTGGCTCCGCCCTTGCTTCAAATCCATACAAACCCAGCTAAAACAGTACAAAAGCTTCCAGACTAACCCAACAGTGAATAAACTCAGAACTATCATCATAAGCTCAGATCTTGCAGAGAACACAGCAACCAAACCATAGCCATCTCAATCTCCTTACGGTTCCAACAGAACTATCAGCACTTCAACAAGTTCAATAAAGATGCACTGGATCTTAAACAGATAAGAGTCTCAACTTTCTAGATAATTTCCAAATCGATGCAAGATACTAACATATTTTATGCAAATGCGGAAGCGTTATTATTACACTCCACGCTCAACAACTAATAAAATTTTAATAAATTAGACAGAAATTGATGTAAATTTTCAAATGCGAAAGCGGAAAAGGGTTTCTTTCTCTCTCTATTCTCAATATTCAAGGTTAAGTACAAAAAGTCAATAAAGGGAAAATGACATATTAGTTTCAAACATACTAGGAAACTAATTAGACACTAAAAATAAAGGGAAAATGACAATAAACCCTAAACTAAAAATAGAAAATAAATGATAGTCTTCTTCCGGAGGCACAATCACACGCCACGTGTCGCTTCATATCCCACATACATAATTCTCCCCGTCTTCGAAAAAACTCATCCTCGAGCTCGGAGGGTGAGTCATCAATGCCACATGAACACGTGTCGGTACAAGTGTTATCTTCCAAAGTAAAGCAAAACCCCAAATCAAATCCAACACGCAAATGAACCGGGCGAACTTCGATTAGACCCATATGGACCTTCAACAAATGGGCTAATATACTAAAATCTCAACGATGCCTCCTTACAGAATCCGAGCAAACAAAAACTGACAACCACTTCGCCTTATCAAGACCATAAGCACATGATTGCAACTTGGCTTGGCGGACCCTTGAATCTGACCGAATAGTAACTCCGGCGACCGCACATTTGCGAGTACAATGGCGAAACAAGAGAAATGAAGACGATGACATCCCAGAAACAGGGCCCAAAATGGCAAATAATCGAAAAATGTATCCCAAGTGGTTACATTTCTCATGAAAGTCATATGTTGTGTCAAAAATTGACCGGAATAGAGGTCAATAGGGTGGGTGAGATCGGGTTGAAATAGCGCAGGCCCATTTTGGGTTGAATTGACTTGTGATTGGGCATTAACGAGTGGGAAAAGATAAAAATTAGGGTTAAGAGGGGTGGGGCTGGTTTCTTGGGTTGAAAAAGGAGTCTAGGGTTTGGTTTTGGAGCAGGTATGCGGACCGGTAATAGGGCAGCAAGGCATGGGGTCAGTTGGTGGGTTGTTTGAAGGTGTGGCAAGAGTGGACGGCTGACATGAAGGCTGGCCGACCTCCGGTGGAGGAGATCTGAGCAGATCGGAGGTGGAGAAAATGGTTGAGGGGTTAGGATTAGGTCAGCGGCTGTCAAGAAGGGTGAGGGAGATGGGTCAGAGAAGAAAGATGTTGGCCGGCCCTTTTCTGGTGTTCTCGGCTTGAACTTGCTTGTATGTGGTTGGTTGGTCCGGCAACTTGAAGATTTAAATCAGAAATCCACCATATCCGAGCAAGCAACTACACCAGCTATGCTTTATTAACATTTAGCATTGTAGATAATTTTACTTTAAAGCTCGAACCCACTTGGCTATGACCGTAATAATCTCCCCCACACCTCTTGGTGTGCATCCCCTTCGCTTTAAATCATTTAGTCTGCATGTTAGTTACTAAAATTGTTTTTGGAATTCCCCATCCTCTGCAAATCTCCCAATTTTCTCTATTTCTTTAGTGCAAGGCCTCCGTACCATACTCTTTCCTAAAGATCCTCCTTAACCACCTCCCTGGTTTCGAAAATTTTAGAATTTTTTACCCACCAATCAATCCATTCTAAAGCAATAATCCATTTAAACTTATTTTGTATCCTGTTACCCCCTATTCTATCAAAAAAAAATCATGCCATTACTTTGGGAGAGTCCCCACCCACATACCCAAGGCTATCAAAAACCTTATACCTAAAAATCTTGAGTAGTCATAATGAACAAGAATGTGATCCGCACTTTGTCCATCTTCTTTACAAAGGCAGCGCCAATAAGGAGAGAGAAGTATTTGCAGTCTCTTAATTTAAAAAAAAATCACAAGTATTAATCCTCCCTAATGCGGCTAACCACTCAAAGAATTGCACTTTTGAAGGTAATCTCATCTTCCAAATGGTTTTAAGTGGACCAAAAGATGGGAAAAGAGGAAAATCCGCCATCATATGAAAACAAGACTTGCACGAACGAACACTCCCCACACATTTCCACCCCAAACCCTTTTATCCTAGACCCCCAAAGACAAGGGAAAACTCTCAATGATATTCATCAACTTTCGAATCATGAAAATTTCAAAATCCGAGGAAGACCGAGAAATGAAGGAATGAATGTTCCCTTAGGGATGATTTAAAAGACGGTAACGACTAAGAAATCTTAAAAATAAAGGAATCTCGCTAACCCAACTCTTCTCCCCTTAATTAATTATTTTCCCATTTCAAGCCACAATGTGAACATTATTTAGCAAAGAAAGAGGTCGTTGTGATATAAACTTCCATGAACTGCAGTAAAAAACCCTAGAAACTCCTTCACAATCGCACCCAGTTGGATGGAGACCATATTTACTACCCAAAATAGAACATCAAAGAGATGTTTGCTCTCATCGAAATTCTGAAGCCATGCCCCAAGAAGTGCCAAGTAATATTTTTCAAATTTCCCACTCCCCAACCCCTTTTTGGCTTTTTCTTTTATTTTAAACCCTTTTCTATAGTTAATAAGATGCTCCATTTTCCCCTCAAATGTCCATTAGAATAAAATCTCATATTTTCCAATTATTTTAACAACTCTCATAAGCCATCTACATTTTAAAAAAAAGGACGTGAATTGGAATCCTACCAAGAACCGAATTAGTTAAATGAATCAGGCGCCCCTAAACTCTTATGCCATCCTTCAAATTTTTTTTGACACCCTCTCCACTACCCGGTTCCCAAAAAGATAAGGAATTCGGGTTACTCCAAATAAGTCGGAGGCCATATCTCAATTTCACAGCTTCCCACACCCCCAATCCCTGCTAACCGTAACTACCTATCTCCATCGATATTAATATCTACCAGGACACGATTTGACATGGGTTCAACCTCGATACCCTCCCAAAAAGATCAACCACATTTAACCTCATCCTGGCCTATTTCCATATTATGATGCTTTACATTTAAATGCTTCATCAAACATGACGGAACCATCCAATTTTCAGCAACAACAAAGTATCCACCAATATTGGTCAATCCTTTCTTCTATTCTATTATTTTTATTTTCATCGAGAACTGAACTATATTATTGCATATATGGAAAGATGCAGCAAGAGAAAGACAGAGAGGTGGACCAATAGTCCACAAAAGATAAAAAAAATAAAAGGGAAAAGAAAAAACAGTAAGAGGCACACACGAAGAAGCCTTCAAAATACAGATCAGAACAAATATAAAAGTAAGAACTATGGCAGAGCAGTATCGACTTCCAGCCGCAGTAGGCTCTAAAAAACAAAGTCCTCTGGTAATCTCCACAGACAAGAGGGCCATAAAACTTCACTTGAAAGCCCCAAGATCAGTCGTGTTCTATGAAACAACAGTCACCCAATTGTTAGCTGTAAACAAAACATCCGTTGATGTGAAAATATTCAATACAAGAACCCAAAGAGAAGCAGAAAGTCTGATCTTTCATGAATCTCTTCTTTGTCCAGCTCCCCACTCTCAAAAGTTCTGTTATTTCTTGCTCCCCAAACGCTCCAAGCTAACACCAAGGAGACGTACCTCCATAGGCATTTGAATCTCTTTATATTCCCACAAGCACTCCTAATCGATAACAAGGAAGTCGTACCAACTCTTTAGGGATACCCCAACAATTGCAAACTCATTGAATATTTTGTTCCAAAGAAAACTCGTTAAATTGCAATAGAGCAGAAGATGATCATAATTCTCACTTTCCATTTTGCATAGGATGCACCAAGAGGATGCAAGACAAGATGATGGGTCAAGCGCTTACCGTTGTACCAAAAGCTATAGCTATTAGTAAAAGCGCAACTTTATTCCCATATACACAAGTTGGGAGTCTGCCCCCATGGAGTCCAAGCCTAGCGAGCCTCAGACCATATAGGTTAAAAGATACTCCTCCATCACAACAACTTGGTCTCTTTTGTTGTATTAAATCACAGGTATTCACCCCTCTCACCAAGTGGACAACTATGCAAAGAATTGTAGGTTTGAAGGAATACATCCCATCTAAATCTTTTTATGGGGTTCAAAAATCGGATAAGAAGGGTAGTCCACGATTTCAACATATCATTGACAAGAAAATCAAGCGCAAGAATCACCTGTCCAAATCGTTTTGTCCATGGAACCATGAATCTAACCATAACAATAAGAGACGCAAACTCGTCAAATTATTTATCATTCAGGTTTTCTTCTAAGCGATAGATTCCAAATCCTTACATATCGAATAAAGAACCCCTAACGAGAGAATATTTAAGAAAGCAACGAACAATGATTCAGCCCAAGGATCCTACACGATTTCATAGCAAGTACCAAGGATCCTACACGTTTAAATTTAACACGTCCGGTCCAATTGAAACTCTTCAAAGGCGGTGTTTTAGTAGATATATATTGATATTGACCGGTATATGCACTGGCCACGGATATATATGTATGTGTACCGACTAGAATCTGCATCTTCTTCCATTGCTATTATCTCCGTTCTAGAGACTGACCATCTTCACTCTGCTTTGGTGTTTAATGTTTGTTTGAATCCTGATCCAATTGCAAAGTAGTTATGTAAAAGGTTTTATCTCCGTTAAATAAGGTGTAAATTAAACAGGGTGGCCTAACAGGGTAAACCCGTCCTTTTAAGTGTTAAAATATTTTAAACATTAATATGTTTACTTCGGGTCTGTAGAAAAAATAGGTGGGTGAAAATAAAACGATCCCATTTTTTTTTGGGGGGGGGGGGGAGGGGGCGGGGAATCAAATCCTCATTTTTCGTCGTTGGACGAGTCTACTTTGAGAAAAGCACACTCTTGCTTATCATATAAATGCTTTCAGTCTCATCATAAGCCTTCAATGTTGGATTGGAAGAGCCGATAACGAAACCTATGTAAATTTGGGGAAGCGTATATACAAAAAAAAATATATAATAGCCTATCTCTCATTCAAATACATCATCAAATTAATACCGAGTAAAATGAAGAGCCTTGGCTCTACTTTATAATAAAAGCTAAACCTATTTCTTGGTTGACAGGGAAACTACAAAAAAGGATATATAACCACATAGTAAACTACTAATATAAAGATAATGACTGCTTAGATAATATCGTAAATAATATACTATTTAATCAAATCCCTAAAAATTGTCACAAATATTATGTCTTCTCTCTCCTATCAACATGCTGAAGAGCCACTACAATCTTATCGTGGCCATTTCCAATGATCATTTCCATTAGGAGCGCAAAAAAGGAAAAATACATTGTCCAAAGGGATATTCTATATGACATGGCAAAGCAATGATAATAAAAATTTCTATCACCATTTGTTGTAATAAGTAGGAAAGGTCTCACACTAACACAAATTATTCTACATGTTTCCCTTTCCTTAATTCCCTCTCCTTATTGCCCTCCTTATGTTCCCTCAATTATACTATCAATTGGGCCTTAAGGTGAGGGCAATACTCATCAATTTATATATCTTTAATACAAGCAATCTTCTTTCTATATTTCTAGTTGGTATCAGAGAGAAAAAAAAAAGCTTGCCTAAGTTTTGTTTTCTGAACCTCTTTTTTTACTTTTGGGTTGGTTTCCCTTGAATAATAGAATTCTTATTATCTACCAGTGATGTGATAGATTTTTTATACATATTTTATCCATTTGGAGTAACATTCTTTTTTGTGGGTACGTGAAGTTTTTCTTCATTGATTACATGCAACTGAAGTTATTCTTCACCCTTTTTTCATCTCTTGTGAACTAGAGATTTATTTGACGTTGCTCTATTAATTTTTGGTGGCCAAACTATGAACGTTTTATACAGTATTTTTTTGATATCCTATTTGTTACTCTGTTTATTTTAGTAGTTCATTAATCCACAATTGTTGGTGTTATAGCTACTCTAGTGAATGAAAAGTTACCGAAAAGAAGGCACTTCATTTGATAAAATGAACTCACATTCCCCTTCACAAAAAGTAAAGGCTATGTTACTTAATGGCTGGAATTTTTCATCGTGGGCAAGATCATTCCGTCTAGTTTTAGGTGCCAAAGAAAAAATTAATTGGCTTCTTGGGAAATCCCAACACCAAAGGAATCTGATCCCAACTTTAGTCCGTGATTTATTACCAACTGCACTATTATGGGATGGATTTTCAACTCTAAGGAGCCGAAAATTTATGAGAGTTTTCAGTATTATGAGTTTGTTCCTCACTTATGGAAGGCTATGACTGCTATGTACTCTCATTCACACAATGAGGTTCGAATATTTGAACTCTATAAGGAGATATCGCATGCAATCCAAGGCAATGACTCGATATTAACTTATAATAGTTATCTGACTCAGAGATTGAGGAGTATGCTTCATGTCGTCCCTTAGCTGCTATAGAAGGTTTTATCGCACAGGTTGCAGATTCCTTTCTGGCTCGAGAAGAACAACAAAAAGTTTATCAATTTTTGATGGGTCTCGAGACTGATTTTGAGCTTCCTCGGACACAGATTTTAAACACATCATCCCTTCCTCCACTTGGTGAAATGTATGCACTTGTTGACCAACATGAGTGACGCCTCAAGCTTACTTCCTCATCTGTTGTGATTTATGCAAATGGCTTTCTTAGCAAATTCAAAAAATCATTTTTAGGGTCTTCTACTGCTCCGTCTTGGGGAAAATGTTTTGAAAGGAAGAAACCAATATGTGAAAATTATGGCAGAGAAGGGCATGCAAAAATTACCTGTTGGAAGTTGTATCCAGAGTTAAGGAACAAGAAATGGAAACCTCGTATAGCAGCTGTTGCTGAGGTTCCTATTGATTCTCATTCCTGCATTCCTAACGATCTAAATCTCAAGATTGAGCAAGTCGTTTGTTCAAAGATGGATCGGATTCTCCATATGTTGAGTAATCGACAAGTGTTTGCTCATGAGCCTACTACTATGACCGCATCTACCTCAGGTACTCCTCGAACATACCATATTCACACAACTGACACTCCATTTACTTGAAATGTGGATTCTGCAGTATCGTTCGTATGACGGGTGAGAAAAATCTTTTTACTTCACCTGCTCAACCCTTCCATAAACACATTCACCTTACTGACAAGACTTCTACTCCCATTCTCAGCAAAGGAGATATATGCCTCTCCACATACATAATACACTCAGTTTTACTTGTACCAAATCTTGCTATGAACTTATTATATGTCAACCGTTGCGCGAGAAGTCTTAACTGTGCTATTGTTTTCTTGCCTGATTGGTGTTATCTTCAAGACTTGCGTACGGGGAGGATTTTTGGTAGGGGATATAAGCGTAACGGACTCTACTATTTTGGGGATCCTCCACCAGTTCCACTAGTACTAACTTTTGCTTCTACTTTTCACGCTATTGTGTTGCCTTATTAAAGGTGTTATGTGTTTTCTTCTAAGACATTACAGTTGTGGCATGATCGGTTATGACATGTCAATTTTCAATATCTATGTATGTTGTTTCCTGGCGTAATCAAGGCTTGCAATTCTTTAAAATTCCAATATGTTGTCGTCTCGGTATCTAAGCATACTCGAAACACTTACATCCTTCGCATGCATCGTACTCCTTGTGCGTTTTACTTAATACACTCTAATGTTTGGGGTTCTTCGCCTATTACATCTTTGTTGGGGCATCGATATTATGTCATTTTTATTGATGACTATTCGAGGTGCATTTGAGTTTATCTATTCCGTAAAAAATCTGATGTGTTACCCTTTTTTACTCAATTTTTATAACTTGCTAAAACTCAATTTAACATTGTTGTTAAAATGATTCGATCAGATAATGCTAAAGAGTACATCTCGAATGAATATGTCTCTCGTCTTGCTCAACATGGTATTCTTCAACTGCTCACTTGCCCATATACTCCCGAGTAAAATGAGGTTGCTGAACGAAAATACAGAAGTCTCATGCGGGTAGTCCATTGCCTGTTGAGAGGGACACAGGTTCCTCAATTTTATTAGCACTTGGTTGTTTTAACGGCTGCTTATCTTCAAAATCGTACTCTGAGTTGGATCATTCAAAACAAAGCTTCGTTCCATGTGATTTGTCCTAATAAGATTATTTTTAATGTTTGGTTGTACACGCATTGTTCATTATAAATCTCCTACTCGTATTAAACTTGATGATAAAGCTATTCGTTATGTTTTTATAAGATACTTTAATATGTCCAAAATTTACAGCTGTTATGATCCAATTATGCGTCATATGCATCATACTTCAAATGTCACTTTTCATGAAAATGTCTTATTTTTTTATAACTTTAATTTTATCCATCATTTTACTTCACCCCCCGAGGACTCACATATTGTTTACCCTATCCATGTCCTTGATTCTACTGCCTCTCCAGCAAATCAACCTATGCAAGTGTATTCCCGTTGCCCATACTCACATATCTCTCCCGTCATTATTCCAATCTCCCCATGTTACATTGATAACACTTCGTATTCAATTGAACATGTTATTAAGCATGTTGTTAAGACTACTGATGAGCCTACAGATGATGACCTTGTTTCTATAAACCCTAAGCCTCGGTACCCTTCTTGAGAACATAGAAGGCCTCTCCGCTATAGTCATGTTTGTTCTACACAACATCCTCTCTCTAACTTTGTGTCTTATGAGGATCTATCAGGTTCTTATCAAGCTTTTATTACGGCCACTCCATTCACTCGTATCTCAATGACTCTTTCTGAATCTTTACAGTCCTCACACTAGGTTAACGCAATGCAATGTGAGATGGATGCTTTACAACGTAATCATACCTGGGATATAGTTTACTTGCCTAAAAGGGTTGGATGTAGGTGGGTATATACTCTCAAGTTCTTAGCTGATGGGACAACGGATTAGTATAAAGCTCGACTTGTTGCAAAGGACTTTATTCAAATTCCGGGGAAGGATTTTAGTGCTACTCTTGCCCCCGTTGCTAAACTCAACATTGTTCGTTTATTGATCTCCTTAGCAGCTTCGTTCTCTTGGCTGCTTCACCAGCTTGATGTATTAAATATTATTCTTCATGGCAATGTTGATGAGGTAATCCACATGGATCCTCCACCCGACTTTCGTGGTGAGGGGGACTACACAATGAAAGTTCGTCGTCTCCGAAAATCTCTGCATAGATTAAAGAAGTCACCACGAGCCTAGTTTTATCAGTGAGGTTGTCATTGGATTTGGATTTACTAGGTTCCATTCTGATCATACTTAGGAGAGACTCATCTAAGAAAAGTGTGATTTTGTTTGTATATGTTGATGATATTATTATTACTGGAAATGATTTTATTGGAATTACACAAGTTAACACTGATTTGGGAAATGTATTTTATGTGAAATATCTTGGTCAACTTCGATATTTTTTGGAAATTGAAGTAGCCATGTCCCATCGTGGAATTCCTCTCTCACAACGAAAATATATTACGGACCTTATTGAGGATACTGGAATGATTAGGCGCAAAACAGCTTCATCCCCTATGATTCCGAATCTAAAGCTTGTTGCTGACACTAGTGAGCCTCTGAAAGATTCATCTATGTATCAGTGCTTGGTGGGTCATCTCATTTACTTAGCCAATAATAGACCGGATATATCGGTTGTTGTTGAAAGAGTTAGTCAGTTTATGCATAAATCCCACCAGCCTCATTTGCATGTTGTGTATCATATTTTGCAATATCTCAAGTCTTCCCCTAAACTAGGGTTATTTTATACAAGAGGAACATAGTCTGAAGGATTACAAAGCTACGCTGATTCAGATTACGGAGGAGCTTGTGATGGTCACTCCACTATGGGATTCTATACTTTTCGTGAGAGTCATCTCATCTCCTTGAAAAGTAAAAAAACAAGCTGTCGTTTCACGTTCTTCTGCAGATCATAATATAGAGCCATGGCATAATGCACTTGTGAGATTATATGACCTCATTCTCTTTTGGAGGAGTTAGGATTTTCTGAAAAATCTCCTTTTGTTCTACATTGTGACAATAAATTGACTATTCAACTTGCTTCTGATTTAGTTATTCATGAAATTACAAAGCATATTGAGATAAACGTTCATTTTCTCAGAGAGAAGCTTTGACATGGGATCATCATCCCGACGTTTGTTTCTTCAGGAGAACAGGTTACGAATATTCTTACCAAGCCTATTAGTCCTTCTCTTATTCGCATATTTTTATTGGCGAGCTTGGCTTGATTGATATCTACACACCAGCTTGAGGGGAAGTGTCGTAATAACTAGAAAATGTCCCACATTGACACACAAATTACTCTCCGTGTTTCCCTCTCCTCATTCCCCTCCTTATGTTCCCTCAATTCTACAATAAACTGGGCCTTAAGGTGAGGGCAATACTCACCAATTTACACATCTCTAATACAAGCAATCTTCTTTCTATATTTCTAGTCCATTTCTATATGTAAAAATAAAGATTGAAATTTCTCTCATAAGAAAATATCAACTAAGATGGATATAAACAATATTGGAGATAATTTTTTTGAAACTTGTCTATTGATATTAGAAATTAAAAAACATAAGGGGCATGTATCAAATAGTCCCTCAAATATTTTTTAATACATGTTTAGTACAAACTTTTTTATTTTGTTCCAAAAAGTCTCTCGCCACATAAAAACGCTCAAAACAAAGACACACACAAACCCATTTACCCAACTCCCTCCACCCCCATTGCTGGAGCTCCGACAGTGGGAGTGGGGGACGTCGGGAAAGGGTGCCGCTAGCGTGAAACTTTACAAATAAGAGAATATTGGATAAATGAGTGATTGAGGGACTAAATGAATTAAACTAAAAATACGTGTCTTCTTTTCAAAATATTTATTTTGTAATATTCTAGAAATATTACAAAATATTTCTACTTCACTTTAGAAAAAAAAGTAAAGTAGACAGAAATATTCTAATAAAGTGTCGATATAAATAAAA
Organism: Sambucus nigra; assembly: GCA_949130495.1. Taxonomy (NCBI): domain Eukaryota; kingdom Viridiplantae; phylum Streptophyta; class Magnoliopsida; order Dipsacales; family Adoxaceae; genus Sambucus; species Sambucus nigra. The sequence goes on along the minus strand of OX422209.1, from coordinate 158,998,449 downwards.
ATGTTTTTGATTTATGTTGAGACTCAGAGACACTTACAACCTCGAGTGTCAAACCTCAAAGTCATATGTAAACCTTACAAATATATACACTCTTACAAATTCGCGCAAGTATAGAGAGATGCGCGCCTGATTCCTAAAACATGTGTAAACCCTAAATAAGGGGAGGTATGCTTGAAATTGAACCAATCAAGCAACAAGAAGGTAGCATCAAGAGCGCCTGCTTGAGCCTATTTATTTTTACATGTTAGCATGCCCAGCGTTTAAACGGATGGGGCTCCGACTGGATCAGGTAAATCCAAATTCATATTCGTTTATGTTAAACAGATTCGGATTCGATCCGTTTATTAATCGGATCGGATCAGACAAATTCAAATCCATATCCGTTTATGTTAAACGAATTCGGATCCGATCTGATTATCCGTTTATGTTAAACTTGATTTGCAACATTTTTATTTTCAATTCTTACTTCATAAATTTATTTTGCAAATGTTCCAAAAAACAGATAATGAAATAAAGAACTATTATAATAAATATTTAAAATATATATTTAAGATATTATTAAATATAATATATATCAATTAAAAAAAATATCTATATCTATCTATCTATATATATATATATATATACTGTCGCCCAGATTATACTCAAGAGGGGGGGTGAATTGAGTTTTTACAAACTTTAAGTCAAATTAAAATTTCAGAAAAATATTTAATCTATAACACTTTGACAAATTTCAGATTAATAAAACTATAAAGAATAAATCCAACAATATCAAATAAATGCAACCAACTAATTTAAACAACAAGAGATGCAGATTTTAACACACTAGGAATATTAAATTAACTTTCGTATTTAATATTAAGTGATATTCTGAAATTAATTATTTAATTCAAAAATAATTATTTTAACCTTAAAATAAATTTAGTCAAATTTCGGAATTAATTTATTTGCAAGATAGTGTGCCGAAAATATTAACTCAAGCAAGCATGTGCAAATAAATAAATAAAAGTGCGGAAAATAAATGACACCAAAATTTAACGTGGTTCGGCCAAATCCCGGCCTACGTCCACGCGCCTAGACCCCCCGTCTCCTTTGCGCTTCACTAAACCTGATCCACTTCCGGGTAGGATCAAACCACCGCGTACAAATGTTTGCAAGCTAACTCCAAGCTTCAAACCCCGTGGCCCACTTGCGGGTAGGAACGAATTACCGGTACAAATCGAAGCTTCAACAAAGCTTCACAACAAATCTGAATTTTTGTAGTACAAGGAATAATACTGAAACTCCTTAAAATACAATTTGTAATCTGAGTTTCTCCTCTTTAATGAGACTTCAATAAATGATGTTGAAGTAGGCGCAAGTCTTCTTCTTCAATGATTGAGCAGATAACAAGATTAATTGCTCTCTTGAATGTGTAGTTGAATAGTAACATAAATGCTCTCGATAATATTTCAAGTCTTGATCATATTCTCATTCAAGTGGTGGTCTTCAATGCAGCTCTTGAAAGCTTTAAATGTGCCTTCCAAAAACTAGCTGTTAGACACATGCATTTTGAGCATTAAATGCTCCTGATTTTGCTGAGATGAGATAGCTGAAAATCATCTCCAAATCTGATATGCAAATCTTCATTTTTATCTACTCCATAAAAATATAGAGCTGTTATAGCACAAAAATGGTAATCTGAAAATATATGTGATTGAAAGTGGCTTGGTAGATGACCGATATATTTTCTGTAAAGAAAGTGTTAGTCCAAGGGATAATAGTAGATTGATATATAGAGTCCAAGAGATAATATATAAAGTCTGAAAGTGTATATTTCACAGTCCTCATTCGTGTATATTTTGATCTGCAAAATATCAGTCTATATCAAGCAAAAGAGATATCTAGTGTGCAAAGGAAATATTCATTTTCAAAATCACATGGGATGGTACATCTGCTAGTACGAGACTCACATACGGAAGTGACCTCAAAGAATATTAAATAATATAACAAAGTATAATACATCATCAACTGCAAAAAAAAATAGTTGGACAACTCCGGTCAAATCCCAAGTACACTAGGTACTTGTAATACCCCGTATTTTTATGCTATATTAATTTGGGAATTTATTAAATTTAATGTGAATTAATTATTTAATAAAAATTCGGAAATTAATTATGTTATAATTATTAACGTGATGAGAGTTAGTAATTATGGAAAATTTTGTTGAATATTACTAATGAGCAAAGTAATATACAATAGTGGCCATATTAAATGTCACGATTGAATAAAATGACAATTTTAGAAATTTGAGTCGGGACGCGCCCGTGTCGCGTCGGGACTAAATATTGATAAATAAAAGTAAATATTTTATAAGTTGTTCGTATGGTCGTTTTGAGTGCGCCAACGCGTCCGGAAGGGTCGAGATAGTCAGAAAAGTATACCCGGGAGTTTGATTTGGGTCTCGGGCGTTTTTAGGCCTAATTAGTACCCCGGGAGGGCATTTTAGTCATTTTGTATTTTTGGGTAATTAAACCCACGAAAATTAAAGGGGTTATATCAGATGTTTAGGTTATCTCCTAGGGTTAGATAACTCAAAACACTAGAACGGCCATTGGAGAAGAGAGGAGAGAGCTCTCAAGGCATTCCAAGGCTCAAAACTCACCCGTTTGCACCGCCGCCACCGCCAACGCGTAAATCGCGAGACGGGGAACGCAACCACACCAAATTCAACACCAAACTAGATTTCTGAAAATCTCAGGCAAGTGTTTATCTTGCTTATTTCGCTGATGCATCATCCATATTAGTTTATGAGTTATTAGGATGAGATTTATGGAAGAAAAACCCAATTTGAGATGGGAAATTTTCATGTAATGATGATTTATATGATATTCTGGAAATCCTTTGTCATGTAAAGGATTAAGAGTTTGATTAAGAAAAGAGTTCTAATCAGATACAAACACTAAAAAAAATTTATTCCGGACGATCGAACTGTTGGAATTGGATGAAATTTTACAGAGAATTAGCAGAAGACAAAAGGAAGCTACAGAAAAAAATTCAGCTTGATCGGACCGTTCAAAATTGTTTAATATTTTTTTTGCTAGACAGTTTTATGTTTTGAGGACTCTTAGAGATAATAAAAATTCAATTAAAACTCCATTTTAATTCCGATTTCGAAACCGTTTGAAATTCTCATCTTTGAAAATAAAATTCAAAATCCTTTAATGTAAGGCGAAATCTATATTTTTGGGATATTTTGCATAAACGATAATGTAAGTATATATTAAAGGGGAGAGACACGTAAGAGAGAGTTACATTGGAACATAAATGAATATCTACTGAATTGTAAATTTGGAAGAATAGAGTCCATGAGGGTTACGTAGTAAGTTGGAAAAACCCTTCGAATTAAAGTTAGAAACGAACCATTATACTTGATAAATAATAATGGGAAAATAAGGATAAATGTTGTGAATGTGGGTTATGGGATAAACCTAAATTGATATAATAAAAGTGTTATATTTATATGATTGTGTATGCATATATTATATACTTGTGAAAATAATGCCCGCGCTACTTGCTATCCCTGAGGTTACCGCACTGGGACGATCTTATCTCGTGTGCCTTATGGGGGATATTGACTCGTACCCTAGAAGATAGAAATCCTAGGTACAGGCTATCGAATCAGTAGTCACGGTCCTAAGAGACTTGAGGGTATGTACTGACCTCTTGGACTTGGAAACTATATTTCGCCTCAATATTGTTTGTGCATGTATTTATACAGTTCGAGAGTGATTTCGAACTTGTATTCCCTTTAGTACTATTGATACGGGGATTGGATAGCAGAGTATGCCCGCACCATAAAATTTTATGTGGGGTGCTGTTAGAATATATATATATTATACGAGTATTTAATATATATATGAACTTCTGAAATATGGGAAACTGCCTACTGTGTTATGGTAAGTAAGACATGTAAAATGACTCAAATTGGAAATACTTGTTTTGAAAAGTATAATATGATATTGAAAAACTTTATGAATCAATAAAGTTAAAATGAGCGTTTTGTACTAAATGAAATTATCCTTTTTAAACCATGATGTTGTTAAATCTTAAATTTTGAGAGTCACCTAAGATAAGTTAAATCCTTGGGGAAGGATAGTGTGATATATGATGAGATAAACCATTGGGAAGGTTAGTGCGATAGGAGTGCACATTATAAGAGAGGCGAGAATTTCTCAAGAGAGTGTCGCACTAATATGTTTTGCATTGGCCTGTATCAATTTAAATACTTGCTAAACGAATTTTTAAATCATATACACTATCGGGCTCTGACCCGTTTCTATTCCTCTCTCTCTCTCTTGTATATATATGTATATATTACAGGTGCCCAGTCACAGGGGCGTCTTGTTTAAGATCCCTTGGAAGGAACGTGTTGCAGCTTAGGTGGGAGTTGGAGGCCACTTGCTTAGACGATTCCATATACTTGATTCCACTTCTATCATTCTCCTTACTGGGCATGTGTCGCCCTTTCCACTATTTATCTGTTTTATTGGGACATTTGTATTTCAGTTATTTCTAGTACTGTTACTTTGGGATTTATTCAGCATGTATGTTTTACTTTAAGTTTTAAATGTTGGGATTGGGTTGTTAAATGTTAAATTATTGGATTGATTGTTTAATAAAATAAATAAATAAAATTGGAAAGTAATGTTTAAAAAAATGGTTTTGACACTTAGCTAAATTAAATAGGGTGTTAAATTTGGAAAAGTTATTTTTACGACAGTGATGCTAAGAATGAACCAACTGTTCACCTTGATTTTAATTTAATAAAGGAGTGATTGCTCGGTATTTAATTAGGCGGGGTGTCACAGGTGGTATCAGAGCATCAGGTTCTAGTGTCCGTAGGATCTGTACGGCTTATTTTTGCTTTCAGCTTAACGTTTTTGCTATAGAGCCCTATTTTTAGGATTGTTGTATTCCTGGTTTTACGTTTACGTCTCCAGCCATTTGGGATTTGATAATGACTGGAGACTAATAAACTTCTTCACGTTTCAGATGCCTCCGAGACGTGCACCGAAGGATAGGCGTGCCCAGGCCGAGCAGCCAGCAGCTCCGGCACAAGGCATTATGAATGCTAATGAAGTAGTCGCCATTGTTGCTCAGGCGGTGAATGCCGCGCTAGCGGTGGTTCAGCAGGCTCCACCCCAGATTCAGGCAGTGGCGCCAGTACCAGCACAACTTCCATCTACATGGGAGAGGGTTAGGGATGCTTTTCAGAAGGCGCATCCCCCTGAGTTCTTTGGTAGCTCAGATATCGTCACAGTCAGCCAATGGAAGAAAGACATCCAGCGGCATCTTCGTATGTATGAGTGCACTGACGTGAAAAGGAAGTTATTATCTTCCTTTAAGCTGGTGGGGGTCGCTTTGCAGTGATGGGAGTCCACTACCACCTTGGAGAAGAGGGACACGGTCCCTATTCAGTCGTTTTGGGAGCGGTTTGACCGCAAGTACTTTCCCCCGTCGTGCAGACTGAGATGAGACGGAAATTACTGAATTTGAAACAGGAGAACTCTACCATTGCTGAGTATGAGGAGGAGTTCACGAGACTTCTCACCATAGTTCCAGATGAGGCACCTACTGATAGTAAGAAGATAATGTTATTTGTGGACGGGTTAGCTTGGAGGATCCATCAGCATCTTATAGGGAATCTATCTCTGAGTACTTTCACTGATGTACTCAATGTTGCGTTACTACATTACCAGGATCACCGCTTCCATCTGCAGGGAAGCAGGAGAGCAGGAGAGTCCAGCCAGCAGGGCAGGACCGGGGGTAGTAGTGCTAGTGGGGCACCATCTCATGGACAAACTCGTCAACACGAGCAGAGTTCCCATCAGGGGGACCCTGCTAAGCGATTCCGTTCAGGTAATTCCAGGAAGGGATTTGGGGGTTATAGGCAGGGCCAGCCTAATCAATAGGGCCAACAGGGTCAACAGCGTGCTAATCAGGGCCAACAGGGCCAGTGGCGAGGAGGTAACGGCCAGCAGGGTCAGAGGGGAGGTAACTTCAGAGGCTGGTGTTTTGTATGCGGCAAGCATGGTCATAAGCGCCAGGATTGTCCAGAGGGTAATAGGGCCCCACAGCAGCAGGGTGCCCGTAATGAGCCACAGAGACCACTTTTTCCAGCTGCCCTCCCAGCTCCAGCCCAGGTTCCAGCCCTATCAGCCATTCCAGCAACTCCAGTGCAGCAGGGGCAGTTACAGTACGGACGTGTCTATAACGTCCACTAGGCAGCAACTCCACAGGCACCACCCGCGATTGAGGGTATGTTTCCTGTCCATGGTACTATGGGTCGGGTTTTGTTTGATATTGGGGCGACACATTATTTATAGCTACGCATTTTGCGAAGGCCTTAGGGTTGTTAGCCATAGCAGAGAGCACAGTGACGTGTGTAGACTCACCACTGGGGAGTGGGTCGCTTATCTTCTTTATATGCCGGGGAGTGGGGGTTGAGATTGGTAGTTTGGTATTACCTGCAGACATGTTGGTCTTAGATATGCATGAGCATAATGTTATTATCGGTATGGATTGTCTCGCAGCTTATAGAGCCATGATTGATTGCTTCGGTAGGAGCATTGCTTTTGCCATTCCGGGGCAAGAGATGTTTGTAGTGGCGATGCCTCGCCCGGAGGGAGGTTCGACCGCTCATTTGTATTATATAGAGGAGGATACCTCTATGGAGGTTGTGATTCCTTTAGACTCGATCCCAGTCGTTCGTGAGTATTCCGATGTATTCTAGGAGATACCAGGCCTACCCCCCAATCGAGAGATAGACTTTGTCATAGATTTATTGCCAGATACGAGACCGATAGCACGCGCTCCATACCGTATGGCTCCGGCGGAGATGCGAGAGTTACGAGATCAGATAGAGCAGCTGTTAGGTCAAGGCTTCATTCGCAGGAGTACCTCACCTTGGGGCACTCCAGTCTTGTTTGTGAAGAAGAGAGATGGTTAACTGAGGTTATGTGTGGACTACCGGGAGTTGAACAAGGTCACGATACGGAATAAGTATCCGTTGCCTCGAATCGATGATCTGTTCTACCAGCTGAGGGGAGCAACTTTCTTTTCGAAGATAGATCTGAGGTCGGGGTACCATCAGCTGCGTATTAGAGAGCTGGATGTTTCAAAGACTTCCTTCTTTACGAGATATGGGTCTTACGAGTTCGGAGTGATGCCATTTGGTCTCACAAATGCTCCAGCCGTGTTCATGGACTTAATGAACCGAGTATTCAGAGAGTTCTTGGATCAGTTTGTCATCGTCTTCATAGATGACATTTTGATATATTCACACTCCGAGGAGGAGCATGCCGAGCACTTGAGGCAGGTTCTTCAGACTTTACGAGAGAATCAGTTGTATGCTAAGTACGAGAAGTGTGGATTCTGGTTGCGAGAGGTACAGTTCTTGGGGCATGTTGTTTCTGAACAGGGGATAGCAGTTGACCCGAGTAAAGTGTCAGCGGTGAGGGAGTGGGGACAGCCCACGATACCGACGGAAGTGCGTAGTTTCTTGGGGTTAGCTGGATACTACAGGAGATTCATTCGGGGATTCTCCAAAATAGCAGGTCCATTGACGAACTTGACTCGCAAAGGGGTACCATATGTTTGGGATGATGCTTGTCAATTGGCTTTCGACGAGCTGAAAGACAAGCTTACTTCAGCACCAGTCCTTGCTTTACCGAAGCCGGTTGTAGAGTACCTGGTTTATACCGATGCCTCTTTACGGGGACTTGGGGGAGTACTTCAGCAGGAAGAGAAGGCTATAGCTTTTGCCTCCCGCAAGCTTAAGCCGCATGAGAAGAATTACCCCACCCACGACCTGGAGTTAGCAACGGTCGTTTTTGCACTGTGGATATGGAGACACTATTTATTGGGGGAGAAGTTTCGTTTGTTCACAGACCACAAGTCACTGGAGTATCTGTTCACTCAGCGAGAGCTGAATATGCGTCAGTGCAGATGGTTAGAGTTTGTGAAGGACTATCAGTTCGACATACAGTATCATCCGGGGAAAGCCAACGTAGTTGCTGATGCGTTGAGCCGTAGATAGGTAAATGAGGTAGCGGACGTCTGGAAAGCGAAGTGGAAGGAGTTGGGTCACCAGGACGCAGTAGCCCGTTCCTTCATATATGTTATGACAGTCACACTCGAGATTGTTACGAGGGTAATACAGGCCCAAACCACAGACCCGTTTTGTCAGGAACCGATTGTACGACTTTTAGCCGAGGGTGCTGAGTCATATTCTGTTAGTTCTTATGGAGGTTTGAGGTTTAATGGGAGGTTAGTGGTTCCAGAAGGGGCAGAATTGCATCATGCAGTGATGACCCAATCTCACGGGTCCCGATTTGCGGTACATCCTGGAGGAGATAAGATGTACCAGGATATGAGGAGGAAATACTGGTGGAGTGGGATGAAGAAGGACATTGCTGAGTTCGTGTCCAAGTGTTCTACCTGCCAACTGGTGAAGGTGGACCATCAGAAACCGTCAGGATTGCTTCAGCCATTGGAAGTACCCTCGTGGAAGTGGGAGAGTATTTTCATGGATTTTATTACAGGGTTGCCTACATCACAACGGGGCCACGACTCTATCTGGGTGATTGTAGACCGTTTGACCAAGGTGGCTCTTTTTCTACCGGTGCGGACAGATTATACCACGGGTCAGTATGCTCAGTTGTTCATTTATGAGATTGTCAGATTACATGGGGTGCCCCTGAATATTGTGTCAGATAGAGACAAGATTTTCGTGTCACGTTTCTGGGAAAGCTTTCAGGAGGCTATGGGTACTGAGTTGAGGTTGAGTTCAGCTTATCACCCATAGACAGATGGACAGACAGAGCGTACTAATCAGATGTTAGAGGATATGCTACGCATGTGTGTTCTTGATTTTGGAGGAGGTTGGGAGCCACATCTTCCACTGGTAGAGTTTGCTTATAATAACTCTTATCAGTTTACGATTGGTATGGCTCCATTTGAGGCTTTGTATGGCCGACCTTGTCGTTCTCCAACTTGTTGGCTCGAGGTGGGGGATAACAAGTTGCTAGGACCAGAGGTGATTTAGGAAACCTCCGCGAGGATTGAGATGATCAGGAGTCGCATTCGAGTAGCCCAGGACAGGCAGAAGAGCTACGCCGATGCGAAACGGTTCTTCCGGGAGTTTAATGTGGGGGACCAAGTGTTACTGCGTGTATCTCCTATGAAGGGAGTGATGAGGTTCGGGAAGAAAGGGAAATTGGCCCCGAGGTACGTGAGACCATTTCCCATTATCGAGAGGATTGGGCCGGTAGCATACAGATTGGGACTACTAGAGCATTTACATCGCATTCACGATGTATTCCACATCTCGTCGTTGAGACGGTATTTTTGGGATGATATGGCCCATACTCACATCGCGATAGATGAGATAGACTTGCAGCCTGACAGCTCTTACGAGGAGAGACCGGTGGCTATCCTAGACTATAGTGAGAGGATATTGAGGTCGAAGATAGTTCCACTTGTACGGGTCCAGTGGGAGCATCATAATGTGGAGGAATCCACTTGGGAGCGCGAGGCCAATATGCGCGAGAGATATCCAGATTTGTTCTTACCAGGTATGCCTTATTTTCCGAATTTCGGGACGAAATTCCGTTATTAGGGGGGAAGTATGTAATACCCCGTATTTTTATGATATATTAATTTGGGGATTTATTAAATTTAATGTGAATTAATTATTTAATAAAAATTCGAAAATTAATTATGTTATAATTATTAACGAGATGAGAGTTAGTAATTATGGGAAAATTTGTTGAATATTACTAATGAGCAAAGTAATATATAATAGTGGCCATATTAAATGTCACGAGTGAATAAAATGACAATTTTAGAAATTTGAGTCGGGACGCGCCCGTGTCGCGTCGGGACTAAATATTGATAAATAAAATTAAATATTTTATAAGTTGTTCGTATGGTCGTTTTGAGTGCGCCAACGCGTCCGGAAGGGTCGAGATAGTCAGAAAAGTATACCCGGGAGTTTGATTTGGGTCTCAGGGCGTTTTTAGGCCTAATTAGTACCCCGGGAGGGCATTTTAGTCATTTTGTATTTTTGGGTAATTAAACCCACGAAAATTAAAGGGGTTATATCAGATGTTTAGGTTATCTCCTAGGGTTAGATAACTCAAAACACTAGAACGGCCATTGGAGAAGAGAGGAGAGAGCTCTCAAGGCATTTTAAGGCTCAAAACTCACCCGTTTGCACCGCCGCCACCGCCAACGCGTAGATCGCGAGACGGGGAACGCAACCTCACCAAATTCAACACCAAACCAGAATTCTGAAAATTCCAGGCAAGTGTTTATCTTGCTTATTTCGTTGATGCATCATCCATATTAGTTTAGGAGTTATTAGGATGAGATTTATGGAAGAAAAACCCAATTTGAGATGGGGAATTTTCATGTAGTGATGATTTATATGATATTCTGGAAACCCTTTGTCATGTAAAGGATTAAGAGTTTGATTAAGAAAAGAGTTCTAATCAGATACAAACACTAAAAAAAATTATTCCGGACGATCGGACCGTTGGAATTGGATGAAATTTTATAGAGAATTATCTGAAGACAAAAGGAAGCTAAAGAAAAAAATTCAGCTTGATCGGACCGTTCAAAATTTTTTTAATATTTTTTTTTGCTAGACAATTTTATGTTTTGAGGACTCTTAGAGATAATAAAAATTCAATTAAAACTCCATTTTAATTCCGATTTCGAAACCGTTTGAAATTCTCATCTTTGAAAATAAAATTCAAAATCCTTTAATGTAAGGCGAAATCTATATTTTTGGGATATTTTGCATAAGGGATAATGTAAGTATATATTAAAGGGGAGAGACAGGTAAGAGAGAGTTACGTTGGAACATAAATGGATATCTACTGAATTGTACATTTGGAAGAATAGAGTCCATGAGGGTTACGTAGTAAGTTGGAAAAACCCTTCGAATTAAAGTTAGAAACGAACCATTATACTTGATAAATAATAATGGGAAAATAAGGATAAATGTTGTGAATGTGGGTTATGGGATAAACCAAAATTGATATAATAAAAGTGGTATATTTATATGATTGTGTATGCATATATTATATACTTGTGAAAATAATACCCGCGCTACTTGTTATCCCTGAGGTTACCGCACTGGGACGATCTTATCTCGTGTGCCTTATGGGGGATATTGACTCGTACCCTAGAAGATAGAAATCCTAGGTACCGGCTATCGAATCAGTAGTCACGGTCCTAAGAGACGTGAGGGTATGTACTGACCTCTTGAACTTGGATACTATGCTTCGCCTCAATATTGTTTGTGTATGTATTTATACAGTTCGAGAGTGATTCTGAACTTGTATTCCCTTTAGTACGATTGATACGGGGATTGGATAGCAGAGTATGCCCGCACCATAAAATTTTATGTGGGGTGCTGTTAGAATATATATATATATTATACGAGTATTTAATATATATATGAACTTCTGAAATATGAAAAACTGTCTACTGTGTTATGGTAAGTAAGACATGTAAAATGACTCAAATTGGAAATACTTGTTTTGAAAAGTATAATATGATATTGAAAAACTTTAAGAATCAATAAAGTTAAAATGAGCGTTTTGTACTAAACGAAATTATCCTTTTTAAACCATGATGTTGTTAAATCTTAAATTTTGAAAGTCACCTAAGATAAGTTAAATCCTTGGGGAAGGATAGTGTGATATATGATGAGATAAACCATTGGGAAGGTTAGTGCGATAGGAGTGCACATTATAAGAGAGGCGAGAATTTCTCAAGAGAGTGTCGCACTAATATGTTGTTGCATTGGCCTGTATCAATTTAAATACTTGCTAAACGAATTTTTAAATCATATACACTATCGGGCTCTGACCCGTTTCTATTCCTCTCTCTCTCTTGTATATATATGTATATATTACAGGTGCCCAGTCACAGGGGCGTCTTGTTTAAGATCCCTTGGAAGGAACGTGTTGCAGCTTAGGTGGGAGTTGGAGGCCACTTGCTTAGACGATTCCATTTACTTGATTCCACTTCTATCATTCTCCTTACTGGGCATGTGTCGCCCTTTCCACTATTTATCTGTTTTATTGGGACATTTGTATTTCAGTTATTTCTAGTACTGTTACTTTGGGATTTATTCAGCATGTATGTTTTACTTTAAGTTTTAAATGTTGGGATTGGGTTGTTAAATGTTAAATTATTGGATTGATTGTTTAATAAAATAAATAAATAAAATTGGAAAGTAATGTTTAAAAAAATGGTTTTGACACTTAGCTAAATTAAATAGGGTGTTAAATTTGGAAAAGTTATTTTTACGACAGTGATGCTAAGAATGAACCAACTGTTCACCTTGATTTTAATTTTAAAAAAAACGTGAACATCTTTGTTATATATATAAAAATAAAAAATCTGCACTGATTATAAATAACGTACGAGGTCCAAGTGCGCGTCTCGAGAAAAATAAAAGCAAAAAAAATCTTGAATAGACACAGGTATGATGAAACCAGTCCAAACCGTAAACAGATATAAAGATACAAGTGAGGTTTTTAATATATTATAATATATAAACAGTTCGACGTGCAAGTACAAGGTTATGGCCGTAAGTAAGCCTATTGGGTCAATTCACAAAACTCCAAAAGTTAATGGACTGAAAATCTCGGTCGAAATGTAAACAGGTAAATCCCATCTCTTAACAGCTAATAAGACAAATCTTGGTTTGAGCTTATATCGAAATGACAAGTAAGTAGAGGAACGGGCAAGAGGAGGACGACATAATATAGTAGCTTAGCTAGGCTTAAAGTATTAACACACCACAGGTCTGAAACTACCAATAGATGAAGGCATGTAGCAGGTCGGTCAAATCTTTCAACTCCTAACAGTCCAAAAAAATATATCAAGTCTAAAAGAACTAAAGGTATGGACTAAAAAAAATCTCGGCCAAAATAAGAATTCAAATCAAGTCACATAGAAACTCCTATTAACCAACAGTTAATAAACCATCTCAATTCCTATATCTGCCAAGGTCATATGCGGCCACTAGCCAAATGTTAAAACCCAAGGCTTTATCATAGATTAAAATAAAGATTCCTATAGGTTACAATTTAAGACAACATGTATGGTTACAAAACTAGTGGGTCTATGAGCCTAGTACCTAAGTGAAACACATCTAGCAAAAGATATCTTCATAAACTGACAAAACCAAAATCTAAGGCTTAAAGTCCAGTTGGTATAAGTCACACAAAGTGACGAAAATATAATAACCAAAAAAATATATATTTAATCTTTAAAATTTAATTATGAAAATTATTTTAACAACGAAAAATTTATTTCATTAAAAATATGAACCAACTTATTTTCAGAATAGGAAATTAATTTTAAAGTAAAACTAGAGTAAAACTTATACCAATTTTATTTAAATATTAGTTTTAGTAAAAATAATCTTATTTCACTTTTTAGAAAAATATTTAGACAACCAATCACATTAACACAATTAGTATATGCATGAGTGTCTAAAGTGTCAAGTGCAAATGTGCAACCATACGTGAGTACCTTTACTCGGATATGTCATTGAGTAAAGTCGAGGAATGTTGAGTCGTGAAAATAAAACTTGACATAAATAGGTATCACTCAGTCATAATAGATTTGTAATCAAGACAATATGACATAAATGCAAATATTATATAATATAAGAAATATATGTATATATTGGTATATGAACAAGATTATATTATAAATATTATACAATAAGAAATATCTATAGAATAACTTAATAAAAATATGTTTGGAATCATCAAAATCAATATATTAGATTTAAACTAAAATGTACATTAATTAAACTAATTTAATTAATTAGGGATAAATAACATTTTCGTTAACATATATATATATATATATATATATATAGAGAGAGAGAGAGAGAGAGAGAGAGAGAGAGAGTCTAGCTCCTATGCGAATTTTTCTATGTGGATAGAATGCAGATTAGCTAACGTCCAAAAAGAGTCTTTGGACCGCGTTTGTCTTTTATGGACCGCCTAGGAACCACCTTCTCTTTCTAAGTTTTCTAGGAATATAAATTTCTACCACAATGCTTTCTAAAGTCTTTTAAGCTTCTTTTAATCGCTCAATTAATTTGGAAGTCTAAGTGTAGAAGTTTCAGGGCTACTGCTACTTCTCAAGCTTCTCCCGTCACTATCGTACTGGAGTTATGAATAGCGAGGATTATCTATATAAATGGTTTCTTCAGGGAGTCTAGAAATTGCAATAGGTCTTGATGGAAAATATTATAGTCTTAAATACCTTATACGGTATCGTGGGTTTATCTGTCTAGTTTCTTTATATATTTGATTAATAATATCAATCATATCGTTATCTATAAATTCGTCTAAATTATTATGACCATAAGATGAAAAAAATCTACGGTATGTTCTAGGGGCAGCTGTCTCTATGTTTTTAAGAAGAGAGCGAATTCCTCCTGCTCTAATTAAAATAGCCTTTGTTTAAGCTAACCTTTTTCGTCTAATAAATTTTAATACGTCTATACTGTCTTCAAGTATCCTAGTGTATTCTTGATATTTTTGAGGTCTTGATAGTTCTTCTGCAAAATCTTCAGTTCTTAATTTTTGTCTAAAGAGATCACGGATCCTTGTTCTAATTATTTCTATTCTAGATACTTCTCTTCCTAACCACTCAATAATCTGGTCTATATATTTAAAAGTACCACATGCGTATATTAAAGCAGATTCTATAAGTTCTTTATCTTTAATGTCTGTAAGAGTTCAGTCTTGAATTTCTCTAGTTAAGTCTAAACTTGTTTTGTTAACAAATTCTAAAAAGTTTGCAGTGATTTGTAGGCTCATGCGAGATTCTTTTAAAATAATAATATGTAAAATAGTTAATGGTTTGGTTCGAGTTATACCTTCCTTTTGGTCTGCAACGTCCTTATCTTCCTTCCTTCTTCTCTTCAGCCTTGCTACTATTCTTCTCCGGTCTCGGCCTCCTATAACTCCCTCTTTATGTGTCGCACCTCAATCCACTATTTTATCGTTGAACCCGTTTCCTGCATGTACGCCTTCACACCTAACGCCCACCTGGCTAATGGATCACGGCAAATCGGCACCTGACGGCGGTTCACCAGTATAACACCTTGTGTGCTACATCAGAGGTTCCACACAATAGTCCTCTATGAACAGAAAGTTGGAGACAATTTGGAAAATAATAACAACTTAACATAAGAGATTTCTGGAAAAGAAAATACTTTTATTGCATAGCATAAGTAGTTAAAACTCTCCCCTCTCCCCTAACTATGAGTGGTTTACTCCCTCATGTACATATTACTCACTACAAGCATACTCTCTCTCTATCTCTCTCTCATCGGAAGTATAACAACTGATAACTCTCTAACAACTGATCACTCTTTAATGACTGATCATTCTCTAATGACTAGTAACTGGCTACCAAAAGCGATCCGATTGAAAGCATACAATTATTAAATATATTAAAAGTCTGCAGCTTTGGAATCTCTTGAGTCTTCACCTTTGTACTTTTTCAAAAGCAATCTTGGCGTTTTACAATTATCTTGCACCTAACGTCTTCCACTGTCTTCCTTTGTCTTTATGAAAAGAGGATGTCTGGGCCCATATGGGGCAGGTCTGAGCTGTTTTATTCTGCAAGGGAATCATTAGTCTAAATAATGGAGTCTTCTTGTCTTTTTGCAATAATGCATAGGTCTAGTGCAGGGCATCTTATGTCTTTAGTAATTCTTCTGCTAACGAGGGGCCCGTCCTTATCTCATTCGTGTCTTTCTCTTCCTTGTCTTGGTTTGGTAGGGCATTGTTGAAAAATTCATCAATGAGGCCCACAGTTCTAAGGCTAGCTGGCAAAGCTATCTCTACCATTTCTTTGGATTCCTTCTTGAGCCTTCCATTGAATGGCTCATCAGCTTGGATTATCAGGTCTTATTTGTGGTAGGCAGTGTACCACCTGTCTTCTCCTGTTAATAGTTTCATGATTTCTATTGTCTCCATGGCTTGAGCAATCTGGAGCTTGGACTTATCAATAATTAAATCTTTAGTCTCGTCTTCTGATAGAATCTCAACATCTTCAAATATGAAATTGGAAAATCTAACAAGTCGAAAACCTTCAACTCTCATTACTCTATATGAACTTGGAGCAATCTGATAGATTATAGGAAATAGAGGAAGAAAGTCTTCTACTTTCTTAACATACTCATGGACTATTTTTTTAAGAGAAACAGAGTCTTCAATATCCTTTATCTAAACGAGTCCAATGAACCCGTGGTATGCAAGAGTTATATGAGCCATATCTGATTTTCTAAAAAGATATATTTTTGGAACGTCTTTGAAGAAACCTTAGATCATTAAGGCATCTCTATTTTTTTTCTGATAATAACATATTAAAACGATCAATACTGTTATTAGTTTCTTTTTGAAAGTCTTCTGCTAATAGGAGATTATTATGACCAAACGGTATAACAATCTTAGTCTTAAACGTCTTTTTCTGATAACAGAAATTAGTAGGTCTAGTTTTGGAGGTTTATCCAAGAGTCTGAGCATAGGTCTGAGTCTGAGGTCTAGGCATAGCAGTACCACTGAGCTGGGTAACTGTAAGTCTTTGAGTCCTCATGAATCTGGAAATGGCTACCAAGCTTTGTTTGAACTCAATCCATAGTCTATTCTTCACATTCCACCATATGGCGTCTATAAGAGTATTTTCGTCATCTAAAAATTCTCGTCTAAATTTGATCAAGTCTAGGTATCTTTGATCGGGTCTATATTAGGGAAAATACATCTTCTCAATGAGTCTATTTTGAGCAATAATCTCTTGTCTATATTTTTCTGGAGGAACCAAGATATTATCAAAGTTCTCTAGGATTGGTCTTTCTTGAGAGTCTTGAATATGAGTCTGTTTTTGCATTATAGCAACATTTGGTCTTACGCGTCTAAAATAGTCTACAACGTCTTCTCTGTTCAGTCTATTAGTTCCAGAGGAACTCATGTTGTCTAGGTCTTCTGTTTGCAACATAAAACATGAAATTATATTAGTGTTAACAAACATTGGTTCTCTTGATATGATATCTGGAATGGTATTTTTACTTCCCTTAATATGTATAACAGAGAAGTCATAACCATTAAGCAATTGTTGCCATCTAATAAGTCTATTAGTCCTTGAATTGGACAAGTCTAAGTCTCTGAATTTTATTGCATACAAAGAGTAAGTATAAACAGTAAAATGTTTAGGTCTAAGAAAAAGCATATATTTTTCTATTGCCCTTACTATAGCTAAAACTTCTTTTTCATGGGCAGTGTATCTTGTTTTTGGGTCTGTAAAGGTTCCAGAACTATATCTACAAAGTTTCTTCTTTTTTATCTGATGATCAATGGCAAAGTATATTGTTCCCCATTGTTTATCAGAGATATCTGTTTCTACTATAAACTGGTCTTTTGCATTTGGCAGTTTAAGTAAAGGAATATTCTTAACTGCATCTTTAATCTGTCTTATGACTTCAAAATCATCTTTAGTCCAATAAAAAGGATTAACTTTGTTTATTCATTTTAATTTGTCAGTTAAGCTTTGTCTTTTTAAGGTAAGGTCTTTAATAAAGTCTGCAGCACAATTAAGCAATTCTAAAAATGATTGTAAATATTTTATATCTTTAAGTTGGTCTGGAAACTCAAGAATCTTTTTGGTTATGTGTTCTGCCAAGGATAATTTTTCTTTATTAATATGCATCCCCACAAAGTCTATCTCAGCCTGAAATAATTTCATTTTCTTTTCGGAAATAACAATACCATGTTTGTCTAATTCTAAAATAATCTTTTTAAGATGGTCTACATTCTCTATCTCAGTCTTACTGGCTACAAGAATATCATCTATGTAAATAAGATAAAATTCTGAATAAGGTATACATATATTATTCATTCTACTTTGGAAAACTTGAGGAGCATTCAAGTATTCAGATGGCATTACTAGCCATTCGTATTTTCCTTGGGGCACACTAAAGGCTGTCCAAGTAATACTGTCTGGATGCATCTTAATTTGCCAGAAGCCTGATTTGCAATCAAACTTACTAAATATAATTTTATCTTCAATTAAATTGATCAAATTATTATTGACTGATATCTTATAAGAATCAAATTCACAATTCTTATTTAATTGTCTATAATCTATAACCATGCGTCTTTTTCCTCTTTTACGTTTAGATTCATTTTGAACATAAAAGGAAGGCTATTATGTCTACTTTTACTTTCTCTAATAATGCCTAATTTAATCATTCCATCTATGTCTTTCTTGAATTCTTCTTTGTCTTCTTGTGAATATCCTTTTTTATGGGTTCCACCATTAATAGTGGCGTCTGGGTTAATAGGGATGATTTCACAATAACTTTGATCTTTATCCCACTTAGAGATGGGATTTTTTCTTAAAGTAAGCTCTGCTAGTTGCCTAATCTTTTCCTTTTCTACTTTTATATCCATTTTCTTCTACTTGGATATGGCTTGAACCTGTAGCAATGTATGCTGGGATTGATCTAAAATGTCTTGTTGTATAAGCGCTATTTGTTTATAACACTTTTGGTCTAGACACTTACACTCTTTTTGTAAGGGTTTGGTTATATCTAAGACTTCTTGTTGGGTTGTAGGTCTAGGTCCACCATGCTCAGCTGAAGAACTCTGATGTTTTATGGTCCTATAATTGGGTTTGACCTGCATAAGGTCAAAGGCAGTCTTATGATCTATTAGAGGGGCTTTAATATTAAATTACTCTTGATCACTAATTAATATCGTATCGTTATACTGAGTATAATGATGATATTTACTAATAAAGTCTTGTCCTAAAATAATGTTTCCTGTGAAACTAGGACGAGGATCCATTATCCAAAATCGATTAACGGTTTTGTTGGTCTGATTTTCTAATTTAAAATAAATAGGAATAGTCTGGAAATATAAGGTAAATGGATCTCCATTAGCCACTTTACCATAAATTTCTTGAGTACTTTCTGAAAAATAGTCATCAGGGAAGGCATTAGCCTTGCAAATACTCTGAGAGCACCCTGTATCTATAAAGGCTGAAAGTCTTTTAGGATAATCTTTATGTTGAACAAATAATTCTACAAAATAAGCATGTGATTTAGTAGAAATTCCTAAATTGTTCTTTTCTAAACTAGATATTCCTTTTTGAGTGTTATCTATGAAATCTAAGGGTATTTGGTCTTCTGAACTACTATCAGAATGGTATTCTTATAGATCATAGGAAATTCCTTTTCCTCTGCAGTCTTCATTTTATTGCAATCTTTTGGCTATATTTCTATCAATGTCTTGATAATATGTTTTAATATCTAAGTCTATTTGAGCATCATACTGACTAGTATAAATTGCTCTAAATCTAGTTCTCCAACAGTCTTCATGGTAGTGTAATTGACAAACAATACAACCCATAAATAATTATGTTTGTATAGTCTGAAAGCATTCTACGCATATAAAGTCTTTTTTGCAACATTTCATTTCAAATGTGCAAAAATGTCTTTCATCAAAGTAGCATCTGGGTATATAGGTTAGTAACTCGGGATTACTAACTGTCCATCTTTTCTTTAAAAAGGGTCTTAATACACACTTATACCAAGCTTCTTCAAAGTCTATATATTCATCATCTAAATTATCTTGATTAGTCTGCATCATATATAAGTCTAGAGTATCCTGAGAGTCTTCATACTCATAAGTATCACTATAGTCTTACGAATCACTATCTGTATATGCACTATAGATACTAGTATTGTCATCATCTTCTATATCTGATATTTTTATAGCATATAGGATGTTTAACTCTTCCTGATCAGCGTAGTCTAATATTGTATTAATGATCTTGATACCTTCTTTATCTTTCTTATTAGGGCAGTCTTTAGCAAAGTGTCCTTCTTTGCCGCAAGTTCAACATTCTTTGATGGCAGTCGTAGATTGAGCTATATCTTTGTCTTTCCTATAATTAGGAACCTTCTTATATTTACTAGTATTCTTCTTAAAGCATCTTCTTTGGTTAAATCTACTCTTCTTAGTCTTAGGATTCTTTTCTCTAAAGGTAATAGATTGTCTAAATTTATACTTCTTTGGAAATTCTAAAGGTCTAGTCTTAAACTTCCTATGTTTCCATTCTAATATCTTTTTGAATTTCTTAGATTCACTTCCACATCCCCATTGGGTTGGAGTGATGTCTCTTTCGTCTTTGATTGGAAGAATCTGCTTGAAAGTCTCTTCTATCAATTTTCCTTGAGTTATATCACTTCTCTTCGATATGATATAGTCTTTGGCGAAATTGATTCTTTCACCAAGGGAGTTGTTCTTAACTCATCTTTTAAGGTATCTCCAAATTCTTTAATTTGGTAATATAGTTGCTTATAATTATTATTATATTCATTTATCTTATCTAATTTGAAAATGCTAAGGAGGGCTAACTTAGTTTTTGCTAGGTCTTATTCATTGATTTGAGCTAGATGTCCAGCTCCAATGAATTCTGATGTGAACAATTGAATATATTCTTCAATTGATCTTTCTTCTAAGTTTTCTTCCATCTTTTCAATTTTTGTTAAGGAGTCTTCATCTGTAGCCTTTCTTAAACTATCTAAGTAGTCTTTTGCAATACCTCTAATGGATTGCTCAGCGTATTGCTTACATGAACTTGCATCCCATTGTTCATTAGATGCAAAGCACATGTTCATCTGATTACGCCATTCGTCTAAGTCATTCTTCCTATCTTGGACATTATCTAAGTTAAGGTATATACATACTGGATTTATGGCTTGGCTTGCCATAGTCTCAACAGGAGTGAAACTCATGTCACTAGTTGGAAAGTCTTTTATATAATCAGGTTTAGTCTTTACTACGGTGCTTGAGTATATAGGAATATTTATTCCTATTGATTTACTAAAAAGTCTAGGAGCACCTTCAAGCCTACTACTACTTCATATCTCTTGTTTACTAGGCTCTACTTGTGTAGTTGGCATTAGTCTTTGTTCTCCTTCTTCTACTAGTCTTAGGTTTCTAAGAAGTTCTTTAGTATTCTGAGATTCTTTTAATTTTAATATACGCTCTTGAGCTATCATATTAAATCATTCTCTTTCTTGAAATCTAATAGAATGACTTTTCTTAAGGTAATCTTTAAATGTCGTTATATCCAATTCTAAGGGTTCATGTCCAAAGTTTTGGATTCTAGGTTTTTCTTTAATTAAGTCTTTTTTTTCAAATGGTCTTCTAGGTATAATTATTGGGGCTTGTCTTAGTAAACTAGCACTAGTCTTACTACTGCATTCTCCTTCTGAAGGATCATTGATTATGGCTTCTCCCATATTCCTAAATCTAATTTCTTCTGTTGAGATATTCTTATTGGCAATCTTAGGGGGGGCAAACTAGATAGTAACATTTTCAGTGACATCCTCTTGATTAATAAACAGAGGTTTATTCTGTATAATCTTAGTTTCTTGGAATTCTGGCAAATTGCCAAAGGGTCTTAAATTTTTCTTTCATAGGTCCAGTATTCCTAATGCTGTAAGTATGATTATAGCCTGAAATATTGGTTCTAACTAAGATTTATTCATTAAGTCTACCGCTAGGAATTCCCGATTGCATTACTTCATAAGGAAATTGGGATACTTCGCATAGATTTGGAATTCTATATTTATATTAGCGTCTGGGATAATATAGCCTTCATAGCCACTAGCATATAAGATTATCTTAAAATATTTGGCTGTGTCTACGGTTACTATAAATGCCGGAATGACATTAAAGTATCCTATATTGTCTGACATTTCTAATTGGGCTATCCCAATAAGGCTTTTCTCAAAATCTTTCCATCTTTTATCTATTAAATAACATAATATGTTGATATTATTCTGAGGTCTATGTAATCCTTGGATTCTTGCTTGAAAGAGTCCAAAGGTTAGGAATTGGAACTTCCTATCAGTTCCTCTAGATCTAAGCCATTCCGAGTCAAATACTTGGAGGTCAGTATAAGATTTGTCTAGCACATGATTCCTACAATGGTAAGTCATGTTATAATTAGGAGTCTCAGGAGTGGCACCTTCTTTAAACAAGTCTATGTATTTAACGGTTGGAAGTTGTCAATTATGAATGGAATCTTCAACAATCTTCCAGTCAACTTCACCCCATTCTTTCCATCGGAGAGGATTGGTGAAATTTCTCTCTTTCCACCATGTCCTAACATTGGATGATGAATCTTTAAGTCTTTGGAGCATATGACTACTCTGTCCAATATTTGGAATAGAGCTAACTATCTTACTAGCCTTATCTAATCCGTCATTTATGACTCGTCTACCTATGGTATTTTTGCTCTAGTTTCTATAGGAGGGGATTCTCTAAATTTACAGATGGAAACCTGTTTTTGTTCAAGTCTTTTTTCAATTCTTTCTAAGAAATCTGAATAATCTTTTTATCTTTTTATCTGACCAATGATTTCTTCTTTAAAATTCTTATTCTCTTTTCTTGTCTTCTCAGAAATTTCTTCACCATATCTAGCTAGGGTTTTTGCAACATTTGTAATATCGTCTTTTATTTCATTATCCTTTTCTTATTATTGTATAGTTCTAACTTTTATATATTCTACAGTATTTTCTGTTTTATCTAAACGAGTTAAAATAAAAGGAGAGTCTATTTCTGCTTGGGAAGGTTTATTATATACGGCCTTAATTCCGTTTATAATTTCTTTGTATTTTTCTTCTACTTGGGTCATGTCTAGTCTAAGTTCATTAATGATACTATCCATTTTGGATAGGTTATGGCTTTCCCTATTATTAAGATAATTTGCTAAATTTTGTTGGAATTTAATAAAGTGTTTATAAAAGGTGGTTAATCCTTCTGTCTTAGCCTTTAAATCTAAATGCAAGTCTTTAACAAAGCTATTGTTATAGTCTTGGGTAGCTGCTATGGATGTAGAAATTAAATTTAATCTTTTTAAGACGAGTCTAGTCGCTTTAGTACGTTGACAATCTCATTTTCATTTATCTTATAATAAAATCTATCATCATTTATCTTTTCTAAAATTCTTTAATAAAATTATGATAAAGTCTGAATGGAGAGGTCTCTTGGTACCTCATTCCAGTCTGATCTAACTATCTCCATTAGGAAGATAACTATCTAATCTAGGGATAAGCTTAGCTTGCTCTTTAGTAAGTTTGATTAACTCACTGTCTTGATTTTTAGTTAAGGTTTTAATTTCTAAGATATCTTTGTTAAGGACTTCTATATGATTAGTCTCAATATTTATTTCTTGTAACACATGTACTAAGTCTATTGGGATTTGATTATCTATTTCTAGTAATATTTTAGAGATATTTTTTATCTCTGTTTCTAGGGTTTGAGTGTCTTTTATTTATTGTCTTAATATAAGGAGTATACACTTATTTTGGTCTATTATGCTATTAATAGCACTAGCAGCAACTTGTCTACTGTCTGCGTGTTTGGTAGGGATGTGTTCAGTGTGTGAACAACCGTTTATGTGAGAGGTTAAACAACCTACTGGGTGTAAATCAGTTTTGGGTATGGGATAGTAGTCTGGGTTGGTTCCAAAAATATCTTGGTAAATGCAAGGGATAAATCCCAAGGGCATTAAAGTCTTTTTACTATAAGTCTAAAAGGAGCGTAATATGGCTCTGATACCAGAATTAGGGTTTTGGTCAGAATTAGGTGAGTTTCTAAAGTTCTTAAGGTCTTGATTCCAATTTGGATCTAAACTATAAATCTTTTAAATATCTAGTCTTAAATTAAGGTTTTAATATAAGACAAGAGGGGAACCATCTAAAGAAAATAACAAAATGTCTTTAGGGACCACGAGGGGACCACGTGAGGAAGAGGACAAAGTCCGCACCGGGTGGGCACGGTTTGGTTCGCACTTGAGAATATCCTTATATGTATATATTAAAAATATTAATCGGATTGGATTATTAACGGATCGGAGTATATGAATCCAAATCCGCTCCATTTAACAATCGGGTAATCAAATAATCGAATTTTAGGCATGATCCATATCCGCTTAAATGGATCGGATTTGGATTCGGATTCGGATAAAATTCGATCCATTGACACCCCTAAACATGGGTATGTGAATAAATATGTAACATATATCCCCATGAAACGTTTTCAACTGAAAGTAGCATCTTAAAATATGTTTAGAGTTATTTTTTATTAATATTATACTTATTTTATTCAAATATAAATGTTGATTGGAAATAACTAATTATCATAACAAAACGATTATCTCCACATTTTGTTTAATTTTAAATAATAAAAAGTGTTTGAGTCAATAAAAACTTCTTCATTGTTGTTTCAACAAAAACTTCTCATCATTAATGTCTTCATATAAATATCGAGTTGTTCTATTTACAAATTCGTGTTCATCTACTTTAATTATGGAATGTAATTTTTTTATACAATCCTCATTATGTTTATTTTTTTTATCTTAATAAATATGGTTGCCAACATTAAGTGAAATTTTGATTTTAAATAATATCGAGTACAAAAACGACTTTGTGAACTTTTTTTTTTCTTTTGCAAACAAATAATAAAATAAGTGCTCACTAATTGTATTATTCTTTTTTCAGTTGAAAAGAACGTTGAATATGATGGTAAATGTAATTGTGTTATAATAGTGCAAAAAAAAACAATTATTTCTTTTATTTTTAAATTTTTGTACAAAATTGCATCATTAATATATCTTTGTCATTTTCTTCTAATAGTCCTTGTTATCATTTTTTTATTTTGTAACATATTTTATGAAAGGAATTCATTAATATATCTATTTCGTATGGTGGTCGTAGCCCTTGTTAGAAGAATTCACATTGCAAAAGAAAAAAAATCAATGTTTTTTTTATTAAATATCGCACTACGATATTTTATAAATTCGCATTGCGAAATAAACTCATCGGTTATTTACGGGTTTAGGGGGGTTGATAAATGCCCCCTTTCCTTCCTATTCATATAAACCAGGGATCTATAATTAAAAAAAATTAATGAGAAAAGGGTTTGACGGTTAATCCGATCCAAATCCGACCTGCAATAACCATCGCCCCATTATTAACCCGCCCATATCTGACCATAACTTGTTATCGATCCGACCAAATTCGCCTACACCCGTCCATTTGTAGGCCCTACTTCTATCTATATTCAGTGCAGGACACTATTTTTTGAACTAAAAAAATATAACATATGTTAAGCATCATATTTCAATCTTACATTTGAATAAAAGTAGTCCTTCTAAAGATTGCGTTAATTTTTTTGCAAACAACAAATGCCTTTAAGATATCAACTGTAGACAAAGGTGAAAATATCATAATTAGCAATTCATCACTGAGATCAAACATCTCTGCCATTTTGTATGCAATTTCTGAAGAGAAAACATATTTTTAAATTATATAAAAGGAAGAGATAATGACATGTTACAACAAATTTATATACAAATTGATGGCAGTTCAAAAGTTCATCTATATGTCATGATTTCATATAGCAACTTCCTTATAATTTTGTAATGAGAGTTCGCGTCATAATTTCGCAATGCGAATTCTCACTACGAATTTTCGAATCTTTGTTAATACACTCGATAGTGATTAAGTAATATTGAATGTTTATTATGGAATGCTAAACAAATTCATAATGTATTTCATTATTTGACACATGTGTTACCAATGTCTCTACACATATTTATATGTTATATGAGTAGTCCTCACTATAGTAAATCAGAAATTATTATTTTATATCAATAATTATTAAAACTTTGTTTGCTCCCTTTAGCGAGGACTATAAAAAAATGAGTTATATTTATGTATGTGTTTGAATTACCTTCTTCGTTATTGGAATTATATGCTTTGTAATGATGGATTTGATTCAATGTACTCAGAGGAGAAGTGACACAACTTTTCAGGTAGTAATTATGAAAGCCTACTGAAGAACAAGAACATGCAAGGAGAAATCAAATCTTGAAGAAAAACTGAAAAAACTCCTGAATTAAAGGTGCAAAATATGAAAATTCTTTTCCTAGATGTTCCTCCTTGATTAGGAGCTTTTACATGAATGAAATTTGAGTTAAAAGACTCTTAATATGAATATATATATGAGTTAGAATTCATTTAGAAGAGTCCATAAACTCTAAAACTCTTTTGGCTAAAAGATAAGGACAAAATAAATTTTGGGCTTCTGGTAATTTGACACGCTTTTTAAGCGTGACTAGTTTTTGTAACGGTTCTAGGGCGTGACTAAAGGACGAACCGATCCGGGCTTTGGGGCGAACTGGTTATGGCTTCTGTTTTCCTTCGTTTTGCCTCTTTGACTCTTCTTATCTTCAAATAGGCATAACTTCTTCACCGTAACTCGGATTGAGGTACCGTTTTTTCCAGTGTCCTTGTAATTTCAAGATATTCAAATTGTTAGTTGCACCCACCTCCAAACTAATGTAGAAAAATTATAAAAATACCCTTCAACTTTCCGTTTCTTGGTTTCTTTCACTATTTTGAGTTATCTTTCGCACTAACTTGTGTGAAATACCTGTAAAACATATGAGAAATACACAAAACATGAAATACTCACAAAAAAGGGTTAGTAGCATAAATATGAGATAACCCATGTCAACTACGATGCACGGGATCATAAAAAGATCGAAATTAAGGGGATAAATATGAAATATTTATGCCTAATCAAATCCCCATAACTTAGAACTTTGCGCATACCGAGCAATGTAAAAGAATAAGATTATGAGTTAAGGACCCCTCAAAAATTTTATTATGATAGAATACCTTTTTCGCAAGTAAGCGATTACATTTAGCGTATGCAACAAGCCGTTAAATCCCTAGGTTAACCTAGTAGGACGAGTGATGTCTCGTGAGGGTTTACAATGAATATACCCACAAAATTCGTTTTGCGACTCAAAAAAATCAAAATACTTAAAATGGTACAATTTAGACTCCCCAAAAATAGTGACCATAAATTTATATTCAAAAGTTTCAATTTGTTGTGTGTGTGTGTGTACGAAGCCAATAATTAAACCGCTAACTTCCACGAATTGATCATTACGTTACTTTCTTAAAAAATTATTTTGATTCAATTCTCACAGGATGCTCCCATAAACGAATCACTCGGATTGTGGTTATTTTCTCTCGGTATGCGTGGTTTAAAAAGTAAATGCATTGGAACACAACTTCAGGCACACAATTTTTATCGTGAAAAAATCTCATCATCGGAATACAATTATGGGAAAACGGGAAACGTGGTCTCTTATTCACACCAATTAATCTTTCATATTATCTTTTTTGTGTCGTAGCTCTCCATGCGATAATCAATTTTGCAATTCGAGCTCGGTTAGGACTTTTTCGGATTTTAAGGTGTATTGGGTAAAAGGAGAATGGTTGGAAAATTTGGAATTGAATTTTTTTCCTATGATGTCCGTTAGTGCTTTTTCAGGCATTTGTTTTTTTTCTTGCTATTTTTGTTGAGCATTTTTCTCTTTTTTTCTCTTGCCCTTTTTTTATTGCACCATTCGGACGTAATTGATGAATGTTCAATTTTCACAATTTCGGGTTAATTTGGGTTTTTCGAGTTACAAACGAAATTGAAAATTTTTATTAGATTAAAAATGGGTTGCAAAAAGAAAAAAAAATCAAAGCTTTTTTTTGGGGAGGGGGGGGGGGGGGCTTATATTTTTGGGTTAAACAAATGAGGGTCCACTTCATTGTTCGAATTACTAATTATTTTACCATATGCGTCTCGAGAATCATTTAGTTTAAAAATATTTTTAGCTCATTTTTCAAGACGACATCTCACATGTTTCCCATAACCGATCAAAACAAAGGAATAGAGATCATCAACGACTTATTAAAATTTTGAAATGAACTTTGAGTTAATTGTTAACTCAGATTGATTTAATTACTCGCAAAAAGTGATAGGCTGAAAATCTCACCGGGTTGATTAATCTCCACACTTATTCATAAAGTCATCACTTCACTCAATTTCCATCTTTGGTCAATTTTGACTTTGTGCAATTGACTTTTACAATTTGAGACATTAAACAAAATTTTAGTGATATTTTTGAAAAATTTAAATTCCAATTTTTATTTATTTGAAGAAAAATATTTTGGCTTTTCAAAAATTTTCGTTTTCAATTTTTTGAAAATTTTGAAATTTTCTAAAAAATATATATTTAGAACGAACACGTGATCAAATCAATGAATCTAAACAATAAATGGGAAGGATATCCCACACCTCCTAACTTATGCGTTGCATTGTTCTCAATGTGAATCAAGAACACAACATAAAGAGAGAAAAAGAAAATATATTACCCAAAATGGAGCGATCCATGATAAGTACGAGTCCATTGATTCGACAAAACACGTTAGAACTAAGCATGACAAAAAAAAAAGAATAACAAAACTTTAACTAATCACACTAGACTACAAAAAAAAGAAAAAGGAATAAGTAAAAAAAACTACTATTTACAATCTATAATTTGAATTTCTAATAAACCATACACTAGAAGTCGAAAAATTTGACGGTTCATCCAAAATACAATTTGACTTTGAGGGATAATCGGTGTACCCTCATTTTCATGTATGCCTCCCGGAAAAGAATTCCGTTTGAACAACGGAAGGCATGTGTGAGGGGGGAAAAATAACCCATTATCAATTAAAAATCTTAAAGGGATGATGGGAAATTTAGATGCTAGGGTGGACAAGGACAATTGGGATCCAAGAAAAATAGAATCTCCTCTCAATGAATTTTCAAGTAGTATGGGAAGAAGGGCAGTTAAAAAGGAAGATTTCACATTGGAAAACAATTCAAGCAAAGGGTAGTTGTCCTCAAAATTCTCTCCCTAAATTTTTTCAATTGGAACCAAATGTGGGGCACGTGTAAATGAATAGCCCATAAGATGAAGCATCTCAAAACAACATTCTTGTTCAATAATTGGTCAAAGTCCTAAAGAATTTCATCTGATTCTTGTGATAGATCTAATGGTTCGATAATAGTGGGGACCCAAGGAAAGGAAGAATCTTGGACCTCAATAGATTTTGAAATATTGATAAGAGGTTGAAATTCAAAAGTACTTGGATCACTCTCAATGATTTCATCCTCAAAACTTTTAGGTGAAACACAAGTTTCGGCCTCCTCAAAGATTTCTAAATAAGAATCAATCTCATTGCTGGTTGATCTAATTTTCAAACCCATATCAATAGCGTCATCCAATTGATTTTTGCTAATAAGCAAGAGTTCTTCTAAAGTTGGCTTCCTTGGCTTTATTCATTTTTGCTGGTTGAAAACATTATTCAATTGATTTTTGCTGGTTGCTCATTTGGTTGAAAACATTATTCATTTTCAATAATATCGGAAGAAAAATCCTCATTGGGTTCGAATAATGCATCCAATTCTTGCTCCCCAAAATGATTTTTTTCCTGATATTCATTTTCAAGCCTTTCATTTTTGAAGAATTTGGAAGGCTTTACCCATAGTCTTGGGAGTGTAATTTGGAGACTTATATTGATCCAATCTTCATAAATCTCGCCTTCCTTATTTCCACTATTATCATAACAATTAAAGCCACTTAACGAGTTAAAATAAGACATTTTAAAGTGGGCATTTCAAAAATGCAACAAGCATTTTTTTAGTTTTTTTTTTTCTGGTTTTTTTAAAAAACAAATTATAGTCAAACAAGAGATTAGTCGACCTAACCTAATCGTCTACCTAGTTCCCTGACAACGGTGCCAAAAATTCAACGCGACTCAAAATGTGTCTCTAATGCGTGCTAATTACGGTTCAAGTACAAACCGGTCGCATAAGTAATAAATCCGGTAAGACGGGGTCGAATTCTCAGGGAAATAGGACGTGGAACATGACGACACTAGGTAAGATGGTTAACCTTAAACTGAATCTGAAAATAAAAAGGAAAAGGTGATGATTTGGAGTTTTATAACTACTAACTAAATGCAAAGTAATTAAATTAATAATTAAACTATGTATGAAAGAATAAACTAACTGTGACTGAATAAATATGAATGAGAAAAATAGGTTGGACTACAATCCCCTGAACCCTAATATATTTACCGGATATAAAAGTAATCGTGAATTTGATAATTGATTAAACCTAGACTTTATAAGTTTCAAGCATTACGTATATAAGGGTACAAACCTGCATCATACATAATCAAGAATAGAAATAAAGCGGTGTCAGAATAGCTGACACGATCGTCGCACTCTTAAACACCCCAGTTACCTAGGGCAAATGAGGTTAAAAGTCCTACGACGGTAGTAATAACTAACCAACACGATTCAACCATTTATTTAATTCATACAATTACTTTTATATTCGTTCAAACCATATCGGGTTGGGTTTTTGCATCCCAACTCTTGAAAATCTAGCCGGACATTATGTAACTATGATTAATCAAGAAATCTACGTAGCATGGAATCATTCTTACACTAAAAGTGAGATCAAACATGAGAAACAATAATAAAAGTGTTGGAAATAAAAGTTACAAAAATGAAGAGGAAGAACATGCAAGAAGAAATCAAATCTTGAAGAAAAACTAGAAAAGTTCTTGAATTAAAGGTGCAAAATATATAAATTCTTCTCTTAGATATTCATCCTTGATTAGGAACTTTTACATAAATGAAATCTGAGTTAAAAGACTCATAATATATATATATATATATATATATATATATATATAGAGAGAGAGAGAGAGAGAGACTCTAAATCTCTTTTGGGTAAAAGATAAGGACAAAAAAAAATCTCGCTTCTGATAATTTGCCACGCTTTTTAAGTGTGACTAATTTTTGTAATGGTTTTAGAGCGTGACTAAAGGGCGAACCGATCCAGGCTTTAGAGCGAACTGGTCATGGGTTCTGTTTTCCTTCGTTTTGCCTCTTTGATTCTTCTCATCTTCAAACGGACATAACTTCTTCACCTTAACTCAGGTTGAGGTGCCATTTTTTCCAGTGTTCTTGTAATTTCAAGCTTTTCAACTTTCTAGTTGGCCCCACCTCCGTACTAAGGCAGAAAATCTATGAAAATGCCTTTAAAGTTCCCGTTTCTTGATTTCTTTCACCGTTTTGAGTTCTCTTTCGCACTAATTTGCATGAAATACCTGTAAAACATATGAGAAATACATAAAACAAGAAATACTCGCAAAAAAAGGTTAGTAACATAAATATAAGATAAATCAAGTCAATTACGATACACGGGATCATAAAAATACCGAAATTAAGGGGTTAAATATGAAATATTTATGTTTAATCAATAACGTATTCAATAAGGTTAATTATTCATAAAGGTAATTGATGGTCTCTTCATAGACTTAAATGGTGGATTCGATATCTGAAAAAGTTAAATAATTGAATGATGTGATGTTTGTGTTACCCAATGTCTCTACATGCATTATTTTATCTATAAATATGCATGAATCTCATTAGCATTATGTATTCATTTACATCCTCTTTCTACAAAATATGAGCACTCAAACCCTGATACTCTTTCTACCTTTTTTAGTCAAAAATTGTTCAACTGATTAGAAGTTTGAAAGACTATCTGGATATGGAAACGAAGTGGAGAGAAGAGCTTGAAGGCATTGAGGATGTTATTTGTAATGCCCCGATCTGGATTTATGGATTACCTGTGGGTCAACCCGTTCCGATCCGTGTATTAGGTGTGAAGAGCAATGAGACAATCTAAATAATGCCGCTAGTCCAGTTTTATTTAATTAACATATCACTTGTTTAACATGTGATTCCAATTTATATTAAGCTACGTGTAGGACCTATGGGAAGCGTCCCTGGAATCCAAGCATTCAGAGATACTAACGTAAAATAAAATAATGCTTACCTTTATAACGCTCTCAAAATGCAAAATTGCCTATAACCTGCCAAAACAAAGGAAATAGAATGAGCCGAATGCCCAGTGGGAAATACAATAATATAATATAGAATCGAACAGTAGAAACGAGACTCCATAACGCACCACCTACGTGCA
This sequence comes from Sambucus nigra, assembly GCA_949130495.1. Classification (NCBI taxonomy): domain Eukaryota; kingdom Viridiplantae; phylum Streptophyta; class Magnoliopsida; order Dipsacales; family Adoxaceae; genus Sambucus; species Sambucus nigra. The sequence goes on along the minus strand of OX422209.1, from coordinate 158,966,376 downwards.
CATGTAAATACCATACATATATATACTTATGTGCATATACTAATGCATGAATCCATTTTTATTCCAAAAACGTTACTCGACTTGATTAAATCTCATTAATCTTACAAGGGACCCTTCATGTTCCTTGTTACTTAACTTAGCATCGATTTCCCTTACTTAACACACCGGGTTAAATACTTAAATAAAATACTATTTTTGTTAGGAAAACACTTTATTTACCGAGAATTCCCATTCACTCGTGCCAAACCCGCTTTAGTATTATTTTAAAAAACATCTTTCAAAACACGCACATTTTGTGTTAGAAAATACTTGTTTTATCATTGAAAACCATTCACAATACACACTTGGGTTAACTATGGGTTAAAACCATATTAGGTTGCTTGATTACCCATTAACGACTCCACTCGTGTCGTTAACCCATGCATTACTTAGACTTAGTCATTTTCATATTTCTTGCCAAAATTATCGTTTTAAAATAGGAACATTTATCAATTTTATTTCACAAAGGTTGTCCTTCCTCGTTTTCTTAGCATTAGTAATTCATTTATCATGATCGTCTTTTATTTTTTTTCTTTTGACTGGAATACTTCACTAATTCCATAATTCACATTCCATTTATTTTTATTTTTTACAGAATCCTCCAAATACCGCGTACTTTAAATGGCTACACACCGTCAGCTACGCCACTATATGCGTTGGCCAGTGATTTTGGGTCGCTCACCCCAAGCCTTCGGGCCGTTCTTAATATTTTTCGATTCCTTCATGTTTTCTTTATCATGTGTTTTAACACTTTTTTGTGTCCAGATTGTTCCACTTTTATTGGACAAAGCCAAAACTCGAAGACTACTTCCCCATATTGGTGTTACACTTTTGAAAATTACCATTTCATGTCCTATACACATTACGTTGATATCATTCTTGAATTCACTCCCATTTAAGACCACTTTATATAACACATTTTCCAACATTTTTATTTCATAAAAATATTCCACTTTACGTAAAATTACAGTTTTACCCATTTGTTTCCAAACTTGCATTTTTCATACCTTTCACAAGTGTAATTTTTCAAAAAATATTATTAAGTTACACACACTAACTTCTTAAATATTTTAAACACATTAACGCTTCTTTAACACCTTGGAGTAACACGTTTCTCAAGTTGGAAATATCTTTATTTCATTACTTTCTTTATGAACGAAGTCATTTGGCATATTAAGGCTACGTTATAAGAAAAATACCATTTTCCTTTATTTACACGTGTAGTCATGAAAACATACGCTTATCACATTTTCACATTTATTAACGTACTTTAAGAGATGAATTTTCTATTTTCTTCATTTCATGTTATAACTCATTAAAACCTTTACTAAAGTTGTTCACATGCTCATTGCCATATTACTACAAGTTTATATACATGGGAAGAGGAATTTTAAGTCCACAAATTCAATAAAAAGAGTCTAACAAATGATTTATTCAAGAAATTTCATAATACTTGCAAAACTATGCTTTTCAATACTAAAAGACATTTTTGTTATTCGTAAATCTAAAAAATGTCTAAATTTATAAAATCCCATTTTTACACAAAAATTTCAATACTTTGTCTATAAAATACCACAATATGATAAATATTATTTTAAAACATATTAATTTGTAAAATATTTAACACTAAGTTTTCTTGAAAATATATCATTTTCTCAAAATCTTTGAAGATCACTTGTAAACCATTTTACAAAGAACGTGAGAAAATCGCTATCTTTAAACATGCTTATATTTTACTCTTAAAACTCTTCATACAAGACCAGACAATAGAGAAATAGAGTTCTTAAATTTAAAGAGTGAGTTTCCCACCTCAATGAAGCTTTAAAAATCTGTGGAAAAGGAAAAAGATGATGGCAACCTCTCACCTCCTAAGGTGGCCTTAAAGAGGTTATCAAAGTCCACTAGCTTATTCCTTGAAAGCTCAATGAAAACCTCTTTCAAAATCCATAATTTATTCTTCACTTGCTCTTTAAAAATCCCCCAATAAGTTCTTTAGTAAACAATATTTTGCCTAACATGTGGTATATATGGATTTTATTGGCTTAAATGTGGTAGAATATTGACACATCTACCGAGGCAACACTCTCTAACAATCGACACTCACCCAATAGCAAAATGACATACCATTTACACCCAATCCATCATTGTAAATTATATCAAATCTTAGGACTACATATCCCAAGTCTCCTTGAATTCTCTGGTAATCCTAACAGCATACATTCACTTAAACTTGATACTAACCTCGCATCGCTAGTCACTCACTCCGAGGAGTGACACACCAAGTCATAAATTGTGCATCTGACCAATACCTTCCACAAGATCCTTTTATTAACTTAAGACCATTCTAGGCATCCAACTATGGAACGCTTATTTGAGTATTACACCAATACACTCATTGTGGCAAAACAACACTACGTGTTATATTTCCTCGAGTTTTAAAATTTTACGATACCCTCAAATCATAACCTTACTTTTCACAACTAGAGTTGTTAATCTCCATTCCGACGACCGATAAAATGAATACTATACGAAAACTGCGTGGTAGAATGCGCAACCAAGTATAGACGAAATTTATGAAAAATAAAAGGATACTTCGAACAAGGGCACACCCAGTTACCGAGATGTATTGACCATGTCAGGTCCAATCGCACTCTCACCGAACCAAATCACGCCATAACAAAAATGCGATACAATCCCACGCTACTATAATTGAAGGAACACAATCCTTGACTACTGGAACTGAATGAACACAATCCTCGACTATCGAGACTAAAATAACACAGTCTTCAACTACCGGGACTGAAAGAACACAATGAATCACAATGAACCACAATGAACAAACAACTGTTCCAAGAGAATCCTATATACATTCAACAAACGATGGTTCAAAAAGTGTGGATCTACATCATATGCTTTGAAGTTTATGACTCCTCCTAGACGGTCCTCATCGGATCCTAGCCTAGTCGGGCACCCTGACTTGAGTCACTAGTTAAAATAAAGTGAACTACGAATCGTTCATCATTACAAGAAGAACGTAAAACATGAACTATTTTCCTTTAGGACGTCAAGCGCTAGACTTCCCTCATTAGGAGGAATGATTCCCCTTTCATTCTCGACAATCACGAACCACTCTGGTCAATGAATGCTAAACACATTTGTCAACACCAACCTTATCCATCTCTCTAGTCAACGTGACTTCGTGACCAACCTAACGCTCTTAGGTCATTATCCCTTTATTGTACAATGATTGTATCCTAACACCCCCTTAGGCAATGCTTAATTAGGCAAAACACTCACCTTATTACAACCACTAATAACACAAGGTCGTCATTGCACCTATCTTCGACTAGAAAAACACAATACTCGACTACCGGGACTAAAAGAACATAACGAATCAGGTTGAATGAACAACCGTTCTGAGAGAATCCCATTCGCATGCAAAAAACTATGGTTCACGAAGTCCAAACCTATATCGTATGCTATGAAGTCTATGACTCCTCCTAAACGTCCTCAATGGATCCTAGCCTAGCCGTGCACCTTGACTTGAGTCACTAGTCGAAAAGAATCAGACCACGAATCGTTCATCATTGTAACAAGAACGTAAAATACGAAATATTATCCCTTAGGAAGTCAAACGTTGGACTTCCCTCCTCAAGAGTAATGATTCCCCCTTTTATTCTCGACAAACATAAACCGCTCCTGTTGACGAATGCCAAACACCTTTATCAATGCCGACCTTATCCATCTCTCTATTCAACGTGACTTCGTGACCAACCTAACGCACCCAGGTCACTATTTATTTTATCGTACAATGATTGTATCCCAACATCCCCCTGGGCAATGCCAAAATTAAGTGAAATACTCATCTTATTACAACCACTAATAACATAAGGTCGTCATTGCGCCTATCTCCAAATCATACCCAATTGAATCTACGTAGCGACCACACCGATCATCATTGGCTTTATAAGGATATCAAGTAATACACGAGCTTGCACCTCCTAATTCGTATAGATTTAAAAAAACGTGTCAAGAACTAGTCCTTTCCACGATAGAGTTACCAACGGTACAGGTCGATACCCTATTCATACTTTGATATCCCACCTGAACTATTATTCGCAACACCTAAATCTTGACATCATTAATCTAAGTATCTAATGCATTTCCATGTACTCATTAAAGTCAAGTCTGACACCTTCCTCACTAGTCATCTTATGGAATATGAACATTACGTCCAATCACGGAACAAATATCCAATTTCCCTTAGAAAGTTACACCACCTTTTTGTGTCAATTCGAACGACATCGCTAAAGACTACACTATTCGACTCCTATGAACCAATAACCATAGGTCATCACATGACTTTCAATATAACTATCACGGGGACACATCGCATTCCATAACATCGAACTTGATTGGCTCCCTAAGGACACCCATCATACTTCAATGTAAAAGTCACCACAAACCGGACAAGATGTCCTTACATATGATCCTCTCATAGTAGGTATGTTATACCCATTTCCCAATATCCATGACAGGACTATTATATACTCACAAGGATACTAGCCTACAACTCTCCATACATGGAGAACTATCATTGAACACCTCAAGGCTTTAAAACAAGTCAATTTCTATTCCCATAGATAACTCATGTAATTAATCTTAAGGGTCAGATAAATTCCTTATTAAATGAGTAAAAACCCTTTTCCAAGGGATCCCACTCATAATGGCTATTGGACAGGGATCGAAAAAGGCTACTTTTCGTAAAACGCTGACAAAGGAGATGTTTTGTTAAAGTCAATTTTCATACTGAAATAGCTTCACGTTCTATTATCACTTAGGCAATTGAAAATGAACTACGATATTTAGATGAAGATCTTATTTCCCTTATTATTTAAAACCTTGGCATAGATGTAGACTAAGACCCTCTCCTCGAGACCCAGTACAAGGTCTAAAGACTTTCTTCCCAAACGAAGGATGCCATATATTACGTATCAAACCATAGGCTGACACTACTAAAGATTTTGGGAGGATATAGGACGTTGTGTACAACCTATAAGCCTCTAAGTCTACACTACCGACGTCGCAAAGGGTCCTATTCCTCAAATGTTACATCATGTTCGCTAAAACCACATCATAGAAGACAACCTAGGGTTCACTCCTATGTCACTTCAACTCATCATTGATACACATGTAACACATTTACCACCAATGGTTCATAACTCTCATTGTAGCTTACGAAATACGTCATTAAATTGACAATTACCAAGGCACTCACCTATAATGATTGTAACTTATCAACTAAGGCTCGAGCACACATCCTCAAGTATAGACCAACACGGGTTTACATGTTTTTTTTATTGTCAATACCCGCGATATAATAGTACTTCAGGGATTAAGTTCGCCTAATCGCATCACATTATTAACCACCAATAATTACCTAACTAATGAACCTGATATGTCCTTATCACAAAATCAATGCTGCTTAGACATGCCACTCTAATCATCTAACTCCACATTTGGTTTTTAACAACTAACACCTCTAATGCAATGGACACAATTTATCTTTATTAACATCTTAATAGGCCTCTCACATCAGCAATGATTGAATCAAAAGCATCTCACACTAGAGAACGCGGTGTCGCTACTAACGGCCTACACAGACACTCGTAATCTGCTAACAGGTCTACATCAGAAGAGTCGAGAACTATTAATGGCCACTAATTTGGCCACCTGCTACTTGGCAATGAATTGTCCGTCATGCTAATCTCCTTGACTCCATAGTCGAGAACATGAACCAAAACCTTCACTTGTCAATCATAACCGACCCAAAACCAACGCCGACGTCAAAGATCCACTACCAACCTCACAAGGTCACTCCTAAAAGTAACCTTGAACCTAGTGCTCTTATACGTTTGTAACACCCTAACCCAGATTTATGGGTTACCCGTGCGTTAACTCGGTCCGACCTGAACGTTAGGTGTGAAGTGCAACCTAAATAATGTTTCTAGTTCGGTTTTACTTAATTATCATTTCACTTATTTAACGTGCGATTCCAATTTATACAAAGCTGCGAGTGGGACCCGTGGGAAGTGTTCCTGAAATCTAAGCATTCAAAGTTACTAATGTAAAATAAAAGAATATAACCTGCCATAACAAAACAAAGGGAATGAGTTGAATGCCCAGTGGGAAATACAACAATGTGATATAAAATCGAGCACAAGAAAAAAGACTCTATAACTCACCACCTATGTGCACATGCAAATACCGTACATATATATGCATAATTATGTACTAATGCATGAATCCGTTTTTATTCAAAACATGTTACTTAACTTGATTAAATCTCATTAATCTTACAAAGGACCCTTCTTGATCCTTATTACTTAATTTAGCATCGATTTCCCTTATTTAACACACCTGGTTAAATACATAAAAAAATACTATTTTTGTTAGTAAAAACACTTCATTTATTGAGAATTTACATTTACTCACACCAAGCCCACTTTAGTATTTTCTTGAAAATCACCTTTCAACACACACACACACGCTCCGTGTTAAAAAATACTTATTTTTTCCCTGAAAAACATTCACGACACACACTTGGGTTAACTATGGATTTCAACAATCCTAGGTTGCTTGATTACCCATTAACTACTATATTTGTGTCATTAACCCACACTTTACTTGGACTTAGTTATTTTCATATTTCTTGTCTAAATTACCTTTTTAAAATAAGAACATTTGTCAATTTCATTTCACAAAGGTTGTCCTTCCTCATTTTCTTAGAACAACCAATTTCTTTATTATGTTCGACTTTTATTCATTTTCTTTGAACTGGAATACTTCACAAATTCCATCATTCACATTCCATTTATCTTCTCGCAATCCCTCAAATGCTGTGTATTTTGAAGGGCTCCACACCGCCGACTACGCCACCATATGTGTTGGCCAGTGATTTTGGGTCTTTCAACCCAAGACTCCGGGTCCTTCTTAATTTTTTTCGGTTCCTCCGAGTTTCCTTTATCATGTGTTTTAACACTTTTTTGTGTCCATATTATTCCACCTTTATTGACCGAAGCCAAAACTCGAGGACTTCTTCCCCATATTAGTGCTACACTTTAGAGAATAACCATTTCATATCCTATACACATTACATTGATTTCATTCCGAACTTAACTCCCATTTAGGACCACTTTATGTAACACCATTTCCAATATTTTTCTTTTATAAAAAATTTTCACTTTATGTAAAATTACCACTTTACCCATTTGTTTCAAAACTTGCATTTTCCCTTCATTTCATAATTGTTATTTTTCAACAAACATTATTAAGTTACATACGCTAACTTCTTAAATGTTTTTAACTCATTAACGCTTCTTTAACACCTTGGATTAACACATTTTTCAAGTTCAAAAACTCTTTATTTCATTACTTTCTTTATCAAGGAAGTCATTTCGCATATCAAGGCTACTTTACAAGAAAAATACCATTTTCCTTTATTAACACATATAGTCTTGAAAACATATACTTATCATATTTTTCACATTTATTAACACACTGTAGGGAATAAAATTTCTATTTTCTTCATTTCATGTTAAAACTCATTAAAACCTTTACTAAAGTTGTTCATATGCTCATTGCCAAATTACTATAAGTTTATATATATGTGAAGAGGGGTTTTATGTCCAGAAATCCAATAAAACGAGTCTAGCACATGATTTACTCAAGAAATTACATAATGCTTACAAAAATATGCTTTTCCAGACTAAAAGATATTGTTGTTATTCAGAATCCTAAAAAATGTCTAAATTCATAAAATCCCATTTTTACAAGAAAAATTCAAGACTTAATCCATAAAATATCTCAACAAGACAAATATTATAAACATTTTATTTCATAAAATGTTTAACACTAAGTTTTCTTGAAAATATATCATTTTCTCAAAACCTTTGAAGATCACTTATAAACCATTTTACAAAGAACATGAGAAGATAGCTATATTGAAACATGTTTATATTCTACTATTAAAACTCTACATATAAGACCAAACACTAGGGAAAGAGAGTTCTTGAACTTAAAGAGTAGAGTTTCCCACCTCAATGAAGCTATAAAAATGGATGGAAGAGGAAGAAGATGGTTGCAAATTCCCACCTCTTAACATGGCCTTAAAGAGGTTGCCAAAGTTCACTAGCTTGCTCCTCAAGAGCTCCATGAAAACCCCCATTAAAATTTCATAATTCATTCTTCGCGTGCTCTTAAAAAATCTCCCAATAACTTCTCCAAAAAATGATATTTTGCCTAACATGTGGTGTATATGAGTTTTATAGTGCTAAATGTGATAGAATTTAAGGTGAATGTTGTGGTTTACAGTGTTTCCATAGTGGTGGAGGGTGGTTTGGGAGGTGAAGAAGCTCCATGAGCTAGAAAGGGAAATTTATTTTAATGGAAGATCGTTGGGGGTGGACCCTCAACCCCTTATTTCCTCTATATTTACCAAAACCCCTTAAAACACATTAGCCAAAGGTCCTCCAAAATCCCCTCCAGGATTTTATCTGCACCATTGAGAGTTTGACAACTCAAATGATGCAAGGTCTTAGATTTTGACAACATTTTTTGAATCTGAAAATTCTAATTTTACAGTCTCGTTCGAATGAGAATGGATCTCGTTCGAAGGACAACACAATCTCGTTAGAATGGGGCTCAATGATAATCTAACAAGGCTAGAAATGTGAACAAGTAATTTTCGTTCGATGGTCGTTTGAAGCATCATTCTTACGAGATTTGAATCTCGTACGAACGACCAAGTTTCTCATTCGAACGACCACAACTTTTCTCCAAATTAATTATCAAGCCATTCTAATCCAATTAACTTTACGTAGGCCACTATACTAACCTGATTTAACCCATAATTCATCTTACAAAGTCTAAACCCCAATTGGGTCACATAAAGTTACCAATTAATACATGAACAGTCAAAACCATGGGGGCAGGTGTTACATTAACTATCAATTAGAGATATGCGTATCATGATATTAGTTTCATAACATATCTAGTACATCAGTAATGGTTGTATGTAATAGCTATGTGGGGTAACTAATATTTCAAAACAAAATGTTCACACCTTGCTCTTAAGAAAATGAATAAAACTGATGGTATTTTTAGTGAGTGATTTGGCATAAATATTCCATATTTATCCCCTTAATTTCAGTATTTTTACGGTCCCGTATAGTTCATTTAGATCGGATTTATCTCATATTCATGATACTAACCCTTTTTGGTGATTATTTCCTAATTTGTATATTTTTCTCATGTTTTATAGGTAATTCGTGCAAGAGGATGGAAGAGAAAAGTCGAAACAATGAAAGAATCAGAAGAAAGGGAAGTCAAGGGAAATTTTGTTATTTTGTAGCCAGAACTCGGAGGAGGAGCTAACTGAAAAGTTGAAGAGCTTGAAATTACGAGAATACTAGAAAAAACAGCAACTCAATTTGAGCTACAGTGAAGAAATTATGATCATTCGAAGTTGAGAAGAAAATCTAGTGGCAGAATTGTAATCAAGAGCAAATCGAGCACACAAGAAAAGCTTATCCAGAGAATTGAAGTGAATCGGTTCGATGGCCTTAGCGAACTGGTTCGACTATGGATTGGGTTCGCAATGGGTTCGCCCCGAGAGACGATTTTTTTTATTTTTGCCTAACTTTTAGCTAAAAGAGTTTTGGTGTTTAAAGACTCCTTTAAACGACTTCCAACCTTTATAAATAGCTATTAGGAATTATTATTCATTATTATCGCTTGATCTACATGGAACAATTTTCATACATTCTAGCACTCAAAATTCAACAAATAGCGTATTATTTTTTGGATTTCCATTAAAGCTTTGTTCTTGTGCATTCCTTACTTTCTCCATCAATGGTAATATTAATTTTATGCAATTTTATCATTATTTCTTTATCATGTCTACATGAAAATCAATAATCTCGTGCGTAGTTATTACAATCATATCCGGCTAAATTTTTAGAGAGTTGGCGAACATGAACCCAACCTATGTATGAAAGTTAGATATAAAATTAGGCGTAATCATATATATAATTACTAGGTTTTGATATTTTATGAAACTATTATTGTAGGTCTCTTAACTTCGTTTTTCGTAGGCAACTGGAGTGTTTGAGGATACGATATTGATATGCCCAAGTGTACACATCCTTAATGAGATTAAGACTGACCGGACTCTGAGGTGGCCGGAGAAACTGAAGGCCCCGCCGCATAAGAGGAACAAAAACCTATGGTGCGAGTTCCATCAGGATCACGGCCATGTCACAGACAGATGCTTCGCTCTAAAGGATGAGATTGAGAAGGTGCTGAAATCTGGGAAGCTAAGGAAGTATGTGGATGGCAAGGCTCCAAAGGGTGGAAGAGAAGACCCTAAGAAGAGAAGGAATGACAGATGCCGTGGCGATGTCCCGGCCAGAAGAGACAATGATTCAGAGGGAGATGATGAAGACGACCTGGATCTTTCGCCAAAGGATGACAACACCCCGGTGAAGAGGGTCGACATGATCTCCTTTGGTGTTAGCACCATATGTGGGGGATTTGCAGGAGGTGGCTCTGAGGTAGCCGATAGGAAGGCCCATGTAGCAGAGGCCAGATCAATGGCCAAGACCGAGGTTGTGAATCTAACGTCTTCCGATGCCGTGCAGAAGAGGAAGAAGGTTGACATGGACACCCTCATAGTGGGGTTCTCCAGACTCGACTTCAAGGGGATCTTAGCCCCCATGATGACCCTTTGGTCATAACAACAAGGGTACATGGGTGCGAGGCAAGGAGGATCCTCATAGACGGGGGAAGCTCAGCAGACGTGATGTTCTGGCCTTGTTTCAAGAGCCTGGGTCTTAGCAGGGCAAGGCTGGTGCCCTACCATCACCCATTGATAGGCTTCAGTGGTGAAAAGGTGCACCCCTTAGGCATGTATGAAATGGATGTACGGATGGGGGATGAGTGGCCTAAGAGGCTGACCAAGAAGAAAAACTTTTTCTTCATGGATGAAAACTATTTCTCGGCCTACAACCTCATCGTAGGAAGGGTGGCCCTCAAAAAGTTTGAAGCCGTGCCGTCGACGGTCCATCAGATGCTATAATTCCCGACTCCTTATGGAGTAGGGGAAGTGCAAGGGGACCAGACCACGGAGCGGGAGTGTTACTTCAACTCGGTCGAAGAGAGAGAGGCCCATAAGAGAGCAACCGCCATTTACAGCATTAACACTCTTGACCCGAGAGACGAAATAAAATTGAAGAAGGGCGAGGCCGCGGAAGAGGTAGAATCCATCGTCCTCAATGAGGACGAGCAGAAAAAAACCGTCCAGGTCGGTAAGGCCCTAGAGCCAGGGATCAAGGAAGAGCTGGTAAAATTCCTCAGAAGGAGACAGAGTGTCTTCGCATGGAGTCACGCAGACATGCCTGGGATCGACCCTGAGGTCATGAGCCACAAGCTCAACGTAGACAGAGATGCCAGGACGATAAAGCAGAGGCGAGGAGTGTACTCCAGGGAGAAGTATGATGTCATCCGGGAAGAGGTAAAAACGTTGGAAGAGGCTGAGTTCATAAGAGAGGTCACCTACCCGGAGTGGATCTCAAATGCAGTCATCGTGCCTAAGGCCAATGGGAAGTGGCGAATGTGTGTAGATTTCACTGACCTGAACAGGTCTTGCCCGAAAGACAGCTATCCCTTACCGAGGATAGACCAAATGGTGGACGCAACGGCAGGGCACGAGCTCATGAGCTTCATGGACGCTTATTCAGGCTACAACCAAATCTTCATGGATGCTGAAGACTCTGAGAAGACAGCCTTCATTACTGACAAAGGGACGTACTGCTACAAGGTGATGCCCTTCGGTCTGAAAAATGCGAGGGCAACATATCAACGTCTTGTCAATAAGATGTTCGAGGAGCAAATAGGTAAGACCATGGAGGTGTATGTGGATGATATGCTCACGAAGAGCCTGAAAGCCTCCACTCACATAGCGAACCTTGAGAAGACCTTTGACGTCATGGACTCGTACAGAATGAAGCTCAACCCAGCGAAGTCTGTCTTCGGGGTAGGAGCCGGGAAGTTCCTAGGGTTCATCGTTAATCAGAGGGGGATTGAAGCAAACCCTGAGAAAATCAAGGCCTTGCTCGACATGAAGACTCCTAGGAGTATCAAGGATGTCCAGAGACTCACGGGAAGAGTGCACTACACCAAAATGGGCAAATTGTCACCTTTCAGCCGGCCAGACTTGTCAAGGTCATTGACCGTGACAAAAAAACACGCGTTTTGTGTCACGGTCATTGACCTTGACAGGACCGTGACAAAGACTTGTCACGGTCTTTGACCGTGACAAGGCCGTGACAAGTCCGTGGCAAGTAAATTTGTCACGGTCGTGTCACGGTCAATGACCGTGACAAGTCGTGTCACGGTCAATGACCTTGACACGACCGTGACAATGTTCGCAGCAAAAACCCTACCCCCCTTCTTTTTTCCCTCCCGCGCCGTTCCCTCCATCTCTCTCTCTCTCTCTCTCTACTTTCAGGTCCATTTTCTCTCTCTCTCTCTCTCTCTTCCATTTATATATATGTTTGTGTGTATATTTATGTGTGTATGTGTATATATATATATGTGTGTATGTGTGTGCGTGGAGGGGGGCAGGGGGTGGGGCGGGGTGGGGCAGGGTGGGGGAGGGGGTGGGGGAGGGTGGGGTGGGGTGTGTGTGTGTGTGGTGGGGGAGGGGGTGGGGTGGGGTGTGTGTGTGTGTGTGGTGGTGTGTGGTGGGGGAGGGGGTGGATGAGGGGTGGGGCAGGGGGTGGGGTGGGGCAGGGTGTGTGTGTGTGTGGTGGTGGTGTGGGGTGGGGCAGGGGGTGGGGTGGGGTGGTGTGTGTGTGTGTGTGGTGGTGTGTGGTGGGGGAGGGGGTGGGGTGGGGTGTGTGTGTGTGTGGTGGTGGTGTGTGGTGGGGGAGGGGGTGGGGTGGGGTGGGGTGTGTGTGTGTGTGGTGGGGGAGGGGGTGGTGTGGTGTGGTGTGTGTGTGTGTGTGTGTGGTGGGGGAGGGGGTGGTGGAGGGGTGGGGTGTGTGTGTGTGTGTGTGGTGGTGTGTGGTGGGGGAGGGGGTGGTGGAGGGGGGCAGGGGGTGGGGAGGGGGTGGTGGAGGACGAAAATTATTGTTGTAGCACTAAGAGAATAAATGAAAATGAATTGAAACTATGAAATTGTTATGGAATATAATAAATTTGGAACTATTGTCTTTTCAACCATCCAATAAAAGTTTTCCTTCATGGAATGTTAGAATTGTTTCTAGGATAATAATCCTACTATAAGATAATTGCTCAAAATAAATATTAAATAATAATTACTAAGATATCAATTCAAATAAAGTCTTAATAACCTAACCAAAAGAAATAAAATAAAATATCAAATAAATTATCATCCACCTCATAGACATTCCCTACCAATCATTTTAAGATAATTTTTTCCTTATAAAGATAAATACCTTTGATTGCAAAGCATGCACTTGTATTATTATTATTATACAACATGTATTATTTCGACGTGTAATTCTAAAATCTCACCTAGTTTTGTATACTATTTTTATAATCATACTATCAATTCACGAGACACTAAACAAGAAAGAGGGCATATTAATTTGGAAATGCTTGTTTTTCTTTCTAGAGATCCGTGTCGTCAAAACTTGGTATTAGATACTTGCGTGGTTTTACCTAACTTGAATGAATTAATAAATGTTTCAGTAAAGGTTGAAGTGGACAAAAAACGTGTGAATTGATTAATATCCATAATGTAAATAAAAGGTAAAGTAAGTGTGTAAATGGGTGGTTGAGCAAGCTAAGAGGTCTAACCCATATTTAATACATAGGTGTGTTATGAAAGGTTTTCAAAGGGTAATTAAGTATTTTCAAATAATGACCCCGAAACATAGAAATTCAATCTCAAGCAATTTAATTTCAATCTCTACAAATTTATGCATGTATTCAAGGGATTTATGAAGGATTAATATTAAAATTCAATTCCTATACATAATCTAAAAATTATATGTGTGTGTGCGTGTGCGTGTGCGTGTGCGTAGGTGTGCGTGTGTGTGTGGCGGGGGGAGGGGGCAGGGGTGGGGCACCCATTTAATAACTCTTTAAATATTTGGAAAAAACATAATATTACAAAATTGAAACGAAATGGTATTGATGGAACTTACACATACGTTATAATATAGACGTAACATTTTTTTATCTGTACTAATAACATTTTTTTTTATCTGTACTAATAACATTTTTTTTACAGCAAAAATGTCTCCTTCAGATGTTAGGGCGAAGATGATGATGCTGTTTATGATGATGTCGTCGTCTGGGTTCGGTGGTAGCGGAGGCGACGAGGGCTCCTCCGCCCCTAGGCTCCCCAAATATGGAAAATTTCGGATTACCGTCGAAAACAAGTCGGAGCTTTTAGCGAGATCCCTCGAGCTGCTAAAGACGGTCATCGGCCCGGGGTTTATGAGTTGGAAGGAGGTGTCGTATGAGCTCAAGTTAGCTGTTTGGGCGGCACTACAGGTAATATTTATATGAATATTTCAATTTCAATTTATATTTATATTTATATTTATATTTATATTTATATTTATATTTATATTTATATTTATATTTATATTTATATTTATATTTATATTTATATTTATATTTATATTTATTCGCAACTAACATTGTATTTGTTGGACAGGAACAATTCAACTTGGATCCAAAGCTACGCGATTCCGTCTTTGAGCAGTTGAGGGAGCAACACAAGACGTGGAAAAAAAATATGCGGACACGGTACTTTGGAAAAACACGAGAGACCATTTTACAATGGCGCGGATCCGTTCCGCCCAAGGAGCCGATCTCATTGGCACAATGGCAAAAGTTCATTGACAATGAGCTCGAGGATCGACAATTGGCATCTCGCCAATCGGGGAGGGAAAATCGGGCTAAAAAGACGGACGTGCACTACTCCGGCCGGACCTCTTACGCTGAGGTGGAGCATAGGATGAAGGTAATATTTAATTTATCTATAACTACAAAAATATATTATTGGATATTATTTTACTTTGCGGGGCCGATACTAATTTTACTTTACTTTATTTTATTTCAGGGGGTAGGGAGTGGGCCAGGGGGTAAGCCACATAGGCTCGATACTTATGTGGCTCTTCGGACGAAGAAGGGGAAGGACAAGGAGGTGTCCCCGAGCGTCGCGGCCACGATTGTAAGTAATCCGACAGTTTAATTATTTTTAATTATGTTATAATTTTTTAGTTTACTTATTTTACTAATCATGTGCTTTTTGTCGTTTCAGGCAAAGCTTAAGGAAGTGCATGAGTCGCAGTCTGATGCCGACAAGGCATCTTTGTCCACAGACGCACTCAGCCAAGTGCTTGGCTCTGATCGCAAGGGGAGGACAAGGGGAGTGAGCTCGCGGGTGGCCAAATCTAGGATCATCGGATTGGAGACGAGCGACACCGGGTTGGCTCGAACGGTGGATTCACACGACGCGAAGCTGTCCCGTTTGGAGGCGACGGTCCAAGATATGTACGCATTCATGAAGCGTACGTTGGGTGGAGACCGTAAAGAGAAAGGTAAAGGGAAAGGGAAGGAGAAGGCGGTGGAGGAGGAGGTGCGGGAGGACGAGGAGGTGCGGGAGGACGAGGCGCAGAATGACGAGGATGTGGACCTCGCTGCTTCATCACCGACACGTTCGTACTTCGACGATCCACTTCCCTATTTGACGCCCTCCAACAGACCATTATCGACAATTGGTTGGCCGAGCGTGTTCATATTGGACATATTTGATGGCCAGCGGATAGGGCGGGGGTTGAGGGACCCGAACATCGTCGAGGGTGGAATAGTCCATGGACGTGTGCTTCAAGAGATGGAGTCCAAGGTGCTCGTCACGCATGTCATACCCGGGAAGGAGAACTCCCTATTGTGGTTGCGCGAACAATGCGGCACGACGTATATTAGTGGGTGCGTCAATTCATATGTCGTGTGGCCTACTCACCTCCTCAGTTTTATCTAAGACATGTAGTAACATTATTTTTAAGTTTGTCCATTTTAATTATATTTGGATTATATCGTCATGTATATTATTTTTACTTTGAAGATTTGGATTATACTGTCATGAATATATATTTGCATTATCTTTAGTTTGTTTTGGATATATGATGTTTGGATCAGGTACAACGTTGCTATAACAGGTACAAATATACTGCTGGGCAGTGGCGGTGGCCATACTGCCCAGCAGATTTTTTTTAAATTCTGCCCAGAATTGTCACGGTCATTGACCGTGACAAGTCCGTGACAATATTTGTCACGGGCTTGTCACGATCAATGACCGTGACAAATTTTTTTAAAAAGGGTCACGGCTTTGTCACGGTTTTAAACCGTGACAAACGTGTCAAGGTCAATGACCGTGACACGACCGTGACAAAAAAAGTTGTCTCGCCTCGAAATGTCACGGTCATTGACCTTGACAAGGTGAATTTGTCAAGGTCAATGACCTTGACAAATGGGCAGATTTGGTGTAGTGGTGGCAGCCCTTAACAGGTTTGTTTCTAGGGCAACGGACAAGTGTCTTCCATTCTTTAAAGTCCTAAGGAAGGCCTTCCAGTGGGACGAAGAGTGTGAAAAAGCCTTCAACCAACTCAAGTCCTACTTAGGGTCTCCCTTATTGTTGTCTCGGCCCATCACGGGGGAAAGGTTATTTGTGTATCTGGCAGTCTCTGAATCAGCCATCAGCGCGGCCATCATACGGGAAGAGGATGGAATCCAGAGGCCTGTGTACTTCAACAGTAAGGCTCTTAAAGGGTCTGAACAGAACTATCCCCAAATAGAGAAGTTGGCTTATGCCCTGATACACGCCTCAAGGAAGATGAAGCCTTACTTCCAAGCTCACTCCATGGTAGTCCTCACTCACTCCCCACTAAGGCAGGTTCTGCACAGGCCTGCGAAGTCTGGAAGATTGATGACCTGGGCCATCGAGCTAGGAGAATATGATCTTACCTACAAGCCTAGGACAACCATCAAGGGGCAGGCCCTCGCAGACTTTGTCGCAGAGTTCACCTGGGAAGAGGCCGAGACAGAAAAAGGCTTAGATGACGGCGAAGAGACGAACCGTAGTGTCTTCCGAGATTCAGAAGAGACTGCACCAAACGTCTTTCGAGGCCGAGAAGAGGTCATCCCAGGCAAAACTTGGAGCAGAGTAGAAGAGAACAAAGAGGATCGATACCTCTTCAAGAAGGGGGTTATGAGAGAAGGGGGATTCTCATCAGATGAAGTATAGAGCCTCTTCGTTGATGGCTCTTCTTGTGACAGTGGAAGCGGCGCGGAGCTAGTACTCTCGGCTCCAGATGGCGCCAACATTGAATACGCCTTGAGATTCAACTTCCAAGCCTCCAAAAACGAGTCTGAGTATGAGACCATGATAGCAGGTCTCTTATTGGCAATAACTCTTCAAGTAAAGCGACTCCTACTCCATAGCGACTCAAGGTTAGTTGTCAATCAAGTGTTGGGGGTATACGAGGCCAAAGATGAAAGGATGGCCAAGTACTTGAAGAAGGTAAGAAGGTTGTTGGAGTATTTTGAAGAAGCAAAGCTGAAGAGAGTGCCTCGGCTGAGCAACAACCACGCTGATGCATTGGCAAGGATGTCCTCGGCAATGAAGACAGAATTGTGAAGGACCATTCCAATCGAGGTCTTAGGAAAAACAAGCATCGAGGAGGACGAGGTATGTAGCCCTTGTCACAATGTGAACCTTGGAGACTCATGGATCGACCCGCCCATCAGATACCTAAGAGACGGAGAGCTACCAGAGTCCAAGATGGAAAGGAGAAAGATGAGGTACAGGGTTGCCAAGTTTTTAATAGTAGGAGACGTCTTGTACAAAAAGGGGTTTCTGCTGCCTCTCCTCAGATGTGTACATCCCATGGAAGTACCCCAGGTCTTACAGGATGTTCATGAGGGTTCTTGCTCTAGCCACATAGGGGGAAGACCCTTAGCCAAGAGGATCATCACTCAGGGATACTGGTGGCCTACCTTGTCTAAGGATGCTGCAGACTATGTGAAGAGGTGCGAAAAATGTCAAAGGTTCGCCACCATCCCTCATCAACCACATCAACCTATGACGTCAATCTCTTCTCCATGGCCATTTGCGATATGGGGAATTGACTTAATAGGACCTTTGCCAAGAGCTGTCAACAACTATAGATTCTTGATAGTTGCCATTAACTACTTTTCAAAGTGGGTGGAGGTAGAACCAATGATAATAATTACAGAGCAGAAGACCTTCCACTTCATTTGGAAGAACATCATATGCAGATATGTCCTCCCGAACACTCTCATCTCAGACAATGGGACCCAGTTCAAGAACTCCTCCTTAGAAAAATATTGCCTAAGAGTGGGGATTAAACAGTTCTTCTCATCTCCTGGACGACCTCAGGCAAATGGCCAGACCGAGGTCACCAACAGAACTATCTTGGACGGGATCAAGAAGAGGTTAGAAGATGCGAAGGGGAGATGGACAAAAGAGGTCTATGCAGTGCTATGGGCTTACAGAACCACGACAAGGACTCCAACAGGAGAAACCCCATTCATGCTGGCACATGGCTCAGAGGCTGTCATACCAACGAAAGTAGGACTACCAACTCATCGGATTCAGACCTACGACCCTGATAGCAATGGAGAATAGAGGAAGCTAGACCTGAATCTTATCGAAGAGAGAAGAGAAGACGCAGAGGTCAGGAAATAAGCCTACCAGCAGAGGGCGGCGAGATTCTACAACCAGAGGGTGAAGTCAAGACCCATTGCAGTGGGAGACCTAGTGCTAAAGAAGACCCTACAGAAGGCAAACAAGCTGCACCCAAACTGGCATGGTCCCTACAAAGTAACGGAAGAGGTTGTGCCTGGCACTTACAGGCTAGAAAACCTAGAAGGAGAACCTTTCACTAACCCATGGAATGCTGACCATCTCAAGAAATATTACATATGATGTTGCATAGAATTTTATGTAAATGTACTGTCTTACTGAGAAGAGGTTATTAATAAAGATCAGTTTCCATATCAGTTCTTGCTTCATTATTAGATCAGAAGTTTATTATGGGGATAACCTCTTAGGTGATGACCTCAGACCCTCATAACATCACTCGGTGGTGACGAGGTCTGAGCTCAGACACCTTAGCAGAGGACCTCAGACTCTTAACATCATTAATTTGGTGAAGTTTATTATCGGGATAACCTCTTAGGTGATGACCTCAGACCCTCATAACATCACTCGGTGGTGACGAGGTCTGAGCTAAGACACCTTAGCAGACGACCTCAGACTCTTAACATCATTAGTTTGGTGATATTATTATGAGGATAACCTCTTAGGTGATGACCTCAGACCCTCATAACATCACTCGGTGGTGACGAGGTCTGAGCTCAGACACCTTAGCAGAGGACCTCAGACCCTTAACATCATTAATTTAGTGAAATTTGTTATGAGGCTAGCATCGTAGGTGATGACCTCAGACCCTCATAACATCACTCAGTGGTGACGAGGTCTGAGCTCAGACATCTTAGCAGACGACCTCAGACTCTTAACATCATTAATTTGGTGAAGTTTATTATGAGGCTAACGTCTTAGGTGACGACCTCAGACCTTCATAACATCACTCGGTGGTGACGAGGTCTGAGCTCAGACACCTTAGCAGAGGACCTCAGACCCTTAACATCATTAATTTGGTGAAATTTGTTATGAGGCTAACATCGTAGGTGATGACCTCAGACCCTCATAACATCACTCGGTGGTGACGAGGTCTGAGCTCAGACACCTTAGGAGACGACCTCAGACTCTTAACATCATTAATTTGGTGAATTATGAGGCTAACGTCTTAGGTGACGCCTCACACCTTCATAACATCACTCGGTGGTGACAAGGTCTGAGCTCAGACACCTTAGCAGAGGACCTCAGACCCTTAACATCATTAATTTGGTGAAATTTGTTATGAGGCTAACATCGTAGGTGATGACCTCAGACCGTCATAACATCACTCGGTGGTGACGAGGTCTGAGCTCAGACACCTTAGCAGACGACCTCAGACTCTTAACATCATTAATTTGGTGAATTATGAGGCTAACGTCTTAGGTGACGACCTCAGACCTTCATAACATCACTCGGTGGTGACGAGGTCTGAGCTCAGACACCTTAGCAGACGACCTCAGACTCTTAACATCATTAATTTGGTGAAATTCATTATGAGGCTAACATCGTAGGTGATGACCTCAGACCCTCATAACATCACTCGGTGGTGACGAGGTCTGAGCTCAGGCACCTTCCTAGATGACCTTAGACCCTTAACATCATTAATTTGGTGAAATTTGTTATGAAGCTAACATCGTAGGTGATGACCTCAGACCCTCATAACATCACTCGGTGGTAACGAGGTCTAAGCTCAGACACCTTAGCAGATGACCTCAGACTCTTAACATCATTAGTTTGGGATATTATTATGGGGATAACCTCTTAGGTGATGACCTCAGACCCTCATAACATCACTCGGTGGTGACGAGGTCTGAGCTCAGACAACTTAGCAGAGGACCTCAGACTCTTAACATCATTAATTTTGTGAAAACTATTATGAGGAGAGCATATTATGAAATGACTTCAGAGCCTAATAGCAATACAGTAGTGATCAAAATTATTGACAATATAAACAAGAACACCACAACAAAATAAGAGAAGAGATTGCCATTCAGAAAAAGGAAGAGATCATATAACATTCAGAGGTGTTACAAATTACAAGTTCAGTAACAAGCTACAAGTTAAAAATTACAAGTTATAAAATACAAATTTGTTACAAGTTAAAGGTCTGAGGGGGGAGAATTGACAGTCTCGGTTGGGTTGAGTTGAACAGCGTTGGTCACCTCAGACACATCATCAGCAGAGTCAGTCCCTCCGAGCTTAGTCCCTCCCAGAGTAGCAGTCTCACCAGGGGCAGCAGCCTCGTCTTCTACCTCTTGAAGAGCCTGTGCAAACTAAGGGTCGGCAAAGCCGAAACCCACAAGATCAGAGGCCTTTAGAGTGTCAACCTCCTTCTCTCGGACTTCAGCCCATCTGGTAATGGCCTTGATACCTCTTTCAAGATATTTAAAGCCAAAACCAACGAACTCGTCTGAACCTTTATAGTTGGAAATTATTCTGGGAGTGGCATCCTCAAGGGCAGCTTTGACAACCGCGCTGACCTTCTGTTGAAGAGCATCATCTTTGGCCTTCAGGGCTTTAGCGTGAATAGAGACATCTTTCTCCAAGCCCTTGACCTTATTCTCATAGGTCTGTAGCTCTGACTTCAGACGGTCTACCTCGGCATTCAGGGCACTCTCAACCTTCTCGGCATCTTGCCCCTTCTGGATAAGGGGCAACTTCCTCATGGCCCAGTTCGATAGCTGATACATGGCAATCACTCCCTGCACATTTAATGAAGAGGTTAAGCAGGAGAAAAGTCAGACGTTGCACTTATAAAAATTTGACAAAGGAACGAATCATACCTGGATAGCTCTGTGAAGGCCGAACTCAACCAGCAGGGAAGTGTCCATGGCTCTGTAAAAACGTTTGTCGGCCTCGGTCATTAGAGAGGCAAGTGCGTCCATGGCCTGCCTGCTGTTGCCGACCACGCTATCAGTTAACTTGAGCTGGTCCAGACGAGCCGTCAGGATGTCGGCTGAAGAAATTGGAAGTGGAGCATCTGAGGCTTTCTTTTGCCTTACTGTCGGCCTCTGATCCTCAGAGAGATGGGCTTCAGGGGACCTCTTCTTAGATTTGGATATTGAGGGAGCTGGAGGAGGAGCGTTCAAACCAGTTTTTTTTGCAAGTCTCGCCAAGCTCAGAGCTGCCATCTCCCACAGTTCGTTTGGGACACCTGGTGGTCGCTCTGTAAAAGTTAAAAGATAAGGGTTAGAGATCAGATACGAATGAGGTCAGAGGTTAGACTTGAAAAAAAATCCTTACCAAAGTCGGCATGGGGACTCCCACCCAGGCTCGTCCCCGAGAGATACTGGGGGGTCAGCAGATGTTCGAAATTGACAAACAGACCATGTGCCCCTTGGTCTTGCAGGGCCTTCACCTTTTTGATATTCTGAAGACTTAGGCCGGGATCGACCCTTGCAGACATGGTTACCTTACCCCATCTGAGGGGTATTCTCGCCCCAAGAGTGGAAGAGGGAACAGATGATCCGAATTCCCATGGCCCTGAGGCGAAAAAATATCGGGGCTTCCAATTGTGATTTGAGGTCTGAGTCACCTGGATCATCTTCTTCTCAGGCCTTCGAGCCACGAAATGATAGTAGCTCCGATGGTTTTTGGCCGAGGTTGGGACATAGCAACTGGCAAAGACCTGAACTGGGAGGTCAGAGTGGTGGACTGCCCTCTACAAGATAATGGCCCCTATAATAACTCTCCAGGCATTGAGAGAGAGCTGCGAGGGGGCCAAGTTGATAAAAGAGAGAATGGATCTGATGATAGGATGAATGGGTAGGCTAAACCCTAACTTAAACATCTGCTCGTACAAGCAGATTTCTCCATCTCGGCCATGATAGGCCCTCTCTTCCCTCAGAGGTCTCCTTAATTTGATTGAGGGACTGATGGAGTATAAATATCTGAAGTGCAAAAGATCCACTTCAGTGACTGTGCTCTAGAAACTCTGCTGCTTCAGAGATGTCAACACCACTTTCAACATCCTCATCATCGTCAAGCTCAACGTCGGCTGGAGCAGACGTAGATGGGTGACCAGGGAATCTCTAAGCGAACTCACCCCCTATAACGACCGACAGAAGGATGGCATCAAGAATGGGTAGCACAGCCACACTCGACTCAACAAGTTCAACCTCTGAAGAAGAATCTAAGGTGCTTGAGCCATTTTGGGATGAAGCTCGGTTGGATACCTCGGCCTGATCAGGGTCCTGATCAGGCCGAGGTGTAAAATCCATGGCTTCTTAGAAAGAGTCCACAGACATAGGGTCTGAGGTGGAAGACTCAGACTCAGACATCGGTAATGGGTTGGCAGAGACGTCTGTCTGATAGAAGTTCTTAGGAGGATCAGGATTTACCACCTTGAGAGGTGGGGGAAAGATAGGTCTAATAGGAAACTCCTGGGACTTACGAGCTTCCTCTTGAGCTCTCTCTATTTGACTAATATTTTCTAGGGTCTTCTCTCTAAGAGAAGGGAAATCCTCAAGAAGCTGGTATAGGGGTCTGAGCATCAGAGGACGACCCTAAACTTGGGATAACTTCCTAAGCTACAAACAGGATTTGCTTATAGAGTAAAAGGATTTAAGGATCAAACTTGGAAGTTTGAAGCAAACCCAGCTCGCCGGAAAACTTAAAGACTCACCGAAAAACTTAAAGACTCACCGGAAAACTCAAAAACACGTCGGAAAATACAAACCAAATACCAGAAATAAAGGAAATAGAAAGGAAGAAGTACCTGGAGAATGAATCGATGAGTGAAATGAAGGAAACTAGCAAAGAAATCGACGAAATCCTCTGCAGAAGAACGATTGAGTGAAGGAGCTTAGAGAGAGAAAATTTGCAAGAACAGTGTGCGCGGGAACAAAATGAAGAAGAAGAAAGAGAAAGGAAGGGTTTAAACCCTTAAGTACTTGGTCACACTTCCCAAGGCCCATCATTGCCTTGGGAAACCCAAGGGACAACTTACAGCACACGCCAGCCAAATTTGCACGCTCTAGCTTGGGACAGATGTCATACAGGTGTTTAACTTGGGACGGACAGGCTTCGGAGGGGAAGTAATCCCCTAGCCACTTGCTCTCGCATATGACTAAGGGCTGGGGGTGATTGATATGCCCGAATGTAACCTCGGCCCAGAGATACCAACCTCGGTCGAGATGAGGGCCGAGACATTGATCGACTCTATGTGGGCCATGGTCCCCCAATATTATCCCTCGGCCAGACCAACCTCGGCCCAGGCCGACACTACCACCTACTGTTCCAATGGACACTGCGTGCATCACAGGCATCAACAGCATCCTCATGTACCTGGGTATAGCAACCTCGGCCGAGAGTAGGCCGAGGTGACAAGGAGCCTTGGTAACCTTCAACATGGAACCAGTCCTACCTCGGCTTGAGCCGAGGTGACAAGAAGCATTAATAATCATCAGCATGCTATATGTCCAACCTCGGCTCGGGTCGACCCCAGCATATGTCTCAGTTGAGATCAGGCCGAGACTCCCTATGACACATCTCGGATTGAACGGACATCAAACCTTTACAGCTCGGCCTCTCCTAGGCCGAGGTCATCCACCAATATGGCGGCCGAGCTTCTGTTGACATTTGGATAAGGACACATGGGCACAAATCAGTTGTAACAATATTATTCTCCACACATGGGGAGAATATTTCATCATCATTCCTTACAGGTGACAGTGACAGATGGCACTCCCACATTGGTGAGGATATCACACTCGTGCTCATTGCATGCATGGAAGGGTACACTACACCCCCTTGGTACTATATATAGGGGTCATCCCCTACCTTGCAAAAGGATGCCCAGCTATTCAATCCTAGCTAAAACTCTGTCTAAATATACAGTAGAGAGAGAAAGCTTGAGAGAATTGTATCCATGGCCATTAGTGCCTTCATTCAGTGATATTACTCACACACTCACAGTGGACGTAGGCCAAATTGGCTGAACCACCTATATTCCGGTGTTGATTCCTCATATCCTCATCTCCTTCTCTTATCTCTTTATATAGCTGTGCTACCATTATTATTCATATATTGAGCTTGGAAACACCTTATCTGGTGGTGTTGATTCTTGGCATCATCAGATATACTTGTCAATAATTTTGTCATTTCTATTAATTCAATTGTTAACTCAATGTCGTGCGGAGTAATATTCTCACATAATTAGTGCTTCAATTTAATTAATATTTTCTTTTTAATTAAATATATTATTATCGAAAATTTTGTATCTAACGAAAATACGTACGGTTCAGGGGATTGGATCCCGACTCCACTTTTTCCAAATAGTTTTCTAATATCCAAATTTTAGTTTTTGCTTTCTTTCAAATTAAAAATTACACTTGCTAGTTAGGTTTTCTTAATTAAGTAGAATTCTTTCCAAAACTCAATCACCCTTTCTTTCTTTCAAGACTCATCACCTAGATTTTTGAAGCCCACCTTATTATCGTCGTCATGTTTTTCGTCCTCCTCCGTGAGTATTCGATCCCGACTTATCGGGTATTACTTGAGCGACCAGCTTGCACATTAGGTGTGGGTACACACGTAGCACACACCTAATGCGTCGCGTCAGTCAGTTAGGATATTGACATGTATTTTCAATTATTATTGATATTCCAAACAATCGTAAACCTATTTGGATATAGAAACGAAGTGGCGACGAGAAAATTAAGACATCGAATAAGGTCTTAAGGCCACTTTAAAAACATTGGCATTTAGGAAGGCGATTTAATTCAGTTTTACCCTAGTTGTTTTTATTGTGAAGAAGAATACCCGGGAGAGGGGGTGAATTGGGTTTTACATACTTTTGGATAATTTTATATTCTAAAAAAATATTGTCTTAATTCTGAAAAATTAAATTAATACAAAATTAATTAATTTCTACTTTGCAAAAAAATATAGTTTTCGAGATTTGCTAATATGAATTAAAAATAATCGATACTTACGCCAAAAGAAATAAAAAACCTTTTGAATTACAAATAAAGTCAACAACATTTCTACGATTTCATGTCTTAACAGCATCAGCGTACCACCTAAGTTGATCAAATGAAAGGAAGGCATCACCATATAATTGCGCCTTTGCGTTTTCAATACCCAACCAAGCAGAATGATATGTCATTTGTATTCCATAATTTGAGTTGAACACTTGAATTACACCACAAGGTTTAGTGAGAGGTTTTGAACATATTTCATCCCCAATTAACTCTAAAACTAGCATTGATATTACCCTACGATTCTGTCAAGTGTGCACAATATTACCACAAGTATGATCATCATTGAATGTCCTAGTAAAAAAAACATTTCAATATTCAACAGAAGCATGAATTCGCAATTTACAACCAGTTTTCGATTTCATTGAACACTGTGAAACCACTCCAGTATGTCATTGTTTAAAAAATTAAAATCAAAACCAACTTCTACCACGTACTTGTACAAATACATTCTAAATTGACTTCCACCACCTTAAAATATCTTACAAACTCCTATAATTAAATTAGTCTATCCATCTCCCTTAACAGTCCTATTTTGCAACACATAACTGTTGCCAGTTGGATTGCATATCTGTATTAATTTCAATATAGTGTAATTCATCATCAAATGAATTATAACCTTTATCAGATTATGACTCAAACTTGTGCATTTTAAGACTCAATATTATATCTACCACTTCCAAACCAATAGGATATATATATATATATCATCTAAGCATGTTCTCCATATTAATCTCATCATCTACCATATAATATAGATTACGTGAGACGTCATAACTCATATAAAATGATGTTGATCTCAACTTCTCCAATTTTACACGTATTTTTTTTAACAAAATCCTCATACGAACACGTTGCAGATATCACTATAACAACACTAAATTTACCATGCTTGACAAAACATGTAACATAATTATTTTCCATCATTAGCTTGTTAAGCAAGATTGAATTCTCAATATTCAAATAACAAAAACCCTAAAAGACTCGTTATATTTGAAAAGGAAAAAGAGTTATGAATATAATAATATTTTTACAACCTAAAGAGATCCAAAAATCGTGGAAGTAATCTTTTACATTCCATAATTTAGTTGATCTTTGAATCCAAAATAATATTGGACACGTGGATTGTCATTGTTATCACATGCATTTTACAACTTGTTATTAACTAGTTACCATGCAAAGGGTATTTTTGGTAGCTTACGTACAACAAAAATGTGCAAGGAGCCTTAGACTAAACATGTTTTGAGACGGGGCTAATAATTCTACATGTTTCGTGCTAAGGGTGTCTTATTTAATCGCGCATTAATATATAGAGAGATAGTGGAGAGCACAAAACATGTCAGCGGCTCCATGTCCGTGATAACTCGACTAATAGAATGTTAAGTGTGGATTCATTTATCTGTCCCTAAATAACGCAGTAAGTTATTGTATAAATATCCATAGTGTTTGAAACTGATGGCGACTTATGTAACATCCCGTAATCTTTAACTCGTAATAATTTAATTTAATTCGAAACTCGGAAAAAAAATGGATTTAATTATTTTTAGCAAATTAATATATATGATTTTATTTATGGAAAATAGGATTTTAAATCGGAATTGAAATCGAGGTGAAATCGAGTTTTTCTATTTATATATACAAATTTTTAGGGCGAACTGTGGACCTATTTAGGATCGAATTGATTCATCCTGAAGGGCGAATAGATTTGCGAATCGATCGCATGAGACCGTGTCGGCAGTTTGTTTGATTTTGTTAGAGATTAACTTAATTAAAACTCTTAATATTTTCTAGTATAAAAATAACTCGGGGTTAGAATTTTCTAAACACTTTTTCACCAACTCTTAAGCCAGAAGTCTTCGACATCTTTACCACATCTCATTTACAAATCCTAGCCCCAAATTAAATCAAGATTTAACCCAAGTTTCGAAGGCTCAAACCCGGTTTTATCAAGATCGTTAAAGAATGAGTCCTTATTGATTTTTCGAGAGGAAGACAACCATCTAATCAGAATTTTCAACCGAATTTTCTACATGCATGAATACTTATATTCTTTCTTTTATTATTATGCATTTTAAATATCGCCTAAATATTAAATTACATGGTTTTCTTAAAATAAATTAGAAACCTTAATTAGGGAAAGTGAAATCTATATTTGGGACTGCTTTTATGAAAAAACTTAATATGAATTAAGACTTATAATCCTTGTGTGCTCAGGGTAGATGGTTGATGTTTGTTAACATGGATGTAAATTTGTATGTATTATATCATAGTAGATTTGTTAATTGAAAGTGACTTGTGAAATCATATAAAAATCATGTAAGTGTAAAATAAGAGAAATTAATGTTGTATGCACCACAAACTTGCATGATGATGAAATAAGATTAGTTGCATAAAATAAGTTATTTAACTACGAAGAGTGATTGAATGGATGACATTAGATTTAATTGTCATCTTATGAGAAATTGGTAGAATTGTTGATAAAATCTCTTATGTGACTTATTGATTTAATTATATTTGACCCCGCGAGAATGATGGGATTTTTGGGTATTTATGCTCTCACCTTAATGTTAGGAGTGCTTGCTAGGTATGGGACTAGTAACTATGTCTTAGTTGTGGCTAACACTTTCTATGTATGGGACTAGTTAATGTAGATTTTTACGGACGAGATGTTCAGGGGTGGGTGATTCGATAGTCTAGGCGCGAGACTAGGAGGAAATAAATGGTAGAGATTCATCCTATATGATAGGGTAGGATGTAATTGTGTTTTGGAGACCTCTAGATGTGGGACTAGGGGTAGGTTTGAGGATTTATGATTTATAATAGGGTGGGGCTGATATAAAATAATGAGAACTTGAGAAAATCTAGAATTAGTGCCTAAGATAATTAACGGGTATTAAAATGAATTTGCGACGCGAGTATTTTCAAAGCTGACAGAAAACACGTCGATTGGCTATAGTAACGTGTGTGTGTTGGCGTCATGAGTATGTACGGGCTGATAGAATACGAGGCGACTGGCTATAGTGACGTGTCGTGCGTGGAACCTCACGAGTATGCGCAGAGTTGACAGAAATCGGGTGGACTGGCTAGAGTGAGGGGAATGGGTGTGATGTGTAGAAGTTTAAGCGTGCCAAGAATGTGCACGGGACCAATAAGGGGTCGACTGACCATAATGGTGTCGCGTGAATAAAAATAATTGAATAATTGAATGAGCTAATTTTTAAATTATAGTGCTAATGGAATAATTGGACTTACACTTTACAGAGGATTAGTTATATGGGTACATAGTGGCAGCTTACTTTTATTTGAATGTTAATATTTATCTCGTTAATTTAAAATACTATATTATGATGTTAATCATGTATAATGCTAATGTCTGGGTTCACGAACCCTAATTGGGGAGAGTAGCTAGTATTCATGCGGTGGGCTCAGACCAATTGCATTAACTAATATTTCAGGTATAGCGCTGGAATAACTGTATAGGAGTAATTAGAGATATTTTTGGAGATGCAGTTGGAGTTTCATTTTAGATGCTTTAGTAGTTTAGTATTGCTTTCTATTTCCATCGATTTTTATTTTGAGACTTTTCTTTATGAATTTGGTGGGTCAATCGGTTCAACAGTTGTTTATGGATTCTGTCAGATATTCATAGTAGGATTATTTCATTGAGATTTATATTTTTTGGGAGTTGGATTTATTTTGAAGACTAGCGTGGTGATGGATTTAATATTGCTTGAATGGTTATATTTAGTGGATCAATTTTATCATTATCTTGTTAAGTTTTTTTTTTTTATTTCTCATATATCTATCACATGCTAAGAATGATAACTTATTTAGTGACCCCCGACGTAGTTTTGCGGCAGCGACTGGACAACTTGCTTGCCAGAGTGCGCGGGGTGTTACAACCTAAGTCACAAATACGCGGGGCAATGCGAATGCGAGTGCAAGTGTTAATGAAACAATGCGACAATTCTAAAAAATTATAAATGCGGGTGCGACACCAAAGTGGCGTTCAATTAATTAATTTTAAATTATATACTAATTTTAAATAAATATACATATATTTTCCAACAACTCTAAGCGGAACAAAATAATGAAAGCACCATACTTTATCAAAACACAACAATTAAATTAAAGTATTATCAAGGAGAGATGTGGATCATTTAGGATAAATCCATGGGTGTGGTTTTTTATATGTCGCTGCATGTCGGCTACAAATCGTTTGGAACATTGAATAAAGATGGAAGCAAATGGATCAAGTTGATGAGGTGATTATTGAGGTTTGGGTTTTGTGAAAGCCAAAGGTGGAGCCACTCAACACACAAAAACACCAAGTATTAAAACCTAACTTCTTCTAAAATCGATCTTCCTCTCCAAACCCAAAAGCAAACCCTAACACTAAACACCACCATTGATTCACCACCTAAACACTCGAGAATGCATTGAAAATTTTAAAGTGGGCACTGGAAATTTTTGATTCGCGAATTTCCGATTGTTTTGCACATAAATCGTTAGATCGCGATACCAAAACGGGTGTGTTACTTAAAATTGACGAACTGTGTGACTAGGATCGCGACACTCATGATGAGTTGGATTCATCTTCCCGTTTGAGACGGAGTAGATCGAGGCATAGTAGCCACGACAACACATAATCGTTTATTAATATCTTTTTCTTTTATTAATGAATGATTTTTATTTTTTACTGCATGTGAGGTGTGTCTCTTTAGTATTATGGTTTTATTTAATTTCTTTGGTATTTATTTAAATTCAATAAAAACTGAATGTAATTAAATTTAACTAAAAACTGAATGTAATGAAATTTAAAGTAAAATTGAATGTAATTAAATTTAATGAAAAATTGAAACTAAGTCAAATAATTAAAAAAATTATTGCCCTCCGGCATTCCAACTTCCAAGCTTCCCTTCCCCACTATAATTAGTTTGTCGTGCCAACCCTTACTTTGCTCCGCCATAATTGTTCATGTATTTGTTTGTTTTATAACACTTTATCAGTTTGCATCATGCTATGGAGGGCCAAAATAAGCAATATGGTGGAGCAAAACAAGCCTTTTATACGATCTTAGGTCTCAATTAATCAAAGTAATAACTCCTAATGTTGATGTATTCAAGTTATTGAAACACGGGTATTCTTGCATTATTCCCCTTTTCTTTTACTGTAAATGTATAACATATTAGTTTTAGTCATTTCTAAATCTATACATATGTGATTTCTTCTTTTACATTGGCATCATATGTGGAAAATGTCTTAGCTTTAAAGTTAACTAAGAAGTACAAGTATCAACCCTTTGATAAAATCCAAAGTTTTCATTCACAAAGGCAACCATAATGTTCATCACCTTCATGACACACGAGTAGTGCACAAGCCTCTCGACCGCATTACG
Source organism: Sambucus nigra (assembly GCA_949130495.1). NCBI lineage: Eukaryota > Viridiplantae > Streptophyta > Magnoliopsida > Dipsacales > Adoxaceae > Sambucus > Sambucus nigra. The sequence goes on along the minus strand of OX422209.1, from coordinate 158,935,157 downwards.
TCCAAAGTCCATGATAAATGTGATTAGAGTACCCCAAGATTCCCAATACAAAGATCCGAACGGCCATTCCCCAAAAGAAGAGAACCATTAATTATAGGCTTAGATCTCTCAATTGATCGAGGCCTACGAGGATTGCATTCAAAAGAATGAACGTCGAGATTTAAATGAATGAAAGGGAATTCATAATTGAAGTGACACTGAGATGGGATGGATGACATATGACACAAATAAAAAAAGAAAATTCCAACATGATGCGCGAACCTCCAATCACATGGAAGGCGTATCGTTAGGTCCCACTAGGAGCGAGACAATCAGAGGAGTGTAGGTTATGAGAGTTTTAGGCATAATGGAGATGGTTACACACAAAAATTGAAAAGCCTCGATAAGTGAAGGCCTCGATCAGGATTATAACACATCTCAAGTTGTAAGAACATGCTTCACATGCACTACACCAAAATAGGCAGATGGTCACGGTTTTGGATCGTACCCATATTAAGGGTGACGAAATTGTGGGTCACGATCGCACTGCATTAAATTAAGCAGATAATCATAGCATTCTGGTCAAGATCTTAGTCCCTAACCAGCTGGTTATGACCCAAAGTCGTGATCAAATTAAGTAAATATTTGACCAGTCCAATGACTGTACAATGTCATTACTCTAGCTGAAGCTGGTCACGACCTATAGTCATGACCATGGTGGGTCATGAGCATAATACATGATTAAGTCATAACTATTATGGAAAAAAAATCATGCCAAAATTCCCTTCAACAGTGATCACGGATAATGGTTGTGACCACAACCGTGACCATTGTAAAAATTCCCTCCAACAGGGTCACGACTTTAGGTCGTGACTAGCCCTATCATAATTTGATGATCAAGGATGGTGATGTGGAAAAAATAAGGGGTCACAGCCCAAAGCCGTAACCAACCTCTTTATTTAAAACCCCAAACCCTTTATGACATTTTCACGCGAACTCTCCCCCTCTCTCTCAAACCCTTTAAGCTCCTCTCTCACTCTCGCTCGCAAACTCTCCCTCTCTCTCTCTTTCCGGCTTCCTCTCTCTCAATCTTAAAGGTAACATTTTCTCTCTATATATATATATATATATGCGTGTGTGTATATATTCATTTTGTGTGTTTTTGTGTATATATGTGTGTATTTGTCAGTGTATACCGTGTATATGCGTGTATGTATATTTACATACATATATATATATATATGTGTGTGTGTGTGTGTGTGTGTGTGTGTGTATAGTGTGTATATGGTAATGTGTGTTTATTTTAACCTTAATTAAAATTGAAACTCTAATTTTTATGTATATGTTTATGTTTGTTTGTTTTGACCCTACGTAAAATTGAAACCTCAATTTTCAATTCTTAAACCCTAATTTTCAATTCTTACACTTTATTTAATATTGATGAATTCTTAAACCCAAATTAGTGAACACTTTGCCCGTTTTTAAACTCTATTTAAAATTTTTAAACTATATTTAAAATTTTCAATTCTTAAACCCTAATTAAGTTAAAAACCCTACTTTTCAATTCTTAAATTCTATTTTAAATTTTCAATTTAAACCTTAATTAGTGAAATTTTTTGCCATAAACCCTAATTTAATGAGAAACGACCCTACTTTAGTGAGATATTGTTATTATTGGTATGTATTTTTATCATGTAGATGATATAAGGAGTACGAGATAATTATTAGTTGTTAGATAGTGACGTTGGATTTCTTGGGTTGATATTACACATATACTTTCAAACTCCCTCATAATAAACCCTAACAAAATGTGTCTTAACACTAACAGAGGGTTCTTGTTTGGATTTCACCTTGATGAGATCCAACATGCATGGGGTTAATAGAATGGTAGTGATGAATCAAAACCTTAATCAAACTAATATACCCTTATACCTCATATACTCAAATACGATAAACTTAAATTGGATCGTTTGAAAAAGAATAAATAGTTATTAATTCATTATAATCCTTATTTGTAGGACCCATATTCACGCACTCGGATATTTTTCTCTGGAAAAATGAGGCACGATGATAATCAGTAACAACAAGAGTACAAGTGGTTGCAATCGAACCACACATAAACCTCTTTTATTAGTGTGCGTCATATATAGGGTACTTTTATTTATATGTACGGGAATAAGAAGATCGAACAATTTAACTACCTTACAAACCTTGGAGTTGATCTTCAGCAAGAGTACATGTTCGATCATATTCTATTTTCCCTACTAACGCGAATCAAAAAGTGTGTGCAACGTGTGTATCTACAGCTCAAGTGTAAGCCGGTCACTCAAGTAATACCCTGGTAAGTTGGGTGTCAAACTCAGGGAATAGGAGGAATAGGATGATGATTGTGACGACAACTATAGAAAGGCGTGTAAAACCTAACTATCGACTCACTGAGGAAATAAGAAAATGCGATGAAATTGTTTACGCAAAGTCCTACAAATTAATGAAAACTAACTAATGAATGAAATTTAACTAATGAATGTGGGACTAAATTTTTTACTTGTAAAAATAAATAATATGAGAAAATGGGTATGTAATACACTCCCCCGAACCATCGGTAATTATGTTGGATACAAAACTTTCAAGAATTAAATATATAATCAAGTGAAAACCTTAAATATATCTAAGTAATAAACATATGAGGATTTTACTTTGCACAATATCTAGTCAAAAATAAATTTAACGCGAATGAAAAAATTGTCGAAGCGCTTATTCTATCCTTAAATACTCCGGTTACCACGGCAAACGAAGTTAAAAGGTCTATGATACGTCGCGAATAATGCATATTTGTGCCCTTTATCTTTGTGCATTCTAGCACTTTTACTTTCTTAATGCCTATATATATGCTCGTTAACTAGGCAACCTCGGATTTGGATATATATATATATATATATATATATATGTTTTGCAGGGGTTAATTGTGCTTTTGTAGGTATTGGAACACTAAAAGTGAGGATCGATTGCATTTCGGAGAAATTCTGTCATCGAAGGCCACTTCAAGGGCACTTTAGTCAATTCATACTTCATCTCTGGCTCATGGAATTTCCACATATGCGTAGTTTGCTGATTTAGCATCGCGTGGCCGCAAACAACACGTCGTTTTGAGTTCAGATGATCAAGTTATGGCCATTTCCGTTATGAACCTGTTCTCTAATGTGAAGACCAAATGGCAGCAGAAAACAGAGTACCGGTCGACCGCACCCAGGGGTGGTCAACTGTATATTAGGATTTTTCCTTGTGAAGGAGACAGTGGGCTTAACTTAAAGGATCGATCGATCGGCCCCTTGGTCGCGGTCGACCGGTAGCATCAGATATTTGCCACTCGTTTCCTTTTCATTTCTTTTTCCTTTAGTTCTTTTCTCCTTTTCTCAACTTAGTATAAATATAAGACATAACTCATTTTTTATAGATATCTTGTAATAATAGATCATTTTCCATAAGAGAGGGAAGCTAGGTTTGGGGAGTGTGCAATTTTCTCCCTCCGAGGGTTTGCTCGTATAGAGGGGTTTGCCCGTCGAGGTTGTGTAGAACACTATCCTCCATATTCTCTATCAATCCGAGTTTCCAATGTTTGTATTTCTTTATTTATCACGTTTTTACTCGCTTTCTACTTTAGATTTATTGCGTTTATTTACATACTTTCTAGTGTAGATTTACCGCGTTTATTTATCGCATTTTTATCATACTTTCTAGGTTAAATTAGTATAGGTTGTGTTGGATCGAACTTGACTCGTGTTTATCATGTTGCTTTGCTTTGGTGATGGAAAATACGAGTTTATTTCGATTGGGTTGTTCCAGTTATTACGCCTAGGATATTTGACGGGGTATATCATGTATACTCCATACTTAAGACCTTGCATGCGTAATTTTTGGGGTATTTGTTGATGCCAAAATCTTATTAGACTTTTATGCGAATTTAGGGGTGTGACAACTCTGGGTTTAATTAACTGTCGAAACGAGATGCAATCGTAAAAAATCTGTAGAACCCTGTAACTATTTATACCCGTTAAGCTGAGTTGAGATATCCGACCCAACCTATAGTTTTTACCGCTTTTGTTAGCCTAGTTTAAATACATGCCTCGATTAATTTTTCCTTTTTTGCATCTTTTCTTTTGTTTATAATTATCTTTTACACTTTTATTGAGAAGTACAAAACCAATTAAATTCTAACAACTCGTCTCTGTGGATTTTTGATACCCGGACTTGATCGATATACTCCTTTTTATTGAGTGTAGTCATAAGTTTAGTTTTTTGTATAGAGTTGGTGAGCCAAGTATAACAAATGACCGGTGTCGGTCACGCGACACCGCGGCAAAACCCTATCTATCAGTCTACAATACTCGTTCCGACAAAGTATCAAGCCTCATAATTATTTATTTACTTCTATCTAATTTTATATTCGTCCATAATACTTAAGTTGGGTTCATGTACCCAACCCTCTAAAAAACCTAGCAGGGCATGGAGAATTTAACTACACATGCGATTTCTACGTTGCATGAAGACATGATGAAGTATTTATTGCAAGCAAACATGTAAATAATCACAAGACAAATATAAGGAAGAAAGATCATATAGAGAATCAAGCTTTAAAGAAATAAAGAAGAAAACAATAATTATATTGAAATTTAATGAAAAATATTTGAGTTATTGGTCTCATATTTTCTTAGCCTCCTTCTCCTCTCAAAACTATGTTAAAACTTGTGTAAGACTAAAGTATGAGAACCCTAATCTGATGTTACAACCGCTTTGGGTTGTTTTGGAAGTGTTTTAAAACACATACAACTCTGTAGCTAAAAAAAAGGATAAAAGTCAAATTCCCAAAATCAGGTGCATCGAACCGGTTCGCTTTGACCCCGAACAGGTTCGCCCAAGGTTAATTCTTGATTTTACTCTTTTTCTCCCAGATTTTCTTCTCATCTTCAAACTTTTGTAAGTTTTTCACCGTAGATCGGATTTTGGTGTCATTTCTTCCAGTATGATCGTAGCTTCAAGGTCTTAATTTTTTATTTTGGCACCACATCCATGTTCAGGCTAAAAATTTATGTCAATCTCCTTCATTTTTCTTTATTTCTTTCGTTTTTTCGGGTTTCCTCTTGCATCCGCTTGCACGAAATACCTGTAAAATAAGAGAGAGAAAAGGTTAGTAGCACGATTAAAAGATAAATGTAGTCTAACTACAATGCACAGGACCGTAAAAGTGTCGAAAGTAAGGGTATAAATATGAAATATTCACTCTGAATCAAACCCCCTAACTTAGGACGTTGCACGCCCCGAGAAATGTAAAGGAATAAGCATATGATCTAAACAAAATTCTAAATAATTATTGTAATAGAATACCTCTTTCGTGAGCAAGCGATTGCATTTAGCGTATGCAATAAGCCTTTAAACCTCTAGGTTACCCTATTAGGACGAGTGGTGTCTCGTGAGGGTTTGCAGTGAATTTACCCACGAAACTCGTTCTTCGACTCGAATAAATTATCCAAATAATTAAAAATTGTACAATTAAAATTCCAGAAAAATAGTCACTTTAACATTCAATAATCTCAGTTCATAAGTGTGTGTGCACGAAGCCTAAAATCACGCCGTTAACTTCCACCGATTGATCATTGTGTTACTCTCCGAAATTTCGCTTTGATTCAATTTTTCAAGGGATGCACTCACAAATGAATCACTCGGATTATGGCTATTTGCTCTCGGTGTGCGCGATATTAAGAGTATTTGTAATAGAATACGATTTCACGCTCACAAATTGTAAAATATAAATATTTTGGTGAAAGATCTCATGAATGGATTACGGTCCTTGGAAAGCGAAAAATGCCTTTATTCACACTGTTTTGTCTCTTTATTATCTTTTCATGTTTTATCTCTCCTCGCGGTATTTAATTTCGTTACACGGACTTGGTTAGGAATTTTTAGGGTTAAGGTGCTTGGGTAATAAGGAGAATGTTTGGAAATTTTAGAGTTGGAAAATTTTCTTTCGATGTTCGTTGGCACTTTTTTGGCCTTTTGCTCATTTTCTTTTTTTCTTTTCTTTTTTCTTCTAATTTGCATATTTTTTTTTCATTTTTTCTATTTTTGTGTGAGCATTTTTCTTTTTTTTCCCCCTCTTTGTGTACCATTTGGACTTAATTGGTGAATTTTTTATTTTCACAACTCGGGGCCAATTGAATTTTTCGGGTTAACAAACGAAGGGATATAATTTATTAGGCTCAATTGGGCTTGAAAAAGGACAGAACTTTTCACAACTTTTTGTGGCTAATATTTTTGGTTAACAAACGATGGCCTTACTTCAATTATTCAAAAAACTAATTATTTTACCCTAGGCGCCTCGATATTAATTTTTTTATGATATATTTTTGGCGCATTTACAAAGAAACATCTTACTCGTTTTCCTTAACCGATCAAAGAAAGATTTAGAGATCATAATCGACTTTATATTAGTGAATTGAAGTTTGAGTTAACTTTTAACTCGGAGTGATTTCGTCACTTAAAAAAATTGATTGGCTAAAAAATCTCACGGGGTTAAAAATCTTCACACTTATTCGATAAGTCGTCAATTTTGGCTCAATTTCATTTTTTTGGTCAATTTCGACTTTGTGGATTGAATTTTTACAAATTGAGACGTCAAACAAAAAATTAGTGATATTTTTGAAAATTTTAAATTCTAATTTTTATTTATTTTGAATACAAAAAAATATTTTTTGCTTTTTCGAAAATATTTCAGTTTTTTTGGATTTGTTTTGAAATTTTATAGTTTTTTTAAAATTTTTGTCATTTTTCAATTAGGGGCATTTTAAAAAATTACGAGGTTTTAGAAGACGCACTTGTCACCCCCTAATTTAGACTTTTACACTGTCCTCAATGAAAAGGACTAAAATATATTTAAGAAAAGAAAGTGTGTGCAATTTGAATTACTAAACCATTCGAATACAATGCATTAAAAAGTTTAGAAAATTACGTAGTTCTTTTAAAATAAAAATACATCAATAAAAGCATAAGAACTATATAATAAGAGAACCATAAATAACCCATGAGATTCAGTGCAATGGCCCTGGAGCATTGGCGTCACGAGAGTATGGGTAGTTGAAATAGCTTGGGAATTGCGTGTCGGGCTCCATTTTCAAGCGGTACATGTTTGCTTGGAGGCGCATCATTAAGCTCATGTTGCGCCTATAGTCACGTCTATCAACTTCCCCCTCCAAATGATACTTTGTGATAAACCCGTCAATACGTGTCTCCAAATTGTCAATTCGACGATTAATAACCGTCATTTGATATGTGCTTTCATAAAAACCACACTCATAATCTGAGTCGGCTCCTCTTCTTCTACACCCCCTCCCAACTTGATCATCATCACCGCCCTCATTATCATCTCCTCCTCCCCCATTTCTATATCCTCAAAAATTAAAGGGGGACATTGAACCACCCACATTTGTCGTGCGCTCTTATCAATGGAAGAGCGATTGATAGACTTAGGGATGTGGATGTAGGTGTCACCCCCGGGTACACGTGCATTTGAGCATAGGTCCAAAAAAACCGCGTATATGATAGAGTTAACTTGCCCTTTTTGTTCAAAGCGTCGACAAGTATCTCTTAATAGTAAAAATGAGTGAGGCTAATTTGGCTTTGTTCGTTGAGCAAATGGTTTAAGAATTTTTCGTGTCATAAGCGAATGGCCGAGTTGTTGGTGGTTGGAAGGATTGTGCCGCATGTGATGAGTTGGGCGTATCTAATATGCTCGGGATGTATACCCATGGGGAAAGTGTTTATGGTCCACTTATGTTAGGGTGCCCAACGATAGGCACACTCTTCATTATAAACGGACGGGGCGGGATTCAGATAGGTTTGGTTTTGAGGAATAACCACCCCTTTCAACCGCTGAGGATGTCGTGCGTGATACCAATTCGAATAAACTTATTTAATTGGAGTTAATTTTTAAACCAAATAAAGTCTGTCCCTACACATGCAACTACATATGCGTGTGTGTGTATCAAACCGTTACAAATAAAATTACTAACTTGCAGATTTCAGGAAAAAAACCTTTTTGATAAAATCTTTATTCGACGATAATACTTATAATGATTACAATGAAATCCGTAATGAGTTAACCGCAAAAAATTCACATAGACCGCAACTTAGAATCAGCAAGAACTGTAGCTCCAATTAAACCCGAGAATGCACACGAGCACTCCTTATCAACACGCAGTCGTCTCCAGGCCAGAACTCCCCTCAGGAGCACCTAGATCGGTGTGACACCCCGCCTAATTAAATACCGGGCGATCACTCCTTTATTAAATTAAATCAAGGTTAACAGTTGGTTCATTCTCAGCATCACTGTCGATAAAAATAAATTTTCCAATTTAACACCCTAAATAATTAAGCTAAGTGTCAAAAACATTTTTCATACAAACTTTCCAAATTTTAATTAAAGAAAAGATTTATTTATTTAAAACAACATTTATACAATTAAGAATCACACCACGATGAACTAAATAATAACATACATTCGTCAATCGAATGTCAACATAATAAAACTAAAATCACAAGTCCATACTGGAATAAATCCCAAAGAACAATACTGGAAATGGCTGAAATATAAATGTCCCAACAACAAATGAGATGATAAAAAGGGCGACACGTGCCCAATAAATGAGAGTACTAAGAGTGGAGTCAATAACAGAAGCCGTCTACTCAAGTGACCTGCAACTCCCACCTAAGCTGCAGCTCGTTCTTCTCAAGAGATCCTAAGCAAGACGCCCCTGTGGCTGGGCCCCTGAAAATATATATATATACAAGAGAGAGGGAGAAAAAGAAACGGGTCAGAGCCCGAAAGTGTGTTTGATTTTAAAATACGTTAAGCAAGTATTTAAATTGATACAGTCCAATGCAACAACATATTAGTGCGTCTCTCTCTTGAGAAATACTCACCTCTCTTCTAATGTGCACACCTATCGCACTAACCTTCCCAACGGTTTGTTTTAGCATCTAACATACTAGTCTTTCTAACAGCTTTAACTTAACTTAAATTACTCGTAAGATTTATAATACACGATATCCACTTTAAAAGATGTTCCAACAAGTAGCCCAAAATTCTCTATTTTTAACTTCATAAAAATAATAAAGTTCCCGTGACATTTTATACTTTCTCAAAACAAGTATTTAATAATTTGAGTCAACAACCATGTTCTACTTATCAAACCTCAGTAGGCAGTTTCAAATATCATAATCTCATATATATATATTGACTACTCGTATAATATATATATATATATAACATCACCCCGAATAAAACTATGGTGCGTGCATACTTCCACTATCCAAAGCCCCATATCACTCATTTTAAGGGGAATACATTCGGAATCACTCTCGAATTGTATTAACATAAATACACAAACAATATTGAGGCGAAGCATAGATTCCAAGTCTCTAAGAGGGTGGCACATACCGGCGTCTTTTAGGACCGTCTGAACTATCACATCGATAGCCTGTACCAAGGACATCTATCTTCTAGGGTACAAGTCAATATCCCCCATAAAGGTCCCATCGCCCAGCGCGAAAACCTCAGGGATAGCAAGTAGCGTGGGTATGATTTTCACATGCATATAATATATGTACACACAATCATATAAATATACCACTTTATCGAATTAATATAGGTTCTTATCATCACCCGTAATTATACCCTTTATCCTTAATTACACAGTTATGGAATTACATATAAGGTTTTATTCCTAACCTTAACTCGAAGGGTTTTCTCACTTATTACCTAACACTCATGGATTACATCCTCAAAATTCTGAAATTCAGTAAGTGACTTTATTAGATTCCAACGTAACTCTCTTATGTACCTCACCCTTTAAATTCATAAATCTACCAACCTAAAGTAAATATCCCATAAATACCATTTTCGTTGAAGATTAAAGGTTCTAACATTTATCCATATACCCTACTGGTCCTTAATGCCTCCCAATTCATTTTATTTAGAATGCCCAAAGATAATTTCACGATAAATTACGTTAACTAATTAAACAAGGGAAATGGGAGTCTGCCAGGAGGGGTCGATCGATCGAAGCTTGGGGCTCGATCGATCGAACCTTCGATCGATCGATGCTCTATGTTCGATAGATCGATCAAGCAGGTCTGGGTAAAAATTCTGCAGAATTGCAGTTACGGGATTCATCAAAATTCTTCATCAATATCCATATTTTCCAACACTAATCGACCCAAAAAGTCTACTACTAACATAATTCCAGATGTTTTTAACGTTCAGCATGCGTGTATACATCATTAATCATGGTTAAACAGTCCAAAATATCATCTAAACATCAAGAACCCTAAGGTTTTCATAACTATTATCCAATTCAGTTTTTCTCCAGAATTTCTTCCTCATATAACATCAAAATTCGTGGGTAATACATCTATAACATCAAGAGTTTCCAGCATAAGGTTTTAATCTTCTCTACATGCAATTTCCTATCAAAATTTGGGGTTTTCTTACATGGATTACATTCCTAATTAATCCTAAACTAATATGAACATTGCACTAACGAAATACGCAAGTTAAACACTTGCCTGGGATTTTCAGAAGTTTGATTTCCTGTGGATTATGGTGTGGTTGCGTTCTCCTCCTCGCGATCTACGCGTTGGTGGTGACGGCGGTGCAAACGGAGGTGTTTTGGCCTTGAATCTCCTAGAAAGGTCTCTCCTCTCTTCTCCAATGGCCGTCCTAGGGTTCTGTATGTTCTAACCCTAAATGGCTAACCTAACCAGCTGATAAAGTCTGCTAAAATTCGTGGGTTTAATTACCCTATTTTGGAAAAAGACCAAAATGCCCTCCCGGGTCACTAATTAGGCCTAAAAACACCCCGAGACCCGAACCAAACCCCCGGGTACACTTTTCTGACTATCTCAACCCTTCCGGACGCGTCGCCGCACTCAAAACGACCATACGGACAACTTATAAAATATTCACTTTTTATTTAACACAATTAGTCCCGACGTGACACGGGCACGTCCCGACTTAAATTTCCGAAATAGTCATTTAATTCACTTATGACATTCAATATAACCAATATAATATATTACTATGCTCATTAGTAATATTCAACAAGTTTCCCATAATTACTAACTCTAGTCACGTTAATAATAATAACATAATTAATTTCCGGATTTTTATTAAATAACAGTCACATTAAATTTAATAAATCTCCAAATTAAATATAGCATAAAAATACGGGGTATTACAATCGGTAGTAGAAATTTTCTCTATAAAAGAAACTTAACACAAGATGTGTTATTGGGTTCCAAAATAACTCACATAAATAATTGGGATCTTGTGAATTGAAAACAAAAGGAATTAAAGCCCTTGAAGAGAAGACAAACGTTTATGCAGTAGCATTTTCGTAAAACACTATACTCAGGTCTTCTAAATAAAAAAGAAACTGGAAAAATAAATTTATAAAAAATTTAAGGCGGCGACTCACTCGAACGAAAAAGCAATCTCGCTCGAACGAGGACATGCGTCGTTCGAACGAGTTTCGCGCGAGATCCTCCTATCGTTTGAACGACAACCCCTGTCGCTCGAACTATCTATTAAAAATTAATATTTTTCCTTTCGTCGGTAAATGTTTCACCTTAAAACTTCAGGAAAAAAAAATTGACGAAAAACTAAAAAAGTCCGCTCCAACACTTAGAAAAAATTTCATAAAAGATATCCCACTATTCTAAGTGAAATGCTAAGGAATTAAAACACAACCTTTACCAAATTTATCACACGGAGACTTGAATGTTGAAGAACTTTGATATTCGGATCCGTCTTGATGCTTGAATGATCGTGAATAATTCTTTGACAATTGTAGAGGTATACGACATACTCTAAAGGTAACGATCAATGTAAAATAATGTCCTTACAATCTCCCCCTATGTCTATGCTGGTACAAAATAAAAACATTTGAATTATCAAATTAAAATGCCTATACAAATCTAATACCCTCCCATGAACCCAAAACTGAAAAGGTACTAAACACGTTGGTCTAAAAACTTTTCTTCAAAAATCTTCAACATCATAAATGTTCAAATCTTTAAGCTTCTCGCATTAGGCAGTGCAAAATAATGATCTTCAAATATTGGTATATACACATATGAGACAAAGCAAATACATTTTTGAGGCATCGAGTTTGAAATGATATAAGAATAAATCATTCAATAATAATCAAATCTCCCCCATAATGCAAAAAATCCCCTATAATTCATTCTCCCCCTTTTTATTTGATCGAAATAAACAAGGAAATGAATAAACAAAATAAACATGGAGTTGTCACGACAAAGATGCATAGCAAATATGAATCAAACTATGACCATGCAAAGAGTAACTCCAAAGCTTCCGTAAACAATTTTTTATCTTTTCAATTTTTCATACAAAAATGCAGAAATAATTTTACAAAAATCACACATCATAAATTTACACTAAGACAACCAAGTTATGGAAATGGAATGAATGTGTGTGAACATATTTGATAGGCAAATCAAAGCAATCAAACATAACATATTTTCACGATGAATATGTGTACTTCTAACGAATGAATCTCAAAATCATCCTTAGGTGAAAAAAGTGTTGAATTTAAATGACATTGGCTCAATCCATCAACACATCAAAGTCAAGAATGATCCCCACACCAATAATGTCTAAAAATATGAATGTTTTTTTCATGATGCCGTCAGGACGTGCAAACTCGTTTTTCATTTCTTTCCATCCAAACTCCCCCATAAATAATAATCATTATATTTTTCTTTTGAGGTGACCCCTTTTTGCATATTTATATTTTTATTGCCTTTAAATATTTTAGACGCTTTTAAACGGTGGATTTTACGACGAGTTAATTTTGAACTCTTATAGCCCTTTCTCATGATTCATTCATCATATTTTGTTGCAATTAAATCCTCACGGTAAACGGTTTTTACATGAAATACTTCCATTATCAAGTTTTATAGCATGTGGTTCATGTTAAAAACAAAATTGAGATGACAACACTCCGACCAATATGTGATAAACAAGTATAATAGTCAAACAAATCCATGCCAGTATGCATTAAGGGAACTCACGAGTCAAACATGTATGTATTAACAACTAATCACATCTCAATGACTCAAAACATTATAAAACTCATAAATGAAATAATGACGCATATCAAAACACTATTAAAACGTCACAGGATGTGGAATGAAATTGTGACTTGGTCATCCTAAATGTCCATTCATATACGGTGTAAAAACAAACTACAAAACTCTTTTTTACTTTTTCCAAAAATGTTATCAAAATAAAATCTTTTTGGTGTTTTCAAAATGTTCTTAAAAAAATGAAAATCTTTTTGAATTTTCCAAAATATATAAAAAAATGGAAAACATAACTATAAAAAAATGGTACACACTATCAATAGGCAAAAATATCATCATGCAAATCATCCTATGCTAGCAAATAACTCTAAACCTCAACCGTCAGGTGCGGTGGAGTTTTTCAAAGGTGGTGACATCCTATGGAAAACATCCATCAAATGGTGTGAAGTATTGACCAAAAACTTTACTCGCTCCCTAATATGAGAAAAATCGCTCGTGTAATCATCCAAAGCGTCAAATGGGGGGGGGGGGTGAACACGTGTAGTACTAAAACATAACACATGACCCAACTTAAAATAAAACTCCCTAAGGTGTCCTTTCTTCTTGTAGTGTGTGCAAACATAAACAGGCCTAGGTACACCTCTCTCAAAACGTCTCCTACGAACTCTCTAACCAGGTACGGGACGCCTAGGTGGGTTGGGTTGAGAGCCATGTGAATCTAACACTAAAGTAAGAACCAGCTCGGGTGCAACATGTGAAGTGGACGCACCGTCGTGACCTATTCCTCAATTCTCAACATCACCCAAAACGGGATTAAGAACTATCTTTACAACCTTCTTAAATGCGTACTCTAAAGGGACTTTGACCTCCCAAGCACGTTCGAGATCACTCTCGAGTTAGAATCGTTAGACTAGACACCGTGTTGGTCAAATCACTCTGTTTTCGGCCTAAAGTTATCAATTGTTTACTCAAAGAAACTTTCACCTTCTCGAGTTGACTTGATTTAGCCTCAAACTCCCTCAAAGCCTCTAACTCTCTCTCTCCAAATTTCTCATCCTAAAACTCAACTCCTCATTCAATTATTTAGTGTTTAAGGTCTCGGTGTACAAATCTTTAAATGCGATCTGGAGCTCACTATCACCATCACTAATGCACTCACTCTCTTCATCACTATAAACATTCAAATCATCCTCGGTGGTATCACATGCACAAGTATCCTCATCGTCGTGGGACAAACTGGGTGTGCTCACGTGACTAGCAGAAATAGTAACAAACTGCCCATTTGACGACTCATCCCCGGAATCTTTCACCTCTTCCTCATTATTGCTAAGAGTGGCTGGCATGGCAATCTTTTTGACCTTTCTCTTTAGCCTCGTGGGACACTCAAAATCTCCATGGTCTTTCCCCTCACGCTCAAAACACTTTTCTCACCCTCTTTCTCACAGCTCTCCTTGGCCTCATTTTTATTTTTCTCAAAAAATCTTTTATTGGAAGAATTTTGTTTAGAAATTTTTAGAAACTTTTTTAAAAAATTCACAAGCATGGCCATATCAAAATCAGAGTCATCCTTAAAATCAGACTCACTAAAACTCACTTTCTTTTTCTTCTTAGATTGGACTTTAAGTGTTATCCCTCTAAGCTTGACAGTGTCACGAAACTTGTCAATCTCATATGTTTGGAGGTGTCCTACCAACTTTTCTAATTTCAGACGACTCAAATTAACTAAGGTATTCAAAACAGTCACTTTAGATATAAAACATTTTGGTAACGTTCTTAAAACAGTTTTAACCACTCCTGCATCGGGTATAGGCTCACCAAGATTGAAACTAGTGTTGACAATGTTAGACAAACGTAGATAAAAGTCATCAAAACAGTCAGTCTTAAGCATGGTAATCATTTCAAATTGAATAGTTAAATTTTGGATTTTAGACTCTTTGAACGCATTAGTGCCTTCGTGGGTGAGTTGTAAAACATCCCACGCTTCTTTAGACGTGGTGCACGTCATAATACGTCGAAACTCGTCAGGGGTGACGTGTCTGAAAATTGTACTAACCCCACGTGAATTAAAAGTGCTCCACCTACACTCATCCTCCGTCCAGTCTGACACAAATTTTAAATTCATGACATTATTTGCAGTGACAGTGGGAGGAGTCCAACCTATTTCACAAATAACCCAAACTCGTTCAACGATTGCTTTTAAATGTGATTCCATGCTAGCTTTCCAATAAGCATAATTAGACCCGTCAAAAATTGGCAATCGATTATATAAGTTTTCATTCAGAAACATTTGCGATAATTTTTCAACATCAGATTTTTGAAAAAATCAATATCACACAATTTTTGCGAAAAAAATAAGAATACACAATAAATTAGTGTAACTTGCTCTTATACCAATTTAAGAATGCCGTGCGTGATACCGATTCAAATAAATTCGCAAATTCCCAATTTAAACTTATTTAACCAGAGTCAATTTTTAAACCAAATATGCAACTACGTGTGTGTGCGTGTGTGTGTATGTGTCAAACCATCACAAATAAAATTACAAACTAGCAGATTTCAGGAAAAAAATCATTTCGGGTAAAACTTTTATTTCACTATAATACTGACAATGATTACAATGAAATCCGTAATGAGTTAATCGCATAATACCCACATTGACAGCTACCTAGAATCAGTAAGAACCACAACTCCAAATCAGCCTAGAAACGCACACGAGCACTCCCTATCAACACGTAGTCGGTTTCAACCCAATACTCTCCTCAAAAGCACCTAGATCAGCAGTAGAGATTTTCTCTATAAGATAAACTAAACACAAGATGTGTTACTGGGCTCCAAAAAAAACTCACATAAACTATTGGGATCTTGTGAATTGAAAACAAAAGGGATTAAAGCCCTTAAAGATAAGACAAACGTTTCTGCAGTAGAAATTTTCATAAAACAGTAATCTCAGGTCTTCTGAAGAAAAACGAAACTGGAAGAATCAATTTATAAAAAATCTAAGGCGGCGGCTCGCTCGAACGAAAAGAAATCTCGCTCGAACGAGGACATGTGTCGTTCGAACGAGCTTCGCGCGATGTCCTCCTGTCGTTTGAACAACATCCCCTGTCGCTCGAACAATCTATTAAAAAATTAATATTTTTCCTTTCGCTAGTAAATGTTCCGCCTTAAAACTTTGAAAAATATTTTTTGATGAAAAACTCAAAAAGTTCGCTCCAAGGCATAGAAAAATTTTCATAAAAGATATCCCAATATTCTAAGTGAAATGCTAAGAAATTAAAACACAACCTTTACCAAATTTATCTCGCGAAGGCTTGAATGTTGAAGAACTTTGATATTCGGATCCGTCTTGATGCTTGAATGATCTTGAATAATTCTTTTATGATTGTAGCGGTATACGACATACTCTAAAGGTAATGGACAATGTAAAATAATGTCCTTACAACCTCATCTTCCGTTGAATGATGGAGAAGGATAATGCCACACGCTTTCCTTAAATATAGGCCTCGTATTGGCGTTGGGATTTGCGCATGAGCGTGTCGTAGAAGAGGTGCACTAATCGATCATTGATCGAAACGGTGGTGGGATTCAACCATTGGCACTAGCTGCGTCGTTGGAAAAGTGCTGTGAGTTCTTCGGGGAGGTAATCCCATTGTACCTTCCTTTCGATGAATACAACCTAGGGGGTGTGAAATGAACCTCTACCCAATTTCGCACTTGGCAAGAGCAGAACCCGTTATTCTTACCTTCATTAATAATTTCAACGGAGTCATATTTTGTGTAGCAAGACATGGAGGGAATTTTTTGTGGAAGAGACTTCGAAGAAGAATTATAGAGGAGAAAAGTAGGAGTAGTAATGTGAAGGGAATTATTGGGATGGATGGGGTATTTATAGGTGGTAGGGTGGGGAAATCTTGGGAATTGGAAAAGTTTTAGTGCGAGGAATGGGAGGGTGTGAATTGGGATGGAATATAGGTAAGAGGGAGAAATAAGGTGGAAAATTTTGGATTGGAGGGAATGTGAAAGGGTGGTTTGGGGGATGGGGAATTTGGAATGAATGGGGTGGGAAAGGAAGAGGAAGAGACACATTTTTTAAGCACATTTGGTGAACCGGTTCGGCCCTGGGGTGAACTGGTTCGGTTCCAGGGTCAACCGGTTCGGCCAAACTTTCTTCCCAAACATGATGAGGTGCTCATAACTTTCCAGGCTAAGTGTTGGGAATGGATTTTTCACCTATAAACTTTCTCCTAAGACCCTTCTTTTAACTTAGGTCTCTGTACCACCTCAAAATCTCACAGTTTTGTGATGTACGCTCTCTCGAGAATGGTGATATCCACTTTTGTGTTCCTAACCCTTTTCTATCGCGGACTCGAATGACACATAAACACCCTAAAAACTCACACAACTCTCATTGTACAATAACTTCACCGCATACGCGTTAGGGGTGTAATAACCTCACCCGACAGCTTATTCATCCCCGTATACGGGGTTCGACAAACAAATTATGTAGGCTTCCTCAATACACGCCTTGCGATATGGCTTTAGGCGTTGTCTATTTGACTTTAAACCTGTCCCTACCTTTCGGATTCTCTAATTCTATCGCCAATAGGGAAACACTTCTCTTACGACAAACGGGTCGGTCCATCACAAACGTAACTTGCCGGGAAGCAAATGTAATCGTGAGTTGTATAAAATCACTTTTTAAACCGGATGAAACTATTTTCAATTGATATTTTGATTGTGTGTGAGTTTCGTCCTCTATTTGGAAATGCGGGTGCTTTCATACGCACTATTGCGTATTTCTTCCAACTCATGAAATTGAAATTTCTGGACTTCACCGGACTTGTCAAGATTGTAGGTCAACCTCTTAATGTTGCAATACGCTTTGTGTTCGAGCTTGACGGTGAGATGACACGGCATGCCATAAACAAAGCGGAATGGGGACATTCTGAGGGGATTATGTACGCGGTCCCACTATCCCGTTGCACATCGATCAATCTATTAGACCAATCCTTTTGGTTAAGATCAACAGTCTTTTCGAGAATTTATTTGATCTCTCAACTTGCCATCTGGGCTTGCCCATTCATTTGGGGGTGGTAAGTCATCTCAACTTTGTGGACGACTCCATACTTTCTCATTTATTTTTAAAATTACCTGTTGCAAAAGTGCGTGTCGTTATCACTAATAATGGCCTCGGAGCATTGAAGTGAGATATTATGTGTTTGTGGATGAACTTCACCACTGCCTTACTATCATTCATCCTAGTAGATATGGCCTCTGCCCACTTTGACACATAGTCTATCGTGATAAGGATATATAGGAAACCAAAGGACATAGGGAAAGGTCACATGAATTCGATGCCCCAATAATCAAATATCTTGATGATGAGAATAGGGGTCAATGGCATTATGTCATGTCTCGTAATAGCTCCTATCCTTTGTGACCTATTGCAAGATTTTCAATGGGTATTCATGTCCCGAAATATTGTGGGCCAATAGAGAATGCTTTGAAGAATCTTAACAGCCGTCTTTTTCATGAAAAAGTGACATCCATATGCTTCCGAGTGACCAAGCTAGATGACACTTGGGATCTCCTCATCCGAAACACATCTTCGAATTATTTGGTTGGCACAATACTTAAATAAGTACGGATTCTCATAAAAAAACATGCGTGACCAAGGGAAGAACTTCCTCTTCTCTTGCCGTGTCCAATCGGTAGGGACGACCCCCGTGACTAGATAACTAACTATGTCTGCAAACCAGAGGAGAGAGGAAGCGGCAAATACTTTCCCATCCAGAAAATACTCGTCTATGGATATAGGATCTTTAGGTACGTTGGGCGAGAGCCTCGATAAATGATCAGCTATAACATTTTATACTCCTTTCTTGTCTTTAATGGAAAGATCAAACTCTTGGAGTAGCAAGATCCACCTAATGAGGTGTGACTTCGCATTCTTTTTGGAAAGGAGATATTTGATACTCACTTGGTTGGTAAATCATGTTATGGGTGACCCGATAAGGTATGATCGGAATTTATCTAAGGCGAACGTTATCGCTAGCAACTTTTTCTCCGTGGTGGAGTGATTCAATTGAGGCCGGGTTAAAGTTCGGCTAGCGTAGTATATATCGTGGGCTTTCTTATCTCTTTGTTGCCCTAAAACAACTCCTACCTCACATTCACTTGCATCTCACATAAGCTCGAATGGAAGGGTACAATCCGGAGCTTGCATGATACGAGCAAAGATTAACATGCTTTTCAATTTTTCAAAAGCATCTTGGCACGCTGCATTCTACTCAAAGAGGGAATCATGTACAAGTCGGTTACTTAAAGGCCTAGCGATGACACTAAAATCCTTAATAAACCTATGATAAAATCTCGCCTGGTCTATGAATGAGCACATGTCCTTTAGTAACTTGGGTGGGGAAAGTTCGACAATAACGTTAATTTTCGCCCCATTGACCTCTATACCCTTGGATGACACGATGTGGCCAAGAACTATGCCTTTGATAAAGATAAAATGACACCTCTCCCAATTTAGTACCAAGTTCTTTTCTACACATCGGGCTAGTACCTTCTTGAGATTAGTGAGGCAATGGTCCAAAGAGGGGCTGAAGACACTAAAATCATCCATGAACACCTCGATGCCCCTTGCGACCATGTCGCTAAATAGACTAAGCATGCACCGTTGAAAGGTCTCGGGTGCATTACACAATCCAAATGGCATACGTTTATAGGCAAACGTGCTAAATGGACACGTGAACGTAGTCTTCTCTTGATCTAGCACATCCACCTTATTTAGTTATACCCGGAATAACCATTTAAAAAACAGTAAAACGGGTGGCCCATAACTCTTAAAAGAATTTGATCCACAAACGACAAAGGAAAATGGTATTTTCTAGTGCCGACATTGAGCTTCTGGCAATCAATGCAAACGTGCCCCCAGTGATGGTACGTTTTGGGATCAGTTCTCCCCTTGCATCTTTTACCACAGTCATTCTCGACTTCTACAGGACGACTTGAATAGGACTCAACCATTTACTATACAAGATGGGATAGATGATGCCCACATGCAATAAATTTATAATCTCCGATCTCACGATGTCTTTCATGGTCAGGTTCAAACGCCTTTGCATCTCCCTATAGGGTCTCACATTATTCTCTATGTGGATTTTATGGGTATAAATTACAGGACCTATACCATTTAAATCAACAATGGTCTAACAAAAATCACCTTTGTGCTTCCTCAAAAATGGCCATAAGCTTTCCTTCTTACTCCGTATTTAGGCTTGAGGATAAAACAAATGGATATGTCCCATCCTCTCCCAAATAAGCGTATTTGACATAGGAAGGAAGCTTCTTCAACTCGAGGGTAGGAAAATTCACATCGGAGGGAACCGTGTACGATTATTTTGGTGTCAATTCCTCGAATCAAGAGACCAAACTAATATCTCTCACGTCCTCATCGCTTTTACTCATATCCAATAAATCTCCCTCACCTCTCGCTCAAAATCGGTGTGCACGCTATCTCTCTCATTCGTCGTGACTAGACATGCCTCCAACGGATCCTAGTGTGATTACCCTCAATGTGTTTATGTACTACCTCCTATATAAGATACGACTCGTGTAACTCGTCCTCATCACCCATTTATGTGGTGATGTTGAAGATGTTAGTCACGAGTGTCATATTCCCGAATATGAGTTGCATTTGCCCGTTTTGCGTGTTAATCAACGCATTAGCCGTAGCTAAGAATGGGCAACCAAGGATCACGGGAACACGATGGCTTAAGGGAAACGAGGGCTCCGTGTCCCAAATGATAAATTCTACTGAGAAGTATAAAGTGTCGACTTGAATGATCACGTCCTCAACAATCCCCGGAGGTATCTTCACGGAATGATCCGCGAGTAGAAGAGTAATTTTTGTGGGCTTAAGGTCCCCGAAATCATGCTGTCTATAGATGGATTAAGGGATAATATTAACACTCGCCCCCATATCTAATAACTCTCTCTTAATTTTACTCTCTCCAATGATGCACGAAATGGTAGGTGCACCTAGATCTTTATACTTCAGCGGGAGGTCACTCAAACGTACTGAACTTATGTTTGTGCCAAGAAAACCTTCTTCTTTACCTTTAACCTACATTTCACCATTAGTAAGTCCTTAAGAAACTTCTCATATGCAGGAATTTGTTTGATTTTCTCGAGAAAATGTAATTAAGCTTTACTTGTTTAAGCACTTCTAGGATATCGTCACAGGAGGCCCCTTTAGGAGGAGGGACCAACCATTGAGGTTGAGGGTAAGGGGAGGCATTAGAGGTTTTCACAACCACTTCGAGCCTAACTGTGTTCTATTTATCACTCTATTCCAATGGGGTATATTTGGCCTCTATCGTGCCAGGCAAAAACTCCTTGTCATTTTGATCATCGTGTGGGGGAGGTGACAAGTCAACAACTCCCCCACTACGTAAAGTGGTAAATGCTGGACATTGCTATTTGTCCTCGTCGGTATTAGAGATAACACAATTTTAATATTGGGGAGGTATTGAACCTAAAGCGGGAAACTTGCCCATATCTTATACACTTGGGGAAGATTGTAACTTAGACAACGACGCCTTTAAATCGGTAAAATTTTAAGCATTTTAAGCGTTTATTGCTGACTGAGTTTGCATAAATTGGGCTAAAGTGTCCTCGAGACTCTTCCGTTGTTGGATTATAAAAGGCGTAGGAGGGGGTGCTTGCATATATGGTGCTTGTTGGTAAGGTGGGAGTGGTGGTTGTTGTTGGGCAACATATTGATTCGAGCTTATCAATACATTCAGTTACCTATTACTTAAACCGAGATGGTTTCGCCACGAGGGATTATAGGAGTTCCCGTGAGGGGAATTAAAATTACCTTTATAGGCTATCACGGCCTCAACTTGCTCTTGTACCATAACTTTGTAGATGGGTATCGTCGAACATTCCTTTTTTAAATGTCCCGCCTCACAAATTGCGCACATCTCCTCCTTAATTACTCGAGTGGAACCAGATATGTCTGTCCCCTAGCCTCGACCGCGTACTCCAATCTCTTGGCTAGTTGATTAATTTGAAGCTTTAACTCGATAGAATCCGAATGAGTAAGAAGTCGTAGACATGTATCTAGCTTTTGGTTGGGTGTTCGGATCCGATGTGTCCCACGTTTGAGTAGTCTAGGTGACATACTTAAAGTGGACCTCTTCATCGTTCGCGTCTAACCCTAAGAACTATCTCGATCATATAATTTTAACGAGAGGCTTGGAACTTATGCTTATCCCTTGATGGAAGTAGGAGATTAGTCTCCACTTCTCAAAATCGTGGCGTGGGCATATGTTAATTAAATTATTGAACCTCTCCCAACATTTATTGAAAGGCTCATTCTCGTTTTGCCTAAAGGTCTGAATTTGGACCCTAATAGAATTGGTCCTATGTGAGAGAAAGAAATTTTGGAGAAACTTAGCCTGCATATCCCTCCACGTGCATACTGAGTTTGGTGCTAGTAACCAAAGCCAAGTCCTGGCCTTGTACTTAAGAGATAAGGGAAAATCTTGAGGCGCACTACGTCTTGGGTGCATGTTTGATCATTAAACATCTCGCACACCACTTAAAACTCTCGAGAGTGGAGGTAGGGCTTTTTCGACTCCTTACTGTGAAACGTTGGGAGAATCTGAATCATCCCATTCCTAAAGTGAAATTGCCCTGCATTATACGGGAATATAATGCATTCCGGAGCAACGATTCGCTCAGGCTATAAGAGGTATCTTATGGGGCGATACGACATCACACCCTCACCCGTCACCGTGATCAGACATCGCACTCACGCTTATAAAATCACTTTCCTCACTGAAGTTCCTAGACGTATGACTCGTGGTGTGATTACGTGGTGTAAAAGGTGGTACCCGAAAGTTTGGAGAGTTTGGAGTGTGAGGGCTAGTAGGAGTTAGTTCACGTGTAGGATTTCCATGGACCATACGAGGATTAAGATTTGAATTAGCGTTGGGGTGCGTATATTGCATTTAAAGCACAATAGAATATTTTTATTTTTCGAATTATTGTTTTGGATATTTTGACATTTTGATTTTTATGATTTTTTTTTTTGGCCTTTTTAGGACTTAGAGTCAAATTCTTAGGTTAGTTCGACCTAACCTAATATGTCTACCTAGTCCCCGTGAGTGGAACCAAAAACTTGGCACGACTAAAAAAGTATGTGCAATGCGTGTGTTTACAGCTCAAGTATAAGCCGATGCTCAAGTATTACCTGGTAAGTCGGGTATCGAACTCAGGGAATAGGATGATGATCGTGACGACAATGATGGAAAGGCGTGTAAAACCTAACTACCGACTCACTAAGGAAATAAGAAAAGGTGATGAAATTGTTTATGCAAAGTCCTACGAATTAATGAAAACTAACTAATGAATGCAATTTAACTAATGAATGTGGGACTAAATTTTTTACTTTTAGAAAGAAATAATATGAGAAAATGGGGATGGAATTCACTCCCTCGAACCATCGGTAATTATGTTGGATATAAAATAAGAAATACTTCCCGAAAAGTTTAGTAGCATGATTATGAGATAAATTCAGTCTTTTACAATGCACGGGACAGTAAAAGGGTCGAAATTAAGAGGAGAAATATGAAACATTATGTCGAATCACCTACCAGAAGCTGGGATAATGCTATAGAGAATATATTCCACGTATAAAACCTCGATGTAGCCCTAACCTTGCTTACGCTGTTAGAGAAGGCGGAAAAAAATTCACCCTTTATGAATACAACTACGTATAAAGAGAATTGATATAAGCTGTGATGTTTCGCGGCATATGCACGTTCAATTGAATCTTTCCAATAAGTTGAAGAAGGTGGGATTTCGAGTTTGTGTCGCATATATCTACACATCAATCATAGGTACGCTTACCCCTAGTTGGCCACGTCCAATATTTTGGCTCTGAAAGACAGAATGCCATTAAATGTTGAAATGTCGGTGGAGCAGTGGAATGATTTTTTGAAGAATGAGGCGAAGGACAAAAAGTTGGTCCATATGGAGAAAAATAAATAAAATAGGGCGAAAAAAATTGATGTCCACATATTGAGATCCAAATTTTATGAAGATTTGAAGAATGGATGGTCGAGTAGGACAGAGGAAGGTTTGGATATCGATAAACAACTAAATTGGTCCAACTTGTTCATTTATGCTTAACGGGACAAAGATAATATTTTTTCTGCCCCACTTGGCTAAGACTCCAAAATCAATAAAGGACATTATCCATCAGTCAAGTTCGATCCCTTGTGATGATTTGGAAAATGATGCTATGACCGAGAACTTTGGAAAGGATAAAAGAGGAAGGACGAGTGGTGTCGGATCACCTATGCCGAAAACAAAATTAAAACACAATGCACCTCTCATGGACGAGCTTTCTTTGGTCATGAATCGTATCTCGACCTAAGAGGAACATCAACCCAAGATCGATGTGGATGTCTAAAATATTAAAAGTAACTTGGGAGAATTAACGAGTGAAATTAAAAACTCGTGTCCTTTTTTACTCAAGGTTTTCAGCCCCCAATGCCTCCCCAAGGTTTTCCTTACCCTCCTTCTCAAGGTTTCCCCTTTCCTCCCTCTGCAAGTTTCCCCTATCAAATGTCGCCTCCTTTAAAATTCCCCTCCTAAATGCCTACTTCTTCAACATTACCCTCCCAAATGCCGCCTCTTTCAACATTCTCCTTCCTAGTGCCTCCGCATGTCACAGGTCTTAGATTATTGTCAATAACTCACGCTGACTTTGGCGAGCAGTTATATTTCAAGGACCTGACCAATATTAGGATTGTTCGTGTGTGCACACTCATCTCAGTAGTTATCGAAAGTAAAGTACACGACCGACCTTCGAAGAAGTTTAAGGCTCAGGTGATGGTTGATGAAATATACAATGACTGCGAGGATGTACTTGTGTACGTTGACAGTGGTGAAGGGGAAAAAGTGGGGCATTATGCAAATTCTTTTATCACTTAGGCATTTTTTATGTTGGTCAAGTTCTAATAATTTTTTTGCTTCAGCAGTAATAATTTTTTTTATTTCAGTTATAATAATATCACTTCGCAAATTTGTTTAATTTTAGTTTAAGTTGTGACATTTCTGTAATCATATTAATTTCTTGTATGCAACATGATATTTGTTTCAACCTATCAGCACAAGACTGAAATTTGAAGATTATTAAATGTATTTCCCATAATACAAAGAATAGATAGGGGAGACTAACAGAATAATAATTAATCATGTAATGGGTGTTCAAGAATTTATTAAATAAACATGCAAAAATCTTTAAAGTGATCAGATTCCGTGTCCGTGCACCCATTATGTGAATGAGTAATATAAGTCATTAGAAGACGTTGATTTGCATTTAATAAAGTGGGAAATTTGTCAAGACTATAAAATTTGACATACCATGGTGAAAAAAATATACATTGTGTTTTGAAAGAATTGTCGGTACCCGATCGCGTAACGGACCCCCAACGAGTGGAAGTGGTACATAATTCTCCAACATATCATCCATTGACCGACCTAATTGATGATGCTTACGAAGTCCACAACCATTAAAATCACCAACCTATGGATACATAAAATGTGCATTATGACAAAGTAAATGAACAATTTGATGCTGAATTATCTGGAGATCGAGAATGCACACAGTTGAAATTCAATGAGGCTAGACCGTCAAATAAAGATTGAGATGAAGATTACTCGGTATTATATGCAATGATTGGTTTGCGTAATTTTAAGAGTCAATTTGGTTTGTCTGGTAACAACATAACCGGAATTCTTAAGTGGGTTAAAGAAATTCTCCCAAAAGATAACACATTACCACATAATTATCCTGCCATGAAGAAGCGCTTGAAGGGTTTGGGTTTGAAGTACAAATCTATGCATGCATGCAAGTATAATTGCATATTGTATTGTTTCGTGATGAGCACAAAGAGAAGGATGAGTGTCCTATATGAACTGAGCCTAGATTTATCGTTTGTGAAAATGAAAATGACAAGGCTATAAAATATCGCAAGTTCTCTCAAGTCCCACAAAAGATTTTTAAGTATTTTCCACTTGGGCCATGGTCAAAATGATTTTTCACTGTATCGTGGATAACACAGGCCATTACATAGCATGCTCGATACGAGGTGGCTGGGAATCTAATGCATCATCCGGTTGATTTACTCATCTGGCAAATTTTAAATGCACGACACCCTAAATTTGTTAAGGAATTGTAAAACGTCCATCTTGTAATCTGAGAACGTATGTGCTTGTGTTCAAATGAGAAAATTATATATTAAACATCTTTTAACTCAAACAAACCCTAAACATGCAACAGTATGTGATTTAATAAGATAATGAACTAAGCAAGAACATTCAAACACATGCTTGTGAGGAAAAATCCCCCAAAGGGGCAAAACCATTTATTTCCATTATAATATTGTAACTGTACAATTTCGGATTACAATGAAAATACAAGTGACTAAGAATTACCCTCAGGTGTCGGATTCTGTAGTCGGCGGCTGGAGTCATCCCTTTCCAGTAGGGCTGCAATGAAGAAGAAGAACGGTCTTCTCCACAATGGTATGAACAGCAAAAGTGCGTTCCTGGGTTGCAAAGAGATTCACAAATGTTTGGAAATTTGTGTGAATTAAAAACCTAGAGTCTTAGTACTCAATAGGTGAAGACTTAGAGTTTTTTGTACTCTGAAAATCATGTGTAGAAATCTTGGAAAACCACTTCCCGTAGAGGGTTTATAAAGGAATAACATGGCCTAAAAAATCTCTGCACGATCTGTTTGAGATTATCCCAGGTGGACCGGCTCGGGTCTGAGGTGGATCGGTCCGATTAGGCGGATCGGTTCTTTTATTTTTAGCTTCTTCGGTTCGCTTGCGGTCCGGGGTGTACTGGCTTTTCAGTAGGCGGACCGGTTCGGGTCTGAGGCAGACCGGTCCGCAAGCGAATCGGTTCTTTTATTCTGGGCGGATCGGTCCGGCCTGTCAGACTTTTATTCCTCTTCTTCTTTTGATATTCGGATCCGTTGATGACTGTATGAATCTCGAATTTCTTCAACGGTGTAACGGCGTGCGACATAACAAACTGTTAATGGATAAAAAATGTTCTTACAAATCTCCCCCTATGTCTATGCCGGTACATACATAAAAACAAACATTCGAATTATCAAACAACTAAAAATGACTATACAAATTTACCCTTCCATGAACCCAAAACTGGAAAGGTACAATTGAATAAGACTACAGCGTTTGCTCTTCAACTCTTCAGGAATCTCAACACTTTTCTCATCAGGGTGTGTAATTCAAAGATAATCCATGTAGAACCTACACACATGAGAAAAATCAAAATACCAAGTGACATATCGAGTTTGAAATGAGATAAACATATATACCAATTTATGAGCAAAGTAGCAAACTCAAACTTTCAAATCTCCCCCATAATAAGATAATTCATTCTCCCCATTTTTATGATGTCCCTAAATAGACAAAGGAGAGAAATAAATCAAATAAGCAAGTGTGGGGTGTCACTAGGATAAAATCACACCATGAATGAACACAAAGCAGCCAAGACGATGATAGCATAAATGAAGTGGTGTGATCAAATTCGATAGGAAAATCAATGCATACGAACATGACATATGTGCACGATGAATATTGGATACTCCTAGCGAATGAACTCAAATGCGTCCTTTGGTGTAAAAGAATGACAATATAAGATATTGACTCAATCAAATCAACAAATCAAAGCTCAAAGTGATTTTCACACCAATAACGTCCAAAACGATTTTATGCTTTTTTAGGACTTTCAAGGAAGTGCAAACCTGTTTAAAGATTCTCCAACCAAACTCCCTCGGATATACTTTTGAATAGAGGCATTCTAAATTCTCAAACTTTGGAGAATTGATGGTGAAACCAAAGTGGCCCATATTTGGCATGAAGTGCTTTTTATTGTCTGTAAATTTTTTCGGGCTCTTTTAACCTCTTTGGACCTCGGATATTAAAATTCCTCTATTTTTTAGGTCCTTTTTAACGGTGGCTTTTGCGCAAAGGATAGATGATTACCTTTCGCAGCCCCTCCCCGTTATACAAAAACACACAGTCTCACCAAAACGTTTTTTACATGCATTCCAATCTTGTCAAGTTTTATCGCATGATTGAGATGGAAACACGCAAGCCAATATGAGATAGACAAGTGCAATAAACAAATATAGCCGTGCATGTGTGCAATAAAGGATAAAGGAGTCAAACATGTAGGAAGATATCACTAATTACATCTCAAAGACTCCATACTAAGTAAAGCACCTGGATGAAATGATGTAGCGTCTCAAATCTCTATCAACCATTCACATGGATATATGGAATGAAGTTGTGACTTGGTTATCTTAAATGCTCATCTATAAAAGAAGCAAAATTATAAATCTTTTTGGAGTTTTCAAAATTTTTATCAAACTAAAATCTTTTTGTGCTTTTTTTAAAGATTATAAAAGAAAATCTTTTTGTATTTATCAAAAAATTATAAAAAGCAAAAAGAATAAATAAATAGGTGTACAACTAAGCAATGGTACATATAAGACAGACTAGCAATAGGAAGCATATGATATGAACATGAAGAAGCATCATATTCTAGACATAGATCAACCCCTCAGTCAACTGTGCAAATCCCCAAAGACTTCCTAAGACTCAAATCTAAGGGAATCTAAAGGTTTTGTGAAAATGTCGGCTAACTGACGGTCGGTGGGAACAAAACTCAGGGATACAGTGTTCTCCTCAACTAACTGACGAATAAAATGCTCACGTATCCTGATGTGCTTTGTGCGCGAATGCTGGACGGGATTGCGAGATATGTGAATCGCGCTCGTGTTATCACAAGAAATGATCATGGTGTCTTGTGAAATCCCATAATCCTCCAACATTTGCTTCATCCACAAGAGTTGTGTGCAACAACTCCCGGCGTCTATGTACTCAGCCTCCGCAGTGGACAAAGAGATGGAATTTTGTTTCTTGCTCAGCCAGGAGACAAGAGCAGAACCAAAATAGAAACACCCACCAGAAGTGCTCCTATAACCATCTACATCCCCGGCCCAATCGGCATCCGAATAGGCGGATAAACGGTCATCGACATCAAAGGAATACCAAATACCGTATGAGAGAGTCTCACTTACGTATTTAATAATACATTTTAGAGCAAGTAAGTGTGACTCTTTAGGGGACGCCTGATATCGCGCACAGACTCCAACACTAAAGGCGATGTCGGGACGACTGGCAGTCAAGTAGAGAAGACTACCTATCATACTCCGATATAAGGTTTGCTCTACGTCCTTGCCTGAAGTGTCCTTACTAAGCTTGGTAGTGGTACTCATAGGTGTACATGCATGCTTAGTGAAGTCTAAACAAATTTCTTCACTAGGTCTCTAGCATACTTGGATTGGGAGATGAACATCCCATCCTCTAGCTGACGAACCTGGAGACCAAGGAAGAATGTAAGCTCACCAACCATGCTCATCTCAAACTCACTTTTCATCTCCTCCTCAAAGTGGTGAGCATGCTGGGAGCATGTGGAGCCAAAGACTATGTCATCCGCATAGACTTGGGCAACCAAAATAGCACCGTCATCTCTCCTGACGAACAACGTCATATCTACTCCCCCTCTCTTGAAGCCATGAGCTAAGAGATAGGAAGTAAGCCTCTCGTACCAAGCACGGGGTGCTTGCTTCAAACCATACAAGGCTTTCCTCAGATAGTAGACGTGCTCCGGGTGCTGAGGGTCTTCAAACCCTTTTGGTTGTTCCACATAAACCTCCTCCTGTAGAATGCCATTCAAAAATGCACTCTTGACATCCATCTGATATAACTTGAAGCGCAGATGACATGCGATGGCGAGCAGAAGACGGACGGACTCAAGCCTCGCAACAGGAGCAAATGTCTCCCCAAAGTCTACACCCTCTATCTGTGTGTAGCCTTGAGCGACCAACCTAGCCTTATTTCTGATTATGGTACCATTTTCATCCATTTTATTCTTAAAAATCCACCGGGTACCTATCACATTAATCTCACTAGGTCGGGGGACTAGTTCCTAGACATTATTCTTTTTAAACTGAAGCAACTCATCCTGCATAGCAGATATCCAGTGTTCATCCTTGAGTGCTTCTTTATGGTTCTTGGGCTCGACTTTGGACGTGTAGGAAAGATGGCTAACAACGTTCTCTAGCTGGGCACGAGTCTTGACCCCTAGAGTGGGATCGCCAACAATGGCAGAAGGATCATGACTCTTGCGAACCCAAGCAAGTGTGTCCCCTAGCACAAGATTAGGGACCACAGAGTGTGGGTGGGGGACAAGTGGATCACTGTCAGACGAGTCCTCGTCCTCACACTGAAGGTTAGGATCAATAACTGTCAGAGGTTCGTCATCTTGCACGGTGACGTTTATTGATTCCATAACCTTAGAGCTCTTCAGGTTAAAAACCCGGTACGCTCTGCTATTCGATGAATATCCTAGAAATATTCCCTCGTCGCTCCGGGAGTCGAACTTTTCTAATGGCTCTCTATCCCGTAGGATGTAGCATTTACTCCTAAAAACACGGAAATATGCCAGGTTGGGCTTCTTGCCAGTCCACAACTCATAAGGAGTTTGAAGTGTGTGTGTGGACGCAAATAAACCCTATTCACCGTGTGGCATGCAGTAGACACTGCCTCTGCCCAAAATCTCCTAGAAATTTTACGACCTAGAAGCATAGATCTAGCCATCTCTTGGATCGTTCTATTCTTTCTCTCAACAATCCCATTTTGCTGAGGAGTTATCACAGCAGAAAACTCATGTTTGATCCCGAGGCTATCACAGTAAAGGTCTACCTTTGCTTTTGTGAATTCAGTGCCATTGTCACTACGCATCCTGTTAATAGTGACACCGTGTTGATTTTACAGGACACAACACTTGGTCGTTAAAAATTCTACAGTATCGGATTTCTCTCTCAGAAAACCTACAATGGAGTACCTGGAGAAATATTCTACCATCACGAGGATATACCTCTTACCACCTAGACTCTCAGTGCGAGTGGGACCCATAAGATCCATGTGAATCAACTCAAGAACACGAGAGGTGGTAATGGAATGCAACTTCCTATGGGGACTACGGATTTGTTTTCCCATCTGACAGGGTCCACAAACGGTCGAAGTTGACTTTCCAAGAGATGGTAAGCCACGTACTAGGTCCTTTTTAGCTAAGCGGTTGAGATCTTTAACGTTCATGTGACCTAGACGTTGGTGCCACAGATCCATAGGAGTGATCGTGACGCTGTTGCAGACAAGTGAGGACGTGGGCTCAGTTCCATAGCAATTATCCTCGGTCCTCACCCCTTGCATCAAAAGTTTATCGACTTGATTGTAGACTTTACACGCGTCCCGGTCAAACTTTACTGCAAAGTCAGTGTCGCACAGCTGGCTAATGCTGAGAAGGTTTGCTTTCAAACCTTTGACGTACAAAACATTTTCTAGCTTACGGAATCCAGGTAACTCGACAGTACCACGTCCTATAATGGTAGACTTGCTCCCATCTCCAAAGGTGACTCTGCCATCCTGATATTCCTCAAGATTCGTAAAAAATGAGGCATCACCTGTCATATGTCTGGAGCACCCACTATCAAAATACCACTGTGAGGTATTATGAGCTTTGAGAGCAACATGAACAACAAAAGCCTTTTTATCTTTCTTAGGTACCCAAGTCGAGATGACCTTTTGTTTGCCTTTGTTGTTGTTGGTTTTAGCTGGAATGTGAGAAGCATTCACTAACGGCAAAGACATACGTCGAAATTCTTCCATTAAACTCTGGGACGTGGCAGCTAAGAACTCAACTTTCTCTCTCAGACTCAAAAACTCATCAGTATGACGTGGTGGAGCATTAGTACGTCGTGTCCGACCCATGTTATAGCAAAACTCCCTAAGGTGGCCTTTTCTTTTGCAATAAGTACAAAAGGACACAGTCAAAGGCGGACCTTGGTTTGCCTTTCTTGGTCGAACTCTCCTTTGAGGTTTTTGACGGTGGCCACAAGGAGTCGTAGTAAACTCAGGAAGTGGTCCAGGTTCAATTTGGGACGTGGAGGCACCATTATAACCAATTCCTTGCCGATCACCAAAACCTAAAGCGGGGCCGAGGAGCATCTTTCCCATCTTCCCAGATCTGTCCTCGATTTGTACCTTGACTTCCCGTGCTTTCTCAAGATCATGAGTCAGCTGGGCAACCAGGGCTTCAAGTTTCTTCCGAGTCTCCACGGAGGAATGGAGCTGACTCGTAAGACTAGCCACTTGTTTAGTCAAGTCCCCTCTCTCTTTCTCTAAAACACTCTCTCTCTCTCTAAACAAACTCTATTTCTCAACACAGGCATATTCTCTCTCTCTCAGGGCGGTGAAGGTGGAGGACTCTCTCTCTCTTGCCTTTCTTAAATCTTCCTCGAAGCCGGTGATCTTAAGAACTAGCGCTTTGTTACGTTTTTTAGTTTTAAAAGACTCAGAATATAACTCAGCGTAGGCGCGTTGAATATCACTCTCGCTCTCACTTGAGTCATCCTCCCCCTCACTCACATCGATCTCACTATCGAGGTGTCCCTGTGAAGCATCATCCTCGTCGTCGTGAAGAGGACTAGGAGTGCTCACTTGACTGGCCATGAATGCGGTGAAGTTCCACTCATGCGATTACTCATCTCCTGAATCCACCATCTCGACCTCACTGTCGTCGCTAAGGGTAGCATTAAGGACAACTTTCCCTTTCTCTCTGTTAAGACGAGTGGCACACTCAAAGGCTCTATGACCCCTACCATCGCACTCAAAGCATCTCTCACTATCTTTCTTAGGAGGATCTTTAAAAGCTTTTTCATTTTTCTTTTCAAACTTATTTTTCTCAAATTTCTTTTTATCTTTAAAATTGCCATTTTTCTTAAATTTGAGAATCCTCTTGAAATTTTTTGCAAAAAGAGCCAAATCATCTAAGTCAAAATCACACTTAGAATCTGACGTGTCAGTCTCTCTCTTTCTAGATGACTCTACCCTCTTTCTAGTCGACCCCTCACTCCTTCTCTCTTGGGCATTAAGTGCAATTCCCTTATCTTTAGATTTAGTAGTTTTAGGGAACATATCAATTTCATATGTTTGCAAATCTCCTACAAGTTCTTCCAATTTTAGCGTATTTAAATTACCCATAGAATTTAGCACAGTGACTTTAGGGATAAAACGCTTAGGCAAAGAACGAAGAATCTTTTTAACAACTCTAGCATTAGGAATATGTTCACCAAGATTAAAGCTAGTATTCACAATGTCAGAAAGTCTAGCATAAAATTCATCAAAGCATTCAGATTCATGCATGGTGATGGTTTCAAATTGAGTTGTTAAATTTTGCAATTTAGACTCTTTCACAACATTTGTTCCTTCATGGGTGAGTTGTAAAACATCCCATGCCTCTTTTGACGTGATGCACGTCATTATTCATTTGAACTCATCAGGTGTGACAGACCCAAAAATATCACTTAGACCCTTAGAATTAAAAGATGACTATTTAAATTCTTCTTCAGTCCAAGAAGTGACAGGTTTCAAGTTGATCACATTATCAACAGTCACAGAAGGAGGTGTCCACCCTCTTTCAACCAAAATCCAGACACGCTCATCA
This sequence comes from Sambucus nigra, assembly GCA_949130495.1. Classification (NCBI taxonomy): domain Eukaryota; kingdom Viridiplantae; phylum Streptophyta; class Magnoliopsida; order Dipsacales; family Adoxaceae; genus Sambucus; species Sambucus nigra. The sequence continues at coordinate 158,901,326 of OX422209.1, read as the reverse complement.
ATGGCTTTTAATGCAGATCTCATACGGGCTTACCAATAAGCATAGTTTGTCCCGTCAAAAACTAGCATTTTATTATATAACTTCTCCATTTGAACACGCACTTTTTCAAAAATTAATTTTTTCAGAAAATTGATATCTTAGAAAAATTTTGCAAAAAATAGGAATACGCGATAGATTAGCGTAACCTGCTCTGATACTAATTTGAGAACGTATGTGCTTGCGTTCAAATGAGCAAATTATATATTAAACACCTTTTAACTCAAACAAACCCTAAACATGCAACAGTATGTGATTGAATAAGATAATTAACTAAGCAAGAACATTCAAACACATGCTTGTGAGGAAAAATCCCCCAAAGGGGAAAAAACATTTATTTCCATTATAATATTGTAACTGTACAATTTCGGATTACAATGAAAATACAAGTGACTAAGAATTACCCTCAGGTGTCGGATTCTGTAGTCGGCGGCTGGAGTTATCCCTTTCTAGTAGGGATGCAATGAAGAAGAAGAATAACGGTCTTCTCCACAATGGTATGAACAACAAAAGTGCGTTCCTGGGTTGAAAAGAGATTCACAAATGTTTAGAAATTTGTGTGAATAAAAAACCTAGAGTCTTGGTACTCAATAGGTGAAGACTTAGAGTTTTTTGTACTCTGAAAATCGTGCGTAGAAGTCTTGGAAAACCACTTCCCGTAGTGGGTTTATAAAGGAATAACATGGCCTAAAAAATCTCTGCACGATCTGTTTGAGATTATCCCAGGCGGATCGGTTCGGGTCTGAGGCGGATCGGTCCGATTAGGCGGATCGGTTCTTTTATTTTTGGCTTCTTCGGTTCGCTTGCGGTCCGGGGTGTACTTGCTTTTCAGCAGGCAGACCGGTCCGGGTCTGAGGCGGACCAATCCGCAGGCGGATCGTTTCTTTTATTCTGGGCGGACCGATCCGGCCTGTCAGACTTTGATTCCCCTTCTTCTTTTGATATTCGGATCCGTTGATGACTGTATGAATCTTGAATTTCTTCAACGGTGTAACGGCGTGCAACATAACAAATTGTTAATGGACAAAAAATGTCCTTACATAATCTCAATTAATGGGTTTAAGCCTTTTGGTAATTTAAGAACTGATCAGAGATATTGGCTACTTCTCGTGACGCCTTTAAGTCTCCCTCCAACACTGTGCACGAGAAAGGAGTTCACATTGTTATCTTTATTGATACCCAGGCCGAAGGCTCCCGACGATGATATTGATATATTCTTAGCCCCATTAATCAAAGAACTTAGAGAGTTGTGGAATAAAGGCGTGACGACGTTTGACTCTAACAAGTGTGAAGAGTTCACACTTAAAGCAATGGTGATGTGGGTGATCCATGACCTTCCTGCCTATGAGACCTTGTTCGATTATAATGTTCATGGTTATTGTGGATATCCCATAAAAGGGGAGGAACTGAATCCAGTTGTCAACATATTTATGGTCATATGAGTTATACGATCAGTCACCCTTTTAAGAATGACAAGTCTAACTTTTTAGCGGTCGGTCACAAGCGCAGGATACAACCTGTTCGGCTTTCTGGTCAGGAGATCGAGGAGAAGACGACAACTGCGACTGGGGGAATAGGAACATAGGCAAACACCCTCAGTTTGTAAATATAAAGTGTAAATTTCTAGAGGATCCTAACGACCTTAGTAAAGCGAAGTCGTGGTCCAGACGATCAATATTTTTTTTACTTGTCGTATCAGAAAGATTATCGTGTAAGGCATGTAATTGATTTGTAGCCCGCAAAGAAGGATGTTGTAGAACATTTGATAGGAACATGTTTGGGTTAATCTTATTCAAAAGATAGACAGAGTGTGTGTCGCGATCTAAAGGAGATAAAAAAGTGTGGTTAACAACTGATCCTATAGCAGGAATAAATTCGATTACCGCATGTGGACTTGTTAGGTATCGCTAGATGTATCTTTTCGAGCACTTGATTAAAACCTTCAAAGATTATGTTAAGAATACACGGTATATTGGAGTGTCAATTGCGGAATAATACATAACATAACATCATTACATGCCCAGGAACATATACCGGAATAAGGGCTTAAGAGGTTCAATCATCGTGGAGAAGGAGTGATCGAGGAACCTGATAAGTTTAATGATGAATTTTCTTTCGGAACCTTAATAAGGTGAGACTAACCAATCTTTAATATGATCAAGCAACTCGTTATGTTTCGAACTGCAAGATGAATTTCCTTTTGTGACAATAGTTCGTGCCTATTTTGAATTAAAGTAACGTGTCACAGTTAATGACAATGGTCATGGTCCCCAACCATGACCCCTTGTTATGTCCTAGAAATTGGTTACAGTCTATAACCGTGACCCAGTTAGTGTGACCTTTTGTTGCCATGGATAGGGGTTACGGACCACAACCGTAACATATTGCACCCACTATTGTCACGGTCCTAAACAAACTGCCACAATTTTAGACCGTGACAAGAAACTTGACCACATTTACACCATTTTTCTAGCAAACAGTGTGACAATTGAGTCACGATTTTGGACCACGACCAATGTTTGTTATAAATCAACCTGGATGGGATCATAAATTGAGTCATCGTTAGTATTACGTGCTCATGGTTTTGGACCGTGACCAACTTGTCGTGACCATTTTTTATTTTTGGCATAGTGTAAGGTATCATGATTCGAAATCCTAGGTTTATGATTTAAATGAAGTTATTATTTTATCTTCCCATTGCATGATCAATCAAAGTTTTTGGGCGACAAAAATTCAAAGTTTTTCCGCACATATCAACTCCCAACATACTGTTCATCGTCCCTTTTTGGTCCAAACATTTTCTAGGGTTTCAAAGGGGGGTTACCGATGAGAGAGCGATGGAAAAAATAAGCAGGTGTGTGTTTTGAATCCAAATAGGTAAAATAAGTTTCCGTTCTTGATGTTCTTCATTGATTTTATGTTCCTTGGGTGTTTGAATCCATATGGGTAAAATAAATGGGTGTTTATTTTAAATCTTTGTCTCTATTGTTTAGTTTCGTGTTATTAAAGGATATCGTGATAATTTGAGTGTGATTGTTGCCAAATATTTAAAATATATATATATATATATATATATATATATATATGTATATATATATATGTATGCATATGGAAAGTCAATGTGACTTCGATTTTAAATTCTTAATTTATTCATGAACATTTCAAGGGGTCATTTAATACCACCCCCTACTATATGAAAAAAAACACAAATAGGTGTAGATTTAAAAAAAATAAACATATCAACCCCTCCAACCAATCTTAAATCCGTAAACCCTTTTCACAGTCACCAAGTGGACTAATACTCCCATTTTACACGACAACTATAACCAAAATCGGATCATATAAAATGAAGTGGAATATTACAACCTGGATTCACTAATTCCGGGGATAATTTTTTTCATAATATTCTATTTTGTATGTGTGCGTGTGTTTTTTACGTATATTTATTGATTTCCAGTTAAAAATACAAGTTTGGGGTTGATTAAATGTTTAGGCAGAGGTCTCTTTTGTTTTATTTCTTGGAAAGTGGTGGATTTTATAGAAAATAATTCCTTGATGCTCGTAGGTTCCCAAAAAATATACTACACACATTCTCGAGTAGATAACATCTTCATAGATTTGATGAGTATTTCTTAGATATAATTGATATGTATGCATATCTATTAATGGTCACGTTAGTGGGTTCATAGCTACGATATTATTTTTGTTAGGTACCTTGATTTTTTTTCTCCAGACACACAAATACATTTGGAAGCTCTTAAACAATCTATTCCGTCTCTTGATAATCATTTTCAAACAAATAATAAACTCAAGTTTTGAACAATGTGATATATAAATAACGGATAGAAAATCTGTAATGTTATAAAATAAACAAAAATGTTTGATGGAGGATGGTTTGGTCTTTTTGACCAACACAACTGAGGGGTATATATATATATATATATATATATATATATATATACAAAAAAAAACTCGTCTTTATCGTTTACTGGCAATATGCTAGTAATGGGTATATTTAGGGGGAGTTTTTAATGCCTAAATTAACTTGGATTGTAATGGACATAAAATATTATATAAGGGGCACATTTAATTATATAATATTTTAATATGAAAATGTTATGGACACAAATAAATTACATAACCTTGTATGTCTGTGCAATAAAATGTTGTACACTATCTTAAAACGAGTGTTGATGCTAAAAATCTGATTTACACCGAACTTAGTCATATTTTAAATTAACTATCAAGAAAGAGACAAGCGAGGAATGTACTTAAACACAAAAGTAATATAAAGAGATCGAAAGAGAAAGAAAACTCGAATTTACGTGGTTCGGCCAAATTTGGTGCCTACATCTACATGTGTTATGAATTATATTCCTATAGCGAGTAAAAGGATATTATGAGTACTATTATGCTACTAAAGTAAAATGAGATCTCTTATAAACCAATTTCAATGGATATTGCTCATTAGATGAATAAAATTCATAGCACCTGTGGATGTAGGCACCAAGTTGGGTCGAACCACATAAATTTTGATTTTTATTCTCTTACTCTATCTCTTTACTCTACTTTTTTATTTGAATAAATTACTCACGTGACTCTTTATTACTTGATTGATAGTTAATTGGTGAAATAAAAATATGATCGATGTAAATCTAATTTCTAGCATCAATCACGAGTGATCTACAATTCTCCATTGCAATGACACATCAACTTGTGTAACTTTTTGTGTAATTTCTTTGGGGTCAATGTACAAAAAAGACTTGTTAATATTTTCATTATATTTACAGGACACACAACAGTTTTGTTATAAAATTAGTCCCTAAAATTATTCAATACCAAATATATCATTATAACATCTTAAAATACAATTGTTTTTCATTTTTAGGACACCCAACTTTTCTTTTATAAAAATAGTCCTTATTTTAAATGTCCTTAATTAAAGTTGTTTATTTTTAAAATGGGTAATGTTGAAAAATGACTTGTTAACATTTCCATTATATCTACAAGACACGCAATATTTTTCCTTATAAAATTAGTCCCTAAAATTATTCAATACAAAAAATGCTCTTTTATCATCTTAAAATACAATTGTTTTGACATCTCATAAATTTTTATACCCATAGTTTACTCCATGGAAGAACAATAAACTTTTTATAGCGTAAAAATAACTCCCATTTTATTGGTCCTTGATTAAAGTTTATACTTTAAAAAAATCAATTTATCATCATTTATTTTTCTTTATAAATTTATCTCCTATTTTTCTTGTTTAGAATGGGCCTTTTTTAAAATAATATTTTATTTTCTATTCAAACATTCGACTAAGAATGTCACAAAATCTCCTATTATCAAACCTCCGGTCACCACTACTCTTGCCAGAGTGTAAAATTAATTTTGTAACATCAATTTTTTGTATTTTCTATTTGATTTTTGATGTTTAAGATGTAACACAATTATACCACTATTTGTCATCTTATTAGCGTCGCTCTTTGAAATTAAATTTGCAATGGCAATAAAACAAACTTATTTTACAGTGTAATGCTACAAAACTATGTATTCATTGTAATTATATATATTTTTTTTTTGAAAAAGGAAAATGAAGGATATAAACTAAAAACGACTACGAAAAAAAATGATAGTACAAATTTAATATTGTATAATGACGAAGGAACACTAATGGTTGCATTCTAATGACTGGGAGTACAACGGCATCCATTATCTAATGTTTGAAAAGACTGCAACATTATTTTATTTAATAAAACACTCATTTTGAGCAAAAACAACTAGATTTATAAAGAAGATATAACTAATAAAAACTTTATTTTTTTTATTGAGGACAAAATAAATAGGGACTATTTTTATAAAAGAAAAGTCCTAAAATCATAATAGAAGTTTAAACTTAAATAATATTTTTTATTAAGGGAAAAAGAAATATGGACCATTTTATAAAAGAAAAATTAATTGTCTAACAATCATAATAGGGAGTATTTTTTTTATTTAAGGGTCAAATTGATGTTTTTGAAAAAATAAAGTCAACTTCATAAAAAATAAGAACTATATCTGTAAATATAAATTTTTAGTATCCTAAAACTACAAACAACATTATTTTAAGTCATAAGATGGACAATCTAATTTATTTCTATCCATATAATTATTTTATTTTAATTAGGGTGGCGCTAAAGGCACCCTAATATTTATCCCAAAATACCCCAAGAATTTTTACAAATATTTTTGCTAAGGGTAACCACACAATATAAATACTTTTTATACATTATTTTGGTTCCCACTAAGCTCTCGATCATTTTATCTCTACCCACTAAGCTCTCAAAACATTCTTGCTCTAACCACTAAGCAAGCTTCACCAATCAAATTGGATTGCATATATTTTGGTCCCCACTTTCTTAACAATCTTCACCAATTAAAGTGTATTGAATACATTTTGGTCCTCACTTCACTAATAATTTTCAACAACAATCATCATTTTTGTCCTCACATAATAATTAAAATTTGAAGTCATCAAAGTTACAACAACCAATGCTAGGTGTTGACAATGGGTGTGCCACCACTAAAATAAATAAAATTACATCTCAAATAACACGCGTGAAGTAATTTTTGCTGCCCAATAAAGGATTATTTATTTATTTATTTTTAACTATTGAAAAAATAAAACATGACAAGCTAAACTGACAGTGGTTCGGTATCGGGGCCTCGATCAAGATGATTAATCCCGGGTGATACTACCGAACCACTATCTTTAATTTTTTTAAAGGCAGAGTTTGGTTCAGTAGGTTTATCATGAGTGTTGATGTAAAAAACTAGATTGCTCTAATTATTCAATCACAGATAAATAAATAAGACAAAGATTTTTAAAGTGGTTCGGCTAGGAATAAAGCCTACGTCCACTGTTATGTTATTGCTGAGTGTTTGCAGAATTCTTGATTACTAGTTCTCTCAAGAAATTCCGGTCCCCTTGAATGGGTTTGATACAAGGTATTTATAGCCTTGAGGCTGTACATGAAAGGTTCGATACATTAAATGATATACATGTGAAAGGGTAATACATTTAATGCAGCGTGTGCATCAAGAATATAAGCATTCAATGAATATCTGAACTGTTGATTATCTGGCAATTAATGGTACGACCGAGATGCAGCTTGGACCGCCATAGCTGTTCGCTGATCAGGAGTTCCTCGGAGAACTAGAGTACCTCGGTGCGCTGGAGTTCCTCGGTGTGCTAGAGTTCCTCGGTGTATCCTCGTTGCTCGGAAAGAAACATGGTTGGTCGGGAAATGAACTTCCTCGCTGCTATTGTGCCACGTAGATTGACACGTGTCTTCGTATTATTCGTCCACATCAGCATATTAATTTTGGAATCAACAGAAGCCCCCAATGTTTCATATTTCGAACTTTGAGGAGTATGGAACATTCTTTCTCGGTATATGGCAATATTAAATGACTTTTCCTGGGTTTCAGGAACATTGTGTTCAAATTTCCTTCTCATTTCGCAGCTTCCGCCTTTTTTTTGAATTTTTTATAAGCGCTTCGATCTCCGTGCAGTTTTGTCCTTTTAGCCGCCGGAAGTTCAGTAGTTTCTTTTTGGTAATCATTTCTTTCGCCGTTTCCCAATGCAAAGTATTTAAACTTCTTAGGTAACCATACCGTCTTCTACGTTTTCCAATTTTCTGCCTTCAAGCTTTCTATTTTCTCCTTCTCTTTTGTGCGTTCATCCTTGTTTTCGTTCGTTGTCAACATTCGTCCTTCCTTCCTGTAAGATCTTTTTCCTTTCTTCTCTTTTATTCAGTATGGTTTATATTGTGGAGTCTGTTGAGAAATTTCATTCTGATTTTTCCATTCCTTCGTGGGTAACTCTAGAGGTTCTTTCTGAGCCTTTAGATTACTTTCGATTGGCTGAGGGACATTGGTTCCCCAGTCTTTTTGTTGCTGAATGTGGTTTTTCCTTTCCACCAAATCCATTGTGTCTTGAATTTTGTCAATATTTTGATCTTGTCCCTGCAAAAATAGCCCCCAATTCATGGAGAATAATTAATGGGGTGCACAAACTAAATCTAACTCATGGGACTCGTATTGGGATCCCTGAGATTATGTACTGCTATAAATGGGCCACTCTAGATAATATTTATTACTTAAAAACTAGGTTTCTGAATAGGGCTCTTGTAGTTAACCTCCCTGACTCAAATAGAGATTATTTTGAACATGGGTTGGTTATAAAAAATTGGCAATATGCCCCTTTAACTGGAGATGAAGTATACAACGGTCCCAGATGCCCCCCATATGGCAATGGGATAGGTTTATTTTTCATTTTATTTTATTTATGAAATTATGCTTTCATCATGTTTGACAAAATGTACGATTGATATCTCGTTATGTGTTTATTTGCAGTTGATAGCAAAAGAAGAACTCCAAAAGAATCAGAGGTTAATATCAAGCATCTGAAACTTATCTGGGGTTTGCACAAGAACATTGCAGATGAACACATCAGGTCTGCCTCATATCTGCTACAGTATAAGAGTTACACAACCTCTTATACTGTTCGCCCTGTTGAACCAGCTTCAACTCCAGAAGGTTCATCTTCAGATTCTCATCTTCCTTTAAGTCAAAAGATGGGTAAGAAAAGAGCTCCTCCCGCTCTCTTTGATGATGTTACTTATGTTGCTGGGGCCAAGAAAAGTAAAACTGATGCCCCAGAGGGGACTAAAAAAGTGGATGTTGGGTCTTCTAAAGCTGCCGAGAAGCCCCCAGTGGTTCCGAGCAAGAAAACTGCTCCTGTAGATGTAATTACAATCTCTCCGACCAAGACCTCTTTGGTTGAAGGTTCTGATCGCCCATTGAAGAGATTGAGGAAATCATCCTCAGTTACTCCGGCTGAAACTGCCTCCTCCCTACCTGCTGGTGGTACTGATGTTCCAAACATCACTCTTCCAAGTTCTGCAATGAGCTCGGTCGTACCCGAGGTCCATGGTATTGATGAAAGAATTCCTAGGGATATGCTGACATCCTTAGCTGCTCGTCACCTTGCTTCAGTAAATTTCTTATACTTCTGATTTTTCTTTCTTTCTCTGAAAGCTTGCATTTTGTATTGACTTTGCTATTTTTCTCATCTTTCAGTTGGTGAACTGTTTTAATAATATTGTGAAGAAGGATGAAGCTATTAAAGCTTCAAGCTCCTCGTCAGGCGTAAAGGATGCTCTGTTGGGTTTGACCCAGTCTTTAAAGGAATCTCGTCAACAGTATGTTGATGAAAAAGCTGTTTGGGAGAAGAAATTAGTTGTGGCTGAAGCTGAGAAGGTGAAAATGGCTGAAACCTCCAAGAATTTGGAGGAGAAAGTAAAAGGTTTAGAGGTTAAACATCAGGAATATGATGGCCAGCTGAAAAAGGCAGAGGAAGAGTTATCTACCCTGCGAGATATCAAGGTCAAAAAAGAGGAATTGGATGTGAAGCTCTCCTCGGAGAAGTTGAGGAGAAAGGTCGCAATCAAGAAACATTTCAGTGCTGGTTGGGAGAAAGGATGGGATAAAGGGATTGCTGCAATGACATCCCAAGTCCAATATGGGAAGTTGAAATACTTCCACGATGGCTGGGTAGCTGCTCTGCAAGATTTGAAGGTCCAAGACGATTCTGAGTTATTCCAACAACATCTCCCTGGTCCTCCTCCAGCAATTGTGGAAGAAGAAGAAGATGAGCCTGTCTCAGATGAATCTTCTATGGCTACGGGTGACCCAGTCTCTGCTTCTCAACCCTCTGTCAACGAGGACATTTCTTCCATGCCTCCTCCTGCCGAGAAGATTCCTGCTGATCAAACCGTTGTTACCACCGAGCAACCGAGCTCCTCGTCCCAGCCTCCCGAGAAAGTCTTGGGGGACAAGGAAAAGGTGTGAAGTTGTTCGGTATCATTTCTATATTTCCTTACTTGTAATCGAACAATGTAACTTTTTGATGATCTAATAAAATACATCTTCGTTTCTCTTCTTTGTTGATACTCTGTCTGCTCTTATTTATTAACTCCTGCTTCCTCTTCTTTATTAGTTTTTGGCCAGAATGGAATTGATATCTGCTCCTGATACTGAATTGATGCGACAATGCAATGGCTATTATAAAGCTGGTCATACAGACCTAAGTGTATCAGAGATTGTTGATATCCTTGGTCACGATGCCTCAGAACAAGCAGTTGAGGCTTACCGGTATCTGAAGGATTTACTTGATAGATCTGTGGCCAATAATGTGGCATACTACGAATTGATCGAGGAACTTCATGGTTCCATAGAGGATCTTCAAAATCAACACAATGCATCATTGGCTTCATTGCACAAGGATTATGAAAATAGATACCAGCAGCTCTCTTCTGAAACAGGCCATAAGAAGATCATTGCTGGATATGATATTAGGGAAAGGACCCTAAAAGGTGAAGTTGAAGCTTGCAGGCAGATTGCCGAGATCCTAGAATAAGAAAATAATAATTTACAGAAAAAGTTGGCTCAATATGAATCTGCAGCGTCATCTTCCAATGCTCTAGTGCCCGTTACTGATGAGGGTTTCTCTTTCTTAGAGGTCGAAAATGCCAAATTAAGGCAAGAGCTGGATAAATTAAGAAGATCTGCTGTTTCTGGGACTGCTCGTGGACGAGGAAGAGGTTCTCGGGGACGAGGAAGAATTGTCGAGGAGCAAAGTTCTCCAGTTGCTTCTCGGAGCCTATCAAGAGTTCTTAGTCGCAACGTTGAAGAGGTTCGCACGCAATCTACTCTGGAAACTCAAGCGTTCCAACTGAAGGCTAAGGATCGTCCTCTGTCTGAATTGTCCAAGAAAAATTTATCTTTAGAAGATCAACTGGCTGCGACAAAGTCTGCTCTTCATACTAAGGATCTTTTTGCCAAAAACCTTCTCGAGCAATTGGACAGATTAACCTTTTAATTTCATAAACAACCCAGGGAATTCTGGATGGCAGGATATAATGAAGCTCTTGTTCATCTGGATGCTCGTATTGAACATGCCAACAATGAAGGTTACAAGCAAGGATGGTTGAACGCACTGGGTGTGTTAAAATTGGAGCAAGGGCATTATTTATGGGATTATCATGCTCCATCATTATTAGACCTGCCTGTACCACCTTTCAAATTGGACATGGCATGGATCCCAGCTCGTTCCATTCCTCGTAGCTTGATTTCAAAGTACCTTGGTGATTATAGCCTTCATTCTCAGGTTGAATTGCCTCGTCCTGAGCATCTCTTGGATACACCTTCTGTGATGAATGTCAGAATGCTCAGGGATGTTAATTTCATTAATTCTCCTCTTTGTCTAGAGGATCCTCCTGCTGGCGAGGAGCCTGTTTCAAAAAATAAAGGAAAGAAACCAATAGAATAGGTTTTCAATGTAACAGTTAGTACATTCATGTAACTTGTAATTTATTCTAGATTTTTAATGAAAAGACTTTCATTTTCTGTTTGCTAATTTTGCTATTGTCTTGTGTTTATCAAACACCTTTATATTTGTGCATATGTATCTATGTATTTGTTAAAAAGATAACAATATCGTGTTGTTCATCAACTAACTTAATAATAAAAATTTACAAGTATCAAGGTTGATCAATCACTTAATAATAAAGTAATGAATATAAATTGTTCAAACTGTTTCCAACCAACCAAGGTGGATAAATAATGTTTGTCGACCAACTACAGTTGATGGGTTTTTATCCCCGACCAGCTATACTTGGTTCAATTTCGAATATAAAAATGTGTCCGACCAACTAAGGTCAATAATTTGTCCTCGTCGACCAACTACAGTTATTGGGTCTTTATCCCCGACCAACTATACTTGGTGTATTTTGGAATATTTTGTTCTTCAAAGAACTTTTTGTAATAATGTTATCTTTCGACCAACATAAGTTGTAATGTGAGAATATATTTTTATTTTACCAACCGTAGTTGATCATGCTGGTGTACACCTCCTAACCAAAGGAGTGGTAATGGTTCTTTCGAACTTTTTGGCTCCTTAGAGCGCCTCCTAACCAAAGGAGTATTTTTTGTCTCCTTAGAGCTTTTGGCTCCTTAGAGCATTTTTTGGCTCCTTAGAGCACTTTTTGGCTCCTTAGCGCTTTTGGCTCCTTAGAGCACTTTTGGCTCTTTAGAGCACTTTTTGGCTCCTTAGAGCACTTTTTAGCTCCTTAGAGCACTTTGGGCTCCTTAGAGCACTTTTTGGCTCCTTAGAGCACTTTTTAGCTCCTTAGAGCTTTTGGCTCCTTAGAGCATTTTTTGTGCATAGTGTATTACACTAGTATTCCACGAAAAACTTTCAACCAGAAAGAAAATGGCGAAACATCCTCGCTTTATTCATAATGAAGGAAATGCTTTTACATTTTACATTACTGATAATACTTGCGTAGATGTTCAGCATTCCACGCATTCTTAAATTCTTCTCCCTCTAGAGTTGCTATTCTGTAAGTTCCTGGACGAACAACCTCTGTAACTCGGTAAGGTCCATGCCAGTTTGCTTCCAACTTATTTTGCTTCTGAATGACTTTCTTTAGCACATAATCCCCTTCTTTTAAATCACATTTCTTCACCCTTTTGTTGTAAAACAGAGCTGTACGTTGTTGGTAAGCAGCATTTCTAATGGCTGCCTCTTCTCTAACCTCCTCGAGCATATCCAAATCCAGTCATTTGTAACACCCCGCCCACTCGGAGAGAGCGAACGAAGCGTCATTTTCGATAAAATAAATTCAAATCCATAAGTGACAAGGTATAGAGCATCTAAATAAACCCACAATAATATAAATCCACTAATCTCAATCTCTTCAATTACAACAAGTCTCTCGAATAAATACAACATCTAACTCGAAAAATAAATACAAATCTTCAATGCTCTATACATCAAAATAATATAATTCTTTCCCAAAAAATCCTCGCTAAAATCAATCTCCATAGCGCCCCAAAATCCGCGCTAACCTGTCACTAAAAGAAAATATGGGGAAGTACACAATACGACAAGAAAGATGCTCAACAAATATATGTTAGCGATGAATAAAAAGTAACAACACGAGTACAAATATTCAAATCAAAATGCAAATCTCAAAGCATTTATCAATATAATTTCTCAACAACACATCAATGGGTAACCATGCCTCACCCCATTCGCATACACTTTATCAAGCCATAGCCAGGAATAGGTATTTTAGCGGGTACTCAACATCCGTGCCATATTAAAATCCCATGACAACGTGCTCAATAACAATATAATGATACCACATGAATCAAAATAATTTCAACAATTATTTTTCAGATTTCAATGAATTTAATAATTCAAATATGAGTTCAATTAACAAGAATTCAAAGAGAATGACACTCGCGAGATTTAAGGAGCATATTGTGTAAAACCCCATACCTCAAACCATGATGAGAAACCAATGATCACATACTCAAGATCAACACAAAATATCTACAAAAGCTCCTCCAATAACCTCCAACAAAAATAGCCCCAAGAACACCTCTAATCTAAGGTTGGAACTCACAAATCTCAAGGGTCAATGTGTATATAAAAAGAAGAGGAATATAAAATATATTTGCTGCCAAAATATGTGCCAAAAGTATGTTAAAAGGGTTGCCTACGACTTCCTTTTATAATGCAAAGAAATGAAGGGTTGGAATCCAAAAGACACCTTTAAATAAGGCAAAGAAATGAAGAGTTGGAAGCCAAAACAACTCTTGAAAATTACTTGTTGTTCACGAAATCTGGGTAGGTCGATCGATCGACTCCCAGGATCAATCGATCGATCCTTCAGGAATTTTGACAGTTCGCCGACTAAGAATTCCAAGAGTTAAAAACATTTAAAATAATTTTAAAATCCGTTTTAACTCCGATTTCGAAACCGTTTGAAATTCTCGCCTTAAAAAATAATGACCAAAATATTTGAGCAATAAAAATAATTTTATCAAAAACTTTATTTTTGCTCTTTATTTTGAAAACACCCCAAAAATTACGCGGGTTATTACACTTCCCCACTAACAATGGAATTTTGCCCTCGAAATTCGCCAAATGCCTAACTCTCAAAAATTAGGCTAACAATCTCCAAAATAATTTCGTCTCCAAAAATAAATTCCTCACATCTAATCTAGATGCCTATCACGAATATCACCTAAAATTTGCTATCTCCAAAAATTGCTAACCACGCAATGAACCCAAAACTCAAGCCTCGAAGATTTCCTTAGAGCACTTTTTAGCTCCTTAGAGCTTTTGGCTCCTTAGAGCACTTTTTATCTCCTTAGAGCTTTTGGCTCCTTAGAGCATTTTTTGGCTCCTTAGAGCACTTTTTGTGCATAGTGTATTACACTAGTATTCCACGAAAAACTTTCAACCAAAAAGAAAATGGCGAAACATCCTCGCTTTATTCATAATGAAGGAAATGCTTTTACATTTTACATTACTGATAATACTTGCGTAGATGTTCAGCATTCCACGCATTCTTAAATTCTTCTCCCTCTAGAGTTGCTATTCTGTAAGTTCCTGGACGAACAACCTCTGTAACTCGGTAAGGTCCATGCCAGTTTGCTTCCAACTTATTTTGCTTCTGAATGACTTTCTTTAGCACATAATCCCCTTCTTTTAAATCACATTTCTTCACCCTTTTGTTGTAAAACAGAGCTGTACGTTGTTGGTAAGCAGCATTTCTAATGGCTGCCTCTTCTCTAACCTCCTCGAGCATATCCAAATCCAGTCTTCTCATCAAATCGCTGATCGGGGAGTTGAAATTCAGCACTCTATGAGTTGGGAGACCCAACTCGGCAGGTATCACAGCTTCACTTCCAAATGCCAACATATATGGTGATTCTCCAGTTGTTGCTCGGGGAGTTGTTCGGTAAGCCCATAGTACGGATTGGAGCTCATTAATCCAATTTGCTTTAGCTTCACTTAACCTCTTCTTCAAACCATTTAGTAATGTTCTATTCGTCACTTCAGTCTGTCCATTGCTCTGGGGATGGCCTGGTGCTGAATGATACTTCAAAATGTTTGACTGATGACAATAAGCAGCAAATTCTTCATTATCGAATTGTGTTCCATGGTCTGTAATGAAAGCATGGGGGAGACCATATCGACAAATGATGTTTTTCCAAATAAACTGATATACTTTCTCGTACGTCATATCAATTAGTGGTTCAGCTTCCACCCACTTAATAAAATAATCTACTGCCACGACGAGATACTTGAACCTTCCTCGGGTCGTCGGCAGTGGTCCAACCAGATCAACCCCCCACATGGCAAATGGCCAAGGTGAAGTTATGGGTGTCAACAATGCTTGCGGAGTTCTTCGGATGGAGGAAAAACGTTGGCACTTGTCACACTTCTTAGCATAGGCTATACAATCAGCCCTCATCGTCGGCCAGTAATATCCCTGTGTCATTACCCTTTGCAAAAGTGTTCGACCTGCTACATGAGCTCCACAAGATCCTTCATGAATTTCTTCAATCAATTCTTTGACTTCTGATGGATGCACACATCTCTGCAAACCTGCCATAATTCCTCGTCTATACAAAACACCATTAGTTAACACATACCGAGCAACTTTATACTTCAATTTCTTGGCAGCTAGTTTGTCCTCCGGTAATTCTCCTTCTTCAATGTATGCTCTGATAGGATCCATCCAAGATGGTCCTAAATCAAGGGTAATAATCTTCACCGTCAGATCTTCTTCTATGCTCCGACTTTCTAATACTTCAATTGGTATTGTTCTTCGCAGCTCGGTGCGCGTAGCTGACGCTAGTCGGGCCAATGCGTCTGCTCTAGCATTCTCCGTTCTCGGTATCCTCACCAATTGAATAGCATCAAATTATGTCAATAACTCCATCACCTTTACATGGTACTTCACCATTAACTCTCCCTTCACTGCATATATTCCCATCATTTGATTCACAATTAATTGAGAATCACTGAAAACAATTACTTGTCGTGCCTCCATAACTTTCGCCAAATGAAAACTTGTTATCATAGCCTCATATTCAGCCTCATTATTGGAAGCTTTGAATTGGAATCTCAAGGCATACTCCATGTCAATATCATATGGGGAGTTTAAAACAATCCCTGCTCCACAACCAGCTGTGAAAGATGATCCATCTACATATAATCTCCATGTAGGTACCTCGTCTTCAAATTTCTTATCTGTCAGAGTTCCTCGGTAAAATATCTGCTGTTTTGTTTCCTCATTCCCTGGTATCTTTCGTTCCTCATCGGTCATCTGTTCGCGCCCTTTTACCAACCTTAGTTGGTCTGGGTTTGAATATGATGATTTTTCTACATCCACAAGTCCTTTTACCAACCTTGGTTGGTCTGGATTTGTGTCTGTTGATCCTGTATCGTCCACAGGTAAGTCAGCAAGTACCTTTTTCTCCTCGGGGGTATCAGGGTATGTGAACTCTGCTATAAAATCTGCTACAGCTTGCCCCTTTAATGATGATCTGGGTTCGTACACAATATCATATTCACCGAGCTCTATTGCCCAGTACATCAATCTTCCTGATTTTTCTGGCTTGTGAAGGGCTTGTCTTAATGGCATGTCGGTATACACTATGATGGTATGGGCTTGGAAGTATGGCCTCATTCTTCTACTTGCTTCAATTAATGCCAGTGCCAATTTTTCTAACTTTGGGTATCTGATTTCTGCACCTCGGAAGGCCTTACTTGTGTAATAAATTGGCTTCTGGACTCCATTCTCCAATCTGATCAACGCCGAGCTAACTGCATTCTCTGATACTGCCAAATACAAGTATAGCTTCTCTCCAGTTATTGGCCTAGACAACAATGGTGGGGCTCCCAAATACTTCTTCAAATCTTGAAAGGCCTTCTCACATTCATCAGTCCACTCAAAACTTTTTCGCAGTGTTTTGAAGAACGGGAGGCATTTATCAGTTGCTCGGGATACAAATCTGTTGAGTGCTGCAACTCGTCCGGTAAGACTCTGTACTTCTTTCCTCGTCGTTGGGGATCGCAGCCCTAAAAGAGCTTTGATCTTTTCTGGATTTGCCTCAATACCTCGTTGATTGACGATGTATCCGAGGAACATTCCTTCTCGTACTCCAAAGGTACACTTCGTCGGGTTGAGCTTCATTTGGTATTTGTCCAGTTGATCAAAGGTTTGGCCTAAGTCAACTAGATGATCAGTAGCTCTCTTGCTTTTGGTGAACATGTCGTCGACATAGACTTCCATATTGTAACTGATTTGTTCGGCAAAAACCTTGTTCATCAGCCGCTGATATGTTGCACCTGTATTTTTTAAACCAAAAGGCATAACATTATAACAATAAGTTCCCCTTGGGGTAATAAAAGAAGTACTTTCCCTGTCTTCTGGCTTCATTTTGATCTAATTGTAGCCAGAATAAGCATCCATAAAGCTGAGTAGCTCATGTCCCGAGGTAGCATCCACTAGTTGATCAATTCTGGGCAATGGAAAATGATCTTTTGGGCATGCCTTGTTGAGATCAGTGAAATCAACACACATTCTCCATTTGTTGTTCTTCTTCTTTACCATCACCACATTTGCCAACCAATCTGGATATTTCACATCTTCAATAAATTCGGCTTTCTGGAGTTTCTCGACCTCCTCTTGTATGGCCTGGTTCTTCTCGGGACTAAACACTCTTCTTCTCTGCTTCACAGGTTTGATCTCCTTATTCACATTGAGCTCATGACATAAGAAGTTTGGATCTATACCTGGCATGTCTTTATGACTCCAAGCAAAAGTATTCTTCCTGTTTCTCAAGAAAGTTATCAACTCTTATTTTATTGAAACATCCAACGACGATCCTATCTGAGTTACTCGTTCAGGATGCTCGTCGTCCAGGATAACAGTTTCTGTAGATTCCACCACCTGCCCTTTTACGAGTTGAGATTCATCCCTAGGGTCAAGAGTTTCAATTTCTGTACCTTCCTCCACTTGGTAAGTAGTAGACTTTTTCCTTGACTCTTCAAGTTCCTCTTGCTCGGCAGACGAATAATAGCATTCCCGAGCTACTTTTTGATCACCTTTCATAATTCCAACTCCAAAATTCGTTGGGAATTTCAAACACTGATGTACTGTAGATGGAACTGCCTCGAACTTCTTCAATCCAACTCTTCCCATGATGATGTTGTAGGCTGACTGCACATTCTTATCCATCACAAAGAAGCGTATTCTTTCTGTTCGACAAGCAGGCCAAGTTCCAATGAGTATATCCAACTTGATCGTCCCAAGTGGAAAAACTTTCTCGCCAGCAAAACCCGAAAGGGGTCTGTGATAAGGTTCCAATTGAGATAATTTTAAATTCAAGCTATCAAAGCATAAATAGTACATGATGTCTGCCGAACTACCATTGTTACTAACACCCTTGAAATGACCACATCCTTCATCCTCATTTTGATCACCAAAGGATCATCATGAGGGTAAAGAACACCTACCAGGTCGTTTTTTGAAAAACCAATCACTAGCTTCTCTTTATTTACCTTCCTCGGACGATCATCCTCGGCCAGATTTATTCGCTGAATATATGAACAAGCTTGAGCCTCTCCGAGGTAAGCTTTTCTTTCTGCAGTAAGGTCTCCTCCCCCTGCATCTCCTCCTGTAATAACATTACAATCAAATGACCCAAAACGTATGGAGAATACCTCTCGTTCAGGCTGCCTTGGCTTCTTGGGAAGATCAGGGTCATCATCTGGATCATCTTTGTGGTCCCTCCTCTTTTTCTCCTCTGCACGACGAGGAGATCTAGATCTCTCTCTAGTTCTACCATCATTCTTCCTCTCACTCCTGCGATCTACATACTTTGACAATTTTCCTCTTCGGATGAGTGTTTCGATCTCGTTCTGAAGGGCTATGCAATTTTTGGTCATATGGCCATGATCTTTATGAAACTCGCAATATTTGGCCTTATTCCTCAGATCGGGATTTGTCTTCAGTTTCTCTGGCCACTTGATTTCCTCGTTATTCTTGATTTCTTCCAAAACATGATTAATACCCATTTTCAATGGGGTATAATTATCGTACTTCTTTAGGACTTCCAACGTTGTCCTATTATTCCTGTAATTCTTGTCACCACCATTTCCTTTCTGATCTTTCTTCTTAGACTTGTCGACCTCCAATTTTACTTCTTTATCCATATTCTTCTTCGCAGCCATAGCCTCCTCGGCATTCATAATTTTGGCTCCTTTTGCCATCAACTCGGACATAGTTTTAGGTGGATCTTTGGCCAAGGTGTAGTACAGCTTATTAGGCAGCAAACCACTCATCAAAGCAGTGATTGCTGTCTTTTCTTCGTAATCTACGACTTCCAACTTTTCGTTATTAAAACGAGTTATGTAATCTCTAGTACTTTCACCTGATTTTTGTCTAACACTTAACAAATGTGCTACTCGCTTTACTGGCTTCGCCCCAAAACAAAAATTGCCAATGAACAACTCGGCTAATTGAATAAAAGTTGAAATCTTACCCCGAGGAAGATTGTTATACCATATCTGTGCAGATCCGGTAAGAGTTCCCGAGAAAGCTCTGCACCTCATCTCGTCGGGGACGGCATATATGTCGGCGGTAGCTTGATATTGTTCTATATGAAGTACAGGATCTGTTTTTCCATCGTACTTAGGAGTCACTACAGGTGCTTTGAATTTCGATGGTGTAGGAAAATCCACAATGGACTGCACAAAAGGTGTCCCTTGAACAAAAGTTCTCTGTAAGGGGTTCCTTGCCTTAGCCATTTCTCCTAATCTATCCTCCAACCGCTGAATAGAACCTTTCCATGCTTCATTTCCTTCCTCAGGCCGCTTAGTCTGAGCAATTGATCGCTCTGATGTAGCTTCCTGAGATTTATCTTGACGAGTAGCTGGTCGTGATTGTGCTGATCCTTCTCTCAAACGTGATGGTGGTCGAACACTTCTCGATGGAGCTCTAGGTGGACTCATGTTTCTCCTTGGTCCTAACCGACTGAAAGGAGACTCCCTGCTTAATCTTTCCAAAGCGCTGGTTCTCTCCGGAGAGAGAGATATAGGTTGATTTGTATCCGTAGCCCGTATCGATGAAGTTCGCCCAGGTTGATAAGAAGAATCATTAAACTCCCCATTGCGATATGACGCAGTACGTCTGGATCGTTATTGCCCACGATCACTCCATTGTCCTGAATAGGTAGGTGCACCGCCTTGAAGAGTTTGAATGAGTTGCCTCATAGATTCTTGCATGGCGGTTTGTCCTTGAGCCAGATTTGTCATAATTCCAGCTAGATCTGGAGTTGTAGATGGATTTGGAGGATTTCCAGCATTTCGATTACTGAATTCTGGATTATCTGCCATTGATAACAAATGATTTTTGCGAAAAACGATAGTAACAGTCGTTTCCCACAGACGACGCCAATCTGTTGATGTAAAAAACTAGATTGCTCTAATTATTCAATCACAGATAAATAAATAAGACAAAGATTTTTAAAGTGGTTCGGCTAGGAATAAAGCCTACGTCCACTGTTATGTTATTGCTGAGTGTTTGCAGAATTCTTGATTACTAGTTCTCTCAAGAAATTCCGGTCCCCTTGAATGGGTTTGATACAAGGTATTTATAGCCTTGAGGCTGTACATGAAAGGTTCGATACATTAAATGATATACATGTGAAAGGGTAATACATTTAATGCAGCGTGTGCATCAAGAATATAAGCATTCAATGAATATCTGAACTATTGATTATCTGGCAATTAATGGTACGACCGAGATGCAGCTCGGACCGCCATAGCTGCTCGCTGATCAGGAGTTCCTCGGAGAACTAGAGTACCTCGGTGCGCCAGAGTACCTCGGTGCGCTGGAGTTCCTCGGTGTGCTAGAGTTCCTCGGTGTATCCTCGTTGCTCGGAAAGAAACATGGTTGGTCGGGAAGTGAACTTCCTCGTTGCTATTGTGCCACGTAGATTGACACGTGTCTTCGTATTATTCGTCCACATCAGCATATTAATTTTGGTATCAACAACGAGTATACTTATATAATTCATTTACAACATCCCAAACCATCAACATATTACACTACAACTTATTTGACATGATGTTAACGAATACAGAGCATTAATTTGGGATCATCATGCCGAGTTAGAGGATGTTGATACAAAAAATTATCCATCTACGTGGACCAATAAATAATGGACATTTGTCTTCTTGCGTGGAAGCAGTCCTAGTTAGTAGCCACTTAAATAACCCAAAAGATAGTTGCTCGACAGGCAGGCCGACCAACACGAATAATGCAGATCATCAAAGTAGATAAATAGTCACCACCTGGGAAACAGCCAAAAGTCTTTCCACACAAGGTCAAGACTATCAACCATCACATTCATTATGTACAGTTGTAATGCTTGAATATATAAAGGCATTCTAACCTTTGATCTTTGGGTCACTATAAATATATTGTATTCCTTTCACAAAAGGTAAGATAGAACGGATTCTAGGTTATTCTTCTTGTAACAAGAATACTTAGCTTTTCGTAATCACTCACATCAATACAATAATAGTGGATGTAGTATTTTCTTCACAACCGAACCACTTTAAAAGCTCCTTGTCTGTTATGTGTTTATTTGATTGGATGTTATATTTTATCTGTTATTAGAAATTTGGATCTAGTCCATTTTTTTACATCAACAGATTGGCACCGTCTGTGGAAACGTGTGTCTATTATCATTCTTAATCACGTTATTCAAGGAAAATGAATCACCCAGAGAGTAGTACCAGAAATGAAGGCAACACTATCATCCCATTTTCTTTGTCTATAGCAATCGACTTAAATGGGATCCTTGCTACTATTGCTAAGGGTCAAGATGCCATACAGGTAACCTTGAGACAATTGGCTTAATCATTATAAGCCAGTTCTCCAGCTCTTTTCAGGCAAAATACAGCTCCATCTCTGAGGAGAAAAATTCCACCTCCGCCTCTTAGGAATAGTCAACATAGTTATTACAGGTCTTCGCGTGATAGATCTTATCGTCTGGGAGTAAGCTCATCACTCAGATCAACATAATTATGTGATGGCTATTTTTTTTCTCCTGAAAGGCCAAATATTTTGGAAATATTGACCAGAGCTTCACCTTTTGATCGTTTGGGACCCAAAGTAAACAAGAATCACCCTAAGGAGTTATTCGCACCATATGCACACCCAATCAAACATCGTGAAGGCTCAGTCGGATCCAGGTCAAGCGGTTGACGATTTATGCATGTCGAGTAAACTTCTCATGAAGAGAGCTCAACACAACACACATGCTCGAGAGGATCGAGTTGCGTCGAACATATCTAATGCAATAAATCCTTAATGGAAAGGATCGATCCAACGATTAGAAGACCGACGGGGAGAAATAGTCAAGGCAAAGAATATATTACAACAGAATTTTGTCAAAGGGTCTCCATTCATCCAAGAAATTATTGATTTTCCAACTCCATCCAAGTTTAAAATCCCGATGGTTACCCCAAAATATGATGGTAAAACTGACCCAGTCTTACATTGAGCAGTATCAGGCTGCAGTTGACATATATTATGTTCCTGATGAAATGAGATGCAGAGCTTTTTCAAGCACTATTACTAGTTCAACCCAAATATGGTACAACAACTGGCCCCGAGGACAAATTACTAACTTTCACAACTTTCTGAGTTGTTCATTAGCAATTTTTATTTTGGGGTTAAGCCGGTTAAGAGAGTAGCCCATTTTTTGAGTGTCAGATAGAAAGAAGGAGAAACCATCAGAGAATACGTCAATTATTTCAATAACGAGAAACTAGAACTGATTTATTATGAAGAAAAAATAACCATTACCGCCTTGATGAATGGATTACTTTCAAAGAAGATATACTACGCTTTGGCAAAAGATCCTCCCAAAACCATGACAAAGCTCATGGTTAAGCCAAGAAAATTTATGAATGCCAAGGAAGCAATGGCTGCAAAGTAAAGTCCCACCACTGAGTTTAAAAAGAATTAACAGAATCATAAGAAAAATGAGAAGCCCAAAAAGTATGAAGCATATACTCCTTTGACGTTTAGTATCCATCACATCTTGAAGAAATTAAGCACAATAAAGATTTGAATTGGTTGAAGAAGATGAGGGCGCCTCAAAATAAGAGAGATAAATCCAAATATTGTGAATCCCACAAGGATCATGGACACACGACCGATCATTTTATTACTTTAAAGAACAAAGTTGAATCCCTTATTCTCCGAGGAAACCTGAGTAATTTATTAATCGACGTGAAAGTCGAAAAATCGAAGGAAGGCCAAATTCTCCCCGAAAACCTAGGGATGACACGAAGCGAAGCCATGAAGAAGGTTGTGAAGACGATCCCGACTTGCCAAATAAGGCCAAACAATCAGAAATTGAAGTAGTTATGGTATGTTTTGGTTCTTTTGATTATCATGTTATCACAGGTAGAGATGCAGGAGGAGGAGATCAAACTATCTAAAGGAAAGCCTACCTGAATGAAGCCAAGCCTGCTCCTATATAACAACGAATCAATTTAAATGATAATGGTCGGCCTAGAAAAGTGAACAAAGATAAATTGATCATCGACTTCTCCAAAAATGACCTCTTTGGAGTACTATATCCCCCACGATGACCCGTTGGTCGTC
This sequence comes from Sambucus nigra, assembly GCA_949130495.1. Lineage (NCBI taxonomy): Eukaryota > Viridiplantae > Streptophyta > Magnoliopsida > Dipsacales > Adoxaceae > Sambucus > Sambucus nigra. The sequence goes on along the minus strand of OX422209.1, from coordinate 158,877,687 downwards.
AAATTTAGAATCCTGGATGTCATCATCTTCAGGGTTTTAATAGACAAAAGTTTAACTGATATTATGTTTTATCCCTATTTCCAAAGTTTGAGACTAATGCTTAGCCAATTGGAACCATATCACAGACCTTTGATTGGCTTTTCAGGGGAAAAAGTGTACCCGCTATGAACAGTAACGTTGGAGTATTATTTAGCACATGGCCAGCAAGCTGCACCGAAAGGATACGTATTTTTGTTATGGATAAAAATATTCAGTCTTCTTACAATGTGATCTTCGGCAGGGTAAGACTAAAGAAATTTTAAGTTGTACCATCCATAGTCCATCAATATTTGAAGTTCCCTACTCAATTTGGGGTTGGTGTCCTGAAAGGTGATCAGAAGGTGGCCAGAGAATTCTATTACTCCTAAGTCGAGCATGATGACTTGGTCGACGTGAAGAAAAAGACCACTACTTACCAAGTTGACACTCTGGAGCCTACTAGCGAATCAAAAGTTGATACATTAGATCCTAGAGATAAGCCAGAGTTAGTCAAATAACAAGTAGTAGAATCTAATGAAAGCATAATTTTGGATGATGAAAAACTGAAAAGGACCACCAAAATTGATTCCACATTGGCCCCGCACCTCTAACAAGAACTGATTACATTCCTAAGGGAACAAAAGAACGTATTTTCTTGGAGTCATGAAGATATGCTTGTTATTGAACCCAACTTCCTCTGTCATGAGCTTAATATTAACAAAAATGCCAAGCCGATTAAATAGAGGCCCAGGGTGTTCAGTCCCGAGAAAAATCAAGCCATACAGGAGGATGTGGAAAAACTATAAAAAGCCCAATTCATTGAGGATGTCAAATATCCATCATGGTTGGCAAATGTTGTGATGGTCAAAAAGAAAAATAATAAGTGGCGAATGTGTGTAGATTTTACTGACCTTAATAGGCTTTACCCAAATGACCATTTTCCTTTGCCCAGATTGATCAGTTGGTAGATGCCACATCGGGACATGAGTTGTTGAGTTTCATAAATGCATATTCTAGGTATAGCCAAATAAAAATGAGACCAGAGGACAGATAAAGCACTTATTTCATTACCAATCGAGGTACTTATTGCTACAATGTACTACCCTTTGGGATTAAAAATGCTAGAGTAATATACTAGAGGTTAGTCAATAAGGTGTTTGAATAAAAAAATGGAAAAAATATGGAGGTGTACGTATATGATATGCTGACTAAAAGCAAGAAAGCTTCAAATCATATTAATGACCTTAGTCAAACTTTCAACCAGCTGGAAAAGCATTAAATGGATTTGAATCCACATGCGTGTTCAGTGTGAAGGAAGGAATGTTCCTCGACTTTATAGTAAACCGAAGAGGAATTTAAGCAAACCCTGCCAAAATCAAAGCTCCAATAGAAATGCAATCGCCGACCTGCAAAAAATATTTTAAAAAACTTATGGGTAGAGTAGCTGCTTTAAACCGATTTGTTTCGTGAGCAACAAATATATGTTTGCCATTCTTTAAGGTTCTGAGAAAGACCTTTGAGTGGAATGAAGAGTGCGAATAATCATTTAAAGAATTGAAGAAGTATCTAGGATCTCCACAATTATTGTCTTGACCAGTATTGGGAGAAAAAATATACTTGTATTTAGCTGTTTCTGAGTCCGCAGTTGGACTGGAGAATAAAATCCAAAAACTGGTCTACTACACCAGCAAAGCATTCGGGGGAGCCAAAATCAGGTATCCACACTTGGAAAACTGGCCTTAGCACTCAATGAAGCCTCCAGTCGAATGAAGCCTTATTTTCAAGCACACACTATAGTAGTTTACACTGATCTCCCTCTTCAGCAAGCACTTCACAAACCTGACAAGTCAAGTAGGTTAATGTATTGGGCAGTAGATCTGGGAGAAAATTATATTATTTATGAACTAAGATCATCATTAAAAGGGCAAGCTTTGACAAATTTCATTATGAAATTTACATATACATAGGTTATCAATAACCTAAACTTGCATGCCGAGCAAACTTCTTCAAAAGATAGCTCATCTCTAAAGCAAGCCAAAGTCGTAGCCGACCAACCGGAATCGTCCAACACTCAAGAGAAGGCTCATAAGTATATAGAAAAAAGTTAAAATATTTTTCTCCATGGAGTTTTATCTGCATAAAGCTTTAGAAGTGATATTCCGTTATGGAACTTATATGTGAATGGATCTTCATGCACCACTGGCAATGGAGAAAGTATCATACTTAACACTCATGACAATTGATGTTGAATATGCCCTCAGGTTTCAATTCAAGGTGTCGAATAATGAAGTTGAGTATGAGGCTTTGATCGCTGAACTGGAATTAGCCCAGTCAGTATGCGCCGAGCAAGTAGTGGCCCACAGTGATTCCAAGTTGGTCGTCAACCAAGTGATTCATATATATGGAGCCAAGGGATATTTAATAACTGGATACCTGGCCAAGGCAATGAAAGTCATTTTTAAACTTCCAGGCATACAAATGAACAAGATACCAAGGATAGCCAACGCCCGAGCTGGTATTTTTGCTTAGCTAGCTTCACCAACAAGAATAAAACTCAAGAGAAACATTCCAATTGAAATATTAGCCACCAGGAGCATAGATGAGGATCCAATTATCACTTTTATTGTTGTAGATTTGGGGCCTTCCTGGATGGATCCAATTAATGCTTACATCGAAGAAGGACCCCTACCAACTGATCCAAAAGAGGCAAAAAACCTCTGGTATAAAGCCGTCAAATATGTTTTGGAAAAGGGTGTCTTATATAAAAGGGGATCCACTATTTCCTTATTACGATGTGTCCATCTATTAGATTTTGATGAGATGATAAAAGAAATGCATGGAGGTTCATGTAGAGCTCATTCATCTAGTCAGTCATTAGTTCACATAATCAACACACAAGGGTATTATTGGCCAACTACGAGGGCAAATTATAAGGGCTTCGCGAGAAAATGTGATAAATGGAAAAAGTTCCCTGCCATTCACAAAACACCAAGCATTGCTTTAGAACTAATTACTTCTTCTTGGCTATTCGCCGTTTGGGGAATTGACTTAGTTGGCCCACTACCGACCACCAAAGGCAGGTTCAAATACCTTGTGGTGGTTGTTGATTATTTCATAAAGTGGGTCAAAGCAGAGCCACTGATAGAGATGACTTATAATAAGGTATACCAATTCATCTGAAAGAACATCATATGTAAGCACTTCGATAATAATGAATTCAAAGCACACTGTGTTCAATCTAAGATCCAAAAACTTCATTCTGCCTTAGGGTATCCACAAAGCAATGGCCAAACATAAGTGACCAATGGAACCTTTGTTAATGGACTGAAGAAGATACTTAATGCTGCCAAGAGTATCTGGATTAATGAATTGCACTCTATTCTTTGGGTTTACCGAATAATGCCGAGGACAATAACTGGAAAAATGCCTTAGATGCTTGCATTTAGGACGAAAACCATGGTATCAACTGAGAAATGACTACCAACTCATATAGTGCTAAACTTTGATTATCCCAAGAGTGATTTGATGAGAAGATTGGACTTGGATATGGTTGAAGAAGTTCGAGAAGATGTCACAATAAAAAATACAGCATATCAACAAAGGACTACTCGCTTTTACAACAAAAGTGTTAAGCCGACCAACTTAAAAGAAGGTGACTACGTCCTCAAGAAAGTTATCCAGAAGGGTAACAAGCTTGAATCCAATTGGCATGGCCCATATCATATTTCAACGGTGATCCGGCCAGGGACCTTTCGGATAGAGACACTTGATGGGGAAGAATTTAAGAACCCTTGGAACGACGAACATCTTCGCAAAATATTATCAGTAAATAAAAGCAGTGGCATTTTGTATTTATTTTTCCTTTGTACTCAGTAAAACTTTATGTCAAGTTCAATAAAATATATTGATTTTAGCTTTTCAATTTTTTTCGAACTACGATGATATACATCCCCCAAAATAATAAATAAATAATGTCTCTTAGTCTTCAGCCCTTGTCGATCAACAGACGTCAACAACTACACAAACTACCTGCTTTAAATACTTAATTAGGTTGAACTTATCAAATTTGAGATGCACCAACAGCTTAACAAGCAGTTCGAGATGCACCAAGAGCTTAACAAGCTGACGTGTCTTACCTATCTATTACTTCATGTATGACTTCATATTAATAAGTCACGAACAATAAGTCAATAAAGTTCCATGTATTGACACAAGAAATTTTACCCGACCAAGTTAAACACGGGAATATACACATATATTCATAACACACTTGGTTGTCACTAGTAACGTACTTCATGTATGACCTCGTCTTTGACAGGTCAAGAACAAGAAGTTTGTAAAACTTTGTATACAATTTAAAAGGTTAAAAACAAGTTTTACCCGACTAGGTTAAATGCAAGAAAACATGTATACATTCCTAAATACTGGAATACACACATACATTCCTCATACACTTGGTCGCCACTGATAACTAATGATAAACTTGGATCAACAAAACTATTATAGTTTCATCTAAGTGCATTGGTAGAATCTAAGGCCCTGCAATCAGAGTTTGATAATTTATCATCAAATAAATAATTTAGTTGACTAACTGATTAACTAATCAAAAGTTGACAACACAAAACCCGTATTTTTATTCAAATACTAAGTGTATTAGGTATTACATTAAAGATCAAGCAAGTATAAAACATAGATGAAAGTTGGACGTTCCCTTATTCCTTGATCATTTCAGAAGAAGTTTGTTGCACCCTATCCATCCTATCAGGAGGGTCATCCAAGGTATCGGGGGAATTTATGTAATTAAAATCCCTTAGCATTTGCCTATTGTTGTTGCTCGACCTCTTAATCAGATAAGGAGGACGAATTGCTTCGTACATCGTGAAAACTATAATCTCCTAGGTATTTGGTAATTAAACATTGATGAATGGCATTACGAGGGGTCCATAATATGTCTAACTTAAATGGAGGTTTGTCACAATCCTGCAAACCGGGTTCATTCTAATACCATAACTCATTATTTTGGTCATATTTCAATAAGGTCAACAAGTTGGTCCATCCCTATCTGTAACCTTCAAGATGACTCTGGGCAAAGTGATAATCTACATGGATAAGGGCCTCATTATAGCCTTCCATCCAGACCTCCTTGGGTTACTTGTGAAACTGAAAGGTTAACCTTTCAATTGGATGTTAAAGTTTCTTCAGGACATCACTCTTGACTTTCAACTGGACGGATTGATCGACGATAGTTTTATCCTTAGCTTCCATCTAGATAGACAAGTCAGCAATGGCCTGATTCTTCACCTTCAATTGGGCGGCCTGGTTGGCTAGAGTTTTTTTTAGTTCTTTCCTCATCTACAGTTGGTTGGATAGCGCTCTGTTGCCTGGAAGTTCCCCCATGTTTGGTTTTCTACAATGCCTCAAGTTCTTCCACGAACTTGGCATTCTTAATTTCCAAAAAATAAGCATCTTCATCATTACCACTGGTAGATGATTTCTTGAGACTGTCTAGCTTATTTTTTAGTTAATTATTTTCCTCTTTAAGCAATTTGCCTATCTCTCGAGCTTCATCAACTTCTCAGTTCAACAAGAACTTATTCCTTGTAAACACGGAGGCATATTTTTCAAGCTTCTTGTTAAAGTCCCATCCTTCACCCAATGTTTTATACTTAGCTTCATAGTCGGCATGGAGCGAAGCCAGAGAAAATTTATGATCTTATTGTAAATCTTTAATCATCTCATAATATGGATCATTATTCGCTACTACCATATCCAGTAATCAATGGATATGAATATACGATTCCTTAACTTGATCGGACACATCAAGACCAAACAATCCGACCAAGTTTTCTTCAGATATAGGAACATAGCTAATTTCAGGAAGATTTCTACTCCGCCTGAGCAGGTCAGATTCAGCAGAAACTATAGACTTTTTCCTAACATCAAACTGAAAATTACAAATGTAAGAACACAAGTATGATTACTGAGCAAATAGGCGTGTGACTTCGTGGAGATAATACAACCAAGCAAGAAGGCATAAGTATAGTAAATGCAACATATTTAGTCAAAATTAAATGTTTTTATTAATAAACTAAGCAGAGTTACAAAACAGTGATCCAATTACAAGGTAAACGAATAAAAATAAAATAAGCAACAAATGAGTTAAACCTTTTCCTTATCATGAACATTAACTTCGGAAGGCAGCTCGGCTGAAAGGATAGTTTCACTAATTAGCTTTAAGGCAGACTTAACAGGCTAAATTAAAGATTCTCCAAATCCTTATTCATCATGAAAGTCTTCCTCCAAGTTTGGAGGATTGCCTGGATCATGCCTCTAAGACAGTTGCATTGTCGACTTCCTTGAGCGCCTCCAACTAGCTATCCCTGAATGACCTCTTCCTGACGTACTCAGTCTGCGTAGAGGTAGCCAAAATTGCTTTGTCCCAACCTTTGTTAAAGGAATGGCCTTCTCTACAACCAAGTCAACAGTCAGACCTACTGTCTTCTCCTCGACAGACTTGAGAAGAGTTTGATCTTCCGTCAGCATCTCCTTGGCTACCTTAGCCCTACCTTCAGTAGCTATTAGACTGGTTTTAGCAGTCTTCAATTTCCCTTCAGCAGTAGTGGCCCTATCATTGGCCTTTTATAATTTATCTTCCTAAGACTTCTGCTTGGACTCCAACGTTTATCGAGAAGCTTTCAATGATTTCCTTAGAGCTTAGAATGCCTCTTCCACATCTCCTCCACAAGAATGCAGTTGATTGTCCTTCTCCATTATCTGGTTGAAATTCACCAAAAACTGCATAAAGGAAAAGTATTAGATTAAGAGAAAAGAAATAAGACAGTAAGGACAAGTGATAAAGGGAAAGGGGTTACTGAAGCCAAACTTTTAGAAGCATTTTCTACTAACTTTAATCGTGGAAGGAAAGCAACAGTTGCCTTGTCAGTAGGGTAAGTACCAACTTTTATCAGTTTTCTAGCTAGACCATGATTAATAGCTATAGAGGATGACCTAGCAGTAGCCATGTTAGCTTGAATTTTCTCGACCAACTTTGGGTCAGTAGTATTCTTCCCAGCTTGTTTCTCAGAAAGTCCCTTTCTCAACCTCTTGAATTGCAGTGCAACAGTATTAATTTCCTTAGAGGTAATGATCTGTGGTAATTTTTCAGTAATTTTGGATGTTTTCTCCGTTACAGTGGACTTCTTGGCATCTACAACCTTGTAGTTTTTTCTGCAGCCCTCTTGACAGGAGAAGACAAAGCTTTAGTCATCAAGTCAGGAATTTTCCTCTTGCCCATACCTACCACAAGCGAAGTAAGGATAGTCAAGATGTCCAACGATTTAAAAGAATAAGAAGTACCTAAATCCTTTTCAACTCCTGTAGACTCTCCAGCCGAAAAAATGAGAATTGATTCCTCTTTTAGATCAATGGGGGTTAAAGTTGTTACAGATGCGGGCCTAGCAACAAAAGAAGTAATTGAGATCCTATATTGCAATAAGTATGAGGCTGCTCTAGGGTGCTCCTCGTCAATCCTTTGATGGATGTTCCACAAAAAATGCAGCTCTCGAAGATTGATGTCCCCCTCTTTAGGACACTTCTTCTTGGTCTCGACTGTACAAAATAAAACAAAAAATATTAGTCAACTTATTATCAAATAGTTGGTTAGTAAGAAAGAAAAATATATTAATCAATATCAGCAACCTATGCCATGTCCTACTTGAGGGCACCTGAGCCCATCATGCATTTCTCCTCTTTGAGGAGGGGCATGTTGCCAGTTCTTTGCTATTACCCCATAGTCGAAATAGTCTTTATTAAAATCTGGTAAGTTGACTACTAAGGCTTTGTTAACAAACCTAGTTTTTAAGTAATAGGTGTTGTCAGTAGTAACCCATTTGTAGCAAAACATCAGTTCATGGATATCAATATGGGTTTTGTATATTTAATTGAGCCTATGAATCCCATTCACTACTCTCCACGTATTGGGGGCTACTCTAGTGGGGACGACATCAAAATATTGACAAAACTCTAGCAAAAAATGACGTGTGTGTGTGGGGGGGGGGGGGGAGTAATACCACACTCGGCTATAAAGAGTGAGAGAATCGAGTGACCCTCTAGTAATGATAAAACCTCAACTTATGGTACTGACATTTCTAAAACTAACAAATCAAGGATGTTTCTTTCCCGCCTAAATTCATCAGAGGAATGCCCACGAACAATGTATACCACGAGTACAGCACAAAAAGAAATAAAAAAGAAAGGGAAGAAGAACGCTTACAGAGAAATTGGTGGCAGAAGCAAATGTGGAACGCAAAAGAAAGCTCAAAGACGAAAAGCTTGGAGAAGAAAGAGAGTTCGAAAGTTTGAAAAGTCGTGGTACATAAATCAACCAAAGTCTCGTCTTTTATAGCTTACCTAGAAAACAGTGCAAGCAATGATTAATTGTATCAACAATTAATGTTCTGACGTCTGCACAACTCTAAAGGAAAAAAAATACTAATATACCCTTTGGCGGTTCGATAAATTTCAAATTATTCACAAAACCGCCATGGCATGATCAAGGTGCAAAATTTTTTCACAAGTCCCACAAGTCGGCTTACGCCAACAAACTTTGAAGAAATCATACTCCATCCTTTCAACAAAAATATCAAGAATGAAATATTGGGGGCTTCTATTGATATAAAAAATTATCCGTCTATGTGGACCAATAAGAAATAGACACTTGCTTCCTTACGTGGCAACACTCCTAGTCAGTAGCCACTTAAACGACCTAGAAGATAGTTGCTCGGCAGGCAGGCCGACCAACACGAAGAATGCAGATCATCAATGTCGATAAATAGTCACCGCATGGGAAACAACGAAAGGTCCTTCCACGCGTGGTCAAGACTATCAACCATCACATTCATTATGTACGGATATAAATGCTTAAATATATAGACATTCTAACCCTTGATCTCTGGGTCACTATAAATATATTGTATTCTCTAGGTTATTCTTCTTGTAACAAGAATACTTAGCTTTCTGTAATCACTCACATCAATACAATAACACTAAATATAGGCTTTTATTCACAGACGAACCACTTTAAAAACTCCTTGTCTTTTGTGTGTTTACTTCATCGAATATTATATTTTATCTGTTATTAAAAAATTAGATTTAGTCCATTTTTTTACATCCACAGAGGCCATGAATCTTCATGCTGATATCGAATGGGAAACAATTATTTTTGTTGGACTATTTAATAATGCAAACACGTTCTTACTTTTGTAGTATGCTTTTATGGATTTCAACTCTGTATTATTTGAAGAGGCGATAGTCAATACTGATTGTGAGAACAAGCGACAACGGTTCTTTAAGAGTCGATGTTAACGCAACTTTCTTTACTGACCACGTATTTTGATTACACACAACCTTTAGAACTGTTTGAAATGTAACAAACTCATTCAGGGTGTTAACTTGTGCATTAAAATGTACTGATTAATTGATGTTCATATTCTCAGGTAATTCCCATGAGTCAATCATTGGTCGGTTGGGCTCAAGCGTAAGCGCGATAAGTTATAACATTAATTGTAATCACCAAGTCCGACGCACCTTCGGTGACGTGGAAGGGACGTTTACATTCGGGTTGTGAGAGGGGATGGGAGTAGTGGGACCATCATGGGAAGAAGTGTGAGAACTAATCAATTACTCAGGGCGAGAAGAATATGAAGAAATATACGACGACTAATAAGTGAAATTGCCCGTTTCTGTTGAAAGGCATTCCATTTGATAATGGGAGCTAGATGTTACAGGCTGTAAGTGGAGTTCACAACCACTAATTGCCTGAAACATTAACTGGGCATGGATGACGGAATACCTCTGTGGCTATGCTAAGCCTCAACATCTTCCTCAGAGTCATCATCTTGACGTGCTTAACATATTCCTCATCCTCTTCAACATCTTCCTTATCCATAACATTAACCTCAACATCGTCCGAACTGTAACACCCCACGCATTCTGACAAGCGAGGTGGCCAGTCGCTGTCGCCAAACTACGTCGGACGTCACTAAATAAGTAATCATTCTTAGCATGTGACAAATATGAGACATATAAATTTTTTTCTACAAGATAATAATTAGATTAATCAAATAAATATAATAATCCATGCTAATCTCCAAAATAATTAAACTCCAAATAAATATAAGTTCAAATGAATAATCCAACTCTGAATATCTGATATAAATCGTAAACAACTTTGGAACCGATTGACCCATCAAATCCATAAATATAGTCTCATAATAAATACGACGGAGTGAAAAAAAAAATCTAAACTACTAAGCATCTAAAATAAATAAGTCTCCTGCTGCACCTCCAAAATATCTCCAATCATTCTTAAGCAGCTACTCCACCACCATACTTGATAGATTAGTCAACGTAATGGGTTAGAGCCCACCGCATGAATACTAGCTACGCTCCTCAATTAGGGTCCTTGAACTCAGACAGTAGCGTTATACATAATAAACACCACAACAGGGTATTTTAATTTAAACGTGATAATTATTAATCATGCGAGTGAAATACACTACAATCACCTAATCATGTAATTATGCCACTCTAAAAGTTTAAGTCCAACTTATGTTATCACAATTTGGTAATTATGCTAAAGTCGCACTCTTTATTTAAATCGATTAATTAGATTGTTTATTATATAGCGACACCTTCATCGCCAGTCGACCCTACTGTATCTCCTGCACTTATGTGGGGCCGCCTAAAATTTTACACCACACTCTTTCCCCTCGCTATAGCCAGCCGATCCAATTTCTTTAACCCTACACTTATTGACGAGGTTCCACGCATGACATGTCATAATAGCCAGCGAACCCATATTCTGTCAGTCATGCACTTATTAATGATGCCAACACACACCCACGTCGTAATAGCCAGCCAACCCGTATTCTGTCAGTTCTGCACTTATTAACGATGCCTATCCATTTTAATACCCGTTTATTATTTTATGCATTAATTGTAAATTCCTCAATTTCTCATTAATTTATATTAGCCCAACCCTATTATAGAGCATAAATTCTCAAATTTACCCCTAGTCCCATACCTAGAGGTCTCCAAAATACAAGTACGTCCTACCCTATCATATAGGATAAATCTCTACCATTAATTTCCATCTAGTCTCGCGCCTAGACACTCGAATCAACTGAACGACACAAAAATCAACCCCACCCCAGAATATCCCATCCGTAAAAATCTACACTAACTAGTCCCGTACCTAGAAAGTGTTAACCACAACTAAGGCATATCCAATAGTCCCATACCTAGCAAGTATTCCTAACATTAAGGTGAGAGCGCACTACCCAAAATCTCGTCACCCCTGCGATGATGAATATTATTAAAACAATATATTGCACAATCCAATTTATCAGCAATTACACAAATTTCTCATGCGGTCACAATTAACTTTTTCGTTTAATCCACCATCGTAATTAACACAATTTATTTTATTCAACAATTATAATTTTAATATTATGCGAGTTCATGGAGCGCACAATAATAATTCACTTTGATCGTACTTACATATTTTCATACGAGTGCACAAGTCCTTTTGTCATTTATACAAAATTATTGTGGTTTCTACGTGCAAATCTACACTTGTATTAACCAACAATCTAGTCTCTACCCTAGGCACACAAGGGTTACAAGTCTTAATTTATTTTAAGATTTTTCACAAAAATAGTCCCAAATTAGATTTCGCTTTCTCTAATTAATATTGCTAATTTATTGTAAGAAAATCATATGAATTAGCGTTTAAGAGATATTACGCATAATACTAAAGAGAGATCATAGAAGTATTAATGCCAGGAAAATCGTTTCTTGAGAATTCTGCATACTCGTTGCGCTCGTCTTGTAAAAATAAGCAAGTTTCGTTCTTGTGTCTTCTTGAAAATATGTAGTTTAGACCTCCCAAAATATAACTGAAGTTTTGTTTAACGGAGGTTTGGAGTTGAAATATAAGGGTTCGAGTATTCTGTTTTGTATAGAAAAAGTGCGTGACCTTTAAAAAAAAGGGTAAAAATCTTTACTTAAGGCGAGGATAAAAATAGTCCTAATAATTGCCAACACTTAAAATTTTGAATAAAATAGCATAAAAAATATACTAACAAAGCCATTTACCCTATGCGCGTCTCAAAAATTTTTGGAGGTAGCCAACTCTCATAATGTCGTGCTCGTCCCAACCAATTTGGAGGCAGCCACTTTCGTGACATCACCAGGTACAAAGCAACAAAAGAGTAAGGAAGCAAATAATAAAAAGAACTCAGCTCCCAATTGGGAGTCGTGCGCGCCTAAGAACAGGAAAAAAAGGGTACAATGTCTTTCTCTCTCACCTCAAGTATAGTAAAAAAACATTTTTTTTATATAATACTAAATTTTTTACAAAGATTGCATTTCTTTATTTTATGCCAAAAGTCAAATGTTTGGAGTTCCAAATTTATAAAATTAAGAATTTACCCTTACGTAAAACCAAATTTCTAAATCCCTAGATAACTAACTAAATGTATTAATTGTATTCAATTATAAAAAAATCCAAATCCCCATAAAATATTTTCAATTTAATCAAATTTCGACCAAAACAATCTTTTAATTTAAATAGTCCACCTTTTAATTGTCAAAAATTAAATTCCACCAAAAATGCCTTTTTTGTAATTTTTAATTTAAAATGCGTTATTTAAGGTTTAAAATCACGGGGGGTTACACGGACTTACAACACATGATAAGGCACGTATCTCTCCCGAACGTTTTCTCTCATAAGCATTAACCAGCTTCCTTTTCGAATGCGAGTAACATATAATTTTATTAATTTGTAACATTCATTAAAACATTATATATAACCTAATTAATATAAAGTAGGGATCAAATGTGAATAACTTACATTTTAAATAACATACACGAATAACTAAAATGAGTCATATGTAAATAACTAAACATACATGAACAACTAACACGAGTAATAGACATATAACTAAACATATGCCAATAACTTAGATGAGTCGGGGCAACACAATCGAAAAGAAAACCTTAACTCATCATAAACATGACGAGTAAACCTTGAAAAATCGTCAGAAGTCTGCCGAATGGAAAATTTACCGATGCCTTGTTTCATTCGTCACATACCTAACTAATATCAATTAACAATCCGGGGTCATAAACTCGAATGATACCAAGTTGTAAACCATTTTTGATTCGCGAGAAATAAGACAAACAAAACTAATAAACTCGTTGGTTTAATCCCGAATGAAACCCTGAAAACTTGACCTTAATGGTTCGTTGTTAACATATAAATTCAAACTCATTCGAGGATTCTGCAATGCAAAATTGCGATTTGTTTGTGATCGAGTGATGAAATCTATTGCTGTCCATTTTCTTCAAATCAAAATCGCGAAAGGATCGTTTTGTTTTTTTATCAGTAATGGTTCGTTATTAAAGGTTGTTTATAATAAGTTTATAAACCATTAAAACATCAAATTTGTTAAAAACCTGATTTTTGGGTGTGGATGATGTTGAGTACCAACCTACTTGAATGGGTGTTACGATGATTCGATGTTAGTCTTTGAAACTTAATGTTTAGATGTTAGAAGTTGAGATGTTTTATGATATTTAGTGAAAATGAGGGAAAGTGAGTAAATGAATTTTTTTAATTTTAAGCAATGAATAACCCATATATATGAAGAAAAAAAATGAGATTTGTATGATATTATGGAATTAAAAAAGACTTTTTGCTATGTTATGATATTATGGAATTAAAAAAGTCTTTTTGCTATGTTGAACTAAATATTGGGGGGGGGGGGGGGGGGACCTTGGGCTACCCTTTAATTAGAACCAATGTTCTAAAAAACGCGAGGCGTGACTGAGGCGTAGAGGCCAAGCCTTAAGCCTTAGAAGCCTAGGCGGGCCTTGGCGTAAAAAGATGTGAAAAGGCGTTTAGGCCTTTTTTAATATATTTTAATATTTTTTAATTATAACAAGGCTAATAAAAAATACTGAAAATGGTACATACCCAATAAAAATAATACTGAAATGGTACATACCTGAAAAATATGTCCGTATATTTGCAATTAGGATGCCTTTTCCATATGCATGCTCCGTAAGTCCTCATCATGTTATCACCCAATTCCATGAAATCAAAATTCAAAGTAGTCAATAAAATAATTTGAATAAATAATATTAATCAATATGAATAAAATCAAAATATCCCCTTATAAAATAGAAAATGATACATACCTTGAAATTGAATACCAATATATGCATTGGGAGCCCTTTTCCATGTGCATGCTCCACAAGTCCACATCACCCTAATAAACTTACACTACAATAATTCAAATTAAAATACTAAAACGATCCATTAATTAGTACAACCCAAGTTTCAACCAAACATATCTCTCAAATAAGGTCATAAATATTACAATCTTTTAAACTTAAACAAACATGCTTAATCATCTAATTCCTTATCAGACTCCAATTCAAAATCATCTTCTTCATCCATTTCATCTTCTGTGCCATCCGATACAAAATCCTCTTCATCGGGTTCCCTTATTTCACTTTCATCACGGACATTTCCACCGCTTCTTCTAGGTTGTAAAATCTCATTTGCTGCTTCTATAGCCGCATCCCATGTAAGTCCAGAACCCGCCTCCACCCCTTCCACACTCTCATCATCATCATCACAACCATCAACAATCCATGATTGTGCATTAATAGCATCACTTGCTAGCAATCTATCCTTCTTCTTTTTCTTATCATTCTTATTCTTCAACCTTACATTGAATTGCACAAATACTAGATTATTCATTCTCGTGGTATCTAATCTATTCCTCTTCTTGGTGTGTATCTACATTAAGAAAACAAAATATCAGGATATTAGTATACTTGAAATTACAAAACTATTAACAAAAAGCAACTAAAAAGGATATTTATGTAACTTACCCCTTCAAAGACACTCCAATTTCGTTCACACCCCGATGAACTAGAAGTCAAACCAAGTATCCTTTTGGCCATTCTCTTCAAATTTGGAGTGCCACTTCCATAAAAGTCCCACTAACCAACTAGGCAACGTGAAATAAATAGAATAAGTGGGTGAGAACAATGTAAAGAGTGTGACTAATGTAAATGTATAAAAATGAAAAAGAGGAATAGTAACATACCAGGGTTATAATTATCATCATTGTTCTCACATCCACTAATCGCTTGCTTTTTGCCGAATGCACCCTCCTTTTGGAAATACTTATGCAACTCAATATTTAGCACATGATTTTGGATGGCATCATCATCAGGAAAGAACTTCTCAACACAAGTAATCAAATTATCTGTAATCATTGGATCATCTTTGATACTCAAATTTTTGTAATAATAAAACGGATTCAATAAATAACCCGTTGTGTGAATTGGACTATCAATGCGACTCTTGCCTTTGGTATCAATAATGTCCAAGATCGGTTTATAATCACGATCTTTCTTCAATGCATTTCTGATTTCCTCCATAACCTTTACTACCTCCCCAAACACAAACCCCATTGCAGGCTTAACATCACCATCAACAAGTCTAAGCACCTTTACTAATGGAGTTAACACTCTCAAGCACAACTCAATCAAATTCCAAAACTCATTTGGAACAACAATAGCAAAAGCCTCCTTCCCCTTTTTGCTCTTAGACCATTTAGTCTCATCCCACTCATTGCTAGTCATCATATTTCTCAACTCCTGTTTTTTGTCAAGCAAACTTTGTAAAGTCAAGAAAGAAGTAGCAAACCTTGTGACTCCTGGTCTAACTATCTCCTTCTTCGTAAATTTTCTCATCAATGACAAAGTCTTGTGATGTGCATAGATGAAAATAGTGAATGACTTTGCCTTTTGGATCACATTTTTAAAGGTGGGAAGCTTAGAAATCCCCTCAAACATGAGGTTAATAGTGTGGGTAACAGATGAGGTCCAAAGGATGTTTGGCCTTTCTAAAGCCAATAAATTCGCCGCCGCCATATTGTTAGTTGCATTATCAGTCACCACCTGAATCACATTTTCTGGCCCAACATCTTTAATACACCCATTCACATACTCAAATATGTAAGTACCGGTGTGAGCATCACCCGACGCTTCCTTTGAAGAAAGAAAGGTGGTACCTAACTTACAGTTCACGCACAAATTCATTATACTTCTCCTTTTTCAATCACTCCAAGCATCGATCATGATTGAACACCCATTCGCTTTCCACTCCTCCTCTTGCTTTTTAAGTTCTTTTTTGGTGGGCTCCATCTCCTCCTTTAAAAGAGGCTCCCTCAGTTGGTACTGTGAAGGGGTTTGGTAACCCGGGCAATATAACCCAACCGCATCAACAAAATTCTTGAAGCTATCATTGTCAATTGCATTAAAAGGTACCCCCGCTTCATATATCCACTTCGCCAAATATTGATGAACCGCTAATGCCCTTTTCTTGTCAACAACATCGTTAATATTTTGTTGCTTCTTCTCCATGCAAGCAGATAAATATGAGTCATCCAACCTAATTTCCCTCGTAAATTGATCCATGGGACCACGAAAAGCCCTTTTACGACTCCCACCTTTAAGCTTTCATTTCTTCATCCTCCTCCTCCTCATTCGTTAAACTTACCTCACTCCTCATACTTTTATCACTCACCAATTTTTGGACTTTCTTGTGTTTCGCCTCTTCAAGCGCCTCAATACATTTGGCCTTTTGCTCTTCATTAGCCTTACTACATGGTGCAACACCCAACCCCTTGATTCCAGATACATGAATTTTATGTCTATAGATTCCTGCTTTAGTAATTTTTCCACACAATGTGCACTTGATATCATTATTGTCTTTTGGATTCGCACGAACCGCGGTTTCCCATCCAACATCACTAAGATCTTTCTTTAATGACGCCTCATTGGATGCCATCGACGAAGATTCATTTGGATCCATTAACCTATATTAAGAACATAAACAAATTACAAATACAGAAATAAATTAGCACTGAACAAATACAGTTTACAATTACTGTAAAAATAAATTACTTGTTACCAAATACGAATTAAATTACAAAAAAATAGAAATAGAAGCCTTATAGAAAATAAGCAAAAATACTCCACAATAAACATTTTAGCTGGGTTGGGGAGCGAATTGGAAGCTATTAAAATTGAACCTAAACATGGCAATCAACATAAAACTTAGTTTGTCCAGTTATAATAACTTAAATGACAAACTAATAAAAGTAAAAAACCCGACTCTCATATAACTGTAACCATTTCTTATATGAATAAACTCTGTTTCTTATCAAGCATAAATAATACCATAACGACCACATCCAAGGCTCCAGCACATACTAAAAAGGGAAAAAAAGCACAGAGTTTTAAAAAGACATCTCATAATAACGTAAAATGTTATCAATAAACGAAATTAGGAGACCCGATTGAAATCAATAATAGTATAAAAAAAATAGAGACCTTGGAAAGTGGGTGGAAGAGAAGAGCAGGAAGATGGGCTTGAGAAGCCATCAAACAAAGCTCAATACAAAACAAGTTTCTGAAAGACTTATTATCCAAGATTCAAGGGTTTGGGTGGTCTAAAATAAAATTGGGATTTTATGGCTGGCTTTGCATTGAGCTTTGTTTACAGATACATAAAATTGGTTACAAATCCGTTAAAGGAAAAGAAAAGAAATTCAAGAAAACAGTTTTGGCAAACAAAAGGAAAGGACTCACCTGAGTTCTGACGACCGTTAGAAGGGCAGATCGACGATCGTTGCGCAGAACGGCGATCTCACCTTTTCCTTTTGAGAACAAAAGAGCTGAACTCACACGAATTAGGTTTAGAGTTTAAGCGTGGTTTTTTTATTTAGGGGTTAAAAAGTAATCAAAACGCTGTCGTTTTGGCTAACACAGTAAATTTAAAAAAAAAAACGCCGCCTAAGGCGCGTTTAATCGTCAGAAAAATGCGTTTTTTTACGTCTTTAAAAAAAAACGTTGACCAAAATTTATCACGCCTTAGCCCACGCCTAGGCTCTAAATGGAGCGTATCAAAAAAGTCTTGTGCCTAGACGCCGCCAAGGTTCGTTTTTTAGAACACCGATTGGAACTAACATCAAAATCTTGGTCACGGTACCGAAACCGCAAACACTATTATATGCTGCCGAAAACAGGTTGGATAAAGAAATAAAATAACCGATATTCGATGGAAGCGGGAACTCTACTCCGTCCCATTCCCTTGAAACCACAGCGGCCTACCTCCTCCTCCTTCCCGCGCTTCATTAGGGCTTCTTCTAACTTACAGGTATCTATATTTAATACAATCCTCTTTATATGTACACACTCACTCACTCACTCACTCACACATTGAGCTTATTTTGAACGAATGAAGGGAGGTTATAAAGGCCCCAAGCCAAAGCGGGAATTGGTGGCCGATTGGGTATCCAACAACGACGATGCCGTCCGGAGTTTACCTATCTACGTGGGAGGGGTCTCTCTTTTGGCTGTTCTCTTTAATCGCACCGTTTCAGGTATCGCTCCTGTTGCTGATGCCAGCAGGCAAGTCTCCCCTTCTATTTTCATCAATCAAAAAATCAATTGTTCTCACACCAACTTCACATTTGCTTCAACTAGAATTTATGTATTTTACCGTGTGAATTAGACAAACTTATGGTGATAGTGTTCATTGTGGAGTAGGGGGCAAAATTGGATATTTATATAGCCATGATTATATCAACACCACTCCCATAGAAACTCTCTGAGTTCTATTGTAGGTTTGTATTAGTAATCATCTTCAAGTCCTTACCTTCTTCTTTCGTTTTCGATGGATTAACTGGGGATGAGGTCTCTCAAGCATGGACACTTATTTGGAGGTGACGTATCCATGTCAAACATTCCGGACACTCACGCGTACGTCACTTTGTGGACACACGCTCAACGCTCCACGTGGCGTATCGGATTTATTTGACATTTTAAAGAAGGCGGACACTTCGCGGACACAAGACAATCCGCGTACACGGCTCGGCACCATAAACAAATAAACTTCAATAAATGTCATTTCTATAATAATAAGAAAAGTTAAAAATGAATGAAGTTAGTAAGTATCTGTCTTGATTTCAATGCATACCTTTAAGTTACGGTTTAACTGTTATTATGAAATATTTGACCGTGTTAATTTTGATAATTTAGTTTGACAACTAAGGCATTTTTTTAAAATGCAAAATAAATTAACTATATACACAACCGATTATGCGGATTCAAATAGCGGACTTTACAATGGTCTCTTCCAAAACGATGTTGTTTTGCATTACAATGAAGAAGAAAAAAACATGCTCACGTTAATGCAAAACTATGTCGTTTATAGAATCCGTTAAAAAATTCGTTATTTGTGTCCGCACCTAATCATTTATCTCTCTCTCTCTCTCTCTCTATATATATATATATATATATATATATATATATATATTTGTCACCGTGTCTCAGTCGTATTGTGCCCTTTTTTTTACTTTTCGATTTTCCGTGTCGACGTATCCGTGTCTTGTCGAACACGATACCCGTTACCGTGTTTGTGCTTCACAGTCTTGGGGTATACTATTTGCATATGGTTTTGTCTCCATTGATAACACTGAGACATTGTTTGATACTAAATTAGAAGAGTGAAGAAGTTTTGGAATCAAGAGGATTTAAATTAAATATGATTAAATTTGATGCATTTGAAATGCTTATTTAGTAAAAGTAAGAATTTAAATGGAGAGACAGTGAAGCTTGATGGTCAAATGGTATCACCGTACAACCAAATAAATAGTGTTGTTATTTAGGCTCAATTATTTGTGTGGAGTCTAAGAGTGGTATTAATGATACTGCGTCGGGTCAAGTGGAGAGGTTCTATTGGAATATTATGTGATTGACATATATTTGTGAAGTTGAAGGAGAATTTTGTCGGGACAACTGCAAGATCAGTCATGTTGTATGGGACAGAATGTTTGACGACTAAGAAACATGTTCATAAAGTGACGTGTAAAAGAAGGTTGAATTAGAATGAGTGTTTGACATGCAGGTTGAATTAGAATGAGTGTTTGACATGCATATGCTCAGATTGATGAGTCCAAAACTAGAAGTGAACGCATTTGCGATAATATGGAATAACTCAAGTGGGAGACAAATCGAAGGAAAATCATCTTATATAGTTTAATAAGAACAAGTGATTTGATCAATATATACAGTATTGTAATGGAGATAGTAAAGGCCTAAATCCCTTTAAAGTGATATCTAAATAAACTCACAAGATCAAACACTGGGCAGAAAACAATTGTCGTTTTCAATTCTACAATGTCGAAAATACATCCATATATTACCTTTTTTTTTGTATTGAAATGCTGGTGGATCTAGCTTTCTTTAGTACTTTTGAAATTTTATGACTGCCTTTTCTTTTCTTTTGTTACACGCTTTCATTAATATGAAGTATTTTCATCTAACAGTTCACAGTCTAGAGCAGATCTACTGACACTTGGTTTGGCAGTCACAAATATTCTAGCTGGTCTGGTTTGGCTGTCAATCAGACCAAAATCTATATCTGTGGTAAGTTCTTTATATTTTCTTGCAATCTTAGTCATTCATCTCTCTCTCTCTCTCTCTCATGATTAATGTGTGTAATGCTGTGAGAATGAACATGGTTTATGCACATTTCAAGTATAGGATATGGATTGCTATAACCTATAGAGTCAAATTCTAGTAACTTCTTGTAGAAAGTAAAGCACCACAATTCGAAGTAGTAAATATTTTTATTGCATCTTTAAATTCTGTTTGAAATTTGAACATTTCTACTACTATCTTTTCTATCTTCTCTTCCAAATACATGTATAAAATGCAAAGAAGCGAAAAAAAGTTACTTGGATTCAACAATTAGATTAAGGGATAGAGAAACTAAGGTAGCTTGTCTTTGGAGATGTATTGTATTAGCCGTGTTTTGGTTCATTTGGATTGAAAGGAATAATAAAATTTTTGATGAGAAAGAAGAGATCAAAGAATAGGTATGGGAGAAAGTAAAGTTTATAGCTTCTTTGTGAGCCTCAAGGTTAAAACCATACTCCCTTGCATTCGATTTGTTTGAGCTGGAAATATGTGGTTTTTGCGGGGAATACAATATAAGCAGGCAGAGATCTCAAGTTGGAGGGGTAACGGTGGCAACTTCAACCTGGAACGAGTTATTGGCAGTTTAGCAACCGTAGTTGATGTTTTTCTTTGTGATCTTATATATTTTGTGTATAGTATTAAAGATTCTGTCCTTGTGTGGACTGCTGGCCCATTTTCTCTTTGTATCCTTCAACTTTTTTCTCAAATTAATTAAAGTAAAAAAAATAAAAATTCTTCACATTTGTTTATAATTTTTTGTTTTGACAAAGAATTTCATTTATAAATTTGATTTTTGATTTCTGTATGATTTGAGTAGGTTTTAATTATTTGCAATTAATAGTTGGCTTCTTCTTACTGAATTCTCAAGTTTAAAAGTATTTGTAATGTGTATGTTATTATGTAATTGACCATAAGAGTAATTTGGTCCCCTAATGTTTTTCCTCTTTAGTATAAATATACGCCCCTTAACTTGTAAGGGGCCATATTGAATTCTAACATTCTAGTTGGTATCAGAGCTAAAAATCACAAAAGAAGAGGGAGAAATCTGCTGCCCTCCCATTCCTTCCTCTTCTACAAAACCCTAACCCTAAACCAACCACCTCTGGCCACCCCCATCAACTGTGAAATCCTAGGAGACCAAACCCTAGGGTGCCCAACCCCTTTGGATTTACTTGTTGCCATTATGACCATACTTGTTTCATCAGACGAGATTCATATGGGAAGAGTGTGATCTTACTTGTGTATGTTGATGATATTATTATTACTTGAGATGACTCTATTGGAATTACACACGTTAAGGCTGATTTGGGAAAGGCGTTTGATGTGAAAGACCTTAGTCAACTTCGATATTTTCTAGGCATTGAAGTAGCCAGGTCTCGTTACGGGATTTCTCTCTCACAGAGAAAGTATGTTTTGGATCTTCTGGAGGATACGGGGATGATTGGGTATAAACCGGCTTCATCTCCTATGATTCCTAATTTAAAACTTGTGGCTGACAGTGGTGAACCTTTGAAAGATCCGTCTATGTATCAGCATTTGGTGGGTCGTCTAATTTATTTAGCTAATACCAGACTGGATAGATCATTTGTTGTTGGGAGAGTTAGTTTATGCACAAATCCTGTCAGACTCACTTGGATGCAGTATATCACCTTTTGCGGTATCTTAAGTCTTCTCCTAGACTTGGATTATTTTATACAGCAGGCCCAGCCTGGAGGATTGCAGAGCTACACTGATTCAGATTATGGAGGAACCTGTGATGGCCGCTCTACTATTGGTTTTTGTAACTTCTGTGGTAGTCGTCTCATCTCTTGGAAAAGTAAAAAGCTGTTGTTTCACGCTCCTCTGCAGAGGCAGAATATCGGGTCATGGCCTTGGGCACGTGTGAGATCATATGGATTCGTTCTATCCTTGGGGAGTTGGGATTTTCTGAGAAGACTTCTTCTGTTCTACACTGTGACAATAAGTCGGCTATCCAACTTGCTTCTCATTCTGTTCTTCATGAGAGGACAAAGCACATTGAGATAGACATTCATACTCAGAGAGAAGGTTCGTCATGAGATCATCACTCCATCGTTTGCTTCAGGAGAATAGGTTGCAGATGTTCTTACCAAACCTGTTAGTCCTTCTCTTCTTCGCACTTCTATTGGCAAGCTTGTCTTGGTCGATATCTACTCGCCAGCTTGACGGGGAGTGTTGTAATGTGCATGTTATTATGTAATTGACCATAAGGGTAATTTGGTCCCCCAATGTTTTTCCTCTTTAGTATAAATATAAGCCCCTTAACTTGTAAGGGGCCATATTAAATTTTAACATTCCCCCCCCCCCCCCTTTTATGATTCGAGGGGTGCGCAAGGCTCAAGAAATAGTGCAACACAAGGCGACGCTTAAGGTCCCCAATAGCAAGCTATTGTGGTAGACCCTTCTTGAAAAAAATAAATTTAATATCGTGTGGACAATGTCCCACATATCAGATATTAAACTGATAAGAACAGAGTCATAAAACTGAAAAATCTCATAAACACTCGACTCTATAGAGTTGAACATCCATCCCAGAATAGTGCAATTGGTAACAAACCATTGATTGAAGGTTGGATTAGATTCCTTTGGAGTTGGAATCTTTCCAAGAAACCAATCAATTTTGCCTTTTGTACCACAGAATAAACGGAACAATCGAGCCCATGATGAAAAATTCCTACCATTAAGTAATTGAGCCGTGACTTTCTGTGAGGGTGCATGGTGAGTGGTCATCAAATCAAATGATGGGTTCTTAACTTCGACAATTCCCCCGTCAGACATTGTGCACCAAATCAGCAATAACACCAACAATTATGAACGCACAAGTAACAATAATTACTCAAAGTAATCCACAAAACAGTCACGTGGCCACAAAAAAAGGATAACGGAGCAGCAACAAATGGTCTCTAGATCACAAGAGATTAACAATGAGTGAAGTGTACTTTCAATTGCATATAATCAATGAAGAAAGAACTTCAAATACCCATAAAAGTGTGCTGCTCCAAATGATGAAAAATCGTACCAATAGTCTACCACATCATAGTTAGATAATAAGAGTATCTTTAGACAAGAGAAATCAGCCCCCAAATGCAGAAATCTGCTCAAAAAATCCAAACCCTAGGCAACTTGAAGTTTTAGCCCAAAAACTAGGGTTTGGTGGTCAAAAGGGAGGGGCTGGCCCACAAAGAGGCTGGGCACCCTAGGCTTTGGTCGCCTAGGGTTTCACAGCTGATGGGGGTGGTCGGAGTTGGCCGGAGGTGGTTGCTTTAGGGTTAGGGTTTTGTAGAAGAGGAAGGAATGGGAGGGCAGCAGATTTCTCCCTCTTCTTTTGTGTTTTTTAGCTCTGATACCAACTAGAATGTTAGAATTTAATATGACGCCTTACAAGTTAAGGGGGTTATATTTATACTAAAGAGGGAAAACATTAGGGGACCAAATTACCCTTATGGTCAATTACATAATAACATACACATTACAACAAAAGGTACGTTCTTAATGTTGATAAGTGCATGGTAGCAATTATTTTTTACTTTGGTAGTATTTTTTATATTCTCACAGTAAAAATTAAGGGTCATTTAATGATGTAAATAACACGTCAAAAGGCCTAAAACTAAACAAACAACAAATTTAGAGAGAGAAACTAAGAATGTCTTGTATTTAAAAATGTAGAAGTGTCCCAAATGAGTACATATGGGTATTTATAGGTGGAATATTACTTACTAATCAAGTAATGACCCAAATAACGAAAAAAGACAAGTACCAACTAAAAATACCTAATTAGTCCCAAACATGCTTGGAGACCAATTAAAAGAGAGAAAAGAAACTAAAAAAAACTAAAAATAAAGGAAAACTAATAAGATCCATTCCCATCACTCCCCTCCCTAAAAAAAAAAGAGTTCGTCCACGAACTTAGAGAGGGATGCCCATTGAGTTGGGGTCCTAAATGGTGATCAACGCATGGTGAGGAGGCTCCTCTGAATCATCGAGATAATTTGGAGGGTGCTTTATCGCTAAAAGGGCACGGCGACGTGGAAGAGAGTAGTCTGAAGCTCGATGTCCAACGGTGCCACAATTGTAGCATCTCAATGTGGGTGGGCTTGGAGGTGGCACTGCGGGGGCAGTAGTAGTGGGAGTCGATGCTGGATTAAGAGCAATAGCAGGTTCCGAAGGTGGTGGAGCTCGGGAAGAGGGTAGAACTGCTGGTGTCAGGTGATAATCCTCTACCTTATTTGCATACTCAACCGCCTTCAGAAATGTCGGTATCTCTCGCAATCCCAAATCGCGCTGAATATAAGGCTGAAGGCCCAAAATATAGCGGCTCATTCGCTGATCCTCTGTCTCGAGAAGACGAGCCCTGATGCAAAGAAGCTGAAACTTCTCGGGCTCCACTACAGGAGATGTCTCCTGTCGGAGAGACTGTGTGCGAGCAAAAAGATCTTGCTCGTATGTCGGAGGGACGAGTGAGGCCTGAAGAGTGACCTTCAGCTCTGGCCATATCTGGATAGGGGGTAGTCTGGCTGCTATCCGACGATAATACTGATAATTGCACCAAACTTGGATGAATCCCTGAATTTGGTGGCAGCAAGAACATAAGAGCGGTTTTGGACCCTCTTGTAATTAAAGATTGTCTCCATAGCAACTAACCAGTCAATTATGGCATCGGGGGAGAATTGTCCGTTGAACATTGGAACATCAATGCGTATATCACCGTGGAGACTCCGAGAAAGTAGTTGGAGCAGGTGTCGTCAAAGCTCATTACATCACCTGGCACAGGTGCAACATAATCATCAGGCAAGGGCGGCAAATGAGTAAATCCAAGATAGTTGAGGGGTTTTTTGTGTAACGTGTAGTTATGAGCGGAAGCGATTTAATTTACACTACACAACAAATAACAACAACATGATGTAGAGGCCAAGAGCCCAATTTTTCTCTCTAGTTTATCTAAAAATTAATATTAGTGCTTACAAAGGGATGTTTATAACCTTATTTATATTTATAGGCTAAGTTATCTTACTAGTCAAGATATCCCTAAGAGGTAAAATGACTAAAGAAGGCACGCTAGAATATTCCAAAGGAATATTACTCTCGACCATCTATACTAATTAGAAGAAGGAAAATTACTAAACTATACATGGAAATAAAATAAGTAAAAAAAAATACAATTAATCCCCGAGCTTCTTGTATAGATCATTTTCCCTCACTTGAAAAATATCGTCCCGAGCTTTAGAGTTCCGGTGGCAACGAAGCAAAGCATCTAGCAGTGGACTCCCCCACTTAAAATGGAAGCCGTCCTCGGAAATTGATCCACGTATCGGTTAACAAAAAGGTAATATGGAGGAGCCATGAAGTATAACCACGGTCAGCGAGCAAGAACGATTCCCCGAACTTTGCTACCGTGAAAATCAACATACCCATGCTTCGGGGAGGGCCAACGAGGCCAAATACGGTTCGAGTCCCCCATGATAAGCACCTTCGAGTCTAGGCGCTTTAACTCGACCTCCGAACGCGCCTCAACTTCTCCCAAAATGGATCCACATACACTTGATCAATCTCAGCCACCCCAAGCAACGTCTTATCATTGTTTAAAGTCTCGGCCGAGTTGACTCGGTATCGGCCGTGTTGACTCGGTCTCGAGGGTGGCCGAACCGATTCCGTGTCACGATTAAAAAAAATTAAATCGGTTAAATCTCGCGATATCTCAGCGAGATATCGCCGATTCCGAGATATTGATCGAGATATCGGCCGAAACAGAGATTAGGCCAAGATATCGGGCGAGATATGGTTCTTTGCCAAAAAAAAATAGCAGAAAAAAAGAAAAGAAGAGAGCAAAAGTTGAAAGCATACCCGTTACCATTCCTATCTTCATTTGCTTCTCTCTTCAAAATCGGCGGTGTCTTCTCTCATCTCTCCATAGTGGGCTGTGTAAGCCAAAGAAGGAAAGGCTGTGTAAGCCATAGTCGGCGGTCTCTTCTCCCGTACGGTCCTTTTTTCTAACCCTCTTTCCGTCTGTTTTTCACAAAGGGTTAGGGTTTTTTGGTTCGTTGGCTTTTGTCTAGCTTTTCACAAAGAGAGGTTACTAATGTTCACAAATGGTTAGGGTTGAAAAAAGTAAACAGTCTGATTTTTTTTTATTACCCCTAGTGGGCCGTGTTTAAAAAAAGCTTTAGCCTCTTTTTTTAAGTAGTTAAAGAACATTGTCTCTTTAAAAAAAACATTAGTAGCCTCTTTAAAAAAAAAAATAACATTCGTATCTTTTAAAAAAAAATAACATTCATTTTCCCTTAAAAAAATAACATTCGTAAAAAAAATAACATTTGTATCTCTTTTTTTTTTAAAATTACATTTGTAAAACAATGTAATCATTTCTATTTATCTTTAATGTGTATGATAAAAAAATCATTTGTAAAAAGCATTATCTTTAATGTGTATGATCTTTTAAAAAAAACATAATCTGTAATGTGTATGATCTTTTTTTTTTTAAATAACATTTGTAAAACAACGTAATCATTTTTTAAATAACAACATTCATATCATCTTTAAAAAAAATAACATTCATATCATATTAAAAAAAAAAATTCATATCCTTTTCAAAAAAATAATAACATTTGTAAAAAAGATAACATTTGTAACCACTTTAAAAAAAAATAACATTCATATCATCTTTTAAAAAAAAAATAATACTCATAACTTCTTTTTTTTAAATAATAACATTTGTAGAAAAGATAACACTTGTATCCTCTTTTTTTTTTAAATAACATTCATATCATCTTTAAAAAATATAACATTCATATCTTTTTTTTTTAAAATAATAACATTCTTATGAAATAACATTCATAGTTGTCTGCAATTACTCTTGCAAGGTTGTTAGTAGGGAAATAATAAAATTTCTCCCCTTACCCTACTGTAGCTTTCTATTTATCTTTAATGTAACTTTTTAACCAAGTTATACGTGTCATTAGATTATTTTTCTATATTAATATTGATTTATTATGGAATATTGAATCTAACAAGTCCGCCGTGCTTCAGTATAGCCACTTTTACAATGCAATGCATATTATAGGATGGTTCTGAATGCTTGGTCCACATTGTTAATCTTATTTTAAATTTTTTTTTTTTTATATTTTTTCGGAATTTTTGCACTCTCTAAATAGCATATCTTTGCGTATCGCTTGATACCGCGACCAATACCACGACAGAGTTGAAAATCGGGTGTCCGATACCGGGACTGATACCGAGACTTTGAACCATGCGTCTTATCCTTGAGAATAAAAATCGGCAAATTATCCCCATCAAAGTCGTCATTATTCGCAAACAATGGGAAGAAATCAGCCATATCATACGATCCTACCTCTTAGAATGGCGTGCGAGTCATCCAATTATCCTCCTTTTAAGGTTGCCTGATGGTTGCGAGCTCTGTCGGAGGTCAGAGTTAATGGATCATGACTGGAGGTAGCAGATTAGAGGGTTTCGGCTTGTCCAGGGGTTGTTGAAAGTGCGGCCACCATCGATTGAGGCTGGCAGTGCTCGCAAGAGGCTGGCGAGGAGGAAGGGCCCCTCGATCTGGGGTTTACACTTTCCCCAACCTGTTGTGTAGAGGTACCATTTTGAGTGAGGGTTTATGGAATCGGGACAGCCTTGACATGGGTTATAAGATTCCCCACCGAAGTTGTGTTGCTCTAGTGGAGGTGGCCTATGACTAGCGAAGCCCAATTGGACTCTGGTGAGCTCAAAACAAGTCTGATATGGGGAGTTTTCGGGAGAAAAACAGTGGTGGCACCGTTTGATCTCTGGCAGCGGGGGTGTGTTCCGGAGGAGTGGTTCGCCGGTTCCTCCAAGTCTTACTCACGTCTTTACAACAACCACATCGACGAGCACATTAAGAGCGAACGTCACCAATTTGATGTGTAGTTGAGAGTGGAAGCGGTATAATATACACTAAACAACAATAACAACATGATTTAGAGGGCAGTGATCCAATTTCTCTCTCTAATTCATCTAAAAATAAAGTAATAGTAGTGCTTACAAAGGGAGGCCAATTATATTATTTATAGTCTAAGTTCTCTTGCTAGCAAAGATAACCCTCAAAGGCAAAATGACTAAAGAAGTAGAATATTTCTAGGACATTACCCTCAACTACCTATACTAACTAAAAGAAGAAAAATAGTTTAACTATATATAAAAATAATATAAGTAAAAAAATATTATAAATCGCTGGGCTTCCTTTATACATCAAAACCCTTTCTCTCTCTGCCGTTGATTAGATATCCTTTCCTTTTTTGCAATTTCTAGAATTCATTTGTTTAATTTTTAATCTCGATTTCAGGTATATCCTCAAGGTGTGGAGTGTGAAAGGATATGCCTTGGCCTTCCAGATTCTGTAGCTTCTGAATTACAATGGTACCTACACCTTCAATAAATAGCTCAAGTATGTTAAATGGATTTTGTTATACTCTCATATGTTCATTTGTCATGCTCTCTCTCTCTCTCTCTCTCTCTCTCTCTCGCGCGCGCGCGCGGTAGATATGTTTATATTAATAAACGTTAAAAAAGTAACTTCATAATCGAAAAGGAAAGTGCCAAAGCAGGGGCACAACCATGTACACATGATATGGACAGGTATCACCTATATTGAGAGCATGATTATATATCCTTTCAAAATTAATGAGTACTGCTCTGCATTATCTGAGAGTTGTTGATTCTCCACCAACCATGATTTTCTCAGAGTTGTTGCCATGCTTACACTGTCAGAGTCTAGATGCTAGGTCTCTAGGCTTATAGAGATCTCCCTAGCCCAATCTGATGTTAATGGAATCAGGTATGCCATCTCATCTAAAAACCATATGTCCTCCAGTGAGGGGACACCTTCATGACTCGAACGCATGACTTGGTGTAAACAGGACCAGGTATGCCTTCTCATCTGAAAACCTGTTGAGGGAAGGTCACGCCTTTTATGGCGTTTAAGCTCCAACGAGTTGCCCTGGAGTTCACATGGTTAACAATGCAGTGATGATGCCCACATCACAATCCTTTCCTTCCAGCCTCATGCTTGTCTTTGACATATCACTGAAGGCTTCTCCAAAAGCTCTACCCTTTTGGTGCAAAGTGTGCAATGAGGTTTTAGCCTCCAAAGGAATTTGTTTTAAGAAAAATGTAGCTTTCCTCCTATCTTCCCTTTATCTTCCTCAGAAATCGATTCTGTAGGGCATATTATTTTCAGAGGCAAGTGCACCCAGAAAGTTTGGCCGTGGAGGGCTCTTCAGATAATGTATATTTATGTTTGATCTCCTCAACTCTCAAATGTAGTAGCAGCATCATTGGAAATTCTTCCTCTTCTTTAACCGGAGAGGTTTAAAGAAAAATGGTTTGAAGCAGTTGGGGAATATAAAAAGCTAGAAACAACTTTACCTTCTCTATTGGATTTTTTTCCCCATACATAGTAGCAGATAATTCACTTTGGGTGATGTTGATACCAAATTTAGTCTGCTGACATGGATCAATGAAGTGAAGACACGTGGCAGTCTACGTGGCAACAACAAACACTTCCGAGGGATTCACACGCTCCGAGGAACCATACTACAACGAGGAACACTGTTTCCCCGAGGAACTCATACGCTCCGAGAAACGAGAACTCTTTGAAAAACTTTTGAGCACCGAGAAGCTTAGGCGGTCCGAGCAACTCAGGCGGTCCGAGCTGCACCTCGAACAAAGCATTAATAGCGGGATAACCAACAGTTTGATTGTTCATTAAATGCTTATCATTCAGACGCATACACTTAAGGAGCATTGAATGTATCACCCTTTCATATGTACATCATTTAATGTATTATCCTTTCACATTACAGCCCCAGGGTTATAAATACATTGTACAATCCTCATTATAAGGGACTGGAATTTCTTGATATAACTGGAAATCGAGAATTCCCAAACAATCAGCAATACCATAACAGTAGACGTATGCCATTTTTATAAGGGTGAACCACTTTAAAAATTCTTTGTCTCATTTATTTATCTGTGATTGAATAATTAGATATGATCTAATTTTTTACATCAACAGATTGGCGCCGTCTTTGGGAAACGACTGGTAATATCGTTTTTCATCAAAAACAATCCGTCACAAATGGCTGACATTCCAGAATCTAGCAATCGAAACGCTGGAAGCCCTCCAAATCCATCTGCTCCGCCAAATATTCCAGATCTGGCTGGAATAATTACAAATCTGGCTCAAGGCCAGACCGTCATGCAAGAAACTATGCGTCAACTCATACAAACCCTCCATGGCGGTGCACCAACCCATTCAAGACCACGAAGTATTCAAAGAAATACCCGTGCATCTTCTTCGCGTACTAGGCGTACCAATTCATATCGCAATGAGGAGTCTGAAGATTTTTCTTATCAACGTGAACGAACTTCGTCAGTGCGATATGGTCTTCCTCATGCTTTCATCACAGACCATGGAACACAATTCGATAACGAGGAGTTCACTGCCTGTTGTCATCAATCAAATGTGTTGAAGATCCACTCAGCAACAGGCCATCCTCAAAGCAATGGACAAACTGAAGTGACAAACAGAACACTGTTGAATGGTTTGAAGAAAAGGCTGGACGATGCGAAAGCAAATTGGAACCACGAGTTACAGTCAGTACTGTGGGCTTACCGAACTACTCCCCGAGTAGCAACTGGAGAATCTCCATATATGCTAGCGTTTGGAAGTGAAGCTGTTATACCTGCCGAGTTGGGCCTTCCAACACACAGAGTACTGGATTTCAATTCCCCTGTCAGCGACTTAATGAGAAGATTGGATTTAGACATGCTCGAGGAAGTTAGAGAAGAAGCAGCCATAAGAAATGCTGCATACCAACAACGAACAACTCTATTCTACAATAAGAGGGTGAAGAAGTGCGATCTGAAAGAAGGAGACTATGTGCTGAAGAAAGTAATTCAAAAGCACAACAAACTGGAGGCAAACTGGCGTGGGCCATACCGAGTTACAGAAGTTGTTCGACCAGGAACTTACCGAATAGCAACTTTAGAAGGGTAGGAGTTCAAGAATGCATGGAACGCAGAGCACCTACGCAAATATTATC
Source organism: Sambucus nigra (assembly GCA_949130495.1). Lineage (NCBI taxonomy): Eukaryota > Viridiplantae > Streptophyta > Magnoliopsida > Dipsacales > Adoxaceae > Sambucus > Sambucus nigra. The sequence continues at coordinate 158,845,939 of OX422209.1, read as the reverse complement.
AGTGATGAATAAAATGAAGATATTCTGCCGAATTCTTTCTTTTTATTGAAAGTTTTTCGGGGAATACTAGTGCTATACACTACTCGGCAAAGCTCAGGCTACTCAAGTTTTTTCTCGAAAATGCCAACTAAGGTTGGTCGAGAAACCTATATTCCTCCGGGAAGTAAAGCTACCAATATTCCTCCGGGAAGTAAAGCTACCAATATTCCTCCAGGAAGTAAAGCTACTTGTATTCCTCCGGGAAGTAAAATTTGTATTCCTAAGGGAAATAAAACTATATGTTTCTCGGGAAATAAAAGTATTCCTAAAAATGCCAACTTATGTCGGTTAGGAAATAAATATATTCTCGAAAATGCCAACTTGAGTTGGTCGGGAGATAAAATTATTTCAAAAAGACTAATTATGGCTGGTCGGGGATAAAAACCCACTAACTATAGTTGGTCGACAAGGAAAATTTAAAGTGATCGAGCAACATTTTTGATACTCGTAACTTTTTAATTATTACTAAGTTGGTCGAGAAACAAAATATTATTTTTACCAAATGACTACCACAAGTTCAAACTGCTCGACAATAAGTTGATCGACAAACTACACAATATTGTTATCTTTTTATCAGATACACATGCACAAATATAAAGTGTTTTACAAGACAAAAGCAGTTAAAATGGCGAACAAAAATGAAAGTCTTTCATTAAATCCAAAATAAAATACATTGATATTGAAATGTATACTAACTATTACATCAAAATTTCTACTCTACTGGTCTTTTCCCCTCCGCTTTTGACACAGGTTCCTCGCCAGCAGGCGGATCATTTAAAGCCAGGGGGGAATTTATGAAGTTGAGATCCTTTAACATCCTGATATTCATCACGGATGGTCGATCTAAGAGGTGCTCGGGACGAGATATCTCGGCATTTGAATGGAGATTGTAGTCACCGAGATATTTGGAAATCAAGCATCGAGGAATGGCCCGAGCAGGAATCCAACTCATATCCAGTTTGTATGGTGGCATAGGTAGGTCGAGCAACCCAGGATCATGATAGTCCCACAGGTAATGACCCTGTTCGAGTTGCAGCACACCTAAGGCATTCAACCAGCCTTGCTTGTAGCCCTCATTATTGACATTCTGGATACGATCGTCCAAGTGATAGAGAGCTTCGTTGTATCCAGCCATCCAGAACTCCCTGGGCTGTTTGTGGAATTGATATGTTAGTCTTTCCAGCTGCTCGTGGAGATTTTTGATGAATAGCTCCTTATTATCCAAAACCGATTTCTGCGCAGAGAGCTGCTCTTCCAGGTCCCTGATCTTCTTTGACATTTCAGCCAAAGCCAGGTTCTTTGCCATTAATTGGAAGGCCTGGTTCTCTAAGGCAGACTGAGTCCTCTGTTCCTCGATAGGAATTCGAGCTGCTCTTGCTCGTCCCCGAGGAGCTCTTGCTCGACCACGGGAAGATGTAGAAGGACCAGCTCTCTTCAAGGTCTCCAATTCGTCCCTCAATTTGGCGTTCTCGACCTCCAAGAATGAGAATCCCTCATCATTCACTGGGATTAAGGCGTTTGAAGTAGAAGCTGCAGACTTCAACTGTGACAACTCTCTTTGAAGATTGTTGTTCTCTTGCTCTAACAATTCAACTATTTGCCTGCATTCCTCAACCTCACCCTTTAGAGTTCTCTCCCTCACATCGTAGCCAGCAAAAAGTTTCTCCTGACCCTTGTCGGCAATGATCTGCTGGTACTTCTTCTCGTAACCCTCGTGCAAGAGGGCAGTGGACTCTTTGTATTGTTGCTGAAGATCTTCGAGGGTGCCTTGGAGATCCTCGATCATGTCGTAATAAGCGACATTATTGGCCACTGCTCGATCAAGTAGACGCTTCAGATATTGGTATGCTTCAACTGCTTATTCAGAAGCATCTTGACCGAGGATGTCGACGACTTGTGCTGCACTCAGATCTGTGTGACCAGCTTTAAAATAATCATTGCATTGTCTCAGCAGCTTGGTATCGTGAGCAGATAATAATTCCATCCTGGCCAGAAACTAGCAGAGGAAGAAAAGCAATAATCAATAAGAATCAAGACAGAGTATGAAGAAGAGACAACAGTATGAATAAACACAAGTTCAAGTTTTATTATATCATAAAGGTCAGAAGTACAAGATTCAGAATTACATATTCAGGATTACATTTGTTAAAGAAAAATAAAATAGAAGTCCGAACAACTCTACACCTTTACCTTGTCTCCCAAAACCTTCTCGGGAGGCAGGGACGAGGAAGTAGGTTGCTCGGATGGAGCAGATAGTAACTGGGGAGGTGCTGGAGGTTGCTCGGAGGAAGTTGCAGGTAGTTGAAGTTCCTCGTCAGCAGGTTGGATAGTCGGGGGAAGAGAAATCTGGTCTCCCATCACCATGGAAGACTCTTCGGAGGCAGCTTCGTCCTCTTCTAAATCTTCAGGAGTTGGAGGAGGACCAGGGATGTGTCGCTGAAAGAGTTCGGAATTTTCATCCACTTTCATCTCCTGTAGAGCATCGACCCATCCATCCCTAAAGTACTTGAGGCTGCCATATTCTACTTGCGACACCATGGCAACCAATCCCTTGTTCCACCCCTTGTCCCAGTCAGCACTGAAGGACTTCTTCACAGCCGTTTTCCTCTTCAACTTCTCCGAGGAAAGCTTCTCGGACAGCAGGTTATCAGCAGCTTTCAACTTTCTCTCAGCCTCCTCCTTCTGCCGATTTACCTCCCGAAGTTGAGCCAACTCCTCTTCAGCAACCTTGAGCTTATTCTCAAGCTCTCCAGCTTTTTGGAGCTTCTCGTCGAGCTCTTTATTTCTCCCTTCCAAGTCCTTTATTCTCTTCTCCAACTCCTTGGAGACTTCAACAACCTGAGCTTTTTCCTGCTCGGTGGAGGCTAGTTTCTTCTCCCAGATTGCCTTGTCAGTAGCATATTTCTGGCGAGAATCTTCCAAAGACTTCGTCAGGCCCGCCAGAGCTTCCTCCACCCCGGATGAGGAGCTTGAAGCTTTAATTGCTTCATCCTTCTTCAAAATTATATTGAAGCAGCTCGTCAACTGTAAAAAAGAAAATGAAAGCAAGTCAGAAACAGAAATGACAAGGGAAATATGAAAAAATCAAAGTAATAAGACTTACTGAAGCAATATGGCGAGCAGCTAACGAAGTGACCATGTCCCGAGTAAGGTTTTCTTCAGTACCTTGGACCTCGGGAATGATCCAAGACTTTACCGAGCTCATGGCAGAGCTCGGAGGAACAAAAGTTGGAACACCGGTTCCAGTAACTGGGGGCTGATTGATGGTGTCAGCCAAATTGACCGAGGAGCTCTTCTTCAGCTTCCTCGGGGGAACAGGGATTGATTCAACCAAGGGGAGCCCTTGGTCGGTGATATGACAATCACCTCGCCTGGAGCAGCAGCCTTGCTCGGGGCCACTGGAGGCTTCTCGGCAACCTTCACAACAGCAGCCGAGGAAGGTGCATCAACTTTCTTTGTCCCTTCTGGGACATCAATCTTACTTCTTTTAGCCTCTCCAGCACCAGAGGCAGGCTTCTTGACGAGGGTGGGAGGTCTTCTCTTCTTCATCCTTTCACTTAAAGGAACGTGTGACTCAGGCGAAGAGCTGGTAGAAGCTGGTACTGGCTCTGCGTCGCTTATTACTGGACGAGCAGTAAAAGAGGTAGTGTAGCTCTTGTACTGCAGCAGATATGAGGCTGACCTAATGTGCTCGTCGGCAACACTCTGATGCAGACTCCAGATAAGTTTCAAATGTCTTATATTAACATCTGCTTCCTTTGGACACTTTCTTTTGCTATCAACTGCAAATAAATCAAAATTAAAATATCTGTGACACATTTTATCGAACACAAAAGAAGCATGATTTCAAAATAAGTAAAATGAAATAAAAATAACCTATTCCATTGCCATAGGGAGGGCATCTGGGACCCTGATAAACTTCATCTCCAGATAAAGGAGCATGTTGCCAATTTTTTATGATAACCCCGTGCTCAAAATAGTCCCTATTGGCATCCGGGAGATTGACCACTAAAGCCCTATTTAAAAATCTAGTTTTTAAATAAAAGGTGTTATCACCAACTGCCCATCTATAGCAAAACATGATTTCTGGAATCCCTATGCGAGTTCCATTGATTTGATTTAACCTATGCACCCCATTAACTATTCTCCATGTATTGGAGGCTATTCTTGCAGGAACAACGTCAAAGTATTGACAAAATTCCAGACATAAGAGATTGGGTGGAAAAGAAAATCCACTCAGCGGCAAAGAGGCTGGGGAACCAATGTCCCTCAGCCAAACGGAAATAATCAGAAGGCTCAGAAAGCTCTTCCAGAACAATCCAGGAGGGAATAGAAAAATCAGAGCGAAACTTATCAAGAGATTCTACAGGATAAACCATGATGAAAGAAGGAAATGAAGAAGAAGGAAGAAGATCTTACAGAAAAAGAGTGGATCTGTTGGCAACGAACGGTGAAAAGGATGAACGCACAAGAGAGTAAGGTAATGGAAAACTCGAAAATACAAATTTGAAAAGGTTGAAGACAATGGGAGTGTCTGTGAAGTTTAAATACTCTGCCTTGGGAAATGGTAAAGTAATGATTACAAAAAGAAACAATTACGCTACCGGCGGCTAGAGGAACGAAAAGGGCGCGGCAATCGAAGCGAGAATAAACGATTACGCTACCGGCGGCTAAAAGGACAAAAAGTACGCGGAGATCGAGGCGGTTATAAAAATTCAAAAAGCCTGATTCTACGAATTTGGAAGGAGAAATAAATACGAGAGAAGCACTCCTAAAAATCAGGAGGATCATTTAAAACTACCATATTCCGAGAAAGAATGTTCCACACTCCTCAAATTTCGAACTATGAAACATTGGGGGCTTCTGTTGATACCAAATTTAGTCTGCTGACATGGATCAATGAAGTGAAGACACATGGCAGTCCACGTGGCAACAACAAACACTTTCGAGGAATTCACACGCTCCGAGGAACCATACTACAACGAGGAACACTGTTTCCCCGAGGAACTCATACGCTCCGAGAAACGAGAACTCTCAGAAAAACTTTTGAACACCGAGAAGCTTAGGCGGTCCGAGCAATTCAGGCGGTCCGAACTGCACCTCGAACAAAACATTAATAGCGGGATAACCAACAGTTTGACTGTTCATTTTCTTGATATAACTGGTAATTGAGAATTCCCAAACAATCAGCAATACCATAACAGTGGACGTAGGCCATTTTTATAAGGCTGAACCACTTTAAAAATTCTTTGTCTCATTTATTTATCTGTGATTGAATAATTAGATATGATCTAATTTTTTACATCAACAGGTGATATAGTTTTTCTCAAATCTTGTTTCTGGCTTGAATAATTTTCATTAATCTTTTGAGTTTTTGCTTGGTAAGGTGATCATAATATATATTAATATATAGAAGAGTGCTGTAAAAGAGAACATAGGAATTTGGTGATAAATATTACTATTATTTATTATATATATTTTTTTCTTGTGTGTGGGGTGGTGGTAGTGATAATGATCTATCTGGTTGAAGTAGAAAAGATTCAATGATCAACAAGCAAGTAAAAGTATTATCTGATAATGATATTGTCTGTATAGGCCGATCTGTTAAAGCTCTTCTTTCCCTATTCTCAGGGTATGGGAGTCACTGTCAATAGTGACATGCTGCCGGTCCCTAGTTATTGTTTACAATAGCAGATGTTTTCTCCAAATAGGGTTTGCTGCTGCATCTCCCTTTAATGAAGGTGAAGCTATGGCAGTTGATACCAATAAATTGATGCAAGGATCTCTCTATCAAGGAGTTATGAAATCTGGATCACGTAAGCAATATGGAGTTATTTGTATCACTTGGGGATAATTTACTATAGGGTGGGGCTATTCACACTCCACTTTTGTGTTCTCTCACTTGGAAAAATACTCTTTTACGACATTTGAGAACGGTTTTTATGCTTGCAAAGGTTTTTTCTGACACTTGTGGAGTATTAATAGCCGTCCGTCCCTTTTATTATATTATAATATTAACAAGGTTCCAGTTGAGGATTTAAGCTTGAAAAGAAGAACTATTCTTACCTTTTTTTTTTTTCCGCAGAGAGCTACTTGGCCAATTTATCTCTTTATCCAGGGAAGTCGCAACTGCCATTTCTCCCTTCGAATACACAGGTAATATGCTATGTTTCTCAGATCAGTGCAACCTGCTTTTCTGTTTACTTTAGATTGTCGACTCACAATAGAACCAACTTTTTCCTCATGATATCTCTACATCCCAGGAATATTTTTATTTTTGTATGAACTAGTAACGGAATTATTTTTTGCATTCACTTTTCTTTTCTTTTTATTTTTTTCCTCTTTATAACGTTCATTATAATAGTTAACAAGAGTCCTAAGTTCATTTTTAGGACGTCCCAAATTAGTAGTCCACTTTGAAATCTAAATGAAAAAAATTTACGATATTCAAGTGAGTTTAAATTTTTCTATGTTGAACTCAGTGTTTTGTGGAAAATGTTTGACATTTAAACCAAGGCTGCAAATTTGGGACAGAAATAGTCAATAGAATAACATCAGGAATTTAAAAAAACATATTATGGTGCAATTTTACAATTCTCGTAGTCGTAATTTGTCCCCTCCGAATGCAAATACTCATAACACATAAAATTATAACCTCTACTTGTTTTTTAAGTAACACATAAGGTACACAAAATGTCGTGTTGGTAATTTCATAGGTCATCCCGTTGGTCCTACCTCAATACTTGACTAATCAGATTATTGATACATCATTTTGTGTACTGTTTGTGTCCAATTTTATTGTATTCTTTTCTCTTGTTTTTATTTTTCATCATTTTGTTGTGTAGTTGAATAATCCATTTTTGTTATTCTATGGGTGTAAACACTTCATGCAAGTATATATGCCAATTCAAATGTCTCCAAACTATTGCTGATGGATTTTTACTACTCTAGGCAGTCATATTACAACCGCTCGGAGTAAAAGGAATTGCAATAATTGGCGGTGACACAATTAGGGGATTTACAACTTCTGACCAGGTACTTGCTTAAGCCTCATATTTGGCTCTTCAATAAGTGACGGAAATAGTGTTTATGAATGTTTTCTTCCTTCAAATCTTGAGGTTCTTGACTGCAGCCTAAAAGCTGGTTTTCCTAATTTTGCATGTTTAACAATAATATTGCAGTTTTCCCTGACATTTGCAGATGCTATATATTTTATTAAATTACTAGTAACATTTGTTTAGCAAGTTTTTTCAGACAATTAGTAGATTCTCAAGTTTTATTTGACCGAAAATTAATTAATTTTTGACTACTGCATTTCTCTCTTGGTTAGCTTGATAAATAATTTCCACTCAAGTATATCACTCACTGGGATGGCATACTTCCATTATGCTGGATTAGTTGGTTAACCATGTCAGATCAATCAAGTTTATGGTTAATATAGATTTTCTTTATGCCACTATTAGAACGAAAATCTTAATGGTCCTTATATTGCAATTCTTTCCACCCTCTACGTGTACAGGCATGGATTACACTAATTGGAGAGAAGTTGGATGCTACACTCACAAAATGTGTGGATGGCCTTTCACTGGCAATGCAAGTTACAGGTTGAAACTAATTGAGCTTTGAAGGGTCCTAATTCAATCCGTGCGTAACACTCCTTCAAGGCTTTGATGACGGTGAATTTCTCTTTTAGTTTATTTTTAAATTTTAACAATATTGCCATTATATTATAAGCTAAATATTTTTATGGAGTATCTGCATTATTTATGTTCAGTGTATCGCTCGCTTTTGTGTGTAGAAAAATCTTTTATGTTCAAAGATAAACCTCTCTGGACTAAAATATGATAGTTCTCTTTTACGGAGACTTCCCCTAATGATATATAAACACACTGATGAAGAAAAATATGGAACCCATACACTCTTTGTTGGCTGCAGGGCAGAGGTAAGGGAAATTGGTCTGTTTTGTTTTCTGGTTGTAAGCTGGCCAAGGGAAGGAACTTTTTATATATATATATTTTAAAATATATATATATATTTTTAAATTTAATCTCCCTAGCGTTGTTCTTTCTATATTAGGATAGATACTTCAAAGTGCGAGTGTTAGTTTACATATTTTTATCTTTTCACCAACATGAATCCCACAATAAAGACGTCAACCAATTTGCAGTCACAGGAGATAATCCTTCTCCAGCATCCCAGTAGTAAAAAGCACGAGAGTTTACATTACGCAAATAATTTGGATTGACCATTGATATTTCTGGAAATCCTCTGTCTTGGACTATAGTTCCCGTTTTTCCATTAGTCCGTTGTACCGTAAATGGGCTGCTGCGAAGAACACAGTTATTCCTCAACGTCACATGTACTATCTTTATTCAGCAGTTATTATTTAAGCATTATGTGATGTTGCGTAACTTTCGTTATAGGTTTTTTCAACGTCAACTGATTTTGCCTTCCAATTGTATAAATTGTTCATATTGTTATTGAATTGGGATCTTTGTTTCCTGTGAACGCATTTCAGATTACTATATTAAGTGTTCTTTTTATTTGTTTATTTGATGTTAGGTTTTTCCAAGGGTGCTGAGAACGAAGAATTTTGACATTGTATAATTTGTTCCAGGAATTTCGATTGCAACATCTTCTCTTGGATTTTGTTGTTGTCCCTGATGCCATAATTTTACATGTACATTTGCCTCTTGTAAAAAAAAATAAATAAACTGTAACATGTACATTTTTCTGTAACCGCATTATACCCCCCTGTAATTTTAGAAGATATAGTGGAGACCAAGGCCATTCTCTTAATACAAAGTGCTTCTCATCAACATGATTTCCAATTCTATTTTGTTTATAAGTGACCATCACTATCCCCTCCATCCCCACCACACTCCATCCTACCCGCCTTTTGTGTTTTGGGTGTGCCTCGTAGGTGTCGAATGCGAAACGTACAAAGAGTTTCTGAACATGTGCAAAAGTGGTTTTTCATTGGTCATATCTAGTGGATAAACATCCTCTTTGCTTTATATTCAGTCAATGGAATTTAGGGTCCGTTTGATAGCCTCTCAATTCCATATTTAGAAAAGTTGAAAAATTCTGGTTTTTTTCATTTGCCTTGGAATTTGTTTTCTATATACAACACCCCTTAAGTACAATTTGCCACCCTAGGGTGGAATTCAATTCTTTGGGGGGGAGGGCAGGTTTTTGTTTGCCACATTTGGGTGGCAAATCACTCAAAACCAATTTTTTTTGTAAACTCTCTCTCTCTCTCTCTCTCTCTCTCTCTATATATATATATATATATATATATACGAAATATATATCCGAAATATAAATATATATTAAAATAAATGAATTATATAAATTATATAAATGTACGAAATACATAAATATATGAAATATATATAAATATACGCAATTTACATATATGTATTTCGTATATTTATGTATTTAGTACATTTATATAATTTATATCATTCATTTATTTTAATATATATTTATATTTCGTATATATATTATATATATTTCGTATATATGTTTTAATATATATATATATACTGAATATATATTATTTACATATTATACACATATATTACATATATACTAAATTATATAATATATGGATATATTATGTAAATAATATATATTTAGTATATTCAATATATAATATTATTTACAAAATATACACATATATTATATATATACTTAATATATATAATATATGGATATATTCTACAAATAATATATATTTAGTATATTCAATATATAATATAATATATATTCATATATTCCATAAATATATATATATATATATATATATATATATATATATATATATATATATATATATATATATATATATACTAGGGTATGCCTGTGCCTGAAGGCACGCTGATAATTTTGAAAAGAATAAAAACAGTGCCTTAGTACGATAGCAAGTTCCCTCGCTAAAGCTACAGTTGATCTCGAGTTCGAAACACATGAACAACTTATATATATATGTTCGTACCTGAAGGCACGACGAAAATTTCAGAGTACATAATTACAAAACGATAAAAAAATTTCAAGTACCTAATTGCAAAATGGTGAAAATTTCGTTCCCCGACAAAATTTCGTAAGTTTGTAATGTTTTTAATTCCGAAAACAAACCAAAGATCATAATGTTTTATAAACATTCACGGAAAGCTTTTAGAAAATGGTTGAAAATAGTTTTGGAAATGTTTATCATTTTTCTATTAAAAATATCTAATTTTTTTTAATAAATAAACTGAAAAATAAAAATAAAAACATTTTGGGATTGTCACTATTTCTTTTGTTAAAAATAAAAAACAACAAAGACTATTGTCAAGTACAAAAACATGGGATTTTAGTTACTATTTTTTAACAAATAGAGTTGTTTTCAACTTATAAACCTTGATATTTGGTTATTATTATTTTTTTACAGATTTTTGTGCATTGTCGAGTACAAAAACATGGGATTTTGTGATTTTTAGTAAAATCAGGATGGCCTAGCTATTGAAACATCTGAAATATACATTATAAAGAATTAAACTCTAAAGTGTGAACTAAAGTGGAGTATGAGCACAAAAACTATATACTTTGTACCCCAATTCCATTAATAATAGTGTTCATGTAATTTCCATCCTTGAATAAACAAATATACTCATTAAATGGAAACATCCATCATAATCTCAAATTATGGGTGAACACCTAACAGTTAACAAATTACAGATGAACAAATTAACAATCTAACAATATAAGAGTCCTCGAATGGCCACATCCAGCAAAATCTCAAATTCATAGTATGTTCAGCATTTGTAGAATACCCCACAAATTGGTTGGATGGATCATAGGCTCCAAGATATGTGTAGTTAAGAATAAATAACCAACATCCATAGCAGTAAACAAACTTTCACATTTTGTCAAAGACCTGAAATGAAACAAAGAAATATCAAATTATGAAGCCTTTTAAATTACATAATTCTATGGTTAAAAAATGCAGTGGACACTTAGCACATACATATTTAACATTATACCTGTTGTGCCAAAACCATTCTTTGTAAATGCATGAACCTGAACCAAAAGTGGCACAAAAATAAACTTTGTCAGCATCAAACTCTGTACTAATTTATCAAAGGAAAATGCATGAACCAGAACTAAAAAAATAATGAACTGGAAGCATAGATTTTCGGATATGAAAAACTCAGATCTGAAAAAACTAAAAAAAAAATATATTCATCATAAAAATAGAGTGAAGAAGCTCCGGCCACCGGGATGTCAGCTCCGACCACCAGAGTGATGAAGAAGGCACATGACTTCTGTCTCAGGTTTCAAAGAACGCCGATTTCAGCCCTTCGAGAGGCGATTGAGGGCATCAGTTCTCTTCAAAACAGAGTGAAGAAGCCTTGAGAAAGTAGCCTTGAGGACATCAGATCTGAAAAACTCAAAAAAAAAATATATTCATCATAAATGGTAATGAAAAATAAGAAAAAACTTTAATGATTCACATGAAACTAAAAAAAATACAGGCCTTGAGAAAGTAGCTGCTTACACCGGGATGTCAGCTCCGGCCACCGGAGTGGTGAAGAAGCCGCAGGACTTCTGTCTTAGGTTTAAAAAATATAGCAAATATATAGCTTTAAGTTAATAGGAAACATTTTAAACTTTAAGAGAGGCGTGTATATATATAAGAGAGGTGTGTATATATATATATGTGGGTATATCTTTAAGATACAGAACTTTCAAACCATTTATGTGGGTATAAATTAAAACTTGGAGCACAAAGAAGATGCATACCTTTTTTCTTTGTTTCAAACGTGAAGAGCAAATATATAGCTTTAAGAAGATACAAATACTTGTCTATCTGTTAAAAAAACTTTAGAATAAATCAGCAACAGAAAAGAAGAATCTCTATATTACTTATTTAACTGTTAATTTGCAAAAAAAAAATACAAATTGAAAGCTCATACTCGCTTAACCAAAGAAGATACATACCTTTTCTCTCCGAGATGGTATCACATGACAAATCTAAGCCAAAATATAACCAAATTTGATTTAGTCCATTAATCAAGCATCTTGCATGCAAATTCAACTAAAAATGTAAAAGATGCAAATGTTCGAAATTAATTCAATGAGAAGAAATCAAGACTCATATATGGCCGAAGATGCAAAAATCACTACTCACAAAAATTCTAAAACCCATAAAACCTTATTTGAATCCCTTAAAACCCTTACAAACAGAACCTTAATCGAAACCTAATGGTTCTAAAATGGGCCAGAACAAAATTAAATATCTCAATGTTTGACGAACGATTCAAACAAAGTTTGCCTGCATTAATGATGGTGGGGCGTTTATGGTGGTAGAGAGGTTTTAGAGAGAGAGAAAATGGGGTTTCAAAACCATAAAACCCAAAGAATCATGTTTCTAAACTACCACATCATCAGTCTCAAGTTTTGTTTAACACTGTGGAAGATGAGAGGGAGAGAGTTGGCGTGGAGATGTAAAGAATCTGACATGATCTATGGGTAAGGTATGGGTGAAAAAAGGACCGGTGGAAGGCTCGAGGCTAACATATCTTTTTATTGAGATTCGCTTCACTCACAAAAGCAGTCCTCCACGTGCCACTTTTTAAGCTCATTAGATACAAATCTTTGAGATTTAATCCCAGCCTCGTGGTAAATTGTAGGTCCTTTGGGTGTAATTTACTTTGGAGAGTTCAATTTACTTTCTTATCCATAATTTTGAATTTAAAAAAAAAAGAAGATAAATTATAATGTGTTAAAAAAGGGGGAACTTAAATATTTGGAGGGAAAAAGAGATAATTCATGAAAAGTCCATATAGATGACATCATGAATCAAACTTGTGACATATATAAGTTTTATACTTTATTATATATATACGAATATATATTCTGAAAATAATATATACAAAATATATAATACAAAATATATGAATATATATGAATATATATATATATATATATATATATATATATATATATATATATATATATACACGAATATATATATTCCGTAAATAATATAATATATATATCCGAAATATATATTCCGCAAATAATATAATATATATATTTCGCAAATAATATAATATATTCATATATTTTGTATATTTAATATATTTTGCATATTTTGTATATATTATATATGATGATGCTGCAATTAGCACCACCAGATAAGGTGTTTTCAAGCTCAATCTAAGAACAACAATGGCAGCACAGTTATGTAAACGGTAAGAGAATGAGATGAGGAGAAGAGGAGAGAGCACCAGGATATAAGTGGTTCAGCCTAAATTGGCCTACGTCCACTGTGTGTGTGTGTGAATAACCTCACTGCAATAAGGCACTAATGGCCATGGATACAATCTCTCAAGCTTTCTCTCTCTACTGTGTATCTAGACAGAGTTTCAGCTAGGGTTGAATATCTGGGGGATCCTTTGCAAGGTAGAGGATGACCTCTATATATAGTACCTAGGGGGTGTAATGTACCCCCCATGCATGCAATGAGCATGTGTGTGTTTCCCTCACCAATATGGAAAAGCCATCTGTCACTGTCACATGTAGAGAATGATGATGCAATATTCTCCCCACGTGTGGAAAATAATCTTGTTACAACTGATTTGTGCCCACGTGCCCTTATCCAAATGTCAGCAGATGCTCGGCTATCGCACCTGGTGTATGACCTCGGCCTGGTAGAGGCCGAGGTTGGTAAGTCTAGGTACTCATTCGATCCGAGTATTCCATGGAGGTCTCGGCCCAACCCCAGCCGAGACAATGCAAGAGGTCGGCTCGAGACAAGGTTGAGCTGGAGTGTTTGGAGTATCGACTAATGTCTTGATGAGGTTGCTGGTGGCTTTATGTAAGCTCGGCCTATGTCTGGCCGAGGTTGCCATTCCAAGGTATATGAGAATGCTGCTGATCCTTGTGATGTCCCTTGGAGAGGCTCACGGTAGTGTCGGTCGGGGCCGACCTTACCATGGCCGAGGGCTGGTATCGCGTGTCCAAGACGTCCAACTTCGGCCATAATCTCGACGGAGGTTGGTGCCTCTGGGCCGAGGTCACACTTGGGCATATCAATCACCCCCAGCCCTTAGTCATATGTGGGAGCAGGTGACTAGGGGGTTATCACACCTCCGATGCCTGTCTATTATAATATGTGCTAATATTTGTTTGACACTTGTCCAATGCTGAGGTATGCTTGCGTGTTGGGCGTGTGCTGTTAGCCGCCCTTTGGGGCTCCCAAGGCAATGATGGGCCTTGGGAGTTGTGCCTGTATATTTAAGGGTTTTGAACCCTATTTCTCTTCTTCCTTCTTCACTTCTCTCATTTCCAGCCAACTCGTTCCTGCAGCTTTCTCTCTCTAGCAAGATCCTTGCTGAAGCTTTTGGAAGGTGGTTTTCTTGCGTCTTCTCGTCTCCTCCTTACCATTTCATCCTCAGGTAACCTTCGCCATACTTTTTCCTTCATTTTTCCTGCAAGTCTCCTTATTTTCGCGTTTTTCGGTGAGTTTCTGAGTTTCCCGACGAGATCACCATTATTTTAGGTGAACAATTCTTGCCACGTTTAGGTAGTTTGATCTTTTACTGTTTTACTTCACTAGCCAATCTTGTTTGTGGTTTTAGGAAGTCTCCCAAGTGTAGTGTCATCCTCTGATGCTCAGACCCTTATATCAGCTTCTTGAGGAGTTCCCCTCCCTTAGAGAGAAGACTTTAGAAAAGATTAGACAAATAGAAAGAGCACAGGAGGAGGCTCGTAGGTCACAAGAGTTTCCCGTTAGACCCATATTTCCACCACCTCTGAAGGTGATATATCCTGACCCCCCAGAGTTTTTCTATCAGACAGAGGTTGCTGATCCCATACCGATGTCTGAGTCTGAATCTTCTACCTCAGACCCCATGTCTGTGGATTCCTTTCAGGAGGCCATGGACTTCACACCTCGGCCTGATCAGGCCCCTGATCAGGCCGAGGTCTCCAGCTGAGCCTCGTCCCATAATAGCTCAAGCACCTCAGCCTCTTCCTCAGAGGTTGAAATTGTTGAGCCAAGTGTGGCTATACCACCACCACTTGACGCCATCCCTCCGTCGGCCTTCACTGGTGTCGAGTTCGCTCAGAAGTTCCCGAGTAACCCATCAACATCTGCTCCGACCGACATTGAGTTGGATGATGATGATGAGGCTGAGAGCGATGTCGACGTCTCTGAGGCGGCCGAGATCGAGAGTACTATTACAGAGGTAGATCTTCTCTGCTTCAGATATCTGTATTCTATCAGTCCCTCAATAAAGCTTAGGAGACCTCTGAGGGAGGAGAGGGCTTATCATGGCCGAGATGGCGAGATCTGCCTGTACGAGCATATGTTCAAGTTGGGTTTTCGTCTGCCCATTCACCCCATTATCAAATCCATCATTTCTTATATTAATTTGGCCCCCTCTCAACTGTCCCCTAATGCCTGGAGAGTCATAATAGGGGCCATAGTCTTATGGAAGGCTGTTCACCATTCAGACCTTCCAGTTCAGGTCTTCGTAGGTTGCTATGTCCCTTCCTCGGCCAAAAATCGTCTGAGCTACTACCATTTTGTAGCTCGGAAGCCTGAGAAGAAAATGCTTCAAGTAACTCAGACTTCCAACCATAACTGGAAGCTTCGGTATTTCTTTGCTTCTGGGCCATGGGAATTTGGCCCATGTGTTCCCTCATCTATTTTAGAGCCGAGGATGCCCCTAAGGTGGGGTAAAGTCACAATGTCTGCTAGGGCTGACCCTGGCCTGAGCCCATCGAACCTTCAGAAGGTGAAGCCCTTCAAGATCAGGGGGTACATGGTCTGTTAGTCAGGTTCGAGCACTTGATGACTCCCCACTACCTCTCTGGGACAGGTCTAGGTGGAAGTCCCCTTGCCGAGCTTGGTAAGCATTTTTGTTCTTTAAGTTTAACCTCTGAGTTTATTCATATCTGATTATCTAACTCAGATCTACTAATTTTTTGCAGAGCGACCACAGGAGATTTCGGACGAGCTTTGGGAGATGGCTGCACCCAGCTTGACGAGACTTGCCAAGAAAGCAGGCCTTAACGCCCCTCCCCCATCTCCCTCTTTCTCTAAGCCCCCAACCACAAAGAAGAGGGCTCCATAAGGTCATGCCCCTGAGGATCAGAGGCCGAAGAAGAAGACTGCTGACGCTTCCATCCCCATCTCTTCAGCTGGCGCCCTGTCGCTGACGCTGCCATCCCCATCTCTTCAGCTGACGCCCTGTCACTGACGCTGCCATCCCCATCTCTTCAGCTGACGCCCTGTCGGCTCGTCTGGATCAGTTAAAAATAACTGACAGCATAGTTGGCCACAGTCTTCAGGCCTTAGATGCTTTCGGCTCTACAATGACCGAGGCTGACAAACGCTTCTTCAGGTCACTGGACACCCCACTGTTGGTTGAGTTCGGCATTTACAGATCCATTCAGGTACGACTTGATCTTTCTGATTGTTCTTCACCCAAGTGCAACATCTGATTGTTCTCCAGCTTATTCATTATCATAAAATATGCAGGGCCTGCCAGCTATGCACGACTTATCTAACTGGACTCTGAGGAAATTGCCCCTCATCCAAAAGGGGCAAGAGGCCGAGAAAGTCCAGAGCACTCTGAACGCCGAGATTGACCGTCTCAAATCTGAGCTGAAGGATTCTGAGAAGAAGGTGAAGGGGTTGGAGAAGGACATCTCCCAGCTCGACAAGGATCACGCTGCAGCTCTGAAGGCTAAGGACGACATTCTGCAGCAGAAAGTCAACTCAGTTGTCAGGGCCGCCCTTGATGACGCCTCCGAGAAGATAATTGCTGACTACAAGTCCTCTGATGAGTTCATGGGCTTCGGCTTTGAATACCTTGAAAGAGGTATCAAAGCCACTATTAAATGGGCTGACGTCAGGGAGAGAGAGGCCGGCAC
Source organism: Sambucus nigra (assembly GCA_949130495.1). Lineage (NCBI taxonomy): Eukaryota > Viridiplantae > Streptophyta > Magnoliopsida > Dipsacales > Adoxaceae > Sambucus > Sambucus nigra. The sequence goes on along the minus strand of OX422209.1, from coordinate 158,828,968 downwards.
TTTGAAGGCCTCTGATTTCGTTGGTCTCGGCTTTGCTGATCATCAGTTTGCCCAGGCTCTTCAGGAGGTCGAGGAAGAGGCTGCCGCTCCTGCCGAGACTGCTACGTTGGAGGGCACCGAGGTTGGAGGGGCAGACCATCGTGATGATGCGACCGAGGTGACCAATCAAGCCGAGGATGTCAACGTTCCCCCTTCAAACCCTTAGAGGATTTTTTGATCATTATTTGTAACTCATTGCATTATGGAGCTTGTCTGTAATCGTTGAACATCTTATTATTTCTGAATATATATCAACCTCTGAGGAGGACCATCTTCACTTTTTTTCATTCAATGTCATGTGATGTTTTTCATTCTTAGTTTTGTTGTAATGGTGTCTGCTAAAAATAAATTTGTAATCTGAGCTTCAACCTCTGAAGTCCTCTTTCTAAGCTTGTCTTTTTGCAATGATGTCTTGTTTAAACTCAACCAATGGTCCTGAGCTCAGACCTCGTCACCACTGAATGGTGTTATGAAGGTCTGAGGTCATCACCTAAGATATTATCCCCATAATTAGTCTCACAAAATTAATGATGTTAAGGGTTTGAGGTCATCTACTATGGTGTCTGAGCTTAGACCTCGTCACCACTGAGTGACGTTATGAAGGTCTGAGGTCATCACCTAAGATGTTATCCTCATAATTAATCTCACCAAATTAATAATGTTAAGGGTCTGAGGTCATCCCATTATGGTGTCTGACCTCAGACCTCGTCACCACTGAATGATGTTGTAAGGATCTGAGGTCGTCACCTAAGATGTTACCCTCAATTAATCTCACCAAATTAATGATGTTAAGGGTCTGAGGTCATCACCTAAGATGTTATCCACATAATTAATCTCACCAAATTAATGATGTTAAGGGTCTGAGGTCATCCCATTATGGTGTCTGAGTTTAGACCTCGTCACCACTGAATGATGTTGTAAGGGTCTGAGGTCATCACCTAAGATGTTACCCTCATAATTAATTTCACCAAATTAATGATGTTAAGGGTCTGAGGTCATCCCATTATGGTGTCTGAGCTCAGACCTTGTCACCACTGAATGATGTTGTAAGGGTCTGAGGTCATCACCTAAGATGTTACCCTCATAATTAATCTCACCAAATTAATGATGTTAAGGGTTTGAGGTCATCACCTAAGATGTTATCCTCATAATTAATCTCACTAAATTAATGATGTTAAGGGTCTGAGGTCATCCCATTATGGTGTCTGAGCTTAGACCTCGTCACCACTGAATGATGTTGTAAGGGTCTGAGGTCATCACCTAAGATGTTACCCTCATAATTAATCTCACCAAATTAATGATGTTAAGGGTCTGAGGTCATCACCTAAGATGTTATCCTCATAATTAATCTCACCAAATTAATGATGTTAAGGGTCTGAGGTCATCACCTAAGATGTTACCCTCAATTAATCTAACCAAATTAATGATGTTAAGGGTCTGAGGTCATCACCTAAGATGTTATCCTCATAATTAATCTCACCAAATTAATGATGTTAAGGGTCTGAGGTCATCCCATTATGGTGTCTGATCTCAGACCTCGTCACCACTAAATGAAGTTGTAAGGGTCTGAGGTCATCACCTAAGATGTTATCCTCATAATTAATCTCACCAAATTAATGATGTTAAGGGTCTGAGGTCATCACCTAAGATGTTATCCTCATAATTAATCTCTGACCAAAGAATGAAGCGAGAACTGTCACGGGAACTGATCTTTATTAATAACCTCTTCATAATAAGATGGTACATTTACATAAAACTCTATGCAACATCATACGTAATATCTCTTTAGGTGATCAGCATTCCATGGGTTATAGAAAGGTTCTCTTTCTAGGTTTTCTAGCCTGTAGGTGCCAAGCACAACCTCTTCTGTCACTTTGTAGGGGCCATGCCAGTTTGGGTGAAGCTTATTTTCTTTCTGCAGGGTCTTCTTTAGCACTAGGTCTCCCACTGCAATGGGTCTTGACGTCACCCTCTGGTTGTAGAATTTCGCTGCCCTCTGTTGGTAGGTTGCTTGTCTAACCTCTGCGTCCTCTCTTATTTCTTCGATAAGATCTAGGTCTAGCCTCCTCTCTTCTCCGTTATTGTCAGGGTCATAGGTCTGAATCCGATGAGTTGGGAGCCCTATCTCAGTTGGTATGACGGCCTCTGAGCCATGTGCCAACATGAACGGGGTTTCACCTGTTGGTGTCCTTGCCGTGGTTCTGTAGGCCCATAACACAGCATAGACCTCTTCAGTCCATCTTCCCTTCGCATCTTCTAACCTCTTCTTGACTCTATCCAGGATAGTTCTGTTTGTGACCTCGGTCTGACCATTTGCCTGAGGTCGGCTAGGAGATGAGAAGAATTGCTTAATCCCTACTCTTAGGCAATACTTTTCTAAAGAGGAGTTCTTGAACTGGGTCCCATTATCCGAGATGAGAGTGTTTGAGAGGCCATATCTGCATATGATATTCCTCCAAATAAACTGGAAGGTCTTCTGCTCTGTGATTGTTATCATCGGCTCTGCCTCCACCCACTTTGAGAAGTAGTCTATGGCAACTATCAAGAATCTATAGTTATTGGCGGCTCTTGGTAGGGGTCCTACTAAGTCAATCCCTCATACTGTAAATGGCCATGGAGAGGTGATTGACGTCATAGGCTGATGGGGGTTGATGAGGAATAATGGCGAACCTTTGACATTTATCACACCTCTTCACGTAAGCTGCAGCGTCCTTGGAAAAAGTTGGCCACCAGTACCCCTGTGTGATGATTCTCTTGGCCAAGGGTCTTCCCCTTATGTGGCTAGAGCAAGAACCCTCATGAACCTCCTGCAAGACCCGGGGAACTTTCGTGGGATGTACACATCTGAGGAGAGGCAATAGAAATCCCTTTTTTACAAGACGTCTCCTATCATCGAGAACTTGGCAGCCCTATATCTCAATTTTCTCCTCTCTAGCTTGGACTCAGGTAGCTCTCCCCCTCTAATATACCTGACGAGGGGGTCGATCCATGAGTCTCCTAGGTTCAAATTGTGACACGGGTTACATTCCTCTTCTTCCTCGATGGTTGCCTTTCTCAAGACCTCGATTGGAATGGTCCTTCTAACATCTATCTTCATTGCCGAGGCCAGCCTTGCCAATGCATCTGCATGACTGTTACTTTGTCGAGGCACTCTCTTCAGTTTTCCCTCTTCAAAATATTCTAACAACCTTCTTACCCTCTTCAAGTGCTTGGCCATCCTTTCATCTTTGGCCTCATAGATCCCCAATACTTGATTGATAACCAGCCTTGAGTCGCTGTGGAGTAGGAGTCGCTTTACGCGAAGAGTTGTTGCCAATAAGAGACCCGCTATCATGGCCTCATACTAGGACTCGTTGTTTGAGGCCTGGAAGTTGAACCTCAGGGCGTATTCAATGTTCGCACCATCCGGAGCCGAGAGTATCAACCCCGCACCGCTTTCACTGTCGCAGGAAGAGCCATCAACGAAGAGGCTCCAGACGTCTGTATCTGATGAAAAGGCTCCTTCTGTCATGACTCCTTGCTTGAAGAGATATCGATCCTCCTCGTCCTCCGTAATTCTGCTCATAACTTTTTTGGATGCGACCTCTTCCAGATTTCGGAAGACACTTGGTGTCGTCTCTTCCTCCTCTCGGAAGACACTGGGTGTCGTCTCTTCCTGATTTCGGAAGACACTGGGGTTTGTCTCTTCCATGCCCCCCGGTCCTTTCTCTGCCTCGGCCTCTTCCCATGTGAACTCAGCAACAAAATCTGCGAGGGCCTGCCCTTTGATTGCTGTCTTAGGTTGGTAGGCAAGATCGTACTCCCCCAACTCGATGGCTCAGGCCATCAACCTCCTGGATTTCTCAGGTTTATGCAGGACCTGTCTTAGTGGGGAGTCAGTGAGAACTACCATGGAGTGAGCCTGGAAGTAGGGCTTCATTTTTCTCGAAGCATGTATCAGGGCATATGACAACTTTTCCATGCGAGGGTAATTCTGTTCATCCCCTTGAAGGGCTTTACTGTTGAAATACACATGCCTTTGGATCCCATCGTCTTCCCGTATTATGGCAGCACTGATGGCTGATTCGGAGACTGCCAGATACACATACAACTTTTCTCATGCGACGGGTCGAGATAGCAATAAGGGAGATCCCAAGTAAGATTTGAGTTGGTTGAAGGCTTTTTCACACTCTTCGTTCCATTGGAAGGCCTTTCTTAGGACTTTAAAGAATGGAAGACACTTTTCCGTTGCCCTAGAAACAAACCTGTAAAGGGCAACCACTCTCCCCGTAAGTCTTTGGACATCCTTGATACTCCTAGGAGTCTTCAGGTCAAGTAATGCCTTGATTTTCTCAGGGTTCGCTTCAATTCCTCTCTGGTTAACGATGAATCCCAGGAACTTCCCAGCTCCTACTCCGAAGACACACTTTGCTGGGTTGAGTTTCATTCTGTATGAGTCCATAACATCGAAGGTCTTCTTAAGGTCTGCTACGTGAGTGCAAGCTTTCAAGCTCTTTGTTAGCATATCGCCTACATACACCTCCATAGTCTTACCTATTTGCTCTTCAAACATCTTATTGACAAGACGTTGGTACGTTACCCCTGCATTTTTCAGACCGAAGGGCATCACTTTGTAGTAGTACGTCCCTTTGTCAGTAATGAAGGCTGTCTTCTCAGAGTCTTCAACATCCATGAAGATTTGGTTATAGCCTGAACACGCGTCCATGAAGCTCATGAGCTCGTGTCCCGCCGTCGCGTCCACCATCTGATCTATCCGAGGTAAGGGATAGCTGTCTTTCGGACAAGATCTGTTCAGGTCAGTGAAATCCACACATATTCTCCACATCCCATTGGCCTTAGGCACGATGACTGCATTTGAAAGCCACTCCGGATAGGTAACTTCTCTTATGAACTCGGCCTCTTCCAATTTTTTGACCTCTTCTCGGATGACGTCGTATTTCTCCCTGGAGTAGACTCTTCGTCTCTGTTTGATAGGCTTGGCATCTCTGGTCACGTTGAGCTTGTGACTCATCACCTCAGGGTCGATGCCAGGCATGTCTGCGTGGCTCCATGCGAAGACACTCTGCCTCCTCCTGAGGAAGTTTATCAGCTCTTACTTGGTTCCTGGCTCTAGGGCTTTACCGACCTGGACGGCTTTTTCCGGCTCGTCCTCATTGAGGAAGATGGATTCTACTTCTTCCGCGGCCTTTCCCCAACTTTGTTTCATCTCTTGGGTCAAGAGTGTCAATGCTATAAGTGGTGATTGCCCTCTTATGGGTTTCTCTCTCTTCGGCCGAGTTGAAGTAACATTCTCGCGCTGTGGTCTGGTCACCTTGCACTTCCCCTACTCCATAAGGAGTCGGGAATTTTAGAATCTGATGGACCGTCGACGGCACAACTTCAAACTCTTTAAGGGCTACCCTTCCTATGATGAGGTTATAGGCCGAGAACACGTTCTCGTCCATGACGAAAAAATTTATCTTCTTAGTCAGCCTCTTAGGCCACTCATCACCCATCTGTACGTCCATCTCATACATGCCCAAGGGGTGGACCTTTTCGCCACTGAAGCCTATCAATGGGTGATGATAGGGCATCAGCCTTGCTCTGCTAAGACCTAGGCTCTTGAAGCAAGGCCAGAACATCACGTTCGCCGAGATCCCCCCGTCTATGAGGATCCTTTGCACCTCGCACCCATGCACCCTTGTTGTTATGACCAGAGGGTCATCATGGGGGGCTAAGATACCCTTGAAGTCGAGTCTAGAGAACCTAACTATGAGGGTGTCCATGTCTATTTTCTTCCTCTTCTGCACTGTATCGAAAGACGTTAGATTCACAACTTCAAGCTTGGCCACTGACCTGGCCTCTGCTACGTGAGCCTTCCTATCAGCTACTTCAGAGCCACCTCCTACAAATCCTCCACATATGGTGTCAACACCAAAGGATATCGTACCGACCCTCTTCACCGGGGTGTTGTCATCTTTCGGCGGAAGATCCGGATCGTCTTCGTCATCTCCTCCTGAATCATCGTCTCTTTTGGCCGGGACATTGTCACGGCATTTGTCATTTCTCCTTTTTTTAGGTTCATCTCTTCCACCCTTTGGAGCCTTACCATCCACATACTTCCTCAGCTTTCCAGATTTCAATATCTTTTCAATCTCATCTTTTAAAGCGAAGCATCTATCCGTGACATGGCCATGATCCTGATGGAATCCAAACCATAGGTTTTTGTTCCTCTTATGTGGTGGGGCCTTCAGTTTTTTCGGCCATCTCAGAGTCCTGTCAGTCTTAATCTCATTGAGGATGTGCTCGCAGCTTACAGTCAGAGGTGTATAGTGAGCAAACTTGTCATCACCCGACCTCTTCTTTCCATCTTTCTTGCTTTGGGACTTTCCACTGCCACCGCGGTTCTCATCCTCATACTTGGCGGCCATTGCCTCTTTCGCATTCATTACTTTCCCTGCGGTTGCCAGCAGCTCCGCCATAGACCTAGGGGGCTCTTCCGCCAGTTTCCACAATAGCTTCCCCTTCTGGAGACCTCCTATAAGGGCGGTCATGGTTATGTTCTCTTCATAATCTTCGACCTCCAACTTTTCTTTGTTGAATCTTGTTATGTAGTCTCTTAGGCTCTCACCCTTAGCCTGCTTGACATACAACATGTGGGTAGTCTTCTTTTGAGGCCTCACCCCAAAGCAGAAGTTGTGGATGAATCGCTCAGCCAAGCCTTTGAAGTTCTCAATTGAGTTCTTCGAAAGGGATGTGAGCCAACTGTGTGCTGCCCATGTCAAGGTCCCAGAGAAGGCCCTACACTTCATCTCATCGGGTATCGAGTAGATGTCTGCTGCCGACTGGTACATTTCGATATGATGCACAGGGTTAGTGCTGCCATCATACTTGGGAGACACTGTAGGAGGCTTGAACTTAGCTGGGTTGGGAACCCCACTATCCTAGCCACAAATGGGGAGCCCTCTGAGTAACCCCTTTGTAATGGGTCCTTGCTTTTAATGAGGTCTCCTATCTTCTCCTCAAGGCATTGGATAGAATCATTCCATGGTCTTCTGCCATCGACTTGGCCGAGGTTATCCCTTGCCACCTCCCTGGGATGGACCGAGGGTTCCCCTGCCGCGACACGTCGGCTGTTGACCTCTTCCTGTTCCCTGTCTCTTCTTTCACAGTGTCGGCCTTGATCTGGCCGACCCTGCCTGTTCCCTCTCTGAGAGCCTGCTGCGCTCCTTGATCTCGACAGTCTCTGTCTTAGGTCATTCATCGGTCCCAATCTCTCAAAGGCCGACCGTCTGCTCAACCTATCAAAGGCTGACCCTCTTTGTTGGGCCTCTTCACTTCTTCGGCCGACACAACCTTGACTTTGCCTAAGAGGCCGTATAGTGTTATTTGACACCTCATACGACTCCCAGCAGTCTTTCGAGGCTTCTTCCGCCTCTAGATCATCATACCTGTCCTCTGGGCAAGGGTTTCCCTCCCCAGGCGCAAGCGCCTAGGGTCAACAACGTCCCTTCTCCGCTGGGGTGCAGGCTGGTCCTTCATTGGTGCCTGGGGTGGTCCCCTGGCGTCAGGATGGGGCTGAACTGCCGCCGGAGTGATCATGTCCGGTGAGACTCCAGGTGGCCTCATCATAGTTTGGCTGAGCTGTGCAAATTGCTACTGCATGGCTTGTTGTGTTGCAGCTAAAGATCTCAAGGCTGCAGCTACCTCCGCCATTTCAGACTGGGGGGGAGCCTGACTGGAACTAGGCCCTCCACCCCTAGGTGGCGGTGGTAAGTCTGGTGCCATATGTTAACACTATAGAGCTTGAGTAGCAGATGAACTTAGTACCTCACAGGACCTCTTTCAATGGTGAAATAGCTCCGCGCGAGGGGGAGGCCTGGTTCACCACCAGAGTCTCCGGTGAGGTTAAGCAGAAAAAGAGGAAGAGATAGCTTCTCGTTCCCACAGACGGCGCCAAAATAATGATGCTGCAATTAGCACCACCAAATAAGGTGTTTTCAAGCTCACTCTAAGAACCACAATGGCAGCACAATTATGTAAAAGGTAAGAGAATGAGATGAGGAGAAGAGGAGAGAGCACCAGGATATAAGTGGTTCAACCTAAATTGGCCTACGTCCACTGTGTGTGTGTGTGAATAACCTCACTGCAATAAGTCACTAATGGCCATGGATACAATCTCTCAAGCTTTCTCTCTCTACTGTGTATCTAGACAGAGCTTCAGCTAGGGTTGAATATCTGGGGGATCCTTTGCAAGGTAGAGGACGACCTCTATATATAGTACCTAGGGGGTGTAATGTACCCCCCATCCATGCAATGAGCATGTGTGTGTTTGCCTCACCAATATGGGAAAGCCATATGTCACTGTCACATGTAGAGAATGATGATGCAATATTCTCCCCACGTGTGGGGAATAATCTTGTTACAACTGATTTGTGCCCACGTGCCCTTATCCAAATGTCAGCAAATGCTCGGCTATCGCACCTGGTGTATGACCTCGGCCTGGGAGAGGCCGAGGTTGGTAAGTCTAGGTACTCGTTCGGTCCGAGTATTCCATGGAGGTCTCGGCCCAACCCCCGCCGAGACAATGCAAGAGGTCGGCCCGAGACGAGGTTGAGCTGGAGTGTTTGGAGTATCGACTAATGTCTTAATGAGGTTGCTGGTGGCTTTATGTAAGCTCGGCCTATGTCTGGCTGAGGCTGCCATTCCAAGGTATACGAGAATGCTGTTGATCCTTGTGATGTCCCTTGGAGAGGCTCACGGTAGTGTCGGCCGGGGCCGACCTTACCTTGGCCGAGGGATGGTATCGCGTGTCTAAGACGTCCAACTTCGGCCATAATCTCGGCGGAGGTTGGTGCCTCTGGGCCGAGGTCACACTTGGGCATATATATATATATATATTCCATAAATAAATTTTCCACATTTATATCTATTTTTCAATTTTTGCGTTTGATAGAAAATGTGAAAAATTGATGATTTTCCAACTTGTATCAAATAGACACAAGTAGAAAAATATTCATTTGCCTTGAAATTGTTAGCCCTAGAATCAAATGTCCTGAAATCATTTGCATTTTTCCAGTTTTGTATCAAACGGACCCTTAGAGTACTTGCATGTTATCATTAAACACATGCTTAGCTGGCCTTGTCAAAGTCATGTTGTGCCACTTTGAATTTCTTAGTTTTATTAACGGAGCTTTTGGATACACCCACAAAAGTTTTCATTCCATCCATGTCAAAATTCTATATTAATCAACATGTATTTTTAAAATTAATGCATTTATTTTCTTGTAGTTTTATTTTTAATAAACTCGCCCCACTTAGTACATGCATTTGGTAAAAATAGTAGGGTTTGAAGCAAGTTTCTTGAGATGGGGGTTATGTGAAATATTTGGTGGCTGAATTAAAAATTTCTTTGCATCAACCATTCCATCTGTATCCTTGTGATATACTGCAAATTATAAAGTGTTATTCAATAAAGAAGTTTGAACCGAAATGTTGGTTCACCTTCTTATAGAACCTTAATTAATTCTGTCTCACATATTCTCTTTGAAGCTTCCATCAACATTCCCTCTCTCACACACAGTCGCGCACACAATGATTAAGCAATCGTCCTTATACAACCAAACAACACTACACATACACGGTTTGCTACCCGTTTATCCTACCCGCCGTATAAGACAAAAATTAATGCCCCACATCACAAAACCAAAACTTTCAAGTTGACATTAAACAAAACAAAAGAAATCTATCAACAAATCATTAAACCCAACAACAGAGAAAAAATCATGTCAAAGTTGTCAACAAATTACAAGTGTGGAACTCTGTCATGCTGTAACTAAGTAACCATGGCTGTTTCCAGCCCCATATCTTTATAGGGGAAAAAAAAATTTCACATACAAAAATGTTGAAACAATGAAACAAAGAATAACTGTTGGTATGATTGATCTTTTTTACACGAGTTTCATCTGTCAAAGAGAAGACCTCTCCCATGGCAGCAACCCTGTTGAAGGATCAGCCAAGTTAGCCAAAACAAAATCCCTCAACCCAGTGTCCCAAACCTCACAGAACTGTAGTCTCCAATTGGGTGGTTCAATTGCTTCAGTACCCAACCCAGGTGCTCTATCCCTTGACCCTTCATTTTGACTATCTTGCCAATCAGCCACATAGGTAGCCACTCTTCTGTAAAACTTGGCCCTAAAAGACTCCCACACCTGGTACTTGTAGTGATTTATCACAGCAGTGCTCTGGTGCAAATTGAGGTACTTGAATCCCTTCCTAAGATGAAAATGGTGAACCACATTGAGAAGAGTGGAGTCCAGGGCATCGGGCCGGATAATCGATTTATGCCTCTCCGGACTCTGTAGCCTGCAGGTGTACCCTGCTGTAACTCCCTGTAAAGGAGGTGAACTTAATCCGGACGGCCCAAAGCTATGGCAAGCTGTTCTGATCTCTCCAATAGATGGAGACGACAATGATAAATTTGCAACTAGGGTTTTTAGCGAATTCTTGCCAGGAAACCCTAATTTTCTAAACCTCCGGTGACGAGGGGTGGGGAAGGGGAAATAAAAGAATTCATCAACGTCCATGAATGACACCCAATTGCATTCATCTCTTGCTCTGAGAGCACAGTGAGAGAAACCTGCTTCTTGAGTCTTAATCCAAGGCCATAAATGCCTGCTAACATTATAGTGTTGTAACTCAAGCTCATCAATGACATCTTTAAGTTTATCATCACTATTGTTGTCGTATATAAACCATCTCTCAACTCCAAGCCAAGAGTGGTAGGTTAACCACTCACGAATAGAAGACGCTTGGTTCCACACCATCGTACACACGCAAAGCTCATACTTGTTCACACTCTTCTTTGGTTCAGAATTAAAAATCTTAGCCACAGATGGAACAAGAACATGCTCATGAGCTTTGGCGTGAACATGAGGGGTTATTCCAATAGTAACCCGAATACCCTGAGCCTTATCCGGATTCTTCATAATACTCCTTGGCAACAAACATCTCACAACTTCTTGAGCAGCTGTAATAGCTTTCGTCGTAAGCACACAACTTTTATTTTTCTCCCAATTCCCCAACCCAAAGTGGCAGCTGAATTGCGTGGGATCGGATTCCCTATCAGCTCTGAGATTTAGCCCTTTCGCAAACACCACCACCGTATCCCCATCCATAGCCGCCTCATAAGCCATGTTTTCCCAAGAATGAACTGTATCCGTACGGTTAAAGTTAATAAAATCTGTCGCAATTTTAGGGCGGCTATGTAAATCAACAACAGAAGAGTAATTGATGGGTGGAAGTGGACAGCAAACAATGAACCGAAACTCATCGTAATCTTCCACGGACAAAACCTCCCTCTTTACACTAACAATCTCACTAGAAGTGTAAACGCATTCGAATTGTTGAGTTTTCTTTATTTTATCCCCAGTCCTAGTAGACACCAGTAACAAAACATGATCGGGGAAGACAACTCTATCGTCTATTTTGAAAGGGGATAAGGGATTCGTGTTGGAATAGTGTTTGATAGAGGATGAAGAGAGTAATGACAAGGTTGAGGGAATAACGAGGACAGGGTGAAACGAGGGTGGAGTTATGGGAAGTCGGTAGGAGAATAAGTAGAAGATGGTAACGAAGCCGAAGCAGAAGATAAGAGACCTTACAGAGAGGAAATGGCGTGAAGGTCTGATGGAACGTTTTCGCTTCCGTCTTTGCTCTGGAGAATCCATAATCGATAAGAGATGAATCTTGAATGTTTAGTTGATAGTAGATCTGGTGTTTCTTTGCCGACAGGGGTCCTTTTCTTTAGGTTATTCTGGTACCTCCGGTTTATGTCGGACAGAGATAGAGAGTTGCTGTAATGGGTGGTGGTGTTAGTTTAAGCTTTTTTGGGAGTTGAGACCACACCTGTTTGTTTTATCGGGAATATTATGGTCTACGCTTCTTAATACGCGTGGAGACTACTATTCAACTTTGTAAACTAATCAAATTATTAGTGGTACAGCATCTACATCAATAATAATAATAATATCACACGCAAATTAACTTTTGTTTTTTTGTTGATTAACTAATTCAATACGAAATTAATTTAACCACAGATTTACGCTTAATTTGTTGTGTAGGGTGGTTTATTACATGTAATATGCAGTGGCATCCACTTTCATTTCGGTAGATTAATTTATAAGCGATCTTCTCAGCAGCTGTTTGTTAAGTTCTATAATTAAGCACGCATGTCGACGGCTCTTATCTAAAGAACTTGGAGAATTCTGGAGTCACTTTCTCAATCAATTTACAGGTCAAATATTTTGGTCAAATCTCAGAAAAATGAAAAAAATAATCATTTTTTAACTTTTTGATTGTATGATAGTCTAATTTTTTTTTTTGAAATTATTTTTTATGTACAACTCTTTTAAGTACAATTTATTATCATTGAGTGACAATTATTTTTTTGGAGGTGACAAGTTTTTGTTTGCTACATTTGAACAATAAATCACACATTTTTTTTTTTTATAAACTTGATATATCCATAAATACTTGTATGTATTTATTGTATATATTTCATATATCTATATATTTCGTATATGTGTGTATATATATTTTAGAAATAATATTAACAAAATATAAAATTTTTATATGTATATATATTGTGAGTGCAAGAAATATCACAATAAAAAAATTAGAAAGCAATATGGAGATGAAAGCAAATAATAACATACATAACATATGTACGTGGTTCAGTAACTTGCCTACGTCCACGGAGAGGTTATTATGTTCTTATTAATATCCCCTAATAATCGAAGTTACATCCCTTTGCCCCAGGTTAAGGTTTACAATTTATAGTTGCATAAATAAATCATTGAATTGTACAAGCAACCCAGTTAGCTTGTAGATAATTCATAAGTGTCTGAATATTTCCATCGAGATTGTTGGTAATCAATTTGAGTATATCTTCATGCATTTAAGCACACGTCAAATACACGGGTCTAAATAAACATTTGAGTTGGGCCAGACAATCCACTGTGTATGTTGGACTGGTCGGCTGCACTTTTGAGTTTCAATAAATAAGACCCCACAATTGTCCCTAAAATTTTTGGGCTAAAAATTTGGGACAACAGATTTTGAATACGTTCAAGGCCTAAGGCCCAAAGCTATGTTATAACTGACGTGACATGCTTGTAATACTCGTGAACTTGTGAGGACACGCTTGTCCGAGGATAAAGACCATGGCGGACTTGTAATACTATTGAAGAGGTGGGGGTATACTGGTCCGAGCTGGTAAGTGAAGTGCCAGAATCTTTGTTGAGAACTGTGCTTCATCATTATCGCGAGATTCAAACTAGGTTCATCATCTTCAACCGTCATTTCTCCAAACGCCTCTCATCCACAAACTTCCATTGTGTTCTCTCTCTAGTTCTTCACATTCTCAAAGCTTTCCCTGATCATTGTTTCTGTAAGTCATTCTAATCTTCTCTTTGTTTTCACCATTTTGATTTGTCTTCTCTGTTGCTTAAGCTATTTTTCATCTATGGCTCTTCTTGATAACGAAACTGGTGTAGAGTTTAGGAAATCTTACAATATCCCTGATTGGGTGGAAATCAACTGTAACCCTATGCCCAGAGATGTTCGGGACATAGAGGACGGACACTGGATCCACACTCTTTTGATTACACAAGGGGTTTAACTTTTCCACCAAACCCTATTTTTCTGAGATTTTTCAAGTATTTTGATGTCGTTCCTGCTCAATGCGCCCCAAATGTTTGGAAAATTGTGAATGGGGTTCATAGAATCAACGAATTGTATGAAACCAACTTAGGGTCCCTGCGATTTGTTACTGTTATGTCCGGTCGCACACCAATGGAGGATTTTAATACCTGAAAACTAGGAAAGCTGATAGGGTTTTGGTCGTGAACCTGCCTTACTCCCCTAAGGGTTACTAGGAGCAAGGTTTTATTACCATAAGTTGGTAGCGCCCTCCCCTACCTGAGGGCGTGAAGTACCGAGGTCCATGGATCCCTGATTGGGGGGAGGATCACATAGGTTGCTGACTCTTGTGCTTGCTTGCTACTTCTGTTTCCTGTCTTCTGATTTATGTTCTCTTCCTCTGTTTTGCAGCTCGTGATAAGAATCAAAAACTTGCCCTTCTCTAGCTGAGAGTTGCTGATTTTGTTAAACCTTGGAATGTCTAAGAAATGTTGCCCGACGGTGAGCACCCTCGTACTGTAGCTTACTTGCTGGAGTACACAAACACTACTAGCAATTTTATTGCTCGGCCAGTTGATAAAGTCAGTGTCTTAAACTTACTGAAGAAGGGCCGCCCTCTGAGCCAATCGGGGTAGAGTAAGAGGAAGAAGAAGAAGAAGAAGAGGAAGAGGAGATGGCTCCCCCTCGTGAAGAGAAGAGTGCTGCACATTAATAATGACGACTAAGTCGTGCTGTCTGATCGAAAAAAGTCTCTGAAAAGTGATGAGGGGTATTCCCCTAAAGTTAGTGGTTTTAGCTTGGAGACCAAGAGGAAGGAGAATGAGAAGGAGAAGAAGAAAAAAGAATAGGAGGAGAAGAGAAGAGAGATATAGAGAAAGAAATAAGAGGAGATAAAGAGAGATGAATGAAAGAAGAAGCTATCCTTGAAGGCCCCTGGCGAGTCCTTCCTTTCTTTTGCTGTTGAGGGGTCCAGGGTGGCCAACACTCCAACACTTGCCCCTAGTTTGCTGAAGTGGGCAGTGCTCATGGCTGACCGAGAGCGCTTCTTGCGGCTGGGGTCAGACCAGTTGGTGCTTAAGTCCGCACAGGGACTTGCTATGGTAAATGCTCTCTTCTTTTCATCATTTCTCTGTCTTTGTCTTATGCATACTATTCTTTTTTTTTTATCCTTGTAGTTTTTGTCAAATTTTACTACGCTTCTGGATGGTCATGCCGACCAATCCAAGAAGAACCAGTCACTGAAAGAAGCTCCGAAGAAGTCCGAACAGGACTTAGCTGATGCCCATGCTGCACTTGATCGGGAGAGAGAGAGTTTGGCAAAGGCCTATACCGACCTTCAGGCGACCAACAACCATGTGGTCGCAGAGAAGGAAAAGTTTGCCTAAGAAAACCTGGGCCTGGTTGAGAAGGTTAATAAGTTGGAGGAGGAGGTCTTAAGCATGAAGGATAACAACTACACGGAAGGCTAGAATGCATTCTACGACGACGCTGAGATCCAGATTGCTTACGCCAAGAAGGTGTCCTTTAAGAAAGGATGGGACCAAGCCTTGGGGGTAGCGGGAGTTCCTTCAGAGTCCGACGTGTTCCAGCTCCATTCTCCAGACCTTTCACCACTTGCTGACGAGGAGCTTATAGTTGGTCAGCCTGTCGACCATGCTGAGGAAAAAATTATAGCCTATTTTCATAGAGGACTACATCCCTCCCACATCAAATTTGGGGATAATTTTAGGTTCAAGTGTCAGTGTCCAGGTTTGTAGGGCTTTCTTGAAGATGAAAGCAGCTGAAAACAAGGACTGAACAATACAAGGACCAGTCCGAGATGGTGGCCAAGCTAAACGATGACCTCCAAGTTATGGAGGAAATTGTCTCCTCAGTGCAGGAGAAAATAAATGCTTAGAGGGACCAACTCTTAGTGAGTAAGGATGTGGGCCAAGTAGGCAAGCTGATTCAGGCCGAAGATAATTCCTTGAAGAAGGAGGTCGACGAGCTAAAAAGGGATGTCCAAAGAGGGTATGTCATTGCAACTGGTCTTCAGAGAGATGTTACAAGATTGAGGCATCTTTTCAGAATGTGCCCTCGAGAAGCGTGGGCAACGGGCTATGATGAAGGATGGACTAATTCACCAACAAGGCTGAAAGAAGCCGAGGAGGTGGTGTTCAAGCGTGGGTGGCTAAATACCCTTAGAAAGCTTAAGACCCCAAAGGAATCAGATCTGTGATATAAGTACCATGTGGATTCCCCAGCTTATCGTCATCCCGCTTTATTAAAGGATGATAAGTGGATCCCAATTGATGCCATTCCTGCCTAGCTTTTGAACCATTATCTTAAAAATGAGGAGGATGTGTTTTCTCCAAATCCAGATGATGGTCGAAGAGCATGCATAACTGACTATCTTGCTCACCATCTATAGTTGGTCTGAGTCCTTGTATGGTTTTTGGCGTATCTCTATATCATTGTACTTTTCATTTTCAAAGTGTACAAAGTTTATTTATCAAGTGTATCATATTTTCAGCAAGTGCTAACTAAATATAGTTAATGATTACTTCTTTACTCTGGCTACTGACTAGGAAGAGATGATCTTTACCAATCACTTAGGAATTTTGCTGACCAAATAATGTTGTTAATCATTTTAGAAGTTTTGCTGATTAAATGAGTTAACATCTAAGATTAATCATTTTGGGCTTTTCATCGATTAAATGAATAAGTGGCAAGTGTTAATCATTTTGGGCCTTTGCCGACTAAATGAGTTATTAACTTGTGTCAAACATTCTTCCAGTCCAATATGCCTTAGCAATATCATTCCATCCGCCTTACCTTTTAGGTTGTGTAGTCACACTCCCTTAGACCTTGGTGAGATGATGGCAAGCTTGCAACTGGTTACTGGGCCATCAACCCGATCAGGTTTTCAATGACCAACACAGTTGGCGACCAACCTAGGTTGGCTTTTTACCTAAGGATCCCCTGTAGGGATTTTACTATTGCCGGGGTAACTCATGAGGTCTGTTGTGTTTGTTAATGGTAAAGACCCGAGGATTGTAGCAATTTAAATAAACTTAATAGCTTACTGTAGTTACTATAAAGCCTACTCGACATAATGAGATTCCTTGATTGAAATAAGTCGAATAACTTATTGTAATCCAAAGGAGTTCTATTCTGCATGAGGAAGTTCCTTGATGCTAAGCAACCTACTGTAACCAAAGGTCATTCCACTTTATGTTGAGATAATTGAGTTATCATTTGGAAATGGTGCACAATAATAAGATATATAGCATAAAATTGAGATAGTAATATGATAAAGCAAAATGGGAGAGCTAATATGCCTTTATTCATTGAATGAAAATTTTATGCTATAAGTTTGAAATGAAAATTTTTGTAAACTACATATGCTAAAAAAGATTAAGAAGACTAAAAGTAGAACTTCTTGAGGTTGGTTGCATTCTATGCTCTTGGTATCTCCCTACCCTCTAGTGTTTCCAAATAATATGCTCCTTGAAGGTTGTCCCTGATCACCTTGAAAGTTCCTTTCCAGTTTGGTCCTAGCTTGCCTTTTGACGGTTTTACGGCACTGCCGAGGACTTTTCTTAGAACATAATCCCCTACTAAGAATTTCCCAAGATTGACTTTCTTATTATACCGTTTCCAGTTACTGCTGATATGAAGCTAGCTTGATCATGACCCGTTCTCTTCACTTGTCTACTAAGTCAAGTTCAGTTTGCAATGCATCGTCGTTCATACCTTGGTCGATCAAGTTAGTTCTCATAGTAGGGAGACCTGCTTCAAGCGGAATAATAACTTCCATTCCATAAGTGAGCACGAAGGGTGTTTCCCCAGTTAGTCTCCTAGGAGTAGTACGGTAGGCCCATAGGACATGGGGGAGCTCATCTACCCAGACACCCTTTACTCTTTCTACCCTTTTCTTTAGGCCGTCGAGCATGGTTTTGTTGGAAGCTTTTGCCTAACCGTTGCTTTGGGTGTACGCCACATAACTGAAATGATGCTTGATGCCATACTCATCACAAAAGCTTTGAAAGAAACTTCTTTCAAACCGCGTGCTGTTGTCTGTGATGATAATTCTTGCAACCCCAAAGCGTGTTATGACGTTCTTCCAGATAAATTTTATCATGTCGGCGTCACGAATGTTTGCTGGTGGTTCTGCCTCTACCCACTTGGTGAAGGAATCCGTGCCGACTAGCAGATACTTGCGATTCTCAGCTACGGTAGGTAGTGGCCCCATAATATCCAATCTCCATTGTGCAAATGGCCAAGGACTGGTCAAGGATTTCAGGTCTCTAGTTGGATGATGAACCATAAGAGAGAAGTTTTAGAATTTTTTACATATCTGAACGTAGATGCTTGCATCTCTTTGCATGCAAGGTCACCAATAGCCATCTTTGATCACTTGAAAAGCTAATGACCTCCCTCCTGCGTGACTTCCACAAATACCATCATAAAGCTTGTTGAGAACTTGCTCGGTATCCTATGGGTGGACGTACTGGAGGTAAGGACCTGTAAAGGATCTTTTGTAGAGCTTTCCCTTTGGGGCGAGGTAGAAACGGGTTTCTTTCACTCTTACTTGATAAGCCAATTTCCTGTCATCCGACAGGGTGTCCTTTAGTAAATAAGCAATTATAGGGTCCATCCAACTAGGGGCCGTTTTTGCGAGGAGGACTTGCTCGGCGATCGCTGTATGGTTAATGCTAGGTGGGCGAGGAACTCTACTTGAATAGTTCTTCTGAGATCAGAGTTCACTACTGAGCTTAGAGATGCTAAGGCGTCAACGTAACTATTTTGTCCCCAAGGGATCTACTGAAGGTTAACCTTATCAAATCCTGCCATAAGACCTTTCACTACAGCGGGGTAGGCTTCCATACTATCGTCTTTTGCTTTGAAATCTCCATTCACTTGCTTGAAGACTAGTTTGGAATCTCGAAACACGTTGAGGCGCTTTACTCCCAGCAGTTGGGCTTTGCACATGCCAGTAATCAGTGCTTCATATTCGTCTTCGTTGTTGGAGGCTTCAAATCTCAACTTGATTCCTTGTTCAATGATAACGTCTTATGGTGTGGCGAGGATAATCCCTACTCCTGCCCCTTAGAATTGGAGGTTCCATCAATGTATAGGGTCCAATCCTTAGACTGTGCTTCCTCATTTATTGACTGATCCATTACCAATAGGCTGGACTCTCGTGAACTCGTTAATGAAATCGGCTGAGACTTGTCCCTTAATTGCAATTCTCCTTTCGAGCTCAACCAACCACTTTGAAAGTCGTTCAGATATGTTGACTTTCCAAAGAATGGCTTTGAGAGGAAATGAAGAGATCATCGTTATTGAGTGAGCTTCAAAGTAATGTTTTAGATTTTTCTGAGGCAACCACCAATGCGTAGGCTAGCTTTTTCGAGGGAAAGTAGCGTTGCTTTGCATCTAAAAGAGTCTTGCTGGTATAGCAGATAGGGTACTGCCCGCCTTCCTTCTCACATACTAGAGTCGAGCTAACAACGTGGTCTGATACTGCAAGATAGAGATACAGAGGGTCTCCATCATAAGGAATCATCAACAGGGGCAGTTTGTTGAGGTAGGACTTGATCTCCTCCAAATATCTTGAGCAGTCGTCGTTCCATATGAGGCCTTTATCTTTATTTAGTAGATGAAAGAATGGTCGATAGCGTTCCGAGGAATTGGAGATGAAGCGATTGAGAACTGCAAGCATCCCAGTAAGCTTTTGAATATCCCACAACGTCCTTAGGGGATAAACTTTCATGATGGCATCATTGTGATCTGGATTAGCCTCAACCCCTCTTTTGCTGACTAAATAGCCTAGAAATTTACCCAATTGGACACTGAATGAATATTTGCTTGTGTTAAGTTTCATTCGGTATTTCTTGAGGATTTAAAAGGTTCTAGATAAGTCGGCGAGATGGCCGCCTTTGTTATTTCTCTTGACCAACATATTATCGATGTAGACTTCCATGGTGTCTCCTATCTGCTGCTTGAATATCTTATTGACTAACGTCTGATAAGTTTCCCCCATATTTTTCAATCCGAACAACATGACCTTGTAATAGTATAGACCAACTGGGTTTATGAAGGATATTTTGTTCTGGTTGGGACCGATAAATGGAATTTGATAGTACCCTGAATAGGCATCTAGAAAGCTCATCATCTCGTGGGCTGTTACGGCGTTAACCAACTGATCAATTTTAGGCAGTGGAAAACTGTCTTTGGGTAGGCCTTGTTGAGGTATGCAAAATCAATGCAGACCCTCAAACTGCCGTTGCTCTTCCGTACTACCACTGGGTTGGATAATTATTTGGGGAACTGAACCTCCCTAATGGATCCTGAATCCAAAAGCTTCAATACTTCGTTCTCCACCGCTTTAGCCTTTTCGAGGGCTATTCAACGTGCCTTCTAAGTAATCAGCTTGAAGGTTGGATCAACATGCTTATAATGGCAGGCTACATTGGGGTCAATCCCAGGAAAATCATATGGCTCCCAGGAGAAAACATCCAGATTGCTTCTCAAGAAGGCAACTAATTCTTTCTTTTTATGAATGGCGAGTACTGCTCCGATCAGAAACTTTTTATTCGTTAAATTTTCATCATCGTAACTTTCTCCAGGCTTTCAACGACCCTATCAACGGGATGGATCCTAGTTTCCTCTACCCCTGGTCGGCCATACCATTATTGCTATTTAGAGGGTGTAACCCCATATTGGGCTTCCTCTGGAGCATCTTTTGGTTCTTTTTTCTTCTCATTCTGGGGGTGAATCGTTGGGATGAAGCACTTTCTTGTAGTGTCTTGGTCGCCATGAATCTCAGCCATGCCCCGATCGGTGACACACTTCAACTTCTAGTGGTAGGTGGATGGTATGACTCTCATAGTGTGCAGCCAACCTCTGCCTAGAATAGCGTGATATGAAGACTCTATGTCCACCACCAAGAATTCAATTATTTTTGAGATGTCTTACCTAACTTCCAAGACTATCTTTCCTAATAATTTTCCCCACGAAACCGACCAATGGAACTGTGGCCTCACTTGGGGTCCGTTAAGTTGAGCTTAACCTTGTGAAACAACTCTAGGTACATTACCTTTGATGAGCTTCCTTGGTCTACCAACAACTCGTCGACATCCCAGTTCGCGATTCTAAGAGTTATCACGAGTGCATCATGATGTGGATTCCTCACTCCACTGATATCTTCTTCTGTGAAGATGATGTGTTTGGTGTAGTCGACATCCTCTAGTCACCGGCGCTTACCAGCTTGGCTTTTTGGAGGGTCAATCTGGAATGTCTCCATGATAGCAGTGACCTTCTTCAGTTCCATCCAAACAGCATTCCCTTAGATCTGATTTAGGTTGGACGCTCCATGAATCACCGCGAACTCCTGCCCCATGTCGTCATTAAGGACATATTCGATTTTTGGACCTTTTCGTTTTTCTTCTCTATGTATTCGCTGAGATGTCTAGCCTGGGCCAACTATTTCATATATGACTTTAGTGCTTTATAATTCTTTAACCTGTGACTGGCCTCCTTATAGAATGTATATCTTAGAACGCTATTCTTCTTCGTTGGGTCACCACCCATTTTCTTGGGCCACTTGATGAACGACTGATCCTTGATCTTGCTTAAGATCTTATAGATTGGTTCTTTGAAGTCTGTGTTAACAACCTGGAATGCCTTTGAAGGATCAACCTTGCTCCCATTCTTAGAGCCCTTCTTGCTCCCATTCTTATTCCCCTTCTTTGGAGTGTCACTCGTGTCTTCACCTTTACTTGTTTTTGCTCGATCGTTGTCCCCTAGGGTAGATTGAACCACGTCCTCAACCTTGGAGTATATTTAAATACGCACCATGAGGTCGTTGATGGTGTTGGTCTCTTTCTTCATCAAGGACTGGTACAACAGAGATGTGGTCGACATACCAATCTTGAAGGACGTAATATCAACCTGCTCTAAGCAGTTCTCCACTTCATTGAAGACTTCCCAGTACCTCTTGGCACAGTCACGAAGGCTCTCTTGTGGCCTTTTCTTCATCATGAGCAGTGAATCCATCATCTTGGAGTGGGAACTGCTGGTTATGAAGCGAGCAATAAAGGCCTCTGCTAGGGCCTTGAATCTCTTGATCGATCTATGGGGTAGTTTCTCGAACCACTTTTGTACTACGTCGTGCAGGTTAGAAGAGAAGACTCGACACATCAAGGCATTGTTGTGGCTCCATAGGGTCATTGCCTGCATGTACCGTCGAATGTGGTCTATGGGATCCATCTTCCCATCATAGATCTTGAATCTGGTAATGATAAACTTCATTAGGGGTTCCTCTTCTTCAATTTCCATTAAGAAAGGGGATTTAGTCTAGGTGTTGAGAGATCTCTTGGCTAGATCCCTAGTAGATCTGGCCCCTCGATGGGCTGAATGCTGGTCCATTTTTCTACAAACCAAAATTATGATGTCCTCATTCCGATAATCATTACTCCTGTGTTTCCTTTTCGACCGACCACGCTCTAATCGATCACGCTCAGATCTATTTTGGTCGCACCTGGAGCTCCTCCCTCGGCTGCGAGTGTTGCTCGCCTGAGGACTAGGAGTCCTATCATGACATTTCCTGGTATCTCTATGAAGATCCCTCTCTGTCCTTTAAAATCGCCTTTGCATGCGGGCATTCTCTTATATCTGAAGGCATGTTGCCTCCTCCTGCTCTTGAAGCCTGGCTTCGTAAGCATCGACCGACCTGGAGATTTGATTATACCTAGGTGGTCCCTGAATTTCTTCAGAAGTTTTCCTCTCTTGGAAAAATTTGGGAATTGGTGGCTGGAGAATCTCAGACCTGACTCTAGGTGGGATTGGGTCAACCTGCACATTGCTAACCCGAGGGAGATTGCTGCTATGGTGATACATCACGAGCTTTCTTTTGATAGTTGCTTTCATAGGAAAAAGAATCACTTCCCACGGACGGCGCCAATTGCGAGTCAAGAAATATTACAATAAAAGATCCAGAAAGCAATATCGAGATGAAAATAAATAATCACACACATAATAATAGGTGTACGTGGTTCGACAACTTGCATACATCCACAGAGAGGTTGCTATGTTCTTATTTGTGTCTCACAATAATCGAAGTTACATTCCTTTGTCCCAGGGCAGAGTTTACAATTTATAGTTGTAGTAATAAGTGATTGAATTGTACAAGTAACTCAATTAGCCTATGGATACCTCGTAGGTGTCCCTTAATATCTCCTCCGAGATGATTGATAACCGATTCGAGTATATCTCCATGCATTTAAGCATACGTCAAATACACGGGTCTAAATAAACATCTGAGTTGGGCTGGGAAATCCACTGTGTATGCCGAGCTGGTCGGCTGCACTTTTGGGCTTCAATAAATAAGCCCCTTATATATATTGTGTAAATGAAATTCACATTATTTCTATTTTTCATCTTTTGTGTTTGACATAATTGGTGTAAAATTGATGATTTTCCTATTGTATCAAACAATCACTTGTTGAAAAATACTAATTTGCCTGGAACCATTTATATTTTCTCACTTTTGTATCAAACAGGGCCTAAGAGATAAATCATACAATAACTTAAATGCAACCAACAAGTAAAATTATAATTACAGCTATAAAAACCTTCATATTACCTTGGAGCATATATGTAATGATATCCTTTAACAATTAATGCCTATATAGTTATATGTAACAAATCCTATAAATTATGGGGTCAGATATACTATTCATAGCTCCAAAATCCTCCAGAACATCTATTTATAAGAAAAGTTTAACTTTTTCAACCTTTTGTAAAACACCATCATTCAAAATTCCTATAAACAAATACTATTACTTTGACATTATAGGATGGATAATTAGGGCCTCCTTATAATTTTATCTTTTTTTATTTGTGTCATTTTGATAAAATTCCTGTTTGATAATACGATATTAGACTTAGTCCAATTTTGTTCAGGAGTAATTTGCTCATTTAATCCTAAACTATTATGATTGTTTTAAAATAGACTATGAACTAACAAAAGTGTCAAGTAAGCCCTCAACAATTGGGAACAAATTTAACAAGGCCCTTTCGTTAATTTTGAGAGTCAAATGTAAAATAAAATAGTCATGTGCAATGCACTTGACTTATTCTAAGGGCAAAAAAGAATTCACATTATTAATAGGGGTATAAGTCTAATTTAGTAAAAAAATGAAAAAAGGAAGAAACGAAAATGGAATCAAATATCAAATAAAAATATCATTGCCAAGCAAAATAACACACCTCTCTCCATATCCTTCTTCGGCCAATCCCTTCCCATACTATCCACCTCCTCCAACAAAATCATCCCCTACCCACACCCACACCCACACTTCCTTTTTCGGTTTCTTTAAACCCCCTAAATTACACCACTCCCATACCCATACTTTCCCTCTATATTAATTGAGAAACCTGATAATGCCCCTACACCGTGTCCTATATGTTATGGTGATCTACCAATTTTAATGATTGAACCTTTAAAAAAAATTCTCCCAATTAAACTTATCACCAATTAAACCGTTCTTGTGTAAATTGATTTACCAAATTTTATCTTTTTACCCTAAGCATGCATTTAGGCGATAGTAAATAAATTAAATATAAAACCACAAGACATCGATATACGAGGAAACCACTAAGGGAAAAAATCTTGGACAACCTATCTAAACAATCACTATGATATGGTTTTACAAAGCATAGACAATAGACTTACACAACGACTCTATCCCCCACAGGTCTTGACGCTCTTATATATTCAACCACTCCTCCACAGTGCAACGTAACAGTCCACCCACACAAGTGTCCACAGTAAATGAGTCCACGTGCACCTCGGTATCCACCGATGAAGCTAAAAAATCGTTTGCAATTCCAAATAGGCAATCCTACGCTTCTTCACCTCAATCAACACGTAAGGAGTCCCCCATACAAAAACAACTTCTCTCAAGATGAAACAAAACAAACAAGATCTCAAAGTATATGATTTAAGAATCTTGGACATTGTAAACAATGGGCGAAACTTTGGAAGTTGAAACTTTAGAAAGCAGTTATGCTTTTCATTTTTGTCAAAAGTAATATGAAAAACAGAGTCTAAAACGCCTTTTATAATTTGTTTGAGGTGGTGGCTCGTTCGAACGATACTTGAGTCTCGTTTGAACAAGAGATGACCCTCATTAGAACGACAATATGTGTTACTAGAACGAAACCCAAATCTCGTTTGGACGAGCTTCAAACGATCTTCAAACGAGGTAAAATAGTATGCCCTCATGACATGTTTGATCAAAGTAACCTTCAAACGACCATTTTAAACGAAAGTCCAATCTCATTTGAACGAGATACACGGAATTTAAATATTTTTAAATCCAGAAAAATTGCCTCGGATAACAGTAAAATAAACTCAGGAAAATATTTTTCTTGAAAAAATATTAAAATAAGTTCCAAACAAATTTAAATAAAAACATAACATCCTTAATATATACATATATATATATACATATATATATATATATATAGGGAGAGGTTCAAAAGAAAACATAAAAGATGAAAATTTTAAAGAACCTTAACAAAAAACACCTCACACCCATTCAATTTTAATTCTTGTGTTGTAATTGGTCCGCGCCAGTGGAAACGGACACGCGTGTGGCACGCGTCTTTTGTAATACATGCGTGTCACACGCGTATCCGTTACCGCTAGCGCGTTTCACACGCGTGTTCGTTTCCGCTGTCGCAGACCAATTATAACATAGGAATTAAAATTGATTGGGTGTTAAGTGTTTTTCGTTAATGTCCATTAAAATGTTCCTCTTTTATGTTCACTTATGAACCACTCCATATATATATATATATATATATATATATATATATTGTTCATAAACAACGACTTCATATTCTCGATCGCCACATACTCTCTCGTCCTCGTCAGGGACACGTATGACAATGTCAGATTTAATGCCGTATAGATATCCCCAAAGTAGCAAAACAATACACCTCTTTGAAAGGTCTCGGCATAAGATTAATTTATCGGTTCCTCAGCCTCTGCGTCCTCGGCCTCTGGGTCCTTATCCTTAACAGGAGCTTCAGCAGCTGGAGATCTCTCTTGAAACTCACTTTCAGTCATGGGGCTGAGAGGGACGATAGTTGGAGGAACAACAACGTTGACTCTCGGCTCAGTAGGGTATGAGACTATTTCAATCAAAGAATCATCCTCATAAAAGATCCATTGTCTACAATTTGGACTGCAGAGTCGCCTCGACCTGGCTAGAAGATGACGTTCAAGATGATCTCTTGTCTGCCTTAGACCCCACAAGACGCGTGGGTGATACTCTCATAGCCTCTTCAAATGAATCTCTACTATCAACTGGAGAAGAGGATGAGTTAGGCATATCGTATCTAATAACCTTAGAGGAAGAGGGTAAAATATCCCTTAAAGGAATGGGAAAAATTGGACGAATGAAATTTGGGTCGACTCTTCGTCTTGCCCCGACCTCTTCCTCTATCCTACGTATCTCTCGAAGTATCTCTCCGTAAGTGTGGGATACTGTTCTGAAAAATCGTAGAGAGTCTTTAACATCCAAGAAGCCGAGATTAAACTTGAGAAACAAGAGGCTAAAGTCTTGAGGGGTATAAAAAGTTCAAGGTTTTTGACTATTATTGACCAATGGATCAAAAGGGTCAGTTGAATCGTTTTGAAGCAAGAACAACAAAGAACACCTTCATCGAAGTTATATTGGAATTAAACAAGACAAATGTCTACAAAGGATAAAGAAGGTTGCAAAACCTAAATTTTTTAATCTCCAAGCTAAATAACCACCAGAAACTCACTCAATGGTCGCCCTAAGACCACTAGTGAAGGCTGCCAAAAAACTAAAACCTCGCTGAGAAAATTCAAAAACACAAAGAACAAAGGCTAAATCTGTGAAATAGTGATTGGGGAAGTTACCTGGAAGGGAGGGAAGAACTAATAAGCAGTGTGAACTCAAAAACCTCGCCTGAAAATGCCCGAGCTAGAGGATAAAGAGACTGGTTCTAGGGAGAGAAAAGGCTTGCGTGCAAAGAAGAAAGAGTGGAAAGAGAAAAATGGTTTTTAAACAATTTAAATACTTGTGATGATTGTGCACAACTTCAAATGTGGTCATCATTAGGGCATAAATCCCTAGGTCACACTTACAATCTTCATTCTTGAGCCACACGCCATCCCACACAATGGCTGCCAAGTGTCACTCAAGGCCCTCAACAAATACATCAGACTTGACATGTGAAAGGACAAGTCATCAACATCATCCTACATATGCTTTATCCCTCAGTCTCCCACTCATATAGAAGACTTAGGTCTAAGGGGTGGTTGATAAACCAAGTATGGCCTCGTCCACAAGGTGGACCCGCTCGACCATGGCCGACCAGTACCAAAGCGTTCAACAGGGTGAGTTATGACTCGACCTGCGACTCAACATGGAATGCCTCATTCCCGGCCACTCCAGATCATCTGGAACTTCGTCCTCGTCCGAAGACAGAATTAACAACACCAATAACATGTCGTGACTCTAGTACCCTAGACCCCATCCATCGTCTCAGGAAGATGAAGGCCGACCAAAGATAGTTCGGCATGACAATCACCATATCATCAGTGGGCCCAACTTAATAACTCGGCCTTAACCTAGTCTAGATAGCCGACAGCTAGACAACTGACAAAGCACATAGATGGGGGAACGTGTGGGAGAGTGCGTGTGGGATGCGAATCCCATGTGTACCAAACCGTTATAACAATATCACCCTCACACATGAGGTAATATTTGATCATTATGACCTACATGTGATAGTGACAGATAGTTTAACCTCATTGGCTAAGAACATATCACACATGCTTGGGGGGTACATTACATCCCCTAAACATTATGTATACTTTTCTTCTACAACTTTGTAAAGGACCTTTTATTCGAAACCATACTTTGCTAAAATGGAAGCATGGAGAGAGAAATATGAGTGATATTATATCTAAAGGCCAGTAGAGACATTTCATTGTGGAATTCACTCACACACTCATAGTGGAGTAGGACTAGATAGGCTGAACCACTTATATTGCCGTCATCATTCTCTTTGCCTCATATCCTTTTGCATTTATATATCTGTTCATACTCCATTGTTATACTGGATGGAGCTCACATATTTACATTGATTTGGTGATACCATTTCTGGTATCATCAATCTAGCGCCGTTTGTGGGAAGAGATATTATCATCGTCTTCCTCTCATTTGTAGCTATTATACACCGGATTCTCTGGTGGTGGTTCAACCTCACACTAGGCTGAGCTTGAACCACCATTAAAAGAGCTCTAATTTGAGTTCAAGCTTGATTAAAGTTCATCCAACTCACTTCTAATAAACCTCTTGATCTTTTCGATCACTAAAATTCAATGGCATCAGATCTCCCACTAGGTGGAGGTCCTAGTTCCATTTAAGCACCGCCACAATCTAAGATGGCGAACATCGCAGTAGAACTGAGCTCATTGGTAGCCAGTCAGGCCGAGATGCAGGAGCAACTAGCTGCCTTTAATCAGAATTTCATACCCATGCTCACTGGCACGACGACAGAAATGATAAATCCTTCCGCAAGGGAAGGCTCACATTAGGCTACAGGGGCCCGAAGCCTTAGAAGGATGCATCGCCGCAGCAGAGGCGGAGAGACATTGCTGACCCCAGACGTCTATGCCTAGGGAGGCAGGGTCAAGAATGTAAAGGTAATGAGTATGATGATGACGAGGCCGGGTGTTGGTAACTATATGAAATTGCTAGGATTACTGTGCGCCTTATCCAAGTTAGTAGAGGAAACACCGCAAGGCCGAGCTGATAGGGATGAGATCATCCATCAATATTTGATAGGCGTAGCAGGGGGTATGAATTTGATAGATTTGACCCTGTAAGTGATCTTCAAGACCGATTATCTAGGTCTCGCAGTAGGGCAAGATCTAGAAGAAATGAAGGGTGTGTTTCTAGATGACCCCCTTGGCCGAGACGAGGAGCAACATGAAGTTAATATCTATAAAAAATGGTCGATCGAGAGCCCATCTAATGCCAGACCGAGAGGAAAGTGGCTGGCGATAATGCTGCTTAGGTCGAAAGAGACAACACTGTAATGATCGCTGCTGATAAACCCTGGAATAGCTCTATCCAGAGATTAAAGATCAAAATTGGAGATTTGTTGAAGAGACGAGACCTGCTAGAGAGGGTTATAATGAAGGGTCACCATTTGTTGTGAGGATTATAAACTATACTACCCCAGCTAAGTTCAAGCCACCGATGGTGACACTGAGGTATGATTGGAGTACCTATCCAGTTTACCATATTTAGATGTATCAATCTGCTGTAGATATCTTCTCGGTCTCAGACGAGATGAAATGTAGAGCATTCTCAAGCATTCTAACCGGTGCTTCACATGTCTGGTATACTTCCCTTTCGAGAAATTCAATAGAGAACTTTAATCATCTTACATAATGATTCACACATAACTTCTTCTTTGGGGTTAAGCCGAGAAATAAGACCACTCACTTGCTATATGTAAAGTAAGGGAAGAACGAATATTTATGGGATTACATATGTCACTTTAATAAGGAGAATCTGGAAGTGTAAGACTATGATGAGAATATAACAATGGATGCCTTGATGGGTGGTCTGCAGAAAGGAAAGCTTTTCTGGAAATTCACCGAGGGCCCTCCAAAGTCTATGGAAAAACTCCTGGCTATAGCCGTGAGAATCATGAACGCTTAAGAGGCCATTGCGGCCAAATATGAGGATGAGAAGGGAGTCAGTGGGAGTAAATCCTAAAAATCTAAGGGCAAATGAGATAAGAAGAGGTCGGCGAACGATAATTTCGCTAACTACACGCCTTTGACTACCACAACAAAAATGATTCTGAATGAGATCAAGAATGATAGGTCCTTGAGATGGGCGTAAAATCTCAGATCCCCTCCTCACAAGAGGGATAAAAGTAAATGGTGTGAATTTCACCAAGATCATGGCCATACCACTGACAGATCTTTCGCTTTGAAGGAGGAGATTGAAAAAATATTAAAGCAAGTAAAGTTAAGGAAATATGTTGATAAAGGTAGTTCGAAGGGTGGCCGAGATGACACCCGAAGGAAGAGGAATGGTAAATGCAGATCAGACACTTCAATAAATAGAGACGACGATGCTTCGGATGATGATGGTGAAGTTGACCCAGATTTGCCTCCTGCCATCACTGATCCTAAAGGTCGGCTACATACAATCTCTCTAGGGGTAAAAATGATATGCGGAGGACTTATAGGTGGTGGAAATGAAATTGTTAACAGGAAGAATCATGTAGCAGAAGCCAAAGCTTTCCCCCTAAAACCTAAAGTGGTTCGCATAGCAGCTGTAGAGCCGAAGAAGGGTAAGAGAACAAGAGTTGATATGAACACTCTGATAGTGGGATTTTTGAGGTTGGATTTTAAGGGGACCATAGCCCTACATGATGTCCCTTTGGTGATCACCACCAGAGTGCATGGGTATATGGTCCCAAGGATATTAGTCAACGGTGGCGGTTCGATCGATGTGATGTTCTGGGACTATTATAATAGCCTAAGGTTGAGCAAGAAGAGACTTATCCTGTATCATCAACCTCTGATTGGTTTTAGTGGAGAAAAGGTACAACCTCTACGTATTTATGAAATGGATGTCAGAATGGGGAACACTTGGCCAAAATGTCTCACAAGGAAGGTCAGTTTCTTTGTCATGGATACGAATGTCTACTCGGCCTACAACATAATTACGGGATGAGTAGAGTTTGAGGTCGTGCCCTCAACAGTTCACCAAATTATAAAATTCTTGACTCCTTATGGAGTAGGGGAAGTTCAGGGTGAAAAGGTTGAGGCACGTGAATGCTACTTCAATTTTGTTGAAGAGAGGGAGATGCACATAAGAGGGCCACCATCACTTATAACATAAACACTCTTGACCCCAGAGATGAGACAAAGATGAAAAAGGGTGAAGCTACCGAGGAGGTAGAATCCATTGTCCTTAATAATGATGATCCAGAAAAAATCGTCCAATTTGGTAAATCCCTAAAGAAAGAGATTAAGGAAGAACTGGTAAAACTCTTAAGGGAGAGGTAGAGCATATTTGCATGGAGTCATAATGATATGCATTGAATTGATCCGAAGGTACTTTTCCATAAACTGAATGTGGTTTAGGGGGCAAAGTCAGTCAGACAAAGGCGAATAGTCTACTCCAGAGAAGTACGACGTCATCAAAGATGAGGTGAAGAAGTTGGATAAAGCTGACTTTATTAAAGAGGTTATCTACCTATAGTGGTTAACCAATGCTATCATTGTTCCAAAGGCCAACGATAAATGAAGAATGTGTGTTGATTTTATAGACTTAAGGCATGACCAAAGACATCTTCCCTCTATTAAGAGTAGACCAAATGGTTGATGCCATGGCTGGTCATGAACTAATGAGTTTTATGGATTCTTATTCAGGCTATAATAAAATATTTATGGACCTGATCAACACCAAAAAGACCTCATTCATCATGAAAAAAGGCACATACTGCTAGACGGTAATGCCCTTCAATCTCAAGAATATCGGGGCTACATACTAGAGGCTAGTAAACAATATGTTAAAGGATCAGATATGTGATACAATGAAGGTGTACCTTGATAACATGCTTACCACGAGCCTCAGGGTGAGACATATGTGACCGACTTGGAGTGAACTTTCAACCTGATGAATAAATATCGAATGAAGCTGAATCCTTCAAAGTGTGTCTTTGTAGTCGGAGAAGGAAAGTTTTTGGGTTTTATTGTCAATCAACGGGGGATAAAAGCTAACCCAGAAAAATTAAAGCTTTGATGGAGATAAAGACTCCTACGACCATAAAAGAGGTTCAGAGGTTAACCGAACGAGTGGCAAAGCTGAATAGGCTCATATCCAGGGAAACAGATAAGTGTCTGCCCTTCTTTAAGGTGCCGAGGAAAACCTTTGAGTGGAACGAGGGGTGTGAGAAGGCCTTTCAAGAGTTAAAGGTCTACCTCAGCTCCACACTCTTGTTGTCAAGACCTATTCAGGGAGAAAAGTTGTATTTGTACCTGGCTGTGTCATCCATAAATGTGAGAAATTGAGTAGGCCTATGGCCTAGTCTATAGAGTTGGGAGAATTTGACATCGTCTTTCAGCCAAGAATGACCATTAAGGGGCAGACTTTAGCTGATTTTGTAGTCAAGTTTACGTGGGACGAGGTCGATGCAGAGAAAATTATTGATCCAGCAGATGAGCCAGAAAAAGCATTCTTCCCTCTGACTGAAGCTAAGACGAGTACGACCCAGTAAGTGGTTAGCGAGAGTGAAGAATAAAGATTTGTGTTCAATAATGGTGCTTTGGAATAAGGCAATTTCTCTGAAAAAGGTACTGTGTGGAACGTCTTTGTTGATGGTTCATCTTATGAGGCAGGGAGTGGAGATGGTTTGATATTATCGGCTCTAGACAAAACTGATATAAAGTATGCTTTAAGATTCATGTTCAAGGCATCCAACAATGAATCTGAGTACGAGGCTCTTCTCTCGGTCTCTCCCTCGCCAAAGCACTGAATATAAGTCAGTTATTGGTTCATAGTGATTTTAAACTAGTAGTAAACCAAATCCTATAAGTGTACGAGGCTAAGGATGAAAGTATGGCCAAGTATCCATCCAGGGAAAAAGTAATACTGAAGCACTTCAATGAGGTAAATATTAAAAGGATCCCTCGACTGGACAATGGTCGATCCTATGCCTTAGCGAGATTAGCATCAACAACTAAAATCAAGATTAGAAGGTCGGTGCCTGCCTAGATTCTACATGGACCGACCATCGAAGAAGAAAACAACATGGTTGAGTTCTGCTAGAGCCTTGAGATTTGAGGATATTGGATGGACCCTCTCGTCCGATATATAAAAGATGGCAAACTACCAAACTCAAAGTTGGAAAAGAAGAAGCTAAGGTACAAAGCAACTAAGTTCTCAGTCATTGGGAATGTTGTATACAAGAAAAGATTTCTACTCCCTCTACTCTGATGTGTCCATCTGACAGAGATGGAATACATCTTGAAAGATATACATTAAGGTTCCTACTCCAGTCATATAGGAGGGATATCCTTGGCGAAAAGGGTGGTCACTCAAGGATATTGGTGGTTGATTTTGGCTAGGGATGCAGCCAGTTATGTCAAGAGATGTGATAAGTGTCAAAGGTTTGCCACCATACCTCACCAGCCTCTATCTTCTATCACCTCTACCTGGCCGTTTTTTGTTTGGGGAATTAATTTGGTAGGACCCTTCCCTAGGGAAACTGGCAACTAGAGGTACCTCATAGTGGTGATCGACTATTTATCGAAATGGGTTGAGGTAGAGGCCATGATCACCGTCACTGAGATGAAGACCTTCAAGTTAATTTGGAGAAACATAATTTGTAGATATGGTCTACCTCATACCCTTATCTCAGACAATGAAAAGAAGTTAAAAAATGATTCATTGGAAGCCTACTGTAAGAGGGTCGCCATCAAGTAGTTTTTCTCAACTGCAGGCCGACCTCAGGCAAATGGTCAAATAATGGTGACCAATAAAACTATATTGGATGGGATTAAGTAGAAGTTGGAATACACCAATGGTCTTTGGACCGATGAAGTACATGCTGTCTTATGGGTCTATAGGACAACAAATAGAACTCCGACATGAGAAAATCCTTTCATGCTTGCCTACGGCTTATAGGCAGTGATTCCTATAGAAATTGGTTTGTCAAGCCATAGGGTTCATGCTTATGACCCAAAAGCAAATGTTGAAGAGAGGAGGTTGGATCTAGACCTCATTGAAGATAGGAGAGAAGACACAGAAATAAGGCAAGCAGCTTATTAACGGAGAACTGCTAGATTTTACAATAAAAGAGTGAAGGCCAAGCCATTAGCAGTAGGAGACTTGGTTTTAAAGAAAACTTAGCAGAGCTGAATAAACTTCATCCTAATTGGCATGGTCCCTATAAGGTAACATAAGAGGTAGTTTGTGGAACATATTGACTTGATAATTTGGAGGGAGATCCATTATCCAATCCTTGGAATGTCGATCATTTAAAGAAGTATTATGAGTAGGACATTGTATAAGTTTCCTCTATCATTGTATCATTATATGAGAAGAAAAGTTATGAATGAAAATTGCAAGTGTTATCTCCTATTATCGTTGTATGAGTAGTTCAGATTGTACGTTTCAGTTTATCCTAAGCTATGGAACATCACTTATGTGGTGAAGTAGCATTACCTTGCTCTTGGTGACATGATACTCTGGATGGGGCTAACCTCGTCCGTGGATTCTCAATAACACCGAGAGGGGGGGGGGATATCTTAACATCATTAATTTGGTGAACATCACTTATGTAGGAAGAGGTAACATTCGTCCATACACTCTCAAAACGATGAGAGGGGACTTGTGATTAAACACCATAATTTGGTGAATTCAAATTCAAAAATCATTTCATTATCGTTTACCTTAACATCATTAATTTGGTGAAAACTCTCTCGGCCGAGACGAGAGTGTAGGATGAGATGTCTCGTCTATACACTCTCAAAATAACGAGAGAGTACTTGTGATATAACACCATAATTTGGTGAATTCACATTTGAAAAATCATTATCTCAGCTAAGGATGAGAAGATATTAGAGAAATACATCATTGATGTAGTGATCTCCTATTTAAAATCATTCAACTATGGTTACTTATAAACATTATTAACTTGATGAATCAAATTTATTTAATCATTTGTAATGGTTAATCAAACCATCGTCCAACGACGAGGGAGAAATAAACTTAAGTGTTCGCATTCATTCAGGAAGAAGTTAAGAAAAGCTCAAGTACGAGGCAACACTTCAACATTCATTCAAACAAAATGATGTTCAAATAAAAATAATTGGCAAGAGATTAATTGTTCAGAACAAAAATTAGTTGCAAAGTAAAAAGGGGTATCGGCCACAGACGGCCACCCTAGACAGTTGGATCCATATTGGCATTTGCTCCACCAGCAGCATCTGTCTCGGCCGAGACGACCTCAATAATAGTTTGAGAATTAGGATTGGCTTCTTCAACCTCAGTTGGGACCTCGGCCATTAATTCTTCTCCCTCGGCTGAGGGCACACACTCAACATATTCCAAAGCCGACTCCATGAAAGGATCTTCCATGTTGGGAGACTCTGGCTCAGTGCTGATAGTTAAGACGACTTCAGTAAATTTTGTGACCACCTACCAACAAGTCGCCTTGATTCCCCTTTCAAAATATTCCATGCCAAAGTCGAGAAACTCATCAAATTTCTTATGAGCATAAATGGCCTCGTCTTTGATCCTTTAAACAACCTCGGCTCAAAGTGCCTCGTCCATAGCTTTCTTGACGCCTGCAACCAGTTCTGTGGAATGATTGGCAACTTGAGTCTTCAGAGTAGTTAGCTCTCCATCCTTCCTTTTCAACTCATTGTCATGATCCAAATTGATCTGAGTAAGGGTCCTCTGGTACTCCTCTCGGCACTGACTGTGCCTCTTCTTCAGGTCGACAAAATCTTTGACTGCTCACCCTTTTGGAATTTTGGTATATTCTCAGTAGCCCATTTATTAATAGAGGAGAGGGAATACACATAATGCAAAAGTTGTGAATACATAGAGGTCAGAATAATACGAGAAAACATATTGAATGAGACGAGATTCAAATCTAAAATGAGGCTGATACCCATGCTAGATGATGAAGGCCAAAGTCCAAGGTCTTTAGGGGAGGCATTTACCCCAAGAATTCAAGGTTTTCCTTAGAAGGGAAAGCAAACTAACCAACTTTAGACCTTCGCATATATGGGATAGTCGATTCAGGTTCGGCTTAGAGTTGAGCTAAGTTAGCTGTCAAAAGCTTTTAGAGGAGTCACCTGAAAATGAGCCAGGATCTAATGGTCCCCCCAGTGTGGCTTGAGCAGGTGGATTATTCCTTGGCCTCTGATCATGGTGAGTGTCAGAGGGAATAGTAGTTTTTTTCTCTTATGGCCGACTTGGGGTTAGACGATAGACTTCTTCAGAGGCTATTTGCCTCCCTTCTTAAAAACATTTTTAAGCTGGTCCCCATCATATTCCACAAGTCGTTCAAAATATGTGTAGGGCGATCTGTAAAGAAAAACAAAACAATATCAGCCATAAAAATAGAGACGAGATAAAACTTGGGAATAAAAAAGTTCAGTGACTCACATAGCTCGGCTAGGTGGTCAACTCCCAAGCCAACATTCTACAGAAAGTCATGAATCATAATATCCTTGAATTTTAGAAGGGCACCTTACTGCCCTTGGATCTTCAAATACTCAACGTCATCCAGTCAACAACACTGAGACCAAGATCAAGTTTGGCCGATATAGAAGGGTTTTCCTAGTCACGGGGAACTCTTGGCTCTTCTTCAAATGGGTTAGTATTAGCCGAAAATTCCTAGGCCTTCGAAACAAAGAAATACCTCGGCTTCCAGAAATGGTTGGATGTTTGGGCGACTTGAATGATTTTCTTATCAAGTTTTCTCTCCCCCAGGTGGTAATAACCGGGTTGAGCCTTTGAGGATGAGATGTTATAGCAAGCTTTGAATATGTCGATCGAAGGTCCGTCCGTATACTTGTTCATCCACAAGAAGACATAACTAAGTATTATTCTCCACGAATTCGACGCTAGTTGAGATGAATCAAGTCCTAGGCTAGGTGAAATGGCCCTGATAGAAGGGTGGAAAGGCAATCTGATGCCAACCTTAAACATCTGTTCGTAAATAATGACTTCACCTTTTCGACCGCCATATATCCTCTTGTCCTCGTCAAGTACACTCCTGACTACATTAGATTTAATGCCGTATAGATGTCTCAAAAGCAACAAATCCACCTATTTTACAGTGGATTGAAAGGTCTCGGCATAAGATTAATTTACCAGTTCCTCGGCCTCTGGGTCCTTATCCTCTCTAGGAGATTCAGCAGCTGGATACCTCTCTTGAAACTCACTTTCAGTCGTGGAACTGAGAGGGATAGCAATTGGAGGAACACCAATGTTGACTCTCGGCTCAGTAGGGTCTGAGATGATTTAAATCGAAGAATCGTCCTTATAGAAGACCCATCATCCATAATTTGGACTGCAAATTCTCCTCTACCAGAGGACTCAACCTAGCTAGAAGATGACGTCTGAGATGATCTCTTATCTTCCTTAGACCCCACAGGGTGCGTGGGTGATACTCTCATAGCCTCTTCAAATGAATCTCTACAATCAATTGGAGTAGAGGACGAATTAGGCATCTCATCTCTAACAACCTCATAGGAAGAGGGTAAAATAATCTTTAAAGGAATGGGAAAAATTGGACGAATGAAAGTTAGATTGACTCTTCATCTTTCCCCGACCTCTTCCTCTATCCTATGTATCTCTCAAAAGTATCTCTCCCTAGATACTGTTCTGCTAACACGTAGAGAGTCTTTAACATCCAAGAAGTTGAGCTTAAACTTGAGAAACAAGAGGCTAAAGGCTTGAGAGGCACAAACAATTCAAGATTTTTGACTATTGTTGACCAATGGATCAAAAGGGGCAGTTGAATCAGTTTCAGGCAAGAACAACAAAGAGCACCTTCGCCGGAGTTACACCAAAATTCAACCAGAGGGTAAACAAATGTCTACTGATAAGCACCCAAAAGTGTTTAAATAAAACCCCAGATAGTCGATTTTTAATTGCTAATTCTCGATAAAATGGGTCTTATGCGCATATATGTTTATTTTGTAGGTCAAACGCTACTAGTGGATTTAAAAGCTTTATCTAGAGGCAAAGGCGCGTTAAAAGGATCTAAAACCCCAATCCTCGTGCCTATTACAATGTTCCCTAGCTAAACCAGAGCTCCCTAATCCTGTCTCGAATCTCGTGTGTGTTTAATTTGCACCTTTATATTTTTTATATTTTTAAAATTTATTTTATATTAGATTTTGAGTCTTGTATATTTTTAGGATTTATTTATGAATATAATTGAATATATTAAACTCCATTTTATGCGTTGTGTATGTTTTTAATATTATCTTTTATTTTATTTTTAGTGTTCTTATAGTTTTATAGGTGTGCATTTTATTAGATTTTATAGTATGTGCTTTTAGTTTTTAGTTTTCAGTTTGCTTAGTTTAGTTTTATCATTATTTTATTTTATCTTATTTTTTTTAAATTTTTTATTAGGTTAGTTTTATTATTTTTATTTTATTTTATTTTGTGCCTTTATATTAATAGGTTAGGTTTTCATAGATTTTATTTTTAATTTTAGTTAAGTCTTAGTTTTAATTTATTATTTTGGTGCAACTAAACACACACACACACACACACACACACACACACACACTCTCTCTCTCTCTCTCTCTCTCTCTCTCACACACACACACACACACACACACACACACACACCAAAATACCCCTCACTATCTTCCACCCACACATTTTCTCTCCTCTCTCCATAACCAAAACCCATATCCCACTCCATTAATCCTTATACCTCATTCCCAACCAACCAAATCGAACCCAACAATCCATCATACCTCCGACCTCCATCTCAAATCGGCCTGACCCGAGCCTACCTCCGACTCGGCGCCTGACCTGCTGCTATCCAACCCGGTTCCAGTATTCCCAAAACCTCAACCCGGAACCTACCCCTATTCTACCCGAACCAAACCCACTCTAACCTATTTTAAAAGCCAAGCCATATTTTACTAGATTTTGTTATAATACCATTTCAAAAATCCAAAATCCAAAAATAAAATCCACATGTCTTAAACCATAACCCCTTATTCCAAAAATGCCCCTCATCACCCCACTAACCCATTACCCTCACTCTATTTACACCTTATGCCCATCTCACACCTCACCATTACCATGCACACCTTAGCCTTCCTATTTTACCCCTTAGCTCCTTATGCCACATTATAAAATCAAGGAAGGCCCATTTGAAGACCAAGTAGATAAACCCTAAAGATAAGAATAGAGAGAGAAAAACCTTAGTAAATAGTTTATTTTATTTTATTTTATTTAGAGAATTTGTGAGGATTAAATTGTGAGAGTTTGGATTGTATTGAAGAGTTTAGAGTTTAACTTTCAATTCAAGAAGACTTGATTCTAAGATTTGTTCTCTTATCTCTACTTTTTTTTAACTTCATGCTTAGTTTGTTGATAATATTACATTTGTTGTGTTTTATCACCATGTTAGTCTAGAAATCCCTTTCAAGGGGTGGGGTAATCCCATTATTTGATGTTAATCCCACTTTAATTAGTTTATTTATATTAAATGTCCCTTTGATAATTAACTTTACACACTTACATTTTGATTTTCGTCTCGAGAGAGGGTAAAAATTTTCCAGAGAAAATCGAAATTCTAGTCTTATTTTCCATTTTAAAATCGAACTAGAGATAGGTTTTTCTAAAATGTGAATTTTTTTCTTTGAATTTCAACTCTAAGCTACTTTTTATAATTTAAATTGATTTAATAAATCGATCCTTGTTGGTGATTTATTAAATGAAGTTTGAATCTACTTTTCAAGAATTGTAGGAGTGTTGAATTTAATTTTCTGAAAGGTTATTATTAAAATTACATTTTTGACGAGAGTTGATTTGTAATTTTGATACTAACTTGGAAAAACTAATTTGAATGAATTAATTAATAAGATTAACTAGAATATATGGTGTCAGCCCATCTCTTGTTAGCCCCCAATTTTATTTCCTCACTCATCTCATATTTTACATTTTTATTTAGTTATATTTCACTCACTTTCATCACACTTTTTAGTTATTTCATTAGACTTTCCTTATAGTTTTTCATATTTCTTTCATTAGTTTAGCTATCCCATCATCCCATGAAAATTGTTTTAATATAAAAAAATTCATAAAAAACAGAAAACAAACAAAAAAATAAAATAGAAAAATTCAGAAAGAAAATAATTAGAAAAATGAATTACATGACTTTTCTTGTATTTCACTCCTTAGATTTGGATTGACACCCTTGCTTACCTCTATACAAGTTGTTATTATTTTTTTATAAGTATGAAGGATATTTGATTAGAGAGGATTTTCTCACAACGACATACTAAAAGCTTACTCATCAGCTATAAAGGATGAAGAGGCTTGGAAAACCTAAAACTTTTAACCACCAAGATAAATAACCACCAGAAACTCACCCAATGGTAGCCCTAAGACCATTGGTGAAGGCTGTCAGAAAATTAAAACCCCGCTGAAAAATATGAAAATTCAAAAACACAAAGAACAAAGGCTAAATCTTTGAAATGGTGATTGAGGAAGTTACCTGGAAGGGAGAGAAGAAATAAGAATCAGTGTAAACTCAAAAACCTCGCCTGAAAATGGCCGAGCTAGAGGATAAAGAGACTGGTTCTAGGGAGAGAAAAGTCTTGCGTGCGAAGAAGAAAGAGAGGAAAGAAAAAAATGGTTTTTAAACCATTTAAATACTTGTGATCAGTGTTCATAACTTCCAATGCTGTCATCATTAGGGCATAAATCCCTAGGGCATACTTATAACTGTCATTCTTGAGCCACACGCCATCCCACACAATGGCTGCCAAGTGTTACTCAAGGCCCTCAATAAATGCACCAGACCTAACATGCGAAAGGATGACTCATCAACGTCATCCTATAGATTCTTTATCCCTCAGTCTCCCACTCACATAGAAGACTAAGGGCTAGGGGTGGTTAATATACCAAGTATAGACTCGTCCACAAGGTGGACCCACTCGACCAAGGTACCAGTACTAAAGCGTTCAACAGGGTGAGTTATGACTCGACCTGTGACTCAACATGGAATGCCTCATTCTCAGCCACTGCAGATCACCTAGAACTTTATCATTGGTTGAAGACACAAGCAATAACACCAATAACATGTCGTGACTCTAGTACCCTCGGACCCATCCGTCGTCTCAGAAAGATGAAGGTCGACCAAAGATAGTTCGGCACAACAATCACCATATCATCAGTGGACCTAACTTAATAACTCGGCCTTGACCTAGCCTGGATAGCTGACAACTAGACAACTGGCAAAGTGCATGGATGGGGGAACACGCTGGAGAGTGCGCGTGGGATGCGGATCCCACGTGGACCGAACTGTTATAATAATATCACCCTCACACGTGAGGGAATATTTAATCATTATGACCTACATGTAACAGTGACAGATGGTTCAACCTCATTGGCTAAGAGCATTCCACACATGCTTGGGGGGTACATTACATCCCCTAAGCAATATGTATACTTGTCTTCTACATCTTTGTAAATGAACTTTTATTCGAAACCCTACTAAAACTCTGCTGAAATGGCAGCATGGAGAGAGAAAGATGAGTGATCTGCATCTAAAGGAAATTAGAGCCATTTCATAGTGGAATTCACTCACACACTCACAGTGGAGTAGGACTAGATAGGATGAACCACTTATATTGCTGTCATCCTTCTCTTTGCCTCATTTCCTTTTGCATTTATATATCTGTTCATACTCCATTGTTATACTGGGTCGAGCTCACATATTTACATTGATTTGG
This sequence comes from Sambucus nigra, assembly GCA_949130495.1. Lineage (NCBI taxonomy): Eukaryota > Viridiplantae > Streptophyta > Magnoliopsida > Dipsacales > Adoxaceae > Sambucus > Sambucus nigra. Next base: position 158,787,672 of record OX422209.1, on the reverse strand, counting down.
TGATACCATTTCTTGTATCATCAATAAAAATTCCAAGGACTCATAAATTATATACATTCATACCTGCGAGTTCCTCAGTATATGTGAAGAAAAACTTTGCACGGTAAACATGGCTTGGAATATCCACTATTGGAAGCTTGGCCGCTACGTCTTAAACGTATCCCTTTAAGATAAAGATATCCAAATCATACAAAAGAAAGATATCACTTCTCCCCTTTTTTGTTCATGAATAGACAAAGTAAGATTGCATAAATAAATAGTCCCCAAAATCGAATCTTCCCCTAAATAAGTGATCATAAGATAGCTATTTTAAAAAATTTTTTATACCATAATTAAATTGAAGGAGAAGGGAATAAAATCATCCATTAGTGTAATGTGTAGCAAATACACAACATGGCAACTTATGCATAAATAATCCAAAAGATCAAGCATGGGATAAATGTGGAATAAATATAAATGACAAAGACTCAAAACACAATACCAATTCTAAGGACATAATTTCCATTATCCGTACTTTACATGTAATATGTCGTATACCTCAAAAACCGTCGAGGGAATCTCATGTTCATACATTCATGAAGACGGATCCGAATTTCAAGTATCTTCAACATATGCGCAACATGAGGTATAATTTCGTATAAAATGTGTTTTAGTTTCGTAAATGTTTTACTTTAGTATTGGGATACTTTTTGAAACTATTTTTAAACAAAATGAGGCATTTTTTGTAAGTCAAGATAATTTTTCAAGACCTGTTGGCGAGCCTTTTAAAATAATATTTTCTCGCTCCTGTAATTCAAACGACAAGGCAATGACATTCAAACGACATTGACATGTCATTCAAATGACATCTTCTAACGATATTATATGTTGTTTGAAGGGTTGTTTCTTATTTGCTTAAAATGAATCCGTACTGTTTTTTGCTTTTTAAAGGTTGTTTGTAAGGTCATTAGAAATGATATGAGATGTCTATCAAACAACATACACATGTCGTTCGAACGATTTCTAACGACATGAGCCGCCATAAGAATTTTGTTCAGTTATAAATACATGTTTTGAAGACCTTATTCATTAAAGCTTTTGATACACAAAAGCTTCTTTTTGGTAGACCTCTAGTCTTCATATTTTAGGGTTAAAAACCTTATTTTTGATTCACCAAAACATCCCAATTCTTTTGTGAATCATTTGTGGAACCCAAATAACTACTATTGAAGTTTTATCTTTGTGGAGTGCCATCTCTACTGCTAAATTAGTGGTTCTCGTTGGAGTTGCTTGTCGATGACTGTGGTAATTGAGGTTATCGAGGGGGATCTTTACTAGATACTAGGCTGCGGTATATATGGGTTTGCTGCGACAAATTCAATGCAGATTTTATTGTATTTGTAGGTTGCGATTTTACATTATATAGTGAAACAAAGGTTTTATTCGAAAGGGGTTTTTCCTGAATCTCGATATTTGCGATTGTTTGAATTTTCATTTTTGATTTATATCACATAGATGCATGATTGGGGTTTAATTTGTTTGGATCACAGATTGGCTCTAATTAAATACGTTTAAAATTAGAAATTTACAAATTAAATTGATAATTGATATCGCAACATTCTCAAATTGGTATCAGAGCAGGTTACTCTAATTTATAGAGTGATCATTTTTCGCAAAATTTTTGTGACATCGATTTTTTTTTTGAAAAATTTGCACTTTTTTTGATGGAGAACTTATATAATCGACTGCGTGTCTTTGATGGTACAAATTATGCCTATTGAAAAGCCTGCATGAAATATTGTTTAAAAGCAATTGATGAACATGTCTGGACTGTTTGTGAAAGAGGGTGGACTCCTCCCACTATCACCATCAATAATGTCACCAACCTCAAACCCGTGTCAGACTGGACTGAGGTTGAGTTTGAATGGAGTACCTATAATTTCCATGGCCTTAGCATTAATCCTGGAGCCGTCACCCCTGACGAGTTTCACTGCATTATGATGTGCACATTGTCTAAATAGGGATGGGATATCCATCAATTAATACATGAGGGTATCGACACGGTTAAGGCGTCTAAGTTGCAAAATTTGACCACCCAGTTTGAGATAATATCCATGTCAGAGTCCGGATGTTTTGACGAGTTTTATACTAGGTTGTCGGCCATAGTTAACATGAGTTTTAATTTGGGTGAGAAAATTTAGCAGACGAGGATTGTTTAAAAGATTTTGAGGTCACTCCCATCCCGTTTTATTCCTAAAGTCACTGTTTTAAATTCTATGGGGATATTAGATACACCTAAGAAAGGAGAACTCGTTGGAGACCTTCAACCTTATGAGATCGAAATATTTTCTAAAATTTTTAAGCCTAAGGATAGAGGGATTGCACTTAAGGCACATTCTAGAAAAGCTGAGGAAGTGTCTAGGAAGAAAGAGAATAAGAATAAATGGAGAGTTTATGAGTCTGAGTATGAGGGATAATTTGATTTTAATGATGTTACCATCTTTGGTAAATTTTTTATTAAGTTTCTCGAATTTTTCAAAGAAAATTATTCAAATAAAATGATGTTTGAGAAAAATGAAAAGAAATAAGAGGACAAAGAAAATGGTGAGAAAGAGAAAGAGGAAGAGGATAGATGTTTTTAGTGTGAGGGCAAAGGTCACAAAGCGTTTGAATGTCCCACTATGCTAAAAAGAAAAGGCAAGAAAGTTACTATGCCAGCCACTCTTAGCAATGATGATGAAAAGGTGAATGATTTCAAGGATGAGTGATCACATGGTATGTCTTTTACTTTTTGGCAAGTCAAGTAAGAAGACCTAGTTTTTCCCACGACGATGAGGAAACTTGTGTACGTGAGAGCCTCAATGATTATTTGAGTGTTTCGAGCGAGGTTGAAAGTGAGGGTGAAAGCGATCTCCAAAGGGCGTTTAGAGATTATACGCTAGGTCCTTAAATAAGAAGAGGTTGAGTAAGGAGTTAGGTCTTAAGGTAATAGATTTTGAGAAAGAGATAAAAGTTTTGAGAGGATTTGAAGCGTCAGCGAGTCAACTCGAGAAGGTGAAGGTTTTTTTGAGTGAGAAGTTGATCGTCGCATGTCTAGAAAAGAGTGAACTTGAATCCCATGTTTCCCAACTCTAGAGAGATATTTAACGCGCTCAGGAGGTCAAGGTTGTTATAGAGGATACATCAAAGAACGTTGGAAAGATGCCCCTCGCTTCCTCTTTGGGTAATGTTTAGAGATTAGGTATAGGTCATGACAATGCGTCTACTTCTGATTTTGCACCCGAGCTGATTCTCGAGTTTGTGATAGATCCATATGGATCTCAATTCAACCCACTTAGGCGTCTATTTCTCGATAGGAAATTGCGTCCTTGATGTTTCAAGAGAGGAGTTCCTAAGCCCGTGTATGTTTGCACCCATTGTAAGAAGAGATGACACCTTTAGGAATTCTGTTTTAAGTTGGGTAGTGTGTCACATAGATTTTTGCCACGTGTTCCCACCACGCACCCACACATGATACTTTTCTTGATCCTGCGCATCACATGAGAGACTTTGCACATATTTGAGAGCAGGTTAAGTTTTTACTCAAAACTTTACATGATTTGATGGATGTTTTTCATCGGATGTCGCCACCTTTGAAAAAATCCTCCGTACCAAATGGTGGAGGTTTAGACTTGTTTGCTAGCATAGGATAATTTTAGTGATGATATTTTTTGCCTATTGAAAATATACAAAAAGCTTTTATATTTTTTGAGAAAAATTAAAAAAGCCAAAAAGATTTTATTTTGATAATTTTTTTTGGAAAAAGACAAAAATATTTTTGTATTTCGTTTTACACCGTTTATGGATGGACATTTAGGATGACTAAGTCATAACATCATTCCATATCCATGTGACTATTAGATAGTGTTTTGAGACGATACATAATTTCATCCACGTGCTTTTTAATGTTTTGAGTCATTATAATGAAATTTGAGATTACTTTCTACATGTTTGACGTATGATATCCTATAATCCACACATGCATGAATTTGTTTGATTATTGTACTTGTCTATCACATGTTGTTCGAAGTGTTTTCATCTGAATCATGTCTTTTAAATGAACCAAATGCAATAGAACTTGACAATGAAAGTAGTGCATGACAGAATTGTTGTTCGTGAGGAATTTGTTTAAACTGAAAAATGATTAAAGAACTTGGGGAAGGGTTAAGAAAGGTACACATGTCCTTTGCGATTAAGTCACCGTTTAAATCGGACCTAAAAAATGTGGTATTATAAAAAGTAGCCAATGTCCAAGGAGTTTGAAAAGAGCCAATAAAGTGTGGCATTGAAAAAGTATTCAAGGATAAATTAGTTTAGTTTGATTAGATAATTCAAAAGAAAAGAATTGAATACAAAAATATGATCATTATATTATATTTGAGGGAGTTTGGCTAGAAATATATCAACGAGTTTGCACGTCATGATAAAATCTTGAAAAACATTAAACATTTTTAGACGTTATTAGTATGGAAATCATTTTAAACTCTGATTTGTTGAATAGATTGAGTCGAAGTCATTTGAATTCGACATTTTTTTACACCTAAGGACGATTTTGAGTTCATTCCTTAGGAGTATTCGTAATCATCGTGCACATATTTTATGTATAATTGAGTTGATTTACCTATTGAATATGTTCACACCCATTCATTCCGTTTCCACCATTTGATTATCTTAGTGTAAATTCACAGTGTGTGTCGTCTTTGTAAATTTTCTTTGCTTGAAAAAATTTGAAAAATCAAAAAGAGTTTGTGAAATCCTTACATGAGCGTAACTGTTTTGCTATTTGCTATGCTTGTCATGATACTTTGTGCTTATTATTTGTTTATTATTTTCCCTATCTATTTTGGACAAATAAAAAGGGGGAACGAATAACGAATTATGGGGGAGTGAGAGTTTGAATTATGGGGGAGATTTAAGATTTGAAGTTTGAATTATGGGGGAGATTTGATATTTGATTTATGCTATCTCATTTTCAAACTCGATACGTCACGAAGGTATTTTCTTTGTTTATTATGTGTAGGATTTTGATGATTATTTGGAAAGCACACAAAAGAAGCGCAAGGAAAGTAAAGAGACTTAATTATGTTGAAGATTTTTGACGACTTGCATTTTTAGTATCTTTCCGGCTTTTGAGTTGAATGGGAGGGTATTCGATTTGTATAGGAGTTTTTTTGATAATTCGAATATTTTTATTTTGTACCGGCATAGATATAGGCGGAGATTTATAAGGACATAATTTCCATTGTCTGTTGTTTACATAGTATATGCCGTATACCGCTACAATCGTCGAGAGAATCTCAAGTTCATATATTCATGAGTACGGATCCAAATTTCAAGTATCTTTAACATATGCGTGACACGAGGTATAATTTCGTATAGAATGTGTTTAAGTTTTGTAAATGTTTTACTTTAGTATTGGGTTACATTTCGAAACTGTTTTTAAACAAAATGAGGCATTTTTTTCATAGTCAAAAAAATCTTTCAAGACCTGTAGGGGAGCTTTTTAAAATAATATTTTCTCGCTCTTGTCGTTCAAACGACAACTTCTCACGAAATGAAATGTCATTTAAAGGGTTGTTTTTTGTTTGCTTCAAATAAACCCGTACTATTTTGATTTTTTAAAGGTCGTTCGTAAGGTCCTTAGTAACGACATGATATGTCGTTTAAATGACATAGACTTATCGTTCGAATGACTTCTAACGACATGCGCCGCCTCAAGGATTTTGTTCACCTATAAGTAAGTATTTTGAAGACCTTTTTTATTAATACTTTTGATACACGAAAAATTCTTTTTGGCAGACCTTTAGTCTTCATCGTTTAGGGTTAAAAACCTTATTTTTGATTCACCAAAACATCCCAATTATTTTGTGATTCATCTGTGGAACCCAAATCACTTCTATTGAAGTTTTATCTTTGTGGAGTTCCATCTCTACTGCTGGATTGGTGGTTCTTGGGGGAGCTGCTTGTCGACGACTACAGTCATTGAGGTTCTCGAGGGGATCTTTGCTGGATACTAGACTGCGGTCTGTGTGGGTTTGTTATGGTAAATTCATTACAGATTTAATTGTATTTGTAAGTTACGATTTACGTTATATAGTGAAATAAAGGTTTTACCAGAAAGTTTTTTTTTTCTTGAACCTCGAGATTTGTGATTGTTTGAATTTGCATATTTAATTAATATCACATAGATGCATGATTAGGGATTAATTTATTTGGATAAAAGATTGACTCTAATTAAATAAGTTTAAAATTGGAAATTTGCAAATTAAGTTGATAATCGATATTGCAACATTCTCAAATTGGCATCATAGCAGGTTACTCTAATTTATCGAGTGATCCTTTTCAGCAAAATTTTTGTGATATCGATTTTTTTTTGAAAAATATGATTTTGAAATTTTTTGCAATTTTTCCAAAGGAGAACTTATATAATCGACTTCCCGTCCTTGATGGAAAAAAATATTCCTAATGTAAAGTCCGCATGAATTTGGTTTAAAAGCAATTGATGAATGTCTCTGGACTGTTTATGAAAGAGGGTGGACTCCTTCGCCTGTTACCGTCAATAATGTCACCAATCTTAAACCTGTGTCAAACTGTACTGAGGATGACTTTAAATGGAGTTCCTACAATTCCTTTGGCCTTAGAGCTATTTCTGGAGACATCACCACTGACGAGTTTCGCCATATTATAATGTGCACCATGTCCAAAGAGGAATGAAATATCCTCCAATTGAGAGATGAGGGTACCGACATGGTTAAGGCTCTAAGTTGCAAAATTTGACCACCCAGTTTGAGACAATCACCATGTTAGAGTTCGAATGTTTTCACGAGTTTTATGGTAGGTTGCTGGACATAGTTAACATGAGTTTTAATTTGGGTGAGAAAATTGAGAAGACGAGGGTTGTTAAAAATATTTTGAGGTCACTCCCATCCCGTTTTATTCCTAAGGTCATTGTTTTAAATTCTTTGGGGATATTAGATACACTTAGGATAGGATAACTTGTAGGAGACCTTTAACCTTATGAGATTGACATGTTTTCCAAAACTGTTAAGCCTAAGGATAGAGGCATTGCACTTAAGGCACAATCTAGAAAAGTTGAGAAATTGTCTAGGGAAGAACGAGATGAAGAAGAAAGAGAGAGTTTGTGAGTTCGAGTCTGAGGGAGAATTTGATTTTAATGATGTGGGCATGTTTGGTAAAAATTTAATAAGTTTATCGAATTTTTCAAAGAACATACTTCCAATAAAATGATGTTTGCGAAAAATAAAAAGAAAGAAGAGGCCAAAGAAAGCGGTGAGAAAGAGAAAGAGGAAGAGGATAGATGTCTTGAGTGCGAGGGAAAAGGGCACAAAGCCTTTGCATGTCCCACTATGCCAAAAATAAAGGGCAAGAAAGTTTCTATGCCAGTCAATCTTAGAGATGGCGATAAAGAGGTGAATGATTGCGGGAATGAGTGATCACATGGTATGTGTGTCGCCTTTATGGCAAGTCCCGTGAGCACACCTAGTTTTTCCCACGACTATTAGGACACTTATGTACGTGAGAGCCTCTATGATGATTTGAGTGTTTCGAGTGAGTGTTTCATGTAAGGTTGAAAGTGAGGGTGAAAGCGATCTGCAAAAAGCGTTTAGATATTTGTACGCCGAGACATTAAATACGAAGAAGTTGAATAAGGAGTTTGGTCTTAAGGTTTTAGATTTGGAGAAAGAGATAAAAGTTTTGAGATGATCTGAGGTGTTGACGAGTCAAATCGAGAAGGTGAAGGTTTCTTTGAGTGAGTAGTTAATCGTCGTAGGTCGAGAAAAGAGTGAACTTGAATCTCGTATTTTCTAACTCGAGAAAGATCTCGAAGTGCCCAGGAGGTCAAGGTTACTATAGGGGATATATCTAAGAAGTTTGGAAAGGTACTCCTCCGTCCTACTTTAGGTAATGTTGAGTGATTAGGAATAGGCCATGAAGGTGCGTCTACTTACCATGTTGAACCCAAGCCAGTTCCCGAGTTTGTGATTGATCCATATGGCTATGAACCTAACTCAACTAGGCATCCGTTACCCAATAGGATATTGCATCCTTGACGTTTCAAGAGTGGTGTTCCTAGGACCATGTATGTTTGCACCCATTGTAAGAAGAGAGGACACCTTAAGGAATTCTGTTTTAAGTTGGGTAGTGTGTCACATAGATTTTTTGCCACGTGTTCCCACATAAGCACCCACACATGATACATTTTATGATCCCGCGCATCACATGAGAGAATTTGAACATATTCAAGAGTAGGTTAAGTTTTTAGTCAATACTTTACATGATTTGATGGATATTTTTCATTGGATGTCACCACCTTTGAAAAACTCCTCCGTATTTAATGGTTGAGTTTTAGACTTGTTTGCTAGCATAGGATGATTTTCAGGATGATATTTTTTGCCTGTTGCTACTGTGTACCACTTTTGTATTTATCTTTTTCTTTTTGATATATTTTTTGAAAAACCAAAAAGATTTTTGTTTCTGAATTTTTTGAAAAAACTACAAAAACATTTTCTACTTTTTGAGAAAAATTGAAACAGCCAAAAATATTTTATTTGGAAAAAGACAAAAAGATTTTTATTTTCATTTTACACCATTTATGGATGGACATTTAGGATGACCAAGTCACAACATCATTGCATATCCATGTGACTATTTGATCGTGTCTTGAGACGATACATCATTTTATTCTCGTGCTTTGTAATGCTTGGAGTCATTAAGATACAATTTGAGATTACTTTCTACATATTTGACTCATGATATTCTTTAATGCACACATGCATGAATTTGTTTGATTTTTGTACTTGTCTATCACATGTTGGTCAAAGTATTTTCATCTCAATCCTGTCTTTAAAACGAACCAAATGCTATAAAACTTGACAATGAAAGTAGTGCATGTAAGAACCGTTGCCCGTGAGGAATTTTTTTAATTTGAAAAAATGATGAGAGAACACATGGAAGGGCTAAGAAAGGTACACATGTTCTTTGCAATTAAGCCACCATTTAAATCGGACCTAAAAAAGCATGGCATTGTAAAAACTAGTCAAGGTTCAAAGAGTTTCAAAAGAGCCAAAAAAGTGTGGCATTGAAACAAGTAGCGAAGGCCAAATTAGTTTAGTTTGATATAATAATTCAAAAGAAAATAATTGCATATAAAAATATTATCATTATCTTATATTTGAGGGAGTTTGGTTGAAAATATATCAAGGGGTTTGCACGTCCTGACAAAGTCTTGAAAAAGCATTAAATAGTTTTAGACGTTATTAGTGTGAAAATCATTTTAGTCTTTTATTTGTTGAGTAGATTGAGTCGATGTCATTTGAATTCAACATTTCTTTACACCTAAGGAAGATTTTGAGTTCATTCGTTAGGAGTATCCATAATCATCATGCACATATGTTATGTATGATTGAATTGATTTACCTATTGAATATGTTCACACCCATTCATTTTGTTTCCACCATTTGGTTATTTTAGTGTAAATTTATGGTGAGTGTCGTCTTTGTAAATTTTCTTTGCTTGAAAGAAATTGAAAAATCATGAAGAGTTTGTGAATCCTATTGAGTTTATCCTTGCATGAGGGTAATTATTTTTCTATTTGCTATGCTTGTCATGACACTCCGTGCTTATTGTTTGTTTATTTTTCCCCTGTATATTTTGGGCAAATAAAAAGGGAGAGAACGAATTATGAATTAAGGGGGAGTGAGAGTTTGAATTATGGGGGAGATTTAAGATTTGAATTTTGAATTATGGGAGAGATTTGAGATTTGATTTGATACTTGATTTATGCTATCTCATTTTCAAACTCGATACGTCACGAAGGTATTTGCTTTAATTATTATGTGTAGGACTTTGATGATTATTTGGAAAGAACACAAAATAAGCGTAAGGAAAGAAAAAAGACTTAAAGATGTTGAAGATTTTTGAAGACTTTTATTTTTAGTATCTTTTCAGCTTTTGAGTTGCATGGGAGGGTATTCGATTCGTATAGGATTTTTTTTTTTATAATTCGGATATTTTTATTTTGTACCGGCATAGGCATATGGGGAGATTTGTAAGGACATAATTTCCATTGTCCGTAGTTTACATAGAATATGTCGTATACCGCTACAACCGTTGAGGGAAGCTCAAGCTCATACATTCATGAAGACGGATCCGAATTTCAAGTATCTTCAACATATATGCGACATGAGATATATTTTCGTATAAAACGTGTTTATGTTTCGTAAATATTTTACTTTAGTATTGGGATACTTTTCGAATCTTTTTTAAACAAAATGAGGCATTTTTTTCATAGTCAAAATAATTTTTCAAGACCAGTAGGGGAGATTTTTAAAATAATATTTTCTCGTTCTTGTCACTCAAACATGCAATGTCGTTTGAAGGGTCGTTCGATGGGTCGTTTCTTGTTTGCTTCAAAAAAACCCGCACTATTTTGGTTTTTTAAAGGTCGTATGTTGGGTCATTAGTAATGACATGAGATGTCGTTCAAATGCCATAGACATGTCGTTCGAACGACTTCTAATGACATGCGCTGCCTCAAGGATTTTGTTCACCTATAAATACATATTTTGAAGAACTTTTTCATTAAGACTTTTGATACACGAAAAATTTTTTTGGCCTTCATCTTTTAGGGTTAAAAACCTTGTTTTTGATTCACCAAAACATCCCAATTCTTTTGTGATTCATTTGTGGAACCCAAATCAATTCAATTGAAGTTTTATCCTTATGGAGTGCCATCTCTACTGCTGGATGGCTGGTTATTACGGGAGCTGATGACTACGGTCATTGAGGTTCTCGAGGGGATCTTTGATGTATACTATGCTACTATCTATGTGGGTTTGCTTCAGTAAATTTATTGCAAATTTCAAATATAAGTTGCGATTTACGTTATATTATGAAATAAAATTTTTACTCAAAAGGTTTTTTTCCTGAACCTCGAGATTTGTAATTGTTTGAATTTGCATATTTGATTTATATCACATAGATGCATGATTAGGGTTTAATTTTTTTGGATCAAGATTGACTCTAATTAAATAAGTTTAAATTTGAAAAATTGTAAATTAAATTGATAATCGATATCGCAACAATCTCATCATATATAATATATGCAAAAATTCGGCACAAATATATAGGTATAAACTACCACAAAACTTGACACAAACACATAAGCTTTACACACTAGCATAGTATCGATGTGTCTAAACAAGTGGGATGACATCAATGGTTGTGAACTAGATACAACTGAATTATAACCCAAACACTCATATATGTTTAATAAGTTCTAATTAACCGCAAAACTTTATCAAACTAACTCTAGCCTCAAGTGACAAATAAAGTTGAAATTAATGAATAAAACAAGCACAATGCACACAAGCCTAGATTATTGATAATTCTACAAATCAATAGCGTCATGACAAAATAAGCATAACTAGGTATCATTGTCCAAACTCGTTTATCTTCAACTAAACTCCCTCAAAAGATAAACATATATCATATTTTCTATTCTTTTCTTTTCTTTTGAAGTGAATTATTTTTGAATGATCAATAAAACTAAACTATTTTGGCCCCCTTTTGACAAATTTTCACTCTTTTTATTGTCTTAATTTTTCTTGGGCTCTTTTCAAATGGTGGCTTTCACGCAAAGTCAACCCGTCTTTCACAAACCCTTTTCAATAATAAATAATTACCCTCATGGGTAATGTTCTTACGTGCACAAATCCCCCATAGTCTCAAAATATATAGATGATAAGATTGATGGGAGAACATCTCACATTACTCAATTATATATCATGAAGTTAAAATCAAATAAGTTTGTGCATGTTTGTGCAGAGGCATATACAAAGTCGAATCCGTAAGGAAATTCAAGTTCGAAACATCTCCATGAACATGGTTAAGAACAATCTAAACATCTAAAGTCATAACCAAATGTCACATCCACATGGAAGATGCAGAGTTAATTGGATTCAAACACACCAATATGCGACACCAAATGTGTAAAACTAAAAATATTTTTCAAATTTTTTTATCAAAATAAAATCTTTTTGTAATTTTCAATATAACTCAATAAAAGAAATATATAATACAAAAGATACACATGTCATGACACTAGCAAACATATATCATGAAGCACAACTATAGTATGACCAAGATAATCATGCAAGAAATCAACGATAAGAAATAACATGTGAAACATCATGTGCAAGCATGTGAGAATCAACCAACCTAACATTTAACATATCCAAAATGGATTTCCTAACCCAAATAGGTGTATAGGGTCTTTTATAATATCATAGCAAAAATGGCTAAGGTGACCTTTCCTACCTCAATGTTCGCACGTGTAAATATGACGAGGAATGGGACGTTCGGGTTGACCTTTTCTAACACCATGGGATGTGGTTGAAGCTCTAAAACAAACTATGATTTTGGCTTTAGCAACGGAAAAATTGGACATAGAAATGCCAAAACCATCACTACTTGAGTATTTTAAATCATCTTTTAACTTCATAATTCTAGACTCAAGCAATAAATTAAACTTCTCAAGATTTATGGGCTCCTTTAAATTTTCAATCACCCCTAGAAGATTATCTCGCTCCCCCTCAATAAAAGTAGACTTATCCCTAAGAGTCTTCTCTTGTGCCTTAAAATTATTAGTTATTTTTCATTATCCTCAAAGGCACTAACACGAACCCAAAAATTCCTAGAGTCTTCTAATTATTTCTCTAAAAATCGAATTCTATCATCACTCTCTTTCTTGGACACTTCTAAAATTCTAAAGTTATGGTATAAAGAAACAAGCTTCTCACGAAAGATATCTCTTTGATTTTAAACAGTTTGAAAAAGTGACAAAATATCTTTAAAACGAGAATTCTTTTTCAAGAATTTCAATTCTTTCGAAAACTTCAAATTCAAATGAGAATCCATCGAAAAAATAAGAGAGAATGAATAAAAACCACCCTAAACATGAAAAACAAGGATTTATATGGTAACTTAGTGTATCAGGCTCTGATACCTATTTAAGAAGGCCCCTACACTATGTTCTATATGTTATAGTGATTTACCAATTTTAATGATTGAACCTTTAAATAAAATTCTCCCAATTAAACTTAGCACCAATTAAACCGTTCATGTGAAAATCGATTTACCAATTTTTATATTTTTACCCTAAACATGAATTTATGTGATAGCAGATAAATTAAATAAATCAAACCACAAGACGTCGATATACGAGGAAACCACTAAGGGAAATAATCTCAGACAACCTAGCCAGACAATCACTATGATATGGTTTTACAAAGCATAGACAATAAACTTACTCAACGATTCGATCCCCCACATGTCTTGGCGCTCTTCTATCTTCAACTACTCTTCCACATCACAACATAGGAGTCCACCCATGCAAGTGTCCATAGTACACGAGTCCATGTTCACCTCGGTATCAACTAATGTAGCTCAACAACTGTCTACGATTCAGAACACGGAATTCACCGCTTCTTCATCATAATCAACACGTACGGAGTCCACCGTACGAAAACAACTTATCTCAAGATGAAAGAAATAAACAAGGTACCCAAACAATATCTCAAAGTATATAAGTTATGAATCTTGGATCCTGTAAATAAAGGGCAAAACTTTGGGAGTTGAAACTTTTGAAAACAAGTATGCTTTTCATTTTCATCAAAACTCATATAAAAAACAGAGTCTAAAATGCCTTTTATAATTTTTTTGAGGCGGTGGCTCGTTTGAACGATATTTGAGTCTCGCTTGAATGAGAAATGAACCTCATTAGAACAACAATATGTGTTGTTCAAACGAAACCCAAATCTCATTTGAACGAGCTTCAAACGAGGTAAAACAATACGCCCTTATGAGACATTCGTTCAAAGTAACCTTCAAATGACCACTTCAAACAAAAGTCCAATCTCGTTTGAACGAGATACACATATTTTAAATATTTTTAAATCCAAAAAATAAAATAAACTTAGGAAAATATTTTTGTTGAAAAAATATTAAAAAAAGTTCCAAACGAATTTAAATAAAAACATAACACGCTTAATAAAAATTCCAAGGTCTCATAACTTATATACATTCATATCTGCGAGATCCTTGATATATGTGAAGACAAATTTATCACGATAAACACGGCTTAGAGTATTCACTCTTTAAAGCTTGTCCTCTACGTCTTCATCAAATAATGTCATAGGCTCATGGGATCAACGACACGAAGTCTATCCTATGACTCAAATTGTTTTGTCTTGAATTACGCCAATTACATACAAATTGGCTCGATTGGAAATTTTTCCTTACAAAACCCTTCCCTAACTCTTATTTTCTGGCAAAAATCCCTCTTCCTACCTTTGATACTCGATGAAACACCCATCCCATGCTATTGATTTTCTGACCAAACCGCCTCTTATGTCTTCGTTTTTCGAGGCAAAATCACACACACAAATAATCGATTGGTGCTCACACTCTCTCTCAGAGAGAGAGAGAGAGAGAGAGAGAGATGAAGGCTCACCTACATCATGATGTATACATCATACCATTTATTAGACCTAGTTCTAGGTCCTAAGAAACTTTTTTCCTAAAAAAAATTATTTTTCTCTTGATATTAACCTTCTAATTAACTCAAATTCAAAAAATTTGCTCAAAATACATTTTGTAGCTATTTTTAAAAAATTCACAAAAAATTGTTGGTGCATACCCTTATAATTAAGGTATTTTGAGAAGTTTTTGTGGATTTTTTAAAAATAGTTACAAAATGTATTTTGACCTAATTTTTTGAACATGGGTTTATTGGAAAGTCAGTTTCAAGAAAAAAATAAAAATTTTGAAAAAAAAGTTTTTTAGTGCCTACAACGAGGTATGATGTATGGATGATGTAGGTGAGCCTTCTCCTATATATATATATATATATATAATCGATTATAGTGATTGAATTGGTTTTTTGATAGGTGGTACGATGGTGGTTACAGTGGTGTTGGTTTGCAATTTGTTACTTTTTAGCAAGTTGCAAATGGTGTTTGGAGGTCTTATTTTTTGGTGGGGTTATAATAGTTGTTCTTTTAGCGGTTCGACATAGAGGGGAAAATAGGTGGTTTGGGTGGTTGAACGGGATGAAGATGGTGGTGCTAGTGGTGTTGATGCGTGGTGTGGTGTCGGGTTATGACTTTTTGGTGGTTGGAGATAGGGTTGCAATGTCAGTGGTATGGGTGGGTTGGGGTAGGGGGCACAATAGAGGGAGGTGTGGGTGGGTGGTGGTATAAGTTCTCTGGAGAGGGAGGTGTAGGTGGGTGGGTGGGGTGGGGTGTCGCCAAAAAGGGAGGTTTGGATGTTGGGGGCTTGCACACACACACACAAGTTATTTTTTTTAATAAATAAATGTATTTTTTTATTCAAATTACTTATTTATCCTTACCATCCAAGTTGACAGTTAAAAAGAAATGAAAACATTTTCTTGCAACGTTTTAGTTAATTTGAAGACTTAGTTGACAATTTTGATAGTTCAAAGGCCATTTTGAAACAACCGTAATAGTTTAAGGGCCAAATGACTAATTTAGTCTTTGTTCAATGCTATTTATTTTTCTTTTTCCCCCCCAAAATACCCTCAATTTATTAACACTCTCTCTATTTCTATTTTCTATTTTTAATCTCTCTCTCTCTCTTAAAATTTCAAAAACATAATTTCAGAATTCAGAAATTATGGAATATATATATATATATATATATATATATATATATAATTTGTTTTAATACATGGCTTATTTATTTAATTCATGTTAATATCTACTTAATTCATGAAAAAAGTTTTATTTAATCTATTTTTAAGGTTTTCTTCCTTGTTAAAAAAAAAATTCTACTTATAATTAAGATTTTTTATGAAAAGTTATAAAAATTATTTTATAAAAACGTTATATAAAACTGTTTTGTAAAAAAGGTCGCAATTTTTTTTAAAAACAGGTTTCATCAAAATGTAAATTTTTAGTTTATAAAAAAGTAATAAAAAAGATATAAAATAGAATTTATGGAAAACTGCTAAAAATCTTTTTTTTTAGAAGTCCATTTTTTATTTTATTATAAATTATTTTTTAAAAAGTACTAAAAATGTTTAGAGAAAAATGAGATTTTATTTCTACAAAACATTCATTTATTTATAAAAAGATACTTACAAAAAAGTTGTTTATATATATATATATATATATATATATATATATATATATATAAATATAATGTTTATATTCATGGATAAAAAAGTTATATTAAATTTGGATAAAAACTTTGGCTATTAATTGGTGAGAGATTAACAAATGTTATTGAAAATGCGCCTATATTTTTTTAAAATATTTTTTTAATTTTTTTTTATTCAGTTTTTTGTAAAATGTTTTTTAATTTTTTTTTGTTAAATAGTTTATTTTTTTTAATAAATAAAGACTATTTATATCAATAAAATCTGCACTTTTTTTGTAAACAAATTTTTTATAAATTTATTTTTAATAAATTTTTTTTATTTAAAAGATTTTTTTATGGATAAAACACTAATTTTTTTATGAAACAATTTTTAATTTTTTTTTGTGACTGTTTTATAAAATAATTTTTATAATCGATTTGAAAATAAGACAAAAACTAAAAAATAATTTGAAATAAAAATACAACTTTTTTTCACGAATTAAATAAATATTAACATGAATTGAATATATATAACGTTATAAAATATATATTTCAAATATATCTTCTGTAATTTTAAATGGTTATTCTTTTTGAAATGAGAGCACGAAAGAGAGAGATGGAGGTGTGAGGGGAATGAAATTGAAAGAGAAAAAGAGAAAAGTAATATAAAGAGAATGCCAAAAGAGAAGGGGTTTCTTTTGGAAAAAGTGTACTGATTTTGGTGCACAAGTTAATTATCGAACAAAATTATGGTCAAACGTACATATTCTTTTGATGCTTGTCTATACATACATATTCTTTATGTTTATAAATTTTAGTAACCTTTGGTTCAACAAATAATAAGACTTTAATAATAAATCATACGTACACCACATATAAACATTTGTGACTTGTTTGTCTATTCTAAAAATAAGTATTTATTTGTATGTAGTTATAATAATGGGACCAATATTTTTTTTCTTAATATGAAATTTAAGTCTATAAATTTCCATTTAGTATAATATGATAGTCAAACGTTGGTTAAGATAATCTCTATTTCGCTAACTGTTGCCCTCGATATTAACAATATGTTTTTATATATTAAACATAATTTATGAAATGTATATACAATAATGAAAACTTACAGATTTTTATAATGTTTAAGTTAACTGTAGACATAACCCCAGCCCAATGAATTCACACTGTAACCTTAAAATGATTTTTCTCCATCTATAGTGCACAAGGTTGTGAGCAATCATCTCCAATGATAGAACAATTATTCTTACGGAAGCAACACTGTAGTCGTCATAAAATTGGCGAACACAATGGTGTTAGTTTTATGGTCAAATTTTCAATCCATTCAACTTGTATATATTGGCTTAATTCCAGACAAAACTGTGACACCCCACCTAATTAAATACCGGGTGATCAGTCATATACCCAATTAAATCAGAGTATAAAGTAGGTTCATTTTTAGCATCACTGTCGAAAAATAATTTTTTTATTAAGTCGCCTGATAATTAATTAAGCTAGTGTCAAAAACTTTTCCATTTTAATTTAATTAAAACCATTCCATGATACGAAATAATCATAAGTAACATCACATCATAACAAAACTAAAGATAACCAGAATAAATGTGACTGGAATAACTCTCCAGTTAAAATATATTACAATACTATCAAATAAAGCCAAAATCAATAGTACCGACATAAATGATAACAATAGTCAGGAATGGAAATGAAATAACTAAATCCTGGGTGACATGCCCTATATGAGAATAAACACTACAGATGTGTGAATCAACCGAATGGAAGCGTCTAAGCAAATATGCCTTTTCAATAGCAGCTATAACCCATCGAGATATCCATATTCTATGCTGGCATCCCAGATACAGGACACCTGATGTACAATATAATAGAGAAGAGAATTTGCAAGAAAACGGGTTAGACCCGATTGTATAAGATTTTAAAAATATCAAGTGCTTAACAAATGCAATTAAGCAGGTATTATGTACATGTTAGACTCTCGGGCTCTCGCTTGAGAATTCTCACCTCTCATCTAGTGTGCACGCCTAATGTACCTTATTATCTCCCAATTTAAGGTTTCTCACTTATGATTCTAACCCATATCAGTTCCCCGTATTTCCCACATAATATTTGTGATAGTTAAATATGTTCATTTCTCTTTATAATGAACTAGGCTTCACAACTTTAAGAATTAAGTATTCACTTACTTAATTAAATCAAATTTCATTATCCAAACTGATCTACAATTTCACATAGTAGATTACCTTATAGTACATATATGTAATCTATAATTTTCACACATTAGATTGCATCACCATATATAATTTAATTTATAATTTTCGCTTAGTAGAATACATCACAGTATATATATATATATATATATATATATATATAAACATCACAATATTATATATACTAATACGCCACCTCCCAGACACAACTGCGGTGCATGCATACTCTGCTATCATGTCCTGGTGCATCACTCACTGCATAATGGACAATTGGTTCGGCATCTCTCACAAACCATCAATCTCATAACATAAATACTGGAGACGAGCATATTCCCTAGTTAAATTGGTCATGCACATACCTACACTCCCATTCAACCGTCGAAACTATCATTCATCACGATAGAACATACCAAGTTCCTATGCTCAGTTTACGAATCTAAATCCCCTTAAATGGGTCCAATCGAGATAAGACTGTACACAACGTGAAACCTCCACTTCGATAGCAAGCACCGTAGGTATGTTCTACACACAATATAAATAATATAGGTATTCAACCTACATATATATAATAACAACAGGGCACACGCACAACCCATATAAACACTTCCATATGTAGTATTTTTATCTCGCATATTCTACATATTTACAGATTATGACTCTACTTCTTAAATTATATTCACGAGCTTCTCTCATCACTCGAAGGGTAATCATTTATTTCACATATAAATTCAGTAGGTACTCACTCATGTCCTACAAGTCCATGTCATCACAACATCCGAATTTCTATGAATTAAAATCATCTTCAATTAGGTTTATTACTCGATAATCCCTAATTCAATCTTAACCCTTTTATTTCACCTATTAGGGTTAATCCCACGTAAGCCTAAGGTTATTTCGGTAATAATAATTCTCTTACTACTGGTACTAACCTTAAATCCTCCTCTATTCGATTTAAATCCCAATATATATATATATATATTTTTTTTTCCACCGTAAGAAATTTAATTCATACGGGTTAATTTCCTCCCATTCTATCCATACAAAAACAATATTTTTCGGGTCTTAAGTATACCGTACTGCCCTCCTCTAAGTCCCAATTTATTCAATTAGTCACTACAAAAGATTTATACAAGATGGGATTTAATCAAACCTTAAAACAAATCAAATTTTAAAATCCAGGAGGGGTCGATCGATCGATCGATCCAGTCGATCGATCGATCCAACAAGTATTAGCGATTCTGAATAAACTAGCCTACGGGTTTAATCATTTTCAATCCTCGAATCATACGTTTTAAAGTCCCAAACTCCTCATAATTTGTTCTACATGATATGGCAACATATATAAACGATTTCCAATCATTAAACAATCCTAAAACATCAATAGGTTTGGATTAAACAAACTAATTCTCTTAGTTTTCAGAAAATCCTTCTTTTATTATTTCTCCAAGAACAATATAAAAATCCAAGATTTTCTTTCACCAAATGATTCAAAAATTTTGTGATTTAAACCATATATTTAAAAAGATATTTATCCTTCATAATTCTCATTTCAAGGATTCATCAAAAAACATTTTAATTCATATAACTTTTCTGAGTTTTCTAAACAACCGAACATGGACAAAATACATGCTAGAACTTGGAGTAATTAATCACTTCCTTCTAATTCGTAGGTCTGAACCGTTGGAGAAGATTGTTCTCTAACTCCTTTTTCCTTTTTCTGATCAACCTTCTGTGGCGGTGGTGGTGGTGCAAGGTGTCTCTTATCCCCTTGGTTTTTCCCAGAGAACTCTTCTTCTCCTAGAGAAGTCCTTTTCTCTCATCAATACCTTTCTCTCTAAGTTTTGTGAATAAACTATGAATCTACCACCTTTTTAGACTTATAAATAATCTTCAATTTTCGTGGGTACTATTCACTTCCCCTATAAAATAACTATAATACCCCTCCGGGGTGTCTATTCGGCTCCAGGATGCCCCGAGACCCAAATCAAACACTTAAGTAGGATTTTTTGACTATTTAAACGCTTTAGGACACTTTGGTGCAATAAAAACAACCATTTGGATGACATAAAAATATCTTACTTTTCATCTCACTAAAATGTAGTACAAACACGACTCACACGTGCGTCCTGATTTAATTATCGTAATTGTCGTATTCGTTTCTCGCGACAATTTGTAAAATCATTGTTGATGTACAAAAATAGATTACTCTAATAATTCAATCACAGATAAATAAATTAGACAAAGAATTTTAAAGTGGTTCAGCCTTATAAGAATGGCCTACGTCCACTGTTGCTTTATTTCTGAGTGTTTGGGGAATTCTCGATTATAAGTTCTATCAAGAAATTCCCTTCTGGATTCGAAGTCTAGGTCCCTTTACAATGAGGATTGTATAATGTATTTATAGCCTTGAGGCTGTAATGTGAAAGGGTAATACATTAAATGATATACATATGAAAGGGTAATACATTTAATGCCCCCTTTGCGTGTGCGTCCAAATAATAAGCATTTAATGAGCAGTTAAACTATTGGTATCCTGCTTCGAGGTGCAGCTCGGACCGCCTGAGTTGCTCGGACCGCCTAAGCTTCTCGGTACTCAAGATTTCCTCGGAGAGGCATTGTTCCTCGGAGCTTGTGAGTTCCTCGGGTAACTAGTCTTCCTCGTTGTATTCTTGTTCCTCGGAGCGCGTGGGTTCCTCGAAAGTGTTTGTTGTTGCCATGTAGATAGCCACGTGTCTTCATATGATTGGTCCATGTCAGCAGATTAAATTTGGTATCAACAGAAGCCCCCAATGTTTCATAGTTCAAAATTTGAGGAGTACAGAACATTCTTTCTCGGAATATGGTAGCTTTAAATAGTCTTCCTGATTTTTAGGAGCGTTTCCCTTGTATTTATTTCTCCTTCCCAATTCGTAGAATCATGCTTTTTTGGACTTTTCTGCGTGGTTCGATTCCCGCGTCACTTTTCATCTTTTTAGCCGCTGTTGTCCGCTTAGATTCCCGCGCCACTTTTCATCTTTTTAGCCGCCGGTAACGTAATCATCCTTTTTTGTAATCATTACTTCACCATTTCCCAAGGCAAGGTATTTAAACTTCACAGACACTCCCATCGTCTTCTACCTTTTCAAATTTTTATCTTCGAGTTTTACATCGTCTCTTCCTACTTTCTTGTGCGTTCATCTTTTCCGTCGTTCGTTGTCAACAGCTCTACTCTTTTTCTGTAAGATCTTCTTCTTTCTTCTTCATTTCTTTTATTCATCATCATGGTTTACTCTGTTGACTCTCTTGAAAAGTTTCGCTCTGATTTTTACATTCCCTCTTGGGTTGTCTTGGAAGAGCTTTTTGAGTCTTCTGATTATTTCAATTTGGCTGAGGGACATTGGTTCCCCATCCTTTTTATTGCTGAGTGTGGATTTTCTTTTCCATTAAATCCCTTGTGTCTGTAATTCTGTCATTATTTTGACGTCGTTCCTGCGAGAATAGCCCCAACACATGGAGAATAGTTAATGGGGTGCATAAATTAAATCAAGTCCAAGGAACTCACATAGGAATTCCAGAAATCATGTACTGCTATAGATGGGCAGTTAATGATAATATTTTTTTATTTAAAAACTAGATTTTTAAATAGAGCCTTAGTAGTCAATCTCCCTGATGCCAATAGGGATTATTTTGAACACGGGTTGTCATAAAAAATTGGCAACACCCTCCATTAGCTGGAGATGAGGTTTACCAGGGTCCCAGATGCCCTCCTTATGGCAATGGGATAGGTTATTTTTATTTTATTTTATTTATTTTGAAATCATGTTTCTTTTGTGTTTGATAAAATGTGTCACTGATAATAATGTTTATTTATTCGCAGTTGATAGCAAGAGAAAGTGCCCAAAAGATACAGATGTCAATATAAGGCATTTGAAACTTATCTGGAGTCTGCATCAAAGTGTTGCCGATGAGCACATTAGGTCGGCCTCGTATCTGCTCCAGTACAAGAGCTACGCCACTTCTTTCACTGCTCGTCCAGTGATAAGTGAATCAGAGCCAGTGCCAGCTTCCACAAGTTCATCGCCTGAATCCCATATTCCTTTAAGTGAAAGGATGAAGAAGAGAAGACCTCCTACCCTATTTGAGAAAACTGCCTCCGGTTCTGGGGAGGTAAAAAGGAGTAGGATTGATGTCCCAAGGGAGGGGACGAAGAAGACTGATGCAGCTCCTCCAGCTGCTCCTGTTAAAGTTGCCGAGAAGCCCGTAGTGGCTCCGAGCAGGTCTGCCATTCCTGGAGAGGTGATTGTGATATCACCGACCAAGGGTTTTTCCTTGGTTGAATATGTACCTGTACCTGTTCCCCCGAGGAGGCTGAAGAAAATCTCCTCATTCAATTTGGCTGATACCATTACTCAGCCCCCAGTTACTGGAACTGGGGTTCCAATTTTTTTTTCCCCGAGCTCTGTCATGAGCATGATAAAGTCCTCGATTATTCCCGAGGTACAAGGTACTGAAGAAAACCTTACTCGGGACATGGTCACCTCACTAGCTGCTCGTCACCTTGCTTCTGTAAGTCTTCTTACTTTCAATTTTTCATATTTCCTTTGTCATTTCTGTTTCTAACTTGCTTTCTTTTTCTGTTCACAGTTGACGAGCTGCTTTAACATAATCCTGAAGAAGGATGAAGCGATTAAGGCTTCTTTTTCCTCGTCCAGTGTGGAGGGAGCTCTGAAAGAAGCTACCAAGTCTCTGGCAGATTCTCGCCAGAAATATGCTGATGATAAAGCTGTCTGGGAGAAGAAGTTTGCCTCCTCTGAGCATGAAAAAGCTCGGGCTGTTGATGCCTCCAAGGAGTTGGAGAAGAGAATAAATGCCCAAGATAAGGAAAATAAGGAGCTTGAGGAGAGGCTCAAAACTGCTGGAGAGTTTGAAGATAAACTCAAAGCTGCCGAGGAGGAGTTGGCTCAACTTCGGGAAGTAGGTCGACAGAAGGAGGAAATAGAAAATAAATTGAAGGCTGCTGAGAACCTGCTGTCCGAGAAGCTCTCCTCGGATAAATTGAAGAGAAAGATGGCAGTGAAGAAGTCTTTCAGCTCTGGATGGGACAAGGGGTGGAACAAGGGGTTGGCTGCCATGGTGTCGCAAGTGGACTATGGCAGTCTCAAGTACTTTAGGGATGGATGGGTTGCTACCCTTCAGGAGATGAAGGTCGACGAGTCTTCCGAGCTCTTCCAGAGACATATCCCTGGTTCCCCTCCAACTCCAGAAGAGTTAGAAGAGGACTAAGCTACCTCTGAAGAATCTTTGATGGTGATGGGAGATCATGCCCTAGCCATCCAGCCCGTTGCTGAGGAAAATCAACAAATCGTTTCTTCCTCCGAGCAACTGCCTATTCTTCCCGAGCAACTATCCCTTCCTTCCGAGCAACCTACCTCTTCATCCCAATCTCCCGAGAAGGTTTTGGGAGATAAGAAAAAGGTTTAGTGTTGCTCGGGTTTCTCTTTATTTTGTTTCTCTTTATCAAATGTAACCCAGAAGATGTAACTCTGAACTATGATCTAATAAAACTTGAACTTTTTTGCATACTGTTGTCTATCTTTCATTCATACTCTGCTTATTCTTCTTATTGATGATTGCTCTTCTTTCTTTGCTAGTTTCTGGCTAGGATGGAACTGCTATCTGCCCATGATACAAAGTTGCTGCGACAATGTAATGAGTACTTTAAGGCTGGTCACACAGACCTGAGTGTTGCACAAGTTATCAACATATTTGGTCATGATGCTTCAGAACAAGCAGTGGAATCATATCAATATCTAAAGTGTCTTCTTGATAGGGCTGTAGCCAATAACGTTGCCTATTACGAAATGATTGAGGATCTTCAAAGCACCCTCGAGGACCTTCAGCTTTAATACAAAGAATCCACTGCTTTGTTGCATGAGGGGTACGAGAAGAAGTACAAGCAGATCATTGCCGACAAGGTCTACGAGAAGCTTTTTGCTGGGTACGATGTAAAGGAGAGAACCTTAAGAGGTGAGGTCGAAGAATGCAGACAGATTGCTGAGTTGATGGAAAAGGAAAACAACAACCTGCAGAAGGAGTTGTCACAATTGAAGTCTGTAGCTTCCACTTCTAGTGCCTTGATCCCAGTGATCGATGAGGGCTTTTCGTTCTTAGAGGTTGAGAACGCCAAGTTGAGGGACGAGTTGGAGACTTTGAAGATCTCTGGCACCTCTTCATCTTCTCGTGGTCGAGCAAGAGCTCCTCGGGGGCGAGCAAGAGCAGCTCGGGTTCTTGTCGAGGAACAGAGGACTCAGTCTGCCTTAGAGAACCAGGCTTTCTAATTAATGGCGAAGAACCAGGCATTGTCTGATATGTCAAAGAAGATTAGGGACCTGGAAAAACAGCTCTTTGCGCAGAAGTCAGTCTTAGAGAATAAGGAGCTTTTCATCAAGAATCTCCACGAGCAGCTAGAAAAGCTAACATATCAATTCCACAAACAGCCCAGGGAGTTCTGGATGGCTGGATACAACGAAGCACTATTCCACTTGGATGATCGTATCTAGAATGCCAACAATGAGGGCTACAAGCAAGGCTGGCTGAATGCCTTAGGTGTGCTGAAGCTCGAACAAGGTCATTATCTGTGGGACTACCATGATCCCGGGTTGCTCGACTTGCCTGTGCCACTATATAATTTGGACATGAATTGGATCCCTGCTCGGGCCATTCCTCGGAGCTTAATTTCAAAGTATCTCAGTGATAACAATCTACATTCTCAAATCGAGGTATCTCGTCCCGAGCATCTCCTAGATCGACCATCCGTGATGAATTTCAGGATGTTGAAGGATCTCAATTTCATCAATTCTCCTCTGTCTTTAAATGATCCGCTCGCTGGCGAGGAACATGTCTCAAAATCAGAGGGGAAGAGACCAGTAGAATAGGAATTTTTGATGTAATTGTTAGTATACATGTCAATGTAACTATAATTTCATTATCAATGTAATTTATTTTGAATTCAATGAAAGACTTTCATTTTTGTTTGCAAATCTTGATTGCTATTGTATTGTAGTTATCAAACACTTTATGTTTATGCATATCTGTTAAAAATAAAAAATAAAAAATGTGTTGTTTGCCGACCAACTCAGTAATAATTAAAAAGTTTCAAGTTTCAATAATATTGCTCGATCACTTAATAATAAAGTCACGAGTATAAAAACTGTTTAAAATTTTTCAACCAACCAAGGTCGTTAAATTATGCTTGTCGACCAACTACAGTTAGTGGGTTTTTATCCCCGACCAACCATAGTTGGTAGACTTTTCTCTTAAATGTTTCTGACCAACTAAGGTCGGTAAATTTTCTTTGTCGACCAACTACAGTTGGTGGGTTTTTATCCCCAACCATCCATAGTTAGCAACTTTTGCACTTTCTGGAATAATCTTACCTCTCGACCAACATAAGTTGGCAGTTGCGAGAATATTTTGTTTCCTAGCCAAACAGGTTGGCATTTTTAGGAATATTTTGTTTCCTAGCCAAACAGGTTGGCATTTTTAGGAATATTTCGTTTCCTAGCCAACCAAAGTTGGCATTTTAGGAATATTTTGTTTACTAACCAACCGAGGTTGGCATTTTTAGGAATATTTTGTTTCCTAACCAACCGAAGTTGGCATTTTTAGGAATATTTTGCTGCTGAGCAGTATGAGCTTTGCCGAGTTTTGCTGAGTAGTGTGTAGCACTAGTGTTCCCCGAGAAATTCTCAATAAAAGGAGAGACTTTAGCAGAATATCTTCATTTTATTCATACTGATGGAACTGTGTTACATATACATCACTGATAATACTTGCGTAGGTGCTCTGCGTTCCATGCATTCTTAAACTCCTCGCCTTCTAAAGTTGCTATTCGATAAGTTCCTGGTCGAACAACTTCTGTAACTCGGTATGGTCCATACCAGTTTGCTTCCAGCTTATTGTGCTTTTGAATTACTTTCTTCAGCACATAGTCTCCTTCTTTCAGGTCGCACTTCTTCACCCTTTTGTTGTAAAACAAAGCTGTTCGCTGCTGGTAAGCAGCATTTCTGATGGCTTCTTCTTCTCTAACTTCATCGACCATGTCTAAATCCAATCTTCTCATTAAGTCGCTGACAGGGGAATTAAAATTTAGTACCCTGTGTGTTGGAAGGCCCAACTCGATAGGTATAACGGCTTCAGTTCCAAACGCCATCATATGTGGTGTTTCTCCAGTTGCTACTTGTGGAGTTCTTCGGATGGATGAAAAACGCTGGCACTTGTCACACTTCTTGGCGCAGGCTATACAATCATCCCTCATCGTCGGCCAGTAGTATCCTGGCATCATTACCCTTTATAAAAGCATCCGACCTGCTACATGTGCTCCACAAGACCCTTCGTGGATCTCTTTAATTAATTCTTTCACCTCGGAGGGGTGTACACATCTCTGAAAACCTGCCATAATTCCTCGTCTATATAAAACACCATTAGTTAATACATACTGAGTAGCTTTAAACTTCAATTTTTTGGTAGCGAGCTTGTCAATTGGCAATTCTCCCTCCTCGACATACGCCCTGGTGGAATCCATCCAAGATGGTCCTAAATCAAGGGTGATAAAGTTCATCATCATATCTTCATCTATGCTCCGACCAGCTAACACTTCAATTGGGATTGTTCGTCGTAGCTCGGTGCGAGTAGCTGATGCTAGTCGAGCTAGGGCATCTTCTCTCGCATTCTCCATTCTTGGTATTCTGACCAGCTTAATAGCGGCAAATTCTGACACCAGTTCCTTTGCCTTTGCATGATATCTGATCATTAATTCTCCTCTAACTGCATATACTCCCAACATTTGATTTATGATCAATTGAGAATCCCTGAAGACAATAATCTGCTGCGCCTCCATAATTTTTGCTAAACCAAGTCCTGCAATCATGGCCTCATACTCAGCCTCATTGTTGGAAGCTTTGAATTGGAAACGCAAGGCGTATTCCATATCGACCTCATCTGGAGTGCTCAAAACTATCCCCGCGCCACATCATGTAGTACAAGATGAGCCATCTACATATAACCTGCATATAGATAACTCATCTTCGAATTTATGATCAGTCAGAGTTCCTCGGTGAAATATTTGTTGCTTCCTTTCCTCCTCGGATTTTTCTTGCTCTTCGTCGATCATTTCTTCTTGCCCTTTTACCAACCGGAGTTGGTTTGAGCCCGAAGTCAATGATCATGTAACATCCACTTGCCCTTTTACCAATCGGAGTTGGTCTGAGCTAGTGTTTGTTGATCCTATAACATCCACAGGTTGATCAGCGAGCAACTCTTGTTTCTCATCCGGAGTCCTCACAACTATCTCTGCGTCACATCCTGTAACATCCACACGTCCTTTTACCAATCGGAATTGGTCTGAGCCTGTGTTTGTTGATCCTGTAACATCCACAGGTTGATCAGCGGGCAACTTTTGTTCCTCGGAGATATCAGGATAGGTGAATTCCGCTATAAAATCTACTACAGCCTGCCCTTTAAGCGATGATCTGGGTTCATAGACTATATCATATTCACCGAGCTCTGATGCCCAGTGCATCAATCTTCCTGATTTTTCTGGCTTATGCGGGGCTTACCTCAATGGCATATCAGTATATACTACTATAGTATGAGCCTGGAAATATGGCCTCATTCTCCTACTTGCCTCAATAAGCGCCAGTGCTAACTTTTCCAGCCTTGGATATCTGATCTCTGCTCCTCGAAAGGCCTTACTTGTGTAGTAAATTGGTTTTTGTACTCCATTCTCCACTCTAATCAACGCCGAGCTAACCGCATCGTACACTGCAAGATACAAGTATAATTTTTCTCCCATAACTGGCCTAGACAACAGTGGAGGTGCTCCCAAGTATCTCTTCAAGTCTTGAAAAGCCTTCTCGCATTCATCATTCCACTCAAAAGTCTTTCTGAGTGTCTTGAAAAATGGGAGACATCTATCAGTTGCTCGTGACACAAATCTGTTGAGTGCCGCTACTCGTCCTGTGAGACTCTGTACTTCCTTCTTCATCGTTGGAGATCGCAGCCCTAATAGAGCTTTGATCTTTTTTGGATTTGCCTCAATGCCTCGCTGATTTGCAATGTATCTGAGAAACATGCCTTATCGTACTCCAAATATGCACTTCGCCGGGTTCAACTTCATTTGATATTTATCCAATTGATCAAAAGTTTGACTTAATTCAACTAGATGATCGACAGCTTTCTTGGTTTTTGTCAGCATATCGTCAACATAGACTTCCATATTGCAACTGATTTGTTCAGCAAAGACTTTGTTCATCAGCAGCTGATATATCGCACCTGCTTTTTTTAAACCAAAAGGCATAACATTATAAAAATAAGTTCCCCGAGGGGTAATGAAAGAAGTACTCTCCCTGTCTTCAGGTTTCATTTTGATCTGATTGTAGCCAGAATAAGCATCCATGAAGCTCAGCAACTCGTGTCCCGAGGTAGCATCCACAAGTTGATCAATTCGGAGAAATGGAAAATGATCCTTTGGGCATGATTTGTTGAGGTCGGTGAAGTCTACACACATCCTCCACTTGTTATTCTTCTTCTTTACCATCACCACATTAGCTAACCAATCTGGATATTTAACATCTTCAATGAAACAAGCTTTCTGGAGCTTCTCGACTTCCTCCTGTATGGCTTGATTCTTCTCGGGACTAAATACTCTTCTTCTCTGCTTCACAGGCTTCATCTCCTTATTCACATTGAGCTCGTGACATAAGAAGTTTGGGTCTATCCCAGGCATATCTTCATGACTCCACACAAAAGTTTATTTTCTGCCTTTAAGGAAAATTATTAATTCTTGTTTTAATGAGGCTTCCAACGACGAACCTATTTGAGTAGTTCGTTCAGGGTGCTCGTCGTCCATGACGATGTTTTTAGTAGCTTCCACCACTTGACCCTTCACGAGTTGCGACTCATCTAGAGGATTCAATGTTTCAATTTCTGCACCTTTATCCACTTGATAAGTAGTGGTCTTTTTCTTTGATTCTTCCAGTTCTTCTTGCTCGGCGGATGAATAATAGCATTCCTGAGCTACTTTCTTATCACCTTTCACAACTCCTACTCCAAAGTTTGTTGGAAATTTTAGGCACTGATGCACTGTAGATGGCACAACCTCGAACTTCTTCAATCCTACTCTTCCCATGATGATATTGTACGATGATTGTGAAGAAATGTATTCTTTTTGTCCGACAAGCAGGCCACGTACCAATGAATATATCCAACTTGATCGTCCCAAGTGGAAATACTTTCTTGCCAGCAAAACCAATGAGGGGTCTGTGGTAAGGCTCCAGTTGAGATAGCTTTAGATTTAAACTATCAAAGCACGAGTAGAACATGATGTCTACCGAGCTACCATTGTCGACCAGTACTCTTGAAATCATGACTTCCTTCATTCTCATTTTGATCACCAGCGGGTCATCATGAGGATATAAAACACCTGCAAGGTCATTTTTTGAAAAACCGATAACCAATTTCTCCTTGTTCACCTTTCTCGGGCGATCTTCCTCAGCTAGATTTATTTGCTGAATGTACGAGCAAGCTTGAGCCTTACCGAGGTAAGCTTTTCTTTCTGCAATAAGGTCTCCTCCTCCTGCATCTCCTCCTGTAATAACATTACAATCAAATGACCCAAAGCATATTGAAAATACCTCTCGTTCTGGCTGCCTTGGTTTCATGGGAAGATCGAGGTCATCCTCTGGATCAACTTCATGATTTCTCTTCTTGTTCTCCTCTACTCGACGAGGAGATCTAGACCTCTCTCTAGTTCGGTCGTTGTTTCTTCTTTTGCCTCCCCGATCAACATACTTTACTATCTTTCCTCGTCGGATGAGTGTTTCAATTTCATTCTGAAGAGCTATGCAATTTTTTGCTCATATGGCCATGATCCTTGTGGAACTCGCAATATTTTTCCCTATTCCTCGTGTTAGGGTCTGCCTTCATTTTCTTTGGCCAGTTTAACTCCTCGCTGTTCTTGATTTCTTCTAGGATGTGGTTGATATTTGCCTTCAAAGGTGTGTAATTATCAAATTTCCTCAAGACCTCCCATGACGACCTATTTTTGGATTGTTTGTCACCACCATTGTTCTTATGTTCTTTCTTCTTAGCTTTATCACCTTCCACCTTAGTTTCTTTGGCGTCCATATTCTTCTTCGCAGACATGGCCTCCTCGGCATTCATAATCTTAGACGCTTTTCCCATCAGGTCTGACATGGTTCGAGGTGGATCTTTGGCCAAAGTGTAGTACAACTTGTTTGGCAGTAGTCCACTCATCAAAGCGGTAATCGCTGTCTTCTCCTCATAATCAATGACTTCGAGTTTCTCGTTATTAAAACGAGTTATATAATCTCTGGTACTTTCACCAGCTTTTTTTCTAACACTTAAAAAATGTGCTACTCGTTTAACTGGCTTTGCTCCAAAGCAGAAATTCCCAATGAATAACTCAGCTAGTTGAAGAAAAGTTAAAATCTTACCCCGAGGAAGATTATTATACCATATTTGAGCAGATCCGGTAAGTGTTCCCGAGAATGCTCTGCATCTCATCTCATCTGGGACAGCATAGATGTCGGCAGCAGCTTCGTACTGTTCTATATAGAGGACAGGGCCAGTCTTTCCATCATACTTGGGAGTCACAACAGGTGCTTTGAACTTTGATGGTGTTGGAAAATCAACAATGTCCTGGACAAAAGGTGTTCCTCGAACAAAGGTTCGTTGTAAAGGGTTCTTGGCCTTAGCCATTTCCCCTAATCTATCCTCCAGTCTCTGAATAGATCCTTTCCATGCCTCAATTCCTTCTTTGGGCCTATTGGTTCGAGCAACTGATCGCGTTGAAGTGGATTCCTGGGATTTATCTTGACGAGCAGCTGGTCGTGACTGGGCAGATTCTTCCCTTAAATCTGATGGTCGTCGAAAGCTCCTCGATACTGCATTAAGAGGGCTTTTTTTCCTCCTAGGGCCTAATCGATCGAAAGGAGAAACCCTACTTAATCTTTCCAATGCGCTGGTCCTTTCTGGGGAGAGGGTGACACGTTGTTCAGTATCTGTGGCTCGCACCGACGAAGTTCGCCCAGGTTGATAAGAGAAATCATCAGATTCCTCATTGCGATGTGAGTTAGTACGCCTAGTACTCGAAGAAGGCGCACGGGTATTTCTTTGAATGCTTCGTGGTCCGGAATGGGCTGATGCACCGCCATGGAGGGTTTGGATGAGTTGTCGCATTGTTTCTTGCATGACGGTCTGGCCCTGAGCCAGATTTGCCATTATTCCAGTCAGATTTGGAATAATTGGTGGAGCAGATGGATTTGGAGGGGTTCCAGCATTTCGATTGCTGGATTCAGGAATATCCGCCATTGGTAATGGATTATTTTTGATGAAAAACGATATTATCAGTCGTTTCCCACAGACGGCGCCAATCTGTTGATGTAAAAAATTACATTACGCTAATAATTCAATCACAGATAAATAAATGAGACAAAGAATTTTAAAGTGGTTCAGCCTTATAAGAATGGCCTACGTCCACTGTTGCTTTATTTCTGAGTGTTTGGGGAATTCTCGATTATAAGCTCTATCAAGAAATTCCCTTCTGTATTCAAAGTCTAGGTCCCTTTACAATGAGGATTGTACAATGTATTTATAGCCCTGAGGCTGTAATGTGAAAGGGTAATACATTAAATGATATACGTATGAAAGGGTAATACATTTAATGCCCCCTTTGCGTGTGCGTCCAAATGATAAGCATTTAATGAGCAGTTAAACTGTTGGTAACCTGCTTTGAGGTGCAGCTCGGACCGCCTAAGCTTCTCGGTACTCAAGAGTTCCTTAGAGAGGCATTGTTCCTCGGAGCTTGTGAGTTCCTCGGGGAACTAGTCTTCCTCGTTGTATTCTTGTTCCTCGGAGCGCGTGGGTTCCTCGGAAGTGTTTGTTGTTGCCATGTAGATAGCCACGTGTCTTCATATGATTGGTCCATGTCAACAGATTAAATTTGGTATCAACAATCATAATCATATGTAAAGTCATAGTCATATAAATTACTTTTAATCACCAAGTAATATTCAACATAAATCACATATTACTTTACTCATAAATAATATTTAAATTCGGAGTAATTTTTAATTATCCACAATTAATTCTATTTAATCCCATTTTAAAAGCATTAAAAATACGAGGTGTTACATACTTTCCCCCTTACAACGAAATTTCGTCCCAAAATTCAGAAATGTACTAGATAAGAACAACTATGGATATATGTTGCGCATCACATCCTCGCGCTCACGAGTAAACTACTCCGTACCGCCCATACAGTATGCTATCGAATACCCTGAATAATGAACACCTCACATTTATTCGTTTTAAATTCCAGTTTATCCTGCCGCTTAGGTTCTTGCCCAAGTATTACCGTTTAGGTTTTACTACTTAAACTTATTTTATATATTAGTCTTCTACTATTCGCACCTTAGTAGATTAATCGTTCTTTAAATACATACGATCTCGGCTCTCGATGATCGCACACTAATAGGTTATTTGTGCAATATATATTTTACACATATAATATACTCTAAATAACAATCCATATCTGATTGTTGCAATAGTACTTGGTTCCCCACCTTTAACTAACAAGAAGGAGAACAACAGGGCTCACCGTGCCATACCTCAACTGACACTATGCCCAAAAGTGAATTTATATGAGTTATTACACACAAACTCAAGTCGTGGAAGGGATTGCTATCGTCGTCCCCTAAGATCCAAGGGTACAAATATAACTTATTTTCCCAACATCTGATTACTCCGCTTATTGTGCCCATTCGTTTGCGGATAATAGGTCATACTCAATCATAACTCGATACCTATGGCCTCATGAACACTCTTCCAAATTCAAAAGAACAAAGATCTAATCCCAATCGGACACAACATTAAATGGTACCTCATTTAACCTCAATATCTCAGTTATAAAGATCTCGCATACTGTCCCGTAGTGTGATCAATCCTAATTATTATAACGGAAGCTACTTCGATCAACCGATCCACTATCACCCATATAGGATCGTAACCCCCTCTTTGAAAATAATAACCTTGGGAATACAATCCCATTACTACTTCGAAATACCTAACGGTTGAAGAAACCCCTACTGGTTTTAGATGGTCCACCCTTTTTCCAACAGTCAGGTGACCCATTGAAAAACGAATTTAACAATTATTTCTCTTAATTAAATTCCATCACCACTGTCATTTATAACATGATAAATCTCATAGTCTCTCAAATGTACCTCTAATCGTGATTTGTGTGACCTTCCTCACCGTGTGCCACAGATCTTTTCCCCGCTCTAAAATCAGTTTCTCGTGAAATGTAAGTCTCTGACAATTCTTACGGAATAAACTTCAACTCCCCTGGCTAAATGTTATCGAATCCCCATGACTATTATAATCTACTGCCTAATATAAGACCATTCTAGTAATCGTAGCATCAAGTCCTAATATCTCAACTTCTATATTCATTTACTTATCCCATACGTCCCAAATGGGAACCAAATCAAGATTCAATTACCTAGGGTGCCCATACACCCTATGCTTTGCTCATTATTGTATAAATGAAATATATTCCCACATCAAAGTGGAATTCTCCGTTATATTCCAATATATGAAGAGTAACTAAGGTAAGAATCCCATGAACTACCGACCAAACTTCTTTCCAACTCCCGACGTTTGTTAGTTTCATGCGTGGGATGTATCGCAAAGTGAAATACAAATAAGGAACCCCCCGATACACTACTACCTAACATAGTCGGTTATCGATATCCGTAAGGCCCTCAGTCCATAATATGTCTTTCCCACACTCTCCGTATGTTGACACATATATCTACTTATGCCACTTAAAATCACATGAAATATGGTGCTCTCACTATCCCAAGTTCACGGCATTATATATATCACGAGTTATATCTCATAGCTTGATAAAGAACCTCCTGGGTCACATGAGTAAATCAATTCCTACGCACCGGGATTACATATAACTAGACAACACACTCACTGAAGTCTATGATGCCATAATATATATATATATATATATATATATATATATATATATATATATATATCTATATGTATCACGAGTTATATCTCGTTGCTTGATAAAGAACCCATCGTATAAAGAACCCATCGTATCTTGAGTCACATCCGTAAATCAATTCCTACGCATCGGGATTACATATAACTAGACAACACACTCACTGAAGTCTACGATGCCATGAAATTTTCATATATATATATATATATATATATATAGGCCCGATCCTACTTCAAGTGGCACCTCTCAATAGTAATATTACTCACCCGGAGTATCCGGCGCGATAGTCTTATCACTCAATCTACCATCATTTAAATATTCGATAAGTAATCACTACACCTTACCATAATAGGCTCTACATGTTAACTCAAAGAAGTAGTAAATAATAACGATAAAAAATATGTTCGTAGTTCCCACCCTACTTGCTCACGGCGACATCAAAATCTCGATACTTATAAATACGTTTGTAACCAGACTATTAAAACTAACATACTCACTAAACTCGACTCGCACGCGAATTTTAGTGTTTAATAATTCAGGTATTTATATAGTGACACACATTTCACTTGAATTCATCCTTTACTCACAAGGATGAAACAAAGCTTCATTAGTCTTACCTGATTCGTAGGGTCCCAACACGTAGCTGCCAACAGGACCCATGAGTATCTGCAATCGTTATGCATCAAGTATTTCGCCCAATAGTTGCCCCCTCCTCATTATGGGCAAATTATTATATTTTATGGCTTATACACCCATCTCTGAAATGTTGGCCCAAAATCTCTAGGCCTCAATTCTCTGCCTAAACTACTGCTTCGCAGGTTGTAAATTCTTAGGCCCAATTCGCTTAACCCAATTCTTCAGCTGGAAATCTCACTCCTCCACTTATTATACCTAACTTCTATAGTTTACCATTCTCAAACTTATCGGTCGCACTTCTTAACGTGGACACATTCAACACTGGTAGTCCTACTCGCTACATGTAGGGAAATATTTCGGGCCATTTCCCCGACACTGGTCCTACTGACCATTTTGGAATGTCCTTCTATTGAACCTGGCAATCTTCACTTCCCTTTGCTATATCTTTTGTTCCTTTAGCTCACTAGTCCCATGGAACACATTGTCGACCACACTGGTCTTGGATAAATTCATCGCTGCATAGTAAGGACTTAAATAGGTTCCCCTTACTGGGTATACCTTCCGGTAATATTTCAGTATAACCATTGAATTCAATCTTATCCTTCAGCTAGGTTTTACCAACCCACTGGGATCCCATTCTTCTGGAAGCGATTACAAGTTCCTTGTCGACATTGGCCCTAGTCGTCTTCATCATATATCTCACCCATACTTTAGTATTTATCTCACGAGTCCTTTCACAACAAGGAACTCTTCTTATCTTCTATTTACCCCATAGTCACTGGGTAAGGAGTTCATTAAGCAAGTTGATTGTTCTCTCGTGTTGGGTTTTCTTTCTTGCCTATATGAGATAAATTTTGAAGTTCCATATATATCTCAGTTAAAATAATAAATGGATGATTTCACGGTCGAACCATACCCCGAAATTTCTCATTTTAGCTTCACGTATGCTTCTTTATATGAGATGTCTATCTCTCATCTCTTTAGACTGTTCTTATGAGCAAAAATTTCGCCTGAAATGTTCAAGTCTTGAGTGTTACTACACTTCACCCTACATAATTGCCTATGGATTTTTCCTTTCACAAAAGTCCTTCAGACTTCCTCACCCTTCACTGACATTATTGGGTAAGTTTGGAATGACACAACGTCACCCATGATGGTGTTTTATGAATCTATAGCTCCCGAACATCTTCTTTATTGTCCTCATCCTGAACAACAATTTTGGCGAGTTATATTTCAATCACTATTTCCCAAAATGCTCTAAATCTTTGGCTGCGTCCTCCTCCTACTGTTCTTCTAACGATCCCCCGCTAGTCCTCGATGCCCGTCCGAGCTCGTATAAGAATTTTATTGCTTTTATTTCTTGGCAGGAGGACGTAAGTCATAATACGCAGAGGAATACAACATCCTAACAATAGGGCTCTTCATCAAAGAGCACTATGCTAAAACGTAGAAAGAGGGAAAGATTTTAAGTACACTCGAACCTGATGATTTGATACCACCTATGACACCCCACCTAATTAAATACCAGGTGATCAGTCCTATACCCAATTAAATCAGAGTATACAGTTGGTTCATTCTTAGCATCACTATCTAAATTTTTTTTGATTAAGTCACCTGATAATAAATTAAGCTAATGTAAAAAACTTTTCCATTTTAATTTAATTAAAACCATTCTACGATACTAAATAATCATAAGTAAAATCACGTCATAACAGAACTAAAGATAACCAGAATAAATGTGACTAGAATAACTCTCGAGTTAAAATATATTACAATACTATCAAATAAATCCAAAATCAACAGTATCGACATAAATGATAACAATAGTCAGGATTGGAAATGTAATAACTAAATCCTGGGCAACAAGCCCTACATGAGAGTAAACACTACAGATGTGTCAATCAACCAAATGTAAGCATCTAAGCAAATATGCCTCTCCAATATCAGCTATAACCCGCCAAGATATCCATATTTTATGGAGGCATCCTAGATATTGGACACCTGATATACAATATAATAGAGAAGAGAATATGCAAGGAAATGGGTCAGAGCTCGATTTCAAAAGATTTTAAAAATATCAAGTGCGTAACAAATGCAATTAAGCAGGTATTATGTACATGTTAGATTCTCGGGATCTCGCTTGAGAATTCTCACCTCTCATCTAGTGTGCACGCCTAACGTGCCTTATTATCTCCTAATTTAAGGTTTCTCACTTATGATTCTAACCCATATCAGTTCCCCGTATTTCCCACATAATACTTGTGATAATTAAATATGTTCATTTCTCGTTATAATGAACTAGGCTTCCACAGCTTTAAGAATTAAGTATTCACTTACTTAATTAAATCAAATTTCATTTCCATTTTGATATACAATTTCACATAGTAGATTAACTCATAGTACATATATGTTAATCTAAAAATTTCACACAGTAGATTTCATCACCATACATAGTTTAATCTACAATTGTCGCTTAGTAGATTAAATGACAGTATATATATATATATATATATATATATATATAAATATCACAATATTATATATACTAATACGTCACCTCCCAGACACAACTGCGGTGCATGCATACTTTGCTATCATGTCCTGGTGCATCACTCACTGCATAGTGGACAATTGGTTCGGCGTCTCTCACGAACCATCAATCTCATAACAAAAATATTAGAGGCGAGCATATTCCCTAGTTAAATCGGTCACTCACATACCTATGCTCCCATTCAACCATCAAAACTATCATTCATCACGATAGAGCGTACCAAATTCCTATGCTCAGTGTACGAATCTAAATCCCCCCAAATGGGTCCAATCGAGATAAGATCGTACACAACACGAAACGTCCACCTCGATAACAAGCAACATAGGTATGTGATACACACAATATAAATATTATAGGTATTCATCCTACATTCATATAATAACAATACGGCACACGCACAACCCATATAACCATTTCCACAAGTAGTATTTTTATCTCGCATATTCTACATATTTACAAATTATGACTTTACTTCTTAAATTATATTCACGAGTTTCTCTCATCACTCGAAGGGTAATAATTTATTTCGCATATAAATTTAGTAGGTACTCACTCACGTCCTACAAGTCCATGTCATCACGACATCCAAATTTCTCTAAATTAAAATCATCTTCAATTAGGTTTATTACTCGATAATCCCTAATTCAATATATATATATATATATATATATATATATTTTTTTTTTTTCCACCGTAACAAATTTAATTCATACGCATTAATTTCCCCCCATTCTATCCATACAAAAATAATATTTTTCGGGTCTTAAGTATACCCTACTGCCCTCCTCTAAGTACCAATTTATTCAATTAGTCATCAGAAAAGATTTATACAAGATGGGATTTAATCAAACCTTAAAACAAAATAATTTTCAAAATCCAGGTGGGGTCGATCGATCGAAGGGAAGGGTCGATCAATCGATCCAACAAGTATTGGCGATTCTGCGTAAACTAGCCTACGAGTTTAATCATTGTCAATTCTCAATTCATATGTTTTAAAGTCCCAAACTCCTCATAATTTATTCTACATTATATGGAAACATATATAAATGATTTACAATCATTAAACAATCCTAAAACATCAATAGGTTTGGATTAAACAAACTAATTCTCCTAGTTTCCAGAAAATCATACTTTTATTATTTCTCCAAGAAAAATATAAAAATCCCCGATTTTCTTTCACCAAATGATTCACAAATTTCGTGATTTAAACCATATATTTAAAAAGAGATTTATCTTTCATAATTCTCGTTTCAAGGATTCATCAAAAAACATTTTAATTTATATGACTTTTCAGAATTTTCTAAACAACCTAACATGGACAAAATACATGCTAGAACTTTTAGTAATTAATCACTTGCCTCTAATTGGTAGGTCTAAACCGTTGGAGAAGTTTTTCCGATTAACCTCCGGTGCTGGTAGTGGTGGTGCAAGGTGTCTCTTAGCCCCTTGTTTTTCCCCAGATAACTCTTCTTCTCCTAGAGAAGTCCCTCTCTCTCTCCTCAATAGCTTTCTCTCTAAGTTTTGTGAATAAACTATGAATCTACTACCCTTTTAGACTTATAAATAATCTTCAATTTTCGTGGGTACTAGTCACTTCCCCTATATAATGACTATAATATCCCTCCGGGGTGTCTATTCGGCTCCAAGATGCCCCGAGGCCCAAATCAAACACTTAAGAAGGCCTTTTCGACTATTTAAACGCTTCTGGACACTTTGATGCAGTCCAAACGACCATTGGGATGACATAAAAATATCATACTTTTTTATCTCACTAAACTATAGTCCAGACCCGACTCACACGTGCGTCCCGACTTAATTATCATAATTGTCGTATTCGTTTCTCGCCACAATTTATAAAATTATAATCATATGTAGAGTCATAATCATATATATTAATTTTAATCACCAAGTAATATTCAACATAAATCACATATTACTTTACGTGTGAGTAATATTTAAATTCAGATTAATTTTTAATTATGCATAATTAATTCTAATTAATCCCATTTTAAAAGCATTAAAAATACGGGGTGTTACCAAAACATTTTGAGTCATAGGTTTGGACTTAAATTAGTGACCATTCAAGCCTATGACGTGTTTGTTGAAGATGTAATGGCCACGCTAAAGGCAACACATCATCATGCTGTGTTTCATTCTACGTTTCGTCATCAACGCTCTAAAGATCTCTTAAGCATGATTGCATATTTATGTTGAGACTTGGATATTTGATTAGTGGGTTTTAACATTATTTTAAAATAATTTTATGTTTTAGAGAAAAATATGAATTTTTTTAAGGTCGTTCTAATGAGATTTCATAGGTCATTCGAATGAGGTCCTTAGCTCGTTCGAACGAGTTATAAAACGAGGTTAATTTTCGAAAGCTCTCCTTTCTTTGGACTCTTATTAGATTATTCGTTCGAAAATCATTTCAACGATATTGGTACCCTCATTCGAATGAACATCAAACGAGATATATCAACCCCCCCTCATTTGATACCTCATTAAATTCATTTTTGCTGAGATTGAGTACATCATTTGAATGAGATACAATGTCGATCGAAAGACCCGATATATTTTTCAAGAAAACTCTGTTCTCATAAGTTTTCCCACTAACCCATGTTCTCAGATTTCCCACCTTTTTAAGTAGTCTGGAAAAATCATTATGTGACATACATTTTCTATGCTTTTGAGTGCAAAATCTATTTAAAAAAGCTGTCCAAGTTTTCCTCAATTATCCATGATTAAAATTTTCAAATATAAATACTAGTTTACACCCATCTAGTTTAAGATAAAAGATTCATCTTATATATGCTTTGAGATCGTATTTTGGCACTATTATTTATTCTGTATAACTTGTTTAGAATTGTTTCTTGTGGTGGATTCCGTGCCTGTTGATTTACATACAGAGAACTCCGTGTGCGTGACGGTTGCTCAGCCTTATCGGTGGATTTTTTGGCGTGTCGATTCACACGTTATTGAAGCTACATGGGTGGAATCATGCGTGTCATTGAGCATAGGTTGAAGGAATGAAAAGAGTCAAGGCTCACGAGAGCATTGAGTCTATGCTTTAAATATTGTATCGTGTCCTTTTGTAATTCCGTACTTAGTGAATTTTTTATGGTTGGGCCAATTGATGTTTTTCCATTTAGGTTTCCCTCATACATTAAAGGTTGTGGTTGACTAGTTTTATCTTACAATACTCACCTAGATGCATGCTTAGGTTTAAGTTAAAATTGGTTAATCTAAAAACTATTTAATTGGGGCTTAATTAATTTGAATTAATTTATTTAAGAAAACAGTTAATTTGAAAAATTCTAATTAAAAATTGGTTTGTGTGTATTGGAACAATCCCATCCAATATTATTCCATATTTCTTATTTTTTTTCCTCTCAAATTATTATCAAATTGGGTGCACTAAGCTATCATGTTTGATCTTGTTTAGGATTGAATATGGAAAATCAATCATTTTTAAGATTTTTTGTTTTTGATGGTTCTAACTACGCGTATTGGAAAACACGTATGACATGAGCACTTAAGTCATTAAATGAGTGGGTATAGCAATACTTAGTTAAGGTTTGGTTCCCACCCACAACCTTAGTTGGTGATTATAGGATTACCAAATCCGTAGAAACCTGGAGTGAGAATGATCTTAAACTATCTAGTTGTAATTCATATGGCACAAATACTTTGTTTTGTGTAGTTATACCAGAGTAGTTCTGTCGCATTACGACACATGAAATGTCTAAAGAGGATTTTGATGTAATCCAACTCACTCTTGAGGGTACTAGGTGTGTAAAGGCTTGTAAATTACAAAACCTCACCACTCAGTTTGAAACCATTAGGATGAAAGGGAGTGAGACCTTCGAGGAATTCAATGATAGATTGTCAGATATTGTGAACTTGTCTTTTTACTTGGGAGAGAGAATACTCGGAACCCATATAGTTAAGAAAATATTAAGGTCATGCCAAGAAGATCTAATTAAAAAATGACAGTTTTGAATTCCTTAGGTACTTTGGACTCTACAAAACTCGAAAAGCTTGTAGGAAATTTCAAACTTATGAATTGAACATGTTTTCCTCCAAAAAGATGAATAAAAAGAAGGGAATTGATTTGAAAGCCTATAAGGAGAAAATATATATATTTTAGATGACGAGTTTGACATCGATTCGGATAATATGGCCACGTTTGCAAAGAAGTTTAGAAAATTTCTCAAGTTTAAGAAACAATGGAAGGATGCAAAAAAGTTTGATAAAAATAAGCATAACAATTTCTATCAATTACCAAAAAATTGTAAAGATAAATTTAAGAGAAAAGAGTCAAACAAAAGTTTTTGGTCTGAAGGTTGGCCATAGGGAAGTTGAGTGTCTCACAAAACTACGGAAGGAGGGCATGCAACCGAAAGTGTATAATTCCACTCTTAGTGATATTGATTCGAAAGAGGAACCCGATCACCCATTAAACAAAACTACACCGCATTCACGGCTAGTCATATAACCTTAATGGAAAATCTTCTCATAAAGATAATTCTGAGCATGACACTTTCGAGGCCATTGTTTGTGATTTCCAAGTGAGTGATGGTGGAGAGAGTGGAGAAGAAATAAAAGAAGATGAAGAAGAAATGGAGGAGAAAAAGGTACAAGTTGCCTTTTGTGAGTTATATGCAGAACCAATGAAATTAAAAAACAAAAGCTTGAAGTTGGAAGTTAAATTGAAATAACCTACCTTAGGTAATGACGAGAATATTTTTATTGAGGACCTTAGGGATTCTTTGGGAAAAACTCACATTTGTTGAGGGGCAGTGATAAACATTCAAGGATTAATGGAGATTTTGAAAAAGGATTCCGTAATTTTTAAAGAGTCTCCTAATTTACTTGAGTATAGGATAGTGGATCTAGAAGAGAGATTGCGAGACTCGAGTCATGTAAAATTTTATTTTTAATTTAGATCGAAAAAGTTATATAAGATGTTAGGCACTGTTCAAATCAAATATGATACGTGAATTTTTAGCTTCGATATTTGATATTCTTCCACTACTAACGCCAATACCATGCTTTTAAGAGAGTAAATCATTTCTAGGCCATTAGAAAAGGTTATCCCAAGGATATTATTCCTCGTGTCTTCATATGCACACATTGTCATAGGAAAGGTCACCTTAGGCGTTTTTTCTTTGATCTTAGAAAAGTGCCTAGAAAGTCTAAGTCTAGTGTCATCACGATTTTCCAAGCCCAATATTGTCACGTTACACCTAAGTGGGTGAGGAAATTAGATTGGGAGGCTCTTAACATTAGGCTTGTTGATTCTCGCATGTTTTCGCATAATTCTTCTCATGCTATATCTTACGACTGATTGTGTTCACATATTTTTCATACTCTAGATTTTGTGCTTATTAATTATACCCTATTGCTAGTTGTATGATGTTTATCTTTTATATTTTGATTTTCCTTTACTAGGTCTAATTGAGAAAAACAAAAAAAGATTTTATTTGTCTTTTGAGTTGTCTTTATTTTAAAATTGGTTTAAAAATTTTATAAACTTAAAAAGATTTTTTTAGTTTATGTGTAGTTTAGCTTTACACATTTTATGTTTCTTATCCTTCTATATGAATCCAGTTCATTCCATCTATTCATGTGGCTAGGACTTTTGGTTATGATGTTCAATGCCTAGAGTGTTCTTAATCATGCTTGCATAAAGTAGTTTGATTTTGATTTAACTAATGGATTCACTTTGTATATGCCTTCATACATACATACATGAGATCTTTTGGATTTTAACTTCACTTTTTATATTTGAGCTAAGTGATGTGTTCTCCCATTAATCTTGTCATCTACATATGTGTTGACTATGGGGGATTTGTGCATGTAAGAACCACTGCCTGTGAGTTTGATTTTTATTGAAAAATATGAGTGTACATGGGAAAGGGATACGGAGGGAGAAATCTTCCTTGCGTAAAAGGCTACAGTTGACAAGAGCCTAAAAAATTAAGAGGCAAAAGAAAATAATAAATTTCCAAAGCCATATTTTTAGTACTGATCATCAAAATTGGTATTTTCAGAAGCTTTGAGTTGAAAAATGATATATGTTTAGTTTTTTAGTTTTTTTATTTAAAGAACAATGAGTTTGCACAATGAATCATAATTTTGATTAAAATGTCACAATGCCATTGATTTGTAGAATCATCAAAATTCTAGGCTTGTATACATTGTGGTTGTTTCTCCATTCATGAGTTCACTTTATCTGTTACTTGAGGCTGAATCTTTGTTTGATAAAGTTATTGCGGGCACATAGAACATATTGGACATTTTTTAGTGATTGTGTCATATTTCTTTTGTTTCTTATTCACGCCCATTCATTCAATTTTCTACATTTTTAGACACATTGATACTATGATACTGTGCAAAGCTTATTGTGTTTGTGTCATTTTGTCATTGTTTATACATATATATGTGCCTTTGCTTCATTATTATCTTTTGCAAATTTATATATACGTTATATTTTGTTTTGAGTCCTTGTGGTTGCATCTGTTCCATGTATGCTACATTTAATCCTATATTTCAAATTGGTATGCCATATGTTCATATTGGTATCCTTTTTACTGCCTTTTTGCATTGGTATCCTATGCTTCATGTAGTGTATTCTAGTTGGTATCATTTATTATTGCATCAAAGTTGGTATATATTGTTTATTGTTTGGATTCGTTATGCTTATGTTTCCAAATTGTTTATTATTGCTAGTTCACTCTACACTAATGCATTACATAATATTTTTTCCATTATGCATATCCCATTATTTATTTATTGGGATATTTGGTTTAATTGGGGATAAATTAGTTATTTTACGTATCTTAATCTCTGTCTATTCTTGAAATAAAGGGGGAGGAATGGTATCTCATTTTTCTAGTCCAAGGGTGATTTTAACCTTAGGGATACACATCCTAACTTAGGTAGA
Organism: Sambucus nigra; assembly: GCA_949130495.1. NCBI lineage: Eukaryota > Viridiplantae > Streptophyta > Magnoliopsida > Dipsacales > Adoxaceae > Sambucus > Sambucus nigra. The sequence continues at coordinate 158,743,021 of OX422209.1, read as the reverse complement.
GATTGATAGTTAGACAAAGGGAGAGAATTGATTCTTATGCATATTTATGTTAATTATATTCTCTTTGCATTTGATGGCATGTTTAAGTGTGAATGTTTCCTTTGATGCGACAAACTTTATACAAGATCAAATATACTCAGAGTATGTGACTGTCAAGTGTCTATACATTTTCCTTTAGTGGTTGGGATTGAGTCTTCTAGATTAGATTGAGGTCCCATAGGAGTTTTTATTTTGTCCCGGAATAGCCAATGGAGGAGATTTATAAGGATAAATTTTCAATAAAGTCAATTTGTATGTATTGGCTTAATTCGGACACAATATTTTGAGTCATAAGTTAGGACTTGAGTTAGTGACCTTTCAAATGTATGATATATTTGTTGAAGACGTAACAACCAAGCTAAATATAACGTATCATCATGTTGTGTTTTGTTCCATGTTTCATTATCAACGCTCCAAGGATCTCTCAGGTATGAATTCATATATGTACGAGTTATCATTGGATATATATATGTTGAGCCTTGGATGTTTTGAAAATGATTTTATTTTCTTTAGAGAAAAATATGAATTTTTTCAAAATTATTCTAACTATATTTCATATGTCGTTCGAACGAGGTCCTTAACTCATTTGAACGAGATATAAAATGAGGTTAATTTTCAAAAGTGTCGCCTTCTCTGAAATCTCGTCAGATAACTCGTTGAAAGCTCGTTCTAAGGATATTGGTACCCTATTTCAAACGAACTTCAAGTGAGGTATATCAAACCATTTCCCCCTCGTTTGATACCTTTTTAGATTCATGTTCGAATGAGATCGAGTACATCATTAGAATGAGGTACCATGTTGTTCGAATGACCCAAAGTGATTTTTCAAGAAAAATCAGTTTTTATAAGTTTTTTCCCACTACCCCATGTTCTCAAAATTTCCACCTCTCTAAGTAGTACGGAACAACAGTTATGTAAGACACCATTTTCATGCTTTGAGTGTAAAAAATCTTCCAAAAAGCTCTCTAAGTTTTCCTTAATCATTCATGATTAATATTTTTAAACACAAACCCTAGTTTACACCCAACTAATTTAATATCCAAGATTGTTGATACTTGTTTCTTGTGGTGGACTTCATGGCTATTGGTTTATATACGGGAAACTCCGTTTGCGTGATGATTATTGAGCCTTATCGATGAATTTTGAGGCGTGCATGGACTGACACGTTGGATTTAGTTATGCCGGTGAACTCCTGTGTGTCGCTGAGCAGAGGTTTAAGGAATGACGAGCGTCAAGGCTTGCGCAGACATCGAGTCCTTGTTGTAAGTTTTGAGTTATATCCTTTTGTAATTCCATAATTAGTGGATTTTGCGTGGCTGGAACATCCGAGATTTTTCTCATTTGATTTTTTCTCGTGCATTGAGCATTGTGGTTGACTTATTTTATCTTTCAATAATCACCTAGATGCGTGCTTAGATTTAAGATACAATTGGCTAATTTAAATCTATTTAATTGCTTCTTAAATAATTTGAATTAATTTTGTTTAAGAAAAGTTAATTTGGAATTTTTTAATTAAAAATTGGTTTGTGAGTATTCGAACCATCCAATATTATTCCATATGTCTTAAATTTTTTACTCTCACCGGCACTAAAAAGCCGATGAATAGACATAACATTTCTTATAAAAAAGTCCAACGAAAATAAAATTCCTAACAGATTTAATGAAACAAAACTGGACCCATTTTGCAAATGGTCTAAGCAAATTTAATAAGAATTCAGTCCTATTTTTATTATTGTTGGAAAATAATCTGACCTAAAAACTATAAACATTGTTTCCCGAAAAATTAAATACTCCAGGATGCCGAAGCCGAAGCACGAGCCCGGTAGAGAGGGTGGCAGTGCCTGCAAGTGTGTGGGTTAAACTTACATTCCCACATGCACCTAAGTCCTCTCCAATCTAAAAAGGTCGGGTGACCTTGGGCCCAACCAAGGAGTGACCAAGTGTAAGGACAAATGCAAAAGACCTGTGGTGGTCCTTATGCGTGTTTCAAATCAAACCAAATTTTCACCAAAAATTGTTCAACTTTTAATTTGCACCAAACCAAGTTATGAAAACCCAATTCTTACTTTAAACCAATTTATCTTGATTAATCCTGAACATGCATATAGAGATTAAAGCAAGTAAAGTAAAGTAAAGAATACTCACAACGCCGGATGTACGAGGAAAAAATCCAAAACGAGAAAACAACCTCGGACGACCCAAGCCAGACAATCACTATGAACAAAGGTTTTACAAAGACAGATTATCCTTACTCAATGACTCGATCCCCACGGGTCTTGACTCTCCTTCTGATCTTCTACCATTCTTCAATAGTTCCCACTTAGAAATTCCGTCTTCCACGATACCTGTCCACAACACATGCGTTCACGTATGTCGCGGTGTCCACTGAATGGCTTTGATTCGTGCACGATGTCGAACAAAAAGTCCTTCTCTTTTCTTCACCGCAAAACCTTGATGTTCAATTTGTAGAACAAACCATCTTGGTGCAGAAAGATCACATAAACATATAATAATGATATCTCGGATATTTGCAAACTCTAAGGATGTGTTTAAGCTTTTTAAACCTTAGAAAACATGTACAAACTACGTACTGGATGGTAAACTATTTTTCCATATGCACACGTCTTTAATTCTGACTCAAACACACTTTAAATAATAATTAAGCGCCGCCTAAAAAAATGTGTCGCTCGAACGACAGAGCCACGTCGTTCGCACGACACGAGCATCTCTTTCGAACGAGAGCTTATGTCGTTTGAACGACAGCGCGTTAGTTTGTCCTTTTGACTTTTGTTTAAAACGTCTCTTTTAAAAAGAGATCCAAATAAGTCAAACTCTATTTTGAGTTTATCAGAATAAAATGTAGTGTAATCATTTATTCCACGATTAAAAACATTTTAAAAATTTTTCTTTATAAAAATACATCCTTATCTTTTATAAAAATAATTCAGAGCACCATTAATTATACGCATTCATACCTGAGTGGTCTCGGAATGCATTTAACTTGAAGACGAGTAAACTTTCACCAATTAAACTTCGGCATGATTAATTCTTTGAAGCTTTGCCGTAACGTCTTCAATTTCTTTAATACGTCATAGACCTAGTGGGATCGTGACAAAATAAAATCTCCCTATGACATATTACAAACATAATTTTGTTCACGGAATTAAGTCAAAACAATACATGTACTCAATTGGAAATTTATGTCCTTACAAATCTCCCCCTTTGACTATTCTAAGACAAAACTAAACCATTAAAATGCCTAAACCGGGCCGTCAAGCCGTATGACGCCTAAATCCCATTCAATAAACCCAAAATAAAAAATTACAAGACACGGACTAATACATGTAGCACCGACAAACATGAACTGTCTGAATGTGATGTAGACTTGAAATCTCGAATCGCTAAAGCATATCTACACACGTGAAACATAAAAATAAATAGCCAGTGAAGTATGAAGGAACAAATGAAACCAATATATATCCAAATAATACCAAACGACAATAGATACCAATATGAATAAACTCTGAAAAGTCATTTGTTAAACAATTGAGCACAAAATGATACTAAATTTAAACTATCAATTTGAAATACCAATATGTAATATATGTAAGTAATCAAAGACATGCTCAAATCTCCCCTACATCACATACATCTCTCCCCCTTTTTGTCTCGAATAGACAATCCGTTGAAAAGATAAACCAATCAAAGTATCTAGCATGAGAATATACCAATTTGAATCAATTTAAGAATTGAAAACTCTAGATAACTATGAAACAACCAGCTAAATATGATCAAGAGATGACAAATATGTATCTAATAAACCAATGAATCACAAAAAAAATATATCAAACTAATCAGGTGTGATAAATGGACTATATCCAGAAATCCAATTTAGAACCAATAACACCTGCATATAAACCAGTCAGCCCAGAAACACTTCCAGCAGTACCAAAAATATCACCCCAAATAACTAGTGGACTGCAAACCAATCAGAAGCATGAATTCAGGCTGTCGTTCGAACGAGCCAGGGATGTCGCTCAAACAAATTGAGTACGTCGCTCGAATGAAGTACCGATTTCCACATAGTCTATAACGTGTTGTTTTGAAGATGTAGTGGCCAAGCTTCAAGATATATCATGCCGTGTCTATTGGTTCACATTTCACATCTTCATATCACATTGCATTTCGAGATACTCTCAGGTATTGGAAAATGTTTACGGATGTTTTTTATTTAAAAATGATTTTAAAAGGTTTTAACTTCGTTTGTCTGAGATAAAAACATTTTAGAGTCTTGTAGATCTTCCCCTTGTGTTTAGACGGATCAAACGACATGTTACTGTCGTTCAAACGACATGGACATCTCATTCAAACGAGATGGATATATCATTCGAACGACATACACATCTCGTTCTACGACCTGCTGACTTAAAAGTTTTTATTTAAGGCGATTTCTCTTAGAATTTCGAAGTGTGTTGAACCAAAATTACAGAAAAGAACCTACACATTTTTATGCAGTTGATTATAAAGTTTTTTCAAGTTAAAATACATTCTTTGTATTTCAAGATTTGATCTTTCATATAAATATGCAAAAGAGATATTGGTTTAGCACCATATGAAGTTTGTTCATACTTTAAACATTTGTTTCGTCGAGTTTTGTGGTGAAAAAGAGGTGGACTCTGTGTTTCAAATCATAGGCGGTTGCCAAAGTTGTTGTGACACCCCGCTTATTAAAATAATAGGTGGCCAACCTGATATTCTAAATAATACAGGAATCATAGATGGTCCATTCTTAGCATCACTGTCGTTAAAATAATTATACGAGATAACCACCAATTATTTTAGAAAACCGATGTCAATTAAACTTTAAGTTTAAAGAAAATCCTATAGACAATCAAATTTAAAAATATGTTGGAAAGTAATATAAATGAGTAACTATACAAGCATTCACCATACAATAACCGAAGAGGCTGTCAGTTAACAAACCATTACAAGTAGGTTACACCGAGTATTAAACAATTATCATTATATTTTAAACATGTACAAAACTTGGGCAACACGCCCGTATATGTAAACAGATCATGGCTAAAGTACAAAAGATAGAGGCGTCTATAACAAGTATCCTACAACATCCTCAAAATGCTATTTCTCCGAAATAACTTGGATGGAAGGGTCGTTACGGGCGTCCTTGCGGCGGAGCACCTGGGTGTGAAGAGAATTCATGCAAAAAAAAATAAGAGATATAAATGGGTCAAGGCCCGAGTTTGATATGATCACCATAAGGATAAAATGCATGACAGTTATGAATCTTAATCATAAAAAATCAGCTTAACTCGTTCTCCACAATTAATAATAATAATAATAATAATAATAATAATAATTATAATAATAATAATCACCTCTCAATCTAAATGCACAACCTAGCGCAATATCAAATGCAGTGATAAATATTCATTTATCCATGAAATATAAGTCAACTTCACTTGATAAGATTTCATTTCAGTTATGCTTATTATGACTACACAAGACTATTCCCCATTTGGAACTTATTTCAAAACAGTGTACTTCATAAAATGATTCATCATCTATAAAATACCCCTTTCATAAGAATAGTTATAATCACAATATATAACGATTCTAAGACCATCCTTCCGGGAGTCACCCCACTGGATGCGCCCCTAAATAGTTATCATCTTCTAGGGCCTATCAACAAGACAACCTGGGCATCCTAAATCGCGTGACGTTGGGAAGCGGCCATCTACCTTTGACAGTGAGTCATAACCATACCCGGAATTACCTCACTTCGAAAAATGACAACACAATATATAACAAGCGGTCCTATGGCTGAGGACTATGTTCACCCTGCATTCAGTAGCTAGGGGACTTCACCTCATACGCATAACTTCCCTTATGATAGCATTTAGAGAGGTATGTATATACTATTCAACATTCACAAAATATGCCAATTTATAAGGTACATTACATTTCATCCGGAGCCATAAGCTTTTCATGTCATAATTATAAAACTTACTACTAGACTCTAAAACTCTAGTTTTACTTCATTCAAGAAGGTTCCTAGGTAATTATTGTAAAAGAAAGAAGCTGGAGAAAAACTAAGTATTTCGGGTGGATACAGGGGACCGATCGACCAGCCCCTGACCCCTAGTCGACCGTTCCTAAGAAGTTTTGTTTACTAAGAAATGAAGTAAGCCCAAATTTTAGGGTCCAATCGACCGGTCATTGGACTGCGGTCGATCGCGCTTACAAAATATGCCTTTCGAGAAATGCAGCGTGATTTTCCCTTTAGGCCCGGTCGATCGGTCTTCGGGCCGCGATCGACCTCGCTCACCAGACCCACGGCTCTAACTTCTTCTAAAACACCCAATTCAAAATCTTAACCCCATATTCTTCCACTTCCTTCCTTTTCACCAATCAACAATAACACCACCATAATACTACACAACAATAAGCCAATATATCCAACTTAAGCCATATAAACACTAAAATCTAAGGGTTAGACACTAAAGTTCATCAAAACCTATTATTTGTTCAATTATTACAAATACAAAACTATCACTACAATTTATCCTCATAAAGTCATATATTTTCAAGTAAAACCTTGCCTTAAGGCTTAAATCTTGGATTATCTTCCGGTAGATACAAGATCAAGCTCAATTTCTTCACTTTTCTTCCCTTTCTCTCCTTTTATCCACAATTATCTTTCTCTCTCCTTCTCTCTAGGTTTAGGAACATATCATCGGGGATAAAAGGGGTTGGAATACTTAAACATTCTTTTAACACTAAGCTCCCTGTTTAAATGTTATTACACCCTTAAAATGACTCGTAACTACATAATTAAGCCATAAATTTGACTCAATTCCCGGTAATGTACACACGACCGAAGGGAACCATCTATCTTCTTCACAAACAAAATCGGAGAACCCCACGGTGACGTACTACACCTAATAAACCTATGCTCTAATAACTTCTGAATCTGATCTGTTAACTCCCTCATCTCAACAGGATCCATACGGTATGGATCCCGAACAATCGGTCGCGTTCCCGGTGCTAAATCAATTATAAACTCAATCTCCCGACTTGGAGGTAAACCTGGCATCTCCCAAAAAATATCCTCAAAGTATCTCACCATGGAAATCGAATCTAGAGAAAAAACTATGTCATGAGAAGTTTCCTCCTCAATGCAATACAAATACATGCTAGAACCTCCCTCAGAAAGAGGCATAGCCACTAAAAACATCTCTTACCCCAGAATGGCAAAGACTATACTCTTCCCATAAAAATTTACTATCGCACGATATTTTACTAGCCAATCCATACCCAGGATTACATCATACCCGACCATATCTAGGACGAGTAAATTGGCCTCAAAACACAAATTACCAAGATTTATTTCTACTCTTTTACAAACAAAGAAAATGAGCGAACCATCACCCATACAAGCTTTGACACTAGTAAAGGTACTTTCCGCTGATTTAATTAACTTCGTCGATTGAGCAAAAATTTTAGAAATAAATGAGTGCGTTGCACCAATATCAAATAACACACGTCCCATATGCCCCTGAATGGGAAACTTACCCTCGATAGCTGACGGCACGGGTGGGGCTGGAGGAAGGAAAGCATTCTGAATATGGTAAACACGCCCTTACTGTAATTGCCCCTGCTGCGGAGGGGTGGATGGAATATGTGGTGGTGGAGGTAAATGTGCCTGCTGATGCAGTGGAACTCGCGGTAACTATCCCCCAATTAATTGGGGACAAGCTCTGCTAAAGTAACTCGTTTCCACACATTGAAAACAACGTCCCGTAATATTTTTCTGATGACGACCCCTATTATTTCGGAACTGCCCCAAGCCTTGACTCAGATGGACTCATTATTATTCCGACCTGCCTGGCCTAATTGGCCCACATGCTGCTGCTGTTGGGCACCCTGTCCATGCCTAAAACCGCTGCCACCAAAATTAAAGCCCCCAAAATGCTGTCTCTTGGACAAATCCCCTTGCTGGGTGTCCCTTTCCTTCTGCTTGTTTCCCGACGATTGAGATGAGGATAGTGATCCTCCAACACCATTGCCTCCCTGCTTACTAGGTTGCCCCAAAAATAAAACCTTTTTACATCCTTGCACATGCAACCGATGATCTTAGCAATGAAGCAATGCGACATTCATTACATCGCCAAATGTTTATAAAGTCGGATTTCCCAACAAATGTTTCCGTATTCTCCAATGCAACCCTCCAATAAATTTTGAGATCCTCCGTTCCTTAGGAATTATCTCATCCGGCACAAAACTAGCCAGTCGAGTAAATTCTTCCTCATATTCTACCGTAGAACATTCATCTTGGACTACATCTTGAAGTTTCCTCCGCATTTTCCTTTGGACTGCAGGAGGAAAATACTTCCGGTTGAACAAGACCCAAAAATTCGATATAGTCATAGTATCTCTCTGATCTGGCGTGGTCACAAACTCCCACCAGTGTAAGGCTGCTCCAACCATTTTAAAAGTAGCAAGGATTTGTTTTCGTTCCTCACTACAGTCTACCATGCGAAGATGATGTTGCATGTCCTTCTCCTATTAGTTTGCTACTATTACATCAGAACCACCTTATAATTATGGGGGATTACCCTTTAAGAAAGATTCTTTGACTCTTTCCCACGGGGAAGGTCCCGCATAGGCTTGCACCTCATGAACTATCGGTTGTTGGGATTGAGGAAACTGTTGAGCCAAGGCTATCATCGCAACATTGACCGTCTGGGCGATAATATTTTCTACCACCGCAGCATTAATAGTTCATGGCTGTGGCGGTGGAGGTTCTACATTATCTTCTACAACTCTATTTCTCCTCGCTGGGCGACCCCTTTTGGGCGGCATCTGAGACGAACAAATAAATAAATCATAATATGATTTAAAATAAATTTATCTTTACTGAAGATCACATACATTAATGATGATGGAAACAACACCACCCGTCAAGGTGTTTGTAAGCTCAAAGTAGTTATAACAATGGTAGCACAGGAATGTACAAGTATAAGAGATTGAGATGAGGAGAAGAGGATGAACACCAATATATATAAGTGGTTCAGCCAATTAGGCCTACGTCCACTGTGCAAGTGAGTGAATAAGATCACTAAAATAACGCACTATCGGCCATGGATACAATCTCTCAAGCTTTCTTTCTCTACCGTATAATTTGATAGAGTTTTAGATAGGGTTATAATTTTAGATCCATTTACGAGGTAGACGATGACCTCTATATATAGTTCTTGGGGGGTGTAATGTACCCCCCAAGCATACAATGAGCATGTGCATGAGCATCGAGCCAGTATGAGAGTGACACCTGGCTGATCTCAACTAAGTAATGATGACCTCAATATTCCCTCACGTGGAGGGAATAATTTGTTTATAACAGATTTGTCCACATGTTCCAAGCTATACATATGCATGGGAATGCTCGGCTACCTTCGATTGGTACCAGCCTCAGCCTGGAAGAGTACGAGGTTGGTGAAGTCTGGCTGCTGCTCAATCTGAGGTTATTCACGATGGTCTCAGCTCAGTAGGAAAGCTGAGGTAAGGTAGGTGGAGTTATAACGTCGGCATGGGCTGAGGTTATATTGGATTAGCAGGAATGTTGACAGATTCCCAGTCGAGTTTGGTCACGATGGTGGTGGTCGTTGCTACCTCAGCTTATTCCCAGCCGAGGTTGATGAGCGAGGCATATGTGATCTCTGATGCTGCTTGATATTGAGGTGACCAGTGATGTCGGCCATAGCCGCCCTTTTGTAGGACGAGAGTGCTGGCTGTCAGTCAGGCGCCTTTGTTACCTCGGCCCTCTCATACGCCGAGGTTGGTGTCTCTGAGTTGTCAGGTACAATTAGGGCATATCAATCACTCCTAGCCCTTAGTTACCTATGTGACTAGGTGATTGAGGGGTATTTTCAAGGCCGAGGCCATTCTTCCTAGTGTGCCAATATCTCTTTGACAAGTGACAAGAATTGAAGTGGGTAGCGTGCCTGACAAGTACAAAGATGCTGATTGTCTTTTGGGCTCCTAAGGCAATGATGGGACTCGGGACATGTGCAATCATATTTGAGGGTTAAAACCCTTCTTTTTCTCTTTCTTCCTTATTTCTCTCAATTTCTCTCGCCTGAACCTTCCTCACTCTCTCTCTTCCAGAGCTCTATTGCTGCAATTGTTAGAGTTTCTTCAATTATCATCTTCCTCCCCCTTATTTCACGATCATTCGGGTATCCTCTCCATCCTTCTTTGGTTATTTTCAGCCTTTAATTTTCCTTTGTTGAATTTTTCGGTATCGGCTTGAGTTTTCCGGTGAGCTTATGAGTTTTCCGATAAGCTTATGAGTTTTTCGATGAGCAGTTCTCGACTGTTCTTGGTTAGTATTATTTTCAAATAACTACATTTGATCTTTAACTTAGGTTGTGTCATCCTGTTTGTTTTTAACTCGAGTCTTTAAGTGTAAGGTCGTCCTCATATGCTCATACCCCTTTATGACCTCTTAGAGGAATTCCTTTCTCTTAGGGAGAAAACCTTAGATAAGATTAGGCAAATAGATTGAGCCCAAGAGGAAGCTTGTAGGGCAGAGGCATTCCCTCTCAGACCAATCTTTCCACCCCCTCTGGGGGTGATATACCCTGAGCCAACAGACCAAGTTGAGCCAAAGGACACTCCGTTAGAACCCACTCCAATGTCTGAGTCTGAGTCATCCATGTCAGACCCCATGTCTGTGGATTCTTTTCAAGAAGCCATGGATTATTCCATCAGGATGGATCAAGCCCCTGACCAAGCCGAGGTTTCAAGACGTGCCTCGTCTAATAGAAGTTCTAGCACTTCGCACTCTTTCTTCGATGTCGAAATTATAGGACCTAGTGTGGCTATTCCCCCAATATTTGATGCTATTCCCTTGTCGGCCGCCATAGGGCTGAGTTTGCTCAGAGGTTCCTTGATGGTGCTCTAACCCCTGCCCAAGCCGACGTTGCCCGAGATGAGGATGATGGTAGCGAAAGTGATGTTGACACCTCGAAGGCGGTCGAGATAGAGAGCACTGTCAGCGAACTCGACCTCCTAGATTTCAAGCATATTTATTCCATAGGTCCCTTCGTAAAACTTAGGAGGCCTCTGAGGGATGAGAGGGCCTTTGGCGGTCGAGATGTTGAGATCTGCTTATATGAGCAGATGTTTAAGTTAGGATTTCGTCTTCCCATTCATCCAATAATTAGGGCCATATTTTCCTATATTAACTTGGCTCCCTCCCAACTCTCCCCCAATGCCTGGAGAGTGATGATTGGGGCTATCGTCTTATGGAGGGAAGTCCATCATTCAGACCTTCCCGTCTAGGTCTTCACAGGGTGTTACGTGCCCTCCTCTGCTACGAATCACCCGAGTTACTACCACTTTTTATCTTGGAAGTCTACTAAGAAGATGTTGCTGGTTACCCAAAATTCGAACCATAACTGGAAACCACGATATTTCTTCACCTCAGGGGCATGGGAATTTGGTGCTTGTGCCCCCTCTTCATCTTTAGAGCTGAGAATACCTTTGAGGTGGGGAAAGGTGTCAATGGCTGCCAGGGCCGACCCTGGATTAAGCCAGAGTAACTTTCAGCAGGTCAAAGACCTTCAAGATGAGGGGGAGCATGGTCTGCTGGTCAAGTACAACCATTTGATGACCCCCCTACTACCTCTCTGAGACTGGCCTTGGGGAGAGTCCCCTGACTGAGCTTCGTAAGTTACTTTATTTTTTTAATAAGTTAAACCTCTGATTTTGCTACGTCTCTGATCTTCTAACTCAGACCTTTTTACAGAGCGCTCGGAAGGAATATCAAACAAAATTTGGGAAATGCCAGCCCCCAATCTCACAAAACTAGTTAAGAAAGCAGGCCTGAATGCACCTCCTCCTCCGCCCACCACTTCAAGGGCCGATGCCTCAAAGAAAAAGAAGTCCAATGACCCTGCCCCTGAGGATCAGAGGCAGAAGAGGAAAACCTCCAAGGGGGATCACGCGATCCCCATATCCTCTGAGGACGCATTAGTTGCTCTTCTGGAGCAGTTGAATATTGGTGATAGCCTTATTGGCCAAAGTTTGAAGGCCTTGGATGCTATCGGCTCCGTTATGACCGACGCTAACAACAGTTCTACCGTTCTTTGGACACCCCTCTGTTGGTCGAGTTCTGCTTCCACCGATCTATCCAAGTAATGCTTTTGTTGTTGTTGTTTAAGTGTAACATCGGCTTTGAATTATACCAAATCTTAAACTGACATTTCTGCACATGTTTTATAGGGTCTCCTCACCATACACCAGTTTATTGACTGGAACTTGAGGAAACTCCCTCTGATTTAGAAGGGCAGAGCGGCCTAAAAGACAGAGGCTGCTCTGAATGCTGAAGTGGAGCGCCTGAAGGATTCCTTAAAGAAGTCTGAAGCTAATGTTAAACGATTAGAAAAAGACATGGACAAGATTAAGAAGGATCATAGCTCTTCTCTGAAGACTCAGGCTGACTCTCTCCAACACAAGGTCGATGTCACTATGAAGGCTGCTCTGGATGACACCTCAGAGAGGATCTTGGAGGACTATAAGGTCTCTGACGAATTCATCAGCTTTGTCTTTGAGTACCTAGAAAGGGGTGTTAAGGCCACTGGAAAATGGGATGTAATGAAAGAGAAGGAGTCAGGGAGACTGGCAGCCTCGAACTTCATTGGTCTGGGCTATGCTGATCCTCGATTTGATTAAGCCTTACAAGAGGTCGAGGAGGAAGGTGGTGCGGCGCCTGCCAAGACTGTTCAACCAGAAGATACAAGGACTGAAGACATTAATCCTCAGGACGATGGCGTAGAAGTGACCAACATTGGCCAAGGAAGTGGGGGCATTGCCACTAACCCTGAGATTGCAGACACTTAAGCTGTATTTTGTGAAGCTCTTATCTATAATTTTTTATTTCTGATTTATACTGGTCTGTAACCTCTGAACACATTTTCTATTAGCTTTTGACTTGTAATTCTTACTTCTTTGTGCTATACCATTCTCTGAGGATAACTTTGCTTCTCTTGCCTTCGAATGTTTTTATATGTCGTGCATCAGTGTCTTCATTACTACCCTATGATGTTAAGCCTGTAAAATTTTACCAAATTAATGGTGTTTAAGGTATGAGTTCATCAACTAAGATGTTACCCCCCTTAAATATTCAAGGTCAGAGGTCATCAACTAAGATGTTACCCCTATAAATATTCACCAAATTAATGATGTTTAAGGTCTGAGGTCATCCAAGTATGATGTTCACCTCAGACCTTGTCACCAAATTATGATGTTTTAAGGGCTGAGTCCATCAACTAAGATGTTACCCTCATAAATTTTTCACCAAATTAATGATGTTTAAGGTATGAGGTCCTCCAAGTATGATGTTAGCCCCATAAGTTTCACCAAATTAATGATGTTTAAGGTCTAAGGTCATCCAAGTATGATGCTTAACTCAGACCTTGTCACTAAATTATGATGTTTTAAGGTCCGAGGTCATCAAACTAAGATGTTACCCCCATAAATTTTTCACCAAATTAATGTTGTTTAAGGTCTGAGGTCATCAACTAAGATGTTATCCCCATAAGTTTCACCAAATTTATGATGTTTAAGGTCTGACGTCATCCAAGCATGATGTTACCCCCATAAGTTTCACCAAATTAATAATGTTTAAGGTTTGAGGTCATCCAAGTATGATGCTCAACTCAGACATTGTCACCAAATTATGATGTTTTAAGGTCTGAGGTCATCAAACTAAGATGATATCCCCATAAATTTTTCACCAAATTAATGATATTTAAGGTCCGAGGTCATCAACTAAGATGTTATCCTCAGACCTTGTCACCAAATTAATGATGTTAAAGGTCTGAGGTCATCCAAGTATGATGTTCACCTTAGACCTTATCACCAAATTATGATGTTTTAAGGTCTAAGGTCATCAACTAAGATGTTACCCCCATAAATTTTTCACCAAATTAATGATGTTTAAGGTCTGAGGTCATCAACTAAGATGTTATCCCCATAAATTTCACCAAATTAATGATGATTAAGGTCTGAGGTGATCCAAGTATGATGTTCACCTCAGACCTTGTCACCAAATTATGATGTTTTAAGGTCTGAGGTCATCCAAGTATGATGTTCACCTCAGACCTTGTCACCAAATTATGATATTTTAAGGTCTGAGGTCATCAACTAAGATGTTATCCCCATAAATTTCACCAAATTAATGATGTTTAAGGTCTGAGGTCATCCAAGTATGATGTTCACCTCAGACCTTGTCACCAAATTATGATGTTTTAAGGTCTGAGGTCATCCAAGTATGATGTTCACCTCAGACCTTGTCACCAAATTATGATATTTTAAGGTCTGAGGTCGTCAAACTAAGATGTTACCCCTATAAATTTTCCCATTAAAGTATAATGAACTAATAGTTGACACATGAACTGATCTTCTCATTAATAATCTATTCATAAGATGATACATTTCCGTAGGAATCATTGTAACATCATATGTAATATTTTTTCAAATGATCAGCATTCCATGGATTGGATAAAGGTTCCCCTTCAAGGTTTTCCATCCTGTAGGTCCCGGGTACAACCTCCTCGACCACTTTGTAAGGGACATGCCAATTTGGATGAAGCTTGTTTGCCTTCTACAATATCTTCTTCAACACTAGGTCTCCCACGGCTATGGGTCTTAATTTCACCCTTTGATTGTAGAACTTTGCTGTTCTCTGTTGGTAGGCTACCTGTCTGATCTCGAAGTCTTACCTTCTCTCCTCAATCAAATCTAGTTCAAGACTTATCTCTCCCCATTCTTCTCGGGGTCATAGGTTTGGACTTTGTGAGTGGGGAGTCATACCTCTGTTGGTATGACAGCCTCTGAGCCATGTGCTAACATAAATGGGGTCTCCCCTGTTGGTGTCCTAGCCGTTGTTCTGTAGGCCCATAACATAGCATAAAACTCTTCAGTCCATCTCCCCTTAGCTTCTTCTAACCTCTTCTTGATCCAGTAGAGGATTATTCTATTCGTGACTTCAGTTTGACCGTTTGCCTGAGGTCGGGAGAAGAGAAAAATTGCTTGATCCCAACTCTTTAGTAATAATTTTCTAAGCGAGAATTCTTGAACTGGGTTCCGTTGTCTGAGATGAGGGTGTTTGGAAGGCCATGTCTTCATATGATGATCTTCTAAATAAATTGGAAGGTCTTCTGCTCTGTAATCGTGATCATCGGCTCGGCCTCTACCCATTTGGAGAAGTAGTCAATTATAACTATCAAAAACCTGTACTTGTTCGTAGATCTTGGTAAGGGACCCACCAAGTCAATTCCCCATACTACGAATGGATAAGGAGAACTTATTGGCGTCATAGGATGATGAGTTTGATGGGGGATAGTAGAGAATCTTTGGCATTTGTCATACCTCTTCACGTAGGCTGTAGCATCCTTGGCCAAGGTTAGCCACCAGTATCCTTGCATAATAATCCTCTTGGTCAAAGGTCGTCCTCCTATGTGACTGGAGCAATAACCCTCGTGTACCTCCTGTAAGACATGGTGGACCTCTGTGGGATGAACACATCTGAGGAGGGGTAACAGAAATCCCTTCTTATATTGGACATCTCCTATTATTGAGAACTTTACAACTCTGTACCTTATTTTCCTCCTCTCTAGCTTTGATTCTGGAAGATCTCCCTCTCTGATGTATTTGATTAGGGGTCCATCCATGAGTCCCTTAAATTCAATTTGAGGCAAGGGCTGGCAACCTCTTCCTCTTGGATGGTTGGCTTGAGCAGGATCTCGACTGGTACTGTCCTTCTAATGTCTGTCCTCGTTGCTGAAGCCAACCTTATTAGTGCATCTTCATGGCTGTTGTTTTATCGAGGTACCCTCTTCATCTTTACCTCTTCGAAACCTTTTAGCATCTTTCTTACCCTATTCAGGTATCTGGACATCTGTTCATCCTTGACCTCATAAACTCCAAACACTTGGTTGACAACTAACCTTGAGTCATTGTGAAGTAAGAATCATCCAACCCTAAGGGTCTTTGCCAAGGAGAGGCCTGCTATCATGGCCTCATATTCTGACTTATTATTTGATGCCTTGAAGTTGAACCTTAGCGCATATTCAACGTTGGTACCATCCAGAGCTAAGAGTATCAGCCCTGCACCGCTTCCACTTTCGCAAGAAGTCCTATCAACGAAGAGGTTCCAAACGTCTTCTTTCGACGAGAAGTTACCCTCTGACAGGGTTCCTTGCTTGAAGGGGTACTTGTCTTCCTCATTCTCGGACACTTCATTTCTGGCTCTGTTAGACACAACCTCTTTCGATTTTTGAAAGATGTTACTATTTGATCCCTCGACGATCATTGGATTGTTCTCAACTTCAGTCTCTTCCCACGTGAACTCAACAACAAAATCTGCAAGTGCCTGCCCTTTAATGGCCATCCTGGGTTGATAAGTAGGGTCATACTCTCCCAACTCAATGGCCCAGGTCATCAGCCTGCCTGAATTCTCAGGCTTGTGGAGGACTTGCCTAAGTGGGGAGTCAGTGAGGATGACCATAGAGTGTACTTAAAAATAGGGTTTCATCTTCCTCGAAGCGTGTACCAAAGCGTAGGCTAATTTCTCCATTCGAGGATAGTTTGTTCAGACCCCTGAAAGTCCTTACTATTGAAGTACACATTGCTTTGCACCCCAACGTCTTCCCATACTATTGCCGCACTTATAGCTGACTCTGAGATTTCTAGATAAACATACAACTTTTCTCCCACTATGGGCCGAGATAAGAGCAGGGGAGATCTGAGGTAAGACTTGAACCGATTAAAAGCCTCATCACACTCTTTATCCCATTCGAAGTCCTTTCTAAGAACCTTAAAGAACGAAAGACACTTGTCCGTTGCTCTAGAAACAAATCTGTTGAGTGCAGCTACTCTTTCGGTGAGCCTCTGAACGTCCTTGATACTTCTTGGTGTATTCATGTCGAGCAAAGCCTTGATCTTCTCAGGGTTAAACTCTATTCCCCTCTGATTAATAATGAATCCAAGAAATTTTCCATCTCCTACTCCGAAGACACATTTTGCGGGATTGAGTTTCATTCTGTACATGTCTATAGTATCGAAGGTCTTTTCTAGGTCTGCCACATGAGTGCAGGACTTTAAGCTCTTCGTCAACATATCGTCTACATACACCTCCATAGTCTTACCTATTTAATTTTCAAACATCTTATTCACAAGACGTTGATACGTTGCCCCTGCATTTTTCAAGCTGACGGGTATAACCTTATAGCAATATGTCCCCTTATCGGTGATGAAGGCTGTCTTCTCTGAGTCTTCAGTATTCATGAAGCTCTGGTTATAGCCAGAATACATGTCCATGAAGCTCATGAGCTCATGACCTGCCGTGGCATCTACCATCTGATCTATCCGAGGTAAGGGATAACTATCTTTAGGGAAAAACTTATTCAGGTTGGTGAAATCTACGCACATCCTCCATTTTCCATTGACCTTGGGCACAATGACGGCGTTTGATAACCACTCTGGGTATATAAACTCCCTGATGAATTCTTCCTCTTCTAATTTTCTGACCTCTTTTCTGATGACGTCATATTTCTCCCTAGAGTAAACTCTTCGTCTTTATTTGATTGGCCTAGCATTTTCTGCCACGTTGAGTTTGTGGCACATAACCTCCGAGTCGATGCCAGGCATGTCTGCGTGGCTCCAAGTGAAGACACTTTTCCTCTTCCTCAAGAAATTTATTAGCTCTTCCTTGATCTTCGTTTTTAAGGCCTTATCGACCTGGACAGTTTTTTTTATTCGTCCTCATTGAGGACGATGGATTCTACCTCTTTCACGGCCTCTCCTTTCTTCAACTTTGTTTCATCTCTAGGGTCAAGTGTATCAATGTTATACGTGGTGGTTGCTCTCTTATGGGCCTATCTCTCTTCAACTGAGTTGAATTAGCATTCTCGTGCTATGGTCTGGTCACCCTGCACTTCCCCTATCCCATAGGGGGTCAAGAGTTTTAGCATCTGGTGGACCGTCGATGGCACGGACTCAAACTACTTAAGTGCTACTCTTCCTATGATGAGGTTATAGGCCGAGAAGATGTTTTCGTCCATAACGAAAAAATTAATCTTTCGGGTCAACCCCTTAGGCCACTCATCTCCCATTAGCATGTCCATATCATACATGCCCAATGGATGGACTTTCTCACCGCTGAAGCCCATTAACGGATGATGATAGGGTACCAGCCTAGCTCTGCTAAGGCCTAAGCTTTTGTAACAAGGCCAGAACATCACATCTGCTGAACTTACTTTATCTACAAGAATTCTCTATACCTCGTATCCATGCACTCTTGTTGTAACTACCAAAGGATCATCATGCAGAGCTAATATGCCTTTGAAGTCGAGTCGAGAAAGCTCGACTATAAGAGTGTCCATATCCACTTTCTTTCTCTTCTGCATGGCCTCTGAAGACGCTAGATTTACGACCTCTACTTTAGCCACAGACTTGGCCTCTGCCACATGAGCTTTTCGGTCACTTACTTCAGATCCACCCCCTGCGAGTCCTCCACATATAGTGTCGACACCGAAGGAGATCATTCCAATCCTCTTCACAGGGGCGTTATCGTCCTTTGGTGGGAGGTCTGGATCGTCTTCATTATCTCCATTTGAGTCATCATCTCTTCTTGCTGGAGTATCATCCCGACATCTGTTGCCCTCTTCTTTTTAGAGTCATCTCTTCCCCTCTTAGGGGCCTTACCATCGACATACTTCCTCAACTTTTTGGATTTCAACATCTTCTCGATCTCATCCTTTAAGGCGAAGAACTTGTCTGTAACATGGACATGGTCTTGGTGGAACTCACACCACAAGTTCTTGTTCCTCTTATGCGGAGGAGCCTTCAACTTCTCTGTCCATCTCAGAGACCGGTCATTATTGATCTCATTGAGGATGTGTTTGCAACTCACAGTTAGAGGGGTATAACGTGCAAACTTATCGTAAGCTGACCTCTTCTTTCATTCCTTCTTTATTTGGAACTTCCCACTGCCACTGCCATTCTCATCCTTATACTTTGCGGCCATGGCCTCTTCAGCGTTCATGACCTTACCTGCATTTTCCAATAACTCTGCCATGGACTTGGGAGGGTCTTCTGCGAGTTTCCATAACAACTTCCCTTTCTGGAGACCTCCTATGAGAGCGATCATAGCTATGTTATCTTCGTAATCTTTAACCTCTAGTCTTTCTTTGTTGAATCTTGCGATGTAGTCTCTTAGGCTCTCATTATTACCTTATTTAACATATAGCAGATGAGTGGTCTTCTTTTGAGGTCTTACACCAAAACAGAAACTGTGGATGAACCATTCAGCCAAACCCTTAAAGTTCTCTATTTAGTTCTTCGAAAGAGAGGTAAACTAGATGTGTGCATCTCCCGTCAAAGTTCTAGAAAAGGTCAGACACTTCATCTCATCTGGTATTGAATAAATGTGTGCCGTAGACTGGTACATATCAATATGATGTACAGGGTTGGTGATACCATCATACTCGGGAGAGGCACCATAGGTGGCTTGAACTTGGCAAGGGTTGGGAAGCTCACTATCTTGTCCACAAACGGAGAACCCTCTGAGAACCCTCTTTGCAATGGTTCTCGTCTTTTGATGAGGTCTTCTATCTTCTCTTTAAGGCGTTGAATGGATTCATTCCATGGTCTCGCAACGTTGCCCTGACCGAGGTTGTCCCCACCCACCTCCAAAGGGTGAACTGAGGGTTCCCCAGCTGCAGCACAATGTCGGTTGTTGACATCCTCTTGCTCCCTATCTCGGCCCTGATGCGGTCATCCATGATGAGGTCGGCCATGATGAGGCTGATGTTCCCCATATCCCTTTTGAGATCCAGCGGCACTTCGTGACCTGGATAACCTCTGCCTCAGGTCATTTACTGGGCCGAGCCTTTCAAAGTCCGAACCTCTGCTCAGTCGATCAAAAGATGATCCTCTTTGTTGGGCACCTTTATCTCTTCGGCCTCCACAACCTCGGCTCTGCTGGATAGGATGTACTGTGTTATTTTAAACCTCATACGGCTCCCAATAATCTTCTGGAGCGTCTTCTGCCTCCAAATCATCATACCTATCCTCAGGGCAAGGGTGTCCTTATCTCCCCAGACGCAAACGCCTAGGGTTAGCAACGTCCCTCCTCTGCTGAGGTGTAGGTTGGTCTTTCCGTGGTGCCTGGGGTGGTCCCCTGGCCTCAAGATGGAGTTGAGCAGCTACCAGAGTAATCATCTCCGGTGAGACCCCTGGTGGACTCATCATATTTTGACTGAATTGTGCAAATTGATCCTTCATTGCTTGTTGCATTGCAGCTAAAGACCTCAAGGCTTCTACCACCTCAGCCATTTCGGACTGGGGTGGTGCTTGGCTGGAACTAGGTCCTTCAGCATCAGGTGGTGGAAGAGGTGGTGGCAACTCTGGTGCCATACGTTAAAACTAAAGAGCTTGTGAAGTAGATGAGCTTATTACCTTAATGGACCTCTTTCAATAGTGAAATAGCTCCACGTAATGGGTGAGGTCTGGTTCACCACCAGAGTCTCCGGTGAGGTCAAGCAAAAAATAAGGAAGAGATAGCTTCTCGTTCCCACAGAAGGCGCCAAAATGATGATGCTGGAAACAACACCACCCGTCAAGGTGTTTGTAAGCTCAAAGTAGTTATAACAATGGTAGCACAGGAATATACAAGTATAAGAGATTGAGATGAGGAGAAGAGGATGGACACCAATATATATAAGTGGTTCAGCCAATTAGGCCTACGTCAACTGTGCAAGTGAGTGAATAATGTCACTAAAATAAGGCACTATCGGCCATGGATACAATCTCTCAAGCTTTCTCTCTACTGTATAATTTGACAGAGTTTTAGCTAGGGTTGTAATTTTTGATCCCTTTACAAGGTAGAGGATGACCTCTATATATACTGCTTGGGGGGTGTAATGTACCCCCCAAGTACACCATGAGCATGTGCATGAGCATCGAGACAGTATGCGAGTGACACCTAGCTGATCTCAACTAAGTAATGATGACCTCAATATTCCCTCACGTGGAGGGTATAATTAAGTTATAACAGATTTGTCCACGTGTTCCAAGCTATACCTATGCATGGGAATGCTCGACTGTCTTCGATTGGTACCAACCTCGGCCTGGAGGAATACGAGGTTGGTGAAGTCTGGATGTTGCTCAATTTAAGGTTATTCACGATGATCTCAGCTCAGTAGGAAAGATGAGGTAAGGCAGGTGGAGTTATAACGTCGGCCTGGGCTGAGGTTATGTTGGAGTAACAGGAATGCCGACTGATTCCCAACCGAGGTTAGTCACGACGGTGGTGGTCCTTGCTACCTCGCCTTATTCCCAGCCGAGGTTTATGAGCGAGGTAGATGTGATCTCTAATGCTGCCCGACAATGAGGTGACCAGTGATGTCGGCCATAGCTGACCTTATGTAGGATGAGAGTTCTGGCTATCAGTCATGAGCCTTTGTTACCTCGGCCCTCTCATACGCCGAGGTTAGTGTCTCTGAGTTATCAGGTGCATTTAGGGCATATCATACATACACAAACAAAATAGTCCTAACAATAGGGCTCTACATCAAAGAACGCTACGGTATAACGTGATAATTCGCATAGATCCTAAGGACTCTAGAACCTGATGCTCTGATACCATCTGTGACACCCCGCTTATTAAAATAAGAGGTGGCCATCCCGATATTCCAAATAATAATGGAATTATAGATGGTCCATTCTTAGCATCACTGTCGTTAAAATAATTATACGAGATAACCACCAATTATTTGAGAAAGGATGTCAATTAAACTTTAAGTTTAAAGAAAATCCTTTAGACAATCAAATTTAAAAACATGGTGGAAAGTAATACAAACGAGTAACTATACAAGCATTCACCATACAATAACAAAATAGGCTGTCGGTTAATAGACCATTACAAGTAGGTTACACTGAGTATTAAACAATGATCACAATATTTTAAACATGTACAAAACTTGGGCAACACGCCCGAATATGTAAACTGATTATGGCTAGAGTAAAAAAGATAGAGGCATCTATAACAAGTATCCTACAACATCCGCAAAATGCTATAGCTCCGTGACAACTTGGATGGAAGGGTCATTACGGACGTCCGTGCAGCGGAGCACCTGGGCGTGAAGAGAATTCATGAAAAAAAACAAGAGATATAAACGGGTCAGGGCCAGAGTTTGATATGATCACCATGTGGATAAAATGCATGACAGTTATGAATCTCAATTATCATAAGTCAGCTTAACTCGCTCTCCACAATTAATTATAATAATAATGATAATCCTCACCTCTAAATCTAAATGCACAACCTAGCGCAATATCAAATGCAGTGATAAATATTCATTTATGCATGAAATATAAGTCAATTTCACTTGATAAGATTTCATTTCAGCTATGCTTATTATGACTACACAAGTCTATTCCCCATTTGGAACTTATTTCAAAACAGTGTACTTCATAAAATGATTCACCATTTATATAATACCACTTTCATAAGAATAGTTATAATCACAACATATAACGATTCTAAGACCATCCTTCCGGGAGTCACCCCACTGGATGCACCCCTAAATAGCTATCATCTTCCAGGGCCTATCAACAAGACAAACTGGGTAACCTAAATCGCGTGACATTGGGAAGCGACCATACACCTTCGACAGTGAGTCATAACCATACCCGAAATTACCTCCCTTTGAAAAATAATAACATAATATATAACAATCGGTCCTATGGCCGAGGACTATGTTCACCTTGCATTCACTAGCCAGGGGACTTCACCTCATACGCGTAACTTCCCTTATGATAGCATTTAGAGAGGTATGTATATACAATTCATCATTCATAAAACATGCCAATTTATAAGGTACATTACATTTTATCCGGAGCCTTCGGTAGATACAAGATCAAGCTCAATTTCTTCACTTTTCTTCCCCTTCTCTCCTTTTCTCCACAATTCTCTTTCTCTCCCCTTCTCTTTAGGTTTAGGAACATATCATTGGGGATAAAAGGGGTTGGAAGACTTGAACATTCTTTTAACACTAATCTCCCTCTTTAAATGTTATTACACCCTTAAAATGACTCGTAACTATATAATTAAGCCATAACCTGTCAAAAATTCTCGAAACCCAAAAATACAATATGGCACTTATTTTGACTATCTCAATCATTTCAAGACTAACTGCACCCTCTAAATTGGCATCCATAATAATAAAAATCATTTCATGTTCCAACATCATTTTAAACCATAAATGTCGTTTCAAGCACAACGACACTGTAAAACATAACATAACGCTATTTACATTCTCTTAACAGTAAATATGCAACATTTAGTAAACATTATCTTTTAAGTCACTTAACATAATATTCACTCCAACTTCCATCATTTTATATAATTACCTCCCATGGAAAAATTATATCAAAACAATTACTAAAAAATAAGGGTTGTTACAGTTGTTCAGTGGATAGCGAGGCACATGTGGATGTGTATATTATGAACTAGGTGTGGAAGGATTTCCGCGTTTCATTATGGAGGAGCGGTTGAAGCATATAAAAGTGTCAAGGCTTGTGGGGTATCGAGTCACTGAGTAAGTCTACTGTCTGTACTTTGTAATACGGTATCATAGTGATTGTCTGGCTTGGGCCGTCCGAGGTTTTTTTCCCTTAATGGTTTCATCGTACATCGGCGTTGTGTGTTTTGTGGACTTGATTTATTTTACTTGCGTAATCACGATAGATGCATGTTTAGGATTAACAAGGTAAAATTGGGTTAAGTAAAATTGGTTCTCAAAATTGGTGCGTATTAAAATTAAAAAAGTTGGTTTTTTGGAAAAATTATTTTCACCTGAAGCACACATTAAAAAAAGGTGCCTACAAATTGGTATCAGAGCCAGAAACACTTCTTTATTATGTAGATCCTTATTTTTTTTCTTTTTGGTAGTCGTTTTTGTTTATCACTCTTGGTGTGTTTTTCTCTCAATGGATTCTCAAAGTTAGTGGTGATGAATCGGATGATAGTTGTATCACGGGTAATACTTGAGTGAGTATTGATCACTATTGAGGGTTTCCCGGTAGAGGTTCCGGAATGATTTGGGTATTAAAAAAGTTAGTTTTGAGACTTGATTGAGCGTGCTCACCAAGTAAGTGGAGACTCGAAGACTGTTAGATGACTTTGATGCCTAGCCTAGTGGTGAGCATTAGAACATGTTACGTGTTGAATTTTTGATGACAACCCCTGTGAAAGAGCATATAATGTCAGATTGGCTATTGAGGACCTCGATGATTTAGTCTTATAGGAATTCTATGACTTAGGGTAAGAGTTATTAAACCACATGGACTTGAAGAATTGGCGAATCGATAATTTCGGGGACAAAATTTCCTAAGTCGCGAAGAATGTAATATCCGCTCCCAATATTTTATTATTTCTCCATGTAAATTGTAAGCATATGAAACTCTTCAGAGTTGGATCAAAGTATGTGGGCTTTTATCTCTATAATTGGTTATTCTTTGAGCCTTGATAGTAATTGTTGGAAGTTTTTGTGTGAAATTAGAGATTTAAGGACTTTTATGGAACGAACGAACTCAAAAATCATTCGAACAAAATCTTTGTCTCGTTCGAACGAGAATATATGTGGTACGAACGAAAAACAATTTCGTTCAAAGTGGACATATAACGACGATCCAACGACCTTTATCTGTATAAGATTCCAACCTCATTAGAAGATCATTCAATGGGGGATCGAACGAGATCCCAATGTCGTTCAAACGAGGTCCCATTCTCATTCGAACGACCTGCCCAAAGATCTTTTAAATTAGAATGCCCTTGTGTGCTTTGACGTTTTGGGCCCTTGGATCAATGACGTGTCGACTCCTGATGAATCTAGATGACTATAATCGGGATTTTAGTGTTGGGATGAGTTTTTACATGTTTTTTGGGTTTTTTTTGTGGGTTAGAAGAAGAGAGAGTGGAGGTGGGTTTCCCCCCACCATTTTAAGCATTACCCCTTCTCTCTACATGTAAAGACTCATCTTCTTCCCTAACCATTTCCCCTCCATATCCACACCTTTACACCACCTCTAATCCTTAGTATGCACCTATTTCCTCCATTGTTGAGATAAGCTACGAAATTTGGGGATGTTGTTGGGGCATTTTTGAGGAAGAAGAATTGAAGATTAATGGAGTTTGAAGGAGATTTTTCTTGGAGATTTTATGGAGCATGCTTGTGGAGCTAGGCAACATCCTTAAAGTGACCTTAGGAGGTAGGGGTTTCCATCATCTCCTTCCTCATCCAATCAATTTTTAGAGCTCCATTTGAGGTGGAAAACTCTACTCTTAGTTTAAGACTATTTTTCATATTGTGGTCTTGTGGCTAAAATTATTAGAGTAGAATGCATATATGAGTTAAGAAGATGATTTCTTTGGGTTTGGGTAAATTGTTTATAAATGATTTCAAGGTTTTTGAGAAAAAAATTGTATTTCAAGAAATCTTGACACTTAAACATTTTATGGAATAAAATGTTT
Organism: Sambucus nigra; assembly: GCA_949130495.1. Classification (NCBI taxonomy): domain Eukaryota; kingdom Viridiplantae; phylum Streptophyta; class Magnoliopsida; order Dipsacales; family Adoxaceae; genus Sambucus; species Sambucus nigra. The sequence goes on along the minus strand of OX422209.1, from coordinate 158,717,358 downwards.
GAAATAATATTTGTTTATTGAAAATATTTTATGGGCAAATGCCTAAAGATTTTCTTATGAAAAATTGGGAGTTTCATATAAATATACATTTATTCAAGTTTTAAAGAAACAAAAATGTCTTTTTCCTTGAAAAAGTTTATTTCTGCAAACATTATGAAAATTCTAAAATGAATCATATATTAGACCCATTTAATAGGATTTTTGGACTTAAATCCATATTCTCTTGAAAATAAACTTGTTGTATTTTGAGGATGAACATATAAACAAGTTTAATGAGGGTCTTATTGGGTTTAAACATGAAATGAAGTAAATAAAATTTTTGGCCTTTAAAGTGTGTTAAATGGTGTAAAAATTATGATAAATGAATAGTTCAACACTACACGTGGAAATAAAAAAAGTGTTGTTTAAAGTAGTCTCCAAAAATGCCAAAAGATGTCTTTGAAAAAGAAAGTACTAAAAGACAGAGATTTTCAACTCAGAAATATGTTACTCCAAAGTGTTAAACAAGTGTTAATGAGTTAGAGATATTTAAGAACTTAGTGCGGGTATCTTTATAATATTTTGGGAAATAACACTTGTGAAAATGGATGAAATGGCAAGTTTGAAAACAAATGAGTAAAATGGTAATTTTACGTGAACTGGAACATTTTTATGAAATAAAAATATTGGAAAAAGTGTTATACAAAATGTTCCTAAGTGAACATGATTTTTGGAATAAAAATCAATGTAAGGGTATAAAGGACAAGAAATGATTATTTTAAAGTGAAACAAAAGTTGGGGTAAAATCCTGAGTTTTGGATTCTATCGATAAAGGAAAGTGGAATAATATGGACATTTGTAAAATGTTAAAACACATTAATATGGACTCTGATGATACTGAAATAATTAAGAAGGGCCCGGAGCCCTAGGGTGAAAGATCCTAAATCACTATCCGGAGAATATGGTAGCATAGCCGACGGTGTGGACCGCCTTAGCTTTCTCTGCAACTGTAAATTCCTTCAAACCACTATTGTTGACTGCTCTTAAAGGTTTCCTTCGCTTTCCATCATCCTCGTCCCTCACTCGCGACTAACTAAATATCATTTTCAACCTCTTTTCTATTTTTGGTCATTGTATCATCATTTCTGAGTTTCCGGCGAACTTTGTATTTTTCGACAAGGATTTCCACCTGTATTGGTGGTTATAAATCTATGATAGCAATGGTTGAGTGGTTTAGGGACAATTGTAAGCAGCTTCGATGTTGTTTCAGTCAGAAATACCCCTTCTTTAGGTTTTCGATAAACCTTCGATCATCTTCTCCGGCGACCTTGTTCTTGAGTGTTCTTGAGGTTCTTCATTTGGAATTTTCCAACATTTCCTTTTGATCTTGAGTTTAAGTTCTTTCAAGTTGAGTACCTATTTGTGGTTTTGAGTCCTAAGTGTAGTGTCATCCCACTTATGCTCAGACCCTTGTATCAACTCATAAAAGAGTTCCCATCTCTTCGTGAGAAGACCTTCGAGAAAATTAGGCAAATAGAGATAGCCTAATAGGAAGCTCGTAGGGCTGAGGCCTTTCCTCTCAGACCCATCTTTCCTCCACCTCTGAAGGTTATCTATCCTGAGCCAGCCGAGCCTGCATAGTTCCCTGAGGATACCACACCAATGTCTCAGTTTGAGTCATCTTCCTTAGACTCCATGCCTATTGACTCTTTTCAAGAGGCTATGGATTACTCTCCTAGGTAGGGTGAGGTTTCTGAGGAAGCTAAGGTTTTGAGTCGTGCCTTATCTCACCACGGTGCTAGTACCTCACATAGGTCTTATGATGTTGAAATCATAGGGCCAAGTATGGCCATTCCCCCCATCATTGATGCCATTCCTCTGTCGGCTGCCACTGGGGATGAATTTGCTTAGAGGTTTCCTGGTGGTGTTCCTGCACCTGCCCAGGCCGACGTTGTTGCTGATGGTTATGATGGTGAGGAGAGTAATATTGATACATATGAGGCGATCGAAATTGAGAGCTCCATCAACGAGTATGACCTTCTTACTTTTAGGCACCTCTATTCCATAAACTCTTCCATCATCCTTAAGAATCCTCTGAGGGATGAGAGGGCCTTTGACAGCCGATATGGAGAGATCTGCGTCTATGAGCAGATATTTAAGTTAGGATTCCATCTTCCTATTCACTCAACCATCAGAGCTATACTTTCCCATATAAATCTATCCCATTCACAATTATCCCATAATGCCTGGAGAGTTATGATTGGGGCCATCGTCCTTTGGAGGTCTGTCCCCCACTCAGACCTTCCAGTTAGGGTTTTCACTGTTTGTTATGTGCCATCCTCCGCCAAAAACATCCTAGCTATTAGCACTTCTTAGCTAGGAAATCAGAGAAGAAAATGCTAGGTTACCCAAACTTCAAACCATAACTGAAAACCTCAGTATTTCTTTGCTTTTGGGGCATGGGAATTTGGTCCGAATGAGGCTTCTGGAACGTCGGTTCCAAGGACCCCTCTGAGATGGGGGAAGGTCTCCCTTGCTGCTAAAGCTGACCCTAGACTTAGCCAGGAAAATTGCCAAAAAGTTGAGGATCTTCGCAATCAGGGTGATCAGGGTCATCTTGTAAAATATGAACATCTGATGAACCCCTATTACCTCTCTCAGACAGGCTTGGGGGGTGGGGTCCTTTGGGAGAGCTTCGTAAGTCTTAATTTTTTTTATAAGTTTTACCTCTTACTTTTCATATCTTTGACTGACTAACTCAGAGACTTGCATTCTGCAGAGTGCCCTGAAGGCATATCAGACGACCTTTGGGAAATTTGTAAAGCTAATGCAAAAGTGCGGTGGAAAAATGTACCCCCTCCTACAACCAAGAAGAACATCGGCCCATATCAAGCCGATGTTACCAAAAAGAGGAAGACCACCGCTGACCTGGAGAATCTAAGGCTGGGCAAGACTCAGAAAAGGGATCGTGCTATTCCCATCTCTACAGACGATGTCTTGGATGCTCGTCTTGCTCAACTAAAAATCAGTGATAGCCTCATTGGCCACAGTCTGAAGGCTATCGATGCTATCGGCACAATAATGACTGAAGAGGATAAGCGTTTCTTACGCTCTTTGGATGTCCCTTTGTTGGCCGAGTTTTCTCTCCTTAAGTCCATTCAGGTACTAGTTTTGGCCGATCTCCATATGTAACCTCGACTTTTTAGAAGTTATAGCTCATATTTTCTTACATCTGATCTTCTTTTGTAGGGTCCTTCCATCGCCTCGTTGACGGGACTCTGAAGAGGTTTCCCCTTATAGAGAAAGCCCAAGAAGCTGAGAAGGTTCAAGCCTCTTTGAATGCAGAGGTTGAAAGGCTAAAGGGGGTGGTCAAACAGAGGGACGACGACATGTCCAAACTCAAGAAGAACCATGACTTAGCTCTAAAGGCCAAGGATGATTCCCTTTAGTCCAATTCAGATGATGCTGAGGCCTGGTTCACCACCAAGTCTCCGGTTAGGTTAAGAAATAAAGGAGGAAAATATGAAACTTCTGGTTCCCACAGACGATGCCAAAATGATGATGCTAGAAATAGCACCACCAAGTAAGGTGTTGACAAGCTCAAACTAGTGATAACAATGGCAGAACAAGAGTGTATATATATATAGTATGAGATAAGGAAAAGAGGATGAACACTTGTATGTAAGTGGTTCAGCCAATCTGGCCTACGTCCAGTGTGAGTGTGTGAGTAATATCACTAGATGAAGGCACTAATGAACATAAATACAATATCTCAACCTTTCTCTCTCTACTGTATAAACTAACAGAGTTTTAGCTAGGGTTGCAATTATGGATCCCTTTACAAGGTAGAGGATGGCCCCTATTTATAGCATTTGGGGGTTAATGTACCCCCCAAGCATGCAATGGGCATGTTCATGAGGATCGAACCAGTGTGAGGATGACACTTGGCTGATCTTATGTAGATAATGAAGACCTCAATATTCCCTCAGGTGAGGGGAATAATTCGGTTATAACTGATTTGTCCACGTGTTCCTGACCTTACATGTGCTTGTAAATGATTGGCCCTGCATCCTTGATTGGTGTAGCCTCGACCTAGATGAGTACGAGGTTATTGGAGTCAGATGTTGATACTCTGTCTTGTCAATAACCGTGATGACCTCAGCCAGGAGTATGAGACTGATATTAGGATGATGATGTTGGCAGATGATCAAGCCCATGAGACTCTATTGACCTTGGCTGATGAAGAGCCGAGGTTGGTGTGTGAGGGGCTGACCTTATGAGATATGACCTTGCTGATGGTTATCATAAGCTTCTTATCAACTCGGCTGTGAGACTGGCCAAGGTTAGTGTCTCTGAGTACGAGGGTGCACTTTGGGTATATCAACCACGACTTAGTACTTCATTTAAGTATGTTAATTAAATAAATTAATATCCAATTTCATCCCCAAACCTGGGAGTTTATATCTAATACCATAAACCATTGAACTCAGATTTTCATCCCATAATTCTCATCAATTCAAATAAGATATTGGTTCTACACATGGATCACAATTATCATTAATTCGAGATTCAAAAACATGAATTCTTCTTTCCATTTTGAGCTTTCATTCCTTCTAAATTTCAGGTTTTAACCTCCAATCAATTGATCTTTAAACATAAAATCTAGATTTCCTCCCTCTAGATGCATAATTTTAACTCCTATCACTCTATCATCAAAACCCAAAACGTTTTTTGGGAATTACTTTGATGAATCAAGAAATACATTGAACGTTAATTTAAACAAGAAAATTCTCGCTTGTTATAGAAGATTGAGTGTCCTCCCTTGAATCCTTAGTCTCCTCCTCTCTTTAGCCCTTGGTATATTCTCTCTAGGGATGGGGGCTTCTAGGGTTAAATTTAGACGAATAAATGGGACTCTCTAACTCCCTAATTAACTTATATTATTTCTTAATCTCGAGTTAAGCATTGAACCATATATTTGGGACCCCAAATGAACCCGAACCCATAATCGGAATGGCCCAGCGACTCCCCAAATGGTATACCTCTACCTCAGGCCCATTTTTATATGTCTAAAACACCTGTTGTATGTAAAAATTACCTTCCCACATGGACCAATGAACAACAAACACTTGTCATCAAAGGTGGCTATTTAGCTATCTTGATCGACATCAGAGGAACCTAATCGATCGGAATGTCAACCAACTCCAGAATATGAACCATTAAAAATAACAAAAGTTACTCGGATAGAAGGGCAACCAATGTCGAATAGCCCAAGAGTCTCATTTATTTTACACAGATGTAAAGGCTTGGAAATATAAAGGCATTCCGTTGGTCTACCTTAGCTCAAAAGGACAATTCAATCATTTTTAAGCAGAGCATACTGAGCTATTGTAATTGACACGAGTGAAAATATGTCTCTAATGCATGCTAATTACGCTTCAAGTGCAAACTGGTTGTGTAGGTAATAAACCCGGTAATACGGGGTCGAATCCTCTAGGAAATAGGACGTAAAACGTGACGATAAATAGGAAAGACGCTTAACCCTAAACTGACTTATAAAAAGAAAGAAAAAGGTGATGAATTTTGAATTTTATCTACGTACTAAATGAAAATTAATTGAACTAGTAATTGAACTACGTACGCAGAAATAAACTAACTATGAACTAATTAATATAAAGTAGAAAATTAGGTTAGAGTACAATCCCCTGAGCCTTAGTATGATTACTGGATATAAAATAGTTGTGAATTAGATAATTAATTAAACCACAGACTTTATTAATTTCAAGCATTACATATATGAGGGTACAACCCCGCATCATACATAATCAAGATTAGAAATAAAGCAGTATCGGAATAGCTGACACGCGCGTTGCACTTTTAAACACCCCGGTTACCTCGGGCAAACGAGGTTAAAAGTCATACGATGGTTGTAACAACTAAACAACACAATTCAATCATTTATTTAATTAAGGGAATTACTTTTATATCCATGCAAACCATATAGGGTTGGGTTCATGCATTCCAACCCTTGGAAATCTAGCTGGACATGGTGTAACAATGATTAATCAGGAAGTCTACATAGCATGGAATCATTATAACGCTAAAAGTGTGATCAATCATGAGAAATACTAATGAAAGTACTGGAAATAAAGGTCAGCAGGATTGAAGAACAAGAATAAGAAGAAATCAAATCTTGAAGAAAAATCAGAAAAGCTCTTGAATTAAAGGTGAAAAACTTATAAATTCTTCTCCTAGATGTTCCTCCTTGTTATGGAGTTTTTATATGAATGAAATCTCTCTTAAAAAAGTCATAATATGAGTATATATAAGTCTTGGGTCATTTAGAAGAGTCCCCAAAGTACAAAACTTTTTTGGCTAAAAGATAAAGACAAAATAAAAATTCCACTTCTGAAAATTTGTCACACTTTAAAGGCGTGACTAATATTTGTAACGGTTCTTGAGTGTGACTAAAGCGAACCGGTTCTACTTTAACCAAACGAGTTCCCCTTTCTGCCTTCCTTAGTTTTGCCTCTTTTATTTGGATTTCGTTCTCAAGTTCAAATGAGCATAACTTCTTCACCGTAAATCGAATTGAGGTGACGTTTTTTACTATATTCTTTCAATTTCAACATCTTCAACTTTCCAATTGGCCCAACCTCCGGAATAAGGCTGTAAAATTGTGAAAATGACCCTCAACTTCCCCTTTGTTGCTTTCTTTCACTATTTTGAGTTCTCTCTCCCACTTTCTTGCATTAAATACCTATAAAACATATAAGAGATACACAAAACATAAAATACTTGACAATAAGGGTTAGTAGCATAAATATGGGACAAAACCAAGTCAATTAAAATACATGGGATCATAAAAATACCGAAGTTTAGGGGATATGTGTGAAGAATTTATGCCTAATTAGTGATCAACATAAATAAAACTAACAGTGGAAGTGGGATTTCTGCATGGTTGAACCAATTTAAAAATCTTTTTCTCTTGTGTGTTTATTCAGATTGCTCTCTTTATTTATCCATGATTATGAAATTAGATCACTTCATTTCTAGACATCAATAGATTGGAGTCGTCTGTGGGAAAGACTTCTTGTCATTGTTCTCTTCCTCATATATTTCTTTATTTATTCTTTAGCTCAAAGAATTAATATCATTCTTGAAAGCAGCCTGGCAGATACAGGCAATAATCCAGATTTGTCTGCTCTCCTTAGTGAGACAGACCTCCAGAGGATCTTATTCAATTTGGACAAAGGACAAAAAGCTATGCAAGAGTCAGTTAGACAATTAGCTCAAACGATGCAAGATAAATCCTCTATATCTAGGAGCGATATACCACCTCCACCAGTTAGGAATTCCCGATCTTATTATGACAGGTCATACCTTCCTGGAGAAACCTCTTCATTCTGATCAACGAATTACTATAACGGTAGATCTTTTTTCAAAAAGAGCTTAGTGTATTGAAAAGTCTAAGTAGGGAATTTGCCTTTGATCACCTAGGTTCCTGGGTAACCAAAGGTTATCACAGGGAGAAGGAAGGTCGTCGTGAGCACATACAGAGATCTAATAAGGTCTAGAACTATTATAACGGCCTCTGTGCTTGCTGAGCAGACTCCTAAGAAAGAGAGTTTAAAACATAGGCACAATAAAGCCATAACAAGAAGCTACAGCTACTGGAAGAACATTCTTAGAAGGTATCCATGCAGTGATTGGAAGATCGAATGAGGGAAATGGCCAAAATAAAAAATCCTTTATAAAGGATCTCTATTGAAGGCTCACCTTTTGTCCAGGCTATTGTGGAATGCCCCACACCTTTCAAATTCAAGCCATCAATTGTCACTCCTAAATATGATGGGAAAACCGATCTAGTCTTACACATTGAGCAGTATCAAGCTGTTGTTGACATTTATTCTATCCCCGATGAGATGAGGTGTCGTGATTTATCCAGTTCCATCACAAGTTCAACCCAAATATGGTACAATAATCTGCCTTGAGGTAAAATCTCCAATTTTCATCAATTGGACGAATTATGCATTGATAAATTTTTCTTTGGGGCCAAGTTGATCAAGAGTATTACTCATCTCTTGATCGTGCGCCAACAACTCGGAGAGAGTACTCAGGATTATATCACACGGTTTAATAATGAGAAGCTAGAAGTGGTGGATTATGAAGAAAAAATAGCCATTGCAGTTTTAATGAGTGAATTACTGGTAAAATATCTTTACTATGCCCTGTCAAAAATTTCACCCAAGACTATGACAAAGTTGATGGCTAGGGACTGAAAGATCATGAATGTAGAGAAAGCCATGGCAAAAAAAGAAGCATTAGAAATCAAGGTTGAGGAATAAAAGAACAATTCGTTCAAGAGATATAAAAAAGATAAGAAGTTTGATAGGATCAAGAAGTTCGATGAGTATACTCCCCTCATTAAGGGTGTTCACCACATTCAGGAAGAAATTTAGGGTAAAAAGGAGATGAATTGGCTGGGAAAATGATGGTGCCTCCCAACAAAAGGGATAAGTCCAAGTACTGTGATTTTCATCGAGATCATGGACACATCATTTATAATTGCATAACCTTCAGGAATGAAGTTGAAACTCTTATTCGGCAAGGAAAGTTGGAAAAATTTATTGATCGAAATGGTCACCGAGATACCAGGAAAACATCTGAATCACTCAATCAACGAAAATACGACACTAAAAGAGCACGCAACATCAATTATAGAGATGACCCTGACTTGCCGAAGAAGCATGACGATCCAGAAATGGATGTAGGTATGATTTCCTTTGGTTGTCATTTTAGCGTAAGAGGAAATGGTAGTGGAGGATATGGACTTGCTGAGAGAAAAGACTACTTAAATGAGGCTAAAGCTTGTCCCACTATCAGTCAGATTGATATGTTTGAGATATGTGATGGTCGTCCTAGAAAAGCCAACAAACATAAATTAATGATCGACTTCTCTAAAAATGATCTGAGTCGGGTACTTTATCCTCACGATGATTCATTAGTCATCATTTATAGAGTTCACTATGGTAGAGTGGCCATAGTTTTGGTCGACAATGGGAGTTCAGTTGACGTAATGTTTTAGAACTATTTTCAAATCTTAGGGCTACAAGATAGTAAGCTGGAACCGTACCAAAGGCTTCTCACATGATTTTTAGGAGAAAGAGTATATCCCTTGGGAACTGTAAAGTTAGACGTACTAGTCGACGCTTGATGGAATGAATTTTCTAATTTGTATTTCATAAAAATATACTTTCAGCCTATAACATAATCCTTGGCCGGGTAGGGTTGAAGCAACTAGAGGTTGTTCCATCTACTGTGCATCAATACATGAAGTTCCCTACCAACTATAGAGTCGGCATAGTAAATGATAGATAGATGGAAGCATGGGAATGCTATTATACCTCAGTCAACCAACATGATATAAAGAGGGGTATAACTAATTTCCATATTGATACTTTGGATCCTTGAGAAGATGAGGGCTTGGTGAAGCGACAAGTCATGAAAGAAACAAAAACTATTGTACTAGACGATAAAAAACCAGAAAGGACCACCGAGATTGGCTCAAGACTAACACTTTCAATCAAATAAGAATTAATTACATTCATTAGAGATAAGAGGAACGTGTTTTCCTTGAGTCATGAGGACATGCTAGGGATTATTACCAACTTCATCTGCCGTAAACCCAATATTTACAAATATGCCAGACCAATCAAACAAAAGTGTATATTTTTCAGCCTAGAGAAGAATATGTCGATCCAAGAAGAGGTGGAAAGGCTATAGAGAGCATAATTAATTAAGGATGTTAAATATCCGACTTGGTTGGCCAATGTAGTAATGGCCAAGAAGAAGAATAAAAAATGGCGAATGTGTGTGGATTTCACCGACCTCAATAAAGCATGCCTAAAAGATCATTTTCCTTTACCAAGGATTGATCAATTAGTAGATGCAACAAAAGGTCATAATTTACTCATCTTCATGGATTCTTAGTATGGTTATAACTAGATAAATATGAAGCTAGAAGACAAGAAGAGCACATCCTTATTCACCAGTCGAGGAACGTAGTGCTACAATGTTATGACCTTTGGGTTAAAAAATGCCGGGGCAACGTATCAAAGGTTGGTAAAAAAAGTCTTTGAAGACAAAATTGGCAAGAACATGGAGGTTTATGTAGATTATATGCTCAAAAAAAGAAAGTTTATCACCGACCAAATTTCTTATCTGACCCAAACATTTGCCCAACTGGAAAAACATCAAATTAATCTCAATTTTACCAATTGCATATTCAGAGTACATGAAGGTATGTTCTTAGGGTACATCATGAATAAAAGGGTAATTGAAGCCAACCTTGATAAAATCAAGGCTTTACTAGAGATGTAATCCTTGACCAGCAAGAAGGATGTGAAAAAGCTGACAAAAAGAGTAGCATCCTAAATTATTTTGTATCACGGGATACTGAAAAATGTCTTCCATTCTTTAAGGTGATTAAAAAGACCTTTGAATGGAACAAAGAATGTAAAAAATCTTTTTTTGACTTAAAGAAGTACTTGGGGTCTCCCCCACTACCCTCCCGACCTGTTTTGGGTAAGAAGTTATACTTATATTTGGCTATTTCAGAATTTGCTGTAAGAGCAACCTTAATTCGATTGAGGAAGGTGTTTAAAAGCCCGTGTAATGCACTAATAAAGAATTCTGAGGAGATGAGATCAGATACCCATGCTTAGATAAATTGGCATTGGCACTCATTGAAATATATAGAAGAATGATACCCTACTTTTAGGCCCATACCATTGTAGTATATACTCACTTACCTCTGTGAAAAGCTTTGTATAGGAATTAAAAGTCAGGAAGGATAATGTCTTGGGAAGTTAAACTAGGAGAATATGAAATTTCATACGAGATAAGAACTTTCTTGAAAGGGTTACCTATGGCAGATTTCATAGAAGAGTTCACTTATGCTAAGGTACCTAGCACACCAAGTTAGCCTGCCAAGTAGAATTTTTCGAAAGAAAGCTCAGCTCAAAGGTAAACTGAGATGGTTATCGACCAACCAAAATCATCAGTTGTTCAAGAAAGATATTTTCAACTAGACGATAAAAGCATGAAGGTTTTTAAATATGGGGTATTGATGGATGAAGACTTTAATAATGAGGTCCCGATTTAGAAACTGTTCATAGATGGCTCTTCGTGCATGACTGAAAGTGGTGCTGGACTCATCCTCATTACTCCAGATGACTTGGACGTAGAGTATGCATTGAGATTTCAATTTCAGACCTTCAACAATGAAGCCTCATGTGAATCATTGAATACTGGTTTAGAGCTAGCCTCATCACTAGGTGTCGAGCAGGTAATAGCGCACAGTTATTCTCAACTTACTGGCACCACTTACTTGAGATATATGGAGTTAAAGGGGAAACAATGGCGAGATACATGCATAATACTAAGAAAGTTATTTCCTTATTTCCTTCAGTCAAGATGGTTTAGATTCTAATATTGGACAATGCCCAAGCATATACTCTTGCTTGGCTAGCCTCAATAACTCCAGTTAAGCTTAGAAGAACCATTCCTATAAATATTCTCACCACTAAGAGCATTGATGTGGAATCAGTCAGCATCATTTATATAGAATTAGGGCCTTCCTCTATGGATCCAATCAGGGACTGCATTGAGAGGGAACTGTTACCAGTCGACCATAAAGAAGCAAGGGAATTGAGATATAAGGCTCCCAACTACGTCCTAGAAAAAAATGTTCTGTATAGAAGGGTCCACATAGTCTCTTTACTTTGATGTGTCCATCCAACTGAAATAGATGATCTGATTAAAAAGTTCCATCAAGGTTCAGGTGGTGCCCATCCAGCTAGAATATCTTTGTTACAAAGGATAGCTATACAAGGCTACTATTGGCCGATAATGAAGGCAGACTATGTTTCATTTTCAAGGAGGTTTCACAAGTGCAGGTTTGCTACTATTCGTAGAAAACCAGGTGCTTCCCTAACTCTTATTATTTTTCCTTAGCCTTTTACCATTTGTGTAATAGACTTGGTCAGACCATTGCTGATCACCAAAAGAAGGTTCAAGTATTTAGTTATGCATTAGATTACTTCACCAAATTAGTGGAGGCTGAGCCATTGATTGATATGCCCTATCAAGAGTGTTTAGTTCATATGGAAGCAGATCATATGTCATCATGGAATGCCCTATGATTTTATCACTGATCATGGTACCCAATATGACAATGAAGAGTTTGAGGAATATTATAGTAGATCTAAAATACGGAAGCTACACTCAACACCGGGACATCCACAATGCAATGGTCAAATACAAATTACTAATAAAAATATGCTCGATGGATTGAAGAAGTGCTTGGATGACACTAAGAGAAATTGGATCAATGAACTGAATAACTTTCTTCCGTATTATAGGACTACACAAAAAACGACAACAAGAGAGACTCCCTATATGCTTACATTCGATAATGAGGCACTGGTACCAACTGAAATAGGTCTGCAAACACACAGGGCTGAACTGTGATTCTCCCAAGAATGATCTAATGGGTAGACTAGATCTAGACATAATTGAAGAAGTTATAGAAGATGCTACAATTCGTATGGTTGCCTACCAATAAAGAACTACTAGTTTCTATAATCGGCGAGTCAAGCCGACCAACTTAACACAGGTAGATCTTGTACTGAAGAAAGAGATTCAGAAAAATAATATGTTGGAGCCCAAATAACATGGTTCGTATTGTATCTTGGTAGAAATTCGACCACGAACATATCACCTAGAAACATTAGAAGGCGGGGAGTTTAAGTGCTCATGGAATGCCGATCATCTTTTAAATATTATTAGTAAATTTATTTTCGATGTAATCAGTTTTTTAAATTAATGAAATTGCATATTTCTCCTCGTTATAATTCCTTTTTATGTTTTGTTTTTCGGAGTATGGTGTGGTACCACCACATTAAGTTAGAAGCTGAATTCTAATTAAAACTTTTACCACTTCAGAAAAGTTCTTTCTTAAACTTTTCCAACTTTAGAAAAGTTCTTTATCTTTATCAAACTTTTCCAACTTCAGAAAAGTTCTTTCTTAAACTTTTCCAACTTCAGAAAAGTTCTTTATCTTTATCAAGCTTTTCCAATTTCAGAAAAGTTATTTCTCAAACTTTTCTAACTTCAAAAAAGTTCTTTATCTTTATTAAACTTTTCCAACTTCAAAAAAGTTTATCGTTAACAACTTCATGTATGATTTCATCTTCGACAAATCACGAACAAGAAGTTAGTAAAAGATCCTGTAAGACTCTCAAACTAAAAAACAAGGGGTTTTACCCAATAAAGTTAAAACACAGGGATAATTATACAATCCTAATACACTTGGTCGCCACTGATAACTAATGCTTCAACTTAGTTCAACAAAACTATTAACAGTTTTATCTAAGAACAACATCAGTATAATCTAAGGCATTACAATTCGATTCGATTATGAATCAAATATCTAACATTGAAGTAGGACATTTAATCGAGAGGCCGATTTACTAGTCATGAGAGTGTGCGTGCGTTCAAATGAATTAATTATTTAATTAAATTTCAATTTCAGACCCAACAATTTTTTAACTCTTGCAAATAAACGCGATTCATTAAAAAATTAATCTAAGCATCCAAGATAGTCTCAAATGAGGAAAAAATCCACGAAGGGAAAAACATTTATTTGACTATAATTTTGTAATTCACAACTTACACGGATTACAATGAAATAATTTGACACACGAATACCCGCAGGCATCGATCGGCATCGTCAGTAATGGAACAACCTCAACAGCTCCACAAGAACACTCAGTTCTATTTCAGCAAAGATCCATATTCATCAGACCTTAATATCCTCAGACTTCGATTAGTACTATGAACAATACCAAAATCAGCACCATAAGATTTTAGAAAAATATGTCCTGGGTTCCACAAAACAATTCATAAAAGTAGTTGGGATTATGAATTAAATAGACAAAAGTTTTGGACCCTTAACTGTGAGAAGAAGACATACTGGAAAAATATTGAACACAAACTTTTTCTATTCAGAAAGTGTTCTACCACAAATTTTTTTTTTTTTTAAAAACTGTACGAGCTGGCCCTTATATAGAAGAGATTTGGAAATTACAGATAAACATTGGCACACCAGATATCCAAAAAAATACGGAGGCATAAGGTGTTTAAATGATCAGTGGTGTAAGGATTTAAAAGAATTCTTGAAATACACACATGCCAACCATTGGCAAAAAAAGACGGCGTGGAAAGAAGAAAAAGGCAGTGGCGTGAGACATTATGAGAAGTGCCTTCCTCTTTTTTTTAATTATTTTTTATAAACAAACTTGTATTAAAATCCAATAATTGGCAATCATTGGCCTGCCTTTGTTTGGCAAGCATAGGCGCGTGGCAGCTGATACCTAAAGGAGTTTGAAGAGAAGGCATTTTGTTTTTGTTGGAATCATAGGATTGCCAATCATTGGCGCATGGCAGCCTTAAAAACAAATCTCAAGCCCCTGTCCTTTTTAACAAGCAGCGCCTAAGCCAATCTATTAAGAAAAATATTCTTTTAAACGCCAACTCATTTTGATTTAATTTTTTTTTTGTTTCCATTTTTTTTATTTTAAATAAAACTTCTTTTATTCAAAAGATTTTTTATAAATAAAAGTTCTAACCTTTTAAAAATTATCCCAACACTTTAAATATAAAATGCAAGTGGAACTTAAACATATTTCTACCAAAATTATCTCGTTGGAGCTTGAATTTTGAAGTGCACTTGTAATTTGGATCCGGAGTTTGTAGATAATGGCTTCCTCAATTCTTTGATGACTTGTAGCGGTATACGACATAATTAAATGTGACGGACAATGTCCTTACAAATCTCCCCCCTTGTCTATGACGGTACAAAATAAAAAATTCGAATTATTAAACACAAGAATGACCTATACAAATCTACCCTCCCAAGATAATCATGGAAAGATAAAATGACAAGTCTACAAACTTTCAAACTTTACTTCAACAATCAACTTTTCAAAACTTCAAGCTTTTCTCATCAGGGTGTGCACCAATTAGATCTTAAATCTTTGTACATACACACATGAGATAAATCAAAAAACCTCGTGATGTATTGAGATTTAAATGATATAAACATAATGAATGTTAGCACAATCAAATCTCCCCCATACTAAAACTCCCCGATAATATCATAATTCGTTCTCCCCCTTTTTATTTGTCCAAAATAGACAAGAAAAAGAATAAATCACATAAACAAAATCGGGGTGTCACGAAAAATAAGACAACCAACTATTTTTGATTTTTCAATTTTTGATTCAAAAATAAAAGTGATGTTACAAAAATCACACACCATGAATTTATACTAAGGCGACCAAATCTGGAAAACAGAATGAATGAGTGTGAACAATTTCGATGGGAAAATCAACTCAATCATATCATATGTGCAAGAGGCATAAGTGTACTCCTAATGAATGAACATAAAAAAGAGTCCTTTGGTGTAAAATTGTTGAATTTAGATGACATCGTCTTCAATCAAAATCAACAAATCAAAGTCAACATGATTTTCACACCAATAATGTCCAAAACGATTGCATGCTTTTTCAAGACTTTTTAAAGATGTGCAAAACCGTTTTAATTATCCAACCAAAATCCCTCATATATATTTGCTTTTTGAGATGATATAAATTCTCAAACAATGGAGAATTGGCAAATAAACCTAATGTCCCATTATTGGCATTTATTTCTTTTTATTTCCCTTCAATATTTTTGAGCTCTTTTAAACCTCTTTGGACCCCGGATAATTAAATTTCCTCAATTTTTTAGGTCCAATTTAAACGGAGGCTTAATCTCAAAAGATAGTTGAGAACCTTTCGTAGCCCTTCACTGTTTATAAAATTCACACAATCTTATGGCAAAACGGTAAAAAATATGCACACCTTTTATTATCTTGTTTTATCACATTTGGTTCATTTTAATAGACATAATTGAGATGAAAACACGTGACCAACATGTGATTTGTCAAGAACAAACATCAAAGAAATCCGTGCATGTGTGGCAATAAAGGAAAAAGTGAGCCAAACATGTAGGTAGCAACACTATAGCAACTCAAAGACTCCAAACTTCATAAAACACATGAATGCCATAATATATTGTCTCAAATCACTATCAAACAGTCACATGGATATAGCATGAAGTTGTGACTTGGTCATCCTATGTGTTTATTCATAAACGGTGCAAAACAAACTACAAAAATCTTTTTGAGTTTTTCTGATTTTATCAAAAAAGAAAATATTTTTGTATTTTTCATTTTTTTTGGAAATAAGAAAAGAGCCAAATGTACAAAAATGATACAAACTAGAAATAGGAGCAGAAATATGTGAGCATGAAAAAAAATGCATCCTATACTAGACACGGACCATCCCCTCAGCCAACTGTGCAAATCCCTAAAGACTTCCTAAGACTCTCGAATCTAAGGGCATCTAAAGATTTCGTGAAAATATTGGCTAACTGAAGGTCAGTGGGTAGGAAACTTAGGGATACAACTTTCTCCTCAACTAACTGACGTATAAAGTGCTCGCGTATTCTGATGTGCTTTGTGCGCGAATGTTGGACCTAATTACAAGATATGTGTATCTCACTCGTGTTATCACAGGAGATGGTCATGGTGTCCTATAAAATCCTATAATCCTCTAACATTTTCTTCATCCATAAGAGTTGCGTGTAAAAACTCCCGACGGTGATGTACTCAGCCCATGTAGTGGACAAAGAGATGGAGTTTTGCTTCTTGCTCATCCAGGAGACAAGAGCATAACCAAAGTAGAAACACCCACCAGAAGTTCTCCTACTACTATCTACATCCTCAGCACAATCGGAATCTGAATAGGTGGACGGACGATCATCGGTATCAAAGGAATACCAAATACCGTAGGAGAGAGTCCCACTCATGTATTTGATAATACGTTTTAGAGAAAGTAAGTGTGACTCTTTCGAGGACTCCTGATATCATGCACATACTCCAACACTAAAGGCTATGTCGGGACGACTGGTAGTCAAGTAGAGAAGACTAACTATCATACTCCGATACAAGGTTTTCTCTACGTCCTTGCCTGAAGTGTCCTTACTAAGCTTGGTAGAAATACTCATAGGTGTACGTGCATGCTTAGCGGAGTCTAAACCAAATTTCTTTGCTAGGTCTCTAGCATACTTGGATTGGGAGATGAACATCCCATCCTCTAGCTGACGAACCTAGAGACCAAGGAAGAAAGTAAGCTCACTTACCATGCACATTTCAAACTCACTTTTCATCTCCCTCGCGAAGAGGTGAGCATGATGGGAGCACGTGTATCCATAGACTATGTCGTCCACATAGACCTGGACAACCAAAATAGCACCATCATCTCTCCTAACAAACAAAGTCATATTAACTCCCCCTCTCTTGAAGCCACGGGATAAGAGATAGGAAGTAAGCCGCTCGTACTAAGCACGGGGTGCTTGCTTCAAACCATACAAGGCTTTGCTTAGATAATAGACGTGATCCAGGTGCTTAGGGTCTTCAAACCCTTTTGGTTGTTCCATGTAAACCTCCTCCTTTAGAATGCCATTTAGAAATGCACTCTTGACATCCATATAATATAGCTTGAAGCGCAGATGACATGTGATGGTGAGTAGTAAGCGGACGGACTCAAGCCTCGCAACAGGAGAAAATGTCTCCCCAAAGTCTACACCCTTTATCTGTGTGTAGCCTTGAGCGACCAACCTCTCCTTGTTTCTGATTATGGTACCATTTTCATCCACTTTCTTCTTAAAAATCCACCTGGTTCCTATCACATTCGTCTCACTAGGTCGGGGGACAAGTTCCCAAACATTATTCTTTTTAAACTGAAGCAACTCATCCTACATTGCAGATATACAGTGTTCATGCTTGAGTGCTTCTTTGTGATTCTTGGGCTCAACTGTGGATGAGTAGAAAAAATGACTAACAACGTTCTCTAGCTCAACATGAGTCTTGACCCCTAAGGTGGGATCGCCTACAATGGTGGCAGGGTCATGCATCTTGTGAACCCAAGTAGGTGTGTCCCCTAACACAGGAGTAGGGTCCACAGTGTGTGTGTGAGGGACAAGTAAATCGCTACCTGAAAAGTCCTGATCCTCACACTGAAATCATCTTACATGGTGACGTTTATTGACTCCATAACCTTAGATATGCTCAAGTTTTAAACCCGGTATGCTCTACTGTTTGATGAATATCCAAGGAAAATTCCCTCATCGCTCTGGGAGTCAAATTTTCCTAATTGCTCCCTATCCCGTAGGATGTAGCATTTGCTCCCAAAGACACAAAAATATGCAAGGTTGTGTTTCTTTCCCGTCCATAATTCATAAGGCGTCTTAAGTGTGTGTGGATGCAGGTAAACCCTATTCACCGTGTGGCACGCAGTAGACACCACCTCTGCCCAAAATCTCCTAGCAACCTTACGACCCAAAAGCATAGATCTAGCCATTTCCTGAATCGTCCGATTCTTCCTCTCAATAATCCCATTTTGTTGAGGAGTCCTTATGGCTAAAAATTCATGTTTAATTCCAAGTCTATCATAGTAAAGATTACCTTTGCTTTCATAAATTACGTGCCGTTGTCACTACGTATCCTGTTAATAGTAACTCCGTGTTGGTTTTGTAGGACACGACACTTGGTCGTTAAAAACTCTACAGCATCGGATTTCTCTCTCAGAAAACCTACAATTGAATATCTGGAGAAATCATCCACCATCACGAGGATATACCTCTTACCACCCAGACTCTCAGTACGAGTAGGACCCATAAGATCCATGTGAATCAGCTCAAGTACACGAGATGTGGTAATGGAATGCAACTTCCTACGGGACTACAGACTTGTTTACCCAACTGACACGGTCCACAAACCACGGAAGTTACCTTTCCAAGGGACTGTAAGGCACGTACTAGGTTATTTTTAACAAGACGATATAAATCTCTAAAGTTCATGTGACCTAGAAGTTGACGCCATAGATCCATAGGAGTGATCGTGGCGCTGTTGCAGATAAATGAGGACTTGGGTATAATCCCATAGAAGTTATCGTCGGTCCTCACCCCTTGCAATAATAGTTTACCGGCTTGATCATAGACATTACAAGCATTCCGATCAAACTTTATTGCAAAGTCAGCGTCGCACAGCTGGCTAATACTGAGTAAATTATCTTTCAAATCTTTCACGTACATAACATTCTCTAGCTTAGGAAATCCAGGTATCTCTATAGTCCTTCCTCCTACTATGCCATATTTTCTCCCATCTCCAAATGTGACCTTGCCTTCCTTTCAATCCTCGAGGGAGGTAAAGAAGGCTACGTCACCAGTCATGTGCCTGGAGCATCCACTTTCAAAATACCATTGGGAGGTATTATGTGCTTTGAGAGAGACATGAACAATAAGGGTCTTTTTGTCTTTCTTAGGTACCCAAGGAGTGGTAACCTTTTGTTTACCCTTGTTGTTGTTGGTTTTAGCCGGGATGCGAGAAACATTCACTGACGGTAAAGACATCCGTCGGAATTCCTCCATCAAAATCAGTACGATGTGGTGGATCATATGTACGTGAAGTCTGACCCAAACTATAACAATACTCTCTCAGGTGGCCTTTTTTTTGCAGTACGTACAAAAGAACACAGTTTTAGACGGACCTTGGTTTGATTTTCTCGGCCAAACTCTTCTCTTAGTCTTTGATGGGCGGCTATGTGGAGTAGTTGTAAACTTAGGGACTAGTCGAAGTGCAATTTCATAGGTGGGCGCACCATCAAAACTAATTCCTGGTCTTTAACCAAATCCCAAGGCGGGGGTGAGGAGCATCTTTCCCATCTTACCAGATTTATCCTCGATTTGAACCTTGACTTCTTGTGCTCTCTCAAGATCATGAGTGAGCTGGGCAACAAGGCTTTCCAGAATCTTTCGAGCCTCTTCGGATGCATAGAGGTCTCTCGTCAGATTAGCTACTTGTTTAGTCAAGTTCCCCTTTTCTTTCTCAAGACTCTTCTCTCTCTCAGCACAAACTCTCTCTCTCTCTCTCTCTCTAGAGATAGTACTAAAAGATGACTCTCTCTATCTAGTCTCTCCTAATTCCTTTTCAATGACGATGATCCTAAGAACTAACGCTTAGTTATGCTTTTTGGTTTGGAATGATTCGGCATATAAATCAGCGTAAGCGCATCTAAGATCACTCTCGCTCTCACTTCCAGCATCCTCTCCCTCACTCTCATTAATGTCAAGGTGTCCATGTGAGATGGAATCATCATCATCATGAGATTCATAGGGAGAACCTCAATGACTAGCCATGAATGCGGTGAAGTTTCATTCATGCAGTGATTCATCTCCAGAATCCACCGACTCAACCTCGTTATCGTCACTCAATGTGGCATTTAGGACAACTTTTCCCTTGCCTTCACGCTTCAACCTAGTGGCACACTTAAAAGCCTTATGTCCTCTACCGTCACATTCATAGCATCTCTCTTCATCTCTCTTGGGGGTGTCCTTTTTATCTTTTTCATCTTTCTTGCTATATTTATTTTTCTCAAAATTCTTTTTATTTTTAAAATTGCTATTTTTTAATTTGAGATTTTTTTGAAGTTTTTGGCAAAAAGAACCAAGTTGTCTAAATTAAATTCTCCCTCAGAATCAGATATTTCTATCTCTCTCTCTTTAGACGCTTATTTCCTTTTAATGGACTCCTCACCCTTTCTAGCCTGGGCTTTAAGAGCAATTCCCTTATCTTTTGGTTTAACAGACTTAGGAAACATGTCAATTTCAAAGGTTTGTAAGTCTCCAACCAATTCCTCTAATTTAAGCGTGTTTAAATTACCCATAGAATTTAACACAGCGACTTTAGGGATAAAACACTTAGGTAAAGATCTTAGAATCTTTTTAACAAATCTTTAATTAGGAATGTGTTCACCAAGATTAAAGCTAGTGTTTACAATATCAGATAATCTAGCATAGAATTCATCAAAATATTCAGACTCAAGCATGGTGATAGTTTCAAATTGAGTTGTTAAGTTTTGCAATTTTGATTCTTTCATAGAATTAGTTCCTTTATGGGTAAGCTGTAAAACATTCCATGCCTCTTTTGACGTGGTACACGCCATTATCCGCCGGAACTCGTCAGGTGTGATAGATCCGAAAATAGCACTAAGACCCTTAGAGTTAAAAGATGACCATTTAAATTCATCTTCAGTCCATGCAGTCACATATTTTAAATTTGTCACGTTGTCAATGGTGACGGAGGGAGGTGTCCAGCCTCTTTCAACCAAAATCCAAACTCTTTCATCTATGGATTTTAAAGCAGATTTCATACGGGCTTTCCAGTAAGCATAATTTTTCCCATAAAAAACTGGCATTTTATTATATAATCTCTCCATTTTTTGAACACGCCCTTTTTCAAAAATCAATTTTTCAGAAAATTGATATCTCAGAAAATTTTTGCAAAAAATTACACGGTATAATTGTGTAATTGGCTCTGATACCAATTTGAGAGTGTGCGTGCATTCAAATGAATTAATTATTTAATTATATTCCAATTCCAGGCCCAACAATTTTTTAACTCTTGTAAATAAACGTGATTGATTAAAAAATTAATCTAAGCATGCAAGACCGTCTCAAATGAGGAAACGATCCTCGAAGGGCAAAGCCATTTATTTCATTATAATTTTGTAATTCACAACTTACACGGATTACAATGAAATAATTTGACACACGAATACCCGTCGACATCAGTCGGCGTCATCAGCAATGGAACAACCTCAGATGCTCCACAAGAACACTCAGTTCTATTTCACCAAAGATCCATACTCTGCAGACCTTAATATCCTCAGACTTCGATTATTACCATGAATAGTACCAAAATCAGCACCATAAGATTTCAGAAAAATATGTCTTGGGTTCGACAAAACAATTCATAAAAGTTGTTGGGATTATGAATTAAATGGACAAAAAGTTTTGGACCCTTAACTGTGAGAAGAAGACATACTGGAAAAATATTGAACACAAAGTTTTTCTATTCAAAAAGTGTTCTGTCACAAAAAACTTTTTTTTTTAAAAACTATACGAGCTGGCCCTTATATTGAAGAGATTTGGAAATTACAGATAAACATTGGCACACCAGATATCCAAAAAAAGATGGAGGCGTAAGGTGTTTAAATGAGTAGTGGCGTAAGGCTTTAAAAGAATTCTTGAAATACACACAGGCCAATCATTGGCAAAAAAATACGGCGTGGAAAGAAGAAAAAAAGGCAGTGGCGTGAGACATTATGAGAAGTTCCTTCCTTTTTTATTATTATTTTATACAAAAAACTTTTATTAAAAGACAATCATTGGCAATCATTGGTCTTCCTTTGTTTGGCATGCATAGGCGTGTGACAGCTGATACCTAAAGGAGTTTGAAGAGAAGGCATTTTGTTTTTGTTGAAATCCTAGGATTGCCAAACATTGGCGCGTGGCAGCCTTAAAAACAAAGCTCAAGCCCCTTTCCTTTTTAATAAGCAACACCTAAGCCAATCTATTAAGAAAACTATTCTTTTAAACGCCAATTCATTTTGATTAAAAAAACTTTTGTTTCCATTTTTTTATTTTAAATAAAACTTCTTTTATTCAAAAGATTTTTTATAAATAAAAGTTGTAACCTTTTAAAAATTATCCCAACACTTTAAATATAATATGCAAGTGGAACTTAAATATATTTTTACCAAAATTATCTCGTTGGAGCATGAATGTTGAAGTACACTTGTAATTTGAATTCGGAGTTTGTAGATAATGGCTTCCTCAATTCTTTGACGACTTGTAGTGGTATACGACATAATTAAATGTGACGTACAATGTAATTACAAGTCGTTATACAGATTTCCTAGTCGACATAAGATTAATAACAACCTCAAGATTAAAGAAAACAGATAAAGTTTGCCGATTAACTTCATTTCATTCCAATGAATATGAATTACAAAATAAAGATCAATAAAGAACAAAATACAAGTTATTATATTGGACGCTTTCCATCATCCTTGCTCATCCCATAAGAGGTTCATCAAGGGTGATCGGATGATTGATAAACCTGAAATCTCTCCTCCTCGTACACCTGCTGTTGCTCGGTCAGTAGTGGATGCTGAGGACGAACATACTCCACTTCTCCTTTCAGGCCATAATCCCCAATATATTTCTATTCATGCTCTGAGGGATGGAATCAGGAGGAATCCAATTTACATCAATAGAAAAGGGAGGATCCGGGTAATCTAAGAGTCCTGGATCATGCCAGTAACATAGTTCACTGTTCTCAGGAATCTTCATCAAAGTAAGTGGGTTCATCCAACCCCATTTATTGCCTTCATTCCTGGCCTGTTCCATATGCTTATCCAAGTAAGTCAAGGATTCATCGTACCCATTCATTTAAATAACTTTGGGTGGCTTATGAAATTGGAAGGTAAGTCGGTCCACGTTATCTTGAAACTTTTTAATGGCCTTGTATTTCTCCTGGAGTTTAGATGCTTGGTTGGGTAGGGTTTTTTGGTCTTCTCTTCATCAACAGTTAATCAAATAACTATACTTTTCCTTAGGGCTTGGATAGGCTTAGTTTTATTTTTTTGTAAAGCTTACACCTCTTCTAACAACCTAGCATTCTCAGTCTCCACAAATGAACCCTCTCATTTGGACCAGTGGTGGTTGATCTCTTTAAACTGTCAAGTTTATTCCTTAGTGCTTTATTTTCTTTCTCCAACATGTAAGAAATTAATCGAGCGTTCTCCAATTCTTGGTTCAAGTCCAATTCCTTCTTATTTCGGGCAGGAGTGATGTCTTGTAACTTCTTATCAAAGCCACAACCTTCACTCAAGGCCTCATACTTCATCTCATAGTCAGAATGAAGCAGTGTCTTAGAAAATCTACGATCCTCCTACATATGCTCAATCATCTTGTAGTAACCTATATTATTGGCTATAAATCTGTTCAAGAGACAATGAAGATGAATGTAAGATTTCTTCACTTAGTCGGAGGAATTTGGGCCGAGCAACCCTACTAGATCTCCTTCGGTTAATAGGACATGGCTAGACTCAAGAAGATTTTTACATCGCCTGAGTAGGTTGGATTGAGCAGAAACTATAGCTTTCTTCCTGGCATCAAATTGGAAATTTATAAGTATATGTTTATGATGCCGATAAAAAAAATTGGACAACATAGAAGATAACAACCAATAAGAAATCAACATTACTTGTGTCTTCTTCAGCTTTGACCCTATCCTCAGCCTTCTTCAGCTTGTTCTCGGTATCTTGGATTTTCTCATCAATAATTTTTTTCTTATTTTCCATTGGTACTACCCCGTTCACAACTTCCTACATTTTATCATCCCAGAGTTTTTTCTCCGATTCAAGAGCCTTCTGAGAATCCTTCATGGATTGCCTCAGACCTTCAAATGCATTTTTTACCTCATCCGAGGAAGATCTCAACTGATCATCCTTCTCTAGCATTTGACTAAAATTAACCAAAATCTGTAAAAGAATAAACACGCGATATCAGAAGAGGTTCAACAAAATGAAGAAAAACAAAAATTAGACAAGTGCCAAAGCTAAATTCTGGCAAGCTCTTTCAGTCAGTCTTGTCCTAAGCATGGGAAATGATGTCGCTCTATCTATTGGAAGAGTTCTAACCTTGATTAAACCTTTGGATAACCCAAGGTTGATATCCACAAAAGCTGGCCAAATGTCAACTAGGTCAGCTTGAATCTTTTCAACCAATTATTATTGATCGGATGAATTTTCTTTGCCTTCTTTTGAGGGTCAGACAAGCCTTTATTTAACCTCTTATACCGAGGTTCAGTGGCTTAAATTTCTTCAGTATTAATAACTTGAGGCCTATTTTAAAATACTGGAGGTCTCTTGCTAGGTTTAACACTCTTCTTAATAGGGGGAGATAGTGGCCCACTCAGAAAATTGGGGGTCCTTCTTTTTCCTATATCAACTAAAGGGGAAGTAGGTATATCAGATATATAGAGAGACTCAAATGAAGAAGAGTTTCATCCTTCAGCCAAATCCTTTAATTCTTCATCTGAAGAGGTAGGAATATGTTCTTCTAAATGAATAGGGGATGACGGCAGAATAAAAGTTGATCAGGCAACAAATGAAGTGATGAAACTTTGGTATTCCAGTAAATAAGAGGCTGATCTAGGGTGTTCCTCTCTAATCGTCTGATGAACAACCCACAAATACTTGAGCTCTTCAAGTTTGATGTCTCCTTCCTTAGGACAATTTTTCTTACTTTCCTCTGTGCAGAAAAAAGGGAAAATAGTTAGTCAGCATAACATCAAACAATTAGTGTGCAAAAATAAAAATAGAAAACCCAAATAAAGTACAACCTATGCCATGCCCTTCCTGGGGGCACATCGGTCCAGTATACCTAATCCCCTCAGGAAGGGGAGTATGTTTCCAATTCTTAACCACAACACCATAATCCTAGTAGTCCTTATTAGAGTCTTGAAAATTAACTACTAAAGCCCTATTGGAAAATCTGGCTTTTAAGTAGTACAAATTTTCAGTAGTCGTGCCTCATTTATAACAAAATATTAATTTTGGGATACCAATATGAATTCCATAGATTTTATAAATCTTATTAGCCCCATTTACCACTCTTCAAGTGTTGGGGGCTACACTAGCAGGAACTACGTCAAAGTACTGACATAACTCAAGAAAAAAACTAGTTGGGAGGAAAAGAAATGCCACATTTAGCAATGAACAAGGTTGGGATCCAATGATCTTTAGTTAAGGACAAAACATCAATAGGGGGCTTGCCATTTCTAAACCTACCCAAGTAAGGATTTTTCTTCTCTCTCTAAATTCTTCTAAATATTCCTCGTCTACAATGTAAACCATGCTTGAAATATAGAAAGAAATCAAATAGGGGAAGAAAAGGGCTTAGAGAGTTTGGTAAGCAAACAACAAATTGCGGAAGCAGTAAGCAAAATGACGGAGGTGGAAGAAAGGAAGAGAGGAAATTCGAAAACATAAGAAAGCTCAAGTTTGAAGTATGAACTACAAGGAAATCTTCATCTCTTATAGTTTACCTTGAAAAAGCAGAATCAAAGATTAACTGAACCAGGGATTAACCTTCTGACGACTGCACAATTTTAAAAGCACAAAAGGACTTATGTGCCCTTTGGCACTTCGCAAGTTTTTGAATTATTTATAAAAATGCCACCTCTTGATAAAATAGTGAATTTTTTTACAAGTTTGGAAGATCGGCTGCGAACCAGTGCTCAGGTCACACGCCGATTAAGATTTTGAACAAATACTCCATACCTTCTATTAATCATTAAGCATGGAGCATTGGGGGCTTTTGTTGTATGTAAACATTACCTCCCTATGTGGACCAATGAACAACAGACACCTGTCATCCTAGATGGCCATTTAGCTATCTTGATCGACATTAAAGGAACCTAGTTGGATGGAATGCCAACCAACTCTAGAATGTGAACGAACAAGAATAACATAAATTACTCGGATAAAAGGGCAACCAACACTAAATACCAAGAGCTTCATTTATTGTACGCAGATCTAAATTCCTGGAAATATAAAGGCATACCATCTTTAGGGTTCCGAAACACTATTAATAGACGGTCTCCCTTACCTCAAAGGGATAATTCAATAATTCTCAAGCACACCATATTGAGTTATTAATCAACATAAATAAAACTAACAGTGGACGTAGACTTTCAACATAGCCGAACCACTTTAAAAATCATTGTCTCATGTGGGTTTGTTGAGATTACTGTCTTTATTTATCTTTGGTTATAAAATTGGATCACTTCATTTTTAGACATCAACAAAACCTAAACGAGTTCCCAAAATATCCCGAAATGTGCCTGAACTTTTATTTTACTTAACTTCCAGATTTTAATTATATTTAAACAACACATAACCACAAGTTAATTACCATTCGATTTATTTTCCACGAGTGAAACAATTATGCCCAATTGAGTCAAATAAATATGTTATCACGAATAAGAATTTATTCTCAATTTAAATTCTATCCATTTAGTACCGATTTAATTTATTCTCAAATTTATTCTAAAATTATTAAATTAAATTATCTCACAATATTTTATTCCGAAAACACGGGGTGGTACATTATATCTTGATGATTTGTCATGTGCGGAAGACAATGGAGTAAGACTAATATTCTTGCCCAAAATGATACAAATATGAGTATTCTATAAGATTCAACTTCTTAGCCTCCAAGTATAAAGTGGAATACAAAACTATAATGGGTAGATTATACTAGGCCTTAATAATGGAAGATCTCCTAGTTCAATCTCTTAGTGATTACCAACTCACCATCAGTAAAGTACATTAGGTATCTAATAAATGTATATATATATATATATATATATATATATATATATATATATATATATATATATATATATATATATATATATAAGTATAAAGTGGAATACAAAGCTATAATGGGTAGATTATACTAGGCCTTAATAATGGAAGATCTCCTAGTTCAATCTCTTAGTGATTACCAACTCACCATCAGTAAAGTACATTAGGTATATATATATATATATATATATTAGTTTTTTTAAAGAATCGAATTATTTTTTCCATCCATATCCAACGTATTGTCAAATCGATAATTTTTTTCTAAAATTTCTTAGTGAGGCACCAAGTTTTCTTTGCAAACCTAACTAGATATCCTAATTTTCCATAATTAAAAGCAAGTAAAATAACAACCATTCATAGTATATAAGAAGCACACATAAAACACAAAATTACAGGAACCTAACTCCCAACCTTTATTAATCACTCAAAGATTACAAAAGAGAACACTTAATTTCGTCCTAGGAATTCTTTCCTAGAATTACAAGCAACAAAGATTAAAAGTAAAGGTTACAAATGTAGTTCACATCCCCAACGGTTAGAAAAGTGTCTCAACCCTAATATTGCCAAATTTCCCATGACACTTCCTTAAAATAATTGCTACATTAACTTTCGAATCGGTGTCCACAGAAGTTACAAATGATCTCCACATGCCCAACTGATGTATTCCCATTTTTACACGTGTTTAGCCCAATAACTCCCATAAAACTACCCAAAATCATTTTCTGGACAAGCACAACTTCCCTCTGAGGATACCTAGGAACCATTCCATGAAATAAGATAGTGCAACCCCAAAAATAAGCACCTCAGTCCATTAATGCAACCCATGCTGCAAAACGGGGATGGCTCGAGAAATTTCCCAATCATGCCCTAAATTATTGAACAACTAAACCCATATTCGATCATTCCATATCCCACATATGTCCACAAATTTATCATAACCCTAGGAGCACTCATGGTCGAAAACCTAGTTCTTCCACGGAGGACCCCCTCCTTACAATACATTTTAACTCAATATCGACAATGGTCACAGTAAACATCAACTACCATATAATGACGAGAAGAGGCACTTCACATACTCCTACAACTTTGAATTGCTTAACCTACTTTATCTTAACTGTGTGCCTTAGCCAAAGTGAAACGAAGATATTTTCCTTTTGTTTTAACGATTGTCACACCCGTAACTTGTTTTAAAGTTAGGGTGTGATAAACCCCACCCCACCAAAAGAACTTACAATCTCGTCAACCTTCAGAAAATTCCAACACCACAAAAAATTCTCAAAACAACCTTCAATTTTACCAAAGAACAACAACACCAATCTTTGGTTCAACCAAAAAGCAAACAAAACCAAACTCATATCGGTTCAATTTCCTCTATGTAGGACCATAACTTCCATGTCTTACCATCCAACGCATAAAGTTCCTCTTGGTGGTGCGAGGTTCCTATGCCAGCACACACCAAGACATCATCACCTATTTTTCTTTGGATTCTAATGCTTGGAGTTCGCCCAATAAAATCAATCGGTCGACACAAGTTTCTCCCCCACCTGAATTTAAGGCAACATCTTTTGACTCTTCCACTTGAATTGCAACAAGTTTTTACATAATTGGACAATAATTTGCCTAGTGAGAACCATTGCAAATGAATTACCGTGAATAACCACTTTTGCCTTTGTTCTGTTGCCCATCATCCCGCTTGCCCTTATTTTTTTTATTAACCATCTTTCCTGAATATGAAACACCTTTGTCTTTACCTTTGGACTTAGATAAAGCAGAGTTTGACTGGTCAAGTTTAAGATCCACTAAGCTATCTTTTGCTGCTACTGCTTGCTAAAAATCATGCATGCCCTGTGTCCGCAATTCAACCTGGGACCAAGGCTAAATAATCTAAATAAAGTTGAAGACCTTATCTTCCTCGTATATTCCCTTAATATCCAACATCACCGACGTAAAATATTTCACATATTCCCACACATTCTTGTCTTGCTTCACACGTCGTAATGTTTTCCCCACTTTTCGCCTTAAATTAGTCCATAAAAATTATTCTCGCAACTCCTTCTTTAGTTCATTCCACGAAATGATTTCAGACCTGACTTTATGTTTAGTCGAGGTTCTCTACCAAAGTTAAACATCATCACATAAGTACATCGTGGTGATTGCAACCTTCTCTACGTCACTGATATGATCAGGCTTGAAATACTATTCCATATCATACAGAAAATTCTCCCATTCCTTTATCGATGTTAGATGAGTAAAATACTTCGGTTCTTGAATATTATACTTCATGACACCAGCACTAGTGTACCTTTCACCCATATTGAGCAACACCTTTTATAACAACAGATTATCCTTTTAAAATTGACCTAAACGAGCATGATTTTCATCTGTCAAAACACCAATATCAATAATAAAGTTCTCAATATTTTCATCGGCCTCCCACATGTTATTTTCTTGAACCATTAGAACATGTTGTAGTTCTAATAAATTTTTTTCCAAATTGACTGAGAGTGCTGCTGCTTCGTCAGTTGGTGGATTTAAAACGAATTCCCAAATATTCGCACCCTTTCTCGTAATTCTGCACTACTGCCACAGACCATTTTTTTACAAAATTCATGAAAAACCTTGCCAAACTTGTTCTAACCTTGATAAATTCAGACTATACCTTTAAAACTGGTTTAAATCCATCAGAATTTTCAAGTAAATGCAGCTCTGATACCAATTGTCACATGGATAATTTTTTTTTCTAAAATTTCCCAGTGAGGCGCCAAGTTTCTCCCCAAACCTGATCAACCAATCAATATTCGAGGTTCACTAATTTAACCTACTTTTTCACGATTAAAAGCAATTAAAACCACAACCATTCACAATATATGAGAAGTACACAAAAGACACAAAATTATAGGAACTCAACTCCCAACCTTTATTAATCACTCAAAGAATACAATAAGGAACACTCAATTTCGACATAGAAATTCTTCCCTAGAATTACAAGAAACAAAGATTATAAATAAAGGATAAAAATGCAGTTGACATCCCCAATTTCTAGGACAAGTGTCTCTAAACTAAAACTGTTAGATTTTCCATAAAACTGCTTTCAAATAATTGCTGCATTAACTTCCCAATAGGTGTCCAGAGAAGTTACCAATGGTGTCCACATGCCCAACTTACGTATTCCTATTTTTACACTTTTTTAGACTAATAACACCCATAAAAATCATCCAAAACCATTTTCTAGTCAAGCACAACCGCCCTTTGAAGACAACTAGTAACCATTCCCTGAATTAAGACAATGCTAACCTAAAAATAAGCACATAAACCCACTAATGCAACCCGCTGCAAAATGGGAGTGACTAAGGAAATTTATCAATCACGCCCAAAATCCGTGCACAATCAAACCCACATTCGATCATTGAATATCCCATTTATGCCTATGAAGTTGCCATGGGCCTAGGAGCACTCATGACCGAAAACCCAGTTCTACTTTGGAGGACTCTCCTTCTTATAATACACCTTAACAAAAAATCCACAGTGGTAGCATTAGACTTCAACTATCATATAATGGCGAGAAGAGGCAACTCACATACTCCAAGAAGTTTGAATTGCATAACCCACTTTATCTCAGCTGTGTGACTTAGCCAAAGTGAAACTAAGACATTTTTCTTTTGTTTTGAGGGCTGTCATGCCCGTAACTTTTGTTAAAGTTAGGGCATTAAAAACCTTCCCCCACCAAAATAACTCGACGACCCCGTTGACCTTAAAAAAATTCCAACTCCACTAAAAAATTCCAAAACACCTTTTGATTTTACCAAAGTACAACAACACCAATCTTTAATTCAACCAAAGTGTAAAACAAAAAAAAACTCATTTCGGTTCAATTTCTTACATGCAGGACCATAACCTCCATGTCTTACCATCTAACACATAAATTTTCTCTATGTGGTGTGAAGTTCCTGCAGCCAGTGCAAACCAAGAAATCATCACCTATTTTTCATGGATTCCAATGCTTGGAGTCCGCCTAATGAATTCAAGGGATTGACACCAGATTCTTCCCCATCTAAATTTAAGCCAACATCTTTCGAATCTTCCACTTGAATTACAAGCAAGGTTTTCCCGCATTAGACAATCCTTTTCTCGGTGAGAACCCTTGCAAATAAAATTCCCAAAATAACCACTTTTTCCTTTGTTCTGTTGCCCATCATCCCGCTTGACCTTGTAATTTTCTATCTCTCTATATTTTCTCAAATCTGAAACACCTTTGTTTTTACCTTTGTACTTATATGAAGCAGCATAAGACCGGGTATGTTTTAGAACCACTAAGCTATCTTCCACTGTATCGCTTGCTGAAAATCATGCATGCCATATCTCCACATTTCAGCCCTCACCATGGATGAAGAATGGAAAAAAGTTGAAGACCTTATCTTTCTCAAAAATTCTGTTAATATCCAACATCACTTACGTGAACTCTTTCACGTATCCTCACATAATCTTATCACGTTTCATGCGTCGTAAGCTTTCTTTGATTGCCACCCGAAATTAACTAGCAAAAAAATTCTTGTTACTCCTTCTTTAATTAATTCCATGAACTGATTTTAGGTCTAACTTGTCCTCGGTTCGGGTTATCTACCAATGTTTTTCATCATCACATAAGTACATCATGGGTATTACAACCTTCTTTACTTTACTGATATGAGCATCCTTGAAATACTGATCCATATCTTACACGAAATTCTCCAATTCCTTCGTCAACTTTGTACTAGAAAAAGCCTTCGGTTTTGGAATCTTATACTTCATGATACCAACACTATTGTCCTTATCTCCCACATTGAGCAACACCTTTTTTAGCAACCAAGTATCCTCATCAAGCTTTCCTAAATGAGAATGAAGTTCGTCGACCAAACACCAACATCAACAATAAGGTCTTAACCTTTTCATCAGCCTATTGGATATGATTTTCTTTCATCGTTAGAAAATGTTGCACTTCTAACCATGAATCTTCTAACTTGACTGATAGTGTTACTACTTCAACATTCGTTGGAGGATTTATAATTAATTCCTCAACTCTTTTAACCCTTTCCCATAATTCTACACTATAGCACCATCCATTTTCTTACAAAATTCAAGAAAAACCTTGCCAAACTTGTTCTAACCTTGGCAACTTTGGTCTTTCCCTTCAAAATTGGTTTAAACGCATTAGAATTTTTACCTAAATGCAGCTATGATACCAATTGTCACATGGATAATATTTTTTCTAAAATTTTTCGGTGAGGTAACAAGTGTTATCCACAAACCTGATCAACCAACCAATATTTGAGGTTCACTAGAATAACCTACTTTTTCCACGATTAAAACCAAGTAAAACAGTAACCATTCTCAATATATGAGAAGCATACACAAGACACGAAATTACAGGAACTTAACTCCCAACCTTTATTAATCACTCAAAGATTACAAAAATGAACCTCAATTTCGGCTTAGGACTTCTTCCCTATAATTACATGCAACAAAGCTTATAAATAGAGGTTACAAATGCAGTTGACATCCCCAACTTCTAGGACAAGTGTATCAAAACTAAGGCTATCGAATTTCTCATAAAATTGCCTTTACATAACTATTGCATTAGCTTCCCATAATCTCCACATGCCCAACTGGTGTTGTCCCATTTTTACACCTATTTAGCCCAATAACTCCAATCAAAACCACCCAAAACCATTTTTTAGACAAGCACAACCACCTTAAATAACAACCATTACATTAATTAAGACAATGCCACCCTAAAAATAAGAACCTCAACCCACTGATGTAACCTACCCTGCAAAATGAGGGTGACTCTGGAAATTTTCCATTCACGCCCTAAATCCATGAAAAGCTAAACCCACATTTAGTTAATGGATATTCCATATATGCCCATGAAGTTTCCATGAGCCTAGGAGTGCTCATGGATGAAATTTCAGTTCTGCCTTAAAGGACCCCTCCTTATAATACATCTTAATGAAAAATCCACAATGGTAAAAGTAGATATCAACTACCATATGATAATGAGAAGAGGTAGCTCACATACTCCGATAAATTCGAATGGTATAACCCACTTTGTCTCAACTGGATGCCATAGCCAGAGTGAAATTAAGACATTTTTCTTTTTTATTAATGTAAACATGATAGAGATTTTAGAGAAAAGTTAGAATTCCGTTCTCTCTCTCTCTCTCTCTCACACACACACACACACACACACACACACACACACACACACACCCATCCACCCACCAAAGCCCCAGTAGTATGAGAGTGTTCTTTTAATTAATTAATTGAGGAATGTACACACTATCGTATTATAACGATATTTAACTTGTCTTATTTATTCAACATAAAGAAATTAGTTATAACTTGGTTGCTTTCAATACACTCCAAGTGTTGTACTAAACATGGAATGACTTTCGATAGTCAAGATAGATTATGCCTTCAAATTATACTACACCTTTACCTATGGTGTCTTTAAATATATTAAGGTTGTTAAGTCATTTTATTCTATAAGGACCTAGTAATTTGATATTTGAGCAGTAAGATAAACTCTACTCACTAGATCACCTACTATGCAGAATATTTTAAACTACATGCATAATATAATAAACCATTCCCACAGTAGAGTCATGTGATAAAAATCAATAACTAAGTTTTAACCATTAAGTGATAAATCAAAGTACACAAATTTTAATATACATCCAAACAATCTCGTAGCCATGCACGTTTTTACATTCCATCTACATAACTAAAAGCCTTCTCCTCTAAGATATTCACGATAAATATTTGTTAGGTTTTTTATATGGTCTTGGTCATCACTCCTCCTCCTCTGTGTATAATCTGTCTTATTAGTTGATATTTAAACTTAATGTGTTATATCTTTTTATGGGCCATACGTTACTTCAAATTAGCAATTTTTATGTTATTATGAAAAATAGTGTACTCAACGCTTCTATCAAATGTACAACTAAATCCATTAAACAATTATGAGACAAACGACCACTTTGGTTTCCTTTAAGACTACTATATACCCGACCTCCATGGTCCAGAAAAAATACATAATTTTTTTACATTCCTCAAACTTATGGCAATCATACATATTTTTGGGAGTGTCTACTTGGATGAAATTATGAGTTAGTGTATCCTATGGGTACAAGGGTCTCCTCCTAAAAAATCGACTTATAATCTCTATTTCTTTCAAGCACTTGATAATAGTTTTTACGATTGTTCAATGTCTTGATTAAGATTAAAGGGGTATGTGTATACCATGCCCATGGTAAGGCAAACATATGGTTCAATAATTAACATAAATTTGAGGAGGCTTTTTACTATTAAGGATATTATTCACTCCTTCAATTTTATTAGTTATTATATGACACTAATCCATATATTATGATTCTATATTCTTAAAGAAAAAACTTTTATTGGAATCTGTCATGCAAAATTTTTTCAGAATAATATTTATATAAGAGGCCTATTATAAGTCGAGCATATTATTCTTATGACCTCTTAAATTTTTTATCCCAACTGTAGGAGGTGAGTTCTTGAAACGATACTAATGTCAAGTGAGGCATAATCCTTATCAAGATGGTGATTAAGGCCTCATAACAAACATAAACAATAATAAATACAGGTCCCAAGTCGGTACATTCACTGTATAAAACTCCTGTATTAATTATGTTCTCATAACAAATGCTTATAACAAAACAATCAATGATGGGGATCCCACAGTTGACGTGGTTGGAGGGAGTAGGGACAAGCACCTTTAGTATAATAAAGTCAAGGCAGTAGCCTTAAACACAAATGGAGTAAATGAAGTTGGTCACACAATAAATGTTGTCACGATAAACTCTCTTGTTTGGGAGTATTTTGGCAACAATTCTCGGCTAGAAAAGTGCGATCCCTAAATAATATAACTTTGGGGGTATGTATGGTAGAGCACGATCATTCGAGTGACCTTCGTATATTAAATGCGCCAGACCCCTTTTGATGTTGATAGTCCCGTGTATTTAATGCCAAAGATATTACATTAAATGAGATAGATATGATATTTTGACAGGAACACTGTTTGGACTCTCAGAGTTGTGATTTTATTAAATAGGATGTGATATATCAGCTATGAACTTACCATCATAGGAATATTTTCACTTGAGTGCTTTTTTATCGAGTTCGTGAATGTCAGACATGCTGATGTCAATGAGTTAGTAAGCAGTAACTTGCAGAGGATGTGCTGTCACATTACTCCAAAAAGGTAGTTCATCGAATTGAAGGTTGCTCGATTAGTGATTGCCTGATTGACTTGTGATCTATGTGTAAACACCAAAGGTTTTAACTTTATGGACAATTATTTAAGACTAGAAACCCTCGAGTGGATTCCCAGAGATGGTATCTTGAGAGACTACTATGCGGTGTTGTGTAATCCAAGGTTTTACCTAAGTTCCCTAAAGGGGTCAGTCTCTTCTAACATTGCCTTAAACCGAATCCTAGAAATAAAATCCGCACGAGATACCCTGAGATGAGGTTGTTCGATAGAGCATATAAGCTCTCCCATGCCCTACTAGACATGGTCCCTTGAGGGTACCGAGCAACCTCTCAACATTACAAAGTGAAATTTATCTTTTACAAAGAAAGCCAAACACAAGTACATCAAAGTTCCTATTAAAATTTGTATTTTCCAAGTTTATATCCCGAGTTTGATCTTTGTGGGAGATCCTTCAAGCAACTTCATCTTCATGCGAGTAACCATCTTTGCAGGAGGCCCTTCGAGTAGATTCATCTTTGTGCGAGTGACCATCCCTGATCTTTCCAATTAAGTATTGGCATTTCTTTAATCTATTTTAATCCTCGATCTCCATCTACACTAACCATGTGAATGGTTTCTCATAAATCTTTCATATCAAATTAGTTGGATAACCACATTCTTACAGTCGACATTTCCCCCACATAACTCCCTATAAATATAATATAACCCATATAGAGTAACAAAAATACCACCACATTTTCATCTCTCTTCTTATATACATGGCAAATCCATATTTAAATTATAACAAAATATTTTATTGCGTGATCAAATAAAATGTTCGAAAACCTTAATTATTTATTACTTACATAAGGATCTACTAAGTTATCACACTTACCACTATGAACCTGTTTTCTTCTACCATATAAATGCACTCATTAATATTCCAATTAAAGATTGTAGTTTTAATGTCCATTTGACACATCTCATAATCATCATAAAGGGAAATGGATAAGATAATTATGATAGACTTAAGAATATCTAGTCCCAAAATAGTTTTTTCATAATTATTCCCATTTGTTTGAGTGAACTCTTGCTAATGAGACTATATTTGAAAATGTATACCTTCCCATCTTTTCTTCCATTCTTTTTTGACCCACTTTCACCTAAGTGCTTTTATCTCACCCAACAATTCCAAATGTAATTACAAAACATGGACTCCATGTCCCTCTTCATAAACTTAAAGAAAAAGTTATGCATATTTATCTTGGATCCTATTAAATTCTCCAAGTCCATATCATATTCATCTAGGATCCCACAAAAATATTTACTCAAGCTCACGTACTGCATTAGTTCATGTCTAATCACTATGATGTAGCATTACACGAGCTTGTGTATTTGAACACACTTCCTAATTTTGAACTTTATGCATTTTTATGTAAAACTTAATCATTACAAGATTAATCCATTAATTCAATTTGAACTTTATTATTTGTAATCCTCCCATTAAAATGAGTCAATGAGGAGTAAATAATCCTTTATATTAATTCACTATATACTTTTTTTATGAAAGAAACTATTGCCGATGTTTGTTCTTTAAGCTCTAGTAAGACTATCTTACTTATGAGTTTATGTTAAATTATATGATATTCTTACAAGAATTCAATAATGATTCTAAAAATGACCTTACAATCCTTAGGATTATAAAAGAGACATTGTTTCATGCCCTTGGGGTATCTCAGAAAGAGAAATTTTCTAATCTAGGTTCAAGTTTAACCATCTTCTTTAATATCGCGTGTGTTGGGCTGTCCCAAATTTAAATATGTTATAAATTAGGCTTGCACCTTGCCAAAAATTCTATGGTCATAAACGAGATGAACTTGGTTGGAACGAATTTCAATAAACCATTAGTTATCTCTAAATAATAACCCCAAATCAAATAATCTTAATAACTCATCATAAACATAGAAATATCCATAAGATTCATATTTCTTCGCTTCAGTACTCCATATTTTAGAGGTATGCCATTTGAAGAGAATTGGGATATGATCCCTATCCTTAATAAGTCATACATAATATCCTATAGGAGGGATTCATCACTCAATTGGTTCATGTGAACTTTGAGAGAGATAAATATATAGAGATATTGAGATAAATGATGTATTGTATTGATGTGTTATATGTTACAAGTGAGTCCGATTTATAGGTGAGTTGAGGAGACATAAGGAGGTAACCAAGGAGAGAAACATAGAGGGAAATAAGGAGGGAAACCAAAAGAGGGAAACATGGAAAGGAAGAGGGAAACATGGAAACCAATATATAATATATAAATAATATACATAGTATATGCAAATACACACATTCCCCTCAAACTCAAGAGGGTGGAGTGTTGATGAACTTGAGTTTGGTAACTAAGTCCCGGAAATGGCTTGAATGATGTGATTTGGTTAAGATATTGATAGTTTGATCAACAGAAGTGACAGAGAAGAGATCAATAGTGCCACGAATAACATGTAGACTTACAAAATGACAATAAATCTCTACTTTCTTAGTTCGTTTATGAAAGATGTCACTATAAACAATCAGAATAGAACTTTGATTATCACAACATAGGATGGTGCTACAACAGATCCCCATATCTTCAAGTATTAAGCAAAGCCAAAAGAGTTCCTACATAGTATTAAAAAAAGCATGATATTTGGCTTCTGTACTTGATCGAGAAGTGATAGACTATTTCTTGCTTCACCAAACTATAAGAGAGTTAACCCAAAAGAAGTAATAACTAGTAGTGGAACGACTATCAATAGGATCTCCATCCAAGTTAACATCTGAATATCCTAATAAAACCAAGGAAGGGTGAAAAGAAAAATGAAGGCCATGGAATATAATACCCTGTATGTAGCTAATAATTCGCAAAACAAAAGTGTAATGAGTTATCTGTTGAGTAGATAGGAACTGAATAACAATATGAACTACATAAACAATGTCCAGACGAGTAATTGTGAGGTATAAAATACTGCCAACCAACTGTCAATAAAATATCACATCTTTGCGAGGAGTACCATCGAGAGATGTAAGATGAGTATTAGTTTATAGAGAAATGGTGGTTGACTTACAATAAGTAAGACTAGATCGAGAAATAATATCATATACATACTTGGCCTGTGAGAGAAAGTGTCCATCCGAGGCTAATAATATATCAAGGACTAAGTAATAACTAAAAAGGCCAAGATTTTTCTTATCAAAGTGAACACTGAGTGAAATTTCAAGCGCATAGATCCTAAAATATTGTCACCAGTGATAACCATATCATCCACATATAATAGAGGAAGAGTAGTACTGAAATCTATTTTTTGAAGAAAGTGACCAAAGTTGTATGGACTGTAAGAGAACCTATAAATGGAAATAGTGGAGTTGAATTTGGCAAACCAGGCTCAGGGGGCTTGTTTGAGACCATATAAGTCCCGAAGAAGTTTGCACACTTGAGATGGAGAATGATCGTAACCAGTTGAAGGATTCATATATACTTCCTCAATAAGATCTCCACTGAGAAATGCATTTGTGAAACCCATTAAAATAATGTCCATACATATAATTGTATCCCTAGAGCATGGACCTCGTGGATACATCTCTCTTATGCTATCAGGACCCAAGCATCACGCATCACTCATCACACCGAGCCACTGGGTCGGAGTCTAACCACCAATCCAAAATAAAACAGATACAATGGAGGTGGTAATAGACATACGCCCGGGGGTCACAATGATACCACATTGCACCCAACTAGTCTCCAAACCAAAGTCTATCATCACTAATGAATAGTGGTCATGCAACAGTATGATGTGGGAAATTAATACAACACTGGCTAGTCAACGCTAAGGTTGACTCATTGTTGCTTGAGACCATCAAGGCTTGATCCTCTACAATACTATTTTTTCTTTTTCATTCTTTGCTCATGAACCAAACATTAACTTTGCAATTCATCTATTGAAAGCTCATCAATGTCATTCGACTCCTCAATTGAACAAACAACATAATCCCATTTTGATGTCGTTGATCGAAGAATTTTTCAGACTACGGTTACATATTTCATTTGATCACCATGAATACGCATCTTCTTTGAAATTACTAGAGTTCTTGATAAATAAGCATTAACTAACTCACCTTCTTTCATATGCATTCTCCTATTCTTTGCAAAGAGCTTAAAGTTGAGCACGTTTGACCTTCGTCCTGCCTTAGTATTTTTTCTTTATTGAGTCCCAAACATGCTTAGAAGTGTCTTTATGGAATATCATCTCCAAGATTGCATGATCAATGGCATTTAATAGGTAATTCTTCACCTTGAAATCCTTCAGTTTGTGTTCTTCGAACTTTTTATTCTGTGCTTCTGTTGCTCCACCATCAATTTCAGCGATTCCATTTTCCACAAGATGCTAATAATATTTGGATATTAGGAAATTATCCATTAGCATGCTCCAATTATCGTCGTGATCATCAAAATGAGGAATCATAGGTTGAACATAATTATTGTATGTTGCCATTGGTTCTTGCTGCTACAAGTTAAAGTTGTTGCTCCTTTTTTGTCAAGGCTCCCTGTGGCTTTAATACCAGCTGTTAAACTCACAGGAATAACATATAACAAATTATAAATTAACACCACATGATACTTGAGAGAATGGATACCAAAAGAACACTAATTTATTCAATGCACTACTGCTGTATAAATAAGGGATTGCATAAGAGAATATCCATAAAACTAGGAACTGACTCAACATAAAAACAAACTTACTTTAACCAAGTCTACAACATAATTATTCGTAGATTAAAAATAACTAAATAATAGTTCCTAAATAAATGGTCAACTAAGATACAAAAAATGACTCCACTAAACTCTTAACAAATTTTTACACAAGATTATAAAATCCCAAACACAACCTCTACACCAATGGAAACTCGGTGAAAAATGAGATGGAGTCACAAGTACCTTGAATCCTCTATAATATGATCTAATACCAATTGTGTCATGCCCAACATTCCATATTTAAGGTGGTTAGTCATAAATACCAAAATTATAGGTCCCAAATAATTAATAATCATTCTAATCATGTGGAATAAAATAAAAAAGGATAATAAATAAAATGGACATCTCAAATAATAAAAAATAAAACCATAATGTTCATAAAAGTCAAATAAAATCTAGAATAATATGAAATGACTAAAACTTTTAAATTCCATAAACCAATGACCCCCCATATATGATAAATTTCTTATACAAGAATTTAAAATACTAAAATGAATCCAAATCTCCTAATCAACAAAGACTTTAACCAAACTCTATGGAAAACACCCCAACACAACTCAATTTTGTACTACCAGGATATCAACTTGAACTTAAAGAGGGATATAAACAACATGAAGATCATGACCATTATAAATTGATCTCTTAGTGGTTTCGAAAAATATTCAATAAAAGTAATCATAATAGTTATTAAGCTTATTATGATTACATCTATTCATACTAAAATTGATAATGTGTCACAATTCTGTCCCACTTTTGCCACTTGCCCCAAGGTCCCATGCAATACCGAAATAACCCATATAACTCTACAAAAAATCACCATATTCCTTACTCCAAAAATATCAGGATATATTCCATATCACATCCCATTACCTTTGTTAGAAACACTTATCAACAAAACCTCAACACCCAGTCCTATACCATTAAAACAAAATGATTGGACCTTCCCACTTCCGACCATACTCATTTTTTATCATGAGATACAACATGCCTAAACCATAATACTCAACTTAACATCAAACGTCACACAGTCAACATATCACATAATAGAAATCATAAGCTCTAGGATGCCTGAGAAACACTTATTATACAAAATAGCGTAGTGAAAGTGCATGCACTCATGCTCAAGATGGAATTAGGGTACCCAATTACAATCAACCACCATGATAGTGGTAAAGTTTTTTAATCCACTTTATAGGAATATAAACTTGACTTATGTCTATATGAAAACAACTTATCAAATAGATTTCACCAAATCATATCTGCTTAGATTAATGTGATTATTCTAAATGTAAAAAATTAACCAATAACAAGACACAAAGTCTTAATGAGAAAAACCCTTTTAACAAGAAAAACCTTGGGCCTAAGAAATGACATATGGATTATTATAGATACTAACATAGGTAAATACATCTTAATCTTACTTATGAATTA
This sequence comes from Sambucus nigra, assembly GCA_949130495.1. Taxonomy (NCBI): domain Eukaryota; kingdom Viridiplantae; phylum Streptophyta; class Magnoliopsida; order Dipsacales; family Adoxaceae; genus Sambucus; species Sambucus nigra. The sequence goes on along the minus strand of OX422209.1, from coordinate 158,675,447 downwards.
CTTCTAAAACCAAATCTTTAACACCATATCTTTTGAATCAAGAATGCACTAACAACAGAAGAATGGTCCTCAATAATGACACATGTTGGTCATCAACTAATGAATTCATTATCAATCCAAAAAAGTCTTCTTCTGACTTAAAGAAAAAAAAATCTCCAAGTATAATAAGAAATAAAAGAAGCTATAATGGGTTTAATTATTGCTTATAAGTATGCGAGGAGTCATAATGGTTTGTGTAAGTGCTTAAAATATCTCCAAAATATGGTTTGAAAAGGTTGTTCTTTGTCTTTATATAAATTAACAAAACTTCAAAGACCTTTTAATTCAGAGAGATGTAAAAGTTATTTCTCCATGAACACACAAAACTCTTTGAATTTAAAAAATTAGTAAAGTGTTTTTATCTCTAAAAGAAAGATCACTAAAAAGAATTTCTCTTTTGTAAGAGAGAGTATCAAACCTAATTACACCTTAAAAGTTGAAAGCAAAGTCAAGGAGGACAGTTTGTAATTCCACATGATTTCGAACCATAGAATAATTTTATTTAATTAAAAAATAGGAAGATATCTTTATTGGTTATTTTTAGCATCTAAAAATGTTGGTTTTGGATAAAAAAAACAATAGGATTTTAATCTAGTTTGAAGTCGGGAGAGAAATCGGATTTTACCTAATTTTATTTTAAATTTATAGAATTGGGATCCTCTCAGGTGCCGAATCAATCCGGTCATAGGAGGAATCTATTCGAACCGGTACAAATCTTTCAAGAATACTTCTTTATGAGTCTTTGTGTTGGTTCCAAACTCTACATTTTTTTCTATATTAAAAGATTCAGACATTAGACTTGTTAAACTCTTTTAAACCATTTCCAAAGGAAATTTCTTCATAAAAACATTCCTCCCATCTTCTACAATACCTAATCCTTCATTAAAATAAAACTTAAACCAAATTTTGGAAGGCTCAAATCAAGTTTTTTCAAGATTAACCAAGAATGAATTTTTGTTATTTTCACAAAATAATCTTAACTACATAATCAGATTTTCAAGAAGATTTATTTCCTGGTATGAATATCTTCATTGTTCCCTTTAAGTGTTATATGTTTTAAATGTTGCCTAAATCTTAATTAATCATATTTTCTTAAACATAATTAAAAGGATTAATTAGGTAAAGTGAAAATAAATTCGGGCTCTTTTTATTAAATCTAAAAATATTATTTAAGACTTGAAACATCGCATGCTTATATTAGGGTATTGTATTATGGTAGATTTGTGGGACGAATCGTATGTTTGAATTAAAATATGAAATTTGTATAATGTTTTGACTCGCAAAATTATAATATGGATGTGTATTTTGTAAAAGGGAATTAATTATTGTAAAATGTTATTAGTTTGCGTATTTGAATTAGATTATATGTTTAATTGGCATAATATCACTAGTATTGGAATTATGGAATTTTGAGAACTTGTGTAGCTATTTTGTAGAACTTGGTTATTATATGATTATATTGATGTAAGTAGAATGGACTTAGATTAGTTGGATTAATTGAAGGGTTGTAGTATTAAATTAAAAATACAATATACGTGAATATTGTTCTTCTTAACATTTTAACACCGTGGAAACGTTGGAAAATTTCGGGAGTAGTTGTACTCTCAACCTCGTCAGTTGGTTCCTTTCTAGGTATGGGATAACTAAGTAGACTTTCTTATTGTTGTTGTCACTTTCTAAGTATGGGACTAATGACTGTGCACTTGTACAATTGGTTATTTTTCTAGGTGGGGCTAGATAGTACGTCGTTACGTTATTCCTTTAGCCTTGGTACCAGACTAGGTGATGAGTTTTTCTAGGTATTCTTCCTGAGTGATAGGCTAGGAAATACTTATGGTTTGATTATCTCTAGGTATGGGACTAGGGATGGTTTTAGTTATCTGATTTATGGGTGGGACTAATTGAAAAATAAGATAACTTGATTAAGATATAATAATTAATGCCTAAGATTATTAACGGGTATAAAAATCAATTTGCGGCACAAGTATGTGCAGGACAAATGAAAATGGGTCGACTGGCTATAGTGACGTGGGTGTTTATTGGCGTCACGAGTATATATAGGGATAATAAAATTGGGTTGACTGCCTATAGTGACATGTCGTGCATAAAACATCATGAGTATGTGTAGGACTAACGAAATTGGACTGACTGCTACAGTGATGACCGTGGGCATGTTTTTTTGAGATTTTAAGCGAGCAACGAGTAAATGCAGGACCAATAGAAAGGTGAACTAGCTATAGTGGGGCCACACCAATAGGTTAATTAGATAATTGAACTGAGTAAGATAATGGTTTAGATCTAATTCACACTTATGTTAAACATAATTGGACTTGGTTAGCTGTGTGGCTTAATTTACATTGTTAGTTAGTACTATTTTACTTTTCTTGCGTTTTCCTATATCGCTTTAACGTTTGGATTTACGGATCCTATTTGGAAGGAGTAGCTTGTATCCATGGGGTGGGATCTGACCTATTGCATTGAATAGATTTCAGATTTAGTTGTTGGAGTACCTGCCTAGGAATGATTGGAGATTTGTGGAGTTGCAGCGGGAGTTATTTTTATAGCTTTAGTAGTTTAGTTTTTCTTTCCATCATTTTTTATATGATACAGTCGTTTATGGATTTATTGGGCCATTCGGTCCCATAGTTGTGTACGGGTTTAAGTTAAGATTTGTAGTTGAATTATTTCATTTGAGTGTTATTTTATCTTTTGGAGTTGAGATTTATTTATTAGAGTTAGCATAATGATGGGTTTAATTGTGTGAATGTTATATTTGTTGGATTAATTTTAAATTATATCTTGGGCAAAAAGTTTTTAACGTTTCATATTTCTGTCACATGCTTAGAATGGTATTTTAATTCTGACGTCCGACGTTGGTTGGCAATGTGGACTGGCCACCTCCAATGAAAAAAATATGTTGGGTGTCATATTTGATATTAGAGTAATATCTTAGGTTTCGAGAGTTTTGAGTCCGTTATAGCTTTCACATTACCTATATTTGATTCCTTTTAATGATTAGTAATCTTTAAAGTTTATCAAGTGTGAAGTTGTTTGTTCTCGTCTTTTCAAATGGTGAACACTATGAAATCTAAAGATAGGAGAGATGGTTCATTTTATGATCCCAAAATTCATAAGAGGTAGGGTCAGTTTCTTTTGGGTGCTAAAGTATTAGCGACTATTATTCATGAGGCCACAACGGATGGTATTGAGATGGGGAGACATAGGTTAGGAAAAAAAAGGCACAACAGCAGGTACACCCGCTTCAGTTTGAGATAAGTTCAGGGAAAACTTCTATAAGGTCAATCCTCCAACTTTTATTGGGGTATTTGAGCTAACTAAATCTCATTAACGGAGATACGATATGGAGAGGCATTTAAGGACGGTGGATTTAACGAATGTGCAAAAATAGATGTTAGTGACTTTTAAGTTGACTGGGGATGTATTGAAGTGGTAGGAGAGTGTCACCATATCTGTGGATAGAAATCGTCTGAAATATGGAGACTTTTTGGTGAAACTTAATGACAAGTATTTTTCTTATTCGATTAGGAGTATGAAGAAGAATGAGTTTATGTACTTTAAAAAAGGTTCAAAGTCAGGTGCTAAGTATGAACAAGAGTTCATAAATCTGCCATTACTTGTACCTGAGGATGTGAATACTGAAGAGAAGAAGAAGGAATGTTTCATTAAAGATATTACGTGGTTGATTAAGAAAAGGATTTTGGAAAATGTTGTGTACACTACTTATTTCCAGGTGATGGACGTCACATTATTGGTCTAGCAACATAAGGTGAATTAGTAAAAGAAGTTAGGTAAGAGGTATGAGCCGAGTGGTCAAGATGGGTCTAAGGAAAGTGGGGAGAATAAAGGTCACAATAACTAACCGTGGAAATTGAAGAAAACAAGACAAGATCAACGATCCTTTAAGGAACGCAATGTCATCCCACAAGGACCTCATGGATAGGGGTAGGCACAATAGGGTCAGCGATCTATCTAGGAAATTTGGGCCTTTTATACTCGCGTGTTTCAGTTGTGGGGAGATAGGGCACCAAGATTTTAAGTGTTCAAAGACTCAAGGCTAGTAGGGCCAAGGGCCTTGAGCACTTGGAGCACCAGGTGCAAAGGGAGCGCCAATGGGACCAACAACGGGTACACTATAGACGATTATGCCGAGGATGTACGCACTTTCTATTTTAAGATCTTATGTGGGGCAAGCTCAATAAAGCCAAATCGTGGCTACTAGGATAGCGTGGTATGTTTTATTCTTATCATTATGATTTATATATATAATGATTGTGCTCATGGGGTAGGTGCATGTATAATTGGTTGTATGGGTGCACAATCGTAGCATTCTACGATAAGGGATATGTGAGCCTTATTTTATTAGCACGAGTTTATATTTATACGTTTATGCTTCGTCGAATTTTGAAGACGAAATTCCTATGTTAGTGGGAAAGAATATAATACCACATGATTTTGAATTGTATAATACTTTTATATAATTTGAAAACCGAAAAATATCTTTTTAATGTACTTATTTTATTTAGCATTTAAAAATATTAGTTTTAGATATAAAAATAATAGGGAAAGTGAACATAAATTCAGGGCTATTTTTATTAAATTTAAAAATATGATTTGAGACTTTAAACATCGCATGCTTTGATTAGGGTATTCAATTATGGTAGATTTGTGGGACGAATATATAGTTTGAATTAAAATATAAAATTTGTATAATATTTTGACTCATAAAATTATGATATGGATGTGTATGTTTTAGAAGGAATTAATAGTTGTAAACCGTAATTAATTTGCATATTTGAATTAAATTATGTGTTCAATTGTAATAATATCACTCGTATTGGAATTATGGAATTTGATAACTTTTGTAACTATTTTGTATAAGTTGCTTATTAGATGATGAGATTGATGTAAGTAAAATGGAATTAGATTAGTAGGATAAATTAAAGAATTGTAGTGTTATATTAAAACTATATTTTTTGTGAATATTGTTCTTGTTAACATTTTGACATCGTGGGAACGTTGGGATTTTTTGGGAGTATTTGTACTTTCACCCTCATTAGTTGGTTCCTTACTAGGTATGGGACAACTAGGTAGACTCTCTTGTTGTTGTTGTTGTTGTTGTTGTTGTTGTTGTTGTTGTTGTTGTTATTGTGGTTGTCACTTTTAGGTATGGGACTAGTGAGTGTGCACTTGTACGGTTGGATATTTTCCTGGGTGGATCTATGTAGTTTGCCATTACGTTATTTCTTTAGCCTATGTGAAAGACTAGGTGATGAGTTTTGGTAGGTATTCTTTCTAGCTAATAGACTAGAAAATACTTATGGTTTGGTAATCTCTAGGTATGGGACTAGGGATGGTTTTAGTTGTGATGCCCAATTTATTGGTGTGACTAATTGATATAAGAGAACTTGATTAAGATATAATAATTAATCACTACACCAAATCTTCCGAATTGTCATGGTCATTGACCTTGACAAGTTGGACTTCTCAAGGTCAATGACCGTGATAATTCTTGGGGTGATAACTTTTGTTGTCACGGACTTGTCATGGTCATTGACCGTGACAAGTTCGTTAGACTTGTCACAGTACTTGACCTTGACAAGTTTTATCATGGTTCAGGACCGTGACAAACTCATGACAATGTTTAAAAAATTGTCATAGTTATTGACCGTGATAATTCTGGGCAGAATTGAAAAAATCTGCTGGGCAGTTTGGCCACTGCCACTGCCTAGCAGTATATTTGTACCTATTATAGCAACGTTGTACCTGTTCAAGCATCATATATCCAAATAAAATAGAGATAATGAAAATATACATTCAAAATAGAGACAATATGCATCACGATATAAACCAAATATAATTCAAATGTACCAACTTAAAAACAATTCAATTCAAATAATGTCACTACATGTCTTGGGTAAGGTTAAATTTGAGGTGGTGAGTAGGCCACACAATATACGAATTGACACACCCACTGATATACATCTTGCCTCATTGTTCACGCAACCAAAATGGGGAGTTCTCCTTCCCGAGTATCACATGCGCGACGAGCACCTTGGACTCGATGTCTTGAAGCTCACATCCATAAACTAGTCCACCCTGGACGATATTCGGGTCCTTTAATCCCCGCCCTATCTGATAGCCATCAAATATATCCATTATAAACACGCTTGGCCAACCAAGTGTCTACATCGGTCGGTCGAAGGGAGCCAAATAGGGAAGTGGATCATCAAAGTCCGCATATGTCGATAATGAAGCAGCGAGGTCCACATCCTCATCATTCTGCACCTCGTTCTCCCGCACCTCATCCTACACCACCTTCTCCTTCCCTTTCCCATTGTGTTTTCTGCCCAACGAACGCTTCAAGAATAAGAACATATCTTGGACCATCGCCTCCAAACGGGACAGCTTCGCTTCATGCGAGTCCACCGTTCGAGCCAACCCACTGTCACTCGTCTCCAATTCGATGATCCTAGATTTGGCCATCCGTGATATCACCCCTTGTCCTCCCTTTGCGATTAGAGCCAAGAACTTGATTGAGTGCGTCTGTGGACAAAGATGCCTTGTCGACATCAGGCTGCGACTCATGCACTTCCTTAAGCTTTGCCTGAAACGACAAAAAGCACATGATTAGTAAAATAAGTAAATTAAAAAATTATAACATAATTAACAAATAGTAACCTTTCAGATTACTTACAATCGTGGTCGCGACGCTCGGGGACACCTCCTTGTCCTTCCCTTTATTTGTCCGAAGAGCCACATAAGTATCGAGCCTATGCGGCCTACCCCGAGGGCCACTCCCTGTGCCCTGAAATAAAATAAAGTAAAATTAATATCGGCCCCGCAAAGTAAAATAATGCAGAATAATATATTTCTGTAGTTATAGAAAAATTAAATCTTACCATCATACTATGCTCCACCTCGATGTAAGACGTCCGACCGGAGTAGTGCACGCTCGTCCTTTTTTCCCGGTTTTCCCTCCCCCATTGGCGAGATGCCAATTGTCACTCTCCGATCTCATTGTTAACGAATTTTTGCCATTTTGCCAATGAGATCGGCTCCTTCAGCGGGACGGATTCACGCATTTGGATAACGGACTCTCGTGTCTTCCCAAAGCACTAGGTCCACATATTTTTCTTCCACGTCTTGTGTTGCTCCCTCAACTGTTCTAAGACGGAATCGCGTAGCTTTGGATCCACACTGAATTGTTCCTGTCTAACAAATACAATGTTAGTTGCGAATAAATATAAACATAAATATAAAATGAAATTGAAATTGAAATTGAAATTGAAATATTCATATAAATATAAATATAAATATAAATATAAATATAAATATAAATATAAATATAAATATAAATATAAATATAAATATAAATATAAATATCAAGGTTCTAAAAAACGCGGGGCGTGATCGAGGCGTGGAGGCCAAGCCTTAAGCCTTAGAAGCCTAGGCGGGCCTTGGCGTAAAAAGGCGTGAAAAGGCGTTTAGGTCTTTTTAATATATTTTAACCATAACAAGGCTATTAAAATACTAAAATTGTACATATCATAAAAATATGTCTGAATATTTGCAAATAAAAATACTATTTGATTATTTTGGATGAGATAATGGTCTGATTTGCAAAAAAATCTTTAAAAGGCGATATCGTTTCACTAAAGCATTGTTGTTTTTAGAGAAAAAGTACGCCTTAAGGGTTTTACCAAGCATAAGGCGTCAAAATCTTAAGGCGAGGCGTTTCTCTCAAGCCTCAAGCCTAGGCGTGCCTAGGCGAAGCCTAGGCGGGTTTTTTAGAACAGTGATAAATATAAATATAAATACATTACCTGTAGTACCACCCAAACCACTAACTTGAGCTCATATGACACCTCCTTCCAACTAATGTACCCCGGGCCGATGATCGTCTTTACCAGCTCGAGGGATCTCGCTAATAGCCCCGACTTGTTCTCGATGGCCATCCCCAATTTTCCATATTTAGGGAGCCTAGGGGCCGAGGAACCCTCGTCGCCTTCGCTACCACTGAGCCCAGACGACATCATCATAACCAGCATCATCATCCTTGCCTTAATAGCTGAAGGAGACATTTGCTGTAATAAAATGTTATTAGTACAAATCAAAATGAATTAGAAGAAGACATGCAAATATGTACAATTACTACAAATAAAAATGAATTGTTACTATTAAACATCCCCCCCATCCATGCCCCCTCTCCCCCCACCCTGCCCCACCCCCTTCCCCGACCACACATACACACAAACAACCCCACCCCCTTCCCCCACCACACATACGCACAAACAACCCCACCCCCACCACACACACGCACACACACCTTGCCCCCCCACACACAACCCCCCCTCCCCACCACACACACATGCACACACACGCGCGCACGTGCGTGCGCGCACACACACACACACACACACACATATGTACAAATCAAAATGAATTGTTACTACAAATATGTACAATTACTACACACACGCACACTACACATCCCCACCCCCACCCCTACTGCCCACACACACTCACACTACACAAGAGTGAAAATGATAAAGTGCAAATCAATTAAAAGAATTAAAAATGGATGTTTCGGTACAAATTGGAATATTTATTAAAAATTAAAAAATTGTTTAAAATTCGGGTTATCATAAAAAATGGATTGATATTCGGTAGGAGCAGCCAAGTCATCCACACTACTATTTAGACGCTTTGGCGCGTGTTGAACAATTGACCACAGCTCGTTGTTGATATACTCCGAGTAAAACACTTGGTTAACATTTTGAAATGCACAAACAAACGGCTCATCGCTCACGTGATCATTGCTCTTCAACTTGGACAAGTCAATTATGATCAAATTGGTGACAGGATCAACTTTACAATCATTTTTATCCTCAACTCTTACCCATTCACAGTAAAATACTACCTCTTTGAACCTATTAAAGGTAAACAAAACTTAGATTTATAGTATGTTTTATTTAATTATGTCTTATTTATATTCGATTTTTAAATTTCAAATTCAAATTCAATTTATAATAGAAATTTCTATTTCCTCCATCTCCTCTAAAGGGTGAGTGGTCCTATCCCATTCAAGATCGCATTTTTCTGTAGTATACTTAACAGCTCATGCACATTGTTACGATTTGAGAAAAATTCGACAGCATATCCCCGTAGTTCTCCAAGTACACGACGTAGATTGGCAAGTGTGAGTGTCATTTCAATTGCTCAATTTTAAAATTAACTAACCCAACATTGATCCGCTATAATCCAAAAACAACGTCAACAACAAATGTGTATCCCGTACTCCTTCTAATTCATCTACTCAATTAATTATTTTAATCGATTAAACTAATAATTAAAGTATACAATTATTAATTTTCTAATTTACAATGAGGGGCAATCCTACTTTCATAATTAATCATATAATAATTTACTAATTTACAATGAGGGGCAATCATATATTAATTTACTAAAAAAACTAATAATCAATCAATTCGTTTACAAGGAACACTACGCGCAAACACGCACACTACACACACATATACACACACGCGCACATACACACATACACACACTCAGCCCCCACCCCTACCCCACCACTCACCCACCCATCCCATCCCATCCCTGCCCTCCCCCCACCCCCTTCCCCCACCACACACACACACAAACAACCTCCTCCCTCCCCACCCCCACCACACACACACGCACACACACCCTGCCCCACTCCCTTCCCCCCCCACACACCCAGCCCCACCCCCTCTCCCCCACCCCCCACCCACCACACACACGCACACACACACATACACACACACACACACGCACATATATATACACGCGCACACACATATATATATAAATGGAAGAGAGAGAGAGAAAGAAACTAACCTGAAAGTAGAGAGAGAGAGAGAGAGAGAGAGAGGGAGAGCAGCGTAGAGATAGATAAAAAAGGAGGGAAGAAATCGGTGGGGTAAAAAAAGGAGGGGAAATGATTTTTTGCTAAGAAATTTGTCACGGACATGTCACGGTCCTTGACCGTGACAATATTATAAGAATCGTCACGGTCAATGACCGTGACAAGTACTTATCATGGCCTTGTCACGGTCATTGACCGTGATAAAAATGCGCATTTTTTTGTCACGATCAATGACCGTGATAAGGCTGACTGTTGGAAGGGTGCCAATTTACCCATTTTGTTGTAGTGAACGCTTAAGATAATTAACATGTATTATAACTGAATTTACATCATGAGTATGTGCATGACCAATAAAATTGGGTCGACTGGGTATAGTGATGTGCGTGTGTGTTGACGTTACAAGTATGTGCAGGGATAACAAAATTGGGCTGACTCGCTATAGTGAAGAGAGTGGGTATGTTATGTTAATATATTAAGCACGCCGGGAGAATGTGTAGGATCAATAGAAAGGTGAACTAACTATAGTGGAGTTGCACTAGTAAGTTAATTCGATAATTAAACTCAATACGATAATGGTTAAGATCTAATTCACTTTTGTATTAAACATAATTAGATTTGGTTAATGGGGTGGCTTAGTTTACGTGGGTAGTTAGTACTGCTTTACTTTACTCGCATCTTCTTATATTTCTATAATTTAAAATACTTTATTGTAATATTCATCTTGTATGGTGTTTGTGTCTGAAATTATGGATCCTATTTAGGAGGGGTAACTGGTATTCTTACGGTGGGTTATTACCCAGTGCGTTGAGTAGCTTTTCAAGCTAGTTGCTGGAGCAGATGCCTAACATTAACTGGAGATTCGTGGAGTTGTAGTTGGAGTTACTTTTTATCGCTTTAGTAGTTTAGTCTTACTTTCCATCATTTTAAATATGAGAGATTCGTCATGAATTTGGTGGGACATTCAGTTCCATAGTTGTTTACGGATTTAAGTTGGAGATTTGTAGTTGGATTATTTCATTTAACTATTATTTTATTTTTTGGAGTTAAGATTTATTTATTAGAGTTAGCATGGTGATCGATATTGTATTTGTTGGATTAATTTTAAATTATATCTCGTGGAAAAAAAATTAGTGTCTCATATTTCTATCACATGCTAAAAATAGTATTTTAATTCTGATGTCCGATGTAGATTGGCAACAGTGAAGTGACTGTCCATCTACAATGCCAAAATATATAGGGTGTCACACAAATGAATCATTACCGAGTGATAATGCACTAAAATGCATATATATGGTTGCAAAACAATATTTTCTCATAATACGAGGAAAATATTATCAAGATCTTGAAGAAATCTCTATTGATATTATTGGAAAATATATAACATTTTATGCAGATAAGCTTATGTGTGATGTAGTGAGAAACAATGAGTAAGTCACGCGTAAAACAAAATAAGAACCTAGGAATAGTTCCTAAATAGTAAATACAATCTTCTCTGTAGCAAAACTTTTGTTCTATGTAATGAAGCATAAAGAGGTCACTTACACTGGGCATATAATTTCTCAGGCGCCTCGAAGATTCACAAGTTGCGAATCTTTCTTCGCCGTAGCCAAAGGTGCAAAATTTAGCGGATGTTGAAAAATAAAACATATACTTACGAAATTTTCAAAACAAAATTTCTTAGGAGCAGTATATTACATATGTATGTCTGATTTCTTTGAAAAAAAATTCACACAAGGTTAGCATATTATCTATTCTAAATTTTTTTTATTTAAATTAAGTTACACCTAGGGGAATTATGTTGTAAATGTCATTTACTTTCCAAATTAACTTTTAAGAATAACTGTTCAATTATGAAATTTTCAAGATCCCCTTTGAATTATCTTTCAATAACCAACGATGAAAAATATATAGGATCACCACTGTCAAATCAATAATTATATGTCTCATCTTCTCTTAGCCTAAATCTCTATGTTTAGGGTTTCCCAATCATGCAACTCTTTATTTTTTCACACATATCTACCATTTATATATATATGATAAATAATGGCACTAAAATCGTTTAAGACCTCAACCTCACCAAATATGACTATTGAGAAGAGGAAATGTGTTTTTTAAATTAAAGTTACAAGGACACTTGGAAGTATAGTAATTCAAAACCTCCACTGAGGTATCTACATCCACTCTTAATGTGCAGAACTTTCACATAGGACTAATAGTTCCTTGAAGATGTTCCCAAGATTGTATAAGTGTCGTACGATGTTGATGAAGTCCTTATTTAGTGATGCAAGATCTATAAATAAGGGTTGAGTTTTGATGAAGTTGTTGAAAGTTTGACATAAGTTTTAAGGAGCCTTAAAGATTCATTTACCTGAATTGTGGGTTTTAACTTCTACGGGGCCTTGGTTGAAATATTGAGGTGCTTTTCATTTTACATTTATCTTTGTTTTTTGGGCTTGGGACCTCTACCCAAGGTTTGAGGTTGAATATCATATCTGGTTTCGTCAATAGCTACCTATTGATTCTTTCATAATAGGGAAGGGGAAATTGTTGGAAAAATTGGACTTGAATGGGTATTATAAACTGTCCAGATTTTTCTGGACAGATTTTTGAGCAACTTTGAGCTCAAATTTAGGTGGGACCCATACTACGAAAATTATGGGACCATATACGAACGCGTTCACCTCTGCAAGGAGATTAACGTAGTATATTCATATGCTCAATTTCAATAAGTTATGAATGATAAATATGTCCCCTAAGTGACTCACAAAGCAATGCAAGTTAATGAATTGGGTATGTTTTAACTCTTGTCCCACATTGGAAGAGTAGTGAAATTTTGATGAGTTAATAACACCCCAAGTATGGACTAAGGCTTGGATGCCTTGGGGGTATCCCAACTCTTTGAAGGGGAGATGACCTAAGCTATGCACGGGTTGACTTTTGGTCAAAAGTCAACACGCGTGTCCGGCTGGCTGGGCTGGGCTTATAAAAATCTCCTACTTTTTTGGGCCGAATTTATTTAACTTTCTGGGCTTTAATTATTAATTAATTACGAAATTAATTAATTAATGAATAAACTGTTGGCAGTTATTGCCAACAGTCAACAGTTAATTCGTTTAACTGATTAACTATTTTTTGACAGTTAATTTCGGTTGACTGTTCCAACAGTCAACGCAAACATATCTTGCATTGTTGTTGAGTTGAGTAAAAGCCACAGTTTTGTGTTCGTTGTAATTAATTATTGTCGTGCTACATAATTAATTAGAAAATCCGTTCTATCTTGGGAGCCAATATTCATCAACCTCGAAGCACATTGGAGGGAATAAATTGTCTTAAGGACACTGTGAGATTCACAGGGCTCGGATTATCTTTCTATTTTTCTTATGTTTCTGCAAATTCAAGTAAGTGTTTCATTTCTCTAATTCTATTTTAATTCCGAATTATATTATAATTATTAATTCTGTACAATTGTTATTTATAAATAGTAGACATAACACAGATTTTATAATTTAATTCTGTTTTGTATATAGTTTAAAACTGAATTATTATTTGAATTCTTTTGGAATTCATTTATTGTGAATTATATTTGGAGGAAATTGGTGCACATAATTTGGTATTCTGTTTTGATTAATTCATTATATATGAATTTTATCATTGATAAAAATTCTGTTTTTGTAACAGAAATGGAATCACAAAGCACGAACACTACTCCTACGAAACTGATTGTCACCAACACAAATGTGACTGCACCCGTATCTATGCCACACGGGGAGAAACCGGAAAAGTTCATTGGGGATGACTTCAAACGTTGGCAAGGACAAATGTACTTCTATCTCACTACCTGCCAATTGGGTAGGTTTGTATATGAAGATTGCCCCTCTATTCAAGAGGGAGATGACGCTGAAAAGGTTGCTGCTGTTGATGCTTGGAAGCATTCGGACTACCTATGCCGAAATTATATTTTGGCATACTTGGACAAGACTCTGTATCATGTCTACTTCACTATCAAGACATCCAAAGAATTATGGAATTCTTTGGAAAAGAAGTATAAAACTGAAGATGCTGGGATGAAGAAATTTATCGTCGGGCGTTTTCTGGACTTCAAAATGGTTTATTCTAAATCTGTGATCTCGCAAGTGCAAGAATTCCAAGTGGTCCTCCACGACATTCATGCTGAAGGAATGTCAATTAGTGAAACTTTCCAAGTTGCTGCAATTGTTGAAAAGTTTACACCTTCTTGGACTTTGTTCAAAAACTATCTCAAGCACAAGCGTAAGGAGATGAATGTGGAGGAGTTGGTGGTCCGGCTAAGAATCAAAGAAGACAACCGTGAGTCTCAAAAGAAAAGCGGTAAGAATCCGATGGAAACAAAGGTCCATGTCGTTGAAGGTCCTAAGAAGAACAAACGAAAGTATGATGGGGAGGGCTGTCACGACCCTGACCCAAAATAGTATTAGGGAACGAGTGTCTTGACATGCCACCAAGGCAACAAATATTCTGATTTAATTGTTTCCTTAAATAAATGCAACGGATATATTATCACATGGTTATGAATCGTAAAATAGTGAAAGTAAAGGAATTACGTCATCAGAGCTTTCTAAAGGAAACTTCATATATATTAAAAGTAACAACGAGTTACAACTTAAGAAAAAAATTAAACCTTATTACAAGAGAGCTAGACATGCTCTAAATAAACATTTTACAAAAAGAGCTCTAAAGGATAAGTCTTCAATATAGTCCATTTTCGTTCCGTCCGTGAGCCTAAACGTTTCCTGAAAAATGTTTATTTATACAACATCAGCTAAAAGCCGAATGAGGTTCAATCTCCAGACATTCCAGGGTTTTCAGAAAATAGATACCTATTCAAGTCAAAAGAGAAGGCATATACATATATGGAGAGGAACTTGCAGTAAATAGATATAATTTTGAAATGAAATTATATATATCACAATTGGATAGCTCAGAATAAGAATAATGCAACAAATCAAATGTGATATCTTTTTCTTTCAATCATATCATTTTAATGGCCAAGTACACTCTAATACCGTATTCTTCTACCGTATTATACCCCGGTAGTTGAGGGTCAATCGAACTTGTTCGTCACAACGCCTTATTTAGGGCACACCAGCGATAACACAGCTGGGAAAGTCAGTCAGTAAAGAGGTCCCTTAGTCCGAATCATATTTTCAATATTCAATATCCTTTTCAATAATCATTTTAATCAGTATGTTTATATGGACAAATATAAACATATCACCAATGAATCAATCATCGGTCTCACATGAATTTTGAGAATAAAAGCAGTTCACAAAATATATATAGTTTGCATAATATCATATAATCAAAACGCACAAGGAATGTCAGAGTACTCACCCAAAATGGAGGTCAAATTTACTGGTATTGAGTCTTCGATCACACGTTAATCTGATAAAGATTTAAGTACACGTTCTAAGGTCCAGTTTATACTATACTTTAATAATAACTTCCTCTTTTAAGGGATTACTGAATCTCTATTTGTTAACTTTTAAAACTCATTGATCGTAATTGAAGAATTCAATTCATAGTCTTTCCTCATCAGTCGGTTCCCAGTAGAGATGGAGGGTCACAGGGGCACCACTTAAATACCATCTCATCTAGACAAAACATTTCCGGATTCATTCCCAGTAGAGATGGAGGGTCACAGGGGCACCACTTAAATATCATCTCATCTAGACAGAACTTCACCGGGCCTGACTTTGGAATTACTTAAATCGGATTCCATAATAATGAGCAATTTCTTTAAAAAGAATTATTTTTAAAAGCGTATAATTTCAAACAAGTTTATAAAATTAACTTGGATTTGTTCTAAATTTTAAGTTTTGATTAGTGAATTCTTTATTGTATTTTACCAGCATAACTACTAAGTAAATCTATAAAACAATAAATTAAAACTCTAAAGATGCATTATAACATTAAGATTACCTTAAGATGAATATCCCTAAGAACTTCTTCTTAGACTTTCTCACACTTTCTCTCACTATTTCTTTCTATAATTCTCAAGGAATTGATGTGAGTTTCAAATGATCCCCCAAAGGCCCTATGTATAGTTTTCCAAATATCCCACGGTGTTGACACGTGTCTTGGTGATAAGGTTTCCCTTTGGTGAGTCGTCGTTCACGTGTCGTGCAACGGATCAGCCTTGCAGTCTTGGTTTACCAAACGGCGACACGTGTTTTTTTCCCTTTTCTAGAGGATTTACATGAGTTTTATCCTTTCCTATAGAGGTGACACGTGTGCAGTGGATATGTTCAAAAACCGAGCACGAGGTGTCGAGGATAGGTATTAAGAGTATAAGGGTCATTTCGGACCTGAAGGGCATTTTGGTAATTTCACACCATATATTTTCAATATTTCTTTTAGGTCCCTAAAAATATTTTATTTACGAAAAAGGTCCCTTTTTATTTTTCATTTTGGTCCCTGAAACTTTCTTTATTAAAACCAAGTCCCTAAAGTTTCATAAAATTGTATTTTCTACCCCAAAACTTATCACTTAGCTTAGGATGTGCCATAAAATATCAATCTGACCCATTTTACCGTTGATTCTTCAAATTGAAAAATAGGATTTGTCAAATTAAAAACTCGGAATATCATATATGTAATAATATATCATTATTAGATAGTAAGTATGACGAAATTGAAAGAAGAAAATTATATATTGGCATAAGAAAATAGGGTTATTACATCCTACCCTCCTTATAAAAAATTTGGTCCCCAAACTTTACTTACGTTAATTTCCAAAAAGGTGTGGATATCGCTCTTTTATTTCATCTTCCCGCTCCCATGTTGCTTCTTCAACAGAATGATTCTGCCATAATACTTTGACTAGTGGAATAACCTTGGTTCGTAATATTTGATCTTTATGGTCCAAGATTTCCACTGGATGCTCAATGTATGTCAAATCTTCTCTAACTTGAAGAGGCTCATGACTTAAGATATGTGCTGGATCAGGGATGTATTTCTTCATCATTGAAACATGAAACACATTATGCACACTCGAGAGTTCAGGGGGTAAGGCTATTCGATATGCAACAACACCTATCCTTTCAAGGATTTCAAAAGGTCCTATGTATCTTGGACTCAACTTTCCTTTCTTCCCAAATCGGATTACTCCCTTTGTTGGTGATACTCGTAAGAAAACATAGTCTCCTCTTTGGAATTCTAACGATCGATGCCGATTGTCAGCATAGCTCTTTTGACGACTTTGAGCGTTTTGAAGTCGGTCTTGTATCAATTTCACTTTCTCTGTTGTGACTTGAATCAATTCTGGTCCCAATAATTTTCTTTCTCCAACTTCTACCCAACATGCAGGAGAACGACACCTTCTACCATAGAGTGCCTCATACGGAGCCATTTGAATACTTGCTTGATAGCTATTATTATATGCAAATTCCACTAACGATAAATGATCGTCCCAATTCCCCTTCAAATCAAGTACACATGCCCTAAGCATATCCTCTAAGGTTTGGATGGTTCTCTCCGATTGTCTGTCTGTTTGAGGATGAAAAGCGGTGCTGAAATTCAATTTTGTTCCCATGGCTACTTGTAGGCTTTTCCAAAAGAGAGACACTAATCTAGGGTCACGATCAGAAACAATTGAAACTGGGGTTCCATGAAGCTTAATAATTTCCCGTATATACAATTTAGCTAGCTTTTCTAAGGAATGGGTAATCTTAATGGCAAGAAAATGAGAAGATTTAGTTAACCTATAAATAATTACCCAAATGGAATCATTACCATTGGAACTCCTTGGTAGCCCTGTCACAAAATCCATGGTAATATGTTCCCACTTCCACTCGGGGATTGGTAAAGGTTGTAATAGCCCTGATGGTTTCTGATGTTCAACTTTTACTTGTTGACAGATCAAACACTGAGATACAAACTCTGCTATCTCCCTTTTCATGTTATTCCACCAAAACACTTCTCGGAGATCTCTGTACATCTTGGTATTTTCGAAATGAACTGTGAATCTCGAGTAATGACCTTCCTCCAAAATTTTCCTCTTTAGTTGGGCATCACCAGGTATACAGACTCTATTTCCAAACCTTAATATATCATCTCGTATCACAAATTCAATTCTCTTCCCTTCAATAACCTCTTCTTTAATCCTCCTCAATTGTGGGTCATTTACTTGTGCAACTTTAATTCTTTCCGTCAACGTGGGTTGTATTTGTAAGTTTGCGATTATTCCTCCTTTGCCATAAATACGTACATCTATTTCCATACTTCTCAAATCTTTCAATAGAGCTTCCTGGCTAGTAATAAGACATGCTAAATTTGGTGTAGACTTTCTACTCAACGCGTCGGCAACTACATTAGCTTTCCCCGGGTGATAGTGAATATTTACATCACAATCCTTCATCAATTCTAACCACCTCCTTTGTCTCATGTTTAATTCCTTTTGAGTAAAGATATATTTTAAACTTTTATGATCGGTATAAATCTCACAAGTCTCACCATACAAATAATGTCTCCAAATATTAAGAGCAAAAATTACCGCTGCTAATTCTAAGTCATGGGTTGGATAATTTTGCTCATGGGGTTTTAACTGTCTCGAGGCATAAGCTACTACTTTTCCATTTTGCATTAGCACACATCCCAAACCATTTTTAGAAGCATCACTATAAATCACAAATCTTCCTGTACCGGAAGGAATAGTCAAAATTGGGGCAGTTACTAGTCGATTCTTAAGTTCTCGAAAACTATTCTCAACTTCCTCAGACCATTCATATTTCACCGTCTTTTGTGTTAACCTAGACAGAGGTTTGGCAATACTAGAAAATCCTTCAACAAATCTTCGATAATAACCTGCTAATCCTAGGAAACTACGAATCTCCGTTACATTAGTTGGTCTTGGCCAATTTAGTATAGCCTTGATCTTTTGAGGATCAACCGACACTCCCTCCTTGGATATGACATGTCCTAGAAAAGAAACACTAGGCAACCAAAATTCACACTTCTTTAATTTTGCATATAATTTCTCTTTCCTAAGGATTTGTAATACTATCTCCAAATGCTTCTTGTGTTCTTCAATACCTTTGGAATAAATAAGGATGTCATCAATGAAAACAACCACACACTCATCCAGATATTTCCTAAACACTCTATTCATCATATCCATAAAAGCGGCTGGTGCATTAGTTAATCCAAATGGCATCACAAGAAATTCATAGTGACCATATCTAGTACGAAAAGCTGATTTCGAAATATCCTCTTCCTTAATCTTCAATTGGTGGTAGCCTGACCTAAGGTCAATCTTCGAAAATACTTGCGCACCTTGCAGTTGGTCAAACAAATCATCTATACGAGGTAAGGGGTATTTTTTCTTAATGGTCACCTTATTTAGTTCACAATAATCTATACATAACCTCATCGTTCCATCCTTCTTTTTAACAAATAACACTGGAGCACCCCAAGGGGATATACTAGGTCTAATAAAACCCTTGTCTAACAGATCTTGTAATTGAACTTTTAATTCCCTTAACTCTAAAGGTGCCATGCGATAAGGTGGTTTTGAGATTGGTGTGGTTCCAGGAACAAGGTCAAATGTAAATTCTACTTCTCTACTAAGACGTAGACTGGGCAAATCATCTGGAAAAACATCTGAAAAAATCCTAGCTATAGGGATATCTTCTAAACTAGGCTTTTTTGTTTGCAAATCAATAACACTGGAAAGGAATCCGTGACATCCTTTCTTAAGAAAACTACAAGCTTGCATTGCAGAGATAATACGTATGGGAGATAAGATGATAGTTCCTTCAAAACTGAATTCTGGTTGGTTAGGAATTTAGAAAATAACTCTCTTCTCAAAACAATCCACCATAGCATGATATGATGCTAACCAATCCATCCCCAAAATGACTTCAAAATCTCTTATGTCTAAAACTATCAAATCAGCGAATAGTTTATGACTACTGACATTTATAGGGCAAGACTTATATACTAATGTTCCCGTCAATAACTCACCCGAAGGAGTAGAAACGTGTATGATATGATTCAAGGATTCAGGAATATTAGGAAAGCGATTAAAAAAACGCACAGACACAAATGAATGGGTAGAACCAGGATCAATTAAAACTTGAAAAGGTTGTGCACATATAGAAAGTGTACCTGACACTACTTTGCATCAGAAAGATTAAAGACTCTACCTTGTCTTCCCTGATCCTTATTGTCATTAGAAGTCTTTGTTGTCGCCTTCCCTTTGTTAGGACAATCTCGCATTTTATGCCCCTTTTGGCCACACCCAAAGCAACTCCCCGTCTCCAGGTAACATGGACGCCCTCTATGAATATTACCACAACGTTGGCATTTATCAACATTAGAGGTTTTGTTTACTAAAGGTTGCCCTATATTAGGTATAGTCCTAAAGGGTTTGTTATTTGGGTTCCTTCCTCTTTGTTCTCCAAACTTCCTCTTCCCCTCTCTAACCTGATTATATTCTTCACTATCCTTCTCAGCTATTGTTGCCCTAGCCACCACGTCATTATATGCTGTCAACTTTATGATGGAAATTCGGCTATGAATATTCAACCTTAACCCACGTTCAAACTTCTTGGATCTTAAAATATCGGTTATCACAACATGAGGTGCAAAATGGGATAACTCAGTAAACTTTGCCTCATATTGACTAACCGTCATATTTCCTTGAACCAGACCCATGAAGTCAGCTGCTTTTTGGTCTTGCACCGTTTCGGGAAAGTATTTCTCGTAGAAGGTCACTAAGAAGTCATTCCAACCTATGGGATTATTCCTTTCCCCATGCATTCTCTTAGTCATTCTCCACCAATGTTCGGCTTCACCTTCTAACATGAATGTTCCAAATAAAACCCGTTGTTCATCTGTACACTTAAGAACATCGAACATCTTTTCCATTTGCATCACCTAATTTTCTGCTTCAGTGGGGTTAGGAGTCCCTTTAAAAGACGGAGGATTCAACTTCTTGAACTGTTCAATAGTACAACTACTTAGTTCAAGATTCCTTGGTGCTCCATTATTCACCTGATGCTCCACAATTCTTGCTAGACTTTCAATTGCCTTGTATGAACCTTCCAGCCCTTCCATACTCAAACCACTAGTCCTTGGAGTTGATCTTGCCTTGGTCATTTTCTACAGTCATGGCCAAACGTAAGATGTATTATACTTGCCCAAGATTACATTTCAGAAGAATAATGATATATAAATAATTATATATAGACTATAAGAAATATGGAGGGTTATCACATAAGTCGGATATTTAATCCTATAACCTATGTATGGAGACTTAAAATCGATAACGTTCGAAACTTATATTCAGTAGTCTACGGGTTCATAACTTATGCTCTGATACCACCTCTGTCACGACCCTGACCCAAAATAGTATTAGGGAACGAGTGTCTTGACATGCCACCAAGGCAATAAATATTCTGATTTAATTGTTTCCTTAAATAAATGCAACGGATATATTATCACACGGTTATGAATCGTAAAATACTGAAAGTAAAGGAATTATGTCATCAGAGCTTTCTAAAGGAAACTTCATATATATTAAAAGTAACAACGAGTTACAACTTAAGAAAAAATTTAAACCTTATTACAAGAGAGCCATACATGATCTAAATAAACATTTTACAAAAATAGCTCTAAAAGATAAATCTTCAATATAGTCCATTTTCGTTCCGTCCGTGAGCCTAAACGTTTCCTGAAAAATGTTTATTTATACAACATCACCTAAAAGCCGAATGAGGTTCAATCTATAGACATTCCAGGGTTTTCAGAAAATAGATACCTATTCAAGTCAAAAGAGAAGGCATATACATATATGGAGAGGAACTTGCAGTAAATAGATATAATTTTAAAATGAAATTATATATATCACAATTGGATAGCTCAGAATAAGAATAATGCAACAAATCAAATGTGATATCTTTTTCTTTCAATCATATCATTTTAATGGCCAAGTACACTCTAATACCGTATTCTTCTACCGTATTATACCCCGATAGTTGAGGGTCAATCGAACTTGTTCGTCACAACGCCTTATTTAGGGCACACCAGCGATAACACAGCTGGGAAGGTCAGTCAGTAAAGAGGTCCCTTAGGCCGAATCATATTTTCAATATTCAATATCCTTTTCAATAATCATTTTAATCAGTATGTTTATATGGACAAATATAAACATATCACAAATGAATCAATCATCGGTATCACATGAATTTTGAGAATAAAAGCAGTTCACAAAATATATATAGTTTGCATAATATCATATAATCAAAACGCACAAGGAATGTCAGAGTACTCACCCAAAATGGAGGTCAAATTTACTAGTATTGAGTCTTCGATCACACGTTAATCTGATAAAGATTTAAGTACACGTTCTAAGGTCTAGTTTATACTATACTTTAATAATAACTTCCTCTTTTAAGGGATTACTGAATCTCTATTTGTTAACTTTTAAAACTCATTGATCGTAATTGAAGAATTCAATTCATAGTCTTTCCTCATCAGTCGGTTCCCAGTAGAGATGGAGGGTCACAGGGGCACCACTTAAATACCATCTCATCTAGACAAAACATTTCCGGATTCATTCCCAGTAGAGATGGAGGGTCACAGGGGCACCACTTAAATACCATCTCATCTAGACAGAACTTCACCGGGCCTGACTTTGGAATTACTTAAATCGGATTCCATAATAATGAGCAATTTCTTTAAAAAGAATTATTTTTAAAAGCGTATAATTTCAAACAAGTTTATAAAATTAACTTGGATTTGTTCTAAATTTTAAGTTTTGATTAGTGAATTCTTTATTGTATTTTACCAGCATAACTACTAAGTAAATCTATAAAACAATAAATTAAAACTCTAAAGATGCATTATAACATTAAGATTACCTTAAGATGAATATCCCTAAGAAATTCTTCTTAAACATTCTCACACTTTCTCTCACTATTTCTTTCTATAATTCTCAAGGAATTGGTGTGAGTTTCAAATGATCCCCCAAAGGCCCTATGTATAGTTTTCCAAATATCCCACGGTGTTGACACGTGTCTTGGTGATATGGTTTCCCTTTGGTGAGTCGTCGTTCACGTGTCGTGCAACGGATCAGCCTTGCAGTCTTGGTTTACCAAACGGCGACACGTGTTTTTTTCCTTTTTCTAGAGGATTTACATGAGTTTTATCCTTTCCTATAGAGGTGACACGTGTGCAGTGGATATGTTCAAAAACCGAGCACGAGGTGTCGAGGATAGGTATTAAGAGTATAAGGGTCATTTCGGACCTGAAGGGCATTTTGGTAATTTCACACCATATATTTTCAATATTTCTTTTAGGTCCCTAAAAATATTTTATTTACGAAAAGGCCCCTTTTTATTTTTCATTTTGGTCCCTGAAACTTTCTTTATTAAAACCAAGTCCCTAAAGTTTCATAAAATTGTATTTTCTACCCCAAAACTTATCACTTAGCTTAGGATGTGCCATAAAATCTCAATCTGACCCATTTTACCGTTGATTCTTCAAATTGAAAAATGGGATTTGTCAAATTAAGAACTCGGAATATCATATATGTAATAATATATCATTATTAGATAGTAAGTATGACGAAATTGAAAGAAGACAATTATATATTGGCATAAGAAAATAGGGTTATTACAAAGGCACTTCCAAACATAACAAGAAAAAGTTCAAAGGCAAATGCTACAATTGTGGTAAACTGGGACACCGCTCAAGTGAGTGTCGTAAGCCTAAGAAGGAAAATAAACATAACTCTCAAGCAAATATAACTGAGGGTGAAAATATCACCAATGATTTGACGGATATGAATCTTTCTGCCGTGGTCTCTGAATGTAACTTGGTTGGAAATACCAAGGAATGGTGGGTGGACACTGGAGCCACACGACACATTTGTGCAAACAAATGGATGTTCTCCACCTATAAGCCTTTGGAAAATGAGGAGAACCTTTTTATGAGAAATTCTTCCACTTCTAAGGTGGTGGGACAAGGAAAGATTACCTTAAAATGACTTCTGGAAAGGAACTTACTCTCAACAATGTTCTTCACATGCCTGATATCCGAAAGAATCTAATTTCTGGATCTCTCCTTACTAAAAATGGTTTCAAGCTTGTTTTGTGTCTGATCGCTTTGTGTTGTCTAAAAATGACATGTATGTTGGAAAGGGCTACCTAAATGAGGGGCTCTTTAAACTCAATGTTCTTACTGTAACCCCTAAAACATCTATTTCAATGAATGAAATTGCTAGTTCTTCTTACTTGATTGAGTCATCTAATATTTGGCATGCTAGATTGGGACATGTTAATTTTGATACATTGCGTAGATTAATTAACTTGGATTTTTTGCCAAAATTTAATATTGATAAAAATCATAAATGTGAAATTTGTGTGGAATCTAAATTAGCTAGATTACCTTTCCATTCTATTGAAAGGATAACTGAACCTTTACATTTAATTCACACCGATATTTGTGATTTAAAATTTGTTCAAACTAGAGGTGGGAAAAAGTATTTTATTACTTTTATTGACGATTGCACAAAATATTGCTATGTATATTTGTTACATAGTAAAGATGAGGCTATTAATGCATTTAAACAATATAAAAATGAAGTTGAGAATCAATTAAGCAAAACGATAAAGGCTATTAGAAGTGATAGAGGAGGTGAATATGAATATCCATTTGAGGAATTTTGTTCTGAAAATGGGATTATTCATCAAACAACCGCTCCTTATTCTCCTCAATCGAATGGTGTTGCTGAACGCAAAAATCGTACTTTGAAAGAAATGATGAACTCAATGTTATTAAGTTCAGGAGCTCCACAAAATTTTATAATACCCCGTATTTTTGGCGATATTTATTTTTGGGATTAATTAATTAAATGAGAATTAATTGGGAATTAATCCGGATAAAATACTAGCGAGATGTGAGTTGGTATTTGACTATATTGAGTATATATGATGATATATGAATATTGAATTATGAAATTTGTCGTGAGATTGATATACGACAATTTGAACATTTTATTGGGACGCGTGAGACAGTCGCGTCAAGATATAATTATTTTAATTATAAAAGTAAAATTAAATTCTATTAATCGTATATTCATTTTGAGTGCGCCAACGCGTCCGGAAGGGTCAAGATAGTCAGAAAACACTAGCCGGGGGTTTAGTTTGGGTCCCGGGGTATTTTTTGGCCATACCGGCAACATATAGGGGTAGTTTGGTAATTTTGCATTTTTGAGAATTAAAAGTGACGAAAATTAGTAAATTATATCTGATGTGGATTTGACCCACTAAACCACTAACCAACTCATTTTAACCTAATAGGCTACGTAGGTTATTAGAATTAGGTTTCTAATTTTTCCCAAAAAAAACCCTAGCCACCATAGCCATTGGAGAAGAAAGCTTAGAGAGGGAGAGAAAGAGGAGAATTTTGAAGAGAGAGAGAGAGAGAACCTCATCAAATCGTCATCAAAATCAGAGATTAAATCAAGGCAAGTGATTTAATTTCGTTTAATTCAGAGAATGTTTCTTCCATGTTAGATAATTCTAAGATTTACATTTGTTCTTGAAAGTTAATGAAAAACCCATGAGTTTGGAATTAGAATACTATATTTTGAGGAAAGGATTGCATGTAGAATCGTATTTAGAGGACTAATCTGATGTTGATATATCTTGCAAGAAACAAAAACGGATTTAATTGGTTAAATTAAAGACTTAAAATTTTAGGGTTTATGTTCTTGAAAAAAATTGGGGAAAAGTGTAGAGACTTGTGATTTAATGATGATTAGGACGAATTAATCCTTTAAAACACGTTAATATGTGATTATAATATGTTTAGGATTGATTAGAGACCTTAAAACATCGTTGGGACGAATTTTAGAGGAGAATTGAGGAGTAGAAATTGGTGAAAAACGAAAGTAGAAATTCTGGGCACGAAACTGGTCGTTCGTTAGAAGGCCTTCCTAGGTCGTTCGAACGAGCTCGTTCGAATGAGCTTGTAACGAATTGACCAGTTGCTTCTAACGAGGGGAAATTTCGTTCGATACCTTCGTTCGAACGAGATGTCGTTAGAAGGTACAGTTCGTTCGAACGAACTGAATCTTGTTCGAACAGCCTCGTTCGAACGAGACTTCTAACGAGCGGGCAGTTTAGGCCTTTTTGGCCTGTTTTGATTTTGGGAGTTCCGTAAACTTGTTCGAGGATAGAGATAACATTCCTTTGATGATGTATTGGTATACTTGGGACATTTGGGATATAATGAGGAGTAAATTATAATTGTGGAACGAATCAAATAGACACTTGAGTCGAGACGTGAGTGCCTACTACGACGTGAGAATAAATTATGGCGTGTATGATTATGAACCGGGAGTATATAAATTGTATAAATTATAAAATGGTACGAGAATGCGATAAGTACTACAATTAAACTACGGTGATTACTTAGATGCGTGTTTACTTAGTATTGATATATGATTTGTGTGTATGACATACCTACCATACTTGCTATCACGGGAGGTTAGCGTTCGCTTAGGACCCTCTAATCCTTGTGTGCCTACGGGGGGGAATTTAGACTGGTACCTCGAGAACATAGGTCAGAGATGGACTTATTGGGATATTAATAAGTCTGCTGATCGTGGGAGCATAGGTATGTGCGTGACCCATATGATGTGACTGTGTTCGCCTCCACTGTTTGTGATTTGTGTTATCTGAACTATTCCTGAGAGATTCGGAATACGTGATTCCTTATGTACATGATGTACCGGGATGGATAGCAGAGTATGTGTGCACCGCATCTTAGTCTCGGGGTGCTTATATTGTATATTTATGTTGTGAAAAATATACACTTAATAAAATGGGAACTTTCATATGGTATCGTGTGTATAACTATGGAATAACATAAAAGGGATAATCTATAATGAGTTGTATTACTTTTATATGAGAACCTGAATTTACGTTAAGCCCCTATTTAATTGCGATCGTTATAATGTTAATGGGAACTGAGTAATAAGGGTAGAACCTATGACAGTCTAGCTAGATATGATGTCACTTAGCTAGGGGTTTGTGTCATTTTAGATGGGTGCTTACGTTAGGAGTGCACAGTTAGACGAGAGGTGAGAATTTCATGTGAGTGCACGTCCTAACATGTACTCTGCATTTAATGTTTTAAATGTTTTTAAAGCACTTGCAGGTTTTTAAAATATCTCCACATTCGGGCTCTGACCCGTTTGCTTTCAAATCTATTTTCTTGTAAAACCATTTTAGGTGCCCAGCCATAAGGACACCACGCATAGGATTCTCATTCCGATGACGAGCTGTAGCTATTTATGGATGTTACAGGGATTTTCTTTTAGACTCTTCTATCATTTGGATTCCATGTTCAGTATTCCTCAGTTGTAGGGCATGTTGCCCAAATTCTATTAGAGACATTTCCATTTCAGTTTTTCAGACTTTGGCATGTATTAATTCAGTATTCAGTATTTCGTTACTTATTTCAGTTGTGGGATTTGTTGTGAGGATTTTTTCCTCCGGATTTATTTATATCATGTGATGGTTATTCTATTATTTCGTTATGGTGAATGGTGATATTATTCTTGCTTTAAATCTTTTACTGCATGTTAATCAGACTTTAATTAAAATTTGACAACTTACTTTTTAAATACTAAGTGGTTAGTAATAAGAAAATGTTTTCGACAGTGATGCTATTAACTGAGCCAACTTGGCATTTTGATTTAATTTAATAAAGGAGTAGCTACCCGGTATTTAATTAGTCGGGGTGTCACAGGTGGTATCAGAGCATCAGGTTCTAGTGTCCTTTAGGATCTGTACGGCTATTATGTTTCCACTAAGTTTTCTTTGATATAGAGCCCTATATTTTAGGACTGTTGTACTCTTTTTGTGTATGCTTCGTTCTTCAGCTATTTTAAGTTTATAAACTGTGAACTTATAAACTTTATTCTTATTTCAGATGCCTCCACGACGTGCACGACGAGTTCCCAGGGATGCAACGTCAGAACCCCAGCCCGCTCCAGTTCAGGGCATGATGAACGCCGCTGAGGTTGCAGCCATTGTTGCCCAAGCGGTAAATGCCGCAATTGCCGTAGTTCAGCAGGCACCACCTCAGGCGCCGGTTTCCGCACCAGTACAGGCAAATGCATTCCCATCTGCTTGGGAACGTGCATGTGACGCTTTTCAAAAAGCGCATCCGCTAGAGTTTGCAGGTAGCTCAGATGTGGTAGTCTCGAGCCTGTGGAGGAAGGATATGCTGAGGCACTTGAGGATGTATGAGTGCACGGACGTTCAGAAGCAGGTGCTAGCTACTTTCAAGCTAGTTGGATTTGCACTGCAGTGGTGGGAGTCTATTACCACCGTGGAGGAGAGGGATACTCTCACTATTCAGGACTTTTGGGTGCGGTTCGACCGCAAGTACTTTCCGTCAGCTGTTCACACAGAAATGAGGAGGAAACTGATGAATCTGAAGCAAAAGGGTAAGACCGTGGCCGAGTGTGAGGCCGAGTTCACGAATCTGTTGAATATCGTTCCGGATGAGATACCGACAGAAAAGAAGAAGATTGAGAAATTCACTGACGGGTTGACATGGAGGATTCGTCATCATCTGTTAGGGAACCTTTCGTTGGCCACTTATTCTGACGTGGTTAACGCTGCTTTGTTACACTGCCAGGATCACCGCTTTCATATGGCTGAGGGCAAGAGATCGGGAGAGTCTAGCCATCAGGGCAGGACTGGAGGACATGGTGCCGGTGGGGCACAATCTGTTCAGGGGCAAAGACAGGGTGAGTAGGGTTCCCAGCAGGGGGATCAAAAGAGGTTCAGATCAGGGAATTACAGGCACGGACAGGGAGGTTTCCGTCAGGGCCAACAGGGTCCAAACGGCCATCAGGGCCAACAGGGGCAGAATGGGCAGCAGTTTCAGCAGGGCCAGCAGGGCCAAGGGAGGAACGATAACAGCCACCAGGGCCGGGGACAACAGGGGTAGAGAGGAGGGAACTTCCCAGGGAAGTGTTATGTTTGTGGCAAGACTGGCCATAAACGACACGATTGTCCTGATAGGGGCAGGGCCCCATAGCAGCAGCAGCAGGGTGCTCGCCAGGAGCCGCAGAGGCCTATGTTTCCCGCCGCTCTCCCCGCACCGCCACAGATGGCAGCATTGCCACCCATTCCAGCAGTCCCTGCTCAGTAGGGGCAGCTACAGTATGGACGTGTCTATAACGTCCACCAGGCAGCAGTTCCACAGGCACCGCCCGCGATTGAGGGTACGTTTCCTATCCATGGCACTATGGGTCGGGTATTGTTTGATACGGGGGCTACACATTATTTTATAGCTACACATTTCGCGAAGGCTTTAGGGTTGTTAGCCACAGCGGAGAGAACAGTGACGTGTGTTAACTCACCATTGGGGAATGGGTCACTTATATTCTTTATATGCCGGGGAGTGGGGGGTAGAGATTGGTGGTTTGGTATTACCCGCAGACATGTTGGTATTAGATATGCATGTGCACGATGTGATTATCGATAAGGATTGGCACGTAGCTTATAGGGCCATGATTGATTGCTTCAGCGGGAGAATTATTTTTGCCATTCCGGGACAAAAGATGTTTGTAGTGGCGATGCCTCGCCCAGAGGGAGGTTCGACCGCTCATCTGTATTACATAGAGGAGGATACCTCCAAGGAGGTTGTGATTCCTTTAGATTCGATCCCAGTTGTCAGGGAGTATTCGGATGTGTTTCAGGAGATACCAGGCCTACCCCCCAGTCGAGAGATAGACCTTGTTATAGACCTATTGCCAGATACGAGACCTATAGCACGCGCACCGTACTGGATGGCTCCAGCAGAGATGCGAGAGCTACGAGATCAGATAGAGCAGCTGTTAGGTCAGGGCTTTATTCGCAGGAGTACCTCACCTTGGGGCGCTCCAATTTTGTTTGTGAAGAAGAGGGACGATTCACTAAGATTGTGTGTGGACTACCGGGAGTTGAACAAGGTCACGATACGGAATAAGTATCCATTGCCTCGAATCGATGACCTATTTGACCAGTTGAGAGGAACTTCTTTCTTCTCGAAGATTGATTTGAGATTGGGATACCATCAGTTGCGTATCAGGGAGGAGGATGTCTCAAAGACTGCGTTCTTAACGAGATATGGTTCTTACAAGTTTCGGGTTATGCCTTTTAGTTTGACCAACGCTCCAGCAATGTTTATGGACTTGATGAATAGGGTGTTCAGAGAGTTCCTTGATCAGTTTGTCATTGTCTTCATTGATGATATTTTGGTTTACTCCCAGACAGATGAGGAGCACGCCGAACATTTGAGGCAGGTTTTGCAGACGCTGCGTCAGAACGAACTGTATGCAAAGTTTGAGAAGTGTGGGTTTTGGTTGAAGGAGGTCCAGTTTTTGGGACACATTATTTCCGACCGGGGGATATCTGTTGATCCGGGGAAGGTATCCGCGGTGAGGGAGTGGGGACAACCCACGACACCGACTGAGATTCGTAGTTTCTTGGGCCTAGCAGGATACTACAGGAGGTTCATTCGGGGATTTTCGAAGATAGCGGGTCCTTTGACACATCTGACTCTTAAAGGTGTGCCGTTCATTTGGAGTGATGCCTGTTAGTTGGCATTTGATGAGTTAAAGGACAAATTGACCTCAGCACCTGTGTTAGCATTGCCGAGACCGAGAGTTGAGTATTTAGTTTACACCGATGCATCTTTGCAAGGACTTGGAGGTGTATTGCAGCAGGAGAGACAGGCCATAGCTTATGCTTCCCGTAAGCTTAAGCCTCATGAGAAGAATTACCCCACGCATGATTTGGAGTTGGCGGCAGTGGTATTTGCCCTACGGATTTGGAGGCACAATCTTTTGGGGGAGAAGTTCCAATTGTTCACGGACCACAAGTCCCTACAGTACCTGTTCACACAGAAGGAGTTGAACATGCGACAAAGGAGGTGGATTGAGTTTGTGAAGGACTACCATTTCGATATCCAGTATCACCCGGGTAAGGCTAACGTGGTAGCAGACGCGTTGAGCCGTAGGCCAGCAGATGAGGTGGCAGGGGTGTGGAAGGCAAAGTGGAAGGAGTTGGGACACCAGGATGCAGTGGCCCGATCTTTCATGTCTATGATGACCGTTACACCGCAGATTGTCACGAAGGTAGTACGGGCACAGGCTAATGACTCGTTCTGTCAGGAGCAGATAGTTCGATTACTAGCAGAGGGAGCCGAGTCCTATACCGTTAGCTCAGACGGGGGATTACGCTTCAATGGGAGATTGGTGGTTCCGGAAGGGGAGGAATTGCGACACGAGGTGATGGCAGAGTCGCACGGCTCACGGTTTGCGGTACATCCCGGAGGGGAAAAAATGTACCAAGACATAAGACGCCAGTATTGGTGGAGCGGTATGAAGAGAGATATCGCTGTGTTTGTTTCAAAATGCACCACTTGTCAGCTAGTAAAAGTGGATCATCAGAGACCGACAGGGCTTCTACAGCCGTTGGAGGTTCCGAGGTGGATGTGGGAGAGAATATCCATGGACTTTATCATGGGGTTGCCTACGTCGCAGAGGGGTCACGACTCCGTTTAGGTAATTGTGGACAGGTTGTCCAAAGTCGCTCACTTTTTACCCGTAAGGACTGACTACACTACGGGACAGTATGCCCAGCTCTTCATTTCAGAGATTGTGAGACTTCACGGTGTGCCCCTAAATATCGTGTCTGACAGAGACAAGATATTTGTTTCGCGGTTTTGGGAGAGTTTCCAGGAGGCCATGGGCACGGAATTGCGGTTGAGTACGGCTTATCATCCGCAGACCGATGGGCAGACCGAGCGCACAAATCAGATGTTGGAGGACATGCTACACATGTGCATTATTGACTTTGGCCGTGGATGGGAGCAATACCTTCCACTGGTAGAGTTTGCTTATAATAACTCCTACCAGTTCACTATTGGCATGGCTCCGTTTGAGGCGTTGTACGGTAGGCCTTGTTGTTCCCCAGCATGTTGGTTAGAGGTGGGGGACAACAAACTACTTGGGCCGGAAGTGATTCAGGATACTTTGGCAAGGATTGAGTTGATTCGGAGTCGCATTCGGGTAGCTCAAGACCGGCAGAAGAGTTATGCTGATGCGAAGAGATATTTCAGGGAGTTCCAAGTGGGGGACCAGGTTTTGCTCAGAGTATCTCCTATGAAGGGGATTATGCATTTCGGGAAGAAGGGGAAGTTGGCACCGAGGTATGTGGGGCCGTTTCCTATTATTGAGCGGATTGGACCAGTTGCGTATAGACTCGGGTTACCGGAGCATTTACACCGAATTCACGATGTGTTTCATATTTCCTCGCTAAGGAAATATCTCAGGGACGATTTGGCTCATTCTCACATCGCTTTGGAGGAGATTGATCTACAGCCTGATAGCTCCTACGAGGAGGGGCCGATTGCTATTTTGGACCGAAGTGAGAGGAAGCTGCGGTCAAAGATAGTTCTGTTAGTGCGTGTTCAGTGGCGACATCACAATGTCGAGGAGTCCACATGGGAACGAGAGGATGAGATGCGCGAACGTTATCCAGAGCTGTTTTTATCAGGTACTTTCTAGTTCCGAATTTCGGGACGAAATTCTGTTATTAGGGGGAAAGTATGTAATACCCCGTATTTTTGGCGATATTTATTTTTGGAATTAATTAATTAAATGAGAATTAATTGGGAATTAATCCGGATAAAATACTAGCGAGATGTGAGTTGGTATTTGACTATATTGAGTATATATGATGATATATGAATATTGAATTATGAAATTTGTCGTGAGATTGATATACGACAATTTGGACATTTTATTGGGACGCGTGAGACAGTCGCGTCAGGATATAATTATTTTAATTATAAAAGTGAAATTAAATTCTATTAACCGTATGGTCATTTTGAGTGCGCCAACGCGTCCGGAAGGGTCGAGATAGTCAGAAAACACTAGCCGGGGGTTTAGTTTGGGTCCCGGGGTATTTTTAGGCCATACCGGCAACATATAGGGGTAGTTTGGTAATTTTGCATTTTTGAGAATTAAAAGTGACGAAAATTAGTAAATTATATATGATGTGGATTTGACCCACTAAACCACTAACCAACTCATTTTAACCTAATAGGCTACGTAGGTTATTAGAATTAGGTTTCTAATTTTTCCCAAAACAAACCCAAGCCACCATAGCCATTGGAGAAGAAAGCTTAGAGAGGGAGAGAAAGAGGAGAATTTTGCAGAGAGAGAGAGAGAGAGAGAACCTCATCAAATCGTCATCAAAATCAGAGATTAAATCAAGGCAAGTGATTTAATTTCGTTTAATTCAGAGAATGTTTCTTCCATGTTAGATAATTCTAAGATTTACATTTGTTCTTAAAAGTTAATGAAAAACCCATGAGTTTGGAATTAGAATACTATATTTTGAGGAAATGATTGCATGTAGAATCGTATTTAGAGGACTAATCTGATGTTGATATATCTTGCAAGAAACAAAAACGGATTTAATTGGTTAAATTAAAGACTTAAAAGTTTAGGGTTTATGTTCTTGAAAAAAATTGGGGAAAAGTGTAGAGACTTGTGATTTAATGATGATTAGGACGAATTAATCCTTTAAAACACGTTAATATGTGATTACAATATGTTTAGGATTGATTAGAGACCTTAAAACATCGTTGGGACGAATTTTAGAGGAGAATTGAGGAGTAGAAATTGGTGAAAAACGAAAGTAGAAATTCTGGGCACGAAACTGGTCGTTCGTTAGAAGGCCTTCCCAGGTCGTTTGAACGAGCTTCTAACGAATTGACCAGTTTCTTCTAACGAGGGGAAATTTCGTTCGATACCTTCGTTCGAACGAGATGTCGTTAGAAGGTACAGTTCGTTCGAACGAACTGAATCTCGTTCGAACAACCTCGTTCGAACGAGACTTCTAATGAGCGGGAAGTTTAGGCCTTTTTTGGCCTGTTTTGATTTTGGGAATCCCATAAACTTGTTCGAGGATAGAGATAACATTCCTTTGATGATGTATTGGTATACTTGGGACATTTGGGATATAATGAGGAGTAAATTATAATTGTGGAACGAATTAAATAGACACTTGAGTCGAGACGTGAGTGCCTACTACGACGTGAGAATAAATTATGGCGTGTATGATTATGAACCGGGAGTATATAAATTGTATAAATTATAAAATGGTACGAGAATGCGATAAGTACTACAATTAAACTACGGTGATTACTAAGATGCGTGTTTACTTAGTATTGATATATGATTTGTGTGTATGACATACCTACCATACTTGCTATCATGGGAGGTTAGCGTTCGCTTAGGACCCTCTAATCCTTGTGTGCCTACGGGGGGGGGGGGATTTAGACTGTTACCTCGAGAACATAGGTCAGAGAAGGACTTATTGGGATGTTAATAAGTCTGCTAATCGTGGGAGCGTAGGTATGTGCGTGACCCGTGGGATGTGACTGTGTTCGCCTCCACTGTTTGTGATTTGTGTTATCTGAACTATTCCTGAGAGATTCGGAATACGTGATTCCTTATGTACATGATGTACCGGGATGGATAGCAGAGTATGTGTGCACCGCAGCTTAGTCTCGGGGTGCTTATATTGTATATTTATGTTGTGGAAAATATACACTTAATAAAATGGGAACTTTCATATGGTATCGTGTGTATAACTATGGAATAACATAAAAGGGATAATCTATAATGAGTTGTATTACTTTTATATGAGAACCTGAATTTACGTTAAGCCCCTATTTAATTGCGATCGTTATAATGTTAATGGGAACCGAGTAATAAGGGTAGAACCTATGACAGTCTAGCTAGATATGATGTCACTTAGCTAGGGGTTTGTGTCATTTTAGATGGGTGCTTACGTTAGGAGTGCACAGTTAGACGAGAGGTGAGAATTTCATGTGAGTGCACGTCCTAACATGTACTTTGCATTTAATGTTTAAAATGTTTTTAAAGCACTTGCAGGTTTTTAAAATATCTCCACATTCGGGCTCTGACCCGTTTGCTTTCAAATCTATTTTCTTGTAAAACCATTTTAGGTTCCCAGCCACAAGGACACCACGCATAGGATTCTCATTCCGATGACGAGCTGTAGCTATTTATGGAAGTTACAGGGATTTGCTTTTAGACTCTTCTATCATTTGGATTCCATGTTCAGTATTCCTCAGTTGTAGGGCATGTTGCCCAAATTCTATTAGAGACATTTCCATTTCAGTTTTTCAGACTTTGGCATGTATTAATTCAGTATTCAGTATTTCGTTACTTATTTCAGTTGTGGGATATGTTGTGAGGAGTTTTTCATCCGGATTTATTTATATCATGTGATGGTTATTCTATTATTTCGTTATGGTGAATGGTGATATTATTCTTGCTTTAAATATTTTACTGCATGTTAATCAGACTTTAATTAAAATTTGACAACTTACTTTTTAAATACTAGGTGGTTAGTAATAATAAAATGTTTTCGACAGTGATGCTATTAACTGAGACAACTTTGAATTTTGATTTAATTTAATAAAGGAGTATCTACCCGGTATTTAATTAGTCGTGGTGTCACAAATTTGTGGGGGGAAGCCTTACTTTCTGCTAATTACATTCTCAATAAAGTACCTCACAAAAAGACTCACAAGACACCTTATGAATTATGGAAAGGTCGAAGACCTTCCTATAAATATTTACGAGTGTGGGGGTGCTTAGCCAAAGTGATGGTTCCTAAACCTAAAACGGTAAGAATAGGGCCAAAAACCGTGGATTGTGTATTCATCAGTTATGCTACTAATAGCAGTGCATATCGATTTCTAGTTTGTAAATCTGAGATTTCGGACATTCATGTAAATACGGTTATTGAATCAAGGGATGCTTCATTTTTTGAAAATGAATTCCCGTATAACATGACCCGAGAATCTGGTCCTTCTAAAAGGACAAATCAAGCTACTACAAGTGGTACTCATATACCTATTGAATCAATAGAGGATGAACCAAGACGTAGTAAAAGAGCAAAAACCTCGACTTCTTTCGGTCCGTATTTTCTAACATATTTGCTAGAAAATGAACCTCAATCGTATAAAGAAGTTATATCCTTACCCGATGCTTCCAATTGGAAATAAGCAATTAATAGTGAAATTGAATCCATAGTACAAAATCATACATGGGAACTAGTGGATCTTCCACCAGGTTCAAAATCGTTAGGTTATAAATGGATCTTCAAAAAGAAATTGAAGACCGATAGATCAATTGATAAATATAAAGCTAGACTTGTAGCTAAAGGCTATAGGCAAAAGGAAGGGTTGGATTACTTCGACACATATTCACCGATAACAAGAATACCGTCCATTCGGATGTTAATAGCAATAGCTGCTATTAATGGACTTGAAATACATCAAATGGATGTAAAAACTGCATTCTTAAACGGTGAACTAGACGAGGAAATTTATATGGAGCAACCTGAAGGGTTCAAAGCTCCCGGACAAGAAGGAAAAGTATGTAAGCTTTTTAAATCACTATATGGATTAAAACAAGCACCTAAACAATGGCATGAAAAATTTTGATAATGCAATGTTATCAAATGGTTTCAAAATTAATGAATGCGATAAATGTGTTTACTTTAAATACATTCATAATGGATATGTCATTGTATGCCTCTATGTTGATGATATGCTTATCATGGGTAGTAACATGGAAATTGTCAAAACTACAAAACAAATGTTGAGTAGTAGATTTGACATGAAAGATATGGGAATCGCCGATGTTATATTAGGAATTAAAATTTCTAGAACATCAAATGGACTTATATTATCTCAATCTCATTACATAGAGAAAGTACTTGAAAAATTCAAGAAGTATGATATTAGTTCTACCAAGACACCTGTATATGTAAATTTACATCTATCAAGAAATAATGGTGAAAGCATATCTCAACTAGAATATTCTCGTATTATCGGCAGTTTAATGTATATCATGAACTGTACACGACCGGACATAGCATACTCAATAAGTAAGCTAAGTCGATTTACGAGTAATCCAGGAAGAGATCACTAGAAAGCTATATTGAGAGTTTTGGGTTATTTAAAATATACTAAAAACTATGGATTGCATTACTCAAAATATCCAGCGGTTCTTGAAGGACATTGCGATGCAAGTTGGATATCTGATACAAAAGACTCTAAGTCTACGAGTGGGTATGTGTTTACCCTCGGAGGTGCAGCCGTATCTTGGAAATCCTCAAAACAAACGTGCATTGCTAGATCGACAATGGAATCTGAATTCATTGCACTAGACAAAGCTGGAGAAGAAGCTGAATGGCTTCGAAATTTCTTAGAGGATGTTCCAAATTGGTCTAAACCTGTCCCGCAATATGTATACATTGCGATAGCCAATCAGGGATTGGAAGGGCACAAAATCACATGTATAACGAAAAGTCACGACATATTCGTCGTAGACACAATACCGTTAGAAAACTTCTCTCAAACGGAATTATCTCAATTAACTATGTAAAGTCAAAAGATAATATATCGGATCCACTAACGAAAGGTTTAAACCGAGAGCAAGTTGAAAGATCATCGAGAGGAATGGGTCTAAAGCCTATAAATAAATAAGAATCAATATAGTGGCAACCCAACCTAGCTGACTGGAGATCCAAAGATCTAGGTTCAATGGGCAAACCGAACTACGTTGTATTCAGTAAGCACTGGAGGATATTTAATCCTATCCATTCCAAAGACGAGACAGTGCATATCTGCCGCGAAATTAGGATAAGTTATGCTTTTAATGACATCTATATTTTAGTACGTGTAAGTGGGGTATTGTAGAATACTCTTTATGGAAGTCACCTACGTGAGTAAGAAGGGGGTCACTTCTATGAGAATAATGAAAGGCATATTCTCTAAAATACTTGAGGAACCAAGTGGTGTTCACGGCCAAAATGAACACAAACGTGAGAACCAACTGTGTTGAAGAATTGTTGTGTGAATACTGTTGTCTAGGTTTACAAAAACGGTTGACGGTTCAAGGACGTGAAGTCTACTGATTAACCAAGTAAATCCGATAGTATATCACTAAGGAAAGTTCAAGGCCACTAGGCTACTTCTCCCGATGCAATAAGTCTTCAGTTTTACTCAACTTGTGTCTGCATCTGCATCTGCTTCCGTTTTGTTTTATTTATAGCGATATATCATTCATGTGGGGGATTGTTGAAAAAATTGGACTTGAATGGGTATTATAAACTGTCCATATTTTTCTGGACAGATTTTTGAGCAACTTTGAGCTCAAATTTAGTTGGGACCCACACTACGGAAATTGTGGGACCATATACGAACGCGTTCACCTCTGCAAGGAGATTAACGTTGTATATTCATATGTCCAATTTCAATAAGTTATGAATGATAAATATGTCCCCTAAGTGACTCACAAAGCAATGAAAGTTAATGAATTGGGTATGTTTTAACTCTTGTCCCACATTGGAAGAGTAGTGGAATTTTGATGAGTTAATAACACCCCAAGTATGGACTAAGGCTTGGATGCCTTGGGGGTATCCCAACTCTTTGAAGGGGAGATGACCTAAGCTATGCGCGGGTTGACTTTCGGTCAAAAGTCCACACACGCGCGCGCGCGCGTCCGTTCGGCTCGGCTAGGCTCGGCTAGGCTCAGCTCGGCTTTGGGCCGAATTTATTTAACTTTCTGGGCTTTAATTATTAATTAATTACGAAATTAATTAATTAATTAATAAACTGTTGGCAGTTATTGCCAACAGTCAACAGTTAATTCGTTTAACTGATTAACTGTTTTTTGACAGTTAATTTCGGTTGACTGTTCCAACAGTCAACACAAAAGCTATAAATTAAACATTTCCCCTGCAGAATTAATTACTGAAAAATTTTCCTCCTCCAGAATTGCTGTCATTTTTATCCCAGAAAATTCCTGTCCTTTTCCTGCATAACATATCTTGCATTGTTGTTGAGTTGAGTAAAAGCCATAGTTTTGAGTTTGTTGTAATTAATTATTGTCGTGCTACATAATTAATTAGAAAATCCGTTCTATCTTGGGAGACAATATTCATCAACCTCGAAGCACATTGGAGGGAATAAATTGTCTTAAGGACACTGTGAGATTCACAGGGCTCGGATTATCTTTCTATTTTTATTATTATTTCTGCAAATTCAAGTAAGTGATTCATTTCTGTAATTCTGTTTTAATTCCGAATTATATTATAATTATTAATTTTATACAATTGTTATTTATAAATAGTAGACATAATAGAATTAACTTAGGAAAAATAATAATAAAGGGTATCTTAGTCTTTCACCTAAATACTCTTTCATAAGATAGATTTAGTGAGGGATATTAGCCGTTACAATGAAGCATTTAGAGCATTAGGTTTGATAGGGCTGCTGTCATCTTTGAGCAAAGTAATATCATTCTCTCGTAGTTGAGGCCTAAAATCCTTATTTAACCTTCAAACGTTCTCTTTGGAACTTTCAAAGAAGCAAAAGAATGCGCAAGAGGATCCCTTTACTGATCATGAGGAGTTGATGTCGAGACATAAGCCTCTGAAAGTGAGTTATGAGACTTTTAAACTTCCTACATCGATCCGGAGAAGGAGAAGGAGAAGAATAAGTTGGATGAAATGACTACTAATTTAGTGATTTAAAGGGTGAGTTGCTAGATGTAGAGATGTATTGAGACTAGTATTAAACTCAAGATTTAGGATTTCATGAGATGCTTGATGACGTCATTTATAAGCATGCTAAGCTTGAGGGACACACGGATGATAGAGTTAAAGAATGATTGTTAGTTTACTTTTTAAGTCTGAGGCATAACAAACTTATATAAGTGGTCTCCATGTTGTTAACTTTTTAAGTCTGAGGCATACTAAGGTCTCCACTCTGAGCCCTTAACTTGAAATTTCCAATCTCCCTCTAATTTATTTTACTTCTAGTGACGAGGAATAAGAAGATTAGGATGAGTCTAAGTAAGCTGGTATCTTTGGTTGAAGGATGAAGGTCAACAAGAGCTGCCCCAAACTTTTAATAAGGCTCGGGATAGTGGTGATAAGGTTATCTAAGCTTTTATGTACTTTTTTCTATTGTGATGTTTATAATTAATATTTATCAATGGAAAAAGATCATTTCCCTTAGTTATGTGATGCACCTGTTTGTCCTCATGTCAACCTTTCTTTATTTTGTGTTTTGTCATAAAGAAATTTTTATTTTTTTTCTTAAACTGTTATGAGTTTTTTAAAATTTCCAATACTCTTAAGAGAAATAGGGCACGGAGAAAATTTAGAGAGAAAAATAGTTCTCGTTAATTGGTGTATCAATAATGAGGGGGTCACCCCTTATTTATAATACA
This sequence comes from Sambucus nigra, assembly GCA_949130495.1. Lineage (NCBI taxonomy): Eukaryota > Viridiplantae > Streptophyta > Magnoliopsida > Dipsacales > Adoxaceae > Sambucus > Sambucus nigra. Next base: position 158,635,080 of record OX422209.1, on the reverse strand, counting down.
AGCCATCTCATTTCAAAAGCCCACTTTTTCAATGTGGGACGTGTTATAGTGAACATCCACCTTAAAATACAACTTTTATAACACTCCCCCTTAAATGTACACTATTTTCACCATTCATTGACTGTTGCCTTATTAAAACCTTACTAAGGAAAAACCCATTGGAAAAAAATCAAAGTTAAGGAAAAAGAGTACAACTATTGTGACCAGTGAATTAGTGTTGGGCGTGCTTAGTGTTGCCTCGTTAAAACCTTTGTTAGGAAAATCCAATGGGACAAAAGCTAATCAAAGGAAAAAGAGTACAACACACATATGTTCCAAATTACATGTTCTTGTATCCTCCCCTATATAAGATGCTCCCTCTGATTGATATGTTCAATTTCACTGTTGGTGGAGTCGACGCATTCCAATCTCGTACACAAACTTCTGAAATGTCGCATTTGATAGTGACTTTATGAAGAGATCATCTAGGTTATCACTTGAACAAACTTACATGACTTTAATCTCATTTTTATTCTGAAGATCATGAGTGAAGAAAAACTTTGGTGAAATTTGCTTGGTTCTATCTCCTTTGATGAATTCTTCTTTAATTTGTGATATACATGCTACATTATCTTAATAGATAGTACTTAGAATATCTGTAATAGAAGGCAATTGACACGAACTATGAATATGCTAAATTAAAGATCTTAGCCATACACATTCATTAAGAGCTAAAATTTTAGAGTGGTTAGAAGAAGTAGGTACTAAAGTTTGTTTAGTAGAACACTAGGAAATAGCAGCATCACCACAAAGAAACACATAACCTGCCTGAGATCGACTTTATGAGAATAAAAAAGATATCCAGAATCTGCATAACCAACTAATTTGGAACTATTAGAGTTATAGAAATAAAATAAACCCACGTCAGTGGTTCCACGTAGATATCTTAGGATATGTTTGACACCAACCCAATGCCTTTTGGTTAGTTCAGAACTATATCTAGCAAGTAGGTTCATAGAGAATGAGATATCCGGCCTAGTGCATTGTGCCAAGTATAATAATGCACCAATTGAACTTAAATAGGGTACTTCTAGACTCAATATTTCCTCATCTTCTTCTTTAGGATGGTATGGATCTTTCTTTATTTCCAAATACCGGATAACCATAGGGGTACTTATTGGGTGTGCTTTATCCATATTAAAGAGTTTTAATACATTTTCAGTATAATTAGACTGATGGACTAAAATCCCACTAGAATTTTTCTCAATATGCAGACCGAGACAAAATTTAGTTTTTCCAAGATCATTCATCTCAAATTCCTTTTTAAAATAACTAGCAGTTATTTCGAGCTCTTCTGGAGTCCCTATTAAATTTATATCATCCACATAGACTGCGACTATTGCATATCTATTTGAGGATTTCTTTATAAATACACAAGAGAAAATTGGATTGTTTTCATACTCTTTCGTAACACCCCGTCTTTTAATTAATTGACTTTAAATTAATTTGGAGAAAAATAAAATTTTGAATTTTATAAATTTTATAATTTAAAATGTTGGTTTTTATATTTGAACAATAAATTTTCAAACGGAATTGGAATCGAAATTAAAATGGAGTTTTAATTGAATTTTTATTATATAGAAGAGTCCTCAAAATATAAAACTCTCTCAGAGTCCTCAAAACATAAAACTCTCTAGAAAAAAAATATTTAAAAACATTCGACTGTCCGATCGAGTTAATTTTTTTTTACGATTTTCTCTCATCTTCAGCTAATTTGTCCTCGAATTTCATCCAATTTCAACGATCCGATTGTCGGGAATAAAGTTTTTAGTGTTTGTATCTGATTAGAACTCTTTTCTTAATCAAACTCTTAATCCTTTATATATCACCACTAATTCGTGGATGGACTTTTCAAATCACTTTTTCTCAAACTTTTGAACCAGAACACCTCTCCAAAATTATTTCCTTTCAACTACAAACTTTATCCCCAAACTTAATCAAGTGTTTGACTCGATATTTGAAGGCTTAATTGGTGTTTTCTCAAGATTGTTTAAGAATAAATCTTTGCTAATTTTTTTAGAGGAATCCAACCGTCTATTCAGAATTTACAAACGATTTATACCCAAGCATGAATACTCTATTCTTTTCCTTTAGTATTATGCGTTTTAAGTGTCACCTAAACCCTTAATCATTTTTTTCTCAAAAGAGATTCGTGACTTAATTTGGAATAATGATAACAGTTTTTGGGATTGTTTTTGTAAAATCTTTCAATGTGAATAATATTCATAACCCTTGGGTATGTGGGATTTATGAGTGAATTTTGGATTTTGTTGGTGTAAGTTGCATGTAGAAAAATCTTGGTTTATTTAAATGAATTCGGGGCCGTATAACTCATGAAATTTGTGTTGAGATAATGAAATTGGAATTATGATGTATTAATGATGAAATCTCGGTGTATTTAATTTAAAATAATTAAATCGGATTAATTAGGTGTTTATGACGATGTGAAAATTAAATTAAGATTTAATTGAATTGAGCTATCATGGGTAGTTTGGTACATTGATTAATTATGATGGTTTGTGTGACTTGTTGGTATTATTAATTTGCCATTGTGATGACGGGTTGTTGGGTATATTTTCTCCCGTTATATTTTAGGATTCCTTTTAGGTATGGGACTAGTGGGTAGGCCTTTTGATGATTTATGCCTTCTGAGTATGAGACTAGTGAGGGTAGATTATCTCATTTTTATCATCTTGAGGGTGGGCTGATTTTCGATATTTTATCGTCGTTACGCTAGACTAGGCATGAGACTAGGTCGAGGTTTATGTTAAAAATTCATCATATAAATAGGGTAGAATGTATTGATAACTTAGGGACCCTTAGGTATGGGACTAAGGGGAGTTTTGAGGATCTCACGTCGATTAAAAGGGTGGGGTAATTTATAAATTGTGAAATTGAGAATTAATGCCTAAGATAAAAACGGGTATTAAAATTTGTGGCGACATAATGTGTCGGGGCCGACAGTTTAAACGGGTCAGATGACGATTGACAAGGGAAAGTTTGACACTTAGGTGAAAATTACCACCCGGGATGGGAGGGCCGTCATAATAAAAAAGTAAGAAAAATAATAAAAATTGGGTTAATTTAATAAAAGATTAACTTCGTGGGACTTGAGAATTTAAAATCATATTTGTTTGCCTTTACAAATGGAGATTTTTGCGGGTAGTTAGCGATTTATAATTATCGCGTTTAATTATCTCGTTAAATTAAAATATTCTATTGTGATATTTATTACGTATAATGCTATTGTCTGGATTCAAGGATCCTATTTGAGGGGAGTAGTGTATATTCATGCTTGGGGCTCTGACCTCGTACGTTGACTAACTTTTCAGGAAATAATATTTGGGGAAGCCACATAGAATTTTGGAGATTTGCTTGGAGGTTCAGTTGGAGTTGCTCTACCTTATGCATATTGATTTAGTTTAGTTTTTCATTCCTTAGTATATATTTTGAGAAATAGTTTATGGTTGTTGAAGAAACGGGGTGGTCCTTATGTGAGTTTCAAATCAAACCAATTTTCACAAAAAATTATCCAACTTTTAATTAACACCAAACCAAGTTGTGAAAACTCAATTCTTACTTTAAACCAATTTTATCTTGATTAATCCTAAACATGAATTTAGTGATTAAAGCAAGTAAAGTAAAGTAAAGAATACTCACAACGTCGGATGTACGAGGAAAAAAGACCAAAATGGAAAAACAACCTCGGACGGCTCAGGCCATACAATCACTATTAATAAAGGTTTTACAAAGACAGATTAGCCTTACTCAATGACTCTATCCCCACAGGTCTTGACGCTCCTTCTGATCTTCTACCGTTCTTCAATAGTGCCCATGCATAAATTCCGTCTTCCACGATACCCGTGCACAACACACGCGTTCACGTATGTCTCGGTGTCCACCGAATGACTTTGATTCGTCTACGATGTCGAACAAGAAGTCCTTCTCTTTTTTTCACCGCAAAATCCTGATGTTTAAGTGTAGAACAAACAAACTTGGCGAAGCAGGATCACGTAAACATATGAATGATAACTTGGATCTTTGCAAATTCTAAGGATGTGTTTAAGCTTTTTAAACCTTAGAAACCATGTGCCAAACTCGTGCTGGAACGTAAAATGTTTTTCCAGAAAGCACACTTACGAAACTCTGATGAAAACACGCTTTAAATAAGATTTAAACGCCGCCTCGAAAACAGTGTCGCTCGAATGAGATAGGCATGTCGTTCGCACGACATGGATATCTCGCTCGAATGAGCTGACATGTCGTTTGAATGACGCTATGTCAATTTGACTTTTTGACTTTTCTTTTAAAACGTTTCTTTAAAGAGACCCAATAAAGTCAAACTCTTTTTTCGTGTTTATCAAAATAAAACGAAGTGTAAACCATTTAAAACATTTTTAAAAACATTTAAAATATTTTTCTTTATAAAAATACATCCTTATCTTTTATAAAAATAATTTCGAGCACCATAAATTATATGCATTCATACTTGAGTGATTTCGGAATGCACTTAACTTGAAGATAAGGAAACTTGCACCAATTAAACTTCAACATGATTAATTCTTTGAATCTTTTTCGCAACGTCTTCAATTTCTTCAATACATCATAGACAAAGTGGGATCGTGACAAAATAAAATCTCCCTATGATATATTACAAAAACAGTTTTGTTCACAAAATCAAGTCAAAACAAAACAGGGACTCAATTGGAAATTTATGTCCTTACAAATCTCCCCCTTTGACTATTTCGAAACAAAACTAAACCAGTGAAATGCCTAAACCCGTCCGTCAAGCCGTATGATGCCTAAATCCAGTACCATAAACCAAAATTCAAAACTTACAGGACACGTACTAGAATATGTAGCACCGACAAGCATAAACTGTCTAAATGTGATGTAGACTTGAAATCTAGAATCGCTGAAGCATACCTACACACATGAAACATACAAATAAATACCCAGTGAAGTATGGAGGAACAAATGAAACCAATATATATCCAAATGATACCAAGTGACAATAGATACCAATATGAATAAATTCTGAATAATCATTTGTTAAACAATTTGAGCAACAATATGATACCAAATTTATACTACCAATTTGTAAACTATGTAATGCTCAAATCTCCCCCTACATCACATACATATCTCCCCCTTTTGTCTCGAATAGACAATCTGGTGAAAATATATACTAATCAACAAATATCTAGCGAGAGAATATACTAATTTTGAGAATTGAAAACCCTAGATAACCATGAGACAACCAGCTAAATATGATCAAGAGATGATAAATCTGTAGCTAATAAACCAAGAATCACACAAAGAATTTAGCAATCTAATCAGGTGTGATAAACGAACTATATGAAAAATATCAATATGAGATAATAAAACCTGCATATAAACCAGTCAGCCCAGAAACACTTCCAGCAGTACCAAAAATATCACCAAAATAAATCAGTGGAATGCAAACCAATCAGAAGCAAGAGTTCAACCTGTCATTCGAATAAGCCAGGGACGTCGCTCAAATAAAATGAGGACGTCGCTCGAACGAAGTACATATATCGTTCGCGCGACATGGGGATGTCGTTTGAACGACTTCTCGCGACCTGCCAAATTCTCACATTTTCCAAGAAATATCTTATATTTTTTCCTAGTGAAAAAATTTCTAGAAAAAATCAGTGAAAGGGCCTGACAATAGCAAAACAATGCTAAAACATTAAGCTTTTAACACAAAACACAAAAACGCATAAAAACTAAAAAAGCAAGTTACATGCAAACATAGTACCGATGTGCTCAAAACATGGATATGGAATGTATGGGCGTGAAACTCCAACAAATGAGTCAAAATTCCAACACATCGAAAAGATCAAGAAGCTCTAATTGATAGAGATAAATCATCAAACTTTATCATAGCCATATGACAATTAAAGAGTGAGCTTAATGAACTAAACAAACTACATGCACACAAATCCAGAATTTTGACGATTCTACAAACAATAGTGTCAAATTGCAATGTTTCAACATTAGGATTAGTTGTGCAAACCCGTTTAAGTTTTCTCCAACCAAAATTCCTCATAAACATACTTTCTTCAAGTTCTTTTGAGGTTTCTAGCATTATCAACTTAGAGAAAATCTTATTGTCCCTTTTTCTTAGCATATTATTTTTTCTTTTGGGCTCTTTTAAACGGTGGCTTTCACAACGAGTTAACTTTGAACTCTCGCAGCCCTTTCCCGTGAATCACTCATCATTTTTTCAATTAAGATAAAAATTCGAATCCTCACGGTAAATGATTCTTACATGCACACTTCTCCTTAAGTCTACTTATGCATACATGACAAGATTGAGATAAGAACGCCTCACCAAATTCAAATATGCAAGAGAAGTTAAACATCCATATAAACTCGTGCATGTGTGCAATGTTGGCATATATACAAAGTCGAATCAAAATGCATATCAACTTCGAAATAACCCCATATAAACAATGGTTAAGATCATTCTAAGCATCGATACTAATGACCAAATGTCCTAGCCACATGGATAATAAAACAGTGGGGAGGGGTCCAAGCACACTAATATGCCACATCAAATATGTAAACTTAATAATAAAAACCTAAAATCTTTTTGGCTTATCAAACATATTTTGACTCAAATAAAAGAAAAATCTTTTTGGTTTTTCAAAAGTTTTCTCAAAAACAAAATCTTTTTGTATTTTCAAAATTTTTCTCAAAAAAACAAAATCTTTTTGTATTTTTCAAATAAGACTCAAACAAATGAAAAATAAAATACAAAATGATACACATGTCATAATACTAGCAATGAATATATCATGAAGCAAACTAGTATATGAAAAACAAGGCAACACTATCATCCTTTAGATTTAGCATGGGAAGAATCAAGTTCACCCAAACGAGAATTATATAGTTTAATTCGTAAAACCACTAAATCCGATTTCCTAACCCAAGTAGGTGTAAAAACGACGCATGGGGGTTTGGGGAACCCGGGCAACTTTATTCCTAAACTTCCTAGGAGCTTGTCTAAGATCGTAGAAATAACGCCTAAGGTGACCTTTCCTATTTTCAAAACGTGTAAGTGTAGCGATGGTGGGAATGATTACCTATATGTGGACCTTTTCTAACCTTCCTAGTGTTTCTCACACGTGCGGGGGTGGATGGGAACAACTCTCTCATTAAAACCTATACTACCCCTATCTCCCTTAATTTGGACGGTGCCTAAGATCTTATCTAAGTTCTCCGACCTAGCCTCCAAATCAAACTTAACTCTAGATGAGTCTTCAATCTCTCCTCCAACTCAAGAATCCTAGACTCTAGCAAATGCCTAGACACCTCAAACGCTAAAATCTCCTTTTTCAAAGACTCCATCAAACCACATAGATTATCTCTCTCTTTCTCCACAAACTCTAGTTTCTCCCTAAACTTCTTCTCTCGTTCCCTAAGATCCTCAATCAAACTATCACTATTTTCAATGGAACGCTCATTAAACTTAGCTTGCAATTTTTCCTTTTTCACCTTCACCGTTTCGGCATACAACTCATTAAACGCAACTTGCAACTCTTTCAAATCCATCTCCTCCTCGTCACTCTCTTCATCCTCACTAACATGGGATACACTCAAAACATCCTCGAAGGTGTCATGCACATGAGAATCATCGTCTCTCACATGACATGCCATAAACGCAACAAAGTTACGATCAATGGGGGAACTCTCTCCCTCTTTCGGATCACTATCACTTAAGGAGGCACTATAGACAATGGGTTGCTTGCCCTTTTTCTTAAGTCTAGTGGGACACTCCTTAACTTTGTGACCGTACCCCTCACACCCAAAACACTTATCCGACTCATCTCTCTTAGGCTTCTCAAACTTATCCTTAGAGGTGGGATCTACTTTGTTGTTCTTGAATTTTTCAAATTTCTTGGCATCTTTCGATTGCTTTTGAAACTTAATAATTTTTTTAAATTTCTTTGCCAACAAAGCAACATCCTAAATATCTGAATCGAAATCCAAAACTTTAATTTCCTCCTTCCGAGTTTTCAAATCAAGACCCTTTTCATTCTTAGGCACTTTCTTGGAGGTAATCATGTCGATTTCATAGGTTTGTAATTCACCTACAATCTCTTCTAGTTTCGTCGACTCTAACTTACCCAAGGAGTTTAAAATGGTCACTTTCTCATCAAACCTACAAGGCAACGACCTAAGGATTTTCTTAATGACACGGTTGTCGGAAATTTTCTCACCTAGGTTAAATGACAAGTTGACAATATTGGACAACCTAGCATAAAACTCGTCAAAAGTCTCACTCTCTAACATCCTAATTGTCTCAAACTGTGTAGTGAGATTTTGATGTTTCGACGCCCTAACCGTGCTAGTGCGCTCGTGAGTGAGTGCCAAAATATCCCAAGCATCTTTTGATGTTTCACAAGTCATAATTCTATTATATTCTTCCAGTGTGACATGTGAAGAAATAACGTGCAGACCCTTAAAATTATATTGTGAAAGTCTTTGTTCAATTTCGGTCCATGACTCAACAGGCTTTAAACTAGTGACCTCACCTACAATAGTGACAGGGGGTGTCCAACCTTTCTCAACTGCTAGCCACACACGCTCATCAATAGATTTTATTGCACATCTCATTCTCATCTTCCAATAAATGTAATTAGTGACATAAAAAACAGGAGTTCGAGAAAATTCGTTATATCCAAAATTCATTTTTGAAAACACACGGGATCACAAAACAAATAAAATATGTTTTCTAGCTCTGATACCAATTTGAAGAAACGGGGTGGCCCTTATGTGTGTTTCAAATCAAACCAACTTTCACAAAAAATTATCCAATTTTTAATTAGAACCAACTAAGTTGTGAAAACCCAATTCTTACTTTAAACCAATTTTATCTTGATTAATCCTAAACATGCATCTAGTGATTAAAGCAAGTAAAGTAAAGTAAAGTAAAGAATACTCACAACGCCGGATGTACGAGGAAAAACCCAAGACGGGAAATAATATCGGACGACCCAAGCCAGACAATCACTATGAACAAAGGTTTTACCATAAATTATATGTTTTCATACCTGAGTGATCTCATAATGCACTTAACTTGAAGATGAGTAAACTTACACCAATTAAACTTCGGCATGATTAATTCTTTGAAGCTTTGCCTCAACGTCTTTAATTTCTTCAATACGTCACAGACCAAGTGGGATCATGACAAAATAAAATCTCCCTATGACATATTACAAACACACTTTTATTCACGGAATTAAGTCAAAATAATACAGGGACTCAATTGCAAATTTATGCCCTTATAGTTGTGATTGGGCCTTTCGGTTCCAAAGTTGTATGGATTTTATTCGATTATTTCACAAGATTCAGTTGGAGAATATTTAATTTCATGTTGTTAGAGATTAGATTTATTTTGAGTTTAGCATGGAGATGGATCTTTTATCGCTTAGTTGGATGGTTTATTAATTTATAGGTCTCATATCTGTCTCGTGCTAAGAAGGGTATTTTATTTACTCGCGCCCGGCTTAGTTTTGGTGGAGGTCGACGCCAGAATTAAGCAGGGTGTGACACCTTCCTTAGATAAGTATTCACTATAACGATTGTACCACATTCTTCTGTATTTCTTTAAACTGTACAACAAACGTCTTAGTAGGATTGAATGTGTACTCCTTAGCTTTGCTTCAAAAATCCTTCACGGATTTTCATGTATATTTCTGCGTCTAAGTACCCATATAAATAAGCGGTCACAACATCCATGAGTCTCATATCAAGATTTTCAGAAAATGCTAAGATAATTAGATATCTGAAAGTTATACTGTCCATAACGGGGGAGTATGTTTCCTTAAAATAAATCCCAGGTTTCTGCGAGAAACCTTATGCCACAAGTCGTGCCTTATATCAAGTGATTTCATTCTTTTTATTTCTTTTTCTTACAAAAACCCATCGGTAACCTACTGGGTTAAAAGCTTTTGGGGTTTGTACTATAAGTCCAAATACCACGTTTATTTAGAGACTCGAGTTCTGCCTTGATGGCAATTTCCCATTTTGGCCAATCTACTCTTTGTCGACATTCATTTAGAGTGCGCTGTTCATTTTCCTTATTAGTGCCCTTTGAAATTTTTGTAGCTACTGCATATTAAAATATATCATCGATGACAGTTTCTTTACGATTCCACATTTCTCCCGAATATGTATAAAATATAGAGATCTCATCATTATTATTAGGTACCTTTGCCTCTTCAAGGGCTTGTACAGTCACTTCAGCGACTTGTCTGTTTTCAAAAACATTAACCTCTTCAGGGGTTTTAGAGAAAGTGAATCTTTTATTTATAACCTCTTAAGGAGGATTATTAGGGCATGATTTTTCATTTGATCTTCGTTTTCGGGGAGCAGAGTCTTCGGAGCCTACAAGTCTTCCACTCGTGTGGCATGCAATAGATTCATTTACTAGTGATGTCAACATTTGTCCCGCTAGTACATCAATTCTTGTAGGCACATTTGCAGCGGGAACATTAGACTTGGTTACTTTTGTAGCATCATTGAATGCATCGGGTAATTTATTTGCAATTTCCTGAAGATGCAATATCCTTCTTACTTCATGCTCACATTGAGCAGTACGGGGGTCTAGACTAGACAAAGTGGAAGTGTTCCATATTAATTCTCACCATTTTTCAGGAATGGACCATACTTCTATACGTTCTTTCCTCCCCCTAATGGCGGGAAGAGTGTCTCATCAAAATGACAATCCTTAAATCTGGCGATAAACGTATCACCTGTCAGTGGCTCAATATAACGAATGATTGATGGCAAATCATAACCAACATATATTCCCAAACGATGTTGGGGACCCTCTTTGGTACGCTGGGGTGGGGGGATGGGCACGTGCACTACACAACCAAATATAATACCTCGTGATTTTTGGGACTGAGAATTTAATTTATTTGGGAGAAATAATATTTATTTAAATTGGAGAATTTTAATTTTCGCAATCGAGGTCAAAATTTGATGATGTTGTAGAGTATTTCGAATGATGATGCTAAGTGCACAGTTGATCCAGGATGGGTCGAGATAGTCAAAATGACCGTCCTTGGTTTTATTTCGGTTCCAGAATATTTTAAGTTAGTTTGACTCGAATTGGAGTAAACGAGTAATTTAAAGTGTGTATTACCATTTTAAATCGGGGTTTAGGATTTAAAGATTTAGGAGGCTTACGAAATAAGCCAATCTCATTTGTGGGACAGAGAAAACCCTAGAGAGAGAGAGAAGAGAAGAGGAACAAGAGAAAGAAGAGAAAAATCTTGGGGATTCTGGCCAATTCGCGACTTCGAGGAAGATTTAACCTCTACAACTTTGAGGCAAGTGATTAATCTTGCTAAATAATTCATGTGTGTAATTTATTTCAAGAATTGTGGATAAAAATTTAGATTTTGGGTTATTATGTCAAAAACCTAGATTTTGGGTTAAATCTTGCATTTGAGGTGTGTGTATATGGATTTGAGGTTGTATAATTAGTGGGGTTGATTTATATTATGAGTTTTAATGTTGAAAACATGATTGGGTTGAAGATTGAGGGTTAGATGATGATATATTGGGTTTTCGGAGAGTTAGGTTTGGTCTAAAATGAAGAATGGCTGAAATATCTAGTATGGCCAGTCGATCGCGGCGAGGAAGCCGATCGACCGCGCCTCAAGGGAAAAGCGTATTGGTTGCTTAGCAAGGCAAATTTCAGAATCGCGATCGAACGGGGGTCAGGGGCTGGTCGTATGGTACTCTATTTTTTGCCCAATAATGGGATTTTCTTTCTATCCCTTTTCTTTTCGGTCTAAAGCTTAGGGACCTTCTTAGTTAATGTATTATAGGAGGTTACGTCATAATATCAAGAGATCGATACCTTAGGATAGTAAGGTGGAATTTGGGCCTGTTTTAGGAATGGCTTAATAGGGTATGGGGCCTAGTTTATCAAGGAAATGATGGTAAGACTAAAATATAGTGTGATTTCATTAAATTGATTGTGGTGGACTATCATCCAGTGGTTATGCTTTATAGTGATAGTTCCTTTTTACGTATGTGCTTTTAAAGTTGAGTAGTGTCATAATTATATGTTTTAGTATATCACCGACTAGAATAGTTTGTGTTTATACTTATAGCCGAGATTATTATTATATATAGGTGTGTACACGAATGTAGATGGTGTGTATGGATGATGGTTGTTATATACGTTTGGTTATGAGATAGTACCCGTAATGTTGTTTAAATTGGGAGACTATTCATAAAATAGGTGAAATGGATGAGTAAGTTTGAAGTGAGGGATCATATAAGGAAATGAATTGGGTAGGTATGCGTCATAGCGTTGGTTAGTATAATGAGACTTATATACATATAGTCGAATTCATTACCTTTATACGTACGGCTGGGAGATAGTATGTGTGTGTGTGTATATATATATATATGGTTTGAATGTATATATATATATGGTTTGAATGTATATACCTTATGTGATGGTGTGTATATATATGATGTGATCACATGCATATCTAGTGTGAATGATACATATATACTTATTGTGTGAGCATACCAAACACATGCTATCATGGGAAGTTGTGCGATATGGGTGAGGACCCTGGCTTGAGGAGCAGGGAGCGTATAGTCCCCAGGTCATAGTTGTCCATTATTTATTTCGTGATTTTGTTCTGGGTGAGAAGTCTTGGGTATGATTCGTTCTCACTTTCAGGTTCAGAACTATGTCCGCTTCCCATACGTTGTGACTGTTTTTTATTACCAGGGCGGTGTGATAATAGTCCGGTGGGTGGTAACCCGGGATAAGGTGAGCAATTCCTAGAAGAAGATAGCATTGTGTAGTATATTTATATCCTATAACTGTATATGTACTAGATATTTTAAGTGCACGTTATGTGTTATATGTGTACGTGTTCAAAAGGGTTGAATGATTGTGTTTTATGACTGTATAAATGTTACATATATCCTATAGATGAATGTGATTTGGGTATTTTTTAATACACAATAGGTGTGTTTATGTACGTGCTTGTACGTAAATATAGTTATTTATAATAACTAGTTGACGTTATATGGGTTGTGTACCGAGGGTATAATGGATCTCGACGATCAACATTGTCAAGGAGTAGTGTATCGAGGGGTTCCTTGTTTGAATTTCTCTTTACGAGACGTCCCACGCACGAAATGTAGGGTAATGTTGGGAATGGGGAGAAGTTTAATCCTCGATACTTGGGTTGTGCGTTATGGTGAAACAAAGCATATAAAGATAATGTGTGAATATTTTGATACTCATAACTTATTAAAGTTAATAACTAGAAACGAATGAATTCTAGTAGGATATATGTATGTATGTATATATAGGTTAACATATAAGTTCGAGCATGAACATATGATATGATAGAATGAGAAGATTTTAGGATTATACTTGAGATAGTGAATTATGCGGGTGTAGATTGTGCGTAGATTGAGAATTGAACCGTCCCTATTGAAGTTTGGGTAGCTTATTTGATGTTCATGTGCAGACGTTTAGGTGCACGCTTTAGTCGAGGTGTGAATTTGAGTTCCACGTGAGTGCGACTCCACTTAAATCATGGAATTGTGCATTTATAATTATTATGCATTTTAATGCATTTGCTAAATAAAATGTTTTCACACCTCGGGCTCTGACCCATTTATATTTCTCTCTTGCTATATATATAGTGTATTATATTATTGGTGTCCCACCGCAAGGACTCCAGTGATGCTTTTCTATCCAGTGTCCACAGTGTTGTAGCAGATGCGGACTGTTGCGGGATTTTTGTTATAGCCGCTTCCCATCTTTTGTAAATCTAGATAGGATTCCTTTTTTATATCGGGTTTATACCCAAGGGATTTTGCTTTGTAGCACTTTTATTTTTCTCTCAGGATGATGTATTGTCTGTGACTTAACAACATATTCGGGTATTTCTTTTTGTTGTACTTATTATGTGTTATATGAGTCCTCCTTTTTATTGTAGTACGTGTGTACATTTTATCATGTTTAGTAGTTATTATGCGGTTGGCATGATGTTTATTTTATGTTTTAAATTTTTTTTGGCATCCGCTTATTGTAGTATTGGGTAGTTAGCTCAATTTATTTTAGTATCAATAGTTGATGCTGAGAATGATCCACTTGAGATTCCTGATTTATTTTACTATAGGGGTGGCCACCCATTATTATTTTAAGAGGGGTATCACAGGTGGTATCAGAGCAACATGTTCTAGTATCTTAGGATCTGTGTGGGCTTCCTGCGTTCTTCCGTAAGCGTTCTTGATATAGAGCCCTATTGTTAGGACTGATGTGTTCACTACGCCTACAATTTCTTCTGCGATGTCTGATCACTTGAACAACATTCTGATGAAGTCGCTCTTGTTTCAGATGCCGCTGAGAAGAGGTCGTCCACGCAGGGCAAACAGAGGGGCTGAGAACATAGAATCCCACATGCCTCAAGGGACTATGATCGCAACCGAAGTTGCCAATATGGTGGCACGAGCAGTAGAATACTTCCATTGCTGCGATGGCACATCAACCTGTAGCCCCGGTATCTCAAGCCCACCCAGGGTTATCTGTGTGGGAAAGAGTATGAGAAGTCTTTAAGAAATGACATCCTCCAATTTTTTTTTTTGGGGGGGGGGGGGGAGTTGATGCTGTTGCTGCAAGTCAGTGGAAGAAGGTATGTAAAGACACCTTCGAATGGTTAATTGCCATGAAGTGTAGAAGTAAATACTCGCCACCTTTGAACTAATGGGTTTAGCTCTCCAATGGTGGGAATCCGTCACCATATCGGAGCAGAGAGATGCAATGCCCATAGCATATTTTTGGGAACGCTTTGACCGAAAGTATTTTCCTTTCGCGATTCAAACGGAAATGAGGAGGAGATTACTGGATGCGTCTCAAGGTGATCGAACGGTAGCCGAGTACAAAGAAGAATTTACTCGATTGGCGAATTTCATGCCCAATGAGGTAAATACGGGGGAGAAGCGAATAACGAAGTTCTTGGGAGGTTTAGATTGTCGAATTCGATAGCATTTGTTAGGGAACCCGGCGTTACTAATTTGATAAATGCGACATTTTTATACTGTCAGGAATATCATCTTCATTTCAAGGGAATAATAAATTTGGGCGCTATGGACTTATGGGAGATTTATTTTATCTTGGTCATTTTGGGAGATATTATTGGAGCATACAAATGAGAAGATTTGTATTTATTTTGTTGTATAGATCATTGTCGATTTATTCTTATTTCAAGATAGATAGTTGTATTATTTTGAGAGACATTCGTTGTCTTTAATTGGAGAATTTAGATGAGTAGTTTCTTTTCATGATTTTTATTTAGATGCTCTATACCCTGTTGATTTTGGAATTTATAAAGTTTTATCGAAGTTTTGCTTCGCGTTCTTTTATCAGGGGCGCGGGGTGTTACAAATAGTAGTAGGACTGGAAGAGATGATGCCAGTGGGGCAAGATCATCACCGTAACAAGTTTATAGAGGGCCACAACAACGTGTTGTTCCTTAGGATGGACAGGAAGGATATTTTTGAAGATGTTTTTTCATGGAATAATAGATTATAGGGAGAGCGATTGTCCTGGGAGAGGTAAAGGGCAACTTTTGAGGAAGTTTCGGACGTGCAACCCCTACAATAGTTCAAAGGCCAGTTTGGGAAAGATAACGTTGAACAGGGATCCATTGATAAAGTGAGACAGTTGGAGCATGGAGGTAAAATGTAAAGTATTTTCCTTTGTGCTTAGGTCATGCTTTGAGTGGTATTGGGATCGTCGCATGTAAGATTTTCGTGAGTGGTTAGCCATTATAACCATATTGCATATGGAATTTCCTTGAAGGGAGAAGTGAGCAAAAGTGGCACCGGGGTGGTATCTTTTGGGAGAATAGGTTGTTTCGGGATGTGCTAGTGGAAAGTTATTATCTTTATATTTTTAGAAGTGCGAATTGTTAAAACGTGTTTGGTGGTAAACGGTACGTCTATCATTTTATAGTAGGCTAGATACGTGTAATTGAAATGTTCCAGTCATGGTAGGGCCTATCTTATGGCGATGCTTGGACTTGATGTAAAGGATTTTTATCATTGAGAAGATTCAGGGTTTAGCGGGATCATTGTTGAGCGAGGAATTTAGCTCATGGTTGTGCTAGCTTTGAGAACTAGGTGTTGGTGAGAGTATCGTATTTATTGATACCTTGTGTATTGATCATAAGGTGCTTGATTTTTGTGTCGAAAGACATAAAATTATTTTATTGTATATTGTTTAATAGGCCTTCGGGAAATATCAATAGGATTCAAGAAAATTTTTAAGACTTTAGTCCTGTTTTAAGTGATCTCAATTCCCGACAATGCTACACAGTAGTGTATTGGGAAGGTTCCTTATTTGGATTTCGCTTGCGAGACCTCCCCCCCCTGAAAGTAGCGAATGTCAGGAATTGAGAAGAATTCGACCTTCGGAAATTTATGAATTTTCATAAACTTGGTACGATATTACGAATCGTTGTGTTGAGGGTTATATTATGATTGAGGCTAAGTGGGGTCGGGTAATGTTTATATAGTTGAGCTCGGGTACAGGGTGTATGGGCGCCCTGGTTAACTAATTTGATTTTAACTAAAATGATTCTCCGTTAGAAGTGGGAGAGATAAGTATAGTGATTTTGAGGTAGGTAACGTAGGAACTAGCTGAGGTTAGGAGTACTAGGCTTAACTAAATTTTGAGGACGACATTCTTTTAAGGGGGGAAATCTATAATACCCCGTGATTTTTGGGACTGAGAATTTAATTTATTTGGGAGAAATAATATTTATTTAAATTTGAGAATTTTAATTTTGGCAATCGAGGTCAAAATTTGAGGATGTTATAAAGTATTTCGGATGATGATTCTTAGTGTGAAATTGATCCGGGATGGGTCGAGATAGTCAAAATGACTGTCCTTGGATTTTATTTCGGTTCCAGAATATTTTAAGTTAGTTTTACTCGAATTGGAGTAAACGAGTCATTTAAAGTGTGTATTACCATTTTAAGTTAGGGTTTAGGATTTAAAGGCTTAGGAGGCTTACGA
Organism: Sambucus nigra; assembly: GCA_949130495.1. Lineage (NCBI taxonomy): Eukaryota > Viridiplantae > Streptophyta > Magnoliopsida > Dipsacales > Adoxaceae > Sambucus > Sambucus nigra. The sequence goes on along the minus strand of OX422209.1, from coordinate 158,617,934 downwards.
AATAAGCCAATCTCATTTGTGAGAAAGATAAAAACCCAGATAGAGAGAGAGAAGAGAAGAGGAAGAAGAGAAAGAGTAGAAAAAGCTTGGGGATTTCGGTCAATCCACGACTTCGAGGAAGATTCAACCTCTACAACTTTGAGGCAAAAGATTAATCTTGCAAAATAATTCATGTGTAACTTATTTTATGAATTGTGGATAAAAATTTGGATTTTGGGTTATTATGTAAAAAACTAAGATTTTGGGTTAAATCTTGCATTTGAGGTGTGTGTATATGGATTTGAGATTGTATAATTAGTAGGGTTGATTTATATTATGAGTTTTAATGTTAAAAACATGATTGGGTTGAAGATTGAGGTTTAGATGATGATATATTGGGTTTTCGGAGAGTTAGGTTTCATCTAAAATAAAGAATGGCCGAAATATCTGGTTTGGACGATCGAACGTGGCCAGGAAGCCGATCGACCGCGCTTCAAGGGAAAAGCCTACTGGTTGCTTCGCAAGGCAAATTCCAGAACCGCGGTCGACCGGGGGTCAGGGGACGATCGACCGGTACTCTGTTTTTAGCTCAAGAATGGGATTTTCTTTCAATCCCTTTTCTTTTGGGTTTATATCTTAGGGACCTTCTTAGTTAATGTATTAAAGAAGGTTACATCATAATATCAAGAGATTGATACCATAGGATAGTAAGGTGGATTTTGGGCCTATTTTAGGAATGGCTTATGAGGGTATGGGGCCTCTTTTATTAAGGAAATGATGGTAGGACTAAAAGATAGTGGGATTTCATTAAATTGATTATGGCGGACTATCATCCAGTGGTTATGCTTTATAGTGATAGTTCATTTTTACGTATGTTCTTTTGAAGTTGAGTGGTGTCACAATTATATGTTTTAGTATATCACCGACTAGAATAGTTTGTGTTTATACTTATAGCCAGGATTATTATTATATATAGGTGTGTACACGGATGTAGATGGTGTGTATGGATGATGGTTGTTATATACGTTTGGTTATGAGATAGTATCCGTAATGTTGGTTAAATTGGGAGACTATTCATAAAATAGGTTAAATGGATGAGTAAGTTTGAAGTGAGTGATATACCCATATATATCCTCGGCCAGGCCGAGGGCGCCCTCAACCAAAACGAGCCCAAGTTGACCTCGTGACCCATCATCATACCCAGACGATACTTCAAAGGGGAGACCCTCTATCAGGCCCGGATGACCCTTCAAGGGGCCGACCCTTCATCAGGCCTGGACGACCCTCCAAGGGGCCGACCCTCCATCAGGCCCGGATGACCCTTCAAGGGGCCGACCCTCCATCAGGCCCGGACGACCCTCCAAGGAGACGATAGTACGAGGCCTAAATTAGGCCAGACACACTCCCTAAAGAAACTTTGCCCTCAGCCTCATATCATAGGCCGAGGATGACATCATCACAGTGCGTGGTTTGGGAGACACATGGAACAGTGCGCATAAGGCTCACATGGCACGTGGATACCGTTATAACAATATCACTCCCTCAAGTGAGAGAATATTATATCATCATTTGGCATCTACAGGTATCAACAGGAGACTGGCTAGATCATCATTCACATGCACCATGCATACTTGGGGGGTACACTACGCCTCCCAAGACCTATATATACTTGTCACCTACAACCTTACAAAGGGATGGATCGATAATGGAAACCCTAGCAAAACTCTTCTTACACACATTAGAGAGAGAGTGAGCTTATTTGCATTGTATCCAAGGCCATTAGTGCCCATACTTAGTGGATCACACACTCACAGTGGATGTAGGCCAAATTGGCTGAACCACTATACATCATTATATTGTTCCTCTTATACTCATCTCCTTCTATACATTTACACACTTATACATATACATCTCTATGGTTGCCATGGTTACTACTGTTTGAGCACATCATCACTTATCTGGTGGTGCTAGATCTAAGCATCATCAGTTTGGCACCGTCTGTGGGAACGAGAAGACATCTCTTCCTTTGTATAGCTTGACCTCACTGGGCACTCTGGTGGTGAACCAGCTCTCCCCCTGAGAGGAGATGTTTCACCATTGAAAGAGACCCACTAAGGTTCTCAAGCTCACCAGTCTTTTCTTCAGTTCAGCTTTTCATAGCTCAAACACATGGCACATGAGATGCCACCACCACCACTTCCTCCACCGGATAGTGGAGTAGGACCCAGTTCCAGTCAGCCACCACCTCAGTCTGAGATGGATGATGTGGAGGCAGCCTTGAAGTCTCTGGCAGCAAGCCAACGGATCATGCAAGAGCAGTTCACAGCTCTAAGCCAGAACATACTAAGACCGCCAGGGGTCTCACCTGAGATGATTACTCCGGCAGCGGCTCCAGGGCAGCACGAGGCCAAGGGACCACCCCAGGCACCACGCAAAGACTTTCCACCCCCGGCGTCTACGCCTGGTGAGGCAAGGAAACCCTTGCCCTGAGGACAGGTATGACGATCTGGAGGGAGAGGAGGCCCCCATAGAATGCTGGGATCCATATGAGGTCTCCAACAATACTGTACGACCTCTCCAGGAGAGCAAAGGAAAGTACGGGAGGCAAAATCCCGACGATTGCCCAAGAGGCTCTACTTTTGATTGCTTGAGTAGGGGGTCGGCCTTTGAGAGGCTGGGCCCAATAAATGACCTGCGAGAAAAATTGTCCAGATCAAGGCGCGCTGCGAGGTCCGAAAGGGAGGCAGCAGATGGCCGACCCCATGGGGGCCGACCCCTAGGACGAGATGATGGCCAGGGGGAAATAAATAGCCGACACAGGCCTGCCGTCGCAGAACCCTCCGTCCACCTCAAAGAGGCGGCAGTTGATAACATCGTCCAGGATGACCCTACGAGGCCCTGGAATGACTAAATCCAGTGACTGGAGGACAAGATCGGTGATATTCTGAAGAGCAGGGACCCTCTTCAGAGAGGATACTCCATAGGCTCTCCCTTTGTGGCGAAGATAGTCAACTTCCCTACGCCATCAAAGTTTAAGCCACCCGTGGTCACCCCAAGGTATGAAGGGAGTACCAACCCTTTCCATCATATTGAGATGTATCAATCAGCGACAGATATATTCTCTATCTCATATGAGATGAGGTGTCGTGCCTTTTCTGGTACTCTGATTGGGGCTGCACATGTCTGGTACATGTCTCTTCCAAAAAACTTCATTGAAAGCTTTAAGCAGTTGACAAACCGGTTTATCCACAACTTTTTCTTTTGGGTGAGGCCACAGAAGAAGACCACACACCTGCTCTATGTTAAGCAGGGGAAGAATGAGAGTCTAAGAGACTACATAGCCAGATTCAACAAATAAAAGTTGGAGGTGGAAGACTATGAGGAGAGCATAGCCATGACCGCCCTCATATGAGGACTCCAGAAGGGGAAGATGTTATGGAAGCTTGCTGAAGACCCTCTGAGGATGATGGCTGAATTATTATCGACAGCAGGAAAGGTGATGAACACCGAAGAGGCGATGGCCGTAAAATACGAAGACGAAAAAGGAGGCGCTAGTGGGGGTAAGTACCCTAAGAAGAACAAAGAGGGGAGGAAGAGGTCTACGGACGACAAGTTCACCGGTTACACCCCTCTAATGGTCAACTGTGAACATATTCTCAAAGAGATAAAGAGTGACCGATCCCTGAAGTGGACTGAGAAGTTGAGGATAACCCCCAATAAGAGGAATAAAAACCTGTGGTGCGAGTTTCACCAAGACCATGGCCATGTGACAGACAAATGCTTTGCTCTGAAAGATGACATTGAAAAAATGTTAAAAGAAGGGAAGCTGAGGAAGTACGTTGACAAGAGTGCCTTCAAGAGGGGCTAAGGGGACGACCCCAGAAAGAAGAGAGGTGATTCATGTCGAGAAGATCCTCCAAAAAGAGGGGACGACCCCAACCTCCCTCTAAGAGACGACCATGGGCCTGTCAAGAGACTTAATATGATCTCTCTAAATGTGGGGATGATCTTGGGTGGCCTAGAAGGAATAGGGTCAGAGGTCGCAGACAGGAAGGCCCATGTAGCTGAAGCCAAGGCAGTGACGAAAACTGTGCACTCAACCTCTTTGGAAGAAAAGTCAGAAAAGAGAAAAAAGGTCGATATGGATACGCTGATAGTGGGATTCTCAAGAATGGATTTCAAAGGCCTCTTAGCCCCACATAATGACCCTCTTGTCATAATTACCAGGGTACATGGATGTGAGGTGCCTAGGATCTTAGTAGATGGGGGTTGCTCTGAAGACGTGATATTTTGGCCATGCTTCAAAGCCTTAAGTCTCAACTGTGCAAGACTCATCCCGTACCATCACCCATTAACTGGTTCAGTGGGGAAAAGGTTCATCCCCTCGGAGTGTATGAGGCCGATGTCAGGATGGGGGACCAGTGGCCGAGATGGCTTACAAAGAAGGCCAGCTTCTTTATGATGGATGAACATGTCTTTTCGGCGTACAATATTATACTGGGGCGGGTATCCCTCAAGGGGTTTGAAGTTGTGCCATCTAAGGTCCATTAGATGATTAAATTTCCAACCGCTTACGGGGTGGGGGAAGTTCAGGGAGACCAGACGACAGCCCGGGAATGTTATTACAACTCCGCTGAAGAAAGAGAGGAACACAAGAAGGCTACAACCACTTACAATATTGATACCCTAGACCCTAGAGACGAGACGAAGATGAAGAAAGGAGAGGCCACGGAAGAGGTTGAATCCATCATCCTCAATGAGGATGACCCGAAAAAAACTGTCCAAGTTGGCAAGTCTCTGAAGCCAAATATCAAGGAAGACCTCATTAAACTATTGAGGAGAAGACGGAGGGTCTTTGCATGTAGTCATGCAGATATGCCGGGGATCGACCTTGAAATCATGTGCCACAAGCTCAACGTGGTAGAGGGTGAAAAATCGGTAAAGCAGAAGAGGAGAATTTACTCTAGAGAGAAGTATGAGGTCATAAGGTATGAGGTCAAAAAATTAGAAGATGCTGAGTTTATCAGAGAGGTCATCTACCCTGAATGGGTGTCCAATGCAGTCATTGTCCCAAAGGCCAACGGGAAGTGGAGAATGTGCGTGGACTTCACCGACCTCAACAAGCATTGTCCTAAAGACAACTTCCCTCTCCCCCGCATTGACCAGCTAGTAGATTCTACCGCAGGCCATGAGCTCATGAGCTTAATGGATGCCTATTCAGGGTACAACCAGATCTTCATGGACCCTGAAGACTCGGAGAAAATAGCCTTCATTACCGACAAGGGGACATACTATTATAGGGTCATGCCCTTTGGCCTGAAGAATGCAGGCACAACATATCAGTGCCTTGTAAATAAAATGTTTAAAGACCAAATTAGGAAGTCTATGGAGGTCTATATATATGGCATGCTGACTAAGAGTTTGAAGGCAGAGGATCATGTGACCGACCTTGAGAGGACCTTCAACACGATGGACAAGTACCGGATGAAGCTCAACCCGGCTAAGTGTGTCTTCGGGGTTGGAGCAGGGAAATTCTTGGGGTTTATCGTGAATCAAAGAGGCATCGAGTCCAACCCTAAAAAGATAAAAGCCCTTAGGGAGATGAAGACCCCCAAGACCATTAAAGACATTCAGAGGCTCACGGGGCGAGTGGCTGCTTTGAATATGTTCTTGTCTAGAGCCACTGACAGGTGCTTACCATTCTTCAAAATTCTTAGAAAGGCCTTCGAATGGAGCGAGGAGTGCAATGAGGCTTTCAGGGAGCTAAAGTCACACCTAGGGTATCCCTTGCTATTGTCATGACCAGTGCAGGGTGTACGACTATATGTGTATCTAGCTGTCTCAGAGTCAGCTATTAGCGCTGCAATCATCAGAGACGAAGACGGGGTACAGAGGCCAGTGTATTTCAACAGTAAGGCACTCCAGGGAGCAGAGCAAAGATACCCAAGGATGGAGAAGTTAGCCTATGCCTTGATCCATGCATAAAGAAAGATGAAACCATACTTCCAGTCCCACACAAAGGTCATCCTCACTGACTCTCCTCTTCGGCAGGTCCTACAAAAGCCAGAAAAATCAGGCAGGTTAATGGCCTGGGCTATAGAGCTGGGGGAGTTTGACATTGTGTATCAACCTAGGATGGCAATTAGGGGGTAAGCATTAGCAAGATTTCATGACCGAGTTTACTTGGGAAGATGATGAAGACGAGGATGAGATCCTCGGGAAGACAGATACCCAACAAGACAGGCTCACCGATACACATGTAGATAAGGTTGAGACAAGCACCGCTAGAAGGAAAGTGGCTAAAAACGAAGAGGGAAGATACCTCTTTAGAGAGGGATCCCTCACCGAGGGAAATTTCTCCGAGGAAAAGACTGTGTGGAGCCTCTTCGTTGACGGGTCCTCCTGCGATAGCGAAAGTGGTGCTGGACTGATAGTATCATCACCCGATGGCACAAACATTGAGTACGCCCTAAGGTTCAACTTCAAAGCCTCCAACAACGAATCCGAATATGAGTCCCTAATAGCAGGACTCTCCTTGGCCAAGTCTCTTAGTGTCGGCCAGATTTTGGTCCATAGTGATTCAAGGCTAGTAGTAAATCTAATACTAGGAGCCTACGAGGCCAAAGATGAGCGAATGGCCAAGTACCTTGAAAAAGTGAGGGCGCTATTGAAGAGCTTCAGAGAAGTAAAATTGAAGAGGATACCTAGGCTCGACAATGGTCGAGCTTATGCCCTAGCTAGACTACCCTCGGTAACTAGGACAGATATCAGGAGGACAGTCCCAGTGGAGATTTTACGTCGACTAACTATTGAAGACACTGAGGGAACACTTAGAACTTGCCTGAATATTGCTAAGGAAGCCTCATGGATGGACCCTCTGATCAGATACATTAAAGAGGGGGAGATGCCAGAATCCAGGCAAGAAAGGAAGAAGTTGAGATACAGAGCTGCAAAGTTCACTGTCATTGGGGACACCTTATATAAAAAGGGGTTTTTACTCCCCTTACTTAGGTATGTGCACCAATCTAAAGCCCCATACATTTTACAAGACGTGCATGAGGGGTCATGTTCAAGCCACATTGGGGGCAGGTCTCTGGCGAAGAGGGTGGTCACCTAGGGGTACTGGTGGCCAACCTTGGGGAAAGACGCCACGGCGTATGTAAAAAAGTGTGATAAATGTCAAAGATTTGCCACCATCCCTCACCATCCCCATCAGCCTCTTACCTCCATTACGTCCCCATGGCCATTTTCAGTATGGGGGATCGACCTAGTAGGCCCCTTGCCTAGGGCCATCAATAACTATCGGTTCCTCATCGTGGCCATTGACTATTTTTCAAAATGGGTGGAGGCAGAGCCAATGGTCATGATTACCGAGCAGAAGACCTTCCAATTCATCTGGAAAAATATTATATGTAGATACGGTATCCCTAACACACTTATCTCGGATAACGAGACTCAATTTAAGAATGCATCCCTAGAGAAATACTGTGAAAGGTTGAGTATCAAGCAATTCTTCTCTACCCCAATCCGACCTCAAGCTAATGGGAAAACAGAAGTCACAAACGGGACGATCCTAGACGGGATCAAGAAGAGACTTGAGGAGGCAAAAGGAAGATGGGTCGAGGAGTTATATGCCGTACTATGGGCCTACAGGATGACAGCATAAAACCTCTACCGGAGAAACCCCGTTCATGCTAGCTTATGGCTCAGAAGCCGTCATCCCCATCGAGGTTGGGTTTCCTACTCATAGGATCCAAATGTATGACCCCTAGAGAAATATGGAAGAGAGGAGACTTGACTTGGATCTGATTGAGGAAAGGAGGGAAGACACCGAGATAAGGCAGGCCGCCTACCAGCAGAGGACTACAAGGTTCTACAATCAGAGGGTGAAGCAGAGACGAATTACCATAGGGGACTTAGTCCTAAAAAAGACATGGCAAAAACCCAATAAGATCCACCCGAATTGGCATGGCCCATATAGGGTCATCGATGAAGTTGTCCCTGAGACCTATAGACTAGAAAACCTAGAAGGGGAACCCTTTTTAACCCCTGGAATGCAGATAATTTGAAAAAATACTATCAGTAGTGTTGTAATGTCCTGATGAACCATAATTATAATGGGTGTTGCTCCAACAGAACACTTAGAATATTAATGAGAAATATCAGTGTTCCCTCCCATCTAGTGTTTGTCAGTTCTAGTATGTCTGGGATCACCTTTGGAGAACCACCCTCGGCTATAATGAGGGTCAACGGTGGGTACGACCCCACCTTTGCCCTCAAGAAAGACGAGGGTGAACTTTATTGAAAACCATTAATTTGGTAAAACCAACCCTCGGCTATAATGAGGGTCAATAGTGGGGACGACCCCATCTTTGCCCTCAAAAAAGACGAGGGAGGACTCAAAAACTATTAATTTGGTAAAACCAACCCTCGGCTATAATGAGGGTCAATGGTGGGGCCGACCACACCTTTGCCCTCAAAAAAGACGAGGGAGGACTTGAAAACCATTAATTTGGTAAAACCAAGCCTCGCCTATAATGAGGGTCAATGGTGGGGACGACCCCACCTTTGCCCTAAAAAAAGACGAGGGAGGACTTGAAAACGATTAATTTGGTAAAACCAACCCTCGGCTATAATGAGGGTCAATGGTGGGGACGACCCCACCTTTGCCCTCAAAAAAGACGAGGGAGGACTTGAAAACCATTAATTTGGTAAAACCAACCCTCGGATATAATGAGGGTCAATGGTGGGGACGACCCCACCTTTACCCTCAAGAAAGACGAAGGAGGACTTGAAAACCATTAATTTGGTAAAACCAACCCTCGGATATAATGAGGGTCAATGGTGGGGACGACCCCACCTTTGCCCTCAAGAAAGATGAGGGAGGACTTGAAAACCATTAATTTGGTAAAACAAACCCTCGGATATAATGATGGTCAATGGTGGGGACAACCCCACCTTTGCCCGAAAAAAGACGAGGGAGGACTTAAAAACTATTAACTTGGTAAAACCAACCCTCCGTTATAATGAGGGTCAATGGTGGGGACGATCCCACCTTTGACCTAAAAAAAGACGAGGGAGGACTTGAAAACCATTAATTTGGTAAAACCAATCCTCGGCTATAATGAGGGTCAATGGTGGGGATGACCCCACCTTTTCCCTCAATAAAGACGAGGGAGGACTTAAAAACCATTAATTTGGTAAGACCAACCCTCGGCTATAATGAGGGTCCATGGTATGGCCGACCTTTGCCCTTAAGAAAGACGAGGGAGGACTTTATCAACCTTATCAATTAAAATTGGTGGAAACCATCCTCAGCTATAATGACGGTGAATGTTGGGGACGATCCCTCATTCACCCTCAAGAAAGGCGAGGGAGGGGTTAGTGATATTGTTAATATGAAAAATTCACAATACAAATCACACAAGAGACGAGTATGGAAGACAACAAGAGAGATGATATTATAAATGAAATATTACAAAAGGATGTTTGTTCTCCAAAAATAAAGTACATTCATGAGATACATAAAGAGGGTATTGGCTACAAATAACCACCCTATTGAGCAGCATCAGAGGGAAGGGCCTCAACGTCGATAATAGAAGTCTACTCAATGACCATGACAGGCTGATCCTCAGACGTGCCGATACCCTCGACGTGCACTTGAGACTCAACCTGTGCCAAAGCCTCAGCGATCAGGGGGTCGTCCAGCTAGACTGCTTCGATAGAGGGGCGAACAGATGATACTGCGTCAGCAAACTTAAGGAAGAACCACCGATAGGCCGTCCTGATCCCCCTCTCTAAGTACTCAAGACCGAAGCCTTGAAACTCATCTAAGAGTTTGTAGGCCTCCACAGCATCGGCCTCGGCTTTCTTCACAGCCACCTCGAGATCGGTCTTAAACTGGACCCCCAAGCTGGTCAAGGCCTCGTCCTTCTCTTTTATAAGCAAGTCCTTGGCCTACAAGTTTGCATCGTGCTGCCTCGTCAGCTCATCCAAGACCCTGGCATGTTCGGTACTGGCACTCTCCAATTCAGCCCTTGCAGTCTCCAGCTCCATCTGCAGATCAACCTCGGGCTGGATGGCCCTCTCGGCCTCATGAAATTTTTATTGATTTCCATCCATCCACTTGGTGGCCGAAGTAAAGGCACAGACAAACTGTACAGAAAAATGATAAACAGTTGTTAAGAGGCCGAGGAAACAGTTGGAGAAAAATTCAATTAAGGAAGAAAAAGTAAAAGCAAATACCTAAGCTAGTGTGTGAAGACCATAGTCATACACCTTCGCTGGGGGCATCTTGGACAAGAATTCGTAGTCGGCAGCCAAGGGGGCAGAAAACATAGACGCCTTGGCCTCCCTCAAGTTGGCAATCAGAGAAGACAACTCGGCCTTAAAAAAGACAAGTTTTGAGACCAATAGGCCCCCATGCTGGAAGAGGACCCAGCCCCCTCTGATGCCTCCACCCTTGCCCTCATCCTTGAGTCCGGCTGAGGGTCAACAGGAACTTCAGAGCCTTTTCTTTTGGAACCCTCGGCGGAAGGTTCGACAGGTGTCGGCCCCACGGCCTTCGACTTTCTCGGAGCCTGCTGAGGCTCCTTGCCCTTATTCTTGCCCAAGCCAGATAGCAAACTTGGGGCATTCATTTCCCAGAGTTGGTCAGATATACGTGCAGGATGACCTGAAAAGAAGATGACACATCAGAAAAATGGAGAGACAAAGATAAAACACTTGGAAAAAAAGCAAAGATTGGGCAAAAATAATATAACTCTCATAGCTCTGTCAGTAAGCCGGCCCTCAGACCAGCTTCTTTGAGGAATCGAGGGGTCATTAGATCTTCAAACTTTGCAAGTTCACCCCCTCTCCCTCGTTCTCTCAGGTACTCAACTATGTCTTTTTCATCCAGACTAAGTCCGGGGTCCGACCTAGCCTTCATTGAGGGGTTAGACCATCTCTTTGGAACCCTCGGACCGTCTTACATAGGTTGAGCCTCGACAGTAAATTCCCAGTCTTTAAAAATGAAGAAAAACCTCTTCTTCTAGTCGTGGTTGGAGGTTTGAGCCACGTGGAGAAGTTTTTTATCAGACTTCCTCGCCCCCAGATGATAATACCCAGGCTGTTTTGACGAGGAAGTGATATTATAGCAAGTCAAGAATAGATCGGCCAAAGGCTCGTCAGTAAAGGCATTCTTCCATAAGGAGACGTAGCCGAGGATCGTCCTCCAGGAATTGGGAGGAAGTTGAGAAGGGGCAACGCCGAGGGATGACAAGATATTTACAATGGCAAGGTGTAGAGGGAACCTAACACCGACCTTAAACATCTGTTCATATACTTCAATCTCTCCCTCTTCACCCTCAAAGACCCTCTCAGACTCAGAGGGGACCCTCATACTTATGTTGGGGGACACACCAAATGCATGCCTCCATAGCAGCAGGTCACGATCCCTGACTGAGGAAATATAGGACGAGGCATGGGAGGTGTCAACTGGGTTAGCATCAGAGTCCTCACCATCATCCTCAATCCCCTCTCCCTCGGCCTCATCACCTGTCAGAGGCCCATGAGGAAATGTCATCTGAAAAGAGTGGGGGGATAAATTTGTCACAGGAACAGCGTCAGAAGGGACCACACCCTCGGACTGTCGGCTTGGGATAAGATCATACCTTTCTCTCCTCCCAGAAGGGCCTGCACCTGTTGGTGACGATGCTTTCTCATCCATCTCTCCTGAGTAACTCTCGGCTGGACGACAGGACGACCCACAAGACTCAGATGGATTTATTATGACTAGAGGAATGGGAAAAATGGGTCGTACCCAGTTAGGGTCATCCCCTCGTCTTCTCTCCTCCTCTTCCTCTATTCGCCTAATCTCTACGAAGAACTTCTCTCTCTGGGATGGAAACTCCTCAGCTAAACTGTAAATCTTCCTAAGCATTAAGGGAAGACCCTACACTTAGAAGAATTTGGCTAAGCCAACTACAAACAATCTCACAATTGACGAGGTTGGACTTTTCGATCAAAACCAAAGAATTAAAGGGTTTTTATTAAGAACATTCAAGAATAGACCACCACAGTATATGCCAGAAAAGTTATGAAACAGCCTAAGGAAAATCTAACCGTACGAGCCTAAAATAAGAAAGCAAACATAAATGAAGATAAAAAGGGCACTAGGGCAAAGGAGTTTCCTGAGAAGAAATAGCAGGACTGCCAAACTCAAAACGTCGAAATTGCAGAAATGTCTAGAAAGCTGGTGAGAAGCTAAGAGAGAGATAGAGTTCAGGAGCGAAGAAGAAGGGAAATCAAACTTTAAAAATCTGTTTAAATACCTTGCCAATGAGTGGGCCCACTCACCAATGCAAAGCATAGCCCACGAGGAGGACATCATTAGGGCACACAGTCCCATGCCAAGTGTGAAGTTGTCACGCCTTGGAAACTGAAACGACAATGGATATCTGTCTAGGTGTCATATCAGCTTGATAAGTGTCACTCACCTAACTGATCATACACCCATCTCAACTACAACACTATCCCTCATCCATCTCAACAACATCGATGGCTAAGGGCTTGGGGGTGATTGATATACCCATATATATCCTCGTCCAGGACGAGGGTGCCCTCCACCAAGACGGGTCCAAGATGACCTCGTGACCCATCATCAGATGCAGACGATCCTTCAAGGGGCCGACCCTCCATCAGGCCCGGACCACCCTTCAAGGGGCCGACCCTTTATCAGGCCTGGACGCCCCTCTAAGGGGTCGATCCTTCATCAAGCCTAGATGACCCTCCAAGGGGCCGACCCTCCATCAGGCCCGGACGACCCTCCAAGGGTCCAACCCTCCATCAGGCCCGGACGACCCTTCAAGGGGCTGACCCTCCATCAGGACCGGACGACCCTCCGAGGGTACGATAGTATGAGGCCTAAATTAGGCCAGACGCACTCCCTGAAGAAACTTTTCCCTCGGCCTCATATCATAGGCCAAGGATGACATCCTCATAGCGCGTGGTTTGGGAGACACGTGGAACAATGTGCGTAAGGCTCACTTGGCACGTGGAGACCGTTATAACAATATCACCCCCTCACGTGAGGGAATATTATGTCATCATTTGGCATCTACAGGTGTCAACATGAGACTGGCTAGATCATCATTCACATGCACCATGAATACTTGGGGGGTACACTACACCCCCCAAGACCTATATATACTTTTCACCTACAACCTTATAAAGGGATGGGTCGATAATGGAAACCCTAGCAAAACTCTGCTTATACACAGTAGAGAGAGAGAGTGTGAGCTTATGTGCATTGTATCCAAGGCCATTAGTGCCCATACTTAGTGGATCACACACTCACAGTGTGTGTGTGTATATATATATATATATGGTTTGAATGTATATATATATGGTTTGAATGTATATATATATGGTTTGAATGTATATACCTTATGTGATGGTCATATATGATGTGATAACGTGTATATCAAGTGTAAATGATATATATATACTTATTGTGTGAGCATACCAAACACATGCTATAATGGGAAGTTGCGCGATATGGGTGAGGACCCTGGCTTGAGGAGCAGAGAGCGTATAGTCCCCAGGTCATAGTCGCCCATTATTTATTTCGTGATTTTTTTCTGGGTGAGAAGTCTTGGGTATGATTCGTTCTCACTTTTAGGTTCGAAACTATGACCGCTTCCCATACGTTGTGACTTGTTTTTATTACTAGGGAGGTGTGATAATAGTCCGGTGGGTGGTAACCCGGGATAAGGTGAGCAATTCCTGGAAGAAGATAGCATTGTGTAGTATATTTATATCCAATATTTTAAGTGCACGTTATGTGTTATATGTGTATGTGTTCAATAGGGTTGAATGATTGTGTTTTATGACTATAGAAATGTTATATATATCCTATAGATGAATGTGATTTGGGTATTTTATAATACACGATATGTTTATTTGTGTACGTGCTTGTTAGGGTTGAACGATCGTGCTTATTAACTATAGTAATGTTATATAGACCCTAAAGGTGAGGTGCGGTATCTTAGTTATGTACGTAGATATAGTTGTTTATAACAAGTGGTTTGCTTTATATGGGTTGTGTACCGCGGGCATAATGGATCTCGACAATTAACATTTTCAAGGGCTAGTGTATCGGGGGAGTTCCTTGTCTGGATTTCTCTTTACAAGACATCCCACGCCCGAAATGTAGTTCAATGTTGGGAATGGGGAGAAGTTTAATCCTTGGTACTTGGGTTGTGCGTTATGGTTAAACAATGCTTTATAAGCATATAAAGATAATGTGTGAATATTCTGATACTAATAACTTATTAAAGTTAATAACTAGAAACAAATGAATATAGTAGGATATGTGTATGTTTATATAAGTTAACATATAAGTTCGGGCGTGAACTTAGGATATGATAGAATAAGAAGATTTTAGGGTTATATTTGAGATAGTGAATTATGCGGTTGTAGATTGTGCGTAGATTGAGAATTGAACTTTCCCTAATGAGGGTTGGGTAGCTTATTTGAGGTTCATGTGCATACGTTTAGGTGCGCGCTTTAGTCGAGGGGTGAGTTTGAGTTCCACATGAGTGCGACTCCACTTAAATCATGGAATTGTCCATTTATAATTATTGTGCATTTTTATGCACTTGCTAAATAAAATGTTTTCACACCTCGAGCTCTGACCCGTTTATATTTCTCTCTTGCTATATATATATTTTATTATATTATAGGTGTCCCACCGCAAGGACGCCAGTAATGCTTATCTATTCAGTATCCACGGAGATGTAGCAGATGAAGACTGTTGCGGGATTTTTGTTATAGCCACTTCCCATCTTTTGTAAATCTAGATTGGATTCGTTTTGTATATCGGGTTTATACCCAAGGGATTTTACCTTGTAGCACTTTTATATTTCTCTCAGGATGACGTATTGTCTGTGACCTGACAGCATATTCGGGTATTTCTTTTTGTTGTACTCATTATGTGATATATGAGTACTTTTTTTTATTGTAGTACGTGTATACATTTTATCATGTTCAGTAGTTATTAATCGGTTGGTATGATGTTTATTGTATGTTTTAAAATTATTTTGGCATCCGCTTATTGTAGTATTGGGTAGTTAACTCTATTTATTTTAGTATCGACAGTAGATGATGAGAATGATCCACTTGAGATTCCTGATTTTTTTTAGTATAGGGCTGGCCACCCGTTATTATTTTAAGCGGGGTGCCACACCAAATTTATGCAAGTGTGATATATTTGGTTGACATCCAAACACAAGTTGAAAAGGTGAAAAATGGTGATAAGTAGTGGGCCCAAGATTAATTAACTTAACAGCGCGTATGATAGCATGTAACCAAGCAGAGGCTGGGAGTTTGGATTGCATAAGTAATGGTCGTGCAATAAGTTGCAAACATTTAATCAAAGACTCAGCTAAACTATTTTAGGTGTGGACATGGGGGATTGGTTGCTCAACATCAATTCCTTGTGGTAAACAATAGTCATAAAAAACATGAGAAGTAAATTCTCCCGCATTATCTAAACGATTGGCTTTAATGCATTGATCAGAAAAATGTTCTCTATGTTTTATTATTTGACCAAGTAATTTTGCAAAAGCCAAATTACGAGTAGATAACATATGAACAACGAGTAGATGCATCAATTAAAACCATAAAATATTTAAAAGGTTCACAAAAGGGTGGATGGGTCCACAAATATCCCCTTGAATTATTTGTAAAAAGAATGGTGACTCAGAAGCTATTTTGAGAAAAGATGGTTTAGTGATTAATTTACCTTGAGAACAAGGGGTGCAAAACTGTTCACCAAGTAAGGTAAATTTTTTGTTTATTAAAGAGTGCCATATGTGTTGTTTATGATTCGATGCAACATGTTTGATCCAGGGTGACCCAATCAGTCATGCCACAATATTAAATTATCAGGATAATTGAGCTTCCGGCTCATTACAGTATGTGATTCTACAACAATAATAGTTGTATGGTATAACCCCTTGGATAATGCAGAAAATTTCTCTAATGTGAGATTCTGGCTTCGAACACTAGAAGTAATGCAAAGGAACTCTTTATTACCTTCATGACATGTTTCAATATGATACCTGCTCACTCTTATGTCCTTAAAACTCAATAAATTTCTTCTGGATCTTGAGTATATAGAATTATTTATGAATAAGTGGGTACTATTAGGTAACATCACATGGGCTCTTTCGGAGACTTCAATAATCTTAGCAAGACTAGTTGTAGTGGAAACATTTGTTGTATTGTATACCAAGTTTGAAAAAAACTTCTAGTTTTTAAAAATGGTGTAGGTTGTCCCACTGTCGACTAGAAAAGTGTCATCGCTTGTGCTTATTTTCGAATCCATACCTTTAACATAATTAAATATAAATTGAAATTCAATCCACCAATCATATAAGCATAAAAAAATGACCAAAACCATTCCATTAACTAATAAATTCTCAAAACAAAGATATTAAATAAAATTGTCCAAGCTCTAATGATAAACTACTAATGTCTCAATAGAAAAGATAAAGGATATATATAAATAAATAAATAAATAAATAAATAAATAAATAAAGCATAACCATTTAGGTCTTAAGGACTGTCTTTGGTGGTTCTCTAAGCATGTTATCAAATGTCTCATCATCAATAGCATTTCCATCATCACCTTCAAAAAAATCATTGAAATTGAGATCAATATCGTCAAGTTTCCAACGGTCTTCAGGACCTTCCATAATGTTTATCTCTGATTTCTTTTTTGAGGTTTGATATTTTTCCACAAATTTCTTGGACAAATTATAGGTACGTGTCCAATGCCCACTGCGGCTACATCTATAGAAAATATTATTTGGATTATGTGGATTTGACTTCTTATTCTCTTTATTGTTGTGATCATTCCACTTCTGGTGGTTCTCGAATTTCTTATTTTGTCTAGGGACTTGATTATGGTAGCCACCTCTTCTGGAGGTCCCACTTCCCTGCCGTATATTTTCTCGACCTCTTTCATTATTCTGAATAGAGTTAGCATTTAATTTAAGGAGTGCTACAGGTCGAGTGGGTCTAGATGTATGATTCTTTATTAGTAAGTCATTATTTTGTTTAGCAACTAGGAGACATGACATTAGTTCCGAGTACCTTTTAAAACCTCACTCTCGATATTGCTAATGCCGGAGCATATTCGAGGCATGAAAAGTTGAGAATTTTTTCTACAACATATCTGCATCCTCTACCTTTTCTCCAAATAGCTTTAGCTTGGAGGTAATCTTGAACATAGCAGAATGTTATTCATACACAATCTTAAAGTCTTGTAATCTCAAGTTGAGCCATTCATGGCGTGCACATGGAAGTATAACCGATTTTTGATGGCCATAGTACTCCTTCAGGAAATTCCATAAATCAAGAGGATCTTCATAGTTAGGTACTCACTTTTCAAATCATTGTGTATGTGATGTCTAAGGAATATCAGGGCCTTAGCTTTGTCTTGTAGGGACACAGTATTTTCAAGTGTTATTACATCACCAAGATTTCATGTTTGGAGGTGGAGTTCAGCGTCTTGAGACCAATTAAGATAATTCACCCCAAAAATTTCAAGTGCTGCAAATTCGAGTTTAGAGATATTTACCATTTGTAAATTATTCAATAAGTAAATTACAATTGAAAATATGTAATGCATAATAAAAAAATTATAATAAGAACTTTAGGTCCGTGTTATTTATTTGTTGGAACTTCAGATTAACACATAAAATAATTGAGATTATGGTCAATCATAATAAGTATAACACTACACCAAAAACACCAATTTGGCTCACCCTAATATTAAAAATCTGGCACAGTTTTAAACTGTACCAAATTCTGGCACGGTTTAATGACAATCTGGCACACGTTAAAACAATGCTAAATTTTTTCACTGTTTTTAAGTGTGCCAAAATTGAGTACACTTGAATAAAATATAAAATGCTAAAAACAAATTCACTTTCTCACTTTAGGAGTCTCCCGCTCACTTTCGAGTCTCTCTCTCGTCTCTTTCTCTCTTGGAGTTACTCACTTTGGAGTTGGTCACTTTGGAGTTCATCACTTTTGATCACTTTGGAGTTCGTAACTTTGGAGTCTCCCACGTTTTGGTCCCGCTCGGCTCTTACACAAGTAATACACGTTTTGAAGTCTCATTTTTGCATTTTTAGGGTTTTATATATGTATTTGCTTAAGTTTTTGTTGGGTTATTGCTATGATTTTATTAGTTTATTGATCATAGGGTTATATATATATATTTTTAGGGCTTTCGATTATCAAATTTAATACTACCTACTAGTTGTTGTATGTGAGGTAATTCCCTTTGTTTTGACTCTGAGGTAATTCCCTCTGTTTTGACATTAAGGTGATTCCCTCTGTTTTGACCCTAAGGTTTAGAGAATTAATATTTCCTTAGGGCCCGTTTGGCAATCCAATTCCAAGGCTTATAATTGGAATTGGAAGGCCAATTTCAATTCCTTGAAATTAAAAATGGTCTTCCAATTCCAATTTCATGGCTTGGAATTGGGTTGCCAAACAGACCATTAGTGTTTGGAAACTAAGCTTTTGTATCGATCTTGAGACAATTTTTCATTTCCTTTTTTGGATTTCGATATTAGTCTATTATTTGTGTTTTTGTATCTGATTTCGATTGTGTTTCAGATCGACAAAGTTTGGAGTTAGATATTGGAGCTCGACCCATATATTTTTGGTTTGATCATATTAGATCAGGTGTGCTCTTTCATTTTTATTGAAAAATAGATTTGTCACTTTCAATTTAGGATTTGTGGCCCTACGTCATCTAATAAGATCCAAACAATAGTTTGTTACTCTTACGTTATCTGATAAGATCCAAACAGTATAACAGTATAATACGAAAAAGTATAATACAGGAACCATAGTGTATTTATATATCTCTTATATGTTATAATAGAGTAAGAAATTCATTAAGCAATTGAATCCTATTGATGAACAAAGAAGCAGTTTGTTCTTATCTTGCTCGCATTGTTCTTGTCTTGCTCACATTATATCTTTGATCATATTTTTATGCTCTGTTTCTAATAAATAAATAAAAACATAAGTGAATCCACTCTATTACCATGTGCATATTGTAAGTCCATGTTATGTTATGTTTAGTGTATAGAATCTACTCTATTACCATGTTAAGAATTACCTTTTAGTAGTAGTAGATAATTAACTATAATATAATTGTTATTAGTTATTAGATTTACTTTAAGAATTAATTTCATATTTCATACTTTATCTTTCAGTCTTTAATTATAATTAGTACTATAGTTATTTAACCTATAAAGGCCTTTTTCCATTAGTTGTAATCATTTCTCATCAATTACTTCTATTACATGATATATAGTTTACTTCATTCAGTTGACTAATGCCAATGATAATAAGTGTATACACTAAAACTATGGGGTTTTAGATAAAATAGTGAACGAAATTTCAACTATTTTTGTTCTTATACCATAAGTCCTTAGCGAATATGCCTTGAAAGTTTTAACTTTGTTAAGAACAAGATACTTGTGTACATATTGTTGAATTAATTTTTCTTCTGTTAAATTAGGAACGTGATATATCGAGATTTTAAATTAGAAAGGTGTTAAATTAAATGTATGCATATCGGAGAATCTTGGCAACTTGGAAGAAACAACCAAACCAATGCTGTTGAAGGATCCCGCAGGAGGATAGGTAAACAAAATTGCATTCTTTTCCTTAGTAAATACGGTGAGCTGAAATATTCCACTGAATATCCAATATAATATTGATGAAGCTACTATGTATGATGATATATTTGAAGTGAACAAAATATAATATCCCAAAATAAAATACCATTGTTTACCAAATTGAAAAGTATGCAAATGAAAAACTCAAGGAGCCACAACACATATCTACTTTATATTCACAGTTGGAAGTTTTTGTGTTCGCTTCTCATTTCTTTCACTCTTTTACCCTTAGTTGTGGGATATTCTTTTTCTTTTTACGTATTGCCTTTGCAGGATATTATGTCAAGTTCACAATAAAAGAACGATATTATATGGTTCAATTGATATGTCAGAACATTATCATAATCATAGCTAAATAATTTTAATTATCATTAGAAATCACACTCACATATTTTTTTCAACCAGTACCTAGTTAATGCAAATCATGACATCAGTTCACATGCATGACATGTTCTAAGGGTTTGTTTGGATGCATAGAATTGGAATTCATCACAAAATTCTAATTCTATGCATGACTGTTATAGCAACTATATTTCTTTATTTTGTTTTTAGTTGGTACTCTAAATTTGGTGGTTGGGTTGTGGTGTGTGAAGTGGTGCCCCATTGCGATGGTGAAAGCTGAGGGGCTTAAAAGGCCTTTTAAGGAAGGAGTGATAAAACGGGCCACTTTGGAATGCAATAGGTATAAATCTTCGGGATCTGATGGATTCTTCCAATCTTGGTATAAGAAATGTTGGAATCAAAGATGATAAGTTGAGTTTTTCAAGGGAAATTGCATGAAAAATGAGTGGTAAATGCTTGCGTAAATGAGACTTAAATTTGTGTTATCCCCCTAAAAAAAGGTGCTGGTCATGGTTAAAAACTTTAGACCAAATATTTTTATGTCAAGTCTTAATTTTTCTTTGGCTATGGTTCTTTCTTCTAATGTGAGAGTGATAAGTAGCTTTTTTTTGTATGGTCGTTGTCTTCAAAAGTCAATCTCAAAAATCTCTTGAATACGTACAAAACTTATATAAAACAACTCGTATTGCGGTAAGTACGGGTATCAATCCAACTTTCAAGGTGAAACAATTGCTGTGAAAACTTGCAATCCAATTTTTTTATGAATATATATTTTCACAAAAAAAAATTGGATTGCAAGTTTTCACAGCAATTGTTTCACAAAAAAATATATATATAATGTGCAAGTTTTCACAAAAAAGTTATGAATATATATATATATATATATATATATATATATATATATATATATATATTTTTAAAACAATTTCAAAGGAAAAGTTAACTACTAATGCTAAAATTAAGAATTGACTAAATAAGAAAAAATAATGTGCAACCGAGTGATAAATAATGTGAGAGGGTCAAGAGATGGGATTACACTGCATAATCAATTATTTTAATTTCTCAATTTATTAATGTGAAATATTTCGAGCTAATATTAAATCTATAATCTAACTCTGTTTAAAACTATAAATTTAATAAAATATTTTTCAGAAAATTAATTTTAAAATGTCACACAATGAAAAATTAAAATAATACTATTTTCAGAAAATTACCCGCTAGGATCAATTTATTGAAAACAATATCAATCCTCAAATTTCAATACGGAATTAATATTCAAATATCGAAAAAACCTATCTCTAGTTCGATTCCTAAATTCGAACATTAATTTGTTTAATTAATTTACTAACTCTCGTTACATAAATTAATTGATGACAGTTAAAAATAATTTTTCTAGAATCATAGCATTAATGAAATTGATTAATTTAACTAACATCATTCGCAGTGCATCACACCCCTGAACGGGATGTTTAGCCAAACATTATTATGTGTGCATAAACAATAATAAATAGTATGTCAAGAAGGAAATAAATTGAAAAGAGGATGTAGAAATACAATACACAATTTTTTTTCACAAATTTATCTTGAAATGCGCCTTGACATGCGTCCAACTTCTTCACAATTTCAGCACTTCATTACAAAAAGAAGACTAGAAACTAAACCTAAAAATAATTCTAAAGCTAAACTATTTTTTTTTTTGTATTTTTCTGAACTTTTTTCATGACCCTAAACTATACATAATATACACACTTGCTCTCTCTCTATACGTATCCTCGTCTGTGTATCTGAGAGTCCCCTTAAATAAGCAGTAGAGTCCCACGAATTGAATTAGATGGTGAAATTTTTTTGGGATTTCATTTGGATAAGTAAAAGATTGTTTGGGTTTGGCACATTGGTTTTTGAATTGGTTTTGGGTTTGGTATGATGGGTATGGGGTTTTACGGGTTTGAGCTCAGGTATGGGTGCGAGATGGGGTCTCAGGTTGGATAGGTCCGCCGCCGAAGGTGGGTCGCTTGTCGAAAGCAGCGGGTTGCGTCGGTGTTCGGCCGGGATGGGGATCTAGCAGGGGTCGGCGGTTGAATCGGGTTAAACCCGTTTGGGTCGCGGGTTGCTGGAGATCCACTCGGGTTGAATTCCGGGTTGTGGGTTCGAGCAGGTGGGCTGGGCCCGATTTGGTCGTCGAAGTGGAATGTGGCACCCGGTTTCGAGTTTACAGGTGCTAGGATCCGGGTTGGTTTTTTGGAGGGTAAAGGGTTTGATTTTGGGTTGAAGATCGATGGAGGTAGTAGAAATGGTGTTGGATAGTTAATGGGGGGGGGGGGGGGGTTTGGGTTATGGAGGTGAGAGATAAGGTGTAGGTGAGGTTGTAGAAGATAGAGTGGGGATGATTGAGTGATGGTGTGTGTATGGTAACTAAGGTGTGGGTTAGGGAGGATTAGTGTGTATGTGTAGGATATGTGAGTTATGTGTGTGTGTTGTACAAAAAATAATTAAAAATAAATAAAAAATAAAAAATAAAACAACCTAAAAATAAAACTAACAAACTAAAAATTTTAAATCCTAGTCTATATAAAAAAACTCAAATAATAAAATAAAAAAAATAAAAACTAAAAATCTAAGAATAAAAACTAAAGTCCAAAAAAACCAAAATCTAATGAAACTAACAAATAAATTTCTATAGAAAAACCTATCCTAATAAATTAAAATAAAATAAAGATAAAAATTATAAAAGAACGAATATAAAAAATCAGAGTAAAGAAATGTAAAAATAGGATATAAAAGCTAGAAAATTCTAAAATAATTCCTAAAAATAAAAATGACACAAATTAAAAACTTTAAAAAATGATAAAAGTACAAACACAACACACATCGGGCTCGGGATATGGACTGGGCTAGGTTAGGCTAGGTTAGAGCTACGAAACTGGTTCGGGGCATTGGAACTCATCGAGCGAGCTCATAAATGGACTCTAGACTTCGCGGTCTCCTCTGATATATTCAATGCACTCTTTTTTACCGCTATTGAGTCGCAATTGGATTTATTTAGCATTATTTGATGTTGCGACTGCTGTTTGACCTGAAAAATAATAAAATACGACATAAGGTCAATTTTAATTGAAACGAGAGGCTAAAATACATCTATTCGGGGTATAAAATAGACATTTTTTGGTGCTTATCACACCACCCCCAAAAAGAACATTGTTAGTCCTCGAGCAAAAATAGATAGAAAACAGAGATAAGTAACCAAACGTGTGACACATTTGCAGGCACTGGCAATTGCACTTAGCATGTGCAACAAGCCGTTAAACCTATAGGTTGCCCTATAGTATGAGTGGTGTCTCGTGAGGGTTTGCAGTGAATGTATCCACAAATTCGAAATTTATTTAAATGCAGTATTTTGGTAGATGATGAAACGCTATACAACCCAACTTAAAAGGACGTCAAGGAACACCGTATTCAACTATCAAAATAAGATATAAAATTACTTAATACCAAAAATCATAAAGCTTCCTAAAACTCAACACATGTTAATGTAAAACAATCTTAAGTGTCATTAGAGTAATTCTTAAATCACCTATATAGGATCAACGCTTTGACTTCAATTCTCACTGGATATATCTCTCTCAATCGAACTCTCTAAGAATTGGGTAAGTGTATCTCTCTAGTGTGTGTAGATGTGAGTAAATGTAAAAAAGTTCAAACGTCTCACACACTTTATAAGAAAGGACGGATGCATGAAAAAAATCTAATCTCATGAAGGAATGCTAACCACTATGTCGAGAATGTCGAGTTATTCACCATATAATCTTCTCATTTGTCCGAACACGTCACCAAGGGTGAAAATGGGGTTTATGTAAGGTATGAGGGGAAAATGAAATGAAGAAGATGAATGATAGGGTTTTTGAGAGGAGTGTGACACGCTTTGAATAACTAATGTCTTCATTTTTTTGAATTTATGATCGCATGCTTTCTTTTTCATCTTTTATATATTTTTTTCTCCTCATTTTTTTCTATTTTATTTTTCTCTTTTTCTTTTCTTTTTTTCATTGCGATACATTTTGCTTTTCATTACACAAATGAAGACAATTAAATGGAAAATTTCAAACACTTTTTACCTCAAAAACGATTGTAATGATGGGAAATGATAAATAGATGGTATCTGGGATATATATGGATACGAAAAATGTGGAATGATAATAGGTGGAGTGAAGGGTAAAAATGAAAAGTGTATGGAAAATTAGTTTTAGTGCTCGGGATAAACAACAAGACGCATGTTTCTTACAACTCGAAAGTAATGTCATTCTCAATGATTAAGCCAAATTTGAAAAAATGATGAGACCATAAAATGACTAAGTGTGGTACCCAAAGAAAGTTGAGTCAACTCGTGACTCGAAGATATGTAAAAACCCTCAAAAAGGTGAAAAACTCAGATCTCACGGGTTTAAGTCGCCACTAGTGATATTTTAAGTGTCTCTTGAGAATATCATTACTCTTCAACTTTTGATTATAAACGTGACAGTGCAAAATTATAAACTTTTGGAATTCATGGTGCAAGTATGCTTCAATAGGTATTAATTAATTTATTTTAAAAAGCGCAATTTTAGGGATGAATACAGGTATTCCGAGATTTCTAAAAGAGGGATGATAGACAATTCATGCCATAAAATTTTATTTTTAAAAGCTTAAAAACACTTATTTCTGAAAATTTTCAAAAGGGGTGTAAATCGTATGAATGTAGTGTGTGATACCGATTTAAATTAATTCACAACTTTCTAATTTGGCACACTTATTTAATTAGAGTTTATTCAAATCAAATCAATTCAGCCACTAAACATGCAACTATGCGTATGCGTGTGTCAACCCATAAATAAATAAAGCATGTGATATAAAATTCAGGAAAAATCCCCGAAGGGCAAAACCTTTTATCTCTAGAACTTTGAAGAATTCACAAGACCATTGACTTACATACAACCTGATAATCGCCCACAAGTGTAACGCAAGGTTTCTTCATCAAACCTTCAAAGCAATGGCTTGAAATTTCGTCGGTTGGAATCTCCCGCAATAACTCCAGATGGTCAGGAATGAAGAAGAAAACGGCTTCTCCATAAGTGTTAACTTTATAAGGACTCCATCCAAAATATCAAGTATCTCTCCAGTTGTAGAGTTCTCCCCACAAAGGTAAGCAAAAGCAAAAGTGTGTTCTTCAACACCAAAACAATTCACCAAAGCTTATGAGATTTTCGTGAATTGAAAACAAAGAGGGATTAAACCCTAAAAGAAGAAGTCAAAAAGGATTCTACAAATCGTAGTTTTTCTATTCAGTAAAACACTGGGAATTCTTAATGAAAACGAATCCATTTAATGAGTATTTTTACAAAAACGCAACGCCTCGGTATTAGATCTCATTCGAATAAGATAAGCATGTCGTTCGAATAAAGGACATGTGTCGCTCGAACGAGATCGTGTGACATGCCTATGTCGCTCGAACGACATTGCTATGTCATTTGAACGACTGTTGTGTCAAAAAAATATAATTTTAATGCCCGCTCCAATACTTAGAAAAAATACGCATTCTCAAATTTTGACGAAAAATTCTGCTCCAACACTTAGAAAATATTTTGTAAAAATATCCCAAAAGCTCTAAGTGGAAACTTAAGGTATTAAAAACACTACCTTACCAAAGTAAACTTCGCGGAGTCTTTTTGATAAAGAACTTGATATTCGAATCCGTCTTTAATGCTTGAATGTTCTTGAATGATCTTCGATGGTGTAGCGGTATATGACATACTAAATTGATAACGGACTTATAAAAATATGTCCGTAAAAATCTCCCCCTATGTCTATGTCGGTAATTATATAAAAATATCTGAATTATCAAATAGCAAAATGCCTATACAAATATACCCTCCCAATTAACAAATTTTCAAGATCTAAAACCGTTCTTCAAAAATCTTCATCATATTTCAAAGATCTTCTCATGAGGGTGTGCAATGATCATCAATCTTTGTACCTACACACATGAGATAAAGAAAAAACCTTCGTGACTCGTCGAGTTAGAAATGATATAAGAATAAATCAAATCTCCACCATAATGCAAAAACTCCCCCATAATATGGTAATTCTTTCTCCCCATTTTTATGATGTCCCAAATAGATCGATAAGAAGAAATAATCAAAACATGGAGTGTCACGATAAAATGCATAGAAAACCAGAATCAAACTACGCACATGCAAAGGTATATCCCCAAAACATTCACAAACTATTTTTGGATTTTTTTAATATTTTCCTACAAAAATAAGATAGTAAAAATCACACCATGGATTTAAACTCAAGCAACCAAGTCATGGAAACGGAATGTATGGGTGTGAACACATTCGATAGGTAAATAAACTCAATCAATCATATGTGCACGATGCATACGTGTACTCCTAACGAATGAACATCAAAAGGTATCATTAGGTGAAAAATTGTTAAATTTAGATGGCATCGTCTTATGCAAATCAACAAATCAAAGTCAACGTGATTTCCACACCAATAACGTCCAAAACTATTTAACGCTTTTTCAAGACTTTTCAGGACGTGAAAACCCGTTTTAATTCTCCATCCAAAATCCCTCATATATATTTTCTTTTAGAGGTGTATAAACTAAATTCTTAAACTTTGGGGAATTGGTGCAAAAACCTAAATGGCCACTTTTTGGCATGAATTTCTTTTTATTGCCTTTAATTTTTTGGGGATCTTTTAAAACTCTTTGGACCCCGAATAATATAATTCCTCAATTTTTTAGGTTCAATTAAATGGCGGCTTAATCGCAAAGGATAAATGATAATCTTTCGTATCCCTTCACCATTTTTTGAACAAAGCACACAAACTCACAAACGGCTCTTACATGCACAGCTTTCTTATCAAGTTTTATCACGCTTGGTTCGTTTTAAGGACAGGATTGAAGTGAAAACATCCAACCCACATGTGATAAGACAAGCACAATAATCAAACAAAATTCATGCATGTGTGCAATAAAGGAAATCATGAGTAAAACATGTAGTAAGTAACACTTCATTACATCTTAATGACTCCACACATTATAGAGCACATGGATGAATTGACCTATTGTCTCAAAACACTATCAAATAGTCACATGAAAAATGGAATGATGTTGTGACTCGATCACCTATGTGTCCATCCATAAACGGTGCAAAAATAAAAAAATCTTTTTGGATTTTTAAAAAATTTTAGCAAAATAAATTCTTTTTGTACTTATCAAAAATTTTCAAAAACAAAAATTTATACAAAAAATTCATATCACAACGCTAGTAAACATAGATATCATGAAATAAAAAACTAGCGTATGACAAACATGTGAACACAATCATCTATATTAATGCTAAGAGAAGAATTATGTGCAAGCACGCGAGAATCAACTTGTCTAAAATCTAGCGTATCCAAAAGTGATTTCCTAACCCAAACGGACGTGACATGACGCGTGGGGCTTTTGGGAATGAATGAAACACTAGACGTCGACTTCCTAGGACTTCTTCCAAGATCATAACAAAATCTCCTAAGGTGACCTTTCCTACCACAATGTGAACATGTGTAAACGGGTGGAATGAAAACTATGGGATGACCTTTTCTAATGTCCTTGGGAACGGTTGATCCTCTAAAATAAATAATGGTTTTGGCTTTGGCAACGAAAGTATTAGAACTTGACGAGCCATTACCATCACTATCAAACCTACTCGAGCCTGTCAAATCATTTTTTAACTTTAAAATTTTGACTCAAGCAAAGAATTAGACTCTTCTAATTTAAGGGATGCATTTCAAATTATCAAAAATTCCTAAAAGAGTATCTCTCTGTCCCTCAATGAAAGAAATTTTTTCCCTAAGAGTCTTTTCACGTGCCACAAACTCATTGACTAAAATATTTTTATCCTCTTTGGAACAAACACAAACCATTGAATTTTTAAGGTCCTCCATTTCTTCTTCTAAAAATAGGAACGTATCATCACTCTCCTTCTTGGACAATTTTAAAGCAACAAAGTCAGGGTCCAAGGAAACAAAATTTTCATGATAAAAATCTTTTTAATTTTGAACCGTTTGCAAAATATCCAACGCGGATTTAAAACGAGAATTTTTTTTCAAAAAATTAATTCTTTTAGCAAACGTCAAATTTAAATAATTTATATCATCAAAACTCTGACTCGTGTCATCAAAGGGGGGCATCCGGTTACATAAGTGTTCCATCAAAAAAATTATGATTTTTCACAAAATTAATTTTCAAAAAAAATCAATATCACATAAATTTTGCGAAAAATAGGAATACGCGATAAATTAGCGCAACATGCTCTAATACCAATTTGTAAACTTGAGTAGACAAATTGTATGAGAAAGTAAATCCTCAAAAAATCAGGATCACGTGATAAATTAGCGTAACCCGCTCTAACACCAATTTGTAAAACGTATGAATGCGGTGTGTGATACCGATTTAAATTAATTCTCAACTTTCAAATTTAGCATAGTTATTTAATTAGAGTCTATTCAAACAAAATCAATTCAGCCCCTAAACATGCAACTATGTGTATGCGTGTGTCAACCCATAAATAAATAAAGCATGTGACACAAAATTCAGAAAAAATCCCCGAAGGGCAAAACCTTTTATTTCTATAACTTTGAAGAATTCACAAGACCATTGACTTACATAAAACCTGATAATCATGCACAAGTGTAAAGCACGGTGTCTTCGTCAAAACTTCAAAGCAACGGCTAGAAATGTCGTCGGTTGGAATCTCCCGCAAGAACTCCAGATGGTCAGCAATGAAGAAGAAAATGGCTTATCCACAAGTGTGAACTTTATAAGGACTCCCTCCACAATAGCACGTAGCTCTCCAATTGTAGAATTCTCCCCACAAAGGTAAACAAAAGAAAAGTGTGTTCTTCAACACCAAAACAATTAACCAAAGCATATGGGATTTTTGTGAATTGAAAACAAAGAGGGATTAAAGCCTAAAAGAAGAAGTCAAAAAGGATTCTGCAAATCACAGCTTTCTATTCTGTAAAACGCTAGGACTTCTTAATGAAAACGAAACCATTTAATGAGTATTTATAAAAAAATACACCGCCTCGGTATTAGAGCTCGTTCGAACGAGATAAGCATGTCGCTCGAACGAAGGACACGTGTTGCTCGAATGAGATCGCGCGACATGCCTATGTCGTTTAAACGACTTTTGCGTCAAAAAAATATTATTTTAATGTCCGCTCCAATACTTAGAAAAAATACGCATTCTCAAATTTTGACGAAAAAGTTCTCTCCAACACTAAGAAAATATTTTGTAAAAATATCCCAAAAGATCTAAGGGGAAACTTAAGGGATTAAAAACATAACCTTATCAAAGGTGTAAAATCAACACCACAATGAAGTGGTGTGCATAAGGTAACAAGCTCGGTGTCACGAAAAATTAGAGTAGAAAAGATACACACATAGATGGTGGGGTCGATGAAAAGTGCACAAATGGGATCGTGGAGCACTAGGGTGGGGATGGGTGTAGGTGAGAACTTAAATGCATAGATGTGAAGAGGTGAGGTGAAATAATAAGGTCCAAACCAAGTTGTGGGGTGGAAGGGACAATGGGTGGATCGGGTTGGACAAAGGGTGGGGGAAGATGATCTAACTCACGAGTAGGGGACACACACTTACCATGAGGGTAGGAATAATCCTCAAGGTCCTTCTGAAGAGGGAGTGTGGTAATAAGTGATGGAGTGGTCAACTTCTCTACCAATGCGTCACCATCCGTGGTGGTGGAAAAATTTAACGAGGCATCCAAATCCGAGATAGAAGAATCAACATTAATATATGACTCAAAGTGAGCTAAGCATGGTGCGGCAAGATTCATATTCGAAGAGGTAGAAACCATGATGGATTCATTCTCAGGATAATGGGAGGCACTCGCAACCGGAGCTAACCTATAAATAATGGGTTCCTCGGGAACACAAAGGGAAGGATCAAAAGGTGTAAGCTCAGGCATAATTATGGATTCGGAGGAAGGGGAAAGGCAAATCTTAATGGTGGGTTCGAGAGGATAGGGAGGAGTGGGATCAGTCTCACAAACAGTGGATATGTCAACACAATTGTCAACTTGGGTCCCGGACCACAGTGTGGTCTCAACACTCCACGTGGTGGCAACAATGGGTTGGTTAGGGGTGAAATTCGACTCATTTGCACACTCAAAATAATTTAATCGTTGTTCAATCCTTTTAAGGGATTTAGTTTGGGAATTAAGAGTGTGTATGAACTGTTGCAAGAGGCGTTCGAGAGCGGATGTGCAAGGTGGTGGTTGAGGTGGACACAACTCTCTAGAAACACTAGGATGTGGATAATATGCATACGAAGTGTGGGGAATGGAGTCAAGTTGTTCACACATAGGAGAAGCATCTCTGTGAGAGATAAAGGGTTGATCAGCATGAGGAGCATAGTAATGGGCCTGATAGGTATGAGGGGCATGAGGTGGAGAGGACGACTGTTGGAAATCGTAAGGATCCACGACATGGCGTTGGGATTCATATTGCATGGAAGGGTGATTAGGCCTCCATGAATATCTTGGGTACTCATACCCTTCAGTGTTGGATATGTCGTGACAATACGTCGATGGTGTTCTGAAACAATGTCATATGGATACACATGATCCATGGTGGGTTCAGTTGGAGAGAAAGTAAATGAACACTCATAGGACAAGTGATCGATAAGAAAGCAGGGTGTGCACGACGAAGCATGGGATGGGTTGACACTCCTCGTCGGAGGCGTTGAAGTAGAAGATGTGTACGTGGACAACACACGAGTATCAATAATGGGTGTTTGATAGTTAAAGCCTTGAAATAATGAATGAAGGTTCGATTCGAGCTTATCGTCAAACAAGGTTCGAGATACTGGGAAATGGCCAAAGTATTCCCTTAAAGGACGTTCTTCGGCCATGACAAGAGTAATATTTTTGTTTTTTTTAAATATTTTTCAAAAGAAAAGAAAATCTTTTTGGGCTTTTTCGGAAAATGGGAGAAAATGGACTCTCGATTTGACTGAACTAACTAAAATCGACTATTGAAAGAATGGAATTGGACATACACGAGTTAAGGAAAAAATTCCTAGCGAGCACATAACCAATTATTATATTCAAAATTAGTGAAAGGGGTAGTCAAATTTTAATTAAGTCCGCGGGCGAAAAAAATCACGAAATTTATCTTTGTGACCGCCTCTTGCAAAAATGTGTTCCTACGTGGCTAACTTGTTAATTGATTTTAAATTTAATGATATCTAGGGTAGCACACAATGGATAAGCGAGTGAGTCGGGTGATGAAATCCCTTTTCGTGTCAATGACCGGTCTAGGTCTTAGGTAAGTTAATTCATCAAACCATTCAATTTAAGTGTGATGCAAAAATTAAAAGCACACAGGAGCACATAAGCACACAAAAATTGAACTCAATGATAGGAGATTCGCGAGTGATAAAGAAATTATCTCCCACGACTTTTACACACGAGGGGTGAAGATCGAGCTGAGTCGATCGGGGGGAGATTTCGCCTATCTCAGTCATCCCCGGGAGTCCTACCGACCCAAAGTAGAGAGGCTTAAAAATCTTCACCTTTGGACACCCTCTCTCTACCTTGACCGGTTTCCTTTCGCTTTTTTTTATGGATTAATTATTACAAAAATAATATGGAGTCAAAATGCGCCCAAATAAATAACAATGTCTCAATAATCCTTTACAACTAGTCTAAGGAGGGAGAAGGAATAAGTACAACTAAAAAGAAAAAAATAGAAAAAAAAATTACAAGTCTTCAAATTTTCTTCCATGCCAAGAAAGCGGCAAAGGTGCCATTTGATAAGTAGTTTTTTTTGTATGGTCGTTGTCTTCAAAAGTGAATCTCAAAAATCTCTTGAATACCTACAAAACTTGTATAAAATAACTCGTATTGCGGTAAGTACGGGTAGCAATCCAACTTTCAAGGTGAAACAATTAACGTGAAAACTTACAATCCAATTATTTTTTGAAAATATTTTTTTTATATTTTTTAAAACAATTTCAAGGAAAAAGTTAACTACTAATGCTAAAATTACGAATTGACTAAATAAGGAAAAATGATGTGCAACCGAGTGTGAAATAATGTGAGAGGGTCAAGAGATGGGATTACACTACATAATCAATTATTTTAATTTCTCAATTTATTAATGTGAAATATTTCGAGATAATATTAAATCTATAATCTAACTCTCGTTAAAATTATAAATTTAATAAAATATTTTTTAGAAAATTAATTTGAAAATGTCACACAATGAATAAGTAAGAATCATACTATTTTCAGAAAATTACCTGCTAGGATCAATTTAACGAAAGTAATGTCAATCCTCAAATTTCAATGCCGAATTAATATTCAAATATCGAAAAAATCTATCTCTAGTTCGATTCATAAATTCGAACATTAATTTGTTCAATTAATTTACTAATACTCGTTACATAAATTAAATGGTGACGGTTAAAAATAATTGTTCTAGAATTATAGCATTAATGAAATTGATTAATTAAACTAACGTCAGTCGCAGTGCATCCCACCCCTTAAACGGGATGTTTAGCCAAACATTCTCATGTGTGCATAAACAACAATAAATAATATGTCAAGAAGGAAATAAATTGAAAAGAGAATGTAGAAATACAATACGCAACTTTTTTTCACAAATTTACCTTGAAATGTGCCTTGACATGCATCCAACTTCTTCACAATTTTCAGCACTTTATTACAAAAAGAAGACTAAAAACTAAACCTAAAAATTATTCTAAAGCTAAACTAATTTTTTTTGTATTTTTATGAATTTTTTTCATGACCCTAAACTATATATAATATACACACTTACTCTCTCTCTATGCGTCTCCCCGTCTGTGTATCTGAGAGTCCCCTTAAATAAGCTGTAGAGTCCCACGAATTGAATTAGATGGTGAGATTTTGTTAGGATTTCATTTGGATAAGTCAAAGACTGTTTGGGTTTGGCACGTTGGTTTTTGAATTGGTTTTGGGTTTGGTATGATGGGTATGGGGTTTTACAGGTTTGAGCTCAGGTATGGGTGCGAGATGGGTCTCGGGTTGGATAGGTCCACCACCGTAGGTAAATCGCTCACCGACGACAGCAGGTTGCGTCGGTGGTCGCCCGGGATGGGGATCGAGCAGGGGTCGACGGTTGAATCGGGTTAAACCCATTTGGGTCGCGGGTTGTTGGGAGATCCACCCGGGTTAAATTTTGGGTTGTGGGGTTCGAGCAGGTGGGTTGGGCGCAGTTAGGTCTCCGAAGAGGAATGTGGCACCTGATTTTTCAGGATGGCAGCAAAGGCGTGGGTCCGGGTTTACATGTGGAAGGATCCGGGTTGGTTTTTTGGAGGGTAAAGGGTTTGATTTTGGGTTGAAGATTGATGGAGGTAGTAGAAATGGTGTTGGATAGTTAATGGGGGTTTTGGGTTATGGAGGTGAGAGAGAAGGTGTGGGTGAGGTTGTAGAAGATAGAGTGAGGATGATTGAGTGATGGTGTGTGTATGGTAAGTAAGGTGTGGGTTTGGGAGGATTAGTGTGTATGTGTAGGATACGTGAGTTATGTGTGTGTATTGTACAAAAAAAATAAAAAGATATAACAATATAAAAATAAAACTCACAAAATAAAAATTTAAAATCCTAATCTATATAAAAAAAAACTCAAATAAAAAATAAAAAAATAAAAACTAAAAATCTAAGAATAAAAACTAAAGTCCTAAAAAAACAAAATCTAATAAAACTATAAAATTAATTTCTACAGAAAAACTTATCCTAATAAATTAATATAAAATAAAATAAAGATTAAAAATTAAAAACTAATCAAAATCAAAAATCAAAGTAAAGAAATATAAAAATAGGAAATATATCCTAGAAAATTCTAAATAAATCTAAAATAATTCCTAAAACTAAAAATGACACAAACTAAAAACTCTCAATAATGAAAAAAGTACAAACACAACACACATCGGGCTCGGGGTATGGAGTGGACTAGGTTAGGCTAGGCTAGGGTTACGGAACTGATTCGGAGCATTGGAACTCATCGAGCAAGCTCATAAATGGACTCTAGACTTCGCGATCTCCTCTGATTTCTTCGATGTACTCTTTTTGACCGCTATTGAGTTGCAATTAACTTAATTTAGCATTATTTGATGTTGCGACTGCTGTTTGACCTAGAAAATAATAAAATACGATATAAGGCCAATTTTAATCAAAACGAGAGACTAAAATGCATTTATTCGGGGTATAAAATAGACACTTTTGGGTGCTTATCAGAGAGAAGTTTTAAGGATACCATGTCATCTTCACAATGTGGGTTTGTTAAGGGGTCGCCAAAACCTTGATTTTTTGTTTTGTATATCGGATTGCAGAGAATTATAGAGTTAACCAAAGGTTCGAAATTTTCTTTAAAATGGATTTTGAAGCAACTTATGACAAATTAATAATTTTGGATTCCTTGATTTTGTGATGCAAAGAAAGGTTTCCTTGACAAACGGAGGAAGTGGATTTGTGGTTGAGTGGGTTGGACTAACTTTTCAATTTTTAATAATGGGGGACCGATAGGTAAAAGCTTTAGTGAGAGAGGCCTTAAACCAGTGAACCCTGTTGTCCTCTTTATTTGTGTTGGACGTGGACGTTTTAAGTCTCATTATGAAGAAATCTCAATGGCATGGTGTGGTGGAGGGCTTTTGAGTAGGGAGGACTTTGGTGGAGGTGTCTCATCTCCAATTTACGGATGACTCAATTTTTTTCTCCTCTTGGGAAAATGTTAAATTTGGTAATCTTGTTTGTTCTATACTCTTGTTTTGTGAAGTTTCAGGGTTAATAATATTAACTTGAATAAATGCAAATTAGCAGGTATAAATGTGCCCCCTTTGGATGTTGAAGTTTTGGCTTCCAGAGTCGGGTGTTGTATTTTCTTGGGCCTCATCTTATTTGGGGCATTGTTTGGGTTAGAATTCGAATTTTCTTAACTTTTGGAATCTGGTGTTAGACAAAATTTAAAAATGGTTTGATGGGTTGGAAAAGGGGTATTTATCTAGAGGGGGTAGATTGACCTTAATATCATTGGCGCTTTAAAGCATCCCGAATTATTATTTATCCACTAGCATATAGCACCAATTTAAAGTAAATCCAACTCATATATATTCATACAACAAACACATTAGATTGATTAACACATTTATTTTATGACTTGATTTTATGTCTTGCACAATTCATCAAAGATCCTGATGGAACTTATTTTCATTTAATTATTTGGTGAGAAAAAAATGGTGGCAGCGGCCGCCCCTGCCCTTGCGCCCACGACGATGTCTAAAAGTGTGTCATGTGTTAAAGAAAGAGAGAAATAGAATTTTTATATACATTCATGTGAGTCTGTGTGTTTACATGTCTCTTTATTCATATCAATTAAATTCTTCCATGTGTATATGAGTTTGTTTTCACTGGTTTCATTAGGAATGGTTTATTGTGCTTTTACATAAATTGAAAGACAATCACTTTTGTAGTCTTAAAATGTTGTTTATCTCTGAAGTTCGTTCATAAGATGAAGTTACGGACCACTTGCACATTTTGGGTATAATTGATGAACATTGGTTTATTTGATGCAGGTGCGGTTGACACTTGATGAGCCTAAACCTGGGGTTACAATTGTTAACCTTATACATGCTAATGTTCCTAAGGAGGACATGTTGGTAATTGGTATTTGTTTGATTTGTTGGTTTGTTTTTTATTTTCTTATGTCAAGTTTCTTACATCTATACTTGTTTGATATAGGTATGAGAATTCAACTGTGGTGGTATATACTGAGAGGGGATGGCGGGATCTCATCTTCAATAAGATAAGGCCAGTTTTTGGTTTTGGAATATAAAATTTTCCATTCAAGAATCTTAAGTAAATGTAGAATTATCATACATTTATGTTTCACCCACTGAATCATGGATTGAATGAGATGATTATTTGGCAAAATTGAATGTTGTTCATATCTATGGCTTACTACTATATTTGAACTATTGTGGATTGATTGTCATATTTCTCATGTTCCTCGATAAACCATTTTATGGGCGAACTTATATATCTTGATTGATATGGAAGTGATGTATTTCAAATGGAGGTCTTTATACTTTCATTACAATTATCTTAAAAAATTATAGAAGAGGAATTTCTTAAGTGCATTAAGGAAATATCTTTGCCAGGTTCCAGCTTAACTAATATAATTAGAATGATACTCTCTTATTTTCTTATAACAGCTAGTTAATCTAAGAAGAATTGGTGAGAAAAAAATAGCCGCCCCTACACCTGTAGCGGTGGTGAAAGGGTTTTACGCAGAGTAATGCTAGGATTAGTAAGGAGGTGGGTGGGGAGTTTATGATTTTTCGATAATTCCATGACCGGTTCCAATGTTGTGTTGTAGGAGGGGAAGTTGATTGTGCAGAAGTGGGGATTTCGGAGTTGGCCTGATGGCATTCAGTCTTTGGTAAATTTTCTGATTTATACAAGTTATATTTCGTGTCACATATATATAACTTATATAACATCATTATAACAGCTATAACAGTGGCAATAATGCTGTTATAATAGCTATAACAGCTAACTATATTGATGAAGCTCCTCTATTATGATGATGTTATGGTATTTTCCTTTTCTTAAGTTGATTTCACCTACTTTGTAATGTTTGTTGTAGGGATGTAAATGGATATTAAAAAATCCGCATCCGTCCGATATCCGAATCCGAATTTGCGAATATTTATCCGAAAATATGGAAATGGATACGAATATGGATACTCTATAAAAATATCCGAGGAAACGGATGCGGATACGGATAATACTAGTATCCGACACGGATAATCCGTATCCTATGCGGAGTATCCATTTTATCGGATATCCGTTTTACCGGATATCCGTATCCGTCAAACATATGTTTAAAATATTACCAATAATATTAGTATTAGTATTACTAATAGAATAATATTAAAAAAACCTTAATCATTTTTTCCCTAAAACAAAATAAACACATACTCCACTCAAAACAAAAACACCCTAAAGTTATTATTTTATTGGGCATATTATAAAATGTCATGTATTATTATTATTATTTTATTGGGTATATTATCTTGGAGTTATACTAAAGTTACAATACACCCTATCACACGTAGCATACACCCACTAAAGAACATATACTCCACTCAAAACAAAAAAAAACTAACTTCATTTCATTTCTCTTTAGTACAAAACAAGAGAAAGAAACCCTCATGTAGTTATTCGTTAGTTTCCTTAGTTATAAATAAATGTCAGAGAGAAACAAAAAAGAATGTAAGAGAGAAACAAAATAGAATGTAAGAGAGAATCAGAAAAGTAAAGAGATGGTTTTGAGTGAGATGGGAATTGAAGTTAACAACAGGTATATTATATATAAAATAAAAATGTATGTTTATTAAAATAAAAATATCAGTATGTTTTGAAGACAATAGGTCCATGAGGTTATCATTCTCAATAAATTTGATTTAATCTAAAAGGTGCCTATATATTTCTACTGTCATAAAATGCGACTGTTATTTTCTTTTTTATGGTTTTAAGCTTATATGCTTGTAAAGTATGGATGGCTTTAAGTCATATTATCATTATGGAATGATATTATTATTATGAAATCCATAATTGTTGATGTTAGGAGGCAGTAATTTTGTTATATATTTATTTGGATTGGATTGGGTTTTATTGGATTGGATATTTTAATAGTTATTTTTTGCGGTGGCTAAATAATGTAAACGGATACGGATATTATCCGAATCCGAGGTATCCGAGAGGATATGGATATGGAAAGTTGTTTTAACTATCCGGGCGGATACGGATATGAATAGTATATTCAGATAACGAATACGAATATGGAAAATATGGTATCTGATCTGTATCCGTCCGTTTACCACCCCAAGTTTGTTGGTACCTCCTTCAATTTATTAATAAGATATCCTTAATTGGTGAAAGGAGTAGAAAATTTTAGTGCACTTATCAAATAAAAATACCTATGAAATCAATAATGCAACTTATGTGCACCGAATAAAATATGTAAATTATAATGAAATCATCATAATTTTGTCCTTTTTTAACCATGCGACTTATGAAAATGGATAATGCTTACGACGATAGTTACAGTTTCCTATATTTATTTGAATATTTGATATTCTCACTAGTCCAATAACAAATTTAAGAACTTTTTTTTCAATTTGTACTGATAATTGAGACAATTAAAGCATAATGAAACACTTACTGATCTTGCAGCCTGTCGATTAGGAACCTACATTCTTCAGAGGCATCAGCGAAGAAGCCCACAATACATGGACCAAAAATCCCTTCAAATTGGAGGTTAGAAATGTTAATAACAAGCATTTTGTACTAGCTCTCAAGGTAAGGGACTGAGATTATTGGAATATCGTTATAGTTAGACCAGGAGTTCACATGTTAATCACAATTTGTGTTATTGTTTACTTTGCACAAGTCAAAAGTGTAAAAACAATTATGGCAACGAGGTAGCCAAGTCAAATCACCCTTACATTGTAGACATATAATAATTTTTTAACTCATTTCAGGTCAGCCAATCAGAAGACGAGTAATATATAGTCGCAGAGACTATGGGCCTTCTGATATGGACCTTCTGTATGACGATGGCATTACTTATTCCAATGGGATTGGTTGTATGGAATTTTCATTTCCTAAGTCGATGCACGATATCTTCATGGACCCTGGTGATCAGAATGATCCAGTGCTGAGGTAAGTCTCAATTTTTGGTGCATTTGTAGCCACATGTTCAATGGACACCTCTCACTTCAAGACCAGATTTAACAAACATCTTAATCCCAATCACTGAACAATTTACATCTTTTATTCGGTGGACATAGGAAAGTTTGCTTAATTGTCACTATTATTCACAAACAAGTCGTTAAAAGGGTGAAAACCCAAACCAACCCCCAAACGACCCCGTAAGAGGCATTGACACCTCACACGAGACCAATGTAACTTGTAGTAATTGATCGTGTAGTCATGCATCTCCTTCTTTGAGAATATGATGATAATTTATAAACATCTAGATTAAGCTTAAAAACAAGTCGTTAAAAGGGTGAAAACCCAAACCAACCCCCAAAAGGCTCCGTAATAGGCATGACCACCTTGCACGAGACCAATATAACTTGTAGAAATTGACCGCGTATTCACTGGTCTCCCGATTTGAGAATATGATGATAATTTAAAAAATATCCAGGTTAGGCTTAAAAACATGCCGTTAGAGGGTGAAAACCCAAATCAATGTCCAAATAGCCCCGTAAAAGGAATTAACACCTCGAACGTGCCTAATGTAACTCGTTGAAACTGACCGCATCATGGGACTCTCATTTGAAAACATGACGATAATTTGAAAATATCTAGATTATGCTTAAAAACTAGCCGTTAAAGAGTGAAAACCCAAACCAACCCCCAAATGGTCCCGTAAGAGGCATGTACACCTTCCACGGGACCAATGTAACTTGTAGGAACTGACTGTGTAGTCATGGGTCTCTCGATTTGTGAATATGCTGATAATTTAAAAATATCTATATTAGGTTTAAAAACATCCCATTAAAGGGTGAAAACCTAAACCAACCCTCAAACGATCCCGTAAGAGGCACCAACACCTCGCATGGGACTAATGTAAATTGTAGGAACTGATTGCGTAGTCAAGGGTCTCCCTATTTCAGAATATGATGATAATTTGAAAATATTTATATTAGGCTTAAAAACATGCCGTTAGAGGAGGACAACCAATACCAACCCTCAAACGATCCCGTAAGAGGCACTAACACCTCGTACGGGACTAATGTAACTCGTAGGAACTGATCACCTAGTCACGGGTCTCTCGGTTTGAGAATATGATGATAATTTGAAAATATGTAGATTAGGCTTACAAACAAGTCGTTAAAGGGTGAAAAGCCAAATCAACCCCCAAATAGCCCGTAAGAGGCATGAAAATCTTGCATGGGACCAATGTAACTTGTAGGAACTGACCGCATAGTCACGGGTCTCCCGGTTTGATAATGTGATGATAATTTGAAAATATTTAGATTATTCGTAAAACATGTCGTTTGAGGGTCAAAACTCAAACCCGCCCTCAAAAGGTCCCGTAAGAGGCACTAACACCTCGCATGGGACTAATATAACTCATAGGAACTGACTACATAGTCACAAGACTTTTGGTTTGAGAATTTAATAGTAATTGTAACTTGTATATGCAATTTTTTAACCTGAATAAGATTTTTTTTTAAAATTACTTGGTTACTAATATCATCCCTTTTTTGTAGCCTATTTTTTTGCAGGATAACATTTTATCGTTAGCTTTTATCCACGTGGAACACACGAAGAAGTCAATCGTTTGCAACAAGGGGATTATTTATTTAATGTCATTCATATTCAGGATTTTATATTTTTATGTTATGGTCGTGCGAGTTTTTGTAGTTATATTGTTAACTTTAATGGTCGTGTGGGATTTTGTAATTTTATTGTTATATTTTACCGCCCTGTGGACTTTACATTACGTAGGTTTTATACTAACATATTTTAGAATGTCTGAAAAATAGAGGAAGCTCTGCCCAAATTTTTTTGGGTTTGTGAACTATTAAGACTTGTAATATTTTGAAATTTGTATGTATATTAGTTTATCAACAACGTGCGAGATTCACAATTTGTGAATTTTCTTGTTTTCAAATACTTATTTTTTTTCTTTGATCCAGAAATTTGGCACTGTTCAAAATCGTGCCAAAAGTGTATCAAATTTTGGCATGGTTTTGAAATGTGCCAAAAGTGTACCAAAATATACTCAATCTGGCATAGTTATATAGTGTGCCAAAAATATCAAATTCTGGCACGATTCTAAAGTGTGCCAGAAGTGTTCCTGTTTGACCAAGTCTGACAGACTTTTAAATCGTGCCAAAAAAAATGGCCATTTTGGAACACCTAATTCTGGTACAATTCAAAATTGTGCCAGATTTGATCTGGGACAGTTTTAAACCGTGCGAGATTATTATTTTCGGTGTAGGGTAAGGAGTTTAAAGTCTCTACCAAACATACAACTATTCATGTCAGTTATTTTTGTGTAAAGGTGGGAAGACATGATAAAGAAGACATGTACCTTTTCTGTCGATTGTTGTTAAACAAAACGTTTTCTGTTAATCGACTTTCGATTGATAGTTGTAGAAATTTGTAGGTTCGTACTGATAATGTGTTAAGAGAAATATGGCACAGAGAATTTTAGAGATAAGAAAAGTTATCATTAATTAGTGTGTCAATAATGAGGGGGTCCTCCCCTTTATTTATAATACAAGTCATCTCATCCCAAAAGCCTACTTTTTCAATGTGGGACGTGTTATAGTTGAAGAGGATAAAGTTGGATTCCCGGGTTTGAAATAATAATCTCAAATTAAAAATATTTAATTTCCTTTTTAAAACAAATGCGGAAGCATTGAATACAAGAGATGGTTCCACAAAACAAGGCCGGGTTTTAATATCTTAAGAGACAAATTAAAACAACATAATTCAAGTCCTAGAATTCGCCTAAGTCATGATTATTCATTTAAAACAAAGTTAGGCGATACCAATATTAGCAAATGACTTGAATAAACAAAATTAACCCAATATTTAATTTAAGTCCCAAATTAAATGCATGTGATTGTAAAACCAAATTTTATCTTGAAATTAATCTAGCATGCGTTCTAAGTGATATAGAGCAAGATAAAATAAACAGTCACACAACACCGCGATATACGAGGAAAAACCCACTAACGGGAAAAAACCTCGGGACGACCCTAGCCTCAAATCCACTAAAAACGGTGTTACAAAATACAAGACAAAAGACTTATTCCTAAACTCGAACCCTCTCAAGCCGTGATGCTCCTTCTTGTATCAACCTCCAATTAGCGGATAACCAATGGAGCTCCACCGTGGTCTCGGAATACACCGATAGGACTTTAAACGGTCACCGTCACCCGAACATGGAGCCTTTCTCCAAACGGGTAGAATCTCAACAAAGGTCTTCTTTGTGATGGGGTGTAGAAGCAAACCCGAAACGTCTCTTGAATTCGGTAGAGAAAACCGGTGCCAAAAACTCCAAGTAAGGATATGTATATATAGAACTTGGAATAAACAACAATGGGTGTAAACTAGAGTGTGTTTGAATTTTTCGTTAAAAATTAACACTCAAAACATGAACATTTTCCCTAATTAAATTTGCTCTCAAACTCTCTCTAAGAGTTGGATATAGAATGGAAAAGTTCTCTTGGAAAATGTGTTTCCCGCACATAATATTGCATAAAAAATGTTGGTTGAAAACCAAGTGGAGGAGTGGAGAAAAACTGCAAAAAACTGCCAAATAACTGTTCCCGCTGGAAGTTCGTTCGAACGAACGTGATTCTCGTTCGAACGAGACTTCTAACGAGTGACCAACCTGGGCTCGTTAGAGGTTCGTTAGATACCTCGTTAGAACGAACCTTCGTTCGAACGACATATCGAACGACTTTCCAGATTAGGGTCGTTGGCAAACTCGTTCGAACGAACCTGGTTCGAACGACAAAACTCGTTCGAACGAAATCTGGTTCGAACGAAAAAACTCGTTCGAACGACATTTCAAACGAACAAACAGAAAGATTGAAAAATTCGATTTTGGCCCAGAAACTTTTATAAACTTTTATATACTAATTTTTTAAGTTTCTAATTGATTCTTTCTGAAAAATAAAATGCAGTTTTAATTCACCTAACACCCAATACAAATTGTTCCAAGCTCCTATATACATATAAATACATTCATACCTTGGGAGCATGGAACCTAAGTTGATGACGTAAAAACGAGGCACATAAACTACGGCATGTTGATGATGCTTTATACTCTTTGCCGCTACGTCTTCAACAAACACTTCATAGGTCTTGAATATTACAATTAAATAAAATCCTATGAATAAATGTTTTTGTCCGGAATTGAGCCAAAACTATAAGAGGACTCAATTGGAAATTTGTGTCCTTACAAAT
Source organism: Sambucus nigra (assembly GCA_949130495.1). Classification (NCBI taxonomy): domain Eukaryota; kingdom Viridiplantae; phylum Streptophyta; class Magnoliopsida; order Dipsacales; family Adoxaceae; genus Sambucus; species Sambucus nigra. The sequence goes on along the minus strand of OX422209.1, from coordinate 158,574,766 downwards.
CTCCCCCTTTGGCTATTCTGGGACAAAAACCAAACAAAAATCCTAAAGGGCCGTCAAGCTCTACTAGACTCAAAACATAACCCGCCCAATCTTGACTCAACCCAAGGATAAAACTCTTTGCCATAGAAAGTTGCCGCTATAGAATAATTCCTGCACACTTAAGCAAACTCATCAAATGCATAGGGAATATCAAAATATTAAATGCAATGTTTAATTAATTACTCCCCCTAAATTAATTCTCCCTTTAAACACATGACCTACTTAGAAAGACGTCTCCCCCTAAGATAAATCTCCCCCAAAACGAAGATATGATAATAATAGGATTAGATACCATTTCTCCCCCTATCATCATTCTCCCCCTTTTTGTTCGGGAATAGGCAAAGGATAAAGAACTAAGAAACAACAGGCGAAAGCTTAAAGAGATAAGATATGAAAGCATATGGGCAATTAAAAACAAGGCAAAGACAAACAAATATCATATATATATATACTAGAAATATATCAATGAACCACTTGCATATATATATAGATATAAACTCACACATGACACAAAATACAATAAGTTTGCACACTCGTATGGCAAAAATGTGTCATATGGAAACGGAAGTGTAGGGGTGTGAACAAGCAACAATTAAATTTAGACCCAAACACTTAAGAAACGTTCACGGAGTTCTCATTTGATTGCAAACTTCATCACAGTTAATTATAACCTCATGTGACAATATAAAGATTGAACTCAATGAACAAACATACACAATGCATACAAGCCTAGCATGATGGTGATTCTACAAACCAAATAGAGTCATGACATTAAAGACAACTAGGATAAACGGACATTGTGCAAACCGTTGATATACCATCCAATTCTCCCTCAATAAGCATATATATTCTTTTGTTTTTGAATCAATATATCAAACAAACATAGGCCTTGGCAATTGCTTTCTTTGAATGCCAAATATTCTGTTTTTAGGCCTTTGGATCGCGTATTTCTTTTAGATCCAATCAACGGTGGCTTACAATCGCAAAGGATTTAATTCATCCTTTCGGAGCCCTTCCCCGTGCATATATTTATTTATCATGTTTTCATTTTTCGCACAAATCTCACATGCAACGGATTTTGACATGCACTAGTCCTCCTAGGTCATAGATATGTAGATGACTAGATTGATAGGAGAACACCTCAAAAAAAGCTCAAATATAACATGTGACATTAACATTTCAAAAGAGCTCGTGCATGTGTGAATAGAGGCATATAGAAATGGAATCCATTTAAACAATACAAAATCCAACTACTCCATATAAAACATGGTAAAGAACATTTTAAGGATTGAAAATCTAAACCAAAAGTTCTAGCCACATGGAAGCGTAAACGATAGGATTCAAACACAAATATATGCCACATAAAGTGTGTCAAACAAAAATACACACAAAACAAAATCTTTTTGAGTTTTTAACATTTTAATCAAAAATAAAGATATATACTCAAAAGACTAAACAAAAATCATTTGTATTTTTCATTAACCTTAAATGAAATAAATAAAACACAAATGATAAAAAAAAATCTTTTTATATTATGCAGTCAATTTAAACACAAAATATAATACAAAAAGATAAACAAGTCATAGTTTCTAGCATGTGATATGAAATAAGGCAATGACTAGAAAATGACTAAACAAGCATACATTTAGCATATGAATATAGCATGAAGTACAAACGCTAAAGTATGCAAACACTAACACAATTATCCTTTAGATTTAGCAAGGGAGGAGGCATGTGTAAGTAAATGAGAATCAAAATCCCTATTTTGTAAGTCAACCAATTCGGATTTCCTAACCCAAATTAATGAAGAATTACTATCTTGGGGTGTAGGAACGTTAGCTATCGTGGTTACTTTACTATGGGATTTTCTAGGAAGTCGTTTAAGATCTAACCAAAATTTCCTAAGATGACCTTGTCGACCACAATGTGTACAAGTAAGAGCATGTCGAAAAGATTTATCTAAGGAGTGATCATTAAATGCATTCCTAGAAGATTCTCCTAAAACATTGGTTTTGACTTTAGGGTTAAAATCATTACAAGAATTGAAGCCTAAACCAAAAGTGTCATTTTTAATTTGGACCGTTCCTAACATTTTATCTAGTTTTTCCGAACGACACTCCAAATCAAATTTGACATTACTAGAATCTTTTAATTTATTTTCCAATTCTACAATGTTAGATTCTAGTAAAGAATTACGCTCTTCAAAAGCAAGAAGCTCCTTTTTCAAGGATTCCATTAAACCCCTAAGGCTATCTCTCTCGCCTTCTACATATTCAAGCTTCTCTTGAAGAGCCCTCACATGTGTCCTAAGGTCTTCTATTAAGGCACTTTCATCAATGACCTTGACACTCTCTCTTAAACTCGCTTCTAACTTCAAATTAGCTCTTTTCAATTTAATAGATTCTTTATATAATTCATGAAAAGCATTTTGAAGTTCACTCATATCAACCTCTTCTTCATTTTCACTCTCTTCTTCTTCTTCACTCTCACTATCATCAAAAATAAGAGAATCATGTACAATGACCTTGTAAGTGGCATGTGCTATAATTTCATCATCCGATGAGTTCTCATTATCACTCACATGTGCCATAAAAGCCACAAAATTTTTCTTAGTGGGGGATTCGGGCTTCTCTTCCTTATCACTATCACTAAGGGTCGCATTATATGAAATGGGTCGTTTACCCTCTTTCCTTAGTTTAGTGGGGCACTCAAAAGCCCTATGGCCATAACCTTCACAACCAAAACATTTATTAGACTCGTCCCTATCAATATTTTCATTACTAGGTTTAGGGATCTTATCGGCTTTAGAAATCTTCTCGTTTTTATCATGTTTAGAAGATTCAAATTTCTTAAAATCATTTTTAACTTTATCTCTGTTAAATTTAAGAAATTTTCTAAATTTACGAGCAAACAAAGCCATATCTTCCGAGTCACTATCACTATCGCTCTCTACTACTTGTTTAACCTCTTTGCGGGCTTTTAAAGCAACGCCCTTTTCAATTTTCTTTTCAGTTTTAGAGGGAAACATATCTAGTTCATAGGTTTGTAAATCACCTACAAGCTCTTCTAATTTCGTAGAGGCTAAAGTGGGTAAAGAATTTAAAACGGTCACCTTTGGAATAAATCTATCGGGTAGGGACCTTAAAATTTTCTTTACTACACGGTCGTCAGGTATTTTCTCTCCCAAGTTAAAGGATGAATTAACAATATCAGAAAGTCTAGCATAAAATTTATCAAATGTTTCTTTTTCATCCATTTTGATAGTTTCAAATTGAGTAGTGAGGTTTTGGAGTTTAGAAGCTTTAATGACACTCGTTCCTTCATGAGTTAATTGTAAAATATCCCAAGCTTCTTTAGCGGTTTCACATGTCATAATACGTCGGAATTCATCCGGTGCGACAGCGCTAAACAAGGCATTTAAACCTCGGGAATTAAAGTTTGCTAGCTTAAACTCATTTTCAGTCCATCTATCAACGGGTTTGGGAACATGTACATTTTCAATTAAATGTGTTGGTGGGGTCCAACCGTTAACAACAGACATCCAAACACGTTCATCGATAGATTTAAGTGCCGATTTCATTCGCGCTTTCCAATACGCGTAGTTAGAACCATCAAAAATAGGAAATTTTGAAAATGGGGAAAAATCCATATTTAGCCAAAAAGTAAAGGATCTTTAACGAAATAATTTATCGTTTTTGGCTCTGATACCAATTTGAAGAGGATAAAGTTGGATTCCCGGGTTTGAAATAATAATCTCAAATTAAAAATATTTAATTTCCTTTTTTAAAACAAATGCGGAAGCGTTGAATACAAGAGATGGTTCCACAAAACAAGACCGGGTTTTAATATCTTAAGAGACAAATTAAAACAACATAATTCAAGTCCTAGAATTCGCCTAAGTCATGATTATTCATTTAAAACAAAGTTAGGCGATACCAATATTAGCAAATGACTTGAATAAACCAAATTAACCCAATATTTAATTTAAGTCCCAAATTAAATGCATGTGATTGTAAAACCAAATTTTATCTTGAAATTAATCTAGCATACAATCTAAGTGATATAGAGCAAGATAAAATAAACAGTCACACTACACCGCGATATACGAGGAAAAACCCACTAACGGGAAAAAACCTCGGGACGGCCCTAGCCTCAAATCCACTAAAAACGGTATTACAAAATACAAGACAAAAGACTTACTTCCTAAACTCGAACCCTCTCAAGTCGTGATGCTCCTTCTTGTATCAACCTCCAATTAGCGAATAACCAACGGAGCTCCACCGTGGTCTCGGAATACACCGATAGGACTTTAAACGGTCACCGTCACCCGAACATGGAGCCTTTCTCCAAACGGGTAGAATCTCAACAAAGGTCTTCTTTGTGATGGGGTGTAGAAGCAAACCCGAAACTTCTCTTGAATTCAGTAGAGAAAACCGGTGCCAAAAACTCCAAGTAAGGATATGTATATATAGAACTTGGAATAAACAACAATGGGTGTAAACTAGAGTGTGTTTGAATTTTCCGTTAAAAATTAACACTCAAAACATGAACATTTTCCCTAATTAAATTTTCTCTCAAACTCTCTCTAAGAGTTGGATATAGAATGGAAAAGTTCTCTTGGAAAATGTGTTTCCCGCACATAATATTGCATAAAAAATGTTGGTTGAAAACCAAGTGGAGGAGTGGGGAAAAACTGCAAAAAACTGCCAAATAACTGTTCCCGCTGGAAGTTCGTTCGAACGAGTGACCAGCCTGGGCTCGTTAGAGGTTCGTTAGATACCTCGTTAGAACGAACCTTCGTTCGAACGACATATCGAACGACTTTCCAGATTAGGGTCGTTGGCAAACTCATTCGAACGAACCTGGTTCGAATGACAAAACTCGTTCGAACGAAATCTGGTTCGAACGAAAAAACTCGTTCGAACGACATTTCAAACGAACAAACAGAAAGATTGAAAAATTCGATTTTGGCCCAGAAACTTTTATAAACTTTTATATACTAATTTTTTAAGTTTCTAATTGATTCTTTTTGAAAAATAAAATGCAGTTTTAATTCACCTAACACCCAATACAAATTGTTCCAAGCTCCTATATACACATAAATACATTCATACCTTGGGAGCATGGAACCTAAGTTGATGACGTACAAACGAGGCACATAAACTACGGCATGTTGATGATGCTTTATACTCTTTGCCGCTACGTCTTCAACAAACACTTCATAGGTCTTGAATATTACAATTAAATAAAATCCTATGAATAAATGTTTTTGTCCGAAATTGAGCCAAAACTATAAGAGGACTCAATTGGAAATTTGTGTCCTTACAATAGTGGACAACCAACTTAAAATACAACTTTTATAACAATTACGTATAACCCCTATAGACCGTATTTGTTTCTCCAAATAACATAAATATTTTTACCGAAGTAAGTTGAAAACTAGAAATGATAGGTAAAGGGTCATAGGATCTTGAAAACTTAACTCGAACTAAGGTTTAATTCCTTAGGATTTTTTAAAATTTAAAGTTTTGGGTTCTTGGACCTCATGCTTGCTTAGGACTAGAAGTTAAAGAGTTTTGTAAAAAATGGGTTAATCTAAGTTGATTAGTCATTAATCCTTTTTGGAGTTAACGAAGCTTGGACCTTGATTATCCTAATATTTGTTTTAGAAATTCATGGGTATTAAATTCTTAGAACTAAACTTTAAGTCCTCGTAATTCCACAAAAAATTTAAGATAGGAAACTTGGACCATTAGACTATTAGAATCAAGGTTTTAGTCCTTGAAATTCCATAAAAAATTTAAGCCTAGGGTACTTGGACTTTAGAATAAAGTTTAATTCGTGGATATTCTAACCTCAATACTGTTTTTAAGCTGTAAGAATTTAGTATACTAGTTATGCCCTTGCTTAAATAGATTATCTTATTCTGTCTTCCAAAACATGTGTTTTAGTATGTTCAAGAGGTCTTTTGAAAAATTCATCAACATTAAAGATCTTGAAGGCAACTTCTTTCATCCCGTTATCCAATCTATCACTTTAGGAATAAGGGAAGCATGACATAGCATACTTTGCTTTTACGGTTATAAAAAAATAGCACGATGAAATCTTTTTCAAAATCTTGTACCATGTTTTAAGTGTTTTTGCCATCACCAAATGTCATAGTATTTTTGTCTAAGCAAAAGTGCTAGAATTTTATATGGATTGGCAAACACAGACAAATTTTAAATTTTTTCATAATTAATTAAATGATTAACCTAATTAAACTTGCACCAATTAAATGGATTTTTGTGTAAACAATATATCAAAATTTATCTTGCCCTAAAATATGCATCTAGTTAAGACTGCATGTTATACTTGGGGCTTATCTCAAGTAGTATTGTAAGTCAACTGTCTTGTAAAGTTTATAAAGTGCTGATATAAAAGGTTTTGCCCTGAAAATGGAGCTTTCCTTAGTTGCCATGTGATTGCATATTTTTTTATATGTCTTATCACTTAGATGAATGTCTTAGGATACACTACACCAAAATGGCCAAAATATCACCTTTCAGCCGGTCACTCTTGTCACGGTCATTGACCGTGACAAGAATCTCGCGTTTTGTGTCACGGTCATTGATCGTGACAAGACCGTGACAAAGTGTTGTCATGGTCAATGACCGTGACAAGTCCGTGATAAATATATTTGTCACGGACTTGTCACGGTCAAGGACTATGACACGACCATGACAATATCTTCAGTAAAAAAGTCCTAGACTCTTTTTTTCCCACCATTTTGATTTTTCTCTTTCTCTCTCTCTCTCTACAAACGATTTCAGCGCTCTCTCTCTCTCTAAGGTAATTTTTTTTCTCTCTTTCTCTTTCATTTCTATATGTGTGTATATGTATGTGTGTATATGTAGGTGTATATGTGTGTGTATATATGTGTGTGTATATGTGTTGTGGTGTGTGGTGGGGGAGGGGGCAGGGGTGTGGTCGGGGCAGGGGGTGGGGTGGTCGGGGGGTGTACGTGTACGTGTGCATGTGTGGTGGGGGTGGGGATGGGGGGAGGGGAGAGGGGGTGGGGGTGGGGGTGGTGGCAGGGATGGGGGGTGGGTGGTGGGGTAGGGGTGGGGGGCTGCATGTGTGTCTATGTGTGTGTGCGCGTAGTGTCCCTTGTAAAAAATTGATTGATTATTAATTTTTTTAGTAAATTAATATATGATTGCCCCTTATTGTAAATTAGTAAATTAATATATACTATATATAATTATTAATAATTAAATTTGAATATAAATAAGACATACTACATATAATTATTAATAACTGAATTTGAATATACACATTTGTTGTAGACATTGTTGTTGGATTATTTTGTTTAGTAAATGTTGGGTTGGTTAGTTTTAAAAGTCGCATGACCACTGGATTGTTGTCCATATGGGGGTGGGATTTTTCAACTTTTGAATAATTAAATTTGAATATAAATAAGACATAATTAAATGAAACATACTATATATAATTATTAATAATTGAATTTGAATATAAATAAGACATAATAAAATGAAACATGGTATATATAATTATTAATCATTATTGGATTATTGTGTGTGGTGGGGGGCAGGGGGTGGTGTGTGTACGTGTACGTGTGCGTGTGTGTGGTGGGGGTGGGGTGAGGGTGGTGGCAGGGATGGGGGGTGGGTGGTGTGTACGTGTACGTGTGCATGTGTGTGGTGGGGGTGGGGGCAGGCATGGGGGGTTGCATGTGTGTATATGTGTACTAATAACATTTTTTTATCTATACTAATAACATTTTTTATAGCAAATGTCTCCTTCATGTATTAAGGCGAGGATGATGATGCTGGTTATGATGATGTCGTCTGGGCTCGGTGGTAGCGGAGGCGACGAGGGCTCCTCGGCCCCTAGGCTCCCCAAATATGGCAAATTTGGGATTACCATCGAGAACAAGTCGGAGCTATTAGCGATATCCCCCGAGCTGCTAAAGACGGTCATCGGCCGGAGGTTTATGAGTTGGAAGAAGATTCCATATGAGCCAAGTTAGTTGTTTGGGCGGCACTACATGTAATATATTTATATTTATATGAATATTTCAATTTCAATTTCGATTTTGATTTCAATTTCAATTTCATTTTATATTTTTATTTTTATTTATTCGCAACTAACATTGTATTTGTTGGACAGGAACAATTCAACTTGGATCCAAAGCTACGCGATTCCGTCTTGGAGCAGTTGAGGGAGCAACACAAGACGTGGAAGAAAAATATGCAGACACGGTACTTTGCGAAAACACGAGAGTCCATTATCCAATGGCGTGGATCCATCCCGCCCAAGGAGCCGATCTCATTGGCACAATGGTAAAAGTTCATTGACAATGAGATCGAGGATCGACAATTGGCATCTCGCCAATCGGGGAGGGAAAATCTAGCAAAAAATACGGACGTGCACTACTCCGGCCGGACGTCTTACGCCGAGGTGGAGCATAGGATGTAGGTAAGATTTAATTTTTCTATAACTACAGAAATATATTATTCTTCATTATTTTACTTTGCGGGGCCGATACTAATTGTACTTTATTTTATTTCAGGGGGTAAGCCACATAGGCTCGATACTTATGTAGCTCTTCGAATAAAGAAGGGGAAGGACAAGGAGGTGTCCCCGAGCGTTGCGGCCACGATTGTAAGTAATCCGACAGTTTAATTTTTGTTAATTACGTTATAATTTTTTAGTTTACTTATTTTACTAATCATGTGCTTTTTGTCGTTTCAAGAAAAGCTTAAGGAAGTACATGAGTCGCAGTCTGATGCCGACAAGGCGTCTTTGTCTACAGACGCACTCAGCCAAGTGCTTGGCTCTGATCGCGAGGGGAGGACAAGGGGGGTGAGCTCACGGGTGGCCAAATCTAGGATAATCGGATTGGAGACGAGCGACGCCGAGTTGGCTCGAACGATGGATTCACATGAAGCGAAGTTGTCCTGTTTGGAGGCAACGGTCCAAGATATGTACTCATTCATGAAGCGTACGTTGGGCGGAGACCGTAAGGGGAAAGGGAAGGAGAAGGCGGTGGAGGAGGAGGAGGTGCGGGAGAACGAGGCGCAGGAGGACGAGGATGTGGACCTCGCTGCTTCATCATCGACACGTGCGTACTTCGATGATCCACTTCCTTATTTGGCTCCCTGCCCCAGACCGATGTCTACAATTGGTGGGCCGAGCATGTTTATATTGGACGTATTTGATGGCCAACGGATAGGGCGGGGGTTGAGGGACCCGAATATCGTCCAGGGTGGAATAGTTCATGGACGTGCACTTCAAGAGATCGAGTCCAAAGTGCTCGTCACGCATGTGATACTCGGGAAGGAGAACTCCTTATTGTGGTTGCGCGAACAATGCGGCACGATATATATTAGTGGGTGTGTCAATTCGTATATCGTGTGGCCTACTCACCTCCTCACATTTACCCCAAACATGTAGTGACATTATTTTTAAGTTGGTACATTTGAATTATATTTGGATTATATCGTCATGTATATTGTTTTTATTTTGAATATATATTTGCATTATCTTTAGTTTGTTCGGATATATGATGTTTGAACATGTACAACGTTGTTATAACAGGTACAAATATACTACTGAACAGTGGCAGTGGCCATACTGCCTAGCAGATTTTTTTTAAATTCTGCCCAGAATTGTCACGGTCATTGACCGTGACAAGTCCTTGACAAATAAGGTTGTCATAGACCTGTCACGATCAATGACCGTGACAATTTTTAAAAAAGAGTCAACGTTTTTCCACGGTTATTAACCGTGACTAAACTTGTCACGGGCCATGACCATGACACGACCGTGACAATTCTAACGAACTTGTCACGGTCAATGACCGTGACACGTCCGTGACAAAAAAAGTTATCTCGCCCCGAATTATCACGGTCATTGACCTTGACAAGTTGAACTTGTCAAGGTCAATGACCGTGACAATTAGGCAAATTTGGTGTACTGATAATAAGATAAATTGGATTTATGATTGGACATTTAAATAAATAATTAAACAAGTTATTTTATTAAAATCGTACGCACCCTATAAAAGTGATATCAGAGCAGGCTACACAAAAATACTGTGTGATCGTTTTTTGCAAAAAAATTCTCTGATATCAAATTTTTTTTTAAATTGTTCATCGTGAAAAATGTAGGATTTTAATGGATATTTTGTATAATCGAATAACCATTTTTATGGTTCGAATTATGCTTATTGGAAAGATAAGATGAGGTTGGCCTTAAAAGCAATTGATGAAGATGTTTGGTTTGTTTGTGAAAGAGGGTGGACTCCTCCCACAATCACCATTCATAATGTCATTGGCCCTAAGTCTCGTCTCTCAATGAACGGAGGAAGACTTTTAGTGGAGTAATTTTAACTCTTGAGGATTTGGTGCTATTTCGGGTTCGGTCACTCCTGACGAGTTCTGCCGCATTATGACGTGCACCACATCTAAGGAAGCTTGGGATACCCTCCAGCTCACTTACGAGGGTACCAATGCTATAAAGACATGCAAGTTACAAAATTTGACCACCCAATTTGAAACCATTACCATGTTAGAGTCTGAGTCTTTTGATGAGTTTTATGCACATTTGCTGGATATCATTAATTCTAGTTTTAATTTTGGTGAGAAGATTTCTGAGACGAGAGTAGTTAAGAAAATTTTGAAGTCTCTCCCTTCCCATTTTATTCCTAAGATTACCGTACTTAATCCACTAGGGATCCTACACACTCTTAGGCTAAAAGAACTTGTAGGAGATCTTCAAACATATGAGTTTGATAGGTCCCCTAAAACTATTAAACCGAAGGAAGTAGCGATTGATTTAAAGACTCAAACTAAGAAAAGGAAGAAAGAAAAAGTTTGTGAGTCCGAATCTGAAGTTAATTTTGATGACTTGGTCCGTTTTGCAAAAAAATTCAAAAAGTTTCTCAAATTTTCCAAAGAAAATTCTTCCATTGAAAAGATTTTTGAGAAAAATAAAAATAAGAATGATGGCTCGAGCGAAGGAGAGAAAGAGAAAGAGATTAGATGTTATGAATATGAGGGTAAAGGGGACAAAGCATATGAGTGTACCACTAGGCTTAATAGAAAGGGCAATAATGTTGCTAATAAAGCACTCTTAGCAATAGTGACTTCGAGTCAGTTGATTCAGGGGGAGAATCACGACATTAACCATGTGTTGGATTAATGACTAGTCATGTTAGCACTTCGAGTTTGTCCCATACCGATGATGACATATCTAAAAGTGAAAGCCTTGATGATGTTTGGATCCATTATGGAGAGAGTGAGGATGAGATTTTGAGTGAGGGTGAACGTGGTCTCCAAAAGGTGTTTAGCTATCTTTATATCGAGACTTTGAAAATAAAAAGGTTAATGAAAATTTGTCTCTTAGGGTGTTAGATTTGGAGAAAGAGGTGAAACTTTTTAAGATAGTGTGAGGCGTCAATGAGTCAACTCGAGAAGGTGAAGATTTCTTTATGTGAACAAATCATTATTTTAGGTAGGGAAAAGACCGATTTGACCAACACTATAGCTAGCCCTATAAGAGATATTCAATCTTTGATGAAGACTCATGAGAAACTTGAAGCCCGTTTATCCCAACTCAAAAGTGATCTGGAATGTGCCTGAGAGGTCAAGGTCACTTTAGAGGACACATCTAGGAAGGTTGGAGAGACGTTCATTGGTCCCACTTTAGGTAGCATCGAGAGGCAAGAAATAAGTTACAATGGTACAACCACTTTCCTTGCTGCACCCGAGCCGATTTTCCAGTTTGTGTTGGATCCTTACGGACCTCGACCAAACCCACCTCGGAGATCTCGTCCTAAAAGTTTTGAGAAAGATGGATCCAAGCCCATTTATGTTTGTACCCATTACAAACAAACAAGTCACATTAAAGAGTATAGTTTTATGCTAGGGATAGTCTCTTATAGATACGTTTCCTGGTGTGCTCTCACACGAGTGTTCGAACGCACTCTCACACATGTTACTCCGCATGCTCCCGCAAATCAATCGAGAGATTTTGAGAATTTTCTAGAGGAAGTGTAGTATTTAGTCAAGCCTTTAAAATCTTTTATAGAGGTATTTCATAGGATGTAGTCTTCTTTAGAGTGCTCCTTTGGGCCTAATGATTGAGGTTAAGACCCGTTATTTAGCATAGGGTGATTTTCATGCTCATATTTTATATCCCTAATGCTAGTTTGTACTATTATTATATTTATCTTTTTCATTTTGATATTTTTGAGAAAAATCCAAAAAGAGTTTTTTTTCTGAAATTTTTTGAAAAACTACAAAAAGATTTTCAGTTTTTAAGAAAAAGTGAAAAAGGAAAAAAATATATATTTTGATAAATTCTTAAGAAAAGGCAATAAAAGGTTTGTGTTTTTTATACCATATTTGGATGAACATTAAATATGCATGAGTCACCCATTCATTCCATATCCACGTGACTGTTTTATAGTGTTTTGAGACATGACATCATTTCATATACGTGCTTAATAATGTATGGAGTCGTTAAGTTGTGATTTGATGATAACTTGCTACATGTTTGACTCCTTGTATCCTTTATTACAAACGAGCACGAACTTATTTGAGTATTTCATTTCCTATCACATGTCGATCGTAGTGTTTTCGTCTCAATTTTGCTTTAAGACGAACCAAATGAAAAAAATGAGATAAAAAATTGTGCATGTAAGAACCAATGCCCGAATTTAATTTATTTTTCAGAAAAATTGTTATATATTAAGTATGGAAAGGGGCGACAAAAGACAAATTCTTTGCGTTAAAATTCACCATTTGCAATGAAAAGATCCTAAAAAGATTAGAGGCACATAAAAGTAGAAGTGCCAAGATAATTTGTTTGAACATAGATGCTTCTCTACAAATGAGCATTAATTTCTTCAAAATAATTGAGCGTATTATTATTATATGTGGGATTTTGAGGGAGTTAGGTCGAAGATTAATGGGTTTGCACAAACTATATAAATATTGAAAAAAATTTACATAATTTTGGGCATCAATGGTGTGAAAATCACTTACGGTCTTCATTTGTTGATTAGGTTAAGTCAATTTCATATGAGTTCACAATTTTTTACACCTAAAGTAGATGATGATATCATTCTTTAGTGGTATCTGAATCCTTCGTGCACATGTGTTATGTTTAATAGTTTGTAAATCCTTCAAGATTATCATTGCTTGTGCATTATTTCTATCTTTTGTTATGGTATTTCCTTTATATTCATAATGCTTTGATTTTATGAATATGTTTTCACTCCTTTGTCTATTACGAACAAAAAAGGGGAGAACAAATTAAGGGGGAGACTTGATGGGTTTGATTTATGAACTACGATTTTTATTTATATTTTATACTCTTTACATATCACGATATTTTTCTTTGCTTCATGTGTGTAGCTACATTATGCTGAAATCACGACACACAGAATGAAGTGAAAGAAGCTCAAGGGAAGCACAATAAGAGCTTATGCCATTCCAATTATAGGGTTAGGAGGGGTATTTGGTTATTTTTATCATTTAGAGCGTATTTTATGTAATTTAAATATCAGTTAGGTTTGTATAGTTTTATAGCAGAATTGCCAAAGGGGGAGATTTGTAAGAGCAATTTTTCTGGTATTGCTTATAGTTTCATCCTTTTTCTAGTTTAGGCTATTTTAGCGTATCCCGTTACAAATCTTCATGCACCGTCACGAAAAATAGGCTTGAACATTAGAGACTTCCCTACATCCCACAAATGTATAAAACAATTGGTGTTTAAAATTATTCATAAGATTTATTTGGGATGTTTATTTTTTTATTTAAACTCAGGCTGGATTTTTAAAGGATTTAAAAATAATTTTTATATCCTCCTTAAAACGAGATTGCTATCTCATTCCAATGAAATGGGCTTTTCATTTTAAGTGTCGTTTGATCTCTACATCGAACGAACTACTAATGAGGGTCCTCTGTTTAAATTTATTTGTAGCTCATTAGAAGCTGGTTCAAACGAGATTGGAGTCTCATTTGAACGAGCTATGATTATATTTAAGCTAAATGCCTTTCTCATTCAAATGACTTATATTTCTGTTCGAATGAATTTTACCACCTTGAATTTTGTGTTAGGTCTATAAATACCTAATTGACTCCAAATTTTGTGGGACTTTTGACGAAACGATTTTTGCATATCAGTTGCAAAAGTTTGTAACACTTTTTTTATTTAAAAAACACTTTTGATACATAAATACATCCCCAAATATGTTTTTGTGAATAGTTTTGAACCTTGGTTGAGTTATGCTCATTGTGGAGAGATCATCTATGCTGCTAACTTGTGAACCCATAAGGATCACAACTGAAGGGTGAAGGCTGATAGATGGATACCGTGGGTGGACTGCCACCTATTGATTGATCAGTAATGAGTGGTATTCTTTAGACATTCTGCAAAGACTATGCGTTATACTTGTGGGTTGTATCAAGTAGTAGTATAAGTCGATTATTTTGTAAAGTTTCTAAAGTGCTAATGTAAACGATTTTTCCCTGAAAATGGATTTTTCATCAGTTAACATGTGATTGCATATTTTGTTTATCTGTCTTATCACTTCGATGCATATCTAAGGATAACAATTGGGCATTTAAATAAATTAATTAATCCATTTAAGATTGCGCATGTACTCTCAAAACTCAAATCCTAATATATGACTCAAATATTTTTATCCAAACAAAATTAATCCAAAATACATACAAATTGACTCTATAGAAAAATTTTCCTTACACAATGAATTTGTTGTTTAAAAGGTATTTAAGTTATGTCCCAAAACACTCGTTGCAACGAAGGTTTACCTTTGCTGGTCACGAGAAGTTTGAAATTCTTTGGCAAAATCCTTGGTGGTATCCGCGATTTCCTTCACTGATATTTCACCATAGAGAGGTAGGAATTCAATTTAATGAAATATCTCGCAGATTGCGCCTTACATATTTTGTATCATAGAAAATCTCTAGTCAATCTCGTGACCTAGCATCACTAAGAGTTAATGTTATAGAAGACCTTCATTTCCTGTAGTGAATGATCAGCAACGACAGTTAACATAATCCTTTTCTATAAAAGAAAAAATATTATTTAGGATCATATAATATCTTTTGTTGATGAGACCTTTTATCCTATTGATTTCATCCTTACCAAGATAAATGAAAGCATGGGTATGCTTGGTTATATACCTTATTTTTCATGTCTTTTTCAAAAAAGCAAAATATTTTCAAGAGAGATAAGTTATTAAAAGAAGAGAAGTTCTTCATTTTTAAGAACCTAAAACCTGTTTAGGGAAAAAATCTTAGTTCGTCTTCTCTTTCCCTTTTCCTTCTTTTCACTTGATCAACCTTGTCTGAGGTTGATCAATATGAAAGAAGTATAAAAATTATGTGAACCTACAAAACAATTTTTGTCATATTAAATATTTTAAACTTATGGCTTATAATCCTTAGGAGATTTTGTGATTATCTACATCTTTACGGGTTTCATCAAGACAACTTTAAAGTTAGTTAAATTAAATATTATTGGTCATTTGATCAAGACATCAATGTGTTGAGATATTTGTCGATATTACAAAGGTCCCCATCTTTCTAGAAAGTGGTGGAAAAAGGGCGAGGTGTAAGGTAGTGCAGTGTGTGACCATAAGACATTTATCCCCTCTGTAAGTATTTAATAACTTTTTAGTGAGGTTATTGTATTCACTTGAGACTTTTCCTGCTAGTGAGTTTTTCCTCGTAGATTCAGTTTTCTGGCATAATTTACTTTTTCGCATGATTTATATCTCAAATGCTTAATTAAGATTAAAATATGTGCATTTATTAAATCATTTTTAATTCTTATCACATATATCATGAAGTCATTGTTGTCATTTTATTATCGATTAAAATTCATAACATAAATTTTAATTTTGTATAATCTTTCGTTTCGAGTATCCAAAGCTCACTCACACAAGTTAAGGGTACTAGGTTCTCAAGACTTTTAGAATTAAGGTTAAAGTCCTTTCAATTTCATATTTTTTTACGTCAAGGGTACTTAGACCTCAAGATAAATTTTAAATCAAGGGTGCTTGATCGCAAGACTATATAAAGTCAAGAGTAATTGGACCTCAAGATTATTTATGTCAAGGGGAATTGGTCCTCAAAAATGTTAGAACAAAGGATGGAGTCATTGGAATTCCATAAATTTTTTGAGTCAAGGATACTTGGACCTCAATAATATTTTATGTCAATGGTACTTGGTCCTCAAGACTATTTTAAGTTAAGGTTACTTGACCTTATGACTAATTTTAAGCGAAGGGAACTTAGACCTCAAGATAATTAGAAGAAATATTGATTGTCCTTGCGATTCCATAAAAAAATTTAAGCCAAGCAAACTTTAAACTTAATACTATTTTAAGTCAAGGCTAACTAGACCTCAATATTATTTAAGTGAAGGGTATTTAAACCTCAAGACTGATTTTCAGTCAAGGGTACTTGGACCTTAACATTATTATACATCAAGGGTATTTTTATATCAAGACTTTTTTTAGTAAAGGGTAATTAGACCTTAAGAATGGTTAAGTCAAGGTTATTTGGACCTCAAGATTATTAGAACCAAGTATAAGTCATTCCAATTTTTTTTAGGGTATTGGGGGTGAGATGAAGAATGTTGTTCCATATAGTGATGTAAATTTTTTTAGCGTTGAGGGTGAGATGAAGAGTGATGTATCCTATTGAAAAAGTTCTTTCACAATGAAAGCCACTATTGGAGTCATAATTGGTACAATGAGACCCATATATTTATAAGGGTCGATAAAGATAAGGTCACCAGAGCTTCCCATGTAAATTAGGATTATGTGAATCTTTATATTTTCCATTATAATGGAAACTATTAAAGTATCATCATGATGTAGGGGGGCTGTAAGTTTAGTCTTTGGGAAAATCATCATTAGGACTTCAATGCGGGAGTTACTCATGTGTAAGACCTACTTAACTTATTTGAAATGTAAATTTTGAGCTGAGGATGAGATTCATCCTCTAGAAAAAGCCGCCATAAATTAAATTGTCATTAACTAATGGTAGTTTTTCATTACCTTTTGCCAGTGATCCACTAGGTTTTGCCATAAATTGCTCAAGGTATCCTCACTTAATGGCCTCTTCAATTTCTTAATTGAGGTATAATCAGTCATTTGTGTTATGGATATGGTTTTTATGAAATTGGTAATACTTGGACATATACCAATTGTAAAAGCAGATGTGATACCAATTTAAGAGTTCACAATATCTTAATGGATTAAATTTATTTAATTAGATATCAATCCCATAAATAAATTTCAATTTTAATTAAACCCCAAATATACATCTATATGTTTGAAATTATTAAATCATATAAGCATGCAACCAAATAATTTCAGTAAAAATTCTCGTTGAGAAAAACCTTTATTTAACTAAAGTTTAGAAATCGCAACTTACAAAACTTTAGAGAAATACTACAATAAATTCCTGCAAGAATCCATAAAGACCGTAACCTTTATCCAACAATGACTCCCTCAAGAATCACAATAACCGTAGTTCCTCCTTCAGTAGTGAATATTCTCGAGTATCTCCAAGATCAGCAATGAAGAAAGCTCTCCAAAAAAATAACTTTGTTACAAAAGTGTTTGGGACAAAAGATGATTTACAAAGTAATTGGGATTTATTTGTGTGAATAAAAAATAAGTTTTGTCCTAAAAAGTGAAGACTATTTTGCAACTATTCTGCAGTTTGCATAAAATAAAAGTCTTAGTAAAAAAGCTTCACGAAACAGGTTTTTATAAGCAAGCATAATATTTGAGGCAGAAGAAAGTCGTTCGAACGATATCGTCAAGTCCTTTGAATGATAGTGTGATCTCGTTAGAAGTACCTTCGAACGACCCCATCAAATGACATTCAAAAAACAAAGCAGTATGCTCTCGTTTGAGCCATACGAGATCATGTGCATCAAATGAGGAATCTAACAACATTGCAATGTCTTTTGAACGACTAAAGAGACTTTTTATAGTTCCACCTACAGGTATCTTAGAAAACATTTTAAGTTTGAAAAACTCCTCATTTTGAAATAAAACAATTTAAAAAAATCACAATACTTAGTCAAATATTTAAGTAACACAAAACTAAATCTATACCAAAATATACGTCATGTCACATACATGTTGAAGCTGCTTGATATTCGGACCCATCTTCTTGAACACGTGAACTTGAATTGCCTTGACGATTAAAATGGGATACGCCATACACGATGTAGACAGAGAACTAGGCATAAGATGGAAAATATGTGCTTATAAATCTCTCCATAAGGCTATTCCGGTACAAAATAAAAACATCCGAATTATCAATAAATATACTATATAAATATAAAACCCTCCCAGAAACCCCAAAGTGGAAAGATACTAAATATGCAAGTCTTCAAAAACCTTAAACTTTCAAATATTCAAATCGCTTTGCTTTTGATCTTCTTTTTGTGTGCTTTTCAAATGCTCATCAAAGTCCTACAGACAATAGACAAAGAAAATACCTTCGTGACGTATCGAGTTTGAAATGACATAAAACATCAATCAAATCAAATTTGTCCCATAATTCAAACTCTCACTCCCTCATAGTTCATAGTTCGTTCTCCCCCTTTTTATTTGTACGAAATAAACAAGGACAAAAATAAAACATAATAAATCGGAGTGGGTCACAACAATCATAGAAAATCATCACAAACATATATCAAATAAGCTCCTTCAAGGAAAAACTCAAAAGGCTCTAAAAACTATTTTTTATTTTTAAAATATGTTTTAAGAAAGAATAATTTACAAAAACAACACACCATGAACTAACACTAAGATAACCTAATCGTGAATGCATAATGAATGGGTGTGAATAAATTCGATATTAAAATTAACTCAAACAATCATAACATATGTGCAAGATGGATTTTGGATACTTCTAATGAACGAACTCAAAATTTTCCTTAGGTGTAAATATTTAATTAAAATGATATCAACTCAATATAATCAACAAATCAAAGGATGTGAAAACCCGTTTCTTTCCACCCAAACTCCCTCAAAAGATAAACAAGATCTTATTTTCTATTTTTTCTTTTTAAAGATCAATCAAACAAAACTATTTGGCCCCCCCATTTGGCATATTTCTCTTTTTATTGCCTCAATTTTTCCTTGGGATCTTTTCATACGGTGACTTTCATGACGAGTTCACTTGACTTTCGTAGCTCTTTCCCGTGTACACTCATATTATTTAATACAAAATAAACTCTCACGGACAATGGTTCTTACATGCACTACTTTCATTGACTAATTTTATCGCATTTGGTCCGTTTTAAAGACATAATTGAGATGAAAACACTTTGACCAACATGTGATAGACAAGTGAAAAAATCAAATAAATTCGTGCATGTGTGCGTTAAAGGAGACAAATTGTCAAACATGTAGGAAGTAATCACCAATCAGATTTCACTGACTCCAAATATTATAAAGCACATGGATGAAATGATGTTGCATCTCAAAACACTATCAAAAAGTCACGTGGATAATGGAATGATATTGTGACTTAGTCATCCCATGTCCATCCATATATGGTGTAAAACAAACTACAAAAATATTTTTTTTGGCTTTTTCACTTTTTCAAAAAATAGAACATATTTTTGTATTTTTTTCAAAATTTTTCAAGAAAAGCAAAACCCTTTTTTGATTTTTTTCGAAAAGTATATCAAAATGGAAAAATCTAAATACAATGGTAGTACATACTAGAAATAGGCATAAAGATATGTACATAGAAGGCATCATATGCTAGAAAACAAGTCTAGACCTCAGTCATTAGGTCCGGTGGAGTTTTCCAAAAGTGGTGACTACCTATGAAAAACATCCTTCAAATCATGTGAAGTCTTGACTAAATACTCAAATTGCTCTTGAAAATGCTCAAAATCTCTCATGTGATGTGCGGGATCATATGTTGTATCATGTGTGGGGCTACGTGCAGGAACACGCGTAATAGCATAACGAGGTAAATACCTATGAGACACACTACCCAACTAAAACTAAAATTCCCCTACGGTTTCCGCTTTTCTTATAATGGGAACAAACATAAATAGGCCTAATAACACCTCTCTCAAACCATCTAGGACGTGTTCTACTATGGGTAAATGGATGCCTAGGTGGGTTAAGTTGAGAGCTATATGGATCTATCACAAACTTAGGAAACGGCTCAGGTGCAACATGGGAAGTGGACGCACCATCATAACCTAGTCATAACCTATCAACATCAAGAAAAGTGGGATCGAGGATCATATTTCCAACCTTCTTAGCTGTGTCCTCTATAGCGACCTTGATGTCCAGGTCACATTCGAGATCCCTTTCGATGTCGGATCCACGGGCTTTAAGTTCATTCTTTTCCCGAACTAAGATAATCAACTGCTCACACAAAGAAACTCTCACCTTCTTGAGTTGACTTGTCTATGCCTCATACATCCTCAAAACTTCTATCTATCTATATATCTATCTCTCTCTAAATCTAACACCTTAATACCTAACTTTTTATTATACTTCTTCGTCTTCAATGTATCGATGCACAAATCTCTAAACACTTTTTGAAGGTCCCTTTCGACCTCACTTGTAGTCTCATCCTCACACCCAATATCCCCCGAATGACTCGAAATGTCATCGAGACTCACACGTATACAAATGTCCTCAACTCCGTGGGACAAACTAGATGTACACACGTGACTATCCATGAAAGCAACGCACTTTTCGTGTGGGGATTCATAATCATGCAGCTCGATTTCACTATTTCTAAGAGTGGTCGTATTAGCAATCTTATTTCCTTTTCTCTTAGCATATTGGAACATTCAAACACCTTGCGCCCCTTGACCTCACACTCATAACATCTCACCTCCTCATTTTTCTCATTGCTATCCTAGACCTCATCTTTCTTTTTTTTCTCAAAAATCTTTTTATTGGAAGAATAGTCTTTGGAAAGTTTGAGAATTTTTTAAAATTTGTTCTCAAATAAGGCCAAGTCATCTAAATCAAACTCACCCTCATAATCAGACTCACAAACTCTTTTTTTTTGTTTTTCTTAACTTGAGTCTTTAAATCTATCCCTCTATCCGTAGGTCCAGTCATATGAGATTTCACATTAGGAAAAACTCCATCAAGATGTTTAACTATGTTTAAATTGAAACCAAAATATTTAAGGTGGTATTTCTTATGAAAATAAGAGAAAACATTATCACTTTTAGGTCTTCTTATATTGAACGACCGATTTTTGTCCACAAACTTTGGAGGTACAACTTTATTTTCCTTCAAATGAGTAATAACATGTTTCCCTTGTTCTTGAAATCTTATGGATACACTCTCAATATTTTTTCTTATTTGATTAATATTTAACATAATTCATCTCTCCTCTAGGAACTTTTTGCTTTCTAGAATTTAAGTATTTTTCAAGAAATTTAATTTTCTATAAAAAAAAATTAAATTTGAATTCTTTAAAACTTTGAAAATCCTTTTTATCAAAACACATGGCCAAATAATCTCATTCCCTTTTTCGAGGTATATTTACATTCATCCACTCTTGAAGTGATTTTCAAATCTTTATCAAATCATCAAGAAAATATTCTTCAAGGCTCAAATCGAGGGTCTTAATCCTTAGAGACATGGAATGTCCATGAACTTATAAGGCTTGGAAAATTATGTTTTTATCTTTTACAAAATAGATATTTTGAAATTGTAGTTTTCTCATTTTCTAGGTTTTTGATATTTTCAAGTAAAATGTCTATTTTAGCGGATATTTGAGAAAATGTATGATCTTAACACTTTTTGCTCACACTTTCTCCCTAGATTTTTTCAGATGAGAGACTATACACTACACCAAAATGGGCAAATTGTCACCTTTCAGCCGGCCAGCCTTGTCAAGGTCATTGACCGTGACAAAAAAACACGCGTTTTATGTCACGGTCATTGACCTTGACAAGACCGTGACAACGAATTGTCACGGTCATTGACCGTGACACGACCGTGACAATTCAATTTGTCACGGTCGTGTCATGGTCATTGACCGTGACAATTCGTGTCACGGTCAAAGACCTTGACACGACCGTGACAACTTTTCCAGCAAAAACCCTACCCCCCTTCTTTTTTCCCTCCCGCGCCCTTCCCTCCCTCTCTCTCTCTCTCTCTCTCTCTCTCTCTCTCTCAGGTCCAATTTCTCTCTCTCTCTCTCTCTCTTCCATTTATATATATATATATTTGTCTGTATATTTATGTGTGTATGTGTATATATATGTGTGTGTATGTGTGTGCGTGTGTGGGGGGTGGGGCGGGATGGGGGTAGGGGGTGGTGGAGGGGGGCAGGGGGTGGGGGGTATGTGTATATATATATGTGTGTATGTGTGTGTGTGGGGGGGGGTGGGGCAGGGTGGGGGCAGGGGGTGGGGGGGGTGGGGCGGGGTGGGGCAGGGTGGGGCAGGGGGTGGGGCGGGGTGGGGCAGGGTGGGGGGTGGGGCAGGGTGGGGGAGGGGGTGGGGCGGGGTGGGGCGGGGGTGGGGGAGGGGGGCAGGGGGTGGGGCAGGGTGTGGTGGAGGGGGGCAGGGTGGGGTGGAAATTTGGCTAATACACGAGAAACTGATAATCGTAAATATTATGAATAAAAATGGTACTTTCTTGGAGACTATAAATTATTATGTACAAACTTTGGTTCTAGACCTATGTTGTTGGATTTGGATGTTGGGTGTTGATTAGTTGGTATTATTGGGAAGATTGGGTTAAGTTGAAGCATATGTTGTTGGAGTTGAAAATTATATGTTAATTCATTATTACTATTGGGGGATACAGTGTTGAAAAATATTGGGGTGGGGCGGGGTGGGGCAGGGTGGGGGAGGGGGTTTATTATCGATGGGACTTAATTTGTTGAATGATAATATTTGTATTAGATACTTGCGTGGTTTTACCTAACTTGAATGAATTAATAAATGTTTCAGTAAAGGTTGAAGTGGACAAAAAACGTGTGAATTGATTAATATCCATAATGTAAATAAAAGGTAAAGTAAGTGTGTAAATGGGTGGTTGAGCAAGCTAAGAGGTCTAACCCATATTTAATACATAGGTGTGTTATGAAAGGTTTTCAAAGGGTAATTAAGTATTTTCAAATAATGACCCCGAAACATAGAAATTCAATCTCAAGCAATTTAATTTCAATCTCTACAAATTTATGCATGTATTCAAGGGATTTATGAAGGATTAATATTAAAATTCAATTCCTATACATAATCTAAAAATTATAACTCAGATTCAACTAGAAATAAACCAAACCAAAGTTAGTTAAATAAACCAAAGGATTAATATTAAAATTCAACTCTATTAGTTAAATTATAAATGTAATAGAATTAATCCATATAAATCACATTGGCTCGATACAAATATTCTAATTAACTTGCCTCAAATTTGATGAATAACAAGGGCTAAAAGTATTGTTCATTTAATTCAATTAGGTAAAACCCATGATAATGAAATTTATGCTACAATTATAATTATCTCATGTCATAATTTTATTGATAAACAATATATGTAGTTGTCACGGTCGTGGTGGGCGGAGGAGTGGGGTGGGTAGGGGTGGGGTGTGTGTGTGTGTGTGTGTGCGTAGGTGTGCGTGTGTGTGTGGCGGGGGGAGGGGGCAGGGGTGGGGCACCCATTTAATAACTCTTTAAATATTTGGAAAAAACATAATATTACAAAATTGAAACGAAATGGTATTGACGGAACTTACACATACGTTATAATATAGACGGAACATTTTTTTATCTGTACTAATAACATTTTTTTTATCTGTACTAATAACATTTTTTTTACAGCAAAAATGTCTCCTTCAGATGTTAGGGCGAAGATGATGATGCTGTTTATGATGATGTCGTCGTCTGGGTTCGGTGGTAGCGGAGGCGACGAGGGCTCCTCCGCCCCTAGGCTCCCCAAATATGGAAAATTTGGGATTACCGTCGAAAACAAGTCGGAGCTTTTAGCGAGATCCCTCAAGCTGCTAAAGACGGTCATCGGCCCGGGGTTTATGAGTTGGAAGGAGGTGCCGTATGAGCTCAAGTTAGCTGTTTGGGCGGCACTACAGGTAATATTTATATGAATATTTCAATTTCAATTTCAATTTATATTTATATTTATATTTATATTTATATTTATATTTATATTTATATTTATATTTATATTTATATTTATATTTATATTTATATTTATATTTATATTTATATTTATATTTATATTTATATTTATATTTATATTTATATTTATATTTATATTTATTCGCAACTAACATTGTATTTGTTGGACAGGAACAATTCAACTTGGATCCAAAGCTACGCGATTCCGTCTTGGAGCAGTTGAGGGAGCAACACAAGACGTGGAAAAAAAATATGCGGACACGGTACTTTGGAAAAACACGAGAGACCATTTTACAATGGCGCGGATCCGTCCCGCCCAAGGAGCCGATCTCATTGGCACAATGGCAAAAGTTCATTGACAATGAGATCGAGGATCGACAATTGGCATCTCGCCAATCGGGGAGGGAAAATCGGGCTAAAAAGACGGACGTGCACTACTCCGGCCGGACCTCACGCTGAGGTGGAGCATAGGATGAAGGTAATATTTAATTTATCTATAACTACAGAAATATATTATTGGATATTATTTTACTTTGCTTTGCGGGGCCGATACTACTTTTACTTTACTTTATTTTATTTCAGGGGGTAGGAAGTGGGCCAGGGGGTAAGCCACATAGGCTCGATACTTATGTGGCTCTTCGGACGAAGAAGGGGAAGGACAAGGAGGTGTCCCCGAGCATCGCGGCCACGATTGTAAGTAATCCGACAGTTTAATTATTGTTAATTACATTATAATTTTTTAGTTTACTTATTTTACTAATCATGTGCTTTTTGTCGTTTCAGGCAAAGCTTAAGGAAGTGCATGAGTCGCAGTCTGATGCCGACAAGGCATCTTTGTCCATAGACGTACTCAGCCAAGTGCTTGACTCTGATCGCAAGGGGAGGACAAGGGGAGTGAGCTCGCGGGTGGCCAAATCTAGGATCATCGGATTGGAGACGAGCGACACCGGGTTGGCTCGAACGGTGGATTCACACGACGCGAAGCTGTCCCGTTTGGAGGCGACGGTCCAAGATATGTATGCATTCATGAAGCGTACGTCGGGTGGAGACCGTAAAGAGAAAGTTAAAGGGAAAGGGAAGGAGAAGGCGGTGGAGGAGGAGGTGCGGGAGGACGAGGAGGTGCGGGAGGATGAGGCGCAGGATGACGAGGATGTGGCCTCGCTGCTTCATCACCGACACGTTCGTACTTCGGCGATCCACTTCCCTATTTGACGCCCTCCAACAGACCATTATCGACAATTGGTTGGCCGAGCGTGTTCATATTGGACATATTTGATGGCCAGCGGATAGGGCGGGGATTGAGGGACCCGAATATCGTCGAGGGTGGAATAGTCCATGGATGTGTGCTTCAACAGATGGAGTCCAGGGTGCTCGTCATGCATGTCATAACCGAGAAGGAGAACTCCCTATTGTGGTTGCGCGAACAATGCGGCACGACGTATATTAGTGGGTGCGTCAATTCGTATGTCGTGTGGCCTACTCACCTCCTCAGTTTTATCCAAGACATGTAGTAACATTATTTTCTAGTTTGTCCATTTTAATTATATTTGGATTATATCGTCATGTATATTATTTTTACTTTGAAGATTTGGATTATACTGTCATAAATATATATTTGCATTATCTTTAGTTTGTGTTGGATATATGATGTTTGGAACATGTACAACGTTGCTATAACAGGTACAAATATACTGCTGGGCAGTGGCAGTGGCCATACTGCCCAGCAGATTTTTTTTAAATTCTGCCCAAAATTGTCACGGTCATTGACCGTGACAATTTTTTAAAAAAGGGTCACGGTTATGTCACGGTTTATAACCGTGACAAACGTGTCACGGTCATTGACCTTGACACGACCGTGACACAAAACGCGAGTTTTTTTGTCAAGGTCAATGACCGTGACACGACCGTGACAAAAAAAGTTGTCTCGCCTCGAAATGTCACGGTCATTGACCTTGACAAGGTGAATTTGTCAAGGTCAATGACCTTGACAAATGGGCAGATTTGGTGTAGTGATAATCACATTGGCATCATTAAGGTCCTTAACTCTTTGCAAAGTTCACAATATAAATCTTGAATATTATATTCTTCACTTTCACTATTTTCCACATTAGTATTTCTATTAGTAAGAAAATAATGATTAGCAATGTCAGACAGGTTCAACTCCATTTTAAAACATAAATATATCAACCTATAGATGGTTAATCCTACAATAATGAGGATATTCTCTAATATTATTAGTTGAGAGTGTGTGTTGATTGACTTCAACACATGATGAAAACATGCTTTAAAACACTTATAGAGTTGAGATATCCAAATTAAAACATATTATCTGATAGTGGTAATGTTTTTGTCTAAGTACATAATCTGCGTACATATGAAAAATGATTTACCAAGGAGATTACACCATTATTTATCTTTAAGAGATAATTGATGAATTTAATGTAATACCCCGCACTTTTATGGGAAATTAAATTCAATAATTAAGAGTAATTTGGGAAATTCAAGAATTATCATGAAAAGTAATTTTTGGAGTTTTCAAGGATTAAATGATTTTCGATGGGTGTTATATTTACTTTTGGGGTTAAGTAAATAAATCGAAGTATTTTAATTATATGTCGCAGCTGAATAAAGCGATAGAGGATAATATTTTAATGGGAATACCACATTAATTTGTGTCGGTCAAATTAGTGAGTTGCGATTAAGTGCCTCGGATGGAGATTCCGATTGCGCGGTGAGTCTCGAAATGGTCGAGATAGTCAGAATAAACTAAAACATACACACACACACACACACACACACACACACAATAACACATAATAATATACATAAATTATGGAGATTTAAATAGTTTGTGTGGGGGTATATGTGTTTTGTGTGGTATGTCTGTGTTTTTATGTGTGGTGTGTGTATGTTTACCTGAAATCGGGGAAAGAGAGGTTGGGATCGAGAGATAGAGAGGTTGGAGTCGTCGACTGTGAGAAAGAGAGTTTTAGTGAGAAATGGTAAAAGGGTTTTGCCATCCTTCTGGTATTTCATTAACAATGTTGTCACGGTTAAAAATCTTGACAGGACCGTGACAATAAATGCAAGTTTTTTTGTTTCATAGTTTTTCACCGTGACAATGCTAGCTAGGTGAAGAGTGACATTTTATATATTTTGGTGTAGTGATGGTGTTTTTACCATTGTAATACCCCGTATTTTTGTGATATTAATTTATGGGATTAATTGAATTAAATGTGTATTAATTGAGAATTAATCCGAATAAAATACTAGCGAGATGTGAGTTGGTATTTGATTATAATGCGTATATATGGCCATATATGAATATTGAGAATATTAAAACTGTCGCGAGATAGAAATACAGCAATTTGAAAATTTTGTTGGGACGCGTGTGACAGTCGCGTCAGGAACATTATTTAATTAAAAAGTGAATTTTATTTTTATCAATCGTATGATTATTTTGAGTGCGCCAACGTGTCCGGAAGGGTCAAAATATTCAGAAAACACTAGCCGGGGGTTTAGTTTGGGTCCCGGGGCATTTTTAGGCCATACCGGCAACTTAAAAGGGTAGTTTGGTAATTTTGGAATTTGGGGATTTATGATCAACGAATTTTGGGAGTTTAAAATAGGGAATTTCAGAACCCACTAACCCATTACCAGCAATTAACTGAGTTGAGGGCAACGGGAGTTTTAGGAGAGGTTAGGAGAAGTCCCCAAAAAGAGAAACACAACCTCCATCTTCAGCCTTCAACCTTGGGAGAAAAAGGAGAGAACAACCTTCATCAATTCAACACCAAATTCAGAGAAAAATCCAAGGCAAGTGGTTTAATTACGTTATTTACAACGAATGTTTCTTCCATGCTTAGAAATTTATAAAAAAATTCATTGTTTTGGGAGATTGACAAAAAACCCCATTGAATTGGAATTAGAAATTCACATTTTGATAAGGAAATTGCATGTAGAATTATGTTTGGGTGATTATTCTGATAGAAATACATCTTTTATATCACAAAAACGGATTTAATTATGTCTATTGATGACTTTAAATTTCTAGGGTTAATGTTCATGAGATTTGGGAAAAATTGGGGAGATTTGATGATTAGATGTGGTTTAGGATGATTTGACCCCATATAAATGTTATTATACGACTTAAGTATGTTTAGGAATGATTAGAAACCTTGAACTACTGTTGGAATGATGTTTAGATGAGATTAGAGGTGAAGAAAATTGGGAAAAGCGAAATAGGAAAATTCTGGGCTCGAAACTGTCAACTCGTTAGAAGGCCTGCCCAGGTCATTCGAACGAGCTCGTTCGAACGAGATTCTAACGAGTTGATAGTTTGACTTCTAACGAGTGGGATGTTCGTTCGATGCCTTTCGTTCGAACGAGATCTCGTTAGATGCCCACTTCGTTCGAACAAACTCTCGTTCGAACGACCTCGTTCGAACGAGACTTCTAACGAGTTGACAGATTAGCCTTTTTGGCCTGATTCGATTTCTAGTGTCCCGTAACCATATTTAATTGTAGAGATAACCTTCCCTTGTTAACTATTTGGTATAATTGGGAGAATTGGGATATAATGAGGAGTGAACCAAATGATATTTGTGGATTAGGACGCTAGTGACTATATACGATGTGAGGATTATTGACGACTTAAATATTTGTATTAACCGGGTATATGAGAATTGTGTAACATTATAAGTTGGTATGAGCATGAGAAGTATACCACTAATAATTTATGGTAATTACTAAGATGTGTGTATGCTTAGTATATGTATATGAATTTATGTGTATGACATACCTACCATACTTGCTATCACGGGAGGTTTGCGTTCACTTAGGGCCATCTATTCTTTGTGTGCCTACGGGGGGATATAGTTTGGTACCTCGAGGACATAGGTCAGAGAAGGACTTATTGGGAAGTTAATAAGTGTGCTGATCATGGGAGCGTAAGTATGTGCATGACCCATGTGATGTGACTGTGTTCGCCTCCATTGTTTGTGATTGTTGTTATCTGAGAACGATTCCTGAGAGATTCGGAATGCGTGATCCTTATGTACGTGATGTACCGGGATGGATAGCAGAGTATGTGTGCACCGCAGCTTAGTCTCGGGGTGCTTGTATTGTATATTTATGATGAGAATGATATACGGTTAAATGAACAGACTTGTCATGTTTAATTATGAGAATAATTTATAGTAACTCCTTGAGAAGATAAATAAGGGGATAACCTACAGTAAATGGTAATGCTAATAATTGTGAATTCGAGTTTAAGTAAAGCTATCTATTCAAGTGATAACATTGGGAATTCATATTGTGAATCGAGTAGATGGGTTAGAACTTATGTCGGTTTAGTTAGATATAAATACCACTTAGATGGGTACTGTACGTTAGGAGTGCACGATTAGACGAGAGGTGAGTATTTCATGTGAGAGCACGTCCTAACATGTATTTTGCATTCTTTGTTTTAATGTAATTAAAGCACTTGCTGTTTTTAAAATACTCTCCACTTTCGGGCTCTGACCCGTTTGCTTTCAAATCTATTTTTGTAAAAACCTTTTAGGTGCCCAGCCACAAGGACACCATGCATAGGATTTCCATTCAGGTGACGAGCTGTAGCTATTTGTGGAAGTTACAGGGCCTTGCTAGTAGACGCTTCTTTTGTCTTGACTCTATTTAGTTTTCATCATTTGTAGGGCATGTCGCCCATTTCTATTATAGACATTTCATATTTCAGTTATTCAGATTGTTGGCATGTAATTAATTCAGGATATACTGTTTTATTTACTTCAGTGGTGGGATTGTTGTGAGGGGTTTTCCTCCGGACTTATTATTAATTGTTGGTTACTTTATTGAGACTTTATGGTGTATGGTTATGATATTTTTTCATAATTCTTTTATTGTATGTTAATCAGACTTAATTTAAAATTTAACATCTTTCTTTTTAAATACTAGGTGGTTAGTAATGATTAAAATGTTTTCGACAGTGATGCTGTTAACTGGACCAACTTGACATTTTGTATTAATTTAATAAAGGAGTAGCTTCCCGGTATTTAATTAGTCGAGGTGTCACAGGTGGTATCAGAGCATCAGGTTCTAGTGTCCTTTAGGATCTATACGGCTTATTATGTTTCCGCTGAGCTTTCTTTGATGTAGAGCCCTATATTTTAGGTTTGTTGTATTCTTTTATGTATGCTTCGCTCTTCAGCTATTTTGGGTTTATAACTGCGAACTTATAGACCTTACTCTTATTTCATATGCCTCCACGACGTGCACCACGGGTTCCTAGGGATGCACAGCCAGAGCCCCAGCCAGCACCAGTACAGGGCACCATAAATTCCGCTGAGGTTGTAACCATTGTAGCCCAAGCGGTAAATGCCGCTCTAGCAGTTGTACAGCAGGCACCACCCCAGGCGACAGTAGCCGTGCCAGTTCAGGCACATGCATTCCCGTCTTCTTGGGAACGTGTACGTGATGCTTTTCAGAAAGCGCACCCGCCGGAGTTCACAGGTAGCTCCGATTTTGTGATTTCAAGTCAGTGGAGGAAATACATTCAGAGGCACTTGAGGATGTATGAGTGCACCGATGTTTAGAAGCAGGTACTAGTTACTTTTAAGCTAGTGGGATCTGCACTGCAGTGGTGGGAGTCTATTACCACCGGGGAGGAGAGAGATACTCTCACGATACAGGAGTTTTGGGTGCGATTTGACCGCAAGTATTTTTCGTCAGCCGTTCACACGGAAATGAGGAGGAAGTTAATGAATCTCAGACAGGAGGAAAGGACTGTGGCAGAGTATGAGGCCGAATTCACTAATCTACTGAATATTGTTCCGAATGAAATACCGACAGAGGAGAAGAAGATCCAGAAGTTTACAGATGGATTGACATGGAGGATCCGTCAGCATTTATTGGGGAACCTCTCGTTGGCCACTTATTCTGACGTGGTTAACGCTGCACTATTACACTGCCAGGATCACCGCTTTCACATGGCTGAGAGCAAGAGATCAGGAGAGTCCAGCCATCAGGGCAGGACTGGAGGAAATGGTGCCAGTGGGGCACAATCTACTCAGGGGCAGAGGCAGGGTGACCAGGGTTCCCAGCAGGGGGATCATAAGAGGTTCAGATCGGGGAATTTCAGGCACGGACAGGGAGGTTTTAGGCAGGACCATCAGGGTCCGAACGGCCAGCAGGGCCAGCAGGGGCAGAATGGTCAACAGCAGTTTCAGCAGGGCCAGCATGGCCAGGGGAAGAATGGAAACGGCCACCAGGGCCGAGGGCAGCAGGGACAGAGAGGGGGGAACTTCCCGGGGAAGTGTTACGTTTGTGGAAAGACTGGCCATAAATGCCAGGATTGTCCAAATAGGGGTAGGGCCCCGCAGCAGCAGCAGCAAGGTGCTCGACAGGAGCCGCAGAGGCCTATGTTTCCCGCCACCCTCCCGGCACCACCACAGATGGAAGCATTACCACCCATTCCAGCAGTCCCAGTTCAGCAGGGACAACTTCAGTATGCGAGAGTGTATCAGCTCCAGCAGGTCGCAGCCCCACAGGATCCACCAGCCATTGAGGGTATGTTCTCTATTCAGGGGACTCTGGGGCGTATTTTATTTGACACGGGGGCTACACATTGTTTCATTGCTATGAGATTTGCACGCACCATTGGGTTGTTAGATACCGCCGAGAGTACGACTACTTGTGTAGATTCACCGTTGAGTAGGGGTTCCGTGATTTCCCTTGTATGTAGAGGCATGGATATAGAGATTGGGAGGTTTACTTTACCCGCGGATATGTTAGTGTTAGAGATGACCAAGTATGATGCCATTATTGGTATGGATTGACTAGTTGCGTACCAAGCCATGATTGACTGTTTTAGTAGGAGTATTATCTTTGCCATTCCCGGGCAGGAGATGTTTTTAGTGGCGATGCCTCGTCCCGAGGGAGGATCGTCCACTCATTTGTACTATATAGAGGAGGAGACCTCTAAGGAAGTGGTGATACCGCTTGATTAGATTCCGGTTGTTCGAGAGTTTGCCGATGTATTTCAGGATATACCTGGATTACCTCCGAGTAGGGAGATAGAGTTTGTGATCGATTTGATGCCGGGCACTCGGCCTATTGCCCGCGCACCTTACCGTATGGCTCCAGCTGAAATGAGAGAGTTATGAGATCAGATTGAGTAGTTGTTGGGTCAGGGGTTTATTCGGAGGAGTACTTCGTCGTGGGGTGCCCCTGTGTTGTTCGTAAAGAAGAGGGATGGATCGTTGAGGTTGTGTGTAGATTACCGAGAGTTGAATAAGGTCACGATACGAAATAAGTATCCGTTGCCCCGAATCGATGACTTATTCGACCAGCTGAGAGGAGATTCTTTCTTCTCAAAGATTGATTTGCGATCGGGATACCATCAGTTGCGTATCAGGGAGGAGGACATCTCGAAGACTGCTTTCTTAACGAGATATGGTTCCTACGAGTTTGGGTTATGCCTTTTGGTTTGACCAATGCTCCAGCCGTGTTTATGGACTTGATGAATAGGGTGTTCAGAGAGTTCCTAGATCAGTTCGTCATTGTCTTCATTGATGATATTCTGGTTTACTCCCAGACAGAGGAGGAGCACGCCGAGCATTTGAGGTAGGTTTTGCTGACGCTACGTCAGAATGAGCTGTATGCAAAATATGAGAAGTCCGGATTCTGGCTGAAGGCGGTTCAGTTTTTGGGGCATATTATTTCTGACCGGGGGATATCTGTTGATCCGGGGAAGGTATCCGCGGTAAGGGAGTGGGGACAACCCACGACACCGACTGAGATCCATAGTTTCTTGGGCCTAGCAGGATACTACAGGAGGTTCATTCGGGGTTTCTCCAAGATAGCGGGTCCTTTGACACATCTGACTCGTAAGGGTGTGCCATTCATCTGGAGTGATGCCTGTCAGTTGGCATTCGATGAGTTGAAGGATAAGTTGACCTTAGCACCTATGTTAGCACTGCCGAGACCGAAAGTTGAGTATCTAGTTTACACTGATGCGTCCTTGCAAGGACTTGGAGGTGTATTGCAGCAGGAGAGTCAGGCCATAGCTTATGCTTCCCGTAATCTTAAGCCTCACGAGAAGAATTACCCCACCCACGACTTGGAGTTAGCGGCAGTGGTGTTTGCCCTTCGGATTTGGAGACATTATCTCTTGGGGGAGAAGTTTCGATTGTTCACGGACCATAAGTCCCTACAGTACCTATTCACGCAGAAGGAGTTGAATATGTGGCAGCGAAGGTGGCTTGAGTTTGTGAAGGATTATCAGTTTGATATCCAATATCACCCGGGGAAGGCTAACGTAGTAGCAGACGCGTTGAGCAGTAGGCCAGTAGATGAGGTGGCAGGGGTGTGGAAGACAAAGTGGAAAGAGTTGGAACACCAGGATGCAGTGGCCAGATCGTTCATGTTTGTTATGACTGTTACACCGCAGATTGTCATGAAGGTGGTAAAGGCACAGGCAAATGACTCGTTCTGTCAGGAGCAAATAGTTCAGTTACTAGCAGAGGGAGAGGAATCCTATACCGTTAGCTCAGACGGGGGATTACGCTTCAATGGGAGACTGATAGTTCCGGAAGGGGAGGAATTGCGACACGTGGTGATGGCAGAGTCGCACGGTTCACGGTTCACGATACATCCCGGTGGGGACAAAATGTACCAAGACATGAGACGACATTATTGGTGGAGCGGGATGAAGAAATATATCGCCGTGTTTGTTTCTAAATGCGCCACTTGTCAGCTGGTAAAAGAGGATCATCAGAGACCGGCATGACTTCTATAGCCGTTAGAGGTCCTGATGTGGATGTGGGAGAGCATATCCATGGACTTTATCACGGGGTTACCTACGTCACAGAGGGGTCATGACTCCATTTGGGTAATTGTGGATAGGTTGACCAAAGTCGCTCATTTTCTACCCGTAAGGACCGATTACACTACGGGACAGTATGCCCAGCTCGTTATTGCAGAAATAGTGAGAATTCACGGTGTGCCCCTAAATATCGTGTCTGACAGAGACGAGATATTTGTTTCACAGTTTTGGGAGAGTTTTCAGGAGGCCATGGGCATGGAATTGCGGTTGAGTACGGCGTATCACCCGCAAACCGATGGGAAAAGCGAGCATACAAACCAGATGTTTCAGGACATGTTGCGTATGTGCATCATTGATTTTGGGGTGGATGGGAGCAGTATCTTCCACTGGTGGAGTTTGCTTACAACAACTCCTACCAGTTCACCATTGCCATGGCTCCATTTGAGGCGTTGTACGGTAGACCTTGTCGCTCCCTAGCATGTTGGTTGGAGGTGGGGGACAACAAACTACTTGGGCCGCAAGTGATTCAGGATACTTCGGCGAGGATAGAATTGATACGGAGTCGCATTCGGGTAGCTCAGGATCGGCAGAAGAGCTATGTTGATGCGAAGAGGTTCTTCAGGGATTTCCAAGTGGGGGACCAAGTTTTACTCAGAGTATCTCCTATGAAGGGAATTATGCGATTTGGGAAGAAGGGGAAGTTGGCATCGAGATATGTGGGGCCATTTCCTATCATCGAGCGGGTTGGGTCTGTTGCATATAGACTTGGATTACTGGAGCATTTACACAGGATACATGAGGTGTTTCATATTTCCTCGCTAAGGAAATATCTTAGGGACAATTTGGCTCATTCTCACATTTCTTTAGAGGACATCGATCTCCAGCCTGATAGCTCCTACGAGGAAGGGCCGATTGCTATTTTGGACCGAAGTGAGCGGAAACTGCGGTCAAAGATAGTTCCGTTAGTGCGTGTTCAGTGGCGGTGTCATAATGCTGAGGAGTCCACATGGGAGCGCGAGGATGAGATGCACGAACGTTATCCAGAGTTATTTGTACCAGGTACTTTCTAGTTCCGAATTTCGGGACAAAATTCTGTTATTGGGCGGGAAGTATGTAATACCCCGTATTTTTGTGATATTTATTTATGGGATTAATTGAATTAAATGTGTATTAATTGAGAATTAATCTGGATAAAATACTAACGAGATGTGAGTTGGTATTTGATTATAATGCGTATATATGGCAATATATGAATATTGAGAATATTAAAATTATCGCGAGATAGAAATACGACAATTTGGAAATTTTGTTGGGACGCGTGTGACAGTTGCGCCAAGAACATTATTTAATTAAAAAGTGAATTATATTTTCATCAACCGTATGGTCATTTTGAGTGTGCCAACGTGTCCGGAAGGGTCGAAATAGTCAGAAAACACTAGCCGGGGGTTTAGTTTGGGTCCCGGGGCATTTTTAGGCCATACCGGCAACTTAAAAGGTTAGTTTGGTAATTTTGGAATTTGGGGATTTATGACCAACGAATTTTGGGAGTTTAAAATAGGGAATTTCAGAACCCACTAACCGATTACCAGCAATTAACTGAGTTAAGGGCAACGGGAGTTTTAGGAGAGATTAGGAGAAGTCCCCAAAAAGAGAAACACAACCTCCATCTTCAACCTTCAACCTTGGGAGAAAAAGGAGAGAACAACCTTCATCAATTCAACACCAAATTCAGAGAAAAATCCAAGGCAAGTGGTTTAATTACGTTATTTACAACGAATGTTTCTTCCATGCTTAGAAATTTATAAAAAATTTCATTATTTTGGGAGATTGACAAAAAAACCCATTGAATTGGAATTAGAAATTCAAATTTTGATAAGGAAATTGCATGTAGAATTATGTTTGGGTGATTATTCTCATAGAAATACATCTTTTATATCACAAAAACGGATTTAATTATGTCTATTGGTGACTTTAAATTTCTAGGGTTCATGTTCATGAGATTTGGGAAAAATTTGGGAGATTTGATGATTAGATGTGGTTTAGGATGATTTGACCCCATATAAATGTTATTATACGACTTAAGTATGTTTAGGAATGATTAGAAACCTTGAACTACTGTTGGAATGATGTTTAGATGAGATTAGAGGTGAAGAAAATTGGGAAAAGCGAAATAGGAGAATTCTGGGCTCGAAACTGTCACCTCGTTAGAAGGCCTGCCCAGGTCGTTCGAACGAGCTCGTTCGAACGAGATTCTAACGAGTTGACAGTTTGACTTCTAACGAGTGGGATGTTCGTTCGATGCCTTTCGTTCAAACGAGATCTCGTTATATGCCCACTTCGTTCGAACGAACTCTCGTTCGAACGACCTCGTTCGAACAAGACTTCTAACGAGTTGACAGATTGGCCTTTTTGGCCTGATTCAATTTCTAGTGTCCCGTAACCATATTTAATTGTAGAGATAACCTTCCCTTGTTAACTATTTGGTATAATTGGGAGAATTGGGATATAATGAGGAGTGAACCAAATGATATTTGTGGATTAGGATGCTAGTGACTATATACGATGTGAGGATTATTGACGACTTAAATATTTGTATTAACCGGGTATATGAGAATTGTGTAACATTATAAGTTGGTATGAGAATGAGAAGTATACCACTAATAATTTATGGTAATTACTAAGATGTGTGTATGCTTAGTATATGTATATGAAATTATGTGTATGGCATACCTACCATGCTTGCTATCACGGGAGGTTTGCGCTCGCTTAGGACCATCTATTCTTTGTGTGCCTATGGGGGGATATAGATTGGTACGTCGAGGACGTTGGTCAGAGAAGGACTTATTGGGAAGTTAATAAGTCTGCTGATCATGGGAGCGTAGGTATGTGCGTGACCCATGTGATGTGATTGTGTTCGCCTCCATTGTTTGTGATTGTTGTTATCTGAGAACGATTTCTGAGAGATTCGGAATGCGTGATCCTTATGTACGTGATGTACCGAGATGGATAGCAGAGTATGTGTGCACCGCAGCTTAGTCTCGGGGTGCTTGTATTGTATATTTATGATGTGAATGATATACGGTTAAATGAACAGACTTGTCATGTTTAATTATGAGAATAATTTATAGTAACTCCTTGAGAAGATAAATAAGGGGATAACCTACAGTAAATGGTAATGCTAATAATTGAGAATCCGAGTTTAAGTAAAGCTATCTATTCAAGTGATAACATTGGGAATTCATATTGTGAATCCGAGTTTAAGTAAAGCTATCTATTGTATGTTAATCAGACTTAATTTAAAATTTGACATCTTTCTTTTTAAATACTAGGTGGTTAGTAATGATTAAAATGTTTTCGACAGTGATGCTGTTAACTGGACCAACTTGACATTTTGTATTAATTTAATAAAGGAGTAGCTACCCGGTATTTAATTAGTCGGGGTGTCACAACCATAAGGGAAATGCTTGTTTATAATAAAAAAATTTGTCAAAAAATATTTTTGACTTCATCCATTCGCACATATGTGAGCCTGACCATTTTTCTGCGTAAATCTGCGGGCACAACTGGGTTTCTAATTTTTTACATACTCCAGTCATTATAAAAAATCATGAGCACGACAGCACCCATTTTTTAAAAATTCCTATAAATTGATCCATTTTTACCTCCAACCAGTTTGTTAATTTATTGAATTGATCTGAAATGATTAAAATTTTCTTGGAAACCTATTCACCCCTTTAGTTTTGTAAATAGGTTTTACAATTATAATTTCGATTGGTATCAGATGTTAGTTTCTAAAATTTGGGCCTATCGTCTCGAATAGATACTTATTGTGAATTTGTGTACTTGCTTGGTTACTTAATATCTTGATTTCCATAAATATTTTAGATTTCTATACCTTAGGGTTAAGTTTAGAGAACATGGACTCTTGATCACACTATCATATAGCCAAGAACACTTCACATGTATTTATTGAGTCTAACTATAAAATTGAATTTAATAATGATTAATCTAGTGACAATGAGGAGATGAGTAATCATGCATACTACAAATTGTTTTGTGCGTCACTTAAACTAAACAGTCAAACATCAAATTAATAAATAAAATCATATCATTTGAGGAAGAGAGAGCCCTGGATAAAGAAAAAAATAAAATAATTTTTGAACTTAAGATTGTGTTAAAATGAGAAATGAACTTATTTTTGCTTGTAATTAACAAAAATAATCTTGTTGAAAAGAAGAAACATCCTCGGAAGGAGCGTGGATCTTTAATGCTAAGGAAACGGGATTTAAAGATGAAATCATTTCACTTAATTGTTATTTATAAGATGTTATGAAAGTTAAGCTTACGTTATTAAATAGATCTGATAGAATGAACAAATTTCTTTTTGATGACTCTATGATTCGAAATTGAAAGAGAAGATTATGTTTTAAATCATTTCATGCTTCGCCTAAAATTCAGCTACCTTTCTTCATGAAAATTCAATCGACAATGATCAATCTTGTTCTCCTCAAGTTATTTATAAGGTTATGTCTTCAACCAACAACAAAGGAATAAGACTTGAGAAAAATAATTTGTCAAACAAAAATACAAAGGTATAGAAATGTAGGATGGAAAAGTATTCTAAAGTTAAAAACCAAAAGTTCCTCAAAGGTCTCAAATGCAAGAAAATCATAGGAGGTCTTTCAACAAATTTATCTTTTTTCAAAGTCATCATGCAAATCACTTTATGAGAGAGAGAGTTTTTCAAAGCTAAGGAAGACCACAATTTATCAAAAGTAATGTCAACTTTGCTAAAATATTGTTTCAAACATATAATGTCCGCATTGCTTCATGAGAGGACATTTGAGGCATTTTTGCTAAAAATTTCAAAGACGTGAGCACTTATCATACTGAAAGGTCTCAAGGAAAAATGAGTTTCAAGAAGAAAATGTAAAACTTGAAATGGAAATTAAAAACTCAAGAAGGAAGTAAGTGAAATGAAATGGGGTGTTAAAGTCAAACCTATGTGGAATAGTAAGGAAATCCACAAATGTTTTGTTATAATATCGACTCTTAAATCCTGTAACTCGATCAATTGATACTTTGATATTGGATGCTCACGTCACATGATGGGATAATTTTTTTACCAAAATAGATAATTGTAAGGGTGGCTTTTTCATATTTTGGCAATGGTAAAAAGGTTAGCGGTATCATGAAGGTTTTAGTAAGTATTAATCTTCACATTATGCTCTATGTAGAAGAACTTATCGCTAATCTTATTAGCATTCGTCAACTATGTGATGATGGTCACCTTGCAAATTGGAAGATGGTGGAATGATGAGAGGAGTTAGGTTGAGTGAAAGTTTTTATTGCTTAGTGAGTGAGGCTAAGGTGGTGTGCCAAAGTGGAAAGTTGAATTGATTGATTTGTGGCACCAAATATTACGTCCCATAAACTATAGAGATTGGGATAATATAGATATGAAAGAAAGGTTGAGAGATCTTCATAGGCTAGGAAAATAGGAAAGTAAGGTGTTTGAAGCATGTCAAAAAGGGAAAACGAACTAAGAGTAGACATAAGAAGATTAAGGAAATCACTATACCTAGACATCTAAGATTAGTGTATGTTGATGAAATGGGCCTTCAAAAATCGAGAGTAGTGGAGGAAAAAGGTATTGTTTTATCATGGTGGATGGCTTTCTAGATTTTCATTTATTAGAATTATGAGGGAGAAGAGCAATGTGTCCGTGTGTAAGAAAATTCAAAATAATAAATCACTTCCAATTATGAGGTTAATGAGTGATCATGGGTTGGAATTCATTGATACAAAAGTTGAATTATTGTGATGAGATGGTAAGAAGCATGAATTTTTAGACGGCCCAATAACAAAATGGGTCTATTGAGAGGAAGCATCGCACTTTTTAAAAAATGGCTAGGTGTAGGCTTGTAGTTGAAAATTTACCCAAGAGATTTTAGGTCGAAGCAATGAAAATCGCTCGTCACACATCCACTAGGGTTTTTCTTAGACTGATCACCAAAAAGACTCCATATGAATTGTGTAAGGGTAAAAAATTGGCAATCATATATTTCAAGGTCTTTGGGAATAAGTGATACGTTCTAAGGGATATGGAGCACTCGATAAAAATGATTCAAGGACTGATAAGGGAATATTCCTTGGTTATTCTCAAAATATATAGGCATACCGGGTGTATAATTTGGAGAGTAACAACGTGATTGAGACTTACAATATGCATTCCCTTTAATAAAGGCTCAAAGTTTGTAAAAATCCGACTTGGTCAAAACATAATTGGATTAAAATCCTAATTCATCCAACATATAATTGATTGGATTAAGGAAGTTCTGATATTATTAGAATTTAGAATCAGTCGGTTGGAAATCATTCATTCACTACTTAAAAGAAATATGGGTTAGTGAAATTATGAATAACTAAGTTGAATCTAAGATATGAAAAGTTATCTCTCACACTGACATATGGTTTGTGAAATATTATGGTATAAGTGATGATGTAAGACATTGGATGTGTTTGAGTAGAGTGGTTTTAATTTAGTTTGAGGTATAAGATTGAAGGTTTATCTATTTGGAGTTTCAATTTAAACAAAAGGTAAAAAGAATAGATTGAATACTGAGTCTGTATGTCTTGTTTATATCATGTTATTAAATCCAATATCATATTATTCAACTCACATTTTTCAAAAAGATTAAATAAACAATCACAACACGTCACCAGTAAACTCTCATTATCACCAATCCAATTATATTAGGTAGAAGGTAAGGGCACCCCAAAAATAACTCCATAATAACACCACGATGAAATAAGGGTGAGTTTATTCCTACCCACTTTTCTATCAACACACCCCTAAAATGTTTTAAGAGTTTAACTAAAGTGGGTGTTATAGAACGAAAGTAGGGTTAAAATAAAAACACTCTAAAATAACTTGAAACCCATTTCACAATTTTTTATACCACTAAAGGGCACCTAAGTATTTAAAGTTCAAATTTTTTACTTTTAACTTTCCCTCCTTCTCCTAAACCTCTTAACTTTTTAACATCTAAACTTAAAAAATTACATATATCAACATTATAAATACTTATATTTCAACCTTTAGATCCTCAAACACCACAAAATCTTAATGGTACTCACCAAATGTACCTTTAATCTAGGGTTTATGTTCATTAGTGTTAAACTTTTAATTTACACATATTTACTAATAAATTTTATGGAATAAGACATGTTAATACGTTATGAACCTTCGAAAACATTAAAAAAATATCACGTAATCATTATAATGGATCTTATGACAAATCATGGGTGTTTAAAAAAAATCTAGCTTCGTACACTATACGTTCACTACCTCGATACTGAATCAGTCCCCATATTTGTTATCTATGCTTTGAGATAATTATTTGAAAAAAAAATGAACTAAGACTTCATTTTGTATAATTACCCAAAGTATATGCATTTTATTCAGTATAATTACCCCGAATGAGACTTTTTCAACAAAAAATATATATTGGTTCGATATCCTTCATTTCCCTAGACATAGAATTTAAAAAAAATATGTAGTGGTTTTGTATCTTCTATGACAACCCCCATTTTTTCACGTTAAGGTTGTCCAGACACAATGCGCCGAAGATGGGGCTTGTTTATAAATTTATATCATTCCCAGCACTACGATAATAAAATATTTATTAATTACCAAAATTAAATTAAATTGAATTTTAATAATTAACCGAATACCAAATAGTCCAACATCAACAGTCTAAGTAATGAAATAAAAACTCAACATAACAGCATCTCAATTTGAATAAAAGGATAATAAACATCGGACTTACGCCCCTACAATATTCTTAAAAAAAATAAAACGGAAACAGAGGAACAACCTAGTCTAGAATCATTGATATGAAGTTCGATACGCAAGGTGAGACTACAAGGTTGGTCTCTTCAATAGTCCTGCTATCCCTTTCTA
Organism: Sambucus nigra; assembly: GCA_949130495.1. Taxonomy (NCBI): domain Eukaryota; kingdom Viridiplantae; phylum Streptophyta; class Magnoliopsida; order Dipsacales; family Adoxaceae; genus Sambucus; species Sambucus nigra. Next base: position 158,532,728 of record OX422209.1, on the reverse strand, counting down.
GGAGTACTTGGGGGGGAAATATTTCTAATTTTGGGCTAGTGCCCTAGTGTGCAAGAATTAACTTACTAAATTTATTTGTGCCAAAATATAGTTAATTCAAAGTGAACATCTCCCATCTTCACTCACATGTTAAAAATCTCACCCCTCATCTAAGATCAATGCTAAACGTACAACCACCTCAGTCCAAAAATAGATAGCTTATAAATGTGCCAACATAATTATAAGGATGACATTACAATTTATCATGCATACCCCACAGTATTGGGTTTGTGTTTTGTAGTCTACATCATTAGACTAGGAATTTATCTTATTCATTTCCATTAATTTATATATATGTCCTTATATATATGCAACACTAAGGCATCTACCAATAGCGTCTCGTTCGTACTCTATCGATAATCACGGAGGCAAATATCCTATCCACCACGAACATCAAATACACAAGAAAGTGGGGTTGTTACCTACACAATCACACTATTGCACAACCCATACCAAGTGGTGTCACATGGATTCCAGTATAAGCATTTAATTCCTATAAGTGGCACTACAATGTAGTACCTAAAATATGACCTGCACTACGCCTAGACCACCTGTGACGACGTGTGCTCCGATCCCGAACGCGTGCAACCCCAACCGATAGGACGTTTGTAAGGACGAATTTCCAATTGAGTCAATTCGTATGCAATTGGCTTAATTCTGGACAAAACGTTTCAGTCATAGGATAAACGTTGAGTTGATGATCTCATGATCCTATGACGTTGTTTGATGAAGACGTGGCGACTGAGCTTCAAAGAGTGCATATTCTAATATGTGTTTATTGTGCCACGTTTGTCTTTGCATATATCGAGGATCTCGCGGGTATGAACGTATATTGTTTTATGTGTACTTGGAATTTCTAATATGGGCGTTCTGTTTTTAAAAATGATTGGAGCTTAATTTTTTGGAAAATATATTTTCTGAGTTTATTGTAGGCGAACTTTTAAAAATCGTGTATTTTTTTAAACAACATGCTTAGGTTGTTCGAATGTGCTTTCAAACGAGTTTCAAACGAAGCATACTGTTTTGATTTTGCTGAGGTCGTTAGAAGCGAGATGAAATCTTATTCAAACGCGATCTCTATCTCGTTGGAATGACAACTCAAAATTGTTCAAACGAGAGATGTTTTTCTATAAAAAGGAATTTCAGACTTTGTGTTTATTTTGAGAGATGAAATTTTGACAAAAATGAAAAGAAGGCATGTTTCGTAAGTTCCAACTCCAAAAGTTTCACCCTTTTGTTTACAAGATCCAAGATTCGTAAATCATACACTTTGAGATGTTGTTTGGGAACCTTGTTTATTTCTTCCATCACAAGAAAAACCTGATTTCGTGCGGTGGACTCCATACATGCTGATAGCGGTGAAGAAGTGGTGGACTCGGTGTTCTGAATCGAAGATAGTTGTCGAGTTGTATCGGTGGATAACAAGGTACACGTGGACTCATGTGTCATGGATCTTGCGTAGGCGTACTCCTATGTTGCACAGTGGAGGAGCGATCGAAGAAAATAAGAGGCGTCAAGGTTTGTGGGGGATCGAGTCTTTGTGTAACACTGTATTCTTCCTTTGTATTTTTTGTATCATATTGATTGTCTGGATGGACCATCCGAGGTTTTTTCCTTTAGTGGTTTGCTTATATATCGACGTGTTCTTATGGTTCAATTTATTCAATTTATATGCTATCACCTAGATGCATGTTTAGGGTATAAAGATAAAATTAGGTTAATCGGTTTTTACAAGAAAGGTTTAATGAGTGCAAAGTTTAATTGGGTGAATTTACTTCAATCACTAAAATTGGAAAAACATAAAAATTGAACGTGTTTTTATTTGATTCGCCCATAGCACTCTCAAATTGGTATCAGAGCGAGTTGAACTAACTTATTGCGTAGATCCTTGTTTACAGCATTTAGGGTGGTTATTTATTTTACTCTCTTGGCTTGTTTCTTTTTTTTCTGGATGGATTCTCTTAGTTTTGACGAGTTAAATCTTTTGAATTTTATGTTTGCAAAAAGAATTGAAATTCTCGAAGAAGAAAATTCTCGTTTTAAAAATGCATTGAATATTTTCAAACTCAACGAGAGATCATATGTGAGAAATTTGTCGCTTTATATGATGACTTTAAATCTTTAAAATTATCCAAGGAAGAAAGTGATAATAGAGTCCTTATTTTGGAGAAAGAATTAAAGGACGTTAAATATTCTAGGGTTTGTGTTTGTGCCAATAAGGATAAAAATAATTTGATTAATGATTATAAGGCACGTGAGAAGACTCTTAGGGATATGTTTTCGTTCATTGAGGGGGAACGAGATAACCTTCTAGGAATGATTGAAAATATGAAGAAGGAGTCCCTAGGGAAGAGTCTAATTATTTGCTTGAGTCTAAAATTTTAAAGTTAAAAGATGATTTAAAAGACTTAAGTAGTTTGAGTAGTGATGGGAATGGCTCACATGTTTCTAATGCTTCGAGTGTTAAAGCCAAAATCATTGTTTGTCTTAGAGGGTCAACCAAAACGAAGGATGTTAAAAAAGTTCAACCCATGTGTAACATTATTCTCATTTACACATGTTTACATTGAGGCAGAAATGGTCACCTTAGGCATTTTTTTTATGATCTTGGAACAAACCCTATAAAATTTAATGATAGTGTCCCATCGGTTTTGATAACCCATTCACTTAGGTATACACCTATTTGGGCTAGGAAATCTATTTTGGAGACGATAAAGTTAGGTTGGTTGATTCTCACATGCTTGGACATGATGCTTCACATGATCTTTCTCATGGATGATTGTTTGCATGATTTTATTTGTCATACTCTAGTTGCGCTTCATGATAATTTCTTGTTAGTTTTATGACATGTGTACTTTTTGTATTATACTTTTATTTTATTGAGTCACATTGAAAATATAAAAAGTTTTTGGTTTTATATGTCTTTAAAAAAATACAAAAAGATTTTATTTTTGAAAAATGTTTTTAAAAGATACAAAAAGATTTCAATTTTTTTGTGTATTTTAGTTTTACACATTTAGTATGGCATATTGGTGTGTTTGAATCCGATTCACTCCGTACATTCCATGTGGCTAGGATATTTGATTATGACTTTATATACTTAGATTGTTCTTAACCATGTTTATGGAGTTGTTTCGAACTTGACTTACTTTATGGGTTCGACGTTGTATATGCCTCCACACTATGCACAAGCTTATTGGATTTTAACTTCATGATGTATATTTGAGCTTAGTGAGATGTTCTCCTATCAATTTTATCATCTACATGTTTATTTGACTATGGGAGATTTGTGCATGTAAGAACCGTTGTCCGTGAGAGTTTGTTTATTAGTGAAAAAATATGAGTGTACATGAGAAAGGGCTGTGAGAGGCAAGTGAACTCATCATGAAAGCCATCGTTTGAAAAGATCCCCTCAAAAAATTAAGGCAATAAAAGGAAAAATATGTCAAATAGGGGGCAAAATAGTTTAGTTTGCTTGATCATTCAAAATAAATCACTTCAAAAGAAAAGAAAAGAATAAAAATATGATCATGTTTATCTTTTGAGGGTGTTTATTTGAAGATCAACGAGTTTGCACAATGATACCTAATTATGCTTATTTTGTCATGATGCTATTGATTTGTAGAATCATCAATATTCTAGGCTTGTGTGCATTATGATTGTTTTGTTCATTTAGTTCAACTTTATTTATCATTTGAGGCTAAATCTTAGTTTGATAAAGTTTTGAGGTCAATTAGAACTTCTTGAACATATTTGAGTGTTTGGGTTATAATTCTTTTGTTACTATTTCACACCCATTCATTCCATCCCCCGTGTTTAGACACATCGATACTATGCTAGTGTGTAAAGCTTATGTATTTTTTGTCTTGTTTTGTAGTCGTGTATACCTATATATATGTGCCGAATTTTATTTGATATATATTTAATATATTATATATAGTATTCGGTTTTGAGTCATTGCGGTTTACATTTAGTCCATGATTATCACATGCTTGATCTTTTGGATTATTTGTGTTTGATTTGTCATGTTGTGTGCTTACTACACTTTACACCGTTGCGTGATTTATTCATGTTACCCTTTGCTTAGTATATGTATCTTATGATCACATATTTAGGGGAAGATTTGGTTTTAGGGAGTATTTATTTATGCAATATTACGTTGTCTATTCCTGAATAAAAAAGGGGAGAAATGGTATCTTTCCTTTGTATGATTAGGATATATTTATCTTAGAAGGAGACGTCTTATCTAGGTTGAGATTTTTTTAGACATTATTAGATGTTTATTCATTTATGGATTTATACTTGTTATATTCTCTTTGCGTTTGAAGGTGTGTTTAAGTTTAGAGGATTATAGGTTCAGCTTAAAGAGACAAAGTTTCCAACCAAAGCAAAGCTACTCATGTTTATATGTATGTCGAGAGTCTATATTTTTTCCTTTTTGGGGCTAGGGAATGAGTCTTTTTAGATATCTTAACAACCCAGAGGATTTTTATTTTGGTTTTATCCTAGAATAGCCAAAGAGGGAGATTTCTAAGGACAAATTTCCAATCAATTCAATTTGTAAGTAATTGACTTAATTCCGGACAAAATGTTTAAGTCATATGATAAACGTTGAGTTGATGATCCCTTGAGCCTATGACGTTGTTTAATGAAGACGTAGCGTCCTAGCTTTGAAGAATGCATATTGTAAGCTGTGTTTATCGTGCCATGATTATGATATATTTATCTTAGAAGAAGACGTCTTATCTAGGTTGAGATTTTTTTAGACATTATTAGATGTTTATTCATTTATGGATTTATACTTGTTATATTCTCTTTGCATTTGAAGGTGTGTTTAAGTGTGCAGGATTATAGGTTGAGCTTAAAGAGACAAAGTTTTCAAGCAAAGTAAAGCCACTCATGTTTCTATGTATGTCGAGAGTCTATATTTTTTTCATTTTGGGGGTTAGGGAATGAGTCTTTTAGAGATCTTGACGGTCCAGAGGATTTTTATTTTGGTTTTATCCCAGAATAGCCAAAGAGGGAGATTTCTAAGGACAAATTTCCAATCAAGTCAATTTGTAAGTAATTGACTTAATTCCAGACAAAATGTTTAAGTCATAGGATAAACGTTGAGTTGATGATCCCTTGTGCCTATGACGTTGTTTAATGAAGACATAGCGTCCTAGCTTTGAAGAGTGCATATTCTAAGCTGTGTTTATTGTGCCACGTTTGTCTTTGCATATACCAAGGATCTCGTAGGTATGAACGTATATGGTTTTATGAGTCCTTGGAATTTTTAAAAAGGGTGTTTTATTTGTAAAACTATTTGGAACTTAATTTTTTCGAAAATATGTTTTTCGAGTTTACTGTAAGCGGACATTTAAAAATCGTTTATTTCGTTCAAACGACATCTCCATGTCGTTCAAAAAACATGCTTAGGTTGTTCGAAGCGTGCTTTCAAACGAAGTGTACTATTTTATTTTTCTGAGATCGTTAGAAGCGAGATGAAATCTCGTTCAAATGAGATCACTATCTCGTTCAAACGATAACTCAAAATCGTTCGAACGACGTGCCTCAGTAGTTTTTTTATAAAAGGATTTTTAGACTCTGTGTTTATTTTGAGAGAGGTACTTTTGACGAAATCGAAAAGAAGACCTATTTCATAAGTTCCAACTCCAAAAGTTTCACCTTTTTGTTTACGAGATCCAAGATTCATAAATCATATATTTTGAGATCTTGTTTGGGCTCCTTATTTGTTTCTTCCATTACAAGAAGAACATATTTTCGTGCGATGGATTCTGTACATGCTGTTTGAGATGAAGAAGCGGTGGACTTCGTGTTTTGAATCGTAGGCGGTTGTCGAGCTGTATCGTTGGATATCGATGTACACGTGTACTCGTATGTTGTGGATCTTGTGTAGGTGAACTCATACGTTGCACTATGAACGAGCAGTTAAAGAGAAAAGGAGGAGTCAAGGTTTATGGGGGATCGAGTCATTGAGTAAGAATGTATTTATGACAACCCGAATCTAACTATGATAACCTCTATTTAAATCATACTTACCTTATGTGGTATAGATAATATGTTATCATTATATATAATGTTAGGTTATTATATTTAGTCTAATCCTATATTCAATAATCATGAAATATCAAATTGGCTATAACCATAAATTTTAAAATTTTCGGTAGGAATGTTCATGTTTGAGACTAGTTTTGACCCTTGTATTATAAAAATTGACTCAAGGTGAAAAGTAGATAGTTGTAGATATATGAGTTAGGTTTGTAACACAAAAATATCATATCAAATGGACTTTCAAGTAAGAAGTTATACCGAAGTTACGAACAAAGGGAAAATCTGTCCATTCCTTTTAAGTGGTCATTTGTCTTTTAGTAAACTAAATGGTTGGAAAGGAAGGAAAACTTGGATGACTTAAACCTGTATCTAACCTATTTCTTTAGCAAATTTAACCCTTAGTTCAGTTTGGAGAGTTTTTAGCTTGAGGAAAGAGAAACTAGAAGTTTAAGGAAGAAAGGATTACAAGAAAAGCTAAAACAAATTCCAAGAAAATCCTTAAGGTGTTCACAAGGTATAATTATATTTTAATAGTGTTTTAATCTTGAATTATACTCATTTCAAATAATATAAATCATCAATTATTTATTAAAATTCCATCATCCTTTGTGATTTTATGTATTTGTTCATACGTGAGATAAGTGGTATATGTAAGCCATATTACTTTGCATAGAACTCCCCTGTATTCAAACTTGTATATATTTTTGTATGCTTACTAGAATTAAAATATTCCAATTGGATATGAAACTAGACTCACATATTCATATCATATCCAAAAAATATAAATTAACTCTTTGTGGTTAGGCTTTAGTGATGGTTGGAAATTGATACATAGTTACTGTTTTTATAATTCATTTCAATATGCCTGAGTTTGTTAAAGCTTTTGACATAGAAAGTGAACTAAAAAGGTTATGAAACTTTAGTTCTGTATTACCCAGTATGTGTATTGAAATTGGATGGAAAATCAAAAAAGTTATGATGTAAAAAAATTATGAAAATCCTTGGAAGTTGAAGAAACAATAGAGGAGCTTGTAGGGAAAATTTAATATGTTGTAAAGAAATGGTCATAGCTTACTCTAGCAATCTTGAAAAATTACACCATTACCTATAATGGAAAGTATATTTAGATCTATATCCACATTGATAAGCTTAGATACCTGTATTTGTACAATTTATAAATATAGGATGGTTAAGTAAAGAGGACAGTAAATTGATGCCATACTGGACACCGCATGAAAGAATGTTTTTATCTCCTCCTTTCAAATGGTATTTTGATTTCATGTTTCATGTGTACATACATTGAGAAGTATCCTTTATTTTTACTTGGTTTTAGTTATAAATTCCTTACGAGGTATTTTGTACGGTTAAATGTTCATAACTTTATCAACGTATTTACCATTGTGTCGTCTTTACTTATGTTTTATGGAATGCGATTTAAGTGGAATCATATCGTGGTTTTATAGTCATTGAAAGTTACATAAATATATTAAGATAATACTTATGATTGGGATTCAAAACTAATTTAGTTGGATTGAGATGTATAAGGTCTAATCCACCCAGTTCAACTCCACCCGAAAAAAACGTAAATACATAGTTGACAACCCAAGGTGAGTGTACTCACTAGAAAGATGTATTTGTGCATTGTTATTGATATGATCAGAATATTGTGAATATGAAATTTTTTATTTCAATTTACCGAAATGGGAGGTTACTCCCCGATTCGGAATGTAGAAAAATTGTCTATTAATCACAAGGAGTTACTCCTCGACCAGAAATGGGGGATATGATATGTGAATCATGATTCAGAAGGTTAGGTAATTCATTATGAATAGACCGGATAAGTTAATATATAATTATATGGATATTATTTATTACATTTAATTTTATACAATAGTATAGTAGTGATGCTCGCTGAGATATTTTGCTCATGGTTCCTATGTTTATGTTTTTCAGGTAATGTGATGTCACTGGCAAATTTAGGAGGTCAAGTTTGCTTAGCAAGAAATAGGTAAAACAAGGATTTTGTTTAAATGTAAATGATGTAATTAAGTTAACTTATCCTTCAAGCAAGTTTGTATAAGCATAACTACTTTAATATTGTAAAAAGTTTTTAGCTGTATGGATTTACTTTGAAAACCCTATAATTAAGACTTGTGTTTATAGTTTGGTTAAATTAATCATGGCTTCACTCACTTTGAGTTTCAAACTTAATTATAAGTAAATGGATTGGGGAGTGTCAGTATCCTTCCTTTGTAATTTTCGTATCATAGTGATTATCTGGTTGGGCAGTCCGAGTTTTTTTTTTCCTTAGTGGTTTCCTCGTACATTGGCATATTCTTGTGGTTTGATTTATTTAATTTATCTTTTATCACCTAGATGCATGTTTAGGGTATAAAGATAAAATTTGATAAACCGGTTTTCATAAGAAAGGTTTAATTGGTGCTAAGTTTAATTAGGTGAATTTAGTTCAATTATTAAAATTGGAAAAAACATAAAAATTGAACTTGTTTTTATTTGAACCGCCCATCGCACTTTCAACGATCCATGAGCATATGTATGTCAGCACAAAATATAGATACATATTACATTATGTAAATGTAATTACTCTATAAATAACCCCTAGTTGTCCCGTGGGCATTTTCCATAATGATCCTCATTTAATAATTAATCCACATGTGAATTATTAAATAGCATTTCTTTGTCATATACAATTAACCATCTAGTTAATTCCTTCCGGTAATTACATCAAAAATTACCCCTTAGTTGCCCCGAATTAAATTTTCCGTAAACGGCCTATGTCAATAGTTTACCGTCTCGTAAGTTCTTCACTTTCCTTTCTTTTGTAGAATAACCTAAGCCCCATGTTAATTTAATTATCATGCCTATTAGTAACACCATTAATCTATTTTTAATGAATTCCCCAATTATCCGCGCACGATCCCACCAACTCGTATGAACTTCTAAAAAATTTTTATGTAATGTACCGCTCCTATACGGGTGTATATATATATAATCACAAATTTCTGCTAATCCGTGCCTATCACCTGAAGCACTAACCTAAATATCCAGAGTCTACTCCTGACTCTCGAATATTTAATTAACCACTAATATTCACACAATTCGGTTAATCCGTGCCTAAAATAAAGTCCATCCTGAAGCTACTAACTAAAGATTTTGATCTTGGATACCCTTCCGTAAAAAAATTATAACTAATTAAAAAAACAGAAAAATACGAAACTAGCGGTCATGCATTCGTAGCGAAAAAATCTAGATTAATGACTTGGGCTTAGTAGGGGATCTGAATCGGTTCGGGCTAGGGGCGAATATTCTCTCCTAAGCGATTGCACAACTTCTCCAATTTTTTGCAAGAATGGGATTTCTAATCTTTCACCCAAACATAATTCCAATAGTTTGATTCGTAATGTAATTATTCAAACAGGTGCCCATGACTTTGTTTACCCTCTTAGGTTAATTTACTAAGTGTTTTGATGCCCGATTCAAGTCCCAAATCATAAAATTTCAAGCTATAAGGATGTTTATACAATTTTTGATTTGTCTCCATAAATCCTCTAACCTCTACAACATGCAAGGATTATAATTTATAGGAATTTCATAACTTTAAACATGGGTGAAATTTTCTACTGAATTCATCATTATAATCATAACAAGGGTCCTATAAGATGATTTTCTATTAATTCAATTAGTAGATTAATTCCAAGGACACAACTATTAATTTTAGTTAACTTTATACACAACAATTAAATTTCTTGAAGAATGTATTAATTAAATAAATCTATCCGGAGAACATAACTTAGGGTCCATTTGGTTGGCAATGGGTAAAAGAGTGGGCATGACAAATTTTGCCTAGGCAAATTTTACTTAGTTTTTTTCACATGAGGCTATCAAACAACCATTAGGCGAAATTAAAGTCAATCCAATTAGTTTATTTAAAAACAGTTTTTATATTATATTAAAAAAAGTTAAAAACAGTTTTTACATTATTTTTATATTACGATTTAAAAAAAAAAATTGTATAACATTTTCTTAATAATTTTTTATAATATTAAAAACAGTTTTTAAAATATTACAAAATAATTTTTAAATAATGACAACAGTTATTTTAACTATTTAAAATAGTTTTTAAAATTTTTATTTAAAACTTAAAAACTGTTTTTATATTATATTCAAAACAGTTTTTAAAAATGTTAAAAACAGTTTTTACAATACTTTTATATTACGGTTTTAAAAAAAATTTGTAAAACATTTTCTTAACAATTTTTTATAATATTAAAAATTATTTTTAAAATTGTTTTTTAAAACTTTAAAACTGTTTTTATAATATATTCAAAACAGTTTTAAAAAATGTTAAAAACAGTTTTTGAAAATTTTTATAAAACATTTTCTTAACAATTTTTTATAATATTAAAAACAATTTTGAAAATATTAAAAACAGTTTTTAAAACATTACAAAGTAGTTTTTTTAACTATTTAAAACAGTTTTTACAATATTTTTATATTACCATTTTAAGAAAAAATTGTAAAACATTTTCTTAACAATTTTTTATAATATTAAAAACATTACAAAACAGTTTTTAAATATTCCTAATGATTTTTTTACATATTTAAAACAGTTTTTAAATTGTTTTTTAAAATATTAAAAGTATTTAAGAAGTTTGCAAATTTATTGACAAATATTTCCCACTCTAATAAATAAGCAAAATTTGCCTAGGCATTATGCATAAGAAGTATTGTACATTGACGAATAACTTGTAGGCAAACCTTTATACCAAATACATCAAAGACAAATACTCCATTTGCCAATTTATTTACCATTTATTATGACAAATAAACGCAACCAAATGGACAGTTACATATTAAAAGTAGGTTAATGGCTTCTTCACAAGCATTTTTTTTCTATATCAGGCGCCATTTCTTTCAAGTAAACAAGAGCTAAACAAAGTTATGAAAGAAATAACATAAATTAGGAGAAACTGTTGTGAAAGTTTGATTATAAAAATATAAGGGGCCCACTTTGAAAAGTGAAGCAGTGTAGAACGTAACCCCAAAAATCATATAGTTCTTGGCTTGGGGTGTTTCACGAGTACAATTTATTTCAGCTCATCCATTCTTCAACCCGGAGCAACATAAAAAATCAATGGCGTCTCTGAAATGGCGGTGGGATCATTTGTATGTTTAAAAAATATATTTTTATTACGTGGTGATCTTTAAAAAAATCAATATATATATATTGTGTGCTATTATTAAGTTATTTTTGGAGTGACGTAACATGAGGTTACAGAGTAAAATTTGTGAAGTTTTTGTTTGTTACTTTATTGTAAAAAGAAAATGATAGAAATTAGAATGAAAAAGATATTCAAATGAATGGAAAGATAGAATCTAGAGGAAGAATTGGAGGCATGGTTATATTTATCTTGGAACTTATTCGAAGAACCTGCGAAAATGCTTGACACATTTTTTTAGATTAATGTCAAACCAAACAATGGAATATTGGCGCACACCCTTTTCACAGCATGTGAGTGAGTTTTGGGGCCATGTGTGTCACTCTGTAAATGTTTAATGATTGGGGAATGGTACCATACCTTAACAAGCGCTGAAAGAGATCTATTTCCCTATGTGGTCACAAAACCCGCGTCAAAGCTGTCGTGTCGCAATTCAATTGTTTACTTGCTTCTCCATTGTTTTTAATTAATACCAAAACTTTTTTTTTTTCATGCACCTCACTCACACTCGGGAAGTGTTTCTTAAATTGGGATTAAAGAGACAATATTTTATTAATGGGAAGTAAGACTTTTAGAGTAAACAAACAGGGCTGTGCAAACTGATAATCTAGGCGACCAGAGACGAAGCTACCCTTTTCAAGGGGGCCATGGCCCCCTCCAACATTGAAAGGGATTAAGGGATTATTATTTATAAGTTTTTTAAAAAAATAAATTTAACCACAATTTGTTGTTTTTGACGAAAAAAAATAAAAAGATTTGATTCATGTATGTTGCAAAATCTCAATGCCCAATAAATTCACTATAAAATTATTCTGTACAAAAAAATGTTAATTAATGCTTAAAAATTAAAAATAAAACTTTAAGAACTAATAACACCCTTGCTGTCCACATGCTGACATAGGATAATACTTTTAGAACTTCAAGCTAGAAATAACCTCACTACTTTTAATAATTTATAAAAAAAGTAAATAGAAAGTGCATCTTAAATTTTATCAATACATCAACGGACCCAAGTAGAATTTATTCAATATTTTTATGTAGAGGTACAATTTATATTGATAAATTACGAGTTTAATTCTTAGAAAAGGATTTTGTATCACATGATAAGTCTAATTACTAATTTATATTTATATGTAGTAAGTTAAATGTGTAGGATACACAAATTGATGCTTGTATTACAACTAATAACTTTTTTGTTGTTTAATAAACAAGTAAACTATATTTGCACAAACACATTTTATATTTAATCAAGCTTATGTTTTTTTTAATATGTTTTAAGAAGTTGATCTTTTATCTTTTGTGACATTTTTTCCTCTTTTTTTGGGGGAAAAGGGGTAGAGTAGTTTACCACTTTAGCAGCTTGCTATTATCGGTAACCAACGGTGGTTGTCGTTGGCATCGCCGAAAAGTTGTTAGAGGTTGATATCGGATTGTGATGGCTCGCATGAGCAGTAGGTAAAAAATGTGAGTTTAAAAGGATTAATAGTGAAAAAAGTGAAAAGAACAAAATTAATAGTGAAAAAAGTGATTTTAAGTAGAGATTTTTTTTTGTATTTTAAATTCTCAAATATATCTAATCAAAGTATATAATCTCACTATAAAGTAACAAAATTAATATGTAATTCAACATCAATTTAACTATTTATGCTAATATTTTACACGAAAAAAGAAGATGTGAACGCTAAAGCTCGCGTAGAATGGAACTTGCCGCAATTGCTTCAGTTGTCAAATGAGAAAGCGAGATGAGAGAACATGTGCTCTATTGATGATGAGTGATTTTGAGAGACTCCCAAATTATATTCACAAAACATATCCAAATGAGTTGTAAAAGGTACATTAGGTGTTATGGATGGATATCATGTGAATCTCACACATCAATCAATGTATTTACGACTATTCAACCGTATTTATTTTGTGGATATAATTTGAAGGTCCTTTTAGAATGAAGGGCGTGTATGTGAATGTTTTATGAGAGAATTTTTTGAACAAATATTATAAATACTAAATGAAAATTTGTTAAAGGCATTATTTTTCAAATTCTCCGATCTCTTACAACTCAACTTAGCATTTGCATTTATACTGGTAGACCAGTTCTCAACTTAGTTGGCAATTATTCACGATCAAATTCGTTATATTCACCTCAAATCTGAACAAAATTATGTCCAACTCAAGCAACACGACTTTCACACCAATTATTATAGCTGTTATTTTTTTAATTACTAATTAAAATAAGAGGCATATATCAAATATACTCTTAAATTTCTTTTAATACATATATAGTTTCAGTCTTTTTATTTTTCACCAAAAAGTCCTTCATCATGTCAAAAACGTTTTACCAGTCCTTCATCATGCCAAAAATGTTTTACCATGCCGCCGACGTGAATCTTTAGAGATAACAGAATAATGAATTTTTTGATACAAAATACAAGGCTTGAACTAAATGTGAATTAAAAAAATAGATGAGAAACTTTTTTATATTTAATCCTTAAAATAAAATATTTGTGCAAAATATCTCTCTATATAGATATTAATTTGTACAGGTTAAAAAATAATATCTATATATTGGTACGATTATTTTATTAGTAAATAAAAACCAATAGTTAAGCACGCCGGATTCTCTGGGTCTCTTCTAGGGGAGGTAGCTCTGTACATAGCTTAGGTGTACAGCGTATATCAAATAATTTTCAAAGAAAAAAGTTCAAATAATCATTAATATAAAATTTGTGTTTGTATACCTTCCAATTTCAAATGGTAAGGATGCTATGTCACGGTCACAGAATAAACAAAATCCTTAGAATTCTAGCGATGGTTACTTTAATCATACCATTCTGGCGACTAATTACACTCCCTTTGGTTGTTATAAATAAGGAACGATTATATTTATATATATTTTAATAGAACTATTGATATATGGTTTTTAAGAACTAAGCATATTTTGTGCTTAGTCCATTATTTGTTTTTATTTTTTTCCAAAAATTTCTTTGGTCATCTTTTGACAATGTTTTTGAGAGTTTAAGAAAAAGAAAAAAGAATGTTTATAAATATTTTATATGTTGAGGGAATTTTTGAAATAAAATATAACAGTTTGGACTAACGTTAATTTAAAAATATCAATGAACTTTTCATAGAATGATCCATATTTAATTGAATATAAATCGAATATTAAACAATTCATAACTTTTTATAAATATAATTAAATAATTGAATATATAATCTTAATATATAAATAAAGTTAGAAATATACAATTACGTATGCGTGTGAATACTAAATACTAATATATGTTTTTTTAGTGATTCAATAGTCATTATCATAAATAAGTCAACTTTTATCACATTTGAATGATAGTTTGTTGAATTAACTTTATTAACTTGCACAAGGCTATAAAAGAGAGGTTTCTAGGAGGAATTTTTATGTTAATGAACTGATGACATCCTTGTAGGTACGGGTGACAAATAGTTGAATCGTGTCATATCGGAATTTATCACTTCATATCAAAATTACCTTAAACTTGATTGGTTATCTTGTTTAGCGGATCAACCTGACAAGCATCAAATTCATTAAGGCCCCACCCAACTCGTTAAAAATTGTGTGAGTCGCGTTGTGTTTTCAGATTGCATGACATTTTGACACTAGAGATATGATTACAGTAGCCAAGAGTTTATTCGAAGGGTGTTGAACTTATAAATACAAGACTTTAAATTTTGATAAATAATTATGTTTGGAGTAAATTGCATTAAGGACCCTAAATTATAGATGTTTATACACCACTTAAAATGTGAAAAAATTGACATTTAATCAACTTTTTTTACATTGCGAATTGTTTGTAAGACATTTATAGTTCGAAGTGGGCTTACAGTAATATATTTATAAATTTTTTGTACAGATTTATAAATTTATTTTAAATATATTACAATTTAGGTATACAACCTAATCATTCTTGACAATCACAAACTAATAAATCAAATAATTCAAACACACACGTGCACAATATAAATGTAAAACAAAATTGTTGAATTTAGGTTTTGATCCTCTTGTAACATTGTTTACATCATAATAAATTAGTCAATCAGAGAATGTCAGTAATATGGAAAGGAATTAAGTGATTAGTCAGAGAAAAACACGTGTCCAAAAACAAATTAGAGCTTTTATAAGGAACATTGAATCAAGCTAGGACACGTGGTCAACCACAAATTACGACTATTTTAAGGCTATTTAAGTGCTTGAGAGCGGTTTCGTTGTTGTGTCTTTCAATAAGAGTAGTTATAGTGTTCTGCCTCATCAATCCTTTGAAGGTTTTGATATTAGGTTAGGTAACTTTAGATTATGAATCTTTATTTTCCCGTATTTTACCTTTATATAATTTACATTCTCGTACTTTAAAATTTTAACACATTAATTCTTAGCAATTTATCTTATAGTCCATAGCTTCATGCAATTACTTAACTCATAATTTACTTTACTTGCACCGTTTATTTGAGCGCTTTACTTTCCTTAGACATTCTAATATTTTTATTAAAGTCCTCTTAGTTGAGGCAATCGAATGATCACACTCTCTTAATTATTTTTGTTTGGTAAATAACTTAAAAATATGGTATTAGTTTACCTCGTATGCCTGCAAGTCAAAAACTTTATCAAACCACCCTTAAGGAGTTGAAGCCATGAAACGGACATCTCAAAATAAATAAATCCCAATAAATTATGTGATAGTGAGTTATTTGTCTCTCTCTCTCTCTCTTTCTCAAAGGTTATGTGGACCTATGTGAGTTTATCTCTATCTATTTTGGTATTGAGGTACCTTTTTTATTGAATCCTCCTCCTCTTTGTATGTTATAATTTCAATTCTATATGTATTTGTCTATGTGATGAGTAGGTATGCAAAATATGGGTCTGAGAGAGGTTACAAAGAAGACAGATTTATCAAGTTGTACCTTCAAGATTGTATTTTAATTCTTAGATTTAAAATTGTATCCTACAAATATTAGTACTTACAACCATCATCACATTAGTGTTTAGGAACATAAGATCTTATTTTTTATAAGAATGCTAAGATGCCTTTGTAGGACGATAGGTTGGACATGTTGGGGGTACTCAGTTTTATGTCAAGGAATTTGAAGTTCATAGATTATTTTTAGTGGGAATACCTCATAAGCCTGCTATTGATGACGCTCTCCCTCCACGTTCGCCTCTTCTGATCGTTCTCTCATCCACCACGAGGGCCTTAGTCTTAAGAGAATCCAACCTTCTCTTGCATCGACCAATGTAAAGGGTGTCAGACGGACCTCCCCATTTAGTCGTGACATTTTGGCCTGATCAATGACATCGACTTTTAAGATCCATAGGATGGATGCCTTTGACAGAACGTCCGATCTCTCAAGAACCATATAGACAAGTATGAGGCCTACATGAAATTTATGGGTAGTTAAACTCATATTAGGTGCAAGGACTTCGCCATGACTTGATCAAGAGAAAAAAGTAGTGTCGCGTCAGAACGCTAATCGTTGTTTCGTTTCGCGTACTGAATATAAAAAAAAAACTAAATTACAACTGCACTTGCGATACAAGTATAGCGGGAAGTCGGATATTATAAGAAATTCACAGGGAATGTTGTATAGATTTTAATTGATTTATTATTTCAAGAATAAAAGTATAAAAGGTGATGAGTTGAAATGGTGAAAAAGGAAAAATAAGAAGTTAACACTAAACAAAAATTAATAAAATGAGAGTCGGGATCGCATCCCCGCCATGGGTTGAACAACTAATAATTAGAATTTTGGTTCGAAAATATTTAACCGAGCATTTTTAATTAATCATAAACATCACGCAAGAAGAAATTTAACTCAAAGTTGCAAGATAAAACATTTAATTCAAAATGGTAACACGCGTCTTAAAATCGAATTATTGCTATAAACACTAACGTCGCGTGACAAAGAAAGTTAAACGCATAATAAACCAATTTTAATACACGAGGTTTCAATTAAATGTAATTGTTGTTACCAAAATCTACCACCCTATGTGGACCAATCACAAACCAGCACATGTCATCTAATGTGGCACAAGTCCAAGTCAACCCGACCAACAGGGAAGCCCGACCAACAGCTAACCAAACACTAGAGTCTTACAGCCTGTATTGCCAATGAAGCGACAACATTTATATATTTAATTCCCATTATGTATCAATATGAATGCCTAACAGATGAAGGCATTCCATCCTTTCACATAACAACTATCAAGATCGCCTCTTGGGCTATAAATACATTGTACTCATTGCAGGAGACCGAAAAAAATAACTCAAGGCAATCAATACAGAATAGTGAACGTAGGCTATTCCTTTGAGCCAAACCACTTTAAAATTTCTTGTGTCTTGTTTATTTTACTTATTTTATATGTGATCAATTAATTAGGCCTAGTCTAGTTTTTTACATCAATAGATTGGCGTCGTCTGTGGGGACATATTGCTAAATGTTTTCACTCATTCATCATCCATGGCTGAAATTCTAGAATCAAGTACCAGAAACGAGGGAATTCCACCTAATCCCTCTGCCCCTCTAAAAAATAATGACCTAGTAGGAATTTTGGCTAGTTTGGCCAAGGGTCAAGAAGCTATGCAAGATATCATACGAAGGTTGGCTCAAACTCTGCAAGCTGGAGTTTCAGCATAAGTTAATCAAAGGAATATGCCACCGGCACCATCCAAAAGTGTTGGGCATAGCCATTCCAAAACTTCTAGGGATCCTTCATACCTCCCTGAAGTAACTTCTTCCGTTAGGGTCACTAATTCCACTGATGGACAATCCCTCATACCAGAAAGATTGAGTGCCTTAGAAAGGCTATGTAGGGCCTCCCATTTCGATCGTTTGGGACCCCAGGGAAATGCCCTATGGGTTGCACTGAGAAATACTCGACGACCAAGTGACCTGAAGGAAGGTGTAACCCAATCCATATTAAATACCTGATGAACTGATAGGTCCAGTAAGAGAGAAGGTTCGCAAGAAAAAATCTCATGACGATCAGTTGGTCGGCATAGAAAAGCTGCCACCTATAGATCTGGCGCTGGCAGTGATGCTTGGAAAGGTTCCATTTAGCGTTTAGAAGACAAATTGGGAGAAATAAATAAGGCCAAAAATCCCCCCGAGAGAAGTTTTATTAAGGGATCCCCCTTTGTGAAAGCCATTGTAGATTTCCCCACGCCAACTAAGTTTAAATCACCAGTGGTCACTCCCAAATTTGATGGGAAAACTGATTTAGTTCTTCATATAGAACAATATCAAGCAACGGTTGATATCTATGATGTTCCTGATAAGATGAGATATAGGGCATTTTCAGGAACAATCACTGGATCTGCTTAAATTAGGTACAATAGTCTTCCTCGGGGACAGATTTCTTGTTTCTAACAACTTGTAGAGCTATTCATTGGTACTTTTTTAGTTGGAGCAAAACCAGTGAAACGAGTAGCTCATTTGCTCAGTGTAAGACGGAAGGACGGAAAAAGTACCAGGGATTACATCACTCGCTTAAATAATGAGAAACTGGAAGTCATTGATTATGAAGAGAAGACTGCAATCACTGCCCTCATGAATGGTTTGGTCCACAACAAACTTTACTATACCTTGACAAAAGATCCCCCGAAGACGATGACAGAATTGATGGCCAAGGCAGCAAAAATTATGAACGCAGAGAAAACTATGGTTGCTAAAAAGAATTCAGACCCAAAGGTGGAAGCAAAAACAGAAGGGAAGTCAGATAAAAAGGAGAACAAGAATCACAATTATGGCTATGTAATACCCCGTATTTTTTATGGCTTTTAAATTTAGGGATTTATTAAATTTAATTGAGATAAATTAATTTAATTTTAATCCGAAAAGTTGTTTTATATATTTACTAGCGTGACGAGAGTTAGTAATTATTGGAAATTTGTTGAATGTTACTGGATGAGTATAGTAATATATGAGATTGATTTTATAAAAATTGTCACGTGTGAATAAAATGACAATTATGGAAATTAAGTCGGGACGCGCATGTGCCGTGTCAGGACTAAATTATTATTATATAAAGTGAATAAATTATAAGTTTCCCGTACGGTCATTTTGAGTGCGCCAAAGTGTCCGAAAGGGTCGAAATAGTCAAAATAATGTACTCGGGGGTTTAGTTTGGGTCTCGGGGCGTTTTTAGGCTTAATTAGTACCCCGGGAGGGCGTTTTGGACATTTCGTAATTATGGGTAATTAAACTCACGAATTTGCTAGGGTTATATCACATGGTAAGTGTTGTCTTCTAGGGTTAGCATAACCAAAAACTAATAATGGCCATTGGAGAGGAAGAGGAGAAGCTTTCCAAGGAGTTCTAGGCCAAGAACTCCTCTGGTTGCACCGCCATCAACGCCAAATGGTAGATCGCGCAACGAGGATCTCAATCACACCAAATTCTTCAACAAATCAGAACTTAGAATTTCAGGCAAGTATCTATCTTGCTTTAATCAAGTTAATGCTTCTTTTATATTAGTCTAGGGTTGATTAGAATTAGTGTTCTTGAAAGAAAACATTAATTGGAGATAAAAAAATTACATGTTGTAGAGGTAAAGATCATATTCTGGAAATCCATTTCACATGTAGAGGTTGAATCAAGAATTTCCATGGTGTTAATAATAGAAAATCTTGGAAAAAGAATGGAAGAAACTAAGAAAAAGAAAAATATTAGGGTTCTTGAGATTTATATAAATTTTACCCTTTTATTTTGTTGTAGTTAATGAAAACTCTGATGTTTTACGTAGGATATTGTTTATATGGGTATAAAACACTTATAGTATAAGTGGTTGGGAGTTTGGGACTGAAACATGATGATTTGGATGAGTTTGGGGTAAGATTTTTGTAGCTGGGTTTTCAGTGATCGATCGATCGAGCCCAGAGCATCGATCGATCGACCCCTCCTGAAAAACTGCATTTTTGCTCATGTTAGCTTAATTCGATTTTATGCGTAGTAAACCTTGAATAGGGTTGTTAGAACATAATGGAACATAAAAAGGACCAGTAGGGTCAAGATAAACCCCGATAAGTGGGACTTTAATGTGAAGGGGAAATGAAGGGGTAAACGGGAAGATAATCATACTTAGGAAATCATACGTTCGTTGATTTAATAATCGAAATGTCTAGGAAGTTGGATTAGAAGGTAAGTGAGGGTCTAATGAAATTGTACTTAGGTAAAGAGAATAGTTAGAGAGGTGAGAAGTGAATTTAGAATAACTTAATGACAAGAATCAAATGAACGAGTCCGTTATACGAAATAATCGAGTAAAATGTGTAATAACGGATAATTATAATTATGGGTCGTGAGCGCACTTAATTTAGTAATGTGGATGTGAATGATTATATATCTATATGACTGTGTGATTGTTTATATATCTTATATACGTGTAAAAATCATGCCCGCGCTACTTTCTATCACGGAGGTTACCGCGTCGGGACAGTCTTATCTCGATGGGACCTTTATGGGGGATATTGACTTGTACCCTAGAACATAGAACTCCTTAGTACAGGCTATCTGATCGATAGTCAGATGGTCCTAAGAGACGTGAGGGTATGTGCTGACCTCTTAGTGACTTGGAACTATGCTTCGCCTCATTTGTATGTATTTTGTGTTAATACAGTTCGAGAGTGATTCCGAACTAGTATTCACTTAGTACGAGTGATACGGGGACTTGATAGCAGAGTATGCCAGAACCATAGTTTGTATGTGGGGTGAAGATAATATATATATATATATATATATTATATGAGAAATTGGTATATATATCTACTTATATATATGGAAACTTTGCACCATAGATTTTTATGCGGGGTGCCGTTAGTATATATATTATATGTGTAACTAATATATATACGTATATCTATATGGGAACTTTATACTGTGCGTATAAGTAGTGAAAATGCTTAGCTTCACTAAGTATTCGAAAACTTTATAACGATACGGAGCTATTCTAAATAACTTAAGAAATCTTGAAAAGATAAATTTTCTAAAGTGAATATCATAACCTTAATTTCACATGATAAGACTTATGGAGAGTAAGTTAGAGAGAAATATGAGATTCATTAGTACGGTAGACTTGCACACTGGATGAGAGGTGAGAATTCTCAAGAGAGTGTCGCATACTAATATGATTGTTGCATTAGCCGGTAAGCATTTTAAATACTTGCTAAACTATTTTAAAACTGTTTTACAATCGGGCTCTGACCCGTTTGTTGTTATCTTCTCTCTCTTTTGTGTGTATATATATATATATATATATATATATACATACATATATATATATATATATATGTATGTATATATATATATATATATATATGTATGTATGTATGTATTACAGGTGCCCAGCCACAGGGGCGCCATGCTTCAAATTCTTTGGATGGAACGTGCTGTAGCTTTTGTGGGAGTTGCAGGCCATTGCTTAGACGACCTCATTGTTGACTTCACTTCTAGTTCGGTTTTATCCAGTGGGGCATGTGTCGCCTTTTCCCTTATTCAGTTGGTTTGGTCAGAGATTGTAATTCTCTTACTTTCAGTATTTTTACTTTGGGATTTATTGCTGTCAGGATGTTTTCCTTCTGTGTTTTAAAGTTGGGATTTATTATTTGATGGTTTAATTCTTGAATGCTCATTTACATTCTTACACTTAATGTGTGACTCTTAAACTGTTAATGGTCAAAGGTTTTGAAATGGTATCTAAATAAAAGGGAAATAAGGTTTTAAATGGTTTTGACACTTAGCTTAATTATTTAGGGTGTTTAATTTAAAAAATTTTATGTGCGACAGTGATGCTAAGAATGAACCAACGGTTCACCTTGATTTTAATTTAATAAAAGATTGATCCCCCGGTATTTAATTAGGCGGGGTGTTACAGGTGGTATCAGAGCATCAAGTTCTAGTGTCATTTAGGATTTGTGCGGCCTATTATGCTTTTAGCGTTGCTTTGTTTGATATAGAGCCCTATGTTTAGGATTGTCGATTTCTTTGATGAGATTTTGTTCTCGTGCTATAATGTATATACATTAGTGAATTCTAATTTCGTTCGGATGTGTGCTTGTGCTGAGAGATGACGGATCTCAAAAGAGGACCGTTAAGCGGACATCAAGAGGCAGGGCTCAGTTGAGGTTGTAAAGTATATTCGAGGATGATGACCATTGTCGAGGTCGCCTCTATTACGGCACGAGAAGCCGAGACTGGAAAGGTGACTAAGGCGCGACCATAATTTCCAAATGCTGCAATAGTCGAAAGAGGTGCGAGAGTAAACTCACCCAACGTGTTACAAAATGTGTATAGAACTGTCAGTGGGAATTCTAAAAATGCGGGAATTGTGTGTGTTTACCAAAGGAGGTAAAGTATCCAAAGGTTTAGATATAGGATGGAGTGTGGCTAACTGAAAGTGAAAATTTAGAGGAAATTTTCTTGGCTGTCGGAACGAAGTTATAATGATGGGAGCCAACCACTAATTTTAGAAGTGGAATGCTATGTTTATAGGAGAACCTTAGGTGCAATGTTGACCGTATGTTTGATTTGTATCGAATATTGCATATTTCTGCCCTTTATTTTTATGTATTCTAGCACTTTTACGGTCCTAAATGCCTATAATTATGCTCATTAACAAGACAACCATGTATTTGGATATATACTTGGTTTTCAGGGGTTATTTGTGCTTTTGTAGGTATTGGAACGCTAAAAGTGAGGTTCGGTTGCATTTCAGAGAAGTTCCGTCGTCGAATTCTACTTCAAGGGAAATTTTGTATTTTCAAACTCACTACTTTTTATGTAATGAAGTTACCAACATGTATATCATCAAATTATCTTTCCGTGGCCACTGACTGTGCGTCATTCTGACTCCGTATGTGGAAGTTATGCTCATTTTCGAAAGATTTCGGTATTTTCTTCTACTTCAAGGGCATTTTGGTAATTTCATACTGCATAATTTGGAGGGTTTCAAAACATAATCACGTGGATAATTGAATTATCTCTATGTTGGTTCCGACCACGCCTCATTTCGATTCCGTATGAGGGAGTTATAGCCGTTTCCGTGCAACGCGTCAAAATTGGTTCGGAGAGGAAAAGGGGGCTGTCAATAGCCCAAGGCAAATTCCAAAAGTACAGTTTGTTATGGACGAAAATTGGCTTATTTTGTGTTTTTTGGGTTGGTTTTTTTGGGGGTTTATTTTGGGGTATTAATCGAATATTGGGGCTTTTCTTAGAAGATATATTTTCATTTTTAGGTTAGAAGAGGGGATTTGTTGGGTGGAGCTTCTCTCTCCTAGGGTTTGTACCATTTGGATTGTTGTAAGCACTATTCATCTTCTTCCTCATTTATTCTACTTGTTTTAGCTTGTTTCTTGCTTTCTTAATTATTTACATGCCTAGATAACTTGTTTTAGTGTATTAATTTCTTGTTTGCTTAGTTAATTAGTTGTTAAATTAGTTTCATTCATATGTAGTGAGTAGATAACGGGTTGGGATTGCGTTTCCACCATTAATGGGCGTTGAGATCCAAAAGTTAGGTTTTTGTGTAAAATTGCATTTAATTGAAACCTCGCGTATTAAAGTCGGATTATTATGCGTTTAACTTTCTTTATCACGCAACGTTAGTGTTTATAGCAGTAATCCGAATTTAAGATGCGTGTGACCATTTTCTGTTACATGTTTAATCTCGCAACTTTGGGTTAAATTCCTTATTGTGTGATGTTTATACTTAATTGAAAATGCTCGATTAAATGTTTTTAAACCAAAATTCTAATTATTAGTTGTTTAGCCCATGGTGGGGACACGACCCCGACTCTCGTTTTATTAATTCTAGTTTAGACTTAACTTCTTATTTGTTTCCTTTTATTTATTTCCAACTTATCACCTTTTACACTTTTATTTTAGGAGTACTAAATCCTATAAATTCTAGCAACTCATCTCTGTGGATTTTCGATACCCGACTTACCGCTGTGCTTGCCCCGCAAGTGTAGTAGTAATTTAGGTTTTTATATTAAGTTGGCGAAACAAAAACAACTACTAGCGTCTTTACACGCGCTACTTTTCACCCTTAATCAAAATGGTGTCGTTGCCGGGGACGTATTTATTTTAGACTTTATTTGATTTAGTATTTCGTAGTATTTTCTTTCTATTTGTATTATTTGCTAACTTTTTGCATGACTTCCACATTTGAGCACTTAGAAACGCTCGAATTTTTCCCGCGCGCACTTACTTTGTGGAATTCGCCACTTCGAGCCATTTTGGGGGTAAGCATGTCTTATTCTAATTCTTTTGGTAATCCTTGTTATAATTCTCAAAATTCTAGGCCTATGACTTTCGGTGAATACTTAGCATCCCAAAGTGTAACAAATTCAAATATGACTTTGGGCGAGTATAACGAAAGTCAAAATTTAGGTTATTGGAATCTTGATGACAATGATAATGATTTTGGGCCTTTACCTCCTTATAATAGGAATTTTGAAATGAATTCGAATAGTTTTCAAAATTCCTATAATAATGAGTTTTCGTTTAAGTCCGATAGTAATTTCAAAGTTCCCATTTTCATTCATCCACACCTCGACCTATGACATTCGGTGAGGGCTTGCATATGTATGAAAATGAGAAAATTGAAAATCATTATCGGGAAGAAAATCGTTTGTGGGAACATGAATTGGATTTATATTTTGAGTCCAACGACGATTTTTCTTTCGAGACTTTCGAAGTCGAGGAATGTTTTGAACCAAATGAGGTACTTGTGCCTACTTTGGAACAAACCATTCTAGACTTTGCCCATCGCGTAATAGATATTGAAAGTGAGGATGAAAATGACGTAATATCTATTTGCAATGAAATGATTTCTTCTTTGGCTCTCAAAGAAGAACATTTCATTCAAAATGATATTATTTCATTCGTAACTCAATCTTCATGCGATGATGATTCATCTCATGAGTTTGAATTTCTTTCATCCCCATTTTCATTCTTTATTACCCCACCGGAACAAGTACCCGATTATTCGGTTTCAAACTTTAATGCTTTAAATCCTATCGCCGATGAAGAGTACTTGCTCGAGTCGCCCTCCATAATCTCATCTTTCCCTTTGTGTGCACCGCCTCCCATTCCAACTTCAAAATCCTTGGGAGGATATTTGGCTTTTCTCGGTCCCCACTTGTTTTTGTCACCCGTTCAATCCAAACCCCCCATCGTCCCACCAAAACTTTTAATTGGCGATGGTTCATTTCTTCCGCCTTACACATTCCTTCCGTTGTTAAAACGGAATCCATATTTTTCGGAGGGCATGCTTGTATGTGAGGGTACACCGGTTATTCTCTAAAGTCAAATCATTTTTATGGTGGACCCTCACCTATTTAGACTTCTAGTGTACAGTTAGTGTGGAGTCTAAATAGTAGGTTGTATATAGTTAGCTTTTTATTATTTCTTTCTTTTTAATTTAGTCTAGTGTACTTAGTTAACTTTTTGTTATTTGTTTTTTCTATGCTCGGTACTAACTTGTTTTGTAGATTCTTTGGACTTGTTCTTATGGGGATCGCTCCACTTTTGGGTAATATCGCTATTTTCCTCTCTTTGACTTGGTTCTTAATTTACATTGAGGACAATGTCATGTTTTAAGTTAAGGGGTGTGGGATATTCTATCCATTTCTTATTTTAGTCCACATTTTTACTCACATGATAGTTACTACATGTTAGTTACTTAGTAGGCTTTTCTAAAAAAAATTAAAAATTTCAAAAAGATTTTCTTTCTTTTTTCTCCTTTTTTGGGATTTTTGCCCTTATTTTTGATGATAAATTTCAATAATTGCCCGATCCAATAGACGGCCCAATGATGCATGTTCTCGATTTTTGAAGTTATTAGTATTTAGTCTCACTTATTGATATTATGAATAACTTCATGAATTAAACTTTAATCCCATGAGCACATGCACTTTTATTGTTCTATTGATTTGGTTTAAGATTTTTATAACTCGGTATTCTTTTGTTGCATTGTATATACTTACACCAAGTAAGCTTTGTACCTTTCGTCGTTTGTGAGTGTATACACTACTCTTTTCTCATTGAAAACGTTGAATTCGTCAGTAATCTCACTATTCTTTTATTTGACCGTTCATTAATTGAGTTCATACTTGAAATGTGTTACTTGAGCATGATTTTCATATATTGTTTTGACTCAAGAATTGCATAAACTTTCGAAAATGATCATAGGCCATCTTTGTTATATCGCCTATATTGACCTTGACCTCACCTTATATGTTTTCCCTCGTTAACCCTTTTGAACCTAAATATAGCCTTTCATTTCATAACCCCATTCCCATAACCAACTCTAAATTGGAGTTTTAGCACACATATATACTTTCCACACCTTTGTTTGGAAAGTTAGTTGGGATTGAATGTTGTTGTTATGATGTCGGTAGTAATTTAGGCATATGAGAGTTTGAAAAGTAAAGAAAAGAAAGTAGTGAAAAAAGAGAAGAAAAAGAGAAAGCAAAAGAAAACAAAAGAGAAACATGAGAAAAAGAAGAAAACAAAAGAAAGAGAAAGATGTAAATGTTGTATGTAGTTCAATAAGCTTTGATTACTCTCCCCGATAATATATATAATTCCTTTTTGGAACTTGTTTTCCAAATTTGATATTTCCCGCATCTTCCCATTATTTCGAGTTTTCATTCTGAACACTTTGAATCTGTACGTACATTCCTTCATTTCGCACCTTAGCCATACCTACATTATAACCCTATACAAGTCCTATGTGATCTTAGGTTGATGTAATTTAAAAGTCATAATAGTTGTGATAATCTGTGAAAATGCATTTCGCCTCTTTTAGTGTGCAGTATCCTTTCATTGAGATTACATTTTTCAGTTTATATATAGCGTTCTTCATCTGTGACATGTCTGCGGCCTAGTTTCCATTTACATTTACTCCTTATGCCCGCATGTCTGGTGTGTTACCTCCCTGTTTCGAGTGAATTCACTTGATGAGAGTAATGCCCATGAGGATTGAATATATGCTTGCTTGAATGTTTATCCGGTTTATATAAGTTTTTTGCTAAATCACACTTTGCATGTGTTCTCTCCCCTCCCACATTTTAAGTTTTCAATTCTATGAGGTGCATTCTATAATGTTAATGATTCAAACTTTTGTGTGAATTCATTAACTTTGCTAATAATGCATATGAAATCTTTTTCGCTTTTGTTGGGCTTGTCGCATGTTGGTTTGGGCATATTTTGAGGAAACCATATGATGTTTGTGGGTATCATCCCTGAAAACCCTCACGAGACGACACTCGTCCACTAGGGTAACCTAGGGGTTTAACGGCTTATTTCATATGCTAAATGCAATCGTGTTCCCTACGAAAATGGAAATTATATTTCGATGCATATATATGTTTTGTATTTCCTTCTGTGGACTGGTTTTGTTTGTTTCATCACTAGGGACTAGCAATGTTTAAGTTAGGGGGTGTGAGTCGTATCGAATATTGCATATTTCTGCCCTTTATCTTTATGCATTCTAGCACTTTTACGGTCCTAAATGCCTATAATTATGCTCATTAACAAGACAACCTTGGATTTGGATATATACATGCTTTGCAGGGGTAATTTGTGCTTTTGTAGGTATTGGAACTCTAAAAGTGAGGTTCGGTTGCATTTCAGAGAAGTTCCGTCATTGAATGCTACTTCAAGGGAAATTTGGTCTTTTCAAACTCACTACTTTTTATGGAATGAAGTTAACAACATGTAGATCATCAAATTATCTTTTCGTGGCGCCACTGATCGTGCGTCATTCTGACTCCGTATGTGGAAGTTATACTCATTTTTAGAAGGTTTCGGTATTTTCTTCTACTTTAAGGGCATTTTCGTAATTTCATACTTTATAATTTGGAGGGTTTCGAAACAGAATCATGTAGATAATTGAATTATCTTTGCGTTGGTTCCGACCATGCCTCATTTCGATTTCGTATGAGGGAGCTGTAGTCGTTTCCGTGAAAAGCGTCAAAATTGGTTCGGAGAGGGAAGGGGGGTTGTCAACAGCCCAAGGCAAATTCCAAAAGTGCGGTCGACCGGTCCCAAAATAGAGGCCGACCGGTCCCATCTGATATGGATGAAAATTGGCTTATTTTGGGTTTTTTGGGTTGGTTTTGTTGGGGGTTTATTTTGGGGTATTAATAGAATGTTGGGGCTTTTCTTAGAAGATATATTTTCATTTTTAGGTTAGAAGAGGGGATTTGTTGGGTGGAGCTTCTCTCTCCTAGGGTTTGTACCATTTGGATTGTTGTAAGCACTATTCATCTTCTTCCTCATTTATTCAACTTGTTTTAGCTTGTTTCTTGCTTTCTTAATTATTTACATGCCCAGATAACTTGTTTTAGTGTATTCATTTCTTGTTTGCTTAGTTAATTAGTTGTTAAATTACTTTCATTCATGTGTAGTGAGTAGATAACGGGTTGGGATTGCGTTTCTACCATTAATGGGCTTTGAGCTCCGAAAGTTAGGTTTTTGTGTAAAATTGCATTTAATTGAAACCTCGCGTATTAAAGTCGAATTATTATGCATTTAACTTTCTTTGTCACGCAACGTTAGTGTTTATAGCAGTAATCTGAATTTAAGATGCGTGTGACCATTTTCTGTTAAATGTTTAATCTCGAAACTTTGGGTTAAATTCCTTATTGTGTGATGTTTATACTTAATTGAAAATGCTCGATTAAATATTTTCGAACCGAAATTCTAATTGTTAGTTGTTTAGCCCATGGTGGGGACACGATCCCGACTCTCGTTTTATTAATTCTAGTTTAGACTTAACTTCTTATTTTTTCCCTTTTCTTTATTTCCAACCTATCACCTTTTACACTTTTATTTTAGGAGTATTAAATCCTATAAATTCTAGCAACTCGTCTCTGTGGATTTTCGATACCCGACTTACCGCTGTGCTTGCCCCATAAGTGTAGTAGTAATTTAGGTTTTTGTATTAAGTTGGCGAAACAAAAACAAGGACTAGCGTCATTACACGCGCTAATTTTCACCCTTAATCA
Source organism: Sambucus nigra (assembly GCA_949130495.1). NCBI lineage: Eukaryota > Viridiplantae > Streptophyta > Magnoliopsida > Dipsacales > Adoxaceae > Sambucus > Sambucus nigra. Next base: position 158,503,357 of record OX422209.1, on the reverse strand, counting down.
ATGTTCCTTCATCAGATGTTCAGGATTAGAAGTGAACGTTGTCCTGAACTCATCACAGGAGGACGTGACAGAGGTCAATTGTGAATATGAATCTTTACCGTTAGAGAATTTTGTATCGGAAGATGTAGATACAAGTGGAGGAAACGACTCCTAGTGGGAGATCGACTCGTAATAATAGTTGATAACACTCAAAGAGGAAATTCTGATGGACGGCCGATTTAGAGGTTGAAAATGTCGTATTTTGTCAATAAAGATGATAATGCTCCTTTGTGTGGGAAGCTAAAAGAATCGAAGAATTTAGTCGAGAATAAGACTGAATACAACGGTGGTGGTGTATCACCACAAAGGGGTGTGGATACACATCCGAAGACCCATTTAAATGATTCGGATAGTTGAATTCTTACCAAGTGATGGTTGTCATACCCCATATTTTTGACAATATTTATTTTGGGATTAATTAATTAAATGAGAATTAATTGGAAATTAATCCGGATAAAATACTAGCGAGATGTGAGTTGGTATTTGACTATATTGAGTATATATGATGTTATATGAATATTGAATTATGAAATTGTCGTGAGATTGATATACGGCAATTTGGTCATTTTATTGGGACGCGTGTGACAGTCGCGTCAGGATATAATTATTTTATTTATAAAAGTGAATTTAAATTCTATTAACCATATGGTCATTTTGAGTGCGCCAACGCGTGCGGAAGGGTCGAGATAGTCAGAAAACACTAGCCGGGGGTTTAGTTTGGGTCCCGGGGTATTTTTAGGCCATACCGGCAACATTAAGGGTAGTTTGGTAATATTGTATTTTTGGGATTTAATAATGAAGAAAATTAGGAGTCTTTATCTGATTGGGAATAGACCCACTAAACCCACTAACTAACCCTTAGTGACCCAATAAGCTACGGGGGTTATCAGATTAGGTTTCCAAGACTTTCCCAAAGAAAACCCTAGCCACCTTTGGAGAAGAAGGCTTGTAGAGAGAGAGATAGAGAAGGAATTCTGCAGAAAAACTTCATCAAACCAACACCAAATTCAGAGACACTAGAGGCAAGTGATTTAATTCTATTTAATTCAGAGAATGTTTCTTCCATGTTAGATAAATTGAAAGATTTGCATTTGTTCTTGGAAGTTAAATAGAAACCCATTTGAATTGGACTTAGGACTTAAATTTTGAGGACAAATTGCATGTAGAATAGTGTGGAGATGATATTTTGATGTTAATATATGTTGGATGTAACAAAAAACGAATCTAGAATGGACTTATTGAGGATTTAAAATTCTAGGGTTTATGTTCTTGAAAATTTGGGGAAAAGGGTAGAGATTTGATGAATTAATGATGGTTAGGATGTGTTAATTCCTTAAAAGATGTTAGTATATGACCTTAGTATGTTTTAGGATGATTGGAGACCTTAAAACATTGATTGGAAGAATTTTGGTTAAGATTTTAGGTGTAGAAATTGGTGAAAAACGAGATAGGATTTCTGGGCTTGAATCTGGTCACTCGTTAGAAGACCTACCCAGGTCGTTCGACCGAACTCGTTCGAACGAGCTTCTAACGAGTTGACAGTTTGGGGTTCTAACGAGAGGGATGTTTGTTCGATAATCTCGTTCGAACGAGATCTTGTTAGATAGCCCAGTTCGTTCGAACGAAATCTCGTTCGAACAGCCTCGTTCGAACGAAACTTCTAACGAGCTGGCAGTTTAGGCTTTTGGGCCTGTTTTGATTTTGGGAGTCCCGTAAACTTGTTCGAGGATAGAGATAACATTCCTTTGATGGTGTATTAGTATGCTTGGTACATTTGGGTTATAATGAGGAGTAAATTATATAAGTGTGAATCGAATCAAATAGACATTTGAGTCGAGACGTGAGTGCCTACTACGACGTGAGAATAAATTATGGCGCGTACAAATATGGACCGGGATTATATAAGTTGTATATATATTAAATTGGTACGAGAATGCGATAAGTACTACAATTAAACTACGGTGATTACTGTAGACGTGTGTGCTCGCGTTCAATTAAGAAATAATATAATAAACACCTTTTAACCCAAATTAACCCTAAGCATGCAACTAGGTGTGATTGAAACAATATGAAATCATGCAAGAATAATTCAACACACAAAGTTTAAGGAAAAATCCCCCACAGGGGCAAAACCATTTGTATATCACTATAATTTGTAAGAGAAACGGCTTACAATCGGATTACACTGAAATACAAGTTTTTGACTAAGAATTACCCTCAGGTATCGAATTTTGTAGTCGCGGCTGGAAGAATACCTTTCCAGTAGGGCTGCAATGAAGAGGAAGGAACGGTCCACTTCACAAAGGGTTAAACAACAGCAATGGTGTACTTGGGTTACCAAACTTGATTCACATAGATATGGAAGATGTGTGAATCTAAAAACCTAGAATCATAGGACTCAATAGGTGAAGACTTTAGGGTTGATATGCTCTGAAAATCGTGGGAAAGTCTTAGAAAAACCACTTCCCGTAGTGGGATTAAGTAGGAGAACTTTAGCCCTAAATTTCGGAACATGATCTGAACACGATCTGGTTGAGATTATCCTCGTCGGATCGGTCCGGTGAACTCGGATCGGTTCTATTTCTGAAGACGGATCCATCCGGTTGGCATCGGGTCGGTTCGATTTTTTTTGGCTTCATCGGTTCGCTATGGATCTGGGGTATACTGGCCTCACCTCAACAGGCGGATCGGTCCGGTTCCTTTAGTCAGATCGTTCCGGATTAACCGTATCGGTTCTTTTATCTGAGCCGGATCGGTCCGGTCCTGATTCCGTTTTCTCTTTTGATATTCGGATCCGTTGATGAGCATATGATTCTTGAATTTCCTCAACGGTGTAACGACGTATGACATATACACTGTTAATGGACAAAAATGTCCTTACAAATCTCCCCCTATGTCTATGCCGGTACATACATAAAAACAAACATCCGAATTATCAAGTAAAAGAACATGCCTATACAAATCTACCCTTCCATGAACCCAAAACTGAAAGAGTACAAGTGAATAAGACTGCATCGTTTGTTCTTCAAATTTTCAGGGAATCTCAGCGCTTTTCTCATCAGGGTGTGCAACATGGGATTATCAACAGATGTACCTACACACATGAGACAAAGCAAATACCAAGTGACGTATCGAGTTTGAAATGAGATAAACATAAGCATATATATCAATTTAAGATTCAAACCCCTCCCCCATAATCAGATAATTCATTCTCCCCCCTTTTTATGATGTCCCCAAATAGACAAAATTAGAGAAATGAAATAAACAAGAAAAACTGGGGAGTCACAAGGCAAATATCACACCATGAATGAACATAAAAACAACCAAGTCGGTGATAGCGTAAAAGAATGGGTGTGAACAAAATTCGATAGGAAAATCAATGCATACAAACATGACATATGTGCACGATGAATATTGGATATTCCTAACGAATGAACTCAAATGCTTCCTTTGGTGTAAAAGATTGGAAATATAAGACATTGACTATATCAAATCTACAAATCAAAACTCAAAGTGATTTCTACACCAATAACGTCCAAAATGATTTTCATGCTTTTTCAGGACTTTCAAGGAAGTGCAAACCCGTTTTTCAATCTCCAACCAAACTCCCTCAGATTTAGATTTTGAATAGACGTATACTAAATTCTCAAACTTTGGAGAATTGATGGTGAAACCTAAATGGCCCATATTTGGCATGAATTTCTTTTTATTGCCTTATCAATTTTTTCGGGCTCTTTTAACCTCTTAGGACCTCGGATATTAAAATTCCTCCATTTTTTAGGTCCTTTGTAACGGTGGCTTTTGCGCAAAGGATAAGAATCAACTTTCGTAGCCCCTCCCCGTTATGCAAATAATCACACAGTCTCACCAAAACGGTTTTAACATGCAATCCAATCTTGTCAAGTTTTATCGCATTTTATACATTGTATAGACAGGATTGAGATGGAAACACTCAAGCCAACATGAGATTGACAAGTGCAACAATCAAATATAGGCGTGCATGTGTGTAATAAAGGATATAGGAGTCAAGCATGTAGGAAATATCACTAATTACATCTCAAGGACTCCAATCAATGTTAAGCACATGGATGAAATGATGTAGCCTCTCAAATCTCTATCAAACAGTCACATGGATATATGGAATGAAGTTGTGACTTGGCTATCTTAAATGCTCATCCATAAAAGGCAAATCTCTTTTTGAATTTTTCAAAAATTTTATCAAAATAAAATCTTTTTGTGTTTTTCTAAAATTTTTCTAAAAAGAGAATCTTTTTGTATTTTTCAAAGAATAATAAAAAATACATAAAAGCTGTACAACAAATCTATGGTACATATAAAACAGACTAGCAATAGGAAGCATATGATATGAACATGATGAAGCATCCTATTCTAGACATAGACCAACCCCTCAGTCAACTGTGCAAATCCCTAAAGATTTCCTAAGACTCTCAAATCTAAGGGCATCTAAAGGTTTCGTGAAAATATCGGCTAACTGACGGTCGGTAGGAACAAAACTCAGGGATACGACGTTCTCTTCAACTAACTGATGTATAAAGTGCTCACGTATCCTGATGTGTTTTGTGCGCGAATGCTGAACTGGATTGCGGGATATGTGTATCGCGCTCGTGTTATCACAGGAAATGGTCATGGTGTCCTGTGATATCCCATAATCCTCCAGCATTTGCTTCATCCACAAGAGTTGTGTGCAACAACTCCCGACGGCTATATACTCAGCCTCCGTAGTGGATAAATAGATGGAATTTTGCTTCTTGCTCAGCCATGAGACAAGAGCAGAACCAAAATAGAAACACCCACCAGAAGTGCTCCTACATCCATCTACATCCCCAGCCCAATCGGCATCCGAATAGGCGGATAGACGGTCATCGGTATCAAAGGAATACCAAATCCCGTAAGAGAGAATCCCACTCACGTATTTAATAATACGTTTTAGAGCAAGTAAATGTGACTCTTTTGGGGATGCCTGATATCGCGCACAGACTCCAACACTAAAGGCTATGTCGGGACGACTGGCAGTCAAGTAGAGAAGACTACCTATCATACTCCGATACAAGGTTTGCTCTACGTCCTTGCCTGTAGTGTCCTTACTAAGCTTGGTAGTGGTACTCATAGGTGTACGTGCATGCTTAGCGGAGTCTAAACCAAATTTCTTCACTAGGTCTCTAGCATACTTGGATTGGGAGATGAACATACCATCCTCTAGCTGACGAACCTGGAGACCAAGGAAGAATGTAAGCTCACCAACCATGCTCATCTCAAACTCACTTTTCATCTCCTCCTCAAAGTGATGAGCATGCTGGGAGCATGTGGATCCAAAGACTATGTCGTCTACATAGACTTGGGCAACCAAAATAGCACCGTCATCTCTCCTGACGAACAACGTCATATCAACTCCCCCTCTCTTGAAGCCACGGGCTAAGAGATAGGAAGTAAGCCTCTCGTACCAAGCACGGGGTGATTGCTTCAAACCATATAAGGCTTTCCTCAAATAATAGACGTGATCCAGGTGCTTAGGGTCTTCAAACCCTTTTGGTTGTTCCACATAAACCTCCTCCTGTAGAATGCCATTCAGAAAGGCACTCTTGACATCCATCTGATATACCTTGAAGCGCAGATGACATGCGATGGCGAGCAGAAGACGGACGGACTCAAGCCTCGCAACAGGAGCAAATGTCTCCCCAAAGTCTACACCCTCTATCTGTGTGTAGCCTTGAGCGACCAACCTAGCCTTATTTCTGATTATGGTACCATATTCATCAATTTTGTTCTTGAAAATCCACCGGGTACCTATCACATTAGTCTCACTAGGTCGGGGGACTAATTCCCAGACATTATTCTTTTTAAACTGAAGCAACTTATCCTGCATAGCAGATATCCAGTGTTCATCCTTGAGTGCTTCTTTATGGTTCTTGGTCTCGACTTTGGACGTGTAGAAAGGATGGCTAACAACGTTCTCTAGCTGAGCACGAGTCTTGACCCCTAGAGTGGGATCACCAACAATGGCTGAAGGATCATGACTCTTGCGAACCCAAGCAGGTGTGTTCCCTAACACAGGAATAGGGTCCACAGAGTGTGAGAGAGGAAGAGGTAAATCACTGTCAGAACAATCCTCATCCTCACACAGAAGGTTAGGATCAATAACCGTTGAAGGTTCATCATCTTGCACGGTAACGTTTATTGATTCCATAACCCTAGAGCTCTTCAGGTTAAATACCCGGTACGCTCTACTATTCGATGAATATCCTAGAAATATTCCCTCGTCGCTCCGGGAGTCGAACTTTCCTAATTGCTCTCTATCCCATAGGATGTAGCATTTACTCCCAAAAACACGGAAATATGCCAGGTTGGGCTTCTTGCCAGTCCACAACTCATAAGGAGTGTGAAGTGTGTGTGGACGCAGATACACCCTATTCACCGTGTGGCATGCAGTAGACACTACCTCTGCTCAAAATCTCCTAGAAACTTTACGACTTAGAAGCATAGATCTAGCCATCTCTTGGATCGTTCTATTCTTTCTCTCAACAATCCCATTTTGCTGAGGAGTTCTCACAGCAGAAAACTCATGTTTGATCCCAAGGCTATCACAGTACAAATCCACCTTTGCTTCCTTAAATTCAGTGTCGTTATCACTACGTATTCTTTTAATAGTGACACCGTGTTGATTTTGCAGGACACGGCACTTGGTCGTTAAAAATTCTACAGCATCGGATTTCTCTCTCAGAAAACCTACAATGGAGTACCTGGAGAAATCATCTACCATCATGAGGATGTACCTCTTACCACCTAGACTCTCAGTACGAGTAGGACCCATAAGATCCATGTGAATAAACTCTAGAACACGAGAGGTGGTAATGGAATGCAACTTCCTATGAGGACTACGAATTTGTTTTCCCAACTGACAGGGTCCACAAACGGTCGAAGTTGACTTTCCAAGAGATGGTAAGCCACGTACTAGGTCCTTTTTAGCTAAACGATTAAGATCTCTAACGTTCATGTGACCTAGACGTTGGTGCCACAGATCCATAGGAGTGATCGTGGCGCTGTTGCAGACAAGTGAGGATGTGGGCTCAGTCCCATAGCAGTTATCCTCTTTCCTCACCCCTTGCACTAAAAGTTTACCGGCTTGATTATAGACCTTACAAGCTTTCCGGTCAAACTTCACTGCAAAGTCATCGTCGCACAGCTGACTGATGCTAAGAAGGTTTGCTTTCAAACCTTTGACGTACAACACGTTCTCTAGCTTTGGAAATGCTGGTAACTCTATTGTACCTCGTCCTACTATGATAGATTTGCTACCATCTCCAAAGGTGACTCTCCCATCATTATAATCCTCAAGATGGGTAAAATATGAGACATCACCTGTCATGTGTCTGGAGCATCCACTGTCAAAATACCACTGAGAGGTATTATGTGCTTTGAGAGCAACATGGACAACAAGGGCCTTTTTCTCTTTCTTAGGAACCCAAGAGTAGGTACCTTTTTGTATTCCCTTGTTGTTATTGGTTTTAGCCGGAATGCGGGGCGCCTTCATTGATGGTAAGGTCATCCGTCGGAATTCCTCCATCAAACTCTGTGAAGTGGCGGCTAGAAACTCAACTCGCTCTCTCAGACTAGCAAACTCATCAGTATGATGTGGAGAAGTAAAAGTACGTCGTGTCCGACCAAATCTATAGCAAAACTCCCTAAGGTGTCCATTTCTTTTGCAATGGGAGCAAAAGGGCACAGTATTAGGAGGACCTTGGATTGCTTTTCTTGGTCGAACTCTCCTTCTTGGTTTTTTATGACGGCTATAAGGAGTCGTAGTAAACTCAGGAATTGGTCCGGGTGCAATTTGGGACGTGGAGGCACCATCAAAACCTATTCCTTTCCTGTCACCAAAACCTAAAGCGGGACCGAGGAACATCTTTCCCATCTTCCCAGATTTGTCCTCGATTTGGACCTTGACTTTCCTAGCTCTCTCAAGGTCATGAGTAAGCTGAGCAACAAGGGCTTCAAGTTTCTTCCTAGTCTCCATGGAGGAATGGATCTCACTAGTAAGACTAGCAACTTGTTTAGTCAAGTCCGCTTTCTCTTTCTCAAAACTGCTCTCTCTCTCTCTCTAAGCAAATTCTCTTTACTAACCCAGGAAGACTCTCTCTCTCTCTCATGGCGGTGCAGGTGGAGGACTCTCTCTCTCTCGTCTCTTCTAACTCTTCTTCTAACGCGGTGATCCTAAGAACTAACGCCTTGTTACGTTTTTTAGTTTTGAAAGACTCATTATATAACTCAGCGTAGGCGCGTTGAAGGTTACTCTCGTCCTCACTACCTTCCTCCTCTCCCTCACTCTCTTTGCTCTCGCTGTCGAGGTGTCCCTGTGAAGTAGCATCCTCATCGTTGTGGGATGCACTAGGAGTACTCACATGACTAGCCATGAACGCGGTGAAGTTACGCTCATGTGGTGACTCATCTCCCGAGTCCACCGACTCGACCTCACTGTCATCACTAAGGGTAGCATTTAGGACAGCTTTACCCTTTTCCCTATTCAGACGAGTGGCACACTCAAACGCTCTGTGTCCCTTACCGTCGCACTCAAAACATCTTTCACTTTCTTTTAGAGGAGGATTTTTTGAAACTTTTTCATTTTTCTTTTCAAACTTATTTTTCTCAAATTTCTTTTTATCTTTAAAATTGCCATTTTTCTTAAATTTGAGAATCCTCTTGAAATTTTTTGCAAAAAGAGCCAAATCATCTAAGTCAAAATCGCACTCAGAGTCTGACGTGTCAGTTTCTCTCTTTCTAGATGACTCTACCCTCTTTCTAGCAAACCCCTCACTCCTTCTCTCTTGGGCCTTAAGAGAAATTCCCTTATCTTTAGATTTAGCATTTTTAGGGAACATATCAATTTCATAAGTTTGCAAATCTCCTACAAGTTCTTCCAATTTTAGCGTATTTAAATTACTCACAGAATTTAGCACAGTGACTTTAGGGATAAAACGCTTAGGCAAAGAACGAAGAATCTTTTTAACAACTCTAGCATTCGGAATTTGTTCACCAAGATTAAAACTAGTATTCACAATGTCATAAAGTCTAGCATAAAATTCATCAAAGCATTCAGAATCATGCATGGTGATTGTTTCAAATTGAGTTGTCAAGTTTTGCAACTTAGACTCTTTCACAACATTAGTTCCTTCATGGGTGAGTTGTAAAACATCCCATGCCTCTTTTGACGTGGTGCACGTCATTATGTGTTTGAACTCATCAGGTGTGACAGACCCAGAAATAGCACTTAGACCCTTAGAATTAAAATATGACCATTTAATTTCTTCATCAGACCAAGAAATGTCAGGTTTCAAGTTGGTCACATTATCAACAGTCACAGTGGGAGGAGTCCACCCTCGTTCAACCAAAATCCAGACACGTTCATCAATGGCTTTTAAAGCCGACCTCATATGGGCTTTCCAATAATCATAATTTGTCCCGTCAAAAATAGGCATTTTATAATATGACTTCTCCATTTGAACACGCACTTTTTCAAAAATTAATTTTTTCAGAAAACTGATATCTTAGAAAAATTTTACGGAAAAAGGAATACGCGATAGATTAGCGTAACCTGCTCTGATACCAATTTGTAGAGGTGTGTGCTCGCGTTCAATTAAGAAATAATATAATAAACACCTTTTAACCCAAATTAACCCTAAGCATGCAACTAGGTGTGATTGAAACAATATGAAATCATGCAAGAATAATTCAACACACAAAGTTTAAGGAAAAATCCCCCACAGGGGCAAAACCATTTGTATATCACTATAATTTGTAAGAGAAATGTCTTACAATCGGATTACACTAAAATACAAGTTTTTGACTAAGAATTACCCTCAGGTATCGGATTCTGTAGTCGCGGCTGGAAGAATCCCTTTCCAGTAGGGCTGCAATGAAGAGGAAGGAACGGTCCACTTCACAAAGGGTTGAACAACAGCAATGGTGTTCTTGGGTTACCAAACTTGATTCACATAGATATGGAAGATGTGTGAATCTAAAAACCTAGAATCATAGGACTCAATAGGTGAAGACTTTAGGGTTGATATGCTCTGAAAATCGTGGGAAAGTCTTAGAAAACCCACTTCCCGTAGTGGGATTAAGTAGGAGAACTTTAGCCCTAAATTTCGAAACATGATCTGAACACGATCTGGTTGAGATTATCCTCGTCGGATCGGTCCGGTCCTTTTAGGCGGATCGGTCCGGTGAACTCGGATCGGTTCTATTTCTGAAGACGGATCCTTCCGGTTGGCATCGGACCGGTTCGGTTTTTTTTGGCTTCATCGGTTCGCTATGGATCCGGGGTATACTGGCCTCACCTCAACAGGTGGATCGGTCCGGTTCCTTTAGTCGGATCGGTCTGGATTAACCGGATCGGTTCTTTTATCTGAGCCGGATCGGTCCGGTCCTGATTCCTTTTTCTCTTTTGATATTCGGATCCGTTGATGAGCATATGATTCTTGAATTTCCTCAGCGGTGTAACGGCGTATGACATATACACTGTTAATGGACAAAAATGTCCTTACAATAAGATACATGTTTACTTAGTATTGATATATGATTTGTGTGTATGACATACCTACCATACTTGCTATCACGGGGGGTTTGCGTTCGTTTAGGGCCCTCTAATCCTTGTGTTGCCCGGATTTATACTGGTTACCTCGATGAACATAGGTCAGAGAAGGACTTATTGGGATGTTAATAAGTCTGCTGATCGTGGGAGCGCAGGTATGTGTGTGACCCATGTGATGTGACTGTGTTCGCCTCCATTATTTGTGATGTTGCTATCTGTGAGCTATTCCTGAGAGATTCGGAATATGTAATCCTTATGTACGTGATGTACCGGGATGGATAGCAGAGTATGTGTGCACCGCAGCTTAGTCTCGGGGTGCTTATATTGTATATTTATGTTGTGGAAAAATATACACTTAATAAACTGGGAACTTTCATATGGCATTTTGTGTATAACTATGGAATAACAAAAGAGATGATCTATAATGAGTTGTATTACTTTTACGTGAGAACCTGAATTTACGTTAAGCCCCCACTTAATTGCGAACGTTATAATGTTAACGGGAATCGAGTAATAAGGGTAGAACCTATGACAGTCTAGCTAGATATGATGTTCCTTAGCTAGTGGGTTGTGTCATTTTAGACGGGTACTTACGTTAAGAGTGCACAGTTAGACGAGAGGTGAGAATTTCATGTGAGTGCACGTCCTAACATGTACTTTGCATTTAATGTTTTAAATGTTTTTAAAGAACTTGCAGGTTTTTAAAATATCTCCACATTCGGGCTCTGACCCGTTTGCTTTCAAATCTATTTTTTGTAAAACCATTTTAGGTGCCCAGCCACAAGGACACCATGCATAGGATACTCATTCAGATGATGAGCTGTAGCTGTTTGTGGAAGTTACAGGGATTTGCTTTTAGACGCTTCTATCATTTGGATTCCATGTTCAGTATTCCTCAGTTTTAGGGCATGTTGCCCAGTTCCATTAGAGTTACATTTCCATTTCAGTTTTTCAGACTTTGGCATGTATTAATTCAGTATTAAGTTTTTAGTTATTCATTTCAGTTGTGGAGTTTGTTGTGAGGAGTTTTCCTCCGAATTTATTTATATTAAAAACATTTAAAACATTAAATGCAAAGTACATGTTAGGACGTGCACTCACATGAAATTCTCACCTCTCGACTAAATGTGCACTCCTAACGTAAGTACCCATCTAAAATGACACTAATCCCTAGCTAAGTGACATCATATCTAGCTAGACTGTCATAGGTTCTACTCTTATTACTCGGTTCCCATTTACATTATAACGATCACAATTAAATAGGGGCTTAACGTAAATTCAGTTTCCCATAAAAGCAACACAACTCATTATTGATTATCCCTTTTATATTTTCCAAATTTATACACACAATACCGTATGAAAGTTCCCATAATAAAGTGTATATTTTCCACAACATAAATATACAATATAAGCACCCCGAGACTAAGCTGCGGTGCACACATACTCTGCTATCCATCCCGGTACATCACGTACATAAGGATTACATATTCCGAATCTCTCAGGAATAGTTCACAGATAACAACATCACAAATAATGGAGGCGAACACAGTCACATCACATAGGTCACGCACATACCTGCGCTCCCACGATCAGCAGACTTATTAACATTTACTCCTCATTATAACCCAAATGTCCCAAGCATACTAATAGACCATCAAAGGAATGTTATCTCTATCTTCGAACAAGTTTACGGGACTCCAAAAATCAAAATAGGCCAAAAAGCCTAAACTGGCAGCTCGTTACGAGATTATCGAACGAACATCCCTCTCGTTAGAACCCCAAACTGTCAACTCGTTAGAAGCTCGTTCGAACGAGTTCGTTCGAACGACCTGGGTAGGTCTTCTAACGAGTGACCAGATTCAAGCCCAGAAATCCTATCTTGTTTTTCACCAATTTCTACACATTAAATCTTAACCAAAATTCGTCCAATCAATGTTTTAAGGTCTCCAATCATCCTAAAACATACTAAGGTCATATACTAACATCTTTTAAGGAATTAACACATCCTAACCATCATTAATTCATCAAATCTCTACCCTTTTCCCCAAATTTTCAAGAACATAAACCCTAGAATTTTAAATCCTCAATAAGTCCATTCTAGATTCGTTTTTTGTTACATCCAACATATATTAACATCAAAATATCATCTCCATACTATTATACATGCAATTTGTCCTCAAAATTTAAGTCCTAAGTCCAATTCAAATGGGTTTCTATTTAACTTCCAAGAACAAATGTAAATCTTTCAATTTATCTAACATGGAAGAAACATTATCTGAATTAAATAGAATTAAATCACTTGCCTCTAGTGTCTCTGAATTTGGTGTTGGTTTGATGAAGTTTTTCTGCAGAATTCCTTCTCTCTCTCTCTCTCTCTCTCTCTCTCTCCAAGCCTTCTTCTCCAAAGGTGGCTAGGGTTTTCTTTGGGAAAGTCTTGGAAACCTAATCTGATAACCCCTGTAGCTCATTGGGTCATTAAGGGTTGGTTAGTGGGTTTAGTGGGTCTATTCCCAATCAGATAAAGACTCCTAATTTTCGTCATTATTAAATCCCAAAAATGCAATATTACCAAACTACCCTTAATGGGTATGGCCTAAAAATACCCCGGGACCCAAACTAAACCCCCGGCTAGTGTTTTCTGACTATCTCGACCCGTCCGGACGCGGTGGCGCACTCAAAACGACCATACGGTTAATAGAATTTAAATTCACTTTTATAAATAAAATAATTATATCCTGACGCGACTGTCACACGCGTCCCAATAAAATGACCAAATTGCCGTATATCAATCTCACGACAATTTCATAATTGAATATTCATATAACATCATATATACTCAATATAGTCAAATACCAACTCACATCTCGCTAGTATTTTATCCGGATTAATTTCCAATTAATTCTCATTTAATTAATTAATCCCAAAATAAATATTGCCAAAAATACGGGGTATTACAATGGTAAATTCTGTAAGGACTATAATAGACAGTGACATGTTATTTAGGGCCTAAAAGTCTAAGGGAATAACCAGGGTAGCCAACAGGAATCGAGTCTACTAAATTCCGAGAGAGGGACAATCCTAACATGGTTAGTAGGACAGGTGATAAGTGGATTATGTGTTGAGGTATTTTGTGGAGAGTGAAATCGCACGCGATAATATTTTCCGAAGTGAGTAAAGGGACAAGAATTCGGTGCCTAGTAAAATACAACGATTAAAGTAGTTTTGTTTTGGTCAGGGCAGACGTGTTACGTCCGGAGACCATTTGTGCAGTCAAGACGATTGTCAAGGTGGAAGTATAAGTTGTATCCTCAGAGGATGAGGCGTGTTTATGTGATACGAGCGAGTCACTATATTTTGTTCATTGCTAGATTAGCATGTGAGATGAGTTTAATGAGTATAATTATAAACGTTATTATTATGTGAATATTTTTCCCTAGTGTAGCGAGATTTTTCCTTAGTGCTATCCGCGGAGGATGAATGAGTATATTAACAGTGTTATGTACTTTATTGAGGTTACTCGTTGTAGTGATGCGATATGCGAGTATGATATTATCTTTGTTACAATGTTATAGAAATGGTTAGTACGATAGTGGGCAATTATTGCAAGGCTATCAGAGTGGTTGCATTAGTAAAACATGTTTTGTTCTGGCGAGGCTTCACCTGCAAGAAGGTCGGACTCACACTTATATTATCTACCCTAGAGACTTCGGAGGGGATAGTGGGCTCGACGTATTCGATACCAATGTATGTATGGACTTTGTCATTTTGATTCAGTATGTAGCGGGTTTACTGTTGAGCGAAAAGATTTAGCTCAGTATTATGTTTAGCACTCAGGACTTGGGGATAGGAAGAGTGCATTTTTATATCTATCCTCTAGAGATGTGGGAGTTAAGAGTTATACCCCTATTATTAGGGAAAGGTTTTTTCGATTGTATGTATTCAAGGTTTATGGAATGCAATTACCACCAACTAATACTGAACGATAGTGCAATTGGTGAAATGTTCTTTGTTAAGTGTAATTACGGGAGGAAATATAACTTTTCTATCAAGAGACGGAATAAAGGGTTACATGTTATGGACGGAGGACCTAACGGATTTCGATAACCGACAATGCTAGGTAGTAGTGTATCGGGGAGGTTCCTTGTTTGGATTTCGCTTTGCGAGACACCCCACCCATGAAACTTAGCGTAAGGTTGGAATTAGGGAGATGTTTGGTAATTAGTCCGTGAGTTCGGTACCTCAGTCGTACTAGGGGTAGGTAATTATATCTATAAGTTAGAAGTTGAATCATGATTTAAGGCCAATGGAGTCGGTTATGTGGTAAGAAAGCATTGAAAGTTATCCCCACGAGTTGAGGGGTGGAACGATGATAAAGAGGATTTAAAAATTTCGATTTCTAGGGTGATTGAGAGTACCCAAGTGTTGTAACCGCATTCAGAACACAAGGTAAATAAAGAGTTGGGATGATTTTTTAGCGCAAATTATCTGGAAAGAATTTTTATTATACAAAAGAGATGACTTCTATTTATTTTGATGAATAGAGCGTTAGTGATTTATTTTTGTTGTTGTACCCATTCGGGAAAATTGTTGTATTTATTTGAAGAAATTTGAGATTAGTTGTTTCTCTTTTGTTGTCATGGAATTTGGATGACCTATTCCTTATATTTTGTGGATTTATTTAGTTTAAAATAACAGTAGCGCGCCGTTCGCTCTCCCCGGGCGATCGGGGTGTTACAAAATGTGGGCATCCTGGTCAGCGGATGTTACAAATTTTCCAAGTTAAAGGGACATGGTAATAGAAATGTGGAATATATGTTTGTCAGACTAATCTATCGAGGTGGAAGTGGTAGAGTGGATTAAGCGTTACATGAAGAACGAAAAATCCATATAGGCGAGTGCAATTAGAGTAGCACACCCGAATTTGGTTGGAGGCTGTGGGAAGCCATTTAAAAAGGGATATTCCTTGAGAAGAGTAGAATTTAATTATTATGGAGAACACTCGGAGTAGAGATGTAATTAGTCAAATGTGGGAGCGACTTGCGCATACAAAGAGTGATGATGGTAGTATACATCAATGAAGGAAGGGGAGTATTAAGTTCCACTTAATGTGAGACTTTTCAAGGAAAATTCGATGTTTAGCGGAACATAGTGAGTAGTCTCTGCATGCACCACCCATAGGTAGAGTTTGGTTTGATAGGATGATCAACCAGAAAATTTTGTGTCTATCGATAATTCCTGTAATTGGAAGAGGTCGGTAAAGTTTCTTGGATGGGTTTCCATCCTCAAGATAAGATCAAGGTTTCATCCGAACATGTGAATTAAGTCGCCCAAGAAGGAAGTGATTGATATTCCTTTGGGGTGGTTTACAATATTAGCTAGCGTGCCCCGGGCTTCCTTTGAAAGGAAGGATCGCGCCAGTACAGGGTCCGACACAGTATTAATTCCTGAATCGGGATGAGATTTGTAAATCCCACCTTTGACATGGGATTTCAGGAACCAGCAGAGATAAGGTTTTATTTCGAGTAGGATGTATCACCCCTAGATAGGGAATAGGCGTACGTTAATTAAAGATTAGTGGAGCCACATGAAGGAAATTTTGGAATCTTGGTACGGTGATTTCCAGAGTATTCTGTAAAAGCACTCCTACCTGTTTGTCATGTACGAGGTGCTTATTAAGGTTTTGGTGTGGAAGAACCCCGACTATTCTCCTTCCATATGTTTAGAGGTGAGTGGATAATAAGAATTTTGGATCGGTTGAAAATAATCCGATAACCATGGTGAAATTCCCCAACTGTTTTAGGCAAACAAGAGTGGTCAAATATTCGTATGGTTTTTCTCAGAATGGGAGTTTTGTATATAGACAAATCCGATTAGTTGTCATGTAGTGAGGTGCAGCCTCCCAAGGATAGTGAGATAATGGAAATTTATAATGTATAGGCGTGACCTATGCGAATGTTATCGGTTAGGATCACCATGTGAAGTGTCTCCAATGAGAATGTTAATCAAGCTTGCAGTGAGGCGAGGGCTATAGTGATTAAGCGCCTTACTATGTAGGTAGTTTGCGTACTGAATAGATATCCAGATTTGTTCTACCAGGTAGGCCTTATTTTCCGAATTTCGGGACAAAATTTCGTTATTAGGGGGGAAGTATGTAATACCCCGTATTTTTTTATGGCTTTTAAATTTAGGGATTTATTAAATTTAATTGAGATAAATTAATTTAATTTTAATCCGAAAAGTTGTTTTATATATTTACTAGCGTGACGAGAGTTAGTAATTATTGGAAATTTGTTGAATGTTACTGGATGAATATAGTAATATATAAGATTGATTTTATAAAAATTGTCACGTGTGAATAAAATGATAATTATGGAAATTAAGTCGAGACGCGCCTGTGCCGTGTCAAGACTAAATTATTATTATATAAAGTGAATAAATTATAAGTTTCCCGTATGGTCATTTCGAGTACGCCAAAGTGTCCGGAAGGGTCGAAATAGTCAAAATAATGTACCCGAGGGTTTAGTTTGGGTCTTAGGGCATTTTTAGGCTTAATTAGTACCCCGGGAGGGCGTTTTGGAAATTCCGTAATTATGGGTAATTAAACCCACGAATTTTCTAGGATTATATCAGATGGTAAGTGTTGTCTTCTAGGGTTAGCATAACCAAAAACTAATGACGGCCATTGGGGAGGAAGAGGAGAAGCTTTCCAAGGAGTTCTAGGCCAAGAACTCCTCCGGTTGCACCGCCGTCACCGCCAATTGGTAGATCGCGCAACGGGGATCTCAACCACACCAAATTCGTCCACAAATGAGAACTTTGAATTTCAGGCAAGTATCTGTCTTGCTTTAATCAAGTTAATGCTTCTTTTATATTAGTCTAGGGTTGATTAGAATTAGTGTTCTTGAAAGAAAACATTAATTGGAGACAAAAAAATTACATGTTGTAGAGGTAAAGATCATATTCTAGAAATCCATTTCACATGCAGAGGTTGAATCAAGAATTTCCATGGTGTTAATAATAGAAAATCTGGGAAAAAGAATGGAAGAAACTAAGTTAAAGAAAAATATTAGGGTTCTTGAGATTTATATAAATTTTACCCTTTTATTTTGTTGTAGTTGATGAAAACTCGGATGTTTTACGTAGGATATTGTTTATATGGGTATAAAACACTTGTAGTATAAGTGGTTGGGAGTTTTGGAATAAAACATGATGATTTGGATGAGTTTGGGGTAAGATTTCTGTAGTTGGGTTTTCTGTGATCGATCGATCAACCCCTCCTGGAAAACTGCATTTTTGCTCGTGTTAGCTTAATCCGATTTTATGCGTAGTAAACATTGAATAGGGTTGTTAGAACATAATGGAACATAAAAAGGACTAGTAGGGTCAAGATAAACCCCGATAAGTGGGACTTTAATGTGAAAGGGAAATGAATGGGTAAACGGGAAGATATTCATACTTAGGAAATCATACGTGCGTTGATTTAATAATCGAAATGTCTAGGAAGTTGGATTAGAAGGTAAGTGAGGGTCTACTGAAATTGTACTTAGGTAAAGAGAATACTTCGAGAGACGCGAAGTGAATTTAGAATAACTTAATGACAAGAATAAAATGAATGAGTCCGTTATACGAAATAATAGAGTAAAATGTGTAATAACGAATAATTATAATTATGGGTCATGAGCGCACCTAATTTAGTAATGTGGATGTGAATGATTATATATCTATATGACTGTGTGATTGTTCATATATCTTATATACGTGTAAAAATCATGCCCGCGCTACTTGCTATCACGGAGGTTATCGCACCGGGACAGTCTTATCTCGATGGGACCTTTATGGGGGATATTGACTTGTACCCTAGAACATAGAACTCCTTGGTACAGGCTATCTGATCGATTGTCAGATGGTCCTAAGAGACGTTAGGGTATGTGCTGACCTTTTAGTGACTTGGAACTATGTTTCGCCTCATTTGTATGTGTTTTGTGTTAATACAGTTCGAGAGTGATTCCGAACTATTATTCCCTTAGTACGAGTGATACGGGGACTTGATAGCAGAGTATGCCAACACCATAGTTTGTATGTGGGGTGAAGATAGTATATATATATATTATATGAGAAATTGGTATATATATCTACTTATGTATATGGAAACTTTGTACCATAGATTTTTATGTGGGGTGCCGTTAGTATATATATTATATGTGTAACTAATATATATACGTATTTCTATATGGGAACTTTATACTATGCTTATAAGTAGTTAATAAATGAAAATGCTTAGCTTCACTATAAGTATTCGGAAACTTTATAACGATACGGAGCTATTCTAAATAACTTAAGAAATCTTGAAGAGATAAATTTTCTAAAGTGAATATCATAACCTTAATTTCACATGATAAGACTTATGGAGAGTAAGTTATAGAGATATGAGATTCATTAGTACGGTAGACTTTCACACTGGATGAGAGGTGAGAATTCTCAAGAGAGTGTCGCATACTAATATGATTGTTGCATTAACCGGTAAGCATTTTAAATACTTGCTAAACTATTTTAAAACTGTTTTACAATCGGGCTCTGACCCGTTTGCTGTTATCTCCTCTCTCTTTTGTGTGTGTATATATATATATATATATATATATATATATATATATGTAGGTGCCCAACCACAGGGGCGCTATGCTTCGGATTCTTTGGATGGAACGTGCTGTAGCTTTTGTGGGAGTTGTAGGCCATTGCTTAGACGACCTCATTGCTGACTTCACTTCTAGTTCGGTTTTATCCAGTGGGGCATGTGTCGCCTTTTCCCTTATTCAGTTGGTTTTGTCAGAGATTGTAATTCTCTTACTTTCAGTATATTTACTTTGGGATTTATTGCTGTCAGGATGTTTTCCTTTGGTGTTTTAAAGTTGGGATTTGTTATTTGATGGTTTAATTCTTGAATGCTCATTTACATTCTTACACTTAATGTGTGACTCTTAAACTGTTAATGGTCAAAGGTTTTGTAATGGGATTTAAATAAAATGGAAATGAGGTTTTAAATGGTTTTGACACTTAGCTTAATTATTTAGGTTGTTTAATTTGAAATTTTTTATGTGCGACAGTGATGCTAAGAATGAACCATCGGTTCACCTTGATTTTAATTTAATAAAGGATTGATCGCCCGATATTTAAATAGGTGGGGTGTAACAAGCTATTCCATCCTTTCACATGACAACTATCAAGATCGCCTCTTGGGATATAAATACATTATATCACCCTCACTGTAGGGGACCGAAAACAACAACTCAAGGCAATCAATACAGAATAGTGGACGTAGGCTATTCCTTTGAGCCGAACCGCTTTAAAATTTACTGTGTCTTGTTTGTTTTACTTATTTTATCTGTGATCAATTAATTAGGCATAGTCTAGTTTTTTGAATCAACAGTGATTTTCTACAAAACCTAATTTTCGGAGCTCGACGCCCATCAATGGCGGACACACGACCTAAACCCTATTTAACTACTCACACAACATGAATAAATAAATTAAACAACTAATTAACTAATAAAATAAGAATTAATTAAACTAAACTAATTTATCTAGGCATGGGAGATAATAATGAAGCATAAATAAATAAGCATGGAAATTAAAGGAACAAGGTAAGAAATAATATCCACTTACATAAATGGGTGTCAAACCACCAAGAAATGAAGGAGATGGGGTTTATCTCCACAAAATCCCCAAAGAAACTAACCCTAGGTCTCCAAAGAGAAAAAGAAATTAAGAAACTTGATATTATTTTTCTATACAAATGAACCCAAGTTGGCTATATATACTAAGTGGGGAAAAGGAAATAAAGAAAAAGGAAAAAGAAAAGAAATGGGAATAAGTCTCTAATTATGTAACAAAGAAAAAAAGAAAAAAGAAATAAAAAATAAGAAAAAAGGGGCAACAACTCACGGCATAAGAAAAAACAGAGCCCCGGTCGACCGGGGCCTCAGGCCGATCGACCGCGACAAAGGGGAGGAACACACTGCCTTGGAGCCAAGGCAAAAAATCAAAACCGGGTCGATCGGCTGACAGGGGCACGGTCGACCGGACATAGCAGAAACACCCACCAACTTCACAATAGAAATCGAAGCCTATGCATCCATTGAAACGAACCAACAACCATGGCTATTTAAACCGAGATCCACTACGCATAGAGACCCAAGACCTTCTATGGCGCTATAGCCGAGACCCAAAACTAGTTCCACCAGTGTTATAAAGATAAGAAAAACCCATGACCTTCATCTCCATTAATGGCCAAAACCATGAAAATATCCAAATGGGTACTCCAAAAATCTGATCTAAATAACCCACAACTATATCCACACATGACCCAAGCTCTAATTTCAGACAAAAAGCTCCAATTTGGTACGAAACCAAAACCCGAGCCAAAATCCTCATATCTGTAAGAAGTTTGCTGCAAAAACGAGTTAGGGAGGGACATGGAGGGTATTTATGAAATTGTTAGTAAAAGAGACAAGGGACATGGGGGAATTAATAAAATTGTTATTTATTTCTTATCATTCTTCCTCCGATTAAAGACCCATATTTTCTTCGTTCGGACTCCGATTCGAGCACCGTTCGGGGCCACGCGAAGCTTGTCCCTAGGGATAGAACTTTCATGAATACTTCGGGCAAAATCCTGAAGTTTGAAATTACGAAAATTCCCTTGAACGTGTGAACTCTTACAAAACTTTATTGAAACGCGACGAAACTTCACACTAAGCACCGTAACACCTAGAAATGCTCGACAATACCTCAAATAAAGTATTGGGGCAAAAAATGGAGGTTGTCTGATTAACGAGCATAAATACAGGCATTAAAGCACCTGAGGGACCTAAAAATGCATAAATTAACGGGCGGAAAATATAATATTCGTGACTTATCACACCCCCTAACTTAGACATTGCTTGTCCCTAGAAATGAAGTTCAAAGAAAGAAGAACTATAAGAAAATCAATAAACAAGAGATATATACCAAAGCGATAAATGCCACTTTCGCGGGCAAAGGATTGCATTTAGCATATGCAATAAGTCGTTAAACCCTTAAGTTATCCTAGTGGACGAGTGTCGTCTCGTGAGGGTTTTCAGGGATGAAACTCACAAACATCATATGGTTTCCTCAAAATATGCCCAATCACATGCGACAAACTCAACAACAACGAACAAGATTTTAACATGTAATTAGCATAATGAACGAATTCAAACAAAAGTCCGTAGTTATTAACAAGTTGAATGCACCTCATAGAATTGAAACTTTAAAAGTGGGTGGGGGGAGAGCACATGCACAGTATGATTTGGTAAAAACTTAGATAAACTAGATAAGCATTAAAGCAAGCATATATTCAATCCTCACAGGCATTACACTCATAAAATAAATTCACTCAAAATAGGGAGGTAACACACGGAACATTCAGACATAAAGTGTAAATGTAAATGGAAACTAGGCCGCACACATGTCACAAATGAAGAACGCTATATAGGAAATAAAAAAAACTTATAATCTCAATTAAAGATACCTCTCATTAAAGGAGGCAAGATGCATTTTCACAAATTATCAAAACTATTTTGACTTATAAATTAAATTCACCCTAAGATCACATAGGACTTATATAGTGTTGTAATGTAGCCTAGGTTAAGGTACAAAATGAAGGATATATGTACAGATTCAAAGTTTTTGGAATGAAAGCTTGGAATAATGGGGGAAATATTGAAAATGGAAAATAAGTTCCATAATCAAGCATTAAATATAACAATTGGAGAGTAACAAGGATTATTGAACTCTATATACACATTTACAAATTTTCTCTTTCTCATTATTTTCTTCTTTTTCTCATGTTTTCTTTTCTTTTCTTTTCTTTTTCACTTCTCTTTTTCTTCCTCACTACTTTCTTTTATTTTATTTTCTCACTACACTTTTTTCTGGTTTTCTCACTCTCATATGCTTAATTGCAACCACAAGACAGTAACATCATTCAATCACAAGTATCATTCCAAATAAAGGTAAGGAAGGTAATATGTTTGGTATATAACTCCAATTTAGAATTGGTTATGGGATTTTGGGTGATGAAGTGAAAGGCTATATGTAGGCTCAAAGGGGATGACGAGGGAAAATATATAAGGTGAGGTTAAGGCTAATATGGGTGATATAACAAAGACGGCCTATGATCATTTCATAAAGTTTATGCAATTCTCGAGTCAAAACAATATATGAAAATCATGCTCAGGTAACACATTTCAAGATATAAACTCAATAAATGATCGATCAATTAAAGAATAGAGAGATTACTGACGAATTCAACGTTTTCAAAGAGGAAAGAATAGTGTATACACTCACAAATAACGAAAGGTAAAAAGCTTACTCGGTGTAAGTATATACAATGCAACAAAAGATTACAGAGTTATAAAAATCTTAAACCAAATCAATAGAACAAGAAAAGCGCATGTGCTCATGGGATAAAGTTTAATTCATGAAGTTATTCATAATATCAATCATTTGAGAACTAAAGTCTAATAACTTCTAAAATCGAGAACATGTATCATTGAGTTGTCAATTGGATCAGGCATTTATTGAAATTTATCCTCGAAAACAAGCCAATATGCCCAACGAAAGAGAAAAAGGAAAAAAAAAATTAAATTTTTTTCAATTTTTTTTTAACAAAAATCATACTTAGTAAGAGATATTTTATCAAATCCATGGACAAAATAAAGAAATGGATATAATATCCCACACCCCCTAGCTTAAATGTTGCATTGTCCTCAAAACGCATTAAGAACTAAACACAAAGATAGAAAAAGATTGATATTACACAAAATTGGAGATAGTCGCGATAAGCACGAGTCCAAAGAATCTAGAAAACAAGTTAGTACCGAGCATAATGAAAAGCAGTAACAAAAAGTTTATCTCAATAATACTCTAGAATAAATTAAAAAGAAAATAAAATCTAAAGAAAGAAAGAAAATAAAAATAAAAAGCTAAGTGTTGATGTGAAAAACTAGATTTGATCTAATTAATTAATCACAGATAAAAATGAGTAAAGAAATAAGACAAGAGCTTTTTAAAGTGGTCCACCCTTAAGGAAATGGCCTCGTCCACTGGTTTGTTGATGGAGTGGAAAAACCGAGCATCCGTGTAATACGCTAGTCGTTTTTATCGGCTTCCAACCTCAATACAAAAAAAAAACTAAACTTGTAACTACACTTCTTAAGGAGTATAGTGGCGATTCTGGGTATCGAATCCACAGGGATCGAGATTGTCAAATAGTAACAAGAAAAATTATTAAACCTTGAAATGATTTCTTAAAAGATACAAAAAAATGATTAATGATTGGGAAAATTTCTAGTGAAATAAAAATTTACTTAAGAAAAACAAACTGTAAATTGCAAAAAACTTTAGATCTGACAAATGGGAGAAAATAGGGTAGGGTACAATCCCTCAATCCTTAACAAATTACCGTATAAAATACTAGAATTGTAAATTAAAATTATTGACTAGATCCGGTCTTTATAAATTCTAAGCATTACATATATGAGGGATCTAGCCCGCATCATATGAAATCAAAGATAGATATAAAGCGGTGAATGATAAATTGTACTCGCAAAGCATTCTTAAACATCTCAAGTACCTAGGGCAAGAGAGATTAAAAGATTGACAATGTTTGTATGAGTTTCTTTCACGATTCAATCAATATTTTAATTTAACCTCTATTTTCTACATAAATAATTTGCCTTGGATTGAGTTCATGTACCCCAACCCTTGGGAAATTAGCTAGTCATGATTTGGTTCAAGAATAAATTCACATATAAAATTATGGACCTACAAGACATTGTAAATAATTTGCAAATAATAAAACTAGAGAATGGAAAGATTTTACTTGAATTCAGCAATAGGGAAAAGAGATGAACTTGAATCAAGAAAAATTCTTCTTCTTCAAACTTACAAAAAGACTCTCTAAAATCTAATTCTCTCTCTAAAATTCTATTCTACTCTCTAGAATTTGACTCCTTTTTGGAATGAGGTAGGGCTTGGTCTTTTATAGCACCAAGTTGCACGAATTTGACATCAAATTTTTCTTGTGGTACAAGTTTTTGTCAACCAATCACCATAAAATCTGCATAATTAATGACAGAAATCCCCACATCCAGACCGGTCCGTGTCTCTTCATTATCGCGCAACTTCAAAACATCGTAACTTCTTCACCGTAGCTCGGATTGAGGTGCCGTTTTTTCCGGTATTCTTGTAATTTAGAACTCTTCAACTTTATAGTTGGCCCCACCTCTGGACTAAGGATGAAAAATTATGAAAATGCCCTTCAACTCTCCATTTCTTGGTTTCTTTCACTGTTTGGGGTTCTCCTTCGCACCAATTTGCATAAAATACCTATAAAACACATGAGAAATACACAAAACAAGAAATACTTGCCAAAAAAGGTTAGTAGCATAAATACGAGACAAATCCAAGCTATTTACACTGCACGGGATCATAAAAATACCGAAATTAAGGGGATAAATATGAAGAATATGTGCCTAATCATTTGTATTACCGGGTGTCTTGCCTTGATCGGTATTACAATGTATTTATAGCCGTTGGTCTGTCAATGTTAATGGATAGTGTGCCTTTATTGAATAGGCGTATACATCTGTACATGGTAAGGAATGACTGTAATACAATAATTATTGAATATGTATAGTCGTTTGGCCTTCCTAATAAGTTGCTCGGTACGCTGAGTAGCTCGGTACGCCAACTAGCTCTGTACATTGAGTAGCTTGATACAATGAACTTGTACCATGTAAGGTGACATGTGTCTTCATAGAATTGGTCCACATAAGCTGACTAATTTTTGTATCAACAAAAGCCCCCAATGTTTCATAGTTAAAGTTAGCTGTGAGAGTGTGGAATATTTTACCGAAAAGTTGTTTATGCACATTTCCCATGTCTTGGTTAATTACAGGCCTTCAACACTTGTAAAAAATTTCCACTTTGTGTAACAGTTTTGAGCGCGAAATGGAAAATTTGTAAATATTTTAAATTCTGATGACCACTTGGGTATCTGCGTTTTTAGCTGTCGAGAACGCAACCATCGTCACTTTTAATTATTACTTTTCTCATTTTCCCAGGCGGCATATATAAAGACGATAAAATCTGATTGTCTTCTACCTTTTGCCATCTTTGTTTCCAAAGCCCTTGTTTTCTCATTTTTCTTATTACGAACATTCTTTGTATCATCTGTCTTATCTAACTCCTTAATCTCCTATAAGAATTTCTTCCTTACTTCTTTCTTTGCTTTGGTCACCATGGTTTACTCTATTGAGTAATTGGATAAGTTTAGAACTGATTTTGCGATTCCTTCCTAGGTTGACTTAGAAGAACATGCTTATCCTTATGATTTATTTTCTTTAGCGGAGGGACATTGGTTTCCCTCCATTTTTATAGCTGAGTGCAGTTTTACTTTCCCGCCTAATCCCCTATGTTTGGAATTTTGTCAATATTTCTATATTGTACCTGAAAAAGTAGTTCCAAATACAAGGAAGGTAGTTAATGGCGTACATAGGCTAAATCAAACACATGGAACTCATCTAGGGATTCCTGAAATTATATTTTATTATGGGTCCTCTGCGACACCACTTTTTATTTTAAAAACTAGGTTTGTTAACCGAGCATTAGTGGTCAATCTCCCTGATTCTAATAGGGATTGTTTTGAACATGGGGTTGTGATGAAAAATTGGCAACACCCCCCATTAAATGGAAATGATATGTACCAAGGTCCCAGGTGTCCACCTTATGGCAATAGGATAGGTTGTTCTTTATTTTTAAACTAGGTCTATTTTTGTTTGATAAAATGTTTCACTGACTTTTGCTTTCTATGATTTTAATTTATAGTCGACAGTAAAAGAAAACCCCCAAAAGAGGGTGATATTAAAATAAAAGAGTTGAAGTTTATATGGAGTCTTCAACAATCAATTGTTGGGGAGCATGTGAGATTTGCTTACTATTTGTTGAGATACAAAAATACTTCTTCCTATTTTATTGCTCAGCCTTTTGCTCAATCTACTTTGGTGAATGACCTTGAGCAAAGTACAACATCTCCCTCAATTATTGAAGAATCTTTCTCTGATTTGGGTACCTCTCTTGCTGATCTAATGACGAAGAAGAGAAAAGTTCCTGATCTTTTTGCTAAGATTGTCCCGAGTACTGAAGGGAAAAAGAACAAAGAAGATGTCCTAAGTGAAGGGATTAAAAAAATGATGTTTCTCCATCTGTGGGGGCAACTACATTTGTTAAGGAGGTTACCAAGAAGCCTCATGCTGTTCAAAAATAGGCAGTGCCTTTAATTTAAGAGGTTGCACCTTTGAGAAGACTGAGAAGGGGTCTTATTGAAAAGACCATTGATATTGCTACTTAACCTGCTGGGGTTGAATTACCCTCCTTGAGTGCTGGTCCTCCAGAATTCATTACTCTTGATTTGGCCAGGAAATTGATCTGGTCTGGAACTCTTCCTGAACACAGAGATGCTGAGACCTCTACCCCTCGGGGAAAAATCTCTGATTTGGCTGCCCAACACCTTGCATCAGTAAGTGTTATTTTACCTGGGCATTTCAATTCTATTTTCAATTTTCATACACTAACTTGAGTTTCTCTTTGTCTTGCAGTTTTTGGTGTATTTCAATTATATCTTGGATAAAGATGAAGCTATCAAAGCATCATCCTCTTCTAGTGAAGTAGAAGAAGCCCTTGCTGGGTTGGCAAAATCTTTGGAGGACTCCCGACAAAAATATGAAGATGATAAAACTTTATGGGAGAATGAGAAACTGAAGGTTGTTATTGCCAGCAAGGAAGAAACTGAGAGCAAGCTTGAAGAGGATGAATGGTGTAAGAAAGATATTGAACAGAAGGTAAAATCTATTAAAGATCTTCTTAGGTAGAATGCTTCTTCAGAGAGGACGAAGAGGAGGTCTGCTGTAAAAAAGTCATTTAGCTCTAGCAGGGATAAATGGTGGAATAAGGCTTTAACTGCTGCCTCTACTCAAATTGAGTATGCAAGTTTGAAATTCTTTAGAGATGGATGGGTGGCAGCTCTAAAAGAGTTGAACACTACTGAAGATTCTTAATTATTTTAGAAATATATCCATGGTCCTCATCCTGCCTTTGGAGAAGAAGAAGATGAAGGTAGATCTGATGAATCTTCTTTGATGGTGGTGGAACTAACACCTTCTTCCACTATCCCTTAGTCTTTCGAGAAAGCACAGCAGACAATAACTTCCTCCAAAGAATATCCGCTTCCTTCCGAGCAACTTCAGTAACCAACTCCTTCTTCAAAATTAGCTGAGGATGTAGTAGGGGATAAGGAGAAGGTGTAAAGTTATTCGATAGTTTTCTTTATTTTTCCCTTATTTTGAACCTCTGGCTGTACTCCCATTTATAATGTTCAATAAAATTGACTTGTTATTTATCTGCACTTCTCCTCTACTGTTCAATATATCTATTTTTGATCTGTTTTTACTTTTCCTTGCTAGTTTATTGCTAGGATGGAACTATTATTAGTTCATGATACAGAGTTGATGAAGAGATGTATAGACTACTTTAAAGTTGGTCATGCAGATTTTATCGAAGCATAAATAATTGATATCATTGGTCCTGATGCCTCTGAATGAGCAATTGAGGCTTACCAATACTTGAAATTCTTACTTGATCATGCAGTATCGAATAACGCAGCTTACTACGAAATGATTGAAGATCTTCAAGGAATGATTGAAGAACTTCAACTTTAATACAAGGAAGCCACTACTCTTCTTCATGAAGGTTATGAAAAGAAATACCAACAACTGAGCACTAATCGGGGTTATGATAAATTCATTTCCACCCATAATAAAAGAGAGAGTGTGCTGAAATTTGAAATTGAGGAGCATAGAAACATTGCCAAACTGTTGGAGGAAGAAAATAACGCTTTGAGAGAGGAGTTGAGACAGTTAAAATCATTTTCTTCCTTTGGAGCTATAGTCCCAGTCAATGATGAAGATTTTTCCTTTTTAGGGGCTGAAAATGCTTCATTAAGAGAAGAGTTGGAAACTTTAAAAAGGGTTAGACCCGCATCCACTTGTTGGGGTAGGACAAGAGGAGGTCAGAGTAACATTGAAGAGACTAGAACTCAACAAGTTTTAGAAAATCAAGTTTCTCAATTCAAGGCAAAAAATCAAGCTCTGGCGGAGATGTCCCAGAAGATTAAAACTCTTACGGAGAAATTATCCACTCAGAGTTCTTCGTTGTAGAATAAAGAAATTGTGCTGAAAAGACTACGCCGACATGTTGAACGACTAACTTATCAGTTTCACATTAGCCCAGAGAGTTCTGGATAGAGGGATTCAATGAAGCTTTATATCATCTTGATGCCAGATTAAAGAAATCAAATAATGAAGAATACAAGTAGGGATGGATAAATGGTCTAACTATAATGAAAGTTGTGCAAGGAATTGAACTGTGGAATTGGATCCCGGGCTACTTGATCTGCCAAAACCACCTTTCTAGCTAGATGTTAATTAGATTCTAGTTATCTCCATTCCTCATTGTTTGATTTCTAAATCCCTAGGTGATCACAGTCTTTATGAAGAATTTGAGATAGACCGACCTCCTCAATTGCTAGACCGGCCAAGTTCAAGTAATGCCATAATGCTTTAGGACTTAAATTTTATCAATTCTTCTTATGCTTTAGATGACCCTCCAGCTGGAATGGATCCTGTATCAAAATCTGAAGGGATGAAACCAATAGAATAGGCTATTTATATTTTGTTAGTGATTGCTGTTGTAAATGAAGAAAAATCATCTTCTTGTAATTTTGTTTCCTTGGAAATAAAATAATTGCATGATGTTTATTATGTTAATCTTTGTTCATAACATGAGATCAACGATATTATTACTGTACAATAATGGGCTATTTTTGAATATATATATATATATATATATGAATGGATATTTTGTCCTTTTTTATTTGACTTCCTAGACAATGTAACTTTTGCCCCATTTTTTTGTCTAGTTGTAGTGATTTTTTTATCACCCATAAGTGCCTAAGCAATGGAATATTTATCCCATGTTCCTGCTTAGTTGTAACAATCTTATCTAGATTGCCTTGGTTCCCGAGCAGTGGATGATTTACCCATCTTCTTTTCCAGTTTAGATGCCTTCTTGGGTCACCCATAATCAAGCAGATCTTACCTAGCTTGATTGTTTTACCAATATTATTGGTGTCTTTATTGATGCCAACCAACATTTGGCTAGTAGTTGTTGATACCGACCAACTTTTAGCTGGTGGTTGTTCGTGCCGACCAGCATTTAGTTGGTGGTTGTTGATGTCGACCAACTTTTAGCTGGTGGTTGTTGATACTGACCGAATTTTAGCTGGTGGTTGTGCGTCTTCAAATGCTGCAAGTTGTGTGTAGTGTGTAGCACTAGTACTCCGAAGAAAAAAAAATATAAAACAAACGAATGGGGAAATCATCTTTTTCATTCATATTGAAAGAATTGAGTACATTGACTGTTACATTACTGGTAGTACTTTCGCAGGTGCTTTACATTCCAGGAATTCTTGAATTCTTCCCCTTAAGAGTTTCTATTTTGTAAGATCCAGGTTGGACAACTGTCATGATGCGATAGGGACCATGCCAATTGGCCTCCAACTTATTATGCTTTTGAATTACCTTCTTGAGCACGTAATCACCTTCCTTTAGATCGTATTTCTTCACCCTTTTATTATAGAACATAACAGTCCTTTGCTGATAGGCTATATTTCGGATCGCTGCATCTTCTCTGACTTCTTCGAGCATGTCCAAATCCAAGCGTCTCATCAAATCACTCATCGGAGAATTAAAATTGAGCAACCTATGAGTAGGAAATCCTAGTTCAACAGGTATCACTGCTTCACTCCCAAAAGCCAACATATAAGGGGTTTCTCCAGTTGTTATTCGGGTAGTTGTTTGATAAGCTCATAACACTGATTTCATCTCATTGATCCAATTTCCTTTAGCATCATTTAGTCTCTTCTTTAACCCATTCGGTAGAGATCTATTCGTCACCTCTGTTTGCCCATTACTTTGGTGATGACCTAGAGCATAATGGACTTTTTGAATGTTGGACTATAGACAATATGCTGCAAACTCATCACTGTCAATTTGGGTATCGTGATCGGTGATAAAGGTATGGGGCTGACCATATCGGCAAACAATGTTCTTCCAAATAAATTGATAAACCCTTTCGTAGGCCATATCAAGGAGAGGTTCAGTTTTCACCCACTTTGTGAAGTAATCAACAGCTACCACCAAATATTTGAATCATCCTCATGTAGTTAGCAGAGGCGCAACTAAGTCTATTCCCTACATGGAAAATGGCCAAGGTAAAGTAATTGGTGTTAGTAACGTTTGAGGAGTTCTTAGTATAATAGAAAATCTCTGACACTTGTCACATTTTTTGGCATAAGCCGTACAATCAACGCGCATTATTGGCCAGTAATATACTTCTGTATTCGTTCTCTGTAGTAGAGTTCTTCCTGCTACACGAGCACCATAAGATCCTTCATGAATTTCCTCTCTTAGGCCCTTGACTTTTGATAGATGAACACACCTCTGCAAACCAGCTATCAAACCTCTCATGTACAGAACTCCATTATTCAAAACATATCTGGCAGCCTTGTACTTTAACCTCTTGGCTGTAAGTAGGTTGGCTGGTAAAATACCTTCTTCAATATAAGCCCTGATGGGATCCATCCAAGATGGTCCCATATCCAAGGCAATAAAATTCATCATCAGGTCTTTATTAATACTTCTGCTTATAAGTACTTTAATAGGGATTATTCTTCGTAACTCGGTGCGAGTAGATAAAGCTAACCGAGCAAGTGCATCTGCCCTTGCATTCTCCAATCTAGGTATTCTAACCACCTGAATAGCTGCCAAATTTGCTATAATCTCCAAAACCTTGGCTAAGTATCTTGACATGAACTCCGCTTTTGCTTCATAAAGACTTGGCATCTTATTTACCACTAATTACGAATCACTGAACACAACAACTTGCTCGGCATTCAATGATTTAGCTAAGTTGAGGCCCATAATCACGGCTTCATACTCAGCTTCATTATTGGAAGCTTGGAATTAAAAGCGTAGAGCATATTCAATGTCTATCCTATCTGGACTTTTGAGAATAATTCCATCTATGCAACCTGTTGGATATAAAGAACAATTGACATATAAATTCCATATAGGAATATCATCATCAAACCCTTGGTATAACAGAATACCTTGATGGAATATCTTATCCTTCCTCTCTTCATACTTCTTTTTCAACTCTTATACTTTACCAGAAGATTCTGGTTGATCTGTTGCCATCCCTTCTGACAATTCTACTACTGGGAGTTGATCGGGGGTATTTTTAATAAACCCTCTGGCATCCTTGAGTTTCTCTGCAGTGTCCCCTTGTTGATCGGAGACATCTAGGTACGTAAACTCAACAATGAAATCTGCCACTGCCTGTCCTCTGAGAGAGGACTTTGGCTCATAGATAATGTCATATTCCCCTAACTCCATTGCCCAATACATTAATCTTTCAGACTTTTCTGGCTTATATAAATCTTGTCTGAGTGGCATGTCAGTGCATACCAATATTGTATGGACTTGAAAATATACTTTCATTATCCTCCTTGATTCAATCAACGCCAACAACAATTTCTCCAGTTTAGGATACCTGATTAATGCCCCTGAATGTTTTGGTGGTATAATAAACTTGCTTTTGTACTTCGTCTTCTACCCTTATCAAGGCTGAACTAACTGCCCTTTTTTAGACGGCTAAGTACAAATATAGTTTTTCTCCCGCTACTGGTCTGGATAATAAAGGAGGTATCCCCAAGTATCTCTTCAATTCTAAGAATGCCTTCTCACATTCGTCACTCCACTCAAAGGTCTTTCTGAGCACCTCGAAGAATAGAAGACATCTATCAATTGCTCGAGAGATAAATCTATTGAGAACTGCAACATGCCCCGTAAGGCTCTGCACTTCCTTTTTGGTGGTTGGAGATTGTAACTCCAACAAGGCTTTTATCTTATCAGGGTTTAATTCAATACCTCGTTGATTCAAAATGTATCCAATGAACATGCCTTTTTGTACGCTAAAAATGCACTTGATCGGGTTCATCTTCATCTGGTACCTCTCTAGTTGATCAAATGTTTGGCTCAAATCAGGTATATGGTCAACAACTTTCTTACTTTTAGTCAACTTGTCGTCGATATATACCTCCATATTTCTTCCTATCTGCTCCACAAATACCTTGTTTACCAGCCGCTGATATGTAGCACCTCCATTTTTAAGACCAAAAAGATTAATATTGTAATAATATGTTCCTCGGGGAGTAATGAAAGAGGTACTTTCCCTGTCTTTTAGCTTCATTTGAATTTGATTGTATCCAGAATAATGATCCATGAAGCTTATCAACTCATGTCCTGAAGTTACGTCCACCAACTGATCTATTCTAGGCAGAGAAAAATGATCCTTTGAGCAATCTTTATTCAGATATGTGAAATCCACACACATCCTCCACTTATTATTATTATTCTTTTTTACCATCACCACATCAGCTAACCAATCTGGATATTTCACGTCTTCGATGAAAGAATCTTTTTATAGCTTTTCCACTTTTTTCTTGAATATCCCGGTTCTTCTCTGAACTAAAGACTCTTCTCCTTTGCTTCACTGGTTTGATCTCATTGTTGACATTTAGCTCGTGGCATAAGAAAACTGGGTCTATTCCCGGCCTATTCTCGTGACTCCACAAAAATACCTGTTTTCTTTGCTTTAAAAATGCTACCAGCTCTTGTTTCAATATTGGATCAAGTGAAGCACCGATCTGAGTGGTTCTTTCTGGTTGATCGTCATCCAAAATAATAATTTATACTTCCTCCATGACTTGGCCTTTAATGAGTTTCGTTTCATCTCTTGGGTCTAAGTTTTTAATCTCAGACTCATCAGATTCATCCACTTCATAAGTAGTTATTTTCTTCCTAGCATTCTCCAATTCCTCTTGCTCGGAAGATGAGTAGTAGTATTCCCAAGATACTTTTTGATATCCTTTTACAACTCTAACCCCAAAGTTGGTCGGGAATTTTAAACACTGATGTACTTTGGATGAGACTGCTTTAAACTTTTTCAAGCCTACTCTTCCCATGATTATATTATAGGCTGACTAGACATTCTTGTCTATCATAAATAAATATACCTTCTCTATTCTTATAACAGGTTAGGTACCAATTAACATGCCTATCTTGATCGTTCCAAGTGGAGAAACTTTTTCTCCATAAAACCCAATGAGGGCCTATGATACGGCTCCAACTAATTAAGTTTCACGTTCAAACTATCGAAACAAGGGTAAAACATGATGTATATCGAGCTACCATTATCCACCAGCACTCTCGAAATGATTACATCATTCCTTCTCATTTTGATCACCAGAGGATCATGATAAGGATACAAGACTCCTTCCAAATCATTTTTAAAAAAACCAATGACCAACTTATCTTTGTTAACTTTCCTTGGGTGATCTTCTTCTGCCAGATTTATTCGCTGTATATAGGAACAAGCTTGAGCCTCATTGAGGTAAGCTTTCCTTTTAGTGGTATAATCACCTCCTCCTACATCTCCACCTGTAATTATGTTATAATCAAACGAACCGAAACGAATTAAAAATACCTCTCACCCAGGTTGTCTTGGATTTTTTGGGAGATCAGGATCATCTTCAGGGTCATCTTCATGGTCCCTTTTCTTATCTTCTCTTGGTCGACAAAGAGATTTGGATCTCTGTCGAGATCTATTGTTGGTCTTCCCATAATTTTGACAATCAATAAACTTATTCATCTTTCCTCGTCTAATGAGTGCCTCTATATAATTTTAGAGAGCTACACACTACTTGGTGGTATGGCCTTGATCCTTAAGAAACTCACAATACCTTGATTTATCCCTCCTTTCAGGAGCTGTCCTTAGTTTTTCTAGCCAACTCAGTTCCTCGCTGTTCTTAATTTCCTCCAGAACGTGGTTTGTATCCACCTTTAAGGGTGTATAATTTGTATACTTGCTTCAATGATCCAACGTTTCTATGCCTTTTGACTGCTTACTCCGACCGTTATTCTTATGATATTTCTTCTCCGACTTGCCTTCGGCTTTAGCTTCCACCTTTGCCTTAGCATTCTTCTTCGCATCAATAGCCTCCTCGGCACTCATAATTTTAGCTGCTTTTGCCATCAATTCAGTAATGGATTTGGTGGGATCCTTAGCTAATGAGTAATACAACTTATCTGGCAAAAGACCACTCATGAGATATGTGATGGATGTCTTCTCCTCATAGTCTATGACCTCCAGTTTCTCGTTGTGAAAACGAGTAATATAGTCTCTGGTACTTTTAACTGTTCTTTGCCTAACACTCAACAAATGTGCTACCCTTTTAACTGGATTTGCAGTAAAATAAAAATTTCCTATAAAGAGCTTTTCCAGTTGGTAGAAGATTGCAATCTGCCCCCGAGGAAGTCTGTTGTACCATATCTGAGCAGATCTGGTAATGGTCCCTGAGAACGCCCTGCACCTTATTTCATCTGGGACGGTATAAATATCTGTTGCACCCTGGTACTGCTCTATATGAAGAACATGATCTATTTTTCCATCATACTTCGATGTAACCACATGATCCTTGAACTTTGTTAGTATAAGAAAATCCACAATCGCTTGTACAAATGAAGACCCTTTAATAAAGGTTCTTTGGAGAGGATTTTTAGCCTTGGCCAGCTCTCCTAACCTGTCTTCCAACCTCTGAATAGATCCTTTACATGCATCATTTCCATCCCCTGATTTATTTTCATCTGCCCGAGCAACATATCGCACATAATTTTCCTCTTGGGATCTTTCTCTTCGAACTACAGATCTCGGGTTTGAATGTGATTAGGCTGAGCCTTCCCTTAAATAATTTGGTCATTGAGAATTTCTTAACGTAAATCGAGGAGGATTTTTATTCCTCCTAGGAACCAAATAGTCTAAGGGAGAGGCTCTACTCAACCTTTTTAGAGCACTTGGTCTTTCTGGCATTAGAGTGATGTTTTCTTGTGAATCTAAAATTATTATGGGGGAAGTTGCACCAGGGCGTTAAGATGGATCACTTGAATTTCTGGAATAATTGACTTCAGTATGTCTGGATCGTGACATAAATCATGGTTGTCATGAAGATAGTGGGTTCATGCTTCTTTTGACGCTTCTTTGGCCTATCTAGGAAGATGCTCCATTTTGAACAGTCTGAATGAACTCTCGCATAGTTTTTTGCATAGCCTTTTGTCCCCTGGCTAACTTGTCAAGATTCTTGTTATATCGTTTGCATTTAGAGGTAAAAGGGTTAGAAGGACTACCTTCATTATTCCTATTGCTAGATTCTGGGATTTCAGCCATTTATGATGAGTTTTTGGTGAAAAAATGCTATGTATAGTCGATTCCCATAGACGGCGCCAATCTGTTGATGTAAAAAACTAGATTTGATCTAATTAATTAATCACAGATAAAAATGAGTAAAGAAATAAGATAAGAGATTTTTAAAGTGGTTCAGCCTTAAGGAATTGGCCTATGTCCACTGCTTTATATTACTGGGTGTCTTGCCTTGATCTCGATTATGTTTGCTTACCCTGTTAAGAGGGTATTACAATGTATTTATAGCCTTTGGGCTGTTAATGTGACTGGATAGTGTTCCTTTATCGAATAGGCGTATACATATGTACATGGTAAGGAATGACTATAATACAATAAACATTGAATCTATCTGATTATTTGGCCTTCCCAATAAGTTTCTCGGTACGCTGAGTAGCTCGGTACATTGAGTAGCTCAGTATAATGAACTTATGCCATGTAGGATGACACGTGTCTTCATATAATTGGTCCATGTCAATTGACTAATTTTTATATCAACACTAACTATTTACAACCTACTATTTAGACTTCACAGTAACTATACACTAGAAGTCTAAATAGTTGAGGGTCCACCCAAAAAGGGATTTGACTTTGAAAGATCAATGGTGGACCCTCCAAAGCGAACATGCCTCCCAAAAAATAGGAATTCCGTTTGAAAATTTGAAGGCATGTGTAAGGCATAAAAAATGAACCATTATCAATTAAAAGTTTGAGAGGGATGATAGAGGATTTGGATACTAGGGGTGACAAGATCACATTGATCTCGAATTTTTTTAAATCACGTCCCCAAGGTTTTTCAATTGGAAGGGGAGGTGGGGCTAGTGAAAGTGAATAGCCCATGAGATGAAACATCTCAAAATAACATTCTCGTTCAAGGATCAGGTCAAACTCCTCAAGACTTTCAACCAATTCTTGTGATAAGTTTAACAGTTCGAGAATAGTATGGAATAAAGGAAAAGAAGGACCATCAACCTCAATACAATCTGAAGAATTAATAAGATTTTGAAATTCGAAAGTGCTAAAGCTTGGATCACTCTCAATTATTTCTTCATCAAAAAGGGGTGGAGGTGAAACGCAAGTATCATCCTCGACCCGATTTTGTAAAGAAATGATCTCATCGAGCATGGCATCATTCTCCAAAAATCAAGCTTGAGAACATTTGGAATGGTCATTTATTTCCTGTATCATTAACTCATAATCAAACGAAGAAGACATAACATCTTCTTGTGAGGTTTGCTCATAGCTAACGGGATCCCCACTTTCTAAATTACATTCCCAAGGCGATGAGGGACTGCTTATATCTTCTTGAACTTCATGCTCAAGCCATTCATTTTCAAGAATTTGTAGGCATTCTCTCATTGATTTGGGAGTATAACTTGGAAAACTACTTTGAGAACAATTAAAGTTATCTAAAGAGTTATAGCGAGGCATTTCGAAAAAAGCTATTTCAATAAAACGACAAGCGCCAAAATTTCAATTTCTCGAAACAATCTAGCACAAGTCAAAAGAAAGGATAAAATAAAGAATACAAATACAAAAGAAAAAAAATACTATGAAATAATAAAACAATTATGGTCTAAAACACACTCCTTGGCAACGACGCCATTTTGATCAAACGTGAAAGGCAGCGTCGCGTTAAAACGCTAATTGTTGTTTTCATTTTGCGTACTCAATATAAAAAAAAACTAAATTACAACTGCACTTTCTATACAAGTATAGCGATAAGTTGGGTATCATAGGAAATCCATTGGGAATGTGGTATATATTTTAATTGATTTATTATTTCAAGAATAAAAGTGTAAAAGTTGATGGGTTGAAATGGTGAAAAAAGAAAAATAAGAAGTTAACACTAAACAAAAATTAATAAAATGAGAGTCGGGACCGTGTCCCCGCCATGGATTGAACAACTAATAATTAGAATTTTGGTTCAAAATCAAGCATTTTTAATTAATCATAAACGTCACGCAAGAAGAAATTTAACTCAAAGTTGCGAAATAAAACATTTAATTCAAAATGGTCACACGCGTCTTAAAATCTAACTATCACTATAAACACTAACATTGCGAGACAAAGAAAGATAAAGGCATAATAAACCAATTTTAATACGCGAGGTTTCAATTAAATGTGGTTTTCGACAAAACCTACTTTTTGGAGTTCGACGCCCATCAATGGCGGACAGACAACCCAAACTCTATTTAACTACTCACACAACATGAATAAACAAATTAAACAACTAATTAACTAATAAAACAATAATTAATTTAGCTAAACTAATTTATCTAGGCATGGGAGATAATAACTAAGCATAAATAAATAAGCATGGAAATTAAAGGAAGGTAAGAAATAGTATCCACTTACATAAATGTGTGTCAAACCGCCAAGAAATGAAGGAGATGGGGTTTACCTCCACAAAATCCCCAAGGAAACTAACCATAGGTATCCAAAGAGAAAAAGAAATAAGGAAAACTAGATATTATTTTTCTATACAAATAAACCAAAGTTGGCTATTTATACTAAATGGGGAAAAGGAAATATAGAAAAAGGAAAAAGAAAATAAATGGGGATAAGTCTCTAATTATGGAACAAAAGAAAAAAAGGAAAAAGAAATAAAAAATAAGGAAAAGGGGCAACAACTCACGGCATAAGAAAAAACAGAGCCCCGATCGACCGAGGCCTCAAGCCGGTCGACCGCGGAAAAGGGGAGGAACACACTGCCTTGGAGCCAAGGCAAAACATTAAAACCCGGTCGACCGGCGGTAGGGGTGCGGTCGACCATCCATCGTAACAACTCCCACCAACTTCACACCATAAATCGAAGTCCACGCATCCATTAAAATGAACCATCTTGAGGCCCACTACACATAGAGACCCACTACACGTAGAGACCCGAGACCTGCTATGGCTGTTTAAATCGAGACCCACTACACATAGAGACCCGAGACCTGCTATGGCTCTATAGTCGAGACCCAAAACTAGTTCCACCATTATTGTAAAGACAAGAAAAACACATGAACTCCATCTCCATTAATGAACAAAATCATGAAAATATCTAAATGGGTACTCCAAAATCCCGTGCCAAATAACCCACAACTATATCCACACATGACCCAAACTCTAATTTCAGACAAAAAGCTCCAATTTTGGACGAAATCAAAAACCGAGCCAAACTCGGGCACAAAGCCAAAATCGCCATATTTGTAAGAAGTTTGCTGCAAAAAT
The DNA here is from genome assembly GCA_949130495.1 of Sambucus nigra. Lineage (NCBI taxonomy): Eukaryota > Viridiplantae > Streptophyta > Magnoliopsida > Dipsacales > Adoxaceae > Sambucus > Sambucus nigra. The sequence continues at coordinate 158,464,002 of OX422209.1, read as the reverse complement.
GAGTTAGGGACATGAAGGGTATTATGAAATTATTAGTAAAAGAGATAAGGGATATGGAGGAATTAATAAAATTGTTATTTATTTCTTATAATTCTTCCTCTGATTAAAGACCCGTGTTTTCTTCGTTCGGACTCCTATTAAAGCATTGTTCGCTACCATTCGAAGCTTGGCCCGAGGGCTACAACTTCCGTGAATACTTCGGGTAAAAATCCCAAAGTGTGAAGTTATGAAAATTCCCCTGAACATGAGAACTCTTAGGAAACTTGATTAGAACGCGACGAGACTTCACACTATGCACCGTAACACCTATAAATGCTCAATAATACCTCAAACAAAGTATTAGCATATAAAATGGAGTTTTTTTTTTATTAAAGAGCATAAATACAAGCATTAAAGCACCCAAGGGGCCTAAAAATGCACTAGTTAATGGGCAAAAAGTGAAATATTCGTGACTTATCATGACTCTCATGGGATCATCGAGGACTTTGCTCAGTTGGTTGCTGCCAAATTTGATAACATGATTCAAAGAGATGAAGAACCTGTTTGAATGATATTTCATAGACAGTTAGGTGCACGAAAAGGCAAGCGACTATTTGTTCAAGATCCTGCAGGAAAAGGAATAATCACTAATGGAATTCATCAGACGCTTCAATGAAAAATTACTGATGATAGACCATTAATACGAATGACTATTGATGTTATCATTCCTAAAAGGTCTTTACATCATAAACACAATATACTCCTTACATAAAAGTCATAAACTAACATAGTCGACCTAACGAGGTAGGTTGAGAAACACACTAATGCCAAAGATATTGTTATCAGTCATCTTCTCCCCCATAAAGAGGAAGAGTTACGTGCAAGAGGTTGGTGGATTATCATTCAAACAAGAGATGAGGACCATACAGGAAGACTAGCAAAGATCGACCAAGGTTTTATAGGCTTACGCCCCTCAATACAATGGTGGGACGAGTTTTGGTAATTGTATTGGACTCAATGATGCTAAACTAGTCGACTGGGATGAAAATTCAACCATCAAGGAAGATGTATAATCATTATTAAAAAATTTATAGGGACCATGGACACGATATCAATGACTGTCTCCTTTTCAAGAACGAGATAGAATCCCTGATCCAGAGAGGGGGGCCTAAGGTAATTTATGGAACAGGAGTACAAAAGAATGATCGATCAAAGAAACATGAAGATAGATGATCACTGAAGGATCCAATCTAGGGAACATAATCATAGGTAGGGGAAGCTGAAGGAGGTCAAAGGGACAAAGAAGATATATCCAACACGAATATGCATGGATTTTGGTGGGTTTGCGATAGGAGGAGGACCTGCATCTATAAGAAAGGCTTAAAAACTAATTATGACTTGATTGCATAATATTAACAATTAAATAAATATTTCTAACTATAATAATTATTTTTCAAATGTTCTTTAATTATGTAGATAAATCTCCATTTTAAAAGTTTTCCAAGTTAATAATTTGAGAATATATCAAATGGTCATCGTGCCTAACAACGAAAGTTCACCAAGCATTGGCTTAAAAAAAATAATCGTTTGGGATTATAGTTCAAATAATTAATATTGTGAGTGCAAATAACCACAATGAATGAATAAAAGTAATCAAAACGAAACAAAGAACAAAATAGTACACAGGGATTTTACTTGGTTCGGCAACTGCCTATGCCCACTGGGTATTTTCTCTCTTTTATTATTTATTTATAATTCATAAATAAATAATTACATGTCCCTTTGCCCCGAGGTGAGGGTTTCATTTATAGAGATAAAAGTGGTTGAGTTATGATGAACTTCTCCCAACTGTTGATTGCCTCATTTGTTGATTTATAATAGTCTCCTCTGAGATTATAGATAACAAGATTGACCTCTTTATTCTTATCCCTTGTGATATTAATCTTGACTTGAGTGATGCGTGTCTCGTGTCAAGTGGCCCCTACGATTTGCACCCCATAATTTCCCCCCAAACTTTTTAGTGTAAATGGTCCGGAGAGTTTTGTACACTTGATTGGACCAAACGGTTGGTCAACCTATAATAATTTAGTATTGGGTTTCTACGGGAGCATGCTTCGTAATTAATAGGTAACGATGAGGGGTATGCTGGTCCAAAGTTTAAAATGAACTACCAGTTGCATTGATGATCTTGGGCTTCATTTTATATGATTAGACTCTTGGGATTTTGTTCTATGTTTGATAAAAGACTCTGCATCGTTATTTGTGCACTTCCCTTCACTAAAGAAAAGAACATTTGGAGCCTCTATCTTCAAATTTCGTCGGTAGGTTCTCTTTGTCTCTATTTATTTTTCTTGCGACTGCCCTAAGCTTTGTTGCTTTTTCTGATCATATATATTTCTATTGAGTAGTCATTTTATTTTCTCTTTTCACAAAATGGTTTATTCTATTAGTGAGAGGATTATGGGAGAGTTTAGGAGGATATACTCAATTCCTTCTCGGGTAACGATTTAGTCTGCCCCAATACCTGAAAATTGTACTGTTGTTAAGGGTAGTCATTAGATTTATACCCTCTCAGCGGCAAATGGGGGAATATCATTTCCACTAAATCAACTGTTCTTCGAGTTTTGTGAGTTCTTTGAGGTGTTTCCCACCCAGTGTGCTCCAAATACATGGCAGATTATCAATAGAGTCAATAGAATCAATGAGTTTCATGGGAACAAAAGAGTAATTACAAAGATCATATACTATTGTGGCCATCCCGGGGTCGGGGAACCTTTGCGGGGAGGAGAGAGGCGAGATATAGATATGTCTCCCCCCTCGGGAAGGCTGCGCCGCGATCTCGCACCCCTTCTTCTTGGGAAGGTTGCTTCGACCGTCGTCGGTGTGGGGGTGAATGTGAAGAGATAGATTTGCCAGCCACTACACCAAAAACAGGAATCTGGCACAATTTAAAACTATGTCAAATCAAATCTGGCACGATTTTGAACTATGACAGAATCAGGAGTTCTAAAATGGCCACTTTTTTCTGGCACGGCTCAAAAGTGTGCCAGATTTGATCAAACGGGAACACTTCTGGCACACTTTTAAACCGTGCCAGAATTTGATATTTCTGGCACACTTTTGGCACAGTTTTGAACTGTGCCAGATTGAGCACAGTTTGAAAAACTTTTGGCATAGTTCAAAATCGTGATAAAATTTGATTCACTTTTCTCACGATTTTGAACTCTGCCAAATTTTTTATAAAAAGAAAAAAATAATAATTATTTGAAAACAATAAAATTCACAAATTGCAAATCTTGCATGTTGTTGATAAACTAATGTTCATACAAACTTAAAAATATTACAAGTCTTTAGTAATTCATAGGCCAAAAAAAATTGGGCAGAGTTTCCTCTATTTTTTGGACATTCTAAAACCCGCTAATATAAAACCTGGATAACATAAAGCCCGCACGACCACAAAATATATAAAATAAACTTACAAAATCCCGCACGGCTATAAAATCTTACCATAAAATTACAAAAGCCCGCGCGGCCATAACACGAAAAAATAGAATCATGAATAAACCCCTTATTGTAAACCATTGAGTTCTTCGTGTGTTCCTCGTGAATAAATGTTAACAATAAAATGTTATCCTGCAAAAAAAATAGGATACAAAAAAGATACGATATTAGTAACCAAGTAATTTATAAAAAAAAAGCTTACTCAAACTAAAAAATTACATATAGGAGTGAAAATTATCGTCATATTCTCAAACTGGAAGACCCGGGACGACGCGGTCAGTTCCTACAAGTTATATTGGTCCCATGCACACTGTTCATGCCTCCTACCGGGACGTTTGGTGGTTGGTTTAGGTTTTCACCCTTTAACGGCCTATTTTTAAGTATAAGTGTTATTTTTAAAAATTATCGTCATATTCTCAAACGGAGACTTGTGACTACGCGGTCAGTCTGTACAAGTTACATTGGTCCCATGCGAGGTGTTCGTGCCTCTTACGGGGTCGTTTGGGGGCTGGTTTGGGTTTTCACCCTTTAGTGGCTTTTTTTTAAGTCTAAGTGTTGATTTTTGCAAATTATCATCATATTCTCAAATCAGAGGACCCGGGACTACGCAGTTAGTTCCTACAAGTTACATTGGTCCCGTGCGAGATGTCTGTGCCTCCTATGGGGACGTTTGGTAGCTGGTTTAGGTTTTCACCCTTTAACGGCTTGTTTTTAAGTCTAAGTGTTATTTTTGCAAATTATCGTTATATTCTCAAACCTGGAGACCCATGACTACGCGATCAGCTCCTAAAAGTTACATTGGTCCCATAGGAGGTGTTCGCGCCTCTTACGGGTCCGTTTAGGGGTTGGTTTATGTTTTCACCCTTTAACGACTTGTTTTTAAGTTTAAGTGTTGATTTTTGCAAATTATCATCATATTCTCAAATCGGGAGACCCGCGACTACGCGGTCAGTTCGTACAAGTTACATTGGTCCCTTGCAAGGTGTTCGTGCCTCTTACGGGGTCGTTTGGGGGCTAGTTTTGGTTTTCACCCTTTAACGGCTTGTTTTTAAGTTTAAGTGTTGATTTTTGCAGATTATCGTCATATTTTCAAACCGGGAGACCTGCGATTATTCGGTCAGTTCGTAAAAGTTACATTGGTCCCGTGCGAGGTGTTCGTGCCTCTTATGGGGTCGTTTGGGGGACGGTTTGGGTTTTCACCCTTTAACGTCTTATTTTTAAGTCTAAGTGTTGAGTTTTGCAAATTATCGTCATATTCTCAAATTGGGAGACCCGGGACTACGCGATCAGTTCCTACAAGTTACATTGGTCCCGTGCGAGGTGTTCGTGCCTCCTACAAGGACGTTTGGTGGCTGGTTTAGGTTTTCACCCTTTAACGGCTTATTTTTAAGTCTAAGTGTTATTTTTATAAATTATCGTCATATTCTCAAACTCAGAGACCCGTGACTATACGGTCAGTTCCTACAAGTTACATTGATCCCGTGCGAGGTGTTCGTGCCTCTTATGAGTCCGTTTGGGTGCTCGTTTAGGTTTTCACCCTTTAACGGCCTGATTTTAAGTTTAAGTGTTGATTTTTGCAAATTATCATCATATTCTCAAATCAGGAGACCCGTGACTACGTGGTCAATTCGTACAAGTTACATTGGTCCCGTGTGAGGTGTTTGTGCCTCTTACGGGACCATTTGGGGTCTGGTTTGGGTTTTCACCCTTCAACGGCTTGTTTTCAAGCCAAATCGACATATTTTGAAATTATCATCATATTCTCAAACCGAGAGACCCGCGACTACGCGGTCAGTTCATATAAGTTACATTGGTCCCGTGCGAGGTGTTCGTGCCTCTTACGGGTCCGTTTGGGGGCTGGTTTGGGTTTTCACCCTCAAACGGCTTGTTTTTAAGTCTAAGTCTTGATTTTTGAAAATTATCATTATATTCTCAAACCGGGAGACCCGTAACTGCGCGGTCAGTTCCTTCAAGTTACATTGGTCCCGTGCGAGGTGTTTGTGCCTCTTACAGGGTCGTTTGGGGGCTGGTTTGGGTTTTCACTCGTCAACGGCTTGTTTTCAAGCCAAATCGACATATTTTGAAATTATCATCATATTCTCAAACCGGGAGGCCCGTGACTACGCGGTCAGTTTGTACCAGTTACATTGGTCCCGTGCTAGGTGTTCGTGCCTCTTACGGGGTCGTTTGGGGGCTGGTTTGGGTTTTCACCCTTTAACGGCTTGTTTTTAAGTTTAAGTGTTGATTTTTTGCAGATTATCGTCATATTCTCAAATTGGGAGACCTGGGACTACACGGTTCGTTCCTACAAGATACATTGGTCTTGTATGAGGTGTTCGTGCCTCCTGCGGAGACGTTTGGTGGCTGGTTTAGGTTTTCACCCTCAAACGGCTTGTTTTTAAGCCTAATCTATGTATTTTGAAATTATCGTCATATTGTCAAACGGGGAATCTCGCGACTACATAGTCACTTTATTTATTTATTCGTTAAATCCAACATGTATTAACATTTAAAATAAACTCAACGGCAGCAGCTAATTCCAAAACCAAACCACCAGCAAATCCATTTCACCAATTTAACTAAATATGCTCATAAAGTAAGCCATTTTACGTTTGGCTACTTGTTGCCACTACTTCAGGCCATTTTTTTATTTAATGCTGCAACATTTAAAGAGAATTTGAGACTAACCAGATTTCATTTATATTTTGATAGCCACCCGATGAACTCTATGCGCCATAACTTCTCAAAAGTATCCCATTTGGTCCAATAATGTCTACAAATTCTGAAATCTTTCGCTGACAAGGAAAATACAATAAAGATAAAGAAAATATGTAATTACGACCAGAAAATTATACATGTTGCGTATTCATTTATAAATTTATAAATGTTTTCTTTGAATGAGATAAGGAGTTGGCAAATATCATGACTTGTAACAATAACAAAACAAGGACACAACTTTCATGTCATTAATACTCCATGCAAATGCATAATGTTCAGTAGTACTATGCTTTTAAATACAGGGCAATATAACATCTTAACAAGGTACACAAGCCATATGCAAACAATTAAGTATAAGAGAGGCACCTGAGATTGTTATATTGGGGGGGGGGGGGACTCAAAAGTGGATATCAATGACAAGACCCGTTGTTGTTTAAGTTGAGGTAAGAAGTGTTTTGTATAAACAGAGAAACAACTGTTAATAATTACCATATGTTTCACAACATTACATGTTCTATATAAATAGAGAAACAAAGAAATAACATTAATAATTTCCTTATGTTTCTAATATAACTAAAGTTATCCCCATATATGAAATGTTGTATGCATATATGCATACAGTAGCATATATGAAGCAGATGTATGAATATATGTTGCATATATGCATACATCTGCTTCATATATGCTACTGTATGCATGCATATATGCACAAAAGCATATAACCAACATATATGAAGCAGATGTATGCATATATGCAGCATATATGCATACATATGCTTCATATAACCAACATATATGCAACATATAACCAATATATATGCATCAACTGGACAAAAGGACCCATCTTTTCAAATCGATAAAATCAGTAGGCAAAATATTGAATCTGAACGGCAAGGTACCAATCGCAAACGCATAATCATTTAGAGTGCGGGCCCAAAAGATAATGAATGCTAGAATACATACCAAGGGCTGACCATAAGCTGCCATAATACCCCTATAATATGGATCACCATATGGATTTGAAGCACAAGCCTGCAAAAGAATTTTAAGAACACAAGGATATCTTTACCATTTATAATCAATGTAGGTTATCTAATTTCGAACATCATAAAATCATAAATACATAAATAAATAAATCAGCAATAGAGTTCTCTCCCTCTAGGTGAGGGAATAATAACAGGAAATACACTTACAATCGAGTGACCAACGAGTTCAAGCTATGGAGGTTGTGTGATGCATTCACCATATCCAAAAGGTATGCTTGATGCAACATACTGAAGATTTTGATGTTCTTGTCCATAATTTCCATCTGAGATTAATATATAATCTATATTAGGATTTAATTAAAAAAATACTCAACATCCTTACAGCAAACCGAAGGCATTATGCAAATATTTCTTTTGTTGTTGTGTGGGTGGGCCGGGGGTGGATAAGAAATAGATAAATATCATAAAAATGAAAAGGAGTTTAAGAAAAATAGTGGACAAGATGTCCAACTCTGAAATACATCAAAAACTACCCCGCAATTAGTATCCATCACTTCATCTTATCATACAAAAACCAGTAAATCTTTAATTGGTGAAGAAGTTGTTGCCCAATTGTACCTCAGTTCTTGATAAATACATTCTAACAAATATCACTCAAGACATATGTAGGTTCAATATGAGAATAATCTGAAGCCAAAGAGAAAAATACATGTAGTGAAAATAGAACCCAATTGAAATGAATGTGATTGAAACATACCGTGCGGTGAAGGGGAAACCTAGCTTCTGGCTGAGAGGTCTTAGAGAGAGTGTCAAGTTGGTTTAAAAGGCACAACTACCAGAACGAGAGTGTAAAGTTGGTTTACCCACAATTCATACTTACTGCTCCGATAGTCGACCCTTGCCCTGACATCCTTAACTCATCGGTCGAACGACTGCTGCTTGAACCCATAACTCGGAGCTACCCTCTGGTGCCTGTACCAGCCGCTGTCAAACCTCCGATCCACTAACTCGCATCCTCAAACCCTTTACATCCCAAAAATCCTAGAGATTATTTAGAATGTTTTAATTATGGAACAAAAATGACCTCATTTTCCATTCACATGATCAGCATTCGGTCCAAGGACTCAAAACTGAGATTATTTAGAATGTTTTAATTAGTTTACGGGGTTTAGTCTAAAAAATGTAAGTAGAGAAAGTGAAATGAACATGGAGTACAAACCAACAGTAACCAAGAGAGCACAAATGAAAATCACAAATAGTAGAAAGAACACAAGATATACAATTGACAATCACATACAGCTATCAGTTAATAATAAATAAAATTAAGTGGTCTAGAGAAGTGACATTACAATCTAAAGATCCTTACAAGTCAACATTACTAAAGAAACTAATCCTTTCTAAATAAATACTCGCACATCAAACATAATAATAAAACAAACCCAATAGTCCAAAAACTGATACAAAATACTAGTTAAACAAAAGTTGAAAATGGTCCTTTTCTGCTCCAAATTGTTGCACAAGTAAAAAAAAAAAATCAATCCAAAAAACTAAGCACTAAACAATCTTAATAGTTCTAAAAAGGGTTCAATAAATTTTAGTTCAAAAAAAAATTTAGACAAGAACTAAATAGCTCAACACAAACAGGGTTAAACGAAATAAATCTAAATACCAAATAGTTAAGATTAAGCCATAAAGATTACCCAATATGTTTTGTTTTTTTTTTCAATATATATATATATATATATATATATATATATATATATATATATATATATATATATATATATATATATATATACGTATGTATATTACAGTATGTAAGAATATATATATATATATAGGGGTAAAAGGAATTACCTCATAAATGAAAACTCAGATCTGAAAAAAAAAAAAGCAGCTCCGGATCTTAAATAAAGTGAGGTCGCCAGATCACTGAGCCACAGAAGAAACACAGCCGGAAAAATCAACCAACAAAAAGCCTTGGCTCCATCAACCCGTCTGGCAGTTCCAAACCCGAAGTCCCAACCTCATACGTTTACCCGTTCACCAACCCTCAGACCCATTTTGTTAAACCCACTTAAACCCGTTCCCCATACCTTCTCTGCCAAAACAAAATAACCCAAACCAAACACAAACCGATTCTTCCAAAACCCTAGGCTCTACCACCGTCGGTGCTATCGGAGCAACCACGCGATCGTCGCCTCTCTTCTTCTTCTGGTACTGTTCGTAATGATTGAGGGGATTTGGGATTTGCGTGAGAGAGAGAAAGCGGGAGACAGAGAGAGCGAGAGACGAGCGAGAGAGAGAAGAGAGAGCGAGAGAACAAAAATCATTAAGGGGATTAATTTTTTTTAGGATATTTATATTTTAGTGAAGTGTTCTCAATTTTGGCACACTTTTAAATAGTGTCAAAATTTGGCACGGCTTAAAAGTGTGCCAGATTATTATTAAACAGTGCCAAAATTTGGCATAGTTTTAAACTGTGCCAGATTTTTAATATCAAGGTGTGCCAAATTGTTGTTTTTGGTGTAGTGAGCCTATTTTTCACAAAATAGGCAAAAGAAATGTTTCCACTTCGAGAGAGACACATCAAGGATAAACTGATGCATATGAAACCAATAGTTCGAAGGTTCGGGGGCAGTGTTACTGAATGGAAAGGTGTTAGAACCCATCTCGCCCTTTCGGTCTCTCATGGGCTAGTGTTGTTATATTCCTTTTTATATCCCCGTGAAGTGTGTGAGCGTGTTTATATAATGGAGATCGAATTTATTCAACTCATACCATGGACAAGGTAGAGTGAGGTCATCCATAGGAAAGTTTCCAAAATATCATATGTAGAAAATACAATTTGTGCGTCCATCATGATATTGGTCATTATTAGGAAACGATAATATGTGTTGGATGAAACGCAAACAAGTATGATACATAAATGTGAAAATGGGAGGTTTTAGAAAATAAGAGATTTTGAGAAATTAAGAAAGTTGGAAACTTGGACTCGAGTTTTGGATTTTAATCCGAGACGCATACGTAGCCTATAAAGGCATCAAAGTCCACATAGTTTGAACGTAGCATAGGGGTGGGGTTTATCCCATAGATCCGAACGAAATTTTATTATATGTGTGTGTAGAAAATATGTTGTTTGGATTTTGGAAAAAGGTGTGATGAGTAATTCCGTTCGAAATTTACGGGTGTAACCCTCTTTTATTTGTTTTTGAGATTTTTGTAGAAAATAAAGTATGTGCAATATAATAATAAAAGTGTATATATTAATGTGTATGAACTAAAGTAAGAATAGAATATGAATATAATGTTTATTATGCAAAAATAAGGAATTTAAAGAGAGAGGGATGGGATTGGACCTTCTTTGAAGCTTGATCATTGATCTTGGATGAATTACCTTGAATGCTGATGAGAGAGAAGGATATTTTTCCAAATTGGGTATGAAAAGGATGGGAATGTAAGCTTTGATGGAACTTCATACGAGGGAATTCGCTAATTTCGAGGGAATGTTGTTGAGATCACTAATGCTGATGGATCTGTTGTGTTGTCCCTCAGAGAGAGGTCGTGCCCCCTATTTACACAGTGCCGATTGGCAAGGATAAGGACCTGCTAATTGGCAGTCCAGTGCAGATTTTCCCAGAAAAACAGTCGTAGAACACAAACCATTGATCGAAATCGCGCACGAGGCATGCCGTTAGAAAGTTATTTCAGAGAACTTTAAGTGTCCTTTGGTCTTTCGAGTTCGGGAGTTGACTTTGGGTCAAATATCGCTCGGAAGCGCATGTCGGTCCTTTGGGCGGGAGATCCTCGGACACAAATGGATCATTTGTCCGCATGGTAAGTCAAAATCGTGCACAGGGTCGATCGTTGGAAAGGTTAGGAGATTTACTTCGACATTCCAAAGAGTTTTTCTCTATTCAAAAAGTTGACCTTGGTCAATTGGGGCTCGAAAGTGCCCGGGGAACTCTCAGAGGAAAATGGATCTTATGTCCATACCGTAGGTCAGAATCACACATGGGGCAGACTTTTAGAAAGGGTATTCAGTGCCCTTCAGAGTAGGGGTGGCAATTTTTGACACGACACGATAACCCGACACGAACTCGACACGAAGTTAACGGGTTAGGGTTGGCAATTTCTTGACACGAATCTGAATATGACACGAACCGCCAACACGAATAATAAACCGGTTGAGTTAGTGTCAAACACGTATAACTCAAAAATGACACAAATAGACCCGTTTAATTCATATTTTATAGAGAATATATTAGATGATTTATATATCTTGATAGACATTGTATGAAATTTATGGATAATTGGATGATAAATTATTAATATCTCACAAGAAGTTGAAATTAATAAAATTTTAACTTAACGTAGGCCTATGAGTGGTATGATTGGTTAAGAGAGAAGAAAAGGTTGATTTTATGTTTTACTTAATGGGTTATCCGGTTCAACTCGAACACGACACGATATTAAACAGGCCAGGTTAGTGATTGATCATCTGACACGATTAGTTAAATGGGTCGGGTTAGGGTTGACTAATAGTTAACATGAACCCGATATGACACGACCCGAACACGACGCATATGAATTTCCACCCCTACTTCAGAGATTCATTTAGTATCGTTTGATCTGAAGAGTTGACTTTACTCAAACGGAGCCCGGAGTCCCCGGTGGCCTCCAGATCGATTTTCAGGGGAAAACTGGTCATTCGTCCGAACAGTTATGCTTTTTTGCACATGAGGTAGACCATTGGAAAAGGTTTTCAGTTCCCTTCAAAGATTTAAAGATCTTTTGCTCTAACGGTGAAGTTAATTGGGGTCAAATCGGGGCCCGAGAGTGCCCGGGTAGCCTCCAATCGATCTTCGATAGCAAAATGGTCCGTTCATTAAAACTGCTATGCCGATTTGCTCACGGGGTAGATCATTGGAAATAATATTTAGATCCTTTCAAAGATTCAAAGAGCTCTCGCTCTGATGATTGAGTTGATCGGGTTTAAACAGGGCCCGAGGTCACTCGATGGGCTCTAGATCGGTACTCGGAATGCGACCTAGGGTTTACAGTGAGATAGGGGGTACTAGGGATCTAAGGGGTCCTAGAATGTGGTGTCTACAGAGCCCCTCAACGGGTGAGCTTGGAACAAGTGACAACCATCGAAAAGACACCGCATGATAGAGGTCGGTTCTGTTGACCTAAGGGACGAGGATGACCGATTCTGAGGATCGAGGTCAATGCTGAGGACCTAAAGGAGGTGAGGAGTAAGGAGGTGACCAATTATATGGGCTAGAAGAGAACAATTATGCGGATCGAAGCCAATTATGAGGTCTTAGAGTAGATGCGACCAATTCTAAGGGTCAAAGCCAATTCTAAATTTTCATTTCTCGCAAGCAAATGGGTTTTTAGAGGATCAGGCCCCACGTAGTTCCGATCAGGGGGACATGAAGAGGTTTTTTTATTTTTAGAATAGAAGGGGGTGAGAAGAGTCATAGCGCACCGAGATTTTAGACTAGGGTTAAAATTTCTTGAGACGGTCCAGGCTGACTGAACGCACTATTTCTCCATCCAAGTCGGTGAGCATAGTGGTGCCGCCTGGCAGGATCTTCTTTCACAATGTAAGGGTCACTCCAATTGGGCTTGAATTTCCCTCTGGGGCCCCAGATTTTCTCTATTATTTCTTTGAGGGCTAAGTCCCCTTCTCGTACACTGCGGTCCTTGACTCTCTTATTAAATGATTGCGCTATGTGGCGATGGCACCCAAATATGTGGTATAGAGCCTTCTTACATCCAAGAGGGATAGCTCGTCAAGACGACTTTGGTGCCAGTCTTCCTTACTAACTTTTCTTTCAAGCATGACGCGTAGCGAAGGGATTTCCTGCTCCACGATTAGGACTACTTCCATACTGTAGACTAGAGAGTAAGGGGTAGCCCCAGTATAGGTTCAAACTAAAGTGCGACAGCCCTCCTCACATTTAGATATATCGTGTATGACCAAGAATATAAGTTGTAGACACCACATTCTAGGACCCCATAGGTCTCCCCTTAAGTCCTTAGCATCTCCCTACTCACTTTAAACCCTAGGTCGCACTCCGAGTATCGATCTAAAGTCCATCGGGTTCCATTTAACCCCGATCAACTCTATCATCAGAGAGAAAGCTCTTTAAATATTTGAAGGACTCTGAATACCCTTTCTAATGGCCTACCCGTGCGTGAATCGGCATAATGGTTCTGACAAACAAACCATTTTACTATCGAAGATCGATTCGTAGGCAATCGGGCACTCCTGAGCCTCGATTTGACCCGAATCAACTTCACTGTTAAAGAGAAATCTCTTTGAATCTTTAAAGGGAACTAAAACCCCTTTCCAACGGTCCACCCCGTGCACGAAGCAGTATAACCATTCAGACGAATCGTCAATTTTCCCCCAAAAATTGATCTGGAGGCTACCGGGTGTCCTGAGCTCCTTTTGACCAAAGTCAACTATTTAGATCGAATGATACTAAATGAATCTCCTAAGGGAACTGAATACCCTTTCTAACGATCCACCCCGTGTGCTATTTTGACCTACGGTACAAATAAATGATTCGTTTTACTCCGAGAGGTCCCTGGATGCTTTCGGGCTCTGGTTGATCCAGGTCAACTTTCCAAACTGAGCAAAACTCTTTGGAATGTGGAATTACAACTCCTAGAGTATTAATTTTCAATATTTCTGACTTCAATAAGGGTTATTAGAATTAAGGTTTCATCGCCATAAATTGGCAACATCCACCTCTTCTTGAGGGAGAGCAGTATCACGGGTTTTTTTACCCGAACAGGGGAAGTGACATAGGTTAACTTTTATTTCTCTTACCTTGAGATTTATTTGATAATATCATTACTATTGAATTTTTCTATCTCTTGTCCAACTCGATCAAAGAAGAAATATCCCTCTCTCACTTCAATACGGTGGAACTCATCAAAGTCTTAAACCTGAGTAGGCCGTTGGTTTTAGGTGGTGATCACTCAAGGTCGATGTCTTGTCTTCTATAGTACAAGAATTCCACCAGAAATTCTACTACTCGTCTAGTGGATTCAATTCCTGATGTTCCCCTTCCTTCAATTAATAAGGGGTCTTACATTTTCTCCTTCTTTGAGTCGCTGATCATCGATACCATATTTGACACTGAGGATGAAATAATATATCCCAAGAGAATAATTCTGTTGGTTGATGAGGTTGACATAATACCCATTTCCCATAAGGCTAAGGTTTCCAAGAGGAATGTGATTGAGGGTCCTTCTACCCCTATACCTATATCGGACTCCCTAATCCAGGAGAAAAATAAAAAAGAGAAGACCTATTCTTCTTCTTTAAAGACTGTGATGCCTTTTAAGAAGGGTGATGTCCATAACCTTGGGAAAGGCCACCAGGGGATGTCGATGGACAAATATCCTTTCTTGGCCTATGGTCTATCGAAGGGGGAGTGCTCGCTTTTGACCGCAAGAAAGTTGGAAAGATGACTCACGATCATCTCTCTACCCATTTTGCTTAGGAGTTGTCACTGGTAAATGAAATTTTCTTCTATTCTGTCGGGATTGTTGATATATTTGTACTCTGACATAATTATTTTTCTTCTCTTTGCAATTTGTGGTTGAATTTATTGCCATTTTAGAGAAGTGCTTAGAGCAACCCAAGGTGTATGATCTTACCATCACTTTGAATAACTCTAAATTTTCTCTGATCGTTGTTTAGAAGGCCTGTGAGGCTGAGAAGTCATCCACCAGCTTGGCGATGACTAGCCTAGAGGATTAGCTTGCTCAACTTCAAGTTAATTTCAACAAGGTAAAGACTAATCACGACTAGATGGTGATCGAGCATGATCGATTGAAGAAGGATCAAATGAAGGATCTAGCTATTGCGAAGGAATCAAGCTATGATAATAGCTATAATAAGGCCTTTGATGACACCAACTCCAACTGAATTTCATTAAATATTCCAACTTCGAAAAAAGCTAGGATGTTGCCTTGATGATGGATAATGTCCCAATCGAGTCTAAACTTTTCGATGAGCATGATATAGGTTCCTTACTAGCAGAGGTTGTCAACCAAGGATCCTCTGGGGCTGACTAGGGAAAGTTCTAGAAGTGGCAGCGTAGGTGAAAGAAAAGGAGGCTGAAAGCTTGTTAGGAATAGTTAGATTGAGAATCCTTGCAATTTTTTGCTCTTATTTGTTTTTAAATGCCTAGCCCCAACTTGTTATAATAAAATATTTTCTCGATATTTGATTTTGTCTCTTATTATTACTAAGTAATTTTTTTCTATTCTTATAGCCTGGCCATGTATCTGCTGGAATTGCTTCTTTTGCTAGTGAATTAGATTCCATCCTTGGTCGGGGAGCTAGTATTTAAGCTCACCGTGCCTTCTCTTGTGCTCAAAAATCTCTTTAGAATGACCAAAGAACAATTACCTTGATTTCCAAGTTAAAAGATAACGTTAAAGACCTCGACGATATCGGTGCACTCATGCAAGATGAGATAAACTATTTTAGGGGACATCTTGCTGAAGCCAAAGATATTGATGATGTCGATGCACTCTTGAAAGGTGATAATGAATCTAAGGAAATAGATCATCGAAGCTAATAAAGACCTGATAAGGAAGGTGTCATCAAAATATGGCTAAGCCGTGATATAATTAAGCTCTGTTACCTCTTTATGAAAGTTCCTCACTTAGCATGGGCTGCTAGCTATGATGAGGGCTTCATGGATGCCCTTGTTAGGCTGGAAAAAGCAAAATAATTAGCCTATAAACATGGTTGGTTGAATGCTTTGGGAGCCTAGAAAGTTCCCAAGGATTCTGAGGTTCGGTACTAGACCCAAGTTGATTGTCTGACCTATCGCCATACCCCCTTTGGTGGTAAAGAGAGTTAGGTTACTCTATATATTGTTCTTCTTCAGCTGGCTATGCATTATTTGTCATCTCATGAGAGCGATGGTGAATTTTTACCATCATGATGATGGCCGAAGGACGATTGTTGTTGACACGATTGCACGTTAGGGGCAGTAATTACATTATTATTTTCTTTCAATGTTGTAAATTATTTTTAATGTGTATTATAACTTTATATAAAAGCATGGTGTTTGTATAATCCCACATATTATATTTTTCCATTTCATTATGCCAAGTATGTGCTTATCTTGACTTACCTTTTAGGTCGTGTCGTCACATTACATTAGGCTTAGAGTAGACTCTGGAAAAAAATGCACTTAGTTTTGGGGCCATCCACCCATTCAGGATATATATATTCGGCCAAGACTGTGAAACCTTGAGTTTTAATTGTAATCTAACTAAGGTGATATTGATAAATGTTTGACCATTAATAAAAATATAGGACCGCCACTTTGGAACAATTTTAAATAGTAAATGAACCACTTGGGCTTGTAGTTTATTAGAAAAATTAGAACAATCTGCGAGCAACATAGGTTTTGGAATTAAAATTTGTCAAAACTAACTAAGCTAGAAATAACCAAGTAAGAGCAAATTTTAAAAGTAAAACTTCTTGAGGTTCGATGCATTCCATGACCTTGGTATCTCCCAGCCCTCCATTGTTTCCAAATTGTAGGCTCCTTGCTAATTATCTCTGATGGCCATGAATGATCCCTCCCAATTAGGCCCCAACTTGCCATCGTAGAATTTTTAGCACTACCGAGGACATTTTTGAGGACGTAGTCATAGATAAAGAATTTTTTTTCGAACTCACATCCTTGTTGTACTACCTAACTAGATATTGTTAGTAAGAGTTCAGTTTATCATTGCCTTTTCCTTTCCCTAGTCATCAGGGTTAAGCTCAATCCTCGTGACTTCCTCATTCAAATCCTGTTCAACGATGGTTGTTCTCAAGGTTAGTAATCCAGCTTCCAATGGAATAACTACCTCCATCCCATAGGTTAGAGCGAATGGCGTTTCCCCACTAGTCCTTCTGGGCGTAGTATGATAAGCCTATAGCACGTGAGGAAGCTTATCCGCCCAATATCCTTTTGACTTCTTTAATCTCTTCTTCATACCATTAGATGTCATTTTATTCGAAGCCTCTGTTTGCCTCTTTCTCTGATAGTAGGGCACAGAACTAAAGTGATGGTTGATTCTATGGCTATTACGAAAACCTTGGAATGGACCACTTTCAAACTGTGTGCCATTATCCTCGATGATTGCCCTTGGTATGCTAAATCGTGTCATAATGTTCCTTCAGATAAATCTTATGATGTCAGTGTCCCTGATATTTGCCAATGGTTCTTCTTCAATCCACTTTTTTAAGTAGTCTGTGCTGACAAAAAGTTTTTATGATTTCCTAGTTCTTTTAAGAGTGGATCTATGATACCTAAACCTCATTGGGAGAACGACCATGAGCTAGTCAGTGACTTTAAGTTGTTGGTCGACTGATGGAGCATGGGGGAGAACTTTAGACATTTTTCATATTTCTTGACGTGAAAGGATGCATCGTTTTGCATATACAAACACCAGTACTCTTCTTTGATTGATAGAAAAGCCAAAGACCTTACTCCAACATGGCTATGGAAATTTCCATCACGAAGTTCAGACAAAACTTAGTTAACATCACTTGGATGCACGCATTTGAGGCAAGTATCAATGAAAGATATTTTGTAGAGTTTTTCTTCGAGTGTCGGGTAAAACTGTGCAAATTTCACCCTGACTTTGTGGGATTCCTTCTAATCAGACGGCGGAATGACATTATGCAAATACGTGATTATTGAGCCAATTTATCTGCGACCTTTTTTCATGGAAAGAAGCTAATTGGTGACCACGGGCTTGTGATACTAGGCTTAGCGAAGAATTCTACTTTAATGGTTCTTCTAAGATCAGAGTTAACTATTGATCCCAAAGATGATAATGCATCGGTGTGACTGTTATTTCCCTGGGGGGAATTATTAAATGTGGACTTGATTAAATTTGGCCATCAAATCGTGGGCAACCAGGAGGTATGCCTCCATTCATTTAACCATGGCGTTGAAATCTCCCATGACTTGGTTGGATACCAACTTTGAATCACAGTATATTCCAAGAGGGCTTGCCCCTAGTGAGTAAGATTTTTTTTGTTCCATGATGAGGGCTTCGTACTCGGCCGTGTTGTTAGAGACTTCACAGCCAAATTTGATCCCCGTTCGATCTTGACATTATTCAAGGAAAAAAGCAAAATTCCTGTCCCTGCCCCCTAGAGTTGGATGCGTCGTCCATGTAAAGAGTTTATTTTTTGGACTAGTCGATCTCCTAGCTTCTTAACTAATTGGATGCATCCTAGTCATTGGGCTCCTCTTCTCTTATAAATTCGATAATGAAATCTGGCAATACCTGACCCTTAATCGTCATTCTTGTTTGATGGTGTATTTTAAACCTCGTAAGTTGAATCTACCATTTGAATATCCATCCAGATAGGCCGGCCTTATGAATAACGACTGCAATGGAAAATAAGTAATGACTATAATTGAGTACGATTCAAAGTACTTCTTTAACTTACGCGATGCAATGACTATGGAATAAGCCAATTTTTCAAGTGGAGGTAGTGTTGCTTTGCATCCATGAATGTCTTGCCAATGTAGTAAATGGGGGATAGATGTCCCCCCTTCTTGCAAACTAAGTTCGAACTGATTGTATGACTTGAAACTTCTAGGCAAAGATAAACAAGACCTTCTAGATCTTAAATAGTCGGTAGAGGAGGTTTGCTCAGGTAGGATTTTTGATTTCTTTAAGAGCCTTTGAGCATTCCTCGTTAGAGGTGAGATTGTTTCTCTTCTTCAACAACTGAAAAATCAGCATCGTTTAGAAAACTTTGAGATAAAACGGTTAAGGGTTGCTAACATGCCTGTTTACTTTTGAATCTCGAGCAATATCTTCAGGGGAAAAATGTTATTGATTGCAACTACCTGGTCAGGATTGGCATTAATATCCCTCTTGATGACTAAGTACCTTAGGAACTTTTTGAATTGAACCCCAAAGGAGCATTTGGTTATATTGAGCTTCATTTGGTAGTTCCTGAGGATCTCAAAAGTCTTCACAATCTTTCAGATGGTCGGCTCTGAGAATTCTCTTAACGAGCATATTTTCAATGTTTACCTTATTTTTTTCTTCTAACTGTTGCTTGAACATCCTTGTAACTAGTCTTTGGTACGTAGCTCCTGCATTTATAAGGCCAAAAGGCATGACCTTGTAACAATACAAGCCTAGAATGGTAATTAATGATGTTTTATTCTCGTCAGGATCGAAAAAAGTGATTTGATGATTCCCTGAATATGCATCCAAAAAACTCATGCGTTCATAGTTGGCTGTGGCATCGACTAACTGATCAATCTTAGGCAGAGAAAAACTATATTTGGGGCAAGCATGGTTGAAATTGGTGAATTCCACTCACCCTCTCTAGTTACCGTTACTCTTTTTTACCACTATTGGGTATGAGAGACATTTTGGGAATTGAACTTCTCTAATGGACCCTGCCTCTAAAAGTTTTCCTACGTCTGTTTCTATCGCCTTTTGTTTCTTCGGGGTAGTTCGTCAAGCCTTTTGTGTGATTGGTAGATATGTGGGATCAACGTGAAGCTTGTGGTATGCGACTTTAGCGTTAATCCGAGGCATATCATACGGCTGCCATGCAAATACATATCTATTTTTTTTCAGTAAAAAAATCTATTCCTCTTTTGATTGCTTACACCGTGTGGTGCCAATCAAGAATTTTCTTTTTGACCGAGTCTCATTAAAAACTATTTCCTCTAATTCTCCATGGCTGTATCTACAGGGTCAACTCTTTTCTCTTTGCTCCCAGTCTTTCGTACTTTAGTTGCTATTTGGGTGATGTATCTCGGTTTTGAGACATTTAAGGAATGACCTCCTTTTCTCTCTTCTTCTCTTATTTAGGCCTAATGGCGGGCATAAAATACTTTCGAACAATTTCTTGATTTCCTCTAATTTTCGTTATTTTATGTTTTTTTACGCTTTTGAGTTTTTTGTGGTAAATGGAAGGAACCACCTTCATGGTGTGCAACCACCCTCTCCCAAGAATGGCATAATGGTGCGAGTCAATGTCTGCAATAAAGAACTTGATCAACTTTGAGATATTTCTAACCCTAATTGGTAGGATCGCCTTTCCCAACAACATAGTTATTTTTCCAGGGAGGCTGACTAGAGGGATGGTCGCTTCTTTTAAGTCTTCCAACTTTAGTTTGATCTTGTGAAAATCTCTAAGTACACGACTTTATAGGATCTCCTTAGATCGACTAACATCGTATCCACACTCCACTTTATAATTCTAAGAATGATTACTAGAGCATCTTAGTGTGGGGCCCTTATTCCGATCAAATCATCTTTTGTGAAGAGTACATGCTCGATGTAGTCCATGTCTTTTGGTCGCCTACGGTTATCGAATGGGATTTTTAGAAAGTCTCCATAACTGCAACGACCTTCTTAAGTTCCATCCGAATAACATTATCGTGGATTTTCTTAGAACTCTAAGCATCGTGAATAATAGTGAACTCATGCCCCAATTCGTCCTCCAAAACATTATATAATTTTTGCTCGATGCTGAGAGCGACCTTATCACCTTTATTTTCTATGTAAAATGCCTAGTTTGGGCTAACTCATCCAATTCGGACATGAGGGCCTTGTAATTCTCCATTTTGTGCCCATTTCCTTTATGATAGTCGTATTTGAGTGAGTTAGTTCTCTTACTTGGGTCTCCTCCCATCTTCTTCAACCATTTGAGGAACTTCTAGTCTTTGATCTTGCCCAAGATATTGTAGATTGGTTATTTAAAAATAGTGTTGATTGCCTGTAAAGCTTTGGCTGAGTCGACCTTGCCCCAATTTTTAGATCATCCCCTCTTCTTGGGGGTGATATCTATGTCGTTGCCTTTAGTCTCATTTGCGTGACCATTATCACCATGGCTGAAGGTGACCACATCTTTCACCTTAGTATACTTTTCTATGCGTGACCTAAGATCGTCGATGGTGTCTGCCCTTTTCTTAGTGAAGGACTGGTGCAACATAGAGTTATGGTATATCCCTATCTGCTATGATGACTTGTTCAGAGAAATCTTTGACTTTATTAAATGTTTTATGGTAGCGTCTGGCATAATCCTGCAAAGACTCCTAAGGTTTCTTACTTATAGTGAGGAGATAATCCATTCCCTTTGAGTAAGAACCATTTATAATAAAGCAAGCTATGAAGGCCTCAATGAATGACTTGAAGTTATTGATCGACCTATGTGGCAGGCTCTCAAACCATTTTTGTACGACATCTCCTTGGCTAGATGGGAATATATAACACATGATGTCATCATTGTTGTCCCATAGGGTCATCACTGACCTATATTGATGCTCATGGTCGATAGGATTGGTCTTCCCATCTTATACCTTGAACCCTTGGGTTGTAAACTTCTTTGGGGACTATTTCTCCTCAATTGTCCTCAAGTATAGGGACTACATTTGAGTGATGAGTGCCCTCCTTACCAGTTCCTTGGTGGATCTATCCCCATAATTGGCTGGGTGTTGATAAATATTCCAACCTACCACAATTAAGATATCGTGTCTATAATGTCCTTCATCTTGGTTTTGCCTTATCGAGAAACCCTCCTATTTTGAATTCTCCTGCTCGCGATATGAACTCCTTCCTCAATAGCGAGTTTTACACTCTTTAGGACTAAGCATCCGACAATGACGCTTGTGTTTATCTCCACGGAGCTCTCGCTCTATTGTTTAGGCATCATTATATACACGCATTTTACTACATCTCGGTGTATTGCCTCCTCTAACATTCTTCGTGAGCGTCGACCAATCGCGAGATCTGAGTTAATATAGACTGCATGTTTTTTTCTCAGAAGGCGTCTCCTGTAGACGGAATCATGGATGTAGGGAACCTGACTTTTATCTAGGTGGATCTCAGACCTGACACTGTATAGTAAGAGTTTGCCTTGCTGATTGCCCGCAACAGGTGCATTGTGAAATGAGATATCGCTTAACTTGCTGGTTTTGATTTTCTTCGCAAAAAGAATTGTTTCCTATAGACAACGCCAATTGTGAGTGAAAATAACCATAATGAATGAACCAAATAAATTAAAATCAAACAAAGAATAAAACAATCTCACAACACATAGATTTTACGTGGTTCGGCAACGACCTATGTCCGTGGGGTGTTTCTATTTTTTTTTATCAATTCTTTATAATTCATAAAAAATGAATTACATAGCCCTTTGTCCAAAGGTGAGGGCTCTATTTATAGAGATATAAGTGGTTAAGTTATGTTGAACTTCTCCTAGCTGTTGGTAGGACCATTTCTTGATTAATCACTACACCAAATTCGGCAAATAGTCATAGTCCGGGGGTCACGACCCAGAGCCGTGACTAGATGGCCATGGCCAAAAGTCGTGACCATATTCAAAGTTAGCGTGATAAATCCCATGACCCAGTGTGGTCATGTATCCTCTTGAAGGTGGTTATGGCCTAAGTTTTTTACCAGTATAGGTCATGAACCATAGCCTTGTCACATCGTGACCATTATAGAGCCAAATTCGCGCCAAAGTTACCTTCAAGTGTGGTTGTGGATGGGGTCACGACCCATGTCCGTGACCAACAACCAAAATACACACTGAGCTAGTCACGACTTGGGGGCGTGACTATCCCATTTAGGAGTCACGATTTTTGGCCATGACCATCGTCTTGTTTCCAGGCTGATGTGTTAAATTTTGAAAAGGTCACAGCATGTGGTCACGGCAGAGGGCCATGAACAATGTCTTTACGCTAAAATCCCAGACTAGTTTTCATTTTTTACTTAAAAATTTCCAAACCTTAAACATTTCCCTCTCCAGTGATTCCGGTGATTTTAGCGATTTCCAATCTCAAGTTTTTCACT
Source organism: Sambucus nigra (assembly GCA_949130495.1). Lineage (NCBI taxonomy): Eukaryota > Viridiplantae > Streptophyta > Magnoliopsida > Dipsacales > Adoxaceae > Sambucus > Sambucus nigra. Next base: position 158,440,936 of record OX422209.1, on the reverse strand, counting down.
CAATCTCTCTCTCAATCTCAAAGGTAACTCTTAAACCCAAATATTTTGTATTCGGGTATATGTGCATTTGTACATATGTGTTTATTTCTACGTGTATGTGTGTATTTCTATGTATATGTGTGTATACTTGTGAGTGTGTATGTGTGTATACGTGTATGTATATATGTATTATCTATGTATGTGTGTATAATGTATATTATATATGTGTATTGTATATGTATGTGTGTATACTGTATATTTGTGTGTGTATTGTGTATGTATATGTGTATACTGCATACAATTTTTTCTAAAAAAAGAATACATATATATGCTTATACAAGTTTTTAGGTGTAAAAAAAATTATTTACAAACTAAGCTCAATTTAAATTTTATGGATATTATTGGTTTAAGTTTGTTGGTGAAATATAAAATGTATTTTTTGTTTATCTCTCGCTCCTTTAATATTGATGCTAAATTCGGGATTAGTTTTAGGACTAATATTTGTAAGGGTTAAATTTGAGGTTGATGTTAAGATTGATTTTAGGGATTGTTGGCTCTAATGATAAATAATCATTATTAAATCAATTTTTATCTTTTTTTCATTATATCAAATAAGTATTTGAGTAATTCTTTGATAAATACTCAAAAATAACCTCAAAAAAATCGGCACTGGGGCTCCCGCCCCTTTACCCCCTAAAATCACCATTAAATTAGCACCCACTCATGCCACATTTTATATATTGCGTGTGTGTGTAAGCAATAATTCTTTTAAAAACATATAAAAGTAGGTATTCAAAACAATTATGAGATCCAACATGCATGGGATTCACGCCCCCTCGTACATAATAACTAATAAATTAAAATTGTACTAGGTGAAGAGAAGGGTAGTGATTATTCAAAACCTAAATCAAACTAACCTAACTAGTTAAAGATTCGTTAGAGCCATTATTTATAGGAATCATATTCACATCCTCATTCATTTTTATCAGTAAAAACGAGTCACGTGTAATACCCCGTAATTTTATTGATTTTTAATTTTGGGATTAATTGAATTAAATATGGGAAATATTATAAAAGTTGTATTTTAAGGTGGATGTGCACTATAACACTTCCCACATTTGAAAATTAGGCTTTTGTGATGAGATGATTTGTATTATAAATAAAGGGGTGACCCCCTCATTATTGACACACCAATTAATGAGAACTTTTCTTCTCTCTAAAATTCTCTCTGTGCCCTATTTCTCTTAACACGTTATCAGTACGAGTAGCTTATAACCATCATTACCAGTACGAGTAGCTTATAATGGATTTTAGTTCAAATAACCATCCCTTACAATGTTTTGGGGGGGAACAACATCGTTGTGCGGATTTTATTATGATATGACTTTAAAAGTTATGAAGTTTTAATATTTTTTTTAATGCAATTACTATGTCATGCATTTTTTTTTGTTTTTGTTCCCATCAAATTAGTTTATGTACAAATGATTAAATTTTGAGACCCGAAGATTTCTGATAATTCATATTTTTGGGAACAAAGTTCCCAATCCCTATTAATTTTTTTGTGCGGTTCGCACTTGATATTCATTTTTTTGGACATGATAATAACATGTACCATAAAATCAAACCTAAAGTTTTGATTTTTGGAACCAGAAGTTTCAAGTAATTGGGGCCTGAAGTTCTCAATTACCTTTAAAATTTGGTATTTGAATTGTTATTTACATTATGGACCTGAAGTTCCAAATAATATATACCCTCCATCAAAACCTGAAGTTTTGATTATTTCTATCATAGAGTAAGGGACATTAAACGTCCCCAAATAATTTATAATTTGGACCTGAGGTTCCAAATAATTTTTTTTAAATCTGATCAAACCTGAAGTTTTCGCGCAGTTGAATATATACTTTAAAGTCCTTATACTTATTAAGATTGACCCGAAGTTCAATTATTTTATGTGTTGATATGAAGTTCCAACAAATAAATAACACGGACCTGGAGTTTTAATTATAATTTTTTTTTATTATGCATTACATATTTCTGATTGTAATTTACTTATTGAACAGTTTTAAAATGTCAAATATCTCTAAACTCGAATTTGAAGCATTTGAAATTTCTAGGGTGAATTATCTTAATTGGTCTCAAGACGCTGAACTCCACCTCCAAGTGTGAAATCTTGGTGATGCAATAACACTTGAAAATACCATGTCCCGGTAGGATAAAGCTAAGGCCCTGATATTCCATAGACATAACATACATAATGATTTAAAAAGTGAGTACCTAACTGTGAAAGATCCTCTTGATTTATGGAAATCCCTGAAGGAGCGCTATGACCATAAAAAATTAGTCATGCTTCCATGTGCATGCCATGAATGGCTCAACTTGAGATTTCAAGACTGTGTCTGAATACAATTTTGCTATGTTCAAGATTACCTCCAATCTAAATCTATGAGGAGAAAAGGTAGAGGATGCATATATGTTGGAGAAAACATTCTAAACATTTCATGCCTCGAATATGCTCCTGCGGTAGCAATATCGAAAGCGAGGGTTTAAAAATTACTTGGAACTAATCCCATGTCTCCTAGTTGCTGAGTTGAACAATGAATTACTGATGAAGAATAATACATCTAGACCCACTGGATTTGTAGCACTCCTTGAAGTGAATGCTAAGACCGTTGGAAACTTGACGATACTGATCTCAATTTTAATGATTTTTTCTAAGATGGTGATGGAAATGCTATTGATGACGAGACACTTGATAACATGCTTGGAGAACCACCAGAGACGGTCCTGAAGGCCTAATGATTATGCTTTATTTATTTATTTATTTATCTGCTTTATCTTTTCTATTGAGACATTAGTAGTTTATCATTAAAGCTTATACAATTTTATTTAATATCTTGATTTTGAGAATTTATTAGTCAATGGAATGGTTTTGATAATTTTTTATGCTTATATGATTGGTGGATTGAATTTAAATTTATATTTAATTATGTTAAAGGTATGGATCCGAAAACAAGCGCAAGCGAGGACACTTATCTGGTAGACAGTGGGACAACCCACACCATTTTAAAAAACTAGAAGTTTTTCTCACACTTGGTATACAATACAACAAAAGTTTCCACTATAGATGGTGCTACTAAGATTATTGAAGGATCCGGAAGATCCCATGTGGTGTTACCTAATGGTACCCACTTATTCATTAATAATGCTATACACTTAAGAAATTCTAGAAGAAATTTATTGAGTTTTAGGGACATAGGAGTGAACGAGTATCATATTGAAACATGTCATGAAGGTACTAAGAGTTCCTTTACATTACTTTTAATGTTGGAATCAAGAAGCTCACACTAGAGAAATTGCATGCATTATCCATGGGGTTGCACCATACAATAATTAATGTTGTAAAATCACATACTGTCATGAGCCAGAAGCTCAATAATCCTTATAATGTAATATTATGGCATGATCGATTGGGTCACCCTGGATCAAACATGTTGCGTCGAATCATAAACAACATATACGAACACTCTTTAATAAACAAACAACTTACCTTACCTAATGATCATTTTTGCACCCCTTGTTCTCAAGGTAAATTAATCACTAAGCCATCTTTTCTCAAAATAGCTTCTAAGTCACCATCCTTTTTTACAAAGAATTTAAGGGGATATTTGTGGTCCTATCCACCCTTTAGTGGAACTTTTAAAAATATTATAGTTTTAATTGATGCATCTACTCGTTGATCATATGTTTGTTTGTTATCTACTCGTAATTTGGCTTCTGAGCACCCACTCCCCCATGTCCACACCCAAAATGCTTTAGTTGAGTCATTGATTAAATGTTTGCAACTCATTGCACGGCCTTTAATTTTGCAATCCAAACTCCCAATCTCTGCTTGGGGACATGCTATCTTACACACTGCAAAGTTAATTAAGCTTAGGCCCACTACTTATCACCCTTTTTCACCTTTTAAACTTGTATCTGGATGTCAACCAAATATATCACTCTTGCATAAATTTGGTTGGTCACTGCACGTGCCCATCCCTCACCACAGCGCACCAAAATGGGTCCCCAACGTCGTTTAAGAATATATGTTGATTATGATTCACCATCAATCATTCGTTATATTGATCCACCGATAGGTGATACATTTATCGCTATATTTGCGGATTATCATTTTGATGAGACATACTTCCTACCGTTAGGGGGAGGAAATAACGTACCATAAGTACGGTCCATATCTGAAGAACGGCGAGAATTAACGTGGAACACTTCCACTTTATCTCATCTGGACCCCCGTACTGCTCAATGTGAGCATGAAGTGGGAAGGATATTGCATCTTCAGGAAATTGTAAATAAATTACTCGATACATTCAATGATGCTATAAAAGTAACCAAGTCTCATGTAACCACTGCAAATGTGCCTGTAAGAATTGATGTACCAGTGGGATAAACGTTAACATCAACAACAAATGAATATATTGCACGCCAGAAGCGTGGAAGACCTGTAGGTTCCAAAGAATCTACTACCCGAAAGCGGAGATCAAATGAAAAATCATGCCCTAATAATCCTCCCGAAGAGGTTATGAATAAAAGATCCACTTTCTCTGAAACCCCTGAAGAGGTTAATGTTTATGAAAACACACAAGTCACTGAAGTGACTATACAAGCCCCTAAAGAGGCAAAGGTACCTAATAATAATTCGATCTTTGTATATTATACATATTCGGGAGAAATGTGGGATCATAAAGAAACTGTCATCGATGACATATTTTCATATGCATTAGCTACACAAATTTCAAAGGGTAGTGATAAGGACAATGAATCACGCACTCTAAATGAATGTCGATAAAGATTAGATTGGCCAAAATGGGAAATTTCCATCAAGGCAAAACTCGAGTCTCTAAATAAATGTAGTGTATTTGGACCTATAGTACAAACCCCAAAAAGGTTTTAACCCGGTAGGTTACCGATGGATTTTTGGTAAGAAAAAGAAATGAAAAGAATGAAATCACTCGATATAAGGCACGACTTATGGCACAAGGTTTCTTGCAGAAACAAGGGATTGATTTTGAGGAAACATACTCTCCCGTTATGGACAGTATAACTTTCATATATCTAATTAGTTTAGCAATTTCTAAAAATCTTGATATAAGACTCATGGATGTTGTGACCGCTTATTTATACGGGGACTTAGACATAGAAATATACATGAAAATCCCTGAAGTATTTCCTTTATCTAAATTAAATCCAAGGAGTACGCATTCAATCTGACTAAGACATTCATTGTACAATTTAAAGTAATTCGAAAGAATTTGGTACAATCGTCTTAGTGAATACTTGTCTAAGGAAGGGTATGAAAACATTCAAATTTGCCCTTGTGTATTTATAAGGAAATCCGCAACGGGATATGCAATAGTAGCAGTCTATGTGGATGACATAAATTCAATAGGAACTCTAGAGGAGCTCGAAATAACGGCTAGGTATTTGAAAAAGGAATTTGAGATGAAACACCTTGAAAAAAACTAAATTTTGTCTCGGCCTGCAGATCGAGAAAAATTATAGTGGGATTTTAGTCCATCAGTCTAATTATACTGAAAATGTATTAATATGCTTTACTATGGATAAAGCTTTGTCCAGTTTTGGACATAAAGAAAGATACATACCGTCTTAAAGAAGAAGATAAGGAAATATTGAGTCTATAAGTGTGCACTTGGTGCATTATTATACTTGGCACAATGCACCAGGTCGGATATCTCATTCTCTGTGAACCTGCTTGCTAGATATAGTTCTAAACCAACCGAAAGGTATTGGGCTAGGGTCAAACATATCCTAAGATATCTACATGGAACCACTTACATGGGTTTATTTTATTCCTATAACTCTAATAGTTCCAGATTAATTGGTTATGCAGATTCTGGATATCTCTCTGATCCTCATAAGCGTTGATCTCAGACAGGTTATATATTTCTTTGTGGTAATGCTGCTATTTCTTGGAGTTCTACTAAACAAACTTTAGTAACTACTTCTTCTAACCACTCTGAAATTTTAACTCTTCATGAAGCTAGCTGTGAATATGTATGGCTAAGATCTTTAATTCAGCATATTCGTAGTTCTTGTCAATTTTCTTCTATGACAGATATTCCAAGTACTATTTATGAAGATAATGCATCATATATATCACAAATTAATGAAGGATTCATCAAAGGAGACAAAACCAAGCACATTTCAACAAAGTTTTTCTTCACTCATGAGCTTCAGAAGAAAAGTGATATTGAAGTCATACAAGTTTATTCAAGTGATAACCTAGTTGATCTCTTCACAAAGTCACGACCAAAGGCGACATTTCAGAAGTTTACGTACGATATTGAAATGCGTCGACTCCCTAAACATTGGAATTGAACATATCAATCAAGGGGGAATCTTATCAAGGGGAGGATACTTGAACATGTAATTTGGGACATATGTGCGTTGTACTCTTTTTTCTTTGATTAGGTTTTGTCCCACTGGCTTTTCCTAACAAAGGTTTTAACGAGGCAACATTAAGCACGTCTAACACTAATTCATTGCTCATAATAGTTGTACTCTTTTTCCTTCACTTTGGTTTTTTCCCAATGGATTTTTTCCATAGTAAGGTCTTAATGAGTAAATAATCAATGAATCGTGGAAATAGTGTACATCCAATGGGGAGTGTTATAAAAGTTGTATTTTAAGGTGGATGTCCACTATAACATGTCTCACATTAGAAAAGTAGAATTTTGGGATGAAATTACTTGTATTATAAATAAAGGGGTGACCCCCTCATTATTGACACACCAATTAATGAGAACTTTTCTTCTCTCTAAAATTCTCTCTGTGCCTTAATTCTCTTAACAAGAAATAAAATTTTAATTAATATAGATTCAAACAAATATAAATCTTGCGTGAAGAGGATTAGTATTTATTTATGTGAATTACATTGAATATTACTAAGTGAATAAATTCATATGCGATTATGAATTTATTAAAAACTATCGCAAATGAAAAATACGACAACTTCGATAATTAAATCGGGAGGCATGTGTCAGTCGTGTCGGGACTCAATTTTATGGAATATAAAGGTAATTTATTTTAGGTCATCCATATGGTCATTTGGAGTGCGCCAAAATGTCCGGTAGGGTCGAGATGATAAAAAAAGTCTTTTTGAGAGTTTAGTTTGGGTCCCGGGGCAGTTTTAGGTCAAACCGACTCCCTGGAGGGATATTTTAGTCTTTTGAAATTTTAGAGGAAATAAACCCACGAATGTATAAGGTTAAATCAGATGGTGTGTCGAGGAAGTTTGGGTTATTATAATAAAAATTTGAGGGAGCCAATCTAGGGAAGGAAGAAGGAGAATTCCAAAGGAGATTCAAGGCTTTCTTACACCTCTTGCACCACCGTCACCACTAACGCGTAGATCGAAAAAAGAGCATCACCCCCGTACCATCTTCTTCATCGGATCAGAACTTCCATTAAAGTCAAGCGTTTTATCTTGCAAAGATTCAGTGCATATATTATCCATGGTATTTTAGATTGAAACGAATAACTATGAATAATTGATATTTTATAAATTTGGAGAATTGAATCATGATTATGAGTAGGTTTTGCATGTAGATTTATTTATGGAATTTTTAGAAAAATGAAATTTATAACCTAAGTGTTAGGAATCACGGATTAAATCTAAGAATTATGGTGTTCTTGAATACAAATTGAGAAACTAGGATTCTTAAGAAATATTCATGAATTAATCCAAGGAATCTATGCCCCATGATGATCTTATGATTCTTATACGTTAGAACTCATGTAATTATGTTAGTACAACATCTAGTATGATTGTTTGGGAGTTTGGGATGATTAAATTGAGGATTTGATGTTGAAAATGGGAGAAACCCGTAAGAAAACATATGAAGATTTTTTATACCTGTACGAGCGAATCGATTAGGACCAGGACGAATCAATTCAGCTTCCCAAACTGTTTTCCATTCCCCTTTTTGTTTAACATTTTTAGGAGATGTTCAATATTTAATTATGGACTTTAATTTTGAACATAGTGAAGAGTATTTCAGAATACTAGTAGACCTAGATTGTAATTTGGGTTTAGTTCCAGGATAACAATTAAGGGATAAACTTAATTAGGTTTAATCGAGAGAAATACCTAAATTGGAGACTAATTCTAATCCTGTAAATTCAAGGGATAGGATGACTTAGACCAGTAGGATATAAGTGAGTTACTTACTGATATTATGTTAGGAAATAAAGGAGACACTTTGAGTGGCCAGAATTACCTGGGAGCATACGAAGAAAGAAGTGTTGTATTTCATTAACACGTAGGATATTCGTGAGATAGATATACTACGTATAAAATATATTCTATAGGATGTGCATACACATATATTAAAGATAGAGATTTATGTACTAAGGTTGTGTGAATACCTAATATATGATTGATAGATTGTGCATATGACATACCTACCATACTTGCTATCACGGTAGGTCTTATAAATGGGACAGTCTTATCTTGATGAGCCTTCGTAGATTTTAGATTGGTGCCTCAGAACATAGGTCTGGGAAAGACTTATCGGTGAGTGGATAAGCTTGCGGTCGTGTAGGTGCATAGGTATGTGCATATCCCATAGGGCTGAGAACTATGTTCGCCTCCAATATGTGTGATTTGTATTTATACGGTTCCAAAGTAATTCGGAACTCGTAATCCTTATGTACGTGATGTACCAGAATTTGATAGCAGAGTATGCACGAGCCGCAGGTTTAGCCTTTTGAGGTTCGGTATTAGTAGATGTGTATGATAGTGATTCATATATTTACAATTGTGATTATTCTACTGTGCTGCTTAGTAGATGAGAAAGATTATAACATCTAATATTAATCAAGATTGTGAAAACTTAAATGAGTAATTAGATACTTGAATTCGATGAAATTAATATTGAGAATGAAAGAATGTATTACTCGGGTAATACAGGTGGTCACAATGACTTAGGCATCGTAGTAAGAGACTTAATTTAAACTAGATAAGTGGGGTAGCGTAATTAGGATGGGTTAGGAGCATAGGTTAGGCGTGCACATTTAGTTGAGAGGTGAGAATCTCAAGTGAGGGCATGTGGAACTAACATGTATATAATATTTACTATTTAATGCATGTTAAACACTTACTGATTTTAAAATATTTTCAACTCAGGCTCTGACCCGTTTTCTTCCAAATCTATTTTTCTTTTGAAAATACCTTTTAGGTGCCCATCCACAGGGATGCCAAGCATAGGAGTTCTTACCAGTTGACATGCTGTAGATGATGTGGAAGTTACAGGACCTCGGTATTAGCCGCCTCCAAACCTATCCTTGATTCTTTTCGAGTTATTTACTTTAGTCGGGCAAGTTGCCCATTATTATTCAGATGTATTCAGTGATAGTGTTTTAAGACATTTATTTATATTTCAGTTGTTGGGATTTATTTCATTTCAGACTATTGTATTAAGAATTTAGACTGAAAGTGTTTACTCCACACTCAGTTATTTTTTTATGTCATTTTATTTGGTATGAGATTGTTTATTAGATGGTGAATGTTTAGTTAATCATTTATTTGATTGTATATTAATTTAAAAGATAAAATTTGATACCAGACTTTTTAACTACTAGGTGGTTAGTAATTAATAAATATTTTTCGACAGCGATGCTAACACTTAACCAACTGGATATTCTATTTTAAATTAAATAAAGGACTGATCACCCGGTATTTAATTAGGCGGGGTGTCACATCACGGTGATAATCAATAATAAGAAGAGTATGAAAGGTTGTCATTGGACCGCACTCGTACCTCTTTCATTAATGAGCCTCATATAGAGGGTACTCCGGTTTATTTTTATGGGAATAGGAAGATCGAACAATTTAACTACCTTGTAAACCATGGAGTTCATCTCCAGCAAGTGTACTTGTTCAATCATATTATGATTTCCCTACCAAAATGCTAGGATGAAGTTGTACAATATATATTCCGTTTACATAATACCGATAGAGCACTAACCTTGCTTACACTATTAGAGAAGGAAGAAAACAAAATTCACCCATTATGGATACAATTTCATACAAAGAGCATTGACGAAGACTGTGATGTCTTACAAAACTCAATCTTGCCAATAGGCTGAAGAGGATGAGATTTCGAGTTCATGTCCCGGACATCTCTTCATGTATTATAGATACGCATCCTCCTAATTGGCCATATGCAATAATTCATAGGTTTTTAAAAACAAATCCCGACTGGATGGAGATCAGACACATTAAACTTTTATTAAAGTCTTACCATGAAAACGTAGATTATAATATATGCTCAAAATATAATTTAAGAGCACGACAAAGACATGCAAACTGTTAGACTTAGACTTAAAATCATATTGTCAAAGGGTGAAAAGGTAAAACATCTAAAAAACAACCTCATGAGAGACACGAACACTTTGTACGGGAAAAATGTAACCTGCAGGAACTGACTGCATACTCACGGGACTCCCAATTTGAGAGCACGATGAAATTTTTTCAACTGTTTGACTTAAGCTGAAAAACATACTGTCAAAGGATGAAAAGATAAAACAATAAGCCCCCATGAAAGGCACAAACACCTCGTACGGGACCAATGTAACCCGTAGGAACTAGTAGTGGCAAAATGTGGCCCAAATAATAAAACAATCCATATTAGCCCACTCATCTAAATATGGGGCCCATATTTAAAAGTTATGAGTTAAATATGGGCCCCATATTTCAAAGCTATGAGATAAATATGGGCGCATATTTCAAAGCTAAGAATCAAATATAGAGCCCAATTTTAAAAGATACAAATCAAATATATTACTCATTTTTAAAAGTTATGAGTAAAATATGAGTTTTTTTATATATACCTCGAATTGTAATACTTACTTTAGTAAAAAAACAATGGATTGACCTAACCCATATTTGGTCCGTCCATATTTGGCTCGGCCCATATTTAACCCAACCCATATTTAGCCCAACCCACATTTAGCCCAACCCATATTTGACCCGCTCAAATTTGGCCCAACCCATAATTTTGCCAGTGCTAGCAGGAACCGACCATGTACTCACGGCACTCCCGGTTTGAGAGCACGATAAAAATTTGCAAACTGTTATACTTAGGCTTAAAAAATATTGTCAAAGAGTGAAAATGAAAAATATCCTGAAAACGGCCCCATGATAGGCATGAACACCTCGCACGGGACCAATCTAACCCGCATGAATCGACTGTGTACACATAGTACTCCCACTTTGAGAGCACGACAAAAATTTGTAAACTGTTAGACTTAGCCTTAAAGACAAGATGTCAAAGGGTGAAACCACAAAACATACAGAAAATGCACCAGTGAGAAGCTTGAACACCCCGCACGGGACCATGTAACTCGCAGGATTCAACCGCTTACTCACAAGACTCCCGGTTTGAGAGAATGATGAACATTTTCAAACTGTTAGACTTAGGCTTAAAAACATACTTTCAAAGGGTGAAAATTTAAAACATCCACTAAACGGACCCGTGGGAGGTACGAATACCTCCCAGGGGACCAATGTAACCTATAGAACCGATCGCAGACTCACGGAACCCCTAGTTTGAGAGCACGATGAAAATTTAAAAATTGTTAGACTTAGGCATAAAATCATGTCGTCAAAAGGTGAAAATGTAAAATATCCACAAAACGGACCCGTGAGAGGCACAGAGACCTCGCACGGGACCGAACCAATGTAATCATCAAGAACTGACCACGTACTCACGGGACCCCCGATTTGGGAGCACGACAAAAATTTGCAAACTATTAGACTTAGGCTTAAGAAAATACTGTCAAAGGGTAAAAAAATTCAAACAGCCACAAAATGGCCCGGTGAGAGGCACGAACTCCTCGCACTGGACCAATGTAACTTGCAGGAACCGACGGCGTACTCACGGGACTCCCAATTTAAGAGCATGATGGAAATTTGCAAACTTTTAGAATTAATCTTAAAAACATTCCATCAAAGGTTAAAAACGTAAAACAACCACAAAATCACCCTATGAGAGCACAAACACCTCACACGGGAATTAATGTAACTCGCAGGTACCGACCGCCTACTCCCGGACTCCCAGTTTGAAAGTACGATGTAAATTTGTAAACTGTTAGACTTAGTCTACAAAGCATGCTATCAAAAGGTGAAAACATATAACAACCACAAAATGGCCCCATGAGAGGCACGAACTCCTCACATGGGGCCTATGTAACCTACAAGAACCGACCACGTACTCATGGGACTCCCGATTTGAGAGCAAGACAAAAATTTGCAAACTGTTAGACTTAGGCTTAAAAATAACTGTCAAATGGTGAAAACATAAAACATCCACAAAACGGCCTCGTGAGAGGCACGGACACCTCGCACTGGATCAATCTAACTCGCAGGAACCGATGGCGCACTCATGGGACTCCCAATATGAGAGCACAATGGAAATTTGCAAACTTTTTGACTTAATCTTAAAAACATGCCATCAAAGGGTGAAAACGTAAAATAGACACAAAACGGCCCCGTAAGAGGCACGATCACCTGGCACGGAACCAATGTAACACGCAAGAACCAACCGCGTACTCACGGGACTCCTGATTTGAGCGCACGATGAAAATTTTTAAACTGTTAGACTTAGGCTTAAAATATGCTGTCAAAGGGTGAAAATGTAAAATAGCCACAAAATGACCTTGTGAGAGGAGTGAACACCTTGCACGAGATAAAGAAACTTTTAGCAACCGACGCATACTCACGGGACCTCCCGATTTGAGAGCACGATGAAAATTTCCAAACAGATAGACTTAGGCTGAAAACCATACCGCCAAAGGGTGAAAACGTAAAGTATCCACAAAATGACCCCGTGAGAGGCATGATCACCTCGCACGAGACTAATGTAACTCACAAGGACTGACCGCGTAGTCATGGGACTCCTGATTTGATAGCACGATGAAAATTTGCAAACTGTTAGACTTAGCCTTTAAAATATGTTGCCAAAGGGAGAAAACCTAAAACTGCCACAAAAAGGCCCCGTGAGAGGTACGAACACCTCGCACGGGTTCAATGTAACTCGCAGTAACTGAACGTATGGTCACGATGAAAATTTGCAAATTTTTAGACTTTGGCATAAAACATGCAGTCAAAGGGTGAAACGTAAAACAACTAGAAAAATGGTCCAATGAGAGGCACAAACACCTTACACGAGACTAATGTAACCTGCAAGAACTAATTGCATACTCACGGGACCCCTGGTTTGAGAGCATGATAAAAATTTGTAAATTGTTAGACTTAGGTATAAAAACATACCGTCAAAGGGTGAAAACGTAAAAAATTCACAAAATGGCCCGTGAGAAGCACGAACACCTCGCACGGGACCAATGTAACTCTTAAGAGCCGACCGCGTACTCACGGGACTCTCGATTTGAGAGCACGACAAAATTTTTCAAACTATTAGACTTAGGCTTAAAAACATGTTGTCAAAGGATGAAAATGTAAAACAACCACAAAATGGCCACATGAGAGGCACAAATACCTCACTCGAGACTAATGTAACCCGTAGGAACTGACTGAATACTAATTGGACTCCTGATTTGAGCGGAAAACTTTTAAATTTAATCTTAAAAATATGCCATCACAGGGTGAAAACATAAAACAGTCGTAAAATGACACCGTGAGGGGCATGGACACCTCGCACGAGACCAATGTAACTTGAAGGAACTGATCGCGTACTCACGGGACTCCCTATTTGAGAGAACGATAAAAATTTATAAACTTTTAGACTCAAACTTAAAAACATGCCGTCAAAGGATAAAAATGGAAAACAACCACAAAACGGCCCCATGATAGGCACAAACACCTCGCACGGGGCCAATATATCCCCAGGAACCGACCGCGTACTCATAGAACTCTCGGTTTGAGAGCACGATGAAAGTTTACAATTTGTTAGACTTATACTTAAAAACATGCCGTCAAATGGTGAAAACATAAAATGGCCATAAAACGGCCCTATGAGAGGTAGAAATCCTCGCACTAGACCAATGTAACCCGTAGGAACCGATCGCTTACTCATGGGACTCCTAGTTTTAGAGGACGAAGAAAATTTACAAACTGTCAGACTTTGGATTAATAACAAGCCGTCAAAGGATGAAAGCATAAAGTAGCCACCAAATTACCCCGTGAGAGGCACGAACACCTCCCTCGGGACCAATGTAGCCCGCAGAAACTGATCGCTTACTCACGGAACACCCAATTTGAGAGCTCGAAGAAAATTTGAAATCTATTAGACTTAGTCTTAAAAACATGATGTCAAAGGGTGGAAATATAAAACAACCACAAATGTCCCCGTGTTAGGCATGAACACCTCGCACGAGATCAATGTTACTAGTAGGAACCGATCGTGTACTCTCGGGACTTCAGTTTGAGAGCACAAAGACAATTTGCAAACTTTGGACTTAGGCTTACAAACATGGTGTTAAATGGTGAAAACACAAAACAAGCACAAATTGGCCCCGTGAGAAGTATGAACACCTCGCACGGGACTAACGTACCGATAGGAACCAACCACGTACTCATGGGACTCTCAGTTTGAGAGTGCGATAAAAACTTGCAAACTGTTAGACTTAGGCTTAAAAATATGCCATGAAAGGGTTAAAACGTAAAAAAGACATAAACCTCGTGAGAGGCATGATACCTCGCACGGGACCAATGCAACCCGCAGGAACCGATCGTGTACTCACAGGACTCCCGATTTACGAGATGGCCGAAATTTGCAAACTGTTACACTTAATGTTAAAAGCATGTTGTATAAGGGTGAAAATATATAACATCCACAAAAATCCCATAAGAGGCACAAATGCCTTGCATGGGACCAATGTAACCATCAGGATCGGATCGCGTATTCACAGGACTCTTGGTTTGAGAGCATGATGAAAATTCATAAATTTTTAGACTTAGACTTAAAAACATACCTTCAAAGGGTGAAACATAAAACTTGGACAAAACGGCCCCATGAGAGGCATAAACACCTCACACGGGACCAATTTAATCCTCAGGAACCGACCACATACTAATAGGACTCCTGAATTGATATCACGATGAAAATTTGCAAACTCTTAGTATTAGGCTTAAAAACATGTTGTCAAAGGGTGTAAACGTAAAAACCCCTCAAAACAGCCCCGTGAGAGGAAGTAACATCTCGTACGGGACCAATGTTGACCGCAAGAACTAACTGCATACTCACGGGACTCCTAATTTGAGAGCATGATGAAAATATACAAACTATTAGACTTGGGCTTAAAATTATACCGTCAAAGGGTGAAAATATAAAACAATAATAAAACGGCCTCATGAGAGGCACAAACACCTCCCACGGGACAATGTAACCCACATGAATCAACCACGTACTCACAAGACTCTCGGTTTAAGATCATGATGAAAATTTGCAAATTGTTTGACTTAGGCTTAAAAACACGTTGTCAAAGGGTGAAAATGTAAAACAACCTCAAAATGGATCTGTGAGAGGCCTAACACCTGGCATGAGACCAATGTAACTCGCAGAACTCAACCGCATACTCACGGGACTCTCGGTTTCAGAGCGCAATGAAAATTTTTAGATGTATGCTTAAAAAACGTATTGTCAAAGGGAGAAAACTAAAATAACTACAAAATGGCCCCATGAGAAGCACGGATACCTCACACAGGACCAATTCAATTGGCAAGAACCGATCGCGTACTCACGAGACTCTCGATTTGAAAGCATGATGAAAATTTACAAACTGTTATAATTAGACTTGAAAACATGTCCTCAAAGCGTGAAAATATAAAACAGCGATAAAATGGCCACGTGAGAGGTACTAACACCTCGCACGGGACCAAGGTAACCGATTGGAACCAACCGCGCACTCACAGGACTCCCAATTTGAGAGCACGAGAAAAATTTGCAAACTATTAGACTTAGGCTTAAAAACATGTCGCCAAATGTTAAAAACATCAAACATTCATAAAACGTCCCCGTGAGAGGCACAAACACCTCCCATGGGAGTAATGTAACCCGCAGGAACCAAATGCATACTCACGAGACTTTTGATTTGAGAGCACGATGAAAATTTTCAAACTGTTAGACTTAAGCTTAAAAATATGCCGTCAAAGGGTGAAAATATAAAGCAGCCACAAAACGATCCCATGAGAGGTACAAATGCCTCGCACGGGACCAATGTAACCCGCATGAACCTATCGCGTACTCACGGGACTCCGAGTTTAAGAGGATGATGAAAATTTACAAATGGTTATACTTACGCTTAAAAACTTATCGTTAAATGGTGAAAATGTAAAACATCCACAAAATAGCCCCGTGAGATGCACGAACACCTCACATGGGACCAATGTAAATAGTAGGAACTGATCACATACTTATGGGACTCTCGGTTTGAGAGCACGATGAAAAATTAAAAAAATTTAGACTTAGGCTGAGAAACATACTATTTTAAGGACAAATTTCCAATTGAGTCAATTTTTAAGTGCTGGCTTAATTCCGGACAAAAATATTTGGGTCGTAGGATAGAAGTTTGTGAGCTTCAAGCCTATGATATTTGAGTTGAAGACGCAATGGCCATGCATAAATTGAAGATATCTCCATTGTCGATTATCATTCCATGTTTATCGTCTTCAACCTTTCAATTTTTCAAAGGTCTTTAAGGTATCAATGCACATGTCATATTGAGACTTGGATATATTTTTTATTGGGAGTCATTTTTTTACTAAACTAAGCTTAAAATGATTTCTTATTTTTTGAAGAAAAATAAACTTTTCTATAATGTTGTTAGTAAGGTCGTTAGAACGACCTCGTTCGAAACACATTCCTAGTTCATTCAAACAAGATATCCAACGAGGCTTTCTCTGCAATCTCGTTCGTATTCTCATTCAATAAAGTCGTTCGAATGACATTCGTTTCTGCAATCTCGTTCGAACGAGATAACATCGTCGTTCGTATGACCAACAATTTCCAGTAGTTTTTCTACGTTTTTTTAAGAACTTCCCACTACCTTTTTTACCACCCCTTTAAGTAGTGCGCAAATGGACTTTTTATATAGACTTCTGAAAGCCATGTTTGCACACATTGAAAGATAAATCATTTACCCAAAAGTCCCTTATCTTTTTGTTAATCTTTAATGCTTAATCCTTGAAACAAAATACTATAACACCCTATAATTTTAATGATTTTTATATTACGATTAATTAAATTAAAATGGAAAATTAATCCGGATCAAAATAAATGCTAATTCGCGAGACAAGGGTTAATATTTATTTATTCAATATTACTTAGTGAATGAGTAATAAATCGATAAGAAAATATTATGATTGTTGTGAGTGAGAAATAAGACAATTACGGTAAATTTAGTAGGGATGCGCGTGTCAGTTGTGTCGGGATTTAAATTTGAGGAATAAAATATAATTTAATTACGTGTCATTCAAATGGGACTTTCGAGTGCGCCAATGTGTCTGGAAGTGTCAAAATAGTCAAAAAAGTGTACTCAGGGGTGTAGATTGGGCCCGGGGACATTTTTAGACCAAACCGGCACCCCCGTGGGGTATTTTGATCTTTTGGATTTAGGGGGAAAAGAGACCTACGAATTTTAGAGGTTATATCATCAGTCATGTTGATTAGGTTAGGGTTGGAATTTACAAAAATTCGGGAGAGGCCACCATAGGAGGAAGAAGAGAAGTTCCTAGGCATCCCACACCATTCCTGCACCACCACCACCACCTTGTGTAGATTGGGAGGAGAGGAAAGCAATCCCACCATTATTCCGCAGAAATTCAAACCTAATATTTGGGGAAAGTTTTTATCTTGCTAATTTTGAGTGAATGTGCGAATTTCTAATTTTTGGATAAATTCACACCTAATATGGTTCGAGAGTGATTACCCGATATCCTTTATTTAGTATGTGATGTACCCGGACTTGATAGCAGAGTATGCCCGCATCGTAGGTCTCCACCTAGGGATTTTATATTCCTATATATTATAAGGGTGGTCTTATATATATATATATATATATATATATATATATATATATATATATATATATATATATATATATATATATATATATATATATGCGTGTGATTTATTCAACTATGTGTAACTAGTAGATAAGATGGATAGTGATATCTAAAGTAATCTAAGTATGTGGGAACTTAATAATTAATTGGTAACTTCTAATGGATAAAAGGGCTTGAAAATTTACTAATGTGTTGTATGGGAAATACGGGCGGGCACGATGAATTATTAGACGGGAAAAGACTTATTTAAAACTAGTTAGGCAGGGTAGCATAACCAGGTTAGTTTAGAAGTATACATTAGGCGTGTACAATAGTTGAGAGGTGAGGATCTCAAGGGATCACTTGAAGCTAACATGTATATAATATCTACTCTTAATGCATTTTAAATACTTGCCAAATATTTTCAAACTATTTTACTTGGGCTTTGATCCATTTCAAATCCAGTTTTGTTTAAACATTTTAGGTGTCCAGCCACAAGAACGTCAGACTTAGGAGTTCCTTTATATTCAACGTGTTGCACCTGCTGTGGATGTTGTAGAATCTTGGTAGTAGACACATCCACATTTATCAGCTCCTATTTATCATTTCTCTAACTCAGTCGGATGTCGCCCATCTCTACCTTGTGGTTATCTTCAGAGACATTGCACTTTTATTTTATTCCCAGTATTGGCTTTAGATTTTTATTATGGATGGTTGTATTGACATTTTTGTCTAGAGCGTTATTCTAGGCATATTTATTCATCTCATTTTCTTATCATTTATTACTATTCTTACTGGAATGGTGAATGTAATTTCTTAGTTCAATTTATTATCTGTTAATAAAAAGATTAAAATTTTGACACCGGGCCATTAGGGTATTAGTAAAATAAATTAGTTTTTGACAGTGTTGCTAAGAATGAAACCATTGATGATTCCTATTTCATTTAATAATGGACTGATCACCCAGAATTAGAATAGGCGAGGTTTCACATATGGTATCAGTGAATTAGGTTCTAGTGTCTTTAGGTCTGTGCAAACTTGTTACGTTTCCATCGTAATGTTCTTTGATATAGAGCCCTACTATTAGGATTGTTGCATTCATGATTACACATTTACGTATTCAGCTATTTTGAGATATATTGAACTATGGACATATGGAGATTCTCTTTCGTTTCCGATTCCTCCCAGATGCGCACCACAAGCCATCCCGGATGCACAGCCCAAGCTGCAGCAAGCTTAGGCATCAGGGACTATGAATGATGCTGACACCACATTTGTGTATGGCATTAGAGCAGTAGCCAGCACAGGCGGTTAATGTGGATTTGACTACTTATGCTCAGCAGGATCCACATGTGCCACCCCAGCCTCAACTTGTGGCTACAGACCATACACACTCGTTTCCTTCTGTCTGGGAGCAAGTCCAGAATTCCTTTCAGAAGGCTCACCCTCTCGAGTTTCAGGGGATCTTCGATGAAGTTGCGACGCGGGACCAAATGGAGTAGCTTTTGGGGAAGGGATTTATTCCTAGGAGTTCCTCACCTTGGGGTGGCCCAGTGTTGTTTGTGAATAAGAAAGATGGATATCTACGCCTGTGTGTGTGGATTACAGGGAGTTGAATAAAGTCACGATACATAATAAATATTCATTTTCCCAAATTGATAACTTATTTGACCAATTTAGAGGAGCCTTCGACTTCTCTAAGATAGATTTGAGATTAGGGTATCACCAGTTGTGCATTCGGGAGCAAGATGTATCTAAGACTGCCTTTTTTATGAGATATGGGTCTTACGAATTTCGGGTTATGCCATTTGGGCTAACTAACAAGCCAGTTGTGTTCATGGACTTGATGAATAGGGTGTTCAGAGTGTTCCTTGATGAGTTTGTCATTCTCTTTATTGATGACATCCTTGTTTATTCTCAAATTGAGGAGGAGCCGATTGATCATCTGCATCAGGTTTTACAAACATTACGCAAGCACCAGTTGTATGCTAAGTTTGAGAAATGCGGATTTTGGCTGTGTGAGGCACAATTTTTGGTCCATATCATATTTGTCGGGGGGATATCAGTGGATCTAAGTAAGGTTTCAGTGGTGAGGGAATGGGGACAGCCAGGACACTGACGAAGGTGCATAATTTCTTATGATTTCTTGGGATTGGTTGAGTACTACCGATAATTTATTTGGGGATTTTTGAAGATGGCGGGTCCATTGACCAATTTGACTCTCAAAGGGGTACCGTTAATCTTGGATGACATTTATTAGTTGGCATTCGATAAGCAGAAGGACAAATTCGCTTCAGCACCCGTACTCACATTTCCTAGGGCAGGAGTAGAGTATCTTATATTTACTAATGCATCCCTACAAGGAATTGGGGGGTTGATATAGTAGGAGGGATAGGCTATAGTTTATGGTTCCTGCAAGCTTAAGCCTCATGAGAGGAATTACCCCACCCATAACTTGGAGTAAGTGGTGGTCGTATTTGGGTTACGAATTTGGAGACATTACTTGTTGGGCAAGAGATTTCTACTATTCATAGATCATAAGTCATCACAATACTTGTTCACGCAGAGAGAGTTGAATATGCGTCAGCGTAAGTGGATGGAATTTGTAAATTATCACCCAGGGAAGGCTAATGTGGTGGCAGACACACTGAATCATAGGCCATTGGGGGATGTAGCTGAAGTTTGGAAGGCAAAATAGAAGGGGCTGGGACATGATAATTCAGTTGTCAGATCATTTATGTCGGTTATGACCGTTGCCCCCCAGATTGTCACGAGGGTGGTATAGTCCCAGGAAGCGAATTCATTTTGTCAGGATCGAATCGGAAAATTTTTAGTTAGGGGAGCAGAGTCGTACTCCGTGAGTTCAGAGGGAGGCTTACACTTCAACGGGAGATTAGTTGTTCTTGAGGGGGAGAACTTGCGACACCTGGTGATGGCAGATTCGCACGGGTCACGATTTGCGGTACAACCTAGAGGGGATAAGATGTACCAAGATATGAGATGACAATATTAGTGGAGTGGGATGAAGAGAGACATTACCGACTTTGTCTCGAGGTGTGCCACTAGCCAGTTGGTGAAGGTGTACCATTAGAACCAGCAGGGGTTCAATAGCCGTTAGAGGTTCCGACGTGTAAATGTGAAAGCATTTCCATGTATTTCATTATTATTTTGCCTACTTCACAGAGGAGTCACAATTCCATTTAGGTGATAATGGATCAATTGATCAAGGTAGCTCACTTTATTCTAGTTCAAACGGATTATATTACGTGATAGTATGCCAATATTTTAATCGCCGAGATAGTGATATTTTATGGGGTGCCACTCGTTATTGTGTTTGACAGGGATAAGATCTTCTTGTCTCATTTTTAGGAGAGTTTTCAAGAGGCCATGGGTACCGAGTTGCGATTGAGTACAACCTATCACCCCCAGACGAACGGGAAGATAAAGAGGACGAATCAGATTTTGGAATATATACTACGGATGTTTATTCTTGATCTTAGGGGAGGTTAGGAGAAATACCTTCCATTGGTAGAGTTTGTGTATAATAAATTCTATCAGTTTACGATTGGAATGACACCATTTGAGGCATTGTATGGTAGACCTTGTCATTTGCCTGCTTGTTGGTTGGAGGTGGGGGACAACAAGCTACTCGAACTAGAGTTTATTCATGATACTTCGTCTAAAATTAACTTGATTCAGAGCTGTATACGAATAGCTTGGAATAGACAGAAGACTTACGTCGATGAAAAGCGCTTCTTCCAGGAGTTTAATGTGGGGACCAGGTGTTACTATGTATATCTCCTTTAAAGGAGATAATGAGGTTCGAGAAGAAAGAGAAGTTGTCACAAAGGTATGTGGGGCCATTTCCTATCATTGAGTGGATTGGGCCAGTTGCATATAGACTCGGGTTGCCGGAGCACTTGCATCGGATTCATGATGTATTTCCCATTTCTTCGCTGAGGAGATATCTCTAGGATGAGTTAGCTCATACTCACATTGCATTGGAGGATATTGATTTGAATCCCGATATTTCATATGATGAGAGGCCAGTTTCTATCCTAGACCATGGTTATGGGAGATTAAGGTCGAAGGTAGTTCCACTTATACGTTTTCAGTAGGGGCATCATAATGTCGACGAATCTACTTGGGAGTGTGAGGATGAGATGCACAACAAATATCCTGAGTTGTTTTTACCAGGTATTCTCTTTTTCTGAATTTCAGGATGAAATTTCGTTATTAAGGGAGAAGTATGTAACACCCTTTAATTTTAATAATTTTTATATTGGTATTAATTAAATTAAAATGAGAAATTAATCAGGATTAAAATAAATATTAATTAACATGACAAGGGTTAATATTGATTTATATTGAATATTACTTAGTGAATGAGTAATAAATCGATAACAAAATATTATGATTGTAGTGAGTAAGAAGTACGACAGTTATGGTAAATTTAGTCGGGATACGCCTGTCAATCGTGTCAGGACTTAAATTTGTAGAATAAAATGTAATTTAATTACAGCCATTCAAATGGTCATTTTGAGTGTTCCAATGTGTCTAGAAGGGTCAAAATAGTCAGAAAGTGTACTCGGGGGTTTGGATTGGGTCCCGGGGCATTTTTAGGCTGAACCAGCACCCCGGAGGGGTATTTTGGTCTTTTAATTTTTGGAGAAAAAAGACCTACAAATTTTAGTGCTTATATCATCAGTTATGTTGAGGAGGTTAGGGTTAGAAGTTACGAAAATTTGATAGAAGCCACAAGAGGAGGAAGGAGAGAAGTTCCAAGGCATCCCACGCCATTTTTACATCACCACCACCACCACCATTGTGTAGATTGGGAGGAGAGGAAAGCAATCCCACCATTATTCTGTGGAAATTTAGACCTAATATTTGAGGCAAGTATTTATCTTGCTAATTTTGAGCACATATACCGTCCATGTTAGTGTAGGATGAATAATCTCATATAAATGTTGGCTTTGATTTGGAAAACTCAATTCATGTTCTTCGGTAGAAATCTTGATGGGCGTGTTTAATTCATTTATGTAACATGAAATTAAGGATTGGACCATTAAAACACATGGAAGAAATCTGATATGTTGTTGATGTTCTTGAAGAAAAAGAATAACCTTGGGTTTTGGGGGTTAAATTGAGGATTAATGTGATTTAAATGATCCTCTTTGATGCTTTGATGTTTTGATTACATTAGAAATCTTTCATATATGGTAGTATATGGATTAGAATACTTGGTTGGGATTTTGGGATTGAATAATGGTGGTTTGGAGGGTTAAAATTCTTAAAAATCGTAACTAGAAAAATGCAAAAAATGAGACCTACTATTGCGAATCGATTCGCCCCTTGGCTAAATTGATTCGGATAGCGAGTCGATTCGAGATAAGGCCGAATCAATTCAGTTTCCCTGAATTTGACAATTTTTCCCTATTTTAGCCTTGAAATTTAATCGATGAACGGGGGAATGTTTGGGATACCTGTAAAACATTGTGAGGGATATTTTAGGTTACCAGTAGGCTAATGGTAAGACTGGGACTTAGTCGTAAATGAGAAGAATTAAGGCTAAGACTTAGCGGTGTAATTTTGTGATGAGATGAATTAGGGAATGAGGCTAAGTCACGGTGAAGATAAGAGAACCTATGACTTAGACCAGTAGGGTATGGGTAAATTACCTACTGAAATAAATTAAAGAATAATTGGCATATTTCGATTAGTGTGGGATACTCGAAAATTTATGAATAGAAGTGTAATTGTTAATTTAATAATACGAAGGATATTGGAGAGTTATATATACTACGTACATGACATATATTATAGGTTTCATGTATGCCTATATTTATGCTATAAATATATAGGTTGGTGATTACCTATTGTGTAAATTTTGATGTCTGAACATGCTTAGGCTACCTGCTATCACGAGAGGTTCCACGTCGTGGACTCTCTTATCCTGATGAGACCATTAGGGGGATTTTGACTTGTACCTCAGAACATAGAACTTAGGGATTGAGCACTACTTGTGTGAATGATAATGTGACCGGTCATTTGAGTGTGTTAGGTGTGTGTGCATAGCCCAAAGGCTTAGGACTATGTTCACCTCCAAATTGTGAGAATTGTGAATCTATGATTGGAGAGTGATTCTAAACTCGTTATCCTTTACTTAGTATGTGATGTACCAGGACTTGAAAGCAGAGTATGCCCGCATTGCATGTCTCCATCTAGGGATGTCATATTCGTATATATTACAAGTGTGGTTTTTGTATGTATACGTGTGATTTATTATGCTATGTGTGTACTAGTAGATAATATGGATAGTGATATCTAAAGTAATCTAAGTTTGTGGGCATTTAATAATTAATTGTTAACTTCTAATGTATAAAAGGGATTATAAATTTAGTAACGTGTTGTATGGGCAATACGGACGGGCATGATGAATTACTAGAGGGGGTGAGTCTTATTTAAAACTAGTTAGGCGGGTTAGCGCAACTCGGTTGGTTTAGAAGAATACATTAGGCATGCACAATAGTTGAGAGGAGAGGATCTCAAGTGAAAGCACGTGAAGCTACATGTATATAATATTTACTCTTAATGCATTTTAAATATTTGCTAAATATTTTAAGATGTTTTACTTGGGTTCTGACCCGTTTCAAATCCATTTTTGTAAAAACATTTTAGGTGTCCAGCCACAAGTACGCCAGGCTTTGGAATTCCTTCATATTTAACGTGCTACAATTGTTGTGGACGTTGTAGGACCTTGGTAATAGACCCCTACACATTTTTCAGCTCATATTTATCATTTCTCTATCTCAAGCGGGCATGTTTCCCATCTCTAGCTAGTGTTTATGTTCAGACACATTGCACTTTTATTTTATTTCTTGTATTGGCTTTGGATTTATATTATGGATGCTTGTATTGAGATTTTTGTCTGGAGTGTTATTCCAGGCATATTTATTCATCTCGTTGTCTTGTCATTTATTACTATGCTTAGTGGAATGATGAATGCGATTTCTTCGTTTAATTTATTATCTATTAATAGAAAGATTAAATTTTGACACCGAGTTATTAATAAAAATAAATTGGTCTTCGACAATGATACTAAGAATGAAACCATTAATGATCCCTGTTTAATTTAATAATGGACTGATCACACAGGATTAGAATAGGTGGGATGTCATATTTACATCCAATTGTTTCATGATCTAAGTTTCTTTATACCATATGTTTTGAGATCATCGTTTTGTCACCGGGTATCATTATCTACCCCGAAAGAGATAGTTTCCTATGAAGGATTCCATTTTGTGTTCATGGTGTACATACGGAGGAGGACTTCTTGTGTTTACGGTAGTTATGCCCCATCGATGGATTCCTAGACGAAGGTTGACTCCTGAGTTATCGACTGGGAGAAGGTGGACTAACCAAGAAGGCTCAAGGTTGAGAGGGAGTTAGGTTGTTGAGTAAGTCTTTATGTCTTGTCTTTTGTAAAACCATGCCTAGTGGTTGTGGATGGGTTGTCCGAGTTTTTTCCCATTGCGGATTTTCCTTGTACATCACGGCGTAGTGGTTGTGTGTTTGTTTTATTTTATCTTGCAAAAATCACCTCGATGAATGCTTAGGGTTAATAAGAGTAAATTTTAATGTAATTTAATTCAAGTAAATTTGGAAAAATTCACATTTGGTTTGTTTGGCTAATTTGGAACTTGAATTGAATCAATTGTGTTTAAGAAAAATTTAAATGTTTGTTTGGTTTAATTTCATTTTAATTTTGAAGAAATTTAAATTTTGAAGAAATTAAAAATTGAGATTCAACAAGTGGTATCAGAGAGTGTTTTATCACCTCTTAAAAAGTGGCATCAAAGCGGGTTACGCTAATTTATTGCGTGATCCTAATTTTTTAAGGATTTTTTTTGGATAATATGAAAATTTTATCATTTTTTATGGTTCTCTTTTGCTTGCACATGACTTCTCTCATGATAGTTTTAAAGGTTGATTGTATTAGCTTTGTTTACATACACTAGTTGTCCCTCTTGTTATATTCTTTCTAGTTGTACATTTGTTTGTCATTTTCTAGTCTATGCTTCATCATATATGTTTTGCTAGAATTATGACATGTTTATTTTTTGTATTTTAATTTTTTCACTTATTGGGTCTTATGGAAAAATACAAAAATATTTTTTTTCTCTTTTGAGTTGAATTTTTTTGTTTGTTTAAAAATTTTAAAAAACTAAAAAAAATATATATTTCTATGTAGTTTAGTTTTATACATTTTATGGGGAATATACTAGTGTTTGAATCCTATATCCTTCCCCCATTTTTTGGTTATGAATTTCAATTCCTAAAATGTTTTTTTATCATGCTCGCGCGGCGAAGTTTGATTTTGACTTGCTTAAAGGATTCGTCTTTTACATGCCTCACACACACATGCACGAGCTCTTTTAAACTTTAACATCACATGTATATTTGAGCTAAGTGAGATGTTTTCCTATAAATTTTGTATCTACATGTTTTTACGACTATTGAGGATGTGTGCATATAAGAATTGTTGCACTTGAGATTTATTTGAATTGTATAAAAAAAATATATAAAAGTGCACGAAAAGGGATACGAAAGGGGCAAATCTCCTTTGCGTGCCATAGTTTGCAAGGGCTTAAAAAAGTACGGCATTGAAAAAAGTAGCCAAGACCAACATAGTTTAGTTTGGTATGTTCATTCAAAAGAAAAGAAAATAATTGTTATTTATGAGGGAGTTTGGATGGAAATATCAACGGTTTTCACAATGATAATGTATCCCGGTTATGCTTATTTTGTCATGACTCTATTGGTTTGTAGAATCATCAAAATTCTAGACTTGTGTACATCGTGTTTATTTGTTCTTTGAGTTCACTTTATCTTATCATTTGAGGCTATATCTAAATTTGATAAAGTTTTGCATTCAAAGAGAAATCCTTGAACATGTTTAAGTGATTGGGTCATAATTATTTTGTCTCTAGTTCACACCCCTTCACTTCATTTACCACATGTTTATTCAGACACATTTATTCATATGAGTGTGGAAAGCTTATTGTATTTTGTGTCTTCTGTGGTGTTTATATATGTGCTTGTACATTATTGGTATTTTTGCGTATGTATATATGTGGTGTCATTTGTTTTTGAGTCTTTGCCTTGTTATCTAGTCCATGCATGCCTCTTGTTGATATAGGTATCTATATTGTTGAGACTTTTCATTGATATCCCATGCTTACCTTAGTACATTATAGTTTATATCTTTTTGTTATCGCATCGTAGTTGATATTTATTAATCTTTGTGTGAATTTGTTACTCTATTCCTGCCATGTTCATTTATTGTACTTGTAACTCAATACGCCATTGCATGACACACTTGTTTTATCATTATGTTTATCCCTTGTTCCATTTAGGGGGATAATTTGTTTTAAATGGGGAGAAATGGGTTATTTTATGCACTTTTATCTTTGTTAATTCCTGAATAAAAAAGGGGGAGAAATGATATCTAAACCTGTTAATTTGGGAAGATCAATCTTAGGAAGCGACGTCCTTTCTTGGGTAGATATTGTTAGGTAAAGGGGGAGAAATTAATTAGGTAATTGATACTGTTATATTCCATATGCGTTTTATGGTGTGTTTAAGTGTGCAGGTTTTCATCTTAAGCGGTAAAATTTTAAAAGCATGCAAAGCTTCTCTACTATGTGTGAGTCAAGCGTCTGTATTTTTTTATTTTAGGGTGGGATTGGGTCTTTTAGATGAGTCTGATGGCCCATAGGATTTTTACTTTAGTTTTATCCTGGAATAGCCAAAGGGGGAGATTTGTAAGGACAAATTTACAATTGAGTCAATTCATAAGTGTTGGCTTAATTTCGGACAAAAACATCTGAGTCGTCGGGTAGAAGTTTGTAACCTTCAAGCCTATGAAGTTTGCGTTTAAGACGTAGTGGCAATGCATAAAG
The DNA here is from genome assembly GCA_949130495.1 of Sambucus nigra. Taxonomy (NCBI): domain Eukaryota; kingdom Viridiplantae; phylum Streptophyta; class Magnoliopsida; order Dipsacales; family Adoxaceae; genus Sambucus; species Sambucus nigra. The sequence goes on along the minus strand of OX422209.1, from coordinate 158,412,910 downwards.
ATATCATCATTGTCGATTTTCGCTCCATGTTTAACGTCTTCACCCTTTCAACTTTTCCAAGGTCTCTAAGGTATGAATGCACATTTTATATTAATCCGTGGATATATTTCTATTGGGTGTCATTTTTTTACTAAACTAAGCTTAAAATGATTTTTTATTTTTTGAAGATTTTTTATTTTTTTTTTGTAATGTCGTTAGTAAGGTCGTTCGAACGACATTCCTAGGTCGTTCAAATGAGATATCCAACGAGGCTTTCTCTGCAATCTCGTTCATATTCTCGTTCGATAAAGTCGTTCGAATGACATTCGTTTCTGCAATCTCATTTGGACGAGATAACATCGTCGTTCGTACGACCGACAATTTTCAGTAGTTTTTCTATGGTTAGTTTAAGAACTTCCCACTACCTTTTTTACCACCCCTTTAAGTAATGCACAAATGGACTTTTTCTATAGCATTTTGAGAGCCGTTTTTGCTACACATTGAGAGAGAAATATTTATCCAAAAGTCCCTTGTCTTTTTGTTAATCTTTAATTCTTAATCCTTCAAACAAAACATAAGTGTATACTGTACTGTAATTTTAATAATTTTTATATTGGGATTAATTAAATTAAAATTGGAAATTAATCCGGATCAAAATAAATATTAATTAGCGAAACAAGGGTTAATATTTATTTATATTCAATATTACTTAGTGTATTAGAAATAAATCGATAAGAAAATATTATGATTGTCGTGAGCCAGAAATACGATAGTTACGGTAAATTTAGTCGGGACGCGCTTGTCAATCGTGTCGGGACTTAAATTTGTGAAATAAAATATAATTTAATTACGGGTCATTCAAATGGGCATTTCGAGTGCGCCAATGTGTTTCGAAGGGTCGAAATAGTCAAAAAAGTGTACTCGGGGTTCTAGATTGGGTCTCGGGGAATTTTTAGGCCAAACCGGCACCCCGGAGGGATATTTTGGTCTTTTGGATTTTTAGGTCCCGGGCATTTCTTTATGTTTGAAAATTTGTTTGCCTTCGTAAAATTTTTTCTTGATTCATACTTCTCCAAAGATATGAATTTTGTTGCTTTCTCTGCTAAATCTCTCGTTCTGTCTCACAAAAAATGGCGTTGCTATTTTTTTGTGAAAGAGGAGTAATGTATTCTCTGTAAAACGTTGGTCCCTCCCTGTTCGATTAAGTTGTACTTGTTTTCCTTTTGGGTTTGGAAATTGAGTCTTAAATGATCTTGATGGCCCATAGGAGTTTTTATTTTTGGTTTTGTCCCAGGAATAACAAAACGGAGAGATTTTTAAGGAAATTTTTTTGAATATTGTCAATTTGTATGTTCTGGTTTATTTCGTGTTTGGACAAAAATTGTTTGAGTCATAGGTTACGACTTGAGTGTGTTGACATTTCAAGCCTATGACGTGATTTCTTAAAGATGCAGCGGCCAAGTTAGACGATCTATATCATCGTATCGTGTTTTGTGCTCATTTCTGTCTTCACATTCTAAGGATTTGTCAGATCCCTTGTAGATTTTATATTTGGTGATAAAGCTGGAACCCCCGGATGGTGATTTTCTCAATTAAAATCAAAGTTAATTTCGTTTTACGTAAAAACGATGCGGAAGCGTTGAATGATGGTTCACAAATAAACAACGGTCAATATTTAATTAAGTCCCAAATTAAATGAGTGTGATAAATTAAACCGAATTTTATCTTGAGTTATGCTACGCATGTGATTATAATTTTATCTTTTAGTCCTAAGCATGCATCTAGGTGATATACCAAGATAAAATAAACCAATCACACTACGCCGCGATGTACGAGAAAAAACCCAAAACGGGAAACAACCTCGGACGACCCTAGCCACAAATCCACTAGATAAGAAATTACAATTACAAGACAGATAGACTTACAACGACTGACTCGATCCCTCTCAAGCCTCGACACTTCTTCTTATAGACACCTTTTCCTAGCGGATAACCTCGGAACACCACCGCGATCTCGGAATCCACCGATGAGGCTTTCTATGGTCACCGTCACCCGTACATGGAGCCTTTCTCCAAGTGGGTAAAATCACAACAAAAATATCTTCTTCTTTGATGGATGTAGAAGCAAACCAAAACTTCTCTTCTTGAATTCGGTAGAGATAAACTGGTGCCAAACTCCAAGCAATTTAATATGTATATGTGAACTTGGATAAACTCAATTGGGTGTAAACACTAGAGTGATGAAAATATTTTTCTCTAAAAATCTCACTCAAAACATGAACATTTTCCCAAACCATTTTTGCTCTCAAACACTCTCTAAGATATGGAAAAGTTATGGAAATGTTGGTTTGGAAAATGTGATTCCCGCACTTCATAAAGTCTGAAAAAGTTAATTAAAAACCAAGTGGAGAAGTGGGTGAAAAACTGCCAAAAACTGTTCCCGCCTGACAGCTCGTTCGAACGACATTTCGTTCGAACGAAGTCTCGTTCGAACGAGACTTCTAACGAGGCTCCAGAATGGACTCGTTAGAAGCTCGTTGGAAATATCGTTAGAACGAGAATCTCGTTCAAACGACATTTCTAACGACAGACCAGTATGCCTTAGTGGGAACTCGTTGGCAGGTTCGTTCGAACGACATCTGGTTCGAACGAAAAAACTCGTTCGAACGACATATCTAACGAACGACTAGAAAGATAGAAAATTTTGATTTTGGCCCAGAAAACTTTATGAACTTAATTTAAAGTCTTATGTAATTTCTTTCTTAAAACAAAACGCAGTTTTTATTAAACCTAACACCCAATAAACTTTGTTCCAAGCTCCTATATAAATATAATTGCACTCATACCTTGGGAGCATGGAACTATGATTGATGACGTAGAAACGAGGCACACAAACCGGCATTTTGATGAAGCTTTATACTCTTTGCTACTACGTCTTCAACAAATACTTCATAGGCTTGAGAATATTACAATTTAAATATTATCCTATGAATAAATGTTTTTGTCCGAAATTGAGCCAAAATTATATATGGACTCAATTGGAAATTTGTGTCCTTACAAGTCTCCCCCTTTGGCTATTCCGGGAAAAAAAACAAACAAAAATCCTAAAGGGCCGTCAAGCTCACTAGACTCAAAACATAACCCACCCAAACTTGACCCAACCCAAGGATCAAACGCTTTGCCATTGACAGATGCCGCTTTAGAAGAATTCCTGCACACTTAAACAAACTCATCAAATGCATAGGGAATATCAAAGTATTAAATGCAATTAATTAATTACTCCCCCTAAATTAATTCTCCCCTTTATCAAACACATGATCTACTTAGAAAGACGTCTACCCTAACATAAATCTCCCCCAAACTAAGATACGATAATAATAGGATTAGATACCATTTCTCCCCCTATCATCATTCTCCCCCTTTTTGTTCAGGAATAGGCAAAGGATAAAGAACGAATAAACATAAAAGTATGTTGAAGCTTAAAGTGTTAAGACATGAAAGCAGATGGGCAATAAAAGCATAGGCAAAGACAAAACAAATATCATATATATATAAACTAGAAATATATCAATGAAGCACTTGCATATATATATAGATATAAACATACACATGACACAAAATACAATAAGTTTGCACACTCGTATGGCAAAAATGTGTCATATGGAAATGGAAGTGTAGGGGTGTGAACTAACAACAATTAAATTTAGACCCAAATACTTAATAAACATTCACGGAGTTCTCATTTGATTGCAAACTTTATCACATTTAAATATAACCTCATGTGACAATATAAAGATTGAACTCAATGAACAAACATACACAATGCATACAAGCCTAGCATGATGATGATTCTACAAACCAAATAGAGTCATGACATTAAAGACAACTAGGATAAACGGACATTGTGCAAACCGTTGATATACCATCCAATTCTCCCTCAATAAGCATATATATTCGTTTGCTTTTGAATGAATATATCAAACAAACATAGGCCATGGCAATTGATTTCTTTTTTATGCCAAATATTCTGTTTTTAGGCCTTTGGATCACGTATTTCTTTTAGATCCAATAAACGGTGGCTTACTATCGCAAAGGATCACTTAGTCCTTTCGGAGCCCTTCCCCGTGCATATTTATTTATCATGTTTTCATTTTCACACAAATCTCACATGCAACGGATTTTGACATGCACTAGTCCTCCTAGGTCATAGATATTTAGATGACTAGATTGGTAGGAGAACACCTCAAAGAGCTCAAATATAACATGTGACATTAAGATTTCAAAAGAGCTCGTGCATGTGTGTAAAGAGGCATATAAAAATAGAATCCATTTAAACAATACAAAATCCAACTACTCCATATAAAGCATGGTAAAGAACATTTTAAGGATTGAAAACCAAAAGTTTTAGCCAGTTGGGAGCGTAAAAGATGGGATTCAAACACAAATATATGCCACTTAAAGTGTGTCAAACTAAAATACACACAAGAAAATCTTTTTGAGTTTTTAACATTTTTAATCAAATATAGATATTTACTCAAAAGGACAAACAAAAATCATTTGTATTTTTCATTAAGCTTAAATGAAATAAACACAAATGATAAACAAAAATCTTTTTATATTATGCAGTCAATTCAAGCAAAAATATAATACAAAAAGATAAACAAGTCATAATATCTAGTATGTGATATGAAATAATGCAATGACAAGAAAATGACTAAACAAGCATACATTTTAGCATGTGAATATAGCATGAAGTACAAAAGCTAAAGTATGAAAATACTAACACATTCATCCTTTAGATTTAGCAAGGGAGGAATCATGTGAAAGTAAATGAGAATCAACAACCCTATTTTGCAAGGCAACAAAGTCGGATTTCCTAACCCAAATGAATGGAGAATGACTATCTTGGGGTGTAGGAACTTTCACTACCGCGGTTACATTACTATGGGATTTTCTAGAAATTCGTTTAAGATCAAAACAAAATTTCCTAAGATGACCTTTTCGACCACAATGTGTACAAGCAAGAGCATGTCGAAAAGATTGACCTAAGGAGTGATCATTAAAAGCATTCCTAGTAGATTCTCCGAAAACAGTGGTTTTGGCATTATGAGTAAATTCATTACAAGTATTGAAGCCTAAACCACAAGTGTCATTTTTAATTTGGACCGTTCCTAACATTTTATCTAGTTTTTCCGAACGACACTCCAAATCAAATTTGACATTACTAGAGTCTTTTAATTTATCTTGTAATTCTAAAATGTTAGACTCTAATAAAGCATTTCGCTCTTCAAAAGAAAGAAGCTTCTTTTTCAAGGATTCCATTAAACCCCTAAGGTTATCTCTTTCGCCTTCTACGTATTCTAGCTTCTCTAGAAGAGTACTCTCACATGTCCTAAGGTCTTCTATTAAATCATTTTTATCAATGACCTTGATATTCTCTCTTAAACTAGCTTCTAACTTCAAATTAGCTCTTTTCAATTTAATAGATTCGGTATACAATTCTTGAAAAGCATTTTGAAGTTCACTCATATCAACCTCATCTTCATTTTCACTCTCTCTTTCGTCTTCACTCTCACTATCATAAAAAATAATATAATCATGTACAATGACCTTGGAAGTGGCATGTGCTATTGTTTCATCAAGCGACGAGTTCTCACTATCACTCACATAACTAGCCATAAAAGCCACAAAATTTTTCTTATTGGGGGAATCGGGCTTCTCTTCCTTATCACTATCACTAAGGGTTGCATTATATGAAATGGGTCTCTTACCATCTTTCCTTAGTTTAGTGGGGCACTCATAAGCCCTATGGCCATAACCTTCACAACCAAAACACTTATCAGACTCGTCCCTATCTAAATTGTCATTGCTAGGTTTAGGGATCTTCTCGGCTTTAGAAATCTTCTCGATTTTATCATGTTTAGAAGTATCAAATTTCTTAAAATCAGTTTTAAATTTATCTTTGTTAAATTTAAGAAATTTTCTAAATTTACGAGCAAACAAAGCCATGTCTTCCGAGTCACTTTCACTATCGCTCTCTACTACTTGTTTGACCTCTTTTCGGGCTTTTAAAGCAACACCCTTTTCAATTTTCTTTTCAGTTTTAGAGGGAAACATATCTAGTTCATAGGTTTGTAAATCACCTACAAGCTCTTCTAATTTCGTAGAGGCTAAAGTGGGTAAAGAATTTAAAACGGTCACTTTAGGAATAAATCTATCGGGTAGGGACCTTAAAATTTTCTTTACAACACGGTCGTCAGGTATTTTCTCTCCCAAGTTAAAAGATGAATTAACGATATCAGAAAGTCTAGCATAAAATTTATCAAAAGTTTCTTTTTCATCCATTTTGATAGTTTCAAATTGAGTGGTGAGGTTTTGGAGTTTTGAAGCTTTAACGACACTAGTTCCTTCATGAGTTAATTGTAAAATATCCCAAGCTTCTTTAGCGGTTTCACACGTCATAATATGTCGGAATTCATCCGGTGCGACAACGCTAAATAAGGCATTTAAACCTCGGGAATTAAAGTTAGCAAGTTTAAACTCATTTTCAGTCCATCTATCGGCGGGTTTGATAACACGTTCATTTTCAACTAAGTAAGTTAGTGGGGAGTACCCGGTAACAACAGACATCCAAACTCTCTCGTCGATAGATTTTAGTGCCGATCTCATTCGCGCTTTCCAATACGCGTAGTTTGAACCATCGAAAATAGGAAATTTTGAAAATGGGGAAAAATCCATTTTAGCCAAAAAAAATTATTTAAAAAGATCGTTAACGAAATAATTTATCGCTTTGGCTCTGATACCAATTTGATAAAGTTGGAACCCCCGGATGGTGATTTTCTCAATTAAAATCAAAGTTAATTTCCTTTTATGTAAAAATGATGCGGAAGCGTTGAATGATGGTTCACAAATAAACAACGGCCAATATTTAATTAAGTCCCAAATTAAATGAGTGTGATAAATTAAACTGAATTTTATCTTGAGTTATGCTACGCATGTGATTATAATTTTATCTTTTAGTCCTAAGCATGCATCTAGGTGATATAGCAAGATAAAATAAACCAATCACACTACGCCGCGATGTATGAGAAAAAACCCAAAATGGGAAACAACCTCGGACGGCCCTAGCCACAAATCCACTAGATACGAAATTACAATTACAAGACAGATAGACTTACAACGACTGACTCGATCCCTCTCAAGCCTCGACGCTTCTTCTTGTAGACACCTCTTCCTAGCGGATAACCTCAGAACACCACCGCGATCTCGGAATCCACCGATGGGGCTTTCTATGGTCACCGTCACCCGTACATGGAGCCTTTCTCCAAGTGGGTAAAATCACAACAAAAATGTCTTCTTCTTTGATGGATGTAGAAGCAAACCAAAACTTCTCTTCTTGAATTCGGTAGAGATAAACCGGTGCCAAACTCCAAGAAATTTAATATGTATATGTGAACTTGGATAAACTCAATTGGGTGTAAACACTAGAGTGATGAAAATATTTTTCTCTAAAAATCTCACTCAAAACATGAACATTTTCCTAAACCATTTTTTCTCTCAAACACTCTCTAAGAGATGGAAAAGTTATGGAAATGTTGGTTTGGAAAATGTGATTCCCGCACTTCATAAATTCTGAAAAAGTTGGTTAAAAACCAAGTGGAGAAGTGGGTGAAAAACTGCCAAAAACTGTTCCCGCCTGACAGCTCGTTCGAACGACATTTCGTTCGAACGAAGTCTCGTTCGAACGAGACTTCTAACGAGGCTCCAGAATGGACTCATTAGAAGCTCGTTGGAAATCTCGTTAGAACGAGAATCTCGTTCGAACGACATTTCTAATGACAGACCAGTATGCCTTAGTGGGAACTCGTTGGCAGGTTCATTCTAACGACATCTGGTTCGAACGAAAAAACTCGTTCGAACGACATATCTAACGAACGACCAGAAAGATAGAAAATTTCGATTTTGGCCCAGAAAACTTTATGAACTTAATTTAAAGTCTTGTATAATTTCTTTCTTAAAACAAAACAAAGTTTTTATTAAACCTAACACCCAATAAACTTTGTTCCAAGCTCCTATATAAATATAATTGCATTCATACCTTGGGAGAATGGAACTATGATTGATGACGTAGAAACGAGGCACACAAATCGGCATTTTGATGAAGCTTTATACTCTTTGCCGCTACGTCTTCAACAAACACTTCATAGGCTTGAGAATATTACAATTTAAATATTATCCTATGAATAAATGTTTTTGTCCGGAATTGAGCCAAAACTATATATGGACTCAATTGCAAATTTGTGTCCTTACATTTGGGTGTTAGATTTTTATAGAATTATTTTTAGAATCATTTATCCTTTTTAATATTTTCTAGAAGAAAATTATTTTTCGCAAGATTGTTAGAACGATATTGGGTATGTCATTAGAATGAGTCTAGATACCTCATTTAAAAAGGTTCCAACAAACTTCAAATGAACCAACTTTGGCATTTGATAGAAACGTTTGATAGCTCATTGGATAGTGGTTTGAATGAGATCCTATACTTCTTTCGAACGATGTTCAAAAGCTGTTCGAATGAGTTAGCGTATTTTTGATAGTTTTGATGTTTTCCAAATTACTTTTCATCCTTGTCTCATTTTATAAAAACCTTTTATAAATAGGAATACGGAGCAGCAGTCTTATTTGCGATAAAAAATTATATTTTGAGTTCTCGTACTCTATTAAAAAGCTCTCGAAAACCCTTGTTTACACCCAAATTGTTTAGGATCCACGTTTTCATCATATTATGCTTCAAGATCATGTTTTAGGCTTCGTCGGTTTTTTCTCTACATCTATTAGAGAATTATTTCATACGGTGGACTCTGTATTTGCTGTGTACATACAGTGGAATCCATGTTTGTGCTATTGTTGTGAAGAAGCGACGGACTTCAATGTTTGATCCATAGAGGGTTGCTAAATATGTTTGGTGAATATCGAGGCGTGTGTGGACTCACTCGTTATGATAGCGCGTGAGAGGACTCTTATATGACACTAGGCAGAGGTTGAGGAATGAAGACTGTCAAGGCTTGCGAGGGCGTCGAGTTTGTGTTCTAAGTCTTTTGTCGTGTCCTTTGTAATTCCATAATTAGTGGATTTTATATAACTGGGTCGTCCATAGTTTTTCCCATTTAGGTTTTTCTCATACATCAAGTGTTGTGGTTTGATTTATTTATTTTATACTGCACTCACCTGGATGTATATTTTGGGTTAAGATAAAATTGATTAATCTTCTTAATAATAATTTGTTTAAAACTATTGCAACATTTTACTTTGGGTTGAACTGTTTAAGTTTAGTATTTAATTGAAAAATTAAAAATTAGTTTTTGTTTAGACCATTTCGTATATCCTGCTACTTTAGTCCCTTTGAAACTTAGTAAAAGAACCCCCCTTCCCCCTATTGACGTAGGTAAACTTTGGTGAACCACATATATTATGTCTCCTTTCTTTTTTGTTTGGCATTATGATGTGGATAATTTAGATTATTGTCGGTGTGTTTCCCCGCAATTTAGCGCCGACTGTGGGTAAATTTTTGTTCCCAACCACTTGAATTACTAAACTCATTACCATGAGTGCTCAATAGTCTTACCGATCTCAAGTAAGAAGATAGACGAAAATGGTCCACGTCAATTAAAAATAAAATATTTCTAAAACATTTTTAACAATCTTAAACACTTACAAGTCCAAATATTGAAAGTGTTTAAAATTATTATTTTGTCCCAATTTGCAATGTTTAATCACCTTTGCAAAACGGAATTATCAACGATTTACCCAAGCAAAGTAGATATCATCATTTATTTCAAGCCGATTCCTACAACACCATTTGGTAAATTCTTGTTCAAAATCATATTATCAACTGCAATGATTAGACTACTCCAAATAAAAGAGTACTCGTATTGTAAAAACTTATTTCAATTCATAAGAAGCCATTGAAATTTAAAATAATTAATGATATCCAGCAAGAATACATAAGTTTGAATAAAAATTCTAGATATAATAAAGACTTAACAACATACAAGGAAACTTTATTTAATAATTTGACCAAGACAACTTTAATATTTAAAATATGTAACAACGGTTGCATTGAATATTTTCTCGATAAATGACTAACTCTTATTGAAATTTTGGTTTGCCTCGTTATCAATGGATAGGTTCTACTGGGTGTTAGGTCTCTCGTTTCAAACGATGGATGAATACATGGATGCAATTTTACATCAATGCCTTGAAAATATGAATATCAATATTAGTTATTTGCACAATTTCATTCCAATAAATAATATTTTTTCCTTCTTAACATGATTATAATACATACATTCTAAGAATATTACATTTACAATAGATATTTGAGCCATTCATCAATTTTCCCATCTCTTTGAATCCATTTTGTTTCATCACTAACACATGGCTTTAAATTAAAAAAATCCATTTTTACTTTACATATACAAAAAGAAGTAATTGAAGGCTTTAAATGATAGTGAGCTCACAAAAACCCTGACACCCACAAGCCTAATAGTCATATAAATATTTACATGGCATGACCAAAAAAATAATAAAATTAGGTTTTACACATTTGAATTAAGCCACTTTGACTCTAAAATGTTGCTACCATATTCCATTTTTTTACTAACATAAATAACCATTCAAATAACATACTAGTATCGAATAAACAAAGGATTACAAGTTTTTAGTCCTAGTTTTTTGAATATATGTGTGTTTAATCCCATGTCATTATTTTTTTTGTTGGTCCTATACTTCAACGCTTGTCATTCTCTACAAAAAAGAGGCATAAGCAGTTAGGAGAAATTACATGGAAGTTGAGGGAAGTTGAGGGTTGTTATGGAACTTAAAACAACTTAAAAAACACATGGGATGGGTGACAAACAAAACTTTTAAAATGGGACTAAACAAAAAAATACTAAATAAACAATATATAAGAGGATTCGGTAATGACCCAATATAAAACTATTGTAGATGCCTAATTTATGGAACGAAAACATTATTTTAGTAGTTTGTGAGATTCACGCTCTTAGTTTTAGGTAGGATTGGAAATTATTTTTCCCTTGTTGATTTCATGTTGCACCAAGAGTGACAGTGGTTTGTGCCCATTTATAATTGTGTATAGTAAGTTTGAGATCATTTCGGGTTTGTTTCATGTAAAACGAGGTTGTGTTACTCATTTACATAACCTTGCCTAACAGCGAAACCCTTTAAAGACCCAATCCACTAAGACTAAATTCAAACCCGCTAAGTTTGTCTAGTAATCATGATACGTTAACGGGTCATGTAAAGAATTGTTACCGTTAGTTTTTTATCCCTAAAGTAAATATCCCTTCTTTAACCATGTGGTCACTAAATCATTGTTAATACTATATATGTAACCCAATCAACCAGCCGAATTCCTTAGTTTTTGTACAAGGGACATGAATGAAGAAAGGCTTTACGGCTACACACAATGTTATAGTGTGTGAAATACATGGAGTATCAATATCCATCAAAGAGTGATGAATACCACAAAAGCATCAACTTACATTTACGAGTCATGAGAAAACTTTTTTAACTTATTTATAATTATATGGTATTATTTAGCTACCCAAGTATTGTTGACTCTGCTTCAATATCATCTGTTCATTTCTGGCATTAGGCAAGAAAACTGCCTACGCATCTGCTGACCAACTAGACATACATTTTTCACCTCAAAAGAAGATTCATCACATATCGGACTAATCATCTTAAAATGGATAAAAGAAAAACCGTAACAAAGAATTTTGGGTTGCTGTTATGATTATCCAACTGTTGGGACAAGTATGTATCCCAGATAAAATACCTTTCCAAATATCAAGCGCTATAAAATTAAAAACAATTTGAAAGCAACAACCAAATTAGTTATAGTATCAGCTTACCTTACATCACCCAGCATAAAATCTTAAAAAAATACCAATACTGTTATGTCATCCATATGAGTTTTTCTTGCAATACCCTTTTTGCCCTTGAAAAATTTGAATTCCCCCCTCTTTTGCCGCACTCTAATTTTCCCCCTTCTCTTCAAAATTAAAAAATAGGGATAGAATAGTATTTTTTGCATTTTGATGTCATTTTTGCTACTCTCAGACTCAGTGTTAGAAACAAGTTACTTTGAATCAAAACCGCTACTATGATCCCCCCCCCCACCCCCCCCCCCCCCCCACACACACACACAAATCCTCCCAATTTTCCCCGGTAGGAACCTCTCTCACTCAAATCTTCTCCATAACCCAACACAAAAATTCATTCTCAAATTCTCTCCCTCGCACTGTCATCTATTACAGGGGAGGGGTTGTGTCAATGATGGAAAGTAGAGTAAAATGCCAAAAATTTCAAATACGGTATTCTCTTCCCTGGTATGTTTCTATTGTTTTTCTTTCTAACTTTTTGTTCCATCTTTATTTTTGTTGTTTTGGGTGTAGGGTTCAACTCCGTCTATTCCTTTTCTATTTGTATGTATGATTTCTCTTCTATTTATTCATCATCCGGGTATCGTTGACAATGGTTATAGACCTTAAACGGGTGTAATAATGTTTCTATAGTTTGATTTTTTTTATCATTTCGCAGTGGCTGGGTTCGAATCGTATTAAATTTTGGGGACTTGAGTTTTTTTCCCAGATCTGGTTTTTTCAGTTCTTGATGTGATAGATCTTCTCCATATCCATGGCCATTCTCTGTAGTGGCAGACACTCTAATTTTCATGGAGAAGATCAAAGTTTTCTGGACACTGTAATTCTCATCCATGGCCATTCTCTGTACTTGATTTCCTAATGTTACTGAGAGTATTTCCCTATTTATATCTTCTATGACTATTAGGTGTTAATGGGTTTATAATCAAAATCTGATGTTATTTATCATTTTTTTCAACTCTGTTTTGTAGCTGCTGAGCAAAGATGACAGAAAACAAGATGCCGCCAAAAGACGTTGATGTCACTCTTGATCATCACACTAGCCCTCCCCCTTCTGTAAACCAAAGCAATTGCTATAGTAATCTCTCTCTGTTTGTTTTGCTATTTTGATTGATGATTTACTGAATCTGGGCTGAATTTGTGTTCAGTTTTTTATTAATAAACTTCTATTTTGATTAGTGAACTAGGATAATCATCATTGTGTTTGAGTTCAAAAGAGTTTTATTTTGATTAATAAACATCCATCATTCGTAGGTAAAATTATATTAATTAAATTGATTTTAAATGCTATTCCCATCCTTATATTATTTGTCTTGAAGGTTCCTTTAAATGTTCTCCATCAAATTAATGTTGTATGGATACTTTTTATGGAGTTAAATAGTAGCTCTCATCATCAATGGATTAGGTAAGACATCATATGCAGACCTGTTGAAGAAGGTGGTTCAGGTATTCCATCTTTTAATCAAAATTTGGTTATCCCAAGTACGTGTTGAATTCTAGAAAGCCTTATTCCTCCATTGTTTGGTAACAAGTTAAATCCCAATTGCACATTTTTGTCTTGATAATTTGTGTGCTCTTGATATAAATTATTATACGGACAATATATCAGTATTTGAAGCTCTAAACTCATCCAACTTCTAAGAAAATCTTAATGATAACATTCCAAATAGGGGTGGACAAAAAAAGACCTACCCGAATGGACCGATTAGACCGAACCGGACCGAACCGAAAATTAAGGCTATTTTGAAACCGGTCCGAAAATCGGTTCACAAAACCTAAAAACCGATTAAACCAGTCCGGTCCGCTGTCAACTATATTAAAAGACCGATTTGGACCGGACCGGACCGATTCCAATATATATATATATATATAATAAAAATAATGTTATTGTGTTTCTTATGTATAGTTTTTGAATTAATGTATAAAACTTATGAATTTAATTTGGAACATTTTATATATGAATAGACATTTTTTTATTTGGGTTAAAAAAACCCATATAAATATCACTTGGAGTTTCGAGTATTATTTTTTTGTATATATATTTGTGAGAAAAATAGATAAAAAATTCATAAAATGTACATATATATAAAATAGGGTTAGGACCGAATTTTACCCCGGACCGGACCGAAAAAAGCCTGGACCGAATTAGTAGGTTAACCGAATTAATCGGTCCGATCTCGGTCCAAAAAAATTGAGGACCGAATATTCGGTCCGGTCCAAAAAATAGGCAAAACCCGGACCGGACCGGACCGTGCCCACCCCTAATTCCAAATGATATTTTCACAGATGTTAATGTTGATGTTATATTCATCTCAAGCAGTTTCAAGAATCAGGAGAGAATTAACTACCTTATTATTTCACGGCATAGATAAATCTAGAATTCTTGGTTACCCACAAACTTAGAAAGCCTTTTAAGTTTTACTAATTGGTTAAATAATGATCAATAGGATATTCTTTAGTTTGCTCTCAATAGTGTTGGTTGTTTTTAGTGATATTCTTGAAGGATCTGACTGGGTATATTATCTTATATATGCAGTCGCTTTGGTAAAGTTTGTGGAGATAAAATTTTGTTTATTCATAATTGTTTCTGTTTTGATTTTATCGCAGGGAACATGTGCTATACATCTGCTATTCTACATTTGCTACATCTACTATACATGTTGCCTGAGTAAATGATCCACCAGCGCGAAATTCACAAGAATCTTTCAAGATGGAGATGTACGCGGACAAAATGGTCCAGGCAGCTGATTCACAAGAATCTTTGTTGCCTCCCTTGCTGCTGGCTCCCACATTTTCGCTCACGCAGTCACCTACCTAAAGTAATTTTCATTTGGATTCTATTTTCTTTTTTGAAATTTATAATGTTTATGAAATTTATTGCGTAACTGAGATTTGACCGTTTGGTCTATTTATAACATTTATATTCTTTTTTGGCCTATTCATGACATTTAGTTTAGATACCATTTTAATACCCTCATTAGGATTTTTTTGACATACCAGCATTCTTTATCCATAGGCAAAAATGTAGCAGACTATAATCTATGTTATGATCTGACGTTCAGCACAAAATGCAACAGATTATAACATAGTAAACACATGTTTTTGTACTAGATGCAACAAATTATAACATAGTAAACACATGTATGACTGTAGTCATCGTCTTAATGTAACGCCTAAGCGTTCACCACTTGATCGAAAACAACGAGCGGCGATAATGCTTTGCAGTTAGATGAGTTGCAATTCGATATTTGTAACATTAACTCAGTATGTGTTGTATGTTCTATATGTGCTTATTATAATGATTTGGCCCTGTATGTGCTTATTAAAATAGTTGGCGCGAGCCGTAGTTGAAGTGCCTTAATATTATTCCGTTTGAAGTTAAAATAGTATGTCTTGGGAGAAATGCCATAACTTTTTAACGGTAAATCGGAATGAGGCGATTCTGGTGCCATTGGATTCGTATCGCCCGTGCCTAGCTAATTTTGTTTTGGGCTATTTTTGACACTGTTCAAGGGGTCAAAATCGACTTTAAAGCCTACAAATCCAATGGTAATCATCAAACCAAGTTTAAAAGCCTACAAATGATCTCAAAAAAAGCCTACAAAGCTCAAAACCGATCTGATAAAAATAGACCTGTTAACTGTTGGTTGTTGTTGTGTTTAAATTTGTTGGTTGTTAAAAAGCCTACAAATATTTAAATTTGTTGGTTGTTAAAAAAAAATATGTTTTAGATTTCGTGGTAACAGGTTTAACATAGTTGATAATTATTCAACAAATCCTATGTAAGGTCTAACATTTACATTCAATGCCGAAAATGTCCCAAAGGCTAACAAAGAAATATGAAGGTACCGAAGTCCAAATACAACCATTAGTGAGGTACCCAAATAAAAATTTACTTTTAATTATTAAAAATAATTATTCAAATGAATTATTGTTGCTAGGGAACGAACTCCTGCAGAGAGAATTGTTTCAATTGGATAGATAGTGACTACATTGGGTAGCTAAAACACTGTTAATGTAGAAGGTGCAACTATTGGGGATTTCCCTTCAAGAAGGTGAAACTTCTTCAAAATTCTCAGCCTTAATAGGCACAAATGAAGTTGATGGCACCCAAGTCCGGTTGATTCAGTGGCAGGACCAGATGCAATATAAGTATTTGTGTTAAATTTTGGTGGTTGACTCGGATATCTATGGGTCAAATCATGTATACTTTATTTTTTCTGTTTTTAGGTTACTTTTCATGTCACAACTGTCTTTCTCTTTTTTATTATAAAGGGATGAATCCAATAATTTCTATTTTTTGGGGTCTAATGATCTGAACTAGAGATTTTCAAGTCTTACATTGTAATTGAAACAAAAACCATGTGTTTTAGTTGGAAAAGTGTTACATTTTAGTTACAAACCATGTTTTTATCAGAATTCATATTTTTTTATTGTGATTGAGGTTGAATAGCTCTACATCACACTTTGCACTTTCATTTTTTCTTTTATATTGGGTTTTTTTGGTGCCTGCTTTTTAAGGATGATGACATTTCCACACGCGTTTTTGTTGGCGTTTCGATGAATATTTGACATAACTCTTTCATTTCCTCTTTAACCGGTTTTACCTTTTTATGAAGTAAAATTTGTTCTTATGGAACTTATTTCAATTCACCTCTGTTATCTAATTTGTTTTTTTTGGGTGCCATTATATATGATTTGCATCTGCTGAATATTGCAGGTCCTTGCTGATGTAGTAAACTTTTTGACAAAAAAGACTGACATTGTCACATTGGGTATTTGACAAAATGATTTCACGGATACACGTTTTGTAGTAATCAGCTACCTTGGTCGAGCCTTGATCTCATGGTGTTTTGCTATCCCAATATGAGTAGTCCATTATTTAATCAAATGGATTTGTTCATTTTTCCAATAATTTATTAGAATGTTTGTTCATTCTACTAATAAATGTCCAAAAATTCACGTGCCCACATAATTAACGTGCCTACAACATAGATATATTTTGGTCCCCATTTACGTTACTATCAACTTTTTTTTACGACTAAACAAATAGTTACGTCATGTGTTTGTAAGACTAATTGACGTTATGTGTTTGTGTATAAAGTATTTAAATTTTAATTGTACAATCTTTTGGTTTTGTAGGACATGGTTGTCGGGATGATGTGATGGAGCACTGATGATTTAGTGGTATCGGGAGCACCGACATATGTCGCATTTTGTTTTATCGATGGACCCATAAAGGCGACACATAACAGACTATGAATATTTAATTTTGACTGATAAATTATCTTTTTGAATATTGTTGTTGGGTTATTTTTTTTACTTCTTAACTAGGGTGGTTAGTCCTATAAATAGAGGAAATTCTGGCGAATTTTTTTAAATTTTTTTATGATTATTTATGTTATATAATAAATATTTCCGACTTAAGTACTGGTGTTATTCTCATGAATTGAGTTAAATTGATGATTTTGTTTATACAATGTTTAAATTATATACGTCCTAACACTTTGTTTTGTTGGGGGAACGAAATTATTTCCGTTTCGTAATTATGTACTTTGGAAATTTTTATCATTTTGCGAGTACGTGCTTTTTAAAAATGTTCGTCGTGCCTTCAGGCACGAGCATACCCTAGTGTGTGTGTGTATATATATATATATATATATATATATATATATATATATATATATATATATATATATATATATATATATATATATATATAGAGAGAGAGAGAGAGAGAGAGAGAGAGAGAGAGAGAGACCGAAACAAAAGCACACGTCCACAAACCCAAAGCTAAGATAAAACATACACTAGCACCAACAACCTCAAGCTAATTGAAAACTCAAACCTAAAGAGATAGACTATCTTCCTAAACTTTAGATTTAACATATATTTAGATGAGGTTTACATTTTTCCCAAAAATTGAAGGGAATCTTCCTAAGTCCTATTTATATGGGACATTTCCTAATAAGTCCTGTCGCAATATTTTTTCCTTAATAAATCATATTTGTTCATATAGTGAATAGTCACTCTATATTTACAAATAGGACCTATTGGAACAAAAAAAAAACATGGGACCTGATGGAGAAAAAAAAATTTAGAACCTATTGAACTACATATTTAGTAAACGGGAATAATTGGTAAAAATCCCAACATGACATTTAACTATCATAAAGTTCCACGAAGAAAAATTTATGTGAGACACTTCTCCAAACAACTTGAGAGAGTTGAAAAAAATTCTCTTAAGTGCAGTTCATAGACATAACGAATTGGCAACTACAATATCTAAAATCAAATTCGCCAAAAATTCTAGTAAATGAATTACTATCAAGGAAGTTACAACTACTAGATTGGTTACATAAACCTTATAATTTCAATTTTAAATCACTATACTGATCTAGAAATATTGATGTATAAAATAGGTAAACAATCTACAATATACTTATTTCCTCATACTTCAAAGTTTGACCACTTAACGTCTTAATAAAAAAAAACATCAATACTAAATTCCACAATAGCAATCACCTTCTCTTTCTTCATATGATTTCATTTGAAAAGTTAACATAGATCGACTTTAAACCCTTAAAAGATGAGTGTACATAGAGACCAAAACTAACAAGAAGAGACCCAAAATCAAAAGAGATGAAAATTGGCAGAGACCCGACTGAAAACAAAGACATAAATTGGAATCTCTATGTTTTCATTCTTGATGGTTATAGTTATATTTTCAACCTTTTCTTGGTTATTTACACAACACATTAGGGCTTTTAATCTCACAAATTTGAATGGAAAATTTGAGTTTTTAAGTTTTCCCTCGTTAGGTCTCACTTAGAGAAAGAAGATATGATAAAGGGATATATGTGTGTGTGTGTGTGTGTGTGTATAGAGAGAGAGAGAGAGAGAGGGAGAGAGGGAGAGAGAGAGAGAGAGAGAGAGAGAGAGAGAGAGAGAGGGATATAATGAGAGATGGGGGAAATAACATAACAGATGCATGGGGCGATGTAAAATAGCGGGGGGGGGGGGGGGGGAGAAGCAGCCTGGGATTGAAGAAAACTTTTGGCAAGGGTTTGAGAGTGATCAGAGGTGAGAGCGCAAAGTGAGTCAAGGTAAACCAATGGGAATGAATACGGAAAATTTCTTTGGGATTTTTACGTTTTACTCCTTGGACTAACAATTTTGAAATAAAAAATCGGGGTCCAAAAATTTTAAACGATTAGGTCCAACATATAAATACCCAGAAATTAAAATCGAATCGCACTTTTCAGAAAACGAAGCGCCAAAGACCCTCTTCGATAAAAACTCTAATCGTATTGTTTGTTCGATCAAAACACCAAAACGATTCTCATCCTCAATCAAAATTTAGTCAACAACCACATATAAATACCCATGAATTCCAATACGAACAAACTTCACAGAAGTTAAAGGGATCAAACCCTAATCATTGAAGTTCTACGAAGCATTTTAAATTCTCAATCATATTCTTCCAAACACCACTAACAAATATAGATACCATCTCATATATATATATATATATATATATATATATATATATATATATATATATATATATATATATATACGGAGCCGTTCAGGAGCGGACTCAAAGAACGGGTTTACTAACGGACCACCCCCAAACGACGTAGTTTTGGGGGTGAAATTACAAGAAAACCCTCACTTCACCCGTTTTTTATGTAATTTCATCCCCAAAACTACGTCGTTTGGTGGTGGTCCGTTAGTAGACCCGTTGTTTAGGTCCGCTCGTGATCCGCTCTGTATATATATATATATATATATATATATATATATATATTTATGTTCTTATGTTTTGTAATGTATAAATTTGTAGACATTACACATGGATTGATCAAATCACATTCTTCTTCCTCATGATATGAAAAAATGCATTTGTTGCCCTGATTTTAAATGCAAAACACACTATTTGCATGATTTCAATAATGTAGATGTACATCCCTATTTTATTGCGTGTACTCTGTGGATTTTTCTTGTACTTTTAAAAAGTACACGCAAAATCCACATAGTACACGCACATTAAAATTGAATTTATTCAGTCCAATATGCGCATACTTTTTTGTTTTAGTGATGACGAAATTTATTTTCTCCTTCGCATCAATGATAGAGTGAATAGATTATTTGGTTTTTTATACTACTATGAAGACATTAATTGCTCTTTTAATGTGCAAAAGCTTCAAGTAACTGAATCGAAATCGAAGGATTTAGCAAAATGAATTACATGTGGGGCAAAGAAACTATCTATAAATGTAATTGGAGCGTGCAGTGAAGTGATAGATCCAATAATGGGATTTCCTAATAAAACTTCTCGGTGTCTTATATGTAGGGTCAAATATATTAGAGAATGTGAAGGTTACTTTGAATTACTCTGATTTCCATACATGATAGAATGTGAGGGATAAATATCTTTCATACTTGCATCGCAATACTTGCAGTTCCTCACCGACGACGTTTGGATGTTGAATCAACGCTCGTCAGGCGAGGAACTGCAAGTATTGCGATGCAAGTATGAAAGATATTTATTCCTCTATCTGTAAAATTAATTGGAGCACTCACCGAATGACAGATCTGACTTTGGGATTGCCTATTACAACTTCTAAGTGTATTACATATGGGGCCAAAGATATTAGAGAATGTGATGGTTACTATGGATTTTTTAGATTTTTGTACATAGCAATGTATATGTATTTTATATCAAAATCTGTACATATTTTGAATAAAATATGCCATAAGGTATTTGTTTATCTCCTATATTAATTGTGGTCCGTGCCAGCGGCATTTATTTATCGTTGTATGTATTTTAAAGTGCTGTATGGAGCCAAAGATATTAGATAATGTGATGATTACTTCGGGTTTTTTAGATTTTTGTACATGGCAATGTATATGTATTTGATATCAAAAGTTGTACATATTTTGAATAAAATATGCCATGATGTATTTGTCTATCTCCTATATTAATTGTGGTCCACGCCAGTGGCATTTATTTATTATTGTATGTATTTTAAAGTGTTGTATTGTTGCATGTACTTTGGCTTTTTTGCGTGTACTTTTGGATTTTTGCGTGTACTTTGGGATTTTTGCGTGTGCTTTGGGATTTTTGCTTTGAGATTTTTAAAGTACACGCAAAATTCACAAAGTACACGCAGATTGAAATTGAATTTGTTCAATCCAATATGCATGTACTATTATGTATTATGAGTTTACTTTTTTATATTGTTGTGTTATTGTTTAGGAATCATACCATCAAGCATGTTCAACTACAAAACTGCTGCTTGCACCTTTAAAGATCTTAATAATACAAAACCTTTCACATTGACAGTCAATAGTACTAGTGATGAAGAAATTCATTTTCTCCTTCGCATGAATGATAGAGATAAAAGGTTACTTGGTTTCCACAACTACTACGAAGACATTAAGTGCACTTTTGATGTGCAAAAGCTTCAAGTAAGTGAATGTGGCTAGTAGTAGCTTGAATGTGGCTAGTATTTGACGTTGAACCTTAGCACATTCGAGCATTCTTAAGTGCCTTTAGATATATCTCTTCCATTGGCTAGCAGTCACGATATCTGATCCTCCCTGAAACTCAGGTGGGTGTGCCTTCTGAAAGGCATCCCTCGCTCGTTCCCATGCAGTAGGAAACATTTGCCCTTGTGCGGGTGGTACAACTGGTGCCTGTGCTAGAGCCTGTTGAACAGCAGCTAGAGCTGCATTGACTGCCTGAGCGAAAATTGTAGCAACTTCGGCTGCAATCATTGTACCCTGAGCTGGGGAGGGCTGAGGTGCACGTTGAGGAGGCATCTGAAACGAGAGTATACTATCAGTAGTTGATATAAAAATAGCTGAAGAAAGTAGGCATAAATAGAAAAGCAATAATCCTACTCATAGGGATCTACATCAAAGAACGCTAAGCTGAAAGCACAGTAAACCGTACAGACCCTAAAGGACACTAGAACCTGATGCTTTTATACCACCTGTAACACCCCGCCTAATTAAATACCGAGTGGCCAGTCCCATACCAAATTAAAACATAATATAAGTTGGCTCATTCTTAGTATCATTATCGAAAACATTTACAACTCACCCAATACCCAATTAAGCTGGTGTTAAAAACTTTCCAAATTTTAATTTCAACAAAATCATTTTTTTATTACGAATAACACTACACATATTATTCTATCACTATAATAACTGAACAGATAACACAATTGAATCTAAATGCAATTGGAATGAATATTCCCAAATAATTATCCAATACAGTAATCCCAACAATAATAAATGTATCAAAATGACATAAGTACAAAACTATTTGACCCAGATAGAAAGGAGATAACTGAATTCCTTTGGGAGACAGGCCCTAAATAAAATATCACTGTGAATCAAACAAAAATAGGCGTCTAAGCAATATTCCATAGCTCCATAGCTCGTCATAATCCTCTAAGGTTGGCGTCCCTGCTGCTGGACACCTGATATAAAAGGTACAATAGAAAAGAGAATATGCCAGGAAACGGATCAGATCCCGATGTGAAAATAATTTTTGAAAATAGCAAGTATTTAACAAGTGCAATAAAGCATTTATTATGTACATATTAGTATCCAGACTCTCACTTGTTATTCTCACCTCTCATCTAGAGTGCACGCTTAACGTTTCATATTAACCTCCTAGTTAATAGTTCCTCCTAAAGAGTTTCCATTATATTATTCTATCCCATATCATAACCCCGTATGTACCATACCATACGTAGTATAATCGTTCATATACATTTAATATGAATTAAGCTTTTACGATAAATATTCATTAACTTAATTCAATTCTATATCTCTATTCATTGCCATATACAATTATCACACAGTAGATTGATCTAACCACAATATATACATTCATTTAATTCATTTAATATATACATATATAATACGGCACCCCGAGACACAGCTACGGTGCATGCATTACTCTGCTACCACGTCCCAGTATCGCTGGTAGCCGAATAGGGTACTAAATATTCGGTAAGGATTCCTCAAACCACAAACAGCAACACGAAAATTGGAGGTGAACATAGTCCTCATACCCACAGGTCATGCACATACCTACGTTCCCATAGTCAGCGGACTTATCAACTCCTCGATAGGTCTTTTATAGACCTATGTTCTCGAGCGACAAATCAAAAATCCCATGGATTCATAAGGATATGATTGCCCTCACGCGCAAACCTCCCGTCGATAGCAAGTAAGCTAGGTATGTCATACACATAAATCATCAATCAATAAAATAGTCATTATCATCTACCTTTAAATACAATATCAACAAGGTAATCACACTACCCTAAGACAATTCTCATACGTAGCATTATATCTCTTTAAATCCCACGTATTCACTTCTTTAATTTAATTATTCTAGAGTCTCACTCACTACTCAAGGTTTAAATAGGTTTTCCTCAATATATTTATTCAGTAAGAAATCACTAAAATTCCTAATGGTCCATATCATCTTATCTCCCGAATTACTACGAATTAAACTCTCCTTTAATAAGGGTTATAACCGATAGTTTCTAATCTCTTATAAACACATCTTCTATCACCTAGGATTGAACCCTCTTGTAACCTAAGGCTGCCCAGGTGATATAACATTGTCCCCTACTATACCTATCCTTAATACTCATGCATATAAATTAGAATCCAACACATGAATCTAGCAACTGAAATTTCTTTCAATTTAATTATCATAATTCTAATCAATTAAATCCCAATCACATTAATCCGATTCTTCTCTAGGGCTTACTGATCTTCCCTAAGTCCCATTATATCCAAATAATAATAACCAAATATTTATAAAAGGTTTAGAATAAGAACAAGCATTAAAAAGAAACAACTTCATGAATTCTGGGGAGGTCGATCGATCGAAGGTAGGGGGTCGATCGATCGATCGCCCAGGTATCAGCCCAGTTTTCGGCAATTCTTTTACTACGGGTTTCATAACTTTTGATCATTCAAACCTTCATATTATCAACCCAAATTCCTTATAATCCTTACTACATGATATAAAAACATATGTAAATGATTTCTAATGATCTAAACATCCTAGAATCATCAAGAGTTTGAATTAAAAGCATATATTTATCCTATTTTTTCCAGAAAATTATATACATGACATCTTCAAGAACACACCAATGATTCTCAGAATTTCTTCAACAACTTAATGATTATTTCATGGATTACTATCTACCTACAACATGAGTTTGATTCCTATATATTTCCATTTTCCAGAAATCAATCAACAACTCTATCTTTATCTTCCAAACATGTAAAATTTCATCTTTTCAATAGTTATCCTGACATGGACAATATACTAACTAGATTGCAATTATCAAATAACTTGCCTCTAATGAAGATATGATCCTTTGGGGTTGTATATCATAGGTGGTTCTCCCCTTCTCCGGTCACTTTCGGTGGTGGTTGGTGGTGGTGACCTTTGGCCCTTGGTTCTCCTCCTTTCCAAGAAATATTTTCTTCTCCCAAGCACCCTTTCACTCTCTCAAAAAGATGACCTCTCAATTTTGTGTAGAAGAGATGAATGAACCCACGTACAACTAATCACCAAATATTTATAATAAGACAAAATCCGAAATCACTATTCATCCCCCTGTAAAAATGACCAAAATGCCCTTTTTGGGTGTCTTTTCATTTTCAAATGACCCGAGACCCAAAACCAACATTCAAATAGACTTTTCTGACTATTTCAACCCTTCCGAATGCAACGACGCGGTCAAAATGACTGTAAGGTTGATGTAAAAATAAGTTTCCTATTTAATCTTACAAATTAGTCCCAACACGTCCCATACCGAATAAAATTCAAATTACTGAATTAATATCATACAACCATATCAATAACATCACATTCATATATTACCTAAATATCTTTAAGTGATATACGGAATCATTCATTTATATATCCTCAATTCGGATAAAACCCAAATGAATTAATTTATAATAAAATCCAATTAATCCATTAATTTAAAATATAACACATTTTAAAAGTCATTAAAATTACGGGGTATTACATACTCCCCCCCTTATAACAAAATTTCATCCCGAAATTTGGAAAGATAAATCATACTGGTAAGGTCAACTCTAAGTATAAATCTCACATCGCAAATAATCTATGTCATACCGCCCATACAGTACATTAACGAAAGTCCCCATTGATGCTATACGCTAAGCCTCACCATATAGTTTCAACTGAATCAAATTTAAACTTTACGCAATCTTCCCTATACCATATTCATAACAAGGTTTGGAAAAAAATGATCCTTAATCATTAAGTAAACAAATCATGAAGTCACAACTACTTACAGCTTCACAATTATGAAAAAAAAAATACTACAATCTAACCATCCAGGGCGTCCGTACACCCTATCGTGCATCTTTCATTATAAAATGGATATGATTACCCGCATAATACTCTGATTTACCGCAAAGGTTATAAACTCATATCCTAAAGACCTAAATTACTTCGACTCCCAACGTTTGTTTGTTTCATGCGTGGGGGGCCTCGCCCTTTTCTCTCTCTAGCTGCCATAACCCTAATTAGGGTTGCATGGCATCCAACCTTCCCTTTCCTTCTTCGTCCATAACCCCTAAACCTCCTGACCCTTCAAATCCTTGGCAAAAATCCTTTGCTAGCATTTTGAAAGAACAATCTCCTTCCCATGCAGTCAATATCAAACCTCTTTCAAAATATAAGGGTGAACCAGCAATTATTTTCTCCCAAGATGCAGTTAATATTCTATCTGCTTCTTTCAAGCATGCCCTAGTTGGAAAGTTCTCACATGGAAAGCCATCAATCGAGTTTATTCGAAAAAACTTTTAATCCTTTGGTTTAAAGGCTGCATATCATATTGGTCTTATTGATCATAAACACATCCTTATCAGAGTCAACTGCCAAGAAGATTTCATGAAGCTATGGATGAAAGATCAATGGTATATTGGTAAGAGCCCTATGAGGACTTTTAAATGGTCCCCATTATTTAGATCTGATCAAGAAAGTCCCCTTGTTCCCATATGGATACAATTTCCAGGTTTACCTATTCATCTTTTTGCTAAAGAACCATTGTTTTCTTTGGCTCAAGCAGTTGGGAATCCCCTTAAGATTGATCAATCCACAAAAAATATTCACAGACCTAGTGTGGCTAGAGTGTGTGTAGAATTGGATCTTCTAAAGCCAAGACCCTATAGAATTTGGATAGGGAGTGGTGATGTTGGTTATTGGCAATCCATCGAATATGAAAACATGCCTTCTTATTGCTCTCATTGTTTCAAACTTGGGCATCAAGAAGGAAATTGTATGTTTAAGAAGGAGATCAATAATAATCCTGACAAGAATGGCAAGGAAGTTGTTGAACAAGATACGCAACCTTTAAAGAATTCAGCCAAAGTTCAAGAATCAGGTTGGAAATATAGACCTATAGAAAAGGAGTCAGAGAAGCATCCTGTCTTGAAGTTCCAATCAGAAGCCTCTACCAGTTTAACCAAGAATCTTCCCATTGATACTGAAGATCCAGTAATAAGAATGCAAGTTGAAGATACAGATAAACAAGTAAGGTCTCCTATTCAGAATGGTATTGTGACAATTGCAGAAGTAGATGAAGATTTCAAAGAGGATAATGAAGAAGAGGAAGGTGAATGGAATGAAGAAATTATGGAGGAATTGAACATTGAAAAATTACTCTCAAAGAATGGGATCAATTTAGGTGATGAAAAGTATAGCAGTGCAGGAACTAAAATGGATAAGGTGAAATATAAAGGTCAAAATTCCAAGAGGGGGTACCATTCAGATAATGAAAAGTCTATTATCCAGGAAAAAACTGACTAGGAGGATTTGAATATGTTCTCAGCTTTGTTGACAGAAAAAATGGATAGTAAGGAGAGAAAGGAGAATAGTACAGTGAAACCTATGGTGATCTTTCGAAAGAAGACAAAAACCAAAGGTAATAAGAAGGTGATCACATCCAAAAGAAGGGTTACCAGATCTGCTAGTAGAGGTTCCAAGCAACTTTGTCATATTCAATCTCAATGATTCAAGGAATAGTATGGAATGCTCGAGGAGTAGGGAATAAGCCTACAAAAAGAAGGATTAAAAAACTTTGTAAGAATAATAACCTTTCCTTTTTAGCCATTCTTGAACCCTTGGTTGTTAGTTCTAAAATAGAAGATATCAGGAGACTTATAAGTTTTGAGGGTTGTTGCTTTAATAGATTAAATAAAATTTGGTGCTTTTGGAGACATGGTATTCAATGTGAGGTTTTGGTAGACGGGGATCAAAATTTGCTTCTTAAACTAGATCATCCGAACTTAAAATATCAGATAGGAGTTAATTTAGTTTATGCTAAATGTACTAGACTGGAAAGAAGGGATCTTTGGGAATCTTTAGCATATAGTTCTTCTCCGTGTAATGATTATCCTCTCAATGTCACGGGGGACTTCAATATAGTTAGCACAAGTACAGAAAGGGCTGGGAGTGCTGAAATTGATCTTGGGGGTGCTTCTGATTTTAACTCTTGCTTGATTAGCTGTTCATTGCAGGATTTGGGTTATAGTGGATCTAAATTCACTTGGTCTAAAAGTGTAAATGGGCATATGATGTTTGAGAGACTTGATAGAGTCTTGGTTAATCCTTCCTGGTTGGACTATTTCCCTAATTCCTCCATTACTCATTTGCATAGAAACTGTTCTGATCATAGTCCCTTATTACTATCTATTCAAAGTCAGTTTGATTCCTCCTCTAAACCATTTAGATTCCTAAATATGTGGAGTACTCATGATGGTTTTATCAATTTAGTCCAAAGCTCTTGGGAAGTAGCTGCTACAGGTAGACATATGGAGGTATTTTACTTCAATCTTAAAAGACTTACAGCAGCTTTGAAAATCTGGCATAAAGAGGTTTTTAAAAATGTTTTTGAAGAAATTTCCATTATGGAGGACAATTTAATTCAAGAAGAACTAAAGTTAGAATCTGATAATAGTGGAGCTCAAAGGCAGATCTATTCTAAAGCCAAGGCAGACCTCAATGCTGCTATGGCCAAAGAGGAAATGTTCTGATTTCAGAAATCAAGGGGTGATTGGATAAGTAATGGAGATAGAAACACTAAATTCTATCATGCTCAGGTGCAAAATAATAGAAGAAGACAAGGCATACATGTTATTACAGATGATGAGGGGAGAATCAAAGAGACTAAAGAAGACATTGCTAACCAGTTTATATCTTATTTTTCAAATTTGTTTTCTGCAGGTCCTCTTGAAGATAATGGACTTCTTGAAGTTATCCCAAAGATATTGACAGAGGAGATGAATATTATTCTTATTTCTATCCCAGAAGAAGCAGAAATTTTGAATGCCATAAAATTTATGAATCAGAATAGCTCAGCTGGATGTGATGGCTATAATGGTTATTTCTATGTGCAGTTTTGTGATATAATCAAGCAGGAACTTGTGAATGCTATCCAAGCATTTTTCTTAGGAGTTGACATTCCCAAATCATGGAGTTCTACTATGATTTGTCTTATTCCTAAAGTTCAAAGACCTATGTTCTGCAAGGACTACAGACCTATCAGTCTTTGTAACTTTAGTTATAAGATAATCACCAAGATTATTAAATCCAGGCTTAACCCTATGCTTCCATCTATTATTTCTTGCAATCAATCAGGATTTGTGCAAGGGAGAAACATTCTTGATAAGATTCTATTAGCTCAAGAGATGATGCAATTTATTGATAGAAAAGCTATTGGAGGTAATGTGGTTTTGAAACTTGACTTGGCTAAAGCTTATGATAGAACCTCATGGAATTTCTTAATTAAATATCTAAGAGATTTTGGATTCTCAGAGACTTTTATTGATTTAATTTGGAGATGCATTTCATCCACCTGGTTTCATATAATTATCAATGGGCAGCCTATGGGATTCTTTCAACCTTCTAGAGGAATTAGGCAAGGGGATCCTATTTCCCCAAGCCTTTTCATTATCATGGCAGAAGCTTTTAGTAGAGGATTGAATAAGCAGATGTTGGCAGGTTCTATTGCTCCTTTCTCTCACACTAGAGGATGTCCATTAATTATCCATCTTGGTTATGCTGATGATTTAATTATTTTTTCTAGAGGTACGAAGCACAGTCTTAAAAACCTTATGAAATTTATTCAATGTTATGAGAAGGAATCAGGTCAACTCTTTAGCAAAGAGAAATGTTTCTTCTCTTTAAGCTCTAAAGCTTCTGTTACTGTCAGATCCAGTATTACAGCCTGCACAGGTTTCAAATTTTCTAATGGCTATATGAGCTATCTTGGTTGCCCTCTGTTCAAAGGAAGAATTAAAGCTATGTACTTTGAATCTCTAATTCATTCTATTGCATCCAAAATTCAGAGTTGGAAGTCTAAATTTCTTTCTTTAGCTGGTAGAGTTACTCTGATACAATCTGTTTTAAATTCTATCCCTATCTTTACTTTATTTGCTTTACAACCTCCTAAATTGGTGATTAAATCAATTATTCAATTGATTAGTTCATTCTTTTGGGGTCTAAATAAAGATTATGGGAAAAAATTTCATTGGATCAAGTGGGAGTCTATTTGTTTTCCAATAAAAGAAGGTGGATTAGGCATCAAAAATTTGGAGTATATCAAAGAAGCTTCTAACATCAAATTGGCCTAGAATATGAAGAAGAATACTAGCTTATGGGCAAAGTTTATGAATGCTAAATACTTTAATGTTCCTACTGGAAGTGGATCAATGACTTTTAGGAGAATGAGGTCTGCTTGGAATATAATGGAGGCTAATTCTTTATGGTTAGATAATGGTCTGATTTGGCAGCCTTCTTCTAGTGGAAAGTTCACATTTTCATCAGCTTATGAGATTATTAGAAAGCATAAATTGTCATCTTTATCATTTAACTATATATGGGATCCTAATATTCCTCCTAACATATCTACTTTTATGTGGAAAACATTATCTAAATGTGTTCCTGTTGAAGATCTTATTCAAAAGGTGGGAGTGAAATTAGCATCAAGATGTCAATGCTGCCATAAGAATGGGGAATCTCTGAACCATCTCTTTATATCAAGTCCTATAGCTGCTGAAGTTTGGAATCATTTTTGCTGCTTACTGGGAGTTACTCAAAGACCATCCACTATTTATAGCTCAATAATTCAATGGTGGTTACATTCAGGAAATTCTCATATATCTCATTGGATGCATAAGATCATCCCAGTCACTATTATCTGGGAAATTTGGCTTGCTAGAAACAAAGCTCTTTTTGAAGGTATAACTATGAGAGATAAAATGATTTCATCTAGAATGATAACTAGAATTATAGAGGTATTCCAAAATTCCAAAATCAAAGGTGGGAGAAATGATGTATGTAAGGAGGTTATCAATGTCTTTTCTCTTAATTTCAAGATATCCAATTCTTCTTTTATAGTTATGCCTTGGAAATGTCCTCCAAAAGGTAGACTCAAACTCAACTGTGCTGCCAAGACAGGGAACAATATGGGTATTGGCTCTATTATTCGAAATGATACGGGTCAATTCATTTGGGCTTGCTCAAATGCTTTATCTACAAATTCATCGATTGAAGCTCAAGTTCAAGCTATTTTGGTTGGGATCAAGTTTTGCAAGGAGAAGGGTATTTCTAACGTAGACATCGAAGTAGATTCAGAAAATATTCTTCAATGTTTTATATCTTGTAGCTCAGTGGCGTATAAGGACCGAAATTTCTGAAATCAATGAATTTCTCCAAACTAATCATTGCCTCATCAAGTTATGTTCATCAGAAGCCAATAAAACTGCAGTGTTGCTTGCCAATCATGGATCCTATCATCAAAGCTCTTTAAGCTTTCAAAATTACAGTGATCTCCCTAGAGAGATTAGAGCATCTATTTTAGTAGTTTCCGAAAAGGTCTTTGTTTGATTTGCTTATAAGTTATTTGAGAGGGCTTTTCTCTCTATAGACTCAATAAATATCCTGATTAAAAAAATAAAAAAAAAATAAAAAGGAACCCCCCCCCCCCCCCGGTACACTACTACCTAAAGTAGTCAGTCATCGAAATTCCTCAGATCCTTAGTCAATAATATATAACCTCTCTATAGGTTTTATCGATTTCAAATGAAGTCTACTCATCTACTCTCTTATTAGAGACAAGACGTTGGCTATAGTAGTCCATACAGTTGTATCATTTGTCTATAGAGTACAAGCAGTAATTTTATAAACAAAGTACACTCATATCACATGTACTTTATGAACAAAGTACACGTGTACTTTTGGGTGATATGCATGTACTTTGTTTAGAAAATACCCAAAAGTACACGTGAAATTATTTTACATTTACTTTTACATTGAAAATTTTCACATGTACTTTGGTCTTCTTTTCAAATAATGAATGTACACACATAGTTTTGTTTATTATCATTGAGGTTTATGGCATGTTTAATATTTAAACATGATGTTTTCTTTTCACCAGGAGGCAGAAAATAATAATCTCAAGAAAAAGATTGAAGATTTGTGATCTTCATTATCTAAAAAGGATGAAGAAATAAATTCAATTCAGAACTCAATGGTTTTGAGAATACACGAAAGAGTTGACAGGAAGCCCAAGATTGATGAACAATTTGTATATTCATATCATATTCATTCTTTGTCAAAAGGAGATGAACACAATAAGGCTTCTACTGTTACAAACAAAAGAAAAAAAGGACAGAATAAGGCCAGAATAAAAAGGGCAGAACAAATACAACACATGAAGTGGACCTAAAAATCTACAAGTGTTCAAAATACCTTAAAGAAGATGCCCAGAATAAATTGGATCAATATTTGATGGAGGAGAAGGAAACAGGGTAAATCTTCTAATTGTTTATTTTTGTATTGAACTTTATGCATGTACTTTATAAAGTACACGTGTACTTTATAAAGTACATGCATCTCTTTTTGAAGTACGCGCATTTTTGCATCTAACTTTATGCGTGTAAATTATAAAGTACACGCATATTCATAAAGTACATGTATTTTTGTATCTAACTTTATGCGTGTACTTTATTAAGTACAATCATTTCATAAAGTACACGCTTATTTTTATGAAGTACACGCATTTTTGAATTGAACTTTATGCGTGTACTTTATAAAGTGCATGCATAAAGATAAAATACACGCATATTATAATATGATCATAGATTATATACATGTTTCAATTATTCTTCTAACGTTATTTTATGTATTGAAATTCATCAATTGTCTCTTTATGATGGAGGATGCATTCATTTGCGGGGACGATATTAAGGAATTACTGAAAGGCGAAGAAATATCAAACCAGATAATTCAATGCTTCTCCCGTTTATTGGAGACAAAAATGAAGAAAAATGGGCTTCGACCTATGCACTCTTTTAACTTATATGCTTAGGTAAGGAAAATAAAACTTAAAGTATTGCCCATCATTTTAAAATATATATTATCATAATTATCTTTCTAACAAATCTATTACTTTTAACAGGAGTCTGTTCGAAAAAATGATCATAAAATGCAGAAAGAACAGATAGAAAAACATATTAAACAATTTTTTGAAATTTGTTAGATTCATTTAATTCCTGTGAGACATTCAATTGGAGCAGATGATGCAGGCCATTATACATTATTAGTTATCTACAAGAAACAGATAAAGTTGCCCATGTGAACTCTCTCCGCCCGTTGGAAACAAATCCATCCTCATTATGCTACAATGAGGCCAATAAAATGGTTACGCCTTAAACTTATTTACATTATATTCACTTTTGAATTTTATATACTCATGGTTTTTCCTCTTAACAGTTTTCTTTTTTTAAAGAAATGTTGTACAAATTGAAGGCCGAAGAAGCACTAATAAGTCAAAAAGGTACAATAACAAGATCCTTTGAAGTGACGAAATTCGAAGATGCACTTTTCAATGAAGAAAAAACAACAATAGACTGGCTCTTGAGTCATGATGTAAATTTTGAACTACTCCAAGATAATGAATGCGCGAGATAAAATAATGAGTAAGATCAAACGCTCTTGAATAAGTTACATTTTAACAAATTTCATTCGCATTCTTCTAACTAATTTATTTATTTTATTTTAATTTCAGTGTTGACTGTGGGATGTATTGTATATACTACATGGAACAAATTGCCAGAGGAAATGCTCTCAAAACATCATTTGAAGATGATGAAATTCTCCAACAAAGAGGATATATAGCTAATGAATTTTTATTCCATTGTTGTTAATATGAGGAAATTGTAAAGTTTATTTCTGTATTTATATTTTTTTTATTCAATGGAGTTCCATATAATTTCTAGTATATTAAGTGTAAACAGGATGTCACGTGTACATAGTAATGAATGCGTGTACTTTACAACAAATCCAAAAGTACAGGCAGGACATCACAGAGTACACGTGAATATACGCGTGTACTTTGGGAATTACGTGTGTACTTTGAGGTCTGTTTTTTTATTTGCATTAGAATCCCAAAGTACACGCAATAGATAAAACAGTACACGTAAATTTATAATGACATATAACAGTACACAGATTCTATGATGAACTCTGAAAATGGTGCCGCTGGGGCGGACCAATAAACACGTAGGCTATACAAGAGAATACATATATTTGTAGTGATAGATTACACAAATATAAATTATAAGCATATTATGATTGTTTCATTTGACAATAACAAAGAAAGAATCATAAAGTACACGCAATGAGACCAAATATTATGCGTGCACTTTACAACATAATACTTTGTATTAAGTTTTTTTTGAAATTTTTTCATAACAAATGATTTAAATTTTTTTCTGTATATATATATTTTTTATTCAATGTAGTTCCATATAATTTCTAGTAAAAAAATTGTGCCCCTGGCGAGGGTCATTCAACACGTAGGAATAAAACTATTGTATATACTTATTCAGCAGGACAGAATAACCAAAAACAGTTTATTAAGCTCAACTACTCACTATCCCAACTACTTCTGGTCAAAGAAATAAATAGCTTTAACTTTTCCTATAAAAGAGTAATATTTGTTGCTTTCTTAACCATTACTTCTGGGGTAAAGATTACATAATGAGTATTCCAGTAGAAAAGTTGCGAGATACTCTTGAGAAAGATGAAAGAAATAAAAAAAAAATAAGGGAAATTGAGGAAAATCCTTCCTCATATGAAACTGCCTTTAAAAAGTTTCAAACATATGTGAGGGAAGGATAATCTAGACGTCCACCCAATTCCATATATTTATTTGATGTGGATGAGGACCCTCCTCAAACACATGGAGACCTCATGTGTTTCTATACACAAGAAGTTCCCTTGAAAATCACCAAGCTGAAGGAGAAGAAGGTGCACCATGAAGGCCTTGTAGCTTTCATAGAAGAAGAAATTCGAGTATGGTCGAATTTAATTGACTCTCTTACTGAAACCATAGATGCCTTTAACAACTTTCCCTAACAAAAACCTTCTTTAGTTTTTTCAGCTTTTGTTATGTGTAAAAATTGTACTTTATTTTTCTGTTTTAATAAAAAAATTATTTCTTTCATGCATGTATTATCACTTATATCATACACCAAATATAGTAAAGTACACGTGAACATTAGAAAAAATGATCACGTGTATTTTACTAAAAAAAACGAAATACATTGTATTGTCAAAAATGTAAACATTAATATCATTTATTGTAAAAAAATTGGTATGTCAAAATATGATTGTATTGTCAAAATATGTCAAAATACGATTCTATCTATTATAAATTATAATACACACAAGTTTTTATAAAGCACACGTATAAGGTATTTTCCCAAACCATTATATAAATGCGTGTACTTTATATATTACATGTGTACTTTATAAAGTACACGAATTGTCTATAAAGTACACGCATATTGAAATACTCGTATAATAATGTCGCTGGCGCGGACCATAATACACGTAGAAATTTAAGAGTATGAGTGATCTAAGTGTCTTTTATAAATTACAAGCACATTGTAATGTCCAAAACCATTTTCCAAAAAGTATATGCATTTATATACATCTACTTTATAAAATTACATGTAGAATACATAAGTACACGTATATTGAATTAGATTTTCGTCATATCAATATGCGTGTACTTTATAAAAACATGTGTATACTCCATATAGATTCCATTTCAAAACAAATAATACAAAAATGAACACTCAACAATAAAATTACAATAATTTATTCAAATGTGAATGTTCATTGATTTTATTTCAAGCTAATGTTATAATGATGCATTGAACAATATTAAGAGGACTCAAATTGGTTCTTTACACGTGGATCTCTGATGACCTATTTTATGACACCTAGAGAAAGTTTCTTCTCTTATTATGACCTCTCCAACAGATTTTATTCTCTTATTTCTTGGCCTCCTTGTCGGTCTCGTTGTTAATGGAGGAAGGATTGCTGGATTTTCAGGTAATGGAATCTTTAGGGACATCAAATCAGGATGAGGAATTATAGGTGATGAGTATGATTTCTTGTACAAAAAAAACTTTATAATAATCCTCAATATGATCATAAATACTTCCACCTATCTTCCTTACGACAGAAACAACATGAGAATATGGAAAACATTGTAGTTGCCAACTCTTACAAGAGCAAATTCCTTTTTCTAAGTCGGTTGTGGCCCGCACATTTGCATGGACCTCGAATACATGTGTATTCGAGCGGCTAATATTCCAATGTCTCCCTTTATTCCAATTTTCATTCAGTAATTTATCAAAGTGAGGACACAACTCCTTTGACCATGTTTCAGATTCAACAAGTTTGATTGCATTGAAATTCATAATTTTGATCCTCATTTTATCCATGATATTAATTACCGGTAAATGCCTTTCCTCTAGGATCCAAGAGTTGAATGATTTTGAAACACTTGATGCCATGTCACCATAATGCTTACCGGTGAAATATGCATAAGACCAATTCTCCGAAGGAAAATTGTCAAGAAAATCAACGACAACAACTCCACCTTCCTTCTTCGGGGCATCAATGTTCTTCTGAAATTAATCAACTGTTACAGCATATGCACAACGCATGAAATCTTGAACGAGCTTCTTTCAGAAGTTCGTAGTACCCCATATTTTCTTCTTTATATTTCCCTGTAAATGATGTATATAATAGCAATGTGCAGACATTGAAAAAACCTTAGACACACCTTTAATAAGACCATTGTTCTGATCAGATATGAATGTGATGTTCTAATCTTGATGTGTTATTGCATCACGCAAATTAATAAGAAACCACATCCAATTATCCTCTGTGTTTGAATCAAAAACTGCATATGCAAGAGGATAAAGGCCTGAAATTATAACGACATATATCAGTACACACAGATTCTATGATGAACTCTGAAAATGGTGCCGCTGGCACGGACCAATAAACACGTAGGCTATACAAGAGAATAAATATATTTGTAATGATAGGATACGCAAATCTAAATTATAAACATATTATGATTATTGCATTTGACAATAACAAAGAAAGAACCACAAAGTAAATGAAAAACATGACAATGTGAACATTAAGTGTAAATAGGATGTCACATGTATATAGTATTGAATGCGTGTACTTTACAACAAATCCAAAAGTACATGCATGACATCATAGAGTACACGTGAATATATGTGAGTACTTTGGGAATTACACGTGTGCTTTGAGGTATGTTTCTTTATTTTCATTAGAATTCTAAAGTACACGCAATAGATAAAATAGTACACGTGAATTTACTATATCATATATCAACACGGATTCTATGATGAACTATGAAAAAAGTTATGCTGGCGTGGACCAATAAATACGTAGGCTATATAAGAGAATAAATATATTTATAGTGATAGGTTCACAAATATAAATTATAAACATATTATGATTGTTTCATTTGACAATAACAAAGAAAAATCACAAAGTACACGCAAAACATTACAATGTAAACAGTAAGTGTAAACGGAATGTCACGTGTACATAGTAATGAAATGCATGTACTTTACAAGAAATCCAAAAGTACACGCATGACATCATAGAGTACACGTGACATAGAATATAAATTCACGTGTATTGTTTTATCTATTGCGTGTACTTTGGGATTCTAATGTAAATAAAGAAACAGACCTCAAAGTACACGCATAATTCCCAAAGTACATGCATATATTCACGTGTACTCTGTCATGTCATGCATGTACTATATTTTCTGTTGAAAAAACATACAAACGATTACAAAGTAAAGGCATAATATTGTCAAGTAAACTTCAATGCTTCACATTTACCATTGTTCACATTCCTTGCATTTGCCGACAAAATCATTCCACGGTACCTTCTCTTCAAAAAGGCACCATCAACAAATAAAACAGGCCTGCATTACTAAAATCCATTAATGGATCCTGCAAACATTACAAAAATTCTTTTGAATAATTTGCTCTCTGGTTCGACGTCAAGAATGCAATGTGATCCTGGATTATATTGCAATAGAAGTTCCCTATAATCATTGATTAATGCATATTTCTCATCACTATGCAACTCAGCGGCAGCCATCTCTTTACCACGCCATGCATGATGATAACCTATATCAAGACCGTAGTTCTTCTTCATATCTCTAACTACATCAATTTTTCTCAGCAATGGTTTATCCCTTAACTCATCAGCAAGCAATGTAGAAACCAATTTGGAGTCCATCATTTTGCTTAATGGACTACGATATACAATCCTACAAGTATGCTCATTGTTCAGACTTCTTATATAAATGTAACCATTTAATGTTGATAATGAAGCATGAACTCGACACATGAAATTCTCAGTATTCCTTTTAGAACACTCTGATGTCACCCGAGTTTTATCATTCTTCAAACATATATTCTTGAAACCAACCTCAACAGCATACTTTCTCAACTTCTCACGAAACTCAACCACACCTCCTTTGAAACACTGCTCTTCATGACTAATATATGTATTCCAATCATTGGAGAGATAAACTTTTAACTTACTCGGCTCCACCCCTCCAATATAAACATCATTTTCAACACCACTACTAATATCAATCGCAGTGGATGATGATATATAGTCTACCATTTCTCTACTTGTACCACTGCATTCAACCCTCTCATAACTTGTATAATTGTGGTCAACCAGATCACATATTCTATACGTGCATTCGACTTGTTCATGAATTGTACTAGTGCTAAAAGTTATTGAATCAAAGATATATATCCAAATAAAATTCGCATGGATAATCACTTGAGACCGCAACATACAACGAACATCTTTATCACAACGCAACATGAATTAACTTTCATCACCAAAGTCGTATTTCATTGAAAAAGATCAAACTTTCAAATCCATAAACCTACTACGTAACTCATTGCATATGAAATCTAATGAGCTGCCTTCAAAAATTTCAATGCAAGCCATATTATCCAAATTACAACACCTAGCAATCCGACAAGTTTCCATTACATCCTGCATTATATTAAAACAAAAAAATGGTTTTGGTAAAATTCAATTTTAATTAATGCCGGTGGAGCGAACCAACAAATACATGGCCAACAAAGACATGACTATTCTATTAAACATGACTCAACACTAACAAAGTAAATGCACATCAACATTATGAAGAATTAATATCAAAAAACAAAATGAAAATTAATCAATAGAAAATCACGTGTACATTAGATCAAATTGCGTGTACTTTATTGCTATTTTTTGCTCAGGTATATACAAAGCATTTTACTATTATAAAACATCAAAATTGGTTAATGCCACTGGAGCGGACCAATAAACACATGTCCATATAACACATGACAACTCTATTATGTAATGAGTCAAAAGTAACAAAGTAAATACACATTAACATTATTCCAAATTAATGTCAAAAGAAAAAATCAGAAATAATCAAGTTCAAAATTCACGTGTACTTTACTGCAATGATCATTTAAGGCATATGCATGAAAAACTTGTATATACATAAAGTAAACATACACATGAACACACATAAAAACATATAAATTCATAATCTATTACGAAATCAAAACACGCAACCAAATAATCCATTCAATGTTCTAGTTAATTCATCACATAATTTACACAATTACAATGATTTGATTAAACAAAACAAATACATCAAGCTATTATAATTGATCAACATGAAAACATTTCTTCATAACAAGTATAAACTTACAAATGATCGAATAAATGCAATGGAAAATCTAAGTTAAACAAAGTGTAAATGATTGATTTATTCAAACAAATAAATAACTTTTTCTTTGATAGAACAAAGCTCATTGAACAGAAGTGAAAAGAAATCATAAGATCCTAAGTTAATGGAGAGAACGAACCTGTCTGACAAAAGTGAAATGAAGAAAGAGAAGGACGTGCTGATTGGAAATGCTGTCAATCGTTGATTAGGTCAATGATAACAAAATGAATGACATGTCGAAAAAGGAATTTATATGGACCTAATCGTTTAAAAAAATTTGACCCGATTAAAATGTCCAAAATGTCCTCTCAGTGGACTAGACTGTAAAAACCAAAATTTCTTTTTAGTCAATTTTCTTTTACATTTTAGCGCAGCTACATGTGAGTTTTAAATACATGGCTTTAAAATAAAGCACACAACAATTGTTTTCAACACTTAACGGTTCCAAATTTAGTAAATGTTATAGACACTTGAAATAATCGTAGTATCAATTCACGTAAAAAACATTCATTTGACAAGATGTGAGGGATAAAAATAGAAAACTCCTACAAAATCATGTTAGTACAAAATATAAACATCCTTGAACACATTTTCTAACATGCAACCTAGGTTTCAATGGTGGACAACATGGATTTTTCTAAAAATAATCACTCTATAATTAGGCTATAATACCAATTGATAAGGATTGATATTTAAAAAATACTTTACATCCCAAAAACTTTGATTGATCATGCATTAGAAATTGAAGGACAAAAACTAGGTTTAAAGCGTAAACTTAGGGTTTAGAATCACCATTCCTTTGTGGATCTTGTAGGTGATCTGAATGAGGAGAAATACAATTTGAAGAAAATGAAGATATTGATTTTTCTTTCCCTCCAAAATCTTGCTAGAACTTTTGGAAATCCTCAGATCTTTTAGTATATGATCCATCCCAAGCAGACTATGTGGGGGGGTACTCATGAATATGAATGCTTTCCTTTTTGTTTGCCTCGGATTTTTTTTTTCTGATGTTTTTGTTGTTTGCCTTACCTTTTAAAAGTGTCATCATAAATTATTATCCTAGGTCAAATTATGGCAAAAATGCAATTGGTCGTAGGGCCATCCACCCGTTCAGGATTTTAGCCGACCAAAGTCGTGACGCTTAGTGCCTAGGGATCCCCCTTAGATCATTTTCTTGCCTTGAAATTTTTTTATGCTACCATTATTCTTCATGACGAAAACATGTAACCTTAAAGTTTTGATTAAGTGTAATCATACTAAGGTTTTCATGCGAACGACCATAGTGTGATCATAATAACTCATAAATGAAGAGAATTGGTCTGCCATTTGGAATGATGACAAAGTTAATTGCATTAATTGAACTTAAAATATTCCCAGAAATGGAACCTCAAAAATTAAAACAAAGATAAATATGCTTAATGATTTTTTTGTGAAATAAGTCTTCTAGAAATAAAACTTCCTAAATTTGGACGCATTCCAGGTCTTAGGGATCTCCCTACCCCCCCCCCCCCCCCCCCCCCTCGGCTTCTAAATGGTAGTATCATTGCAAGTTGTCTCTAATAATCGTGAATGGTCCCTCCCAGTTAGAACCCAAGCATTAGGGCCCGAATTTATAGTTTACACTTGGTCAACTAGGTCTACCCTGAGTGTTAGGTGTGAAGTGCGATGAGACAACATAAATAATGTTGCTAATTCATTTTTATTTAATTAGTGTTTCACTAGTTTAACATGCGATTCCAATTTACGTTAACATAAGTGAAGGACCTATGGGAAGCATCTCCATAATCCAAGCATACAAAGCTACTAACGTGAAATAAAAAGGATACTTACCAATACAACGCACTCAAAATACAGAACCGCACCCAACCTACTGTAACAAAGTGGAGAATATGAACCAAATGCCCCGTGGGAAAATACAACAATGCAATATAGATTTGAACGACAAAAAAGATACACTAACACTTTATGTCTATGTGCACATACAACTATCACAGATATATATATATATATATATATATATATATATATATATATATATATATATATATATATATATATATATATATATATACACTTTAATACATGAAATCATTTTTATTCCAAAAACGTTACTTCTTCCGATTAATTCACCCTAATCTTGTAAAAGAACCTCTTTTTACTTGGCTCGACATTTATTACTTTATTTAAAATG
Source organism: Sambucus nigra (assembly GCA_949130495.1). Classification (NCBI taxonomy): domain Eukaryota; kingdom Viridiplantae; phylum Streptophyta; class Magnoliopsida; order Dipsacales; family Adoxaceae; genus Sambucus; species Sambucus nigra. The sequence continues at coordinate 158,371,515 of OX422209.1, read as the reverse complement.
CCCAGTTAACTACTATAAACGAATACTCAGTGTTTAAGGAAGAACATTTCTTTTACTGAAATTTTTCTTTTTATCATACCAACTTTACCTTAGTATTTTCCTTGAAAATCACTTTTCGACACACGCAAGCACCGCGCTATAAAATACTTATTTTTCATTGAAAACCTTTAATAAACACACTCTTGTGTTACTTATGGGTTAAACCTCTTTAGGTTTCTTAATTACCCATTTGATCATTGCACTTTAACATCTATTTTACTTGATGAACATTAGTCTAGTTTTCACTTTACTAGTGTGACAACCCGCTATCCGAAATAAAGGGTGGCCAGCCCTATACCCCGACAAAATAGGAAATCATGGATAATATCATCCTCAGCATCATGACAATATACAAAGTATAAGGAATAACCACTCTATATTCCAGAAAACGGGTTATCAAAAACTTTGATTTGAAATAAAAAGAAAAACATTTTTCAACAACCCATGATAGAAATAGAGGGTGGAAACCCCCACAAGCGCATATAAGAAATCCCGAAAGATACAAAGGACCGAATAAAACTTCGGTCAATACCATCCATACAACATATATAGAGTACCAAGTGTTACATAATAAATTCATTATACATTTACAACTGTTTGGGCAACAAGCCCGAATGAACTGAACATAACTAGAAACGTAAACAGAGGCGTCTACTCAAAATCCCGTGAAACCCGCACCATGTCACGGCTCCTCAAAAACATGTGGAAAGAAAGGTCATTACGGGCGACCGTGCGGCGGAACACCTGAACGGATAATATAGATATACATACACAACAAGAAAAGGAGAACCGGTCAGGGCCGGGTATATGTGATCAATAGATAAATGACAAGTATGATAATGATGCACAACTAAGCATGGATGATAGTCTAACATGTGAACGTCATGTAAGGAACTAAAACTGATGAAGGACCACTTAAAGTGAGATTCATAATAAACAGAATTAAAAGTGCTTATGAGCCTTTATCATCTTTCATCACATTTCAATAACAATCTTCATGTTTCCATTCTTTATCGGGAATATGATTATCATCATGTGCTCTATATGGCACTGATCTCAATAACATGCTCTTTGCGGCATAAGTTTGCTCTTTATGGCATTAATGTTCCGTCGAGTCCAACTCGATAATTAGAATAGTCATAATTACAAATATAACGATTCTAAGACCGCCCGTCCGGGTTTCCCCACTGGGCGCGCCCCTAAATAACCATCATCCTCCAGGGCCTAGCATACGACAACCTGGGATCCTATCGAAAACGTCGGGAAGCGGCCATATGCCTGCGGGGTAGTCAAGACCACACCAAAAATCTCCTACCCATCGCAGAAAAATATAGAACAAGCGCTCATATGGCCTAGGACTATATCCACCCTACATTCATTAGCCAGGGGGCTTCACCTATCGCACGGACTTCCCTTAAGATGGTATTTAGAGAGGTGTGTAACCTTCATTTTATTTATTTCCATATCATGATTAGTAAATTATCATTTACCTTAACAATTTTCCCATTTTAAATAAATGTATAAGTTAAATCGGGACTACACGTGATGCGTACCGACATGACATCCTCGATAAGGAATTCAGACTCCAAAGTTATCCCCAAGGCCTCTTTTAGGCTTTAATATAAATCATCTAGTCAAAATGTAACTCAAATTGAATTCTAAGGTCTCCAACATTGACCTTAATATGTTCTAGACCCTTATAGAACTACTAGACAAAAGTAATGCCTAAACACCACTTTAAATTCTCCCTTGAATGAATCCTAGATGAACCCTTTCAAGTCTAGGATGTCGACCCAACTCAACTAGAACTCTAATCCCTATGTTTACTTCATTTAAGAAGGTCCCTAATCAATAATCCTAAAGAAAAGGGGTTAAAAAAATGAAAAAGAAAAAGTTGGAAAAATGCAGGGTACCCGAATCGATTCGCCCCCTTGGCCGAATCGATTCGGCCAGAAAAGTTGAGGTTCTGCATAAATGCCGAATCAATTCGGATGGGAGGCCGAATCGATTCGGTCAGAAAATCTGGGTTTCTGCATGACTGCCGAATCGATTCGGATGGGAGGCCGAATCGATTCGGTCACCAAGACCTGAGCACTGCCCCTAGCCGAATCGATTCGCCCAGGAGGCCGAATCGATTCGGGCCTGCGATTTTGCCAAGAATTGGCTATGGAGTCTTGGACTCCATTTGCTACCCAAACTCAATCTTCTCCAAACCAAACTCATATACCAACACTATAAGACACCAATGATGCTATCTAACATCTTAAAACCTCATGAATCATCTTGGGAATAAATCAAAACCCAAAACACATAATAAAACCCTAAGTTTGCTACACTAGGATTAATACACCATTATCACAACAATCATCTATCTCAAGACAACAATTTGCAAGTAAAAACTTGCCTTGATTCAGCAAATATGCAGATTTCTTGGTGTAGTTGCAATCTCCCTCTCAATCCAAAGCTTTCTCTCTTCTCTTCTCTTTTCTCTCTTAGGTTTAGGAAGGGATTTTGGGGAAATAGAAGACTAAAAAGGCTTAAGTCGTGACCTAAGACCAAATGCTCCACTTAATTAACCAAAAGTGCGATAAAATAATACGCGATAGCATAATTAAAGCACAACCAGTCAAAAATGCCCAAAACTATAAAATACAATATGGTACATTATTTGACTATTTTGCACGTTCCGGAATCAACTGCAACCTCCAAATTATTATTTGGACATTTTAAAATTCAATTTAGGTTCCGGTCTCATAATTAAGCCAAATATCATTTTATTTTCAGATGATATCAATAAGCATGACATAGCAATATTTTCCCATAATTATGATATGTATGCAACCTCATAATAAATATCAGCTTTCTACATTGAATCAACATTCAAATCATAACCCAACACTGGTCTCTAATTACTATACTAAGTAATTAATGTAAAATACGGTCCCATAAGCGAGGGTTATTACATACTCCCCCCCTTATGAGGGAATTTTGCCCCCAAAATTTAGGCGTACCTCATGAGAAAAGATGTGGATATTTCTCCCGCATCTCATCTTCGCGTTCCCAAGTCGATTCGCTTACATGATGATGACTCCAATGGACTCTCACTAGAGGCACCACCCTAGATCTCAACTTTCGCTCCCCAAACTCAAGGATAGCAACCGGTTGTTCTTCATAAGAAACATCGGGCTGCAATTCGATATCTTCGAAAGGGATGTGCCAAAGGGCACCTTCACACCTTCTGTACTTCTTCAAGGAGGAGACATGAAATACATCATGGATTTGTTGTAAGGGTTCCGGCAAGGCAAGTTGGTATGCTACGGGACCAACCTTTGCGATCACCGGGAAAGGTCCAACAAAGCGGGGTGCAAGCTTTCCTTTCTTCCCAAAACGTTTGATGCCCTTCATCGGGGACACCCGCACCAACACTTGGTCTCCAACCTCCAACTCCATGTGTCTCCTACCCGCATCGGCATAGCTCTTTTGCCGATCTTGGGCTACACGTATACGATTTCGAATAAGCTCGATCTTCGAAGAAGTGTCTTGGATCATTTCAGGTCCAAGGAACTTATTGTCACCCACTTCCAACCAACAAGCGGGCGATCTACAAGGCCTGCCATACAGAGCTTCATAGGGTGCCATTCCAATGGTAAATTGGTATGAATTGTTGTAAGCAAACTCAACCAACGGAAGATATTGTTCCCAACTGCCTTTAAAGTCAAGTATGCACATACGAAGCATATCCTCCAACATCTGGTTTACCCTTTCGGTCTGACCGTCTGTTTGAGGATGATAGGAAGAGCTCAACTTCAACTCAGTCCCCATAGCTCCCTGGAAACTCTGCCAAAAGTGGGACACAAAAATTTTTATCTCGGTCGGAGACAATATTTAAAGGTACCCCGTGGAGTCTGACGATCTCCTCAATGAACAACTGGGCATAACGAGCGGTATCATAATCGGTGCGCACAGGCAAGAAGTGTGCCGACTTAGTCAAACGGTCGACAATCACCCAAATTGAGTCATGACCCTTTTGCGATCTAGGCAAGCCCGAAACAAAGTCCATCGAAATGCTCTCCCATTTCCATACGGGAATCTCGAGCGGTTGCAACAAACCCGCCGGTCGCTGGTGATCAATCTTAACCAACTGACAAGTAGTGCATTGAGACACAAACTCGGAGATATCCCTCTTCATACCCGCCCACCAGTACAAACGGCGCATATCTTGGTACATCTTGTCCCCGCCTGGATGTACCGTGAACTTCGACCCGTGGGATTCTGCCATCACTGCACGCCTCAAATCCCCATCATCGGGAACCACAAGTCTTCCATGGAAGCGTAGTCCACCCTCAGAGCCTATTGAGTAAGACTCCGCTCCCTCAGACAACAACTGGCATATGTGGTCTTGACAAACTTTATCTCTCTTCTGAGCTTCCACAATCTTTGCTATAATCGTGGGTGTAACCGTCATCACTGAAAGGAATGCTCTCGCTCCGGCATCCTCCAGGCTGAGTTCTATCCACTTAGCCTTCCACACCTTAGCTAAGTCCCCATCAGGCTTTCTACTCAAGGCATCTGCTACCACATTCGCCTTCCCGGGGTGGTAACGAATGTCAAATTGGTAGTCTTTCACAAACTCCAACCAACGGCGCTGGCGCATGTTCAAATCCTTTTGGGAGAATAAGTACTGCAGCGATTTGTGGTCGGTGAAAAGACTAAACTTTTCCCCCAAGAGGTAATGCCTCCATATCTTCAAGGCAAATACAACGGCGGCGAATTCCAAATCATGTACCGGATAGTTCCTCTCGTGAGGCTTCAACTTACGAGAAGCGTACGCAATGGGTTGCCTCTCTTGTTGAAGAACACCTCCTAACCCCAGAAGAGATGCATCGGTAAAGACGAGATATTCCAATCCCGGCCTGGGCAATGCTAGGACTGGAGCTGAAGTCAGTCTGTCCTTGAGTTCATCGAAAGCAGTTTGACATGAACTGTCCCAAACAAATCTTACTCCTTTCCGGGTCAAATTCGTCAACGGGCTAGCAACCTTAGAAAAGCCTTTAATGAATCGACGGTAATAACCCGCCAAGCCCAGAAAACTACGAACTTCAGTGGGCGTCGTGGGCTGACCCCACTCCTTCACTGCGACCACCTTACTCGGATCCACAGACACGCCTTGGGATGAGACCACATGCCCCAAAAATTGAACTTCCTTCAACCAGAAGCCACACTTCTCAAACTTTGCATACAATTGATGATCTCTTAATCTCTGCAGGACCAACCGCAAGTGAGCAGCGTGATCCGACTCTGTCTGAGAATAGACTAGGATGTCATCAATAAATACGATGACAAACTGGTCAAGGAAATCCCGAAACACCCTATTCATAAGGTCCATAAACACTGCAGGGGCATTGGTTAGCCCGAAGGGCATAACCAAGAACTCATAAGATCCGTAACGGGTCAGAAAAGCCGTCTTGGACACATCTTGCTCCCGTATCCTCAATTGGTGATACCCTGTCCGCAAGTCGATCTTGGAGAAATATGAAGCTCCCCTAAGTTGATCAAACAAGTCGTCAATGCGAGGTAAAGGGTATTTATTCCGGATGGTGACTTTATTCAACTCTCTATAGTCCACGCATAACCGGAGAGAACCGTCTCTCTTCTTCACAAATAATACTGGAGCGCCCCACGGTGAGGTACTACGCCTAATGAAGCCCTGCTCCAGTAACTTCTGAATCTGATCCCTCAGCTCCCTCATCTCTACAGGAGCCATACGATAAGGAGCTTTGGCGATCGGCCTAGTTCCCGGCATTAAGTCAATCACAAACTCGATCTCCCGACTTGGGGGTAATCCCGGTATCTCCCGAAAGACATCTTCAAAATCTCTAACGATCGGAAGAGAATCTAAGGGAACCATGACATCTCTAGATGCATCTTCCGCAATACAATATAGATAAGCACTCGTTCTCCCCTCCATACAAGGCATAACTACCAGGAACATCTCTTGTCCCGGAATCGCAAAACTATACTCTTCCCGTAACAATTCACTATAGCACGGTACCTCGCTAGCCAATCCATCCCCAAAATTACATCATACCCGACCATATCAAGGACGAGTAAGTCAGCCTCAAAACACAAGTCACCAAGATTAATTCCTACGTTTTTACATACGAAGAAAATCAATGAGCTATCGCCCATAGAGGATTCGACGCTAGTGAAAGTACTTTCAGCAGATTTTATCAAACCTGTAGTCTGAGCAAAACTTCTAGAAATAAAGGAGTGTGTAGCACCTGTATCAAATAGAATTCGACCCATGTGCCCCTGAATGAGAAGCTTACCCTCGATCGCCGGTGGTGCCGGAGGAGCTGGAGGAAGCAAAGCCTCCTGAAGATGGTAAACCCTTCCGTACTGCAATTGCCCCTGTTGAGGAGGAGCAACCGGATTAGGCGCTTGAGGCGGAAACTGTACATACGGCTGATGTGGGGCCCTAGGAAGATGCCCTCCAACCAACTGAGGACATGCCCTCTTAAAGTGGCCCAGCTCCCCACACTGAAAACATTTGTTAGTCATGTTATCCTGATTCCTGCCTTGGTTATTCCGGAGTTGACCCGCACCTCGGCCCTGTTGGCCCCTACCACCATTTCCACCTCGACCTCCCTGAGGCTGCTGACCGCCTTGACCTTGCCTGTTATTATTACCACCAGCATTAAACCCACCAAAACGTGGACGCTTGGACGGATCCCCCTGCTGAGGACCCCTCTCAACCTGCTTGTTCCCCGAGGATTGGGATGAAGAAGATGTTCCCCCTCCACTCCCAACACCTCCCTGCCTCGCTGCTTGACCCACAGTAACAACCTTCTTCTTGTTTAGCAAAAACAATCTGTGCTCCTGACAGTGAAGCAAGGCGGCATTCATCACATCCCCAAAAGTCACCAGAGATGGATTACCCAGCAAATGTTGTTTTATTCTCCACTGTAAACCTCCCACAAACTTGGAGATCCTCTTTGATTCTGGAGTTACCTCATCCGGTATAAAACTGGCTAACCGGGTAAACTCTTCCTCATACTCAGCAACTGACCTCTCCCCTTGAACCAAATCCTGCAGCTTCCTCTGCATTTCCCTCTGAACTGCGGGAGGAAAATACTTCCCATCAAACAAGGCCCAAAAATTTGTGATGGACATAGTATCCCTCTGCTCGGGCGTCGTCATGGACTCCCACCAATGTAAAGCCGGTCCTACCAACTTGAAAGTAACGAGAATCTGCTTCTTCTCCTCACTACATTCCACCATCCTAAGATGGCGCTGCATATCTCTCTTCCATTGGTTCGCCTTGATAACATCCGAACCTCCCTCAAACTCCGGGGGATGTCCCTTAAGAAAAGATTCCCTCACCCGTTCCCAATGGGAAGGTCCCGTAGGAACTGGTGCTTCTTGCCCTCTAACTTGGGCTTGTGGCATTTGTTGGGCCACTGCAGTCATTACGGCGTTGACAGCTTGAGCCACAATATTTGCCACTTCAGCGGCACTGATATTCCCCTGCTGCGGTGGAGGACCAAACTCATCCTCAACAACCCTATTACGTCTAACGGGACGTCCTCTCTTCGGCGGCATCTGAGATAAAGACGAGATAGAGTTAAAACATAATATAAGACAATCTATTTAGCAGAAGATCGCATACATGGGCAGCAAAAACAATCCTGACATTAAGCTCTATATCAAAGAACGCTACGGTAGAACGTGACAAGTCCGAATAGATCCTAAAGATTCTAGAACCTGATGCTCTGATACCATCTGTGACAACCCGCTATCCGAAATAAAGGGTGGCCAGCCCTATACCCCGACAAAATAGGAAATCATGGATAATATCATCCTCAGCATCATGACAATATACAAAGTATAAGGAATAACCACTCTATATTCCAGAAAACGGGTTATCAAAAACTTTGATTTGAAATAAAAAGAAAAACATTTTTCAACAACCCATGATAGAAATAGAGGGTGGAAACCCCCACAAGCGCATATAAGAAATCCCGAAAGATACAAAGGACCGAATAAAACTTCGGTCAATACCATCCATACAACATACATAGAGTACCAAGTGTTACATAATAAATTCATTATACATTTACAACTGTTTGGGCAACAAGCCCGAATGAACTGAACATAACTAGAAACGTAAACAGAGGCGTCTACTCAAAATCCCGTGAAACCCGCACCATGTCACGGCTCCTCAAAAACATGTGGAAAGAAAGGTCATTACGGGCGACCGTGCGGCGGAACACCTGAACGGATAATATAGATATACATACACAACAAGAAAAGGAGAACCGGTCAGGGCCGGGTATATGTGATCAATAGATAAATGACAAGTATGATAATGATGCACAACTAAGCATGGATGATAGTCTAACATGTGAACGTCATGTAAGGAACTAAAACTGATGAAGGACCACTTAAAGTGAGATTCATAATAAACAGAATTAAAAGTGCTTATGAGCCTTTATCATCTTTCATCACATTTCAATAACAATCTTCATGTTTCCATTCTTTATCGGGAATATGATTATCATCATGTGCTCTATATGGCACTGATCTCAATAACATGCTCTTTGCGGCATAAGTTTGCTCTTTATGGCATTAATGTTCCGTCGAGTCCAACTCGATAATTAGAATAGTCATAATTACAAATATAACGATTCTAAGACCGCCCGTCCGGGTTTCCCCACTGGGCGCGCCCCTAAATAACCATCATCCTCCAGGGCCTAGCATACGACAACCTGGGATCCTATCGAAAACGTCGGGAAGCGGCCATATGCCTGCGGGGTAGTCAAGACCACACCAAAAATCTCCTACCCATCGCAGAAAAATATAGAACAAGCGCTCATATGGCCTAGGACTATATCCACCCTACATTCATTAGCCAGGGGGCTTCACCTATCGCACGGACTTCCCTTAAGATGGTATTTAGAGAGGTGTGTAACCTTCATTTTATTTATTTCCATATCATGATTAGTAAATTATCATTTACCTTAACAATTTTCCCATTTTAAATAAATGTATAAGTTAAATCGGGACTACACGTGATGCGTACCGACATGACATCCTCGATAAGGAATTCAGACTCCAAAGTTATCCCCAAGGCCTCTTTTAGGCTTTAATATAAATCATCTAGTCAAAATGTAACTCAAATTGAATTCTAAGGTCTCCAACATTGACCTTAATATGTTCTAGACCCTTATAGAACTACTAGACAAAAGTAATGCCTAAACACCACTTTAAATTCTCCCTTGAATGAATCCTAGATGAACCCTTTCAAGTCTAGGATGTCGACCCAACTCAACTAGAACTCTAATCCCTATGTTTACTTCATTTAAGAAGGTCCCTAATCAATAATCCTAAAGAAAAGGGGTTAAAAAAATGAAAAAGAAAAAGTTGGAAAAATGCAGGGTACCCGAATCGATTCGCCCCCTTGGCCGAATCGATTCGGCCAGAAAAGTTGAGGTTCTGCATAAATGCCGAATCGATTCGGATGGGAGGCCGAATCGATTCGGTCAGAAAATCTGGGTTTCTGCATGACTGCCGAATCGATTCGGATGGGAGGCCGAATCGATTCGGTCACCAAGACCTGAGCACTGCCCCTAGCCGAATCGATTCGCCCAGGAGGCCGAATCGATTCGGGCCTGCGATTTTGCCAAGAATTGGCTATGGAGTCTTGGACTCCATTTGCTACCCAAACTCAATCTTCTCCAAACCAAACTCATATACCAACACTATAAGACACCAATGATGCTATCTAACATCTTAAAACCTCATGAATCATCTTGGGAATAAATCAAAACCCAAAACACATAATAAAACCCTAAGTTTGCTACACTAGGATTAATACACCATTATCACAACAATCATCTATCTCAAGACAACAATTTGCAAGTAAAAACTTGCCTTGATTCAGCAAATATGCAGATTTCTTGGTGTAGTTGCAATCTCCCTCTCAATCCAAAGCTTTCTCTCTTCTCTTCTCTTTTCTCTCTTAGGTTTAGGAAGGGATTTTGGGGAAATAGAAGACTAAAAAGGCTTAAGTCGTGACCTAAGACCAAATGCTCCACTTAATTAACCAAAAGTGCGATAAAATAATACGCGATAGCATAATTAAAGCACAACCAGTCAAAAATGCCCAAAACTATAAAATACAATATGGTACATTATTTGACTATTTTGCACGTTCCGGAATCAACTGCAACCTCCAAATTATTATTTGGACATTTTAAAATTCAATTTAGGTTCCGGTCTCATAATTAAGCCAAATATCATTTTATTTTCAGATGATATCAATAAGCATGACATAGCAATATTTTCCCATAATTATGATATGTATGCAACCTCATAATAAATATCAGCTTTCTACATTGAATCAACATTCAAATCATAACCCAACACTGGTCTCTAATTACTATACTAAGTAATTAATGTAAAATACGGTCCCATAAGCGAGGGTTATTACAACTAGTTCACGTTATCTTTTACCCGAAACACTATCAATTTCATTCAAGTTAGGTTGCCTTTTTATTATTTTCATGACACACCCCATTTCTTGATATTTTTCTCTTTTCATTATCTTTTTCTCAAAAACTTTCAAATATCTGCATATTTTAGTGTGCTCCACACTACCAGCTATGCTACAATATACTTTGGCCAGTCATTTTGGGTCTTTCACCCCAGAACTTTGAGCCCTTCATAATTATTTTTGGTGTCATCGGACTCCATATTAATGTGTGTTGACATTTTTTAAATGTCTACATGATTCCACTATTTTACCAGGCGAAGCTTAAAATCCAAGATGTACCCCACTTTGTGTTACACTTTAAAATTACCATTTCTTGTCCTTTAAACACTTACGTTGATTTTATCCCAAAAATCACTTTCATTTAGGAATATTTTGTGTAAGACCTTTTTCAAAAATTTTATTTCACAAAAAAGTTCCATTTCATACAAAATTACTATTTTACCTATTTATTTCATTACTTGTCTTTTCCTCTATTTCACAAGTGTTACTTTTCACACTAACTTCTTAAATGTTTTAACTCATTAAGTTATTTAACACCTTGGAGTAACATATTTTTCAAGATGAAAATCTCTTTATTCCATTACTTTCTTTACTAAGCAAACCCCTTTGACTTTTTGGAGAGTACTTTACAAGAAAATACCATATTACCTTTATTTCCACATGTAGTATTAAAATATTCATTTATCACATTTCTTATACCTTTTAGCACACTTTAAGGGATGAAATTTTAATTTTCTTCATTTCAGGTTTAAACCTAATAAAACCTTCATTAAACTTGTTTATATTCCCGTCATCAAAATACTACAAGTTTATATACATCAGGAGATGGATTTTAAGCCCCAAAATTCTATTAAATGGGTTTAACACATGGTGCATTCGAGAAATTTCATAATATTAGCATAAACAGGCTTTTTAAGCTAAAGACGTTTTCATTTCTTTAAAACTTAAGTAAATGTCTATTTATACAAAAATTCCAATTTTCAAAAGAAATATATATCTTAAATAATATATGCATCCTACTCTTATAAACTAAACTACAAGATCAATATCATCGAAAAATAGAGTTCTTAAGCTAAGAGTAGAGTTTTTCACCTCAAAGAAGCTTCAACAGTGGTGGATGAAGTGTAAATGAAGATGGAAACCTCCCACCTCCTAAGGTGGACTTAAAGAGGTTGCCTTTATCCACTAACCTTATATTCTTGAAAGCTCCATAAAAAAAAACTTCAAACTCCAGGATTTCTTTTACCTTTTTTTTAAAAACACCTAATAATATCTCCAAGATTCATAGCTTTTCTAAACAATGGTGTATATGGGTTTATAAGGCTTAAATACGGTAGAATATGGTTAATCCATGGTATTTTTAAGGTGAAGGAATGATGGTGTTAGGATAGTGGTAGAGGAGGAGCTTCTAAAGCCAGAGAGAGAGGCAAAATCTGATTTGGGTTTGCCTAAATAAGCCAAACTCACATTAAATTCTTTTAAAACTCTAAGGGTTAAATTCTCCAAATGTACGTACACTTAACCCTTTAATAAATGGTCAATAAATTCTTTTGCTCCACGTTTTGATCTGATTCACTGTGAGCTCGACACGTCCTCAAATCCAATGCTCCACATCATGATAGCATAGAAAAATGTGCATATTTTTCTAGATTTTCTCCGGTTGTTCGAAAGACATTGGGCCTCATGGATCACGTCTTGTCTAGGTTCATGTACCTTAATTGGTAACAGAAGCTAATATTCATGTGGTGGGCTCTAAGCCATTACTTTGACTAACATTTTCGGTATAGCGCTGAAGTAACTGCATTGGAGTGATTGGAGATATTTTTGAGGATGCAGCTAGAGATTTATTTTAGATGCCTTAGTATTTATGATTGCTTTCTATTTTTGTCACTTTTATTATGAGACTTTTATTTATGGATTTGGTAGGCCAATCGGTTCCACATTTGTTTACGATTTATGTCAGATATTCATAGTTAAATTATTTCATTAGGAGTTATATTTATTTATAGCTGATTGTATTTTAGAGATTAACATGGTGATGGATTTAATATTGCTTGAATGTTTATATTTATTGGATCAATTCGATTATTATCTTGTGTAAAAAATTTATATGTGTCATATATATGTCACATGCTGAGAATGATAACTTATTTAGTAACGTCCGACGTAGTTTGGCAGCGGCAGCTGGCCACCTTGCTTACCAAAATGTTCGGGGTGTTACAGATGGAATCAAAGCATGGTCTTAGGTCTCATAAGTTGTGTGTCCGTTTAGCTTTCATGTTACCGTTCATTCATCCCCTTTGTTGATTCATAGTCCTTAAGGTATTGGGCCTAGTATACATGTTTGTGGTCTTTCTTTGGAGATAAGAAGTTTTTGTTAAGGATGTGGTAGACATTGAGGTTAGGACTAGTAATCTTGATGTGAGGTTGCTTAGAATTAATTTTGGAGATGAGATTTATTTTGAAGATTTGTGAGTGTCGATGTTATCTATCGTAAGTATTAATTTGGTGATGAGATTGATTTGAGAACTTAAGTCTTGCGATGACTTTGGAGAGACAATCGAGGGAAGCGTTGTACATTGTTATTCTCATAGTTATGCGTATACATATATAGTTAGTATATATATATATATATTATATCTTTTGTCCGTGGGGTAGGTGCATGTAATATTGGGTGTATGGGCGCCCATTTGTGGCATTCTACGGATAGGCATATATGAGCCTTATTTTATTTTTACGCGTTTACGCTTAGTCAAATTTCGAGGACGAAATTCCTATGCTAGTGGGGAAGTATGTAACACCCCATGTTTTTTAAACATAAAATCTTTGTTTAATTAAATTTTTAAAAAAATGGCATCTATTTAATTTTGGTATGTAAAAAGGATGTTATTTATATATAAAAATAAGGTTTTAATTGGAATTTAAATCGGGCCTAAAATTTGAAATTTATAACTTTTTGTATAAAGTTCGAGAGAGGATCCGACCTAAGGAAAAAATAAAATAAAAATATTCTACTGCTCGATCAAGCTAAATTTTTTTTTCAATAGCTTCATCTCGCCTTCAACCACAACATATTTAAATTTCAGCCAATTTCAACGGGTCGATCGTCCGTAATATTTTTTTCAGTGTTTGTATTTGATTAGGACTCAAATTCTTTTTGGTATATAAATATAAATTGACGGGTTTAGGAATCTTAAAACATATTTTATCCTTCTCAAAAATTAGTAGCCTCCCATAATTTCATTCTCTCTCGAATACAAAACCTAACCCCATTGAACATAACTTTTAACCCAAGTTTTGAAGATCTAAATCAAGTTTTCTGAGGATCGTTAGAAAAACGAGTCCTTATTGATTTTTCAAGAGGAACGCAACCATCTAATCAATATTTTCAACACACTTTTCTACATGCATGAATACTTCTATTCTTTCTCTTATTATGCGTTATAAATATTGCCTAAACATTAATTTGCATGGTTTTCTTAAATAAACTAGAAACATTAATTAGGGAAAGTGAAATATATGTTGGGACTATTTTTATAAAAAAAAATAATATTAATTAAGACTTATAACACTATTATGCTTAGGGTAGTGGTTGAATTTTTTGTTAAGTAGATGTAGATTTGCATGTAGAAAATCATAGTAAATGTGTTAATTGAAAGTGTCTTGTAAAATCACATAAAATTATGTAAGTGTGATAAAAGAGAAATTATTGTTGTGTACACCATAAACTTGCATGATGATGAAATTATATTAGTTGCATAAAGTAAGTTGTTTAATTTCAAAAGTTGATTGAACGGATGAAATTAGATTTATATGTGAGCTTATGAGAAATTACTAGAATTGTTGCTAAAACCTCTTATACGACTTGTTGATTTTAATTGTATTTGACAACGTGGGAACGATGGGATTTTTAGGTAGTTATGCTCTCACCTAAATTTTAGGAGTGATTTCTAGGTATGGGACTAATGAGTATGGTTTAGTGGTTATTAACACGTTCTAGGTATGGGACTAGTTAGTGTAGATTTCTACGGATAAGATGTTCCGAGGTGGGACTAATTTTTGTGTTGTTCCATTGATTCGATAGTCTAGGCGCGAGACTAGGAGGAAATCAATGGCAGAGATTCATCCTATATAATAGACTAAGACGTACTTGTGTTTTGGAGACCTTTAGGTATGGGACTAGGGGTGGGTTTGAGAATTTATGCTCTATAATGAGGTGGGCTAATATAAAATAATGAGAAATTGAGAATTAATGTTTAAGGTAATAAACGGATATTAAAATGTATTGGCGTCGACAATATATGCAAGGCTAACAATAAGGGGTGAATTGACTATAGCGACGTGTGTGTGTGTGTGTGTGTGTGTGTGTGTTAACGTCACCAATATATGTAGGGCGGATAGAATACGGGTGAACTGGCTATAGTGTCGTGTCATGTGTGGAACCTCACTAATATGTCCAGGGATAACGAAATTGGGCGAACTGGCAATAGTGAGAGGATTGTGTGTAGTCTAAAACTTTGGGCATGCAAGCAATATGTGCAGGACCCAGGAGAGGGTGAACTGGCAATACCGGTGTCGCATAGATAAAATGAGATGGATTAATTAAATTAAATTATTAAAGTTAAATAAATATTATCACGTGATAATTGGATTTAAATAATGGGGTGGCCTAGTTATGTGGATAAATATTGGTATTTATTTTTATTTGCATGTTAATATCTATATATCGTTTAAATTAAAATACTCTATTGTAATGTTTCTCATTTATAATTCTACTTTCTGGGTTCACGGACCCTAACTGGGGAGAGTAGCTAGTATTCATGCGGTGGGCTCTGGCACATTGCATTGACTAAGATTTCAGATATAGTGCTGGAGTAGCTACATAGAAGTGATTGGTGATATTTTTGGAGATGCAGCTGGAGATTTATTTTAGATGCCTTAGTAGTTAGGATTGCTTTTCGTCGCTTTTTTATTAGACTTTTATTTATGGATTTGGTGGGTCAATCAGTTCCACAGTTGTTTACGATTTATGTCAGATATTCATATTTGGATTATTTTAATGGGAGTTATATTTATTTGGGGCTGATTTTATTTTAGAGATTAGCATGGTGATGAATTTAATATTTCTTGAATGTTTATATTTATTGGATCAACTCGAGTACTATCTTATGAAAAAATTTATATGTATTATATATCTATCACATGCTGAGAATGATAACTTATTTAGTGACGTCTAGCGCAGTTTGACGGTGACGGCTGCCCACCTCGCTTGCCAGAATGCGCGGGGTGTTATAGATGGTATCAAAGCATGGTCTTAGGTCTTGTAGGTTATGAGTCTGAATAGATTTTGCATTAGTGATCTTTCATTCCCTTTACTGATCCGTACTCCTTAAGGTATTGGTTCTAGTATACATGTTAGCGGTGTTTCTTTGGAGATGGGGAGTTTTTGTTAAGGATGTGGCAGGCAATGAGGTTAGGACGAGTAATCTTAATGTGAGGATGCTTAGAATATATTTTGGAGATGAGATTTATTTTTAATATTCGTTAGTGCCGATGTTAGCTCGTAAGTATTAATTTGGTGAAGATATTTGATTTGATAACTTAAGTCTTGCGATGACTTTGGAGAGAGAATCGGGTGGAGATTTGAAGGGAAGCGTGGTATGCCATTATTTTCATAGTTATGCGCATACATATATAATTAGGATATATATTGTATATTTTGTTCGGGGGGTAGAGGCGTGTCGGATTAGGTGTACGGGCACCCAATTATGGCATTCTATGGGTAGGCATATGCGAGCCTTATATTATTTTTACGCGTTTTGGCTTAGTCGAATTTCGAGGACGAAAATCATGTTCTAGTGGGGATGTATGTAACCCCCCGTGTTTTTTAAACATAAAATCTTTGTTGAATTAAATTTAAAAAAATGGAATCTACTTAATTTTGGTATATAAAAAGGTAGGTATTTATATATAAAAATAAAGTTTTAAGTGGAATTTAAATCGGGATTAAATTTTGAAAATATAACTTTTTGTATTGAGAATGCACTAGAAATCAATGAACAAACTTAATTAATTAAATTCCAATTTTATGACCAATTATTAATTAAAACCCTAGCTCATGCATCAAATTGTTATTGTTAGAATATACGAATCAAGTATGCACACAATCACAAGCATAAATTTGAGGAGAAATCCCCCAAGTGGGCAAAACCTTTTTATTTTACTATATCGTGTAACGACTTATATATACAGAGAAATACAACTTGTTGTGACACACGAATACCCTCAGGTGTCGATTCATTATCGTCGGCAAGAGATCCTGCAAGAGCTCTAATGGTCAGCAATGGAGAAACAACCTTCTTCTCCACAAGATTAATCCAGATGAGTAGAATGAGTAACAAGGGTTTAGAACGGTTCACACATATATATGGGACGATTTGGTTAATCAAAAGAGGTTTAAAACTCAAAATATGAAGTCTTTAAATCGCAGTTGTTCTGCAAAAAATGGAGTTGTAAAGAGTTGAAAAATCTGGATGCAGAAACAGGTGTTTATATAAAAAGAAATTAAGTCGGCGCGATCGCTTGGATGACATAAGGGTGCCGCTCAAACAAAGTTCGATGTGGTTTGATCATACATCGCGTGACCTATCAAACGAGGTAAAAACACCAAAATAGTATAGGTTCGTTTGATGACTTCTTTAAGCGAGCTTTGAGCGACCTATCTCGCGACATGTAATGTCGTTTGATGAGGTCGTTTGAACAACATCAGCCTGTCGTTTGAACGACATGGCTTTGTCATTTGAACGACAAAAGCGTCAGAATCTAAGTTCGCCTACAGGATTTTAGAAATTAATTTTGACTTAGAAAACCAAACTTTTTCGATAAAAACATTTTAGAAAAATTCCTAAATAAATACGAAAACATTAAAAACTCCAAATAAAACATTATTCCATTTTTGCGAGTGGAGTTAGTGGGAACGGTTGAAGACGCATGTTTCTCGATGTTGTTGCATTATGCATATATGAAGATGATGGGTGCGTGAATCTTCGAATTCGTATAAAGACCATCATGGATGATCGTGTTGACGTGTCGAATGTAGCGATATACGACATACTTGCTGTGATCATGGACACATAGAAAATTCCTAGATTCTAAACAAACATTTATAAAATCATGTCCTTATAAATCTCCCCCTATGTCTATTCTGGTACTTATATAAAAATATCTGAATTATGCTACCCAAACTCAAAGTAAATGACATACAATTTAATATCCATGTTGATACCAAAAATTATCCTGCTACATGGACCTATCATATAAGAACACGTGTCATCCAGCTGGGGATTAACCCAAGTCATCAAGGACAAGTCACTGACCAACTAAAGGAATGCCGACTAACACAAGGAAGATCGACCAACGATGACAGAAAATCATCAATAGTCGTTTACATCAACATTGTACAGATGTAAATGCCTGTATTTTAAAGGCATTCCATCCTTTAGTATTCCAATGGGGGTACACCCTCAAAGGGATATAAATACATTGTAAACCCTACATCCAGGGGTGATGAAAAAAATGAAATAAGAGGAAATTGAACAAGATCAAGGCAATACACACCAGTGGACATAGGCTCTTTCTTTTAGCCGAACCACTTAAAAATTTCTTTGTCTCTTATATTAATATTTATCTATGATCAATTAATTAAGACAGTCCAATTTTTTGCATCAACAGATTGGCGTCGTCTGTGGGAACGTATTTCTAATCATTCTCATTTATTCAAGCACTTAATGGATGATATTCCTGAATCAAGTCTCAGGAACAATGGCATTCCGCTTGTCCCTTCTGCCCCACCAACGAAGAATGAATTAACTGGAATTTTGGTCAGTCTTGCAAGAGTCCAAGATGTTATGTAGGACACTATCAGGAAACTTTCACAAACTCTTCAAGCATGATCACCTGCTCTATCAACCCGTGGACATATGCCACCGCCACCACCAAGAGTTGGCATGCAAAGTCACTCAAGAACTACAGGGGATACATCCAATCGTCTAGGATCGAATTCACTATCCAGAGCATCAAAATCGTTCAATATACAGTCCTACTATCTAGAAAGGCTAAGCCATGCTTATTCCTTTGATCGTTTAGGACCCAGGGGGAACATAAATATTCCCAGTGATATGTCAGGAAACACTCAACGACCATCTGATTGAAGGGAAGGATCTTTCCAGTCGACGTACTGCTCGGGCTGAGAAACAATCCCAAGAGGAGAGTTTGGCGAACAACAAAACAACAACGCATAGGCCTGATGATTGTAATAACGCTTGGAAAGGTTTTATTCAGAGATTGGAGGATAGGCTAGGAGAGATGGATAAGTCCAAAAACCCACTGCAAAGAAGCTTTGTAAAAGGATCTCCCTTTGTGCAAACAATTGTATATTTCCCCACCCCAATAAAGTTCAAAGCTCCAGTAGGGACTCCCAAATACGATGGGAAAACTGATCCAGTCCTCCGTATAAAACAATAATAAGCAGCAGTTGATATTTATGTGGTTCCGATGAAGTGAGGTGTGGAGCATTCTCTGGAACAATTATTGGATCTGCCCAAATCTGGTACAATAGCCTTCCTCAGGGATAGATTTCCAACTTCCACCAGTTAGTCGAGTTATTTATTAAAAACTTTTATTTTGGAGCCAAGCCTGTAAAAAGTGCAGCACATTTGCTTAGTGTACGACAGAAGGAAGGAGAAAGAACCAGGGACTACATCACTCGTTTCAACAACGAGAAGCTGGAGGTCATGGAATATGAAGAAAAAACTGTTATAACAGCCCTTATGAGTGGATTGCTCCCTGAGAAACTCTATTAGACACTTGCTAAAGATCCCCCAAAGACCATGGCAGAGTTGATGTCACGACCCTGACCCGAAAATAGTAGGGAACGAGTGTCTTGACATGCCACCAAGGCATCCAATATTCTGGCCTTAAAATTTTTGTTTTAAAATATATGTAGCGGAAGTATAATCACATGGTTATGAATCGTAAAATACCGAAAGTGAAGAAATTACATCATTAGAGCTTTCTAAAGGGAACTTCATTTGTATTAAAATATCAACGAGTTACAACTTGACACAAAGAGCTAAACATGCTCTATCTAATTAAACAAACTTCTACTTAAGGTAACAAAAAGAGCTTTAAAAGCTAAATCTTCAACATAGTCCTTTTTCGTTCCATCCACAAACTTAATTATTTCCTGAAAAATGGTTAGTTATACAACGTCAGCTAAAAGCCGAATGAGATTCAATCTCCAGACATTCTAGGGTTTTTCAGAAAATTGATACCTATTCAATTTAGAACATAAAGTATATACATAAAGATAGGAATTTCAAGTAATATATATAAAGTAGATGACAATATATATATTCAAAATAAACAGTTCAGAACAGAGCAGATAAGACAATTGAGCATATGTCAATTATTCAGTTTTAGTGGCCATGTACACTCTATTACCCAGACAGATAGTGTTACCAAATGTTTTCGCCCGATAACATCACAGACAGATAATCATGATTTCTGGAACAGCGCCTTTTTTAGGGCACACCAGCGATAACCCAGCTGGGAAGGTACCACCCAAATATTTCCACCCGGTAGTCAAGGCCAACATAGTAAGAGAGTTTCCATAGGCCAAATCAATAATTTTATAATTCAAATCAGATGTTTATATGGAGAGATATAAACATATAACAAACAACGGAATCATCGGTATTAAATGAAATTTCAGAGTAAAAGCATTTCACAAAATATACATAGTTTTCATAATATAATATAATCAAAATGCGCAAGAAATTGCATAGAGTACTCACCTAAAATAGAGGTCGAAATTATAGATAACGAGTCTTCGATCACACGTTAATCTAACAAATACGATAAAGGTTTAAGTATATGTTTTAAACAAGGTCCAGTCTACATATTGTATTTTAATAGTAATTTGTTTCAAAGGATTACTAAAAACCATTTTCTTATCTTTTAAAACTTATTGATCGTAATTAAAGGATTCAATTCATAGTTCTTCCTAATCAGTCGGTTCCCAGTAGAGATGGAGGGTCTCAGGGGCACCGCTTAAATACCATTTCCTCTAGACAGAACATTTCTGGATTCATTCCCAGTAGAGATGGAAGGTCACACGGGCACCACTTAAATACCTTCTCGTCTAGACAGAATTTCACCGGGCCTGACTTTGGAATTACTTAAATGGGATTCCATAATAACGAGCAATTACTTTTAAAAAATCATTTTTAAAAGCGTATATACAATTTCAAACAAGTTTACATGAAAATAAAATCAACTTGGATTTCTTCTAAACTTTAAGTTTTGATTAGTGAAGTCCTTAGTGTATTTTACCAGCATAACTACTAAGTAAAGCTATAAAACACAAAATTAAAACTATAAAAATACATTATAACATTTAAATAAAATCATACCTACGAAATGAATTTTTTATTAGAAATTATAGAACTCCTTCTTAAGATATTTCCCAAGCTTTCTATCACTCTTTCTTACTATAATTCTCAAGGAATTGGTGTGAGTTTCAAATGAACCCTAAGGCCCTATTTATAGGTTTTCAAAAGTATTACGGTGTTGACATGTGTCTAATGACTAGGCTTTTTGGATTGTTAATTCAACACCGAGGTGTCGTGATCCGGAGTGGTCTTGCAGTGTTAATATCACCAAATGATGACAAGCTCTCTCTCTTCAGATGACATGTGGAAGGTGGAAGTGACCAGCACGTGGTGGAAAGGTGATAAGGGTATAAGGGTGATTTCACACATGAAGGGTATTTTGGTAATTTCACACTATATATTTTGAATATTTTTTAGAGGTCCTTGAAAATATTTTATTTACAAAATGGCCCATTTTATATTTTATTTTAGTCCTTAAAGTTTCATAAAATTATATTTTCTACCCCAAAACTTATTATTTGCCTTAAGATATGTCATAAGACTTCGATTTGATCCAATTTACAGTTGATTCTTCGTAATTAAAAATGGGGTTTGTTATATTGATAGCCAATAATACCAAATATCTAATAATACAACATTTATAAGATAATAAGTAACACAAGAGTGTAAAAACAAACTATATAAAAGTGGGGTCATTACATCCTACCCTCCTTATTAGAAGTTTGGTCCCCAAACTTTACTTACATTAATTTTCAAAAAGGTATGGATATCGCTCCTTTATCTCATCTTCCCACTCTCACGTTGCTTCTTCAACAGAATGATTCCGCCATAATACTTTAACTAATGGAATAACCTTGGTTCGTAATATTTGATCTTTATGGTCCAAAATTTCCACTGGATACCCAATGTACGACAAATCTTCTCTAACTTGAAGAGGCTCATGACTTAAGATATGTTTTGGATCTGGGACATATTTCTTTATCATTGATATGTGAAACACATTATGTGCACTAGAGATTTTCGGTGGTAAGGCTATTTTATACGCAACAGCTCTTATCCTTTCAAGGATTTCAAAAGGTCCTATGTATCTTGGGCTCAACTTCCCTTTCTTCCCAAATCGTATTACTCCCTTTGCAGGCGATACTCGTAAGAACACATAATCTCCTCTTTGGAATTCTAACTGTCGATGTCAATTGTCAACATAACTCTTTTGACGGCTTTGAGCGGTTCGAAGTCGGTCTTGTATTAATTTCACCTTCTTTGTTGTGATCTGAATCAATTCTTGTCAAAATAATTTTCTTTCCCCAACTTCTACCCAACATGTAGGGGAACGACACCTTCTACCATAGAGTTCCTCATACGGAGCCATTTGAATACTTTCTTGATAGCTATTATTATATGCGAATTCCACTAACGGTAAATGATCATCCCAATTCCCTTTTAAATCAAGTGCACATGCCCTAAGCATATCCTCTAAGGTTTGAATAGTTATCTCTGATTGTCCATCCGTTTGAGGATGAAAAGCAGTACTAAAATTCAATTTTGTTCCCATGGCTTCTTGTAGGATTTTCCAAAAGCGAGACACAAATCTAGGGTCACGGTCAGAAATAATTGAATTTGGGGTTCCATGAAGCCTAATAATTTTTCGTACATACAACTTAGCTAACTTCTCTAAAGAATGGGTAATATTAATGGCAAGAAAATGAGCAGATTTAGTTAACCTATCAATAATTACTTAAATAGAGTCATTACCATTTGAACTCCTCTGTAAACCTGTCGCAAAATCCATTGTAATATGTTCTCATTTCCACTCAGGGATAGGTAGGGGTTGCAGTAATCCTAATGGTTTTTGATGTTCTGCCTTTACTTGTTGATAAACCAAACACTGAGATATAAATTCTGCTATCTCCCTCTTCATGTTATTCCACCAAAATACTTCTCGAAGATCCATATACATTTTTGTACATCCGGGATGAAATGTGAATCTTGAGTAATGACTTTCCTCCAAAATTTGCCTTTTTAGTTGGGCATCACATGGCACACACACTCTATTTCCAAACCTCAATATATCATCTCGCAATGAAAATTCAGTTCTCTTACCCTCGATGACTTCTTCTCTAATCTTCTTCAGTTGTGGGTCATTTACTTGTGCAATTTTGATCCTCTCCATCAACATGGGTTGTACTTGTAAGTTTGTAATTATTCCTCCTTTTCTATAGATACGTACATCTATTTCCATACTTCTCAAATCACTTAACAGTGCTTCCTGGCTTGTAATAAGACATGCTAAATTTGGTGTAGACTTCCTACTTAAAGCATCGGCTACTACATTAGCTTTCCCCGGGTGATAGTGAATATTTACATCATAATCCTTCATCAATTCTAACCACCTCCTTTGTCTCATATTCAACTCTTTCTGAGTAAATATATACTTCAAACTCTTATTATTGGTATAAAATTCACAAGTCTCACAATACAAATAGTGCCTCCAAATCTTAAGAGCAAAAATTACAGCTGCTAATTCTAGGTCATGGGTTAGATAATTCTGCTCATGGGTTTTCAACTGTCTCGAGGCGTAAGCTACTGCTTTTCCATTTTGCATTAGCACACATACCAAACCATTTTTAGAAGCACTATAAATCACAAATCCCCCTGTCCCGGAAGGAATAGTCAAAATTGGGGCAGTTACTAATCGATTGTTAAGTTATTGAAAACTTTTCTCGGCTTCCTCAGACCATTCATATTTTACCTTCTTTTGTGTTAACCTAGATAGAGGTTTGGCAATGCTAGAAAATCTTTCAACAAATCTTCGGTAATAACCTGCTAATCCAAGGAAACTACGAATCTCACTCACATTAGTTGGTCTAGGCCAATCTAGTATAGCCTCAATCTTTTGAGGGTCAACCGACACTCCCTCTTTGGATATGACATGTCCTAGAAAAGAAACACTAGGCATCCAAAACTCACACTTCTTTAATTTTGCATATAATTTCTCTTTCCTAAGGATTTGTAATACCGTCTCTAAATGCTTTTCGTGTTCTTTAATACTTTTGGAATAAATAAGGATGTCATCAATGAAAACAACCACACACTGGTCCAAATATTTCCTAAACACCCTATTCATCATATCCATAAAAGCGGCTGGTTCATTAGTTAGTCCAAATGTCATTACATGAAATTCATAGTGACCATATCTAGTACGAAAAGATGATTTTGAAATATCATCATCCTTAATCTTCAATTGATGATAGCCTGACCTAAGGTCAATCTTAGAGAATACTTGTGCACCTTCTAATTGATCAAACAAGTCATCGATACGAGGTAAGGGGTATTTATTCTTAATGGTTACCTTATTCAGTTCACGATAATCTATACATAGTCTCATTGTCCCATCCTTCTTTTTCATAAATAACACTGGAGCACCCCAAAGCGATATACTTGGTCTGATAAAACCCTTGTTTAAAAGGTCTTCTAATTGAACTTTTAACTCTCTTAATTCTAAAGGTTCCATGCGATATGGTGGTTTTGAGATTGGTATAGTTCCATGAATAAGGTCAATGGTAAATTCTATTTCTCTATTAGGAGGTAGACTAGGTAAATTATCAGGAAAAACATCCATAAATTTCTTAGCAATAGGAATATCTTCTAATCTAGGCTCTATCATCTCCAAACTAGTAACAGTTACAAGAAATCCTTGACATCCCTTCTTAAGAAAACAATAGGCTTGCATTGCAGAAATAATACATATCGGAGATATGATGCCAGTTCCTTCAAAACTAAATTTTGGTTGGTGAGGAATTTGGAAAGTAACACTCTTCTCAAAACAGTCTACCTTAGCATGACGTGATGATAACCAATCCATCCCCAAAATGATTTTAAAATCTTTAATGTCTAATACTATCAAATCAACAAATAGTTTATAACTATCAATATCTATGGGGTAAACCTTGTATACTAATTTACCCATCAATAACTCACCCGAAGGAGTAGAAACATGTATGTTATGATTCAAGGGTTCAGGCAATTTATGAAAGCGATTTAATACATGTATAGATATGAACGAATGGGTAGAACCAGGATCAATCAAAGCTTTAAAAGGATGTGCACATATAGAGAGTGTACCTGACACTACCGCATTAGAAGCTTGGGTATCAGAAAGTGCAAAAACTCTACCCTGTTTGTCTTGATCCTTCTTTACACTTGAAGGCTGTATCGGAACCCTTGTTGGGTTTGGGCAGTCTTTTATCTGATGTCTTTTCTATCCACATCTAAAACAAGCTCCTGAACCCTTATAACAAGGTCGTCCTCCATGCATCTTTCCACATTGTTGACATGTCTGGTTATTATACTGTTTGTTATCACTAGATCCCCCAACATTGGATGTGTTCCTAAAGAAATTTCTATTATTCAGGTTCTTTCCTTTTTGTTTCCGAAACTTCCTCTTTCCATCTCTAATTCGATTGTACTCCTCACCATCCCTCTCAGCTATTATAGCCCTAGTCACGACATTAATATATGATGTTAATTTCAGGATGGAAATTCGACTACGAATATTCAACCTTAACCCATGATCAAACTTCTTCGCTCTTAAAACATCAGTTGCTACAACATGACGTGCAAAACGGGATAACTCGGTAAACTTTGCCTCACATTGACTAAGCGTCATATTCCCTTGCACCAGACTCATGAAGTCAGCTGCCATTTCGTCTTTCACCGTTTACGAAAATATTTCTCATAAAATATTACTAAGAAATCATTCCAACCTATGTAAGTATTCCTTTCCCCGTGTATTCTCTTAGTCATTATCCACCAATGTTCGGCCTCCCCTTCTAACATAAATGTTGCAAATGACACCCTTTGTTCATCGGTACACTTAAAAACATCGAGTATCTTTTCCATCTACATCACCCAACTTTCTGCTTCGGTGGGGTTAGGAGTACCTTTAAAATATGGAGGATTCAACTTCTTGAATTGTTTAATAGTACTTCTACTTAGTTCAAGATTATTTGGTACTCCATTGTTGACCTGCTGCTCCACAATCTTTGCCAGACTTTAAATTGCCTTGTATGCACCTTCCAATCCTTCTATAATCGAATCACTAGTTCCCATTGATGATCTTCTCTTGGTCATTTTCTACAGTCATGGCCAAACGTAAGATCTACTATACTATATCAATATTGAAAACAAAAAGGCCAATTATAAATAATATAACACATAGGGAGGGTTGTCACATAAATTAGATTTTTAATACTATCTCCTAAGGATGGAAACATAGAATCTATAACATTCGAAACCTATGCTCAGTAGTCTACGGGTTCATAACCTATGCTCTAATACCACCTCTGTCACGACCCCGACCCGAAAATAGTAGGGAACGAGTGTCTTAACATGCCACTAAGGCATCCCATATTCTGGTCCTAAAATTTTTGTTTTAAAATATATATAGCGGAAGTATAATCACATGGTTATGAATCGTAAAGTACTGAAAGTGAAGGAATTACATCATCAGACCTTTCTAAAGGGAACTTCATTTGTATTAAAATATCAACGAGTTACAACTTGACACAAAGAGCTAAACATGCTTTATCTAATTAAAGAAACTTCTACTTAAGGTAACAAAAAGAGCTTTAAAAGATAAATCTTCAACATAGTCCTTTTTCGTTCCATCCACGAACTTAATTATTTCCTGAAAAATGGTTATTTATACAACGTCAGCTAAAAGCCGAATGAGATTCAATCTCCAGACATTTTAGGATTTTTCATAAAATTGATACCTATTCAATTTAGAACATAAAGTATATACATAAAGATAGGAATTTCAAGTAATATATATAAAGTATATGACAATATATATATTCAAAATAAACAGTTCAAAACAGAGCAGATAAAACAATCGAGCATATGTCAATTATTCAGTTTTAGTGGCCATGTACACTCTATTACCCAGACAGATAGTGTTACCAAATGTTTCCACCCGATAACATCACAGATAGATAATCATGATTTCTGGAACAGCGCCTTTTTTAGGGCACACCAGCGATAACCCAGCTGGGAAGGTACCACCCAAATATTTCCACCCGGTAGTCAAGGCCAACATAGTAAGAGAGTTTCCATAGGCCGAATCAATAATTTTATAATTCAAATCAGATGTTTATATGGAGAGATATAAACATATAACAAACAACGGTGTTGATGTAAAAAACTAGATTACTCTAATAATTTAATCACAGATAAATAAATAAGACAAAAGATTTTAAAGTGGTTCAGCCTTATATGAATGGCCTACGTCCACTGTTATGTTATTGCCGAGTGTTTGAGAATTCTCGATTACAAGTGCTATCAAGAAATTCTGGTCCCTTTGATTGAGGGTGATACAAGGTATTTATAGCCCTTAGGCTGTACATGAAAAGGTGTTTCATTAAATGATATACATATGAAAGGGTAATTCATTTAATGTTCTTCAAACGTACGCGTCAAGATGATAAGCATTCAATGAATAGTTGAACTGTTGATTATCTGGAAATTAATGTTGTGGTCGAGGTGCAGCTCGAACCGCCTTAGTTGCTCGTCGTCCAAAAGTTCCTCGGAGCATTGGAGTTCCTCGGAAGATAAGAATTCCTCGGAGGGTTGGTGTTCCTCGGAGTATACTTGTTGCTCGGAGTGAGTATGTTGGTCGGGGAAAAAATCTTCCTCGTTGCTATTGTGCCACATAGATTGACACGTGTCTTCTTATTATTCGTCCACATCAGCATACTAATTTTGGTGTCAACAGAAGCCCCCAATGTTTCATATTTCAAACTTTGAGGAGTATGGAACATTCTTTCTCGGTATATGGCGATATTAAATGACCTTCCTGGTTTTTGGGAGCCTTTTCTTCGTATTTAAATTTCCTTCCAAATTCGCAGAATCCGCCTTTTTGCATTTTTATAGGCGCTTCGATCTTCATGCCCTTTTTGTCCTTTTAGCCGCCGGTAGCGTAATATTTCCTTTTTATAATCATTTCTTTCGCCGTTTCCCAAGGCAAGGTATTTAAACTTCAGAGGCAATCCCATCATCTTCTACCTTTTCAATTTCTGTTTTCGAGTTTTCTAAAGCTTTTCTCTCTCTTGTGCGTTCATTTCCTCCTTCGTTTGTTTGTCAACAGATCTCTTTTTTTCCAGTAAGATTTTCTTCCTTCTTCTTCATTTCTTTTTATTCACCATGGTTTATATTATCGAATCTCTTGAGAAGTTCCGCTCTGACTTCTCTATTCCTTCTTGGGTAACTTTGGAGGTTCTTTCTGAGCCTTCAAGTTATTTTGATTTGGCTGAGGGACACTGGTTCCCTAGCCTATTTATTGCTGAATGTGGGTTTTCTTTTCCACCAAATCCGTTGTGTTTAGAGTTCTGTCAATACTTCGATGTTGTCCCTGCAAAAATAGCCCACAACACATGGAGAATAGTTAATGGGGTACATAGGTTAAATCAAACTCATGGAACTCGTATAGGAAATCCTGAGATTATGTACTGCTACAGATGGGCTGTTTTAGACAATGTTTTTTATTTAAAAACTAGGTTTTTGAATAGGGCCTTAGTAGTCAATCTCCCTGATGCAAACAGGGATTATTTTGAACATGGGGTAGTTATAAAAAATTGGCAACATGCCCCTTTGATTGGAGATGCAGTATATGAGGATCCTAGATGCCCCCCATATGGCAATGGGATAGGTTACTTTCATCTTATTTTGTTTTTTGAAATTATGATTTCATTGTGTTTGACAAAATGTATGACTGATATTTCACTATGTTTTTATTTGCAGTTGACAGCAAGAGAAAAACTCCAAAAGAGTCAGAAGTTAATATAAAGCAATTGAAACATATCTAGAGTTTGCATCAGAGAGTTGCAGACGAGCACATCAGGTCTGCTTCATATTTGTTGCAGTACAGGAGCTACACATCATCCTTTACTGCTCGTCCCGTGGTCAGCATTAGTGACCCATTGCCAGCTTCCGAGGAATCTTCACCAGAATCTCATATTCCTCTAAGTCAGAAGATGGTCAAGAGAAGAGTTCCTGCTATCTTCGAGGAGACTTCCTCTACCGGGGATGGAAAGAGGAACAAGGATGAAGTCCCAAAGGGGACCAAGAAAATTGATGTTGTTCCTTCTGCTGCTGTTCAGAAGGCTTCCGAGAAGCCTCCAATGGCTCCGAGCAAGAAAAGTACTTCTGTGGAAGTGATCACTATTTCCCCCACTAAGGATTCTTTGGCTGAAACTACTGAAGTTCCACTAAGGAGATTGAAGAAATCCTCCTCGGTTAGTTTTTCTGAAGCCATTCCCCAGCTCCAAACTAGTAGAGCTGGTGTTCCAACCATCATTCCCCCGAGCTCTGCAATGAGCTCGGTAAAAACTTGGATTATTCCTGAAGTCCAAGGCATCGAGGAAAACATGTCTAGGGATATGCTGACATCCCTGGCTACTCGTCACATTGCTTCAGTAAGTTTCTTTTTATCTTGAATTTTTCCTTCTATCAATATATGTATCTCGGCATTAACTCATCACTACCTTCTTTTTTCAGCTAGTGAGTTGTTTTAACACCATTGTGAAGAAAGATGAAGCGCTCATGGCTTCAAGCTCCTCGTCTAGAGTAGAGGATGCATTCCAGGGTTTGGCCCAATCTCTGAAGGAATCCCATCAGAAGTATGACGAGTATAAAGGTGTATGGGAGAAGAAATTAGTTGCATCTGAAGCAGAAAAGGTGCAGTTGGGAAACAAAGTGAAGGATTTGGAGAGGGAGAACAAGAAATACTCCAAGAAGCTCACTACTTTAGGGGAGCTTGAAAATAAGCTGAAATCAGCTGAGGAAGAGCTGACACTTCTGCGCGAAGCAAATCGTCAGAAGGAGGAGTTGGAGGCCAAACTGAAAGCCTCCGAGGACCTTCTATCCGAGAAGCTCTCCTCGGAGAAGATGAAGAGAAAAACAGCTATGAAGAAATCCTTTCGAACTGGTTGGGATGAAGGATGGGATAGGGGGTAGCAGCAATGATGACCCAGGTAAATTATGGAAGTTTTAAATTCTTCCATGATGGTTGGGTTGCTACCTTGCAGGAATTGAAGGTGAGCGAGGACTCCGAGCTATTTCAACAACATCTCCCTGGTCCACCTCGAGTTATTGAAGACGAAGATGAAGACGAAGCTGCATCTGAAGAATCTTCAATGATTGTGGGTGATCAAATCCTTGCTCCTCAACCCAACCAGACATCTGCTGAGGATATTTCTTCTTTGCCTGCTCCTCTTGAACAAATCCCAACTTCAACCGATCAAATCAGTGTTCCCACCGAGCAACCAAGCTCCTCGTCCCAGCCTCCCGAGAAAGTCTTGGGAGACAAGGAAAAGGTGTGAAGTTGTTCGGTACTATCTTTCTGTTTTTCTCCTTACTTGTACTTTGTATCTCAGATCTTTGTAACTTTTGCCCTATGATCTAATAAAATTTGAGTTCTTTCTTTCCATATGATTGTCTCTTCTTTATCTTCACTCTGTCTTGATCTTCTTTTTCTTTCTCTGTTAGTTTCTGGCCAGGATGGATCTTTTGTCTGCTAATGACACAAAGTTGATGCAGCAATGCCATGAGTATTATAAAGATGGTCACACAGACCTCAGTACATCTGAAATTGCCGATATTCTTGGTCATGGTGCTTCAGAGCAAGCAATCAAAGCTTATCGATACCTAAAGGATTTACTTGATAGAGCCGTGGCCAATAACGTGGCCTACTATAATATGATCGAGGATCTTTAATATACTCTAAAAGTTCTCAAGGATCAGTACAGGGAGTCAAATGCCTTGTTACATGAGGGGTATGAAAAGAAATATCAACAGCTTTCTGCCGAGAAGGGCTATGACAAACTCATTGCTGAGTATGATGTCAGGGACAGGACCCTAAAAGGTGAAGTTGAGGCCTGAAGACAGATCGCCGAGCTGCTGGAACAAGAGAACAACAATTTTCAGAAAGAGTTGGCACAGTATAAGTCTGCAGCTTCATCTTCCACTGCCTTGGTACCAGTCTCCGATGAAGGGTTCTCATTCTTAGAGGTTGAGAATGCCAAATTAAGGCAAGAATTGGATACTTTAAGAAGGTCTGGTATTTCTGCTACTGCTCGGGGACGAGGAAGAGGTTCTCATGGGCGAGGAAGAGATGCCCAGGATGTTAACGAGGAACGAAGTACTCCAGCTGCTCAGGGTCGATTAAGAACTCCTCGTAGTATTAAAGAAGCTCGTACTCTGTCAACATTGGAAACTCAAGAGTACCAGTTGAACGCAAAAGATCGGGCTTTGTCTGAAATGTCCAAGAAAATCCTAACTTTGGAAAATCAACTTACTGCGACGAAGTCTGCTTTGAATAATAAGGATGTTTTTTCCAGGAACCTTCATGAGCAGTTAGAAAGATTAACTTCCCAATTCCATAAACAACCTCGCGAATTCTGGAATGCAGGCTATAATGAGGCCCTTTATCACTTGGATGCTCGCATTGAAAATGCCAATAATGAAGGTTATAAATAGGGATGGTTGAACGCCCTAGGTGTGCTGAAGCTCGAACAGGGGCACTACCTGTGGGATTATCATACTCTTGGGATACTAGACTTGCCTGTGCCACCCTATAAATTGGACATGGAATGGATCCCATCTCGTGCCATTCCTCGGAGCTTAATTTCAAAATATCTTGGTGACTATAATCTTCATTCTCAAATTGAAGTATCAAGTCCCGAGCATCTCTTGGATACTCCTTCAGTAATGAATGTCAGAATGTTGAAGGACTTGAATTTTATCAATTCTCCTCAGACATTAAATGATCCTCCTGCTGGCGAGGAACCTGTATCGAAGGGTGAGAGGAAAAAACCAATAGAATAGGATTTTCAATGTAATAGTTAGCACACATATGTAACTTGTAATTTATTTTGAATTTTAATGAAAGACTTTCATTTTTTGTTTGCAAATCTGTATTGCTATTGTTTTGTACTTGTCTAACACTTTTATATTTGTGATTGCATAACAATTCTTTGTGGTTCATCGACCAATCTAGTAATAAAAGATTACAAGTATCAAAAATGTTGCTCGATCACTTAATAACAAAGTAATGAGTATAAAAAATGTTTAAAATTTTTCTAACCAACCAAGGTTGTTAAATTGTGCTCGTCGACCAATTATAATTAGTGAGAGTTTTTATCCCCGACTAACCATACTTGGCAATTTTTTTCATAAAATGTGTCCGACCAACCAAGGTCGATCATCTTATCCTCGTCAACCAAATACAGTTAGTGGATTTTTATCCCTGACCAACCATACTTGATTCAGTTTGGAATATTTTGTATTTTCTAGAATAGTTTTACCTTCCGACCAACATAAGTTGGCATATTTTGTTTCTTAACCAGACGAAATTGGCATTTTTAAGAATGTTGTTCTTGCCCTTTTACCAACCGGAGTTGGTCATGGGTTTGAACTATCATTTCCACTAGTTATTTTACCAACCGGAGTTGATCACTCTAGTGTATGCCTCCTAACCAAAGGAGTATAGTTTGTTCTCGCTATTTTACCAATCGATGTTGATCACGCTCGAACTATCATATCCACTAGTTATTTTATCAACCGGAATTGATCACGCTAGTGTATGCCTCCTAACCAAAGGAGTATAGATTGTTCTCGCCCTTTTACCAACCGGAGTTGGTCGTGGGTCTGAACTATCTACTAGTTATTTTACCAACCGGAGTTGGTCACGCTAGTGTATGCCTCCTAACCAAAAAAGTATAGTTTGTTCTCTCTATTTTACCAACCGAAGTTGATCACGCTCGAACTATCAGTGTCCACTAGTTATTTTATCAACTGGAGTTGATCACGCTAGTGTATGCCTCCTAACCAAAGGAGTATAGTTTGTTCTCGCCCTTTTAACAACCGGAGTTGGTTGTGGGTCTGAACTATCTATTTCTTCCTTCTTTTTGTTGTCGAGCAGCGTAGTGTACAACACTAGTATTCCCCGAAAAACTTTCAAACAAAGGAGAGAAAAATGGTGAAACATCATCGTTTTATTCATATTGATGGACCTGTTGTACATTTTACATCACTGATAATACTTGCGAAGGTGTTCAGCATTCCAAGCATTCTTGAATTCCTCTCCTTCTAGAGTTGCTATTCGGTAAGTTCCTGGTCGAACAACTTCTGTAACTCGGTAAGGTCCATGCCAATTTGCTTCCAATTTATTGTGCTTCTGAATGACCTTCTTTAGCATGTAATCTCCTTCCTTCAAATCGCATTTCTTCACCCTCTTGTTGTAGAACAAAGTTGTTCGTTGTTGATATACAGCATTCCTAATGGCTGCTTCTTCTCTAACCTCCTCGAGCATATCCAAATCCAGTCTTCTCATCAAGTCTCTGACTGGGGAATTGAAATTTAGCACTCTATGTGTCGGAAGACCCAACTCGGCAGGTATTACAGCCTCACTTCCAAACGCCAGCATATATGGTGATTCTCCAGTTGCTGCTCGGGGAGTTGTTCGGTAAGCCCACAATACTGATTGTAGCTCATTAATCCGGTTAGCTTTAGCCTCATTTAACCTCTTCTTCAAACCATTTAATAATGTTCTGTTCGTCACTTTAGTCTGTCCATTGCTTTGAGGATAGCCTGGTGCTGAATGAACCTTCAAAATGTTTGACTGATGACAATAGGCGGCAAACTCCTCGTTATCGAATTGTGTTCCATGGTCTGTAATGAAGGCATGAGGGAGACCATATCGGCAGATGATGTTCTTCCAAACGAATTGGTACACCTTCTCGTACGTCATATCAATCAGAGGCTCAGCTTCTACCCATTTAGTAAAATAATCCACTGCGACGACGAGGTACTTGAATCGTCCTCGGGTCGTTGGCAGTGGTCCAACCAGATCAATTCCCCACATGGAAAATGGCCAAGGGGAAGTTATGGGTGTCAATAATGCTTGTGGAGTTCGTCGGATGGAGGAAAAACGTTGGCACTTGTCACACTTCTTGGCATAGGCTATACAATCAGCTCTCATCGTTGGCCAGTAGTATCCTTGCGTCATCACCCTTTGCAAAAGTGTTCGACCTGCTACATGGGCTCCACAAGACCCTTCATGGATCTCTTCAATCAATTTTTTCACCTCGGAGGGATGTACACATCTTTGCAAACCTGCCATAATTCCTCGTCTATACAAAACACCATTAGTTAGTACATACCGAGCAGCTTTAAACTTTAATTTCTTGGCAGCGATCTTGTCCTCCGATAATTCTCCTTCCTCGACATATGCTCTGATGGGATCCATCCAAGATGGTCCTAAATCAAGGGAAATAACATTCATCGTCAAGCTTTAATCTATGCTTCGACTTTCTAACACCTCAATTGGTATCGTTCTTCGCAACTCGGTACGAGTAGCTGATGCTAGTCGGGCCAATGCGTCTTCTTGTGCATTCTCCATTCTTGGTATTCTGATTAACTGAATGGCATCAAATTCTGCCAACATTTCCATCGCCTTTGCATGATATTTGACCATTAGTTCTCCTTTAACTGCATACGTTCCCATTATCTGATTCACAATTAATTGGGAATCACTGAATACCATCACTTGTTGTGCTTCCATAATCTTTGCTAAATTAAGACCTGCTATTAAGGCTTAATACTCAGCCTCATTATTAAAAGATTTGAATTGTAATCATAAGGTATATTCCACGTCAATCTCGTCTGGGGTGTTCAAAATAATCCCTGCTCCACAACCTGTTGTACAAGATGACCCATCTACATACAATCTCCACGTAGGTAACTCGTCTTTAATATTCTTATCTGACAACGTTCCTCGGTGAAATATTTGTTGTTTTGTTTCATCCTCCCCTGATATCTTTCGATCCTCGTCGACCATCTCTTCTCGCCCTTTTACCAACCGTAGTTGGTTTGGGTTTGAATTTGATGATCTTTCTACATCCACAATCCCTTTTACCAACCGGAGTTGGTCTGGACTCATGTCTGTTGACCCTGTAACATCCACAGGTTGGTCAGCGAGCAACTTTTGTTCCTCGGGGGTATCAGGATATGTAAACTCTGCTATAGAGTCTTCTACCGCTTGCCCTTTTAAGGATGAACTGGGTTCATACACAATATCATATTCACCGAGCTCTATTGCCCAGTACATCAGTCTTCCTGACTTTTCTGGCTTATGAAGGGCTTGTCTTAATGGCATGTCGGTATACACGATAATGGTATGGGCCTGAAAATATGGCCTCATTCTTCTACTTGCTTCAATTAATGCCAATGCTAATTTTTCCAACTTTGGGTACCTGATCTCTGCACCTCGGAAAGCCTTACTTGTGTAATAAATTGGCTTTTGGACTCCATTCTCCAATCTGATCAATGCCTAGTTGACCGCATTTTTTGATACTGCCAGGTATAAGTACAACTTTTCACCCATCATTGGTCTGGACAGCAATGGAGGTGTTCCCAGATATTTCTTCAAGTCTTGAAAGGCTTTTTCACATTCATCATTCCACTCGAAAGTTTTTCGGAGTGTTTTGAAGAATGGAAGGCACCTATCAGTTGCTCGAGATACAAATCTATTGAGTGTTGCAACTCGTCTTGTAAGACTCTGCACTTCTTTCTTCGTCGTTGGAGATCGCAACCCTAAAAGAGCTTTGATCTTTGCTGGATTTTCCTCAATGCCTCGCTGGTTGACGATGTACCTGAGGAACATTCCTTCTCGTACTCCAAAGGTGCACTTCATCGGGTTGAGCTTCATCTGGTATTTATCCAGTTGATCAAAGGTCTGACCTAAGTCAACTAGATGATCAACAGCTTTCTTGCTCTTTGTCAGCATATCGTCGACATAGACCTCCATATTGTAACTGATTTGTTCAGCAAAAACCTTGTTCATCAGCCACTGGTATGTCGCTCCTGCATTTTTCAAACCAAAAGGCATAGCATTATAACAATAAGTTCCCCTAGGGGTAATAAAAGAAGTGTTTTCCCTGTCTTCAGGTTTCATTTTGATCTGGTTGTATCCAGAGTAAGCATCCATGAAACTGAGTAGCTCGTGCCCCGACGTAGCATCCACTAGTTGGTTAATTCTGGGCAATGGAAAGTGATCCTTTGGGCAAGCCTTGTTGAGATCAGTGAAATCAACACACATTCTCCATTTATTATTTTTCTTTTTTACCATCACCACATTTGCCAACCAGTCTGGATACTTCACATCTTCAATGAATTGGGCTTTCTGGAGCTTGTCGACCTCCTCTAAAATAGCTTGATTCTTCTCTCGGCTAAATACCCTTCTTCTCTGCTTTACAGGCTTGATCTCCTTATTCACATTGAGCTCATGACATAAGAAGTTTGGATCTATTCCTGGCATGTCTTCATGACTCCACTCAAAAGTTTTTTTTTTGTTTCTCAAGAAAGTTATCAATTCCTGTTTTATTGAAGCATCCAACGATGAACCTATCTGGGTTACTCGTTCAGGGTGTTCGTCGTCTAGAATAACATTTTCTGTAGATTCTACCACTTGTCCTTTTACAAGTTGGGATTCATCTCTTGGATCAAGTGTTTCAATTTCCGTACTTTCCTCCACCTGGTAAGTAGTAGTCTTTTTCCTTGATTCTTCAAGTTCCTCTTGCTCGGCAGATGAATAATAGCATTCTCGAGCTACTTTTTGATCACCTTTCACCACTCCCACTCCGAAATTTGTCGGGAATTTTAAACATTGATGTACTGTAGATGGGACTGCTTCGAACTTCTTCAAAGCAACTCTTCCCATGATGATGTTGTAGGTTGACTGCATATTCTTATCCATCACAAAGAAGCGTATTCTTTCTGTTCAACAAGAAGTCCAAGTTCCAATGAATATATCCAACTTGATCGTCCCAAGTGGAAAAACTTTTTTGCCAGCAAAACCCAGAAGAGGTCTGTGATAAGGCTCCAATTGAGATAACTTCAAATTTAAACTGTCAAAGCATGAATAGTACATGATGTCTGCCGAACTGCCATTGTCTACCAGCACCCTTGAAATCACTACTTCTTTCATCCTCATTTTGATCACCAAAGGGTCATCGTGAGGGTAAAGAACACCTGCCAGGTCATTTTTTGAAAAGCCAATAACCAGCTTCTCTTTGTTTACCTTCCTCGGACGATCCTCCTCGGCCAAATTTATTCGCTGAATATACGAGCAAGCTTGTGCCTCTCCGAGGTAAGCTTTTCTTTATGCAGTAAGATCTCCTCCTCCTGCATCTCCTCCTGTAATAACATTACAATCAAATGACCCAAAACGTATGGAAAATACCTCTCGTTCTGGCTACCTTGGTTTCTTGGGAAGATCGGGGTCATCCTCGGCATCATCTTCGTGGTCTCTCTTCTTTTTCTCCTCTGCTCGACGAGGAGATCTAGACCTCTCTCTAGTTCGATTATTATTTCTTCTTTCACCTCCCCAATCAACATATTTTGCTAGCTTTCCTCTTCGGATGAGTGTTTCAATCTCGTTCTGAAGAGCTATGCAATTTTTAGTCATATGGCCATGATCTTTGTGGAACTCGCAATATTTGTCCCTGTTCCTCGCATCAGGATCTGACCTCAGTTTCTTCGGCCACTTTACTTCCTCGCTATTCTTGATTTCTTCCAAGACATGATTAATACCCATTTTCAAGGGAGTATAATTATCGAATTTCTTCAGGACTTCCCATGATGACTTATTATTTATGGAACGCTTGTCGCCACCATTGCCCTTATGCTCTTTATTTTTAGACTTGTCGACGTCCACCTTGGTGTCTTTATCTATATTCTTCTTTGCAGCCATAGCTTCCTCGGCATTCATGATTTTGGCCGCTTTTTCCATCAACT
Source organism: Sambucus nigra (assembly GCA_949130495.1). Lineage (NCBI taxonomy): Eukaryota > Viridiplantae > Streptophyta > Magnoliopsida > Dipsacales > Adoxaceae > Sambucus > Sambucus nigra. The sequence continues at coordinate 158,333,619 of OX422209.1, read as the reverse complement.
CTGACATAGTTTTAGGTGGATCTTTCGCCAAGGTGTAATACAACTTATTAGGCAACAACCCACTCATCAAGGCGGTGATTGCTGTCTTCTCCTCGTAATCTATAACTTCCAGCTTCTCGTTATTGAAACGAGTTATGTAATCTCTAGTACTATCACCAGATTTTTGTCTAACACTTAGCAAGTGTGCTACTCGTTTTACTGGATTTACTCCAAAATATAAATTGCCAATGAACAACTCGGCCAACTGAAAGAAAGTTGAAATCTTACCCCGAGGAAGATTGTTGTACCATATCTGGGCAGCTCCAGTAAGAGTTCCTGAGAACGCTCTGCATCTCATCTCGTCGGGGACAGCATAGATATCGGCGGCAGCTTGATATTTCTCTATATGAAGAATAGGATCTGTCTTTCCATCATATTTAGGGGTCACTACTGGTGCTTTAAACTTTGACGGTGTATGAAAATTCACAATGGCCTAGACAAAAGGTGTCCCTTGAACAAAAGTTCGTTGTAGGGGATTCTTCGCCCTAGCCATTTCTCCCAATCTATCCTCCAATCGCTGAAGGGACCCTTTCCACGCTTCATTTCCTTCCTCGGGACTATTGGTTCGAGCAATAGATCGTTCTGAAGTAGCCTCCTGAGATTTATCTTGACGAGCAACTGGTCGTGATTGTGCTGATCCTTCTCTTAGATCTGATGGTTGTCTAAAACTCCTCGACATGGTCTTAGGTGGACTCATATTCCTCTTAGGGCCTAATCGACTGAAAGGAGACACCCTACTCAGTCTTTCTAAGGCGCTGGGTCTTTCTGTAGAGAGAGTGATACGTTGATCAGTGTCTGTAGCCCTTATTGACGAAGTTCACCCAGGTTGATAAGAGAAGTCATCAGACTCCTCATTACGATATGACTCAGTACGCCTGGATCGTGAAGAAAGTAAATAAGTTTGCCTCTGACCACTTCGTGGTCCTGAACGTGCAGGTGCACCACCATGAAGGGTTTGTATGAGTTGCCTCATTGTGTCTTGAATGGCAGTTTGTCCTTGAGCCAGATTCATCATAATACTGGCCAGATCTGGAGGTGCAGAGGGATTTGGAGGATTTCCAACATTTCCAGCATTTCGATTGCTAGATTCTGGATTATCCGCCATTGATGATGAATGATTTTGGTGAAAAACGATACTAACAATCGATTCCCACAGACGGCGCCAATCTGTTGATGTAAAAAACTAGATTACTCTAATTATTTAATCACAGATAAATAAATAAATAAGATAAAAGATTTTAAAGTGGTTCAGCCTTATATGAATGGCCTACGTCCACTGTTATGTTATTGCTGAGTGTTTGAGAATTCTCGATTACAAGTGCTATCAAGAAATTTCGGTCCCTTTGAATGAGGGTGATACAAGGTATTTATAGCCCTTAGGCTGTACATGAAAAGGTGTTTCATTAAATGATATACATATGAAAGGGTAATTCATTTAATGTTCTTCAAACGTGCGCGTCAAGATGATAAGCATTCAATGAATAGTTGAACTGTTGATTATCTGGCAATTAATGTTGTGGTCGAGGTGCAGCTCGAAACGCCTTAGTTGCTCGTCGTCCAAAAGTTCCTCGGAGCATTGGAGTTCCTCGGAAGATAAGAGTTCCTCGGAGGGTTGGTGTTCCTCGGAGTATACTTGTTGCTCGGAGTGAGTATGTTGGTCGGGGAAACAATCTTCCTCATTGTTATTGTGCCACATAGATTGACACGTGTCTTCTTATTATTCGTCCACATCAGCATACTAATTTTGGTGTCAACAAACGGAATCATCGATATCAGATGCATTTTGAGAATAAAAGCAATTCAAAAAATATACATAGTTTTCATAATATAATATAATCAAAATGCGCAAGAAATTGCATAGAGTACTCACCTTAAATAGAGATCGAAATTATAGATAACGAGTCTTCGATTGCACGTTAATCTAACAAATACGATAAAGGTTTAAGTATATGTTTTAAACAAGGTCCAGTCTACATATTGTATTTTAATAGTAATTTGTTTCAAAGGATTACTAAAAACCATTTTCTTAACTTTTAAAACTTATTGACCGTAATTAAAGGATTCATTTCATAGTTCTTCCTAATCAGTCGGTTCCCAATAGAGATGGATGGTCACAGGGGCACCGCTTAAATACCATCTCCTCTAGACAGAACATTTCTGGATTCATTCCCAGTAGAGATGGAGGGTCACAGGGGCACCACTTAAATACCATCTCGTCTAGACAGAATTTCACCGGACCTGACTTTGGAATTACTTAAATGGGATTCCATAATAACGAGCAATTACTTTTAAAAAATCATTTTCAAAAGCGTATATACAATTTCAAACAAGTTTACATGAAAATAAAATCAACTTGGATTTCTTCTAAACTTTAAGTTTTGATTAGTGAAGTCCTTAGTGTATTTTACCAGCATAACTACTAAGTAAAGCTATAAAACACAAAATTAAAACTATAAAAATACATTATAACATTTAAATAAAATCATACCTACGAAATGAATTCTTTATTAGAAATTATAAAACTCCTTCTTAAGATATTTCCCAAGCTTTCTATCACTCTTTCTTACTATAATTCTCAAGGAATTGGTGTGAGTTTCAAATGAACCCTAAGGCCCTATTTATAGGTTTTCAAAAGTATTACGGTGTTGATATGTGTCTAATGACTAGGCTTTTTGGATTCGTGATTCAACACCGAGGTGTCGTGATCCGGAGTGGTCTTGCAGTGTAAATATCACCAAATGATGACAAGCTCTCTCTCTACAGATGACATGTGGAAGGTGGAAGTGACCAGCACGTGGTTGAAAGGTGATAAGGGTATAAGGGTCATTTCACACATGAAGGGTATTTTGGTAATTTCACACTATATATTTTGAATATTTCTTAGAGGTCCTTGAAAATATTTTATTTACAAAATGGCCCATTTTATATTTTTATTTTAGTCCTTAAAGTTTCATAAAATTATATTTTCTACCCCAAAACTTATTATTTGCCTTAAGATATGTCATAAGACTTCGATTTGATCCAATTTACAGTTGATTCTTCGTAATTAAAAATGGGGTCTGTTATATTAATAGCCAATAATACCACATATCTAATAATAAAATATTTAAAAGATAATAAGTAACAAAAGTGTAAAAACAAACTATATAAAAGTGGCGTCATTATAGTTGATGGCCAAAGCAGCCAAAATCATGAATGTCGAGGAAGCAATAGTAGCCAAGATAATTTTGGAAGTAAAAGTTAAGGGAAAAAATGTCAAGAAGGACCATAAATATTCTAAGGAGCACAGGGAGTCAAAGAAGAAAGGAATTATAAAAAAGTTTAAAAATTATCACAACTACACTCCACTAACTATAGGCATTCATTATGTCTTGAAGGAGATCAAACACAATAAAGATGTGCGTTAACCTAATAAGTTTAGAAGTTTCCCTACAAATAGGGACAAAACTAAATATAGAGATTTCTATAGAGACTAAGGTCACACGATAGATCGTTGCATTGCCTTCAAAATGAGATTGAGACTCTCATCCGGAGAGGAAATCAAAATTAGTTTGTTGATCAGCAGAATAATAAAGGAGCTCAGCACAGATCAAAATCTCCTTACAAAACTAGAGAGGAGAAGAAGAAGGCTCATAAAGATGATCAGGATGATGATCCCAACTTACCCAAAAAGCTCCAATAATCAGAGCACGAGGTATTCACACTCAGTTTTGGTTATTTTGATTGCCAAATGATTACATGTGGTGATTCAGGGGGAGGAGATCATATAACAAAGTGAAAATCTTACCTCAATGAGGCTCAAGCCTGCTCGTACATACAGAGGATTAATCTTATCGATGAATATAGACCAAGGAAGGTTAATAAAGACAAATTGGTAAAAGGTTTTTCTAAAAATGATCTATTAGGAGTATTGTACCCCCATGACGATCCTCTGGTAATTAAAATCAGAAAAGAAGATATCCTTGTCTCTAGAGTGTTAGTAGATAATGGCAGCTTGACAAATCTCATGTTCTATCCTTGTTTAAATAGCTTGAACTTTAAGCTCAGCCAATGAGAACCCTATTATCGACCACTAATAGGTTTTACAGGTGACAATTTTTTTCCTTTAGGAACCATTAAGATGGAAGTGATGATTGGTACATTTTATAGTTCGAGGCCATGCCTTCTACTGCTCATCAATGCTTGAAGTTCTCGACAACTTTGGTGTAGGAGTCGTGAAAGGTTATCAAAAAGTAGCTCGGGAATACTACTATTCATCTACCGAGCAAGAAGAGCTGGAAGAAGAAAAGAGGAAAACCACCACGTACTGAGTGGATACCTCTGAACCTAAAGAAGATCCTGAAGTTAAAACCTTATATCTAAGGGAGGAGATAGAGCTGGTAAAGGGTCAGATTGTAGAGACAATAGAAAGCATTCTGTTAGATGATGACAACCCAGAGGGCACAATTTAAGTTGGAATAACACCGGATCCTATTCTTAAACAGGAACTAGTGAGCTTCCTTAGACAGAGAAAATACGTGTTTGCCTGCAGTCGTGATGATATTCCAGGGATAGTTCATAATTTTCTTTACCATGAGCTCAATGTCAATAAAAAAATCAAGCCAGTGAAGAAAAGACGAAGAGTATTCATCCCCGAGAAGAACCAATCCATACAGGAAGAAATTGAAAAGCTTCAGAAAGCAGCCTTCATTGACGAGGTGAAATATCCAGATTAGTTGGCCAATGTAGTTATGGTTGAGAAGAAAAATAATAAGTGGAGGATGTGCGTAAACTTCACATATCTTAACAAAGCATGCTCAAATGAGTGGAGGATAGAACCTCTTTCATTACTCCCTGAGGAACTTACTGTTATAATGTTATGCCTTTGGGTTTGAGAAATACAGGTGCTACATATCAAAGGTTGGTGAACAAGGTCTTTAAGGTGAAAATAGGCAAAAACGTGGAAGTATACGTGGATGACGTGCTTACAAAGAGCAAAAAAGAGCCTGACCATATTGTCGAACTCAGCCAGACTTTTGATCAATATGAGAATCACCAGATGAGATTAAACCCGACCAAGTGCGCCTTTGGAGTACATAAAGGAATATTCCTCGGGTATATAGTAAATCAGAGGGGAATTGAAGCAAACCCGTACAAGATCAAGGCATTACTTGAGATGCAATCTCCAAGTTGAAAGAAGGATGTACAAAGGCTAACTAGGTGAGTAACAGCTCTAAACAGGTTTGTGTCCAGAGCTACAGATAGGTGCCTACCATTTTTCAAAATACTCAAAAAGAGTTATAAATGGAACGAAGAATATGAAAAAGTTTTTCTGAAATTAAAAAAGTATTTGGGGTCACCACCACTATTTTCCCGACCAATCATGGGGGGAAAATTGTACCTGCACTTAGTTATTTTTGAATCATCTATGAGCTCTTCTTTGATCAGAGGGGATAATGGAGTTCAAAAGCCTATCTACTACACCAGTAAAACTTTTTGAGGAGTAAAAATCAGGTACCCTCGCCTAGAAAAGTTTGCACTAGCGTTGATTGAAATATCTAGACGCATGAAGCCCTATTTTCAAGCCCATACAATAGTAGTATACACTAATATGCCACTAAGGCAGGCTTTACACAAGCCAGAGAAGTCTGGAAGATTAATATATTGGGAAGTAGAATTGGGGGAGTATGACATTATTTATGACTAAGGTCTTCTCTAAAAACCCAAGCAGTAGTGGATTTCATAGTTCAATTCACTTACCCTGACGTACTGAGCAATAAAACTAGCAATCCGAGCAAGGATCAGGAGAAAATAAAGTTATAGATAATCAAGCTCCCGAGGAACTTTTACCAGGAGAGGCCATTACCGACCTACCAGACTCCTCTTCAAGAATAAAGGAGATGTCAAAGAAGGGTGAGGAAGCAGGGAGAAAAACATTCCACTGTGGAATTTTAACAGACCAAACCTTTGTCGATGATCTCCCAATATGAAACTTGTACGTTAATGGATCATATTGTGCAACTGGCAGTGGATCAGCTATCATACTTAACACTCCTGATAATATTGATATTGAATATGCCCTGTGATTTCAATTCCATGCCTCAAGTAATGAGGCAGAATACAACACTCTCATTGTGGGCTTATGTCTAGCCCAATCACTGAATGTCGAGCAAGTTGTGGCATATAGTGAATCCCAGTTGGTAGTAAATCAAATCTTGAGCTTGTATGGATCTAAAAGAGAATTGATAATCAAACACTTGTCCAAAGCAATGGAGGTAATAGAAAAATTACCAGTTGTCCGGATGAATAGAATTCCAAGGGTGGAAAATGCCCGAGAAGATGCTCTTTCTCGACTAGCTTCAGCAACCAGAGTTGAAATCTAACGAACTATTCTTATTGAGATTTTGTCCAACAGGAGTATAGATGAAGATTTGATGATCAATTTTATTACTGTAGATATGGGGCCATCTTAGATGGATCCCATCAGAGCATATATTGAGGAAGGAACCTTGCCTGTAAATACGATTTAACCCAAAAAATTAAAGTATAAAGCCACTAGATATGTGCTATATAAATGGGTTTTGTATAAGAGAGTATTGACAGTCAATTTTCAATGTTGTGTTCATCCATTCGAAGTTCTAGACCTAATTCAAGAAGTACATGAAGGATCTTGTGGAGCTCATATTACAGAAAGAACACTACTACAATGAATAAGTGTGCAAGGATACTACTGGCCAACTATGCGAGCATATCGTTCAGCTTTTTCTAAAGAGTGTGATAAATGCCAAAGATAATCCAGCATTCACAAGACTCCACAAGCTTCTCTCACCCCCATCACTTAACCTTGGCCATTTTCCATGTGGGGAATAAACTTGGTCGGGCCATTACCAACCACCCGAGGAAGATTTAAGTACTTGGTTGTTGCAGTGGATTACATTACAAAGTGGGTTAAATCATAGCCACTGGTAGACATGCCTTATAAGAACCAATTCATTAAGAACATCATTTGCAGATATGGCCTGCCTTATGCCTTCATCACCGACCATGGAATACAGTTTTACAACGAAGAATTCGCAACTTATTGTGCTCAATCTAACATCAAAAATTTACATTTTATGCCAGGACAACCTCGGAGTAATGGGCAAACTAAAGTTACAAATAGAACTTTGTTGAATGGGTTGAAGAAAATACTTAATGATACAAAGGTAAACTGGGTCAATGAGCTATATTTTATTTTATGGGCATACCGAACAATCCCGAGGACTGTAATTGGAGAATCCCAATACATGTTAGCATTTGGGACTGAAATAGTCATACTTGCTGAGTTGGTACTTCCATCCCATAAAGTTTTAAAATTTAACTCTCCTGTGAATGATATAATGCAAAAGTTGGACTAGAAGAAGTGAAAGAAGATGCTTCTCTGAGAAATGCAGCTTACCAGCAGCGAACAACTCAGTTTTACAATAAAAGAATGAAGCCAACTAACTTAAAGGAGGGAGATTATGTGCTAAAGAAGGTGCTCTAGAAAAATAATAACCTTAAAGCCAACTGGCATGGGCCCTATCGTATTTCTACAGTCATCCGACCTGGAACTTACAGGATTGAGACTTTGGAGGGGGACGAATTCAAGAATCCATGGCACGCTGAGCATCTTAGAAAACCAGAAGTATAATCAAGTGTACTCAATTCAATATCAATTTCTAGTATCAATAAAATTATCTTTCCTCCAATTTTTATTTTTCTAATTTTTTGGGAGTACTAATGCTACGCGCTACTGATGTACTATATACTTGATCTTAAATAAGCTAAAAGTTGTCAGAAAAACTTCAAAATGTTGCTCGACATAAGCAATAAATTGCTCGGAACAAGAAAAACTTGCTCGGCATAAGCAATAAGTTTCTCGAAACAAGGAAAACTTGATTAGAATAAGCAATAAGTTGCTCGCCAAAACAAGTTATTACGACCCTAAGACGGTCTACAAATATAAGGATAAAATAAGATCTTTATCCTACTGGGTAAAATGAAGGAAAAATGTTATGAAGATTCCTCAAAAGGAATGTAGGTACATATTCCACATTTTCCTGGTCACACCATTGGTAACTAATACAGAAAACCTAAGCATTTAGGTGTGTTAGTGAAACCTTTGGAGACACATAGGTAACTAGATCCAAATTTAGATTTTAATCTAAGTATGCTAGTAAAACCTATGTATTCATTGGTAATTGATACTAAATTTAAATTTTAATCTAAGTGTGTCAATAAAACTAATGAAAAACAAAAACTCATTCACATCCAGAAAACAGCCACATTCAGAGATTAACAAGATACGCTAAACAAATACTTTTTTCATTCATTTGAATAATGATTACATAATTATGTTCACATTATAAATACTGGATATTATTCTAAAGGGAGTTTCCTTTAGCTTTGGAAATAGGATCCCTGCCAGCTGGAGGATCATCTAAAGTATAAGGAGAATTGATAAAATTAAAGTCTTGAAGCATTCTCCTATTGTTGTTGCCTGGCTGATCTAACAGATGAGGAGGTCGGACGATTTTTAGCTCATCGTGCAGCTCATAGTCTCCTAGATATTTATAAATCAGGGGCTGGGAAATTATGTTAGCATAAATCCAGTTAACATTCAGTCTAAAGGGAGGATCTTTAAGGTCTAACAACCCAGGATCATACCATTTCCAGAAAGGTTTATTTTCTTTAACCTTCAACACTATCAGACAATTGTTCCAACCCCACGTATAGCCTTCATTCTGGGCCTCTTTAAACCTAGCATCGAAATACCCCAAAGCTTCATTATACCATTTAGGTGTGCAACCGGTACGGTATGGTCGGTAACGACCCTTTACCAATACCAAAACCACATTCTATATGGTAAAACCGTATCGTACCAATTTATCGACCGGTACATCAAAACAAAAACCAAAACCAAACCGACTGGTTTTTCGGTTTTTTCGGTATTTTCGGGTTTTTTTGGTTTCGGTAATTTCGGTTTCAATTCGGTTTTGTCCAGGTAAATACCAGAATTTCAAATCGGTTTATACATTCGGTAAATTTGGTATATATTTCGATAAACCCATTTCTAGATGTTACAATTTCTAGCATTTCTAGCTATTACAATTTCTAGCATTTCTAGTTGTTTGGAACAATTAGAAACATACACAAAAAGGTACAATTTCTATCATTTGTAGCATTTGGAACAATAGATTTAAACATATATGAGACCAAACTAATCGGTTTGCTTTTGTCGGAGCCAGAGGAGAGTAAGACAAGACCAAAATGACCGGTTTATCTCCGTCAGAGACGGATGAGAGTGAGATGAGATCAAACTGACCGGTTTGCCTCCACCAAAGCCGAAGTAGAGTGTGATGAGATGAAGGATCTGGTTCCTGAGGAGAGTGAGCCAATATGATGAGCCTCAAAAAATAAGGGAGTTATTACCTCAAAAAATGTTCATCGGAAAGTCAAAATCATCCACACCTCCAACACCGAAAAAACAAACCTTCACCGGAAAAGGCAACTCGTCGAAAAAAAAATCACTGGAAAACACGGAGGGAACTCAGATTTGAATACATCTGGCGCCGAAAAAATTGTCACCGGAAACCCGATCTCAAAACGAAGTAACCACACCAAATCGAAAGCCAAATCTCAAAACAAAAAAATGGTGTTCTCAAATAAAAGTCCCCAAACAATTATTTCTCAAAATTAACCCATGGTTGAAGAAGAAAAAAAATGAGAGAGAGAGAGCTCAAACAAAAATGACGGCCACACTTTTTGAGAGAGAAAGAGGTAAAAAAATTGAAATGGAAATCCTAAAAAAAGATCTCTACACAAACCACAATATAAAGCCCAAAAGAAATAAGGGCAAAACGAAAATATAGCCAACAAAACAAACGGCTCTTTTTATTTTAACAAAATGCTGCCTAATTTATTTTGTGTTAAATGTTTGATTAATTAAACAAAATATATGTTTAATTAACATGATTATTTAACACTTAAACCAAATACTCAAATAAATAAATTTAAATTCAAAGAGAATATAAAAACTCACTCATGAGAAATAAAATAAATAGAAGTAGTATATTACCCAAAATAATTTGACACTGCACAAAAAGTTTGGTACGGTATTTCGGTACGGTAATTTTGGTACGATATCGGTACGATAAATTTGGTAAATCTGTTTTTTGTATCTAAAAACCAAAACCAACCAAATTTTTTACGGTATTTTCGGTTTCGATAAAATCGGTTTTCGGTATTTCATAATATGAAACCAAAACCATTTTTTTTGGGACCAAAACAGTACGGTACGGTAAAAACCCATACTGGTTGCACCCCTAATACCATTCCATCCAGATCTCTCTAGGTTACTTGTGAAACTGGAAGGTCACCCGCTCAAATAGATGATATAATTTCTTCAACACTCCATCCTTAGCTTGCATTTGAGAGGACTGATAAGCACCCAAAACTGTACAATTTATACCCCGAATAGATGTGCTTTTGTTGCTAATTCTCGGCAATTTGGGTCTTATGCACCTAAATGATTATTTTGTAGGTCTAATGTGCATTGCAGAGTTCAAACGCTTAAATCAAGACAATTGCGCGTTTTATGGAGCTAATACCCAATCCCCTGACCCTAACCTAGCGTAATCCTAGCCCAAACCTCGTGTGTGTTTTATTTGTGTCTTTTTATTATTTTTTTTAGATTTTTAGTTTTTATAAATATTATTTTATTAGTTTAATTTTATCTTTAAGGTTCAAATTAATACACACACACACCCTACTTTTATACACATTCACATTCACCCAAACACATCCTCACCTACACCCTAACTTCCTACACCTCACCACACACAACACAACCCACTTCATCTTCTTCCACCAAACCCTCTCTCTCCTCTCTCCTCTCAACTAACCTCCATTAACAACTCTTCCTTCCTTGGTCCCCTTACTCCCTTCTTCCAGTCACTTACCCCCTTCCAGCGCCGACCACTGCCAGCAGTCCCCATCTCCATTCCGTCGTCGAGCTGCCCTACTCCGGCCAGCACCTGCGCCGGCGACATCCTTCTCCGACCCATATCCGGTTCTACCCCAACATCAGAACCCCAATACCCATATTCCATTTGATCCCATCTTCTATACCCCATACCCATTTCAACCCATGAATCCAAGCCCAAACCTTTTTCAAACCTAACCCATTTCCCATTTCTCCTAAGTCACGATTTTTCCACCTGCTATATCCCTAGCCAACAAAACCAAAGACTAAAACAAAACAAATAACCCCATGTGCCAATAAACCCATTAAACCTTTTAACCATTTTACCTATTATACCCCTGACTAACCTCTTCTAACCAAACACCCAAAATACCCCTCAAATCAAATCTGAATTTATCCTCACCTCACACTCCATTTAAAACACATGTGTGCCCAACACCCAAAATACCCAATGCACATGTTAACCCTCACCTCACCATTTCCATGCCTCCATGCACTTTAAATTCCCATTTAACCCCTTAGCTGCAATTGCATATAAAAGAAGACCTCAAGGCCATTTGAAGATAATTGAGAGCTTAGATAGGAATTTTAGAGAGAGAATTGTAGAGAAAATTTTCCCTTGTAAATAGTTTTTTATTTTTTTTATTTTTAGATATTTGTGAGATTAAATATTGTTAGAGAATTAATTGAGTGGATATTTTGATTTCATTTGGATGATCAATTAAGAGGTGTATGCTTTAATTTCAAGGATTGGAGTTCAACTTAATCAAAGAGATTTGGTTTGATTGTTCTCTTCCCTTCTTTTATTATTTTATGCCTTTGAATATTAATTTGTCATGTTTCATATCATGTTAGGCTAAAACCCCTTTCAAGGGGTGGGATGAAACCCTTATTTGATATTATTTTAGTTTAATTAGTTTGCTTACTTGAAATTTCCCTTTGAATGTTAAAATTTGATCCCTCATCCTTAGATTTACGCCTCGAGAGAGGGTTAATGATTTTCGAGAGAAAATCGAAATTCTAGTGATAATACCCATTTTAGATTCGAACTAGAGATAGGGGTTTGTTAAGTGGGTTATTATCATTTGAATTTCAACTCTAAATTTAATTTCTAAGATTGACATAAATTCTAATTGATCGATCCTAGCGGGTGATTAATTAAAAGGAGTGTAGATCTAATTTTCTAGAGTTGTGGGGTGTTAATTTTAACTTTCTAAAAGATTACTATTCTAATTACACTTGCAACGAGAGTTGGTTTGTAATTTTAATATTAATTTGGGAGAATTCAAATAATTAAATTAATTAATTAGAATAACTAAAATTTGTGGTGTAATCCCACTCCTTGATTGTTCTCACAATTATTTACCTCACTTTATCTTTTATTTTAGTGTTAGACCTTATTTTTTATTTTATTCATTTTCTAGTTAGTTATTTTCATCTTAGTTTAGTTTAGTTTAAAATCTCACCTCACCCTTTTGTTTTAATATTGAAAAAGCTAAAAAAATTAGAAAAAGTGAAAAAGCACAAAAAGAAAATAAAAAGTGAATTACAATTGAGTTTGTCTCTAGCTTACTCCCTAGAAAGTGGATTGATACCCTTACTTACCTCTGCACTTGAGTTTATTATTATTTGTAGGTATTTGAGGTTTTGATTAACTTGGCTTTCAACAACGACAAACACACCAAAAAGTCACGTTATCAAATGGCGCCGTTGCCGAGTAGAGAGTTGCTCGATTTGAGTTTGAAGCTTCTGGGACATTTCATCAAAGGCTTGGTACTTGGCCTTCAACTGGGCAGCTTGTTTAGCAAGAGTTTGTTGAGTTCTAGACTCATCTGTAGTTCCTCGTCAAGGTCTATTTCTTGCTCGTGAAGAAGAGGCAAACTTAGTCTTTTTCAATTACTCCAATTCTTCTATTAATCTAGCATTTTCAGCCTCCAAGAAAGAATGGCCTTCGTCAATAGTAGCAACAGTAGTATCAAAAGACTACAAAGCATTTAGCTCGTCTCTTAAATTTTAATTCTCCTCCTCTAGCAGTTTGGCAATGGCTCTGGCTTCCTCTACTTCACGGTTGAGCAGAAATTCTTATCTTCAAAAATGAGAAGAAAATTTCTCCAACTTGTGTTCAAAGCCCCATCCTTCACTCAAAGCCTTATATTTATTCTCATAGCTATCATGCAAAAGAGCCTTGGACTCCTTATGCTCCTCTCATAGCTCTTCAATCATTTCTTAGTAGGCAATATTATTGGCCACTACCCGATCAAGAAGGCATTTTAGATGAAGATAGGCTTCCTTGGCTTTCTCAAACACACCTTCCCCGAGAAAATTCAGTAGATCTTTCTCGTCAGAGATAAACGACATACTTTAAAAAGTTCGTTCCATCTCTGGAGTATCTCGGGGTTAATAGAGGAAAAGTATTCCAGTTTATCCATGAACTATTAAAAGCAAGAAAAATATCCAATCAACAACAGAATATAAATTATGGAGAAAAGACAAGCAAAGAAGGAAGAAAATTTATTTCCATTGATGAATTGTTAATTACAAATACATAAGCAAAAAGAAAGTAAAAATTAAAAGTGAAGAAGAAAATAAAAACAAAAGCTTCTCAGATAGATCTACATCTTCTTCATGTCTGGCGTAGGTTCAGCAAAAGTGGATGTAGGAGCAGGCAAAGGAAAATGGCTATCAGATGGAGGAGCAAAAGATTCAACAGTTTGATGTTGATCGATAGAATCCAATACCAATAGGGATTAACTTGAACCACCATCATCTTCAATCTACATATCCATGTTAAGAGGGGCTCCTGGATAATATCTGAGGAAGAGTTCAGAATATTGAGGAGTGTCAACCTCCACCAAGGTTGTCGACCAATCGTCATTGAAGCATTTATTTTTTACAAATTCAATTTGCAAAGAAGCAGCCCCATTGGCCTTATCATATCCTTTGTTGAATCCATCTTCCCTAGCCTTATACCTTTTAGCCTTTTCAGCAACAAACAGGGCCTTCTCAGCATCCAAGTCCTGCTGCAGCTTTGTGATCTTAGCTCTCTTAGTTTCCAGGTCTTTTTGCAGACCAACAACTTGACAGCATTTATAAGAATCATCTTCAGCAGCATTTATTTTTTCCTCCTACTTCTTCTGCTCATTGGCCAGTGCTTGTTGGGAGTCAAGCAATGACCTTTTAAGCTCATCAAAAGCTTCTTCAACCTCGAGAGAAGAAAAATGCAGAGCATCATTCTTCTCCAACATTTTGTTGAAGTTAACAAGAAACTATAAAGAAAAAATAAGGTGAGTTAATCAGAAATATCAAACAAATAGATAGAGAATGAAAATAATATTACTAGATCTAGGCTTTGAGCAGACCTTTTAGAACTCCTTGATCGGGGCAATGCAAATGTAGCACCCCTATGGTCTGGAAAAGTACCATACTTTATTAATTATCTGGACAAACCAGGGCCAAGTGCCACTGGATCAACCAACTCTCGTTTGTTCGGTGTTGGATGAAGACCCTTCTGTCAGCATTAAAGGGGGTCATCTTCTCAACCTCTTTATCTGACTTTCATCTTCTTCTTCAGCAGGAAGCTTCTTCCCAACATTCCCCTTATTAAATGTGGGATTCTTCACATTATCCTCCTTATTGGATGGAGGATTTTACCCAGTATCTTCTTTATTTTTAGCTCTATCAGTAGTTTGTTTAGAGGAGATCGCAGAAGATATGTCACCGAAGATACTGGGAAACTTCCTCTTCCCCATAGCAGCAGGAAGAGGTAGGTCTAAATCTAAAAAAGAAGAAATAGCAGCAAGTTCACCACTGTCAGATACAGTGGCAGAGGATGTGGAGATGGGGTCTTGATCAAGGTCGATTAAAAGAGAAGGTGAAGCTACAAGTGGGCGAGCAATAAAGGAGGTGATGGTATTTCTATAGTACAGAAAGTATGAAGTTGATCTAGTATGCTCTTTCCGAACTTTCTGATGAATGCCCCAGATGAACTTCAACTCCCTGAGTTTAGCATCACTCTCTTTAGGAAACTTTATCTTTTGGTCAACTGCATATAAAAGCCAACAAAATATACATCAGTATTAGTAGTTAGCATATTACACAAAGAAGTACAAGAAAATAAATGCAACATATCCCATTGCCACTTGGTGGGCACCTAGGCCCCTGGTACTAAGCATTCCCAGTCAAAGGAGCATGTTACCAATTTTTAACAACTACTCCATGTTCAAAGTAATCTTTATTGGAATCAGGAAGGTTCACTACTAATGCTTTGTTCACAGCCCTAGTTTTTAAATAGAAAGTGGTTTCACTGGTTACCCACTTACAGCAGAACATAATTTTTGGGATACCAAGATGAGTACCATGGAGTTGGTTCAATCTATATACTCCATTAACTACCCTCCAGGTATTGGGGGCTACTCTAGCTGGGACGATGTCAAAATACTAGAAAAATTCAAGACAAAATAGGTTTAGGGGAAAGGTAAACCCACACTAAGTAACAAAAATGGAGGGAAACCAATGACCCTCATATAATGAAAAAAGATTAGCGCGCAAAATGGGATGTTCTAATTCTACCCATGAAGCAATATTCCATTCATTTCTAAATTCATCAAGAGAAGCAACAAGATAAACCATGATTGATAAAGAAGAAAAAGATTCTTACAAAACTTAAGGATTCAGCAAGAATTAAAAGAGAAAAGAAAAAGATTCTTACAGAACTTAAGGATTCGAAAAGAACTGAAGAACAGATATCGATCGCACAAGAGAGAGAAAAATCTTGAAGACACAACGGTAGGAAAAAACTCAGAAAGTTTGGGGTAAGAAATAATCGTGGCTTTTCCTGCCTTTATAGGTTGCCTCAAAAATTGGAGAGGTAATGATTAAAAGAAGACGTCGATTGAACTGTTAGTGGCTAAAAACATAAAAGACAAACTTACCCAAAAGTCTAAAGTTATAGATAATTACAAAAATGCCATCCACATTATGCGCCGATAGTGAAAGTCATTAAATTTACAAGTATGGGAAGTCGGTAACCGATCAAGTATCAAAATTATTGCCCGAGCAACTTTAAGAGATAAATGTTCCATACTCTTGTAAAAACCTCAAGCATGAAACAGTGGGGGCTTCTGTTAATACCAAAAATTAACCTGCTATGTGTACCTATCATGTAAGAACACGTGTCATCCAGCTAGGGATTAACCTAAGTCAACAAGGATGAGTTATCAACCAACTAAAGGAATGCCGACCAACGGGTTAAAGAAGCACGACCAACACCAGGAAGACCGACCAACGATGATAGCAAATCAGCAACAGTTGTATACATTAACATTATACATATGTAAATCCCTGTATTATAAAGGAATTCCATCCTTTAGTATTCCAAAGGGGGTACACCCTCAAAGAGCTATAAATACATTATAAACCCTACATCCAGGTGAGATGAAAAAACTAAATAAGAGGCAATTGAACAAGCCCAAGGCAATACACACCAGTGGACGTACGCTTTTTCTTCAAGCTGAACCACTTTTAAAATTCTTTGTCTCTTATATTAATATTTATCTGTGGTCAATTAATTAGGACAGTCTTGTTTTTTGCATCAACAATCCCCATAAACCCAAAACTGGAAATACTAAATAGCATGTCTTCAAAATTCTTTCATAATCTTCAATTCTTCAACTCTCCAATGTCTCTTAGTCATCATGAGGGTGTGCAAAATGATCCTCAATTTTGTACCTACACATGAGACAAGAAAAAATACCCGTGATGCGCAAAAATTTAGAATATAATGATTGTAAAAATTAATATCAATTAAGATCAATCAAACCATTATTAAATCAAACATAAAATCTCCCCCATAATTCATTCTCCCACTTTTTATGATGTCCCCAAATAGACAACTATGAAGAACACTAAGCAAAGCATATGGAGAGTGGCACAAGGTAATAAACTTCTTTTTATTTGAATTTTTTTCAATATTTTTTTCACTAAAATGTACAACAAAGAATCACACTATGAAAGAACATGAAAATAATCAAGCCGATGATAACCTGAATGAAGGAATGTGAACAAATTCGATAGGAAAATCAATGCAAACAAATATAACATATGTGCACGATGAATTTTGGATATTCCTAACGAATGAACTCAACATCTTCCTTAGGTGTAAAAATGGTAGAATTATAAGAAATTGACTTAATCTAATCATCAAATCAAAGTTCAAAATGATATCCTCACCAAAAATGTCCAAAACTATGTAATGATTTTTTGAGATTTTTAAGAAAGTGCAAAGCCGTGGATATTCAAATCCAACCAAACTCCCTCAAATTTATAGTCATATTCTTTTTCAAGTTCTATTGAAGTTTGTATTTTTTCCAACTTAGATAAATCCTATTGTACCCTTTTTGGCATATGATTCTTTTTATTGCCTTAATTTTTTCTTGTGCTCTTTTAAATGATGGCTTTCATGACATGATTATTATTCACTCTCAACCCTTTTTCGTGAATTCTCATCATTTTTTCTCAATTAATGCAATATATATCCTCAGGGTGAACAATTCTTACATGCACTACCATTATTATTCTCATTTTATCGCATTTGGTCCGTTGTATAGACAGAATTGAGATGGAAACACTCAAATTAACATGTGATAAACAGTACAAAATGCAAATAAAATCGTGCACGTGTGCACTAAAGGAGATAAGGAGCCAAACATATATAAAGATATCACTAATCACATCTTAATGACTCTGTACATTATAAAGAACATAACATCTCAAATCATTATCAAACAGTCACATGGAATATGCAAATGAAGTTGTGACATTGGCAATCTTAAATGTTCATCCATAAAAGTTGTAAACAAAATACAAAACTCTTTTTGTGTTTTTCAAAAAAAAAAATAAAAGGAAAATCTTTTAGTCTTTTTTAAAAATTTATTAAAAACAAAATCTTTTTGGATTTTTCAATTTTTCAAAAAAATAGAAAAAAAAAATTAAAAATAGCAAAAATTAAAAAATACTACAAAATGATACAAACGATACAATCTAGCAATAAGAATCATATGATATGAGCATGACAAATGCATCCAATTCTGGACAAGGTAACCACCCCTTAGTCAACTGTATAAATTCCTAAAGACTTCCTAAGACTCTCTAATCTAAGAGCGTCTGAAGCCTTCATGAAAATATCGGCTAACTAGAGGTCGGTAGACAAAAAACTCAAGGATATTGCTTTCTCTTCTACTACCTCATGGATAAAGTGCTCGCGTATCCTAATGTGCTCTGTGCACGAATGTTGGACTGGATTGCAGGATATATTTATCGTGCTTCTCTCATCACAGGAAATAATCATGGTGTCCTATGATATCCCATAATCCTCCAGCATCCACTTCATTCAAAAAAGTTGCGTGCAACAACTCCCGATGTCTATGTACTTAGCCTCCGCAGTGGACAAAGAGATGGAGTTTTTCTTCTCTCTCAACCAAGAGACACTAGCAGAACCAAAGAAGAAACAGAAGTGCTCCTATATCCACATGCATCCCCAGCCCACTCGGCATCCGAATAGGCAGACAAACGGTCATTAGTATCAAAGGAATACCAAAGGACATAAGAGAGAGTCCCACTCACGTATTTGATAGTACATTTAAGAGCGAGTAAGTGTGAATCTTTCGAGGATGCCTGATATCGCGCACAGACTCCAACACTAAAGGCGATATCGGGACAACTGGAAGTCAAGTAGAGAACACAACCTATCATACTCCGATACAAGGTTTGTTCTATGTCCTTGCCTGAAGTGTCCTTACTAAGCTTAGTTGACGTACTCATTGGGATACGTGCATGCTTAGTGGGGTCTAAACGAAATTTCTTCACTTGTTCTCTTTCATACTTGGATTGGGTGATAAACATCCCACCCTCTAGCTGACGAACCTAGAGACCAAGGAAGAATATAATCTCAACAACCATTCTCATATCGAACTCATTCTTCATCGCCTCCTCAAAGTCGTGAGCATATCGAGAGCACGTGGATCTAAAGACTATGTCATCCACATAGACCTGGGTAACCAAAATCCCACCATCTCCTCTCCTAATAAGTAACGTCTAATCAACTCCCCCTTTCTTGAAGCCACGGGCTAAGAAATAGGAAACAAACCTCTCGTACCAATCACGGGGTGATTGCTTCAAACCATATAGGTATTTTCTCAAAAAATAGACGTGATCAAGGTGCTTTATGTCTTTAAACCTTTTTGGTTGTTCCACGTAAACCTCCTTCTATATAATGCCATTCAGAAAGTCACTTTTGACTCCATTTAATATAACCTGAAGCGCAGATGACATGCGATAGCGAGTAGTAAACGGATGGACTCATGCCTCGCTACATGAGCAAATGTCTTATCAAAGTCTACACCCTCTATTTACGTATAGCTCTGAGGAACCAACCTAGCCTTGTTTCGGATAATAGTACCATTCTCATCCATCTTATTCTTGTAGATCCACTTGGTACCAATCACATTCTTCTCAATAGGTCGGGGGATAAGTTCCTAGACATCATTTTTTCTAAACTGAAGCAACTCATACTGCATAGATGATATCCAGTGTTCAGCCTTGAGTGCTTTTTTGACATTCTGTGGCTTGACTTATATGTGTAGAATAAAAATCTAATTACGTTCTCTAGCTGAGCGCGAGTCTTGACCCTTAAAGTGGGATCTTCGAGAATGGCAGAAAGGTCATGACTCTTGTGAACCCAAGCAGGTGTGTTCCCTAAGTCAGGAGTAGGGTCCACCTTGTGTGTGTAAAGTACAAAGGGATCATCAGCTAGAAGTGTGTCATCCTCACATAAAAGGTTAGAATCAACAAACATCAACAGTTCATCATCTTGCATGATGACGTTTATTAACTCCATAACCTTAGAGCTTCTCAAGTTAAACACCTAGGATGCTCTACTCGTAGATGAATATCATAACAATATTCCCTCATGTCACTTCGGGATTTGAACTTTCCTAATTGATCTCTATTCCATAGGATGTAGAATTTGCTCCCAAATATAAAAAATTATGAAAGGTTGGGATTCTTTCCAGTCCATAACTCATAAGGCATCTAAAGCGTGTGTAGATGAAGGCAAACCCTATTCATTGTGTGGCACGCGATAGACACTGCCTCTTCCCAAAATCTCTTTGAAAATCTACGACCTAGAAGCATAGATCTAGCCATCTCCTGAATCATCCGATTCTTTCTCTCAACAATCCCATTTTTTTTAAGAGTCTTCAGGTCAAAAATTCATGTTTTATCCCGAGGCTATCACACTAAAGATCCACTTTTTCTTCCATAAATCCAGTGTCATTGTCACTGTGTATTCTATTCATAGTGACATCATGTTAATTTTACAGGACACGTAACTTGGTCGTAAGAAATTCTACAACATCGGATTTCTCTCTCACAACACCTACTATGAGTAACGAGAGAAATCATCTAGCATTACCACCCGAACTTTCATTACGATTAGGACCCATAAGATCCATGTGAATCAAATTAAGAACTCGTGAAGGGGTAAGGGAATTGAACTTCCTGTGAGGGCTACGAACTTGCTTTCCCAACTTACAAGGTCCACAAACTGCGAAAGTCGGCTTCCCAAGTGACAGAAAGCCACGTACTAGGACATTTTTAGTTAATCTCTTCAAATCTATAAAATTCACGCGACCTAAACGTTGATGCCATAATTCTATAGAGGATATCGTGGTGGTTTTGCAGACAAATGAGTACTTGGGCATAATCCCATAACAGTCGTCTTCTGTCCTCACCCCTTGCAATAGAAGTTTACCGCTTGATCGTAAACATTTCACTCGTTCTGGTCAAACTTTCAGAAGTATACACTAACAGTAAAGACATCCATTGGAACTCTTCCATTAAACTCTGAGACGTGGTGACTAGAAACTCAACCTGCTCTCTAAGACTAGTAAGATCGCTAATGGTACGTAGCGGAACAAAAGTACGTCGTGCCCGATCCAAACTATAACAAAAGGTGGCCTTTTCTTTTACAGTAGGTACAAAAATACATAGTCTTAGGTCGAACTTGGTTTGCTTTTCTTGGCCGACCTCTTCTTTGGAGTTTTGGATGATGGTCGTATGGATTCGTATTGAACTCATGAATTAGTTTTGATGCCACATGAGACATTGAAGCACCATCAAAACCTATTCCCTGCCTTTCACCAAACCCTAAAGTAGGGGCGAGGAGCATCTTTCGTATCTTTCCAGATCTATCCTCTATCTTTACCTTGACCTACCGAGCTCTCTCAAGGTCATGAGTGAGTTTGGCAACAAGGGTTTCAAGTTTCTTCTGAGCCTCCACGAAGTAATAAAGCTCACTCGTAAGACTAGACACTATCTTGGTCAAGTACCCTTTCTCTTTCTCAAAAAAACTCTCTCGCTCTCCAAATAGTCTCTCTCTCTCTTTAAACTGACTCTCTCTCTCTACACAAAGTCTCACTCTCTCCACATAAACTTTTTTCTCTCTCTCAAGGCAATGCTAATGGAGGACTCTCTCTCTCTCTCTCTCTCATCTCTCCCAAATTGTTCTCTAAAGCAATGATCCTAAGAGCTAACTCTTTTTTACGCTTTTTAGTTTTAAATGAATCAACATACAAATCAGCGTTGGCACGTCGTAGATCACTTTCGCTCTC
The DNA here is from genome assembly GCA_949130495.1 of Sambucus nigra. NCBI lineage: Eukaryota > Viridiplantae > Streptophyta > Magnoliopsida > Dipsacales > Adoxaceae > Sambucus > Sambucus nigra. Next base: position 158,311,929 of record OX422209.1, on the reverse strand, counting down.
ACTTGCAGCAGCAGCCCCCTCACATCACTTTAACTGTCGAGGTGTCCCTATGAAGTAGCATCATCGTAAGGTGCACTGTTAGTACTCACATGACTAGCCATGAATGCAATGAAGTTACATTCATGTCGTGACTCGCCTCCAAAATCTACCGACTCGACCTCACTGTCATCACAAAAGGAGCCATTGAAAGCAACTTTGCCTTTTACTTGACGTTTCAACCTAGTTGGACACTCAAAATCCTTATACCTATACCATCAGACTCATAACATATCTCTTCGTCTCTTTTAGGCGTGTCCCTTTTATATTTATCATTTTTATTTTTAGACTTATTTTTTTTCATTTATCCTTGAAAATGCCTTTATTTTTCTTCAGTTTAAGAAATTTCTTGAATTGTTTTGCAAACAATGCCAAATCATCTTAATCAAAATCAAACTCCTAATTTGACGTCTCTTCCTCTTTTCTTTTAGACGACTCACCCCTCTTTCTAGCTGACCCCTCACTTTTTTTAGCCTGGGCTTTAAGTGTTACCCCTTTATCTTTTGATTTTATCGTATTAGGAAACATGTCAATTTCATAAGTCTGGAGGTCTCCCACCAATTCTTCTAATTTCAGACTACTCAAATTTTCTATAGAATTTAGCACAGTAACTTTAGGGATAAAACGCTTAGGAAATGATATAAAAATATTTTTAACTACTCTAGCATCAGGAATATGTTAACCAACATTAAAACTAGTGTTAAAAATATCATATAAAGAGTGCATAGAATTCATCAAAACACACAAATTCAAGCATGGTAATTGTTTCAAATTGAGTAGTTAAATTTTTTAATTTAGATTCTTTAACTGCATTAGTGCCTTCATGGGAAAGTTAAAGAACATTCCATGCTTCTTTTGACGTGGTACACGTCATGATGCGTCGGCTCCAGAAATTGCACTTAGCCGACGTAAGTTATATGTGCTCCATTTAAATTCTTCATTAGTCCAGTCTGACACCGGTTTAAGATTTGTCTCATTTTCTACGGTGACAGAGGGAGCATTCCACCCTCTTTCACATATAAACCAGACACGTTCACCAATGGCCTTTAAATGGGATTTCATATGAGCTTTCCAATATGCATAATTTGTCCCGTCAAAAATTGACACTCGATTATACAAGTTTTCAATTGAATTTGCAATTTTTCAAAAATTAATTTTTTGACAAAAAATTGATATCCAAAAAAATTATGAAGAAAAATTACACAGTATAATTGTGTGATTGGCTCTGATACCAATCTGAGAGTTTGCTATCAATCAATGAACAAACTTGTTTAATTAAAATCCAATTTTATGACCAGTTATTAACTCAAACCCTGGTCCATGCATCTAATAGGGATTGACAGAATATACAAATCAACTATGCACACAATCACAAACACAAATTTAAGGAGAAATCCCCCAAATGGGCAAAACCTTTTTATTTCACTATATCATGTAACGATGTACAAATACAAAGAAATACATCTTGTTATGACCCACGAATACCCGTAAGCGTCGGTTCATCATTGGCGGCAAGAGATCCCGCAAGAGCTCTAATGGTCAGCAATGGAGAAACAACCTTCTTCTCCCTAAGAGTACTCCAGATGAGTAGAATGAGTAACTAGGGTTTAGAATGATTCACACATATATTTGGGACGATTAGGTGAATTAAAAGAGGTTTAAAACTCAAAATATGAAGTCTTAAAATCGCATTCCTGCAGAAAACGGAGTTGTAAAGACTTAAAAATCCTGGATATAGGCATTTATATAAAAAAAAATTAAGTCGCTGTGGTCCCTTGAACGACATAAGGATGTCTCTCTAGTGACGTTAGATGTCGTTTGATCCTACATTGTGTGACCTATCAAATTAGGTCAAAACACCAAAACAGTACGGGTTCGTTTGATGACTGATTCGAGCGAGCTTCGAGCAACCTATCTCAGGACATGTAATGTCGTTTGATGAGATCGTTTGAACGACATTAACCTCTCATTTGAATGACATGGCTTAGTCATTTGAACGACGGAAGCGTCAAAATCTAAGTTCCCCTACAGGATTTTAGAAATTAATTTTGACTTAGAAAAACCAACTTTTTCGATAAAAATATTTAAGAAAAATTCCCAAATAAATATGGAAACATTAAAACTCCAAATTAAACATTATACAATTCTAGCGAGTGGAGTTAGTGGGAACGATTGAAGACGCACGTTGCACGTTTCTCGATGTTGTTGCCCTATGCATGTATGAAGATGATGGGTATATGAAGCTTGGGATTTGAATAGAGGCCATCAAGGATGATCGTGTTGATGTGTCGAATGTAATGGTATACGACATACTTGATGTGATCTAGGACACATATGAAACTCCTATATTCTAAATAGACATTTATAAAATCATGTCCATACATGTATAAAAATTGGGAGATGATCCGACCTTAGGAAAAAAAATAAAAAAATATTTGAGCATCCGATCGAGCTGAAATGTTTTTAGCAGCTTCGTCTCGCCTTTAGCTACAACATATTAAACTTCATCTAATTCCACCGATCCGATTGTCCGTAACGTTTTCTTAGTGTTTGTGTTTAATTATGACTTAAATTCTTTTTTGTATATAAACATAAAGTGACAGGTTTATGACTCTTAAAACACATTTTAGCCTTCTAGAAAATCAGTAGCATCCCATAATTTCATTCTCTCTCATCTACAAAACCTAAACCCCATTGAATACAACTTTCAACCCTAGTTTTGAAGATGTAAACCAAGTTTTCTCAGGATCGTTCAAAAGCAAGTCCTTATCGATTTTTCGAGAGGAATGCAATTATCTAATCAGAATTTTCAACCGACTTTTCTACAAGCATAAATACTTCTATTCTTCCTCTTTAATAACATGCATTTTAAATATCGCCTAAACATTAATTTGCATGGTCTTTTAAAATAAACTAGAAACCTTAATTAGGGAAAGTGAAATCTATGTTGGGGTTGTTTTTATGAAAAAAATAATATGAATTAAGATTAATAACCATTGTGTGCTTAGGGTAGAGTTTGAATTTTTTGATAATATGGATGTAGATTGGCATATAGAAAATCATAGTAGATGTGTTAATTGAAAGTGTCTTATAAAATCACATAAAATTGTGTAAGTGTGATAAAAGAGAACTTATTGTTTTGTACACCATAAACTTGCATGATGATGAAATTATTTCAGTTACATAAGGTAAATTTTTTAATATCAAAAAAGTATTAAACGGATAAAGTAAATTTATTTGTTACCTTATGAGAAATTGGTAGAATTGTTGATAAAACGTCTTATGCGGCTTGTTGATTTTAATTATATTTGACACTGCGGGAACGATGGGATTTTTAGGTAGTCATGCTCTCAACTAAATTTTAGGGGTTCTTGCTAGGTATGGGATTAGTGAGTATGACTTAGTGGCTCTTAACACTTTCTAGGTAAGAGACTAGTTAGTGTAGATTTCTATGGATGAGATGTTTCGACATGGGACTGATTCTTGTGTCATTCCATTGACTCGATAGTCTAGGCACGAGACTAGGAGGAAATTAATGGTAGATAATCATCCTATATAATAAAGTAGGATGTATTTGTGTTTTGGAGACCTCTAGGTATGGTACAAGGGGTGGGTGTAAAATATGACGACGGTGTGTGATACCGATTTAAATTAATTCGCAAGTTTCTACTTTGGCACACTTATTTAATTAGAGTCTATTTTTAAACCAAATTCATTCAGCCCCTAAATATGCAACTACGTGTGTGTGTGTGTGTCAACCCATAAATAAATAAAGCATGCGACACAAATTTCAGAAAAAATCCCCGAAGGGCAAAACCTTTTATTTCTAGAACTCTGACAAGTTTACAAGACCATTGACTTACATACCATCTTGCTTTCGCCCACAAGATTAACGCACGGTATTTTCGTCAAACCTTCAAAGTAACGTCTAGAAATTAGCAGTGGTTCACACGCAGCTATACCACAAGGATACGCATTCCTAGACACGCAGTCTAAAATCTTCACAAGGACTCCCTCCACAATAACACGCAGCTATCGGTTGCAGAGCTCTCCCCATAAAGAATGAACAAAAGCAAAGTGAGTTCATGAACACCAAAATAATTCACCAAAGCATATGGGATTTTTGTGAATTGAAAACAAAAGGGACGAAAACCCTAAAAGAAGAAGTCAAAAAGAATTCTGCAGATTCGCAGTTTTCTATCTTTCAAAACGCTGGGACTTCTTAATGAAAACGAAACCATTTAATGAGTATTTATAGAAAATTACGCTCCCTCAGTCGTTAGAACGAAAAGGGGATCTCGCTCGAATGAAGTACACGTGTCGTTTGAATGACATCGCACGGCATCTCAACGTCTCTCAAATGAGATGGGATCTCGCTTGAATGACCTGAGCGTCAAAATCGAGGAATGCTACAGGACTTAAAAAATTACTTATTCTCAAATTTTGACGAAAAAGGTCCGCTCCAACACTTAGAAAATATTTTGAAAAAATATCCCAAAGCTCTAAGTGCAAAGTTAAGGTATTTAAAACATAAGCTTACCAAAGTAAACTTTGCGAAGGCTTTTTGATGAAGAACCTTGATATATTCGTATCCGTCTTGATATAGATTGCTATTGAACTTATTCGACGGTTGTAACAGTATACGATATAATTAATTATGACGGCCATTTAAAAAAATATGTCCTTACAAATCTCCCCCTATTTCTATGTCGGAACATACATAAAAACATCTAAATTATCAAATATCAAAATGCCTATACAAATCTACCCTCCCATAATTCTCAAAACTGAAAAGGTACAAATTTTCAAGTTCTCAATTTTTTCTTCAAAAAATCTTCATCAAATCTCAAAGATTTTCTCATCAGGGTGTGCAACATAATGATCTTCAATCTTTATACCTACACACATGAGATAAAGAAAAAACCTTCGTGACATATCAAGTTTGAAATGATATAAGAATAAATCATTAATAAATCAAATCTCTCCCATACTGCATAAACTCCCCCATAACATGATAAGTTCTTTCTCCCCCATTTTATTATGTCCCCAAATAGACAGATAAGAAGAAACAATCTAAACATGGAGTATCACGACAAAATGCATAGCAAACATAAATCAAACTACGCGCATGCAAAAGAGTATCTCAAAAACATTCACAAACTATTTTTGATTTTTTAAATTTTTTGTACAAAAATAAGATACCAAAAATCACACCATGGATTTATACTAAACAACCATGTCATGGAAACATAATGAATGGGTGTGAACACATTCGATAGGTAGATAAACTCAATCAATCATATGTGCACGATGAATACATGTACTCCTAATGAATGAACATTAAAAACCTCCTTAGGTGTAAAAATTATTGAATTTAGATGACATCGTCTTATACAAATCAACAATAAAAGTCAAAGTCATTTCCACACCAATAACGTCCAAAACTATTTAACGCTTTTTCAAAACTTTCAAGAACGTGCAAACCCATTTTAAATTCCATCCAAACTCCCTCATGCATATTTTCTTTTAGAGGTAATCTAAATTCTCAAACATTGGAGAATTGGTGCAAAAACCTAATGTCCCCTTTTTAGCATGAATCTCTTTTTAATGCCTTTAAAAAAATTTAAGCTCTTTTAAACCTCTTTGGACCCCGGATATTAAAATTTCTCAATTTTTTAGGTCCGACATAACGGTGGCTTAGTATTCGCAAAGGTCAAATGTTAACCTTTCGCATCCCTTCCTCGTTTTCAAATAAAGCACACAAACTCACAAACGGCTCTTACATGCATAACTTATTATCAAGTTTTATCGCGCTTGGTTCGTTTTAAGGACAGGATTGAAGTTAAAGCACCCAACCAACATGTGATAAGACAAGCACAATAATCAAACAAATACGTGCACGTGTGCAATAAAGGAAATCATGAGTCAGACATGTAGGAAGTAATACTTAATTACATCTCAACGACTCCAAACATTATAAAGCACAAAGATGACATGATATATTGTCTCAAAACACTATGAAATATTCACATGGATAAATGGAATGAAATTGTGACATGGTCATCCTAAGTGTTCATCCATAAAAGGTGCAAACAATATACAAAAATCTTTATGGATTTTCTCACAAATTTTATCAAAATAAAATCTTTTTGTATTTTTCAAACTTTTTCTAAAAAATGGAAAACATACAAAAATGATACATACTAGAAATAGGAAAATAATGTCATCATGGAACACATCCTACACTAGTAAACAAGTCAAACCTCAATCGTTAGGTGCGGAGGTGTTTTCAAAAGGTAGTGCCAACTTATGAAAAAACTCCATCAAATTTTGTGAAGTTTTGACCAAAAACTTAACTTGCTCACCTAGATGTGCAAACTCTCTCATGTAGTCTCCAGGAGCATGTAAAGTATCATGAGTGGGTGCATGTGTAGCAGAAACACATGTAGTAAAAAATTGAGACACATAACCCAACTTAAAACAAAATTCCCTAAGGTGTCCTCTCATTTTTCAATGGGAACAAACATAAATAGGCCTAGGAACACCATTCTCAAAAACTCTAAGACGTGCTATTCTAACGGGAAACAGAAGCCTAGGTGGGTTAATTTTCGAGCCATGTGAATCTGTCACTAAAGTGAAAATCGGCTCGGGTGAAACCAAAGAAGTGGAATCACCGTCATGGCCTTTTCCTAGCCCGTCAACTCTACCCTTATCGGGATTAAGAACCACCTTTTCAACCTTCTTAGGTGCGTTCTCAAAATTGACTTTGACCTCCCTGGAACATTCGAGATCACTCTCGAGTTAGGATACACATGTCGTCAGACTAGACACTCTGTCGGTAAAATCACATTTTTTCTTTCTTAAAACCTCCTTCTCTCTCTCCAAATCTAAAATTCGACGACCTAAATCCCTATTATACTTCTTTGTTTTTAAGGTCTCGATGTACAAATCTCTAAATGATTTTTGGAGCTCACTTTCATCTCCACTTTTACTCTCGCTTTCCCCCTCACTTGAAGCGCTCAAATCATCACCATCGTATTCGTGTGCACTATTGTGGGACAAAGTGGGTGTGCTCACATGACTTGCTAAAAGCGCGACACACATACCGTGATCTTTTTCATCACCTGAATCAAAAACCTTTATGTCGTTATCACTAAGTGTGGCAGGCATAGCCACTTTCTTTCCCTCTCTCCTAAACCTAGTGACACACTCATACGCCTTATGCCCTTTACCCCTACACTCAAAACACGTCAAACTTTCTAAATTTTACTCACTCTCATTTTCTTTTTCTCTCTCCTTCTCTTTCTCACCGCTTTCTTTGGCCTCTTTATTTTACTCAAAAAATCTCTTATTGGAAGAATTATTTTTGTTCATGTTGAGAAATTTTTTAAATTTTTTCGCAAACAAGGCCATATCTTTAAAATCAAAATCTTCCTCAGAATCGGACTCACAAACTTTTTCTTTCTTTTTCTTAAAATGAGTCTTTAAAGCAACGCCTTTATTATTAATCTGAATGGTTTGGGGAAACATGTCAGTCTCATAGGTTTGAAGATCTCCTATAAGTTCTTCCAACTTAAGTGATTTCAAACTTCCTAAAGAGTTCAAAACAGTGACTTTCGAAATAAATCATTTTGGGAGAGATCTCAAAATCTTTTTAACGACACGCATGTTATCAATCACGTCACCCAAATTAAAACTGTTGTTAATAATGTCCGACAAACGTGCATAAAAATCATCAAATCATTCAGACTCAGACATGGTGATAGTCTCAAATTAGGTGGCCAAATTTTGTAATTTTGATTCTTTAACCGCGTTCGTACCCTCATGTGTCAATTTCAAAACATCCCATGCCTCTTTAGACGTGGTGCACGTCATAATTCGGTGGAACTCGTCAGGAGTGACGGCTCCAAAAATAGCACTCAAACCACGTGAATTAAAATTAGACATTTTAAAATCATCTTCAGTCCAGGCCGGTACGGGTTTTAAAGAGGTGATATTTTCAACGGTGACAGTGGGAGGATTCCATCCATTTTCGCAAAGCAACCAAACACGCTCGGCAATGGCTTTTAAACTAGATTTAATGCGAGCTTTCCAATAGGAATAATTTTTACCATCAAATATAGGCACCTTATTAAATGAATGTTCCAATGGAAAAATTACGATTTTTCACAAAGCTGATTTTTCAAAAAAAATCAATATCACACGATTTTGCGGAAAATAAGAATACACAATAAAATAGTGTAACCTGCTCTGATACCAATTTGTAAAATATGACGACGGTGTGTGATGCCAATTTAAATTAATTCGCAAGTTTCTAATTTGGCACACTTATTTAATTAGAGTATATTTTTAAACCAAATTAATTCAACCCCTAAATATGCAACTACGTGTGTGCATGGGTCAACCCATAAATAAATCAAGCATGCGACATAAATTTCAGGAAAAATCCCCAAAGGGAAAAACCTTTTATTTCTAGAACTCTGACAAGTTTACAAGACCATTAACTTACATATCATCTTGTTTTTGCCCACAAGAGTAATGCACGGTGTCTTCATAAATCCTTCAAAGTAACGGCTAGAAATTAGCAGTGGTTCACACGCAGCTATACCACAAGGACACCCAATCCTAGACACGCAGTCTAAAATAATGAATAAAAGCATGCAACTGTCGGTTGCAGAGACTCTCCCCACAAAGAATGAATAAAAGAAAAGTGTGTTCTTGAACACCAACACAATTCATCAAAGAATATGGGATTTTTGTGAATTGAGAACAAAAGGGATGAAAACCTTAAAAGAAGAAGTCAAAAAGAATTATGTAGATTTGCAGTTTTCTGTCTTTCAAAACGCTGGGACTTCTTAATGAAAACGAAACCATTTAATGAGTATTTATAGAAAATTGCGCTGCCTCGGCCGTTAGAACGAAAATGGGATCTCTCTCGAACGAAGTACACATATCGTTTGAACGACATCGCGCGACATCTCAATGTCGCTCGAATGAGATAGGATCTCGCTTGAACGACATGAGCGTCAAAATCGAGGAACGCTACAGGACATAGAAAATTACTCACTCTTAAATTTTGACCAAAAAAGTCTGCTCCAACACTTAGAAAATATTTTGAAAAAATATTCCAAAGCTCTAAGTGCAAAGTTAAGGTATTTAAAACATAACCTTACCAAAGTAAACTTTGCGAAGGCTTTTTGATGAAGAACCTTGATATATTTGGATCCGTCTTTATGTAGATTTCTCTTGAAATTCTTCGATGGTTGTAATGGTATACGACATAATTAATTGTGACGGACATTTATAAAAATATGTCCTTACAGTGGGTTTGAGGATTTGTGCCCTATAATAGGGTGCAGCTAAAATAAAATAATGAGAAATTATGAATTGATAATTAGTGACTAAGATAATAAACATATATTAAACTGGATTGGCGTCGATAATATGTGCAGGGCTAATAATAAGGGGCGAACTAGCTATAGCGATGTGGGTGTGTGTTGGTGCCACCAATATGTGCAGGGCTGACAGAATATGGGCGAACTAGCTATAGTGACGTATCGTGTGTTGAACCTCACCAATATATGCAGAACTAACGAAATTGGGCGAACTGGCTATAGTGAGGGGATTGTGTGTGGTGTAAAACTTTTGGCACGTCAGCAATATGTGCAGGACCCGAGAGAGGGTGAACTGGATATACTGGTCGCATAAATAAAATGAGATGGATTAGTTAAATTAAATTATAAAAGTTAGTTAAATATTGTCACGTGATAATTGGATTTATATAATGGGGTGGCTTTGTTATGTGGATAGATAGTGATAGTTATTTTTATTCGCATGTTAATATTTATATCTCATTGAAATTAAAATACTCTATTGTGTTATTTATCATGTGCAATGTTACTATTTGGGTTCACTGACCCTAATCGGGGAGAGTAGCTAGTCTTCGTGCAGTGGGTTCAGACCCATTGCGTTGACTAACATTTCAGGTATAGAGTTGGAGTAGCTACATATGAGTGATTGGAGATATTTTTGGTGATGCAGCGGGAGATTTATTTTAGATGCCTTAATAGTTAGGATTTCTTTCTATTTTCGTCGCTTTTATTATGAGACTTTTATTTATGGAATTAGTGGGTTAATCAGTCCCACAATTGTTTACGATTTCTGTCAGATATTCATACTTGGATTATTTCATTGGGAGTTATATTTATTTGGAGCTGATTTTATTTTGGAGATTCGCATTGTGATGGATTTAATATCGCTTGACTGTTTATATTTAATCGATCAATTCGATTATTATCTTGTGGAAAAATTTTATATGTCTCGTATATCTATCATATGCTGAAAATAATAACTTATTTACTGACATTCGATGTAATTTGGCACCGGTGGATGGCCACCTCGCTTACCAGAATGTGCGATGTGTTACATCAAGGTCCATTTTGCCAGGTGTAAAGCCCACTTGGGTCCTACCAAGTTACCAAAACACACGGATACGGTCAAAGTCGGGGGGTGGGTTACATTCTTCCCTCTTTAAGGAATTTCTTCCTTGAAATTATAGATCCATCAATTCCTCAATTTCTCAAGGTTATCAACTCTTATTTTGAATCATAGGAATCTTTCAAGGCTATGTCATCGAAGTCCTTAATCACCAAAATATCTTCATATGCCCTTTGACAGGAAGTTGTCACCAAAGAACTCGACATGCAACATGTTCTAACGCTCACCATCGGGCTAGCCATGAAAATTTCATTACAGACCTCGAGCCTCCACTTGCTGGATGATTACACTCAATCAAGTCCTAAGGATTCTTTGCTAACACCTAATTATACCAGCGCCTCTATCGGGGCAACACTCTCTAGTGATCGACACTCACCCACGAGAAATGACATGCAACTAACACCTGATCCCTCATCATAAATTTTTTTGATTCTTAGGACCACGTATCCTGAGTCTCTTCAAATTCTTTGAGTCATTATTACCACACAAGTCCCCTTAAACTCGATACTAATCTCGCATCGCTAGTCCTTCACATCGAGGGACGACATGCCAACTAAGTCCCAAATCATGCATTCGAGTGACACCTTCTATAAGATCCTTTTATGAACCTAGGATCATTCTTGGTGTCTGACTATGGAACACTCACCAGATTTTTATACCAACCCATTCATCGTGGGAAAACAAAACTGTGTGCTATGTTTCCTCGAATTCTAACGCTATACAATGTCCTCAAATCATCACCATTCTTTTTACAATAAGAGCTGCCAACTATCGTGTCGGTCGATCCACAAGCTCATTAATCTTGAGGGAAAAGGGAACTATGAACAACCGAGCGGAAGATCACACAACTACACGAGCCACTCCGTGTCAAATGAACCTATTATCCTCTAAGAAGTCAAATGCTAGACTTCCTTCCTTAGAAATAAGGCTTTCTCCTTTCATCCTTGACGAACGCGAGCCACTCCGATCGACAAATGACAATGCCTTTGTCAATGCCGACCTTGTCCACTTCTCTAATCAACGTGACATTGTGACTAACCTGTCATACCTAGGTTAGTGTTTACTTTATCATACCATGAGCATGTCCCAAATGTCTTCTTTGCGAGTGCCTAATTAAATGAAGCATTCACCTTATTATAACCTCCACTGACACAAGGTCATCACAATGTATATCTCCAGATTCTACCCAATTAGAAACTACTTGACGTCCACACCAGTTGCCATTAGCACTATAAGGATAGCAGTTACTACATAGGTCTATGATTCTTAATCCATACCAGTCTTGCAAGGCATGCCAAGAACTAATCATTTTCCTTCTAGGGATATTCTAAATTACACTTTCAACATATGTCGATATCCAATCCGTAGTGCTATTTTTAAGTCTCTGACGTGACATAATCAATCTAAATCCCAAATGTATTTCCTAGTACTCCTTAAAGTCAACTACTTCACTTCACACACTAGTCATCCCATGACAACTAAACATCACACCCAATCATGACATAATCTTCCAATTCTCCTTAGAAGGTTACATCACCCATATGTGCCAATTCATATAATAGTCCCAAGGACATACACTAGTCGACTCTTTAAAACTTGACCAATAACCTGCAATCATCACATAATCCTCAATACAACCATCATTAGAACATTAGCACTCAATGATACTGAATTTGACTAGTTCCCTAAGGATTCCAAGCTCAACCCAGCGTAAAAGTCATCAAAAACCTGACGGGATTTCATCACATATGATCCTCTTAAAGTAGGTATGCCTTACCGATTTCCCAATATCCACATCTTGGCCATTAATACTCACAATGATATTAGCAGACAAGTCTCCACGTATGGTATGCTTTAACCACTGAACACCTCAAGGCTTCACAAAGAGTCGATTTTTATTCCTCAATGACGTCACACACAATCAGTCTCGAGGATACTCCAAGAACATCCTTAAATCATACTCACGCTGAAACTGCCTTACATTCTTTCATCACTCAGGACACTAGGACGGGATTTGGCATTTAGATAAGAATCTTATTTCCCTTTTGATTAAAACTCTGTCATAGGTTTAACCTAAGACTCTCTCCTCGAGATCCATTAAAGGTACGAATACTTTCTTCTAAACGGCTAATGCCATAAACCATGTATTAAACCACAGACTGACACTACTAAGGATTCTGGCTAGATATAGGACATCTTACACAACCTATAAGTCTCTAAGTCCATAGGAACAACGTCACTAGGGATCTTATTCCTCAAAGGTTACATCATATTCTCTAAGACCATATCATGGAAAACTATCTAGGGTTTACTCCTATGTCGCTTCAAACCATTATTATTACACACCTAACATATTCATCCCCAATGGCCAGTAATTAGCATCTTATCTTATGAGATACAACTTCCAATTGACAATTTCCAAGTCACTTACCTATAATGATACTATCCTATCAACTATGGTCGAGTATACATCCTTAAGTAATGACCGACACGGGTCTACATGCCCATCGAATTGTTAAATTCTTATGACATTACATTATCCTGGGGATCCAATTTTCCTAATCACATCATCATTATTAACTACCCGCAAGTACCTAACCAAGGAACTTAATGTCTCTATATCATAAAATAAACACATTTTAGACAGAACACTCCAGTAACCTATTCTCCACAGTTGACTTTACATAATTTATGTCCCTAATTCAATAGATGTCACTTTCCATTGTTAAAATCTTGCTAGATTTTTAACATCTTCAAGGGTTGACACAAAAGCACCTCACATCAAAGATCGCGGTGTCTCCACTATGGGCTCCCACAGACACTCACAATTTACTAGCATATTTAAATTAGAAGCACGAAAGCAATTAATGACAACTAACTTAGACATATGCCATTTAGTCATACATTGCCCTTTGTGTTAATCTCCTTGACTCTATCGAAGAAAACACGAGCCGCAATTATCACCTATCCAGCGTGATCGTCCCAAAACCAACACCGACGTCGAAAGATCCACTACCGACCTCACCACATCACTCCCTAAAGGAACCTTGAACCTAAAGCTCTGATACCATTTGTAACACCCCGATCCGAATTTAGGATTACTCATGGTTAACTCGGTCTAACTTGAGCATTAGGTGTGAAGTGTAATGAGACATCCTATATAATGTTGCTAATTCAGTTTAATTTAATTAGTGTTTCTTTTGTTTAACATCCGATTTTAATTTACACTAATTTACATGAGGGGCCCGTGGGAAGTGTCCCTGAAATCCAAGCATACAGAGCTACTAACGAAAAACAAAAAGGATACTTACCTTTACAACCCACTCAAAATACAGAACTTGCCATAACAAAGAGGAATGAATAAGCCGAATGCCCAGTGGAAAAATACAACAATGCAATATAGAATCGAACGACAAAAAAGAGAATCTAACACATTATGTCTACATGCACATGCAACTACCACTCACACACACATACTCATATGTATACATATATATACACTTTAATACATGAAATCATTTTTATTCCACAATCTTTACTTATTCCATTTAATTCGCCTTCATCTTGTAAAAGAACCTTGTTTTACATTACTCAAAATTTATTACTTGATTTAACACGCCCGGTTAAGTACTTTAAACAAGTACCCATTGTTTAAGAAAGAGCACTTCTTTTATCGAAATTATCCTCATACCAAATTTACCTTACTATTTTTCTTGAAAATCACCTTTCGACACATGCTAGCACCGTGTTAGAAAATACTTATTTTTCATTGAAAACCTTTCATAAACACATACTTGTGTTACTTATGGGTTAAGCATCTTTAGGTTTCTTAATTACTTATTTCATCACTTCACTTTACCATTTCTTTTACTTCATGGACATTAGCCAATTTTTCACGTTACTTGTCCACGTTATTTTTTACCCGGAACACTTTATCAATTTCATTCAAGTTAGGTTGACTTTTCTTATTTTCGTCACATAACCAATTTCTTGGCATGTTCCTATTTTCATTATCTTTTTTCGAAATCTTCCATATACACCGTCGGATATGCTACAATATACTCTAGCCAGTCATTTTGGGTCTTTCACCCCAGGGCTTCGGGCCCTCCTTAATTATTGTTGGTGTCATCGGAGTCCATATTAATGTGTATTAATATTTTTTAAATGTCCACATGATTCCACTATTTTACCAGGTGAAGCCAAAAATTTAGAATTTTAGTGAATAAAGTTGTAATACCCCGTATTTTTGGCGATATTTATTTTTGGGATTAATTAATTAAATGAAATTTAATTGGGAATTAATCCGGATAAAATACTAGCGAGATGTGAGTTGGTATTTGACTATATTGAGTATACATGATGATATATGAATATTGAATTATGAAATTTGTCGTGAGATTGATATACGGAAATTTGGTCATTTTATTGGGACGCGTGTGACAGTCGCGTCAGGATATAATTATTTTATTTATAAAAGTGAATTTAAATTCAATTAACTGTATGGTCATTTTGAGTGCGCCAACGCGTCCGGAAGGGTTGAGATAGTCAGAAAATACTAGCCGGGGGTTTAGTTTGGGTCCCGGGGTATTTTTAGGCCATGCCGGCAACATTAAGGGTAGTTTGGTAATATTGTATTTTTGGGATTTAATAATGACGAAAATTAGGAGTCTTTATCTGATTGGGAATAGACCTACTAAACCCACTAACCAACCCTTAATGACCCAATAAGCTACGGGGGTTATTAGATTAGGTTTCCAAAACTTTCCCAAAGAAAACCCTAGCCACCTTTGGAGAAGAAGGCTTTAGAGAGAGAGAGAGAGAGAAGGAATTCTGCAGAAAAGCTCCATCAAATCAACACCAGATTCAGAGACACTCGAGGCAAGTGATTTAATTCTATTTAATTCAGAGAATGTTTCTTCCATGTTAGATAAATTGAATGATTTACATTTGTTCTTGGAAGTTAAATAGAAACCCATTTGAATTGGACTTAGGACTTAAATTTTGAGGACAAATTGCATGTAGAATAGTATGGAGATGATATTTTGATGTTAATATATGTTGGATGTAACAAAAACGAATCTAGAATGGACTTATTGAGGATTTAAAATTCTAGGGTTTATGTTCTTGAAAATTTGGGGGAAAGGGTAGGGATTTGATGAATTAATGATGTTTAAGATGTATTAATTCCTTAAAAGATGTTAGTATATGACCTTAGTATGTTTTAGGATGATTGGAGACCTTAAAACATTGTTGGGACGAATTTTGGTTGAGATTTGAGGTGTAAAAATTGATGGAAAAACGAGATAGGATTTCTGGGCTTGAATCTGGTCACTCGTTAGAAGACCTATCCAGGTCGTTCGAACGAACTCGTTCGAACGAGCTTCTAACGAGTTGACAGTTTGGGGTTCTAACGAGAGGCATGTATTGATTTAGTATTCAGTATTTAGTTATTTCATTTCAGATGTGGAGTTTGTTGTGAGGAGTTTTTCCTCCGGATTTATTTATTTCATGTGTTGGTTATTCTACTATTTCGTTATGGTGAATGGTGTTATTATTCCTGCTTTAAATATTTTACTGCATGTTAATCAGACTTTAATTAAAATTTGGCAAGTTACTTTTTAAATACTAGGTGGTTAGTAATAATAAAAATGTTTTCGACAGTGATGCTATTAGCTGAGCCAACTTGGCATTTTGAATTAATTTAATAAAGGAGTAGCTACCCTGTATTTAATTAGTCGGGGTGTCACAGGTGGTATCAGAGCATCAGGTTCTAGTGTCCTTTAGGATCTGTATGGCTATTATGTTTCCGCTAAGTTTTCTTTGATATAGAGCCCTATATTTTAGGACTGTTGTACTCTTTTTGTGTATGCTTCGTTCTTCAGCTATTTTAAGTTTTTAAACAATGAACTTATAAACTTTATTCTTATTTCAGATGCCTCCCCAACGTGCACGACGAGTTCCCAGGGATGCAACGCCTGAACCCCAGCCCGCTCCAGTTCAGGGCATGATGAACGCCGCTGAGGTTGCAGCCATTGTAGCCCAAGCGGTAAATGCCCCAATTGCCGTAGTCCAGCAGGCACCACCTCAGGCGCCGGTTTCCGCGCCAGTACAGGCAAATGCATTCCCGTCTGCTTGGGAACATGTACGTGATGCTTTTCAGAAAGCGCATCCGCCAGAGTTTGCAGGTAGCTCAGATGTGGTAGTCTCGAGCCAGTGGAGGAAGGATATGCAGAGGCACTTGAGGATGTATGAGTGCACGGACGTTCAGAAGCAGGTGCTAGCTACTTTCAAGCTAGTTGGATCTTCATTGCAGTGGTGGGAGTCTATTACCACCGTGGAGGAGAGGGATACTCTCACTATTCAGGACTTCTGGGTGCGATTTAACCGCAAGTACTTTCCGTCCGCTGTTCATACGGAAATGAGGAGGAAACTGATGAATCTGAGGCAAGAGGGTAAGACCGTGGCCGAGTATGAGGCCGAGTTCACAAATCTGTTGAATATCATTCCGGATGAGATACCAACAGAAAAGAAGAAGATTGAGAAATTCACCAACGGGTTGACATGGAGGATCCGTCAGCATCTGTTAGGGAACCTTTCGTTGGCCACGTATTCTGATGTGGTTAACGCTGCTTTGTTACACTGCCAGGATCACCGCTTTCATATGACTGAGGGCAAGAGATCGGGAGATTATAGCCAGCAGGGCAGGACTGGAGGACATGGTGCCGGGGGGCATAATCTGTTCAGGGGCAGAGACAGGGTGGGCAGGGTTCCCAGCAGGGGGATCAGAAGAGGTTCAGATCAGGGAATTACAGGCACGGACAGGGAGGTTTCCATCAGGGCCATCAGGGTCCAAACGGCCAACAGGGGCAGAATGGGCAGCAGGGCCAGCAGGGCCAACGGAGGAACGGTAACGGCCACCAGGGCCGGGGACCGCTGGGGCAGAGAGGAGGGAACTTCCCAGGGAAGTGTTTTGTTTGTGGCAAGACTGGCCATAAACGACAGGATTGTCCTGATAGGGGCAGGGGCCCACAACAGCTGCAGCAGGGTGCTCGCCAGGAGCCGCAGAGTCCTATGTTTCCCGCCGCTCTCCCCGCACCACCACAGATGGCAGCATTGCCACCCATTCCAGTAGTCCCAGCTCAGCAGGGGCAGCTACAGTATGGACGTGTCTATAACATCCACCAGGCAGCAGTTCCGCAGGCATCGCCCGCGATTGAGGGTACGTTTCTTATCCATGGCACTATGGGTCGGGTATTATTTGATACGGGGGCTACACATTGTTTTATAGCTACACATTTTACGAAATCTTTAGGATTGTTAGCTACGGCAGAGAGCACAGTGACGTGTGTAGACTCACCATTGGGGAGTGGGTCACTTATATTCTTTATATGCCTGGGAGTGGGAGTAGAGATTGGTAGTCTGGTATTACCTGCAGATATGTTGGTATTAGATATGCTGATTATAGAGCCATGATTGATTGCTTCGGTGGGAGCATTATTTTTGCCATTCCGGGGCAAGAGATGTTTGTAGTGGCGATGCCTCGCCCAGAGGGAGGCTCGACCGCTTATTTGTATTACCTAGAGGAGGATACCTCTAAGGAGGTTGTGATTCCTTTAGATTCGATCCCAGTCGTCAAGGAGTATTCGGATGTATTTCAGGAGATACCGGGCCTACCCCCCAGTCGAGAGATAGACTTTGTTATAGACCTATTGCCAGATACGAGACCTATAGCACGCGCACCGTACCGTATGGCTCCGGCAGAGATGCGAGAGCTACGAGATCAGATAGAGCAGCTGTTAGGTCAGGGCTTTATTCGCAGGAGTACCTCACCTTGAGGCGCTCCAGTTTTTTTTGTGAAGAAGAGGGACGGTTCACTGAGATTGTGTGTGGACTACCGAGAGTTGAATAAGGTCACGATACGGAATAAGTATCTGTTGCCTCGAATCGATGATTTATTCGACCAGTTGAGAGGAGCTTCCTTCTTCTCGAAGATTGATTTGAGATTGGGATACCATCAGTTGCGTATCAGGGAGGAGGATGTCTCGAAGACTGCGTTCTTATCGAGATATGGTTCTTACGAGTTTCGAGTTATGCCTTTTGGTTTGACCAACGCTCCAGCAGTGTTTATGGACTTGATGAACAGAGTGTTCAGGGATTTCCTAGATCAGTTTGTCATTGTCTTCATCGATGATATTCTGGTTTACTCCCAGATAGAGGAGGAGCACGCCGAGCATTTGAGGCAAGTTTTGCAGACACTCCGTCAGAACGAGTTGTATGCAAAATATGAGAAGTGCGGGTTTTGGTTGAAGGAGGTCCAGTTTTTGGGACATATTATTTCCGACTGGGGAATATCTGTTGATCCGGGGAAAGTATCCGCGGTGAGGGAGTGGGGATAGCCCACGACACCGACTGAGATTCGTAGTTTCTTGGGCCTAGCAGGATACTACAGGAGGTTTATTCGGGGTTTCTCGAAGATAGCAGGTCCTTTGACACATCTGACTCGTAAGGGTGTGCCATTCATCTGGAGTGATGCCTGTCAGTTGGCATTCGATGAATTGAAGGATAAATTGACCTCAGCACCTGTGTTAGCATTGCCGAGACCGGGAGTTGAGTATTTGGTTTACACCGATGCGTCTTTGCAAGGACTTGGAGGTGTATTGCAGCAGGAGAGACAGGCCATAGCTTATGCTTCCCGTAAGCTTAAGCCTCGTGAGAAGAATTACCCCACGCATGATTTGGAGTTGGCGGCAGTGGTATTTGCCCTACGGATTTGGAGGCACAATCTTTTGGGGGAGAAGTTCCAATTGTTCACGGACCACAAGTCCCTACAGTACATGTTCACTCAGAAGGAGTTGAACATGCGGCAAAGGAGGTGGCTTGAGTTTGTGAAGGACTACCAGTTCGATATCCAGTATCACCTGGGTAAGGCTAACGTGGTAGCAGACGCGTTGAGCCGTAAGCCAGCAGATGAGGTAGCAGGGGTGTGGAAGGCTAAGTGGAAGGAGTTGGGACACCAGGATGCAGTGGCCCGATCTTTTATGTCTGTGATGACCGTTACACCGCAGATTGTCACGAAGGTAGTACGGGCACAGGCTAATGACTCGTTCTGTCAGGAGCAGATAGTTCGATTACTAGCAGAGGGAGCCGAGTCCTATACCGTCAGCTCAGACGGGGGATTACGCTTCAATGGGAGATTGGTGGTTTCGGAAGGGGAGAAATTACGACACGAGGTGATGGCAGAGTCGCACGGCTCACGGTTCGCGGTACATCCCGGAGGGGACAAAATGTACCAAGACATGAGACGGCAGTATTGGTGGAGCGGTATGAAGACAGATATTGCTGAGTTTATTTCGAAATGCACCACTTTCCAGCTAGTAAAAGTGGATCATCAGAAACCGACAGGACTTCTACAGCTGTTGGAGGTCCCGGTGTGGATGTGGGAGAGCATATCCATGGATTTTATCACGGGGTTGCCTACGTCGCAGAGGGGTCACGACTCCGTTTGGGTAATTGTGGACAGGTTGTCCAAAGTAGCTCACTTTTTACCCGTAAGGACTGACTACACTACGGGGCAGTATGCCCATCTCTTCATTTTAGAGATTGTGAGACTTCACGGTGTGCCCCTAAATATCGTGTCTCACAGAGACAAGATATTTGTTTTGCGGTTTTGGGAGAGTTTCCAGGACGCCATGGGCACGGAATTGCGGTTGAGTACGGCTTATCATCCGCAGACCGATGGGCAGACCGAGCGCACAAATCAGATGTTGGAGGACATGTTACGCATGTGCATTATTGACTTTGGAGGTGGATGGGAGCAATACCTTCCACTGGTAGAGTTTGCTTATAATAACTCCTATCAGTTCACTATTGGCATGGCTCCGTTTGAGGAGTTGTACGGTAGGCCTTGTCGTTCCCCAGCATGTTGGTTAGAGGTGGGGGACAACAAACTGCTTGGGCCGGAAGTGATTCAGGATACTTCGGCAAGGATTGAGTTGTTTCGGAGTCGCATTCGGGTAGCTCAAGACCGACAGAAGAGTTATGCTGATGCGAAGAGATTTTTCAGGGAGTTCCAAGTGGGGGACCAAGTTTTGCTCAGAGTATCTCCTATGAAGGGGAATATGCGTTTCGGGAAGAAGGAGAAGTTGGCACCGAGGTATGTGGGGCCGTTTCCTATTATTGAGCGGATTGGACCAGTTGCGTATAGACTCGGGTTACCGAAACATTTACATCGGATTCACGATGTGTTTCATATTTCCTCGCTAAGGAAATATCTCAGAGACGATTTGGCTCATTCTCACATCGCTTTGGAGGAGATTGATCTACAGCCTGATAGCTCCTACGAGGAGGGGCCGAATGCTATTTTGGACCGAAGTGAGAGGAAGCTGCGGTCAAAGATAGTTTCGTTAGTGCGTGTTCAGTGGCGACATCAAAATGTCGAGGAGTCCACATGGGAACGCGAGGATGAGATGCGCGAACGTTATCGAGAGTTATTTTTATAAGGTACTTTCTAGTTCCGAATTTCGGGACGAAATTCTGTTATTAGGGGGGAAGTATGTAATACTCCGTATTTTTGGCGATATTTATTTTTGGGATTAATTAATTAAATGAGAATTAATTGGGAATTAATCCGGATAAAATATTAGCGAGATGTGAGTTGGTATTTGACTATATTGAGTATATATGATGATATATGAATATTGAATTATGAAATTTGTCGTGAGATTGATATACGGCAATTTGGTCATTTTATTGGGACGCGTGTGACAGTCGCGTCAGGATATAATTATTTTATTTATAAAAGTGAATTTAAAGTCTATTAACCGTATGGTCGTTTTGAGTGCGCCGACGCGTCCGGAAGGGTCGAGATAGTCAGAAAATACTAGCCGGGGGTTTAGTTTGGGTCCCGGGGTATTTTTAGGCCATACCGGCAACATTAAGGGTAGTTTGGTAATATTGTATTTTTGGGATTTAATAGTGACGAAAATTAGGAGTCTTTATCTTATTGGGAATAGACCCACTAAACCCACTAACCAACCCTTAATGACCCAATAAGCTACGGGGGTTATTAGATTAGGTTTCCAAAACTTTCCCAAAGAAAACCCTAGCCACCTTTGGAGAAGAAGGCTTGTAGAGAGAGAGAGAGAAGGAATTCTGCAGAAAAGTTCCATCAAACCAACACCAGATTCAGAGACACTCGAGGCAAGTGATTTAATTCTATTTAATTCAGAGAATGTTTCTTCCATGTTAGATAAATTGAAAGATTTACATTTGTTCTTGGAAGTTAAATAGAAACCCATTTGAATTGGACTTAGGACTTAAATTTTGAGATCAAATTGCATGTAGAATAGTATGGAGATGATATTTTGATGTTAATATATGTTGGATGTAACAAAAACGAATCTAGAATGGACTTATTGAGGATTTAAAATTCTAGGGTTTATGTTCTTGAAAATTTGGAGGAAAGGGTAGGGATTTGATGAATTAATGATGTTTAAGATGTATTAATTCCTTAAAAGATGTTAGTATATGACCTTAGTATGTTTTAGGATAATTGGAGACCTTAAAACATTGTTGGGACGAATTTTGGTTGAGATTTGAGGTGTAAAAATTGATGGAAAAACGAGATAGGATTTCTGGGCTTGAATCTGGTCACTCGTTAGAAGACCTATCCAGGTCGTTCGAACGAACTCGTTCGAACGAGCTTCTAACGAGTTGACAGTTTGGGGTTCTAACGAGAGGGATGTTCGTTCAATAATCTCGTTCGAACGAGATCTCGTTAGATATCCCAGTTCGTTCGAACGAAATCTCGTTCGAACAGCCTCGTTCGAACGAGACTTCTAACGAGCTGGCAGTTTAGGCTTTTTGGCCTATTTTGATTTTTGGAGTCCCGTAAACTTGTTCGAGGATAGAGATAACATTCCTTTGATGGTGTATTAGTATGCTTGGGACATTTGGGTTATAATGAGGAGTAAATGCTATAAGTGTGGATCGAATCAAATAGACAATTGAGTCGAGACGTGAGTGCCTACTACGACGTGAGAATAAATTATGGCGCGTATAAATATGGACCGGGATTATATAAGTTATATATATATTAAGTTGGTACAAGAATGCGATAAGTACTACTATTAAACTACGGTGATTACTAAGACGTGTGCTTACTTAGTATTGGTATATGATTTGTATGTATGACATACCTACCATACTTGCTATCACGGGAGGTTTGCGTTCGCTTAGGGCCCTCTAATCCTTGTGTTGCCCGGATTTAGACTGGTTACCTCGATGAACATAGGTCAGAGAAGGACTTATTGGGATGTTAATAAGTCTGCTGATCGTGGGAGCGCAGGTATGTGCGTGACCCATGTGATGTGACTGTGTTCGCCTCCACTATTTGTGATTTGTGTTATCTGAACGATTCCTGAGAGATTCGGAATACGTGATTCCTTATGTACGTGATGTACCGGGATGGATAGCAGAGTATGTGTGCACCGCAGCTTAGTCTCGGGGTGCTTATATTGTATATTTATGTTGTGGAAAAATATACACTTAATAAACTGAGAACTTTCATATGGTATTGTGTGTAACTATGGAATAAAAAAGGGATGATCTATAATGAGTTGTATTACTTTTATGTGAGAACCTGAATCTACGTTAAGCCCCTATTTAATTGCGAGCATTATAATGTTAATGTGAACCGAGTAATAAGGGTAGAACCTATGACAGTCTAGCTAGGTATGATGTCACTTAGCTAGTGGTTAGTGTCGTTTTAGATGGGTACTTACTTTAGGAGTGCACAGTTAGACGAGAGGTGAGAATTCCATGTGAGTGCGCGTCCTAACATGTATTTTGCATTTAATGTTTTAAATGTTTTTAAAGCACTTGCAGGTTTTTAAAATATCTCCACATTCGGGCTCTGACCCGTTTGGTTTCAAATCTATCTTTTTGTAAAACCATTTTTAGGTGCCCAGCCACAAGGACACCATACATAGGATACTCATTCAGGTGACGAGCTGTAGCTGTTTGTGGAAGCTACAGGGATTTTCTCTTAGACGCTTCTATCATTTGGATTCCATATTCAGTATTCTTCAGTTGTAGGGCATGTTGCCCAAATTCTATTAGAGACTTTTCCGTTTCAGTTTTTAGACTTGGCATGTATTGATTTAGTATTCAGTATTTAGTTATTTCATTTCAGATGTGGAGTTTGTTGTGAGGAGTTTTTCCTCCGGATTTATTTATTTCATGTGTTGGTTATTCTACTATTTCGTTATGGTGAATGGTGTTATTATTCCTGCTTTAAATCTTTTACTGCATGTTAATCAGACTTTAATTAAAATTTGGCAACTTACTTTTTAAATACTTGGTGGTTAGTAATAATAAAAATGTTTTCGACAGTGATGCTATTAGCTGAGCCAACTTGGCATTTTGAATTAATTTAATAAAGGAGTAGCTACCCGGTATTTAATTAGTCGGGGTGTCACAAAAGTGTAGAATAAGATGGTAACCACCCACCTCCTAAGGTGACCTTAAAGAGGTTGCCTAGCTCCATTAAGTTTGTCTTCTTGAAAGATCCATAAAAAATTCCCTTCAAACTTTGTGATTTCTTCTATCTTCTTCTTCAAAAATCCCCAACAATATCTCCAAGATTCGTAGCTTTGCCTAACAATGGTATACATGGGTTGATAAGGCTTAAATATGGTAGAAGATGGTAAAGCCATGGTGGTTTTAAGGGGGAGGAATAGTGGTGTTTGGGTGGTGGTAGAGAAGGAGTTCCAATAGCTAGATAGAGAGGGGAAAAATATGATTTGGGTTCGCCTAAATGATCCAAACTCACATTAAATACTTCCAAAACCCTAAGGGTTAAATTCCCCAACACTTAACCCTTTATCCAAAGGTCAATCAAGTCTTTTGTTCCACATTTTGATCTGACTCGTTGAGAGCTCGACACACCATTCAATTCGACGCTCCACATCGTGATAGCACATTAAAATGTGCATAATTTTCTAGATTTTCTCTGTTCTTTCGAACGAGAGATCTAACGAGGTACTAACGATTCAAAATAGTATGGTTAAAAGGGATGTGAGAAGCACCTCGTTCGAACGATAAATGCCCCCTCATTCAAACGACTAAGCACCTCGTTCGAATGTGGCCATCCAACGAGATTCCAAAGAGAGAAGGAAATCGAACATTTATAAGTCGTTAGCAGTTCATTCAAAGATCTTTCGAAAAATAGAACACATCATTCGAACGACTTTTGTTTTCCAATATATAAACTTTAGGCCATAAAACTCCGATCTGATAAGAGCAAGGGGCATGAAGTTACCCATATCTAATTCAAGGTCCGCTTTACCAAGTCTAAAGCCCAATCGAGTTCTACCAAGTTACCAAATCACACGGGTACGATCAAAGTCGCGGTACGGGTGTTATAAGTGGCATGATCACTTTTCTACAAATCTTCCCTATTGGCTAGTTAGGTACAAATCTTAAAAACAAATCTACTGGGTCATCAAGTTCACTAAGACTTAATACCATCCCCAAAAGAAAATTTCATAGACGCTTGACAAACACAAATTTCAGTAGCTTTAATCTAGTGAAACTTTATTGAATCATTGCAAACCTACATACTGAATACACCTTTCTAATTCAAAGATATCATATAACAAATATAAATCAGCATATGAAAACCCTCCCCATTTGTCTAACAATCTCCACCCAAGGTAAGATGTCTCCCCCTAAGGGTAAAATGTCTCCCACTGAGTTAAGGAGATAGATACCATTTCTCCCCCTTTTTGTTCAGGGGTAGACATAGAAAAAGATACACAATATAATCAAGGTCTCCATCCAATTCTAATACGTATAAACATAAAGGAAAACAAGCAATATCATGCAATGATGTGAAGTGAAATGCAATGACAAACTAAATAGGAAACACAAACACATATAATCCAAACAATGAGCAAATGATACCAATTTTAATGCATAATTTGAAGCATAAGATACCAATGTAAACATGTAACAAAAGATACCAATATGATCATAAAACATGCCAATTTAAATCGAAGATCAAGAAAATGGAAAATATGAATTAAATTCAAATGCAAAGACTCAAAAACAGACATACTATATATATAACCCATCATATACCAATGATGCACATAAATATATATAGTTTCTAACACCACAAAATAAAAAAAAAATAATATACTCTTTCTGCACTTAAATGGCATCAATGATTCTAAACAAAAAGTGGTATGGAGTGAAAGGGCGTGAACTAGAAATAAAGTAAATGACCCAATCACTCAAAATGTGTCCAAGGATTTCTATTTGATAGCATTAACTTATCAAATTTCGATTTAATCTCAAGTGACAAACAAATAACTCATAATGGACAAAGATACACAATGAACACTAGTCTACAAATCTTGATGATTCTCAAATCAATAGTGTCAAATAATTATATTAACTGGGACTCACTGTTCAAATCCATTGATCTTCAATTTATAACACCCTCAAAAATTAAACATACTCATTTTTTTCTTTTATGTAGAAGATATCACATTTTTGAAGCATCAATTTTAAAACATTGGCCTCTGAATTTTTATTTTATTTTGTCTCTCTTTTTAGGCTCTAGCCAATGGTGATCCCTTTCCATTTCACCCTCATAAATTTTAAGCAAAACAAACTCTTTAGCAATGGTTCTTACATGCACAAGTCCCCCATAGTCAAATAGATATGTAAATGACAACATTAATATGAGAACACCTCACTTAGCTCATGTAACATGTGTATTTATAATAAAAATAAAAAATAAAAACTCATGAAAAGTGTATACAGAGGCATATGCAAAGTGAATCCATTAGGTAGATGAAAGTCGAACACCACCATGAAAGCATGATTAAGTACAATCCTAAGCAATGTAAACCATAATCAAATGTTATATCCACGTGGAAACACGGAACGAATGGGATTCAAACACACTAACATGCCACACAAAATGTGTAAAACCAAACTACGCAAAACAATAAACAAAAAATATTTTTAAGTTTTAAACATTTTTCAAAAACGACTAAAAAGAAAAATAAAATCTTTTTGTATTTTTCTTAATAAAACCCAATAAAAGGAAAATGAAAATACAAAAGTCTCAAACATTATACAACTAGCAATAATATATAACATAAAGCATAAAATCTAGTGTATGAAAACATAAAAAAATAATCAACCCTTAGAATTTGTGTATGACAACATACAAAAACAATCAACCATTAGATTTAGCATAAGAAGAATCATGTGTAAGTATGTGAGAATCAACAACCCTAACATTAAGTTCCCTCAAATCAGATTTCATAACCCACATAGTTGTAACATGGAGATCTAGGGTTTGGGGAACCTTGGTGACATTAGACTTAGACTCTATATGACCTTTTTGAATATCATAACAAAAATGCCTAAGGTTACCTTTCCTACAGCAATTTGTGCACGTGTAGACATGACAAGGAAAATTACCTATGGGTTGAACTTTTTTAACTTCTTTGGCTTTGGTTAACCCTCTCAAAGTATTGGTCTTGGCAAAAATAGCAGAAGCATTATCATCATCTAAGCCAATTCATAAATTATCATTTTTAATTTGGACGGTGCCTAAAATATTATCAAGCTTCTCAAACATAGATTCCAAACCAAACTTGACGTGACTTGAGTCTCTCGATTTCTATTATGACTCTTCATTCCTAGATTCATTTAAATGCTTAGACTATTCAAACTTAAGGGACTCATTTTTCAAAATTTTCATAAATCTTCTCCCTAAAAGTCTTCTCACGTGACCTCAAATCCTCAATTAATTTACTATTATCAATACTTATGGGGTCTTCCTTCAACTCCACTTCTAACTTCAAGATGTAATTTTTTAACTTCAATGACTTGGTGTACAACTCACAAAATGACAGTTGAAGTACACTCTCCTCCTCATCTCCTTTTTTCTTCAATGCTCTCCTCATCACTAACTTAGGAATCAAAAGATTGGACCTCAGAACCGTCATGCACATGATTATCTTCATCAGGGGAAAACTTTTCATTTAAGACCACGTGACTAACCGTAAGTGGTGTTCTTGTGCTCAATAGGAGAATCACATTCCTCTTTTGACTCATTATCACCAAGGATGGCATTATATACATTAGGTTTGTTTCCCTATTTCCCTAGCTTAGTGGGACACACACGAGAATAATTCCCAAATCCTTGGCATTCAAAGCACTTGTCCCGGTCATCCACCATCTTAGGACCATCCCCTTTCTTCATATCACGATCATTAAAGTTCTTAGGTTTATTCCCAAAAAATTTATCTTCTCCAATCATAAGAAACCTTTTGAACTTCCTAGAAAACCTAGCTATCTCTTTAGGTTATAGCTCACCCTCACTATTAGAATCTCACACATCCTCTTTTAGGGCTTTCAAAGTAGTGCACATTCTCTTTCTTTTCACCATCCTTCCTACGAGAATACACGTTCACCTTATAGGTTTGGAGATCATCAACAAGTTTTTAGACTAGTATAGTATTAACAAGACCTAGATAATCTAAACCCGCGACCTTGGCGTTAAATCTTTCAGGTAACGACCTTAAGATTTTTCCTACTACTCTAGGCTCAATGATAGACTCACCTAAGTTGAACGAGGAATTGACAGTATCCGACAACTTGTCATAGAACCCATCAAAAGATTCATTCTTTAACATCTTAATCGTCTCAAACTTAGTCATCGTATTTTGTAACTTGAAAATCGTAATAGAATTTGTACCCTCGTGTGTCAATTATAAAATATCTCAAGCATCTTTCGCGATTTTGAAAGTCATGATTCTTCTAAACTCTTTGGCGGTTACAGCGCAAAAGATAGCATTTAAACCCATGGAATTAAAAGTCGAGGCACTCTTTTCAGTCATTGTCCAAGAGTTGAATGCTTTTGGAGCACCACCTTCGATGGGAAGAGCACACCCTTTCTCAACAGAGTTCCAAACATTCTCATCAATCGATTTCAGGAAAAATCGCATTTGTGACTTCTAAGAGGGATAATTTGTCCTATCAAACAATGGAGGTCGAGTAACAAAATTCCCCTCTCGATTAAAACCCATCTAAATCATAAACGTGCACAAAAATAGGGATCAAACACACAAAACTAGTGTAACCTTCTTTCATACCAATTTGAAGACGATATAGTTCCATAGGGTAATATGGATTATCAAACATACACCAAATTTTTATTTTTTTCAATTTTATCTTTGCACCAATTTAAACCACATTGTTGTATAAACAGTTTACCAAATTTATTCATGACTGCATGCATCTCAGTGATATAAGCAAGAATAAAATAGCAAACCACATCACGATGATGTACGAGAAAAACCCATAACGAAAAAAATCTCAGACGGCCCAGACACAAAAGTCCACTGTGATATAGGTCTATTACAAGAATGAATTATTCTTACTCACAGACTCAACGCTTCAAGCCTTGACGTGCATCCTTATTCCTTGCTACCTTTTTCACAGTCACCCCTAGACACCTTTCAATGGCTACACGACACGGGAGCTTTCTCATGTCTCGATATCCAATCGATTTTACTTGTCTCGTGGCTAGTCCAGTCCTCACATAACATAAACATGGACTTAACCGCTCGAAATAGTCTCAACAGGAAGAGCAAACAACTATTGTGCATCACACAAGAGATCTCAAACAGACATAAGTATATGAAACTTGTATCTCAAAACCTTGGGTGCAAACTAGGGTTTGGGAGGCTTAAGATTCGACTCTAAAATTCGTTTTCACAAAAACCATTAATGAAAATTGATGTCAGCCCTAAGTATTTGTAGAAAACACGAATTTTGAGGCGATACATTTTTTGAGAAAACTTGTTTGAATGAAATACATAGGGTCATTCAAATGAAGTATACATTCCCATTTGAACAAAATTGAAACTCGTTTGAACGAACCAGTAGAACTCATTTAAACTGACTCCGAACGAGCTTTGAATAAAAAAATTCTAACAAATAAAAACTTTCCATTTGAACCTCATTTGAATTATAAACCCAAACTCATTCGAACAATCTTAATGACCTCGTTTGAATGACTTTAAAAACAAAAATATTTTTCTTTCAAAATCCATTTTACAAAAGAAGCCTCAAACATTTTATAAAAAAGAGCACCAAAAACTCAAATCCAAGGATCAAACATAAATATGCATTCATACTTCTTGTGATCCCACGAATATTGAAGACAAAATTCGGCACAAACTCAATGTCACTTTATCTTGGCTGCTACGGTCTTCACTTACACATCATAGTCTTGAAGGACAAATAACTCAAATCATAACCAATGACACAAACAAGTTTTGTCCAAGTCAATATACATAAAAATTGACTCGGTTGAAATTTTTCCATACAAAACACTCATGGAACTCTTTTTTTTTAGAGAGAGAGAGAGAGAGAGAGAGAGAGATTTGGGGTGAAGAATGAGGGTTTCCCTCGCCCCCTGTATATAGGGGTTAGGGGCGCCGACCGTCACCCCCCTATGCCTGCCAGTCGGCAAGTACCCCTTAGGAACCTATAAAATCTCAAATTTTGCCAAAAAAATATAAATTTTTCATTTAAAAAATATCAAAATTCAAAATTACACAAGCATTAAAAAAATATCAAAAATATTGAAAGTTTTTCAAAAACCTCACAAAATTTCCAGAAATTCCCTATAAACATAAAATTTCAAATTTGGAAAAAAAATGCACATTCTTCATAAGAAACATCAAAATTAAAGAATAAACAAACATTTAAAAAAACATCAGAGAGCTCAAAATCTCTCCAAATTTTCCAAAGTTATCAATCATTCTTTAGGTCCTTAAAATCGATCTTGCCCTTAAAATTTGGCCGCGATCACCATACTGATCGTATACACTCGTTAGGTCCTCAAAATTTAAATTGGTCTTCAAAATTGGTCGAGATCCCCGTATTGGTCGCATACGCTCCTTAGGCCCTCAGAATCGACCATGGCCCCCAGAATAGGTCGCGATCCCCGTATTGGTCACACACTCCTTTGGTCCAAGAATTAACTTTGGTCCTCAGAATCGAGATTGGCACTCATAATAAATCATGATCCTCATATTGGTCGAACATACTCTTTAGGTCCTCATAATTGACCTTAGCCCTCAGAATAGATCACAATCCTTGTATTAGTCTCACATACTCCTACGATCCTCAAAATTGACCTTAGCCCTCAGAATAGGCTGCGATCCCGTATTGGTCGCACACATTCCTTAGGTCATCATAATTGACCTTGGTCCTGAGAATAGGTCATGATCCCCATATTGGATGCACACATTCTTTAGGTCCTTATGATTGACTTTGGCTCTCAAAATTGGTCGTGATCCCAGTATTGGTGTCATGGACTCCTTAGGTCCTCAGAAGTGGTGTTGGCCGTCATAATCAGTTTTGATGCTCGTATTGGTCGCACAAACTCCATAGGTCCTTAGAATCAAACCATTACACTCAAACACAATTGAAACTCACCTTGTTCCCTCTGCAAGTGTCCCAACTTCGAATCCCCATCGGAGTTCCGACATATAGGGATTCAACACTCGCAACCGTCGTCAGGGTGTTTATCTTTCAACGACTTTGCTTATCCAAAGATCTACTATCGAGGGGATCTATAGATGTTCAATACATCCACTATTCTATAGGGTCTAAAAAAATTCCCTTCAAGTCCTTGACCCCGATCCTCCTTCAAACCATAATCGTTAAAAACCCGTGCACTTTTCAAGTTCCATATTACTTTTTCCAACTCTCAAACCCAGGATTATATCAACATAATTTCATAGATCTTTAAATTCTCTTTCCAGCAGTCCTGGATATGCATGAATTTGACCTGTGATTTCTATTTTACAGTTGAAAACCCATTTATGCTTTCCTGTCAACAGGACACCTCACCTACGAACAAGCAAATAGGAGGTTTCTTGACCACCCTGCCTGCAGGCAAGTCAAAGAGTATACCAGTTGGCATCCCCCTGGTGGCATCTTGGTCATTTTTCTCCTTTAGAGTTTCCTATCTAAGGAAACCATGACCTCACTACTCATAACCTTCAGCCTCAAAATCAGTGAGATAACTTTTATTACATTACTTCCATAACATTCCCTCTACACTCTCTTACATCACCCTTGCCTCACCACTATCCATCACTCCACCACCAATACCTACACTAAAAATCAGCTTACGTGGCAATTCGGGTTAGTCGTGTCATTTTTGGGTCGTGGTGATTTTGATTTTATTATAAGTTTTAGGTAATCTTAAATCTATACAAGCTAATCATGTCATTTTCGGGTCATGTTCAGGTTATTATCATAAACAGGTTATCGTGTCAAAAATTGCCAGCCCTACTCCTAAAGAATAATATGCAAGTATCTCTGAAGGTCTAAATCCTTTTTATTCCATTTTTTCCTATTAGTTCTCATTTCACATACTTTGTCATTTCTAGAATATTGTAAGTTAAATTTTGTTTACGTTATCACTAATATCACCCTTTTTATTATAAATAGCCTCAAACTTATTTTTATAAATCAAAAAACCCAAAAAAAATGTTTATACTCTAGTTCTCAATGAAAAGCTATCTCGCTTTTTATGATACTTTCGCTACATTTTACACACTTTCTCATAAAAAAGATAAACTTTATGTTTGGACTATAAGTTTGACCCCACCCTATTTTCCCTACTAACTACATGGACTTTGATGTCATTTTTTTTACGTAGGCATCCAAAAATCACTTTTAGTATTCGAGTCCTCTTTATTCGTTCTCTTCGTTTGAGCCATATGATATCATGGGCTTCAAACGAGGTATCGAACGACATGCCCATGTCTTTGGAACGACATTGCAATGTCATTTTAACCACTAAAACGATTTTTTAATACTCCGCATATAGGTATCTCAGAAAAAAAAATTAAGTTTGAAAAAATCCTCATTTTGAAATGAAACAGTTTAGAATAAGTATCCCAATACTTAGTAAAAAATCTAAGTAACACAAACTAAATCCATACCAAAATTTCTTCAAGTCGTAGAACTTTGTTGAAGTAGCTTTATATTCAAATCTGTCTTTTTAACCTTGTGAACTTGAATTTCCTTGAAGATTGAAACGGGATACGCTATACACATTGTAAACTAAGAACTAGGGACAAGATGGAAATATATCCTTACAAATATCCCCAATGGCTATTCCGGTACAAAATAAAAATATTCGAATCATCAACAAAAATTCTATACAAATATAATAGCCTCCCAAGAACTCAAAATTTGAAAGATACTAAAAATGTAAGTCTTCAAAAATCTTCAACTATCAAATCTTCAAATCTCTTTTCTTTCTCTTGTTTTTCTTTTGTGTGCTTTTCAAATCTTCATCAAAGTCCTACACACAATAAGCAAAAAAAAAACCTTTGTGACATATCGAGTATGAAATGAGATATAACAAAAATCAAATCAAAATAGACAAGGAACAAAATAAATAGTAATAAACCAGAGTGGCCACAATAAGCATAGAAAATCATCACAAATATATATCAATTAAACTCAAAAGATTCTTTCAAATTTTTTCAAGAAAAAATAATTTTCAAAAATATCACACCATGAATTAACACTAAGATAACCAAATCGTGGAAACATAATGAATGGGTGTGAACAAATTCAATAGGAAAATCAACTCAAACAATCATAACACGCGTGCATGATGAATTTCGGGTACTCATAACAAATGAATTCAAAATCATCCTTAGGTGTAAAAATGTTGAATTTAAATGATATGGACTCAATTTAATCAACAAATCAAAGTATAAAATGATTTCCACACCAATAACGTCTAAAATTACGTAATGCTTTTTCAAGAGTTTGTCAGGATGTGCAAACCCGTCGATTTCCAACCAAACTCCCTCAAAAGATAAACATGATCTTATTTTCTATTTTTTCTTCTGAAAGGTCAATCAAACTAAACTATTTGGCTCCTTTTTGGCATATTTTCTTTTTAATGCCTTAATTGTTTCTTGGGCACTTTTCAAACGGTGGCTTTCATGACGAGTTCACTTACCTCTCGCGACCATTTCCCATGTACACTTATATTTTTTTCAATATTAAACAAACTCTCACGGACAACGGTTCTTACACGCACTACTTTCATTATCTCATTTTATCGCATTTGGTTCATTTTAAAGACATAATTGAGATGAAAACACTTTGACCAACATGTGATAGACAAGTACAAAAATTAAATAAATTCGTACATGTATACATTAAAGAAAATCATAGTCAAAGATGTAAGAAATAATCATTAATCACATCTTAAAGACTCCAAACATTATAAAGCACATGGATGAAATGATGTTGTGTCTCAAAACACTATCAAACAGTCACGTGGATAATGGAATAATATTGTGACTTAGTCATTCTAAATTTCCATTCATATATGGTGTAAAACAAACTACAAAAATCTTTTTGTGTTATTTAAAAAAATTATAAAAATAAAATCTTTTTTCCTTTTCCATTTTTCTTAAAAATCGAAAATATTTTTGAATTTTTCTCTTTTCTTAAATAAACAAAAAATCTTTTTGTATTTTTCAAATTTTTCTCAAAGGCCAAAAATCTTTTTGGATTTTTCTAAAAATGTGAATAAGAAAAACTAAATACAATGGTGGTACACTATAACAATAGATAAACATATGATCATGAGAAGCATCTTGTTCTAGCAAACAAGTTCAAACCTCAATCATTAGGTCTGGAGGAGTTTTTCAAAGGTGGTGACATCCTATAAAAAAAAATCCATTAAATCATGTGAATTTTTAACTAAATACTCAACTTGATCACTAAAATGCTCAAAATCTCTCATGTGATGTGCGAGTGCATGCGAAGTATTATGTGAGGAAGTGCATATCAGAATAGGTGTAATAGCATAAGGACGTAAAAATCTATGAGACACACTACCCAACTTAAAGCAAAATTCCCTAAGGTGTCCTCTTTTTTTTGAAATGGGAACAAACATAAACGGGTCTAAGAACACCTCTTTCAAAATGTCTAGGACGCGCTCTCCTATGGGGAAATGGATGCCTAGGTGGGTTAGGTTGAGAGACATATGGATCTATAACAAACTTGGGAACCATCTCGGGTGTAACATGGGTGTTGTATGTAAAAATTATACTCCCACATGGACCAATGATGAATGTACACTTATCCTCCAACGGGGCCGACCAACCTACTTGATCAGCTTCAGAGACACTTAGTCGATTAAAATGCCAACCAATTACAGAAGGCTACATAATAGTAATACCAATAGCTACTCGGATGGAATTTCAACCAGCACTGAATTCCAAGAGTTTTACTTATTGTACACATATGTAAACGCCTGGAAAGAAAAAGGCACTCCATTTTTAGAGTTTTAGACCCCTATAAATATAAACGATTTCCTTAGCTCAAGGGACAACACAAATCACTCATATGCACATTATACTAAGTTATTGTAAACCCTATTGAATAAAAATAACAATGGACGTAGGCTATTGTACAGTTGAACCACTCTAAAAACCTTATTTTTGTGTGTGTGTTTTGAGTTTCTTCTCTTATTTTTATCTGTGATTATCAATTTGGAGTTAGTCCACTTTTAGACATCAAAAGATTGGCATCGTCAATGGAAACATTTGTCTATTATCATTCTCTACCATTTGTTTCGTTTCTTTATCTTTAAAGAAATGAATGATCCTGAAAATAGTTCTCGAAATGAGGGCAACACCATAATTCCATATGTTCCTCCTAATGTGGCAGACTTAGAGGGAATTCTTCTCAAACTTGCCAAAGGTCAAGAAGCCATGTAGGAATCTATTAAGAAAATGACTCGCACTATGCAATCTAAGACCTCCAATTCTAGAAGGAATATGCCACCACCATCGGCTAGGCATGAAAGAAATTATCATTCTCGTTCTTCTCAAGATATGTCATATCGTTCTAGAGAAACTTCTTCATTATGGTCAACAGATTACTATGATGGTAAATCTTTTTCCAAATAAAGACCAAGTGTCTTAAAGAGGATAAGTAGGCAGTTTGCTTTTGATTGGTTAGGCCCCCGAGTAACCAGAGGACATCATAGGGAGCAGGATCGTCATCGCGAATATCAGGAAGGTTCTACAAGATCTAAGGCTAGTATGAGGGGCTCTGTGCATGCCGAGCAGACCTCTCAGGAGGGAAGTTCAATATATAGGCACAGCAAAGTTGCTAACTCTATCTCGGCCAACTCTAAACCAGAGGAGCATTCCTGGAAGGGATCCATTCAACAGTTGGAAGATATGTTAGGGGAAATGGACAAAATAAAGAATTTATTGCAAAGGAGTATCATTAAAGGATTACCTTTCATCCAGGAAATTATGGAATATCCCGACACCTTCCAAGTTCAAGACACCAGTGGTTACCCCAAAATATGATGGGAAAACAGATCCAGTCTTGCACATAGAGCAATGTCAAGCTGCTGGCGACATCTATTCAGTTCCCAACGAAATGAGATGTAGAGCTTTCTCAAGTTCCATCACAGGACTAACTCAAATTTGGTATAACAATCTCCCCAGAGGTACAATCTCTAGTTTTTGAAACGCCCTCAATAAGTGCCGGTTTGGTCTAAAATTGACCTGGGACCCAAACTATACCCCCGGATACACTATTCTAACTATTTTGTCCCATTCAGAATCATTCGCAACCTTTAAATTATCATTCAAGTTACTTAAAATATATTTCCTATCTCGACCTCAAATTAGTCTACACGCGACTCCTGGTAGAGATATAAAAAAGTAATGAGAAAATATTTAGTAAGTGCTACCAAAAGCGATGTTAGCAACCATTGGTAAGAAACTTAATTTTATACGCAAATGAGAGAAAAGATAAAATAAAAATCCTATGAAAATGAATACTCTCAATAAATAAAAAGAAAACCAAAAATCATGTGTTTGAAGGAGTTATAAGTTGAAGATCAATGGATTTGCAAATTTTCTTTCAAGTGTTTAATTTTTTTTCCCTATTGAATTATAAACATAAGCCAATTATTTAGGTCTTAATCAGAGTGAACGCACAGTTTATTCAATATGGTTGAGTTATAATTATATTTAACTATGAGTTGTGTCAACGGATTCGTGCATAACATAAGTGGGATAGTTTCTTTTATTTGTATTTGGTCATATTGAGATATAGATATATTTTCTTCTCTATATATGCGTTAGCATGTACATATTTCCATGCATATCTGTTACTTATCTCAATGAGCACATGTTTTAAATTAATTATCTTATTTATTTAATTTGATTGAGTTGTGATAGACTTTTATTTGGTTTCTTCCTTTGTCTATCTGAGACAAAAAGGGAGATAAATTAAGGGATTCAAGGGGAGTATTTTAGTGCATGAATTGTATTTTATAATTCATTTATATACATCTCATGTATATTTTGTACATCACGTGGTATGTGTTTAATTTTACATGACTTACAAGGACTGTGATGTTGATACCCCATTGACTGAAGAAGCCATACGTCTCTATCGAGTCTCACGGGAATTGGGATTGGGTAAATTGACTTATAGGAATTTTTTATCCAGCCATTTTTTTGGATATTTTTCATTTTTGGTTTTGACCCAGAATAGCCAAAGGGGTATATTTATAAGGATGTGCTTTACACTTCCTTTAGTTTTTTTTATGTTGGGTATTTCAAGAAAAAATCTTTGAATCATTGAACCTTTGTATCGAGTCTATTGAGTTGTACTACATCATATGAAGACAGAGAGACAAAACATCATGACTGATATTACCGAACCAAATCGAACAACTTAAATGAAACGATTTTCAAAGATTTGCAGTTCCTTCTAGTTTATTTTAATTTTTTACTTTGATGAAAACCATTTTAAAAAAAATTAAAATATTTTTTTATAAAATTTTATAAAGGGTCATCATTAAGAGACCTCGTTCGAATAAGTTCACCCTCATCGATTGAGGAATTTTTTTTTTAGACCGTGGACCTCGATTATAATCATTTTTAAACTAAGAACCCTCGATCGAAGACTATTTTGAACAAGGGCCTACACACTTCTAAAAATGGACCTCAACCAAAAATATATATCGATCGAGAGCCCCTTAGTCGAAAGCTCTCATTCAAATGAGCGTACCCTGTAAGGAAAAATCTCCAATTGAGTTAATTTATATCTATTGGTTTAATTTGAAAAAAAAAATTTGAGTCATAGGTTAGGCTTTCAGTTGTTGACCTTGTGTTTAGTTGAAGATGTAGTGAAAAAGCTTCAGAGATTGCATCATCATGTCGTATTCCATACCACATTTCATCTTCGTGTTTCCTACGGTCTCTTAGGTATGAATGCATATGAATTTTGATGCCTGGAAAGTTTAATTTTTAGGGTGTTTTGTTTTTAAAAAATTATTTGGAGCTGTTTTTAAATGTTTTTAATTGAAAATATTTTTTTTATAAAGTCCTTCGAACAACATTAGGATTTCGTTCTAACGAAAATGGCAGTTCATTCAAATGAACTTCAAATGGACATCAAACGAGGTTCATTTATTTATAAAACTAAACTCGTTTGAAGCTCGTTCGTATGATATTGACTTCTTGTTTGAATAAATTTTGACTTAGTTTGAAAGAGATTGCAATTTTGTTCAAGTAAAGTCTAGTTTTCATTCAAACGAACTTCCTCGAAAATTATGCCTCCTCAAAAATCATGTTGTCTATATAAAAGGGATCATGCATATTTTTTTAGAGACTTTTGGCAAAATTTATTTTCCAACGCATATCCAAAAGCTTCCAAACCCTAGTTCCCCCCAAACACTTTAAAAATCCAAGTTTCAATCTTTATATGGTTTGAGATCTTGTTTGAGGGAACCAAAAAGGTTTTACTCATCTCTATTAGGTACATTTTATATGGTGGACTCCATGTTTATTGTTTACACGCGGTGAAATCCATACTTGTGGTGTTGCGGTGAAGAAACGGTGCATCAATATTCATATTCGTAGACAGTTTTTGAGCTTGTTCGGTGGATATCGAGGAGTATGTGGACTCACACATTGTAGCAGCTTGCATGGGTGGACTCCTGAGTTGAACTGTGGAAGAGAGCTTGAAGATCGAAGACGAATCAAGGCTTTCAAGGGTATCGAGTCTATGTAATAAGTCATCTATCGACTTATGTAATTTCTCAACAAAGTGAACTTGTGTGGTTGGTTCGTTCGAGGTTTTTCCCATTGTGGGTTTTCCTCGTACATCGGTGTGTTGTGCTTGATTTATTTATTTTATCTGCTATCACCTAGATGAATGTTTTAGGTTAAGATAAAAATGGGTAAATCGTTTCATCACAACAACTCGGATTAAAATTAGTGCAATGCTTTACTTAGGTTTAAGTTCATATATTTAAATTTGAAAAATTAAAAATTGACTTTATTGGTTTCGACCTCATAACCCCGCACCCCACTACCTGAATTAAGGGATTTCAAATTAGTATCAGAGCAGGAATACTAAATTATCATGTAGATCCTTGTTTCATGCTATTTACGGTGGTCTGTTTGTTTCTCTTTCGTGTTTGTTTGTTTGTTTATTTTCTCTCGATGATTCATCATTATGATAAGTTATTCTATCCATTTAGCGATGATGATAACTTTGATATTCGAGATGAGTCTAATAAGCTTCATAATCGTGCTGAAACATTAGCTCTTGTGAATTTGAAGTTTATAAAAAGAATTAAAATTCTTGAAAAGGAAAATTTTCGTTTTAAAGCTTAAATTGAATTTTTACAAAATATCCAAACTCAAAGAGATATCGCTCATAGACATGAATCGGGATTTTAAAACTTTAACAGTGTCCAAGAAAGAGAGGGAGAATAGAGTTCGATTTTTAGAGAAATAATTAGAGGACTCTAAAATTTCTAGGGTTAATGTTCGTGCTATTGAGGATAATGTTAAATAAATTAATGATTTTAGGTCACGTGAGAAGACTCTTAGGGATAAGTTCGATTGCATTGAGGGGCGACGAGGTAACCTTCTAGGAATTATTGAAAATTTGAAGAAGAAGTTTCTATCGTTTGACGAGTTTAAATTTTTTCATGAGTGTAGGGTTTTAAAGTTAAAAGATGATTTGAGAGACCCTGGTAGTTTTGGTAGTGTTGGTACTGGCTTCGATAATTCGAATTCTTCTGCTCCTAAAGCTAATACAATATTTTGTTTTAGAGGGTTAACCCAAACTCGAGGTATTATAAAAGGTCAACCCAAAGGTTGCATCCCTTGTTGCATTTACACGTGCACACACTATGATAGGAAAGGTCTCCTTAGGTTTTTTTGCTACGATCTTAGAAAAGACCCTAGGAAGTTGATGTTAGTGTCCCCGTGGTTCCCAAAACCCGAAGTGTAAAATGTTCATCGATTTGGGTTAGGAATCGATTTTGGAGGTCTTTCACATGACCCTTCACATGCTATATCTTATCGGTGACTGCTTTCATGTTTGCGGGCACTAGCTTTTGTACTTCATGATATATATATGCTTGCTATTTGTATGTGGTTTGAGTCTTTTGTATTTTGCTTTTTCATTTTATTGCGTCTTAGTGAGAAATATATAAAAAGATTTTATTTATCTTTTGAGTTTTTTTAAATTGGTATCATTTTGAAAAATGTTTAAAAACTCAAAAAGATCTTTGGTTTTTATGTAGTTTAGTTTTACACGTCTTGTATGGCATATTGGTGTGTTTAAATCCACTTCCTTTTATCTTTCCATATGACTAGGACACTTGGTTATGATTTTCAATGCTTAGACAGTTCTTAATCATGCTTGTATGGAGTTGTTCGACTTTGATTTGCTTAATGGATTCACCTTGTATATGCCTCTACAAACACATACACGAGCTCTTTTGAATTTTAACTTCACATTTTATATTTGAGCTGCTTGAGATGTTCTCCCATCAATCTTGTCATCTACATATATGTTGACTATTGAGAATTTATGCATGTAAGAATCGTTGCTCGTGAGTTTATTTGATTTTTATTAAAAATATCATGGTGATGGGAAAGGGCTACGAAACGAGCAAATCCCCTTAGCAATAAAGCCACCGTTGGAAAGATGTAAAAATATAAAAGATTATAGGGCAACTAGATTGATTGATTACCTAGGTTATAGGGAGACGTCTTACCTAGGTTGGGATTGTTAGACACTGTGGGAGTTTATACTTATGCAGATTGTGTACTTGTTATATTTTCTTTGCAATTAAAAGTGTGTTTAAGTGTGCAGGTTTACAACATGTAGCAAAGTTTACAAGCGTAAAAAGCTACTCAGCGTATGTGTTTATATAACGTCTATAGTTTTTTCTTTTGGGGTTAGGGATTGAGACTTTTAGAAAGCTTGATAGCCTATATGTATTTTGTTTAAAGGGGGGTATTTATAAGGACAAATTTCTAATTGAGTCAATTTGTATGTATTGGTGTAATTCCGGATAGAACATTTTGAGTTATAGGTTAGGCTTTAAGTTGTTTACCTTTCAATCCTATAATGTGATTGATGGAAGATGTAGCATAAATGTTTCAGAGATTGCATTATCATACCGTGTTTCATGCCACGTTTCATCTTCATGTTTTTTAGGATTTCTTAGGTATGAATGCATATGAGTTTTTAT
This sequence comes from Sambucus nigra, assembly GCA_949130495.1. Taxonomy (NCBI): domain Eukaryota; kingdom Viridiplantae; phylum Streptophyta; class Magnoliopsida; order Dipsacales; family Adoxaceae; genus Sambucus; species Sambucus nigra. The sequence goes on along the minus strand of OX422209.1, from coordinate 158,270,717 downwards.
CATTGGAAAGTTTAATTTTTGAGGTGTTTTGTTTTTACAAAATTATTCAAAGATGTTTTTAAAAGAAAATTTTTTTAATGAAGTCGTTCAAACAGCATTAGGGTTTTGTTCTAACGAAAATGACGGTTCGTTCAGACGAACTTCAAATGGGCATCAAACGAGGTTCATCTATTTACAAAACCAAACTCGTTCAAAGCTTGTTCAAACAAGATTGGCTTTTCGTTTTAACGAGGTTTGACATAGTACGAACAAGTTTGCGGTTTCGTTCAAACTTCCTCAAAAATTATGCCGCCCTGAAAATCATGTTGTCTATATAAAGGGGATCGTGCATCATTGTTTAGAGAGACTTTTGGTGAAATTTATTTTCCAATACCTATCTAAAAACTTCCAAACCATAGTTTCACTCAAACACTTTAAAGATCCAAGTTTCAATCTTTATATGGTTTGAGATATTGTTTGAGGGAACTAAGAAGGTTTTGCTCGTCTATGTTGAGTACGTTTCATATGGTGGATTCCATGTTTTCTATTTACACGCGATGGATTATGTGCTTATGGTGTTGAGGTGAAAAAATGGTGAGTCTTTGTTCATATTCGTAGCAGTTATTGAGACTGTCTGGTTGATACCGAGGTGTGTGTGGACTCACATGTTGTGGCAGCTTACGTGGATAGACTCCTGCATTGCACTGTGGATGAGAGGTTAAAGATCGAGTACATGTCAAGGCTTGCAAGGGCATCGAGTTTGTGTAGTAAGTCATATGTCGATTTTTGTAATTCCTCATCATAGTGAATTTGTGTGGTTGAATCATCTAAGGTTTTTTTCGTTGTGGGGTTTTACTCATACATCGGCTTGTTGTGCTTGATTTATTTATTTTACCTGCTATTACCTAGATATATGTTTTAGGTTAAGATAAAATTAGGTAAATTTTTTTTATCACAACAACTCGAATTAAAATTGATGCAAAGTTTTACTTGGGTTAATTTTTTTGAAAGTTTATATATTTAATTTGAAAAATTAAAATTTGACTTTACTTGTTTCGTTCTCATAACACCGGACCCCACTACCTACTTCCAGGGATTTCACTCCCTGGTTCGAACTAGGATCTTCATATTTGAAAATGATTTTAGTTGGATCTCTTTCACTGGAAAATTGTTTAAACACCTTTAGACGTGTATCGCAATTAACAAAGCCCATGTTTTTCAAAGCCCTAAAATGGATTTTCTAGAGTCCTTCTGTTTATAAGAGTATTTCAACTCTACGTAACTAAAATAGACTCTAGTTTTATGAATCCCCTGAGATCTTCTACGTGGAAGACGATGACACCTTGGATTACGTGTGGAATGATCTTTCACTAACCAAAATTGGCAATTACCGAGGCCTTGGAAGTTGTGTAACTATTTTTCTGAACTATGAGTATCACTAGTATGGGTAGAAGCAGAGGAGACGAACCCAAGAAAGAGGCATCGTGGCGTGTATCATTTTTCGTATACGAAGTTAGCAGACTTGAATTTAGTCTTAACATATTTGGATGATTAATATGTTGTTTAGCAAGGCACGTTTAATGAAATGGGTAACATGGGACTAGATATATATGACATGACCCGAACTATATGACTATAATGAGGACAAATTTTAATAAAATACGACACGACATGGGATGGTTAGCCCTAGTTCAATCATATAGCTATGTTAAAAAACATACCTAAGTAAGAAACATTACCAACTAGGCTCGATGTCACTAAATCTAAGGCCTAAACAACTGGTATATGACACTAATAACCATGAAAAGATCAATATTCAACTATAAAGCCAGAACTGGGATTGGGAGTCAATCAAGGAATTTGATAAACATTATCTACAAAATCAGGAAATGATTTCACATTGTTTACGTGATAAACTTTGACACAACTTCCTGTAGACTATGGGATTGGATCTTAAAACAGCATGTAATTGAGAAAATATATTCAAAACATAAAGATATGGATTCAAAGGGTTAAACTCTTCTTATTTATTTAATTTCATTGCCTTTTTGGTTTTTCTATGTTGTCAAGAGTTTCAATAAACAATCCCCCAACATAATTAGAATGAATTGATGATTTTTGTTAAAACAGTAATAGCTGAATCAAGGTTCTAAAAAACGCGGGGCGTGATCGAGGCGTGGAGGCCAAGCCTTAAGCCTTAGAAGCCTAGGCGGGCCTTGGCGTAAAAAGGCGCGAAAAGGCGTTTAGGTCTTTTTAATATATTTTAATATTTTTTAACCATAACAATGCTATTAAAATACTAAAATTGTACATATCATAAAAATATGTCTGAATATTTGCAAATAAAAATACTATTTGATTATTTTGGATGAGATAATGGTTCGGTTTGTAAAAAAATCTTTAAAAGGGGATATCGTCTCGCTAAAGCATTGTTGTTTTTAGAGAAAAAGTACGCCTTAAGGGTTTTACCAAGCATAAGGCGTCAAAATCTCAAGGCGGGGCGTTTCTCCCAAGCCTCAAGCCTAGGCGTGCCTAGGCGGAGCCTAGACGGGTTTTTTAGAACAGTGGCTGTAATACATGTATCAACAATAAAACAATCACAAAAGAATAAATATACTAGAACATCCCATTGCTAAAATTATTGTTTTTTCTTCGCTTGGAACCAATCTGCTTAAGACACGAATACAACTAGCAAAGGGTAAAACACAGTCACCGAAATAAAAAAGATCAAGACTAAAACATAGTTAATAGGAACCTTCACGGCGGGGACGAATTTGGAAAATCCAATATCAAATCACTACCACGTCAGCTCCTCCAAACTGAAGCCGATACGAGTTCCCTTAACTGCCAGCAGAGAACAAGTGAATTTTAATTTCAATTTTTTAGTTTTTTTGTAACACTCAAGTTTAAATGGCTACAAAGAGAGACATACAAAGTGAGTGTTATTCGTGTTTTGGGTTCTTAGAAAGTATAAGTTATAAATATAATATTACTATATTAAATAGAAACAAAGTAAACATAACTAAAATTTAGGGAAAATAAAAAAAGCATACAAAATGATTAATGGGAAAATAAGAAAATTAACGGGAGAACGGACAAAAAGATCCTATATTATTGTCCACCAATAACATAATAATTGACATTAAATTATGAATTACACATCTTTTAAGATCCTATATTCGTCCATTGTTTAAAATTAATTACATGTATTTAAAGTACCACCCAAATAATATGATACATTAATTAAGTATTATAAAATGTCTATATAAAAATACAAATGATTATATTACAACTAACTCTACATAGACACTGCATGAAGCTATTAGACTTGGGTTTAGTAATATATTCACAAACAATAATAATTTTGTGACAAATATAATTTTTTGAAGAATAAGAATTAGCAATATATATTATATAAAATTCATTGCAAAAATGTCACTTAAAAGATTCAAATTTATTTGAGGTTGGATGTGAGATGCAACATAAAATAGAAGAGAGAAACATCTTAAGAATCTATATAAGAAAAATATTCAAAAAAAAATATTTTAAAATTATACATTAAATACAAAATTGTAAAAATATTCCACTTTTAACTTATTTGTGAATATATTGTATTTTAAAAAAATGTGATTTTTGACTTAAAATCACATTTCTCAAATATAATTTTTAGGTGTATAATATGTTAATAAATATATTTACGTTCAATATTTTGTTTAATAAGTATTTAAAATATAATTTTAAATTGAACAAATCCAATATTGATTCAACTTATGAAATTTATCAAGTTTTTCGTGAGTAATCAAGTATTTACTATATTGGTTTATTTTACTATGGGGATCAAATAGGTATATATATATATATATATATATATATATATTAATTATAAGATCTCAACAATCAACCTAATTATAGTGATAGAACGGAAGAGATGGAATGGCATTTCTGAGATGAATAATGAGGGATTTTCAACTAAAAGCCTCCTTTTTTTCTTGGACAAGTAATGTACAAGCATAAATACATGTTTATTGTATAAACTAACGTAAGGATGTAGAAGAAATTAGGGGAGGTCGTGCCCCCTAGTTTGGGCATAGCTTCGCCATTAGTGAAAAAATCTTAATGTGCTAGACAGCCCAAAAAGATATATCTTAACATTAAATTTAATTGTAGATGATTACTTGTAACCAGGGAACGTGATTTTGTCCTTATTAAGTACTATAAACATTTATCAATAACAATGGTCTTTGTGTGGGTTGGGTGCGATAGTAGTTTTTTCCGTGAGGGTTTTTACTCTAAAATCCTAGTGTGCTTAATTTGATTATTTTATATTTGCTTCCTATGTTAATCACCAATTTCATGCAATTTGGACTAATAAATTTTTATTCGATAAAATTAAAATTTAGTTCAAATATAAAAAAAAAATTAATTTTTTTTACATATTGAGTATTTGAGAAATTACTTAGTTAGTTTTGGACCCTTAATCACAGACCCCTACCTTTTCCATGAAGTTGTCCCCATTGCCTTGACGTCAAAAGATGTTAATCATATTTTCCAACCTCCTACGGACGATTATAGATAAGGGAAATATGGATAAAAAAAATAAGTGGGCATACTCGAAAGCATGCTCTTTATCAAGGCTAATCTCCCTCCTTCAGATAAGTAACTTTTTTTCCATCCTGCCAACCTCCTTCACCATCTCCAAGATCGTATCCTAAATTTCCTTTGATTTAAAATTCCTGAAGGAAGGGATCCCACTCTACACCCTAACACTTATGCCAAATGATTAGCCCTCACCCTACTACCAACCGAGATCATCTCCTGTTTCCCCACATTGATATGTAACCCCAAAACTTCCTCAAAACACATCAATAAGAGACTCAAGCACCAAACTTTCTCCCTTTCCACTCCAAAAAAGTAATAATATCATCTGCGAACAACAAATGTGAAACTCAAATATAGGCAATGTCCAAATTATAGGACAATAAACCATTAATCATCCATGCCTCCATGTATCTGGAAGGAAGCCTATTCCACGTCTCCATAACCAAAATAAAAAGGAAACAGGACAAAGGATGTCCCTACCGCAAACCTCTAGATCTCGAGAAAAAACCTTCAGGTGAACCATTTACCAACACAGAGAATCCAATAGATAAGAAATAACTTTTGACCCACAAATTACATCTCTCTCCAAACTCCCTCCTCTCTAGCAGATACGACACAAAATGTTAATTTACATGATCATACACTTTCTCAATATCCAACTTGCAAATAATATCCCACTCAGCACTTCTTTATATTGCCTGCACGTACTTATTAGCTATGAGAATCCCATCAAGGATCTTCCTACCTCCCATGAAAGCTGAAAGTGTGGGATTAAGATCAATGTGAAGCACAAATAATATCCAAGAGCTGGTGAATAGGATATAATATCAATTGTTATCAATTTATCCCATTCAAAAACTAGAGAACTATTTTTGTGAAAACCGAGTAGAAATCCAATTTAATCCATTAAAACATAATTGAACCAGTGTGATTATGATGTTAAATCTTAATAAAATAAAATATAGAACTTGAGTGGCAACTCTCTCACACACAATTAGATCTAGTCTAATTATTGATGAATTAATTAGATTAGAATCTTTTAGAGTTCAACGTAACCTACCAAATTATGTATTAATCATAACTATATATTCACAAGTGTGTAGTCTAAAATTAACAACAAACTCATCCACCAAACAATCACATAACACTAAATCTACAAGGAAAAACCCCTTTGCGGGGGGAAAATCCTCGAATTCATGTTTCTCTCTCATTCAATTTGAAAATTAAATTTTACGAATTGAAAAATTATACCTCTCACTTATCCACTATAAGTATTTACTAGTGGACATATCAACTCTCCCCCATTTGAATCAAAATTTGCATTGAAACCTCATCAATTTGGCGAGGAAGTCGCATTATCCTCCGAGACATCCACATCTTCTCCAATGATCTTCCCAAACTGCATAGATATAGCTTTGAACCAAATTATGTAATCAATTCTGATTTAGATCGAAGTTGAATCTAAGATTTTATTAGTTGGCAAAGTGATTCACTCAAAATAGCCCTCACAAGTCATATATCAACTATGGATCTAGTCAATTCCCTCAATTTCAGAAGGAAAAGTGAAATTATAAGAGATTATCTAAGAAACATCTCAAGAAAGGGTTATGCTAGAAACTCAATTGTTCAAATTATGATATATGAATCCAAAAAATGAATTTATAGACGATCTAAAAACTTGAGAAGTCGTGCGCACAGTCTCGTGTTTCATCCGTACGTAGTATTCAGATCTCATTGGCCAGGAATGTGCTAAATGGGATATGACTTCATTTCCTTAGAACCGTTCCCACGGTAAGAAATACACTTCGTGATCACGCTTGTACACAAAATACACTATTTGCAACTTCGCGAGGGCGTTAATCATATAAATCTCATATCATTTTTAAAACACTTTACACATTGTAATCATTTTTTTCAATATACTTCAAGGCCAAAAGATGTTTTGAAAAACATGCATATGTGGAAAGCTTAGAATTCAATCATTCACAACCTAAATAGGATATCAAAGCCGCGTCGTGGTCAAAAGATTTGTATAACTAGATCCGTTGATGTTAAACAATGTGCAATGCAAACTAATGTGATGAAATCTCTTACCTACAACATCTACATAAAAATCAAGCGGGTTTGGATAGCCAATTCTTATATATAAAATGTATAGGATACATTTTCAAAAGAATAATGGATTAAAAATAAGGGGTCAAGAATACCTCAAAGTCGTACCGACAAGACGTTGGTTAGAAGCTTATATAAGCTCCTAAAAAAATATCGGTCTAAAATCCATCACATCAGCCACCCACCCTTCTTAGGGACCAAGGTAATGAATTTTGCATTATGGGTTCTGAAAAAATGGTCCCCGTGAGGTTGGTCAAATAAATTCATCCTCTCACCCCTAGAAACTTCCAAACAGTATTGTGAAAATGCCATAGTGAACCCATCCCCGACAGCTTATCTCCCCACATCAACCTCAATATTCACTACCCCCTCTTCCGAGAATGAAACACTCTTATGCTATAGAAATGATTCTATCATTATTAATAATGATTAGTTCTTAAGTTGTTGGACATGGTAGTTAATAAATGATAAAAGGTATGTCTAACATTTTAGTCAATGTAAGAAATGACACATTAATACATATATGATATTAAGATAGATTTTCTTATAATATTAGAAATATCTTATATAGTACTCCTTACCCTTTGCTCATTTGAGATAAAAAAAAAGGGGGGGGGGGGTGTTTATCCAATATGGTTACCACATTATGCTAAATATTTTATAATTGATCTTATGTGAAAGTTATTTATTGTTTTGCAGATTATTTCACCAGCCATGTTATGATATTTTTTTATATAATTAAGTCATGTACCTTTCTTCAAATTTCTTTTTGGATCTAGTATTGGGGAATTTTTTTTGGGTAGATTAGTAATTGTTATATATGATAAGAATATTTTTTTCTTTTTCCTGCGAGTACCAATGTTGATGGGGATTGATTTTGTGGAAAAACTTTGCTTGCCCAAATTTTTTTATTGGTCATGCATGACAAAGAAGAAATAACTATATCTAAAGGATATATATAGGGATAATATCACCATACCTTTGAAGATCTTGTGGGTGATCCAATATGGAGACTAATGTTTGAAGAATATGTTAAGAAGGCTCGGGTCTTTTAGTATATCATCCTACGAAATAAGAACGATGTGCGGTGATCTCTTAAGACAAGGATCTTGAAGCACTTGATAAGGCTCTTCTCTATCTTCTCTCATTTTATCTATGTTCATAAGTCTCTCTTTACTCACCTTGACTTTAGTCTGTGTGAGTGTCTCTGTGTGTGTGTGTGTGTGTGTGTGTGTGAGAGAGAGAGAGAGAGAGAGAGAGAGAGACAGAGAGAGACAGAGAGATTAAGAAAAGTGAGTATTTACTTTAATACCTAGAAGAACACATCTCAGGGTTTATTTATACTTATCAACATAAAAAACCTTAAGTATAACACGTTTCCCCAAAAAGTTGTCATCGTTCAAAAGAGAGTGAGCATCATTTGAATTAAAGCTTCGCACGAGGGGACCCCGTGATAAGTTTGATATCAACAAGGGTTTCTACCTAGATTGTGGTTCTCCCGTTTGATACAGTTTCAAACAAAGGTACCCCTCATTCAAATGAGATCCCGATTCCTAGAAACCCTTACCTAGTATCATAACCGATACCGACTGAAATTCTTCAGAGTAATGCAATAATTAAAACCTTACTTATTTAACAAGGACTATACTCAGTACCCAAGAGTAAATAATTAAATTGACTTCCAAATAACCCAATAATTTAATGCATTTTTGCATAATTGTAACTAATTTCACTAAATAATTACAACTTCACTTCAATTTAATTGTCTCGTAATTACTGGAATAAAGAGACACTGTTTGTAAAGTTAGATAGTGCATAATACGATTACTCTTTTAAAGCATACCGTACCCGTTTGGTGAAAATCTTACTTATTCCTCAATCTCAAACTTAACTTATTTGATACTCTACCGGATTATAAAATAATCCACAGATCAAGTTTATCAGTAGAATAAAATTATAAGTTTATCGAGGAGGTATCACAATCCATGATATCTCTCTACAACGGATTCTTCTGGATTATGAACTTAGACATCTGTTCGCAATGATTGCCCAACTTGCGTAGATTTAGACCCAATAAATTAAATTGCAACGATAACAATAAAAATAATAATTGTGAGTATATTTTAATCCTCATAATCCTTGGGATTGAGAATCTACGCACCATTTGCGAATGTTATGACATTGTGTAAATCTAATATAGTAAGCACTTAGACTTGAATCTCACTCATGGTCCTGTTAAATACATTCCTGATGCACCGATACGATCCTTTTTGAACTATTACATAAGTTTATGAACCATCGGACATGTTTCCAGAGTCAAGATAAACTACTAATATCGTATCACATCTTTATCGATTGGATGCAAACTCTTTATCTAGGATGTGAACTATTCAATTGAACTAGAACCAAAATTCTGATCTTCTGTGATCAGGTCGAACCCAGCTCACTAGAATTCCAACTAAGTTCGACTGACTATCATTAATATAATATATTTAAAAAATGTAAGGTATTTTCACAAACATATAATTGTTATTTCAAAATGAACCTATCACATCTTTATAAACGCCATACATGATTTTAAGAATAAAATCCCAATAGTACCTAAAGGAATTTTGTAACAAAATATCCAAAGTGGGGGTATTGAAAGACCCTCGTCAAATAAAGACATTATTAGTTTTGAAAATTAACATTTTTCTAGTCTTTGATCTGATCAATTTAAGATAAAACACATTTGAGTGAAGATTAATCCAAGTGCTGCACATGATAATTAAAGACTCAAGGTAAGTCAATCACACTAGAAATGATCAAAAAGTCAAACTATACCAATCAAGGGAAATTTAGTAAAAAGGCTATAATGGTACATTGCCTTATACGCATATATCAGACATTAAAACTGAACAAAGTAATTTTGATTGGCTGAAATTGATTTAAAATAATTAGTTTTAATTAAATAAAAAATTTCAATTTTAATAATTTTTCTGAATTTATGTGATTATTTTTCTTTTTTAAATTAATTGTTTAAACAATATAAATTAAGAAAAATGTTTTCAGAAATTAAATATCACGCTTAATCTCAACCGTTGATAAATTATGTGAGTTAGGTGATTTATACCCTTGATTAGAGTTGACGAGGACCATGGTTTTGTTTACTGAGTAGATTAATCAGATGAGTTTGTTTTAGATTTAGTTTACGTGGATATGTGTTTATTTTATGAGAGAGGTTAAGATTGAATAAGATCCATTGGATTTATCTTTAATCTTGATCTCTCGATATGACCCTTGTCCACATTGATAGTCCAATCATAGTGAGGAAACCTACTAACCTTTTCTATCTGGTTAAGACAACAGGCTACCGCTGAATCTAAACCATTGGATCTTAAAGCTGCAATTTAACTCCATCGTAGCCATTAGTTTAAAAAACACTCGCAACCGACTCTCCAGAATCTTCCTCGTCCATCTATAAATGATTTCCTCTTCTCATCCTTAGAATAACTTCTTCCACTCTTTTCACACACATCTTAAATGCAATCCGAGAGAGAGAGAGTGCGTGTGTGTGTGTGTGTGAGAGAGAGAGAGAGAGAGTACAATGTTTAATCAAACCATTTATTTGATTTTTTTTTCTCTTGGGTTGATAAATCACTCAAGGACTAGTTGAAAACCTATTATCGCATAAAGGAAGTACAAAATTACCCAATTTGAAATCAATTGCTGAAAAAAAATGTTTAATCGCAAACTAGGTCGCTCTCTTTAAGGTGCTTTTTGGGCTTGTCGAAAATTGTGTTATGGTTCAATAAATTATCATCACCCTCGGAATAAAATGGCCTTCATAACAATTGATATTCTCAAATTTCCATAGCATAATAGACAACTCGTACTAATCACTTATTTATAATAAAATGCTCAATTTTAGAATATATTATTTGGAGGAATAAATAATTTCATAAGAAATTTTTCAGAGAGTGGAAAATATTTAATAGGAGAGAACTATATTTTTCCTATGTTTAAAACAATGGCCGAAAAGCCTTATTTAAGGAAAAAAAATCTAAACGTTGAAGAAGAAACATGTAGAGTCAAAAACAAAATTATTGGCCCAGAGGGTTTAAACTTGGTCATTAATTGCTGCAACTAAAACATGTCAAAATAAATTTTCGTTTAGAATTTTTAATAAAAAAATAATTATTTTTATTTTTGTCAAAAAAATTAAATCTCAGCAGGCCTAAAGACCAGGACCGGGTCAGTTAGATGGCGGCGGCATTGCACATGTTTTGCCTAATAAGTTCTTTCACCCGCAACACACAAAAAGCTAATGCCCAAAGAGCTTGCCCATTAAGATCAAAGCATGTATATATATGCCATACCAAAATTAACTCACCCACCGATGTGGGACTTTGACAAATCTGCGTACTCCTTTTTCTTTCCTCTCTCTCTTAAGAGGTCAAAAGCAAAATGAGTTTTTTCAGTTGTTTACACCAAACAAAAAACATATGTTCAAACAATGCCTCAAATCAAATTTGAGTTGTAAATATTATGTTTAGAGAGAGAAAAACATTTCTACTGATTTTGTTTTGAACATTGTTGTAGAATTACTTCTCTTCTGTTTAAAATCTTTAAATTAATTTATGTTTTTCTTTACATATTTTGAAGATCTAAACTATCTCCCACTAAATCATACACCTCATCGAATAATTTTGTACATATATGTTATCTCTTGTGGATATAATATTTTATGATGTTTTAAATTAAAATTGAGTTTATTTTTTAAAACATTCATCTTTGTTATTTAACGAATCAATTAACTTTGTTGAAAATCTTCTCTAATGAAAGTTTATTTTTAGTGTTTTTATCCGGAAGCGAATGTGTTATAAGATTCTCTTAAAATAAAATTATTTTTTCACTAAATTTTGCATTTTCGCAAAGAATAACTGATGGCACTAATGGTTCGTGTTGTTGTTAATTGACGGTTTGGAGAAGATTCGTATTGTAGAAAGACAAAAGGGTGAACTATTGTTTGTAACGTAACTAGAAGGACTTGAGTGTTAAGTACAATTTTGAGTTCTTTAATAGTAATTGTTAAAACATGTGTAAACTTTTTAATACTTTTGAAAAAAATGAGAGACCAATTTTGTCATCTTTGACTAGGTTGCTGAGAAAGAGAGGACAAATGGGTTTAACACCTCACCTTTTCTACCCACTTATTTGTCTAATATCTCCACTAAAAACTCTCCTTTCGACTCACAATTGTTAATTCCCCCGGCTAAATGGACGGAGCTTCATATGAAAGGAACTAAAAGCTTGGTTGGGCAAGAGACGAAAACGAGAAAAATCAGTAGTCTTGGTTTCAAAACAAAATATAGGAAAAATCTCTCTAAGCCAAATATATCTCTTTGCGAAAAATTTTCCAAACAGAATAGAACAGTTTGTTCCCCATATGCGCCTTGTGCTAAGTTTACTACAAAAGAAGTTGTTCAACTATTTTTTGAAGTGTTTATATGAAAGTGTGGTTAGGAGTTTTCAACCACACTTGATCGATGATGGAAAGAAAAAATATAAAAAAAAATTTACGAAATTTGTTGAAATATCATCTCAGTCCTTTGATGACATACATGCTGGAATTTTATAATTATTGGCATGCATATAATATGATGAGATATTGAATATTGGGATTTGAAATTTCTAAAAAATGAGTTGTATATCTTTTATTATGATTTTTATAAATTTAATGCGTAATACTGAAATGTTTAGGAGCTTGTTTTAAAATGAGTTTATCTTAACTTATACTCAATGTTTTTGAGTGATATTAATTTTCCATAAAACTATAATCATAAACAATGAATTCGAAAAATTTTCATAAATTTTCAATAAGCGCTTTAATCGTGGTGAAATTTCATACTTAGAAGTTTTTGAATGAAATGTTTTAAATCTAAATTTTTTCTTGAAAATTTGAACCACGTTATTATTGCAAAGAGATTCTTAGATCTTTTATATATTTTAGCAGCTTTAAATTGGAAGGCTATGAAGTTCTCAGAATTTTTTGAGGTAAAAAAATGAAAGATGAATTTTATAAAAATTGTATAAGGTAGTATATATTTTCTGTAATTATTCGGGCAACTTATAAAAATTACATATAATACTTTGCACCTCATGCATATGATATAATCATGATGAGTAGAGATCTCATATATCGAATTTCATATTTAGTAAATAGAATCCATATGTCGAAATGATAATAATTGGAGGATTTTATCATAATTGAGTTTGGTGAAAATATAATCTTTACTTTGGCAAAGATATTCTAGTTGAATGATTTGGAATAGAGGTTTAAACTCTAATACGAAATATTATCTTATACATTGTGAAAAATAATGTATAAAAAATCGTATGCTTCATGTCTTTAAGAAACAGATTGTGTATTCTATATGTTACTTTCAGACCCTCGAAAAACTAAATTTATGACTAAAACGAATGAACATGCATTTTTTTAATCGGATATACTTGAAAGCTTGAAGTGTGTATTAATTTAAGGAATAAGATTCATTATTATTTAATGTTGAAACACTATGAGTTTAGATTCTATTTTTATGAATTGAAGATATAGTGGGGGGCACATTATATGTTGTTTCTCAATATTATACCCAGAGAATAGTCGGGGTACTCAAGCGAGTACCTCTCAACTAGAATTGAAAAACATTTTAATCGAAACTAAAATTTTTGTGTTCAAGAGAAATCTTAATTTTTTGAGTTGTGACTTAAAAATAAAATTATGATTATGCTATTAAAAAGGATTCCAAAAATCCAGAAAGTCATATCATAAATGTTTGATTAAATTCACTGCAATGAACTAGAAATTAGTTTATAATTGATTTGTCTCATAACTATAAGATAATAAGGACTATACATCTCCTTTGAATGAATAATGAGACCATTGTCAATTCTGAATATAAGCTTTGATTAATAACCAAGATTTATCGATAGTAAGATAACTTACATATATACAATGCTTGTTAAATTATTATCATGAAAATAGAGTCGTTTCATTTAATTTGATTGTCATTGATATTATACATGGTGTTGAGTTAAAATTATATATAATTGATTTATCTCATAACTTTAAGATAATAAGGAGTATACATCTCCTTTGAAGGAATAGTGAGACCATTATCAATTATGAATATAAGCTTTGATTAATAACCAAGATTTATCGATAGTAAGATAACTTAGGTATATATAATGCATGTTAAATTATTCTCATGAAAATAGAGTCGCTTCATATAATTTGATTGTCATTGATATTATACATGGTGTTGAGTTAAAATTATATATATATATATACAATCCTGCTCTTGTGCGGACCGGACATGTGTCACATGACGGTGAGCCCAGAAAAGAGAGAGAGGGTGCCTATAATTTAGGCGATAATTTTTAGGTGCACCGTTAGGTGACACATGTTCGGTCCGCATTCTTAAAATGCGGACTAGTCCGCACAAGAGCACATATATATATATATATATATATATATATATATATATATACAGTCCTGCTCTTGTGCGGACCGGACATGTGTCACCTGGCGGTGAGCCCAGAAAAGAGAGAGAGGGTGCCTATAATATATATATCTTTTCAAATGGTGACTTAGGTAAGGCAACTTACTTGGACCAACTTAAAGTTCGAGAATTTACGAATATGAAAGGCATCAATAAATGACATGATATTTTAATAATTTCAAATCATTAAATTAGATTGAATTGACAATGATATAAATGGTGTTTATCATTCAGTATGTTGAAATATGAATGCATTATTATTTATTTATGCAATAATGATTAGCTAATATTTGGTTATGATATTTTTCTATCAAGAAAACTAAATTTATGCTAACTCAAAGTGTTGGCATAATGAGTTTCAATGATATAAGAATATTACTTGTTAATATTACAAGTCCAAATAATAAATCATTAATAGATCTAGAAACTTAAAATACAAGAATATCTATTTAATGCATACATATATATATATATATATATATATATATATATATATATATATATATATATATATATATATGTGTGTGTGTGTGTGTGTGTGTGTGTGTGTGTGTGTGTGTTCAAGAACACTATATACAGTGTTAAGAAAGATATATATGTGAATATCTTAAATAGTCTTCACTCAACTACTAAAAGGAGTTAACTTGGAATTTATTATTTTGTTGAAGTACTATGAAGGTTTATAATTGAAAAGTGCATGTTTATGCTATCGAGAAAGGTTATGTTTTGATAAAAACCATGAACCTAGAATTGATTCTAAATCAATTAATGGATATGTGTCTAACACATATTATGATGTTGTCTTTTGGAACTCCAAGAAACGTTAAATATTGGCACAATTAATGATGGAGTTTATAATGATACCATTAGCTATCGCTAATGAAGAAATAAAAGGTTGAAAGAACTATTATAAGATACCCTTTATGGCATGGATTGATACGAGTCATTTTATCCACAACAATAGATCCATAGCTATTGTAAAATTTTAGAACCGCTATTATAACGGCAAGAACAATAAATATGTCATAAGAACAACATAGTTTGAGAATTTAAAACTAATGAGTTGCGAGTGTGGACTATGTTCGGATTGATGAGAACGTGAATGACTTATCCTTTGACGAAAGAACTAGTGTAGGAGAAGGTGTTTAACACTTAGAAAGGGATGGTACTAAATCCCGTTCATAGTTGAATAACTTATGGCGGTAACCCAACCTATAGACTGCAGATCCCAATAAATAGGATCAAAGAGTAATAACAAGTCACAAGTGATATGGGTTGAATCATGCTAATTATTCTATACGAGATTTTACTCCGAGTCCATCCCTATGAATCATGATATCCTGAAACGAGTTAAGGTTGAGTTCATTACAACTTTTTATAAAGATTTATAGCTCTATCTTGAGTGGGGTACCTAGATATGGAAGTATCCTTAATAAACTCACCTAAGTGAATATGGAAGTGTGATTGCTTCATATGGTAGTTTAGGCAAATTTCTTAGAGCATTCACTATATTAGGATATAAGCACATGGTCATAACATGCTGGCTTGAGGACTACTTCCAAGTAGAGTTGTGTGAGAGATATTATCAGAGATAAAGTTCAAAACTACGGTTACTCTGGTATATTCTGAATATAATTTACTACATAAGGGTTTAAGTCGAAAGACACATTTATTTATGCACAATTCTATGAATTATTGCTCAATAAGTTTTTAAAATTTATAAGTAAGGGATTGTTAGAACATGTGTAAACTTTTGAATACCTTTGAAAAAAGTGAGAGAGCAACTTTGGCATCTTTGACTGGGTTGCTTTGAAAGAGAGAACAAAAAGGTTTAGCACCTCACATTTTCTACCCACTTATTTGTCCAATAGCTCCATTAAAAACTCTTCTATCGGCTCACAATTGTTAATTCCCCAAGCTACATGGAAGGTACTTTATATGAAAGGAACTAAAAAGCTTGGTTGAGCAAGAGACGAAAAAGAGAAAAATCGGTATTCTTGGTTTCAAAACAAAACACTTAAAACATCTCTCTAAGACAAAAATATTTCTATGCATAAATTTTTCCAAGCATAATACAACAGTTTGTTCCCTCCAAACTGATATTGTAATATTGAGCAATTAATATTGCATGGGTGCTAATATGTCATATAATTACAGTTAATAGTTATATGAGACAGTCGATTCTAGACTTGTTTTATCTTGAGGACGTCGTGACTGTATACTACCTGTACAAAGAGGGTAGAACCGTGAAACATCTTGAAGAGAGTGACCTAGTCCGCGACTTAACTCAAGAATCAACTACTACAAATTTTATAACCAATTGAGATAATATTGTTTATTTTTATCGTGGAGTATATATTTGGATTCAATACCATACAGTTCATATTTGCGATAATCGTATGAAGTAACAATTTAATTTTAGTAGTAGACTAAAATAAAATTTTATTTTGATTTTTCGATTATCCACAAAACTCTCTGATGTGATTTTAATCACAATGTCTAAATTGTCTCAACAATAATATGTAATAATCTTTTCTTCTAGTAAAATATTTATTTTCTTTTTAAGGCGTTGAGGCCTCACTTGGCTTTTCCCAATATGGATCGTTGTGTGCCTTACTTGCATGTCCTTAAATAATTGTGCATTACAACTCCCCAAAATCAACTCATCTCGAGTTAATACTTAAAAACCGATTAAACAAATATGTGTCACTTGAGGATCTTGAATATATAATATATACACATACTTTGTGTGTACATTTTATAAATGGTTAATTACACTTGCCCCCTCTCCCCACCCTCCCCCCCCCCCCCCCCCCCCACCCCCCCCCACCCCAAAAAAAAAAAAAAAAAAACTTTACCACCCAAACTTTCACTTTCTACACATAACCCCTAAACTTTCAAAACGACTTCAAGTAACCCTTAACGTTAGCACCATTAATTTTTTGTATGAAAAGTTTAGTCATGTGCACTGCATCTGCACATGATCAATTTTGAGGGTAATTTGGTCAAAACTAATATATAACTTTAAATAAATGCAAATTACAATATAATTCATTTAAAAAACATTTAAAAATCTAAAAATTAAAAAAAAATCCAATTAAAATTAGGAAAATACTTAAAGATTCTAGTTAAAAATATGGAAAATGCTAGATTTTTTTACAAATGCATGGAAATTGCAAAAATACATAAAACATTTGTGTCACACATAATATTTTATAGAAAATATTAAAAAATACAAATATACATAAAAATAGAAAACTAATTTTTTTTAAATAGGGAAAAGGGAATAAATATTTTTACAAAATCAGCAAAAAAAACTAAATAAATATTTTAAAAATTCTGTGAAAAAATTGAAAATGGTAAAAGTTACAAAAACACATTAAAAACCCTAAAATCTTTTTAAAAAATCTGGGAAAAATAAAAAATTTATGGAAATGATACAAAAAATATTTAAAACATTTGAAAAAATGTACTTAAAACAATTTAAAATTTATAAAAAAAGAAACAGTGAAAAATCATAATATGACAAATCTAGGATAAAAGAAAACAAATCTAGGATTAAAAAAAGGGACAAAAAAAATGTGATCAAACCAAATCTCAGAAGAAGAAAAAAAGGAACATCACAACCCAAACAAAATCTTATATACATACATACGGCAAAACCAAATCTCAACCCAAAACACCCAAATCTCAAACCAAAATACCCAAAACATGTATGTTTTCGTGTATGCATGTGTGCGTGTAGATATGCATGTGTATGTGTGTGTGAGAGAGAGAGAGAGAGATAAATCAGAGACGAAGCCCTTGAAGATAGAGAAGATGCAGACAGTGTTAAGGGGGGGAGGCGGACAACCGTGGAGGGGGATTGGGGGGGTTGTCCCACAGCCGAGAGAGGGATAGAGAGTGAGTTTTTTTTTTAAAACACACGCGCACGCACACACACACACACACACACACACACACACACATATATATACTAGTTGTGCCCACGTGCGTTGCACGTGTGGCCGTTTCCAGATATTAATCTTCCGCTGCAAATCTGTGAAGGACAAAGTAATAAAAATACTTGCAACATATTATGTAGAATCTGTTTTGTTAGAATGTAACATAAAATACCTAGTATGAAGCATTAATCATTACTCCAAAAACCAAACCTTCATTCAACTGTCAACTATACAAGATATTCCTATTCTTGCTTAGTCATTCATCCGTGCTTACTCCTCTGTGGCAGCCAACTGACAGGTATTTGTAAGCAACAGCAGCAATTGCTGTTGTTGCTAACCTGTCATGCATGTGGGCGATATCGACTAATGACTAAATTCTATGTAGGACTCGAAGGCCTTCGTGGAATGACTAAATCCGCGTGTGAGACTTTGTCTTCGGATGCTTTTTCTGTTTGACTGTGGCCGTAGAGTGGTACTAAGGTTTATTCTGTAATTTCAACCTTGCACATATGGCATTGAGGCTGTTGGTGATCTTGGAATTCAGCAGATACACTTGGGTAATAAATTCATTTGTAAATACATGGGCAGCAATAGAGGTGGTTACAGGGTCTTGAACCATGGCAAATGTTACAGTCGAAACTACCGGTCGCATTATTTTCCGTTAAGTTGGTGGATTGTTTTCTGACGCTTTCGACTTGATATTGGTCTACTTTTCTACCGTACCAAAGAAATAGGATTCTCATCATTAACTTTATTAATTGGGTCTTTTTTTTCTTACTACCATAAAAAATAAAAAAGTTATTCACCATTTTTATAACTTACCAATCAGATGTACCCTACACTAATCACGTGGAAAAAAACTCTTCTCTCCGATGTAGGCGAAAGACGATAGTATTTTGCCAAATGCTAAATTTTCATGACTAAAAAAATGGGACAATATGTGTCAGCATCTTCATTATACTTAAGAATTTAGGTCGCAACCTAGAAAACCAATGTCAAACTCATCTGCATTCTCTCTATATACGTATTTATCTAGTCTCCCATATATATGAATCCAACAATTATGACATAATGAAAATAGCTTGAAAAATTTAAGTTAAAAAAATATATATTCAACTAATACTTTTTTATTTGTTAATTTTTTTTCAATAAAGAATAATATTTTAAATTGTTTTTTAAAATATATATTTTTTTTAAATTAAAAAAAAAATTGTTTTTTATCAAAATTGTTATGATAGTTTTAAAACCCTTTTTTTTTTATTTAAAAAGTTGTTATGATAGTTTATTTTTTTAAGATAGATTTAAAAACTTTTTTTTTCAAAAAAAATGTTTTTTACATAAAATTGTGGAAAAAATCAACAAATAAAAAAACTGTTCTTTATATTGAAAACTGTTTTTTATATTGAAAACTGTTTCTTATATTTTTTAAGTAACACGATCACGACCCAAATAAAACGCGACGTGACATGGAATCATATATTTTTTATACCGGTGGCGAGAACCATTTTTTATTATTTCAAAAGTAATCTTTTTACTATTTAAAAAATGGTCCGTTCCAGCGGTATGTATAGGGGGTCCAACCACCTATACATACCGCTGGCGAGGAAGATTTTTTTAGTATCTTGGTACGCGCCAACGGTATGTATAGGCGGTATTCTAAAACATTTTAAATAAAATGTACAAACAAAAAACAGTTTTAAACAATTTTTTAAGTGCCTAAAGATTTTATTTAAAAAAATTGTTTTAAGTAAAAGCCAAGCATGGGAGTGTTTTAAGAAAATTGTTACAAAAATTCTAATTGTTACAAAAATTCTAATAGTTACAAAAATTGTTTTATAAAAATAAAAAGTCGGTAGTTCCAAAATAGTAACTATTAGAATCTTAATTGTTTTTAAATAAAATCTTTAAGCACTTAAAATATTGTTTAAAACTGTTTATTTAATTTAATTTTTTTACATTTTATTTAAAATATTTTATAATACACGACCAAAATAAAATTAATACGACATGGCATGACACACCTCAAAATCTTAATTTTACGTAAAATGAATATGACACATATGAATGTGACATGGCACAACACAAAATTCATTTTTTACGAAATGCGAACACGACTCACTTGTCGTGTTGCATTTTAAGTGGGTTGTGTTAGTATTTGGTAAAAAATGAGATTTCGTGTTGTGTCATATTACCTTTATAGGTGAAAATAAGATTTTGAGGCTTGTCGTGTCATTTTATTTTGATTGGGTTCGTGTTTGATTAAAAAAATAACATATATTGGGGCGTGACACTTTTACTTGGGTCGTGTTAGTGTTTTGTAAAAAAAAATATTCCATGTTGTGTCGTGTTACTTTTATTAGGATCGTGTTCATGTTTTGTTAAAAAAATATTCGTCGTGTCGTGTTCGGTTATAAAAACAAACGTTTTTTAATCTATCTTAAAGAAAAACTTCTATAAAAGTATCATAACAGTTTTTTAAATAAAAAAGGGGTTTTAAAACTATCATAACAATTTTTTTTTATAAAAAACAGTTATTTTTTAATTTTAAAAAATAAAAAATATTTTAAAAAACAGTTTAAAATACTGTTTTTAAAAAAAAAATTAACAAATAAAAAAGTATCTCTCTTTTAAAAAGTAATTGGAGTGTTTTAAGAATTTTTAGAATCTTAAAGAAATAAACATGAATACAAACATAATATTTTTAACTGGGACATACATATGAATGCATAAAAAATAATAATCTAATAAGGTGTGAACTTGGTAATTCCTTAATTTAAAAAATATATATAATTTTTCTGAAATTAACATTGAATTTAGAATTATTATAAAACATGAGTAGAATAACAATAAAATTGAAAATACAAAATTTGAGCACAAAAGAGATACAACATTCATGAATGAGATAGATATAATTACAAAAATTATGTATTTGCTTTGAAATTAACAAATGCATACTTTTGATGGCAAATATGAATCTGATGGGAAGATGAAGAGATTTGTGCAAGACTTTTGATTTTTAGGGTTTCAAGATGAATGTATTTGAAAGTTTTGTTAGATGAATGTATGAGGAGAAAGAACATATGAAGTTAAGATTCATGGAATGATTTTAATTTAATGAATGTGTGAGACTAATATTAAGGGTATGATAGGAAATGTTAATTTAATGAGGGTAGTTTAGTACTTTGAAATTTGAAGAGGAACTCCCCTCTTTTTAAGTAGTAGAGATATATATATATATATATATATATATATATATATATATATATATTAAATACCAAAATACCATTTTAAGGTGGCACATGACCCTCTTTTCCGTTAAAAAATTAATGGTGTTAACGGTAGAGGGTTACTTGAA
Organism: Sambucus nigra; assembly: GCA_949130495.1. Classification (NCBI taxonomy): domain Eukaryota; kingdom Viridiplantae; phylum Streptophyta; class Magnoliopsida; order Dipsacales; family Adoxaceae; genus Sambucus; species Sambucus nigra. The sequence continues at coordinate 158,249,187 of OX422209.1, read as the reverse complement.
GTTGTGTTGGAAGTTCAAGGGGTTATGCATAGAAACTAAAAGTTCGGGTGGTAAAGTGAAATGGGATAAAGTTTGGTGAGCCCAAGTAATTGACCCTTTTACAAATAAAAGGAGTTCATTTTAATCACCTAATTTTTTAAGGGATTGATCACAAGAGATACAATAATAGGTTTTTTGCAAATTCTTTTTACTTTAGACTTTTAAATTTTTATCTACTGCCCTAAATGTAGCCCAACTTTTCTTTTGGCCAAATCCATAAATTACATGGTACTGTCAACACTGTAGTCTTTGATAAGAACTCCATTTTCTTTATTTCATTTTGGAAGCGTTTGTTCAAAATGTTTGGAACTTAATTGTCACATTCCACTGCTCACGAGTCACTCAGATGGACAAACAAAAAGAGTAAACCAATGTATTGAGATCATATTGAGATTTATGATATTTGATACTTGGTTGCCACTAGAAAAGTTGTGGTACAACACTTTCCAGACAACTATCAGCCTTCCCCCCTTTGAAGCCCCCTATGGCTACACCCTCCTCATATAACCATACCTCAGGAAGCAGTCCAGAGGGCAATTAGTTTATAGAAGAAAGAAAATTGATGATTCTCTTGAGAGAGAATTTAGCAGACACATGAGAGAATGAGTATGTATGCATATAGGAAGAGGTCATAGACGAGTTTTGAAGTAAGTGGCATGGTCTATTTGACGCTACAACCTTACAGACAAATCACTATAGCAATAAGAAGGTACCTCAAGTTAGATCTCAAGTTCTATAAGCCTTACAAAATACTACAAAAAAATTGGTAGGGTGAGCAAAAATTGGAGAGGGGTTAGTAGCCAGTTACCAATTACCTACAACAAATCAGTATGGAAGGTTTTTATCAAACCTATAGCTGTTTTAGAGAGGAAAAAAATCTAAAGGGGCAAGTATGCGGTGGGAAAAGTAAAGGTCTAACGGTTCGGACAGTCACTAAAGGAGGACACTTAGGAAGACTATAGTCGATTGGCAGCTCAATTCCCAAGCTTCGATGATTGAGCTTTGAGGCAAAGCTATTTTCCAAGAGGGGTCATATGTCAAGCAGTTAAATAGAACTGTATACTTTGATTTTCAGTTTGTTAGTTAGCCGTTACAAGTTAGTTGTTTAAAAGTCTGTTAGTTTGTTAGTTAATGAAAAGTTTAAAAGCAATTTTGTAACTCAATTATCAAGCATCAAAGAAATGAGATAAAACACTAGTTCTCTTTTCTGCACTCTCTATAAGCTCCAACCTCATTTCATCTTTTACAAAATCTCTCTTTCAACTTTGCAACACAGTTTGCCTCTAGGGCATGACATGTTTGTTTCGATTTTTATCATATCAGCGTCTTTATCAATTTCGTATCTAAATGAATAATTCTTGTATTGGGTGAAAAATAAAATCCTAACATCACTCAATATCTTAACGGTTCGTATCATGTTGACCTCTTATTATCCATTAAAGTAATAAACTATTTGGAATCACACAAGGCTCAACACATTTAACACATTAAAGAAAACAATTGGACCAAGTAATTCATTAACATTATTAAAACTCTCCTTTAGTAAAAAAAAAAAGTATAGCAAAGTACCCTTAGGTTCCTCGCAAACATATTTTAAATACTAAAGAAACTTTAACAAATTTTAAACACTTAGGTCCATTAATTTTCTTCTTGTAGAAGTCCACGCTAGTGGCACAACAAGTGGACCTAATAATAAATTGTCCTTAAATGTTTGAAACTTATCAACAAGGGACCTTGTATAAAAACTTTAGCAAGCACAACACATAGTATTAGATATGTTAATAAATTTAAATTCATGCAAAAGAAGTCATGGAGGGATATTTAGTCAAATTGGGACTTATACCTTCCTGTAGGGCATCCAAGGAAGCAGACGCATCAGTTTCATCATTACGGGAATTGACGAATTTCAATGATCTACTAACTACAAAGGAGAGACTATTTGATCCTTAATAAGCCAAACAAGCAAGCGAAAGCACACAAGGGTGCGAAACACACAAACAGACAAGGGCGGCCTCCTAATCTAATTTGGATAATGGGGAGGCCGTTTTTCGAACATCTTCGGTATTAGTTCCTTAGTAAGGAATCCTTACTAATATAACATTACAACATATATTGATGGTTAGCTGTTATCTGTGTGTGCAATGAAAAGAAAACAATAGTAAGAATTGAAAAACAATTAATACTTTAAAAGCAAGTGGAATTAATATTTAAAAAGCAAGTGGAGTCTTGTTGGGTATAAACAATATTTTACAACATATATTAATACCTTGAAAAACACATGCAATTTACTTCAAGTAATGAATCTTAATGGGTGAAGCAGGTCAACCCCAAACCCATTAAACCTATTTGTTATGTTAACTATCTTATTTTATCAAGTTGACACTCATATAACCCGAAATTATTAAGGGTCCTATCATTAACCAATAAATTCGTGTCAATTTGTGTCATGTCCGGTTTTGTTAGGTGTAATATTTCAACCTTGTTGATTGATGACCTTTGAGGGACAGGCAATTAGGGTGTTTGGAGGCTGGATTCCACGCTGTAGAATTGAAATTAGGGCAAAAACTAGTTCAAATTTGAATGTTATTTCCCTATTATACCAATTACACATCTTAAAATTGGAATCCCAAAATACAAGACTGATTTAAATTAGTTTTCTGGGAGCTATAATCACTTAATTTCACAGCCACCATAAAAACTCAAGCTTAAACTTATCTATGAGCAAGAAGACCTAGGTACATACATTGTTCCACTACATGCTTGCTTAAATTTGTCATGAAAATGTGGCATTCACCTGTTCTGCACTAAGCTGTACCATATTATTGCAACCAAAAAGGATACTAGTTACCCTAGCCAAACATGTACAAAACTTCTGTACAAATTACATCATTGTGACCTAACTATGGGGACACATATGACACATTAATCAAAACTTTCATTGGCACTGCAATTAATTATCTAAATGCAGCAGCCCCTCTATGTGGAGAATTTTGGACTTCTCTGGGGCAAGAATTGTCGCACTTAACCCTCCTCTGTAGAAAATCTATCAGTGTTGTAGGTAAATCATGTTCCCTCTACTCTCCTCCTGTCAGAACAAAGGTAAATGAGATCTGGTAATTCTCTTGGCTCAAAAATGCTAGTAATCGAAATTCTGCTTCTATCCAGGTACACATATGTTCTGATAAGAAATCAGAAAACAGCCAAAATAGTTGTCAGAATTACCAACATAAGCAGAAGCATGCAAATTATATCCAATAGCAGGATCTCTGTAGAGAACACAGCAAAGTACCAGTAAAACGTTTTGTTCAAATCCTAGTTGGATTATAAACTCAAGCTCAATAAAGATTGGATTATTTGGACTTTGGTCCCCAAAAGTTTTCCAATTTGGACACCAACACTACACGCACAGCGGAACAACAATCACGAAAGCAATTCAATCATTAAAAGCCAAAGTTTCTCCCAAAATCTCTTTACATTAATAGTGATTATATGAGGAGCAGAATCTCTTTAAATAGGCATTCCGTATTTACACGACTTGTCCTAACGAAATAAGGAAATAAATAATAAAGAAACTAGATAATTACTTACCTAATATGAAACCACTAGGGATAGCCTAGTGCTCTCACCCTCATGTAGGAGCTAGAGGGTTGATTCCCATATCCCCTTACCCACCTCCCCCTTACAACTAAGAAGAAACAATTACTTAATATACATGATGTGAAGTTCAAATACGGAAGCATAACTTACTAACTACACAACAACATATATTTAGAGACCAAACGCCCAAAAAAATATTTCTAATTTATATCCAAAAGTAAAGTGAGTACAATGGATGGTCAAGTGCCTTATTAATAGGAAAAATTTAGCTTGCTAGACAAGCTAAAGCCTAAAAAGTAAAAAGTCTGAAAAAGCACTTTAAAGACATTAAAGACAATGCCACCCTCTAACCTAAAATAACAACTAAAATAGGAAAATAGCCAAATAAAACATGAAAATTAAAATAAACAAAAATACAAAATAAATCCAGAACACCATACATATCACTCTCCCCCACTTGAAAAAGCTCGCCCCAAGCGAGGGAGGTGAGTGACGACAGAAAAACAAGCATCGGTGGACTTTCCCACTTGAGAGGGAAGTCGTCCTCTAAAGCGCCCAGCATACCGGCTAGCAAAAAGCCCCGGGAGAAGAGTCACGAAACCGAGCAATGGCCAACAAACGAGTCGGCCCCTAACTTTGCCCCGCTGAAAAATAACGAGCACATGCCTCGGGGAGGGCCAACGGTGCTAAATGCAGTCCAAGTCTCCCAAAATAAATACCCGTGAGGCTAGACCCTTCAACATGACCTTCGATCGGGCCTCAAAAGCTTCCCACAATGGGTCCACATATTCTCGAACCAACTCGGTCACCCCAAGCAACTTGTCCTCCTTGGGAGAAGCGACCGACAGACTTAACCCACCAAAATCAACCCCATTCCCAAAACGTAAGAAGAAATCAACCATATCATACACCTCCAACTCGCGAAAATACGTACGAGTCATCCAACCTTCTTCAACGAAAATATCGAAGAAATCCACGATAGAAACCCACCATCTTCTTCCCTAAGATGGGAAATAATTCCCCAATCTCAAAAGTCTTTGAACCTCGGAAACGGGTGCGAGTACTCCAACCATCCTCCTCAAATATGGAGAAAAATTCACAAGGAACTCAGGTCTATACCAATTGCCAATGGGGTCTCGACATCCTCTGGGACGTTCTCACTAAGCGTGACTGGGGAGAGGGGCATCAACGTCGTGTACAATAATGATGTCGGTCGGAGAAAAAATCACATCACCAAATGCCTCGACCGCATACACTCCCATTGATCACGTGTCACCTTCATCTCAAGATACTCAACACGGCACCGATTTAGGCGTCGGTGACACTTCTCATACTCCCTAATGGAGTTGGCACTTAATTGGAAGGCCTGTAGCTTTCGAAATAGCCAGGAACTTGCTGTCTCCTAACATTTGAGGTGATTTTGGAGTTCTTTGATCAGCACAACTCACTTTGTCAAATTCGATGCAAGCCTCCAAATCGAATCCATACTCGATATTACCACTTCCGTCACACGACAAAGCAGAAGGAAAGTAAGTTTCGGTGCGGGTGGGATTAAATTGGAGGGTTTGGGAACTGATTTGTGAATTTTGAAATGTTGAGGGGTTGGAAAATAATTTGCAAAAAATTTTGGGCCAGAATTGGATTTTTCAAAAATTCTAGGGGCTGACACGCAAATTTCATATGTTGGGAGGGGTTGAACATGATTTCTCAAACTAACCGGAGTTGTATTTGAAATGTTTTGAAGACAAAGGAGGGGTAGTGTGGTTAAAAGGGAAGACGTTAAGTTGAGAATAACCTCTAAAAGTTTGGAGGGACAATAGTGTCATTGGAGCATTAAAATTAGAAGACCTACTTATGGTTTCAAGTACCACATATGTAGCAGCCCATGTGTCTTGAATTAACTCGAATGGATCTCCGGCAAAGCAGCTGGATGGTCGGCGATGGTTTTACGCTGCCCGGAGTTGAAGAACGACGACTGGGGAGGGAAGACTCCATTGCTTCTCGCGACCTTATGTGGGTGTAGCACGAAGGGGGACAAATCGAAGGTTAGGAGTGGTCGGCGGACTTCCGGCCTTCAACTGTCCTGGCCTCACTCCAGCAATGATCACCAGAGGTCTGCGAATGTCATGGAGCAGCAGACGACTGGGAATGTGGTCCACATCTAAGGTTTTCACTCCCTCAAACCTGTCGCACAGGGATACCATCAAGAACAAGAGTCTTTGGAAGGGGAACAACTTTGACAGAGGTTAAATTTTCCCTCGCTGAGCCGTGCCGGCTAGGTGGAGGTCTCCGGTGGTCGGTGAAGGCTGACGAGCCTCCGGTGTTCAGAAGATAACATTAGATCTGTGGTTTGGGGGGTGGCAAATGATCTGAAATTAGAGATTTCAGATATAGAGTTTTGAGAATAGGGTGGTGGAGGACAAGGTGGTACCGCTTGACGGCTAGTGGCGGGGGTGTATACTGGAGGAGTGACTCGTCAGTTCCTCGAACCATACCCATTGCTCTACAACAACCACATCGGCGAGCAATCAGGTGCAAATGAGGCTACGATACCAATTTGATGTGAAGTTAAAATGCGGAAGCATAACTTTACTAACTACATAACAACAACATATGTTTAGAGGTCAAAGGCTCAAGAAATATCTCTAATTCATATCCAAAAGTAAAGCGAGTACGATGGATGGCCAAGGACCTTATTTATAGGACAAACTTGGTTTGCTAGACAAGTTAAGCATAAAAAGTAAAAAGACTAAAAAGGGCACTATAAAGACATCAAAAGATAAAGTCACCCTCTATCCTAAAATAAGAAAATAACCAAATAAAACATGAAAATTAAAATAAACAAAAATACAAAATAAATCGGGGACCCAATACACATCAGAATAAGCTGCCATATATATCCCTAGTAATTAGCTACCCAAAATAAAGGACGAATTCAAATTTTAAAATCATTTAAATTTCCCCTCCCTCACTCAATCACCCCCCACCCCCCGCTTTGGGCTCACACATCACGTCACTCTCCCCCTATTAAGAAAGCTCGGCCTCGAAATGAAAGGGGTTTGCCTTTCATTTCAGGTGGAACACGAACACGGATAAACAACAACACTCTGTGAACTTTTTTCCTACTCTATCTCATTTTCGTCGGTGATGAGAATGGTTTTCTTCTTTTAGAAGTTCACCATCCAATGACTGACACGGCCACATTCATGACATATGAAGTTTGTTTGAGGTGGGGGTTTTGTATCCATCATCTTTGCTGGATGCGAAGATGCATCTGCCGCCATGACTCTGCTGTTCAAAACTAGTGCCCGAAAATAGGATTTAACTTCGCTCAAAACCAGAGCTCGAAAATAGGCTGTAACTGCTTATTAGAGTGTAGAGATCTGTCAGAGGCTCAACTCTGCCTGACACCTCATCTGTAATCCCTGCAAGTAGGTCTGTCAACGGGTTGGGTCCAGATCGGATTTAAGGTGATCCAGATCCATTTAGTAAGTGTTTAATCGGATTCGGATTGGGGTCTTAATCGGTTTGGATCCAGATCCCAAATCCATATTGGATCAGATTTGATCAGGTCTTGTTCCGAGTCTGGCCAGATATATACGTTTATTTTATATGTATTTTTTATTTTTATTATATCCACCTTTTTTATTTCTTTTTATTTAGGTTAATATTTTATAGTGTATTATAGTATATGATTAGTATAAATAAAACATATATTACTTATTTTTATTATATACATAATATATATTTATATATATTACTTACATGTTATATTAATAAATATATATAAATTTATAGTATATATTATATTTAATTGGGTCGAGTGCTTAACGGATCGGATTAGACTAGATCCATATCCAATCCATTTAATAATCGAATAATCGTATAAACAGGTTATCGGGTAATTGAATTAAAAGTATGATCTAGATCCGGATAAATGGATCGGATCCGGATCGGGTCTGGATCCAGACCCGATCCATTGACAGCCCTGCCTGAAAGTAATGATCAACAGTCTGTTTTGTGATCTCGTTCAACCTCACTCAAGTTAAAATTTTTATGTATATTCCTTAAGAAGCATCGACCCTTGCCATAAACCTTGCACTCGAACAAATAGACATCTGGTGACAAGAATGGACCAGAAAAGCAAAACATAGGTGTTACTTCATCGCGGGCCAGTCAGACCAGCCCTCACCCCGGTCCTCTCTTGCTTGTACAAACTCATTCCACAACACAAGAGCATACCTTCCGACTTAGTTGTTGCCAACTTCAAACAATAGGCTCAGGTGATGTTCCTGTAGTCGAACACCTTCTCTATGGCATTTAACCAATTAACGAATGCATCCGGAATCATATTGTCGTCAAACATTGGAACATTAATATGAATTTTTCATAAAGACTTTCTTTAAAAGGTGAAATATGAAGCCTGTGTTGCCTCCCCGGTCAATACCCACCATATTTGGCCCCTCCTCAAGTTCTCCACCCTTTGTCTCTCCTAACCGGAACATCCTCCTCTTTCCGAAACCCCCTGGCAGCCTATCCTCTACCCCTTGGTACCCACCCAGGGACCTTGAATCCCCATGTGTGTGGTTTGGGAAAATGTGCACCATGTGTCCATCCTTACGGCCATAACACCTCTTTCCATAAACCAGGGCAAAGGAATACTTGCACTTTTGTTTAGCGTCCCTATAGAATTTTGGTCGTATGGTGGGGAGCCCGTAGTCACCGATTTTGAATGGATTGACTTCGATTTCAAACCCTCCAACATAATTGGCCAATGCTAAAAGCCTGGGCTTTGGTGGTTGTATTCAACCTCTCTTTTATTTTGGTCACAATCCTTATGTTGAAGTTCAACCAGTGTTTTTAAAAGCGCGCTATTGCGTTTTGCGGTGGAAAAAAGCAAGGCAAACAAGGCTGCTATTTGGGATGCTCAAAAAGCGTGCGCTATTTTGCGCTATTGTGCGCTATTTGGCGCTATTTGGCGCAACAGGAACGCTATTCATGTTTTTTTTAGAAATCACAGTTTAGTTAAGGAGGGGGAAAAGTGTTACCTTATTTCACGTAAGGACTTTGTTTGGGTGAGGTATTCTTTGTTCAAAACCCTCAATTTACTTATTTACGAAGGTCTCAATTGATGTTATTTGCTTTTTTTTTAAAAGTTTAGCTTAAAAGGTTACTTTTATTCAATATTTTCTATTCCAAACTCTCGGTTTACTTAAACGTTTACTTATTTTACATTTTTCAGTAAATAATGTTTTTTATTTTATAATTTCCAGTTTTAAATGTTACTAATTTTTCAAATCTCAGTTCAAAATGTTTTTTTTTAATAATTGTCAGTTTAAAATGCTACATGTGTCATAAATATCTGTTTAAATTGTTATTTATTTTATGATTTTCAGCTTTAAATGTTACTTATTTTCAGATTTCTGTTTAAAATGTTGTTATTATTATTATTATTATTATTATTATTATTATTATTATTATTATTATTATTATTATTATATTTTTCAATTTAAAATACTACTTGTTTTATAAATTTATGTTTAAAATGTTATTATATTATAATTTTAAGTTTAAACTTGACTTATTTTACAAATTTCATATTAAAATTTTATTTATTTTATTATTTTTAGCTTTGAATGTTCCTTATTTTCAGAATTCTGTTTAAAATGTTGTTATTATTATATTTTTTTAATTGGCAATTTAAAAAGTAACTTTAGAAAAAAAAATTATTTATTTTATTATTTTTAGCTTTGAATGTTACTTATTTTCAGAATTCTGTATAAAATGTTATTATTATTATTTTTTTAATTGCCAATTTAAAAAGTAAATTTAGAAAAAAATAAAAAAAATCAATTTCAATTATAACTTTTTTTACCAATTTCAGTTTAAAATGTTACTTTCTTACAAATTTCATTTTAAAATGTTATTTTTTTATTTATATTTTTTTTATAAGTTTTTTAATTAAAAAGCGGGAATGCATGAATTGCTTGCGCGATGCGCGACGCTACTTAGGAGCCAGAACGCGATACCCTGCGCGACCGCGATTTAAAACATTGAGTTCAACAAGAGCCGAAATCATGAGCCGTGAGTCAAACTCGTAATGAAATCTTTTGCGTGGGCAGCCCCACAATTAAAACAACGTCCATTAAAGGTGGATGGCACACAGGAATGGAAGTGGTTGGGGCACAGTTCGTGCAGGGCTTGTTTTTCATCCCTTATTTCTTTCCTCGAATGCCGATTGGCGTCAATAGCATCAAACACAGCAAAAGAAGCTTTGATAGACTTGTGGTGTTCAATCATGGGTTTCAACTCTTTTAACTTCTTGTTTCTTAACAAAAGTGAGCTGTAAACAGAAAAAGACACGTGTTAGAAATTTGGCTCACAAAGAGACCTTTAAAAAGGAAACCTGTTGGAAGAGGACATAAAAATATTCCAATGCAGCTACTAAACCACAAGAAACATGACAGCAAATGAACCTAACATTTAACTAAGTTCTGGTCCAAGTCCAACTTTGACCAAATAAGTCAAAACAAAGAACCTTTTGGACCAAAGTAAATGTAGGGATTTTACTAAGGGTGGCAATTTTGGAAACGACACGAGAACACGAAACGACACGGAACGAAATTAACACGAAATTGACATGGCTTATCGTGTTCGGGTCGTGTTCGGGTCTGGGTTGTCGGACCCGCTGTCGTGTCGTGTTCATGTTAAATTTTGGCTACGAAATTGACCCGAATTAGACCCGTTAAAGACCCAATAATAACCCCGTTAAGACCCATTATGGACCCGATTAAAAACCCATTATAGATCCGTTAATAAACCCATTACTACCCAATACATATCTATTAAAAATAAAAGGCTTTTATTAAAAAGCCCACCCAACCCAACCCATAAAACATTTGAGATCCCTTCAGGTATACCACAAAACCAAACATAAGAAACCCTAGCCACCACAAAACATTTCTCCACAAAGAAGTTTACCGTCGGCGGTTCTGTTTCTTCCCCACAAAAAATCCGACGGCTTTATTCGGTTTCCGGCGGTTCTTTCCGGCGGTATGTATTCCTTTTGATTTCGTTCGTTTTTGTTTTTGATAGTATCTGTTTGTTTTCGATTTCGTTCGTTCGTTCCGACAGATTTTGTGAGTTTTGTTAGTTCCGGTGGTTGTTTCCGACGATTGTTGTTAGTTTCGTTCGTTCTCCGTTTCCGATTTCGTTTTTCCTTTTAGATTTCTGCCGTTTTTTCCCGTTTTCGATTTCTGACATTTTTTTTTCGTTTTCGATTTCTTTCGTTCACTAATATTTTTGAATGCTTCTCGTTTTTCGTTTTCTGTTCGTTTTCGATTTCTGTCCGATTTCGTTTAATCACTGTCCGATTTCGTTTACAGTGCCAAAGCTGTCGTGACCAACTTGTGGACAGTTCGTTTAATAATTGTCCAATTTCGTTTTCGATTTCTTCGTTCTCTTTATGAATGCTTTTCTCGTTTTTTTTTTACAAAGAAACACCCCTGTTTTTTTCATGTTATGTTAACAGGTATTTCAACTAACACCTCTATTAACATTTATATTTTTTTATGTAACTAACATTTGATTTTTTTTTCAATTGGCAGATCTCAAAATGAACTCAACTAATGTTAATGAGAGAAAAGATCAAAATCATTAGAAGTTGGAGAGAAGAAAAGGGTGAAATTTTCAGAACCTCTTGAGAACAATTTAAATGAAAATGAGGTAATTATGTATTCTATGTTGTTAGATTTTTTTTATTAGTTTGAATTTGTTTATTTTTTATAGTTTGTCTTATATATGGTGTTATGATTTTTTTTAGGGTGATAGCGAAGATAATAGTTCGTGTGAATATGATGGTGATGACGTTGTTGAAGTTAATGTGAAGTTAGAGACGGAAACACAAGGGGATTTAGTCAAGCAATGTAGGGAACGTCAGTCCGAGGTATGGAATTTTTTTTTACCTTCTTCCCGTTGGTGATGATGGAAAAGAAAGAGCTAAATATAAAAAATGTTCAAAAGTTTACATGTGTTCGTCTAAGAATGGGACGGGTAGCTTGAGAAAACATATGAAAAGGTGTCCAAGAAGGGATAAAAATGACGTATCCCAAATGTTAATGAATCAATCTCGTGGGTATATGTCGATGCGCTATTCCAAATTTGACCCTGAAAGATTTCGGGATTTAATTACTGAGGTCATTGTAATGCATGATTTACCATTTCAGTTTGTAGAGTATGAGGGTATTAGGGCTATTTTTCATTACTTGTATGAGGATGTGATAACTATCTCAAGAAATACCGCAAAGGCCGATGTCTTAAAAATGCATAAAAAGGGAGGAGAAAAAATTAAAGAAAATGCTTGAGTTAGCTCCCGGTAGGGCTTCTTTGACATCCGATTTATGGTCTTCAATTAACACGGATGGATTTGTTTGTGTCACTTCACATTTTATTGACAAAGATTGGAAATTACAAAAAAGGATTCTCAATTTTCAAGTGATGCCACCTCCACATAATGGTATTTGCTTAACCGAAAAAATATCCAATTTGTTGTCTGAGTGGAGCATTGAAAAAGTTGTTCACTATCACGTTGGACAATGCATCAAGCAATGATACATTTGTTGAATTGCAAAAAAGTCAGTTAAATAATGAAGGCTCATTTTTAAGTAAGGGTGATTATTTTCATATTCGATGTTGTGCTCATGTTTTGAATTTAATTGTTCAAGATGGTTTAAAGGCAATAGATGAAGGGGTGGGAAAGGTGCGGGAGTGTGTGAAGTAAGTAAAAGGGTCACAAGTTAGAAAAGCAAAATTTATGGAATGTGTGAAATTTGTTCATTTGGATGCAAAGAGAGGATTGCGTCAAGATGTCCCTACTAGGTGGAATGCAACATTTCTAATGATAGAGAGTGCTATATTTTATCGTCGTGCATTTGTTCGTTTAGCACTTAGTGACTCAAATTTTTTGCATTGTCCAAATGAAACGGAGTGGGGAAAGATTGAGAAAATTTGTAAGTTTTTGGAGGTTTTCTATGAAGTGACTTGCATCTTCTCTTGAAACAAATACCCTACGGCGAACTTATATTTTACTTCCGTTTTCATGGTTGAGTTCACTTTAAGAGAAGAAATGCAAAGTTCGGATGTCTTTATGAAGCAAATGGCATGTAAAATGTATGAGAAGTTTTTCAAGTATTGGTCGGATTATAATTTGCTTTTGGCAATGGCCGCGGTTTTGAATCCTTGTGTCAAATATCAATATGTCGAGTTCACTTACCAAAAACTTTATGGTATCAATAATTATCAAAGTCGTCTTGTGAAAGAAAAGTTGTTTGATCTTTTTGGTGAATACATGAGCAACTCTACTATGGGCGAGAACACGTCTTTTTGCTGTTTTTTAATGAAAAAGCATTGCTATTTTTTTTATGAAATAATATGCTGTTTTTTTTTATTACAAAATTGCTGTTTTTTTAATTGAAAAGCATGCTGTTTTTCTATTACAAAAGTTATGTTTTTTTTTTAGTAAATGCAAAAGTTGCTGTTTTTTAATGAAAAAACATTGCTGTTTTTTTTTATGAAATAAAATAATATGCTGTTTTTTTTTTATGAAAAAATATGCTGTTTTTTTTTTATTACAAAAGTTGTTGTTTTTTTAATGAAAAAACATGTTGTTTTTCTATTACAAAAGTTATGTATTTTTTTTAGTAAATGCAAAAGTTGCTGTTTTTTTTTATGACATAATATGCTGTTTTTTTTTATTACAAAAGTTGCTGTTTTTTTAAATGAAAAAACATGCTGTTTTTTTAAATGAAAAAACATGCTGTTTTTCTATTACAAATGTTATGTTTTTTTTAGTAAATGCAAAAGTTGCTGTTTTTTTATGAAAAAACATTGCTGTTTTTTTTATGAAAAAATATGTTTTTTTCAATGAAAAAAAAAACATGCTGTTTTTTTTTTTTTGTTTTTAGGAGTTCACTTCTTATGAGAGTCGAGCACTTTCTTCAATGCAAAAGGCACAACTTGAGATGTACTTAGATGAACCAAGGAGTGACTTAGCAGAACAATTGGATGTTTTAAGTTTTTGGAGAGCTCATCAATACCGATACCCTGATTTAGCGTGTATGGCTCGTGATGTCTTAAGTGTCTCTGTATCCATAGTTGCATCGGAATCGGCGTTTAGTAGTGGTGGTCGTGTGCTCGATCAATATCGGAGCTCACTTAAGCCTGAAACTGTGGAGGCACTGATTTGTACTAAAGATTGGCTTTTTGGCATTAAAGGTAAATTTATATTTCTTTACAATTCGATTTTTTAAATAAACGATTTTCACTTAATCATTTTGGATTTTTGTATTAAAAAGGTGATTTGGAGCTTAATTTGCTTGAGCTCACTGAAGACATCATAGAATTTGATAAGAAGGAAAGCAATTCATCGGATACTATCAAGGTTAATACATGCAATTTTTAATATTTAATTTTGTTCACTTGTATTACTAACTTGTTTTATTCTAATAATGCTTATATTTTTTTTTATAGGAATGATATTGTGCATGATGATGGAAGAAAGAATGATGCAAGCACTGGGGAGGAGAGTAGTGATCTTTTGAAGACTTTATTAGTTGTCATCTTAGCTAAAAACTACTTTTTGTGAATTGTAATCTCATTAACAACTTTAAGTATGTCTGAATTTTTGTGTAACTTTTGGTTGTTGAGATTACATAAGTTTTAGCTGTGCTTGTTTATTGTGATGTAATTCCTACTTGTGCATGCTCACTATATAAAATTTATATATTATGGAATTTTTGCAAATTGTTGATTTAATATGTAATATAATTAAGCATTAATTGAAAAAATATGCTACAAATTGTATCGTTCCAAACGGGTCGTATCGTTCCAAACGGGTCGTATCGTGGTGGGTCAAACGGGTCGTGTCAATCGTGTCGTGTTAATGCGTTTTAATCAGATCAAAATTTTAAATCGTGTCAATCGTATCGTGTCGTGTTCGGGTTATCAGAAAATAACACGACATCGGGTCGTGTCATGTTCGTGTCACTAAAAATCATTTCGTGTCGGGTTGGTCCTGAACCCGACCCAATAACACAATTTGCCACCCCTAGATTTTACCCAGCCTTAAAGCTTACCATGCTCGCTTTGGCAACAATGCAGTGTTTTAAAAAGCGCGCAATACGTAGCACGCGATTGCACTTTTTTGCGTGAAAAAGCGACATAGCCCCCCACTCTGTTTTGTGGAAATCCCAAATAGCGTGCGCAATTTATGACGTGGCACGCGCTTTTGACGCTTTTTCGCGCTATCGACGCTATTTAGCGTGATTAGGGCATAAAGCATTTTAATGTACCAACTACAAAAAAAAACGTCGTTTTTGTATTTTTTTTCATTTTTTCCTTTGTTTTTTAAACCTTTAGAAAATGCAAACCAATGTCTTAAAACATTAAGGGTAGCGCTGAAAAACGAACTGAGCTACTTGAGTTTGGCTCATGTTCGTTCGAAAAAAAGCTCGTTCGATACATGCTTATAAAATAAGAAAAAATAAACAAGCCAAGCTTGTATAAAATTTTAAGCTCGTTATCTTTTGATTTACATAAGACAATTCCTAATAGGTCCTATCATAAGATTTTTTTCGTCATACTTGTACATATAGTGAATATTCACTATATATTTACAAATAGGACCTATTGGACCAAAAATCTTTTTTCATGGGACATGTTAGAGCAAAAAAAGGTCGATAGGACCTATTGAACTACATACTTAGTAAACGGGACTAATTGGTGAAAAACCCTAAAAAAATTCCATAGAAATGAAAATCTCAAAAAGGGGTTCAATTTTGTTTTTCAAAATAAAAAGGTCGAAAATAGTTTTTCTAATTTTCCAGAAAATTGAATACTATTTTAACATGTTTTCAAAAAAATTTCAAAACATCATTTGTCTTTGAAAATTACATTTACACCCACAACTTTTGGCAATTTACATTTTGCCTCCTAAAACTTAAAAAATCACATTTTATGCTAAATTTTGAGAAAAAACTGAAAGGTTCAAAACTTTCTGGGAATTACATTTTGGTCCCCTAAAATTTCCGTAGCATACATTCTGGTACCTATACTTTCCGTATATTAAATTTTGGCCATTACACTTTCGGTAAATTACATTTTAGAGGTCAAACTTTCAGTAAATTATATTTTGACTTTCAAATTATCTATAAACACATTTTAAAAATAATCATTTATTTCTAACAAATGAATGTATCCCTAGTTCTCTGAAATTTCTATCAAAAATGAAAATAGAAAATAGAAAGAAAAACTGGAAATAAAAAATAGAAAGTAGATTGTTGTTAGAAATATTGGAAATATGTAGTAATTTATGAATCTATGGCTTTGTTTCAAATGATTGAATAGTCCCTTCATGAATAATTGTTTAGAATTTTTTTATTATAATATCAAATGCATGAATTGCTTACGCGTTGCGCGACGCAATTTACACGACGGGCCCCCTCCACTAAAACGTGACACCTTGCGCGACCGCGATTTAAAACATTGCCACAATGTTACCGAGCGATTCTACCAAATGTTTCGACCTTGAGATCCTGATGATTGGTCTTCTTCTTCTTTCAGTTTTCTTAGGATTGATTTTTCTAATAAAGTTATCTCGCCCGAGATTCTCCAAATCTCATTTCTATCGGCTGCAATTTCGGCGATATGAGACGGTTCAACTAAAAATCGCATCAAACTTGAATCGTATCTCGGAATCGTATCGCCAAGCTGCGATGCCGAGTCAACTCGTCGGCCAAGACTTTGAACCATGCGTCCAACGTAGCCCGCGCGCACAGCCACAGGCCTCGCCTCCCCTACACCTCACCTCCTTCCCCGCCTTGCGCTGCTCATCTCCAAAAGCACCATAGGGTTGATATGTTGACAGACTTCGGATTGAGTAGTTGAATTTGCTTTTGGCATGTTGTCGTGTACACAGATATTACAAGTACTACTACTAAGAGACTTTATGTTTTCTGATACAAATTTAACATGAACATTACACACAGAAGAACAAGCTAAAGCTTAATTCTCAAAATCTCTTAATATTAATGGTGACATATGAGAAGGAGAGCCTCTTTAAACAGGCATCACATGACTTGGGGCTAAAAGACACCTAACAAAATAAGGAAACGAGATTTACCTAATATGAATCAACTACCATATATTAGCTATCTAAAATAAAGGATAAAATCAAGCTTTAAATTTCCCCTCCCTTGCTCAATTTGGCCACCCCCTTCCTGCTTGGGACCACACTTCCCCCAACCCCAACCAGATCTCTCTTTTAGAGAGAGAGAGTCAGGCTTCTGTGCACACTAAGTTTGCACATTACTTTTTAAAATAGCAAAAAAAAAAAAAATTGAAATGAATTTTTTTCTGTGATATTTAAACATTTCAAGGGACCCATATAAAAAAATCAGTCAAATTTCGCTGCTTTAAAGCACTTTAAGCTATGGAAGTTTGACCGATTTTTTTAAAATAGCAAAAAAAGTTTTTTTTAGCTGATTTTTTTTATATGGGTCCCTTGAAATGTTTAAATATCACACAAAAAAAATCAACTCAAAAATAAATTTTTTAATATTTTAAAAAAATAGGTGTGCGCTAGCACATGTTTAAACTTCGTGTGAATAGGAGCCTATATATATATATAACACCATACTGTTTTGGCAACAGAGATGCCCCCAAATTTATGTTCGTATAATGTGAGAATTTCATGAGTAAAACCAAAAGCCTTCAATGGGAGCGATAGATTATACTTCTTTTGTCAATAAAGTTAAGAACGATGGAAGAGATTTTGAAGCTCTGATTGAATCAAACCTGGTAGGATGACCCATATGATCTCCATGGCTGGTCACAGACTCGGAGTATCTGTCTTCACTATGTGTGGGTATGGAAAACACATACAACCTTTTTTTTTGCGTGTGTATGGGGTGGGGTGTGTTGGGATGAGAGACACTTCACTCTCATTAACAATTTCATGACTGGTGAGGAGTTTGCCATCTAATAGCCTCGCACTTCCCCCACTCCTCTCTCACCTTATTTTTCTTCTCTTTTTTCATTTTTTTGAAGTTTCCCAGAAATCAAAATGCATAGCTTTTCGAAAAATTATTTTGTAATTTGCAGGAAAATTAGAAAGATTTCCAGCTTAAATCAAACTGGAAATTTTTTATGGAATTTTGAATCCACTCCTGTAAGGACTCCTTATGGTGCAAACCCTGGTACATACCATTTTTTTTAAATAGTAAAAAAATGAATTTTTTAATGAAACTTCATGGATATGATGTCCACGGTTAGAACATCATCTCCAAATTTTTTCCATCAAAAAATTCAATAAAAAAAGTTGAGATGAGGTGGTATGTAAAAAAATGGTATAAATATTCATTTTCAACCGTTGAAATGTTGGGTCAGCGCCAGCCACTTTATTGATTGAATTTTTTTATGAAACGTCATGGATATGATCTTCTCACTGTCGAGATCATATCCATGAAGTTTCATCAAAAAATTCAATCAAAAAGTGGGTGAGATGATCGCCAACATTTCAACGGTTGAAAATACATATTTATACCCTTTTTTTACATATCACCTCATCTCAACGGTTTTTTCATTGAATTTTTTGATGAAAAAAATTGGAGATGATCTTCTCCCTGTGAAGATCATATCCGTGAAGTTTCATCAAAAAATTCATTTTTTTACTATTTTAAAAAATGGTATGAACCGAGGTCTGCACCATAAGAAATCCTTACCGGAAGGGGCCTATATATATGTGTGTGTGTGTACAAGCTATGAAGCTTATTTTTTATGGAATTCTGAATCCAAAATATCAAATATGTATATATGTAAGAATGTGTACACAAGCTATGAAGCTTCTGCTGTGGAAAGCCATGGAAGTCAGGGGAGAGAGAGGGGGTGAAGGTTAGGGACAAGGGTACTTTGGGTTTTTTAGGGAAAAATTGGCCCATTAACAATTATTTAACTGATTGATGATTTCCATCTAAAACTGGGGGTGGTCAATAATCAATTTTGGAGTCAATGTCCAAACTGAGAAAACTTTGGGGAGCCATAGTCCAAAAAACCCTAAATAATTAATATATGAATATTGCACAGTAATATTGAGCCATATTATCAACTATATATATATATATATATGTGTGTGTGTGTGTGTGTGTGTGTGCGCACGCGGTGAAATCAGAATCCAGGAACTGATTAATAAAATATTACTCTAGGCGAAGTGGTTCCAGATTTCCAAGGAGTGCTCCATGGGTGTATATGGTTGCAATGTTGTTTAAAGTCTTGTCAAATGGTAAGAGAAGAATTACAGAAACAAATGAAAAAAGTAGAATTTATCATATTGCACAATACAACTAAGCTAACACCGGATTTAAGGAAACATATCCAAAATTACCTGCTGTTCAGATTTGCTGTTGTATGCGATTTGCAAAAGAACTCCCATCAACTGCAACAGCATTGCAAACTTCTACCAGCTCAGCATCCTCCTTAATTATCCTCTTTGGGGTTTTGTTTGACAATAACTCTGAACTTCCCCTCGAGTTCCTATCTTCCAGATCAGCAGATCCAACCCCACTTTGCTGCAGACCCCTTGGACTATCCACCTTAAACATTTCACCATTAACATTTTTATCTGGCATATTTCTTCCAGAGTAAGAGATCCTTGGAGTGGAATATTGCCCTTCTGTTTTCCTCCAATACTTCGGACTCAGAAACTCTGCACCAGGTAGCATGCAACAAGAATTTCTCGCCGAGTCGGGGTTCGAAATTTTCCCAGTTGATAATGCCAAATCGTATGATATTGCATCCAATGCCTTCTCTAGGCCATTTACACGTGTCTCAAGAGAATTTATCCCACTTTTGGAGCTGCCAATGAACCTCTGGCATCAAGGAGAGGAAAAGCATAGGTCAGCAGATGTTTATTGAAAGTCACTGTTAACCTTTCTTGAAAGAGTATATAGTTTAGGCTGTTTAGCAAACAAATAATTCATTATTTAAACCAGCTGCCCCTCTAGGCCTTGTTCGGATCAGGTTATAGCAAAATTATTTTAATTCTAAATAGCAAAATTAAAGCGTAAAACTTATTTACCATTTTATACGAACAAAACTTTTAACATTGAAGGCTGAAATCATTTTCACCATTTTACTTTTTATCAAAGTGAAAAATACTTCACTTCAAATTCCATTAGTTGAATATATTACAAGCATAGATTATCAAAGTAAAAGCTTCATGATAAATTCCGTTAGAGAAAGTAAGAGATAAGGCATGATAATTATTAGAAATCACCAGAGGGAAAAAAAAAAATTTAAAAAGCAATCAATGCATTATAAAGTAAAGTAAGTACTATGACATGCCATTTATTAAAAGTTACAAGAAATAGAATCGATAGCCTTTGAAGTCAATGCATTACAAAGTAGACTGACCTCCTCCCACCCCATCCACCCTACCTCAATTCCTCCTGCCATCGTGGAAGAACAGGTTTTTAAAGACTAGAAAATTGAGCACATGGAAGACCCTAAAATATTTTCCAGAATAATTATGTTTATCTATATTTAATCAACTCGAGCAATAACCAAAGCTATTTCAAATGGGACTGCAACTGCAGAAGGAGACAAACAACAGTAGCCTATAGAAATGCATTCTCTATCACATTTTCAACGTACATTCATCAAAAATTTCTGCTGATGTTAAGCATTTAAGTCATGACTGAATTGATAAGCCGTAAATTTCATCAATAATTTTATTTTACGGTCAAGTTAAATACGATTGCATTTAAGATGGAGGGTACATAGTAGATCCGCACATGCACCAGGACAGTCTTATAATGCATCTAACATTAGAGTTACTTTATAGAGAGAGAGGAAGAGATGATTTAGTAACATGCCTGGAGAAGGTCCAGAAGACTAGATTGCTGGTTTTCAATCTGCACAAGCTGTTTTCTGATCAAATCCAAATTCTCAACTTCTTTGTGGTTCCCATAGACATTCTCAATATCTTTGACTTCTGCCACATCCAACTCACGGTTATCGTTCCCATGGAAGGGAACCACACGTGACCGAAATCTTGAACCACCAAAATTATGCAATTTTTCATCGAGGGTTTTATTGAAGACGACACTTTCTATTTCTCGATTTACACTAGTGCAACTTTCACTCTCTGCAGAATCTGGAACTACTGAGTTTTTATTCCTAATATCTTCTTCACATACCATTTTTGAAAAGGGAGGCGGAGGTGTGGCAATATCAATATTCCAATTTGAGGGCTTCTTCAAGTCCACCTTATGGAACATTGCTACACTTGGTTTACTATGGTTACTCTTTAGAGGACTTCTCTTTTGAGTTGTAATAGCGTCTGATCTATCGGACGAAGGTGTCCTGCAAGTGGAGATTGTTTTCTTTGATTGAGAAGTTTCAAATTCAATATCATGGGAACCATTGTATCCAGTAGGTGCGAATCTGCCATAACCACCATCTGGGTGAATGGAAAACCACAAGAATGTTAAAATTTTGGCATTATTAGGATCATAGTAGCTTCAAGGACAACAGATGAATCGATATAATCAATGCCAGTGTGACAATTATTTCATCAAAATAATCAATTAATAAATAATCTTTTCAGCCAAGTTCGTAAATGGAAAAATTATCTCGCCTGAATCATATCAGAAAACCCCATAAAAAACATGCTTTTTGGACAGAAACCAGTGTCATGGCTGGACGCATAATGGGGTGGACAAGGATTATCCCAAAAATGTATACGAATGGATACAACTTTGTACGTATGTTGTGGTGAATATTTTTATGGATAATACATGCAAGAGTTGATCTATATTTGGAAATTAACAGTTAATAAACAAAATTGAGTGAATAAGAAAAATACAAATAGCTCATTCACAGAGAACAAACATTCAATATATGTTTTAACTTTTAAGCAAATATTAAACGTAGGAAGACCCGTATTCCATTATGTTTTCTTTAAGTGGTTAATTTTCATTCACTTACAGTAAGTATTACGAGGATGGACAGTATTCTATGTTACGACTAAGGCATTAAGCTAATTGGTTAATTTTATTTCACTAATTATTCCATTACCCTTCAACGATGACTTAGATTGTGACAGAGGTGAAACTTCCTCAGATAGCCCGGGAACCTCCTTCCACAACTCCAATGCACGATTCATTGTGTCGCGAACTATCTTAACCTGTTGCATTGAAATCGAATTCAATCAGAATATCCTAAAAAACAATATAACCATCAAATGTTTAAAATGGGATACATACCTTATCGAATCTGCGAGTCTCCAAAGAAGCCAAACAAGAAGACTTAAATTCCTTCAAGTGATCTCTCTCCACGACCGCCAACCTCCCTAACGTGTCCGCAGCTGCTTTCCTTGTAGCCCAATCTTCAGTGCTCGTAAACTCAACCAAACACGGAACCAAAAAACTTAATGCATTTGGATGAGACGCGGCATTCGCAGTAACAAGGGTGCCAATCAGAGTTAACAAAGCCGGTTTGGGCTTGAAGCAATTAGTCTTCAACAATTTACAAAATTTGGGGATGAGAGTTTTTAAATGTTGGGGTTGAGGATCCGGGGAGGCATCTATCGCTGCCGAGAGACAAAGCGCGGACCCGATCTGTACGTTGTAGTCTTGGTCCACCAAAATGGCATCAACGAGGGGTTTGATGAAAGTAGAGAAAGGTGGTTTTGTTATTCGAGATGCCATGGAGGAGATTGCATCTACTGAGGCGGAACGGACGGAGGAGTCGGGGTCTTTGAGGCGACGGAGGATGGTGGATAGCATTTTGGAGAGGTGAGGGGAGAGAGAGTCGCCGTGGGCGGTGGAGAGAATGCCTAAGAGACGGACGCATTGTTTTCGCACGGGTGACTTTTGGGAGGAGTCTGTGGTGGAGAGGCAGGTGAGGAATGGGGAGAATGAGTCGTGGGTGAGAGTGAGGGCGATGGAGTCGAGCTCGGTGGTTGCGAGAGCGAGTGTGTCTCGGTCGGAGAGTTTGTTGAGACAGGTGATCACTCGTTGTTTCAGATCGGATTTTGGTGGCCGTTTGGGGACAGACATTTTATTTTTAGATAGTGGTAGACTTTGGGAGAGAAGCAGCAGGTCAGGTGGTTTCGGAACTGACATGGCCGATTCTTTGGTATCTAGCTAGACTCGATAATGCAGCGAGAGGGAGAGAGGGGGAACGTGGGGAAAAAAGAATGCAAGGCAACTGCTCATTCACTTCACTTGAGTCGAGGCCGTTTTCTCTATTCACATCTGAAATTTATAGTCATCATTCGTATAAATTATTCGCGAGGTTGGTTGAGGTCAGTTTGCAAAAGAAATAATTATGGCTTACAAAATGTACGAAAATAGGTTCTATTCATATATTCATAAAAACTAGTATATGAAATTGTTAATTTAGGTCCAACCAGGGCCGGTCCTGAGATTGATAAAAATTGACAAGGCCCCCGTGCAAAAATTGTAAAATAGGCCCCTTTTACCTGTATTGATATAAAAAATGGGCGCTCAATATATAAGTAATAAAAATGGATCAACGGGAGGCCCTGTGCGATCGCTCACTTAGCACATGCTCAGGGCCGCCCCTGGGTCCAACATAACATTAAATGGAGGATTAAACTATATGAATAAAAAAACTCAAATTTTAGATCCATAGTAAATAATACTAATCATTATAATAATATATCAAATTAATATACATTTCAAATTAAATGTATATATTAAAATTGTACACCCCAAGAATCACTAGTAATTAAATGGAATAATCCACTAAACTTTCCTAAATGGAATAATTTAAAATTGCATCAACAGTCACTTTATATAAAAAAAAAATTCTGCAAAACCCAAAATGGTAATTAGACAACTAAAAAGAAAACAAATGATAGCGCTAATAAAAATGAAAAAAAATAAGGGTGCCAAAAAATTATGAGGCTTCTAGAAAATCAAATTAAAACAGCAATACACACACTATACTTCATATGCTTAACCTACATCCAAAACAAAGTTAAATGATCCAAATTGTTGGATCAAATCAAATCAAACCAATAAAAGAAAGTAAAAGATTGTTCGAGTGTCGATGAATTTCCATTGAAACACAATATTGTACAAAATATTTTGTTTCTACCATTATTCTCGCCAAAAGTAGCAAAAAAATTGGAACTGTAAAAAAAACGACCAGAATCTTTACCTCAATCATTTAATCTCTTCTGAGGTCCACTTTGGCTCAACATTTAAAAATGTTTAGAGATTTTTTTCACGCACTGATTTTAATAAATGGTGCACTAATAGCGGATTTTCTCCCACTCCTAAAATTCAATCTCATATGAAATCTTCTAGTTTAAAGCATGTAATTTTATGTTAATTCTAAAATTAACTATTTCCTGAGGTGCTAGCTATGAGACTCAGTTGATCCCCAAAGATCTCTAGAGAAATGTGATTTTGTTAAAGGCAAGGAGATAATTTAGTGCAAGATTCAATGTGTGAATAAAATTGTTATGACAGATATGTCACTTTAAAGTTGAATATCAGTGGACCTATAATCATTTGGCACAGGTTTTTCTCATCAAAGCTATGAGTATATTTGGTTTTTGTGAGCTCGCATCACACAATTGACCCTCAAGGGTATGGACATATTTGTCATTTATGCATTTTTTTTATTCATCCTTATTGGAAATTGTATTGTAGTTCTTAAATTTACACAATTTAAGAAATGATGAGATGCGCTTTGAGAAAGAGAATGAACTAACCTATGCCACTCACGAAAGACAGATCCTTTCCTCACGCATTTGGGTAGGATCCAGAAGAATGGGGCCGTCATTGAAGGTGAAGATGTCCTCATTGCAAGGCTTGGCATTGGCGTCTGATTCAAAGTCCTCGAATGGAGATGGAGAGTAGTTGTCTCTCGAGAAGTGATGTTGTTGGTTATAGATTGGAGGGTCGTCTGAGTTGTCATCGTAACCGTCAAAGGGGAGGGATGTTCAATTTCTTCACCTTCACTGTCGTATGAATAATTGAACGAATCAATTCTCACTGCTTTTGTTTGTTTGTTTGTTTGTTTGTTTGTTTATGGTTGTGTTGTGATTAGATGAGACCAAATTTGGAGAAAGGAGCGATGGGTAAAAAGGGCCTCTCTCTTTACCGAAATGAAAGGTGGGAATGGAATAGAAGCGATATCTCAAAAATAGAGAGAGTGAAGATTGAGAAATCAAAAGGCGTGAAATAAATGGATAAAAGGGAAGGGGATTGAAGTGAAAAATGACTACCCGTGAGGAATTAGATATGAGTTTGCATTAAAGTCTCATTATACCTCTAATATTATTGTATTAGAGGTATAGTGTAGACTACCATGCGATGTAGGTTATTTTACAAAATATATTCTCTGTATAAAATTAGATTGAATGTTAAATTAATATCTAAAATCTTATAAATGACACGTTTGTTTATAAAATTACATTGAAATGTTCAATATTATGATCTCAAAAATTATAATTCGTGGGAAGTAAAAACTTTTGGGAGCAAACCATCGTATTATATCCTAATATAAACATGAGAAAACATTCTAAAAAGTCATCTCTTATGGATTTGGAATAAAAAAAAATTCATCGTGTTAATTTTTTTACCAAATATATATATTGACAGCATATGTAAGAATTTCATAAATATCTTTCCAACTACTTTATTCCTATACAACACCATGTCAAAAAATTTAATTTATAATAAGAGGAAAAATTATATCAAGTGTTTAAAATTTTAATGAATTGTTACAAATTAGTAGTATAGTTCAAAATTATAACCAAACTATATTTACAGGATGTGCACAAAGTCCATAGATATATTTAAAGTATGTCTATTTTCATGTGCCAAAATATTTTTCCCTAATAGTAGAAGAAATTATAACATTTGTAAAAAAATATCAAAGAATTTGTAAAAATCACCGACTGAGGCATGAGGCGTCAAAATATGTATTTGTAAATGTAAAGTTGCTTTTCACGGTAGATCGAAGAAATATTATCAAATCGCAATATCAAGTCGAAACAATCGCGTACAGTGATATGTAGTGACATTAATCAAATTTTCAATACGATTAAATGTTGAATGAAAAAAATTGAGGAATAAATTGGATAAATGGAAATACCTTTGAAATGGCTTGAGCTGTGAAATACTGAATGAGATAATTGATTGGGTATATATAAAATCCATTGTGAAATGGAGAAGATGGATCCAATGATTTTTTTTCTAAGGTTCCCAACGATTGGCAGTCGAAGTGTTATTTTTTTATTGGATAAATCTAACGTATTTTAGGATCGAGAAATGGAAAGGCCGTTATTTAAATAAAGATGAAGCTTGAAGTGTTGGGGGGGGGGGGGGGGGTCTCTAGCCAAAGGGTTTTTTTTGTTGGAAAAACTCAATGTACTTGGGGATTGAGAAATGGAAAAGGTTGTTGTTTAAAGAATGAAGAAGTTGGACTTTTGGGTTTTTTTTCCCCTGGAAGCTTGAATTGGGTCATTCGAAGTGGTGGAAAAACAATTGTAAAAGTAGTTTAGACTCATACGTAGTTAATTGGTTAGAGTTAAAGTGCCATATGTCAGCTCAGTACTGTTTTGGACTATTGTTTTATATGGATACATAGATTAGAGAGAGAGAGAGAGAGAGAGAGAGAGAGAGAGAGAAACTTAGAGTTGAAGATGAGCCGAATAATGTCGAAAAATAGCTAAACGTGTAAGAGCAACCCTTACAGGTATGTTAAATGTGTATATATGCGGTAAAGATGTATGTTGTGGATAGGACAAATGTGTATATTTAGCCTTTAGTACCGCATAAAATAACAAATTTAGAAATAGACTAGAAACGGACAAGTTGATTTTTTATGGGCTCCACCTAAAGCGGGAAGCGGTGTTCTGCCTAAGAAACCCCCAAAAAATGCCTAAAACAGAAAATGATGTTTCGCCTAGTAATTTAACCAAAAAAAAATAATTATATTTCTACCACCAACGGCTTTATTTTGGCAACGGCTATTTTTTGTTACAAAAAAAATTTTGAATCCTCCTATAACTTTATTTTATAAATACCTTTTGGTAGTGGGTTGGTAGGTAGGTGAAATATTTAATTTGGGGTGTTAATTTAATTATGAGAAGTTATGGTGGTGTTGAAATGTAAAACACATAAACCCTTAAGCGGAACATCATTTTTCGCTTAAGGAATAGTGGAACATCATTTTCCGCGGAATATACAGGAGGCAAAACGACGTAGTTTTGGTGTTTTGTAAGGTATATTTACGCTACTCATAACATTTTTCTTCATTTTAACCGGATATATTTGAACTAGTATTGTCTATTTTTACCCTACCAGTAAGGGTTGCTCTAACAAATATAACATCATTAGCAATTATTGTTAGTGGTTAAAACCCATAGATTCATATTAATCAAATTTTATGCCATTTAAGTGTGATTGTTTTAATTCTTGGATAATTATAGTGTGTATAAAAATAGAAAATAGTACTCACTCTTTCCAACTACAAAAATTTAGGTTTCTTACCCTTTTTGAGCCTCCATTATTTTATTTTATTCTTTTTTTACTTAAATGCATACACATATCCTAAATAATGTGTACAATTTGTTTCAAGGTCGAAAAATGTTTTTTTATTTTACTCAAAAAGACTTTTAAAAAGTCATTGTTTATTTTATTTTTATTTTATCACAAAGTTGAGATTGAGGCCTATGTTCAAAGCGAAAGTTGAAACTCAATGACGTTTAATTGTAATTAAGTTTTTGATTATCATGTTTGAAAGAGAAAATACATACCCAAATAAACACAATTGAAACTTATGTTGTGGAATACAAAGTAAGTCAAACATGTTATGTGTATATCCATTACTGAAAAACATATAAATAAAGACAATACAAAAGTCTATTATTCAACTTCATATAGATAAAACTCACATAAAAACATCAATTGAATTTCTTTTACTTTAGTTATGCATTGGATGTGATTGTGAGAATCAACTATTATAACATACATAAAAAGGAAGAAAAATGGAGAAATATATATAGTTGCATACCAACTATGTCAATGGTGATTTGGATGCGATGTAGTAAGTTGATCAAAATGAAAATGCACTTGTGAGAAAAACACGACAATGTGTGAGTATGAGAATTTTATTCAATCTAGAAAGAATATTTGTGTAAGAATTTTATCTCATTTAAATTTACCAATGAAAGTGTTAATTTTTCATGCTTTAAAATACTCATGTAGTGTATGTTAAAAACCCATAAACATTAGATACACTAATAGTGAGTCCACACTATAAAGTTTGAGGTTTTTTTTCCAATTTAGAAAAAAGGGGAAAAAACAAAGAGACTACATGCGGGGGCGGATCTACATGGAAGGACAAGTGCCCCACCTAAATCTTAGATTTAAAAATTTAACCCTAGAAAATTTTAAATTTAGAGTTGTGCCCCACACAAAAAAAGAAAAAAAATCAAAATTTAACCCCTAAAAAAATTTCGGGGCCTCCCACCCCTGAACCCCCAGCAATAGTTTGTGCCCCACTCGAAATAAATTCATGGATCCACCTCTGACTACATGGACAGTGTGCATGGGTTAGAGAGAGACAAAGAATGATCCTTTTTAGAGACAACACTACACCAAAATGAGAAAATTGGCACCCTTTTAGTGTCTAGCCTTGTCACGGTCATTGACCGTGATAAAAAAACACCCATTTTTTATCACAGTCAATGACCGTGACAAGTCCGTGATAAAGGCTTGTCGCGGTCATTGACCGGGACAATTATATAAAGTTGTCACGGTTTCTCTCTCTCTCTACACGCTGCTCTCACTCTCTCTCTACTTTCAGGTTGGTTTCTCTCTCTCTCTCTCTTCCATTTATATATATGTGTGTGTGTGTGTGTGTGTGTGTGTGTGTATGCGTGTGTGTGGTGGGGGAAGGGGGTGGGGCATGGTGGGGGGGGGGGGAGAGGGCAGGGATGGGAGGTGGGGGGCTGCGTATGTGCGAGAGAGGAAAATGATGCGGTGGTGTCACGGGGGGTGGGGTTGCGTGCGTGTGTGTGTGTGTGCGTGTGTGTGGGTTAATTTTAATAAGTAGTGTCCCTTGTAAACGAATTGATTGATTATTAATTTTTTTAGTAAATTAATATATGAAAGTAGGATTGCCCTTCATTGTAAATTAGTAAATTAATAATTGTATACTTTAATTGTTAGTTTAATTGATGAAAATAATTAATTTAGTAGATGAATTAGGAGTACGGGATACACATATGTTGTTGACATTGCGGTTGGATTATAGTGAATTGATGTTGGGTTGGTTAATTTTAAAAGTGGCATGACCACTGAATTATTGTCCATATGGGGGTGGAATTTTTCAACTTTTTTTTAAAATTACTTTGTATAACGAACAATATATATATATATATATATATATAGTATGATAATTAAATGAAACATACTTGAAACTGCATATAGTGCGCATAGATACTAGCCTTATAGTTCTTATGCGTACGCATTCAATAGCCCTTAGACCCGTTCGAGAGTCATGACCCCTGTAATGAGATCTCTCGAATTGTCCCGTTTGAACAGTTTGGGACTGCATAATTTTAGTATAATAATATTCTTAGTGGATTAAAGTTGTTACTTTTGGAGGAAGTTATGCAGTCATATCCTAATGTTCTCTGGATACATACTAGATTGACAAGTGTGACTGTTATTTCAATTGATCAATTGAAATAAAACTCACACTTGCCAATCTACGTCATGTACTTGCAGAACTACGGGGATATGCCGTCGAATGTTTCTCAAATCGTAACAATGTTCATGAGCTGTTAAGTATATTACAGAAAAATGCGGTCTTGAATGGGATAGAACCACTCACCCTTTAGAGGAGATGGAGGAAATAGTGTGGATGACTTCGCTGCTCCTACCGAATATCAATCAATTTTTTATGATAACCCGAATTTTAAACAATTTTTCAATTTGTAATAAATATTCCAATTTGTACCGAAACATCCATTTTTAATGCTTTTAATTGATTTGCACTGTATCATTTTCACTCTTGTGTAGTGTGCGTGTGTGTGGGCAGTAGGGGTGGGGGTGGGGATGTGTAGTGTTCGTGTGTGTAGTAATTGTACATATTTGTAGTAACAATTCATTTTGATTTGAACATATTTTCTCTCACTCTCTCACTACTTTCAGGTTGGTTTCTCTCTCTTTCTCTCTCTCTCTCTCTTCCATTTATGTGTGTGTGTGTGTGTGTGTGTGTGTGTGTATGTGTGTGGGAGGGGGGGGGCAGGGCGTGTGTGTGTGGTGGGGGGGGGCTGTTTGTGTGTGTGTGTGGTGGGGGAAGGGGGGGGGGATGTTTAACAGTATCAATTCATTTTTATTTGTAGTAATTGTACATGTTTGTATGTCTTCTTCTAATTCATTTTGATTTGTACTAATGACATTTTGTTACAACAAATGTCTCCTTCAAGTATTAAGGGGAAGATGATGATGCTGGTTATGATGATGTCGTCTAGGCTCGGTGGTAGAGGAGGCGACGAGGGCTCCTCAACCCCTAGGCTCCCCAAATATGGAAAATTGGGGATGACCATCGAGAACAAGTCGGTGCTATTAGCGAGATCCCTTGAGCTGGTAAAGACGATCATCGACCCAGGGTACATTAGTTGGAAGGAGGTGCCATATGAGCTCAAGTTAGCTATTTGGGTGGCACTACAGGTAAAGTATTTATATTTATATTTATATGAATATTTCAATTTCAATTTCGATTTCGATTTCAATTTTATTTTATATTTATATTTATATTTATTCGCAACTAACATTGTATTTGTTGGAGAGGAACAATTCAGCCTGGATCCAAAGCAACGCAATTCCGTCTTGGAGCAGTTGAGGCAGCAACACAAGACGTGAAAGAAAAATATACGGACCCGGTACTTTGAAAAGACACGAGAGTCCATTATTCGAATGCGTGAATCCGTCCCGCCGAAGTAGCCGATCTCATTGGCACAATGGCAAAGGTTCATTGACAATGAGATCGAGGAGAGACAATTGGCATCTCGCTAATCGGGGAGGGAAAATCGGGCAAAAAAGACGAACGTGCACTACTCCGGTCGGACGTCTTACGCCGAGGTGGAGCATAGGATGATGGTAATATTTAATTTTTCTATAACTACAGAAATATATTATTCTACATTATTTTACTTTGCGGGGATGATACTAATTTTACTTTATTTTATTTCAGGAGACAAGAAGTGACCCTGGGGGTAGGCCACATAGGCACGATACTTATGTGGCTCTTCGGACGAAGAAGGGGAAGGATAAGGAGGTGTCCCCGAGCATCGCGGCCATGATTGTAAGTAATCCGATAGTTTACTTTTTATTAATTACGTTATAATTTTTTAATTTAATTATTTTACTAATCATGTGTTTTACTTATTTTACTTATTTTGTCGTTTCAAGCAAAGCTTAAGGAAGTGCATGAGTCGCAGTCTGATGTCGATAAGGCATCTTTGTCCACTGACGCACTCAGCCAAGTGCTTGGCACTGATCGCAAGGGGAGGATAAGGGGGTTAGCTCGCGGGTGGCCAAATCTAGGATCATCAGATTGGAGAAGAGCGACACCGGGTTGGCTCGAACGGTGGACTCGCATAACGCGAAGCTGTTCCGTTTGGAGGCGACGGTCCAAGATATGTTCTCATTCATGAAGCATTTATTGGACGGAGACCGTAAGGGTAAAGGGAAGGAGAAGGTGGTGGAGGAGGAGGTGCAGGAGGACGAGGATGTGGACCTCGTTGTTTCATCGCCGACACGTTTGAGCTCTTATTTTGATGATCCACTTCCCTATTTGGCTCCCTTCGACCAATCGATGTCGACACTTGGTTGGCCGAGCGTGTTTATACTGGACATATTTGATGGCCAGCAGATAGGGCGGGGGTTGATGGACCCGAAAATCGTCCAGGGTGCACTAGTTCATGGACGTGAGCTTTAAGACATCGAGTCCAAGGTGCTCATCACGCATGTGATGCCCGAGAAGGAGAACTCCTCATTATGGTTGCGCGAATAATGCGGCACGATATATATTAGTGGGTGTGTCAATTTGTATATCGTGTGGCCTACTCACCTCCTCAAAGATAACCTTACCCAAGACATGTAGTGACATTATTTAAATTGAATTATTTTTAAGTTGGTACATTTGGAATTATATTTAGATTATATCATGATGCATATTGTCTCTATTTTGAATGTATATTTGCATTATCTCTATTTTATTTGGATATATGATGCTTGAACGAGTACAACGTTGTTATAACAGGTATAAATATACTGCTGGGCAGTGGCAGTAGCAGTGGCAGTGGCCAAACTGCCCAACAATTTTTTGTCAATTCTGCCCAGAATTGTCACGGTCATTGACAGTGACAAGTCCTTGACAAAGAAACTTGTCACGGTCATTGACCGTGATAATTTTTTAACCATTGTCACATGTGTAAGGACACAAATTTCCAATTGAGTCCATATATAGTTTTGGCTCAATTCCGGACAAAAACATTTATTCATAGGATAGTATTCATTTGTAATATTCTCAAGCCTATAAAGTGTATGTTGAAGACGTAGCGGCAAAGAATTTAAAGCTTCATCAAAATGCCGGTTTGTGTGCCTCGTTTCTACGTCATTAACTAAGGTTCCATGCTCCCAAGGTATGAATGTAATTATATTTATATAGGAGCTTGGAACAATTTGTATTGGGTGTTAGGTGTAATAAAAACTGCATTTTATTTTCAGAAAGAATCAATTAGAACTTTAATATAAGTATATAAAAGTTTCTGGGCCAAAATTGAATTTTACAAACTTTCTGGTCGTTCGTTAGAAATGTCGTTCGAACGAGTTTTTTCGTTCAAACCAGATTTCGTTCGAACGAGTTTTGTCGTTCGAACCAGGTTCGTTCGAACGAGTTTTGCCAACGACCCTAACTGGTCAGTCGTTCGATATGTCGTTCGAACGAATGTTCGTTCTAACGAGGTATCTAACGAACTTCTAACGAGCCCAGGCTGGTCGCTCGTTAGAAGTCTCGTTCGAACGAGAATCAAGTTCGTTCGAACGAGATTCCAGAGGGAACAGTTATTTGGCAATTTTTTGCAGTTTTTCCCCACTCCTCCACTTGGTTTTCAACCAACTTTTTTCATACATTATTATGTGCGGAAAACACATTTTCCAAAAAAAACTTTTCCATCCTAATACATTTCCTAGAGAGAAATTGAGAGATCATTTTAAAAAGGAAAATGTTCATGTTTGAGTGTTCTTCAACTTAAAGAAAAATCTTTAAACACTTAGTTTACACCCATTGTTGTTTATTCCAAGTTCTATATATACATATCTTTGCTTGGAGTTTTTGGCACCGGTTTTCTCTACCGAATTCAAGAGACGTTTCGGGTTTGCTTCTACACCCCATCACAAAGAAGACTTTTGTTGAGATTCTACCCACACGGAGAAAGGCTCCATGCTTGGGTGACGGTGACCATATAAAGTCCCATCGGTGGATTTCGAGACCGCGGTGGTGTTCCGAGGTTGTTCGCTAGGAAGAGGTTTCTACGAGAAGGAGCGTCGAGGCTTGAGAGGGATCGAGTCAGTCGTTGTAAGTCTACCTGTCTTGTAATTGTAATTCCGTATCTAGTGGACTTGTGGCTAGGGCCGTCCGAGGTTGTTTCCCGTCTTGGATTTTTCCTCGTACATCTCGGCGTAGTGTGACATTGTTTATTTTATCTTGCTCATTAATTTAGAATCCATGCTTAGGATAATTTCAAGATAAAATTTGGTTTAATTATCACACTCAGTTAATTTTGGACTTAAATTAAATATTGGGTAAATTTGGTTTATTCAAGTCATTTGCTAAAATTGGTTTCGCCTAACTTTGTTTAAATGAATAATCATGTCTTAGGCAAATTCTAGGACTTGAATTTTGTTTTAATTTGTTTTGAGAAATTAAAACTTGTTGTTATATTTGAAAGTTGAACCATCACCTGTTTTACAACGCTTTCGCATCATCTCTATTGTGTTTACATTAACAAGGAAATTATATTTTTTTTAATTGATTTAGATTATTTAAAATCCGGGGATCCATAAAATCCGGGGCTTTCAAATTGGTATCAGAGCCAAAAACGATAAATTATTTCGTTAAGATTCTTTAATTTTTGGCTAAAATGGATTTTTCCCCATTTTCAAATTTTCCTATTTTTGATGGTTCTAACTACGCGTATTAGAAAGCGCGAATGAAATCGGCACTTAAATCTATCGATGAACGTGTTTGGATGTCTGTTGTTACCGGGTACTC
The DNA here is from genome assembly GCA_949130495.1 of Sambucus nigra. Lineage (NCBI taxonomy): Eukaryota > Viridiplantae > Streptophyta > Magnoliopsida > Dipsacales > Adoxaceae > Sambucus > Sambucus nigra. The sequence continues at coordinate 158,215,164 of OX422209.1, read as the reverse complement.
CCCACCAACTCATCTAATTGAAAATGAACGTGTTCCCAAACCCATCGATAGATGGACCGAAAATGAGTTTAAGCTTGCAAATTTTAATTCCCGTGGTTTAAATGCCTTATTTAGCGCTGTCGCACCGGATGAATTCCGACGTATTATGACGTGTGAAACCGCTAAAGAAGCTTGGGATATTTTACAATTAACTCATGAAGGAACTAGTGTCGTTAAAGCTTCAAAACTCCAAAACCTCACCACTCAATTTGAAACTATCAAAATGGATGAAAAAGAAACTTTTGATAAATTTTATGCTTGACTTTCTGATATTGTTAATTCATCTTTTAACTTGGGAGAGAAAATACCTGACGACCGTGTTGTAAAGAAAATTTTAAGGTCCCTACCCGATAGATTTATTCCAAAGGTGACCGTTTTAAATTCTTTATCCACTTTAGCCTCTACGAAATTAGAAGAGCTTGTAGGTGATTTACAAACCTATGAACTGGATATGTTTCCCTCTAAAACTGAAAAGAAAATTGAAAAGGGTGTTGCTTTAAAAGCCCAAAAAGAGGTCAAACAAGTAGTAGAGAGCGATAGTGATAGTGACTCGAAAGACATGGCTTTGTTTGCTCGTAAATTTAGAAAATTTCTTAAATATAACAAAGATAAAGTTAAAAATGATTTTAAGAAATTTGATACTTCTAAACATGATAAAAGCGAGAAGATTTCTAAAGCCGAGAAAATCCCTAAACCTAGTAATGAACATTTAGATAGGGACGAGTCTAATAAGTGTTTTGGTTGTGAAGGTTATGGCCATAGGGCTTATGAGTGCCCCACTAAACTAAGGAAAGATGGTAAGCGACCTATTTCATATAATGCAACCCTTAGTGATAGTGATAAGGAAGAAAAGCCCGATTCCCCAACTAAGAAAAATTTTGTGGCTTTTATGGCTAGTCATGTGAGTGATAATGAGAACTCATCGATTGATGACACGATTGCACATGCCACTTCCAAGGTCATTGTTCATGATTCCCTTGTTTTTAATGATAGTGAGAGTGGAGAAGAAAGCGAGAGTGAAAATGAAGAAGAGGTTGATGTGAGTGAACTTCAAAATGCTTTTCATGAATTATATAAAGAATCTATCAAATTGAAAAGAGCTAATTTGAAGTTAGAAGCTTGTTTAAGAAAGAGTGTCAAGGTCGTTGATGATAGTGCCTTAATAGAAGACCTTAATACACGTGAGAGGACTCTTCAAGAGAAGCTTGAATATGTAGAAGGCGAGAGAGATAGCCTTAGGGGTTTAATGGAATCCTTGAAAAAGGAGCTTCTTGCTTTTGAAGAGCGAAATGTTTTACTAGAATCTACCATTTTAGATTTGGAAAATAAATTAAAAGATTCTAGCAATGTCAAATTTGATTTGGAATGTCGTTCAGAAAAACTAGATAAAATGTTAGGAACGGTCCAAATTAAAAATGACACGTGTGGTTTAGGCTTCAATTCTTGTAATGACTACAACCCTAAAGTCAAAACCAACATTTTAGGAGAATCTACTAGGAATACCTTTAATGATCACTCCTTAAGTAAATCTTTTCGATATATTCTCACTTGTACTCATTGTGGTCGAAAAGGTCATCTTAGGCAATTTTGTTTAGATCTTAAACGAATTCCTAGAAAATCCCATAGTAAAGTAACCACGATAGATAACGTTCCTACACCCCAAGATAGTAATTCTTCATTAATTTGGGTTAGGAAATCCGACTTGGTTGCCTTACAAAATAGGGATTCTGATTCTCATTTACTTTCACATGCTTCCTCTCTTGCTAAATCTAAAGGATAAATGTGTTAGTGTTTGCATGCTTTAGCGTTTGTACTTCATGCCATATTCATATGCTAAATGTATGCTTGTTTAGTCATTTTCTAGTCATTGCCTTATTTCATATCACATGCTAGAAATCATGACTTGTTTATCTTTTTATATTATTTTGTTGTGTTTGATTTAACTGCAAAATATAAAAAGATTTTTGTTTATCATTTGTGTTTTATTTATTTCATTTATGCTTAATGAAAAATACAAATGATTTTTGTTTAGTCTTTTGAGTATATATCTTTCTTTTTGATTAAAAATGTTAAAAACTCAAAAAGATTTTGTTTGGTGTGTATTTTTGTTTGACTCACTTTATGTGGCATATACTTGTGTTTGAATCCCATCATTTACGCTCCCACGTGGCTTGAACTTTTGGTTTAGATTTTCAATCCTTATTATGTTCTTTACCATATTTTATGGAGTAGTTGGATTTTGTATTGTTTAAATGGATTCTATTTCTATATGCTTCTTTTCACACATGCACGAGCTCTTTTGAAATCTTAATGTCACATGTTATATTTGAGCTTTTTGAGGTGTTCTCCTATCAATCTAGTCATCTACATATCTATGACCTAGGAGGACTAGTGCATGTCAAAATCCGTTGCATGTGAGATTTGTGTGAAAATGTAAACATGATAAATATAAATGTGCACGGGGAAGGGCTCCGAAAGGATGAATTAAATCCTTTGCGATTGTAAGCCACCGTTTATTGGATCTAAAAGAAATACGTGATCCAAAGGCCTAAAAACAGAATATTTGGCATTAAAAAGAAAACAATTGCCAAGGCCTATGTTTGTTTGATATATTCATTCAAAAGTAAAAGAATATATATGCTCATTGAGGGAGAATTGGATGGTATATCAACGGTTTGCACAATGTCCGTTTATCCTAGTTGTCTTTAATGTCATGACTCTATTTGATTTGTAGAATCATCATCATGCTAGGCTTGTATGCATTGTGTATATTTGTTCATTGAGTTCAATCTTTATATTGTCACATGAGGTTATATTTAACTGTGATGAAGTTTGCAATCAAATGAGAACTCCGTGAACGTTTCTTAAGTGTTTGGGTCTAAATTTAATTGTTGCTAGTTCACACCCCTACACTTCCGTTTCCATATGACACATTTTTTCCATACGACTGTGCAAACTTATTGTATTTTGTGTCATGTGTGTGTTTATATCTATCTATATATGCAACGTACTTATTGGTATATTTATAGTATATATAGATATGATATTTGTTTGTCTTTGCCTTGCGTTTATTGCCCATATGCTTTCATGTCTTACCACTTTAAGCATCAACATGTTTATTAGTTCTTTATCCTTTGTCTATTCCTGAACAAAAAGGGGGAGAATGATGATAGGGGGAGAAATGGTATCTAATCCTATTATTATCGGGAGAAATGGTATCTAATCCTATTATTATCGTATCTTAGTTTGGGGGAGATTTATCTTAGGACGTCTTTCTAAGTAGGCCATGTGGTTGATAAAGGGAGAATTATTTTAGGGGGAGTAATTATTTAATTGAATTTATATTGTGATATTACCTATGCATTTGATGAGTTTGCTTAAGTGTGCAGGTATTCTACTACAGCGTCATCCTTAAAAAGGCGTTTAAATCCTTGGGTTGAGTCAAGATTGGGCGGGTTATGTTTTGAGTCTAGTGAGCTTGACGGCCCTTTAGGATTTTTGTTTGGTTTTTGTCCCGGAATATCCAAAGGGGGAGATTTGTAAGGACACAAATTTCCAATTGAGTCCATATATAGTTTTGGCTCAATTCCGGACAAAAACATTTATTCATAGGATAGTATTCATTTGTAATATTCTCAAGCCTATGAAGTGTATGTTGAAGACGTAGCGGCAAAGAATTTAAAGCTTCATAAAAATGCCGGTTTGTGTGCCTCGTTTCTACGTCATCAACTAAGGTTCCATGATCCCAAGGTATGAATGTAATTATATTTATATAGGAGCTTGGAACAATTTGTATTGGGTGTTAGGTGTAATAAAAACTGCATTTTATTTTCAGAAAGAATCAATTAGAACTTTAATATAAGTATATAAAAGTTTCTGGGCCGAAATTGAATTTTACAAACTTTCTGGTCATTCGTTAGAATTGTCGTTCGAACGAGTTTTTTCGTTCAAACCAGATTTCGTTCGAACGAGTTTTGTCGTTCGAACCAGGTTCGTTCGAACGAGTTTTGCCAACGACCCTAACTGGTCAGTCGTTCGATATGTCGTTCGATATGTCGTTCGAACGAATGTTCGTTCTAACGAGGTATCTAACGAACTTCTAACGAGCCCAGGCTGGTCGCTCGTTAGAAGTCTCATTCGAACGAGAATCAAGTTCGTTCGAACGAGATTCCAGCGGGAACAGTTATTTGGCAGTTTTTTGCAGTTTTTCCCCACTCCTCCACTTGGTTTTCAACCAACTTTTTTCATACATTATTATGTGCAGGAAACACATTTTCCAAAAAAAACTTTTCCATCCTAATACATCTCCTAGAGATAAATTGAGAGATCATTTTAAAAAGGAAAATGTTCATGTTTGAGTGTTCTTCAACTTAAAGAAAAATCTTTAAACACTTAGTTTACACCCATTGTTGTTTATTCCAAGTTCTATATATACATATCTTTGCTTGGAGTTTTTGGCACCGGTTTTCTCTACCGAATTCAAGAGACGTTTCGGGTTTGCTTCTACACCCCATCACAAAGAAGACTTTTGTTGAGATTCTACCCACACGGAGAAAGGCTCCATGCTTGGGTGACGGTGACCATATAAAGTCCCATCGGTGGATTCCGAGACCGCGGTGGTGTTCCGAGGTTGTTCGCTAGGAAGAGGTTTCTACGAGAAGGAGCGTCGAGGCTTGAGAGGGATCGAGTCAGTCGTTGTAAGTCTATCTGTCTTGTAATGGTAATTCCGTATCTAGTGGACTTGTGGCTAGGGCCGTCCGAGGTTGTTTCCCGTCTTGGGTTTTTCCTCGTACATCTCGGCGTAGTGTGACATTGTTTATTTTATCTTGCTCATTAATTTAGAATCCATGCTTAGGATAATTTCAAGATAAAATTTGGTTTAATTATCACACTCAGTTAATTTGGGACTTAAATTAAATATTGGGTAAATTTGGTTTATTCAAGTCATTTGCTAAAATTGGTTTCGCCTAACTTTGTTTAAATGAATAATCATGTCTTAGGCAAATTCTAGGACTTGAATTTTGTTTTAATTTGTTTTGAGAAATTAAAACTTGTTGTTATATTTGAAAGTTGAACCATCACCTGTTTTACAACGCTTCCGCATCATCTCTATTGTGTTTACATTAACAAGGAAATTATATTTTTTTTAATTGATTTAGATTATTTAAAATCCGGGTATCCATAAAAACCGGGGTTTTCAACATGCTTGTCACGGTCCTTAACCGTGGCAAACTTGTCAAGGTCAATGACCGTGACATGACTGTGACAATTCTAACAAACTTGTCACGGTCAATGATCGTGACAAGTCCGTGACAAAAAAAGTTGTCACCCTAGGAATTGTCATGGTCATTGACCTTGACAAGTTGTCAAGGTCAATGACCATGACAATTTCTGCTTGTCAAGGTCAATGACCATGACAATTCGAAAGATTTGGTGTAGTGCAAAGAAGGATCCTTTTTTCCTTTCTCATATAGAAATCTACACAATATATCTTCATTTAGCAAGAATCATTGTCCAAATTGGATTTGTGAAGCGGTGAAATTTTTGTAGAAGTTTTCAACTATGGATATATGTTGTTTTATACCAAAATAACAATTATACAATTGTTAAAGTTCTTATTGAGTAAGCTTTAGAATTTAAATTTTGTCGAATGAAGCATTGATCGTAAGGTTTAGCAAGGTAAATTGAAATAGCATACTAAGTCAATAGCTTGCACTAATAGAGGAAATAGTTTATTAGTATATTTGATAATGAATATGGTTAAAAATTAAACAATATCTTTTGTAAAAGTATAGTTGGTGCCATATTATCAAAATAAAGATTCGTGTAAACTTCCTTACATCCTCCATTTCTTCATCTTCTAAATTCAATTTTGAACCACAAAATTGTTGTTAGAAAACATGCATGATCAAATTGAATTTCTTTTATTTTAACTACCAATTATGACAATGATTCCAAAGAAATGTATTATTGAGAAGAGGATGACAAAATGAAAGTGAACCAATAAGGGGAACAAGATATAATGCGTGAATGAGAAATTTTTCCATGTTTTAACATGCATTGGACTTGGTTCTAAAGAAATAAAGCATAAAATATAGGCTATGAATATAACATACTTTTATAGAAGAAAAAATGGAGAGAGAAAGAACAACATCACTACAACAAAATTAGCTTTTAGTAACGAACTAATTTTATGATTACTAACAGTATTATACCAATAATATTTCTCACTGTACAGTACCATTAGTAATATAATATAAATGTTGCTAATTATAATTCAATATTTAAAAAAAAATTCTCCCAAACTAAAGAACTTTCCTCACCCACACACATCCAAACCAAAACCCCCCATAACCTTGCCTCCTTCTCACAACTCTCGATCTCTTCTCGTACCCTAGCTCTTCGCACAGATTTTTCTCAAAATCCATTGTTGTCATGTCAAGGCTTGAATAACATGGCATAATCCTGAGAAGAATACAATCCAAACTAAAAAACCCATAACTTTATCATAGCTTAAATAACATGGCATCATCTTTAAGACTTTCCTTAATGTTTCACGATTTGGGGATTTTGAGATCAACCCACATAAAAATGAATATAATACCGTTTCTCCCACTCCGTTAGGGTTTTGTATTCGTTTTCTATAAGTTGAAAATCAGCCACATAAATTTATTCATGGGGAGGAGTAGTAATTTATCTTTTTCCCCTCGACTTATCTATGCATGTATGTATAATATATTTGTTATTTGTTCAATCGATTGTTGAATAATATGAAATCACGAGTTATATTCCATGTTTACACAGATGATGTTAGGTTTTACAACATCTCGTATTGAATCTTTTACTAAATATTTTTTATCACATTGTGATGAGTTTTTTATTCATTTTATTTGTAGAGCTTATGAAAAAAAATATGATCATTTGATAGTCTATATTGATTTCCTCAAAGAATGTGAAGAGACTTTATTGGTTTAATTGATTTTTTAGCACTTTTTGTTTCTTTCTTTATTGTGAAAAATAGGTCACGGTGTATTCAAATATTTTTGTGAAACTAGATATGTTTTAACAAATTAAATATCACTTTTTTGAGAAAGGTTAACTCGCCTGAGCTTTTGTTGGTAAAAAAATTTGATGTTTCTTATTTCCTGCATAGGCAAAAGTATCACTTGAATGTTGTCGTGATTTCCTAGTTGAAGTGTTCTTATTATGTTTTTGTTTGTTAGCATAGTGTGATACTATATCACTCAATAAAATTCTTATATTATAACCATATGTAAACAGAGGAGAATGATAATGAGAAATATAAGAGCAATAACTATTCTTATTTGGTGTTGAAATTTTGTACCCACATATATTCTTGGCAAAAAGAATTTTCCAATTTGTGTTGATATCTTACATTATAGCCCTTATAAAAGTTTTAAACTAAAATTTCATAAACATAAAGTTTCAAATTTGTGGACCAATTTCTTTTGGACCCAGCATTGTTCCCCATATATCTTATACAAAGGATACATTAACTTTTCTACTATTAAAAGGAATAATTTACTTTCGTGAGATCCAATGGATTATGATGAATTGGTTTTAAGACCATTACAATGAATGTTTTGAATGCCAGTTCTTACTATAATTGTTATTGAAAGAAACATTTTACTTTTGTGAGATCCAATAGATTGTGATAGATAGATTCCAGGAGCACTACAATTGAAGTTTTGAATGTCACAAGAAATTATTATTTATTCAGTTGTCGTTGCATAAATATTGCAATAGCCTGCACATTGAAGTCTTAAAAAACTTATGAACATACACTAAAATTTCTTAAACACAAGAATTTAATTTAGTTGACTAAATATTTTGGCCTTAACGCTAATTGTCTACATTTATACATGGGATACTATACATTTTCCACTATGAGAGGCATCTTTTACTTTTAAAAGATTTAATAAATAGTGGTGAATCGGTTCCAAACCCATTTTTGGATGTTGTTTCTTATAAAAAAAATTATAACCTATTTAGTTTGTCATTGTATAAATATTGTGGTGAAATGTATTTTACATTAATTATGTTGTGTGACATATTCCAAATTAATTCTAATTTTTCAGTGCCATCTAGATGTTACTGCCATATTAAAAATAAGCTCTACCCCAAGTTAAGGTACTATCTTGGTGTGCTAGATTCTAAGATCAAGATTTATGATATTGGAATGAAGACAAAAGGTGTTGATGAGTTCCCATTTTGCATGCATTTGGTCGGTTGGGAGACGAATAATGTCTCAAGTGAGGCACTATAAGATGCACGTATTTCATGCAATAAGTACATGACCAAGTTCTCTAGGAAGGATGCATTCAACTTGAGGGTGGGGGTTCACCCTTTCTATATTTTACGCATCAATAAAATGCTCTTGTATGCTGGGATTGATAGGCTCCGAACTGGCATGAAGGAGGATTTTGGTATGCCACTGGGTACATGTAAGCATTGGACAAGTCCTTATTTCAGTCCGTTACAAATACATAAATAGCCATTATGCCCAAGAGGGCTTTCATTGTTCCAAGTTCAAGTTTCCTGGTCACCAAAAGATCATTCTTAACAAAAGAGGTATATTTATATATATTTTCAAGCACTGAATTTTAGATTTAAGACACGTTTGGTTTTTAGGTATCTAAATAAAAGTTATAGCAGTATATATATCCAACGGAGGTTGAGATACTTTCTGGAGTGAAAAGAAAGAAAACCGCAGTAGAAACTAATTTTATTTTTATATATGGCTTGTTTTGTTTCCAGTATCTTCTTTGTTTTTAAAAATAAAGGAGATGTGTTCCATTCAAATGTCCAATATAGTGAAGTAGTCTTGTAACCATTCTTAACAACTATGTACGTAGTGATAACGAAGCACATAGCAACTTCTATCTCAATTGATTCAGCCGCACTAGTGATAGGAAAAGTAGTGCACAATAGCTATATTTGTATTTACATGCCTAGGTTAAGATATTGATAAGGACTAGGGTGTCATATATGTTTCTTTATTATATTTTTAAACTTCATGTTTTGGTACTAAAAAATCAATTAGGGTCACTAGGATTAGTTCGTGAAACATCTTGATATTGCAGTTAGTTTTAATGAGTAATGCATAAACAATTATATTTTAATGCTCAATTTCAGGGGATTCACCAAGTCTAACCAAACTGATTATCTGAAGTGGAAATCTAAAAACCACATCATGCCAGACGGTATCAATGCTAAGATTGGTTATGCCCGCAATTAACTAAATAGATATCTTGTATATTAAGTTTCCCCCTTTCTATCCGAAAATGTTTTGAATTTAGTATTTTAAACTCAATTTTGTTCTCTTGAGATTGTTACGTTTAGCGCCTCGGTTATGTTAAGAATCTTTGATTATGTTTGAAAAACAATCCAATTCCAAGCCTTGGAATCATAATTAGATTGAAATTTATTTGTATTCTAAGCTGATTTTTCTCCAAGCCTCGATTATGTCACACATATACATCATCTTATTAAGCTTGTTTAGGTTTACACTTTTATTTCCCACGTAAATTTATGCTTTAGACTTTACTTCAATAAGGTTTCATCATTGCATATATAATTCTTCAAATGTAATGATGCTTTTGTTGGAGGCATTACATGTTACGCAATTTTTTTCCTATCAACCATTTGTAGTATTAAATGCTGAAGTTCTATGATATATTTTATGTATATCTTATGGTATAATGACCCCATCTTGCAGTCTTAATCAATGTTATCTTTTCATTTCCTTTCCTTGTGAATAAATATCAGCCTATCATTCGGAATAATCTGCAATATGGTGCTCTAAGTACTTTGAGACGACCTCCCCTGGATCTAGGAAATCCATCATTTCTCCATCGTGTCATACAAAAGTAAATCTATTATCTTTTGATTTTCAATGTTTGATTATGTTAGATCCATGGAATTTAACATTATTATTATTGTTGGTCATTTTTATGTAAGTATTTAAGTGTTGAAGTGTGGGAACCCCTATAGATAACGAGTAGAAGACAAACTCAAAGCGAAGGAAAAAAGTCCCGTAATAACACAACATTTTTATCTGTAATTGAAATCTTAAAATCTCAACGAAAGCATTACCGAAGGCACACACACCATTATAAAGAAACAATGGAAGGGGATGGCTTTCTCTATAGGGTTGAAGTGAAGCTATATCATAGCATTGTGTTTTTAAAGTATGTATATGTATATGTATATGTATATGTATATGTATATGTATATGTATATGTATATGTATATGTATATGTATATGTATATGTATATGTATATGTATATGTATATGTATATTATAAGGATCAATGTGTAAAAAATGCATCTTTTAAAATCTAAATCTAATTTAGTGAATCTAAGAGGGTCCATAACCTTCGACATCTAGTACTAAATCCATTCATTTCAAATACCTCATTCTGAATTTAACCGTGTTGTCCATTGTGATATACGTGTGTTTATGTGTGTGTGTGTGTGTGTGGATCTCTTTTACATATACAAAATATCATTTTAAAGTAAATTAATGTTTAATTACATAGTTTCTTTTACCGATTCAGTGTCTGTTAGGCATTCATTGGAGATTATCTCTGAGCTAGCCACAAAAGACCCTTATGGAGTTGCAATGGCATTAGGTAAATTATCCATTTAAAAAAAATTATGCGCTGATGGTGTTTTCTTTCATAAAGTTGAGATTTTAATTTAATGCTTTGAATTCTTTCAATTTAAATCTTAATTTACTCTTTAGGTTATCGATTAGTCTGCTCTATGCACCTATTACTAATGAGCTTAATGAACTAAAGGTACCTTTTGTTCATTTTTGCAATGTTATATTTGGATGAAATGATAGTACATGACATGGAAACCTCTCACCCACCGGTGTTTGCTCTATTAAGTTTTGATTATCACTTGTGTTCGTATATGGCAGGACATGACTTGTCAGCCTCCCACCCAGGAGGTGGTTGCCAAGGATTTGTAAGGCACTGAGTAGCGCTTCAAACACATCTTTCGAGGTAATTTCTAAATTCAGGCCTTATTAATTTTATTGGAGATTTTTCGTGCCACTTAATATGAAGAGAAACTCCTATTTTAATTATAAAAACTTGTTATAATTATACAAAATTTCATCCATTCAACACTCATCCGTAACAATAACGAAATACTAATATTACTTAATTCTTAATTATGCTCTAGTTGTGGTAATTAAGATTACATTTACCCGTAGTTTGAACATTTTATGTTATTTGTTTTTATCTTCAACTCAATCATACTCTGCTATTTAATTGATCTGATTTTTTATTCAGTCGAGATAATAATAAACCCAGAGAAAATATGTTTTTTGAATTAGCCTTTGTCTACTTTCTGTATTTACTTAATATCTCAATTACTCAGTATGTAGTTTATGCAAGCCTTTGTCCTTGCCTACTGATTGTTGCTTTATTTTTTTGAATAAGTTGAAACTTGATCAATAATTTACATTGAGAACTAAAATCATTATGTGCATTTATTGATTATTTGAATGTGTCACCCCATGGCTTTAAATTATAGTATTCGAGCAACACATTTTCATGTTTTATGTAATTTTAATTCAAATTCTAATTAATATTTCGGTACGTGATCAGGTGGAGGGTCCACTAATCAAGTGGAGGATAAGAAAATGCCTATGTCTAATCTTCCATAAAATATATATTTTCTTGTAATTGATGTCTAATTGAAAGTAAGGTCATTATATTGTTACAAAAGTCTGAGAATACTAACTCTTTGGAGATATTTCTATTATGTTTTTATACACATTTTGGTATATCTTTGTCGATCTAATATTGCTAATTTTTATTAAGCAGTGAGTTAATTTTTTGGGCATACTAATATTAGGTTGTTATGCCCCATTGGTGTACTCTTTACTGATATTTGGATAATTATTAAAAAGAGCATCTTCATCTAAAACCGATAAAGCCTTTATTAGTTAACAAGGATTTTTTCCTACAAATCTTCACATTGAATTTCCTTCTATTTAACTTCATGTGTAATTGGTGATCAGATGGTGACATTTTCAACTTATATTTAAACACAACAGAACCTACAGGGGACGAGTTCCATTTAATATGTTTGTCTCGGATTATATTTCATATATAGGAGACATTTGGTGAATGTAATTCCACCCCGTTGATGTATGAATGATGATTGCCAGCATTGTAAATATTGTATTTGAAACTCATTATGCAGTTTTCAGATATTAAGAGATCTAATCCCTCATGATGACTTTATATATAAGAGACTGATATATTTTCCCATATTCTTTAGTTACAATTTTCTTATGCCATCTTGTTGCTATTATCTTTAACATTTGATGATGGTCATATATGGAGGTCGATGTGGAGGGAAAACAATATGATTGTTCCCCATTGATGAAAATTAAGAGATGGAGTTGAAGGACTTGGTTTTTATATTTCATTTGCTTGGTTATATCTCATTTTCGAGGTGATTGTATTAGGATGTTATATTGGATGCATTTTATGAAAATATTGGAACTTTCGGCGTGATTGTATTAGGTTGTTTCATTTGCTTTGTTAATTTTTTTTTTTGTAAAAGAGTGGAGGCTTATATAAAATGTAAACGTTGAATATAATACCCTTATTTATATGGACTATTTTTTCATATGTTCTTAGGATCTGAATAGTGTGGTAAGCACAACTGAGTTTGTTTAAATTTAAGGACATGATATCGGATAATGAAAATATTTTTTTAAATATGTATTAATATTACTAACAGACTATTACCGTTACAAAATCAGTCAAAAGTGTTACAAAACTTATGTAATAAGGTAGAAATAGTAATAGGAAAATCCATTGCTAAATCAAAAATAGTAATAGTAAAATATCGTTAGTAAATACCTTATTAGTAACGGTAAAATACTGTTACTAAATTCAATATTAGTAACGGTTAATATTTGTTACTAATCTTGTTGCCCGTGCCTTTTTTTCTAACAAAATTACTGTTACTAACTATTTTTATAATACTAAAATACCGTTACTAAAATCTAATTTGGTGCAATGCATATCAATTATGTTTGTGCTTCTAAAGCTAATTAGTGGTATGATCAAATTGATAGTAAGTTGAGAAGCTCAATCACTAAAGATGATGATTTGTAGTAGTATTAAAAGAGTCATCCCATATAAAGAAAGGAAAATATGTTTTGAAAATCGAAATAAGATAATCAAATAAAGCTAGATCACATGAGAATAGTCCCTCTTACACATACCATCCCCACATAAATAATCTCACAGATGTTTACACCTTTTAGATCTCTCGTGTCTCATGACTCTATAGTCCTAACTAAAGAAGGTGCCAACTCCTAAATTCTCCAAGTACACATCAAGGGAAAATCACAATGTCATCATATCCACCGTTTAAGTACATATCAGCCTCTACACATAAGAATTTAGTACCATTGTCATAACTCATGATACAATGACTTCAACATGTAGGATCGGGATAATAGATTTGTTTTGTGGGCTTGGCTGGCGTGTCAGATAAAGTTAAGATTTTATCAATCAATTGATTATCTTAGCCTACGATAATCAAGAGATTTTGGAACAATTCGATGCCTCAATTAAGAAGACTATCCAATGAGTAACAATTAAGTTTGTAAATTAAATAAAATAGAAATAATGAAAATTTGGAGAATGGAAAACTAAAGGTAAAAGCTAGGTTCAAAAGTAACTAAAATAGTGGAGTAAAGCAATTTAATACTAAAGACGGTAAAAGAATTTAAAACTAATAAAAGTAAAGCAATTTAAACTAAGGAGTGTAAAACAGTTTAAAACTAAGAAATGTAAAGACAATTTAAAACTATGAAATATCAAAATAGATAAATAGGGTAAACGAAAATTGTATTAAACTAAAAAAGAGTTACAATAGGTTGGTCTTGAAGAAAAAAATAATATTTACCTTATAAATTACTTTGAAGAAGAAAATGAACGATTAAAGGTTGAACTACGCTAGAAAAATTGAAAGAAATGAAAAGAAAAGAAAAAAATGTTTAAAAGAGGAAAAACGATTTTATGGCTGGAGAATTTTCCCGTTGTGGTTATATGATATTACACCACATTTGGATCTTGACAGGTGTCATTCTCTTATTGATCCATTTATATTAATATAACTTATTTCTATTTTGTATTTCTTGGTTATAACCGATTTATGTTTCCACATGTTGATACCTCATGGGCAAAAAACTATAAGGTGTAAAAATACCCCCTACATTAATTAATTTGGGAAAAAAAGTTAGTTAGTGGACCTCTAACATTTTTTATGCCATATCTCCACATTCTCCATGTGTATTTTGACGACCAATAGTGATTTCCCACATTTTGGAATCGGTGTTTAGGTAATCATTACATTGATGCTATTAGTGCTGTTTTTTGCCGTTTACTTTTTCTCTCCAAGCTTCCTACAACATGTCGCTCTATTTTCTCTTCCTCTCAGCTTCTTTACAATAATGGATTCCATTCTAGAAACTAAAAACTTGTATAACCAATTTGAAGAGGTTTTCCCCATTCAATTATCCTATGGGGGTTCCCATTTTATTGTGGGTCCTTTCTTCCAAATGAGCTTCCTCTAAAGTAATCGGTTTATTATCCTATACTTGGTGATTAGGCTCTTTTATTGAAAACTTTGATTTCATCAATGCACACTCTTATTTCAAATTTAGGGTACTCGTCATAACGATTTCAAGAATAAGCATCAGCTGGTGGATAGCAAAAATAGCACTGGGGGATGAGCCACTGATTGAACCATGCCATTTTAGAGATAATAGTGGATAATAGGCTGACACGAACCATTAATCGGATCCCACCTCAGCTAGTTGATCTTCTGAAACTTCTCTTTTTCATTCACCCACCTGCTTGTAACATAGTAGGGTATCAGTGGGCTATCCAACCATGTCGTCGATACTGTTAACTTCCTTATCATTCTTATAATTGTCACTTGTAATCCAAGAAAGTGTGTCCGCACACCCTGAGTGGATGACAAAGAAATGATTTCTCTGAGCAACCCCTAAGTTCTAAACCTAGGAGTCCACTATCCCGTATGAGCATGCAGTACATATATGAGTCTGTGGGTTTGGCCTAGGCGGTTGGATGATAAAGATTGGACTTAATTGGTATATCATGCTCTTAAGGAGAAGGCCGGGTTGATGGATAAGACTAGCATTTTTATGAAGTCAAAATTAATTTGAGAAACATTGAGTATGATTCCTTCATTATTTTCTGCGCCATTTATTTTTAGGATCCTACCTTCACTGACTTTGAATTCAAGTTTGGGATGGTTGGACCCATTATGTTGGATGTTGGCCGATTGGTGGGTTTCAAAGCCACTAGAGAGAATGTTCATATTTATATGCTTCCAATTGATTTCCCTATAAAATTAAAGCATGATAATAAGTACCTGGACTATTCTAATTTCATGAAGAGACATAAGAGGACTACTGGCTCTGTGGATGACACAGAGTACTATAGTTTCCTTATGGTTTGGTTAGCCGGACATGTGTTTTATGCTAAATATCAACGTGTGATGTTGGAGTATTCATTCTTAACAACAACTCTGGTAAAAAGTGGGGAAATGGCTCTCGCCTCTTATTTATTGGTCTCTCTTTATAAAAGTTGCTCTAAACTCCAAGTTTGTCCATTCAATACCAATCAAAGTGGGACATTATGAGTCCTTTAAATGTGTTTTCATGCCTAATTTCCTTATATTGTCACACCTCTGGTAGTTTTGAGAATGCTAGTGATTCAATGGGTTGATAAGTATAATAAATTACCACACACAAACCCAATTTATTTCCAAATTTATCTTCGATTAAATTAAATGTGCATATGAGATGTTGTCCAATTTTGAATTATCAACCAAGCATGCAAACAATTACGCAAAGATGCAGAAAAATTCTTATAAAGGGAAAAACCATATATTTAGCACTATCGAATTATTTTGACACACAATCGACTTACAACATTTAGACAATCTAAGTGAGGCGTGTAGAGTATTCAAAACCTTCAATAGAATACGATTCAATGCAAAGTCGTTAATAAATAGTGGTCTACCCTCGATATACACGGATTATTCTTGTCTTCTTCACTAGTGATAACTTATTTCACAATTCAATAATAGATATTTCTCTCCACAAAAATTTATAAGATGAAAACCTTCTTCGTGACTTGGTAAAGTGATTTAAATTATTCCAATGCGGGTTAGAATGTTTTTAGAGGTGTTAAATCATAGTAGATAACTCAAAAAGGTGTTTTTGATTATAAAAAGAGTTCTTTCTAATCATGTTCATCCTATTTATAAGATGTTGGTTAAAATAGGATAAGTATGAAAGATTTGGATTAGATATAATTAAAAAAGAAATTCTCGCCCGGTCGTTCGAATGAACCTACCAGTACCTCGTTCGAACGACACCTATGATCTCATTAGAATGGGTATCGAACGAAAGCTTCGAGTGAGATTTCAGAGGACAGCCAAAATTGTATCGTTTGAAGTTTAAATGAACCCATTCGAACGAATGGACTTTCTAGTTTAATTGACTGCCAATCTCTTTGGAACGAGGCGACGTAATTTAAAAAAAAAAATCTTTAAAAAATTAAAATGCCTTTTTAGAAAAAATAACCTCTTAAAAATTATTAATAATAAATAAACCATTTTACCAACCAAAATCATAACTTCTTTCAAGTATGTAGAGACGAATGATTCTTCTAACTTTCAAATGTCTTCAACTTTATCTTCGAGTCTCGAGAAGTTATGTAGGGGCAATGTTTGTGTAATGGGATGCGCCAAAAATAAAATAAAATATAAGTACTTATAAAACTTACTCTTACGAATCTCCCCCTTGGTTATTCCGGTACAAAACAATAATCGAAGCCAAATTGTATTCTAACGACTTAAAATAATAACTATCATCCCAAATCAACAAATGGAAAGTAATATTTGTGCAAGTCTTTGAATGGAATTGATCTTCCTTTGGCTAGCTTTGTCTTCATCTTGTGAGGGTTTACGTGATCATCATCTAGGAAAAACGCCGTAAACACATGAGACTAACAAAATACCGCGACACATACGAGTTTTAATAGAAAAAATAAAAATCTCCCGCAATTTGTTCTCCCCCTTTTTGTCAATAATAAGCAAAAGAGTAGAAACTAGTCTGAAAAATTTATCATACGAATAAGCAAGAAATCATCATAAGAATAATCAGTTATGCATAAGTAATGATAATCTCAAAAGGCAATTTTTAACCAACAATTTTTGAAAATTTTCATTTTTTTCCAAATATAAAGTATAAAATGTACAAATACAAAACACCATGAAAAAAAATCGTGTGAACATTTCTCATAGATAAATTAATGTAAACATTCATAACAAGTGTGCAAGAAGTCATGAGACACTCCTGACGGAAGAACTCAAAGTCTACCTTAGGTATAAAGATTGTGAACTCATATAAATTCGATTCAACTTAATTAACATGTCATGAACATATATGATTCTCACACCAATAACGCCAAACTATGTAATATTATCAAGAAAATCTATTATGTAAACCCATTGATCTTCGACTTTAACTCCCTCAAAATGTCTCATATATAAGAATTCACTCTTAATTATTTTGAAGGAATCATAGTTCTCATATGTATTGAATCATCAATGAATCTAAACAAAATTGACCTGGCACTTCTGTTTTTATGTGCCTCTAATCTTCTTAGGCTCTTTTATGCAAATGGTTGCTTTAACACAAATAACATTTTGATCTTTCGTAACCCCTTTCCATTGATTAACATATAACAATATTTTTCAAAAAATAAATGAAATTCGGGCAATGGTTATTACATGCACAACTTATCACTATTTACATTTGGTTCGTTATTAAGAAAAATTGAGATGAGAACATCGTAGTCAACAAATGAAAAATAAGCACAGTGTTCATAAAGCTCATGCACGTGTGCATTAAAGGGGACAATGAGTCTAACATGTAGATAGTAGTCATCAAAGATCAGCATAATGAATCCACACATTATTAAGCATGCTATAGAAATAAAGTCATGTTTCAAAACACTACGAAAAAGTCACGTGAGGGGATGGAATGTAAGGGTGATCCTAAAATGTTCATCCATATACGGTGATAAAGGAACATACAAAAATATTTTTATCTTTTTCAAAAAGAACTATCAAAATAAAATCTTTTAAACTTTTTTAACTTTTTCTTACAGAAAAATTGAAAATCTTTTTGTATTTTAAAAAATTTATTAGAAAAAACATTACTCTTCCTGGATTTTTCTAAAAATATAAAAAAGAAAAATATATAAATACAATGATAATACAGTCTAGTGATAGGAGTATAAGATATGAATATGATTATCACCCTATTCTGGAAACAAGTCTCAGCATCAATCATTAGGGCCGGAGGAGTTCTCAAAAGGGAAAGCCATTCTATAAAATTCATCCATCAAACATTTTGAAGTCTTGACTAAATACTCTACTTTATCTCGAAAACTTCAAAATATCTATGATGATGTGCGGGAGAATGTAGATTAACACGTGTGGGAGTGCATGTAGGAACATGTGTAGTAACTCAATTAGGAGCATACCTGGGAACACGCATATGAGAAACTCTCCCTAGTTTAAAATAAAACTCTCTAAGGTAGCATCTTAATTTGCAATGGGAACAAACATGAATGGGTTTGGTTCCACCTTACTCCAAATGTTTAGGATGAGATCTCATAGGTGGGTTAGGTCTCCTAGGTTGGTTAGGACGATGGCTATAAGGGTCCATCACAAACTCAAAAATCGGCTCAAGTGCGACTTTAGAAGTGGATATATCGTCATAACCTATTCCTTGCCTTTCAACGTTAACTAATGAGGGAACAATGAACATCTTTTCAACCTTCTTCGATGTGTCCTATAAAGTGACCTTTACTTTTCGAGCATGTTCGAGATCAATCTCGAGTTGGGATACAAGGGTTTTAAGTTTCTCATGAGTCTCCAATGAAAATTGAAGATCTTTTATAAGACTAGCCATGATGTTGGTCAAATCGGTCTTCTCCCTATCTAAAGTAATCAACTACATACCTAAAGAAATTTTAACCTTCTCGAGTTGACTCACCGATGCCTCACACTCTTTCAAGACTTTTACATCCTTCTCCAAATCTAACACCCCAAGAGACAAATATTTATTAAGCTTTTTCATTTTTAAAATCTCAGTGTAAAGATCACTAAAAGCCTTTTAGAGTCCACCTTCTCCCTCACTCAAATTCTCATCCTCACTTTTACTCTCTCCAGAATGAATCGAAACATCATTGAGGCATTCAAGTTTAGAAATGTCCTCATCGTCGTGAGAAAAACTAGAAGTACTAATGTGATTGACCATGAACGTGATACACGGTCCATGTGGTCCCCAGAATTCATCGGCTCGACTTCATTATCGCTAAGAGTGGCCTTATTTGTAACTTTCTTTCCCTGTCTCTTAAGCTTAGTGGGACACTAATGTTCCTTGGGCCCTTTTCCCTCACACTCAGAACATTTTATCTCTTTATCTTTCTCACAACCACTTTTGACCTCAATCCTATTTTTCTTTTTCTCAAAAATCTTTTCTTCGGAAGATTTTTCTTTGGAAAATTTGAGGAATTTTATTGATTTTTTTTTTGCAAAAAGGGCTAAATCATCCAACTCAAAATCAAACTCAGACTCATAATCACAAACGTTTTCTTTCTTCTTTATATTAGTTTGAGTTTTCAAAGCAATCCCTATATCCTTAGATTTAATAGTTTTAGGAAACATATATATCTCATACGTTTGAAGGTTTCCTATGAGTTCTTCTAACCTAAGTGTAACTAATATTCCCAACGAATTCAAAACAGTGACTTTGGGGATAAAACGGTTTGGCATGGATCTCAAAATTTTCTTAACAGTGTTCATCTCAAGAATTTTCACATGCAAATTAAAACTAAAATTAACTAAGACTATTAAAAGTGCATAAAACTCATCTAAAGACTCCAACTCTAACATGATAATAGTCTCAAACTGTGTGGTGAAGTTCTGACTCTTAGAAGCTTTTACAACATTGGTACCCTCGTAAGTGAGCTGGAAGGTATCCCATGCTTCTTTAGACATGGTGCACATCATAATGCGATAAAACTCGTCAGGGGTGATGGCCCCAGAGATGGCACTCAGACCGCACGAGTTAAAATTGCTCCATTTATAATTATCATCTATTTATACAGAGATATGTTTTAGACTTGTGACCATATCAACTGTCACAGTGGGTGGTGTGCACCCTCTTTCACAAACTAATAAAAAATGTTCATCTATGGATTTTAATGTAGACCTCCTTCTCACTTTCCAATAGGCATAGTTTGAACCATAAAAAATGGGAATTCTACAGATTATCCATTTAATAAAAAATATCAATAATTTTTGAAAAAAAATTGATATCATTTTTTTTTGTAAATAAGATCACGTAGTAAATTAGTGCAATAGGCTCTGATACCAATCTGAGAATGCTAGTGATTCAATGTATTGATAATAAATTGGTACACACAAACCTAATTTATTTCCAAATTTTATCTTCGATTAAATTAGGTATGCATATGAGATGTAGTCCAATTTTCAATTATTAACTAAGCATGCAAAAAATTACGCAAAGATGAGAAAAAATACCTAAAAAGGGCAAAACCATTTATTCAACACTATCGAATGATCTGACAGACAATCAACTTACAAAACTTAGATAATCTAAGTGAGACATGCAGAGTCTTCAAAACTTTTAATAAAATACAACTCGATCCAGAGCCGTCCACAGTCAGTGGTCTATCCATGGTATCCACCGATCATCCTTGTCTTCTTCAGCAGTGAAAACCCGATTTCATAATTCAGCAGTAGAGATTTCTCTCCATAAAAGTTTATAAGATGTAAAACTTCTCTGTGACTTGGTAAAGTGATATAAATTATTCCCAGAGTTGCTTCTTATGGGTGGTGCTAAATTGCATCACTTTCTGTTAAAGATTTGAAGACATGTGCATTATACTTAGTGGAGCTCTAAGTAGTTTGCAAGTCATTGAGTCTATCAAAATCTTTTACAGTGCTAAAATCTAGGTTTACTCGAAAATGAATTTTTCCTTAAACATTCTTCTTCTGCTTAGTTTGATTGTATGGTTTGGTATATTTAATTTGGACTCTATCTTGCATGGCACCTATTTATAATCAAGATAAAATTTGGTTTGAAAATTAGATCTTTGTGTATGTAACCTAAGATATAAGTGATTACATATAGCCCTACATTTTCTTTATCAATGTTTGCCAGATAGCAGATTCAATTGTATGAATAACAAATGAGTTTATTAGTGTTTCATAATATTAAGAGTGTAAAGAGCTATTCGATTCTACTCAGGGTATAACAACTAACCATATAATATCGAGTTAATCAAACTACCTACCCATGAATCAATATTAGAATAATCTCTATATAAAGGAAGGTATGTACAACTATCGATTTATCGACCGATACAAAATAACCCGTAACATTCAACTCAAAATATTTCTAAAAAGCCTTTCAACCACCTTATAGTTTCATACTCTATTAATTTCATCGTTTCACTATCATTAATCCACGTCATTTTATATTTCATTTCTATTAAATGCAAGCGGCCTTAACAATATCACGGTCGAAGGAGCATTAACCACTTATCCTTTTCTTATTTTATTTATACTATATTTATCTCATTAACTCCATTCTAACTTTTCGGCCTCCCTCACCGCCACAAGTGTCATAATAAATATAACTAACTCATTAGTTTCATCAATTAATTAACCTCTTAATTAATTACAACATAACTGACATGCATCCCTTCTCCATAGATATTTGAAGAAAAATTAGGTACGCCCATACAAAATTATCACAAACTGTAGCCACCTGTTTCACAGTGCCAGAGAAATCGTCACCACCCTGCTACATAGTGCCAAATTTCCACCACAACGTATGACGCACAAACATCCCATCACATATCATGTCGCCACCAATTGTTATCATGGACGGAATTTGACAGCCTGTGTAATGCAGTTAAAGTCCATAACAAACCATATCCTATAAACAACCATCACATAAATCGTCACCATTTTCTTCATAGTGCCGGAGAAACTGTCACCACCTACTTCGCAATGTCAAATTTCCACCAAACCGTGTGATTCACAAATAACCATATCAAATCGCACTCCTCGACTATGCAAGCATAAAAGTACACTTTCTCATCCCATAACCAAAATCCACATTCAATAATTTTAAAATATCCTAAACTCCCAGCTTCTAATCTTCTCTAGACTCCATAAGAAGGACATCTCATAAATGAAATTTGAGGGAAGTATATCAAAATTGGTCCCACTTAGCCGAACGCATGAAAATCCACGTGAGAAATGCATGGTGGACGAATAGAATAAGGGGGAGATATAATGCACTGCCTTAATATTGCATTTAAATTTTGTATAAAATGTAATGGAGTTAGGTCTGATGATAAGTTTTAGAAATTGTCAGTCAAAATTGAAGGAAATAAAAGAATAGGAAAAGGGGGCTCATGTCCTGTGAAATAGGGGCTCAAACGACCTTCAAGTAAAGTCTCACTACTATAGAGTCCCAGGTCACACGAAGGTCGCGTGAAGCTATCCATCGAACAAGATGAACATGTCGTTCGAACGATGTGCCTTGAAAATGTTTAAATTTGATTTCCCTTGTGTGTTGTCACATTTTTTACCCTTGATTTGGTGAGCTGTTGAGCTCAAATGAGCCCAGAATGGGCAAAACGAGATTTTTGGTCCTTAAGGGGTTTTTATAAGGCTTATTTGGGGCATTTGCTTGGGGGAAATGGAAGAAGATGAGAGAGTAAGAGAGGGTAGTCTTCCATCATGTTTGGGTGTTCTTCCACTATTTTTGGCCTTCCACCGCCATTCTACCATCATAAACCACCATTTCCTTATAGTATTCCACCATGTTCAAGCCTACAACACCTATTTCATCATTGTTGAAGTAGAGCTATGAATTTTGGAGATGTGTTAGAGGATTTTTGGAGAAGATGATGGAAGCTTTCATAGAGTTTGATGGGGTTTTGGCTTATAAGCTTAAATAGAGCACATTTGGAGCATTTGGAGATGCATTTGGTAACCCCTTGAAGCCACCTTTGGAGGTCGGGGTTACTCCTCCTACACCGACCTTCTTACCACCATTTTGAGCCTCTCTTAGTATTAAGACTCTATTTGTGTATTTGTAGTCTTGTTGTTAGATTACACGAGTAAGGTGAATTTGGTTAAAGAATGGAATTAGTGTGTAGATAATAATAAACATTTTTATGGAATAAACATATAATTTTTATTAAAAAAAAGTGATGAGTAAATATTTCAAAATTTGAAAGATTAAAGTTGGTATTTTATGAAAATGGTGTATTTTCTAGAAAATTGATGTTAAACATTTTATGAAATAAAATATTTGAAAATGATAATTGATTTGCTAAAACATTGATGAAATAACATTTTCAAGTTTCTTACAAAAATGTAGATTTTATAAAGATGGACATTTGTTGAGTTCGAAAGAAGTAAAAATATCTTTGTGACTTGAAAATTCATTTCTGTAAAGTAGTATGAATTTCTAGAATGAAAATCGTATTTAACCCATTTAATAGGATTTTCGGATTTAAAATCCATCATCTCGTGTTTATAAACTTGTAGTATTTTGATGAGAAATATGTGAATAAGTTTAAAGAAGTTTTTGACGAGTTTAAACAATAAATAAAAGAAGTATAAATTCTAGTCTTCAAAGTGTGTGAAAAGGGGTTAAAGGTGTGATGAATGTAAAATTGTACGACTACATGTGTTAATAAAAAAATGGTATTTTCTTTAAAAAGTAGTATTTAGTATAATTAGATTTCTTGAATAAATAAAGTAAAGAAATATCTAATTTAAAAAGTTGGTGTGTATAACTTAATAATATTGTAAAAGATTAACACTTATGAAATTGGAAAGTAAATAGTGAAATAAAGATGTTTCTAATTAAGAAAAATATTACTCCAAAGTTTAAAAGGTGTCAAGGAGTTAAAATCACCTAAGAAGTTATTATGGATAACTTACTGGTGTTTTGGGAAGATTAATACTTGTGAAAATGGAGTAAAAGATGAATTTGAAAACAAATAGGTAAAATGATAATTTTACTTAAAATGGAGCATTTTTATGAAATAAAAATATTGGAAAAGGTGTTACACAAATTGGTTCTAAATGAATATGATTTGGGAATAAAATCAAGGTTGAAGTGTAAAGGACAAGAAATAAAATTTCAAATTGTAACATGAGTAGGGGTGAAACCCCGAGTTTGGCTTCGACTAGGTAAAAAGGAAAAGAAGAATAATGTGGACATTTGTAAAATGTAAAAATACATTAAAGGAACTCGAATGACACTGGGATAATTAAGGATGGCCCGGAGGCCTGGGATGAAAGATTAAAAATCACTAGCCAGAGCATATAATGCGAATAGCCGACGGTATGGAGACCGTTAAAGTATGTGGTTATTGGAAGATATCGAGAAAAAGATAAAGGAATAAGGAACATGTCAAGAAATGGGTTGTGTGTAAAAACGTGTTAAGACAACCTAACTTAAATGAAGTAATGAATGTTCCGGTAAAGGTTAAAGTGGACAAGTAAATGTGAAATTGATTAATGTCCATAAGGTAAAGGAAAACGTAAAGTAAGGAGTAAATGGATGGTTCAGCAACCTAAGTAATTGAACCCATAATTTGCACAAGGGTATGTTGTTAAAGGTTTTTTCAAAGGTTAAATAAGTATTTTCTACTGCGGTGTTCGAATATCTTGAAAGGGTGATGTTCAAATGAAAATACTAAAATGAATTCGCTACACCAAAAACAGGAATCTGACACGGTTTAAAACTGTGCTAGATCAAATCTGGCACGGTTTTGAACTGTGCCAGAATTAGTTGTTCCAAAATGGCCATTTTTTCTGGCACGGCTCAAAAGAGTGGCAGATTTGGCCAAACAGGAATACTTTTGGCACACTTTTAAACCGTGCCAGTATTTAATATTTCTGGCACACTTTTGGCACAGTTTTTAACTGTGCCAGATTCAACACAGTTTAAAAAAATTTGGCATAGTTCAAAACCGTGCCAAAATATGATACACTTTTGCCACGGTTTTGAACTGTGCCAATTTTTTTTATAAAAAGAAAAAAAAATAATTATTTGAAAGCAAAAAAATTCACAAATTAAAAATATTGCACGTTGTTGACAAACTAATGTACATACAAACTTGAAAATATTACAAGTCTTTAATAGTTTACAGGCAAAAAAAATTGGGCAGAGTTTCCTCTATTTTTTGGACATTTCAAAACCTGCTAATACAAAACTTGCCTAACATCACGCCCGCACGACCACAAAATATAACAATTAACTTACAAAAGCCCGCACGACCATAAAAGTTAACAATAAAACTACAAAAGCTCGCACGACCATAACACAAAAAAATGGAATCATGAATAAACTTCTTGTTGTAAACCATTGAGTTCTTTGTGTGTTCCACATGAATAAATGCCAACGATAAACTGTTATCCTGCAAAAAAAAATAGGATAAAAAAAAGATACGATATTAGTAACCCAATAATTTACAAATTTTTTTTTACTCAAACTAAAAAATTACATATAAGAGTGGAAATTATCGCCATATTTACAAATAGGGAGACCCATGACTACGCGGTCAGTTCCTACAAGTTATATTGGTCTCGTGCGAGGTGTTCGTGCCTCTTACGGGGTCGTTTGGGGGCTGGTTTGGGTTTTCACCCTTTAACGACTTGTTTTTAAGTTTAAGTGTTGATTTTTGCAAATTATCATCATATTCACAAACCGGGAGACCCGGGACTACGAGGTCAGTTCCTACAAGTTACATTGATCTCGTGCGAGGTGTTCGTGCCTCCTACGGGGTTGTTTGGGGGCTGGTTTGGATTTTCACCCTTTAACGGCTAGTTTTTAAAAGTGTTGATTTTTTCAAATTATCATCATATTCACAAACCGGGAGACCCGGGACTACGCGGTTAGTTCTTACAAGTTACATTGGTCCCGTGCGAGGTGTCCATGCCTCTTACGGGGTCGTTTGGGGGTTGGTTTGGATTTTCACCCTTTAAAGGTTTGTTTTAAGTTTAAGTGTTGATTTTTTCAAATTATCGTCATATTCACAAACTGGGAGACCCGGGACTACGCGGTCAGTTCCTACAAGTTATATTAGTCTCGTACGAGCTGTTCGAGCCTCCTACGGGGTCGTTTGGGGGCTGGTTTGGGTTTTCACCCTTTAACGGCTTGTTTTTAAAAGAGTTGATTTTTACAAATTATCATCATATTCACAAATCGGGAGACCCGGGACTACGCGGCCAGTTCCTATAAGTTATATAGGTCCCGTGCGAGGTGTTTGTGCCTCCTACGGGGTCGTTCGGGGGCTGGTTTGAGTTTTCACCCTTTAACGACTTGTTTTTAAAAGTATTGATTTTTACAAATTATCGTCATATTCACAAATCGGGAGACCTAGGACTACGCGGTCAGTTCCTACAAGTTACATTGGTCCCGTGCGAGGTGTTCGTGCCTCTTACGGGGTCGTTTGGGTTTTCACCCTTTAACGGCTTGTTTTTAAAAGTGTTGATTTTTGCAAATTATCATCATATTCAAAAACCAGGAGACCTGGGACTACGCGGTCAGTTCCTACAAGTTATATTGATCCCGTGCGAGGTGTTCTTACCTCCTACGGGATCGTTTGGGGGCTGGTTTGGGTTTTCACCCTCTGCTTATTTTTAAAAGTGTTGATTTTTGCAAATTATCATCATATTCACAAACCGGGAGACCCAGGACTACGCGATCAGTTCCTATAAGTTACATTGGTCCCGTGCGAGGTGTCGTGCCTCCTACGGGGTTTAGGGGCTGGTTTGGATTTTCACCATTTAACGGCTTGTTTTTAAAAGTGTTGATTTTTGCAAATTATAGACATATTCAAAAACCGAAAGACCCGGGACTACGCGGTCAGTTCTTACAAGTTACATTGGTCTCGTGCGAGGTGTTCGTGCCTCTTACGGGGTCGTTTGGGGGTTAGTTTAAGTTTTCACCCTTTAACGGCTTGTTTTTAAGTTTAAGTGTTGATTTTTATAAATTATCGTCATATTCACAAATCGGGAGACCCGAGACTACGCGGTGAGTTCCTACAAGTTATATTGGCCCCGTGCGAGGTGTTCGTACCTCCTACGGGGTCGTTTGGGGGCCGGTTTGGATTTTCACCCTTTAACTGCTTGTTTTTAAAAGTGTTGATTTTTACAAATTATCGTCATATTCACAAATCGAGAGACCCTAAAAATTATATTGGTCCCGTGCGAGGTGTTCGTGCCTCCTACGGGGTCGTTTGGGGGTTGGTTTGGGTTTTCACCCTTTAACGACTTGTTTTTAAATCTAAGTGTTGATTTTTACAAATTATCATCATATTCACAAACCAGGAGACCCGGGACTATGCGGTCAGTTCCTACAAGTTACATTGGTCCTGTACAAGGTATTCGTGCCTCTTACGGTGTCGTTTGGAGGTTGATTTGGGTTTTCACCCTTCAACGGCTTATTTTCAAGCCTAATCATTATTTGAAATTATCGTCATTATCTCAAATCGGGAGTCCCGTGACTACGCGGTTAGTTTGTACAAGTTACATTGGTCCCGTGCGAGGTGTTCGTGCCTCTTACTAGGCCGTTTGGGAAATGGTTTAGGTTATCACCCTTTAACGGCTTATTTTTAAGCCAAATTGACATATTTTGAAAATATCGTCATATTTTCAAACCGGGAGACCCGCGACTACGCGGTCAGTTCGTACAAGTTACATTGGTCCCATGCGAGGTGTTCGTGCCTCTTACGGGGCCATTTGTGGGCTGGTTTGGGTTTTCACGCTCAAAGAGCTTGTTTTCAAGCCTAATCTACATATTTTGAAATTATCGTCATATTCTCAAACCGGAAGACTTATGACTATGCGATCAGTTTCTACAAGTTACATTGATCCTGTGCGAGATGTTTTTAAGCCTAATCTTGATATTTTCAAGTTTTCATTACAATTATTAGCATTTTTATTTGTCTAAAAAAGAAAATGATTTGTTTTATTAAACATGTACGTTCATTAATTTTTCTAGCTCTTTTAATCAGATAACTATAACCACAAGATGAATCAATCGAACATAAACATTAAGAAATTTACAAACCTGTAGAATCGGTGTGTCGATTTCAACAAAGCCTACAGACTCTAACGACACGTCAATAACTTCAAATTTTTCCTCTTTGTAGCTCAGGTCGCAACATACATACATCCCTCTGTAAGTAAGGGGAAACAAATTATTCATATTGATAAGGCTACTTGTAACACAAATCATTTCATATGAAATTATTAAACTCACGACTAATAACCTGACTTAAACTCAAGAAATTCTTAAATCATTTTGATCATAGCAATATGTAATATACACAATCAATTTACATGTAGCGACTATATATAGGGTACGAAGGTATTATACACATCTTATGTAATATACACATTCATTTTGATCATAACCATTGATTGTGTAGCCTTTGATCGTTATTGATTGTGCAGCCAATCAATGGATAATTTGCAATGATCAAGAATAAGAAATTCACATAATGTAAGGCATGTTCAAGTATATGTGATTGAAAAATAAAATAAACATAAGTAGGTTCACTTGCAACGGGGAAAATGTAAGACCAAATATATATCAACAACATAAAAATTCAACAGAAACTTACATTATCAACGGCAATACCAAAATGGCCAAACCCAAATCCAATATCATACTTGTCAACTCCAACACGATACACAACATGCATCATTCTTCTCTTCCTTTTTAACCCATTCTAAAGCACTATCTTGGGTAGCAGTCGTGCTAGGTTGCGCCATAGTTCCAGCAGTGGTAACTGCCATTGTATTCTGTCTAGATTCATTTGGGGATGTCCAATTTTGTAAATTTCTTTAATTTGGTATTGTATATATAAATTCACAAACTGATATTAGCTAACACTTTGCAATAAACATATAGAGATACTCTTAACGAGCCATTCCATAAACATAAAGAGATACTCTTAACGAACCAATCACAACCAAATACTCTTAACGAAACTTAATGAAACATCACTTCTACGTTTGCTTCAACATCCTCTCTTTACAAAGCAACCTCTGCCAAAGCTGATAGTATTTTTACTTTCTCTATTGTGTCGTCTTCGGTGTTTTTTGACAATTTCCCTTACAAAATCAAGCATTTTCCAAGCCAAATACTGGACAGATTCATCCTCATCTACTTCATCCAGGTCCTCAGTGTCACTATCCTCAGTCTCATCCGCATCTTTCTCCCCACCATCATTGGGATTTCCTTCCTGATGACTTGAACTTCCATCTTCAGCATTAGTTAAAACAGAAGCAGAAGAAGATTTAACACTGATAGCACTTTTAACAGATCCATCTTTTTCAGGATCTTCTTAAAATTTAACTTATTTCTTTAGCACAGCACCCAATGGATAAAACTTGTCTTGTCATGAACTTTGTACAAAAGTTCATGTGCATATTTATAATATGCATCAACACATTTAAGAGAAAGTTCACCATTATTTTATGTATACTAATAAAGTTCAATGTTTCTCTTTGCCTAATGGTGTGCCTTTAGTATCTCACTTGAGTTACGCACACGACACGATGTTCTCATATTTGGTGGAGGGGCTAAAAAGTCGTTGAAAAATCTAATGCAATTTCTATGTCTTTATCAATGTGAATCGGGTCAAATGATCAATAGAGGAAAAGTGGTTTCTTTGTTTCCCATAATTCTTCTATTATAAGTATTGATATTATCCCTGTTGTTACTTTTAAACATAAAAAATTCCTATTTGGGCTACCTTATTTACACCTGTAGAAAGGCTGCCCTATTTGGGTTGCCTTATTCTTTTGTGCATGATCCTAATTATAACACTAGAAGTGATTTATTTTATATCAAGGCTAAGCTTAATAAAGATTTGAATAGGGAGAAAAGTTTGTGGCAGTAGAAATCAAATGTGAAATGGTTAAATAGAGAAGATTGGTAGAACATAAATTGACAGAACTCGTGTCTATTGGGACTAGCTATGACAGCTAGCAGGTGGTCTAGCATGTCATGTATAAAGGGATGAAGATGAAACTGTCATATCATACTTTCTGAGTGTTCTTATAGGTGTTTCAGCTACCATTGTGAGGGTTTGTGACAGTTTAGGACACATTGAGGGGTTTGTGACAATTTAGGACACATTCAGCTACCATTGCGAGGGTTTGTGATAGTAAGAACTTTCTTAAATTCTTTATGGTCATAGGAAATACCAATAAAGGTTAGACGATAAAACATTGGCACTCTCAACACATGATAGAAAATGCTACTCTATCTCACCAATAATAATGAAACTGAATTCCTGAATCTTCAAGACAATCATGAAATGTCAAATGATGAAAGTACTAGAACAATTTTACACTTCAATAAGTACTTACACATGGAAATTATGCTAAGATTCTCAAACTTGATAACCCGAAAGGTTTACCACTAGAACAATATGAATGTCCCACTGAACGAGATGCGTATCGCACATATACAAACGCTATAATAAACAAAAGTTTGATATATAACAGAGCTTTCATGCTGCTCTGGTGCAGCATGGTAATAGCCTCGCCTCTCTCAGATCCCCATTAGCTTCCCCTTTTTCACACCATGCTTCTCACTTATCTGCCCATGATTATTCAGTTTTTACACCTATGAGTATTCTTTTCTTATTGCTTTACTATTTATTTTCTTTATTCATCTCTTCTGTTGCATATATGTATTATTTATATCTGATATGTAATTTCATGGATATTTTAGAGTCCTGAATATGATTAGACTAATAAATATTTAAATTTAGATTTCTTTCATATATTTTAGTTTTGGTTTATGTATGTACAAATTTAATATCCCGTGAATTTCTGAACCTTGGTTCCTAAATTTGTGTGTGAGATATAAAGTTAAAGCCTTGCAAATGACATTCAAATAACTCTAATGTTGTCCATAGAACCATGTACAATGACTAAACTAAAGAAATAACTTAAAACTTCTAGCATTCTTACATGTGAGCATTTTTTCAATTTTACGCACAAAACATTTGCAAATATGATGACTAATGAACCCCTGGGACTTCAATTTAATTTAAAAAAAGGAAATTGTCACAAACATAAAACCATAATGTATAGGACAAAAGTCATTACTTAAATTTCCCCAAGCATAAACTAATCAGTTTTGAAACCCGAGTCCGACAAGGACACAGTGACTTCTATTAGGTTACCTCAGTACCTTTGGGCCACATGTTTGCTATTTTGAGTTTTCACCCCTAAATCCCAGTTTTAAGGAAAAATGATAGTACACTAATTATTTTCAAATTCGAAAGTTTAATTTGGGCACGGTCACTTCCCTTAAATTAGTTTTCGGGCATTGGATTCTCACATATGTTTGCGTTACCCAAGCCGACATTCTCGTTTCTGCTTCATCCACCACCTCTCGCGCGGATGCTTCCCTCTAAGGCGAAATGCTCCTGAGATTCTCGATTATTCCATTTCTGATGTTAGCAATGTACAACAATCAAATATGATTATTTTCTTCTCGGGAACTTTTACTTTTTTTCATCATGTGGGTCAGCTTATGGGCCAATAAAGGATTTTTATCTTTGAAACCCCGTTGGAAGGGGGAGTGCGCAAGAAATCAAATCTTACAAAAATTATCGAATCTGTGGACTCCCCAAAAATGCTATAAGGTGTTCAGAAATGGTCAAAGTAGTTGAATGGGAGGATTACTATGACTATATCCCTAGGTAGAACAAAATGTACTTCTATGTAATTGCACCATAGATCTTATATCTATCTATATGAAAAGGAAATCTTGTAACGAAGGGGATTCTTCTTTGTACAAATGGTACTTCGAACTTGGAACGAGGGTGATCCTTTTATCGATGGATGCTCTTATTATACTCGTAGTCTTTGAAGGATGAGTATCAACTATGTAGCATATACACTGAGAATTTAAGTATTGTATACTTCATTAGTCCAATCCTTTGTATGAACTACCCGTAATAACGTACTTTTTTTAATAGTAAACTCACACAAGCAAGTATAAATAATCAATAATTCTAACTTGAATGGAATGAACCACTTGCAAAGTACAAGAATTAATTAACACAAACAAACATATCAATAATCTAACTAAAATTCACTCAAACTAGTAAATAAAGATTATCTTATATTAATCTAAAACTATACAACAACAACCAATTGGCAATCCAGGTTTTCAATTGGCTCACCCTCAACCTCCTATCACTACTACAAGTCAATTCAGGTTTTCAATTGGCTCGCCCTCAACTTCATATCACCACTACAAACCATATGTACAAAAACTAACGATATAGATCAATAATTAAGAATTAGAATTACCTCTTATTCGTACCAATTCAATGTTTTAACTTGAATGTTCGGGTTGTTTCAAAATGAATGTAAACGGCCACGCAAGCAGTAGCTCCCTGTCAAATACCCATATATGAAAAATATGTGTATTAGGGATGGAGACAAATATGAAAAACAAATGGGTTTTTGCACAAACGACCATAATCTACATGCTCGAACTATAACTCATGGAATAAAGCTAAATATATTGTTTAATTTGAAATTTTAAATACTAATTTGTGTACTATCTTTCTTTTATATAAGGGGGTTTTGGGGATAGGTCCTCATAATACTCAAAGTGTATAAAAATAGGACACTCCACGTAATTTTATAAATTTAGTCCCTGTACTAAAAACACCATGAAAAATGGTGCCGCTGGCGCGGACTAAAAAAATGAACTCCTAACTCTAAAGGGACCACACGAACTAACATAAAGCTTACAGCCTGAGTAGGCAACCAATTATCAAAAGGAATCACATATTGTTTCATTTCTTGGAATGCCCCCACTCCCACCCCACCTCCCCACCCTCGGATAGTAAAGATGGATGAGCCATACATATTGTTTGATAAAATGACTCAACCACATAAAAAATAAGGAAAATTTCTATTGATTGTGTTTGAGCCAGGTGGTGGTTGATTGTTTTAAATTTCATCCTTGGAACAAGGATGTCTTAAAGGGGAATGAAATGTCATGATTATTAGATAATGAATACTTATTAAATTAATTAGATTACGTTCCTCGATATGGATAATAAGGACTTAGAGGCAGACATGGCCATAGAGTCTACATGTATGTTAACTAAAGACTAGCTCATTTTTGAATTTAGCATTGTAGCTAAATAAAAGATAAATACAATGCAGATCTGAATGACATCCTTAAACTTACCAAGGCGATCAAAAAAAGGTTTTAGGGACATTATCTTTTACTCCTTGATCCGAGGCTACACATTGTCAATGTAGAACTGTTATGGAGCATTCTTGGGAATGTTTTTTACTATCGATCTAGTATCAATAACAAAAGATTTCTTAGAAATATAAATTGGAGTTGAAGCGCACTTATTGTAAAATAATCAAGGATCTTCACTAAATGAGGATGCCGAATGATCTCAAATAGTCCAATACGTCATTGCTTCAAGACAGTGTTGTTAGCTAAGGCCAAGACACCGTTGAAAAAATGTTAATATCTGCCTTTTTAGAATGTCAAATGAATGAGTTACCAATAAATTCACACTATGACGTGAATAGTATGTAATAAAAGACCAACAAAGAATTGACATATTACTCATTATGGTAAAGTTTTTACCGGTTGTTAGCTAGGGCTATAAATAAGAAATTACTTTTTTTAAAAAGAGATGCATTTTAAATGTAGTCACCCAACATCTAATTTATTAACTAAATTTACATTACCAGTAAATAATTGATGGGGGGAAGAATGTAAACAAAGTGAATTTTTTTGATGCTCTCTTTAGACTACCACCCAAACTACACCAAAAATTTGGATTCGACTATATTATGCCTGAAATGAATAGGCATGTATTAAAACATTAATCTACTTCTACAATTATACACATTATAATATTCAGTATCCTTCCCAGTCATGATATTCAAATCAGTAAAGGAACACCTTAAATTCATTGAAGATCCAAATTCGAACTCACAACTATGCAAACGTCAACACCAAATATAGATATCCAAAACATAAAAGACATGACAATTTCTTACCAAGATTACAGCTATGCAAGCCTCAGTTCAAGATCCGAACAAAAAGAGTATTCGTACCTTTGAAGTGGCACATTTTATCAAACACATGTGGTTCAACTTACCTGAAACAATGTAACTTAGAAAATGACTTTATAGTGATTAACAAAACTAAGAAATATCACTTAAAAAAGTAGTGAAGTGATAACTCATAATACTTAAACCTCAATCATGATAAATTTCCACTAATACTTGTAACTCCATCAAACCCGGAAACATATGTTTCCTCAAATCATGGTAAAATTTACAATAGAATTATCAATGTCAAAAGTTTTCCTTAGCAGGCTAAGAAAATCTAAAAAAAATCCAGCCCCAACAAACTATTGTTTATTATTCACATGTAACTACGAGAAAATAATACTATAAATGAAAAAAAAAATCTATGTAGCAGCAAGCATAACCTAAAAAAGTCTAGATGTGTGTAGCAGTAAGCATAACCTAAAAAAAAATCTATGTAGCAGCATGTATAACCTAAAGAATCTGTGTAGCACCAATTTCAAAACCTCAAACAAAAAACGCATAACCTAAAAAAACGTACCTACGTGGAAGGTTAGCAGTAAGCAGCGATGGCCACACAAGGGGTGCAGCCACAAATTCAATCAAATTTTCAACCACATAGGAGAGAGAGACGAGATTGGAAGAGAGTGATCGGGAGAGGGAACGGGGTAAAAGTCTAAATGGCTCCAAATGAAAAGTCATATTAATTTTAGTATTGGCTTGTTTTAGTTAACTTTTCAAATTTGATACATTTTTGGTACATTTTTGGCACAGGTTTAAACTGTGCCAAATTCTGGCACGGTTTAAAACAATGCAAGATTATTGATAAACTGTGTCAGATTTTGGCACAGTTTTAAACCATGCCACATTTTTCTTGCCCAAGTGTGCCAGATTAGCATTTTTGGTGTAGTGATTGTTTAAATGGAAAAGGGTAATTTTGATAAAGAAATGATTTACGTTAAACAGAGTGTGGTGATTTCAACCATTTAACCTCGTGCGTTAAATAAAGGGGTAAGTGTCAAGTTAAGAAATAAGAAGTCTTTATGAGATTAAGGTAAATTAATCGGGATAAACAAGGTTTTTAGAAGTAAAACAGTTTCATGCATTAAGTATATGTGTGTGTGTGTGACAGTGTGTATATATATATATATACACACAAGGTAGTTGCATATGCACATAGGTATAATGTGTTAGAGTCTTCTTTTTTTCGCTCATTTCTATACTATATTTGTATATTTCCACTGAGCATTTGGCTTACTCCTTGTTACGGTAAGTTGGGTGTGGTTTCGTATTTTGAGAGCGTTATACAGGTAAATATTACCGTTTATTTACGTTAGTAGCATTGTATGCTTGGACTTGGGGTTGCTTCCCCATGGTTCCTCACGTAGTTGACTTGAAATTGGATTCGCATGCTAAACAAGTGAAATGTTAATTAAAAATAAAACTTGATTAACAACATTATATTGGTTATGTTCATTGCACTTAACACCTAACGCTTGGGTCGGACCGAGTTAACTATGGGTAACCCATAAATTTGGGTCAGGGCGTTACAAATGGTATCAGAGCTGTAGGTCTAAGGTTCCTTTCGATAGTGACGTGGTGAGGTCGATATTGGATCTTTTGACGTCGGTGTTGATTTGAGTTGATCATGCTAGCTTTGTGACGATTTAATTCGTGTCCTAGACACCAGAGTCAAAGAGTTTAGCACGATATGTAAGGTGGTACCAAGTGGCACGTGATCAAATTAATAGTTATTAATCTCTTTCGCGCTTTCGATTAGATTATTAATAATTTGCGGGTGTCCATGCAAGCCCATAGTGGTGATGCCATGGTTATTTATGTGAGATGGTTATGTTCTAATTATTGATGGTGTAGAGCCTTCTAAGATGCTAATAGGGTGAGATGTCTCCCATTGGGCAGGCAACACAAATTACGTATAGTCAATGATAGAGGTTGAAGGCTAGGGTGTCGTGACTCAGTAATGATGATTGGTGATTAAAAGGTATATATCCCTTAGGTGCGGTGCTTA
The DNA here is from genome assembly GCA_949130495.1 of Sambucus nigra. NCBI lineage: Eukaryota > Viridiplantae > Streptophyta > Magnoliopsida > Dipsacales > Adoxaceae > Sambucus > Sambucus nigra. The sequence continues at coordinate 158,178,749 of OX422209.1, read as the reverse complement.
CGTATAGTTGACGTCGATAATGCAATTAGGTAAATTCGATCCTTGGGGTGATATCGTGCTTGATTGTAGTCCGATGAACATATGAAGTCATGTAGGCCAATAGTGGTAACATCGTGACCCTTTGCAGGAGATGAATTGTGCGATAACTTTTATGATGAGAGTAGCCTTGGTAGTGGCAACAATGAGTAGTGTTTATTGCTACCTAGCTGTAAATATTAAATATTTCCTATGTGGGGTTGAGATGACCAAGTGGAATTCATAAGTATAGATTCTATGGTGAGAAAGTATTGGACCCCTTGGTTAGGGGCTTGGGTTTAATGTGTCTTGATTATAATGTAGTATTGGGGAAGAGTATTCTCCGTGGCGTCCGTCGTGTAGGCCTTAGTATTTATAGGCAATGCCCGACGTCCATATCCTATCAAGATCTATATAGTCGTATTAACATTTAGATTAGCACATGGTATGATGTTTACATAGTGAGGTAATTTAATTATCATGGTTGACCATTCATTGGGGATTAAATAAGGCAGACCTTGAGGTTTATAGGTTATAGGCGACGTCCTATACCCTGCCATTATCCTTAGTAGCGTCAATTGTGGTTTGTACTTGGCATATGATCATAGTCGTTTGGAATAAATATAATATTACTACCTAAGTGTAGAGACTCGTTTTAGCCCCGAAGTAATGGATAGGTGCGAGGTAATCCTAGTGTGAGAGTAGTTATAGGCATTTGGGGGTGCCCATAGGACTAATTATGTTTGGCGTCATTGGGGACATAAATCGACCTATTGTGACGCCTTGAGGTTTTTGATGGTTAGGATGCGCCATGTGGAGAAGCTCATGGACTAATGTCTTTGTGAGTACTGAGTAATCACGATGCGAGTATTGAAAGATTTGTAGAGCGAACCTACAAGGGTAAATGCATGGATGATGGAATCTTGACGGGTCTTGGGAATCTTTATATAGAATGTGTTTAGTATCCTTAGGATACCAATTAAGTCTGGTACGAAGAAGTATTAATGTCCTAATAATGATTGTATTGTGGGTTATGAGATGAACTCGGATTGCTAGTCAAGGTTTAGAAGAGTTATATAGTCTATATGTCGGGTGAGGTTTCCCGAATCAGCACAGTTGGGTGGTGTATCCTCCAAGGAGGAATTAGAAGCTTATGTCATTCATGTGGTGTAATGCCCTGGTGTCATGGGGTGATGAGTATTGGTGTTGTGATGCTCAGTTTTGAGGTGTATTAGGAAATGTATTCGAGACTTAGGTTGATGATGCCATATGGAGATTTAAAATGGCAACCAAGGCGGAATGATATCAAAGCATGATAGAATGTTAGTGTCTATTGATGGTATATGATTGGGTAGCCTTAGAAATTTAAGAACTAGATCTTAGCACGTCTTGCTAAGTCGGTACGGATTAGAAGATGTAGCCTTGTGTGATACTTACTACCCTTAGAATACCAATGGTGGTCGGTGTGGTCTCCACATAAATTCTGTGTGGGTAGAACCCAAAAGTAAGCATGGTGTCAATCTCGCGTGGTCAAAGGAAATGATAAGGTGAATGCCTAACATAAACTATGTGATGCCTATGGGAATTTGGGATTTAAATCTTGATCTGACAAGGCAGACAATAATCTAGGTGTAGTAATTTGGTAACGTCATCACCAGTAGTGGACTAGGTCAGTGTGAACAAAGTCATTAGGCATTCTCCAATCGGAGTAGTTCATGTATGCTAAGTATGCGAGGGTTAAGGCCTTACTCCTAAGGAGGGAAGTCAGGCATTGACTTCCTTGAGAACTACATGTTTGTATGATGCTTTCGTATTGCGAGAGTGAATGGTTGTGATTCAATTCATCACAGTTAGTGACCCAAGCCAAGGTATATGGCTAGGATTGGTACTTGGTGAGAACGTCGGTAATGATTGGCATGACCTCTAGCATGTGGCGTAGATTCACTTTAGTAAATCATAGACAGACTCTTATGGGCAAAATTTTTCAGGACAATTTCTTATTCCTTCGGACTCTCGTGTGTACCCTTTCGGTTCGATAATAGATAATTGGAGTTCTCACGCATGTGGTACTCGAATTGATGCCATGTCATGGTACGGTGTGATGGACCGGGTATGGTCAATGCAACTCGATAACTGGGTGCGCCCTATCTAAGGTATTTTTACTTCACATAAAGCTCTGTGTATGAGTGGATATGCTTTCAAGATATGATTTGATCGTAGTATCGATTTTTCTTAGGATTAGCGGCCTTTCGACTGACCGGCACGGTAGTTAGTGGCTCTAGTTGCAAAGAGCAGGATGATGAGTTGAGGATATGGTATGATGTTTAAAATCAAGGACGACGTAACATATGATGTTGCTTTGCCACGGTTAGTGGATTAGAGTGAGGCTCTAGCAAGTGCTCAAAGGTGAGATGCCTAGAGTAGTACTAGGGCTATAAAAGTGGCGCAACGAAAAATTTAAGCCAAACGCATGATGATGACTTGATAAGAATATTATGTTTTGGAGAGAGAAATTACCATAGTATGAATATTGACAAGGTTATACGAGTTGTGCAGTCAGAATAGCCTAAAGAGTTGAGGGACGTAGGATGCACAGTCCTAAGATGGGATTGATTTTGTGATGAGTACGATGATTGGTTGTACTACAGTTCGCATTGGGTGAGTGTTGATCGTTAGAAAGAGTGGCTATGGAGGCGCCAACATGCCTTGGGTACAAACTTAAGAGTACTAGGAATTGTTTGGACATGATCATCAAGTGAGTGGAGATTCGAATGTTGATTATGTGACATTCATGGTTAACAAGATGGTGAGCGTTAGAGCACGTTGCATGTTGATTTTTCAGTGAAAAATCCTCTGTGGGGGCACGTAGGGTGACCTTAGTATTGACAACTTCGATGATTTTGTCATGGAGGATTTCTATGGCTTAGAATAGAAGTTTATGAACCCCATAAGCTTAAGGATTAACGGATGGAGAATTTTAGGGACGAACTTCCCAAGGAGGGAAGTTTAAAATACCTTGACCCAATATTTCTTTTAAATTTTGTATAAAATTTAATGGAGTGAGTTCTAATGAGAATTTTTGAAAATTGTGGGTCAAAATTGAAGGAAATAAAAAAAATAGAAAAATGGGGTCATTCGAAATACATATGTCATTCGAAGCAAAATCTATGTCGCAAGAAACAGGGAGTCCAATGACCTTTGAGTGAGGTCACACTACCTTAAAGTCCCAGGTCACGTGAAGCCATCCATTGAACAATATAGACATGTCATTCGGACGAGGATCATGTCATTTAAACGACGTGCCTACAATATTTAAATATGATTGCCTTTGTGTGATATCGCATTGTTAGCCCTTTCTTTGGTGAGTTGTCGAGCTCAGATGAGCCCAAAATGGTAAAAATGGGATTTTTGGTCTCTATGAGGTTTTTACAAGGTTTGTTTATGGCATTTGTTGGAGGGAAAAGGGAAGAAGATGAGAGAGTGAGAGGGGGAGTACTTCCACCATTTTTGGGTCTTCTTTCATCACCATAAACCACCATTTTCTTTAGTATTCCACTATGTTCAAGCCTATAACACCCATTTCCACCATTGTTGAAGTGGAGCTATGAATTTCGGAGAAGTTTTGGGGGATTTTTAGAGAAGATGATGGAAACTTTCATGGAGTTTAGAGGGGTTTTGGCTTGGAAGCTTAAATGGAGCACATTTGAAGCATTTGGTGGATGCATTTGGTAACCCCTTAAGGCCACCTATGGAGCCGGGGGTTGATCTTCCTACACCAACCTTCTTACCACCAGACAGAGCCTTTAAAGTTGGGAAATATTACTCTTATTAATATTAAGACTCTATTTGTGTATTTGTAGTCTTGTAATTAGATCACATGAGTAGGGGGCATTTGGTTAAAGAATGGAATTCATGTTTAGGAAATAATATATATTTTTATGGAATAAAAATGTTATTTTAAAAAAAATAAAGTGATGAGTAAATATTTCAAAGTTTGAAAGATTAAAGTGGGTATTTGATGAAAATAGTGTATTCTCTAGAAAGTTGATATTAAACATTTTATGAAATAAAATTTTTGAAAATGATAATTGATTTGCTAAAACATTAATGATATAATGTTGCCAATTTATTGCAATAATGTAGATTTTATAAAGTTGGGCATTTGTTGAGTTTGGAAGAAATAAAAATATCTTTGTGACTTGAAAATGTATTTTCGCAAAGTATTATTAATTTTCAGAATGAAAAACATATTTAACCTATTTAGTAAGATTTTAGAATTTAAAATCCATCATTTCATGTATATAAACTTGTAGTATTTTGATAATAAATATATGAACAAGTTTAAAGAAGTTTTAATGGGTTTAAACAAGAAATAAGAAAAGTAGAAATTCTAGTATTGAATAAAGAAAGTAAATAAGTGTCTAATTTGAAAAGTTAGTGCGTATAACTTAATAATGTTGTAAAAGATTAACACTTATGAAATTAGAAAGGAAATAATGAAATACATATATTTCCAATTAAAAAGAATATTACTCCAAAGTTAAAAAGGTGTCAAGGTGTTAAAAACACTTAAGAAATTAGTGTGGATAACTTAATGGTGTTTTGGAAAAAATGACACTTGTGGAAATTGAGTAAAAGGTGAGTTTTGAAACAAGTGGGTAAAATGGTTATTTTACTTAAAGTGGAATATTTTTATGAAATAAAAATGTTGAAAAAGGTGTTACACAAATTGGTACTAAATGAATATGATTTTGGAATAAAATCAAAGTTAAAGGGTAAAGGACATGAAATGAAAATTCAAAGTGTAACATGAGTTGGGGTGAAACCCCGGGTTTGGCTTCGGCCGGGTAAAAAAGGAAAGAAAGAATAATGTGGATATTTTTTAAATTTTAAAATACATTAAAGGAACTTGGATGACACCAGAATTATTAAGGAGGTCCGGAGCCCTGGGGTGAAAGACCTAAAATCACTGGCCACAGCATATGGTGCGCATAACCGACGATGTGGAACCCGTTAAAGTATTTGGTTATTGAAAGATTATGAAAAAAAAAGATAAAGGAATAAGAATCATGTCAAGAAATGGGCTGTGTGGTGAAAACGTGTTAAGACAACCTAACTTGAATGAACTAATGAATGCTCCGGTAAAGGTTAAAATGGACAAATAAATATGAAATTGATTAATGTCCATAGGGTAAAGAAAATATAAAGTAAGTGGGAAAATGGGTGGTTAAGCAACCTAAGTGGTTGAACCCATAATTTGCAGAAGGGTATATTGTTTAAATGAAAATACTGAAATGCATTGTTTAAATGAAAAAGTGTAATTTCGGTAAAGAAATGATTTACGTTAAACAGATTGTGGTGGTTTCAAGCTTTTAACCACGTTAGTTGAATAGAGGTGTAAGGGTTAAGTTAAGAAAGAATAAGTATTTATTAGATTAAGGTAAACTAATCGGGATAAACAATGTTTTTGGAAGTAAAATAGTTTCATGCATTAAGTATATGTATATATATGTAATAGGTAGTTGCATGTGAACGTAGGTATAAAGTTTTAGAGTCTTCTTTCTGCTCCTCTTTCTTTACTATATTTACATTTCCACTGAGTATTTGGCTCACTCCCTCGCTTTGTGACGGCAGTTTGAGTGCGATTGCATATTTTGAGAGCGTTGTACGGGTAAGTATTTCCTTTTATTTACGTTTGTAGCTCTATATGCTTGGACTTCGGGATGCTTCTCATGGTCCCTCATGTAGTCTACTTGAAATTCGATTCGCATGCTAAACAAGTGAAACGTTAATTAAAAATAAAGTTGGATTAACAATATTATATAGGTTGTTTCATTGTACTTCACACCTAACACTCGAGTCGGACCAAGTTAATTACAAATAACCCATAAATCTAGGTTGGGGCGTTACAAGAGAACAAATCTTAAAGAGATAAGAGCAGATTTTGGAGATGATGTAAAAAACTTGAAAGATCGATACCAGTAGAACTCTTCAAATCAGTTAAGATAGACACAAATAGACCTAATAATGTAGGAAACCTATGTCTATAAATAAGGATGATCTAACTCATGTGAAATTAATTATAGAAAGCATGGAACAACGTAGACTCTTAGTTAGCATCCCTATCACTCCAGCTGTTACCATATTTTGATGTTAATAAACTCTTTCCCTCTTTTCCTGTGGACGTAGGCCGACCTCACAGCCGGACCACGTACATAGAATCTTATTCTTATTATATGCACTCATAATCATTCCGGGGCTATTCTATAGTTTCAACATTCATTGTGGATCAATAGCCCCTACAATTTGGCACATTCTATAGGAAATAAATTTCCCACCACCATTAAAACTATAAAATCCCCAAGCTTATAATGAGTGCAGACCAGTTTCACCTTGCTCACACAAGGAGTTGCGTTCAGTCTAAAATACGTGCTGTAAGGAGGGACCAAACTCCTATTCATCTTCCATCCCTCCAACAACATTTAAGGTTTAGAGGATGGTCTCCTGGTTTGAAACTAAGCCTATTTAAATAACGGGTGGCCATCCATCAACTAATATAAAACAGGAATCTCAGACTGGCTCATTCTTAGCATCACTGTTGAATAAATTAATTACTAATCATTTATTAGGCCTGGTGTCAAATTTTAAAACTTATTAACTTACCTTGATAAAACTTTCCATCGTACAACAAACCATTCCAAATAATTTATATACACATTCACCACATGAATGAGATAAATGCTGAGAGATAAAATAAATAAATTAATCGAAAAACTCTCGATAAATCCTAATACATTAATACGACTGAAATTGAAATAAAGTAAAGTCTGCATAAAGTAAAGATTTTCCAATAATGGGCGACATGCCCTGAATAAATAATTGGAATGAAATCCTATCAATAAAGTAAGGATAGATGTGTCTACTCAAGGTCTGCAGTCATCCACAGTGGCTTCAGCATCGTCTGATAAGAAAGATAGCTACATATCGCATCCTTGTGGCTGAGCACCTAAAAGGCTTTAAAAAAGATTTTTGATACGGGTCAGAGCCCAAGACCATTTGAAATTATTTTGCAAGTATTTAAAATGCAATGATGCAAATGCAGTATAATCGTTCATATTTAAATTGGCGTCGCACTCACATGAGATAATCCTCGCCACTCCTCTATAGTATGCACCTAACGAACAAATTTTAACACCCTAGTTATGCGTCCTTGCCTAACTAGTACCATCACTAATTATAGCCCTACACTCTAAACTTCTAGATAAACTGTGTTACACATATTTTACTTATTTTTTTTCTCATTGAGATATCACATAAGCTATATAATTATAATTATCAAATGTAATCTTATCATTAACCTATTCACACAACTTTACACTAGTTATAATTTCAATGTTTTCACATTCGTTTAATTCACACATATACATGTAACACTCTTATATACGTATATAAATATTACATATCGTACACATACATATTTATCACTCACTATATATGTATAACTGCATCCCCAGTGCTGAGACCTCACGGATGCATTCCCTAGCATGCTATCAAGCTCCAGGTACATCACGTACCACTCCTGTACCACCAGGTCAGAATCTCACCACCAAAACCAAATCATAAACACATAACTGGAAGCGGTTATAGACATACATCTGTGGGTCATAACCATACTACATTACCCCACTAGACTCTAAATTCACATACAATGGTCATGCAACAATCCTATGAATTAGGAAACTGACCCAACACCTTCTAGTCACGCCAGGGTGGGCCGTCCACTATGTGCAACCTCCAACTATAGCATTCATAGAGTAGGTACATTCATATATATAATTCATGTAAGGACATGATTTTATAAATATCCGAGTTAGAATCTAGGATTTATTTGTTTGTCCTAGATCACTGTTAGTATGTCTGATACCGCTACATTCGCCACGTCAACATGATCATCCACGACGACCTTGATCCTAATCCACCCATCCATCATCTTCATACGTGCATCATGCAACATGCAATATACTCTTCAATCGTTCCCACTACTCTACTCACGATTATGTTAAAACAATTTATTTGGAGTGTTTATTATTTACATAAATATTTGGGAAATTCTTATAAAATATTTTTAAGGGGCTGGAACATTTTTTTACTTCACAATAAGAAAATTTTCTAAATGTAGAGGCGAAGGGAAAAATTCTCGCCAACGTCATTCGATCGAGATTGGCTGTCGCGCGAGCCATCTCGCATGAAGTCATTAGAGCGACGTGGCTTGACGTTTAAGCAACACCTCTAATTCGTTCTAGCGACTCGCTGCCTCAATTTATGTGATTAAAGAAGTGTCCATTCTACACTTTTTCAAGTCTTTTGGCACTGATGTTTCTGCAATTATTCTGCCCAAAAATAAACTTCTTTTTTTCAAGGTTTAATGCCTTTTTGATTCACAAATCCTTCCCAAACATTTGTGTAAATCTTTAAACCCTAAATAAATTGTTCTACTCATCTTGGAGTAATATTGTAGAGAAGAAGGGTCTTTATCCACTGCTGAAATCAGAGTTTTTGCAGGACCTCTTGCTGACAATTGCCGCCGACGATGAACTAACGCCGCCAACGATGAACTAACACCTGCGGGTATTCGTGCACCAAAATTGTATTTTGTTGTGATTGTAAGTCGTTTCATATTATAGTGGAATAAATGGTTTTTCCCATTTGGTGCTTAAACGTGATTAACTTTGCATATTGTGAGTGGGGGATTTTTCCTCATATTGTGATTAACTTTGCATGCTTGGTTTGATTTATTTAGTCTGTCACAATTTGATTGCAAGAGTTAGGATTTTTGGGATTAAAAATTAGAATTGAATTAAACAAGTATATCATTGATGGCTGACGCACTCTCAAATTGGTATTAGATCTTATTACATAAAATTCCGTGTAATTTTTTCGTAATTTTTTCTAGATATCAATTTTGGCTTAAAAAATTAAATTTTAAAATAGCGCAATTTCAATGGAGAACTTGTATAATCGAGTGCCAATTTTTGACGGGTCAAATTACTCATTGGAAAGCCCGTATGATATCTCACTTAAAAGCCATTGATGAATGTGTTTGGGTTATGTGTGAAAGAGGATGGATGCCTACCACTGTCACCGTAGAGAACGTAACTACTTTAAAATCTGTGACTGCATGGACTGAGGATGAATTTAAATGGAGCATAAATAACTCACGTAGGCTTAATGGTATTTCTAGAAATGTCACCCCCGATGAGTTCCGACGCATCATGACGTGCACCACGTCTAAAGAAGCATAGGATATTCTTCAACTTACCCATTAAAGCACTAATGCTATTAAAGAATCAAAAGTGCAAAATTTAACTACACAATTTGAGACAATCACCATGCTTGAATCTGAGTGTTTTGATGAATTCTATGTACGCTTATCTGATATTGTTAAAACCAGTTTCAATTTGGGTGAACACATTCCTGATGCTAGAGTAGTTAAAAAGATTTTGAGATCGCTGCCTAAGAGTTTTATCCCTTAAGTCACTGTGCTAAATTCATTAGGAAATTTGAGTAGTTTGAAATTTGAAGAATTGGTAGGAGACCTCCAAACTTATGAAATTGATATGTTTCCTAATATGATAAAATAATAGGTTAAATTGGTAGCACTTAAAGCCCAGGCTAGGAAGAATGAGGGGTCAGTAAGAAAGAGAGGTCAGTCATCTAGGAAAACAGAGGAAGAGTTATCTGATTATGAGTTTGATTTTGACTTAGATGATTTGGCCTTATTTGCAAAAAAAAATCGTGAAATTTCTCAAATTAAAGAAAAATTGAAATTTTAAAGAGAAAAAGAATTTTGAGAAAAATAAGTTTGAAAAGAAAAATGAAAAGGATAAAAAGGATGCGCCTAAGAAAAACGAGGGAGATGTTACGAGTGTGACAGTAGAGGTCATAAGGAATTTAAGTGTCCTACTAGGTTGCGACATCAAGGTAAAGGCAAAGTTGCTCATAATGCCTCCCTTAGTGACGACAGTGAGGTCGAGTCGGTAGATTTTGGAGGCGAGTCACCGTATGAATGTAACTTCACCGCATTCATGGCTAGTCATGTGAATACTGACAGTATGCCTCACGACAATGAGGATGCTACTTCACAGGGACACATCGACAGTGGAAGCGATGTGAGTGAGGGGGAGGATGTTACAAGTGAGAGCGAAAGTGATTTACGATGTGCGTACGCTGATTTATATGCTGATTATTTTAAAACTAAAAAGTGTAACAAAGTGTTAGCACTTAGGATAGTTGCCTTAGATAAATTTTTATGAGAGACAAGAGAGAGAGAGTCCTCCGTTACCACTTCCATGAGAGAGAAAGAGACCGTTTGTGTTGAGGGAGAGAGAGTTTGTGTTTGGTGAAAGAGAGAGATGTTTAAATAAAGAGAAAGGGGACTTGACCAAGAAAGTGGCTAGTCTTACTAGTGAGATCCAGACCTCCATGGACACTCAAAAGAAACTTATAGACCTTGTAGTTCAGCTTACTTATGACCTTGAGATAGCCAGGGAGGTCAAGGTAAAGATTGAGGACAGATCTGGAAAGATGTTCCTCGCCCCTTCTTTTGGTTTTGGTGAAAGGAAGGGAATTAGTTTTGATGGTGCCTCCACATCCCATGTGACATCGAAAATGATTCCTGAGTTTACTTCGAATCCATATGGCCTTCACCAAAAACGGGAAGAAGATTTCGGCTAAGAAAAGAAAACCAAGGTCAGCCAAAGCCTGTGTATTTCTATACCTACTGCAAAAGAAAGGGCCACCTTAAGGAGTTTTTTTATAGTTTAGGTTGGACACGGCGTACATTTTCTCAATCACGTACCAGTAGCGATTTTTCGAGTCTTAGAGAGTAGGTTGAGTTTCTAGTCGCCACTTCTCATACTCTAATGGAAGAGTTTTAATGGACTTCTATGATATCAGCAAAAAATTCTAATATCCCGACTAGAGCCACTATTGATAAGGGAAAATAAAAGGTTAACTCATCTTGGGTGCCTAAACTTGACACAAAAGCCCTTGTTATTCATGTTCTCTTAAAGCACATAACACTTCTCAGTGGTATTTCAATAGTGGGTGCTTTAGGCACATGACAGGTGATGTCTCATTTTTTACCTACCTAGAGGATCGCAAGGGGGTAAAGTCACCTTTGGAGACGGGAGAAAATCTAGCATAGTAGGACGAGGTAAATTAGAGATACCAGGATTTCCTAAGCTAGAGAATGTTTTGTATGTCAAAGGTTTGAAAGCAAACCTTCTCAGCATTATCCAGCTGTGCGATGATAACTTTGCAGTAAAGTTTGACTGGAACAAATGCAATGTTTATGATTAAACCGGTAAACTTCTATTGCAAGGGGTGAGGACTGAAGATAATTGTTAGGGGATTGTGACCAAGTCCTCATTTATCTGCGACAGTGCTATGATTACTCCTATAGATCTGTGGCATCAATGTCTAGGTCATGTGAATTTTAGAGATTTGGATAAATTAGCTAAAAAGGACCTAGTACGTGGCTTGACATCACTTGGAAAGATGACTTTTGCAGTTTGTGGACCCTATTATTTGGGAAAGCAAGTCAGTAGTCCCCACAGGAAGTTGAATTCCATTACCACTTCACGAGTGCTTGAGTTGGTACACATGGATCTTATGGGTCCTAATCGTACTGAGAGTTTGGGTGGTAAGAGGTATATCCTTGTGATGGTAGATGATTTCTCTCATTACGTAGTTATAGGCTTTCTAAGAAAGAAATTCGATGATGTGGAATTTTTTACGACCAAGTTTCGTATCCTATAAAATCAACATGGAGTCACTATCAATAGAATGCGTAGTGACAATGACACTAAGTTTAAGAAAGCTAAAGTATCTCTTTACTGTGATAGCCTTAGGATCAAATATGAATTTTTGACCGTGAAGACTCCTCAGCAAAATGGAATTATTAAGAGGAAGAATCGAACGATTCAGGAGACGGCTAGATCTATGCTTCCAGGTCGTAGAGTTGCTAGGAGATTTTGGGCAGAGGTGGTGTCAAACGTATCCCACACGGTGTATAAGTTTTACCTTCATCCACACACACTTAAGATGCCTTACGGATAGTGGACTAGAAAGAAGCCCAACCTTTCATATTTCCGTATCTTTGGGAGTAAATGCTACATCCTATGTGATAGAGATCAATTAGGAAAGTTAGACTCCCAGAGTGATGAGGGAATACTGTTAGGATATTCATTGACTAGTAGAGCATATCAGGTTTTTAACCCGAGTAGCTCTTAGGTTATGGAGTCAATAAACGTCACCGTATAAGATAATGAACCGCTAGAGTTTGTTGATTCTAACCTTTTATGTGAGGATAACGCACTTTCTACTGATGATCCCATTATTCCTCCCACATCCCGAGTGGACCCTATTACTAATTTAGGGGAAACTCCTACTTGGGTTCGCAAGAGTCGTGATCCTACTTCTATTCTAGGAGATCCCACCCTTGAGGTCAAGACTCTTGCTCAGCTAGATAATGTTGTTAGCCATGTTTGCTACACGTCCAAAGTCGAGCCCAAGAATTATAAGGAAGCACTTAAAGATAAACACTGGATATGTGCTATGCAGGATGAGTTGCTTCAGTTTATAAAGAATGATGTCTGGGAACTGGTCCCCGACCTAGCGAGACAAATGTGATAGGTACCAAGTGGATCTTCAAGAATAAGGTGGATTAGACTGGTACTATTACCTGAAATAAGGTTAGGTTGGTCGCTTAAGGCAATACACAGATAGAGGGTGTAGACTTTGACGAGACATTTTCTCCTGTTGCAAGGCTTGAGTCTGTTCTCTTACTACTTGTCGTCGCATGACATCTGCGCTTCAAGTTATATCAGATGGATATCAAGAATGCCTTTCTAAATGGCATTCTACAGGAGGAGGTTTATGTGGAACAACCAAAAGGGTTTGAAGACTCCAAGCACCCTAATCACGTCTAATATCTGAGGAAAGCCTTATATGGTTTGAAGTAAGAACCCCGTGCTTGGTACGAGAGGCTTACTTCCTATCTCTTAACCCGTGGCTTCAAGAGAGGGGGAGTCGATATGATGTTGTTCCTTAGGAGAGATGATGGTGCTATATTGGTTACCCAGGTCTATGTGTCTGACATAGTCTTTGGATCCACGTGCTCCCATCATGCTCACCACTTTGAGGAGGAGATGAAGAGTGAGTTTGATATGAGCATGATCAGTGAGATTACTTTCTTCTTTGGTCTCCAAGTTTGTCAGCTAGAGGATAGGATGTTCATTTAACAATCCAATTATTCTAGAAACCTTATGAAGAAATTTAGTTTAGACTCCACTAAGCACACACGTACCCCGATGAGTACCTCAGCAAAGCTTAGCAAGGAACCTTTAGGCAATGACGTAGAGCAAAACTTATATCGGAGTATGATAGGTAGTCTTCTCTACTTGACTGCCACTCGTCATCGCCTTTAGTGTTGAAGTAGATGTTTAAGGATTATGGAATATTACAGGACACCATGACTATTTCATGTTATAACACGAGTGCGATACATATATTCCGTAATCCAGTCCAACATTTGTGCACAAAGCACATTAGGATACGCAAGCACTTTATCTGTGAGATTGTAGAAGAAAAGGTCGTATCCTTGAGTTTTGTATCTACTGACCTCTAGTTAGCCAACATTTTCACGAAACCTTTAGATGCCCTTAGATTCGAGAGTCTTAGGAAGTATTTAGGAATTTTCACAGTAAACTGAGGGACGGTCACCATGTCTAGAGTAGGATGCATTTTTCATGTTCATATCATCTGATTCCTACCTCTAGATTGTATCATTTGTATTCTTATTTGTTTATTTGTTTATTTTTTTTGAAAAATTGAAAAATACAAAAATCTTTATTTTTGGAAATTTTTTAGAATAAGTAAAAAAGATTTTCTATTTATATATTTTTTTGAAAAACACAAAAAGAGTTTTGTAATTTATTTACACCGTTTAATGATGAACATTTAAGATAGCCATAGTCACAACTTCACTCCATATTCAACGTGACTGTTCGATAGTGATTTGAGATGCTACATCATTTCATCCATGTGCATTACATTTTTTGGAGTCTTTGAGATGTGATTAGTGATATCTTCTACATGTTTGGCTCCTTATCTCCTTTTTTGCACACATGCACGGCATTATTTGAGTATTGTACTTGTCTATCACATATTGGCATGCGTGTTTTCATCTCAATTATGTCTATACAACGATCAAAATGCGATAAAACTTGACAAGATATTAGTGCATGTAAAAACCGTTTATCGTGAGGATTTAATTGCAACAAAATATGATGAGTGAATCAAAGGAAGGGGCTGCGAGTGTTCAAAATTAACTCGTCGTGAAAGCCACTGTTTGAAAAGAGCCTGAAAAAATTAGATCTCAATTCTCACTTTGAGCTTTGGGTTGTTGATTCGATTGAGTCAATTTCTTTTAATTCCATGATTATTACACCTAAGGAAGATGTTGAGTTCGTTCGTTAGGAATATCCAACATTCATTATGAACATATGTTATGGTTGTATATATTGAATTTTTTGTCGAATTGTTCACATCCCTACATTTTTGCTATCACTGACTTGATTGTTTTAGTGCTCTTTCATGGTGTAATTCTTTGTTGTATATTTTGTGAGAAATTTTTTGAAAAATTCAAAAAAAGAAAGTTTGATTACCGTGACATTCTCCATTTGCATTTGCTATATGTTCATCATATTTGTCTATTTGGGGACATCATAAAAAGGGGAAGAACGAATCAGAGGGGAGAATTTTTATTTGAATTAATAGTGATTTGCTTTAACATTTATTGATTCTTACCTTTGCTTATCATCATATTTCAAACTGTTGTGCATTACAGGTATTATTTCTTGTCCCATGTGTGTATGTACTTAGTTAAGGATTATTTTTGCACACCGTGTTGTTGACAAAGAAAGATTGAAGAGTTAAAAATTTGAAGATGTTGACATGTCATTTAGTATTTTCAGTTTTGGGGTTTAATGGAATATTAAATCGTATGTCATTTGGCATTTATTTGGGAAGCATAATTCGGGTTTTTATGTATGTACCAGCATAGACATGGGGGGAGATTTGTAAGGACGTGATTTTATAAATGTTCGAGTTAGAATCTAGGAATTTTTTGTTTGTTCTAGATCACAGTTAGTATATCTGATATCGCTACATTCGGCACGTCAACCCGATAATCCACGACCTCCTTAATCCGAATCCACATATCTATTATCTTCATACGTGCATCATGCAACATGAAATATACTTTTCAACCGTTCCCACTACTCCACTCACGATTGTGGTAAAATAATTTATTTAGAGTGTTTATTATTTATATAAATATTTGGGAAATTTTTATAAAATATTTTTAAGGGTCTGGAACATTTTTTACTTCACAATAAGAAATTTTTCTAAGTGTAGAGGTGAAGGAAAAAATTATCGCTTTCGTTGTTCGAGCGAAATTGGTAAGTCGTTCGCGCGATATAACCATCTCAAGCGAAGTCGTTCATACGACGAGGCTTGACGTTCAAATGACACATGTACTTCCTTCGAGCGACGAGCCACCTCAATTTATATATTTAAAGAAGTGCCCATTCTACACTTCTTTTAATTCTTTTGACACTAACGTTTCTACAATTATTCTGCCCAGAAACAGACTTCGTTTTTTCAAGGTTTAATGCCTTTTTGATTCACAAATCCTTCCCAAACATTTGTGTGAATCTTTAAACCCTAAATAAAATTGTTGTACTCATCTTGGAGTAACCTTGTGGAGAAGAAGGGTTTTTATCCACTGTTGAAATTAGAGTTCTTGCGGGACCCCTTGCTGACAAACTCCGCTGACGATGAACTAACGCTTGCGGGTATTCGTACGTCAAAATTGTACTTTGCTGTGATTGTCAGTCGTTACATAATATAGTGAAATAAATGGTTTTTCCCCTTTGGGGGATTTCTCCTCATATTGTGATTGGCTTTGCATGATTGGTTTGATTTATTTAGTCAGTCACAATTTGGTTGCAAGAGTTAGGATTTTTGGGATTAGAAATTGGAATTTAATTAAACAAGTTAATCATTGAATGCTGGCACAGTATCAAATCACACGCGCACACACACACAGTTGGCTAAACATGCATAAATCACTCGTACCACTAGCCCACCATTAGTCTACCCCGACTCCCGAATATACAACTATTAACTTATTATAAATTCATAAATATCATAATTCTGGCCACTAAGCTATTCTACTTTAGCATGTAGCCTAGATCTTTTCAAAATCCTAACCCGATTTCATAAATTGTATCCCGAGTGTCCTTCACTCAAAAACACCTGTATTTTCGTACCCGAATTTTATTCCCGTTTAACCCTAGGTAGGTTATAGTCTTTCCTATGGATTCCAAGAAATCCTAAATCAACTATTGAACTTCATAAACCAAGTTGAACCGTCAACGACGTACGAAAAACCTAGGAACAAAAAGTGGGATAGCCCTGCCCAGCGAACCAGTTCACCTAGGCTGCCTGAACTGGTGCTGTCGGCAAATCGGTTCGCCCTTTGCCCAACGAATCAATTCAGTTCCCCTGAGCAATGAGCCTAATTTTTTACGATTTTTTTTCCTACCATCAACCATATGCATACTCAATCTTAATCAAAACAAAATCTTTATATGGATCCTAAACATAACAGTACTCATTTTTATGTATGAATTCATCTAAGAACATATCAATTCACGTGAATCAACATAGTTTATCAAGAATCATTCACTTCATGATTCTAATTCAAGATTATGTTAATTCTCATATTATCCGTTAAATATCACATCTTTTTTTACACGAATCATCTCAGATTTACTATGGGATTACAATTAAATTATTTCTTAATAATTTCATTCCCCAAAAGCCCGTTTTACATGTGATTACCACCCCAAAATTCATGTTCCTACACCAAATTTTGATATGAGCTATTGACACTACATAAATCATCAAAGGAAGATAAACACTTGCCTTTATAAATTAGGAATTATGATTTCTTCTCTATGGATCTTCTTCACGTAATAGTTATAGGCCCAAAATTGTTGAATTTCTCCTTTTGGATTGATCCCCCTCACTTTCTCTTGTGTTTTGCCTTTTTCTTTCTTTTCTCTCTCAAACCCTAACTCCTTTAGATGGTGGAATGGATGCCCACTCCATCTACCTTCCCTAGATATAATCCCAATCTCTAAATTAGGCTAAGTTCTATGTGCAAAATGACCCAACCGCCCTTATACGAGTCCCATCTAGCCTAAAAACTCCACGAAACTCGATTACAACCTCTGTATACCTAATTCTGGCTATCTTAACCCATTCCAGATCATTGGTGCAATCAAAATCACCATTCAAGTCACCTAACATAAATTTTCCATCTCATTCCCAACACGACCCTACACACGTGTCCCGAATGAGATACCGTCAAACCCATCAATTTTACTCGCTTACGAAGTAATGTAAAATGACACCTTTTCACTTACTTATCACACAAGTAATTATAATAACACATAAATATTAATCTATACATTTGCTAGTTAACATTTATTCAATTCAATTTATTTCTAAAAAATAATGAGCACACGTGTAATTTAAAATACTCCCCAAGATACAGGGTGTTACACCTGGGAGATCTGGACCTAGTTACCGATATCGAACTCCACCGATCAATTGACCAGGGAGAAGAGTTGTTTTCCAGCCGGATAATATTTATGAGGAAAGGATGGGCAACCACGATCAGGAGATTGCTTATCTCAGGAGGTAGCCGACTCAGTAGTCAGAGGGTCGTAGATCAGATTCTCTTATTCAACACCATCGATGAAAGGGGCCTCACTCCCCAAAGAATCAAATTGGTAGGTCTTCCCGTTCAAGGAGGCATCGTACAGTGCATCACTAGTAACGATGTGATTATTATCCTGGGATAAATTTTATTAAGGGTGGCAATTTGGGTCAGTGGGTCGTGTTTTGACCCGACACGACACAACACGACACGACAAGGTTTTTTTGGACACGAACACGACACGACACGAATTTGTGTTTTTTTTAGCTGACACGAACACGACCCGAATAAAAAATAACACGGCACGACACGACACGACAACCATAATTTCTTAAATTTTAGGCTTAAAAACACGATAACACGACACGACACGACTCATAATTAAGACACGAACACGACACGACTTTGTGTCAAAAAAACACGACACGAACACGACACGAACATGAAATATCGTGTCAATTTCGGGTCAATTTCGTGTCGTTCCGTGTCATTTTTTCGTGTCGTTTCTAAAATTTCCACCCCTAAATTTTATCAATCGCAGGCACCACCAGCCCCGATCTATGGAGTCAGCTCAAAGTAGCAGGCCTTCCCATCCAGAGGTGTAGCCAAACCATGTAAAGAGTGATAAATTTAGAAGAATCATTCGGAGTGAATTGGATAGAAGGATGAACCTAAACCTTGCTAGGACTCCCAAAGTCCTGGTCGGAAAGGCTTTGGAGTATGGTTTTGTATCACCCTTTATCAAATAGATAAAGTCTTTTGAGCCCCCAGAGAAGTTCTCCATACTAAAGGTCAAAACGTACGATGGAAAGGCTAACCTTGCCCATCACATCTAACACTACCGACAGACCATGTCTCTTTAGATCCATCATGATACCCTAATGTGTCGGGTATTCCCATTGACTCTAAGAGAGATCGATCTGAATTGGTTTAAAAATTTTCCCCCAGATCGATCTCCTCTTTTAGAGAGATGGAGGCGCAGTTCGTAGCCCAATTTATTATATATAGCAAGGTAATCAAGGAGGTCGATTTGCCTATATCTCTTAAGAAGAAAGGATAGTCTCTCTGGAAGTACGCTCAGAGGTACTGGAAGCTATACAATAAAATTGACGATTATAATGACCAGTTGGCTATCATTTCTTTTAAGTTTGGCTTGGAGGGATCGAAAGATCTCTACTAGTCACTAACAAAGAAGCTTAACTCTTCAATGGATGATCTTATGTCCCATGCTGAAAAATATGATAAGGTGAAGGATGAACTCATCAACGCAGAGTCCCTAGTCGATCAAAAAAAGAATGAGCCTAAAAA
The DNA here is from genome assembly GCA_949130495.1 of Sambucus nigra. Lineage (NCBI taxonomy): Eukaryota > Viridiplantae > Streptophyta > Magnoliopsida > Dipsacales > Adoxaceae > Sambucus > Sambucus nigra. The sequence goes on along the minus strand of OX422209.1, from coordinate 158,159,572 downwards.
GGCCCCTAAGTGGGAAATCAACCTTCTTCACCTAAGAAGGGATCCAGGATTTAAGCCTCAAAGAGTCTCCCCAGATCTTAGGCCAACGAGAAGAGTTATAAGGCACTTGAGAAAGTATTCAAGTAGCCCATTTATAAGCTTATTCATTAGATCAAAGACAAATCTTTTTCAAGAGGCCTCCCAAGATGATCGATGATCCATAGGATATGGATTCCAGTCTCGAGTGTAATTATCATACAAATATCTCACAAAGAATTGGAAAATGTTCAAAAAACACCTAGAGGAACTCGTTCAAGCAGGTAGACTAAAAGTAATAACGAAGATCAATACGATTCAGAAAGCAGAACAAGATCTTCCACTAATAAGATTGGTTACCGCTATCTATGGGTATATCAACCTAATTCCGTAAACCGATAAGAAGCTCAGGGAAAAGGTGAAAATAATAACCAGTATCCAACAACCATTCCTGGTAGACTTATCCAAGCCAATTCTAGCCATGATGGAAAGAAAAGACTTGGATATTGATCATGCCATTGTATTCACTGATGAAGATCTGGTCGGCATAAATTTACCTTATACGGATGCCTTGGTACTCACCTTCCGAGTTACAAACTTTGATGTAAGAAGAGTGCTGGTAGGCCAAGGAAGCTCTTTAGAAATTATGTACCTGACAGTATTTTACAAGCTTATTTTTCATATAAAGGATCTAGATACCAACGTCGGCTTACTGATCGACTTCAATAGAGATTTAGAGACCCCCTTGAGAAAAATTAACTTGCCGATTTAGATTAGTCCAACCAATAAAGAAGTAGGATTCTACGTGATCCAATAGGAGTCGCCTTACAATGCCACGCTGGGCAGAGGGTGGCTACATGATATGATGGCTATCCCTTTTTCCATTCATTAGAAGCTCAAATTGATGACTGACCAGGGAGTGATAGAGATCAGAGGAGAACAAAAAACAACACAAAGCTATTTTATTTTATCCATCAAGGCAAAGCAATTCCAGTCTAAGAATAGTCAGGATAAGGACAATTCAGATGATGATCAGCCTAAGTAGAAATCAAAGGATGTTCGACAGAAAACCAACGAAACATAATTAACTCCTATCAAACGTGTGTTAGAGGAACCTATCCCTGTTCTTATGAATGCATCGGAATCAGAAAAGACTTTCCTCATCGGATTGAAGCTGCCCAAAGATGAAGCAAAATGACTTTCTCACTTCCTCAAAACAATCACAAACGTCTTCGTGTGGCATTCATATGATCTTTCGAGAATAGATACGGAGATTACTTACCTCCGATTTCATGTAAAATGAAGTATCAAGTCGATTATACAGAAGCCCAGGAAGTCAGCCCCAGAAAAGGTGAGGGTTGTAGAAGCTGAACTTGATAACCTACTCCAGGATGGATCCATCAGAGAGGTTTAATTTCCAGATTAGATCTCCTTATCATCAAGAAAAAGAGAGGCAAGTGGAGGGTTTGTGTGAACTTCATCGATCTCAATCGGCACCGCTCCAAGGATAGTTTTTTGCTACCCAGAATAAATCAGCTCGTGAATTCCATAATAAGGAATCACGCATGAGTTTTATGTCCACATATGCTGGTATCACTAGATACCCATGTTCTGTACAGATCAAGAGAAAACTATGTTCATCACAACCTTGGGACTTTACTGTTACAAAGTAATGCCCTCTGGTTTGAAGAACGCGAGGGCAACTTATCATAGCTTGGTCACTAAGATTTCAAGAGACTGATTAGTTCCACCATAGAGGTATATATTGATGAAATGATCGTCAAGAGTATGTATTCAGCCAATAACTTAAGGGTCCTTATAAATACCTTCAACATTCTTAGAGAATATATAATGGGGCTCAACTCCTCCAAATGTGTATTCGGTATAATTTTGGGAAAGTTCCTAACTTACCTAGAAACTTAGAGAGGCATAGATGTAAACCCAGATTAGATTAAATCTCTTTAAGACATCAGAAGACTAATCACTATCAGAGATATTTAGGTCATCACTGGGATGTTGGTGACCCTCGATCACTTTATTTTGAGATCCTCTGATAGGTTTCGACTTTTTTTTCAAGCCTTAAAGAAAACAAACCCCGCCATCTGGATCAAAAAGTGAGATTAATCCTTGAAAGGGATTCGACAATACTTGGGATCACCTCCCATGTCATCAACTCCTAAAGATGGATAAGATGTATACCTCTACTTGGCCATCTTAGAGAACACGACCAACATAGCGTTGATCTGTCTGTATGGTGCGGAGCAAAGATCGATCTATTATGTGAGTCGCACCCTTCTAGAAGCAGAAATGAGGTACATGTACATAGAGAAGATGTTCTTGGAATTGGTGAGCACAGCAAGAAAGTTGAGTCATTACTTAATTTTCATACAATAATCATCTTAATAATAGACCCCCTGAGGGATGCTCTCAAGAAGGTCGATCGCTTTAATAGAATGATTAAATGGTCCCTTGAATTGGACCAATTTTACATTAAATATAAACCCATAACGACGATCAAGGGCTAAGTCCTAGCAGATATTATGGTATAATTTTAACATCTTTGAAAGAAAAGGACGAACAATCGCGTCCCATCTTGGAGTCATTGACGGTCGACGAAGACAAGCAACCCTGGAAGATATTTGTGGATGACTCATCAAATGAGAAAAGCACAAGAGTTAGGATAGTTTTTCCAACATCACAAGGTGCCTTATCTAGCAAGCCATCAAATTGGAATTCAAAGGATTAAATAACGAGGCAGAGTATGAAGCCATACTGCATGGTCTTTGTAGGGTGATCAGTTTGGGTTCTTGCCACATTGCTATGTATTATGACTCTAGATGATCACAAACCAACTAAATGGGGAATATTAATAAAGGGATAATAGTATAATAGCTTACAAAAATAAGGAAATAATCCTTCTTTAACAGTTTAAGTCCGCCTCAGTTGAGCAGCGCCCAAGGAATGACAATAGCCATACAGATGCTCTTGCTACTCTGTCCTCCGCCATATATACCAATCTGAAAAGAATAAATAAGATGAAATATATATATTGACCAAGCATTGAAGATGCAGAGAAGGATATGAGCATTCTCTAAGTAGAGTTGGCCCCATCTTGGATCGCCCCCATTGTCTCCTACTGGAAAACAACGAGCTACCTCCAGATGACTAGGCATCGCACAAGTTAAAGATTAAATCGATAAAGTTCTTCATCAACTCTGATGGGAAACTCTACCGAAGATCATTCACATTCCCATTGCTAAAGTGCGTTCACCTAGATTAAGTGGAAGGAATTTTGAGCGAAATGCACAAAGGTAATTGGGGAGCACACATGGGCGGAAGATCGCTTTCCTACTGGGTGATCTCTTAGGAATACTGGTGGCTATTTATACAAAAAAACTCAACGAGGTTCGCCAGAAAGTGCCTAAAGTATCAAATGCTCTCACCAATGATCAAGAAGCCCGTGCTATATTTGAAACCCCTCAAGTCCATATCCATTCGCCTAATGGGGCATGAATACTGTAGGGTCGGTACCGGCTACACCAGGACATCGAAGGTACTTGATAATGGCGATAGACTACTTTACAATGTGCGTTGAAGTCGAACCATTGGTACACATTAGAGATCCAAATGCTAGAAGGTTAGTTTGAAGGAATCTCATCACGAGGTTTGATATTTTAAGATCACTAGTTATAGACAACGAAACTCATTATGATAACGACTCTTCTCGTGACTTTTACGTCAAATATAAAATCTGGATCCACTACGCGTCGGTAGTCTTCCCCTAATGTAATGGACAAGCAAAAATAACCAATAAAACCCTTATGTCAGGTATTAAGCACCAATTAGAGAACGCCAAAGGGCGATGGGTTGATGAACTTCCATCCGTTATGTGGGCATACAAGATAATCCCCCAAAAAATGATAAAAGAAACTCCATACTCCCTTGCTTACAGTATGGAGGCAGTGATCCCCTTGGAGATTGAACTTTCAACACTTAGAACAGAGATAGAGGACGACCAGAAAGATGCTCGAATAGATCATGAGTTGGATCTAATTGAGGAAAGAAAGGATCTATCTCTAATACATTTGGCCGCCTATCAGCAAGAGCTGGCAAAGAAACATGATAATAAGGCCACAACAAAAGAATTCTAGGTATGCGATCTAGTCCTTACAAAGTTACTACCCGCTGTATAGAAGCCATCAGATGGAAAACTAATGCCGAACTGGCAGGGATCTTATTGCATAGCTTCAAAATAAGGTATGATTCATACCACTTAGAAGAGATAGATGGGAAAGTAGTTCCGAAGTCATGGAACACCATAAACCTTAAGAAGTTTTGCCATTAGATAGCAAGGCATATTTTTTTAATCTTTTTCATGAATGCACAATAAAATAATCTGTGATTAGTCATCTAAATTATTAAAAAATACCTATTTGATTTACTAAGTATAAAAACCCACTTGAATAAGTGGTACGATCTGAGGCAGATTAGTCAAAATCCACTCAAGGAGTGGTATGATCTAAAGTAGATCGGCCTAGAAGAGTCGAAAAACCCACTTGAATAAATAGTACGATATGAGGCAGTTCGATCAAAACCCACTCAAGGAGTGGTACGATCTAAAGTATAGCGACCTAGAAGAGGTAAAAAACCCACTTAAATAAGTGGTACAATCTGAGGTAAATTGGTCAAAACTTACTGAAGGAGTGGCATGATCTAAAGTAGATCAACCTAGAATAGGTAGAAAACCCACTTGAATAAGTGGTACAATCTGAGGCAGATCGACCAAAACCCACTCAAGGAGTGGTAGGATCTAAAGTAGATCGACCTAGTAGAGGCAGAAAACCCACTTAAATAAGTGTTACGATCTGAGGCAGATCGGTCGAAACCCACTCAAAGAGTGGTACGTACTAAAGTAGATCGGCCTAGAAGAGGAAAAAACCACTTAAATATGTGGTACAATCTTAGGTAGGTGGAAACGGGTCGTGTTGAGCCGAGTTTATGCCGGGTGATAAACGAATCGTGTTAAAAATTCATCCACCCAAACACGATTCATTTACTAAATGGGTGGAAAAATAAAATTCATGCACGATTCGTTTACTTAACGAATGACACGACATGACCCATTTACAACCGTTAAATAAATGAATGGTTTTTTACCTGGTTCACCCATTTAACCTGGTTCACCCGTTTAACCGGTTCATTCGTTTAATTCGGTTCATCAGTTTAACCCGGTTCACCCGTTTAACACGATTCACCCATTTAACCCGGTTACTTTAAAAATCTAGGGAGGAAACAACTTACTTATACTTAGTTAAGAATGGAGAATTTCCATAACAAATCGATGTGGGATGTTTGGATTACGGGTTAACGAGTTATAAACGAGTTAACGGGTTGTAAACGTGTTAACGGGTTACAAACGGGTCGCGGGTTCTAAACGGGTGAAGGGTTATAAATGGGTGACGTGTTATAATCAGGTAGTGGGTCACACGAGTTATAAGCAGGTGACGGGTCACTGACGGGTTTCACGAATATACACGAACCTGATTCATTTTCTTACCGGGTCTGGCGGGTCCACCCGTTTATGACCCGAACCCTTTAATTCTATACCCAAACCCGCTTAAAGCGTGTTGATTTCGTGTCGGGTTAATGAGTCGTGTTGAATATTGCCACCCCTAGGCAGATCAATCAAAACCCACTTAAAAATTGGTATAAACAAATGATTTGTTAAAAAGTTATATGAACGATTATAGTAATATTTGATTGGTCGATTCATTTAAGACTTTAGAATTGGTTTGATATAAGGAAAAGACCTTAGGTGAACAAGTAACTCAAAGCAAGAAAATGAACAACATTTAATAAATATCTTAGTAACAAGACTACATTACTTATGCAGTAGGAAAATAATGGAAAGGAAAACTTTGAAATTTTTTCATTAATAAATAAAAAATGGGCCAGGGCCTATAAGATGGCTAGCAAGGGTAAAGAATAAAAAGAAAAACACATAGGAGAATTAAAATTTGCTAAGTTGAAGAATGGTCGGCCATTTCATTGGTTGACGCGTGAGCAACCCCTTCAGGACAAGGGGCAGGTTGATCGGTGGATGCCCAAGGAGATCTTCTAGAGGATTAGCTGGGGGGATGCCCATCATAGGCAGGATTGACTTCACCGATGTTTCCCCTTTGCAGATCGGCCACCCAATGTTTATTAAAAGCAATGGAATTATAATAGTTCAACTGGTTAGAGACCTCTTGAAAGATCGCTTCATAGCCGTTATTATACGAATGTTGTAGATCTCCCTCTCGGGTCTTCTCTATCTGAATTCTCGTCCTTTAAAGGATGAGCTTCTCTAGGATAGTGCGCTGATGGGAAGTCTTCAGATTAAATAAATTGGTGTCCACCTGGCTGAACTCGTATTGAGTTCACTTGGCCTCTACCACCACCTTCATTTTGGTGGCAACTTCCTCCTTCATCTCCTTGTCCATGTCCTCAAGTTCCCTGAACTGTTTGCTAATCAGGTCCTTAAGGTGACTTTTTCCTTGGAAGAGGACTCCAACGCCTTCCAGTAGTAGTTAGCTCAGTTAACGTGCTCCTTTTAAACTTATATGCTCTACACCAAAAAAGGAAAATATTAGAATTTTTTTAACATTATAAATCAACCGAATAAAAAACGTATAAACTCACCAACACTTTTTGATAGAGGACCTCTTTATGGAGTCTTATCAGAGTAAAGCTCCTCAAATTCATCGTATTTGATGGTAGCATGGCAGCCTAGGCAATAGATAAGGCCACCTCCACATGCTTGTGAGCCAAATAAGCCTTTGTTATTAGCTCCTACCCCTTGTGGGAGAAGATCTCCCACCATGAATTGTAGATTATCGGAAGGGGTGGGGTTTTTGATCAGTGCCTGTAACACCCCGTATTTTTTATGCATTTAATATTTAATTAATTCTGCAATTTTAAATTACTTGTGTGTTGTAATTTTAATTGAATTAATTATGATAATATATTTATTTAAATATTAATCGGGGAGTGAATGGTTAATATTTAGGTAAATTTATTTACTAAGTGGATGGTAATAAATTAATTAAGTCATTTCGGGTAGTAATGAAGGGGTATGCACTTATCTCAGCCGGGAGTCGGTATAGACTAAATTGGGTGAGAGATAAGGATTTTTATAAATTAATTCGAATGCCAATTCTGAGTGCGCGGTTGAGTCCGGATGGGTCGAGATAGTCAGAAAAGAGTACCCGGGGGTAGCAATTGGGTCTCGGGGTATTTTTGGGCATAGCCGGGCCCACACGGGGTGAGTTGGGCCACTTTAATTAAGCCCATTAGGTGAAAAACGGGATTGAGAGTTTTAACCTAAGTGAGGGATTAGAGTATGGCAGCCAACACAACTTAAGAACCTAGGGTTTGAGAGGGGATTTGGGGGAAAACAAATCAAGAGCAAATTTGGGGATTTTGGAGCAAAATCAAGGGGCTACTACAACGGATCAGACCCTACAAATGATTTTAGGCAAGTGGTTAGCTGTTGTATTTTCGAAATTTATGATAATCAATTCATATCATAGTGATACGTAAACCAAAATTCGTTTTGGGGATAAATGGGTACAAAATGGGGTTTTTGTTCATGAAACTATTGAATGAGATTCATAGAAAAATTGTTGTGTTGAACATATCTGAATGTAGATATTTGATTGGAATAAGAATTCGGAATATAAACTGGGGGATAATCTGGATTTGAAAATTGGGTTTGTAGAACTAGATTGAAATTTTAATGGGAAAACCTATCTTTAAATATAGTGAGATATCGTATGAATCGAAAATGCTAAAACAGTTATAGATGATTGAGACTTGTTTTGGGAGTAATTGATTGGTTAAAAATCATCATTTAAGGTTGGAAAATGGAGAGATAAAACCTTGGAAATTCGGTCATGGCTGAAAACAGCAAGCCGAGGAAGACAACTACCTGCTCGATCGATCGATCGACACAGGGGGATCGATCGATCGACGGTCCCAGGAAAGTGACAGTTCGGCCAGCTTGTTTTTAATGAGGGTTTAATTTAAGTTTTAATTCCCCTACTTTCATTTGGTGATAAATTTATATGGGACATATATTTCCTTATCAATTATAGGGTGATATAATTGGGTTTAGGAGGGTGTGAACGGTATGTCATGAGATGAACAAATTTGGAGAAATAATTCAATTATTGATATTGGGCCGAAGAATGATATTCGGGAATTGTAGTTGGGGAACACTACATTAGTAAAAGAATTTAGATGAAATATTTAATTATGGACCAAGTGAGTGAGTCCGAGTGTGCTGGCAATTATAGGTAAAAATAATTGGGGAAAATGATGGAAATAAATGCGTGACACATTGTGGGTGAAAATGTGAGAATGAAATTTTAAGATGTAAAAATGGACCTAGTGAGGGAGTCCGGGTAGGTTAGGTAAGTGACACCAAAGTATTAAATTAATTATTGACAGGGTAATTAATTTAGAGTCGGGATATAGACTCGGTAAATGTTGAGGTACGGGCTAAGTGAGAGAGTCCGGGGATAATGGTTGGGTGACACTAAGTTATTAAATTAATAAATGTGATAATTAATTTAATTAGAGTCGGACGAGAGACTCGGGGAGGTATTAAATTAATAGGTGGATTATTTAATTTAATTAGAGTCGGTTTGTAGACTCGAGTAGAATTAAATTAATATGTGTGTTAATTAATTTAATTAGAGTCGGGCGATAGACTCGGGGAAGTATTAAATTAAGAGGTGTGTTAATTAATTTAAGGAGAGTCGGACCATAGACTCGGGAAAAGTATTATATTAATTAATGTGTGAATTAATTAAATTAGAGTCGGACCATTGGCTTGGGATAATGATAATCTAATAAGTGAGAAAACTTATTTAGTTGAGTCGGGCGAGAGACTCAGGACATTATAGGCTGGTGTTGCAGGTTATGAGTGTACGAAGGAGCCGGAGTTTATGTTATATATATATATACGGTATAATGATAGTATATATATATATATATATGTGTATATATTGTCTGTGCTATTAAGTATCAATGATTAGATATTTATTTTAGTTATACTCTAGTGCTATCATGGGAGGTTGCGCGATGTGGGTGAATCCCCTAGCTCGAGGAGTAGGGCGAGTATATCCCCAGGTCATAGCGCCCGTTATATGGAATGAGGGGCATCTCACTTCCAGGGAAGGAATATGACCGCCTCCACTTCGTTTGGTTTTGAACTCGGTTGGTGAGCGAATCCAACTTGGGTAACTAGGTTATGTGAGCACACCTAGTGAGATGGCACTTTAGAGAAAATCATCCGGTGAGGACATACTCGAAAGGATGAGTACACGTGTGATATGTGTGGTTATTGGTATAGGTACGTATAATGTAGTAGTGAATATTATACGTAGATGATAATATAGTGTGTGATGTATTTACTTTATATAACTCGGGTTACAGTTATATGCTGTTAATTAATGAGAAATTAATTAAGTTAATCATATATGGGTAATACAATGCGTGATGTATTTAATTTATATAACTTATGTTACGGTTATATGCTTTTAAGTAAGAAGGAATTAAATAAGTTAATTAGTGAGATAACTTATATTTCAGGATCATTATACTCGGGTTAGAGTAGTATGGCAAGGGAAGGCTATACCAGGACTAGTTGGACGGGGTAGTACAACTAGGTGGGGTTAAGGTAATCGGTAGGTGTGCACAATAGTGGAGGGGTGAGAATGTCCACAAGGGAGTGCGACACTAACTTAAATATGAAGCGCATTCATGCATTTTAAATTACTGCAGTTAATTCACTTGCTAAATATTTTCAAAATGTTTTGGGTTCTAACCCCTTGCTATAAAACTATTTTCAAAACCTTTTAGGTGTCCAGCCACATGGACGCCAGGATTGATATTCTATTCCAGGGACATGGAGCTGCTGCATATGTGGATGCTAGCAGGAGTTTGGATTAGACGCATCATTTATTCATTCCTAGAGTAGGAATCATTTCTCAGCTCAGTTTCATTTAGGGCTTGTTGCCCAGACTTCTCAGTACAGTTCTCAGTTATATTTTATTCAGGTGTTGGATGTTGTATTGTATTATTTTACCTTGGTGGCCGACGGTTTATTCGGCAAGTTATTTATTTATTTTATTTTGTTGCTTTCATTCAGTTGTGTGAATGGTTTATAATTATTTCTGCATGTATTGTTTTGATTAATTAAAAAAGGTTAAAATTGGCACCAGTTTTTGGAATACTAGGTGGTTAGTAAGTTTTAAAAAGTTTTCGACAGTGATGCTAAGGATGAACCAACTGGGATTCCTGTTTTAATTTGGTATAGGACTGATCACCCGGTATTTTATTAGGCGGGGTGTCACAGTGCCCTTTCTTCTGCTCAGGCTCGTTAATTATGAATGATCGATTGGGATGAAGATGTGGCATTTTAGAACCTTCGCTGATCGGCTTCTTGTTGGTACATTTCTTTTTAGCGTACTTGGCCTTTGCCCGTTGGCGCTCTAACTCAAGGGATTCTTTCTCCCTTAGAAAGATCATCTTCCTCTTCTGTTGCTCATCGATGGAAGAAACTTAGTCGACCCATGTGATAGTGGTCGATTATTTCTTTAACTTGTCCCTGGCAGCTGCTAGGTCAATCGGTCTTCTTAATCGACTGCTCATTTCTTTAAGGTTAGATGGAATCGATGAAAATGAGAATTCCTGGAACGTGAATTAGTCTTCGACCTATAGGTCTTCCCAAGGATTACTAGATACACTGTCTTTGTAGGAGAAGAGTGGATCGAGATCGTCTAAGAAAGTGTCAAGGTCTTTCTCTTCCTCCCGCCACTTCCTATTCATCTTCTTCCTCTTCATCTTCGTCCTCCTCTTCCTCCTCTCCCTGATTGGAGTCAAAGTCTGTTGAAATTATGTAAGGGGAATATTCCTTAATATAAACCCCTATATCGGCCTGACGAAGGACATGGGTGGTAGTTGGAAGGGAATCATTGTCGATTACGGTGTAATCAATGACTTTGACTTTTGGGATGACTGTGAAGTTGGTGAGGGAGTGGTAAGTAGGGTCATAGATGAGTAGTATGTGGGAATATCTCCAATGGGGGTGAGCTATAAGAGGGTTATCCTTCTCCAAATCTTTTCTAAATCTTCAAGATTGACTTGGTAATTAGATGACTTAGTGTTCAAAAAGCGATTTGCAATGAAAAATCAGTTCGGTCTGTAATAAGAAATTTATCTTTAAACAAAAATAATTTTTTCATAACTTACAAGGTGCCCCCTTTTCAGTAGGAACTCTAAGAATGCCATATCCCTCACTTTATATATCCTCAGAAACCATAAGTTTATTTTTCTCTATGTCCTTTTGAGATATGAAAAATAGGTGACCAGGTTACGAGACTTGTCATTGGCCTAGAAATGGTACAATTCAGTGCCTCAAGTCATAACAATGCCTAATTTCCTCAAGACCAATACTAGTCCCACAAATTTGGTTGATGGCAATTGTCCTCATCACAACCCAATAGAAACTAGTGTTTGATTGGGCATGGAGTATTCCAGAGTAACAGAGCACCCTCACTAACAATTAGTGAAGGGGTAAATGAAATCCCCCTTCTAATATAACTACCTTCAAGAAATCAACCTCCCCAGATGAAAGATCAAGGATGTCTTATTCCTCTGGGAAAACCCTTAAGTCAACGCTATCAACAATCCCATATTGATTACGAAATTCCTAAAAATCGTTAGCAATTAAGACTTCATACTTTCTTACATGCCTAGACATAACAAGAAAGGTGAAGAAGATGAAGAAGAACATAAAAAATACCTTAGCAAGTGTACAATTATAAGGTATAAGGCATGGAAAAGTCCTATAATTTTTGCTAATCCCATAAACTCAATTGCCATCACAACACTTGGGGAACTGCACTATGCGCCCATGCGCCATCATTGCTCTATGCAATGACAATGTACCCATAGCCCTAGGACATAGACAAGTGAAAAATCATTGTCCCAAAAATTATTATTATTCCCCCCATAACCCGCGTGTAAAACATAATATCGATCTAAATTCCCACGTGATATAAGAAAGTACACATAATGTAAAGTCGACCAACAAGGTGATTGATTAGATGTAGCATGTAAATTACATACAAGATAAGCCTGACCAGTATGAATGATTGATCATGCCCACCTTAGGGGAAATTAAGGGAAGTATATAATAATTGGCACCAGATGGCGGAACACGTGGAAAGCCACATGAGAAGCGCATGGTGGGCTAATAAGATAAGGGGGAGCACTAATCTTAAAAAGATAAGAGTAGAACTTGGCAATTATTGATCACCCCCACCTTAGGGGAGATTGAGGGAAGTATATAATAATTGGCACCACATGGCGGAACACTTGGAAAGCCACATGAGAAGCGCATGGTGGGCTAATAGGATAAGGGGGAACACTAATCTTAAAGAGATAAGAGTATATATTGGCGATCATATAAAACACTCGAAAGATCTCTTATAGTAGGACTCTTAAAATTGGTTAAGATAGATACAAAGATACCTAATATCGTAGGACACATATTTCTATACATAAGGACGATATTGTCTATAAATAAGGATGATACAACTCATGTGAAATTAATTGTAACCTGCACCTAACAACATGGAATCTCAGCTTACATTCCTAGCACTCCAGCTGTTACTATATTTTGATGTTAATAAAATATCTCCCCCTTTCCCCATGGATGTAGGCTAACCTCATGACCAAATCACGTACATAATGTCTTCTTCTTCTTCTTCTTCTTCTTCTTCTTCTTCTTCTTCTTCTTCTTATTATTATTATTATTATTATTATTATTATTATTATTATTATTATTATTATTATTATTATTATTATTATTATTATTATTATTATTATTATTATTATTATTATTATTATTATTATTATTATTATTATTTCTTCACTCATAATCTTTTTGGGGCCGTTCTGCAATTCCAGTAAAATCTAAATAAGGAACCCTTTGATACAATTCTGTCCTGATCTGGAAGTCATCGAGAGCAAAAAACTACATAATCATCATTCTACATGCTAAGGAATCTAAATCAAATCATTAACAACATATTATGCGAAAACCACAACGAATTCACTTAGTTGTTGGAATATGAATTTCCTTTTAATCTGTAATGTAGAAGTGTGTTTCAATCTTGACCACTATATTTTGGGGTGAGGGTCCCTCAATTACCCCCTCTGTAGTCTTGAGGAAATATAAGGTTGAGGAACCCCCAGGATCCCTCAACAATAGACAATTCATATTGAGAAGGAACCCCACCTAGGGTCCTGACAGAAACTCATATTGAGAAGGAACCCCTAAGGTCCCAACAGAAACTCATATTGAGAAGGAACCCCACCCAGGGTCCTGGCATAAACTCATATTGAGAAGGAAAACCCTCAGGGTCCCTACAGAAACTCATATTGAGAAGGAACCCCCACCCAAGGTCCTGACAGAAACTCATATTGAGCAGGAACCCCCCAGGGTCCCGATAGAAACTCATATTGATAAGGAACCCCCACCAGGGTCCCAACAAAAACTCATATTGAGAGGGAACCCCACCCAGGGTCCCGACAGAAACTCATATTGAGAAGGAACCCCACCCAGGGTTACGGCAGAAACCCATTTTGAGAAGGAACCCCCCAGGGTCCCGACAGAAATGTTGAGAAGGAACCCCACCCAGGGTCCCGACAGAAACTCATATTGAGAACGAACCCCCGGGGTCCCGGAAGAAATTCATATTAATAAGGAACCCCACCTAGGGTCTCGATAGAAACTCATATTGAGAAGGAACCCCCAGAGTCCCTCAACGGCAAAAAAATCATATTGGTGAAGGAACCCTTAAGGTCCCTCAACTTCCAGAAAATGTCGGGGCGAGGAGCAGTCAAGGTCCTCCTCCTAAGCTTCTCGAAAATGTCGGGGTGAGGAGCAGTCAAGTTCATCCCCCTCGGCTTCCAGAAAATGGTGGGGCAAGGAGTAGTCAAGGTACTCCCCCTCTGCCTCCAAAAAATATCGGGGCGAGGAGCAGTTAAGGCCCTCCCCCTCAACTTCCAGAAAATGTTGAGGTGAGGAGCAGTCAAGGTCCTCCCCCTCAACTTCCTAAAAAATAGGCCAGGATGAGGGAGTGCCTACCATGAGCAACCCATCATCATGAAAAATCATTCTTTAAAATAACAAAAGTACTAACACTTACTTTCTTGTACAGGTAGCCTAGTTGGGCTGGCAGGGCTCAAATATGCCAGTTGGGATCTCTTGGGAGTTTTGGCTTGGCGGCTGAAGAACAAAATTTGTTAAGCAATCTCAACCACTTAGCACCTTAGGATTGAGAGAATACTAGTAGAAAGACCCGAGGGGCGCCCAATCCTCACACACCTCACAGTCATACACAAGCAGGGTGAGCGGCCAAAGGGTTACTCACAAGAAAAGAATTGTTTATAAAATGATTTTAAAGGAGAGGGTCCTCTAGGCCCCTCTCAATAAAAATGATTTTAGAAAGCGTTCCTCAAGACCCCCCTCAAGCTTACAAATATTTTAGAGGAGGTGGTCCTTGAGACACCCCTCAAGTTTACAAAGTTGGTACCAAAAGTTACCATTTCAAAAGATATTTACCAAATTAGATATTTTGTCTCCATTAGGAGACATATTTGCTTTTTGAATTTGGTTTGCACCAAGTGGCACCTGTCTGAGGGGACATGCTGTTGCACACAGGTAGGGGTAAATGGTACACTACAAACCTTGTTCCTCACCAACCCTCTATGTTTTTTGCGCTAAAAGTGATAAATCAGCCCTAGTGCCCAAGTATAAATAGGACCATTGGGCAAGGTCAAGTAAGAAGGATAGAAAAATTCAATAGCAAAGTTACTCTTTCAAAATCACGCCAGAGCCTCTCTAGTATTCTCTCCCTGCCCTCTCTTTTTAAGTGTTGAGTGCCTTGTTCTTTCACTCCCCACTGACAACCCTCGTTCTCAGGAGCTCTTCTTGAGAAAATTACTATTATTTTTGTGGAAGTTCATCTTCTTCCATGGAGGGAGTTCCAACTTGAGCTCTATTTTTACCAAAAGGAGAAGGTTTCATCAGAAGATACTTTAGAAGTTCTTGAGTACCTTGCAGACAACGTCCATTGGAGTGGGTCACGCCTCACCCTTTACAATTACTCATAGACCCCAGTCTCACTACCCTCTTATATTTGACGACTCTGCTGGGGAGGTATGATTGCTTTAATGGACAAAGTAGGTTTCAACATTTCTAAGAAACTATTTTTTGAAGACACTCCATCTGGGAATGGAGCTCACAGTGACTAAACTACCCAGGAAGAAGTGGTGGTGATCGGAGCAAAGGAGCCTCCTCCTCAGGGAGGGCAGACCTTCTCACCAACAGTATCTCCGATGGCAGGTATGAATCATATGGCAATGTTTTTTGACTTCTTGAAGCAAAATAACATAGACCTAGTAAGTTTGGGTCAAGGCTGCGTAACACCAGCAGTAGCCTCCTCTAGAGGGGTTGCCGCTGCAGTGGTGCTTTCGATAGAAATGGCTCCTTCAGTAAGGGTGGCACCGAAGCAAGTTGCAACACCATCAGGATCACCAGTAGTAGAGAGAATGAATTTGGAGGAATCACCCTCCAAATCCATTATTATTAAAGAGGTGAGGAAGTTGCTCTCCTTCTCCAAAAGGGAGGGACATCCTCTATATGAGGATACAAGACCCTTATTCGCAAAAGGTGAACGGTAAGCCATACACAGAGGGGTGACTTCCGCCAAAGCTTATCAAGTTTAGTGGAAAAGGGGAAAATACAAACGAGGCACCCTCATCAGAAATGGGGTGCGAGGAACTCCCAACAAAAAATTGCCGTTAGTCACCCTCATTAGAAATGGGGTGCGAGGAACTCCCAATAGAAAATCACCATCAGGCACCCTCAGCATAAATGGGGTGCGAGGAACTCCCAACAGGAAATCTCCATCAGACACCCTCAGTAGAAATGGAGTGTGAGGAATCCCCTATTGGGTGCAAGCCCTCGACAAAAAAAAAAAATGGGTGAGGAACTTATAGTTGGTGAGGAACCCACCAAGAAGGTGGGTCTCACGAGGAACCCTTGGCTGGAAGCGTAATCCTCATGGTAACCATAGTCGTCAAGGAATCCCTAGAAGTATTAGTCATCGGAGAGGACCCCCTAGGAGGGGCAAGTATAAAGTCAACATGCAGGGAACCCGTAAATGTTTCAGACGAGGAACCCACCTCGACTAGTGGCGATCGTGAGGAACCCTCGACGCTCGAGAAACCTCTCATGGTTGCGATAGAAGATGAGGTAAGTATCATAGAGGAACCCTTTATTATTGATAGAATGAACAAGGAATCCTTGTCAGTGTTCCATGCTGGCGAGGAACCCTCAATAGTTGATGGCCCTCGTGAGGAACCCCCAACATTTCGTGGTGGACAGGGTCGCGAGTAACCCTCAATAGTTAATGACCTTATGAGGAATCCCCAACATCTTGTGGTGGACAAAGTTGGCGAGGAAACACCAACTGAGGACGGCGAAAGACCCATGGTCGTCTGAAAAATAGGACCCCATAATTGGAGTTACAAACGAAAAATCCCCACAGACTTTAAGGGATCGCGAGGAACCCCTAGTAGTACTAGCTACTGATAAGGGACCCT
This sequence comes from Sambucus nigra, assembly GCA_949130495.1. NCBI lineage: Eukaryota > Viridiplantae > Streptophyta > Magnoliopsida > Dipsacales > Adoxaceae > Sambucus > Sambucus nigra. Next base: position 158,142,832 of record OX422209.1, on the reverse strand, counting down.
CTGAAACTATGGTGGCAGAAGCTCTTGGCGAGAGACCCCTGACAGTGGGTCCTCGAATTAAAATTTCATGGGGCAAGCAAACCCCATGTCCCAAATCATCAGCACACAAGGAAATCCTTGGTACGAAATCAACACGCGAGGAACCCTCACTAGTAGCAAAACCAAGATCAATAAATTGGGACATGGTGGAACCCACTACTGGAGATTGCGAGGAACCCACTGCCACAAATTGCAAGGAACCCACCATTGGAAATTGCGAGGAACACTCGCTAGCAAAACTACCCAAATCTGCCGACGATGAGGAATTCTTGGGTATAGAATTAACGCGCGAGGAACCTCGGGCCACAAAACCAACGTGCGAGGAATCCATGGATACTTAAATAACATGCGAGGAGCCGTTGCTATTGGCTAAACCCATACCAACAACCTGTGATACTGGCAATGAGAAACCCAGGACGAAGTGAGGTTCCGATATCATTTCCGATGAAGATCCCATGAGATGGTCTGTGGTGGGACGTGAGCCATCCATCAGGTCTGGGGTGAACCACAGGAAATCCATATGTGAATTTTCGAGGGGCGATAGATTTCCTTACATTAAATGTCTAGCTACAAAAATAGCCCTCGCGAGGAACTCTCAAATTTACGAACTACAGATGAGGATCCCGAAAGCAAGGAGCCCTCCTCAATAACCTATGGGTGCGAGGAACCCACAATAAACACAGTTTTAACAGAAGGACCTCCAAACGAAGAACCCTCCGCTAGGGCTAGCAACGGAGAAGGACCCCTATAGGCCCTTGACCCAATATTCAACCCATCATCGACAGACATCCTTGTTTCACCAGATTCATAAATTATATTTCTTTTTGGATGCCTGGAGACTCGAGCAATGCGGTTAGCAAGAAGAAATGTGAAGCCTTGATAAAAAAATCTCAAGTCTCAGATTGACTTTATGGAAGTATACTCACTCCATAATGGCTATGAGCATTCTTACCAAGTGTGAAAGGCAAAATCTAGCGACAAAAAGTATGAGGACAACAGGTGTGAGAACACAAAAAGTATTTGCAAAAGTATAAATTAAAATATAAGGTGTGCCAATTGAGCACCTAAAGGCTCCAAGGGCACCGGAGCGCTCACAGTCTTGAGTAAATGCCAAGTATAAATATAAGGTGCGACGGTTTAGTACCTAAAGCTTCAAGGGAACATCAACACACATAGTATCAACCTGAGAACAAAAAAGCAGGTTGAGTAGTCGAGAAAGTGCCAAGTACAAATAAAATAGTAAAAAAAAGGTATAATAGTTTAGTACCTAAGGACCCAAAGGCAGTAGACCAAATGAAAAAAGGAAGTTTGTAAATGGTGCCGCAACCTTGCAGCATAGCAGAAGCAATGGATTGCTATGGTACATTGGTGCGAGAGGGGGTAGCAGCTCCCCCTCACTTGAATGGGGAAATCCCAACGACAGGTGACAAAGCCAATCCTAAGTATTGTGAGTTGCATCAGATGGTGCAACACTCCACCAAAGACTGCTACTATCTAAGAAGGATCATTGACGAGCAAGTGTTAAGGAGAACTCCCTGCCAGCTCACCAATATGGTGGAAGAGGTACTATGCCTAACTCTTACCAAGTTTCATTTTCTTAAAAAGCTTGAGTAGCCTGCTCTAGTGCAGAAAGTCTCTTGTGCGTACAATAATTTTATGAGTACACTTCTTGTAAGAAATATAAACTCTGACTGCAATAAAGGAAAGGAAAACTAGTGATTTTTGGCTAACACTTTTATGCATAATTTATCCACCTACATTGTGCAGTGGGTACACCAGATTTATGTGTTCTTTTCTTAAAAGATGGGTAGAACCTCTACTAGATTAGAAGAGGTCCCATGATGTAAGGGACTTTCCTCATTATAATTGGGATATATCCAACCCAAAAGTAAAAGTATAGTGAGTAAAGTCGATACGTACCCGACAGAACTAGCAGAAGGCTATCCTCCTAGTGTTAATAATAATAAAAATTCACGACATTTTTTTATTCTTCCATACATATTTATAGCCTAGAGAACAAGTTCTAACCTCTTCTCTCAAGAAAAAATTTACTTGACTAGTTTTTAGAAAATAAGGAGAAGCGGGTCTACCCCCCCCCCCCCCCCCTCCAAGCTTGTTATTTTTCTAAGACAAAAAAAGGTTCCAAAGAAAAGTTTGGAACAAGGACCCTGCAAACCAAAGAAAATTTTCAGTATAAAGAAATAATTATTTATTTACTTGTGATATATGTGAAATTTTATTCAAAGTTTGTGGGAAGGAGAAGGGCTAACCCCATCTCCTCGTTACTCCCTAAGAAATTAATGTGCATAACGAAACACCCCTTAGTCACATGGGGTTGCGCAAAAAAAAAATTTAACTTGCTTAGTTATATGCAAGTACCCCACAGTTAGAGGGGCAAGTTCAAAATTTTAACTACCTCAGTTGTATGCAAGTACCCCACAGCTAGAGGGGCAGCTTCCAAATTTTAACTTACTCAGTTATATGCAAGTACCCCACAGTTAGAGGGGTAGCTTCAAAATTTTAACTTGCTCAGTTGTATGCAAGTACCCCGCAATTAGAGGGGTAGCTTCCATATTTTAACTTGCTCAGTTATATGCAAGTACCCCAAGCTAGAGGGGATGCTTCCAAATTTTAACTTTCTCAGTTATATGCAAGTACCCCACAATTAAAGGGGTAGCTTCAAAATTTTAACTTGCTCAGTTCATATACAAGTACCCCGCAGTTAGATGGGTAGCTTCAAAATTTTAACTTGCTCAGTTGTATGCAAGTACCCCACAGTTAGAGGGCTAACTTCCAAATTTTAAATTGCTCATCTCATATGCAAGTACCCCATAGTTAGAGGAGGCGACTCTAAAACGATAACTTTCTCATATCATAGGCAAGTACCCCACAGACTACGGGGAAATTCAATCTTGAAGTTCTCACAAAAAATAGAGCAACTTAGCGTATTGAGAAAGTGCAAGTATAAATAAAAGGTAGGACAATTTAGTACCTCAGGCTCCAATGGCATAGGAGCGCTCAAAGTATTGAGAAATTGCCAAGAATAAATATAAGGTACGGCAGTTTCATACGTAAAGGATCCAAGGGCATAGGAGCGCTCACAGTCTTGAGCAAGTGCCAAGTATAAGTATAAGGTACGATAGTACCTAAGGCTCCAAGGGCACCGGAGCGCTCACAGTATTGAGCAAGTGCCAAGTATAATATAAGGTACAATAGTAAAGTGCCTAAAGGCTCCAAGAGCACCGGAGCGTTCATAATCTTGATCAAGTGCAAGTATAAATAAAAGGTACGACAGTTTAATACCTCAGGCTCCAACGACATAGGAACGCTCTCAGTAGTGAGCAACTGCCAAGTATAAATATAAGGTACGACAGTTTAGTACCTAAAGGATCTAAGGGCATAGGAGCGCTCACAGTCTTGAGCAAGTACCAAGTATAAGTATAAGGTACGATAGTACCTAAGGCTCCAAGGGCACCGGAGCGCTCACAGTATTGAGCAAGTACCAAGTATAAATATAAGGTACAATAGTAAAGTGCCTAAAGGCTCTAAGGGCACCAGAGCGCTCACATTCTTGAGAAAGTGCCAAGCATAAATATAAGGTACGAAAGTTTAGTACCTCAGGCTCCAAGGCATAGGAGCTCTCACAGTCTTGAGCAAGTGCCAAGTATAAGTATAAGGTAAGACAGTACCTAAGGATCCAAGGGCACCAGAGCGCTCACATTATTGAGCAAGTTCCAAGTATAAATATAAGGTACGACAATTTATTACCTAAGGCTCCAAGGGGACTGGAACGCTCACAGTATTGAGCAAGTGCCAAGTATAAATAAAAGGTAAGACGGTTTAGTATCTAAGTCTCCAAGGGTATAGGGGCGCTCACAGTATTGAGCAAATGCCAAGTATAAATATAAGGTACGAGAGTTTATACCTAAAGGCTCCAAGGGCACCGAAGCGCTCACAGTCTTGAGCAACGTCAAGTATAAATAAAAGGTACGATAGTTTCGTGCACAAGTCTCTCGACATTACAAGACACTTCTGCACGAGGGGGCTAATGTTGAGAAGTTCTCAAGCCAGTGAACAAAGAGTGAAATCTTAACTATGATATTTCGTGCACAAGTCTCTCCACACTACAAGACACTTCTGCACGAGGGGGCTAATATTGAGAAGTCCTCAAGCCAGTGAATAAAGAGTGAAATAGAATGGAGCATGGGGATCCACGTAGAGTGGATCCACTTCCCCAAGATTACAAGCCGAGGGGGTCCACTTCGAGTGGCCCCTTTGCCAAGACCAACACAAGTAACAGTTTGAGTGAGCCCACCAAGAAAGTCTCCTACTGCCCAAGTTAGCAAAATAATATTTAAAATTATGGGGTCCATCTTGAGTGGCCCTATGACGAGGTGTAAAATCTGGATGAGGGGACTCACAAGAAGAAACCCCTCTACTCAAGATAGAAGGCCACAGACAAAGGACAAGGATGAGGGACTCACTTTGAGCAACCCCTCTACCCAAGATAGAAGGCCACATAAAGAGGCCCAGGAAGAGGGGCTCACCGCGAGCAACCCTTCTATCCGAGATGGAAGGCCATAGAAAAAGGCCAAGGACGAGAGGCTCACTTTGAGCAACCCCTCTACCCAAGATAGAAGGACACATAAAGAGGCCAAGGAAGAGGGGATCACCACTAGAAACCCCTCTATCCGAGATGGAAGGCCAGAGAAAAAGTCCAAGGATGAGGGGCTCACTTTGAGCAACCCCTCTACCAAAGATAGAAGGCCATAGAAAGAGGCCAAGGACGAGGGGCTCACCACGAGCAACCCCTCTATCCAAGATGGAAGGCCACAGAAAAGTCTGAGGATGAGGGGCTCACCATGGGTAACCCCTCTAAACATGATAGAAGGCCACAGAAAAGGTCTAAGGACGAGGGGTGCACCGTGAGCAACACCTCTGCCGAAGTTGATACCCAGATAAGGAGGTACATTATAAGTGACCTCATCTACAAAACCAGGGATGAAGTGCTAGATAATTTAATGACACTAGGGGGAATGATGAAGGAACCCTAGGGTCCCTCAAAATTAAAAATCGAATTTATGGTGTACAAACCCTTTTGGTCTGCCCAACACAAAATACTTTGCATGAGGGGATAATGTAGAAGGGTGTTTAAAGCTTTACCACTATATTTTGGGGTGAGGGTCCCTCAATTACCCCCTCCGCAGTCTTGAGGAAACATAAGGTTCAGGAACCCTCAGGGTCCCTCAACAGTAGAAAATTCATATTGAGAAAGAACCCTACCCAGGGTCCCAACAGAAACTCATATTGAGATGAAACCCCCCAGGGTCCCCGCAGAAACTCATATTGAGAAGGAACCCCACCCAGGGTCCCGAAAGAAAATCATATCGATAAGAAAACCCCTTAGGGTCCTGGCAGAAAGTCATATTGAGAAGGAACCCCACCTAGGGTCCCGACAGAAACTCATATTGAGAAGGAACCCCACCCGGGGTCCCGATATAAATTCATATTGAGAAGGAACCCCACCCAGGGTCCCGACAGAAACTCTTATTGAGAAGGAACCCCCCAGGGTCCCGATAGAAACTCATATTGATAAGGAAGCCCCCAGGGTCCCGATAGTTGCTCATATTGAGAGGGAACCCCACTCAGGATCCCGACAGAAACTCATATTGAGAAGAAACCCCCGAGTTCCGCCAAAAATTCATATTGAGAGGGAACCCCACCCAGGGTTACGATAGAAACTCATATTGAGAAGGATCCCTCTAGGGTCCCCACAGAAACTCATATTGAGAAGGAACCCCCAGGGTCCCGGCAGAAACTCACATTGAGAAGGAACTCCCCCCCCCCCCCCCAGGGTCCCGACAGAAATTCATATTGATAAGGAACCCCACCCAGGGTCCCGACAGAAACTCATATTGAGAAGGAACCCCAGAGTCCCTCAACGACAGAAAATTCATATTGGTGAAAGAACCTTAAAGGTCCCTCAACTTTCAGAAAATTTCTGGGCGAGGAGAAGTCAAGGTCCTTCCCCTCAGCTTCTCAAAAATTTCAGGGCGAGGAGTAGTCAAGGTCCTCCCCCCCGGCTTTAAGAAAATGGTGGGGCGAGGAGTATTCAAGGTCCTCCCCCTCAGCCTCCATAAAATGTCCGGGCGAGGAGCAGTAAGGGTCCTCCCCCTCAACTTCTAGAAAATGTTGGGGCGAGGAGCAGTCAAGGTCCTCCCCTCAACTTCTTGAAAAATAGGTCAGGATGAGGGAGTGGCTACCATGAGAAACCCCTCATCATGAAAAGTCGTTCTTTAAAAGAACAAAAGTACTAACACTTATTTTCTTGTACATTTAGCCTAGTTGAGCAGGCAGGGCTCAAATAGGCTAGTTGGGATCTCTTGGGAGTTTTGGATTGGCGGATGATGAACAAGGTTTGTTGAGCAAGCTAAACCACTTAGCACTTTAGGATTGAGAGAATACTAGTAGAAAGAACCTAAGGTCGCCTAGTCCCCACACACCTCACAGTCAGACACAAATAGGGTGAGCAGCCAAAGGGTTACTCATAAGAAAAGAATTCTTTATAAAATGATTTTAAAGGAGAGGGTCCTCTAGACCCCTCTCAAGAAAAATGATTTTAGAAGGGGGTCCTCAAAACCCCCCCTCAAGTTTACAAATTTTTTAGAGGAGGTGGTCCTTGATACCCCCCTAAAGTTTACAAAGTTGGTACCAAAAGTTACCGTTTCAAAAGATATTTACCAAATCAGATATTTGTTTCCATTTGCCTTTTGAATTTGGTTTGCACCAAGTGGCACTTGTCTGAGGGGATATGTTGTTGCATGCTGGTAGAGACAAATGGTACAGTGCAGACCTTGTCCCTCACCAACCCTCTAAGTTTTTGGCGCCAAAAGTGTCAAACCAACCCTAGTGGCCAATTATAAATAGGACCCTTGGGCAAGGTCAAGTAAGATGGATAGAAAAACTCAATAGAAAAGTTACTCTGTCAAAATCATGCCAGAACCTCTCTAGTATTATCTCCATGCTCTCTATCTCTAAGTGCTGAGTGCCTTATTCTTTCACTCGTCACTGACAGGCATCATTCTCAGGAGCTCTTCTTGAGAAAATTACTATTATTGTTGTGGAAGTTCATCTTCTTGCAGGGAGGGAGTTTCAGTTTGAGCTCCATTTTTACCAAAAGGAGAAGGTTTCAACAGAAGCTACTTCAGAAGTTCTTGAGTACCTTGCAGACAACGTCCATTGAGTGGGTCACGCTTCACCCTTTACAGTTATTCATAGATCCAGTCTCACTACCCTCTTACAGTATCACTGTTTTATTTTGATATGTTTAGGAGGCTAAATGATCTTCCTAATTCGTTGACTTATTTCGATCTTCGCACCATCAAACCATAAAGTCTATGCACTCAAGGATATGTATTAGATATTATATTTACCTTTCGGCTCATCTTCACATGGATGATCTGTCAAAGGGTCAGCTAGTTCTCAGCCTTTATTGTCTTTTTAGGCATGTAATATAGGCAAAACTCGGACAAGGATAACACCTATTTACCAATTTTATTTCATAAAACAATCCTTGTGAGCAAGTACTTAATTAAATCAAAATTTGAAATAACATTCACCTCTCTCGGCAACATATAATATCTTAATTTCACGGACATAAATTAAAAATTAAAATATAATTTTTCCATTACTGAATACTTGCATTTAGAGTCATTTAGGAATCTACTTAAGTAGTACAGAACTTGTTCTTTGTTCTTCTCACATTTTTGCGACAATAAGCTCCAATGGAAGTACCAGTATCAATGATGTAAAGCTTTAGTGGCCTATCATCCCTTGGGGGTAACAATACTGGTGTCCTAATTAAATATCTTTTGAGCGTCTAGAAAGCTGAATCGTGCTCCTCCTTCCAATACATTTTCACTTGATCTTTTATCTTTAAGAAAGGAGAAAATATTTAAGTTTATCCTACAACATTAGATATAAAACTTCATTGGAAATTAACTTGTCCCAAAAATCTTTATAATTATTTTTTTAGTTTTAGGGGTTGTTCTTTCAATTATGGCCTTGACCTTGTTTGTTTCAACTTTAATCCCTTTTGGTGCACCAAATATCATAGGACATTCCCTGCAGAAAATCCAAAGTCACGTTTTAAAGGCTTCAATTTGAGTTAAGAGAGAATCATCCTTTCGAAGGAATTTTATAAGTGCATTATATGATTTGTCACTCTTTTTATTTCACAATTATATTGTCTATACACCACTTCAAAAGGAGTCAACCATATTGTGGAAAATAGTGTTCATTCCCTCTTTTAAATTTTTACAAATTTAAATTTTATTATTTTTTTAATAAGAAAAGAAATTTATTTATAAACAGGTCGGAGAAAAGGCCTCTCCTATGGCCCTTATAATCGCTAATGGAAAGATAAATAATTACGAAAATTTATGAAATCTTGAACGAGAAGCAGATGGCCTTAAATTATATTTAAGAGGCGATTTCTCCTCTGCAGTTAAGTATGAAAAAAAATATTTTTTTTCTCCCTCAATTAAATCCATCCACCTTAACTAGATTATTTGATTCTTCAATGTTCCCTAAAATATCAAAAGAATTGCTCACTTGAGTTAACATTTGATATTGAGTTTTTCCACAGTTTCTCTCAATCGAGTCTACAATAAATGCCCGAGCTTTTTCAGAATTAGGAGACATTCCTAGATGAAACTTTAGAATCTCAACATATAAATTAACTCCAGGGTCTTCATGTTCCCACGAAGAATCATTTTAGTGAGTCGACAAGTTTGAAATGTCCACTTGAGGAGGCATATCACCATAGGAATCAAACTCTTTATGTTCAGAAATTTCCCCTGAGGAGATATTCTGATTATATTTTTACCCGTATGTTTAGGAGTATGATGGCATATATGAAATTGTTCAGGGTCACTAATATGAATTCCAACCTTTTTATTTTTCTTTTCTTTATCAGCTAAGTCAAAATACTGAACAGTTAAATCTTCCGAAAAAGAGTGAACAATTTCTTCATTATAATTTGTTGAGTTATACCCTTTTGAATCCTTTAGGATTTCCTCAATATTGTTAGCTAGAGTTTTAGAAGTGAACAAAGGTGAGCTAGTTTTCAATTGATTGGAACGACTTTTTTCATTTTGAACAGAAAGGTCATTATACTTTTCTTGATTATCTGGGATTATCCTATTCTCATTTTTAACTACCTATTTTTTTTAACTCCAGCTACCTCTTTGTACTTAATATGCCGGCACCTACTTGGATGCCATTTTTTGTCCATAATTACAAACGACCTAGAGGCACCTACTGATTAATTCTTTCATACTAAGGCATAATTGGATCTTTAAAAAACTGACCATCTGAAGGGACAACTGAAGATGTACCTTTGCACAATGTCTCCTTACGCAAAACAGTGGGTACAACTACAGTGTAAGGAGGCTCTGCAACTGCACCGACAAGTGTATTATCATTGTGAAAATTATTATCTACGCCTGCATAGCGATTCTGAGTTAACCCGAAGTTTGGAACAGTAGGAGGGAGGGAATTTTTTGGAGCAATTTTTTTAGACTCATTAATTGGAAGAGGATGAGAAGAATGATTTTTTAACATCATTTTGTGGAGGTTCCTACATTCACTAACAGTGTGGCCAATTGATTTACAAAAGTCACAAGAACTGGGAAGGGACTCATACATCAAAGAGACAAAAAAAACTGCCCTGATCTCTCTCAATAAGGAGTTTATTAAGAGGTTTAATATTTATATCAACTTCCACTAAGACTAGATCATAAGAAGCATAAGAATGATCAAAAGTGGTTTTTATCAATTCGTAGTGGGATACCTGTACCCCTAATAATATACAAGAGGAGCCTTGTATCCCAGTACTCTTGGGATAAACTCATGTAACTAATCCAAATTGTTGCAATAGAGAAGACACGATTATCCAGATGAAAATTTGATATCCATTCAAATTAAAAAAAAACTAGTAGATGGTTTATAACTACGAAGAGACTAGACCTTGTTCATGTCTATGGAGGAAGAAAAATAAATATTATAAAGACCTTTACCAATATGAGTAAGAATCCAACCCTTTTAAAGCTGGCAAACTTTGGTGAGATGGAGTTTTAAATCCTCAATCTTCCATGGCTTATCTCCCTTGGTAAGAACCAGTTTGCCACTGAGACTAGAGGAGCTGAAGTTCTTTATGACTTCCAGGTAGACTTCATAAATGAGATGAACAACTAATGTATATCCACATAGGTATTGAGAAGATAAAGGAGGAGGGTTTGAGGATATTGGAGAGTTTGATAAGAAGGAATATTTTTATTGCCAAGAACTTCTACAAATGAGTTTTTTGTAAGTGTAATTCATGAAAGTGAGGGCGAGGACATACATCATGGAAAGGTTTGAGGTCGAAATCCAAGGAAGGAGAAAATATTGAACCCATGGCAAGAAGATATATGACGAATTAGAGAGAGAGGGAGAGAGAAATTTAGAGAGAATGAGGAACTTCTCTCACATTCGTGTTGTTTTATATATTTTGTTCATTCCTCTTTGATAAGTAACTCCTTTATTCATTAAATCGATTGACATTTTTATCCATTCGAAGGTTCCCAAATTACCTGGGCACCTAAAGGCATTTTTGTGCACATCCTCTTCAACTATTCATATTTTGTTATACCTTGAATTACCATAGCTATCAACCAATAAATGGTGTGGATGTATTTACATTTATGAAGTTAATGCACACTCTTGATTTTCCAATCTTTTTAGTAATTAGAATTATATTGGAGAGACATTCAACATACCTAGCGGTTCAAATAAACCCATCCTTTCGATTTCCTTTTTATTTTTGTTATGTCCTCTGGGGTCACCTGATACGGTAGTTGCTTTATAGGCTTGTATCCTTCCTTGACTGGAAGTTTATGGTCCACCAATTTTTTGTTTGAGCTGGGAAGTGCATCATATTCCCAAGCAAAAAAATCCTTATACTGATATAATACGTCCACAACCAATTATTGGTATTATTTTCTAAGGTTGTCATTGATGTACATTATCTTTTTGTTATTTGTGGTTCCTAAGTTTACCTCCACCAAAGTATCCGGTTAGTTGACTACAAGTTCTTCGTATTCTATTGGTGAACCTTCTAGATCACCAATGTCTTGAGGCTTTTCTTCCTTTTTATCTTCTTTGAATACATAATCATCCCATTCAATGTTCATTTCCTCACCAAATTTTGGTTCTTAATTTCAGCTCTTTGAATTTGTATAATACTACGGCTCAAATCTTCATTGGCCTTTTTCTAGCCTGGTAAAGCTCTGATTCGACAAAATTAGAATTGGTCTGAAATGGTAAATGACCGACTTCCATTTCCTCCACATTCCCATTATCCTTCATCAGCAATAATTTCTGATGCATTGGAAGAATTGATACACTTGTTATAATAAATCCATTATCTGGAAAATAAGGCATTAAAGCTTGGTTTTCCATCAACTATGAATAAGGTCGTTTTAGATCTTTTTATGACAACTTTAATATCAACTAGTAATATATGCCTTTCGTGAATTTTTATACCCAACAAACCATAGATTATTATTTGGGTCTGAACTAATTTAATATGTTGTTTATTTATTTTATCAAGTATTGAATATAACATTATATTAACGATAAGATTTTTATGTAGCTTGATTTTGTTTTTTAGGACTCTATTTACCCAAGACTTTATAAATAAGGGCTTAATGTGATTAGTTATGTCTCTAATAGTCTCTTCGAACCCATAAATGAGATCTAAGGCGGACACAAATAAGTTTAAGTCACCTACTTTGAGTCTTTGTCTTCGTCCATTTCTAGCTCGGGAACCTCCTGTCCTTCCTCATATTGAACCTTTATTGGGGACAATTGCCGTGTTAATTTACACTTGTTATGAAAAGTATCCAAACTAGATGAACAATTGTTGACCAGGTCCTTGTATAGGTCTTACTGCATCCGCATCCACATCCACATCCATAACCATTATTTCTTTTTTATATTTTTCACTAGAAGATCCATACTCAGACGTTCTTCTTTTTATGGTGATAGGCTCTGGATGGGAGGGAGAGAGGGATGTGTGTAGGATTGTCACACAATTCTGGGTGCGTGTTATAATGATCCCCGTGGAGGTGCGAGAGTGCTTGTCTTTTAGTCCACCATTTCCCCTTGAGGCCGGGTTCAGTTATAATGATTTCCCTTTAAAACTGCTCGACACCATATTCAGTTTTTATTGCACGCCCCAGTTTATCTCTAAGCCTCGTTCTTCGTTTGAGGGTCTACTTATTGTTCAGAGTCTCCAGTTTATTTTATATAAAAATAAATAAAAACAAGTCAGGTTAGCCCTTTTGGGATAATACCTAGGCAGGATAAGGCATACGAATGATCTAGAGACTCTTGGTGTGGGTTCAAGAATTGGTTTATGAGTGGGGAAGGTATTAGTCACCCCACTTGTTATTTATGGTTCATTATCTGTATACTTATTATCACTTTTCAAATTTATGATTAATTTTTAGTTTATTTTTTAACATATTGAGAGGCCTTAGTTTGAGAGTTCCTTAAAACATTGATAAGTGATCATGTATAAATATATATTAATGATAGGTGTTGGATCATCATTAAATATATATAGGGACACAAGAATGTTTGTGTGTGAATATGTATTTGAATAATAGGTATCCGCCAGTATGTATGTAAGTATGTGAGAAATATCGACTTATGTAACGAGAGACCATTAATACGTGTATGTATATTTACAAGAAGCCATGGCTTGAGATAATGTAATGTTCGTTTTAGAGATGGGATAAGGGTAAGAAGGTAAGGTATGAAAAGTGAGATATAAAAGTATCTTTGTTGGGGAAACATAATAAGAGATATATTATCGAAGCTTGAGCTTATGAGGGATGTCTCGGTTTTGTGCCTACGTACCCGTGTAGACACAAGATTGAAGCCAACATAGTTTGATTACGTGTACGCATTTGAGAGTTTGTGATGTATGGATATGAGCAAAAATTCACAGCTTTAAGATAATGAGATATATCATGGGAGGGTAAGATATAATATGTGAGAGATAAGAGATGGGAGAATATCCATGGGGATAAAATATCACGAGACATATTATAGAGGCTTGTGCTCAAAAGAAGTTTTGGGATTAAAGTCAATGTAGTTACAACAATGAGCTATATTTATGGATGTAGGATATGTGATACCAGGTATAAAGTATACATCGTTATGATATTTAAGGAGCCTAGTCCTTTGCATAGAATTTTCTTTTATGAGTTGGATTATTGTATTCGTATATTAAAATTACTTAATCAAAGATTGGTATTTGATAAATATTCCTATAAAACATATATTCATGTGTGCCACCGTTAGGACAGTGGTGTTTGCTCGGAATAGTGTTGAAGAGTATTTTGATTTTAGATTTTGATTTTAACAAAGTTTTGGAGTAACTCAGTTCACAAACACTTTCTTAAGAACGGTTTTAAAAAAAGTATGTTTTCAGGTCTTACTTTGTTGTACCAATTTTGATTAATGTTATTTAACATATGAGTATATTAGTCAGCTTGACAAATAGAGATGCTGGTGAAAAACTAGGCTTTAAAATATGAACGCTGTAAAATGCATACATGGTACTCTAAAGGGGTTGAACTAAATTACTGCACAAACAGGTACATTTCTATATCCCAATATTTACTTAAGATATGATGCAAATTTTAAAATGTTTACCTTTGGACCGTGAACAGGGCTTCGATATGGAATTATATTAAAGAGGAAATGGTCGTACTATCAGGTAGAGGTTCGACCGAGGAGCTTTATATTGTTAAATTTCTGTAAGGGAACGACACTTTTTTGGGATCTAAAATCCACTTTTGAAATATCTCTTTCGAAAGCTGGAGCTTCGTAAAAGACTCTCGAGCTCAGGCTTGGGGGAGAAGTGTTTAGAAAATTGAATCAATATTAGGTTTTGGTGCTCGTTTTCAAATGGGATGGGCCCTCTTTTATAGGGTCTGAAAGAAGCTATCAACCATTCGGTTAAAGGCCTAATCAAACGTGTAGTTGATGATAAAATACACATGTGTGGTGGATTTGGTTATGGCAAGAAGCATTCATGGTTGGATACCTTTTTAGGGGATAACTTTTATGAGAACTTGGACCTGAGGTGATGTGCCTCTCTTCTTCCGTCGAGTGCATCATTTTAGGATAAAAAGTGGAGAAAGGGGTCTTTAGCAGTGACGCGTGGTCATTGCCTTTTTCTCTTTATTATAGGAATGGAGTCGCTAGTCTATTTTACCCAAAACAGACAAAAGAAGGGGCAGACCTTTGTAGAGATCTAGTAATGGCAAGTGATATGCATGCACTACACCATTTCGATCACTAGGTTATGGATTAGGAAGGTGTTAGTCACTAGCTCTACCCTTTCGGTCTCAAATGCGTGTGTGTGTGTGTGTGTGTATATATATATATATATATATATATATATATATATATATATATATATATATATATATATATATATATATATATATATATTAACATGTTATGGTGTAAAAAGAAGTAACAAAGTGAAAATAGCTAGTATATACATAAGCGGTATTCTGCAATATGAGATGTATATGTATAAATAATATAATAAATGATTCACTTAGACAATAGTCTGAGTGAGCCTACATACTCACATGTGAGTTATTCAAAGTCCACGTAGTCTGTGTAGTGATCTAGAGGGATTTTACCTCTTGTAAAGGCTTAATGTAAGAGATTTAGATTTTCTTTGACCTTTCAAGGTGTTTTAGAGTGCAACAAAATCGGATGTGAAGATATATATGGTTTATATTCATGGAAGAACTTAAATGAGATGGATTCACTCATAAAGTTAATTTGATGACAAAATAATGACTAAACTTCAGACATTAAGAACAAAATAGTAGGTAGAAACCCCTGATCTAGTGATCCTCTAACCTATATGAGAAGTATTCTATGATTTTCAGGCTTTTTGTTTATCGTTTTGACATTTGTGTAAATAAAGATGAAAATGGATGAATATGTATGAGATCTGACTCGAGTTTTAGAGATTAGGTTTCTCTAATATGCCTACATATCGACCGTAGGCAAAATCAAAGTCAACGTAGTTCAGTTATGACCTTTAGAGAAAACTCATGAGTAAAAGAAGAAAGAGATGAAGAAGATAAGAACTTAGGATGGTGTTATAGCACAACACCACCCTTTTAAACCAAGACTTCAAAATAAAAGAGTGAGAAGATGTAAACCTGTAATTTTACATGTGCACCTTTTAATTTCGACAACATACTGGCTTAAGATCAAACCTTTTGGAGTAAATCTAAGATTACTTTAAATTAAAATACCTTTAAAAGAAAAAGAAAAGAAAACATAGATAAAAGAAGTATTTTGGCCTATTTTGGGTTTGAGTGAGGAGAAAGAAGTTATGAATTTGGGTTATAACTCTAGATTTAAGTTTGGAAGGGGTTTTAAAGGTAAAAGGAGAGAGTTTTGAGACTTGTTTAGAGGGAAAACACTTATGGGCAGAAAGTTAGCATTTAATAGATGAGTCAATGCCTACTGGAATAGTAGGTGAGGTAATTTTTTTTATAGGAAAGATGCCTAGGTGCATGACCAATTGGTCCTATGAGCAACCACGCAGGCAATTAAATGATCAACTATGTGGTTGATCGCATGATTTTGCAATGATTACTGAGAGATTTTGAACCGTGCGGGTCATTGGGATCAGCTGTACAGTTCAAGGCATTAACCATGAGATCAATTGATAATTTTGAGTGATTTTGGCGGGAAAAAAGTGGACAAACTCAATGAACTATGAGGTTGATTGATCAACTGCACGGTTGAAAGTACCATCAACTGAATGGTTGAAGAAATTGGCATCAGTTTGCATTCTGTCATAGTTTCGTATTTTTGCCATAACTTTTGACTCGTAACTTCGATTGACATATGGTTATTATTGTTGGAAAGATAATTAAAAGATAAACCTATATATTCTTCTCAATTTACCCAATCTTGAAATATGTTAGGTCTAAAATATCCATAAATTGGTATTTAATGTGAATTATTTAAGTCAAGGGACCCCAGGGCTTTGATGCAAGCTCCGATTGGCGTATGGCTTTCATTGTTAGAGAGATATTTCAAATATATACACTTTTGTGTTTACAAATTTTCCAAATTATGAAGGTCTGTAGGTTCAAAATGTCCATAAAGTGATATTTACTATAAGTCATCTCAATCGGGACTACCTTTGACATTGACCTTTGAAGTGAGACACAAATGGGCATAAGGGAGAGTTGATAAATGGGGTTCAGATATATAGGTTACATTTCAAAGATAGTCAAGTACATGGCGGGCCAAGATTTTGGAGATGACTTTGCATATTTATAGGAGTTCTCTTATTATCACGAGAAGTTTAAGGTTTTCTTATCACCAAAGTCGGGGTTTTTAGGAAATCACCTTGTGTGATTTTGTGAGGCCGATGGGTTATAAAAAATAATGCACTAATAATGATCGGTGTGTCTAAACATTCATCCATGCTCATGTCCTTCTCTAATTCCTCAATATTTTCACCTAATATGTCTAAAGAAGATTGGCTTCCATCTCATTTTCTATGGAACCTTGGGTTAGGCTTCGAATATCCTCAAATCCATTTAGGTGTAAAACCTCCAACTCCTCTTATTAGACCCTATACTTCATCTAGATCACCTTCTATGGGTGCAAGAGATCTCAATTTTTGGTTCTTTCTTCTTTGATTTTGGTGGTAGCCCCATGTGCCACACCTCCGGAGCCACTTTCTGAGGCTTTGTTGTCTTTGTCTTTCTTGGCATCTTGTTGAACTGTTAAGTCACCTTAGGGTTTTTTTCTAAAATATATGCCCCGGGTGGAACCCTTGGAAGTTCTCTTGACTTTTTTACCCCAGAGATTTGGCTGTGTGACTATAATTCCTTCCTTATTAGATTTATACTGTTGCTTTCCTTTCGAAGCAACAATTTAGAAGATTTCAAAGTACTTCTTTTCACACCTAATAAACACGTGTTTTAGGATATTTTATTATATATATATAGTTGTTTCATTCTTTAAAGCCTTTGTGTCTGGTTTGGGTTTCATTATGAACTCAACATTGCTTTTGTTCCTTGGTAACTGGATAGACTACATGTTAGTTACCATTTAATTGACTTTGGGGAACATGTCTTCATCAACCCCCATGGTGTTCCCTTATTTTTTTTGGAAACTTTATTTTTCCTTATCTAATTGACTCCTCTAACATGTCTTGAAAAATAGAAAAAGTGTTAGTTCAGTGGGAGAAAATATTATGTCATTCACAATAGTTTTTTTCCTTTTATTAATTTGCACCCGACACTTTTACATCATCGAGAAATTTTATCATCTTGACTCTTAAAAGTTTACCAAAGATTTCCTCAGCCTTATATATGTTTAAAGAGTATTTTTTTAATTACTCCTATTGACTTGAGGTCATATGATTATGATGTTGTATCTTTTCGAATGAAAGGTTCACAGATTATGGACTCATGATCCCAATTACTCCTGTAAAATATACTTCCAAATTTAGATCTTTACAGTATGTTTTAAAGGATAAAGTACACTTTTCATGTTCTTTCTCCAATAGGGCTTCGTATCTAGATACTTTGACAATCATTTCCACCAAGTCTCTAAATTCTATCGTATCAAACTTCGTTCGAAGCCTAAATTCTAGCTCATTTTAGGTTAGTTTGACAAACTTAGGAAATATTATATTGCATTTATTCCTAGCCCTCTTAAACTTATTTATAAAACTAGTGGCCTTTTCATTTGGTTATTGGCTTATCCTGACCAAGTCAGCCATTGATATTTTTGGTTCAGTTTGGAAGAACTGAGCATAAAACATGCCTTTTATTTTTTTTCCAATTATGAACAAAGTTGAGTGGAAGTCTAATGAACCAATTGAAAGTTGTATTCATCACAAAATTGGACAACAACCATAGTTTTAGATATTCATCAGTCCCTATGTCAGCGCATTGACTTGTAAATATTTTTTCATAATCTATCGCGAATTCATTCATATCCCCCTAAGAATGGAGAGAAGGTTGGGAATTTGAAAACATTTGGGAGTTCAATAATTTTTGTCAATTCATGATATGACTTTTTAGTCCACAAAATTTGTGTATGAGATTCAGAATCTTATTCCACCTAACTACCCATAGTAGTTGCCTGTTTGGTTGGGCAACCGACTGGTTTGCCATTAGTGTTGGTTGCACCAGTGGAGGTGGGATTTGTGGAGGCACATTTTGCTGTGTTGGGAAAGGCATTAGTGGAGGTGCTCAAAGAATTTGGTTATTAGTCATTTAGAAAGGCATATTAACAAATCTCATGTTACTTCCTAACCCGGGGATTCATATTTGAATATTGGATTGGTGACCACTCCATAGTTCGACGATTCAGGAAAACCTATAGTGGGATTATTGAAGTATGGCTTGTCACTACACCAAAACGCGCCTTTAGTAACACAATTTTACCATTACTAAAAATATTAGTAACACAATTTTTTCGCTAGGAAAAAAGGCACGGGGCACGAAGTTAGTAACGAAATTTTACTGTTACTATTAGTAACGCTAAAATTCTATTACTAATAGTAACGGTAAAATTCAGAATTAGTAACGGTAAAATTATGTTACTAATAGTAACGGTAAAATTCAGAATTAGTAACGGTAAAATTATGTTACTAATTGTAACTACTACTACTAGAAATCTTGAATTGGAGTTAAAAGAAAAATCCCATCGGCACAGGGAGCAACAAAAAATGTTGAATCAAGATCTATCCACACACGCACCCACGCGCGATTTTATAGAAGTACAAGAAAGAATATTGAAGGAATCGGAGAATGAAGACTTTGGATTTTGCCTATAAATATTTATGGCTTTTTAGTATTTTTTTTTACTTAAACAAAGTGAATATGGTATTGGGGATAATTGTTAATAATATTTTTTTGAATTATTTGAGAACTGATTTAATGTTATTCTTTTCGTATGAATCATAAAATTTCTTATGTATTATGACATGGAAGCAAGTTATTCTGTTATTTGCTACTGAAGCATTTCAAGCCGTGCTAATTGTGCTTAAGGTTGATAGCAAGGAGGAACTGTATAGTGCCAATTGTGTTTCTGGCTTCTACAGTTTCATAAATCTCATGTTGTATCAATCCATTTTTGAAGAGGACCATTTTAGTCATCAAGTGATGCCTATCCCAAAAATGAAATAGGCATCTTCATAAATCTCAGGTTGTATCAGCAGTCTAACCTTGCTGTAACAGCTCGAATCATATTGAGTTAACAATATTCGTTTTGAAGAACTCTCAAAAGCTCGAATCATATTGAGTTAATCCTCAAAACCTTGCTGTAAAGTAATCATTATAGCCCTTCATTGCTTGAAATATGCTATTAAAAAGGGATTCATCCGTTCGAAAACGGAGTCGAAAAGTCTCACGTGTATACTTTGAATTCTCACCATGAAGTAGTCTTTTAAAATTTGTTCATGTCGCTTTACTCGATCCCTATGAATATAACGCCGAGCGGGAGTGAAGCAACCATGTGGGCATTTTTTTGACAACATATTCACAACCAAGAGAGGAAAAATGTCGCAGTGGTTCGAATCAAGTTACAATTCAAATTTTATGAAGATGTGAATGCATCTTGTTTATTAATTGGCTTAGCTAGTAGGCATTTACTGATCGAAATAATTCATCCATGGAATGTGGTAATGAAATAATATTTTCTGAGTCTGAATTCGAAACGAAAGAAGCCATGAGTTGCATTTACACCTGTAAAAATTATGTTCCATACATTATAAGGACTCTTGATGTTAAATAATAACTAAAAAAGTCATAACACTGGTATCTTGAAAGCTCAATGAGAGTTGTGAGATTTTAATTAAACAACACAGATTGACATTTCTATATATTAATTTATGTTTATGATGTTGAATATGTTAATTTCTGTTTAACACACGATTATGCAAACACACCTCAATTTTTTTTATTATTATTTTGAATTTCAAAACCATCTTAAGAAATAAGTAAAACCTTAAACAATGTGACTGAATATATATAAAATAGAATGATGAGTGCAGAGTATGGATATTGAAATATTAATAGAACTTGCTCTATTATTGTTTTCAATCATGTATAGAACAAAAATTTAGTGTTGTTAGGAATTAACTATGTGGTTGTCTTTCAGTTCCATAGAAGAAGATGAATAGAGGCTAGGGCTTCATTTCATAGGAGGAAAAACAGAGGAATCGAAAATTGATTGAGCTGTTGATATTTTAAAAAAAAAAGCCAACAGGGTTAAATGGACAGCTGACTAAAGATAGAAATAAAAACCTTTGAAGATGTTTTTTTATTAACTTTTCTACTCCTGTTAAAATGACGCCAGCTGGACATAGAAATTTTCTAGAAGCTAGTTGACACGAGGGATAAAGATTAATCTAGAAATTTATTATTGGAGATGCCCTAACAAAACATTGACCCTATTTCAATCAAAGTCTTACCTTGCCCACCCAGTGCACCCAACGATCTCCACCACCTCTATTTTCTTCTATCTACTCCATCAAGGAGGCTATTGAACCCGTAATTTTAATTATTTTTAAATAAACGATGGCCTCTTAAATTTTTGGAACACATACCAAATAGTTTCTTGAATATTTTTTAATACACATTTAGTCCAATCCTTTTAATTTTGTTCCAAAAATTCCCTTATCACATAAAAAGACTCAACAAAAGGAATTCCGATGATGGTCTTCTATGCTCTGATAGTGAGGGGAGCTGCTAGCACGGACATTTAAAAATAAGAGAATATTTGTTAAATGGGTGTTTGAGGGACTTTTTAGAACCAAATTAAAAAGACTTGAACTAAATGTGTATTAAAAAATATTTGAGAGACTTTTTCGTCATTGATCCTAATTTTATATACAATAAACTGATAAGCACCCAGAAATATACATTTTATACCCCGAATAGACGTACTTTAGTTGCTAATTCTCGGTAATTTGGGTCTTATGCGTTTTATTGTCTATTTTGTAGGTCAAATGCGGGTTGCGGTGTTCAAACGCGTATTTCAAGGCAATTGTGCGAATTATGGAGCTAATTACCCTTGTCCCGTATCCTAGCCAACCCTAACCTGCCTAAACTCTGTCCTAAGCCGTGTGTGTTTGATTTGTTCCCTTTCGTATTTTTTATATTTGTAATTTTTAGTTTGAATCGTATTTAGTTTTAGGATTTATTTTTTTATTTCTTTTTATTTAATGATGTTTTATTTTGATTTTTAGTTTTTATTTTATTTTATTCGGATTAGTTTTTTGTAGGAATTCATTTATTTTTTTAGTTTTATTTGGATTTACATTTTTTAGGTCTTTAGTTTTAATTTTTAAGTTTTAGGAATCTTTTTTTTACTTTTATTACTTTATTTTTTTAGGACTTGAGTTTTTATTTTATTTAAGTTTTTATTTTTATTTTTACTTTTAGGATTTAATTTTTAGTTTTATTAGTTTTAGTTAGATAGTTTTTTTAGTGTCACAAAATAAACACACACACAACCCCTCACACCCCAGCAACCCGCTACCTCTGGCCACGATCTTGGCCCGAAACCCAAACCCATCAGCCCCCTGCTGCATGTCCCCTTCGGGAGCCTGAAACCAAACCACCTGTAACAACTCGAGTTCACCCAACCTCCATGGACCATTTGAACCCGGTTCCAAATCCAGTCGAACGCGACACCAGCTCCAGTCGGAGCCAACCCAAAACCGCGGGCCACCATCCATCGACCCTTTTACCATCTGCCCAACCTCTTTCCTGCTACACCCCCTCCGACCACATCTCCGTTCGGACCTCAACCATCCAACGGAAATCCACCTCGCTGACCCTCTTACTCGAGTTCAATCCGAAGCAACCCTTGACCCGAACCCGCTTGCCCCTTTTCCAACTCCCATTTGAACTCATAAAGCAAAAAAAGTCGTGTCCCTACCTATTTAAAAGCCAAAATAAATAACCCAAAATAAAACATACCTCACATGTTTTAAACCAATTAAACCTCTTTTTACGCCTTTGACCTATTATACCCCCAACTACCCCTCTATACTAAATCTGATTTTTTCCCCACTTCCCACATGACCTCACACAATCCATGCACATGTGTGCATAATTTTTAAAATACCCTCACCTCAACACCTTACACACATCTTACACATTAAACCTACCTAAACTACCCCCATGCTCCATGCCTACTATTTAAGGAAGATGAAGACCATTTTGATAGGGATCTCCAATTTAGTTTTAAAACTCTTGTGTGATAAATTTCTCTACACTCCTCTTTAGAGAGTATTTGCATTTTTAGCAAATATCTCAATAAAGACGTGTGTAGTGAAATTTATCTCTAGGATGAATTCCACCCCATCCATCTATAATGAATTTTTGCATTTTTAGCAATTAATTCATAATAGATTGATGTAGTTGAATTTATCCATTATCATGTAAATAGAGAGAAAAATATCATTTTAGTGTAGTTTTTTTTAGATTAGAATTTTTATTTTATTTTTTTTAGATAGTGAGGGAAAAAAATAAATTGTTGTAAGAATTAATTTGAGTGAAGTTTTTAATGTAATTTTTTTTGGATCATTCAAATCGAGGGATGTTAATTTCAACTCATATATTGAAGTTCAATTAAGCATCAAGAGATTGAGTTTGATTGTTCTCTTCTCTTCTCATTTATTTTATGCCTTTGATTATTAATTTGTTAAATTCCATACCATGTTAGGCTAAATCCCTTTTCAAGAGGTGGGGTTAACCCTTATTTGATGTTATTTTAACTTAATTAGTTTGATTACTTGAAAATTCCCTTTGAATATTAATTTTGATCACTCACCCTTAAATTTACGCCTCGAGAGAGGGTAAATGATTTTCGAGAGAAAATCGAAATTCTAAGTTATAATACACATTTTAGATTCGAACTAGAGATAGAGGTTTCTTAAGTGGGGAATTATCACTTGAATTTCAACTCTAAATTTATTTTCTAAGATTTACATAAATTTTAATCGATCGATCGTAGCGAGTGATTAATTAAAAGGAGTGTAGGTCTATTTCCTAGAGTTGTGTTTCTAAAAGGTTACTTTTAAAATTATATTTACAACGAGAGTTGATTTGTAATTTTGATATTAATTTGGGAGAATTCAATTAATTAAATTAATTAGTTAGAATAGCTAAAATTTGTGGTGTAATCCCACTCCTTGATTGTTCTCATATTGATTTACCTCATTTACCTCATTTATCTCATATTTTAGTGTTAGACTTTATTTTCCATTTTAGTCACTTTTTAGTTTGTAATTTGATCTTTCATTTTAGTTTAGTGTTATTTCACCTTTCCTCACCCTAATTGTTTTAATATTTGAAAAAGCTAAAAAAAAATAGAAAATAAAAATTCCAAAAAGAAAATAAAAATTTGAATTACAATTGTTTTCCCCTCGCTTTACCCTCTTGATGTGGACTGATACCCTTACTTACCTCTACACTTCAGTTTCATAATATTATGTAGTTATTTTAAGGTTTTGATTAACTTGACTTTCAACAACGACGATACACCGAAAAGCCTTCTTTATCATAATCTTTTATACAAGTTTTACCAACATAATGTAACATTTAGAAATATAATTTAATTTGTGAAGTCACTCATAATACATAAAATAAAAATGACATTTTAAATTATAATTTTTTTCGTATTGTAAAAGATTAAAAAAATATTTCTATTTATTAATTTAATTATTATTTAACATGACTAGTTACATTTTAAAAATATTTATGGGAGTTTTGGGGAAAGGTCCTCATAATGCTCAAAGTGTATAAAATAAGACACTCTAAATAATTTTATAAATTTAGTTCCTGTACTAAAAACACCATGAAAAATGGTGTCGCTAACGCATACCAAAAAAATGAACTCATACCTCTAAAGGGACCGTACAAATAAATGTTATTGTACCACATGGACTAGATTTATAAACTTAAAAAATATTCTCCTAAAAATTCAAATATAAGAAGGAACATGACTTTCACCTTAATTTTCTAAATATTTATATTTTCTGTCTTTAACTTAATTTACTGGATAGGCCTTTGTGTTATACGGGTTTGTATTTAGGTAAGATAAATGTAAGATTATATTAAATCAAAGTTTTGTTGAATATAAGTATGGTGCCCCAATGTAGTGTAAAACAGAAAGAAAGTTATGAAGTGCTTTTCAAGAGCTTTCCTTTAAAAAATTATAGTTCCATTTCAAAAAAGGACAAAATGTGGTTCGGCAACTAAAAAATATTGATCGCAATAGTAGGGACATTTTTTTTCAGGCTCGTTAATGTGTTTATTGATACATCATACCATATTTATCATTCTTCTTAACTTACGGTCATTTGCAACGGCAGAAGGTGTTTTTAACATGATTTATAGAGAATTGTTTTTGGATTATTTTGAGTTTTTTTTTGGGCATATACCAAATGGTCCGTCGAACATTTTTTAATACATATTTAGTCCAAGTCTTTTTATTTTGCTCCAAAAATCCCTTCATCATGTTGCTGGCGCGGACCTTTAAAAATAAAAAAATATTAGTTAAATGGGTGTTTGTGGGACTTTTTGGTACAAAATAGAACGCTTGGACTAAATGTGTATTAAAAAACTATTTGAGGGACTTTTTGGTATTTGATCATTTTTTCTTCGCTTTTGTGATCAGTTTGTAATATATTTTTATTTTTTTAAAAATTTGTAATACATCCTCATTTTGTTAACTTTTCATCCAAATCTTTAGTACTATTTATATTTTGTGTTTCCCCCTCTTTTTTTTACCATTTTTGCGAAAGACCCTGATTTAAAAAAAAATTATTTCAGTCCCAAATTATTAGCAGTCCAATTTTTTTTTTATATAAAGAGACTTCTTCGAAATATTTGTAATAAATTTGAAACTTTTTCAAAACAATTGAAAAAAGCCCAAAAAAGAAAAAAAGAAAAAATGAAAAATTCTAATCGACATCTAATAAAAAGTCGGAATAATATAAATTCAAATAAGTAAAATGTGTCAAACTACATGTCTGTTATATAAAGATGTTTTTCAATAAAATAGCCATCTTGATATTAAAAAATATTTTTAATTATAATTTGACATTAATAAACTGCACCCAATTTTTATTTTATAGAAAACAGTTAAAAAATTAACTATAAATAAAATTGATTTTATAGCGAACATACATTTTTTTATATAAAAAAGTCAAATTAGTATACAACAATGTATGTGACTTCAAAAAATTGTACAACAATTAGAAAAACTTTTTTAACTGTTTTCTATAAATAAAAACTGGGAAAAACTATTAAAATATTTTTTTAAACAATAAAAAAATTGTTAAAACCATTGCATTTTTTTAGCTTTAAAAATAGTTCCTTATAAAAAAAAATATTTTATCAAAAAATAGTTTTTTTCTTTATACAAGAATCTATTTTTTCTACCGGGTTAACCGTTTTGTAAAAATGAAAAATTGTTTGTTAAACTAATTAATGATGATTAGTTATTTTTAATTAGCACAAATTTATTTTTCAATAAAAAAAAGTCTAATAATGTAAAGTTGTTTGCAATAAAAATATTTTTTTAATATAAAAACAGTTTTCCTAAAATAGTTGTGTTTTAAAATAATAGTTATACTATTTTGACTTTTTAATAGATGTCCATTGGAAATTTTCCCTTTTCATTTTATTCCAAAACTTTTATGTTTAAGACTTGTTTCGATCATTTTGAAAAAGTTTCAAATTTTTTAAACATATTCTGCTGAAGTTTCCTTATATAAAAAAATGGACTGTTAATAATTTGAGACTGAAATGATTTTTTTTTAATGGGAATCTTTCGCAAATTTGGTCATAAAAGTGGGGGGAAATACAAAATGAAAATATTAATAACAGTTTGAATGAAAAATTAACATAATGAAAGTGTATCACAAATTTTTAAAAAAGTGAAAATATATTACAAAATTGATCACAAAAATAGAAAAGAAAACTCAAAATAACCATTATGTTTTATTTGACATTGTATGACTCATCGAGGCCATCAATCAAACTCCAACCATTGAATCCAAGTATTTGGAAGAGAATAAGCACAATTATAAAAGAATGTGATGATGATAATGATAGATGGCTGAGGTCAAAGAAAAAGGACCTACAAAAGGGGGTTCTCAAGTCCCCCTATCCATCTACTTATCAGCCTAATTGTGCGCAATACCACAATCACAGCATCTAAACTTTTTTAGCTGAGAGATGAGGAAAGAAAAGTCAAGTTGGTGTAAAAGAACATAAATGTCCCGTGATTGAAGTTGAGTGCAATAATAATAGTGTGAGAAGCGAAGAAGAATGAGAGAGTCACGAGACTCGCTATAAATTCCCTATAGAGAAAGAAAATACGGTGTATACAAACTAAGAAGCCAGTTACATATACTCCTTCCATTTTTTTAAATGGAAATAACATGGGGAGAAAAATTCCATTTGCTGTGAATGGTAAAACTCAAAGTATATATGCCGTATTATGTTCTCTTTAATGAAAAGCTGACCCCGGACGAAATCAATATGTGTTTATGCAACTATGTGCCACATAAACAAATTCTTCTCTCGAGTTTTACAAACATATTAAAAATATATGTAAGTTCTTTGTAAGTATGAAAGTCTGGTGCATAGAATTTATGTTCATAATTTAGCGTGCGGAAACCCCATACCTGGC
Source organism: Sambucus nigra (assembly GCA_949130495.1). NCBI lineage: Eukaryota > Viridiplantae > Streptophyta > Magnoliopsida > Dipsacales > Adoxaceae > Sambucus > Sambucus nigra. The sequence goes on along the minus strand of OX422209.1, from coordinate 158,115,955 downwards.
TGTGCAGACTGGCATCTCTACCTGATGAACAATGGTAGAACTACTTATCAAATAAAATGAATTTGAAAACTTTGTGTAAGTAAATTTTAATAGATATTTTGTATGTAATCTCATGTTCTTACTGGTTTTTGTGTTTAAGCTAATCCCTTTAGAATGGATCTTTGATATCCAAGGGCCCGAAATTTTTTGTTAATGAGGCCGAAGTTCCGACCAATGTCTGGGGTTGAGGGCGATTCCCAAGAGGAGAAATTTATAAAGTTTTTGTATCTATTTAATTTATCTATATTATTTTTTATTTTCCAGTAATTTTCAACCCTTATAAATTTTGGGGTCATCTTTTAATAACATTTTAAATTCAAATTGCAACTTTTAACCCTAACATATTTTTGTTTTCAATTTGGGACGGGTGGGCTACAGCCTTGGTGGGCCCACCCCTGGATCCGCCCTTGTTGATATCATAGGTAGTTGTTTTCAAGGGTGAAGCCAGAAAGTATTTTCAAAGTGGTTAAACTAAATTCTACTCTCATTTTATCTCCAAATTAAGGTAGGCAACATGTCAAAATTTCTAAATTTTAGTCGCTTTTTCGTAAAAAAATTCCAACTCATAGTACTATCATATGAAAAAGGTCAAAATATAAGGTCCATCCTTTCCACATGGATCCGCCCCGGGTTGTTTTTGGTTTTATTACTTATTTCGTCTCAAATTAATAATCTTCTCTTAATTTTGGACCGTTCCAAATTTAATAATAATTTTTTTTGGGCGTAATCAACGAATCAAAAACCCATTGGTTCACTAAATCTTTAAAAGCATCGTTTTCAATTACAACTATTAATTTGAAATGGAGTTACGTTATATAATTCACTGTTCTAAAAAACTCACCTAGGCTCCGCCTAGGCTTAAGGCTTGGGAGAAACGCCCCGCCTTAAGTTTTTCACGTCTTATTCTTGGTAAAACCCTTAAGGCGCACTTTTTTCTAAAAACAACAATGCTTTAGTGAAATGATATCGCCTTTTAAAGATTTTTTTTACTAACCGGACCATTATCTCATCCAAAATAATCAAATAGTATTTGAATTTGCATATATTCAGATATATTTTTATGATATGTACAATTTTAATATTTTAATACCATTGTTATGGTTAAAAAATATTAAAATATACTAAGAAGGCCTAAACGCATTTTCATGCTTTTTTACACCTAAGACACGCCTACGCTTCTAAGGCTTAAGGTTTGGCGTCCACGCCTCGATCATGTCCCGCGTTTTTTAGAACCTCGATATAATTATTAACGTTATATGATAATGACAAAGATGCATACCACCTTTGTAATATATCTACTATTATATAATTTTATCAGGTAAATCCCAGGGTCAATAGGGACTAAGAAACTATAAAATTGATATATTACTACTAGTAATAATATTGTGTATATTGTCTTTAGGTCGATTTTTTTTATGGAAAACAATTGGGCACGTCAAGATATACATTCGAAAGTGGAGAACATGAGTAAGAAAGTGGCAAAACCTAGCGAGTTCTACTTTATGCCATCTCCAATGCTGGTTGTTTCTAAATATCACGTGTCAAGTTATTGTACGTAATGTGTGATTTTTTTTTTACTATGATAGAATTTTGTTTTAAAAATAAAGTACCTTTGAGTGTGTTATCTATAAAAATATTTATATATTATGTATTAATAGTAGAACATCTCAAGATAATGCCCCCGCCCAATTATATTTGTCTAAGTCATATAAAAACTTTCACTAAAAAAATCATGTACAAATTCTCACTAAAAATTTACTCGACCCCGCCACGTCATATATGGATAGAGATAAAAATCTCTATTGAATTTTTTTTTTCATTAAATATTATAATTCTACTATCATAGACATTTGTATAAATAGAACTGGTCAATAGCGATCTCCTTAATTAGCAAATAGTAACCTACACCATCTTTGGTGATCAATCTTTATTATACCATGGTTCAAAATGAGTATGTATACGCCCTGAATGAGAGTTGTGAGTAAATGATTTTTTTTTACTTTTATTATGAAATAAAGGGACGCGAAGAGAATTTAGAGTGAGAGATAATATTTCATTTTTAAAGTGTGCACAAACTAAAGGGGTATCACCCTATTTGTAGAGATATGGTTATCGTTAGACATCCTAATAGACAACTACATGAAATATGTGTGGATATCCACACCAATATACATATTTTTCAACACTCCCCATTGAATGTATACCATATCAACCATTCAATGATTGTTGCCTCATTATAGGCTTACTAAAGAAAAATCCAGTGGAAAAAGTAACAAAGTGAAGGAAAAAGAGTACAAATTTTATGATCATTGAATCAGTGTTAGACGCGCTTAGTGTTTCCTTGTTAAAAACTTTAACAAGAAAACTCAATGGAAAAAAAACTAATTAAAGGAAAAAGATTACGACGCACATATATCCAAAGTATTATGTTCCTCGATTCTCGCCTCAATTAACAGTTCCCCCCTGATCGGATACTAACCCTGATTATGGCATTTCTCTTATAATTGAGTCGGTGCGTTCCTATCTCATACACAACCTTCTGAAATGTTATTTTTGACTTGGTGAATAGATTTGATAGATAGTTATATCAATCTCATTTTTCTTTTGAAGCCGGACTTTTGTAAATAGGGGTGTACATTTCACTTTATCGTATTTATTTGACTTCAATTAATTCCATGGATTTTCTAGACTTCATCTATTTGCAAAAGATCGAAATGTTCTACTCATATCTTTCTTAATGTACATTCTTTGAATTTGAGCTATACATACATCTTTGCCATTATAGGCAGTGGTAGTACAAACCCAGATTGCATGTTGTATAATGAACGTCTAAGTGTATTTTAAGTACGCACTCCTTATATTTGCTTCGTCAAAGAAAATCCTTCTACTATTTTTATATGTAACCTTTGTCTAAGTCCCATATAAATAAGCAATTATAGTTTTCACGAATCTTATATATAATATATTTCAAAAACTGCTAAGTTAGTAAGATATTTGAAAAGTATATACGGTCGTTACGAGATGGTATGTTTGTTTATAATCAATATATAATTGGTTTATTTATGAAACCTTGTATTAGAGAAGTAAACTAAAATCATGCTTTATGTAATAGTTTTAGTTATGGATTTATTGTTAAAATAAAATCAGTTTTTCCCGTTTTAATGAGAATCATGTATGGACATAATGTTCGCATTAATTTATATATTGCCGATGTCTTTTCTGGTGTGTAGAGTACATATTACACATAGAGGATCAGATCACTAGTTCTTGTAAAATGTAAGTTTTATCGTTCACAGTCTTAGATGGAATTTGACACACCATCACTAGGGTTGTAGCAAAATATTTTAGTAGGTTTATCTTGATTATGAAAAACTGTATAGTTTTAACTTATTGTGCTAGTACACTTTATGTGTATTGAATGGGAACACCTTGAGATTATTGTCTTTTTCCTGATTTTATAAGACAATGTAAACCTCGTGATTAGTACGTTTACTTAAGGTTCTTAATCCGTGTATAATTGATGGACACATGCACTAGTTATTTATTGCTTTGACCTTTCAAGTGAGATTCATTATTGAATCAATAATCTTGATAGATTGGGTAATGATGATTATTGTATGGTGAAAGTCTTTTATGGATGTAATTCACCTCTCAGTATAGAGACTAGTGATACCCCCTTGAGATACTTATAAGTTTTGCATGCGTCAAACCCTGCAGGTGGATTACACTAATCCGACACTACAAATAAGTTAAGTTGGATCGCTTAAGGACTTAAAGAAGTTAATCAAATAAACTATCAGTAATTTATTTTATTAACGGGTATCTGTAACCTTAATGTGGGGAGAATTAAGTAATTAATAATGAGAAGCTCGAAATATAATTTTGAGTTAAGGAGTGGATTTGCAATTATAATTATTTAGTGGTATTAATTATTATTAAGGGACTTAGATTAGGATCCGGGAAGGATTAGGTTTTCTCAGGCCCCTTAGGAGCCACATCCTTATCTCTCTTTAGGGTCCCTACTATTGCCTATATATATGCACTTATGGATCATTCTTTCTTAACCTAGCCATCACTCTTGGATACTCAAAAGACCAAAATTCAGATTCGTGAAAAAGAGAAGCATCAAAAGAGGAAAGGGGAGAAAAGAAGGTGATCAGAAAGTAAGAGCCCACCCTCTACTCGTGACTATTCATATTTGGAATACAGTAGAAGACCGTGAGGTGCATCGAGCCAGCATTCTTGATCAACTATCATCACATTTTCTATTCGTGCAAAATCGAGATCAAATCAAATAGATCTCGAAAGGTAAATCCTAATTCAGCTTGGTAGGATTTCATGTATTTGTAATATTTTTATAGTTCAATCTATATGCGTTTTCAATGGACCCTTGGATTTTCGCTCTAACAATCGGTATTAGAGCCCTGTTGATACCGCGTATAGGTTGAATTCAACCATATTGTCCAATTAAAATAATCATATATATGCGTAGATGTTGGTAAAATATAAATATGTGATGTCTTATATTTTGCAGCGATCTAATTCCACTATTATGGTCACGTATTTATGATTTTGTTTTATGTGATTGGATCCCACGATGATTTATTCGTGTTGTTTTATACTAGATTAATGTAATATTGATATAGAATGTGAACTTCTTCATGGAGGCATAAGACATGTGTAAATTGTTACTGTTTTGATCGTGATTGTCAATGAAGGAGTGTGAAACCAGATCAGTGATCAGAGGCTATTTTTTGGCATAGAAATTAGTTTCGACAGTGTTATATAGTTCTGATAGAAATCAGTTTCGACAGTGTTAAAGAGGTAGAACCCGTGCCATCCCAGCGTAGTGGAAACATGAAGTGTTTGGGTTCAAGAATGACTGTTGAGAACTCTAATCTACGCCAGAGTTGTTTCTTGACCATAATAGTCGGGAATCCTTATTTATCTCAATTTTTATTTATTTATGTTGATTTATGTCTTTATTATTCATGTTTAATTATTGGGTTGTTAATATGTGTTAATGGTTCCCTTAGAATTAAGGACAACATGGAATATCGACCGGACTTAAATCATGTAGATGTTATTACGACACCAAATCCTATGAATGGTCACCCCAAGGGGACCATATCCAGGACCAGTGTGGCCATAGATGCTCTTAGAAGTGGTCATGGACCAAATCCCTGACCAATATAGGTCACGACCTTAGGCCGTGACCAAGTCGTGACAAACATGGCGTCAAATTCATGCCAAAGTTCCCTCCAAGTTTGGTCACAGTAGGGTCATGGACAAGGTCCGTGACCAAGGCCACAATGCACACCTAATGGGTCACGACTTTGGGTCATGACTATCTCAATTTGTTTACGCACGTGGGTCACGACTAGGGTCTGTGATCACATGTGAAAAAAATTTAAGGGTCATGGCAATGGGTTACGACTCTAGGCCGTGACTAGGGTCCTTATAATAACTCCCCCCTTCATTTCATTTCTTCCCGCGTCAATCTCTCTCTCTCTCTCTCTCTCTCTCTCTCTCTCGGTGATTTGCATTCTCTCTAAATCTCAAACCCTAATTTCGACCTAATATCTCTCTCAATCTTAAAGGTAAACTCTATTTTTTTATTTCTTTGTTAAACCCTAATGTAAATGTGTGTATATTAGTGTGTATTTATGTGTTTGTGTGTGTATGTGTGTGTACGTGTGTATGCGTGTGTATATTTGTGTGAATGTGTGTGTATATTTGTGTATGTGTGTCTACGTCTGTATGTGTGTGTAAATGTATGTGATTATGTGTGTGTGTATACTTTTTTTTCAATAAAAGGGATGTTATATTTATGGATTGAAATTTATTGGGCATTGTTAACATTAATTGGGAATTGTTATTTAGAGTTTGAAATTAATTGCATTATTTAAAGGTATTGCCATTATTAATATTGACTAAATGTGATTACTTAGGGATTAAAATAAATTATGACATTTAAGGGTATTGTCATTTAGGGCTTGAAATTTATTTAGAGTTTAAATTAATTGAGTATTATTAGTATTTACTGAATGTGGTTACTTAGCGATTAAAATAAATTGCATTATTTAAGGGTATTAGCATTTAGGGCTTGGTATTTATTTAGAGTTTGAAATTAATTGAGTATTTTAGGTTCCGCACCCTAGTCAAACTAATATACTCACAATCCTTTCCATTCTCAAAACTTTAATCAAACTAATATACCCTTATACCTTAACCGTAAGACTCATGCCCTTGTATATTTTTCTTAGGAAAAATGAGTCACGGTGATAATCACTAGCAACAAGAGTTGGAGAGGTTGCGATTGGACCGCACACGTAACTCTTTTATTAGTGAGCATCATATAGAGGGTACTCCTATTTATAGGTATAGAAATAAAAAAATCGAGCAATTTAACTACCTTGTAAATCATGGAGTTAATCTCCAGGAAGATTACGTGTTCGATCGTATTCTATTTTTCCTACCAGAAAACTGGGATGACGTTATACAAAATATATTTCACACACATAATCCTGACTTAGCCCTGATCTTGGTTACGTTGTTGGAGAAGGTGAAAAAAATAATCCACCCGTTATGGATACAACTACGTACAGAGAGCATTGGCATAGACTGTGATGTCTCGCTCCATATGCACACTAAATTGAATCTGGCCAACATGTTGAAAATGATGGGATTCCAAATTCATGTCACGGATATCTACACATCAATCATGAATACCCTTCCTCCTAGTTGGCCACTTGTAAAAATTTATTGGTTCTTAAAAACTAATATCGAATGGATGAGGTATATATATATATATATATATATATATATATATATATATATATATATATATATATATATATAGAAAGTCTTTTGTAAGGACCCTTTACGGTGTAGACCCCGGTACATATCATTTTTTTAAAATAATATTTTTTTTTTTTAATGAAACTTCATGGATATGATCTCCATGGTGAGAAGATCATCTCCAATTTTTTCAGTAAAAAATTAAATAAAAAACCGTTGAGATGAGGTGAGATGTAAAAAAATGGTACAAATATGCATTTTCGATCATTGAAATTTTGGGTTTGCGCTTGCCACTTGATTGATTGATTTTTATAAAAAACTTCATTGATATGATCTTCTCTCTGTCGAGGTTATATCCCTGAAGTTTCATCAAAAAATTCAATCAAAAAGTGGGTGAGATGATCGTCAAAATTTCAACGGTCGAAAATGCATTTTTATACCATTTTTCTAAATATCACTTCATCCAAACGATTTTTTATTGAATTTTTTTATAAAAAATTTGGAGATGATATTATCACCGTGGAGATCATATTCGTGAAGTTTCATCAAAAAATTCATTTTTTTACTAATTAAAAAAAATGATATGTACCAGGATTTGCACCATAAGGAGTCCTTACAAGATGGACCTCTCTCTCTCCTTCTCTCTCTCTCTCTCTCTATATATATATATATATATATATATATATATATATATATAGTCATAAGCTTGATTAATTAATTATAATTTTTTAGTCACTTATGGTTTTTCATTTTTGTAGATAATGTCGGAAGGAAACAACCTAAGGGAACCAAGTGCCGAGGGGACACCGCAATGAGGTTCACCATATCGTGCAAAATACAAATTCTCAAGACAAATTGGTGAGCAATACACAACTCCACCAATGGTTCCCTCCTCACCAAGTCCAACCGCAGCTGATTTGGCGCCCTCATCCAGCACTCTTGTTGCTCCACCGCCCCCATCCAATGCTGTCAAAGTCTCCCATTGAATCCAAAAAAAATCCATTGGGTTCTCCCTTCTCGGGAATAACCTGACGGGTGATAGGAATAACGTGCTGAACTTTAAATCTCTGTATTTAGCATTGGGAAAAATGAACGTGGGAGTTGGTGGACCAGACAACTGGAACCTGGTTGATCAAGCCGTCAAAGATGACATATACGATCAACTCTGCAAGTATTTTTCATTTCTCGATCGTTCAAAAAATAAGGTTCTATCTTGGGTTGCTGAACCATTGAGGACATACAAGAGAAACCTTCGGAAGAAACATTTCCCACAGGAGGCAGCGAGCTTCGATATTTTGTCTTTGAAAGAGAGAATGCCTCCCAATGCTAAAATTCCAGTGGAGCAGTGGAATAAGTTTTTGGGGAATGAGGCGACAGAGAAAAGGTTAGTCCAAAGGGAGAAAAACAAAAAAAATTAGGCACAAAAAACTAATATCCACAGGGTGGGATCCAAATCATATGAGGATTTGAAGAATGAATGGGCGAGTGGGGCAAATGATGGTTCAGATGCGGGTAAAAAATTAAATCGATCCAACTTATTCGTTCATGCTCGACGGGGCAAAGGTAATAAATTCTCTCCGCACTTACCTGATACACTAGAATCACTAGAGGCGATCAGCATTCAGTCATGTAAGAACATTATTTTTATTGTCCGTTATCAATTGAGTATGTCGTATATCACTACAACTGTTGAATAATATTCAAGAACATTCATACTTGAAGACGGATCTGAATATCAAGTTCTTCAACAAGAAAAAGCCTCCGCAAGACAGATTTTGGTAAGGTTGTGTTTAAGTCCCTTAACGGTTCATATAAATGTATTGGGATATTTTTACGAAATATTTTCTAAGTGTTGGAGTATAGTGTTTCGTTAAAAATTATTTTACAAGACCTGTAGGCGAATTTTTGAAATTAAAAATTTATTTTTTAAAATTTCATTCGAGCGATAAACGCTCTCGTTCGAGCGACATCCTCATGTCGCATGAAGTCGTTTGAACGATACGTGTCATCATTAAGAGACACTGATATCTCGTTCGAGCGAAATGTCGCCTTAGATTTTCTATAAATTGGTTTTTCCAACATCGTCTTTTATCAGAAGATCTGGGAATTTTCAAGAGATGAAACTGCTTTGGAAGAATACTTTATCTTCTCAATTTTAGGGCTTTAATCCCTTTTATTTTCAATTCAAAAAATTCCAATAGTTTATGTGAGTTTTTTTGGAACCCAAAAACACATCTTGTGTCAAGTTACTCTTGTAGAGAAGATCTCTACTGTTGATCTTGGTGCTCTTGAGGGGAGTACTGGACTGAAGACGACTATGTGTCAATAGGGAGTACTCATGGGTGTACCTGGACTGATTCGAATTTCGTATTCATGTGGACTACTGTGGTTGTTCCATTTTTGACTCTAGGCTGCGGTCTATGTGGGTTTTCTGCGGTTAACTCATTGCGAATTTCATTGTAATCATTGTAAGTATTATAGTGAAATAATCGTTTTACCCGAAAGTTTTTTTTCCTGTAATTTGCGAGTTAGTAATTTTATTTGTGATGGTTTGACACACACACACACACACACACACACACACACACATAGTTGCATGTTTAGAGGCTGATTTTATTTGGTTTAAAATTGACTCCAATTAAATAAGTTTGTAGTTGGAATTTACTAATTAATTTAAATCAGTATCACGCACAACACACTCTTCAAGTCAGGTTGGAGCCCTAATAATGACTTTGACCTTAAAAATGATGCCCCGACTCAGACCTTTGGAAATGACAAAAGGGAGAGGACGAGAGGTGTTGGCTCACATATGCTAAAAATAAAATTTTAACAGACCACACCTCTCGTGGACGAGTTTTCTTCGATCAAGGATCATTTCTCGTCCACTGAGGAATGACAGTTCAAGATCGATGGGGATGTCCAGGATATCAAAAATAACTTGGGAATATTGATGAATCAAATTGGGCAATTTGTTTCCCTTTTTCAAAATTATGAGATCCCAATGCCGCCTCCTCAAGGTTACCCTTACCCTAACCCTCCTCCTTAAGGTTTCTCTTAGCCTCCCCCTTCAAGTTTCCCTTCTCAAATGCCGCCTCCAGCATTCCCCTCCCAAATGCTTCCTCATCCAACATTCCCTTCCTAAATTTTTCCTCATTCAACATTCCCCTCCAAAATGCCACCTCATCCAACATTACCCTCCTAAATGCCACCTTATCCAACATTCCCATTGAACATGCCTCCTCTTATCACGGGACTTGGATCATCATCAATAACTCACGGTGACTATGGTGAAAATTACTATTTCAAAGACCTGAGCAATAAGAGGGTTGTTGGGGTTGTGCACACTCATCTCCATAATTATCGAAACTCGAGTACACAACCTAACTATGAAGACGTGTAAGGCTCAAATACTGGTCGATGAAATATACAATGGCTGTAGAGATATACATGTGCTCGCTGACGTCAAGGAAGGGATGGAATTGGAGAATTATGTAGACTCTTTTCTTGCTTAGCCAATTTATCTATTGGAAAAGTCTAAATAATATTTTCTTCTGTTTCAGTTGTAATAACATTTTTTTTGTTTCAGTTGTAAGAATATTGGTTTTGTTTCAGTTTGAGAATATTGGTTTTGTTTTAGTTTTAATAATATATTTTTATTGCTTCAGTTATAAGAATATTGTTTTTATTTCAATTGTAATAATATTTTTTCACATATTACCGCATGATTGAAATTTGAAGATTATTACATGGATTTCCCACTATGTAAAGAGTGAATGTGAAAGACTAACCTAATTTCAAATAATCAGGTAAATGGCGTTTAAGAATTTGTTAAATATGCTTTTAAAAATCTGAAAAGTGATAAGATTCCGTGTTCGTGCCCCTATCGTATGAATGAAAAATATAAGTCATTGGAATACGTTGAGTTGCATTTAATAAAGTGGAGAATCTGTCAGGACTATAAAATATGGACGTATCATGGTGAAAAAAAATATACCTTATGTTCTGGAAGAATTGTCGGTGATCGATCGCTTAACGGAACCCCAACGAGTGGAAGTGGTACATGATTCGCCAAAACATCGTCCATTGACCAACTTTATTTATGATTCTTATGGACTCCACGATCGTCAGAACCAATAAACTGTGGATACGGATAATGGGCATTGTGGCCAACTAAATGAAAAATTTGATGTTAAACTTCCAGGAGATTGGGAATACATACGGTTGAAAGCCGATGCGACTAGACCGTTGTATAAAGATTTCAATGAAGATCACTCGGTATTATATGCAATGATTGTTTTGCATAATTGGAAGAGTCGATTTGGTTTGTTTGGGAACAACGTAACCAAAATTCTTAAGTGGGTTAAATATATTCTCCTAAAAGAGAACACATTACCAGAAAATTATCCAACCATGAAGAAGATCTTAAAGGGTTTAGGTTTGAAATACAAATATATTCATGCATGCAAATATGATTGCATACTGTACCACAACGAGAATGAAGAGAAAGATGAATTTCCTGTATGCAGCGAGCCTAGATATGTAGGTTGTGATAATGAAAAGGATAAAAGTGAAAAAAATCGCAAGTTCTCGCAAGTCCCACAAAAGTTTTTGAATTATGTTCCACTTGGGCCACAGTTAAAATGGTTTTTTACTCCGTGGATAGCAGAGGCCATGACATGGCACGCTCGATGTGAGGTGGGTGGGAATCTGTTGCGTCATCCAGTTGATTCACCCATTTGGCAAATTTTAAACGCATAACACCATGAATTTGCAAAGGAATCGCGTAATGTTCGTCTTGCAATATCAACCGATGGGTTTAACCCTTTCGGTAATTTATATCTAGTTAGAGTTATTAGCCAATTCTTTTGGCGCCTTTAAGTATCCCTCCGACACTATGCATGAGAGAGGAGTTCATATTGTTATCTTTGTTGATACCCGGGCTGAAGGCTTAAAGTGATGATATTGATATATTCTTAGCACCATTAATCGAAGAACTTAAAGAGTTGTGGCATAAAAGCGTGACGACGTTTGATTCTTATAAGGGTGAAGAACTCACACTTAAAGCAATGGTGATGTGGGCGATCCGTGACCTTCCAGCTTATGGGACCTTGTTCGATTATAATGTTCATGGTTATTATGGGTGTCCCATATATGAGGATGAAACTGAAGCTTGTTGGCTAAAACATAGTAGTAAGATAAGTTACAAGGGTCATCATAGATTTCTGCCAACCAATCACCCTTTTTGGAACAACAAGTCTAACTGTTTTGCCTCTCGATCACGAGCGCAGAATGCATCCTACTAGGCATTCTGGTCAGTAGATCGAGGAGAAGTCCCGACTTCAACTGCGGGGAATATGTACATAGGCAAACACCCAAAGTTTGTAAACCTAAAGCATAAAGCTAGGGGATATTCGAACGACCCTTGTAAAATGAAGCCGTGGTCCAGAGGATCAATGCTTTTTTATTTTCCATATTGGAAAGATCATCGTGTAAGGCATATAGTTGATGTAATGCACATAGATAAGAATGTTCAGTACATATTATAGGAACATGTATGAGCGGATCTTATTCCAAAGATGGAGAGCGGGCCTGCCTAGATCTACAGGCGATGAAAATAAAGAAGAAATTGTGGTTAAAAAAATGATCCTACAACAGGAAGAATTTCTACCCTCGGGCTGCTTTCAATTTGACTATTAGTGAGAAGAAAATCCTCTTAGACATGTTATTCAACTTAAAGGATCCAACTGGTTATTCTGGTAATTTACGTAGGGTAGTAAGCTACCAAGAAAATGGCTTGAAATAGTGCAAGTCTGATGACTGTCACGTAATCATCCAATTAATCCCTTTGTTATTTCGGTATTAATTTTTTGAACACAAAGATCTTCGTTGGGAAATTATGTAAATCAGTCTGTGTTTCATCCTACTTTGTGCAAAAGTGGTAAGCAAATGGCACATTAAAGCTGCGAAATCAACTTTAGCCGAGGCAGTTTGTGCATTAGAAAAATATTTCTATCAACCGTTCTTCGATATCAGCATCCACCTGATTGTGAATTTATGCGATGAAGCTTTATTATGTGGTCCCGTTAGGTATCATTGGATATATCCTTTTGAGTACTTGATGAAAATCTTTTTAAGATTATGTAAAGAATTCACGGTATATTAGAGTGTCAATTGTTGAAGAATACGTAACGATGGAATTATCGCTATACACTAGGGAACATATGCCAAAACAAAATATGAGGAGGTTAAATCCTCATGGAGAATGAGTGATTGGGGAACCTGATGAGTTTGAGGACAAATTTCCATTTGGGAACCCTAAAGAGGTGATACTCACAAACCTACAATACGAGCAAACTACTCGTTATATCTTTGAATCGCAAAATGAAGGCGAAGACTGGAGAGAGTGAGTATCTACTGAATTTTGATTCTTTAATTATATGTTTTTTATATTTTATGATCTAAACTCTACAATTTACAGGTAGGAATTACGAGAACGAAATTTCCCAAAATCAAAGGAGAAGTTGCACAACAACTGATTTTAGGGCATGTGTATCAAAAGAGGTAAATTTCACATCTTATGTGTGGGGTTATTTATTCGCGTGTGATAAAAATATGCCCCAATATAAATTCATTAATAAATGCAGCTTCTAAAAAGAGGTGGTGTCTATTTTAGGATTGCACACCTAGAAAAAGGCCCTAGTTTTCGTGCAAAAGAGTTTAAGAAATTATACACTAACGGTTTTTATTTGAAAGATTTTGACTCAAAATAGTGTAATATCAATTTGCCTTAACCACCTATATCGCTAGCAAAAGAGGTAAAAATCCAAAGAATACGCTGCTAAGCTATTATGGGATAATCCAATAAATCCTAGAACTTGATTACTTAGATTTCATAGAAATCGTATTCTATCGTGATTAGGTAAAGGTGGAGGATACAACGAATGCTTGCAAAGTTGATCCTGAATCCAAACTTATTATGGTAGATTTATCAAAGCTGAAGAGTAAAGATCGCATAGTCGACGAGCCTTTTATATGTGTCTTTCAGAACATAATGAATGTATTCTACTAGAAGTACATAAACGATGGCAATTTGTCCATTGTTGTGCATGCACCAAAGGGTATGATTGTTGAAGTGGATGCATTAAAGGCTCCAAAAGAGTTCCAGTCAGATCTTGATGACAACCCTAATTTGAAAGATCTTTTAGTTGATTTACAGGAAGATTGAGTATCAAAATATTATGTTATCCCAGTCAATCTTATATATATCCTATTATGATATTGACATTATATTAGCACTTTACTTTGATGTATGAATGTTTAGTAACTTTAACAAATGTAATTTCTGCCCAAATCTCTCTCTCAATCTCAAAGGTAAACCCTATTTTTTGTAATTCTGATTTAAGCCCTAATGTATATGTGTGTGTATTTCTGTGAAAAAATGTGTCTTTCTTTGTATGTGTGTATATGAATATTTTGTTACTTTTACAAATGTTTAATATAATTTATGTAAGTTAACTTTCGATAAATTTTTTGTTCATTTGAATGTTTAGTTACTTTCACAAGACGCCCGGTTTGAGAATAGAGTCATTTGAGTTTGTGATTGGATAGAATTAACCTAGCTCAATTTTTACGTGTTCCTGTACATATACATTTGGTGATTAGTTTCATTAGTTTGATTTTATTAAGATTATATTAAAGAAAATAATCACGAATGTATATGTAAAAGAATACGTTGGGGGCTCCATGATCAATTTAGTCTAATCACACATTTAAAAGACTCTATTTAATGGCCTTCTTGGATCGCAGGAATCAGGTGCTCTTTACTTTAACTGAGGTAGTTATATAATTGATATGCATTATCTTTTAAATCTTTTATATGATAGAAGGAGAATGGGAAAATTATTGGTTTTGTTTGGTTTGGCTATTAGATAATTATTGGTTATCGGCTTGTTGTTGGATAGTATGTTAGAAGGAGTACACGATTATTATTGGTTTTGTTTAGTTTAGCTGTTAGATAATTATTGGTTGTTGCCTTGTTATTGGATAGTATATTAGAAGGAGTACGGGATAATTATTGGTTTTGTTTGGTTTGGCTGTTGAATAATTATTGGTTGTTGGCTTGTTGTTGTATAGTATGTTGGAACGAGTACGAGATAATTATTGTTTGTTGGCTTGTTTTTAGTTTTTGGTTGTTGGTACTGTGAGAGGTGTTGGCCCCTCTCACGGGGCCATTTGTTTTTTTTTTTTGGTTTTTTTCCCTCTAACGGTAAGTTTTTAAGCCTCAGTTTAGATATTTTCAAATTATTGTCATATTCTTAATCCGGGGGTCTCGTTACCACGTGAAAATAAAATTTTGCAACTGACATTGCTTGTAATTCCGCAATAATATAATTCTGCAATTGACAAAGCTTGTAATTAATGTAGATAATGGTACGACCCAGGTCGCAAAAATCTTTGTGGACCGATCATCGATTTTCTTCACACAATGGTCACTTTCTCGCTCATATTAAGTGTTTGCTTTATAATGGAAATTTCCACCAATAATATGGCATTTGAGAAGGAGAGTGTTGATACCAAAATTAATATGCTGATGTGGACGAATCATACGAAGACACTTGTCAGCCTACGTGGCACAATAACAGTGAGGAAGTTCATTTCCTTGACCAACTTATGTTCCCCCCTAGCAACAAGGATATACCGAGGAATTGTAACACTCCGAGGTACTCTAGCGCTCCGAGGAAATCTTGATCAACGAGCAACTAAGGCGGTCCGAGCTGCATCTCGGCCGTAGTATTAATTGCCAGAATGTCAACAGTTCAACTATTCATTGAATGTTCATCATCTTGACGCACACGCTGCATTAAATGTATTACCCTTTCATATGTATTATCATTTAATGTATCAACCCATTCATGTACAGCCTAAGGGCTATAAATACCTTGTATCACCCTCATTCAAGGGCACCGGAATTTCTTGATAGAACTTGTAATCGAGAATTCCCAAACACTCAGCAATAACATAACAGTGGACGTAGGCCATTCTTATAAGGCTGAACCACTTTAAAAATCTTTGTTTCATTTTATTTATCTGTGATTGATTAATTAGAGTGATCTAATTTTTTACATCAACAGAGAGTGTGGAATCAAACTATAGTTGCATAACAAGCCTTACTTTCTCTCACTCTCCTCAATAAAATCGAAATACACCATTTAAAATCAGTAATGGAAACACTTGCTATAGCTGTAAAAAGCCAGGGCACTGGTCCAAAGATTATCTAGATAAAACTCCAAAGAAACCAACGGTAACTCGTAGGAACCGACTGTGTGGTTATGAGATCCCTAGTCCGAGAACAGGGACCAATTTTCAGAATATCTACACTTAGGCTTGAAAACATGCCGTTAGAGGGAGAAACCCCAAACACACCCTAAATGTCCCCGTGAGCAGCGCCAACACCTCTCACAGACCAATATAACTCGTAGGAACTGACCGTATGATCACGGGACCCCTGGTCCGAGAGCCCGATGATAATTTTTAGAATATCTACACTTAGGCTTGAAAACATGCCGTTAGAGGACGAAACACCGAAACACCCTCGAAACAGCCCTGTGAGTGGCCCAAACACCTTGCATGGGACCAAAGTAATTTGTAGGAATAGAACGCGCGGTCACGGGAATCCTACTCCGAGTGCACGGACCAATTTTCAGAATATCTACACTTAGGCTTGAAAATATGTCATTAGAGGGCGAAACCACAAAACACCCCCCAAACGGCCCTGTGAGCGGTGCCAACACCTCGTACAAGACTAATGTAACTCATAGGAACCGACCACGTGGTCACGGGACCCCTGGTCCAAGATCACAGACTAATTTTCATAATATTTACACTTAGGCTTGAAAACATGCCGTTAGAGGGAGAAACTCCGACCCTCCCCCCCCCCCCCCCCGCAAACAGCCCCGTGAGTGGCTCAACACCTCACACGAGACTAAAATAACTCCTAGGAACTGATTGCGTGATCACGGTAGTGCTAGTCCAAGAGCACAACCCAATTTTCAGAATATCTACACTTAGGCTTCAAAACATGTTGTTAGAGGGAGAAACCCTGAAACACCTCGCACAGGACCAATATAACTCATAGGAATCGATCGCATCGTCATAGGACCAGATGTATGTATGGGTCATGGACCTAGTCCGTGACCATCTTTCATGAACCTCAAGGTTCGTGACTAGTCGTTTGGACTGAGACCACGAAAATGGTCATGCCTAAAATGGTAACGACCTTTAGCCGCGACCCACAGTTCTAGTCAAGGTCTTTGACTGTGACCATTGGCCTAATATGATGTAGTGTATATGTGAATAATTCAATATTATTTTGAATTATGGACATTAATATGTGTGGTTAGAGAATAAAACCAAAATTAAATATTTTTTTTTATAAAGATCAAGGGTATTTGAAAACTTTATTTATCACACATTTGCTTGATATGTTAAAATAGGGAAATCCTGGTATTTTTGGAAATATATCAAATGTCTTAGATTTTTCAAATTGATTAAAATTTGGAAACATTTTTTGCGGTTGCTCTCACAAAGTCTTTTCAATTATTAAGTGGGAGAGGGAATTTTTTAAGAGAAAATCCCACGATCTCCATCAACGATTTGTAGACTTTCAGTAATAAGTAGGTCCTCCAATGAGGAATGCTAATTATTGTGGTAGTTGGTATAAATTTCCTTAAGTGTATGGGCGACCCCCAAAGGAGGAGTCTATGTGATATGAGATAATCTAAAATTAGTTGGTAGTATACACTTAGAGATAAAATAATGGTAGGTTCTCCAAAGAGGAATGATATGATTTTGTGGGACGAAAGTCTTGGCTATTTAGTTTTATTTGACATAGGTTTTCTCTAGATAATCAAATTAAAAGGAATAAACATGCCTAATTTTTTTTGAAAAGTAGGTTTTCTAAAGAGGAATACTATTCAAATAGTAATCGGGTTGCCGACGAATTATTTTGAAATTGATAGAGAGAACATTAATTTTAATTTAGAATTCAAAAAGTTTTATGCCCTTTAATAATTCATTTTATTATTTGATTATCAGTATTAAGATGGGAAGCTCTTTCAATCCACTTGCTATCATTCTCAAGGAAAACAAATTAACTGGACCTAATTACATTGAATGAAAAATGAATTTGGATAATGTGTTGACTGTTGAAGGGTACAAGTTTGTGCTCTGTGAGATCTGTCCTGAAACCTGGTGAGGTGCGACCAAAAAAGAAACCCAAAATTACCAGAAATGGATTAAGACCGATGAGATGGCGTGGTGTTATATTTTGACATCTATGTCAAATGTTCTAAAAAGTTAGCATCAATAGATGCACTATGGCTATGAAATGATGTTGAACCTCAAAGATATGTTTGGGGATCAGAATCGTACTGCAAGTTAGGTTTCCATGAAAGAACTCATGAACACAAACATGGTTGAAGGGAACCCAGTAAGGGAACATATATTAAGGATGGTGTCTCTTCTCAATGAGCTTTAAATCCTTGGAGCAAAAATTGATGGGAAAACCTAGGTTGATATTGTTCTACAGTTAATTCCTGAGTCCTTTAGGTAGTTCCGCCTAAATTACAACATGAATAAACTTTCTTACTCTTTGCTGGTACTACTTAAAGAACTACAAGCAGTTGAGGGTCTGATTAAGAAGTCAGTAAGTTCTTATGTTTCTGAGAAAGGTTCTGCTTCTAAGCCTATGGTCAAGAATAAAAAGAAGAAGAAGGATCAGAAACAAGTTATGGTCCCTCAAGCAGCTCATGGGCCTTAGGGAGGTGTGAAAAAGCCCAAAGGCAAGTGTTTCCACTGTAAGTAGTACTCGAAGAATAATTATTTATTTTTCTGCAATAAATAAAATAACACAAGTAAATTCCATTTATTTTTCGTTGAATCATGTTTTGTGGTTAGTACTATCGGTACTTGGTGTGTAGATACGGGAGCCACTAATCATTTATGCAATTCTTTGCAGGGGTTCTAGGAAACCAGGAGACTAAGGGATGGATAAATTTATCTGACTGTAGGAAATTCTATGAGAGTAGCAGTAGTTACTGTGGGAGATGTTCATTTAAGCTTTAATAATGATAGGAGTATAATTTTAAAAGATTGTCTTTATGAACCTTCTATTAGGAGGAATTTAATTTAAGTTTCTTGTTTAGACTTTTATGGATATTCAGTTTCTTTTAATAAACTTATGGTTATTAAGAAAAATAAATCTTTTCTTTGTTCTGGTACATTAGTTGATAATCTTTATATTGTAAATCATATCTCTCCTACACAATAAATTAATATATTGTATAATTCAATTGAACCAAATTTAAAGAGAAAAGAACCCTCCTTAGTGAACTAGACGTATCTTTGGCACTTACGCCTAGGTCATATTAATCTGAAAAGGATTCATAAACTGGTAGCAAGTGGGCAATTGAGCTCACTAGAAGTGGAGGCACTTCCAATTTGTGAATCCTGTTTAGAAGGTGAAATGACCAATAGGCCTTTCTCGACCAAGGGCTATAGAACCAAAGAACTATTACAATTGGTTCATTTAGATCTATGTGAATCGATGACAACCCGAGCAAGAGGGGGATTTGAGTATTTTATGACTTTCATAGATAATTACTCAAGGTATGGGTACATATACCTAATGCACCATAAGTTCAGAGCCTTTGAGAAATTCAAAGTTCATGGGGCAGAAGTGGAGAAGCATTAAGGTACAAGTATCAATACACTACGATCTGATTGTGGTGGCGAGTAACTCTTAGGAGAGTTTAAGCAATATCTAGAAGATCAAGGGAGCACATCCCAATTGTCTGCACCTAGTATACCTTAGCAAAATGGTGTAGCAGAAAGGAGTAAAATAACTCTTTTGGATATGATTAGTTCGATAATAAGTTATACAGATCTCCCAGATTCCTTTTGGGGACATGATTTTGAAATGACCACTTATTTACTGAACTTGGTACCTTCAAAGGCGGTCTTTACTACACCTACAGAATTATAAATTGGACACAAGCCTAGCATGAAACATATTCGGATCTGGGGTAGTCCAGCACATGTGTTGAAGAGAGATCATAGTAAGTTAGAATCAAGATCAAAAGTATGTTTCTTTATAGGATATCCTAAGGAAACTAAGGGTTATTTATTCTATGATCCTAAGGATCAGAAGTTCATTGTTAGCACCAGTGCTCGATTCATGGAAGAGATTTATATGATGGATCATAAACTCCAAAGTAAAGTTGTTATTGAAGAGTTGTGAGGGAACCATCAAGATTCTTTAACACCGCCAATACATGATGAAATAATACAATGTGTTGACACTAGTACATTAGTACTGGGACTGTCTCGTCATAGAGGGAGGGTTATACGTCAACCTAAATAGTTTATGTTCATGAGAGATTCTTATGACAAGGTCCCCGATGAACTCGAAGCTAATCTCTATAATTACAACGAGGCTATCCAAGATAAAGATGCAGAACTTTGATTAGAGATATGAATTCTGAGATGGAATCTATATATTTTAATCAAGTCTGGAGACTTGTAGGTCCACTGGAAAGGATAAAACCCATAGGATGGAAGTGGGTCTATAAGAGGAAAAGAGTGGTGGATGAGAAGGTTGAGTCCTTTAAGGCATGGCTTATTGCGAAAGGATTTACTCAGACAGAGGGAATTAATTATGAGGAAACCTTCTTGTCGGTAGCTATGATGATGTCCATTTGAATTCTCTTATCCATTGCGGCTCGTTTAGATTATGAAATTTGGAAAATGGACGTCAATACTTCATTTCTTAATGGGAATCTTGACGAGTGTATCTATATGGTGCAACCAGAAGGTTTTATTGCCTACAGCCAATATCATAAATTATGTAAGATTAAGAAGTCTATTTATGGACATAAGCAAGCATCTAGAACTTGAAACATTTATTTTGATCAAGCAATCAAATCTATGATTTTGATGAATGTCTAGATGGGTCTTGTGCGTATAAGAAATGCAACGAAAAAGTATTGGTGTTTTTAGTATTATATGTGGATGACATTCTTCTCATTGGAAATGATGTTGGAGTGTTGTCTTCAGTTAGAGTGTGGTTGTCCAGGCAATTTGATATGAAAGACTTAGGAGAAGCTAGTCACATCCCTGGGATCAAGTTTATGTGCGATCGTAAGAATATGATGTTGAGTTTATTACAAGCAACTTATATCGATTCCATTCTTTCCAGATTCAGCATGAAAGATTCTAAGAAAGGGTTCCTAACTTTCAGGTATGGAACTTCTCTTTCCAAGGATCAGTGTCTTAAGATCCCTAATAAGATACAGAAGATGAAAGGCATGACTTTTGCTTCGATAGTTGGGAGCCTTATGTATGCCGTGCTATGCACTAGACTTGATATTTACTTTGTTGTTGGAATGGTTAGTAGCTATGACTTTAACCCTGGGCAAGAACACTGGACTATGATAAATAATATCCTCAAATACATGTAAAGAACATGAGACTATTTGCTAGTTTACTAAGTAGAGAGTCTAGTACCTATTGGGTACACTGATTCTGATTTTTAGTCTCCTAGAGATTCCAAAAAGTCTACCTCTGGAAATGTGTTTACCCTAGGAGGTGGGCCATTAGTTAGAGGAGTATCAAGCAATCTTGTATTGCTGATTCCACCATGGAAGCTGAATATGTGGCGACCTCCGAGGCAGCCAAGGAAACAGTATGGCTTAGAAGCTTCATAAAGGATCTTGGAGTGATACATTTAGTTCAATCGACTATTAAACTTTATTATGATAATAGCGGTGCGATTTCTAACTCGAAAGAACCCAGGAAACATAAGAGCGGTAAACACATCGAGCGTAAGTATCATCGCATTCGAGAATTTATGCAGTGAGGTGATGTCATAGTTATGAAGATTGCATCAGAGAACAACCTAGAAGACCCTTTCATGAAGAGCTTACCATCCAAGACTTTTGATAGTCACGTAGAGGTGATGGCAGTGAGATGCATTGCATCAGGGCTTCGAGTCTTAATGGGAGATTATTAGAGAAATAGACTAACATCATGATTTATATAATAGTTTTAGTTATGGAGTTATTATTAAAATAAAATCAATTTTTTCAATTTTAATGAGAATCATATATGGACATAATGTTTGAATTATTTTATATATTATCGATGTTGATACCAAAATTAGTATGCCGATATAGACGAATCACAAGAAGACACGTGTCGATCTACGAGGCACAATAGCAACGAGGAAGTCTATTCCCCCGACCAAGTTAGACTCACTCCGAGCAACAAGTATACTCCGAGGAACTCCAGTTCTCCGAGGAACTCCCAACGCTCCGAGGAACTATTGAACGACGAGCAACTAAGGCGGTTCGAGTTGCATCTCGACCACAGCATTGATTGCCAGATAATCAACAGTTCAACTATTCATTGAATGCTTATCATCTTGACGCACACATTTGAAGAGCATTAAATGAATTACCCTTTCATATGTGTATCATTTAATGTAACACCCTTTCATGTACAGCCTAAGGGCTATAAATACCTTGTATCACCCTCATTCAAAGGGACCGGAATTTCTTGATAGCACATGTAATCGAGAATTTCCAAACACTCAGCAATAACATAACAGTGGATGTAGGCCATTCAAATAAGGCTGAACCACTTTAAAATCTTTTGTCTCATTTATTTATCTGTGATTGAAAAATTAGAGTAATCTAATTTTTTACATCAACAGATTGGCGCCGTCTGTGGGAAACGACTGTTGTTATCGTTTTTCACCAAGAATTATTCATCATCAATGGCAGACAATCCAGAATCTAGCAATCGAAACACTGGAAATGCTGGAAATCCTCTGAATCCCTCTGCACCTCCAGATCTGGCTGGGATTATGACGAATCTGGCTCAAGGACAAACCGCCATGCAAGAAACAATGCGACAACTCATACAGACCCTTCATGGCAGTGCACCTGCGCATTCAGAACAACGAAGTGGTCAGAGACAAACTTATTTACTTTCTTCACGATCCAGGCGTACTGAGTCATATCGTAATGAGGAATCTAATGATTTCTCTTATCAACCTAGGCGAACTTCGTTAATACGGGCTACAGATACTGATCAACGTATCACTCTCTCTCTAGAAAGACCCAGCGCCTTGGAAAGATTGAGCAGAGCGTCTCCATTTAGCCGATTAGGCCCTAGAAGGAATAGGAGTCCACCTAAGACCATGTCGAGGAGTTTTCGACAACCATCAGATCTAAAAGAAGGATCAGCACAATCACGACCAGTTGCTCGTCAAGATAGATCTCAGGAGGCTACTTCAGAACAATCAATTGCTCGAACTAATAGGCCCGAGGAGGGAAATGATGCGTGGAAAGGTTCCATTCAGCGGTTGGAGGATAGATTGGGAGAAATGGCTAAGGCAAAGAATCCCCTACAATGAACTTTTGTTCGAGGGACACCTTTTGTACAGGCCATTGTGGATTTTCCTACACCGTCGAAATTTAAAGCGCCCGTGGTGACCCCCAAGTATGATGGAAAGACAGATCCTGTTCTACACATAGAGCAATATCAGGCTGCTGCCGACACCTATGTTGTCCCCAACGAGATGAGATGTAGAGCATTCTCTGGAACTCTTACTGGATCTGCCTAAATATGGTACAACAATCTTCCTCGGGGAAAGATTTCAACTTTCTTTCAGTTGGCCGAGTTGTTCATTGGAAATTTCTATTTTGGGGCAAAACCAGTAAAATGAGTAGCACACTTGTTAAGTGTTAGACAAAAATCTGGCGAAAGTACTAGAGATTACATAACTCGTTTCAATAACGAGAAGCTAGAAGTCATAGATTATGAAGAAAAGACAACAATCACCGCCTTGATGAGTGGGTTGTTGCCTAACAAGTTATACTACACTTTGGCCAAAGATCCACCTACAACTATGTTAGAGTTGATGGCAAAAGCGGCCAAAATCATGAATGCCGAGGAGGCTATGGCTGCGAAGAAGAACATGGATAAAGAAACAAAGGTGGAAGTCGACAAATCTAAGAAGAAAGAGCATAAGGGCAATGGCGGTGACAGGCATTCCAAGAGTAATAAAACATCATGGGAAGTCCTGAAGAAATTCGATAATTATACTCCTTTGAAAATGGGTATTAATCATGTCTTGGAAGAAATCAAGAATAGCGAGGAGGTAAAGAGGCCGAAGAAATTGAGGTCAGACCCTGATACGAGGAACAGGGATAAATATTGCGAGTTTCATAAGGATCATGGTCATATGACCAAAAATTGCATAGCTCTTCAGAACGAGATTGAAACACTCATCCGAAGAGGAAAGCTAGCAAAGTATATTGATCGGGGAGGGGAAAGAAGAAATAATGATCGAACTAGAGAGAGGTCTAGATCTCCTCGTCGAACAGAGGAGAAAAAGAAGAGAAATTATGAAGATGATCCAGATGATGACCCCGATATTCCCAAGAAACCGAGGCAGCCAGAACGAGAGGTATTTTCCATACGTTTTGGTTCATTTGATTGTAATGTTAGTACAGGAGGAGATGCAGGAGGATGAGACCTTACTGCAGAAAGAAAGGCTTACCTCGGAGAGGCCCAAGCTTGCTCGTACATTTAGCGAATAAATTTGGCCGAGGAGGATCGTCCGAGGAAGGTAAACAAAGAGAAGTTGGTCATTGAGTTTTCAAAAAACGATCTGGCAGATGTTCTTTACCCTCACGATGAACCTTTGGTGATCAAAATGAGGATGAAAGAAGTAGTGATTTCAAGGGTGCTGGTAGACAATGGTAGTTCGGCAGACATCATGTACTATTCATGCTTTGACAGTTTAAATTTGAAATTATCTCAATTGGAACCTTATCACAGACCTCTTCTGGGTTTTGCTGGCGAGAAAGTTTTTCCACTTGGGATGATCAAGTTGGATATATTTATTGGAACTTGGCCTGCTTGTCGAACAGAGAGAATACGTTTATTTGTGATGGATAAGAATGTGTAGTCAGCTTACAACATCATCATGGGAAGAGTTGGTTTGAAGAAGTTCGAAGCAGTCCCATCTACAGTACATCAGTTCTTAAAATTCCCAACGAATTTTGGAGTAGGAGTTGTGAAAGGTGATCAAAAAGTAGCTCGGGAATGCTATTATTCATCTGCCGAGCAAGAGGATATTGAAGAGTCAAGAAAAAAGACTACTACCTACCAGGTGGATGAAGGTATAGAAATTGAAACATTGGATCCCAGAGATGAATCCCAACTTGTAAAAGGACAGGTGGTGGAATCTACAGAAAATGTTATTCTGGACGACGAGCACCCTGAACGAGTAACCCAGATAGGTTCTTCGTTGGATGCCTCGATAAAATAGGAATTGATAACTTTCTTGTGAAACAGGAAGAAAACTTTTGCATGGAGTCATGAAGAAATGCCAGGAATAGATCCAAACTTCTTATGTCATGAGCTCAATGTGAATAAGGAGATCAAACCTGTAAAGCAGAGAAGAAGAGTATTTAGTCCCGAGAAAAATCAAGCTATACAAGAGGAGGTCGACAAGCTCCAGAAAGCTCAATTCATTGAAGATGTGAAATATCAAGACTGGTTAGCCAACGTGGTGATGGTAAAGAAGAAGAACAATAAATGGAGAATGTGTGTTGATTTCACCGATCACAACAAGGCATGCCCAAAGGATCATTTTCCATTGCCCAGAATTGATCAACTAGTGGATGCTACCTCGGGACACGAGCTACTCAGCTTCATGGATGCTTACTCTGGTTACAACCGGATCAAAATGAAACCTGAAGACAGGGAAAGTACTTCTTTCATTACCCCTAGGGGAACTTATTGTTATAATGTTATGCCTTTTGGTTTGAAAAATGCAGGAGCGACATACCAGCGGCTGATGAACAAGGTTTTTGCCGAACAAATCAGTTGCAATATGGAAGTCTATGTCGATGATATGCTAACAAAGAGCAAGAAAGCTGCTGATCATCTAATTGACTTAGGTCAGACCTTTGATCAACTGGATAAATATCAAATGAAACTCAATCCGACGAAGTGCACATTTGGAGTACGAGAAGGAATGTTCCTCGGGTACATCGTCAACCAGCGAGGCATTGAGGCAAATCCAGCAAAGATCAAAGCTCTTTTAGGGTTGCGATCTCCAACGACGAAGAAAGAGGTGCAGAGTCTTACAGGACGAGTTGCAGCGCTCAACAGATTTGTATCCCGAGCAACTGATAGATGCCTCCCATTCTTCAAAACACTTCGGAAAACTTTCAAGTGGAATGATGAATGTGAAAAAGCCTTTCAAGACTTGAAGAAATATCTGGGAGCACCTCCACTGTTGTCCAGGCCAGTAATGGGAGAAAAATTGTACTTGTACCTGGCAGTATCAGAGAATGCAGTCAGCTTGGCATTGATAAGATTGGAGAATGGAGTCCAAAAACCAATTTATTACACAAGTAAGGCTTTCCGAGGTGCAGAGATCAGATACCCAAAGCTGGAAAAATTGGCATTGGCATTAATTGAAGCAAGTAGAAGAATGAGGCCATATTTCTAGGCCCACACCATCGTCGTGTATACCGACATGCCACTAAGACAAGCCCTTCATAAGCCAGAAAAATCAGGGAGACTGATGTACTGGGCAATAGAACTCGATGAATATGATATTGTGTATGAACCCAGATCATCATTAAAAGGGCAAGCTGTAGCAAACTTTATAGCAGAATTTACATATCCTGATACCCCCAAGGAATAAAAATTGCTCGTTGACCAACCTGTGGATGTTACAGGATCAACAGACATAAGTCCAGATCAACTCCGGTTGGTAAAAGGGATTGTGGATGTAGAAAGATCATCAAATTCAAACCCAGACCAACTCCGGTTGGTAAAAGGGCGAGAAGAGATGGTCGACGAAGAGCGAAAAATACCAGGGGAGGATGAAAGGAAACAGAAAATATTTCACCGAGGAACTCTGTCAGATAAGAAATTTGAAGACGAGTTACCTACATGGAGATTATATGTAGATGGGTCATCTTGCACAACAGGTTGTGGGGCAGGGATTGTTTGGAAAACCCCAGACGAGATTGACATGGAATATGCCTTGAGATTCCAATTCAAAGCCTCCAATAATGAGGCTGAGTATGAAGCCTTAATAGCAGGTCTTAATTTAGCAAAGATTATGGAAGCGCAACAAGTGATGGTATTCAGTGATTCTCAATTAATTGTGAATCAGATGATGGGAACATATGCGATTAAAGGAGAATTAATGGTCAAGTATCATGCAAAGGCGATGGAGTTGTTGGCAGAATTTGATGTCATTCAGTTGATCAGAATACCAAGAATGGAGAATGCACAAGCAGACGCACTGGCCCGAATAGAATAAGCTACTCGTACCGAGCTGTGAAGAACGATACCAATTGAAGTATTAGAAGATCGAAGCATATATGAAGACCTGACGATGAATGTTATTACCCTTGATTTAGGATCATCTTGGATGGATCCCATCAGGGCATATATTGAGGAGGGAAAATTGCCGGAGGATAAGCTCTCTACAAAGAAATTGAAGTTTAAAGCTGCTCGGTATGTACTAACTAATGGTGTCTTGTATAGACGAGGAATTATGGCAGGTTTGTAAAGATGTGTGCATCCCTCCGAGGTGAAAGAATTGATTGAAGAGATCCATGAAGGGTCCTGTAGAGCCCATGTAGCAGGTCGGACACTTTTGCAAAGGGTGATGACACAAGGATACTACTGGCCAACGATGAGGGCTGATTGTATAGCCTATGCTAAGAGATGTGATAAATGCCAACGTTTTTCCTCCATCCGACGAACTCCACAAGCATTGTTGACACCCATAGCTTCCTCTTGGCCTTTCGCCATGTGGGGAATGTATTTGGTTGGACCACTGCCAACGACCCGAGGAAGATTCAAGTACCTCGTCATCGCAGTGGATTATTTTACTAAGTGGGTGGAAGCTGAGCCACTTATTGATATGACATACGAGAAGGTGTACCAGTTCATTTGGAAGAACATCATCTACCGATATGGTCTCCCTCATGCCTTCATCACAGACCATGGAACACAATTTGATAACGAGGAGTTCGCAGCCTATTATCGTCAGTCAAACGTTTTGAAGGTTCATTCATCACCAGGCCATCCTCAGAGCAATGGATAAACTGAAGTGACGAACAGAACATTACTAAATGGTTTGAAAAAGAGGCTAAGTGAGGCTAAAGCTAATTGGATTAATGAGCTACAGTCAGTATTGTGGGCTTACCGAAAAACTCCCCGAGCAGCAACTGGAGAATCACCATATATGCTGGCATTTGGAAGTGAAGCTGTAATACCTGCCGAGTTGGGTCTTCCAACACATAGAGTGCTGAATTTCAATTCCCCAGTCAGCGACTTGATGAGGAGATTAGATTTGGACATGCTCGAGGAAGTTAGAGAAGAGGCAGCCATTAGGAATGCTGCTTATCAACAGCGAACAACTTTGTTCTACAACAAGAGGGTGAAGAAATGCGACTTAAAAGAAGGAGACTATGTGCTAAAGAAGGTCATTCAGAAGTACAATAAATTGGAAGCAAACTGGCATGGACCTTACCTAGTTACAGAAGTTGTTCGACCAGGAACTTACCGCATAGCAACTCTAGAAGGAGAAGAGTTTAAGAATGCATGGAATGCTGAACACCTACGCAAGTATTATCAGTGATGTAAAATGTAAAGCAGTTCCATCAATATGAATAAAACGATGATGTTTCTCTATCTTCTCTCTTTTTATCGAAATTTTTTCGGGGAATACTAGTGTACAACACTACGCTGTTCAGCAACACTGATAGTTCAAACCCACGACCAACTCCGATTGGTAAAAGGGCGAGAACAAACTATACTCCTTTGGTTAGGAGGCGTACACTAGCGTGACCAACTCAGGTTGGTAAAAGATCTAGTGAAAATGATAGTTCGAACCCACGACCAACTCCGGTTGGTAAAAGGGCGAGAACAAACTATACTCCTTTGGTTAGGAGGCGTACACTAGCGTGACCAACTCAGATTGGTAAAAGAACTAGTGGACACTATAGTTCAAACCCACGACCAACTCCGGTTGGTAAAAGAGCGAGAACAAACTATAATCCTTTGGTTAGGAGGCGTACACTAGCGTGACCAACTCAGGTTGGTAAAAGAGCTAGTGGACATGGTAGTTCGAACTCAGACCAACTCCGATTGGTAAAAGAGCGAGAACATAAGATGATCGACGAAAAGCCAATCTCGGCTGGTTAGGAAACAAAATATGCTCTCAAATGCCAACTTATGTTGGTCGAGAAGTAAGATATTATCTCAAATGCCAACTTATGTTGGTCGATAAGTAAGTTTATTACATAAAAGATCCTCGAAGAACAAATATTCCAAACTGAACCAACTATAGTTGGTCGGGGATAAAAACCCACTAACTGTAGTTGGTCGACGAGCACAATTTGACAACCTTGGTTGGTTGGAATAATTTTCAACATTTTTATACTCATTACTTTATTATTAAGTGATCGAGCAATATTACTAATACTTGTAATTTTTTACTAAGTTGGTCGATGAACCACACAATATTGTTATGCAAGCACAAATATAAAGTGTTTGACAAGCACAAGACAAGAGTAATACAAATTTGTAAACAAAAATGAAATTCTTTCATTAAAGTCAAAATGAATTACACAAGTTTATTACACTGATATTAAATTGTGTACTAATCATTACATCAGAAATTCCTATTCTATTGGCTTTTTTCCTTTAGCTTTTGAAATGAGCTCCTCGCCAGCAGGAGGATCTTCCAAGCAAAGGGGAGAATTAATGAAGTTAAGATCTCGCAGCATTCTGACGTTCATTATTGAAGGTGTATCCAGTAAATGCTCCGGACGAGATAATTCAACCTGCGAATGAAGGGCATAGTCACCAAGATACTGAGAGATCAAACGACGAGGGATGGCCCGAGCAGGGATCCAACTCATATCAAGCTTGAATGGTGGATTTGGTAGATCGAGCAACCCAGGAGCATGGTAATCCCATAAATAATGGCCCTGCTCTAGTTTTAATACACCCAGGGCGTTCAACCATCCCTGTTTATAACCTTTATTATTGGCATTTTCAAGGCGAGCATCCAAGTGACAAAGGGCCTCATTGTAGCCTGCCATCCAGAACTCACGAGGTTGTTTGTGGAATTGGAAAGTTATTCTCTCTAACTGCTCGTGAAGGTTTCTGGAAAAAACATCTTTATTATTCAGAGCAGACTTTGTTGAAGCAAGTTGATCCTCCAGAGTTTGGATTTTCTTGGACATTTAAGACAAAGCCGGATCTTTTGCATTCAATTGGAACGCTTGAGTTTCCAATTTTGACTGAGTACGAGCTTCTTCAACAGAACGACGAAGAGTTCTTCCTCATCCCCGAGTAGGTGGAGTACTCTGTTCCTCGGCAATATCCTGAGTAACTCTTCCTCGTCCACGAGAACCTCTTCCTCGTCCCCGAGTAGCAGTAGAAGTACCCGACCTTTTCAAGGTATCCAACTCTTGCCTTAATTTGGCATTCTCAACCTCTAGAAAGGAAAATCCCTCGTCAGTCACTGGGATTACAGCTGTTGAAGAAGATGCTGCAGACTTATACTATGCCAGCTCTTTCCGCAAATTGTTATTTTCTTGTTCTAGCAGCTCGGCAATTTGTCTACAGGCTTCAACTTCACCCTTTAGGGCTCTCTCTCTGACATCGTACCCAGCCAGGAGTTTGTCGTAGCCCTTCTCGACAGAAAGTTGCTGATACTTCTTCTCATACCCCTCGTGCAACAGGGCATTTGATTCCTTATACTGATTTTGAAGGTCCTCTAAGGTACATTGTGTAATACCCCGTACTTTTGGCTATATTTATTTTTGGGATTAATTAATTAAATGCGTATTAATTGGAAATTAATCCGGGTTATAAATACTAACGAGATGCGAGTTGGTATTTGATTATGTGCATATATGATTATATATGAATTTGGAATTATGAAATTTGTCGTGAGATGTATATACGGCAAGTTGAGAATTTTGTTGAGACGCGTGTGACCGCCGCGTCATGGTAAATTATTTTAATTATAAAAGTAATTTTTATTTCTATTATCTGTATGGTCGTTTTGAGTGCGCCAACGCGTCCGGAAGGGTCGAGATAGTCAGAAAACACTAGGCGGGGGTGTAGTTTGGATTCCGGGGTATTTTTAGGCCATACCGGCATCATAAAGGGTATTTTGGTAATTTTACATTTTGAGGAATTAAAAGTGATGAAAATTGGGAGTTAAATCTGATGTGGATTTAACCCACTAAACCCACTAACCAACCCATATTAACCCATTAAGCTACGGAGGCTATCATTAGGTTTACAACTTTCCCAAAGAAAACCCTAGCCGCCTTAACCCACCATTGGAGAAGAAGCTTGGAGAAGAGAAGAAATTCTGCAGAAATCTTCACCAAACTAACACCAAAATCAGAAATCGAATCAAGGCAAGTGACTTAATTCCATTTAATTTCAGAGAATGTTCCTTCCATGTTAGATAATTCAAATCTTATGTTTGTTCTTGGTGAAATATGAAAACTCATGTAGTTTGGAACTTAGAACTTGAAAATCTTGAGGAGAATTGCTTGTAGAATGATAGGTAGATGAGTATTCCCATAATATTTGTGATTGGAAGAAATTAAAACGGATTTATATTGGGCTAATTCATGATTCAAAAAGTTAGGGTTCATGTTCTTGAAAAATTGGGAAAAAAATGTAGAGATTTGTAAATTTGGTTGATGTTAGGATGGATTAATCCTTCAAAACGTGTTAGGATGTGATATAATATGTTTAGGGTTGTTTAGAGACCTTAAAACGATTGTTGGGACTTAGTTTAGAAGATATTTGAGGAGTAAGAATGCTGAAAAAACGAGATTAGACAAATTTGGGACGAATCTGGTAGGTCGTTAGAAGCCCCTGCCCAGGTCGTTCGAACGAACTCGTTCGAACGAACTCGTTCGAACGAGCTTCTAACGAATTGACCAGTCGTTCTACCAAAAGAGAGCCTCGTTCGAACGAGATCTCGTTAGAAGGTACAGTTCGTTCGAACGAACTGGATCTCGTTTGAACAGCCTCGTTCGAACGAGACTTCTAACGAGCCGACTGTGGAATCTCGTTCGAACAGCCTCGTTCGAACGAGACTTCTAACGAGTTGACAGTTTGGGCCTTTTTGGACTGTTTTGATTTTTGGAGTCCCTTAAACTTGTTCGAGGATATAGATAACAATCCGATGATGATGTAATGATAGAATTGGGACTTTTGGGTATTTATGAGAAGGAAATTATATACGAGAGTTAAATTCAATGGACGGTTTGGGTTGAGACGTGAGTGTCTACTACGACGTGAGAATAAATTTTGGCGCGTATGATGATAAACTGGAATAGTATAAATTGTG
Organism: Sambucus nigra; assembly: GCA_949130495.1. Lineage (NCBI taxonomy): Eukaryota > Viridiplantae > Streptophyta > Magnoliopsida > Dipsacales > Adoxaceae > Sambucus > Sambucus nigra. Next base: position 158,083,623 of record OX422209.1, on the reverse strand, counting down.
ATAATTATAAGTTAGTACGAGAATGCGATATGTACTACGATTAAACTACGGGATTACTAAGACGTGTGTTTACTTAGTATTGGTATATGAATTGTGTGTATGACATACCTACCATACTTGCTATCACGGGAGGTTTGCGTTCGCTTAGGGCCCTTTAATCCTTGTGTTTCCCGGATTTAGACTGGTTACCTTGATGAACATAGGTCATAGAAAGACTTATTGGAATATTAATAAGTCCGCTGATCGTGGGAGCGTAGGTATGTGCGTGACCCATGTGATGTGACTGTGTTCGCCTCCATTATTTGTGATGTTGTTATCTGTGAGCTATTCCTGAGAGATTCGGAATATGTAATCCTTATGTACGTGATGTACCGGGATGGATAGCAGAGTATGTGCGCACCACAACTTAGTTCTCGGGGTGCTTGTATTGTATATTTATGTTGTGATTAATATACCCTTAATTAATGGGAACCTTCATGTTATTGTTGTGAATATAATTATGGTATTGTTTCGAGAAATATAACGAGTTAACTGATAGTTATATATATTGCATATTGAGCATCTGAGTTTACGTTAAACCCCTACTTAATTACGAGCGTTATTATGTTAATAGAACCGAGTAATATGGGTAGGACCTATGATAGTCTAGCTAGAGATGATGTCACTTAGCTAGTGGTTTGTATCGTTGTAGATGGGTACTTACGTTAGGAGTGCACAGTTAGACGAGAGGTGAGAATATCATGTGAGTGCACGTCCTAACATGTACTTTGCATTTAATGTTTTAAATGTTTTTAAAGCACTTGCAGGTTTTTAAAATATAACTCCACATTCGGGCTCTGACCCGTTTGCTTTCAAATCTACTTTTCTTGTAAAACCATTTTAGGTGCCCAGCCACAAGGACACCATGCATAGGATACTCATTCAGGTGACGAGCTGTAGCTGTTTGTGGAAGCTACAGGGATTTGCTTGTAGACGCTTCTATCACTTGGATTCCAGATTTATTATCTATCAGTTGTAGGGCATGTTGCCCATTTCTATTAGAAGTTACATTTCCATTACAGTTTTCAGACTTTGGCATGTATTGATTTAGTATTCAGTTTACTTTCCAGTTGTGGGATTGTAGCGACGAGTTTTTCCTCCAGACTTTATTTACTTTATGTGATGGTTATTCTACTTACTTCATTATGGTGAATGGTGTTATTATTCTTTATTACACTTGTTGCATGTTAATCAGACTTTAATTAAAATTTGGCACTTACTTTTTAAATACTAGGTGGTTAGTAATCATAAAAATGTTTTCGACAGTGATGCTATTAACTGGACCAACTTGGCATTTTGAATTAATTTAATAAAGGAGTAGCTACCCGGTATTTAATTAGTCGGGGTGTCACAGGTGGTATCAGAGCATCAGGTTCTACTGTCCTTTAGGATCTGACGGCTTATTATGTTTCCGCTAAGTTTCTTTGATATAGAGCCCTATATTTTAGGACGATTGTACTCTTTTTGTGTATGCTTCGTTCTTCAGCTATCTTAAGTTTATAAACAGCGAACTTATAAGCTTTGTTCTTATTTCAGATGCCTCCACGATGTACACGACGAGTTCCCAGGGATGCAACGCCCGAACCCCAGCCTGCTCCAGTTCAGGGCATGATGAACGCCGCTGAGGTTGCAGCTATAGTAGCCCACGCGGTAAATGCCGCCATTGCCGTTGTTCAGCAGGCACCACCTCAGGCGCCGGTTGCCGCGCCAGTTCAGGCAAATGCATTCCCGTCTGCTTGGGAGCGTGTACGTGACGCTTTTTAGAAAGCGCATCCGCCAGAGTTTGCAGGTAGCTCAGATGTGGTAGTCTCGAGCCAGTGGAGGAAGGATATACAGAGGCACTTAAGGATGTATGAGTGCACGGACGTCCAGAAGCAGGTGCTAGCTACTTTCAAGCTAGTTGGATCTGCGCTACAGTGGTGGGAGTCTATTACCACCATGGAGGAGATGGATACTCTCACTATTCAGGACTTCTGGGTGAGGTTTGACCGCAAGTACTTTCCGTCGGCTGTTCACACGGAAATGAGGAGGAAATTGATGAGTCTGAAGCAGGAGAGTAAGACTGTGTCCGAGTATGAGGCCGAGTTCACAAATCTGTTGAATATCGTTCCAGATGAGATACCAACAGAGAAGAAGAAGATTGAGAAGTTCACGGACGGGTTGACATGGAGGATCCGTCAGCATCTGCTAGGGAACCTATCGTTGGCCACCTATTCTGATGTGGTTAACGCTGCATTGTTACATTGTCGGGACCACCGTTTTCATATGGCCGAGGGCAAGAGGTCGGGGGAGTCTAACCATCAGGGCAGGACTGGAGGACATAGTGCCAGCGGGGCACAATCTGGTCAGGGGCAGAGACAGAATGAGCAGGGCTCCCAGCAGGGGGATAATAAGAGGTTCCGGTCAGGGAACTACAGACAGGGACAGGGAGGTTTCCGTCAGGGCCATCAGGGTCCAAACGGCCATCAGGGCCAACAGGGGAAGAATGGGCAGCAGTTTCACCAGGGCCAGCAGGGCCAAGGGAGGAACGGTAACGGCCACCAGGGCCGGGGACAGCAGGGGTGGAGAGGAGAGAACTTCCCAGGGAAGTGCTTTGTTTGTGGCAAGACTGGCCATAAGCGACCGGATTGTCCTGATAGGGGCAGGGCCCCACAGCAGCAGCAGAAGGGTGATCGCCAGGAGCCACAGAGGCCTATGTTTCCCGCCGCTCTCCCCGCACCGCCACAGATGGCAGCATTGCCACCTATTCCAGCAGTCCCAGTTCAGCAGGGGCAGCTACAGTATGGACGTGTCTACAACGTCCACCAGGCTGCAGTTCCACAGGCACCGCCCGCGATTGAGGGTACGTTTCCTATCCATGGCACTATGGGTCGGGTATTATTTGATACGGGTGCTACACATTGTTTTATAGCTACACACTTCGCAAAAGCTTTAGGATTGTTAGCTACGGCAGAGAGTACAGTGACGTGTGTCGACTCACCATTGGGGAGTGGGTCACTTATTTTCTTTATATGTCGGGGAGTGGGGGTAGAGATTGGTGGTTTGGTATTACCTGCAGACATGTTAGTATTAGATATGCATGTTCACGATGTGATTATCGATTTGGATTGGCTCGTAGCTTATAGGGCCATGATTGATTGCTTCAGCGGGAGCATTGTTTTTGCCATTCCGGGGTAAGAGATGTTTATAATGGCGATGCCTCGCCCAGAGGGAGGATCGATCGCTCATCTGTATTACATTGAGGAGGATACCTCTAAGGAGGTAGTGATTCCTTTAGATTCTATCCCAGTTGTCAGGGAGTATTCAGATGTGTTTCAGGAGATACCAAGCTTACCCCCCAGTCGAGAGATAGACTTTGTTATAGATTTGCTACCGGGTACGAGACCTATAGCACGCGCACCGTACCGTATGGCTCCAGCTGAGATGAGGGAGTTACGGGATCAGATAGAGTAGCTGTTAGGTCAGGGCTTTATCCGTAGGAGTACCTCACCTTGGGGCGCTCTAGTTTTGTTTGTGAAGAAGAGGGACGGTTCACTGAGATTGTGTGTGGACTACCGAGAGTTGAATAAGGTCACGATAAGGAATAAGTATCCGTTGCCTCGAATCGATGACTTATTCGACCAGTTGAGAGGAGCTTCTTTCTTTTCGAAGATTGATTTGAGATCGGGATACCATCAGTTACGTATCCGGGAGGAGGATGTCTCGAAGACCGCGTTCTTATCGAGATATGGTTCTTACGAGTTTCGGGTTATGCCTTTCGGTTTGACCAACGCTCCAGCTGTGTTTAAGGACTTGATGAACAGAGTGTTCAGGGATTTCCTAGACCAGTTTGTCATTGTCTTCATTGATGATATTCTGGTTTACTCTCAGACAGAGGAGGAGCACGCCGAACATTTGAGGCAGGTTTTGCAGACACTTCGTCAGAACGAGTTGTATGCAAAATATGAGAAGTGCGGGTTTTGGCTGAAGGAAGTCCAGTTTTTGGGACACATTATTTCCGACCAGGGAATATCTGTTGATCTGGGGAAGGTATCAGCGGTGAGGGAGTGGCGACAGCCCACGACACCAACGGAGATTCGTAGTTTCTTGGGTCTAGCAGGATACTACAGGAGGTTTATTCGGGGTTTCTCGGAGATAGCAGGTCCTTTGACACATCTGACACATAAGGGTGTGCCATACATCTGGAGTGATGCCTGTCAGTTGGCATTCGATGAATTGAAGGACAAATTGACCTCAGCACCTGTGTTAGCATTGCCGAGACTGGGAGTTGAGTATTTGGTTTACACCGATGCGTCTTTTCTAGGACTGGGAGGTGTATTGCAGCAGGAGAGACAGGCCATAGCTTATACTTCCCGTAAGCTTAAGCCTCATGAGAAGAATTACCCCACGCACGATTTAGAGTTGGCGGCAGTGGTATTTGCCCTACGGATTTGGAGGCACTATCTTTTGGGGGAGAAGTTCCAACTGTTCACGGACCACAAGTCCCTACAGTATCTGTTCACGCAGAAGGAATTGAATATGCGGCAACGTAGGTGGATTGAGTTTGTGAAGGACTACCAGTTCGACATCCAGTATCACCCGGGGAAGGCTAACGTGGTAGCAGACGCGTTGAGCCGTAGGCCAGCAGATGAGGTGGCCGAGGTGTGGAAGGCTAAGTGGAAGGAATTGGGACACCAGGATGCAGTGGCCCGATCTTTCATGTCTGTGATGACCGTTACACCGCAGATTGTCACGAAGGTAGTACGGGCACAGGCTAATGACTCGTTCTGTCAGGAGCAGATAGTTCGATTACTAGCAGAGGGAGCCGAGTCCTATACCGTTTGCTCAGACGGGGGATTACGCTTCAATGGGAGATTGGTAGTTCCGGAAGGGGATGAATTACGACACGATGTAATGGCAGAGTCGCACGGCTCACGGTTCGCGGTACATCTCGGAGGGGACAAAATGTACCAAGACATGAGATGACAGTATTGGTGGAGCGGTATGAAGAGAGATATCGCTGAGTTTGTTTCGAGATGCGCCACTTGTCATCTTGTAAAAGTGGATCATCAGAGACCCGCAGGATTGCTACAGCCATTGGAGGTCCCGGTGTGGATGTGGGAGAGCATATCCATGGACTTTATCACGGGGTTGCCTACGTCGCAGAGGGGTTACGACTCCGTTTGGGTAATTGTGGACAAGTTGTCCAAGGTCGCTCACTTTTTAGCCGTAAGGACTGACTACACTACGGGAAAGTATGCCCAGCTCTTCATTTCAGAGATTGTGAGACTTCACGGTGTGCCCCTAAATATCGTGTCTGACAGAGACAAGATATTTGTTTCGAGGTTTTGGGAGAGTTTCCAGGAGGCCATGGGCACGGAATTGCGGTTGAGTACGGCTTATCATCCGCAGACTGATGGGCAGATTGAGCGCACAAATCAGATGTTGGAAGATATGCTACGCATGTGCATTATTGACTTCGGGGGTGGATGGGAGCAGTACCTTCCACCGGTGGAGTTTGCTTACAACAACTCCTATCAGTTCACTATTGGCATGGATCCGTTTGAGGCATTGTACGGTAGGCCTTGTCGTTCCCCAGCATGTTGGTTAGAGGTGGGGGACAACAAACTTCTTGGACCAGAAGTGATTCAGGATACTTCGGCAAGGATTGAGTTGATTCGGAGTCGCATTCGGGTAGCTCAAGACAGGCAGAAGAGTTATGCTGATGCGAAGAGATTTTTCAGAGAGTTCCAAGTGGGGGACCAGGTTTTGCTCAGAGTGTCTCCTATGAAGGGGATTATGCGTTTCGGGAAGAAGGGGAAGTTGGCACCAAGGTATGTGGAGCCGTTTCCTATTATTGAGCGAATCGGACCGGTTGCGTATAGACTTGGACTACCGGAGCATTTGCATCGGATTCATGATGTGTTCCATATTTCCTCGCTGAGGAAATACCTTAGAGATAATTTGTCTCATTCTCACATTGCTGTGGAGGACATCGATCTCCAGCCGGATAGCTCCTACGAGGAGGGGCCGAATGCTATTTTGGACCGAAGCGAGAGGAAACTGCGGTCAAAGATAGTTCCGTTAGTGCGTGTTCAGTGGCGACATCACAATGTCGAGGAGTCCACATGGGAGCGTGAGGATGAGATGCGCGAACGCTATCCAGAGTTATTTTTAGCAGGTACTTTCTAGTTTCGAATTTCGGGACGAAATTCAGTTATTAGGGGGGAAGTATGTAATACCCCGTACTTTTGGCTATATTTATTTTTGGGATTAATTAATTAAATGCGTATTAATTGGAAATTAATCCGGGTTATAAATACTAACGAGATGTGAGTTGGTATTTGATTATGTGCATATATGATTATATATGAATTTGGAATTATGAAATTTGTCGTGAGATGTATATACGGCAATTTGAGAATTTTGTTGAGACGCGTGTGACCGCCGCGTCATGGTATATTATTTTAATTATAAAAGTGATTTTTATTTCTATTATCCGTATGGTCGTTTTGAGTGCGCCAATGCGTCCGGAAGGGTCGAGATAGTCAGAAAACACTAGGCGGGGGTGTAGTTTGGATTCCGGGGTATTTTTAGGCCATACCGGCATTATAAAGGGTATTTTGGTAATTTTACATTTTGAGGAATTAAAAGTGACGAAAATTGGGAGTTTTAATCTGATGTGGATTTAACTCACTAAACCCACTAACCAACCCATATTAACCCATTAAGCTACGGAGGCTATCATTAGGTTTACAACTTTCCCAAAAAAAACCCTAGCCACCTTAACCCACCATTAGAGAAGAAGCTTGGAGAAGAGAAGAAATTCTGCAGAAATCTTCACCAAACCAACACCAAAATCAGAAATCGAATAAAGGCAAGTGACTTAATTCCATTTAATTTCAGAGAATGTTCCTTCCATGTTAGATAATTCAAATCTTATGTTTGTTCTTGGTGAAATATGAAAACCCATGTAGTTTGGAACTTAGAACTTGAAAATCTTGAGGAGAATTGCATGTAGAATGATAGGTAGATGAGTATTCCCAATATTTGTGATTGGAAGAAATTAAAACGGATTTATATTGGGCTAATTCATGATTCAAAAAGTTAGGGTTCATGTTCTTGAAAAATTGGGAAAAAAATGTAGAGATTTGTAAATTTGGTTGATGCTAGGATGGATTAATCCTTCAAAACGTGTTAGGATGTGATATAATATGTTTAGGGTTGTTTAGAGACCTTAAAACGATTGTTGGGACTTAGTTTAGAAGATATTTGAGGAGTAAGAATGGTGAAAAAATGAGATTAGACAAATCTGGGACGAATCTAGTAGGTCGTTAGAAGCCCCTGCCCAGGTCGTTCGAACGAACTCGTTCGAACGAGCTTCTAACGAATTGACCAGTCGTTCTAACGAAAGGGAGCCTCGTTCGATAACTTCGTTCGAACGAGATCTCGTTAGAAGGTACAGTTCGTTCGAACGAACTGGATCTCGTTCGAACAGCCTCGTTCGAACGAGACTTCTAACGAGCCGACAGTGGAATCTCGTTCGAACAGCCTCGTTCGAACGAGACTTCTAACGAGTTGACAGTTTGGGCCTTTTTGGACTGTTTTGATTTTTGGAGTCCCATAAACTTGTTCGAGGATATAGATAACAATCCGATGATGATGTAATGATAGAATTGGGACTTTTGGGTCTTTATGAGAAGGAAATTATATACGAGAGTTAAATTCAATGGACGGTTTGGGTTGAGACGTGAGTGTCTACTACGACGTGAGAATAAATTTTGGCGCATATGATGATAAACCGGAATAGTATAAATTGTGATAATTATAAGTTTGTACGAGAATGCAATATGTACTACGATTAAACTACGGGATTACTAAGACGTGTGTTTACTTAGGATTGGTATATGAATTGTGTGTATGACATACCTACCATACTTGCTATCACGGGAGGTTTGCGTTCGCTTAGGGCCCTCTAATCCTTGTGTTGCCCGGATTTAGACTGGTTACCTTGATGAACATAGGTCATAGAAAGACTTATTGGAATATTAATAAGTCCGCTGATCGTGGGAGCGTAGGTATGTGCGTGACCCATATGATGTGACTGTGTTCGCCTCCATTATTTGTGATGTTGTTATCTGTGAGCTATTCCTGAGAGATTCGGAATATGTAATCCTTATGTACGTGATGTACCGGGATGGATAGCAGAGTATGTGTGCACCACAGCTTAGTTCTCGGGGTGCTTGTATTGTATATTTATGTTGTGATTAATATACACTTAATTAATGGGAACCTTCATGTTATATTTGTGAATATAATTACGGTATTGTTTCGAGAAATATAACGAGTTAACTGATAGTTATATATATTGCATATTGAGCATCTGAGTTTACGTTAAACCCCTACTTAATTACGAGCGTTATTATGTTAATAGAACCGAGTAATATGGGTAGGACCTATGATAGTCTAGCTAGAGATGATGTCACTTAGCTAGTGGTTTGTATCGTTGTAGATGGGTACTTATGTTAGGAGTGCACAGTTAGACGAGAGGTGAGAATATCATGTGAGTGCACGTCCTAACATGTACTTTGCATTTAATGTTTTAAATGTTTTTAAAGCACTTGCAGGTTTTTAAAATATAACTCCACATTCGGGCTCTGACCCGTTTGCTTTCAAATCTACTTTTCTTGTAAAACCATTTTAGGTGCCCAGCCACAAGGACACCATGCATAGGATACTCATTCAGGTGATGAGCTATAGCTGTTTGTGGAAGCTACAGGGATTTGCTTGTAGACGCTTCTATCACTTGGATTCCAGATTCATTATCTATCAGTTGTAGGGCATGTTGCCCATTTCTATTAGAAGTTACATTTCCATTACAGTTTTCAGACTTTGGCATGTATTGATTTAGTATTCAGTTTACTTTCCAGTTGTGGGATTGTAGCGACGAGTTTTTCCTCCAGACTTTATTTACTTTATGTGATGGTTATTCTATTTACTTCATTATGGTGAATGGTGTTATTATTCTTTATTACACTTGTTGCATTTTAATCAGACTTTAATTAAAATTTGGCACTTACTTTTTAAATACTAGATGGTTAGTAATCATAAAAATGTTTTCGACAGTGATGCTATTAACTGGACCAACTTGGCATTTTGAATTAATTTAATAAAGGAGTAGCTACTCGGTATTTAATTAGTCGGGGTGTCACACATTGAAGATCCTCGATCATTTTGTAATAGGCCACATTGTTGGCCACAGCCCGGTCAAGTAAACCCTTCAGGTACTGATAGGCCTCAACTGCCTGCTCGGAAGCATCATGACCAAGGATATCAGCAACTTCAGATGCACTTAGGTCTGTGTGACCAGCTTTATAATATTCGTGGCATTGCTGCATCAACTTTGTATCATTATCAGATATCATATCCATTCTAGCCATGAACTAGTAAAGAAGAGAAGGCAAAAGTTAATAAAAGAAGAAGACAGAGCATCAACAATGTAGAGGAACAAAAAAAGGTAATTTTATTACATCATCAAAAGGAGTACAACGTTCAGAATACAGAGTACAAGTAAAAGAAAAACAGAAAGAGAATACCGAACAACTTCACACCTTTTCCTTGTCTCCCAAGACTTTCTCGGGAGGCTGGGATGAGGAGCTTGGTTGCTCGGTGGGAACAATGAGTTGATTGGCAAAAGTTGAGACTTGAGGAGCAGGCAAAGATGAGATCTCCTCGGTGGCTGTCTGATTGGGTTGTGAAGCAAGGACTTGATCACCTACTATCATTGAAGACTCCTCGGACGCAGCTTTGTCTTCTTCCTCATATTCAATTACAGGAGGGGGGCCAGGAAGATGTTGTTGAAATAGTTCAGAGTCTTCACTAACCTTCAATTCCTGCAGGGTAGCAACCCAACCATCTCGAAAGTATTTCAAACTCCCATACCTCATCTGGGTCATCATTGCTGCTACCCCCTATCCCATCCTTTGTCCCAACCAGTTCGAAATGATTTTTTTACATCCACCTTTCTTTTTATTTTCTCCGAGGAAAGCTTCTCGGATAAAAGATCCTCGGTGGTTTTCAACTTGGCCTCCACCTCCGCCTTCTGGCAATTTACTTCTCGCAGAAGGGTCAGCTCTTCCTCGGCTGATTTCAATTTATTTTCAAGCTCCCCAAAGGTACTGAGCTTCTCAGCATATTTCTTATTCTCTCTCTCCAAATCCTTCACTTTACTTCCCAACTGCACCTTCTCTGCCTCAGATGCAGCCAACTTCTTCTCCCATTCACCTCTATCCTCGTCGTATTTTTGAAGGGATTCCTTCAAAGATTGGGCCAAGCCCTGTAAATCATCCTCTACTCCAGACGAGGAGCTAGAAGCCTTGATTGCTTCATCTTTCTTCACTATGGTGTTAAAGCAACTCACCAACTGAAAAAGAAGGTAATGATAAGTCAGTGCCGAGATACATGTATTGATGAAAAGAAAGAAAAATTCAGGATAAGAGAAACTTACTGAAGCAATGTGACGAGTAGCTAGGGATGTCAGCATATCCCTAGACATGTTTTCCTCGATTCCTTGGACTTCAGGAATGGTCCAAGTCTTTACCGAGCTCATTGCAGAACTCGGGGGAATAATGGTTGGAACACCAACTCCACTAGCTTAGAGCTGGGGAATAGCTTCAGAAAAACTGACCGATGAGGATTTCTTCAGTCTCCTCGGTGTCTTCTCAACAATCTCAACCAAAGAAGAACTTTTGGTTGGAGAGATGGTGATTACTTCCACAGGTGCATCCTTCTGCACAGGAGCCACTGGGGGCTTCTCGGCGGCCTTCTGAGGAGCAACAGAAGGGGTGGCATCTACTTTCTTTGTCCCCTTCTAGACATCAGCCTTATTTCTTTTCCCATCTCCAGCAGAAGTAGTCTCTTCGAAGAGAGCAGGAACTCTTCTTTTGCCTATTTTTTGACTCAGAGGAATGTGAGAGTCTGGTGAAGAATCCTCAAAAGCTGGCAATGGTTCACTAATGCTAACCACAGGACGAGCAGTAAAGGACGATGTATAACTCCTATACTGCAACAAGTATGAGGCAGACCTGACGTGCTCGTCTGTAACTTTCTGATGCAAACTCCAGATATGTTTCAAATGCTTTATATTAACTTCTGATTCTTTGGGAGTTTTTCTCTTGCTGTCAACTGCAAACAAAAACATATTGAAATGTCAATCATGCATTTATTCAAACATAATGAAATCATAATTTCAGAAATGAAATAAAATGAAAATAACCTATCCCATTGCCATATGGAGGGCATTTGGGACCCTCATATACTGCATCTCCAACCAAAGGGGCATGTTGCCAATTTTTTATAACTACCCCATGTTCAAAATAATCCCTATTTGCATCAGGGAGATTGACTACTAAAGCCCTATTCAAAAATCTAGTTTTTAGATAATAAACATTATCTAAAATAGCCCATCTATAACAGTACATAATCTCAGGAATTCCTATACGAGTTCCATGAGTTTGATTTAACGTATACACCCCATTAACTATTCTCCATGTGTTGGGGGCTATTTTGCAGGGACGACATCGAAATATTGACAGAACTCTAAGCACAGAGGTTTTGGTGGAAAAGAAAATCCACATTCAGCAATAAAGAGACTGGGGAACCAGTGTCCCTCAGCCAAACGAAAAAAATCTAAAGGCTCAGAAAGATTTTCCAAGGTTACCCAAGATGGAATGGAAAAGTCAGAACGGAATTTCTCAAGAGATTAAATAATATAAACCATGGTGAATAAAAGAAATGAAGAGGAAGGAAGAAGATCTTACAAGAAAAAGGGAGATCTGTTGACAACGAACGAAAACAAGGATGAACGCACAAGAGAAAGAAAGGCTAGGGAAAACTCGAAAGCAGAAAATTGGGAAAGGTAGAAGACGGTATGATTGCCTAAGAAGTTTAAATACTTTGCCTTGGGAAACGGCGAAAGAAATGATTACAAAAAGGAAACTATTACGCTACCGACGGCTAAAAGGACAAAAAATGCACGAAGATCGAAGCGCTTATAAAAATGCAAAAAAGCGGATTCTGCGAATTTGGAAGGAAATTCAAATAAGAAGAAAATGCTCCTAAAACCCAGGAAGGTCATTTAATATTGCCATATACCGAGAAAGAATGTTCCATACTCCTCAAAGTTCGAAATACGAAACATTGGGGGCTTCTGTTGATACCAAAATTAGTATGCCGATATAGACGAATCACAAGAAGACACGTGTCGATCTACGAGGCACAATAGCAACGAGGAAGTCTATTCCCCCGACCAAGTTAGACTCACTCCGAGCAACAAGTATACTCCGAGGAACTTCAGTTCTCCGAGGAACTCCCAACGCTTCGAGGAACTATTGAACGACGAGCAACTAAGGCGGTTCGAGCTGCATCTCGACCACAGCATTGATTGCCAGATAATCAACAGTTCAACTATTCATTGAATGCTTATCATCTTGACGCACACGTTTGAAGACCATTAAATGAATTACCCTATCATATGTGTATCATTTAATGTAACACCCTTTCATGTACAACCTAAGGGCTATAAATACCTTGTATCACCCTCATTCAAAGGGACCGGAATTTCTTGATAGCACTTGTAATCGAGAATTCCCAAACACTCAGCAATAACATAACAGTGGATGTAGGCCATTCAAATAAGGCTGAACCACTTTAAAATCTTTTGTCTCATTTATTTTTCTGTGATTGAATAATTAGAGTAATCTAATTTTTTACATCAACAATCGATGTCTTTTATTCATCTCAGTAGGTGTTCTGGTGTGTAAAGTACGACTTACACACAGAGGATCAGGATCAGATCACCAATTCTTGTAGAATATAAGTTTTATCATTCACAGTCTTAGATGAAACTTGACACACCATCAATAGGGATGTAGCACAATATTTTAGTAGGTCTATATTGATTACGGGAAACTGTATAGTTTTAAATTATTGTGCTGGTACACTTTATGTGTATTGAATGGGACCACCTTGAGGCCAACGTCTTTTACTGATTTTATAAGAGTAGTAAACCTCATGACTATTAGGTTTATTTAAGGCTCTTAATCTAGGTATGATTGATGGACACATGCACTAGTTATTTATTGCTTTGACTTTTCGGGTGAGATTCATTATCGGATCAATAATATTGATAGATTGGGTAATGGTGATTATTGTATGATGAAAGTCTTTTATGGATGAAATCCACATCTTAGTATAGAAACTAGTGATATCCTTTTGAGATGCTTATAAGTTTTGTATGGGTCAAATCCCGCCGGTGGATTATGTTAATCTGACACTACATATAAGTTAAGTTGGATAGCTCAAGGACTTAAATAAGTTCATCAAATAAATTATTAGTAATTTATTTTATTAACGGGTATCTATAACCTTAACGTGGGGAGAATTAATTAATTAATAATGAGGAGCTCGAAATATAATTTTGAGTTAAGGAGTGGAGTTGAAATTATAATTATTTAGTGTATTAATTACAAGGGGCTGAAATTAGGATCTCAGAAGGATTAGGTTTCCTCAGGCCCATTCCGAGCCACATACTTATCTCTCCTTAGGGTCTTTACTGTAGCCTATATATATGCACTTAAGGCTCATTCTTTCTTAACCTAGCCATCACTCTTGGATACTCAAAAGACCTAAATTCGAACTTGTGAGAAAGAGAGGCAAAAAAGAGGAAAAAGGAGAAAAAAAGGTGTTCACGAAGTAAGAGCCCACCCTCTACTCATGATTGTTCACATTAATAATAAAGTAGAAGACCGTAAGGTACATCAAGCCTACATTCTTGATCAACTATCATCACATATTCTGTTCGTGCAAAAACGAGATCAAATCAATTAGATCTCGAAAGGTAAATCCTAATTCCTCCTTGTAGGATTTCATGTATGTGTAATTTTTTGTAGTTCAATCTAGACGCGTTTTTAATGGACCCTTGGATATCTGCTCTGACACCTTGTGTCATAGGTCGTTCTCTTTTTAGCGAGTTTATTGCTTGCTTCCTTATAAACACCCACTCGATACCTTCAGGGTTGACATCTCGTGGGGTTTGTACTATGGGTCCAAATATACTACGTATATTAAGAGACTCGAATTATGCCATCATGGATTTTTTCATTTTGTCCATTATATAATTTGCTGACACCCATTTATAGTACGTGGATTTGTAGTATCACTACTCTTTGATTTTTATATAGCTACAACATGTATAATTATGTCATCATTGATAGTCTTTGATGATATCAGGATTTCGAGTCGAGCCACTACTACTCCCGATAGGGGATGGTTTCAAAGAAAGGGTTTCTCCAAAATATGAGCCTCATGGCAATGTCAATATGATTCAGATGTTAAAAAACATGCACTTTATGCCCGGATTGGGGCTAGGACAAAGGCAGCAAGGGATACTTGAGCCCATCGAACTAAAGAAAGCTTTCCCTCCTTGCGGCTTGGGGTATCAACCATTAGAACAAGAGCTCATAATGATCCGCCAATCTCGACCAAAGAGAAGATTAGACTGTATCCGAACTATCTCAAGAGACTCCTTGAATGGACGATTCATCAAAGAAGGCGAAGACTTCCCCTTTTTTGGTTTTACAGAACCATGGTATGACCACACAGACAAGAAGATGAGGCCGGGAATGGAGATCTTTTTCCAAGACAGCTACCCATGGGCCGAAAGTTTCCCACACCAAGTACAATCGCTCATCAAAGATACTAAAGAGACTGAGGAAAGTGATTCCGAATATTCCTTCAACTTACAGATACTGGGGTTGGCACTCTTCAAGGTTAATTCAGGCACTACATCAATGGACCCATCCCGTCTGATTAAAGTTGCTGATACACCTCTCCTCAACTGGCATGCTGCGCCAGTTCTACCTCTTGAAATCTCCCCTAACCCCAATATTTACCCTATTTCTTCTTCTGTTGTCTATCCTTGCTCAAATGTAATCGAGACCTCTTTTGATGAGATTCTTAATGCTGTTTTTCCTATCAATGAAATAAACAAAGATTTCGAGTATCTTGGTGTGCCTTACATTAACTGTTTGAATTCTAATCAAACTTTTGATGATGATGATTTTTGCAAATGAACAATTCTTAACGAATCTAAATAAGGTTAATAATAAACAACATAATCGCGTTCAAGTTAATAAAGAAGAGACTGTTGTTATTAATCTCGGTTCTAATTGCTAACTGCGCGAGATAAGGATAGGGGCCACCCTTGACGAGCATGGGTGTGCACAACTCGAAGAATTACTGAAGGAGTTCATAGATGTCTTCGTATGGTCCTATGATGATATGCCCGACATCGATCCTGAAATAGCTCAACACGTGATCCCTACTCTCCCAGATTACAAGACAGTTAAACAAAAATTGAGAAAACTCCGCACCGAATGGTCGCTCAAGGTCAAATAAGAGGTGGTCAAACAGTTAAACGTGGGTTTCATTCGGGTGATCGAATATCACACATGGCTAGCCAACATTGTACCTGTGCCAAAATCAGGAGGGAAGGTTCGAATATGTGTAGATTATCGAGATTTAAACAAAGCTTCTCCGAAGGATGATTATTCGCTACCCAATATCGACATGATCGTGGACAACACAACCAGTCATGCTCTCAAGTCATTCGTCGACGGGTTTGTCGGATATAACCAAATCAAGATGCACCCCGACCACTAAGAAAAAACCGCATTCATCACCTCATGGGGAACCTTTTGCTACATCGTTATGCCATTCGGTCTTAAAAATACTGGGGCTACCTACCAAAGGGCTGCCACAACCATCCTGCACGATTTGATTCACAAAGAGGTTGAGGTTTATGTGGATGATATGATTATCAAGTCCAAAACTAGAGAAGGTCATGTTACTTCCCTCCGGAGGTTCTTCAAACGACTGCGACGGTATCAACTGCGACTTAATCCACAGAAGTGTGTCTTCGGCGCTACAAAGGAAAAACTCTTGGGATTTATGGTCAGCGAAAGGGGGATAGAATCAGATCCTGCAAAGATGAAGGCCATAGTTGAGATGCCTCCGCCTCGAACAGAGAGAGAATTTTGAGGTTTTCTTGGGAAATTGTAATATATCAGCCGATTCATTAGCCAACTAACCTCCACCTGTGAACTGATCTTCAAGCTCCTCTGAAAAGATTCAACCAAAGTTTGGAAGGAGGCCTACCAAGAAGCTTTTGACCGAATCAAACAATACCTAACCCAACCTCCAGTGCTCATGCCGCCACAGTCTGGTCTCCCTTTGCTCCTATACCTAACCATAACCGACACTGCAGCTGGGGCTTTGCTAGCCCAATACCTTAAAGACTCCTGTAAAGAAAGAGCCATCTATTATGACAGTCGCAAATTGGTCAGGTACGAGGTCAACTACACTGCTTTAGAAAATGCATGTGTCGCACTTGTCTGGATCACCCAAAAGTTACGACACTACATGCTCGCCTTCCCCATCAAACTTGTATCCCGAATGGATCCCATCAAATACATGCTTGAGAAACCCGCCTTATCCAGTCGAATGGCCCGATGGTTGATGCTCCTATCCGAGTTCGATATTGTGTATGTCACACAGAAAGCTATTAAAGGAAGAGACATCTCGGACCACCTCGCCGATTACCCTATAAAAGAAGTGGAGGTTCGGATTTGCTAATTCTCAGATGAAAATATCCTCTACACCACTCAAGACCGCCTTCGATGGAAAATGTTCTTTGACGGCGCTGCCAACAAAAAGGGATATGGCATTGGGATACTCCTGATCGCCCCAGATGACTCCCACACTCCCATCGCCATTAAATTGGATTTTCGTTGCACCAACAACATGACAAAATACGAGGCATGGACAGTGGGTCTCAAGGTTGCTATCAAGAAAGGTATTCAATACCTTGATGTCTACGGGGATTCTTCTCTCATCATCGGTCAAGTGCTCAGAAAGTGGAAAGTCAAGGACGAAAAGCTCCAACCCTTTCATGCCCAATTAGAAGAGTTAGCCTCCCAATTTCGAGATATCACCTTCCATTACCTACCCCGAGTAAAGAATAACCTAACCGATGCTCTCCCTACCTTGGCCTCCATAGTCGACATGACCGAAGGAATAACAATGACCCCCTTCCTAGTTCAAAAGCAAGACAAACTGAACCATTGCTACCATATTGAGCTTGTTTTCACCGAAGATCCTGAACTAGCCGATTGTTGGTACTGTGATATTTGGTGCCTCCTCAAACATGGTAGGTATCCTGAGGGTTCCAATAAAAAATATCGAACAACCCTTCGAAGACTGGCCACCCAGTACATCATCTGTCATAAAGCTCTACTCAAGAGGAATTTTGATGGAACTCATATATACGACATCGCAGGGGCTGAGATTGAGAAAATAATGCAGAAAATCCACAGCGGGGAATGCAGACCCCATATGAATGGTCACATTATATCCAAGAAGATAATCTGACAGGGATACTACTAGACCACCATGATCCAGGATTACACCGCCTATGTTCGGAGGTACCTCAAATGCCAATAATTCTCCAATCTTCAACACTTGCCTCCACGAGAATTATATAACATGACCTCTCCCTGGCCGTTCTCCACCTGGGGTGTCGACATCATAGGGAAGGTTACACCAAAGGCTCCAAACGGACATGAGTTAATCCTGTTTTCCATCGATTACTTCACCAAATGGGTCGAGGCTGAGTCATACGCAGTATTAAATGCCAAGAAAGTGGCCAAATTCCTCAAGAAAAATATCATCTGCCGATATGGGGTCCCGCACGAGCTGGTATCAGATAACGAGATGTATTTAGAAGCAAAAGTCATAGAAGTAGTAAACGAGTACGGGATTCAGAGACACAAATCTTCTCCCTACCGACCTCAGACCAATGGTGCAGTTGAAGCCGCCAACAAAAACCTCAAAGATAGCATCAACAAGATGACCGAAAGTTGTAAGGATTGGGCCGACTGGATCCTGTACTCCCTTTTGGGATATTGAACCTCAATCCAAACCTCTACTGGGGCTACCCCTTACTCCCTGGCCTACGGCATGGAAGCAGTCCTACCTGTGGAGCTGGAAATACCCTCGCTACGCGTCATGCTCGAAAAGCAAGGTTAGTGAAGAAGACTGGTGCCAAAGCCATCTTGATGAGCTAGCCCTCCTAGATGAAAGAAGATTAAAAGAACTTTACCACATACAGGGGTACCATCGCCAAATAGCGCGATCATTCAACAAGAGAGTCAAGGACCGCGGTGTTCGGGAGGGGGATTTAGCCCTCAAGGAGATAGTAGAACCCATCTGGGACCCCAGAGGGAAATTCAAGTCCAATTGGAGCGGCCCCTACATTGTAAAGAAAATCTTATCCGGTGGTGCCGCCATGATCATTGACCTAGAGAGGGTGGATATGGCTCGTCCAGTCAACCTGGACCGTCTTAAAAAATTCTACCCCTAGTCCGAAATCTCGGTGCGCTACGACTCTTCTCATCCCCCTTCTATTCTAAAAAAAAGAAAAGCTCTTCATTTCTCTCTACCCAGAACTACGTGGGCCTGATCCTCTACAAAAACTATTTTAAAACTTTTCAAAAAACCCCAGAGGTACGTAGGCAGCTCATACTCCTCACATGAGTGCAGCCTTTTCTTTTTCACAAAGTACTATTCTTTTCTTACCTCCGAGAACGACAGTTCATTATAAAAATACTTAAACTAAAGGATTATGTATGCCTTATCGATCAGTATAGATAATTCAAAATACAAAAATCATTAAAAGGCACAGTTGGGTGATCAGAAACTTGTTTATTTCATTAATAAGAAATTACAGTACGGATTATATAAGAAAAGAAATGGATAACCCCCTTCCCCCTACTACTATAAAAAAACCTAATAAAATCCCCATATACATTCCCTATTACATAAATAAACTTTCCAAGAGTCCTACCCACAGCTACCAGAGGAGCATGCACCCTCATCATCTACATCCTAAGGTTCCTAACTTTCCCTTGCCTGAATAGAGTGTCGTAAATATTCCATGGATCGATGAGCCTTAACCATATTAAAAAAGACAACAACACCCCCTTCCATGGTGTTGGATATAACAACCCATCTTTGTCCAGTCTCTAATGCTAACATCTTGCTGACTACTTTCCTCCAGAACCACTTCATATAATCTTTGGGGACATGCCAAACCTTTCTGACAGACTGAGAGGGACGGGTCGACGAACGCCGATTTTACCATAGAGACCCAAGCAACAGACGCAGGCATTCAGTCAAATATTCTACCGAAAAGAATTTTGAGGTCCGAGGAGGCACGACCTACGCCCAGCCGAATTGGCGCAAAAGCCGCCAAGGGAAGTAAAAAGAGGTCTGTCTGAGACCATCCAATCGCACATATGAATACTCTCCTAACTTCGGGACAGGCTGCAACTGTCCCCACCAAGTCACTAACCAATACAGACCACAAGCCCCATGCTCCATAAGCCAATGATCCTAGTTCTCAACATGCAAACCAACACGGATGAAGTAGCGTGAAAAGAAATTAGGTACGGCCGATAAGGGGTATTCTGGAGGAGTCGACAAGCGGAATCTTTCAGACAACCATGTGAACAACATCACAAGGCTACCTCTTAAAAAGTCAGAACGACCTTCTCTCCAGGCATCCAGGCCATTCAGAGTCTCCGCCAATATCACCACTGCAGGATTGCGACGGTATGACATCTATGAAGTAATAGCTGTAAGTTGTGGGTCCACTTGCAGCTCCCTAGTCACCAATAATAATTTTGAAACCAGGCCCAGAGCAACGGCTCCAGCATAGCCAGCATCACCTACTTCCCGTAAATGCACGGACTGCAGCACCGCCGGGAGAGAGATCATTTCTCCAACAACCAATGATTTGTCCGCCGAAGGAAAAATATGAAGAAGCTCGACCAACAAATCCGTAGGAGAACAGGAAAATTCGGGCAAAGCCGCAACAACGCTGGGATTTACACCCAGTATGGCAGAAAATTCCTCGTAGGTAGGACAAACTTCTTCCAACCCAAAGCGTAATAGATGGTCTTTGGGGTACCATAGTTGTACCGCCGCCATCATCATATTCCACTCAATAGGCCGATTGCGCCACAAGGAGACTCGACGCATGTTGAAAGCATAGTAGTCGATATTATAGGAGCACATTGCTTCCAAGGCATCGAGGTAGCTGACAAACTCAATGCTACCAGGGAGAGCCATCTTGCAAGGCTAAGAGATGGTGGGCAAGTAGGTAAGAATGCAAAGGTGTGATGAAAACACTCCAACCTTCCCCCTTTTTATACTTGAAAACTCTCAAAAGAGACACAATCCCTGCAGAAATCGGAGGGAATCCTACCCCACAAGGTACCAAAGGCTAAAGAGGGTACCAATCAAAGCTTTGAATTGATGGGACTGAACTGAACTGTCGATAGGCAGGTCAGGGTGTTTGCCGATCGACAACCCCCCCATTTTTAGAAATTTCTCTTTTTTCCTCTTTTGTCAAATCAGAAAACTCAATAAAAATAAATTGACAATCTCAACAGAATTTCAAAATCCCTTTTTCTCCTTATAAAATTTCCCCCTTTTTTAATCAAAAACATTACTTCAAAAAAATTTCAAAAATATTCCTTTTTACGGTCTCAACAACAAAGTAAAAAGCGTATGTGCCTGCATTCATCATTAAATAAAAGATAGTAAAAAAACTCCATTGCATTTCATATATCTGTTTTCTGTGTTACATCATTTTGCAGGGAATAGATAGAAAAAGTAAAAACAACGAGACTCAGCCCGAACTCACATTCTTTCTCTCCCTCTCTCTCTCAAGAGCTTCCACCCCTGTGGTGTGCTCTCTTCCCCCTACGGCGAGATGACGCACCACCACTACCCGAGCCAGATTCCTCTCTAGACGAGGCAGACGGCACCAAGAAAGAAGGAACAGGAACCGCATCACGAATATGGGCGGTCACCGAAGATATCCAGTCTGTAATGTCCCTGAGTCAAGTGGTCGATACCCGGACTTACTGAAAGAAAAGGTGAAATCAGTATCAAAGCAGAAATGACCAAAACTGAAAAAGAAAGAAAGAGAAGAATAGAAAGGTATACCGCAGGTCTAAGGACCTCCTTTGTCAAACCCAACTCCTCCGGATCCATCGCATGAGGACGGTGCAGTATAGGCACCATCCCTCCATCAGCCCGCCGAATGTTGTATGAAGGGGTATAAAGCCGTACAAAAGGGACCTCCGAGGTCGCCGCCGCCGCAGATGCCGACGGACCACCACCACTGTGGGAAGATCCCACCGCCCGACTCGAACCCACCAGAAGGAAGGGCAGCGCATCATATATGCTGGGCGCCATCAACCAACTCGGCACAAAATCTATATAGTCATACGACGCAGCCGTATCGGTGTATAGCAAGTAAGACTCTCCAATTATCGCCACGATCCTCTCATCCTCCGACAGCAGTCACTCCCGCCTCATAGACATAGGAGGCTGCGCGGGCGGCACCACCACCTCCTCCTCAGTAATCAGACGAACCACCCTCTCCCCGAGGTACCAGAAATGGCCAAACTCATGCACCAACAAATGCCTCATCCACGTGTTCACCCCGGTCGCCCCCGCATCCTGAATGGCTGTCCCCCACAGGGTAAAAGGTCACCTGAAAATCTCCGAGCGAGCATAAATCAATACAAGATCAGAAGGAGCAAAAAACAAGATTGAAATGGAAAGAGTCTTACCCTACCACTGGTCAGGTCATTCAAGACCTGACGCACCGCCTCCAAGGAAAGAGATCCCTTCGACTGTCGATTGGCCTTACACCATCGATACAATCGACAGAAGTCCCCAATAGTGTCGTCCTTTAAAGAAATCAGCGGGGTATTGCACCCAATCACCTCATAGAACCACGTCTGAATTCGCAAGCAAAAAGAGACACATAAGGAAAATGCGAGTACATGAAAGGAAAATGCGAGTGCATGAAAGAAAAATGTGAATGCATGAAAAGAAATGCACAAATTGAAGAATACCTCAAGAAGGTACGTGGCCCCAGTAAATGTCTGCTGGCAGTACCGTCTGAATGCATCCAGAGAAAAGTAAAGGGTAGCCAAGGTCGGACTCCCCCAATCATAGAAAGGTATGTTCAAAAACATCCTCAAGTACGGCAGAAACCACAAATGAACGACGTCACCGCTCGACGCCACCATGAAATCTCCAAATACCAGTAGAATGAATAATTGGGCCATCTGCCTCACTTGCATCCCATCCTCGACATTAATCACCCTGCTCAGCCTTCAGTAGGGACAACCGGATTGAATCCCCAGAAACTATCCTCCCTACATCACCAAGTGTCGCACGCACGGCCTCCGATCTAACCCGTAAAGAGCGATCCACCTCTATCTGCTCTCCATCACAATCCAGCCCCAGCAGCTGTTGCACGTCTATGGGAGTCACCATCATCTCCTCAAATCCAAAATGAAAGGTGTGGGTAGTGTCCCACCACCTCTCTCCCAAAGCGCACATGATCTCTATCGAACGAGGCGTATCATCCAGCGCAGATGCCAACCGCCCAAAACCCACTAATGATACCATCCAACACACCATAGGTGGGAGATGCTCCCAGACATCCTTGAGCCCCGTTGTCCTACAGGCACGCATGTTCTTTAAGGAAATATCAGATTGGCAAAACGAAAAGTCTCCTCAAAGGTCAAGAAACAAAATCACTAGAAAGAGAAGAATGACAAAGGTCGGGTTACTTACATAACCGTCGGGGATCACTCTCAAAGAGAGATGACATGATGGCTTCCATAGCAAGGTTCGCTCATTCGAAACAGGCTCAAACTCATCAAAGGAGTTTTCAATCCCCAAAGCAAGAGGCGCCCTAGCCCTACACTCCACATTCGCCCAATCATCAACGGTCAACCACTCCCGGTGGACTGCAGTGCTCACAAAAGCGACCATTTCTTGAAGATTGCAATGATAGAACGATTTACAGAAGAATCATTGACCCCTTGACTTTCTGAGGTAGCCCAAAAGTCCATGCCACTGTCGAATGGCACCCTTCATACTATGCCGACCGGCACCCCCCTTAAATTTTATATAGAAATTCCCAAAAAATACCAGAAAGCCTCGAAAAATTCCCGAAAAATTCCTAAAAATCCCAGGAAGATTTTAAAACCTTTTTACCAAGAAAATTTCGCATTCCCTTAAGCGGAACCCCTCTTTCCCAGTGGAATCTTCAAAAACCAAGTGAAAACTCCTCACGGCAAAGCTCCGGAGGATCTCTAAGGATCACCTGATCACTTCCCCAACGGAATTCTCTTACAGCACCCAAAATAGGTTGTTCCCCCCGTAAGGTCTCCTAATGAAATAAAAGCTTCCCCAGCTATCAGCTCCCCAGCTCAAATCAAAATCACAAAAGCACTTTCTCCAGCAAAATCAAAATCCAATCTTCATCCAGTCTTTAGGTCAGAATTGACCTCGATCTTGGATCATCACCTGAGTTGGGTCAGAATTGACCCCGATCCTCGATCGTCACCACTCTTTAGGTCACAATTGACCTCGGTCTTGGATCTTCACATGAGTTGGGTCTGAATTGACCCCGGTCCTCGATCGTCACCACTCTTGGGTCAGAATTGGCCCCGATCTTGGATCGTCACCTGAGTTAGGTCAGAATTGACTTCGATCCTCGATCGTCACCACTCTTGGGTCAGAATTGGCCCTGGTCTTGGATCGTCACCTGAGTTAGGTAAAAATTGACCTTAGTCCTCGATCGTCACCACTCTTGGGTCAGAATTGGCCTCGGTCTTAGATCATCACCTGAGTTAGGTTAGAATTGACCTCGGTCCTCAGTCGTCACCATTCTTGGGGTCAGAATTAGCCCCGATCTTGGATCGTCACCTGAGTTAGGTCAGAATTGACCTCGATCCTCGGTCGTCACCACTCTTGGGTCAGAATTGGCCCCGATCTTAGATCATCACCTGAGTTAGGTCAGAATTAACCTTGGTCCTCAATCTTCACCACTCTTGGGTCAGAATTGTCCCCGGTCTTGGATCATCACCTGAGTTAGGTCAGAATTAACCTCGATCCTCGGTCGTCACCACTCTTGGGTCATAATTATCCCCGGTCTTGGATCGTCACCTGAGTTAGGTCAGAATTGACCTCGGTCCTCGGTCGTCACCACTCTTGGGTCAGAATTGGCCCCGGTCTTGGATCGTCACCAGAGTTAGGTCAAAATTGACCTTAGTCCTCGATCGTCACCACTCTTGGGTCAGAATTGGCCCCGGTCTTAGATCATCACCTGAGTTAGGTCAGAATTGACCTCGGTGCTAGGTCCTCACCACTCTTGGGTCATAATTGACCTTGGTCTTGGATCGTCACCTTAATTAGGTCAGAATTGACCTCGGTCCTCGGTCGTCACCACTCTTGGGTCAAAATTGGCCCCGATCCTGGATCGTTACCTTAATTAGGTCAAAATTGACCTCGGTCCTCGATCGTCACCACTCTTGGGTCAGAATTGGCCCCGGTCTTGGATCGTCACCTGAGTTAGGTCATAATTGACCTCGGTCCTCGGTCGTCACCACTCTTGGGTCAGAATTGGCTCCAGTTTTGGATCTTCACCTGAATTAGGTCAGAATTAACCTCGATCCTCGATCATCACCACTCTTTAGGTCAGAATTGACCTCGGTCTTGGATCGTCACCTGAGTTGGGTCAGAATTAACCCCGGTCCTCAATCGTCACCACTCTTTAGGTCGGAATTGACCTCGGTTATTAGACCTTTACCCTAAGCCCATAGATTCGGATTTGACTCACAGAATTGATCATCCCTAGCACACTCCTTAGGTCCTCAAAATCGACCTCGACCCTCTGAATCGGTCGTACTCCCTCAAAAGTATCATGTGGTGCCTATTCGATGGTCATCATTTGTTCCAAACTCACCCGTCGAGGGGCTCTATAGACACCCCTTTTTGTTACCCCTAACTCTCCTTAGGTCCCTAGTACCTCCCTTTACCACTGTAAACTCAGGTCATGTCCCGAGTACTGACCTGGAGGCCATTGGGCACTCCCCGACTCAGTTTGACCCAAAATTCAAACTCTTCGTCTCGATTGAGACTGAATGAATATTTGAAGGGCACTAAATACCTTTTCCAACGGACCACCCCCTGCGCGATTTTGACTTACCATACGGACGAACGACCCGTTTGCATCTGAAACTTGACCTAGAGGCCACCGGGGGCTCTCGGGCTCTGTTTGACCTATGTCAACTCTTCAACTCAACCAAGGCTTAATGAATCTTTAAAGGGAACTGAATACCCTTTCCAACAGTCCATCCCGTGTGGGATTCTGACTTTCCATGCGGACGAACAATCCGTTTGACTCCGGGAGGTCACCAAACGCTTCTCGGGCCCGGTTGACCAAATTCAACTCTCCAAATTGGGTCAAACTCTTTGGAAATTGAAGTACATCTCCTAACCTTTCCAACGGTCCACCCCGTGCGCTATTCAGACTTACCATGCGGACGAACAATCCGTTTGCGTCTGAATGATTCCCCGTCCAATGGACCGATAAATGCTTCCGAGCCATATTTGACCCGAAGTCAACAACCAAACCTGGGAGAGGTCTAAAGTAATTTCAAAGGTCTCTGAATTACCTTTCCAATGGTATGCCCCTTGCATGATTCTGACCAACGGTTTGCCCTCGGCGACCGATTTTCCGAAAAAGCCTGAAGCGCACTGCCAAATGGCAGGTTTCAGACCCTGCCTATCGCCGGGTACCAATAGGAAGGAACGGGTATATGTCGATCGGCACTTACCTGGGCCTATAAAAGGAGGCCTTCACCTCATTTGCAAGGGGATCCCAGATCTGATAAAAATCTCTCTGAACGAATCCCTGAAACCTCTCTCGAAGGCAGCGTGATTTTAACTTCCAAATCCCTTTTTTACTTCCACTTTTCATCATCCTTTTCATCAAAATTGGTGAATTATCCACTCTCCATCATCATCCATGTGGAAGGGATGCTCTCCAACATTCAAGATCAAGCTCAATATCTTCAAGAAGGTCCAACTTTCTCAAACTCTCTCTTAAATTCTCTTAAATTCCCAATAACTTGTTTTCTTATTTAGCACTTTTATTATCTCATCTCACACATCCTAATATACTTTTTATTTAGTATCATTGTACATCTTTTATTTTGATAAAACCCAAAAAATAAGAAAAAGAGGGTCTGCTCATAAATTCCGAGTAGGGATTCTCACACTTTTTCCACACTTTTCTCACAACTACAACACTTTTTCTACACACACACACACACACACACACACTTACGAATAAGATATTCCCCATTTGGATTTATGGGATAAACCCCACCCCTCATTTTGCATGCGAACTACGTGGACTTTGATGCCTTTATAGGCTATGTAGGCGTCTCGGGGTAAAACCCGAGACTCGAGTCCTTTTTCTCACTTTTTCTCTCATTTTCTATCTTCTCTAAATCCATTTTCCTTATATTGTATATACTTGCCCTTAGTGACGCATTACTCCATATGCGTTATCGTTCCATTATAATGATCAACGTGGGGGTAATCGCGTAAATCTTATTTTTCTAATATTATTCTTATATCTTCCTACGGATGACTCACTTTATCTTTTCCACGATACAAGTCGGGGATTCCTACCTCCATTTCATATATACACATACACACATATCACGGGGGGAAACAAAAGGAAAATAGAAAATATTCATGAGAGGCCAAAAGGGTGGAATGGTTGCCTAACACTTTCCCATTTCGTAACTAAGCCTCCGACCCCTTCTCGAATCATCTTGGTTTCGCACGCACCAGTATGTCTTTGGATGCCATCCTTCGGGGTGGCTTCCCCTTTTTCTTTTGTCTGTTTTCAGTAAAATAGACTGGCGACTCTGAATCTCTCTATATTTTTACACCACATCTCAAACGACGCCGGCCGAAGCGCTCCCGATAGGGGTGCGCGAGACCCGAAGGATCCTTTCCTCCACGCGCCCGCCCGCATGGCTAGGATAGGGGATGGCCACAACACTTGTGACCCCCCCCCCCCCAACTTAGGCTTTTGCATTGTCCTCCAGCAAAAAAGGACTAAAATCTAACTTAAAGCAAATTAAAAGTGCGAGAAAATAAAATGAACAAATAAAACAGAAATGCGAATTTTATATAGCTAACAAAAATTCTGTGTTACAAGGGCAAGGGTGAGGAAACATAGAATCAACAGTTTTAACAACCAACAACAACACCAAAAATAGAAACAACAGACAAGGTCTTCATTGGGGCGGTGGTTGGTTGGCCATGGTAAGGAAATGAAATGGAAGTATTTGGGATGGATAAGGGAAAGAGAGGATAGGAGCGAGTGGTGGTGGTGAAATGGGGTGGGGAAGGGAGGAATTTATAGGTGGTGAGGGGAGAGGGTTGGGTAAGATTTGGAGGGAAAAGGGGGAAGGATTTAGAGGGAAAATGTTTGGTGGGAAGGAAGGGGACGAAAATGGAGGGAAAAGGAGGGATTGGGGGAAAAGGAGGTGAACCTAGGGAAGGGGAAGAGTTGCAGACACCGGACCAATCCGGGTCTCCAGGACCAGAACAATTCGGTCCTTATATTTTTTATTTCAAAATTTTCCAAACCGGACCAGTTCAGGTGCCCAGGACCGGACTGGTCCGGTCCCCATAAATGTTCTAGTCCCCCTATGGGCTGGTATAAACCACCTCCAATGACTTTTGGTTGTTCCTACTTACGATCCGACACCTGTTTGACTTGATTACCTCACTCCTCAAAATTGTGGCTCTAAAATTCTCTCCTCGTAAGACATGTTGGTGCTCAATTTACTCTTTTCTTATGATGTTATCCTACGGACTCCACTCATCCAAACCTACGTGCATCTACTATACACAAGACTTAACCCCATCCACGTCAGGGGTGCGATGACCTCTCAATTTAAGTTCACTCGACCCCGTAAACGGGGTCTGACAACCAGATGATGTCGATCTCTTCTACGTATGCCTCAACATATAGCTTTAGGGGCTGTCCATTGAATTTTAACGCGTTCTCCCCTTTGGGATCTTTTAATTTTATCACTCCGTGGGGGAATACGCTCTTCACAACGAATGGGCCAATCCATCGAGATCGCAATTTACCCGGAAATAGATGAAGCCGGGAGTTATAGAGGAGCACCTTTTGTCCTGGTTGAAACTCTTTTCGTCGTATAATAAGTTAAAGCTTGCGAGATTCACGGGCTTTGTCCATATCATAATTTAATCTCTTAATGGCCCAATATGCTTTGTGCTCCAACTCAACGGGAAGATGGCAAGGTTTTCCATACACAAAGTGGAATGGGGACATTCTGAGTGGGTTCTTGTATGCAGTACGGTAGGCCCAAAGTGAATCGTTCAATCGAAGGGACCAATCTTTTCGGTTAGGATTGATGGTCTTCTCTAGTATGTGCTTGATTTCATGATTGGCCAACTCGGCCTGCCCATTCATTTGTGGGTGATATGTCATTCCAACCTTGTGAATGACACCATATTTTTTCATGAGTTTTTCAAACGGCTTGTTGCAAAATGGTGTGCCGTTATCACCGATTATCGCCTTAGGTGCTCCGAAGCGCGAAAGTATGTGTTCATGCAAGAACTTTATCACCACTTTATTGTCATTAGTCTTGGTATTTATAGCTTCCACCCATTTAGAAACATAGTCTATCGTGATGAGGATGTATAGGTATCCAAAGGACGGGGGAAAAGGGCCTATGAAGTCAATACCCCAGCAATCGAAAATCTCAATGATGAGAATCGGGGTTAATGGCATCATGTCTCATCGGGTGATTGCTCCCATCCGTTGACACTTGTCGCAAGATTTGCAACAATTGTTAACATCATGGAACATTATGGGCCAGTAGAAACTGCATTGGAGAATTTTTACGATTGTTTTTTTCACGAAAAGTGGCCTCCACATGCTTCCGAATGATATAATTAGATGACATTTGGAATTTTGTCATTCGGTACACATCGTCGGATGATTTGATCAGCACAATAATTAAAAAGGAATGGATCATCATTGAAAAATATGTGTGACCAAGTGATGAACCTCTTCTTATCTTGCGGTGTCCACTCGGGAGGGACGGCTCCCGTGACAAGATAGTTCACTATATCCATAAACCAGGGAAAAGAAGAGGTGGCAAAGAGTTGGTCATCCGAAAAATACTCGTCTATGGGTGTGGGATCACTAGGTACGTCAAACAAAAGCCGTGATAAGTGGCCGACAATAACATTTTCTATTCCTTTATTGTCTTTAATGGAGAGATTAAACTCTTCTACGAGTAGGATCCACCTTATGAGGCACAGCTTTGCGTCTTTCTTCGCAAGTAGATATTTTAAGGCCGCGTGGTCGGTGAAACAAGTGATGGGGGAACCGATAAGATAGGACTGAAACTTATCAAGAGAAAACACTATCGCTGGAAACTCTTTCTCTGTGATGGAGTATTTAAGTTGTGGTCCGGTAAGGGTCCGGCTAGCATAGTAGATGACATGAGCCTTGTTGTCTTTTCTTTAGCCCAAAACATCCCCTATCGCATAATCGCTAGCATCACACATAAGCTCAAATGGTAAGGACCAATCCGGATCTTGCAAAATGGGAGCGGACACAAGCATGTTTTTTAATTTTTCAAAAGCGTTTTGGCATGCTTCCGTCCACTCAAATGGGGTGTCCTTTATAAGAAGATTGCTTAAGGGTCTAGCGAGGGCACTAAAGTCCTTAATGAACCTTCTATAAAACCCTGTGTGGCCCAAGAAAGAGCGCACATCTTTCAGTGATTTAGGTGGGGGTAGGTCAGCTATGACATCTATTTTTGTTTGATCCACCTCGATCCCTTTGGATGACACGATGTGTCCTAGAACTATACCCTCGGTTACCATGAAATGGCATTTTTTCCACTTCTGCACTAAGTTCTTTTCCACACATCGAGCTAGTACTTTTTCAAGATTAGCTAAACATAGGTCGAAGGAGGTGCCAAAAATACTAAAGTCGTCCATAAACACCTCTAACCGTCTCTCAACCATGTCACTGAATAAACTCAACTTGCACCTTTGAAAGGTCGCCGGTGAATTACACAAGCCAAATGGCATACATTTGTAGGCAAACGTTCCAAAAGGGCAAGTGAATGTTATTTTCTTTTGATCAAGTACATCTGCCTCAATTTGGTTATATCCAGAATAACCATCTAGGAAGCGACAATAAGGGTGGCCCGCTACTCTTTCAATCATTTGATCGATAAATGGTAAGGGGAAATGGTCTTTTCTAGTTCGCGCATTGAGTTTCCGATAATCAATGCAAACGCGCCACCCAGTAGTGGTACATTGTGGAACTAACTCTCCCTTGGCATATTCAATAACAGTTATGACCGACTTCTTCGGGACTACTTGAAGGGGGCTCTCCCATTTGCTATCTGAGATTGGGTAGATAATCCCTGCATCCAACAGTTTTAGAATTTCAGTTCTCACCACATCTTTTATTGTGGGGTTTAACCGTCTTTGCATTTCTCTAGAGGGCTTAACATCCTCTTAGAGGTGAATCTTGTGGGTGTAAATTAGAGGGCTTGTCCCTTTCAAATCATCTATGCACCTACCAAAAGAACTTTGGTGCTTCCTCAAAATCTTTATTAGTTAACCCTCCTACTCTTCATCTAGGCTAGAGGAGATAATAACATGAAATGTCTCACTTTTACCTAGCAAAGCATATTTAACATTGAAGGGTAGTTTCTTCAATTCGAGAGTCATAAGTGTTTCGTTAGAGGGCACCATGCGTGCGTCTCTTGGCGATAACTCTTCGAATTGAGAAACCCAATTAGCATCTCTCGCGTCCTCGTCCGACGCTCTCTCATCGAGTAAGCCTCTCAACTCCTCTATCTCCCTCTCGAACTCGGTGTATACTCCCTCACTCTCATAACTAGAAGATAGGCAAGCTTCTAAGGCGTCTCCACAGTAATTTTCCTCAAAGTGCTTTTCTACAATCTCCTCAATTAAGCTCACCGTGTGAAGATCGTCTTCTTCCTCTTCTTGTTGGGTTGTATTGAAGATGTTTGTTTCTAAAGTCATGTTCCCAAAATTGATTTGCATCTGTCCATTTCTAGTATTGATGACTGCGTTATCCGTGCCTAAAAATGGGCGTCTAAGGATGATGGGAACATGATTTTTTGAGGCAAAGGAGGTATTCGTGTCCCAAAAGACGAAATCTACCGAGAAGTAGAAAGTGTCCACTTGGACTATCAAGTCCTCAACTATACCTCGCGATATCTTCACGGTTCGATCCGCAAATTGAAGAGTGATCCTTGTGGGTTTAAGATCACCCATATCAAGTTTCATATAAATCGAATAGGGGAGGATATTAACACTTTCCCCTAAATCCAGTAAGGCTTTTTCGAATTTGTTCTCTCCAATGGCGCAGGAAATAGTGGGGGCACCGGGATCTTTATATTTAAGTGGGAGATCATTAAGAAGGACTGAGCTCACGTTTTGTGCTAGAAACACGTTCTTCTTTACCTTCATCCTCCTCTTAACTGTCAATAAGTATTTTATGACTTTTGCATAGGATAGGACTTACCTTATTGCGTCGAGGAAATGTAAGTTTAGTTTTACGTTCTTGAGCACTTCTAGCACTTATGGTCCCTTTATGGGCATGAACCAACCTTTGAGGAAATGGTGCAGCGGAGGGTGGTTTTACGACTACCTATGTCTCACTAGTGTTTTCCTTTTCACTCTCATTCAAAGATATATCTTCGGCCTCTTTTGTGCCGAGCGAATTCTCCTTGTTTTTTGAAACGTCGTGTGGGGGAGGTGATAAATCAACAACTCTCCCACTACGAAGAGTGGTTATTACTTGGTAGTGCTCCTGCTATTCGGTAGAAGTGGAGATAACACTAGGTTGACCTTGGGGAGGTCTTTGGCCTTGGGCAGAAAACTTACCCTTATCTTGGGTGCTCAACGCGTCTTGCATCTTGGAGATGCTTGCATTTATTTCGGTGAACAAGCGTTCATATCGAGCATTATGTGCACCTTGAGAATTTATGAATTGGTTCATTGTATCCTCGAGGCTCCTCCGCGGTGGGGATACATATGGCCCTGGAGGTGGTGGTGCTTGTTGGTATTGAGGAGGTGGTGGAGGTGGGACAACCTGTGAATGTGGGTTCATCGCAGATTGTGGTTACCCATAGTTGAAACCAAGATGGTTCCTCCATGAAGGGTTGTAAGAATTCCCATGCGGGGCATTAAAATTCCCCTCAAATCCTCTTATAGCATCCACCTGCTCGTTGTGCATGGACTTGTGGGAATAGATCATTGGGAAGGACTTTGTGGAGTGGCCCACCTCACAGATAACACACACTTTTTCTTTCGAACCATGGCTGGATCCAAAGATATTCCTCAACCGACCATCAAACCACTCCTTCATATCTCTCTAAAACTGATCAAATCGACGGTCTATTAAGGTATTGCTATCCAACTGGTATAAACCGAATGTAGTTTGATTGGTAGATGGTTGTCTAGGTCGAGATAGGTTGGGATCAGACGTGTCCCATGCTTGAGTAGTCTCTGTGACATACTTAAGGTGGGCCTCAGCATCGCATGCGTCTAAATCCCAAAAAGGTCTTTCACACATCGTTTGAAAAAGTTGTTTGGAAGATATTGTCAACCCATTATGGAAGAAATATATCACTAGGTGTTTGTCAAAACCATGATGGGGGCATGCACTTACTAACTCTTGGAACCGTTCCCAACATTTGTCAAAAGACTCATTATCGTGTTGTTGAAAAGCTTGGATATGAGTCTTGGTAGAGTTGGTCTTGTGATGCGGATAGAATTTTGAGATAAACTTGGACTGCATATCTCTCCAGGAAATGACGGAGTTCGGGGGTAGAGACCATAACCACGTCTTGGCTTTATCCTTTAGGGAGAAAGAAAAAAATTTAGGCAAATGACATCTTGTGTGCAAGTTTGATCACCAAATGTGTCACATGCTTCTTCGAACTCACGAATATGCAGGTATGGTTTCTTAAAATCCATGCCATGAGACGTAGGGAGAATCTGTATCATCCCATTTCGAAAGTGGAACTGACCGGCAGTATACGAAAGTAAAATGAAACCAGGGGTGATAGTCCGCTCAGAAAAAAGTAAGTCTTTCATGGGACGATAGGGAATATCTCCCTCTCCAGTACCGAAACTTGCTACGTCAGACATCGTAGTCGCGCTCTCTTCAAATGATTCTGTGTACTCACTCGGTGTCCTAGAGGTGTGACTCAAAATTTGACTCAGGGTGTAGCTACTAATAGAGTGCTTAGGAGTAGGAATTGGAAACCAGAATTGTGGGACACAAGGTGTGAGGGGGATTTCAGAGTTATACTCAACTATATGGTTTTCATGGATTCTGACTGGAGTATTGTAAGGAGTCTGAGTGTGTTTAGGATTTTGCATTAAATGCTTTGAGAGATGATGATTTTTTTTTAATGTTTTTGGATTTTTAGAAAATTTTGGTCAAAGTTTTAGATTGACTTGTTCTAACCTAAGTCTACCTAAATCCCCGACAACGGCGCCAAAAACTTGACGCGGCCACACATGTGTATAGTGTGCGTGCTATTTAGGCTCAAGTGCAAGCCTTGTCGCTCAAGTAATAATCCGATAAGTCGAGTATCTATCCTCAGGAAAACAGGACGAACGGAGTCGTAACGACGTTGGAAAGACGAAGGAAGCCTAACTTTGACTCTAAAACGAAAGAAAAGGTGATTTGATTTGGAAACAACTACAACTCTATGCAATTTTGAAAATGATTAACTAATGAAATTTTTAATAAATGAAATGCAATTATTCTAATGCAGAATTATGAATGACTGGACAAATGAGAAAGATAGGTCGGGCTATAATCTCCCACACCTTAGTAATTCACTTCGTAGGATACTAGATTCAGAATTAAAACTTCAAATGAATTCGACTTTTTATTTCTCCTAAGTATTACATATATGAGGGATCGTAGCCCGCACAGTACATAAGCAAAGGTTGAATTAAAATTTCGTCTTTATTTCTCCTAAGTATTACATATATGAGGGATCGTAGCCCGCATAGTATGTAAGCAAAGGTTGAATTAAAGTAGTATTGTGGGAACTATGATACAATTCACCTAAAATTTTATTTCTAACTTCTATTTCCATTAACATGAATTACATCGGGGTGGGGTTCATGCACCCCAACCCTTGAAAACTTAGCGAACATACTGAAACTAGAAGAAAACATGTTTTGAATGAAAGAAAACATTTTTACTAGCTATTGAAGATGTAGAATAATGAAATTACTACTAAAATATTAACTACTTCAATAATGGAAACAAGGATTGGAATAAATTTACTTGAATTGTGACTAGAATCAAAACTAGGGTTTTTGTTATTTCTTCTCTAAGCTAATTACAAAGCTTCTCTAAAAATGAATTAGAAGCCTCCCCTTTTTCTGGGAGTTTTTTTTAAAAATTTATATCCTACGTAATTTACAAGAGTTGGATTGATGTAAAACTCTATGAAGAAGAAGATCAAATCAAATCTCGAGCATCAGATCGATCCGGTCAAGACATATCGGACTGGTTCGGTTAGCAACTGGATTGATCCGTTTTCCAAACAAATCGAATTGGTTCGCTAAACAAGTTGTTATGTAGTGATTTTAAGGGCCGGATCGATTCATTTTTTGGGAATATCGGATTGGTCCGCTAAACGTCCATCTTTACAATAACTTTGGGGCCCTGGACTGATCCGTTTTTCTATTAAACCGAAATGGTCCAGGTTGTCTTCTCAGCTTTTCTTCAGTTTCTCTTCAATATCTCGCGATTATCTCGCATCTTCGAATCTTCATAACTTCTAATCCAGAACTCAGATTGGGATGTCGTTTCTTCCCGCGTGTTCACAAATGCGAGATCTTTGAGTTTTATTTTGGGTCCTCAACCGGATTTATGGTAGAAATTACGCTTTTTCCCTTTTGATTCTCCATCTTTCTTTTCTCTTGCTTCTTCCGGTTTCTTTCTTTCTTTCATTTGTTAAATACCTGTGGAATTAATAAGAAATACACAAAACTTGGGGTACTTCTTAGATGAAATCATTAGCCACATTATGAGATAATTAATTTTACGTTGTCCGAGGTAATAAAAGCCTCTAAATTAAGGGGTAAATTCGGAAGAATTTATGCCTAATCATGCATAAAAGTCATCAAAGCACTTAGTCTCAAGCATGGTTATCGTTTTAAATTGAGTAGTTAAAATTTTAATTTTAGACTCTTTGACCGCGTTAGTGCCTTCGTGGGTGAGTTGTAAAACATCCCACGTTTATTTAGACATGATGCACGTCATAACACGTCAGAACTCGTCGGGGGTGACGTGTCCGAAAATTTCACTAAGCCCACGTGAATTAAAAGTGCTCCACCTAAATTCATCCTTAGTCCAATTTGACATAGGTTTTAAATTCGTGATATTATTTATGGTGACAGTGGGAGGAGTCCTGCCTCTTTCACAAATTACCTAAACTCTTTCATCGATTGCTTTTCAATGCGATATCAATACGGGCTTTCCAATAAGCATAATTAGACCCGTCAAAAATTAGCAACTAATTATATAAGATTTCATTTGAAAACATTGCGATAATTTTTCAAAAAATTGCTTTTTGGTCAAAATCAATATCACAAAAATTTATTCAAAAAAATAGGAATACATAATAAATTACTGTAACCTGTGCTGATACCAATTTGAAAAGAGGTGTCGTGCGTGATATCGAGTTAAATAAATTCACAAATTCCCAATTTAAACTTATTTAATTAGAGTAAATTTTTAGAAGAAATCAAATCAGCCCCTAAACATTTAACTACGCGTGTGTGTGTGTTAACCCATCAAAAATAAAATAACCAATTCGCAGATTTCAAGAAAAACCCCTTTCGGGTAAAACCTTTATTTTACTATAATACTTAAAATTATAGTGAAATCTGCAATGAGTTAACCACAAAAAACCCACATAGACCGCAACCTAGAGTCAGTCAGAACCGCAGTTCCAATTCAGGCCAGGAACACCCACGAGGACTAATTATTAACACACAGTCATCTTCAGCCCAATACTCATCTCAAGTGCACCTAGTCAGCAGTAGAGATCCTATCGACAAGAGAAAATTTACACAAGATGTGTTCTTAGGTTCCAAAACAATTCACACAAACTATTAGGGTGATTTGTGAATTGAAAACAAAGGTTTAAAACCCTAAAAGTGAGAAGACAAAGTATTCTGCCAAAGAAGTTTCGTGTATAGAAAATTCACAGGTCTTCTGATAAAAAATGAAGTTGGAGAAACTGTTTTTATAAAAAAATCTAAGGCGGCGCATCGCTCAAACGAAACAGGGCTATCGCGCGAACGATGCCAGTTGTCGCTGGAACAACTTCGCGCGAGATGCCTCTGTCGCTCGAATGATGTGGCAATCTCGCTCTAATGACTGGAGAGTAAATTAATTTTTTATTCCAGTCCACCTCATCTCTTAGAGAAAATATTTTGATGAAAAAATCCTCTCTAATGCTTAGAATTTTAAAAAAAAAATATCCCAACACCTTTAGTGAAACTCTAAGGGACTAAAACACAACCTTACCAAAATCTGTCTCGCGGAGGCTTTAATTGTTGAAAAACTTGATATTCGGAATCGTTTTGATGCATGAATGTTCTTGAATATTCTTCTTCGTTTGTATCGGTATACAACATCCTCAATTGTAAACGAACATTTATAAAATTATGTCCTTACAAACAATATATGGAATACAACCAAAGGAATCTTAAAACAAAGTAAACACATCAAAATAATAGGTATACATATCAAAAACCATAAACATTTAAAGTAAACATATTACAATACAAAGTACATGAATTTACTCAAAATTGTAAACCACTTTTATGAATAACTTTTATTAAAATCAATCAATTGCTATCAATAAATTTGTATTTACAATTAATGACTTAAAAATATAAAAATTGTGCTTTCAAATTGGTTCTTTACATGTCTTCTTGGTATAACCCACTTTCCCACACCTAGAGCATGTAAAGTTTTTCACTTGAACCTCACTAACAAAATTGATCCTCTTAGTTTTCTGCCTTTCTGCTTCTCATATTATCTTTGGTGGAAGGATTTATAGTTCTCCGGGCATGTGTTTAGTGCCATAAGATCAGGAACAAGAATTACAGGAAATAAGCACGACTATTTATAAAATGAAGATTTGTGGTATCCCTCAATGTAGTCATAAATATTCCCACTCTCCCACTGTATCATAGCTATAACGTGAGAACAGGGGAAACAGAAAATATGCCATCACTTGCATGAGCATAACCAATTATTTGTATCAACGGTAGCCATCTCTTCTGAATGTACTTAAAATAAAAACTCACCTGAGAGACTAATTGTCCAATGTCGACCCTGTCTTATAATTCCATCAACACCTTGTGAAAATTAGGACACAACACTATTGTCCACCTTCCAGCTTCAACCATTTTTTCTACATTGAACTCCATAATCTTGAACATCAGTTTATTAGTCATATGAATTATAGGGAGATGACTTTGTTTCCAAGATCAAGGAATTAAACGACTCGGTAACACTGAATGACATGTCACTATAGTGTTTCCCTGGGAAAAATACAGAAGATTAGTTTTTTAGAGGCAAATTATCCAGGAACTACCCAATAGACACTCCCACTTCCTTCCTCAGTTCATACATATTTTTCTTGAACTTATCAACCATTTCATCATGTGCACAATGGAGAAACAACCCAAGGATCCTCTCGCAGAAAATAGTCCCTCAATTCCCATGATTTTTTTTCTTAATATTTCTTAACAAATGATGTATACAGTAGGAATGTGCAGACATAGAGAAGACCTTCGAAACAATTTCAAGAAGACGATTGTTTTGATCAGATACAAATGTGATATTTCTCCCTTGAGAAGCTAAATCATCATGTGAATTATGAAGAAACCATACCCAATTATCCTGTCTCTGAATGAACAACAACAAATGTAAGAGGAAATATGCCTGAAAGTAAAATTAAATGCATCAGACAAGTACATCATGATCATTAGAATGTCCTATAGTGTACACACCTGAAAACTATATAATACATGCATTTTTTAAATACCATAGTTGTCAAAATAGTACACGTAGTTGTAAAAGAACTACACACATCTCCAAATAAAAGGCATACAAATATACAAAGTTCATGTAAAAAATGCTCTTACCATTATTAATATTCTTTGCGATTCCAGACAAATTTTGACCTTTGTAACTACTCTTTAAAAAGTTTGCATAAAAAACAATGCAAGCCTGCAGTAGGGAAACCCAATATTATAACCACTACACCAAAATGATAAAATAATCACCTTTTTAGCGGTCAGGCTTGTCACGGTCATTGACCGTGACAAAAAAAAATACGTATTTTTTGTCACGGGCATTGATCGTGACATGCCCGTGACAAGGCTTTGTCACGGTCAATGACCGTGACAAGTTTCACTTGTCACGGATGTGTCACGGTCATTGGCCATGACAATATTGTCACGGTTAATGACCGTGACATGTCCGTGACAAATCTGTTTGTAAAAAAACCATCCCCGTTCTTTTTTTCCCACCGAAATCATTCCCTCCATTTCTCTCTCTCTCTCTAGCCGCTTCTCTCTCTCTTTCTCTAGAAAATTGGTATGTTTCCCCTATATTTCTCCATCATTATGTATATGTGTATGTACATGTGTATGTATATGTGTGTGTGTGTGTGTATGTGTGTAAATGTGCATGTCTGTGTGTGTGGGTGGGTGGTTGGGGGGGAGACAGCAGGGCTGGGGGAGGGGAGGGGGTATGTTCCTGTGTGTGTGTATGTGTGTGTACGCGTATATGTGCGTGTGTATATATGTGTGTGTGTACGTGTGGTGGGAAGGGGCAGCGGGAGGAGGGGGAGGGATAGGGGGTGTATATGTGCGTGTGTGTGTATTTTTTAATTAAATTTTTATTGGTTTATTAGATATTTCCCCTCATATTGTAGTGCCCCTTGTAAAAGAATTAATTGATTTAATATTGATTGGTTGTTAATTTTTTTTGTAAATTAATAACTGGTGCCCCTTTTCATATGCAAGTAGGATTGCCCCTCATTGTAAATTAGTAAATTAATAATTGTATACTTTAATTATTAGTTTAATTGATGAAAAGAATTAATTGAGTAGATGATTTAGAAGGAGTACGAGATACACATTTGTTGTTGCCATTGCGGTTGGATTACAGTGGATCGATGTTGGGTTGTTTAATTTTCAAAGTGGCATGACTACTGGAGTATTGTCTATATGGGGGTGGGATTTTTCAATTTTTTTTGAAAATTACTTTGTATAACGAACAATATATATATAGTATCATAATTAAATGAAATATACTTGAAACTACATATAGTGCGCATAGATACTAGTCTTCTAGTTCTTATGCGTACGCATTCAATAGCCCTTAGACCCGTTTGAGAGCCATTACCCCTGTAATGAGATCTCTCGAATTGTCCCGTTTGGACAGTTTGGGACTGCATAATTTTTGTATAATAATATTCTTAGTGGCTTAAAGTTGTTACTTTTGGAGGAAGTTCTGCAGTCGTATCCTAATGTTCTCTGGGTACATACTAAATTGACAACCGTGACTATTATTTCAATTGATAAATTGAAATAATACTAACACTTGCCAATCTACGTCATGTACTTGGAGAACCATGGGGATATTCTGCCTAATTTTTCTTAAATTATAACAATGTGTATGAGCTGTTAAGTATATTACAGAAATATGCGGTCTTGAATGGGATAGGACCACTCACCCTTTAGAGGAGAAGGAGGAAATAGAAATTAAATGAAACATACTATAAGTCTAAGTTTGAATTTGAAATTTAAAAATCGAATGTAAATAAGACATAATTAAATGAAACTTACTATAAATCTAAGTTTTGTTTATACTAATCCATGAATATACGCTTATTAACTTTAATAGGTGATTAGTTGTGGTAGCTGTGATGGGATATCCGAAATACAAAGAGTGGATGGGTGAGACAAATATAATGGGGGATGTGTTTCGCAGAGGTGCTAATGAATTGTTAGAATATTTTAGTAAATTTAATTTTGTAATATGTAGAAAATATGAAGCTTGTGAGAACAATTAAAGACGAAAAACAATGGTACAATCAAACAGTGAATTTAGGCTATGGTTGTGACAAGAGGTAATTATAATGAAAATGGCCGTTATATAATGTTACATTACACTCAAACTTTACAACTAATCTAATTAATTTATATATATTCTCAGCTCTTAAAGACGGGTGATGCGACATCAAGGCTTGCTCATCTAGCCACTGGACCCTTGTTCGTGGCACAAGAGTACAAAAAGTATCGATTGAACGGTTACGTATTCGGTGGAAAAGTGTACGAGGAAAGTACAAATGTACAAAACTCGGGAATTTCATACAAGGCTCTTACTTTCTTTTGAGGGAGTACAGAAGATAAAAACCTCGTTGAAGCTGAAATGACTTACTATGGTGTAATTAGAAATATATTTGAATTGGATTATACAAGCTTCAAAGTGGTTGTATTTTACTGTGACTGGGTAAGAGTTGAGGATAAAAATGCTTGTAAAGTTGATCCTGTCACCAATTTGATCATGGTTGACTTGTCCAAGTTGAAGAGCAACGACCACGTGAGCGATGAGCCATTTGTTTGTGCATTTCAAATGGTTAATCAAGTGTTTTACTCGGAGTATATCAACAACGAGTCGTGGTCAATTTTCCTACACGCGCCAAAGCGTCTAAATAGTAGTGTGGATGACTTGGCTGCTTCTACCGAATATCAATTCATTTTGTATGATAACCCGAATTTTAAACAATTTTTCAATTGGTAATAAATATTCCAATTTGTACTTTATCAATCCATTTTTAATGCTTTTAATTGATTTGCACTTTATCATTTTAACTCTTGTGTAGTGTGCGTGTGTTTGGGCAGTAGGGGTGGGGTGGGGATGTTTTGGATTTGTAGTAATTGTACATATTTGCATGTCTTCTTCTAATTCATTTTGATTTATACTAATAACAATATTTTTTTACAGCAAATGTCTCTTTCAGGTATTAAGGCGATGCTGATGATGATTGTGATGATGTCGTCTGGGCTCGATGGTAACGGAGGCGAGGAGGGCTCCTCGGCCCCTAGGCTCCCCAAATATGGCAAATTGGGGATGGCCATCGAGAACAAGACGGGCCTATTAGCGATATCCCTCGAGCCGATAAAGACGATCATCGGCCCAGGATACACTAATTGGAGGGAGGTGCCAAATGAGCTCAAGTTAGCTATTTGGATGGCACTACAAGTAATGGATTTATATTTATATTTATATGAATATTTCAATTTCAATTTCAATTTTGATTTCAATTCAGATTTCATTTTATATTTATATTTATATTTATATTTATATTTATTATCAACTAACATTGTATTTGTTGGACATGAACAATTCAGTCTGGATCTAAAGTTACGCGATTCCGTCTTGAAGCAGTTGAGGGAGCAACACAAGACGTGGAGGAAAAACATGCGGACCCGGTACTTTGGCAAGACCCCAGAGTCCGTTATCCGAATGCGTGAATCTGTCCCGTCGAAGGAGCCGATCTCATTGGCATAATGGCAAAAGTTCATTGACAATGAGATCGGGGAGCGATAATTGGCATCTCGCCAATCAAGGAGGGAAAACCGGACAAAAAAGACGAACGTGCACTACTTCGGCCGGATGTCTTACGCCGAGGTGGAGCATAGGATGATGGTAAGATATAATTTTTTATAACTACAAAAATATATTATTCTGCTTTATTTTACTTTGCGGGGCCGATACTAATTTTACTTTATTTTATTTTAGGGGACAGGGAGTGGTCCTGGGGGTAGGCCACATAGGCTTGATACTTATGTGACTATTCGGACCAAGAAGGGGAAGGATAAGGAGGTGTCCCCAAGCATCTTGTCCACGATTGTAAGTAATTCGACAATTTACTTTTTATTAATTACATTATACTTTTTTTATTTACTTATTTTACTAATCATGTGCTTTTTGTCGTTTCAGGCAAAGCTTAAGGAAGTGCATGAGTCGCAGTTTGATGACGACAAGGCATCTTTGTCCACAGATGCACTCAGCCAAGTGCTTGTCACTTATCGCAAGGGGAGGACAAGGGGGTGAGCTCACGGGTGGCCAAATATTGGATCATCGAATTGGAGACAAGCGACACCAGGTTGGCTCGAACGGTGGACTCCCATGATGCGAAGCTGTCCCGTTTTGAGGCGACGATCCAAGATATGTTCTCATTCATGAAGCGTTCGTTAGGCGAAAATCGTAAGGGGAAAGGGAAGGAGAAGGTGGTGGAGGA
Source organism: Sambucus nigra (assembly GCA_949130495.1). Lineage (NCBI taxonomy): Eukaryota > Viridiplantae > Streptophyta > Magnoliopsida > Dipsacales > Adoxaceae > Sambucus > Sambucus nigra. The sequence continues at coordinate 158,041,123 of OX422209.1, read as the reverse complement.
GATGCAGGATGATGAGGATGTGGACCTTGCTGTTTCATCGCCGATATGTGCAGACTTTGATGATCCACTCCCCTATTTGGCTCCCTTCAATCGACCGATGTCGACACTTAGTTGGTCGAGCATGTTTGTACTGTACATATTTGATGGCCAACGGATAGGGTGGGGGTTGAGGGACCCGAATACCGTCCAGAGTATGCCAGTTCATGGACGTTTGCTTCAAGACATCGAGTCCAAGTTGCTCGTTACGCATGTGATACTCGGGAAGGAGAAATCCCCCTTGTGGTTGCGCGAACAATGCGGCACGATGTATATTTGTGGGTGTGTCAATTCTTATATCATATGGCCTACTCACCTCCTCACAGCTAACCTTACCCTAGACATATAGTGACTTTATTTGAATTCAATTGTTTTCAAGTTGTTATATTTGAATTATATCGTTATGCATATTGTTTTGAATGCATATTATTTTGAATGTATATTTGCATTATCTCTTTTTTATTTGGATATATGATGTTTGAACATGTGTAATATTACTATAACAGGTACAAATATACTGCTGGGCAGTGGCCATACTGCCCAGCAGATTTTTTTTTAATTCTATCCAGAATTGTCACGGTCAATGACCGTGACAAGTTTTTAAAAATTGTCACGGATTTGTCACGGTCATTGACTGTGACATGTTTGTGACAATTTTTAAAAACTTGTCATGGTCAATGGCCGTGACACGTCTATGACAATTTTCTTTGTCACCCCCAGAATTTTCACAAACAAGTGAAACTTGTTAAGGTCAATGACCATGACAATTCGGCAGATTTGGTGTAGTGAACCTCCAAACATTACCAAAATCTTTTTAAATAATCTAGTTTTATATTCCACATCAAGAATTCAACACGATCCCGAATTATATAGCAACACATTATCCCTACATATACCAAGAAACGCAAGCGACGACTTCTCATTACCATTTAATATACACTTTGCATCTCTTTACCTTGTCAAGCATGATGATAATATATATCAAGGTCATATTTCTGCTTAACATCTCTCATCATATCAATTGGCAAATTAAAGGCATGTCCCTAACTTGATCGATTAACAAACTTGAAACCAACGTAGAGTCCATCATTTTGCCACATGGACTATGAAACATGTATGAAAGTTATACAACACTTGTGTGTAAAACAAACCATTAGCAACACACGCTGAAGCATGAACTCACTACATACATCCTTCAAATAACTTCTTACAACACTCTGGAGTCACCCGTGTTTTATCATTTTTCACATAAACAAACCTGAATTGAACCTTAACAACTTACTTCCTCAATTAATAATGAAACTCATCCAAACCTCCTTTAAAATACTGATCAACATAACTTATATACATATTCCAACTATTAGAAAGATAAATCTTTCAACTACTGGGCTCCGCCCCACCAATATATAGTATTTTCTACACCACTTCTCCCATCAAACGTAATAATTGAACATGAACTCTACGACCTGCCACATATGGCATCACTACTCAATACTCCCAAATCTGTGACAAATGTTGAAATAAAATTAGCTTTCATGATCAACTGAGATCTTAGCATACAACAAACATCTTTGTCACATAACAAAAATAAACGACTTTCATAATCAAATGAATAACACAATGAAAACTTAACATTTTTCAAACCAGTAAACTTACTACACAACTTACATATGTATTCCAATGAGCTGGCCTCATTGATCTCAATAGCAACCGTATTTCACATGTAAATACACTTAGCAACCCTGCACCATTTTATGATTCTATATAATAAATGAAAAAATGATTAAAATTCCTCAATTAATACCGCTTATATTGAGGGTGTTGATACTAAATCTAACATCATCGAGGCCTAGAGAAATGAGATTAAAGGGCTGCATTTTGAGGGTGTTGATACTAATAAGCCAAGCATCCATTTTCTTTTCACCATCAGTATGTTTCTGAGCTGAATATTCAAAGAGCTCAAACCTACACCAACGAGAGCTATCAAAACGCCTTTGAGACGGACCTTGTCCTTTTTTAATTATTTTTATGGAATTGATGACCTCATGAGGGATAGGTTTTATGTCTCCATGGATGTGGCGAGGTGTTACGCCTAATGGGAGTAGAATCATTCTTACTGATAAAGTACTATTAAATAAAGGGACACATAAAATTTAGAAAAATAGAGAATATTTTATTTCTGAAGTATATACAAACTCAATGGGTATCAGCTTATTTATAGTATATGGTTAGGTATCCTAATAGACAAATACATGTAATGTGTGTGGACACACTCACAAAAATACATATTTTTCAACAACTTTAAAATTTTGGCCAAATTTCATCTAGAAAATGCATGGAAAATGCAATAGAACATTGCATTTTTTTACATGGGAATTGAGAGAGGTATCATACTTCAAAGTAAAGTTTAAAGTGTCAAAATGAGCACAAAAAGTTGCATTGAAAATGATTTTGAAGCTATTATAGTAGGTTAAGTAATTGGCGAGAACAACTATATACCGTTATCTAATTAATGGGAGATGTCCATATTTTATAAATAATCATTTGTGTACATAATATTTAGGGTTAATTACAGCTACCCCCTTCACTTTACCCCCTTTCACTTTACCACCTGAACTTTCAGTTTTTGTACTTAACCTCCTAAACTTTCAAAATGACTTCGAGTTACCCCTATCGTCAATTTCATTAATTTTTGGACAAAAACGTGGGCCATGTGACATTTTAAAAGTTTTGTTTTTGGTATTTTAACCTTATTTACATGTTAAAAAAAAAGAAAAAAAAAACACATGCATTCTCTTTCTCCCCCATGGAAGCCATGGCTGCCCCTCACCCCTCACACACCTCTATTGTTTATCTCTTCATCTCTCATCCTGTTCAGTCACACACATGCGCATACAACACACACACACATAGACACACACATAAAAACACACACATACACACACACACACATATATCTACACACAAGCTTATAGATTTACACACACATACAACAGGAAATGAGTTTCTTTATATCTTTTGTGATTTTTTTTAAGGGTTTGATTTTGGGAGAAATTGATGAAAATGGACATTGTGGGTTTGTGAAATCTATGGACATGAGTACGGTGGGTTTTTCTCTCATCTATTTTTTTTCCAGACGAAATGGATGAAAACGGGTATTTGTGGGTTTGGGTCAAATGAATGGAAATGGGTATTATGGGTTTCAATTAGGCAAGGGCATTTTTTGTGACTTTTGAAATGCATGAAGTCTATATTGTCTATTTTTGTTACTGATATAGATTTTTTGGGAGGAAATATGGTTTGTGAATTTTTATAATCTGATTTTTTTAGTTGGAACTCAATTATTTTTATTAGAAATCTATTTTTTTTATTTACCACAAATATATTTTTTTGGAAATCCTTTTGCACAAATTCTAAAATATTTGAAAATCCTTTTTACAATTTGTTTTATTTTCCTAAAAGTATATTTTCCGAAAAATATACCTTTTTGATATTTTTAGAGTTTTAAATTTTTTTTCATTTTTTACATTTTTTAAAAGTCACTTTTATTATTTTCAGGTTCTTTAAAAGTTTTATAATTTTTTTCATATTTTTTTATCATTTCCATAATTAGTAAAAGTTTTTTTCCATTTTCTCCATAGTTTTTAAAAATATTTTGTGTTTTATTCAAATTTTTGCAGATTTTTTGAAAATATTTATCCACTTTTTCCAAATTGAAAAAAATCATTATTTTTACTAGATTTTATTTATATTTAATTTTTTAATTTTTTAATTTTTTATGTAATATATATATATATATCCAAATGTCTTATTTTTTGTAAACATATTCAAAAGAACATGTAATTAACCGTTTTATATGGATATATAAATCTAACATGAATATCAAATTATAAATATTTTTTGTTCTTTAATCATACAAAACGTTATGTATTTTATATTTAACGTTATGATCTTAGATCAACATGATTATCACAAATAATCATTTTACAGAACATAAAATGATATTATAATCACATACCTCCATCATGCCAAAACTGAAAAGATTGACAATACAGTCAAGTTTAACAATGTCCAATCGGACTAATCTTTGGAGTACGGCTTCTTCTTATATTTTTACAAAATCATGTTCCATTTTCAGTGCATTCCAACGGTTATATCTTCCTCTATCGTCAAAATATTGTTCTGAAATTGACTTTCATTGAGAATTTAGATTGCTCTCCCTTATCCTACAATTTTATTATGTTGTATTTTACCTTATCTGAATGATGGAAAATCAATCACTTATTTATAGCCAGAGACGTGACCTAAATCTCCAACAGTTTGTTAATCTCAACCGCCGTAAGAGCATAATTTGCTTATGGCTTAAGCTAAGTATAATCTTTGTAATATCCCACTATCGTGTGATTTGAGTCGTCACGAAGTCCGATGATCCAACATCTCCAAATTTCAAGCATCTCCACATCATAAAGGTATAATGCTATTATGTTTAAATTTATTCCTTTAATTTATTTTGGGATGTTTATTCAACAGGAAACAAGGTTTTTTTTTATCTAAAACTTGAGGCATTTTTCTTTGTTTTAAAATTTTCAAAGTTCGCGTATCGCATTCAAACGAGATGGGAATATCGTTCTAACAAGATCCTATTTCGTTCGAAGTCTCACTTGAAGTTTACTTCGATTGAACATCGAATGAGGACATAGTGTTTTAGGTCATTTGAACTTCGTTCAAACGAGATGGCTGATTGGTTTGAACGAGATTTATTTTGTTCAAACGAATTTCCATTTTCGTTCAAAAGAGCTTCAAAATTTGTTCAAACAAGCTGACACCTCGAAATTTGTAAACGTCTTATAAACACATGTTTTGTGTTTGTTTTTGTTAAGATTTTGTTCCAAAACTGTTCCTGCACATCCTTTACAAAAGTTTTCAACCTTTTAACTTTTGAAAAATCTTTTTGATTCACAAATCACATCCGCAGAATATATTTGAGTGAATCCAGTTTAAACCCAATAGCTTATATATTGTATACACCTTTGTGGAGACGTATCTTCACAGTTGAACTTATGATTTTCGATGGAAGTCACTGTTGATGATAAAGGTTGGTCGGTGGATACCGAGCATGAAGGCCGCGTGTGGCCGACTCTAGATGGAGCCGTATTCTTTAGAGACTTGCTAAGGCACTGCGCATTATAATTATGACGTGTTATCAGGTAGTCTATAAGTCGATAGTCGTGTAAACTCTCTAATGTGCTGAAAATTAAAATTTTACCCGAAAGGTTTTTTTTTCCTTAATTTGCCTTTGTCGAATGCACGTTTTATTTTATCTGCTTTATTACCTAGATGCTTGTTAAGGATAAAAAGATAAAATTTGGATTTTCATGTGATTGGACATTAATTATATATATGTTTCATTAAGATCCTGATAGCGCACTCTCAAATTGGTATCAGAGCAGGTTTCACCAAATTATAGCGAGATCCTAATTTTTTGGATTTTTTTTTTGTGATATCAGTTTTTTTAATTTTGAAAAATCACAATTTTTTATGGATAACTTATATAATAGGATTCCAAATTTCGATGGATCGAACTATACCTATTGGAAAGCCCAAATGAGATCCACGTTAAAAGGGAATAGATGAAAGAGTATGGCTTGTTTGTGAAAGATGGTGGAATGCTCCCACGATCACTGTTGATAGTGCCAGAAATCCTAAACCTGCCTCTTCCTGGATTGATGATGAGTTTGAATGGAGCACTTATAACTCCGGCAGCCTTAGTGCTATTTCTAGAGTCGTCACCCTTGACGAGTTTCGACGCATCATGACGTGCAGTGCGTGCACTATGTCTAAGGAAACATGGGATATCCTCCAGTTGACACATGAAGGTACCAACGTTGTTAAGGTGTCTAAGCTTAAAAATTTGACCACTCAATTTGAGACCATCACTATGTTAAATTCGAAGAGTTTTGATGAATTTTATGCTAAGTTGTCAGACATCATAAACACTAGTTTTAATTTGGGTGAGAAAATTCTTGAGACAAGGGTCGTTGAAAAGATTTTGAGGTCACTCCCTTTTCGATTTATTCCCAAGGTTACGATTCTTAACTATTTAGGGATTTTAGACACTCTTAGGTTAGAAGAACTCGTAAGAGACCTTCAGACTTATGAGATAGATATGTTCCCTAAAACCATTAAACCTAAGGATATAGGTGTAGCTTTACAGACTAAAACCAAGAAGAAGAAGTAAGAGAACGTTTGTGAGCCCGAATCTGAAGGTGATTTTGATGTTGATGACTTGTCTTTGTTTATAAATTTTTTAAAAAGTTTCCCAATTTTTCCAAAGAAAATTCTTCCAATAAAAACATTTTTGAGAGTAATAAAAATAAGAATGAGGTCAAGGATAATAGTGAGAAAAAGGAAGAGATAAGGTATTTTGAGTGCGAAGATAAAAGACACAAGTCATATGAGTGTCCTATTATGTGAAGATAAAGGGAAAAGAAATTGCAAATGAAAACACTCTTAGCGATAGTGACATCGAGTCGGTTGATTCAAAGGGATAATTACCACATGAACCGTGCATTGTGTTCATGGCTAGTCATGTTAGTGCGCCTAGTTTATCCCATGATGATGAGGACACATGTAAACGTGAGAGGTTCGATGATGTTTCGAGTCATTCTTGTGAGAGTGAGGATGATATTATTAGTGAGAGAGAGGGCGATCTCCAAAAATCGTTTAGTGATTTGTACACTGAGACTTTGAAAACCAAAAAGTTGAATAAAGATTTATCTCTTAGGGTGTTAGATTTGGAGAGAGATGTGAAAGTTTCGAGGGTGTGTTAGGCATCGACGAGTCAAATCGAGAAATTGAAGGTATGTTTGTGAGCGCAGTTGATCGTCTTAGGTAAGGAAAAGAGTGATTTGACCAATCATGTGTCTAGTCTTACGGTAAATCATCAACCTTCATTAGAGGCTCATGAAAAACTTAAAGCTTGTGTATCCTAACTCGAGAGAGATATCGAACATTGAGAGGTTAAGCCTACTTTAGAGGACACATCTAAGAAGGTTGTAAAGATGCTCCTCGGTCCCACTTTAGGTAATGTTGAAAGGCTAGGAATAGGTTATGACGGTACATCCACTTCCCTTGTTGCACCCGAGCCACTTTTCGAGGTTGTGTTAGATCTATATGGCCCTCGATCTAACCCACCTAGGAGAGATCAAGCTAGAAATTTTGAGAAAGGTGGACCCTAGCCTGTGTATGTTTGCTCCCATTGCAAGAAAAGAGGTCATCTTAGGGAATTTTATTTTAAGTTGGGTAGAGTGTCTCATTGGTACCTTCCGTGACATGCTACCACATGAGTTCCTTCACTCACTCCCAGAGATGTTACTCTGCATGCTCCCGTATATCACATGATAGATTTTGAGAGTTTTTGAGAGCAAGTAGAGTATTTAGTCATAACCTCACAAAATCTGATTCATAGGATGTCATCTCTCTTGGAGAACTCCGGGTCTAATGAGGTTGAGACTTGTTTTCAAGCATATGGTGCTTTTCATATTCATATTGTACATGCCTATTGCTAGATAGTACTATTATTGTACTTATATTTTTTTCATTTTGGCATATTTTTCAAAAATTAAAAAAGAGTTTTTTTTTTAATAATTTTGAAAAATAGAAAAAGATTTTTAGTTTCTTTTTGAGAAAAAGTGAAAATGAAAAAAAGATTTTATTTTTTATAATTTTTTTTGAAAAATCCAAAAAGAGTTCTGTATTTTTTTCACCATATGTGGATGGACATTAAAGATATTCGAGTCAACCATTCATTCCATATCCATGTCACTATTTTATAGTATTTTGAGATGGTACATCATTTCATTTTTGTACTTTATAATGTGTGGAGTTATTAAGATATGATATGATGACTATTTGCTATATGTTTGACTCTTTGTCACCTTTAATACACACGAGCACGATGTTATGTGAGTATTGCACTTACCTTTCACATGTCGATTGTAGTGTTTTCATCTCAATCATGCTTTTAAAACGAACCAGATGTGAAAACGAGATAATAAAAGTAATGCATGTAAGAACCATTGTCCGGTTTGAAAAAATATAGTATTATTTATCTAGTATATTTAGTATATTTTAAGTAATGGAATCAAACTGCGAAAGACATGTTGACTTTGCATGAAAAGCCACCATTTGCAAGGAAAAGAGCCTAAAAGATTAAAGGCACATAAAAAAAAGTGCCAGGACAATTTCTAAGAACATTGATGCTTCGCTATATATGACCATTAATTTATTCAAAAAATTTGAGAGAAAAAATGCAATATGTGAGTTTGAATGGAGTTAAGTCAAAGATCAATGGGTTTACACGTCCTTAACTATCTCGTAAAGCATTACATAATTTTGGACATTATTGGTGTGAAAATCACTCACGGTCTTGATTAATTGAATAGGTTACATTAATTTCACTTGAGTTTACCATTTTTTTACACCAAATATAGACTTTGAGATCTTGCGTTCATGGCTTCTTATTCCTTCATGAACATATGTTATGTTTGTCTTCGTTGATTAAACTATGGAATGTGTTCACACCCCTACATTCTGTTTCTATGATTCGATTATTTTTGTGTTTCTCCATGGTGTGTTGTATTTGTAAATTTTTATAATTGAAAAAATTAAAAAATTTCAAAAATATTTTGTGGAGCCTTTGAGATTATCATTGCATGATTACTCACTCATATTGTTTTCGGGATGATATCTTATTATTCTTGGTAATGTTCCCTATATTTTCATGATTAGTTTCTACTCCTTGTTTATTTCAAACAAATTAAAAGGGGGAGAACAAAGTATAGGGGGAGATTCCACACTATATAAAAAAGGTCAAATTGTCACCTTTGAGCCAACCAGCCTTATCTTAGGCATTGACCTTGACAAAAAAATACACGTTTTTTGTCACGGTAAATGACCGTGACAAGGCCCTGACAACCAGTTGTCACGATCAATGACCATGACAAGTCCGTGACAAGGCAGTTGTCACGAACTTATCACGAGTGTCACGGACTTATCACGATTATTGACCGTGACAACTTTAGAAAGTTGTCACATATCCGTGACAACTTTGTCAGTAAAAAAATTATACCCTTTCTTTTTTCCCATCGTTTCCATTCCCTTCTTTTTTTCCCTCTCTCGTGTGGTTGCGCTCTCTTTTTATAAGGTGAGTTTTTCTTTCCCTCTCTCTTTCCATTCTATGTGTCTATGTGTGTATATGTGTGTGTAGATGTGTATATATATGTACATTTTTCTCCCTCTCCTTATATTTCTCTGTGTGTATGTGTGGTTGGGGGGAAGTGGGATGGGTGGGAAGTGTGTGTGTGTGTGCACGTGCTTGTGAGTGTGTGGGAGGGGGGCAGGGGGTAGGGGAGGTAGGGGTTGGGGGGGACAAATTCGCCTCAGACCCCTTAAACTCTTGTTAATATTGACATTATAAATATTGTTTAGAGAATGAAATTAATTTGACATTATAAATATTATTTGTGGATTCTTATTTAAGTTTGAAATTGGTTAGAAATTGTTAATGTTGATTGGGCGTTATTATTCAGGGCTTGAAGCAAATTAGTCATACGTATTTCATTTCTTATATTTTTTGAAATTAATTAATTATGTAGAAGAATTAAAAGGAGTACGAGATACACATTTATTGGTTTGTTGTTATTATTGGATTATATTGGACGAATGTGGTTGGATATGAAAGTTAGTTGTTTGATTTTTTTAAATCCTTAATTTAATTCACACTAATAAATCCTTAAATAATTATATTGTCTTAATTTATTAGGTTGGTTAATTTTGGAAGTGGCACGACCACTGGATTATTATCCAAATTGGAGGGGGGGGGAGTTTTCAAAGTTTTTCTAAGATTACTTTGTGTCACGACCCATTCGAGAGTTGCACGGCCACAGACTTATGATAATTGAATGAAACATAATTGAAATTACATATAGTGCGCATAGATACTAGCCTTTTAGTTCTTATGCGTATGCATTCAATAACCCTTAGACCCGTTCGAGAGTCAGTACCCCTGTAATGAGATCCCTTGAATTGTCCCGTTTGGACAGTTTGGAACTGTATAGTTTCTGTATAATAATACTCTTCGTGGCTTAAACTTGGTACTTTTGGGGGAAGTTATGTAGTCATATCTTAGTGTTATCTGGGTACATACTAAATGATGCAATGTTAAGTGTTATTTCAATTGATAAATTAAAAAAACACTCACACTTGCAAATCTATGTCGTGTACTTAGAGAACTATGGGCATATGCTACCAAATTTTTCTCCAATTTGAACAATGTGCATGAGCTATTAAGTATATTATAGAAATATGTGATCTTAAATGGGATAGGACCACTAGCCCTTTAGAGGACATAGAGGAAATATGAATTAATATTATAAATTGAATTTTAATTTCAATTTAAAATTAAAATTGAATTTGAATTTGAATTTGAATTTGAATTTGAATTTTAATGCATGAATAAATTTACCCATCAAATCACCAATCCGACTTCAGACTTGGATTCTAGACGAAAAATTGAGTCAGGTATGTGTTTTGAATTTTTCTCAAATCTCATTCGAATGGACTCGAAAAGAAGATCTAAACATTCCAAATTGGCTCTTCTCATTCCACTCGTTTTTGCCTCTTTGGATTTCATTTTTGGCCTCTCTTTTTCATCTCCCTTTCCTTATAATCACCCATAATATTCCTTATATAGTCCATCTCTCAAACACTAGCTTGGAGCCTAAGCTAACGCATATTACTATATTTCCCTTTAATTTAAAATTGTCTAGTTTACATATTTAAACCATTATAAAATGTCCACAAATAATTTAAATTAAATTTTTGATTTGATTTCAAACTAAGATAAATTATTTTATCCCCGATTAATAAAATAATAACATTACTAAAATCTTGTATAATATTCATAAATAACCCTCAAAATAACGGGGTATTACATACTTCTCCCCTTGAAAAGGAATTTCGTCCTCGAAATTCAACGAAACCTAACATTCGAAAAAAATGCTACTTGATTCTATTTCCTAAAAATCATAACACTAAAGTTCTCAAATTTATTCTAAACATCCTCACCACAATGCCTAACACATCCTCAAAAAATTTCTATCTCCTAAAAAAACATGTCTAACTCGCATGCTAAACCCAATACCCAAAATCCAAGGGTTGTCGTATATCTAAGCTCTGATACCATCTGTAACACCCCGCCCACCCTGGGGGAGCGAACAGAGCTCCTATCTATATAACTAATAAAAATCCACAAATAACAAGGTATAGAGCATCTAAATAAACCCCACAATACAACAAAAGAGAACCCACTAATCTCAATCCTCAAATTAATACAACAAAATTCTCTCGAATAAATAGAACTAAAGTAAATCTCCAATGCTCTATACATTGAAATAAATAAATACAAATTTCCAAAAAATATTCTTCCCAAAATAATCCACGCTAAAATCATTGTAATTGGTCCATAGCGCTCAAATCCACGCTAACCTGTCAACTAAAAGGAATATGGGGAAGTACACAATACGATAGGAAAGATACTTAACAAATATAGCGGTGAATAAAGTGTAACAACACGCGTACGGATATTCAAATCAAATGCAAATCTCAAAGCATTTATCAATAAATTTCTCAACAACATATTAATCGGGTTACCAGACCTCACCCCATCCGCATATGCTTTATCAAGTCATAGCCCCGGGAAGTAGGAATTTTGGCAAGTGCCCAATGTTTATGCCATATTAAAATCTCATGACAACGTGCTCAACAACAATATAATGATACCACATAAATCAAAATAATTCAATAATTATTTTTCCAGATTTCAAAGAACTTAACAATTCAAATATGAGTTCAATAATCACATGAATTCAAAGGGAATAACACTCGCGAGATTAAGGAGCATATTGTTTAAAACCCCATACATCAAAATCATCAAATAAATTCAGTCTCAAAATCTGATCGTACCATCACGTTCCTCTCGCGAAAATAATCAAATCACGTTCTAGCCCCAACACGAGATAACCCTAAATAGTCTTATTTAAAAAACCCAGAAAAATAAGATCCAAGAATTATTCGAATCACCGATCTGACTTCAGATTTCGATTCTAGACAAAAAATTGGGTCAGGTATGTGTTTTGGGTTTTTCTCAAATCTTATTCGAATGGACTCAAAAAGAAGATCTAAACATTCCAAATTGGCTTTTCTCATTCCACTCGTTTTTGCCTATTTGGATTTCATTTTTGGCCTCTTTTCTTCATCTCCCTTTCCTTATAATCACCCATAATATTCCTTATATAGTTCATCTCTTAAACACTAGCTTGGAGCCTAAGCTAACGCATATTACTATATTTCCCTTTAATTATAAATTGTCTAGTTTATATATTTAAACCATTATAAAATGTCCACAAATAATTTAAATTTAAAAGTTTGATTCGATTTCAAACTAAGATAAATTATTTTATCCGCAATTACTAAAATAATAATATATTTGAAATCTTGTATAATATTCAAAAATAACCCTCAAAATAATGAGGTATTACAGTGTTTGAGTGGAAAATAGTTAAACTACATTTGTTAAGATGGGGTATGCAAGATAGTTATCGAAGTTGGGTTTTTCACGAGGAACTAAAAGTTCCTTTTGTCCCCGAGCAACCTTCACAACAACCTTCAAAAAGTAGGATAGATGTTCAAGGGGAGGATGACAATGTAGATCATAATATGCAAGAGGATTTAGTTGATGATGTGTATGGATTTCATGAAGTGGAGGAGAATGAGGTCACTGACGATATACAAGGTGCAAATGCTCATGAAGATATAGGGATAAACCTTGACGATGATTACCAAAGTTTAAAATTTAAGGCGAGACAACCACTATTATCTGGTTGTAAGAAAGATCAAACAACTTTAAATGCCATGGCTGGTTTGCATAATTTTAAGACTCAATATGGTTTATCTGGCACTAGCGTGACATGAATTTTGAATTGGGTGAAGGGCTTGCCACCCAAGCAGAATATGCTTCCAAACAGCTATCCCACTATGGAAAATAGTTTGAATGGTTTGGGAATGAAGTATAAATGTATTCATACTTGTGTGTATGACTGCATACTATACTGAAAAGAGTATGAAAATATCAATCGGTGTTCGGTATGCGATGAACCTAGATATGTCCAATCTATTAGCAAAGAAGGCGCAAACTCAAAAGTGCCTCAAAAAGTGTTGAAATATTTTCCCGTTGGGCCTAGATTAAAGTGTTTTTTCACAATAGCATGGATAGAGGAGGCAATGACTTGGCATGCTAGGGCAGAAGCAAGAAAAAATCTCATGCGCCATCCTATTGATTCTACGGTTTGGAAGAGGATGAATTTTGAGTATCCCGATTTTGCTCGCGAACAGTGTAACATTCGTTTGGCAATATCAACAAATGGTTTCAATCCATTCGGAAATCTAAGATCCAATCAGAGTGTATGTCCAATGATCCTAGCCATACTAAACCTCCCTCCATCACAGTGTATGAGACCTGAATTTTCGATGCTGTCTTTTTTTATCCCTGGGCCAAAGGCACCAAGTGAGGACATCGATGTCTACCTGGATCCTTTGATATAAGAATTAAATGAGTTATGGGAAGAGGGTGTGCAAGAATTTGACTCTTTTAGAAAATAAGAGTTTACACTGAAAGCTATATTCATGTGGGCAATTCATGATTTTCCAGCTTATAAGACATTATCCGATTGTGTAGTACATGTTTATTTGGGGTGTCCTATTTGTGGAGAATAGACTGAATCTCTTCATCTCCCTTCTACCTCAAAAAATGTATACCATTACCATAGGAGGGTTTTACCCCCCTCTCATAGTTGTAGATTTGAGAAAAGTTTCAATTTTTTACCGGGCGGGGTTGAACATAGAATATGACCGAGAATACTTTCAGACTGAGAAATTGAAAGTAAATCTTCGGATTGTGGCACTAATATGCCAGGTAAGAATCCTAAATTTTAGAATATTAAGCATAAGAAGACTCCAACTGGGGGTGAAACTGAGACAAGAAATGAATGGTCTAAGAGGTCAATTTTATTTAACTTTCCTTATTGGAAGAATAACCCAGTGCGCCATGTATTGGATGTGATGCACACATAGAAGAACATCGTTAAACATATTTTGGGCACATACCTTAGAGGGTCCATTCGAAGGACAAAGAAAATACACGAAAATACCTTAAAGCGTTGAAACTTAAGCCACAACTATGGTTGAAAGAAGATAGTAGGGGAAGGACAATAATTCCCCCTGATGCGTTTACTTTGACGAGTGAGGAGAGGAAGATGCTTTTAGACACAATATATAATTTGAAAGTTCCATCTAATTTTTTGTCTAACTTGCAAAGGATTGTGAATTATGCTACCCATGATTTACATAAGTGTAAGTCCCACGATTGGCATTTGATCATGCAATTAGTTCCTCAATTGTTTAAGCACTGTTTCTCCGAGAACAAGGATTTGCGTAGGGATATTATGCAAATTAGTACTGCTCCTTACTTTTATGTGAGAAGGTAGTCAATCAAGATCACATAGTGGCCGCAAAATTGGTGTGAACGAAGCAGTTTGTGTCTTGGAGAAGTACTTTCCCCCATCTTTCTTTGACTTAAATGTTCACTTGTTGGTACACCTATGTGACGAGGCACTTCTTTACGGTCCAATAAGTATTAGAGGATGTATATGTTTGAATGATTGGTGAAAGTTTTTAAAGATTACGTCCAGAATATAGGATACATTGAAGGATCAATTACAGAGGAATACATCACCGTGGAGTCATCGATCTGCACTCGGGAATATATGCCTCACTCGACCAGCGCAGATGATAATGATGAATTAATCATTGAGGGTGGCCATGTGATGGGCAAAAGAATGAAATTAACAAGTTTATAACTTGAACAAGTAGCTCATTATCTTCTTAACACACATGAAGATGTTGAAGAATGGAAAAAGTAAGTTTAAATTATTTTAATTTTTACGTGATTAATTTTGTAATACTTTCGTCGCGATCTATGCAAAAAATATGAAGCCTGTGAGAATAATAAAAGACGAAAAATAATGGCACAATCAGACAACGAGTTTAGGTTGTGGTTGTCACACGAGGTAATTATAATTAATATAGAGTGTTATCAAATGTCACATTACAATAAAGCTTTACAACTAACCTAATTAATTTATCTATATTCTCAGCTCTTAAAAACGGGTGATGCGACATCAAGGATTTCTCATCTAGCCACAGGACCCTTGTTCATGGCACAAGAGTACAAAAAGTATCAATTGAACGATTACGTATTCGGTGCAAGGGTGTAAGAGGAAAATACAAATGTATAGAACTTGGGCATTTCATACAAGGCTGTTACTTTTTTTCGAGCGAGCGCGAAAGATAAAAACCTCGTTGAAGCTTAAATGACTTGCTATGTTGTAATTCGAAAAATATTTGAATCGGACTATATAAACTTCAAAGATGTTGTATCTTACTGTGATTGGGTAAGAGTTGAGAATAAAAATTCTTGTAAAGTTGATCTTGGCACCAATTTGATCATGATTGACTTATTCAAGTTGAAGAGCAACGAACACGTGAGCGATGATCCGTTTGTTCATTTTTTCAAAAGGTCAAGAAAATGTTTTACTCGGAGTATATCAACAACGAGTCGCGGTCAATCGTCCTACATGCGTCAAAGCATCCAAACAGTAGTGTGGATGACTTGGTTGCACCTACCGAATATCAATCTATTTTTTATGATAACCCGAATTTGAAACAATTTTTTGATTTATAATGGGTATTCAAATTATTTGTAATGACCAGTGGTTGTACTATTCTAGTACTCTATTATTATCGGACGACAATTTGATATTTTTTTATTAATTTTTACTTTATCATTTTAATGCTTGTAATAACCCAGTGAATATGTTAATTAGAATTTTCATCAATTTAAGCATTAATCAAAGTCCATGACCGAGAGTGTGTGTGTTAAATTGAAATTAGTACTAGCATAAATTGGTATTGGTATAAATTGATATTGGTATAAATTAAAATTGGTATAAATTGATATTGGTATTTGTATTTGTATTGGTATGTATTGTTATTATCGGATTTGAACATTAATTCAAAGTTTATATATATCTTTGTACTAATAATAACAATTTTGCAGAAAATGACTTCATCAGGACGCGGTAGCGGAGACGATGAGAGCTTCTCGGACAGTAGGACCCCAAAATGAGGAAAATTAGGGGCCGTCATCGAGAATAAGACGCCATTATTAGCTAGAGAGCTAGAGTTGTTAAAAGCAAGTGTCGGCCCGGGGTACACTGATTGGAGGTTCGTGCCTATTGACCTCAGAATGAACATCTGGGGGGGGGGGGGGGGGGGGGTGCTACAAGTTGTGTATTTAATATTTATATTTATATTTATAACTATAATAATTACTTGCATGATGGTTTATATTTGTTCGACAGGAACAATTCGGCTTGATCGTATATCTCTGTGACCCCACATTGGAGCAATTGAGGGATCAATATAAGACGTGGAAGAAGAATTTACAGGCACGGTACTTTGGAAAGACCCGGGAGTCCATTTTGAGCTCCGTGACCCCCCCCCCCCCCATCCAGGAGCCAATCTCGTTGGCACAGTGGTAGCAATTTATCGACAATGAGACCAATGAGCGACAATTGGCATTTCGCCAATCGGGGAGGGACAACTGGGCAAAGAAGTTGGATGTGCATTACTCCGAGTAGACGTCTTATGCCGAGGTGGAGCACAGGATGGTAAGTTTTTAATTTTCTTTAATTTGAGTTAGTATAATTTAGCATTAATTTGCGTTACTTTCTAATTCTGTATTATTTTATTTCAGGAGACGGGGAGTGGCCCTGGGGTAGGCCACATAGGCCCGATGCCTATGTGGCAATTCAAACGAAAAAAAGGAAGGACAAGGAAGTGGCCCCGAGCGTTGCAGTCACCATTGTAAGTTATAAATGTTTATTTTTTTTCAATTATGATATAATGTTTTTATTTACTTACTTAACTAATCATGCACTTTTTGTTTTTTCAGGATAAGCTTAAAGAAGTACATGAGCCGCAATCTAATGCCGATAAAGCATCTTTGGCTATGGACGCACTCAACTAAGTGTTTGGGCTGGATCGCAAGGGGATGACTAGGGGGTGAGCTCGTGGGTGGGGAAGTCCAGTAGGACGAGCAGTAGCGAGGTGGCCCATAAGGCGGACTCCTATGACGATAAGATATCAAGGTTGGAGGAGACAGTCCTAGATATGTACGCCTTCATGAAACGTCAATTGGGAAAGGGCAAAGGGAAGGAGAAGGTGGTAGAGGATGATGAGGACGAGGATGGCGACATTGACGACATTGATTCATCGTCGATAAGCACGGACCCGGTGCTATATGACGATCTATTTCCCATCGTGACCCCCACCGAGTGCCTATGTCAACACTAGGTTGGTCGAGCGTACATCTACTGGACATATATTGTGGGCTGCTGATAGAGAGGAGGTCGAGGGATCCGAACTTTTGCCCAAGTATGCTTCTTCATAGACATCCCCTCCAAGACATTAAAGCAAGAGTGCGTGTCACGCATGTGGTGGAAAGGAGAACTCACCTGTGTGGTGGCACGAATAATGCGACGTTCAATATATTGCGGGGTGTGTCAATTCATATGTTGTGTGGCCTTCCTTACTCCTTCGACCTGCTGAAGATTAACATCATTTCTATCTCCTTTTATTTTGATAATTGGATTGTATTTATATTCTTTTGATTTGGGTACAATTTGGTTTGGATATGATGGATATTTCCATTTCTATATTATTTGGATATGGATTATAAATGCCTTGATTTGGTATATGACTTGTATTTTATTTATATATATGCTATTTGAGCATGTGTAATTTTGTTATAATAGGTACAAATATACTGCTGGGTAGTGGCAGTTAGGGGTGTAAACGGATCGGGTCTGGATCGGGTAAGGGTATATCCATATTCGATCTGGGTATTTTTTTAGCGGATCGCGTCTTACCGGATTACCAGTCGAGTCTCAGGAAATGGATCCAGACCCGGATCCATAAAGGACCCGATCCGAATACCTTTGACAACACACACACACACACACACACACACACACACACACACACACACACATATATATATATATATATATATATATATATATATATATATATATATATATATATATATATATAGAGGCAGGCTCCTGTGCACACTAAGTTTGCACACTAAGTTTGCACATTACCTTTTATATATAGTAAAAAAAATATTTTTGAGTTGATTTTTTTTGTGTGATATTTAAACATTTCAAGGAACCCATATAAAAAAAATCAGCTCAAAAAAACTTTTTTTGCTATTTTTAAAAAATCGGTCAAACTTTCGCAGTTTTTAAGCCCTTTAAAAACTGCGAAAGTTTGACCGATTTTTTAAAAATAGCAAAAAAAGTTTTTTTGAGCTGATTTTTTTTATGTGAGTCCGTTGAAATGTTTAAATATCACATAAAAAAATTGGTGTGCGCCAGCACTAAGTTTGCACACTTTTAAAAGGTAATGTGCAAACTTAGTGTGCACAGGAGCCTGCCTCTCTCTCTCTATATATATATATATAATATTATATATAAATATATATTTATTATATTATATATATACACATTCGAGTCGGGTACTTATCGGATCGGAGTCATGTATATCCAGACCTGGTCCATTAACTAATCGGTTAATCGGATAATCGAGTCTATAAAATTTGCTCAGATCCGGGTCGGGTCCGGGTCTAGACCCGGTCCATTAACAACCCTAATGGTAGTGGTCATACTGCCCAATAATTTTTTTTAAATGCTGCCCAGAATTGTCACAGTCAAAGACCGTAACAAGTTCTTGACAAAGAAACTTGTCACGTATTTGTCATGGTCTTTGATGGTGATATTTTTTTTGTTTTTTGTCATGGGTTTGTCACGGTCAAAGACCGTTATAGAACCGTGACAATCTAATGAACTTATCACGATCATTGATCGTGACAAGTCCATGACAAAGAAGTTGTCACCCCCAAACTTGTCATACCTTGACAAGTTTGACTTGTCACGGTCAATGACTGTGACAATCCGACAGTTTTGGTGTAGTGCATACTAATTCATTAATAATAGGTACCTTAAGAAAAACTGAATTATAACAATTTAGCATTTTTAAGTGAAACTTATCTTCTCCATTTCATTCTAAGAAATTGGTCTCGTGAACATTAAAATGGATAAAACATGGGAGAAATAAATTGATAAACAATTAATGAGATAAATAGTTCACTACATTAATGCTATGAGATGACAACATGTACATTAATAATACTATATAAATGTGGGTTTTCTTTTGCAATAACTTTGAAATTTATATATGACTTTCTTGGGTATTATGTTATGTAATTTAGATGGACATGTTATCTTGGATAATCTTTCACCACCTAATTGGATAATTTCTTAATATTTATTTCAAATACTTAAAATCAATTACCTTTGAAAAATTATCTTGCTTGATGAAATAAACTAAATATACCCCATTATTATCTTTACATATATAAGCAAGATGAGTTATTACTACCTCTTTTAACTTTAAATTTAATATTCACAAGCATTCTAGTTGAGTCACTTTAGTGACTACCAAACTGTCCATTATATGAATATTACATTATTTATGGATTGTATGATAATTTCAACAAGAATTAATGTTTTCAAAAGGCATAAATGAACACAATGCGTATAAATTATGGAAGGTTATGTGCCCTTTGGAGCAATCGATACCAACTTTAATAAACAAATATATTTCCCCTTAATATTAACTTTACCATTATAACATGACTCTTTGGAGCAATCAAATTACAATGGTTTAATCATAATGAAATCATTAATCATCTGAGCACTTAAAATCATATCCGGTCTCTTTGGAGTAACCAAAACATAGTATTTGAATGTGATCACAAAATTCAACATATATAGTTTATTAGATTAGACCACTCTAGTGGAATCGTAACCTAATCGTGATATAAACATTGAGATGAAAACCTTAAGGCATGCCAAAACATAGTATTTGAAATTTATCATAAAATTCAACATTTACATTTTATTAAATTAGACCACTTTGGTAGAATCATAATCTAATCGTGATATAAATACTGAGATGAAAACCTTAAGGCATGCATTTAATATTCCATTACTCATACTCAAAATAATAACCATATACACATTATCTAATATTTATAATTTGGGAGCAATTTTCAGTACCAAATTAAACTTCACGTAAATATTAATTTCAAGGAAAAATTAAAATTCTTTGAGGTTAAGTTGATGCGAAAAAAAAAATACTCATTAATGTTCATTTTATAATCATAATTGTCCCTTTGGGCAATCTTAGAATGAACAAGCCGCATCATCATTGTATAAAAAATCTAATATTGATAATTATATTTGAACCTACGGACAACCAAATTTATACACAGTAGTTTAATATTTACAATTATAGACTAGGTCACTTTAATGGACACCTAATCTAACATAATATAAATATTAATGTCAAAACCTTAACCATAATTAAAATAGTCATAACAATATTTAACGTATACGATAAACATTATGAGAGCCAAATTAGGTAAGACAACTGATGTATTTATTAAAACACATAAAATGGAGAAATTCAAAATTTGAAATACCGAAAAAAATTGAGTATTCATTACAAAGAGTTAAGAAAACTCTTAAAATAATCTCCAATTAGTGAAATTAAAAAAAAATTGGAGAAAGAAATACTTGTCAACTTCATTACCAAATATGACAAATTTAAGGTTTTGATGGCTTAAACATGCTCAAATAGCCAAAACAACGCCCATCACAAAAATGGTGAGTTTTGGTCATTAGATTGTTTTGGATTGACATAGAAATATCATTAAATTCGAGTAACTCGACAATTTTAATCTCAATTATAGCTTATTAGAGGCATAAGAAAAGTGTCACTAAAAACGTCTTAAAATTTCCATTCTACAGTTTTATAAAATAAGTAGATTTAAAGACATAATTAAATTGTCATAAAAGAAAATCATAATAAGTGAACCACATCTAATTTTAATTGGGTCATAAATGTTTTGGATCCCAACAATCTCATCTTATGAAATTTTATTTTATGTGATTATATAGATATACCAGTTAATTCATTTGGTCGCATTCGCAGAGATTATAAGTTGGTTTATCCTCAATTGCGCTTTAAATTTTTAATTTATCGACTTTGCAAAAAAATTTACTTTCGTGGAACATACACACACACATATTATGTAATGTAGATAAAAATCAACACCGCCAAAAAATATTATACGTAAAACTTAATGAAAAATCAAGGGTCCAAATATGGATGCATATACAATAATCTAATATTTATAACCGGAGACTAAGACACTTTAATATCTTTCTAATCTAACATTATATAAATATTAGTGTAGAAACATTAATTTATAATTATATTCGTACTTTTCGGCAATCAAGTATAGATTATACACAATAATCTAATTTAGCGAAAATGTTATTGTCAAACCCCTAATCATACATTTAATATTCAAAACTCTATAGTGAACCTTTTGGTCAATACAAAATAATACATAACATGAATATTAGAACAATCATTTAATGATAAAAAAATATATGTAGTGATTTATACCATGAAATATATGAAAAAATAATTTATTTTTTCAAAAATAAAAAATTTTGAGTTATCACTACAATAACATAAATAATCTCTTCAGCATCACTCTTCAATTCGCAGAATCGTAAAATCAATATTTTAAGCGAGAGTTATTAGCGTTGACATTATTATAAATAATGACAAAAACGCATTTTTATGAATCTAAACGACGTCAAATCGCCAAGATAAGGCGGTGCTCACTGTGCACGCTGATTTTTTTTTAATTTCGGCGTTTCCAAGTCACCATATGAATTTCGTAAAATTTCGAGCAAAAAAAAATTGTCGCTGAAAATGTCCTTAATAAATTTAGCAATTCATCAATTTTTTACCCGGATTCTTTTGTAAGAAAAAAAATCTTAATGGCCAATCATGAGAACAAAAACCCAAGCTTTGATACCACATGTAAATATAATCAAAAGAACACGTAGTTAACAGTTTTATATGGATAAATCTAACACATGAATATATAATTATACATATTATTTGTTATTTAATCATAGAAAATGTTCAGTATTATATATTTAACATTAAGAGATTAACATGATTATCACATATAATTATTATGAGGAACATAAAGTAATATTATAGTTGCATACATCTATCATGTCAAAACTGGAAAGATTGACGGAGCAGTCGACCTCAACGATGTCCGATCCGGCTAATCTTCGGAGTACAACTTCATATTGTCTTTGACAAAATTATGTTTCATTTTCAGTGCATTCCAACAGTTAGCTCTTCCTCTATGGCCAAAACATTATTCTGAAATTAACTCTCATTGAGAATTTATATATTTCTCCCTTACCCTATAATTTCATTATGTTGTCTTTTAGTGTGTTTGAATGATAGAAAATCAGTCACTTATTTATTGGTGGGGAAAAGACCTAAATCTCCATCAGTCACTTAATCTCCATCATCCATCAAAATACATACCCAAGAGTCCATTTGACTCTTGGTATATGGAGTACCCTTTCATTGATCAAAGTGACTCTTAGAATTAATATAACTATGGAGCACATTATAGAGAATTATTATTTAAAATAATTCTAACATGCTTTTGCAATTTCCATGCGTTTTGAAAAAAATCCGGTATTTTCCCGATTTTTAACTAGATTTTTTATGGATTTTCCTAATTTTAATTGGAAATTTATTTTTTAATTGCAAATTTTTTTTATTGGAAATTTTCTTTTTTTGTCCGTTAGATATCTGTTTATTTTTTTATTTTTTGTTATTTATAGAAAATATATTTTTTAAATTGAAAATCTCTTTAAAATCTTTTTCTCTAGTTTTTAAATTTCTAAATATTTTTTACATGAACTATTCTATAATTTTTATTTATTTAAAGTTTTATATTAGTTTGGACCAAAATAACATCAAAAGTGAGTCATTTGTGCGCATGACTAATATTCTTGTAAAAAAGTAATCATGTTGGATGCTAAAAGATAAATGAAAGTCGTGTTGAAAATTCAAATAATTTAATATAAAAATTGTAAGTTCAAGTGATTAAGTGAGAAGCGGCCAAAGTTCAAACACCCAAATATAGTTAACCCTAATTTTAAATGCTTTTATCACAATACTGACATCATTTAGGACTTGTTCTTCAAACATATCATGCTGCAGTCAATGACTGATGTCTTATGATAAGCTAAGGATATACATGGACGGCAAGAGACAGAAAACAAGAAACCTAGAGATGTTGAGCATGAATGTGGAAATTGGGACTATGCATACACATATATATACCGACAAGGGGAGAGAGAGAAGGAGAAACCAAGAGATGTTTAACATAAATGTAGACGTTGGGGCCTAGGAGAACAAATATATACATTATACATATGTTCAACTATATGCTGACCAAGCGGTTGGACTCAGGTACTGTACAGACCCCATTTGATGTACTTATCCATTGGAAGCTATTTGCCCATGCATTCACATGGGAAGCTTGAAAATGTGACCCAAACCGAAGTATCTTTAAAATGTGATCCAAACTACAGTATACGTTCAATGCTCCTCTCAATGCTGCATGAACCACGAGTTTTTCCTCCTCGGGAGACACTATCACATGCAACTTAGTCTAATGTGAAAGAGTTAAATTGAAGTAGGCATCAATTATTTGTTATAAGGGAGAATGAGCTATATTTAAGTCACTGTTTGAAGAGAGGCCGGAGAGCGGGCCCTCCGGCATGCCAATTGTTTGTTATAGTAATCATGCCGGTTTTGAACTAAAGAAAAAGTGTAAACGTTGTCGTAATAAAGGGTCAAAATTGAAATAAAAGATTATTAATGTTGTTTATTTAATTTTTGGCGAAGATGCAAATTACAGGTGATTTTCAATTTCAGACTCCAACTTGTGAAAGTTGCGATGCTAACTTTTAAATTTAGATTTTTTATGAATTAGTTTTGTTTATTAATTATGTATCATCTTTTTTTTTTTTTGCTTCTACAAGTCTCATGAAAAATATTTTTGGCTCAATAGGTTTTATTTATTAGATTATGTACTTTTAGGACTTAAAATAATATTGATTATGAATATATGACAAAAAATATTTTCTTTTCAATTGTAGTCTCTATTTTCAAATTAAAAGGACATGTGACATGCTGTGATTGGTTGATGTTTTATGAATATGGATCTGCATCAGCAGGTTTATTAAAAAATAGAGTAAAACTATAAATAAAATGTTTGTTGCCATATTTTCAAAATACATATTATAATATGTCATATTTAAAAGAAATATTATAATATGACATATTAGAAAATGTTTTATTTAAATAAAATTTATTTCTCAAACTTACATCAATTGAACCCATTCAAACCACATGGAAACCGCGTGATTGTGTGTCAATTAAACACAACACCTTACATTTAAAACTCCACATTTTAATATAAATGGACTTCACCCTCTCGCCACATGCACATGGGGTCTCCATTTGGTCTGTGGATGCAGTACATCAAGACTTATTCATTGAACCCACGATTAGAGCTCCGCTTGTAAGCTAACGAACCACGTAGTCAGCTACATGTCTAACCAAATCAATCCGGTTAATTATGTCCTCAAACACACGACCCCTCTCTCGCACACGTCAACTCTCATTTCTATCACTACCTCTCATGTTTCTCTGTTTTTATCTCTCACTCTATGTTGGGAATCAAGCTAGGCTTCAAGAAAATGTGTACCGACGTCCGATATTTCCAGTCACCAGAGTTTTTAAAACCAAGATAACGTTTATCTATTTGTACAAGATTTAATGTTTAATGCTCAAATAACGGTTTAATCACAGAATGAAACTGTTTGTTTATCATATATATTATATTTGACATATCCTTTGTTTCTTTGTGACGATATACCAGGGCGGAGCCTAGATTGTTTGCTAGGGTGTGCCAATAATTTTGAAGAGAGTAAGTAGAGTTGATGATAAAGTCCCGGGGTTCGAGCGGGAGAGCCCCGAATTGATTTTTTTTAATTTAATTATGAGGTTTTTTTTAGCAAATTATTACTCAAAACCGTAGTAGTACGCTATATACATTCACGACTTTCACATTTTAATTTCAATAGTAAATATTCAAAAAATAGCGTACGTTAACTTCGAAAATAAGTTTTAATGTCATTTAATAATACAATTTAGAATAAAATATATACACAACAAAAATATTCATTAATCTAATATTTTCCTCAAATAGAAACTTGGCTATCCAAAAAGACATAAAACAACTAAAAATCCCCAAAACAAAACCTAATCATATAATATTAAAATTATTAAGGCCTCTTTGGTTCGCTATTCAGAAAACTTGATTTAAAGGATGTTTTTAAATACAGTTTTAAAATTCAGTTTTTTGTGTTTATAATTATTGGTCTGCGTTTGGTAAACTTGTTTTTAAATACAGTTTTTTGAAAATTTGATAAAATGTTAATCATGTATATTTATATTGTATGATAGTATATTTATCAAATATACATGTATATTTATATGTACATAAAATTGACAATCATATATATTTATATCATATATATTTATCAAATTTTCATTTGATAAAATTGACAATCATGTATATTTATATAAACATACATAAAACTTTCATACATATATGATACATGAATGTATACATATATACATATATATATACATACATCATAAATTATATACATATACTTTTAATATCATGTACTGTTAGATAGATTTAATGAAGTATGTTGGTGAGTTTAACAATATATATATATATATATATATATATTGCATGTATAATTCACTATAAAATTATATACAGACATGAACTGATAATATTTCTTAATACATATGTACTATATGTATATTTTATATTATTACATATACTAATCATACATGTATAAAACAATATATAAGTATCATGTATCTATTAATAATATTATTTAACTTTATATTATTCCATACGTAATTTTGTAGACATGTACATATATATTTTTTATTAAAAGAATTACACACATATTATTGTATATGTATGCATATTATATATTAAGGTATAACTCTATTAAAATATTAAGAATGAATAATTTTGAGTTGAAAAGTAAAAGACAGAAGTTATAAAACACTCTAAACCTGTTTTCTGAAAAACTTGATTATAACATAGAAATATTATAATTCTATATTTAAAAACAGGTTGCCAAACACAGATTCTTATCAAAATTGTATTTAAACACAGAAAACAGAATTATAGTTGCAAATCAAATAGGCCCTAAATTATAAAGTGTTATAATTTTATTTTCTCTGTAATTAATAGCAAATTGGATTCATATGTTAAAAAAAACATGGTATCAGTCATCCATAGTATTAGTAAATAATATTGATTTGAAAAATTAATAAAAGGTCATTTTTAATATTTAAAATTAAAACAAGTAACAATCACTAAGATAGTTGAAGTTGCTTGACGAAAGGTGATTAATCAATAATCAAAAGCATACACTTTCTAGTCTTAAAATTCCGATGAATGCATGAAAGAGAGATTAGAGAGATGTTACAGAGAACCGATAGATTGAAGAAAGGTGGTGAGGGGAGAGAGAGAGAGTTGCAATACACAAGTGAGAGTAGTGGGTTATTTAAGTCTTAGTCTAGTAGGTTGGGCAGGGCTAAGTCATTTACTCTTTTTTCTTGGAGCTGGGCTTATAATTAACAACCACAACAAAAAATTTGACCTGGGCTATAGCCCAGGTCTGCCCCCCTCTAAATCCGCCTGTGAGGATATAGAGCGTAAAATGTCAGGTTTAATTATGACTATGGTTTTCTGTCATTAAACATTCATCAATGTTTAGTATACATAAGAAAAGAATTTTCTTATTTCATTTTGAAACCCTAATCTCATGCAAATATATTAGTCCTGTATGTAATTTGTTTAGTAATTTGTTACGCAAGTTCGTTTCATGATTTTTTTCCTTTGGTTTAATGGACCCATGTAAGTGTGTTTAGGCTTGGACAATTATTATTTTTCCTTTAATGAACATACTTTTGAGTGAAAAGTGGGGTTTAGTGACTGATTTTAATGTCCTCCTCATTGCTAAAAATATGAACCTTTGTTTTTAATCTGTTCCAATTTAATGTTGGTCTTATTGAAGCATGTCAGAGTTTTCTAACTTAATCTAATAATGCACATTTATTTGATAATAATTTAACATGGAATAATCCTTCTGCTGATTCAGTTCCGCACATTTGAATGGAAAATTATAGTCCATACATGTGTTACCAATTGGATTGGAATGATATCTCACAACTTATAATTTCCTTCTTTAGTATTTTTTTGATAAACAATAAAAAAATTCTTTAATATTAAAGAGTAATATAATTGTAATACATCGTAGCGTATGCTTTGAAGTATGAAGGGAGGATATGGAATGACAGAAAGGGTGGCTTACTTAGACTTACGGTTGCTCAGGTTTTATATCCATTTTTATGTCATTTCATGTCTTCTGTATTGAGGACATGTTTGTTAGAAATATAAAAATGAAAAGTAATCCAAGTCTCTTGATTTATTGATATAAGACTCTCACTGAAACACTCTTGGAATTGAATTGAGTTTGGTCCCAGTTTGATTTCGGAGATTGTCAAAATAATATTTGATCAGCGAAAGTCACGAATCGCAAATGGGGATTAATCGAAGTGCACGTAAGCTGCTCCGGACACTTCATGATATGCTACCAAAAAAAAATAATAAAAATGAAAATGAAAAGGGTATTCATAGAAAATGTTGGCCCGGTAGGACTAAGTGTAAATAACAATCTTACTTATCACCACAGAACTATTTCTAACTTACATTTGTCCTCGAGTGGAACATATTACCTCTCACTAGTGAACAAGTCTGGTGGCCAATTTGACAAAAGTTGGTTAATTTTATTTTATTCACAGGTCATATGTATGAAAAAAAACACTTTCCAAATTTATCTTCTTCAGCATTATGAAATTTATTAAAATACAATACATGTACTTACATCATTGCTCTCTCATGGTGAGGTTTGGGTGGAATATTTGGGAATCTCCCTTACTTAAATACACTATATTTATGAACATGACCCTCAAATATGATGAACCAAAAAGAAAAACAAAACTTTTAATGTATAGTGTAAAAACCATATCTTATTTAAACAAAGAAGATGAGTCATATACATCCAAGTGTAGCTCATGTTCCGTTACAAATAGGGATGGAGGGACGTAGAGACAAGCGGGAGTTGTAGCCCCCCCTGACTTTAAAAAATAAAGAAATTATATTTATATGAAGATATGGGTATAAATTGAAAATTTAGAAATTATTGGGCATAAATGTAATTTGTAAAACTTAACCTAACACAACTCCACCTCCACAAACACAACACAATCCCTTTCAACAAAAACAATTTGGGAGCTTACAGCTTACGGGTTTTCCATTCACACCGTCAGCATCCTTGTTGCTCAGCTGCCTCCCTCCACCGTCTCCATCCCCTGTTTTGTTATCAAAGATCAAAGGTAAGTCAAAGATCCCCTATTTTGTATACATAATACATTTGTGACCGTGAGATGCTGGTTTGTTGTCAAAGATCATATTTTTTTTATTTTTTTTTGTTTCTAGAAGTAAATCTAGTTGATTATTGTAGATAGAAATGAATATTGTATAAATCTAGTTGATTTAGTTTTTTTTGTTTGTTTATAAAAGTAAATCCAGTTGATTATTGTAGAAATGAATATTTTATACAAGTAAATGAATATTGTAGAAAAGTAATTTTTTTTTAATAAAAGTAAATCTAGTTGATTTAGTTTTTTTTTTTATTTGAAATAAATTTGGCGTTTGAATTGAATTAGTCAATATGGGGTTTGTATTAGTCAATTTGTAGATATAAATTTGGGGTTTGTAGAAATGAATTGATAGTTGTAGGATTCAATTATGAAAAAGTATTTTAAAAAAAGAGGGATTCAATTAACCATAGAGAGGCTGAATAGTCATTATCATGCAAATCAGGAAGGATTTTTTCTAAGTAGCTCACAGATGAAATTATATGAATGTTACTTTATATATATAACAGTTTGATAGGGTGTCTGTTCGTGCCTTTTTTTAGATTTTTGTGTGTGTGCGCGTGTGTATGGGGTGGGGGGCGGGGGACTTGATAAGGCATGACAAACATCACACGATTAATCTAAAACACGCTATTGTTAACACTTATTACAACTAATTAAACACAATAATGCACGAAAACACTAGTAAAAACATGCATAACAAGATAAAATAAAATAATACAATTAACCTGAGTCATAATTTTAATGACATGACACAATTTTTTATTAGATTTCCTAGATACTAACAAAAAATTTCTTGTCAAATTCGAGTTAATTTCATCTGATGCTATCATAATGTGACTAAAATCGTCCCCTTTAAATTTCATATGGCTTCTTTGACTACTATGAGTCTTTATCAGAGCTAGCCCACTAAGAGAACAATTTATTATTTAATTTCAGACCGCTTAAATTACAATGATGCTATAAATACCAAATAAATACTCAAATCATTCATAAAATGCAAATATCAATAATGCACTGTGCTTTGTCATTATTATATTGCAATGTAACATTTATTGGAAGTTGCAATGTACAACATGTAGCGCAATACCACGTCATTTGAAAGGATTTTTAGAACTCATATCATTATTTCTTAGAGTACTACTACACATACACACATACACACTTTCATACTCGTTTTCATACACACCTAATAAGACAAGGCTATAAGGGATTGTACTATATATCCTGACGGGATCCATAACAAAAAGGTATAGCATTTTAATACACCGGATATGGAAATCGTGTACAAAAGTCTGTCCGTGTATGTTTATCCTATTCCTTAAGCAATGGATAAACTAGACTAATTATATGTGAAGGGATTGATTGGACTGATCTACTGCCACTTGAGGGTTACACCCCAATCCAGTTGCTGTCTTTATTCAAAATGAACTTGTCACTAGTTCATATTTCAAAGCTCACCGCAAGGAACACGTATGTAGAATGGTCTCTCTTTCTATTTTGGGATGGATCAACAAAAGACAGATTAAATGGACTTGCTTGAAGTGTTAGATATTAGTATTTTCCATCACCTCCACGGACTGACCTAATTGTAACCATTCTTCACCGGCTCCAAAATTTAAATGAAAGGTACCCTTGGAGGCAGGGATGTAGCCAGAAATATGAGATAGTGGGGGTTATTTTTCGGGGGTTCTGGGGCGGGAGCCCCCGATTTTTTTTTTTAGGTTATTTTTGACTATTTGTATTAAATTTAAGTAAAAAACAAATAAATTTTTAAATAAATTAATCTTCAAATAAAAAATAAAGTTGTGCATCCAGTACAAATGGGGAAAGGAGAAAGGGTTTTTAAGGTTACATTTTCTCTAGAAACAAACAAATAAATAATTATGAAAGTTACCTCTAGTCTAGACTTTAGAAGCAGGGGAAGGAGGGGACCACCACACAAAGGGAACAAGCAGGAGTAGCACTAGCACAAGCAGGAAGGCAGTGGACCACCACTCATGGGTCTTGGGAAGGGAAAGGGCCGCACCACGAAAAGGGAACGGGGTTTTCGTTTTTGTTTTTGGAACGAGTGTATTTAGTTGCTAACTTGCTGCTGCTTTCTTGTCTTTGTTTTTAGGTATTATTGAGTTATAAGTATGGTATATTTATAAAAAAAAGCCTTACAAATTTTCATAACTTACACTTTTACATCAAATACTTTTATATACTTTTTTTTTTGAAAATCTCGTGGGGGCTTGTGCCCCCACTCATCCCTTAACAGCTCCGCCCCTGCTTGGACGCTGTATAACCCTAGCATTATTGCGTAAACTAGCATGTGAAATTCGACAAACCCAAGTGCACACCGAGCTACAGTTTGTATAAACTAATCTAGATTTAATATAATAGAGAATTAAACTCCTATATTTAGATATACTAGCATGTAGCCCGGGGGATGCGCAGGCGTTTTATAATATTATAAAAAAATAAATAAAATAAATAACTAATTATAAAGTAAAAACATTTGAGGATGAGTAAATTTTAAACTTAACTATATAATACAATTGTTAAATTTGTAACTAAATATTACAAATGAAAATCATCCTATTCTTGGTCTTATAATAGTTTCAGAATTTCAATATCCATTTTAATTAAAGGTTGACACATCTCCATTGACCTCCTGTAATAGACAATAAATGAGAAATAGGAAGAATCAAGTGTGTATTTAGGTTTTAATATATAAAAAGTTATGTATTTTATATAAAAAGTTTATACATATTTTTATTTTTTTTAGTTTAAAAAACTTCATATAAAAAATATTATATAAATTGTTTCGTATATTACAGATTGTTTTGTACCATCAAAATGATTCTTTATTCTTTCCGGTAATTGTTTAGTATACCTTTAGAAAATATTATTGGGAGGAATAACTTTCTCCGAATTCTCAAACACTCGTAATTTCAAACGGAACCACAAATTAAAAAAAAAAAAGTTTTCGTAACCCATAAAAGTCAAAACAACTTGGGGCAAATTACCCCCCCCCCCTCTCTGTTTTCAACCACAAAATATCACGCGTCTTCACTATTTTCAACTCAGCTCAATCATAACATAACATATAATTAACCATGACATTGAGCTTCAATGCTCACCTTCTGCCTCCACTTCCCCATTATACTTCGAAACACACCCTTTCAACCATAACAACAACCTCTTCTAAACACATAAATTTATCATCTATTTTACAAAGAAAAATTCTTATTGCACCGAGATAATTTGTACAGAATGAGGTGGATGACTAAAAAACAAAAGACAAAGGGAGAGTTAATAGATATTTTTATCGAGATTTGTCCAATTGTTTTTTTAAATAAAAACTAAAAATTTGTATTTTCAATAAAACTTTAAAATTTTTTTTTTAAACTTTTTTCAACTGTTTTAAACAACAAAAAAAAAACATTTCGCCATTTGTTTTTAAAATGACTTTTATTGAAAATTTCTATTTTCAGTAAAAGTCATTTTATTAAATGGCGTGGGTCCGCACCAGTGGCACTAATCAATCGCGATGATGATGTGGGTCTGCGCCAGCGGCACTAATCAAGCGCGATGATGATGTGGATCAACGCCAGCGACACTAACCAATCGCGATGATGGTGTGGGTTCCCGCCAGTTTAAAAAAATAGTTTTCATATTTTTAATTAAAAAAAATGCAAATTTTGATATGTTTTTTTTAACTATTTATAAATGTTTAAAAAAACATTAGACTATTTTTTTTAAAAAATGACTTTTATTGACAACTTGTATTTTAAATAAAAGTCATTTAAAAAAATATAGTTTAAATGACGTGGAAAATCATGCTCTTACTTTTTTTTGGTTTACTTTTGGTTTTAAAAAAATATATTTTAAATTTTAATAAAAAACTGTTTACTTTCAGTAAAAAAATTTGTCTTTTTTATAATAATAGGAAAATAGTTTTTTTATATATAAAAAATTATTTTTGTATCCATTATTAAAAACAAAAGGATAAGAACCTTAAAAAAAGATGTAAGCTATGTGACCGCGTCACTATGTGCATCCTCTATAAAAAAAAATGGGGCATATACTAAATAGTCTCTTGAACTTCTTTTAATACATATATAGTCCAAGTCTTTTTATTTTGCACAAAAAAATCATTCATCATGCCAAAAAAGCTTTACCATGCCGTTGGTACGAAGCTTTTTAAAGATTAGAGAATAAATAACTTTTTGGTACAAAATAAAAGACTTAAATTAAATGTATATTAAAAAATATTTAAGAAACTTTTTAATATTTAATAAAAAAAAAAAATTCTGTGCAAATAGAAAAGCTCTTTTACAAAACCCCAACACTAAACCATTTTTGTCAAATTTAATGTTCCTAGCAGTCGCTGTCACACTACCATTTTCACTGCCCTCAACAGTAATCCCTTCTCTCTCAACTCACAGCGTCCTTTACATCCTCCCACCACTCCATTTTCACAATCCAAGGACTTACCCACTCGCTTGGAAAATGGGTATTTACAACAAAACCCATTTATCTAATGTCTTTAGATTATTGCGGCTAATTATTTTCTCTCTCTCTCTCTCTTCATATTTCGTGGTTATCTGGCACAGATATCTGTAATCGTACAAGGCTTAAGATGGAGCTTTGCTTGCAATTCAGCCTCGTAATCGTACTCTATTTCCCTATATTTTCCGGCAGAGATATCCTACCATCGGAGGATGGATTAACCTACCAAAATCCACCCGCAACCAAAACAACTAAAGCCCCAAAAATACTTTCATTTTTCGCCGGATCTTCGTCCAACGTCTCATTACCAGAAGCCAGAAACATGATCGATCCTTCAATATGGAACACCGCCACTGAACGCCCACTTTCCGGTGGTAGAGATCACGTGAGGTAAAATACATTAAAATAGAAAATACTATATAATTTATAAACAATCATTCTGATTTATATGCCCTGCCGTATATCTTTGGTAATATACACTCCAAATACTTCTAATGGGGCTTGGCACATTATGATGCTACCGGCACTCCCCAATAACTGCTGTCGTGGGGTGAGCAAGAATGAGAGAGACTTGAATTTATAAAAGAGGAATGGACTGCGGTATAAGAGTGCATTGAATCAAAGAATAATGAAACAAACTCCAACTTTTGAGTGGAAAGAGATGATGGTTGGGATTTCCACTAAAGTCGATAAGATTATAAGACCATCTCCAATAGTTATTTCTAACAGACCCATTTTTTATCTAAGAAAAAGGAAGTTTGAAAAATCCTCTTCAATAGCAGTTTCTATATAACCGTGAATCTGACCTGGGTGATGAGTCTTTTCAAAAATTTCAAGTGGAAATGGATAGACGATTGGATAATATGACATGAAAGATAACATATTGCTAAAAGTTCATCCACATTTATCTTTTGCAGTTAAACATTTAGAAAAATTGTTGGGTAAAAACAAACTGTTGAAAGACTTTTGGAGTTCTATATGTTCCACAAATTAAGGTAATATGCCAAGTAGATTAAGGACTCCTTTTAACTGTCGCATAGAATTGATTTTAGAAACTGAGTCATTGGAGATGGTTTAAGTTTAACGGGAGATGGAGAGACAAAATCTATATAATTATATAAAAATTATAGACCAAAATCATGTGAAGATGACACATAACAAAAATAAAAGCTAATGTAATTTTAGCCTTACTTCCGTGTTTGCTTTCCAAGGCAATTTAGCGTCCTTATAACTTTGTTTCTTTAATCACTTCATTTCCCGATAAAAAAAAAAGACTCATGTCTATTTGGGTAATATAAAATCTCTCAAATTTCCATACAGGCAACAAACTCTTTTATGAATTTACATTACTAGTTAGCCTTTGGTGCCAAACTTGCTTCAACCTCAGTCTTGGTTTTTTGGGTTTCAAACTTATCAATGGCTATTTGAAGCTCATTTGTACCTCCAACAGCTCTCATGGTGTAGAAATACACCCCGAACACAAAGTTGGTCCAACCACCGGCAACAACAAAATTCTTAGTCTTGGGTGCCAGTCCACCAAATCCCAAAATTCCGGCCATCTCACGAATAAGAAACTTTTATTTATGCCTTTATACCTATAAAAGTTCCTTCTCGGGAGCACGAGCCTGCTTTAATTTTTCCTTTATACTTAGAGTAATTTCATACGAAGAAACAGAGAGATGAAGGCCTAGGGTTTGGTTTGATTTTGAGAAAAAAATGTATTTCAGTTCACTTTCTAGACAAAAAAAATGTATTTGTAAGCTGAAATTAAAAGTATATTTATGTTTTTGCCCTTTTTATTATTTTAGTCATTTTTAATTTATTAAATTTATTTGTATATTAATTCTTTAATTGTTTCTGATTTTTTTTTATGTACAAGGTTTCAAAAAAAATCTCCCATATAATATACTCGATTTTGTTATTCAAAAAAGAAAAAAAAATTCCACCCAGGTCTCTCTCTCTCTCTCTCTCTTACTTATGGGTTTTGAGTTATATTAGATTTTTATTTATTTTCTTTTTGTTCAGATCACTTGCTAGACAAAAAAAATGTATTTGTAAGCTGTAATAGAAGATGGAAGCTAATGATGGTGAAAATAACTTTTTACCTGTGGACGCAAAGCATTCATGGCCGGAACACTACAGGTACTTATGATTTTTTTTTATTTTTTGTCATTTTATTTTTTGTCCTTTTAACAATCAAATTTATAATTTCAGTAGCAATATATAATTTGTATAAGAGTTTTTTTTTTCAAATCATCTCTTACGACTTAGAGTTATTTGATTTTTTTTTTAGGGGGGTTAGTTTTTATGTTGGGACAGTCATAGATAAAGCGCCCAAAATTGGGTATGATATTTTTTTTTTTATTTTTTGAATATATATGGATACACATATATAATAGTATACCTATAGTTATATATATATATATATTTGGCCACGTATCGCGTGGCCTTCATGCTAGTTTGGAATAAAATCGTAGGTTTATCTATGCATTTGGGAGCCATGATTTTCATTACAACTGGAGAACCATTAATGCTATTTATAACACCAAATTAAACTCTTATATTTAGATATATAGGATACTGATTTCAAGTTTATAAATCTAGTCCCTCTGGTACAATAACATTTATTTGTATGGACGCTTTAGAATTAGGAGTACACAAAATAGGTAATTTTATTTGTTTTTATTGAAGAGGTATATATATTTACACCCTTACTCGTACTCATTTAAAACTCATTCTAAAAATAAATACCTAACTCCAGCTCCACCCCACCCCACCCACTGGAATCCTCATCGGAATTCCAGAATCCTCGTCGGATTATTTATCGCTTCTCGTTTCTCTCTCTTCGTCTATTTCTTTTGTTTCTTTGGTTCGCGCCAACGGCACCATTCCCAGCACTGGAGAAGAAGTTTTTCGTCGGGAAAAATGGAGTGTTCTATGGAAAAAATGGACTTTACGTCGGAAAAAACCGTAGGTTTTAGTAAAACAGTAAATTTAATGGTTTCCATTTTTTTGTCAAAAAAAACAAATGTGTGTTGTTGGATAGATCTCGACAAGTAGATTTCAAATATATAAATTTTGTTAATTTTGAATTTGTAGATTTGAAGTTATGGACTATTAAAAATTTGATGGATATTTTGTATGAGTTGTCAAATGGTATATTGATATTTTTTATGATCCTTTTAGTACAGGGACTAAATTTATAAAATTGTGAGGTGTGTCATTTTTTACAAACTTTCGGACAAAAGGTTCGTATAGATCTATTTATACCTAGCTATCACTACTCTCGCAATGGACTCCAAACAACAAAATCAAATTTTAAACATTTTTTTACATTGTTCCGTTGAGGTAATATCATAATTATAAATAACCTCCATTCTTTGAAAACATAGAAACACCCTTGTCGTTAGAACTCATAATTAATAATTAGACTTTTCCCCTTCATTTTTAATTGACAAAACGACTGTATCTTATTCTCTGATTTATCTTCTTTCCATAAACTTCGGCCCTAATTTTAAACTAATACTCTACTAATTTACCCTAATCTATTTTGGAACTTAATTTACCCAAATCAAAATAGCTTGAGATAACCAATCTCTTCGTCTTCTCTCTCTCTCTCTCTCTCTCTCTCTCTCTCTCTATATATATATATATATATATATATATATATATATATATATATATATATATATATATATATATATATATATATGTTAGACAAATTAAACCAGTTATGCAACACCCCTAATTTTCGTCACCCAATTGATCAGGTTGAAATGCCGAACACATGGACGACTATGCAATTTATATCATTCTCACGATGAACAATAAATAAAAATCATCCACGATAATAAAAATGACAAACAATAATATGAGTAACCCACGAATATGAGTTTTCAAAATACAAAAGTCTCCAACTGATGTGTAAATGAAATTACTGAATACAAATGCTACTAGAGTATCAACTTAAATGAAATCAAATTCTACACTAAGAATGATGAATCGAATCTTTGACAGTCTGCAACTCTGACTTCTTCGTAAACTCTATCTGCCCAGTCCAAGTACTCCTATAGAGCAATAACACATTGGGGGGGGGGGGGGGGGGGGGGGGAGGGGGGGGGGGAGGTACAGTTTTGGATCAGCGTCCTAAAGTTGCAAGAAATATTAAATTACCTAATAATATTAAAATGTAATCCATTTACCCCCCATGTCGTCACCCACTACAAGAAATTTGGAGTTTAGTGGAAAATTTTGTTGTCACTAAACATATTTAATTTCAAGAAATATTAAATTGCTTAATAATATTAAAATGTAATCCATTTACCCCCATGCCATCACCCACTACAAGAAATTTGGAGTTTAGTGGAATTTTTTTTTGTCACTAAATACTTTTTTGTTGTCACTAAACATATTTATGGCAACATATAAGTTGCCACAAAATTGTCACTATAGGCTTTTAATAAATGTCAATAGTGATAACTTTCTAAAATTATCACAAATTTTTTTGGCATTAGTGGCAAACTTGTCAATAAATATTTATGAAACAGTGAGAACTAAATTTGTCACAAATAAATGATTATTTCGTCACTAAATATAATTTTTTTGTCACAAAATAAGGTCAGTCTGAAGTTGAACGCCACCACTAAACATAAGTTATTAGTGATAAACATAATATCGTCACTAAATGTTGCCATTTAGTGATAAGTTTTATGCTTGTCAGTGTAATTTTATCTCCAAAAGAAAAAAACTATTTTGTGAGAACATTTTTTCTTTCTTGTCACTAATGTTATTGACGATCGGTGATAATTTGTAAAACTCTTTCACTTTTTAGCTGTGACAAATAAGATGTTTTCATTAATTTGACTAATTATAATCCACCTCTTGATTATAAAAGTAAAGTGATAAAAAATATAAGAAACTACATAATTTAAGAACCCAACAATTCTATTATCAAAATATCCAGTACATTTTCAAAAGAATTTTCAACCTAAAATATTATAATTTGATAAAAAAAGACAGCTTAAACTTGACGAGCCTATCTTTGTAAATTGCTAAGTAAAATCCGACATACCACCAATATTGAAGAAATATCATCCCTTTTACCTACAACTCGCATAATTTGCAAATAAAAAATGAATGTATAAATTAGACAATATTAATGACCAATTTAGAAAATTAAATAAATAACACAAAGATGTGAACAAACTACCATTTGTATAAGCTATGCATGGAGTGCCTATAAGGTCCTGTTTGATAGAAAACTTGAAATAGAGGTGGAATGGAAAGTTTTATCCTGACAAATTTTATCCCTGGAAAATAAAATTTTGGACTGTTTGATAACTTAAATTTTCATGCTGGCAAATTCTGTAATTTTCAAGTTTTTGTGTTTGATAAACAGAATTTTCCTACTGGAAAAAAACAATATTCCTACTTTTGGTGTTTGATAGTCGAAATTTGTCATGGAAATAGAGAGTTTTGCCAATACATAAATTGACTTATTTTGTCAATTGTCCAATTTTTTGTTATTCTATATATTTTAATACTTATCATGATTTTTATCTTCATTTTTAGATTACCAGGAGCAAATGATTTGGATTAAAGCATTGAAGTTGGAATAATGTACTTTATTATGGATGAGAGCACATTGATTTGGACATAAGTGTTGGAACACT
Source organism: Sambucus nigra (assembly GCA_949130495.1). NCBI lineage: Eukaryota > Viridiplantae > Streptophyta > Magnoliopsida > Dipsacales > Adoxaceae > Sambucus > Sambucus nigra. The sequence continues at coordinate 158,002,109 of OX422209.1, read as the reverse complement.
AGGCCCCCTTTTAAAAAATACAATAAAATTCTTTTATACTTCAAAAATTAATAATTTCCTTTTTGTGACGCGGAAGCTTAGGATGATGGTTCAAATTAAAACAACTTAACAAAATTTAATTTCTAGATAAATTAAATTTACACAAAGTGAAATTAGATTAAACACACACATTTGATTTCACTTAAACACAATTAATTAACCCAAGTCCTAGAAAATTTGTCTAAGTCATATTTCTCAATATTACCAAATTAGGCCAAATCAATTTTATCAAATTAAATTAAATGACTTGAATAAAACTAACTAAACATTACCCAATGTTTAATTTCGCACAAAATTAAATATGTAGTGATTAAAACCAAATTTTATCTTGAATTACCTAAGCATGCGTTCTAGGTGAGTATAGCAAGATAAAATAAATAATAAAATCACTATGCCGTGATGTACGAGAAAAAACCCACAACGGGAAAAAAAATCTCGGACGACCCTAGCCTCAAATTCACTAAGTACGGAATTTACAAATACAAGCAAGATGACTTACAGCACTCGACTCGATCCCTCTTAAGCTCCTACGCATCTTCTTGTATCAACCTCTGCCTAGCGGATAACCACGTAGCTCCACCGCGGTCTCGGAATCCACCGATCGGACTTTATCTGGTCACCGTCACCCGAACAAGGAGCCTTTATTCAAGTGGGTAAATCAACGCAATCATCCTCTTCTTTATGGGATTTAGAAGCAAACTTAAACAATCTCTTCTTCAATACGTAGAGATAAATCAGTGCCAAACTCCAAGCAATATATATATATATATATATATATATATATATGAACTTGGATAAACAATATGGGTGAAAACCAAAGTGTAAATAAATTTTTTCTTTGAAAAAAAGACATTTTAAAACATGAACTTTTTCTTTTTCTCTTTTGCTCTCAAACTCTCTCTTGGAGATAGATGTGTATGAAAAATTTAACTTTCCAAAGTTGGTTCCCGCACTTAGATATTCAGTCAAAAGTTAGTGGGGAAAGACAATAGAAAAGTGGGTGAAAACTGTCATTTAACTATTCTCGCCAAATCTCGTTCGAACGAGATTTTTCGTTCGAACGAAGTCTCGTTCGAACGGCCTTCTAACGACATTCTAACGAAGTTCCAGTGTCTTTAAAAAATGAACTCGTTAGAAATCTCGTTGGAAATCTCGTTCGAACGACATTTTGAACGAAGTCACAGAGGCCAAATTGGGAACTCGTTGGCAAACTCGTTTGAATGACATTTGGTTCGAACGAAAAACTCGTTCGAACGACATATCGAACGAACTTCCAGAAAGTTGGAAATTTCCATTTATAGCCCATAAACTTTATAAACTTTATTTTAAAGTTTTAATAAAATCTTTCTGAAATAAAACAACAGTTTTAAAATGAACAACACCCAATATTAAATGTTCCAAGCTCCTATATATATAATCAAAATGCATTCATACCTTAGGAACCATGGAACCATGTTGGTGACATAGAAACGAGGCACAAACAAACTCGGCAATGTGATGAAGCTTTATACTCTTGACCGCTACGTCTTCAACAAACACGTCATAGGCTTGAAGGAAGATCAATGAACTCTATCCTATGACTCAAACGTTTTTGTCCGAAATTGTTCCAAAACTACAAAGGACTCAATTGTAAATTTGTGTCGTTACAAATCTCTCCCTTTGGCTATTTCGGGACAAAAACCAAACAAAAATTTTAAAGGGCCGTCAAGCTCTACTAGACTGAAAAAAATGTCTCACCCAAGTATGCTCCGCGCTTTCAATTTAAGGCTTCTAATAATGAGGCTGAATATGAAGATATGATCATGGGTCTCAATTTGGCAATAACCATGAAGGCAGAGCAGGTCATTGTATTCAGTGAATCACAGTTAATCGTAAATCAAAATTTAGGGGTGTATGTAGCAAAAGGAGAATTAGTGATCAAGTATCATGCAAAAGCAATGGAGGTTATATCGATCTTTATTGCAATTCAGTTGATCAGAATACCAAGACTGGAGAATGCAAGAGCAGACGCATTAGATCGGTTAGCATCAGCCACACACACCGAGCTTCGAAGAACAATCCTAATAGAAATCCTGGCTGATCGGAGTATAGACGAGGATTTGACGGTGAACTTTATTGCCCTCAACTTGGGACCATCTTGGATGGACCCCATCAGGGCCTATATTGAAGAGGGGGCTTTGCCAACTAATAAACTTGCAGTCAAAAAACTGAAGTTTAAAGCTGCTCATTATGTATTGACAAATGGCATCTTATATAGAAGAGGAATCATAGCAGGGCTACAAAGATGTGTCCACCCCTCCGAAGTAAAAGATTTGATCGAAGAGGTTCATGAAGGATCTTGTGGAGCCCATGTGGCAGGTCGGACACTTTTACGAAGAATAACAACGCAGGGGTATTATTGGCCGACGATGAGAGATGATTGTGTAGCTTATGCCAAGAAGTGTGATAAATGTCAACGTTTCTCTTCTATCCGAAAAACTCCCCAAACATTGTTAACACCCATCACGTCCCCTTGGCCATTTGCCATGTGGGAGATAGACTTGGTCGGGCCACTTCCAACGACCAGGGGAAGATTTAAATACCTTGTGATTGCTGTGGATTATTTTACAAAATGGGTGGAAGCCGAGCCTCTCATTGATATGACATACGACAAAGTCTATCAATTCATTTGGAAGAATATCATTTGCAGATATGGTCTCCCATATACATTCATTACCGACCATGGAACCCAGTTTGATAACGAGGAGTTTCTGCGTATTGTCATCAATCCAGTGTGTTGAAGATCCACTCTGCACCAGGCCATCCCCAAAGTAATGGGCAAACTGAAGTGAAAAATTGAACGCTGCTGAACGGTTTGAAAAAATGACTAAATTTCAATAAAAGAGAGAAGCTGGGTAAAACATTCAATACTTTATTCATACTGAAGCAACTGCATTACATAGGAATTTCAATTACTGATAATACTTGTGCAAATGCTCTGCATTCCATGCATTATTGAATTCTTCTCCTTCCAATGTTTCGATCCTGTATGTCCCTGGACGAACAACTTCTGTTACTCTGTAGGGCCCATGCCAATTGGCTTCTAATTTTTTATTCTTTTGTATTACTTTCTTCAGCACATAATCCCCTTATTTCAAATCACACTTATTCACTCTTTTGTTATAGAACAAAGCTGTTTGTTGTTGATATGCTGCGTTCCTGATTATTGCTTCCTCTCTAACTTCTTCGAGCATATCCAGGTCTAATCTTCTCATCAAATCACTGACAGAAGAATTGAAATTAAGCACCCTATACGTGGGTAGACCTAATTCAGCAGGTATGACAGCCTCACTCCCAAACGCTAGTATGTATGGAGATTCTCCTGTTGCTGTTCGTGGGGTGGTACGATAAGCCCATAGCATAGAATGCAGCTCGTTAATCCAGTTTCTGTTGGTAACAAATTTAATCTACTGACGTGGACCCATCACTTGAAGACACGTGTCAACTAACGAGGGTAATTACAAATACTTCTACCGATCAACTTACTGCCACCGATCTGCTCAAGCGTCATGAGCAACTCATACATTTCGAACAGCTCAAGCATATCGATCAGCTTAAGTTCCCCGAGTAACTCATGGTCCCCGAGCAACTCAAGCGTGCCGAGCTACTAAGGCGGTCCGAGTAACTCAAGCGTGCCGAGCTACTTAGCGTACAGAGCACTCAAATCAGGATAATCAAAGAGACGACTGCGCATTAAATGCTCATTATTATCATACAGATGTATATATCTACTAGATAACAACGCATTGTCCTTTCACATGTACAACCTCAAGGCTATAAATACATTGTAACCTCCTCATTAGTAGGGGACTCGAAATTTCTTGGTAAATCTATTATCGAGAATTCCAAGAAAACAGTCAGCAATAACAAAAACAGTGGATGTAGGCCATTCTTACAAGGCTGAACCACTTTAAAAATCTTTTTGTCTTATTTATTTTATCTGTGATTGATAAATTAGAGATATTCTAATTTTTACATCAACAGATTGGCTCCGTCTGTGGGAATCGACTGTACTTATCATTTTTTACCAAAATAATTCATCATCAATGGCTGATAATCCGGAATTCAGTAATCGAAACGCTGGGATTCCTCCAAATTCATCTATTCCCCCAAATGTGTCAGATTTGGCTGGCATAATGGCTAGTTTAGCCCAAGGATAAACGACCATGCAAGAAATCATGCGACAACTTATACAAACTGTTCAAGGCGGAGCGCTTGCTCAATCAGGACAACGAACTGTCCAGAGAAATACTCGTTTACACTCTTCGCGAACTAGGAGAACATTATTCCCTGAGGAATCTCGATCCAGGCGCACCAATTCATATCGAACTGAGTAGGGGTGTAAGCGGTACGGTTTGGTCGGTAAATAGTAGATACCAATACCAAAACCAAACTCTAGATGGTAAAACCAAACCGTACCAGTTTACCACCCGGTACACCAAAATCAATACCAAAACCAAACCGGCTGGTATTTCGGTTTTTTCGATAATTTCGGTTTTTTTCTGGTTTCGGTAAATTCTGGTTTTTTTCTGGTTTCTGGTTTCAATTTTTTATGTTTCGGTAAACAACACTAAAAGTCCCCAAAAACCAAAAACAAAACCAACCAACTTTTTTAAATATTAAAACCAAAACCAAAACCAACTTTTTTCAAGTTTTGGTAAATTCAATACAGTAATTTTGGTAAATTCGGTACGGCACGGTAATTTTGGTATGGTTTTTTCTGGTTTCGGTAAATTCGATACGGTATGGTAATTTCGGTACGGTTTTTTCTGGTTTCATAAAATTCGGTAGGGTAATTTCGGTAAATCGGTTTTTTAAATATTAAAATCAAAACCAACCAAATTTTTTACGGTAATTTCGGTTTCGGTAAGACTGGTTTCTGGTATTTTAATATATGAAACCCAAACCATTTTTTTCGGACCAAAACGGTACGGTATGGTAAAAACCCGTACCGCTTCCACCTTTAGAACTGAGAGATCTAATGATCCTTCTTATCAGCCTGGTCGAACTTCCTCAATACGAGCTATAAATACTCAAAAAAATGTCACTTTATCTCCAGAAAGGAACAGTGCTCTTGAAAGGTTGAGTAGAGTCTCTCCTTTTGATCGTTTGAGCCATAGGAGGAATAAAAGTCCCCCTAGGATTGTGTCGAGGAACTCTCAACGACCATTCGATCTAAGAGAAGGCTCTGCCCAATCACGACTAACTGCTCGTAATGAAAGATCCCAAGAGGCTAATTCAACGCGATCAGTCGCTCGAACAAATAGGCCCGAGGAGGGAAATGATGCATGAAAAGGCTCTATTCAGAGGTTGGAAGACAGACTAGGGGAAATGGCTAAGGCCAAGAATCCTCTACAAAGAACTTTTGTCCAAGGGACACCATTTATACAGGCAATTGTGGATTTTCCCACACCGTCAAAATTTAAAGCTCCTGTAGTAACGCCTAAGTAAGATGGAAAAACTGATCCTGTCCTTCTTATAGAACCATACCAGGCTGCTGCTGACATTTATGCAGTTCCAGACGAGATGAGATGCAGGGCATTCTCAGGAACTCTTACCGGATCAGCTCATATATGGTACAACAACCTTCCTCGAGGGAAGATTGCAACTTTCCTTCAACTGGCAGAGCTATTTATAGGGAACTTCTGTTTTGGAGCAAAACCAGTCAAATGAGTAGCGCACTTGCTGAGTGTTAGGCAGAAGACAGGTGAAAGCACCAGGGATTATATTACTCATCTCAATAATGAGAAGCTCGAGGTAATTGATTATGAGGAGAAGACAACAATTACTGCTCTGATGAGTGGGCTATTACCAAATAAATTGTACTACACTTTAGCCAAAGATCCACCCAGAACCATGGCGGAACTGATGGCAAAAGCAGCCAAAATCATGAATGCCGAGGAAGCTATGGCTGCGAAGAAGAATGCAGACAATAAGGAGGTCAAAGCTGAAGATGGTAAGACTGAAAAGAAGGATCAGAAGAATAATGGTGGCAACTGGCCGTTGAAATCAAAGCAAGCATTGGAACAGTTGAAGAAATTTGGAAACTATACTCCTTTTAAGGTAGATATAAACCACATTCTGGAAGAGATCAAAAACAGCGAGGAGCTAAAATGTCCAGAAAAAATGAAGGCGGATCTTGACAAGAGGAATAAATCCAAATATTGTGAGTTCCATAAAGACCATGGTTACACGACCAAAAACTACATAGCTTTCCAGAATGAAATTGAAGAGCTCATCAGGAGGGGGAAATTGACCAAGTATGTTGATCGTCGAAATGGTGGAAAGGTCAACGACCGAACAAGGCAGAGGTCTAGATCTCCTCGATGAGCAAAAGAAGACAAGAAGAGAAGTCATGAAGAAGACCCAGAAGATGACCAAGATGACCCCGATCTCCCTAAAAGACCAAAGCAGCTAGAATATGAGGTATTTTCAATCCATTTTGGATCATTTGAATGTAATGTAATTACAAGTGGAGATGCAGGAGGTGGGGATATGACTGTAGAGAGGAAAGCTTACCTCAATGAGGCTCAAGCTTGCTCGTACATTCAGCAAATAATCTGACTGAAGAGGATCGCCCGAGGAAGGTGAATAAAGATAAGCTGGTCATTGGTTTCTCTAAGAATGAACTGGCAGGTGTATTATATCCTCATGATGACCCATTGGTGATCAAGATGAGAATGAATGAAGTGGTGATTTCGCGAGTACTGGTGGATAATGGTAGCTCGGCAGACATCATATTTTATTATGCTTTGACAGTTTGAATCTGAAGCTAGCCCAGTTGGAGCCATATATAGGCCCCTCCTTGGTTTTACTGGAGAGAAAGTTTTTCCACTTGGGACGATCAAGTTGGATATGCTTATCAGTACATGGCCTGCTTATCGAACAAAAAGAGTACGCTTTTTCGTAATGGATAAAAATATCCAATCATCTTCCAATATCATCATGGGAAGGGTAAGTTTGAAGAAGTTCGAAGCAGTATCATCTACTGTACATCAATGTCTAAAATTCTCAACCAACTTTGGAGTAGGAGTGGTAAAAGGCGACGAAAAAATAGCTCGGGAATGCTACTATTCATCTGCTGAGAAAGAGGAGATTGAAGAATCCAGGAAGAAGACTATTACTTATCAGGTGGATGAAGTAAAATACGCGGAGATTGAAACTTTAGACCCTAGAGATGAGTCTCAGTTCGTTAAAGCCCAGGTCGTGGAGGCTACTAAAAATATTATTCTGGACGACGAGCATCCAGAATGAACAACTCAAATTGGTGCTTCACTGGATGCATCGATAAGGTAAGAACTAATAGCATTTCTAAGGTGTAGAAAGCAGACTTTTGCATGGAGTCATGAAGACATGCCAGGGATAGATCCGAATTTCTTGTGTCACGAGCTCAATGTGAATAAGGAAATCAAGCCAGTAAAGAAGCAAAGAAGAGTGTTCAGTCCTGAAAAGAACCAAGCTATACAGGAAGAAGTGGAGAAACTACAAAAAGCCTCTTTTATTGAGGATGTCAAATATCCTGATTGGATAGCAAATGTAGTAATGATGAAGAAGAAAAACAAGTGGAGGATGTGTGTGGACTTCACTGATCTTAATAAAGCCTTCCCAAAAGATCATTTTCCTTTGCCTCGAATCGATCAATTGGTAGATGTTACCTCGGGGCATGAATTGTTGAGTTTCATGGATGCTTATTCTGGGTACAACCAGATTAAAATGAAGCCTGAGGACAGGGAGAGTCTCTTTTATCACCCCTAGGGGAACTTATTGCTATAATGTTATGCCTTTTGGACTTAAAAATGCAGGTGCAACATATCAGCGACTGATGAACAAGGTGTTTGCGGAGCAAATCAATCATAACATGGAGGTTTATGTTGACGATATGCTGACGAAGAGTAAGAAAGTTGCTGATCATCTAGTTGACTTAGGTCAGACCTTTGATCAACTAAAGAAATATCAAATGAAGCTGAATCCCACCAAATGCATATTCGGAGTACGAGAATGCATGTTTCTCGGATATATTGTTAATCAACGCGGAATTGAGGCTAATCCTGAAAAGATCAAAGCTCTATTGGAGCTACGATCTCCAACGACGAAGAAGGAAATACAAAGTCTCACAGGACGAGTTGCAGCACTTAATAGGTTTGTGTCACGAGCAACTGACAGATGCCTACCATTCTTTAAAACACTCCAAAAAACTTTTGAATGGAATGAAGAATGCGAGGAGGATTTTCAAGAATTGAAGAAATATTTGGGGACACCTCCATTGTTATCCTGACCAGTAATGGGAGAAAAACTATACTTATACCTAGCAGTTTCAGCAAATGCGATGAGCTCGACATTGATAAGATTGGAGGATGGAGTGCAAAAACCAATCTATTACACTAGCAAGGCTTTCCGAGGAGCAGAGATCAGATATCCAAGGTTGGAGAAATTGGCACTGGCACTAATCGAAGAAAGCATAAGGATGAGGCCATACTTCCAAGCCCATACTATAGTGGTGTATACAGATATGCCATTAAGGCAAGCTCTGTATAAACCAGAGAAATCAGGAAAATTGGTGTACTGGGCAGTAGAACTGGGTGAATATGATATAATTTATGAACCTAGATCGTCGCTCAAAGGGCAGGCAGTAGCAGACTTTATTACAGAGTTTACTCAAGAAGACACCTCCGAAGAGTAGAAGTTGAATACCGACCAGCTTGTGGATGTTACAAGATCATCAAATTAAAACCCCGACCAACTTACGTCGAGGGACGAGCAAGAGAGGATGATAAATGAGCAACGAGAAATGCTGCAGGAGGAAAAAAGGAAGCACCATATATTCCACCGAGGAACTCTGTCTGATAAAAAATTTGATGATGAAGTACCTATATGGAATTTATATGTGGATGGCTCTTCTTGCACTACAGGCAGTGGAGCAGGGATTGTTTTAAACATCCCTGATGAAATTGATGTGGAGTATGCTCTGCGCTTTCAATTTAAGGCTTCTAATAATGAGGCTAAATATGAAGCTATGATCGTGGGTCTCAATTTGGCAAAAACCATGAAGGTAGAGCAGGTCGTTGTATTCAGTGACTCACAGTTAATCGTAAATCAAATTTTAGGGGTGTATGCAATAAAAGGAGAATTAATGATCAAGTATCCTGCAAAAGCAATGGAGGTTATATCGAGCTTTATTGCAATTCAGTTGATCAGAATACCCAGACTGGAGAATGCAAGAGCAGACGTATTAGCTTGGTTAGCATCAGCCACACGCACTGATCTACGAAGAACAATCCCAATAAAAATCCTGGCTGATCGGAGTATAGACGAGGATTTGACGGTGAACTTTATTTCCCTCGACTTGGGACCATCTTGGATGGACCCCATCAGGGCCTATATTGAAGAGGGGGCTTTGCCAACTGATAAACATGCAGTAAAAAAACTGAAGTTTAAAGTTGCTTGTTATGTATTGACAAATGGCATCTTATATAGAAGAGGAATCTTAGCAGGGCTACAAAGAAGTGTCCACCCCTCCGAAGTAAAATATTTGATCGAAGAGGTTCAAGAAGGATCTTGTGGAACCCATGTGGCAGGTTGAACACTTTTACGAAGAATAACAACGCAAGGGTATTACTGTCCGACGATGAGAGCTGATTGTGTAGCTTATGCCAAGAAGTGTGATAAATGTCAATGTTTCTCTTCTATCCGAAGAACTCCCCAAGCATTGTTAACACCCATCACGTCCCCTTGGCCATTTGCCATGTGGGGGATAGACTTGGTCAGGCCACTTCCAACGACCAGGGGAAGATTTAAATACCTTGTGGTTGCTGTGGATTATTTTACAAAATGGGTGGAAGCTGAGCTTTTCATTGATATGACATACGACAAAGTCTATCAATTCATTTGGAAGAATATCATCTGCATATATGGTCTCCCATATACATTCATTACCGACCATGGAACCCAGTTTGATAACGAGGAGTTTCTGCGTATTGTCATCAATCCAGTGTGTTGAAGATCCACTCTGCACCAGTCCATCCCTAAAGCAATGGGCAAACTGAAGTGACAAACAGAACGCTGCTGAACGGTTTGAAAAAATGACTAAATTATGCAAAAGGAAACTGGATTAACGAGCTACATTCTGTGCTATGGGCTTATCGTACCACCCCACGAATAGCAACAGGAGAATCTCCATACATGTTAGCATTTGGGAGTGAGGCTGTCATACGTGTTGAATTAGGTCTACCCACGCATAGGGTGCTTAATTTCAATTCTCCTATCAGTGATTTGATGAGAAGATTAGACCTGGATATGCTCGAAGAAGTTAGAGAGGAAGCAACAATCAGAAGCGCAACATATCAACAACAAACAGCTTTGTTTTATAACAAGAGTGAAAAAGTGTGATTTGAAAGAAGGGGATTATGTGCTGAAGAAAGTAATACAAAAGAATAACAAATTAGAAGCCAATTGGCATGGGCCCTACAGAGTGACAGAAGTTGTTCGTCCAGGGACATACAGGATCGAAACATTGGAAGGAGAAGAATTCAAGAATGCATGGAATGTAGAGCATCTGCGTAAGTGTTATCAGTAATTGAAATTCCTATGTAATGCAGTTGCTTCAGTATGAATAAAGTATTAAATGTTTTACCCAGTTTCTCTCTTTTGTTGAAAATTTTCGGAGTATTAGTGCTACACACTACACATCAAGTTCAGAATCAATCTCCTCCAACTCCGGTTGGTCGGGAATCCATCTCCTCCAACTCTGATTGGTCGGGAACAAATTACCTCCAACTCCGGTTGTTTGGGAATCAATCTCCTCCAACTCCGGTTGGTCGGGAATCACTCTCCTTCAACTCCGATTGGTCGGGAACAAATTACCTCCAACTCCGGTTGGTTGGAAAATTAATCTCCTCCAACTTCGGTTGGTCGGGAGTCAATATCCTCTAACTCCGGTTGGTTGGGAATCAATCTCCTCCAACTCCGGTTGGTCGGGAACAAATCACCTCCAACTCCGGTTGGTCGGGAATCACTCTCCTCCAACTCCGGTTGGTCGGCAAAAATAATTTACCTTCAACTCCGGTTGGTCGACAAATCAATCTCCTCCAACTCCGGTTGGTCGGGAATCAATCTCCTCCAACTCCGGTTGGTCGGGAACAAATTACCACCAACTCAGGTTGGTCGGCAAATCAATTACCACCAACTCCGGTTGGTCGGGAATCAATCCCCTCCAACTCCGGTTGGTCAGGAATAAATTACCACCAACTCAGGTTGGTCGGAAAAAAAATTACCACCAACTCAGGTTGATCGGCAAATCAATTGCCACTAACTTCGGTTGGTCGGTAAGTCAATTATAGTCAACTTCGGTTGGTTAAATTAAGCAGAAACATAGGATGCAAATCATTTCATTGCTTAGGCCCAAAAAGTGACAAGTCACTATAATCAAATAATAGACAGGTCAAGTTCTATTATCCAAAAATAAAACAGAATGTACATATCAAAATATGCACAAACAAAGACATTCTGCAAATTTATTTAGGAGAAAATAAAATGGCAAAAGATTAAAAATTTCTTCATTCAAATCAAGTAGAATTACAAATGCTGTGAAAAGTACATTACATAAAAATCCTATTCAATTGGCTTTTTCCCTTCTGCCTTTGAAACAGGTTCTACTCCAACAGGAGGATCATCTAAGTTATAAGGAGAATTTATAAAATTTACATCTCTCAGCATTCTAATATTCATTACAGATGGCCGATCAAGTAAACGTTCTGGGCGAGATATCTCAAAGTTGGAATGAAGACTGTAATCGTCGAGATACTTGAAGATCAAGCATCGAGGAATTGCACGAGCAGGAATCCAACTAAAATCGAGCTTAAAAGGAGGCACGGGAAAATCGAGCACTACAGGCTCGTAATAATCCCATAAGTAATGACCCTGCTCCAATTGAAGTACACATATAGCATTCAACCATCCCAGCTTGTACCCTTCATTATTTGATTGCTGGATCCGAGCATCAAGATGATAAAGAACTTCATTGTATCCAGCCATCCAAAACTCTCTGGGTTGTTTATGAAATTGGTAAGTTAATCTCTCTAGCTGCTTGTGGAGATTCTTCACCAGAAGTTCTTTATTTTCCAAGTTAGATCTCTGGGTCGAGTTGTTCGCTGGGGTTCAGGATTTTCTTGGACATCTCTGCCAAATCTTGATTCTTCGCCACCAACTGAAATGCCTGATTCTCCAAAGCTGCTTGAGTTCTTGCTTCATCAATGGAAACCCGACCAACCCTTGCTCGTCCCCGAGAAGAAGATCTTGCTCATCCACGAGTAGAGGTGGAGGGTCCAGCTCTTTTCAAAGTTTCCAACTCATCTCGCAAGTTGGCATTTTCTACCTCCAAGAAAGAGAAACCCTCATCATTAACAGGGACCAAGGCTCCCAAGGAAGATGCAGCAGATTTCAATTGTTTTATCTCTTCCTGCAAGGCGATGTTCTCCTGTTCCAACAACTTAGCAATATGTCTGTGCTCTTCAACTTCAAGCTTCAGAACACTTTCTTTCTTCTCATAAGCAAAGATAAATTTGTCATACCCTTTGTCAGCACTCAATTGCTGATATTTTTTCTCGTATCCTTGGTGCAAAAGGGTAGAAGATTCTTTTTATTGCTGCTTGAGTTCCTCGATAGTTCCTTGAAGATCCTCAATCATCTCTTAGTAAGCCACATTATTGGCAACTGCGCGATCGAGCAAACACTTCAGGTATTGGTAAGATTCTACTGCTCGTTCAGAAGCATCTGAACCAAGGATGTCAAGTATCTGGGCCTCATTTAGATTAGCATGACCAGCTTTAAATAGTCATTACATTTCTTCATTAATTCCATGTCATGAACTGATAAGAGCTCCATCCTGGCCATAAACTAACAAAGAGAAGAAATAAAAAGAATCAATAAGGGTGCAGACAGAACAAGTAAAAGAGAAAGCCAATAAAAATAACCAAAGTTCGAATTTTTATTTCATCATAAGGGGAATATACAAAATCTGAGATCACAAGTCATAGAATAACAAAATAAACACCCGAGCAACTCTACACATTCTCTTTGTTTCCTATGATTTCCTCAGAAGTTTTTGAGGAAGAGGCGTGTTGCTCGGAAGGCAGGATTAGCTGCTCGGCAAAAGTACTGGCTGGTTGGTGTTGTTCGAAAAGATGAGCAACAGGATCGATAAGGACCTGATCTCCAGTCATCATTGAAGATTCGTCTGAGGAAGCTTCATCCTATTCTTATTCTCTAGGAGAGGGAGGAGGGCCATGAGTGTGTTGCTGGAATAGTTCAGAATTCTCAGAAACTTTCATTTCTTTCAATGCAGCCACCCATCCATCCCTAAATAATTTGACACCTGCATACTCCATTTGGGAGGACATGGCAGCCAGGACCTTGTTCCAGCCCTTGTCCCAACCAGCGCTGAAAGATTTTTTAGTTTCCCTCTTCCTTTTTGACTTCTCCGAGGAGGTCCTTTCCGTAAGGAACTCCTCGGCAACCTTCAACTTCTCCTCCACCTCCAGTTTCTGGCGCCCAACATCCTGAAATCTAACAACTTCCTCTTCGGAAGACTTGAGTTTAACTTCCAGCTCCTCGTTATTTTGTTCGAAGATTTTGTTGCTCTGCTCAGACTCCTTCAATTTCTTCTCCAAATCCTTGGAGGCATTCACAGCTTGAATTCATTCCTGATCGATGGACTGGAATTGCTTCTCCCAAGTAACTTTATCTTCCTCGTATTTTTTACGAGAATCTTTCAGAGATTGGGTCAACCCAACAAAAGCTTCCTCTATTCCTCCCGAAGAACTTGAAGCCTTGATAGCCTCATACTTCTTCAGAATACTGTTGAAACACATTACCAGCTAAAAAAAAAGAAAGAAATAACTTTGAGTCAGTACAGGGACATAACATTGAAAAGTGAAAACTCAGACTAATAATACTTACTAAGGCAATATGTTGAGCAGCCAAGGTAGTGATTCTGTCACGAGAAAGAGTGTCTTCAATACCTTGGACTTTTGGGATAATCCAAGACTTCACCGAGCCCATAGCAGAGCTCGGAGGAACAAAAGTGGGAACACCACCTTCAACATTTAAAGATTGAGAGACAGGTTCAATAGGTCTCTCAGAAGAACTTTTCTTTAACCTCCTCGGAGGAGCAGGAACATTCTCAACCAAAGACGTTGTCTTTGTGGGTGATATGACGATAACCTCACTCGGAGGAGAGATAACAACATCCTTGCTCGGAGCCACTGGGGGCTTTTCAACAGCTTTCTTAGCAGCAGCAGGAGGAGATGCATCAGTGATTCCCGTCCCTTCTTCTGGGACATCTTGTTTGCTTTTCTTTACCTCCACATTAGTAGAGGCAGATTTATCAAAGAAAGCAGGAGTTCTTCTTCTCTTCATTAAGTTACTAATGGGAACATTTGATTCAGAGGAAGAACCTTCCACACTAGCCTTAGAGGCTGGTATTTGGTCAAGATTAACCACCACTGGACGAGCAGTAAAAGATAAAGTATAGCTCTTGTAATACAACAAATAAGAGGCCGATCTAATATGTTCCTCGATAACAGATTGGTGCAAATCCCAGATAAGTTTCAAATACTTTAAATTAACGTCAGCTTCTTTTGGAGGTTTTCTTTTACTGTCAACTATGACAAATAAAAATAAATGTCAGTGATACATTTTATCAAACACCAAGAAAACAATATTTCAAAAAATAAAAACAACCTATTCCATTACCATAAGGGGGACACCTGGGACCCTACTATACATCACCTCCATTTAATGGAGCATGTTGCCAATTTTTCATAACAACCCCATGCTCAAAGTAATCCCTATTGGCATCTGGAAGATTGACAACTAAAGCCCTATTAAAAAACATAGTTTTTAAATAAAAGGTGGAATCACTGACAACCCATCTATAGCAGTACATAATCTCAGGAATCCCTAAACGGGTTCCATGGAGTTGGTTCAATCTATGAACACCATTAACTATCCTCCACGTATTTGGAGCTATTTTTGCAGGTACAACGTCAAAATATTGGCAGAACTCCAAACACAGGGGGTTTGGTGGAAAAGAAAAGCCACATTCGGCCACAAAAAGACTTGGGAGCCAATGTCCCTCAGGCAAAGAAAAATAATCAGAAGGTTCAGAAAGCTCCTCCAAAATGACCCATGAAGGGATTGAAAATTCAGATCGAAACTTGTCCAATGACTCAACAAGATAAACCATGATGAACAAATCCAAATAAAAGAAAGGGAAGAAAATCTTACAGGGAAAAAGAGATCAGGTGATAATGAACGACGGAAAGAACGAAGGCATGATACAGAATGAAAATGAAGAATTCAAAGATACAGATTTGAAAAGTGAAAGACGATAGGATTTCTTCCGCGCTTAAATGCTTTACCTCAGGAATAGAGAAAGCAATGATTACAAGGGAGGACGTTTCAGTATCCGGTGGCTAAAAGAAGAAAAAAGGCACAAAAATCGAAGCGATTATGGAAATTCAAAATACTTTAAAAGCCTGATACTATGCACTCAAAAAAAGAGTTATCTACAACGAAAGTTTGCCTAAAATCCATAAAAACCGAAAATCTAAGCAGCAGAATGTTCCATACTTTTCTTCACATCAAACTACGAAATATTGGAGGCTTCTGTTGGTACCAAATTTAATCTGCTGACGTGGAACCATCACTTGAAGACACGTGCTAACTAACATGTTAATTACAAATACTTCTACAGATCAACTTACTGCCACCGATCTACTCAAGCGCCACGAGCAGCTCATACATTTCGAACAACTCAAGCGTATCGATCAACTTAAGTTCCCCGAGCAACTCATGGGCCCCGAGCAACTCAAGCGTGCCGAGCTACTAAGGCGGTCCGAGTAGCTCAAGCGTGCCGAGCTACTTAGCGTACAGAGCACTCAAATCAGAATAATCAAAGAGACGACTGCGCATTAAATGCTCATTATTATTGTACATATGTGTATGTCTACTAGATAACAGCACATTGCCCTTTCACATGTACAACCTCAAGGCTATAAATACATTGTAACCTCCTTATTAGTAGGGGACTCGAAATTTCTTGGTAAATCTATTATCGAGAATTCCATGAAAACAGTCAGCAATAACAAAAACAGTGGAGGTAGGCCATTCCTACAAGGCTGAACCACTTTAAAAAAAAATTTGTCTTATTTATTTTATCCGTGATTGATAAATTAGAGATAATCTAATTTTTTACATCAACAACAATGCTTGACTCAAACAACCCAAAGGATCAAAATCTTTGTCGGTGAAAGTTACCACTTAGAAAATAATTCCTTCACACTTAAGCAAACACATTAAACGCATAGGGAATATCAAAATATTAAATGCAAATAAATAAAGAATCCCCTTAATTAATTCTCCCCTTTATCAAAACAAATGACCTACTTAGAAAGACGTCTCCCGCTAAGATAAATCTCCCTCAACTAAGATACGATAACAATAGGATTAGATACCATTTCTCCCCCTATCATTTCTCCCCCTTTTTGTTCAGGAATAGACAAAAGATAAAACTAATTTAAACATGATGCATAAAGTGATAAGAACATGAAAACATTTGGGAAACAAAAACATAACTAATCCCTAAAAATGAATACCAACTATGATGCGACAATAAATGATACCAATGTGACAAATAAAATTCTAAGCATGAGATATCAAACAAACTACGCAACAAACAAGGCACCAATTATGAATTGACGCATACATGGACTGGTTAAATATGGCAAAGACATAAACAAAATATCATATATATGTATACTCAAGAGATACAAACTAAGTATAAGTACACACATATAGATATAAACACACAAATGACACAAAATAAGATAAGCTTTTCACACTCATATAGCAAAAATGTGTCATATGAAAACCGAAGTGTTGGGGTGTGAACTAGCAACAATTAAATTTAAACCCAATCACTTAAAACATGTTCACGGAGTTCTCAATTGATTGAAAACTTCATCACATTTGAATATAACCTCATGTGACAATATAGATTGAACTCAATGAACAAACATACACAATGCATACAAGCCTAGCATGTTGATAATTCTACAAACCAATATAGTCATGACATTGAAAGTACAACTAGGATAAACGGACATTGTGCAAACCGTTGATATACCATCCAATCTCCCTCAATAAGAATTTATATTAATTTTGAATGAATATATCAATCAAACATAGGCATTGGCAAATATTTTTTTTAATGCCACATTTTTTTAGGCTTTTGAACCACATATTTCTTTTAAGTCCAAACAAACGGTGGCTTACTTTTCACAAATGACAATAAATCCTTTCGGAGCCCTTCCCCGTGTACATTTATATTTATCATTTTTTTATTTTTCACAAATCTCACGTGCAACGGATTTTGACATGCACTAGTCCTCATAGGTCACAAATATGTAGATGACAAGATTGGTAGAAGAACACCTCACAAATCTCAAATATGCATATGAAGTTAAAATTTCAAAAGAGCTCGTGCATGTGTGAGTAGAGGCATATAAAAATGGAATCCATTTAAGAAACACAATATCCAACTACTGCATGTAAGCATGGTAAAGAACATAAGAAGGATTGGCAATCTAAACCAAAAGTTTTAGCCACATGGGAGCGTAAAAGATGGGATTCAAACACAAGTATATGCCACATAAAGTGTGTCAAACTAAAATACACACACACAAAAAATCTTTTTTAGTTTTTGAAATTTTTTAACCAAAAATAAAAATATATACTCAAAAGACAAACAAAAATCATTTGAAGTTTTTCATTAAGCGTAAATTACCAAGAGATAAAAACCCAAATGATAAACAAAAATCTTTTTGTATTTTTCATTTAATGCACACAAAAATGAAAGAAATAAAATACAAAAGATAAAAAAGTCATGATTTCTAGCATGAGATATGAAATAAAGCAAAGACTAGAAAATGACTAAACATGCATACATCTAACAATGATATATAATATGAAGCACAAAAAGTTAGAGTATGCAGACAAAACTAACACATTCAACCTTTAAATTTAGCAAGAGAGGTTTCATGTGAAATCAAATGAGAATCAACAAATCTAATATCTAGAGCGTCTAAAAATAATTTTCGAACCCATATAGATGTATATTTAAAATGATGGGATTTAGAAATTAATGAAATGCTGACAGAGACTTCCTAGGACTTTTTTTAAGATCAAAACAAAATGACCTAAGGTAACCTTTCCTACCACAATGCAAGCATGTGAAAACACGAGGAATGATACATATGGTATGACCTTTTCTAAAGTCCCTGGATAAAGTTGACCCTCTAAAACAAGCAATGGTTTTAGCTTTAACAACGGAAGTATTTAAACTAGGTGAGCTAGAATCATATCACAACTACTCGAGTCTTGTAAATCATTTTGCATTTTTAAAAATTTGGACTCAAGTAATAAATTAGACTCCTCAATTTTATGGGACTCCTTCTTTAAATTTTCAATTACACCTAGAAGGTTATCACGCTCCCCCTCAATGTGAGCAAACTTGTCCCTAAGAGTCTTTTCTCGACTATCACTCTCTTTATTGGACATTTCTAAGATATTATAATTGTAATTTATGTCCATGAGCTTTTCACGAAAAATATCTTTTTGAGATAGCGAGGTTTGCAAAAATTCAACTTTAGCTTTAAAACAAGAATTTTCATTTTCAAGAAATTTAATTCTTTTTGCAAATCTAAAATTTAATTCTCTTAATTTTTCATTACACTTATTAAGCCCATTAAATTCCTCTCGAATAGCAAAAATTTCATTATCATTAGAAATTGACAAATTATCATTAAGACGTCCCATCGAGAGATACAAAAAAAATGAGAGTGAGTAAATATTGAACCACCTAAAAATACAAGGGGCACAAAAATTATAAAAGACGAAAAAATAGATCTTTGATGCGATAAATTAGCGGTTCGGCTCTGATACCACTTGTTGGAACATTGGGGCCCCTTTTAAAAATAAAATGAAATTCTTTTATACTTCAAAAATTAATAATTTCCTTTTTGTGATGCGGAAGCTTAGGATGATGGTTCAAATTAAAACAACTTAACAAAATTTAATTTCTATATAAATTAAATTTACACAAAGTGAAATTAGATTAAACACACACACAATTTGATTTCACTTAAACACAATTAATTAACCCAAGTCCTAGAAAATTTGCCTAAGTCATATTTCTCAATATTACCAAATTAGGCCAAACCAATTTTATCAAATTAAATTAAATGACTTGAATAAAATTAACTAAACATTACCCAATATTTAATTTCGCACCAAATTAACTATGTAGTGATTAAAACCAAATTTTATCTTGATTTACTTAAGCATGCATTCTAGGTGAGTATAGCAAGATAAAATAAACAATGAAACCACTATGCCGCGATGTACGAGAAAAAACCCACAACGGGAAAAAAAATCTCGGACGGCCCTAGCCTCAAATACACTAAGTACGAAATTTACAAATACAAGCACGATGACTTACAACACTCGACTTGATCCCTCTCAAGCCCTGACGTGTCTTCTTGTATCAACCTTTGCCTAGCGGATAACCACGGAGCTCCACCGCGATCTCGAAATCCACCGATCGAACTTTATATGGTCACCGTCACCCGAACAAGGAGCCTTTCTCCAAGTGGGTAAATCAACGCAAACATCTTCTTCTTTGTGGGATTTAGAAGCAAACCCAAACAATCTCTTCTTCAATTTGTAGAGATAAACCGGTGCCAAACTCCAAACAATGAATATATATATATATATATATATATATATATATATATGAACTTGGATAAACGATATGGGTGGAAACTAAAGTGTAAATGAATTTTTCTTTGAAAAATAGACACTTTAAAACATGAACTTTTTCTTTTTCTCTTTTGCTCTCAAACTATCTCTTGGAGATAGATGTATATGAAAAAGTTAACTTTTCAAAGTTGGTTCCCGCACTTACATATTCAATCAAAAGTTAGTGGGGGAAGATAATGGGCAAGTGGGTGAAAACTGTCAAAAACTGCCATTGTGCTTGGAGATATATGTTTTGCAAGGGCTAATTGTGCTTTGTAGGTATTGGAATGCTAAAAGTCAGGATCGATTGCATTTCGGAGAAGTTCTGTCACCAAACGCTACCTTAAAGGCATTTTATTTAATACACACTTCATCTTCGGCTCATGGAATTTCCACATATGCGTAGTTCATATAGCATTGCGTGGCCGCAAACGGAGCGTCGTTTCGAGTTCGGACGATGAAGTTAGAGCCAATTCCGTTTTAAAGCTTTCCTCCCATGTGAAGACCAAATGACAGCAGAAAATAGAGTACCGTTCGGCTGCGCCTAGGGGGACGGTTGACCGCATATTGGGATTTTTCCTTACGAAGGAGAAGGTGGGTTTTGACTTAAGGGATCGATCGACTGCCCCCTGGCCAGGGTCGACCAGTAGTCTCAGATATTTGGCAACTTATTTCTTTTCTTTTCTTTTCTATTTCTTTTCCCAACTTATTATATAAGAGAACCTTTGTTCTCTTTTAAAAAGATCTCCATTTCATCTTAGTGTTAGGGTTTGTTGAGAGAGCTAAACCCTACTCTCCATTTTTGGGTGTTTTGCCCCTTAATTTGTAAATTACATTTTACTATTCATCTTCTTCCTTAATATATTTGTTGTTTATGCTTTATTTCCATTGTTGTCATTAAATTCCCTTGCCTAGATTAACTTGTATTTCATTTATCTATTGCTTTGTTAATTACGTTTACTTTCTTACTTTCAATTCATGTAATTTACCATGCTTTCTAGCTAATTATCCTAGGTTGCTTTTCTTTGGTGACGGAGTTTTACGGGTCTATTTCAGGTGGGCTGTCTTAGTTATTATGCCTAGGATATTTAACGGGGTATATCATGTATGCTCCGTATTTACGACCTTGCGTGCGTAATTTTTGAGATATTTATTGACGCCAAAATCTTATTAGACTTTTATGCGAATTTAGGGGTGTGACAACCCTGCGTTTAATTAACTGCCGAAACAAGACACAATCTTAATAACTCGTGAACCCATGTAACCATTTTATACTAATTAACTTGGGGTGAGGGATATTCGACGCAACCTATAGTTTTTATTCGCTTTGTTAACGCAGTTTAAATACACTCGCCTAGTATAATCTTTTCCTTTATTTATCTTTTATTTTGTTAGTAATTATTTTTTACACTTTTATTGAGAAGTAATAAACCAATTAAATTCTAGTAACTCATATCTGTGGATTCGATACCCGAACTGGCCGCTATACTCCTTTAAAAGAGTGTAGTCATAGTTTAGTTTTTTTTATAGAGTTAGTGAGCTGAATATAACAAACGAATAGCGTCGGTGACGCGACACCGCGGTAAAACCCTGTCTATCAGTGGGTTGTATAGAAAAGCGTTAGGCATGCACAATAGTTGAGGGGTGAGCTGGTCCTTAAGGGAGTGCGATATTAACTTAAATATGAAGAGTATCCATGCATTTGAATTTATTGTAATTTAATTCACTTGCTAAATATTTTCAAAATATTTTGGGTTCTAACCCTTGCTATAAAATATTTTCAAAACCTATTAGGTGTCCAGCCACAGGGACACCGGAATTGTTCTATTCCAGGGTTACGCAAGTGTATGTTGCAGGATTTTGACTTAGCCGTTTCTGTCATTTCATTCCTAGTGTAGGATGCAGTCAGTATTTCATTTGGGCATGTCGCCCTAGTTATTTCTTTTATTCCAGTCAGATGATGTACTCATTTTATTATTCTTGTGATATATATTTTTGGATTTGGGTTTTGTAGCTGGTGATTTTCTCGGCAAGGATTGTAATTATTCATTTTTAGTATTGTTTGAATTAGTGATTGTGTGAATGGTTTATTATATAGCCTTTCGCATGTACTTAGTGATGTTTAATTAAAAAGATAAAATTTGACACCGTTTCTTTTGAATACTAGGTGATTAGTAAGTTTTAAAAAGGTTTTGACAGTAATGCTAAGAATGAACCAGATGGGATCCCTGTTTAATTTGATATAAGACTGATCACTCAATATTTTATTAGGCGTGGTGTCACAGTTTATAGTCGTGGATTTTTCATAACTTAGTAAGTAGCACCCTATTAAGAGTGGGTGCAGCGAAGTTGGGATTTTAGCTTGGCCATTTACGTAGTTCTTAGGTTTCAATATAATTAAGGGTAATGTTCATAATATCTATATGTTGTATAGTGATGTACCTTGTTTGGGAATAATGGTTTTATCGAGAGTTATCTCTTTATATGTGGATTGCCTGTTGATGGAATCACATGGATTTTGGGTTGGTGTTCACTAGGATATGGTGTTGGCAGTGAGAGACGTCATTCTACATGAAAGTGACTATGCAATTTATTATGTGGGGGTACTTTATGTGTGTATTCTTCCCTAGATGTTTGATAGTGGTGGGCATGTGAGAAGCACCCCCTACGTTGTTATTACTTATTTATGAGTTAGGAGAGGGCCATATCGTTGATGGGTTCCATGAATGCCTTATGCGTCCTATTTGTATTCTTGGGCGGTGGTAATGCCTACTGTGGATTTTCATAGTGAATGTGATAAAGATAATGATTTTGACTTATGACATAGGTATGCCAATTGGAGGTAATTTTTAAGTTCGGAGTACTTACATAAGTTATATGATTGTGATGGCATACTTTATAGGATGACTACATGGGATGGTTTATGATGAATTTATCTTAGTATGTAAGGATATGCGTGAAGAGAAGACTTTGTACTATAAATGTTATGGTTATTTTGAGAAATTTATAATGAGTGATGACCTCGATTACATGAAGTTTTATAAGGTCACGTATGGTGTTATCTGGGAGACGGGTGATTGTAGACCCCTATTAGAATGGTTATATGTTTAGAGGTTTAGGAGGGTTTAAGCACTCTATTGTGTTTAAAGTTGGGCAGAGTTTGTCCTACTAGATGTTTGAAAAAATCATGATATTTTTAGCGTTATTGAATCGATTAACTCAAGGTGTTTTGTGTTACTCTTAGAAGGGATGTGCTTTTTGTTGGAATTATCACAAGTTGAAATTTGTGTGTTTAGTGTGTGGTCTTGGGCCATCGAATCTCGATAACCTACTAAACTAGGCAATAGGGTATCAGGAGAGTTTCTTATTTGGATTTCTCTTGTGAGACGTCCCACGCACAAATCTTAGTAAGAGTAGAGTGTTGAGAGATGTTTGGGCTCTAGGATGTTTTCTTTAATACGTTAGACATTACTTGCGTGGAGATATAATGCATTGAGCGACGCGATATTATATAAGGCTAGAGAGGCCAAGGAGTGCAACGTAAAGATCACTTAGGAGTGTTCGTGCCATTAGTTGAATGAGTAGGTAAATCTCAAGAAGAGTTTAATCGTGGATAGTAAGGTATTAAAGTATACCTTTACTTTATATTCATGACTTTTATGTGTTGTTGATTTTTGGATGTTTATATATGTTACATATGTGTTGTTTGCACGTGTGTACACATGCTATAGGGTGTATGGCTACCCTAGCCACGACACACTATAGTAGGCAAATGTGAGCCTTGGTCTATTATCTCCTAAAATACGAGTACGGGCTAATTGTGCATGAGCTTATGAAATTTGTCCGAGTTATGCTTTCGCATTATGCTTTAGCAAATTTTGAGGACGAAATTCCTTTATTATGGAGAGGAATATGGTACCCCATATTTTTATGGACTACATTATTATTTATTAATTGAAAAATAAATTAATGCTGAGACTAATTATCACTTGTATGGTTTAATAGTAATAAATTGGCATAATTTAGATGATAATTAAATTTTGCATGCGGTATGATTTTTGTAACACGTTTTTAGAATAATTAATTTGTGATATTAAATATATGATTGTGGACTATATGTACGCGTAGAATAATTTAGTGAATAGTTTATTGATGCCGTAAAGTATTACGTGTGTTATGGGTAGTATCGGTTAGACTAGACTATAGGGTTACATATATGTTCTTGTATATGTCTTACCACTTTAAATTGACCCATGTGATAGGTTTACCCTTAGGTTGAGTTTCAAATCAATTCGGATAGTATTTTAGGCCCATGTGGGACCCTGAAAATAGACATTTTTGGTAGGTGGGGTATCATCACTTTTATATAAATATTATGGTTAATAATTCAGGCATTAATTAAAAAAAGAAAACCCTCGCAAACTTTAGACTTGGGAAAAGTTGGGAGAACAAAGGAGGCTAAAGTGAATAAGAGTTCTTCATTGTTCTTCGATTTTAAGAAATAATTATCTTACAACCTTAATGTAATCATTCACTGATTTGGAATATTTGTTCTTCCATATTTTAATTGAGATTTTAGAGTATATTAGAACTGATTTCGTGCCAAACAATCATGTGGTAATTTGGGATATCTTAGATTAATTTGAGATAAATCTGTTGTTGAGAAAATAATGATTTTGGTGATTAAATATGAGAATGTTGGGTGAAATCGAATCCATGTTCAATCTATGTTTATATTTGTAGTTACTTTTTAGTCGAATCCATGTTTAATAGATCTTATATTGAAAGAGATTAGGGATTTTTAAATTTTTCTCGAGGAATTTTGGGTTAATTTGATTAGTGATTGAAATCATACTGAAAACCCTTGTTTATGATTGGAAACCTTCGGTTTTAATGCCCCTAGATGTTAATTTCTGGCTTTAGTATGATGGGGATTCGATTGGAGATGTTAGTGGGACTTTAATTGGAGGTATTAAAGGGTTTGGGGATGATTTTCGTACTTGGGGATGAAGTACAGTGACATTTATTAGAATGATGTACCTTTCTCATTTGAACGACTATGAAAATTTATTCAAGTTGTGAAGAATCAAAATACGAAGGCATGAGCACTGGTTTCATATTTTTCTGATTTTTTTAGTTCTAATATGATTTTGTACTAAACGATGCGCGAGACCGAAAGTTGGATTTTGTGACTTTAGTTGGGACTTTCCTTTAGGATTACTAGACCTCATTTAGTGAGGGATTAGACATAGCTAATCTTGGGGATTGTTATATAGGTTCGAGAAAACCTTAATGCTATTTTTTTCCATCCGAGATAGGATTGAGCAACACGTGAGGGAGAGATATCTTATAGTGTGAATATGCATTGGGTTTGGAGAGTGACTAGGTCCAATATTTTCGGTGGGTAATTTGGTATTGAGAAGTTATAAACAGTATGATAAATTATTAAGTAAATGAGGAGAAGAATTTCAATGTTATGAGAGAACGTGCTTAAATGTATAGTCAGATACTCATAGTTTAGAGATTAATTAAACTACGAGTTGGTCGTGATAAGGTTTGAAAATTAATAAGCCTAAAGATATGATAGTCAATTTGGCGATTGAGGATTGTGATGTTATAGGTAGCTTTAGAGTATGCGTTATCCCGTTGGTGTGTGTGTGTATATATATGTGTGTGTGTGTGTGTGAGAGAGAGAGAGAGAGAGAGAGGGAGAGAGAGAGAGAGAGATAGTGTGCGCGTGTGTATTTATATTCATGTAAATATGCTCAGACTCGTGGGGAATGTATCGGTTGGGGTTGCGTACATTGGACATATGGCCACGTGCCTGGCTGATTTAAGTAGGATAGCATTAGAAGTATATATTTTTTTAGGAAAATAAATTATTTTTAAATAAATAGAAGAAAAAGCATTTCCTAGGTCTCTTACAAGCGCTAATACAAAGAAATAATTAAGTAAATTTATGAAATCTTGATCGAGTGGAAGCAGGCCTTAAATTATATTTAAGAGTTGATTTCTCCTCACCAGTTAAGTACAAAAAAGAATCCTATTTCTTTTCTCTCTTTTGATTAAATCCATCCACATCAACTAGGTTATTTGAGTCTTTAATGTTCCCTAAAATATCAAAAGAATTACTAATTGGAGTATTGGACATATGATATTGAGTTTTACCACATTTTCTCCCAACCAAGTCTATAATAAGCACCCAAGCTCTTGTAGAATTAAGATACTGTCCTAGATCAAACTTTGGAATCTCCACATTTAAATTAACTTCAGGGATTTCCTCATCTCGCATATAATCATTTGTGTGAGTTGACAAGTTTAGAACGTCCTCCAAAGGGGGCATATCATTAAGGAATTAGACTCTTCGTTATCAGAAATATCTCCGGATGAAATATTCTAATTATATTTTTTACCCATATTTTTAGGGGTATGTTGGCGTATATGAAAATTTTCAAGGTCACTAAAAGGAATTCTAACCTTATTATTCTACTTTTCTATATTTGCTGAGACAAAATTATGAGCAGTTATATCTTTTGGAACAAACATTGCGGCTGCCTCTGTTGACTTTTTCTCATATGATTTGTTTGCTTTCATGTAACCTGATTTATAGGGCTTAGTTGATCCTTTTTAAAAAACCTCTCGATGAGGATTTCTTTTGGCCGATATTTTAGACTTGGGCAAATTTTCTACTTCTTTTAAGTTAAGTGTTCGGTCGTTAGAGCTTCATTTTTCTGAACTACTGCTCCATCTAACCTAGTTATATCATTCGAATTTATGGGATATTTTGAACAGTCAACATTTGCATATGTACGACTAACTGTTTGGACTGGTTTCGGCACTTCTGAAGTATGCCAAAATCACCATGTTCAACAACTTGAATGCCATTTTTTCCCCCAAAAAACTTAAGACCTGAAGGAACTTACTGAGTAATTATATGATGCAGGGAATACTGCAATTCAGTCCCTTGATTTATCTCAGACTGGGAGCATTGAGCAGGTGCTTTGACCATCATCTTTTTTTTAGGTTCATACACTCACTAACAGAGTGTCCTACATTTTTGTAATAAGAACAAAATTTTGGAAGAGACTCATAGATAGGTTTAACATAAAAGCTGCTATTACCTTTTTCAACCAAAAGTCTTTCAAGAGGTCAATTATTCATATTCACTTGAACAAGGATTCTAGCATAGATTCCATAGGATCTTTCCAAAGTATTTTTATCAAGGTGCAGTGGAATACCAGCTCTTGTAATTTGTACTAAAGATGTGAACCCCAATAAATACCCTTGAGATAAATCAAAAAATCTAATCCAAACTATGGTAGTGGAAGAAACATGATTGTCGTGTTGAAATAGCTTGAACAAATCAGTTGATAGTTTAGAGATATGCAAAGACCAAACCTTATTCATGTCCAAGGGGAAAGAAAATCTGAGATTGTAGAAACCTTTACCAGTGCGAGTAAGTCCCCATACATTATGAAGCTATGAAATAGAGGAAAGATGATATTTTAACTCCTCTAATTTCACACGTAGGAGTCACCGTTTCTTAATGAGAGAAGATTGTTTGGAAGGATCCATCTGATGGTTTTTGGTGTGGATCCTAATGTTGGCGTAATGCAAGGTGATTGCCCAATTTCTTATGTGTGTTTTGTTTAAGGTCGGTAGGTAATGGACTCCTAGGGACTTGACGGTATAAGCACAATATTATCCCCGAAGGTAGTGGTCTTCGTGTGATGTAATATATAAATGAGATATATTTTTTTATAAGAGCTAATTTATGTAATTTGCTCATAGCCTAGGCTTGCATAGATTTTGCAGTATCTGACTACCATTTGACTCCAGCCGTCACGAAGAACTGAATCTCCAACTTTTACAAATTCAAGATTATCTCCACATTAGAAAGGTATAAATAAATTAGGAGGTCAGATTTATTTGCATTTATATTGGGAGATATTTTTTAAATTAAAAATGAAGCAATTTTTTATGTTTAATTTCTTTTTCAAAATTCGCTAACTTCATTCAAATGAGAAGTAATTAATATTGGAACGAGAAGTCTAACTCGTTAAAAGGCTCATTTTTACATTTGATCTAATATGCATCTAACGAGGGCGTACTTTTGGCCTCGTTCGAAGCTCTAATGCGTATTTAAAAAGAGTATATCTTCGTCCGCATACACTTCACATACTTTATGAGTTGTGGACAGGTAAGAAGCCCAACCTATCATATTTTTGTGTCTTTGGGAGTACATGCTACATCTTGCGAGATATAGAGCCCCTAGGAAAGTTTAACTCCCGAAACGATGAGGGGATATTTTTAGGATATTCATCGATGAGTAGGGCTTATAGGGTTTATAATCTGGCTAGCTCTAAGGTTATGGAGTCGATAAACGTCACGATTAGAGATGATGAGCCACAGGAGTTTGTTGGTCCTAGCCCACAGTGTGAGGATGATGCAACCCATGGTGATGATTCCATCCTTCCTCATGCTACCACGGTGGACCCCATTCTTATTTTAAGGGAGACACCATCTTGGGTTCGAAAGAGTCATGGCCCTTTCACTATACTTGGTTATCTTACACTAGGTGTCAAGACTCGTGCTCAACTCGAAAATATTGTTAGCTGTCTGTGCTACACATTTCTAGTCGAGCCCAAGAAAATGAAAGAAGCACTCAAGGAACATCAGTGGATATCTTCCATGTAATAAGAGTTGCTTCGTTTTACATAGAACGATGTCGGCGAATTAGTCCCCTGACCTAGAAATACTAACGTGATAGGTACCAAGTGGATTTTCAAGAATACCGTGGATGAAAATGGTTCAATAGTATGCAATAAGGCTAGGTTGGTCACTGAAGGCTATACACAGATCGAGGGTTTAAACTTTGAGGAGACATTCACTCCTGGTACTAGGTAGACATACCTTATATCGGAGTATGATAGGTAGTCTTCTTTATCTTACCACTAGTCATCCCGATATTGTCTCTAGTTTTGGAGTTTGTGCGCGATACCAGACGCTCCCGAAAGAATAACACTTAGACGCTCTTAAACGTAATATCAAATACGTGAGTGGGACTCTATCATACGGTATTTAGTATTTATTTAATACTGATGAACATTTGTCTGTCTATTCGGATGCCGATTGGATCAGGGATGTCGATGGGTATAGGAGCACTGGGAGTGGGTGTTTTGATTTTGAGAGTGCTCTTATCTCGTGGATTATTAAGAAGAAAAACTCCATATCTTTGTCCACAACAGAGGCTGAGTAAATAGTCGCCAGGATTTGTTACACTAAACTCTTATGGATGAAGCAAATGTTGGAGGATTATGATATTTCACTTGGCACGGTGACTATTTCCTGTGATATTACTCTAACACCCCATATTCATGAGTATTTGAATTAATTTAATTCGGTAGTTAATTAATTTTATTTTAAATTACGCGAGAGAAGTAATTTAATTGAATTGAGAAATAATGTACTTATTAAATATTATGTAAGGACACAAATTTCCAATTGAGTCCATATATAGTTTTGGCTCAATTTCGGACAAAAACATTTATTCATAGGATTTTATTTAATTGTAATATTCAAGACCTATGAAGTGTTTGTTGAAGACGTAGCGGCAAAGAGTATAAAGCATCATCAACATGCCGTAGTTTATGTGCCTCGTTTGTACGTCATCAACTTAGTTCCATGCTCCCAAGAAAGAATCAATTAGAAACTTAAAAATAAGTATATAAAAGTTTATAAAAGTTTCTGGGAAGCATCATCAACATGCCGTAGTTTATGTGCCTCGTTTGTACGTCATCAACTTAGTTCCATGCTCCCAAGGTATGAATGCAATTATATTTATATATGAGCTTGGAACAATTTGTATTGGGTGTTAGGTTAATAAAAACTGCATTTAATTTTTCAGAAAGAATCAATTAGAAACTTAAAAATAAGTATATAAAAGTTTATAAAAGTTTCTGGGCCAAAATCGAATTTTACAAAATTTCTGGACGTTCGTTAGAAATGTCGTTCGAACGAGTTTTTTCGTTCGAACCAGATTTCGTTCGAACGAGTTTTGTCGTTCGAACCAGGTTCGTTCAAACGAGTTTGCCAACGACCCTAATCTGGTCAGTCGTTCGATATGTCGTTCGATATGTCGTTCGAACGAGTTTTCGTTCTAACGAGATATCTAACGAGATTCTAACGAGCCCAGGCTGGTCGCTCGTTAGAAGTCTCGTTCGAACGAGAGTCAATTTCGTTCGAACGAGACGTCAGGCGGGAACGGTTTTGAGCAGTTTTTGGCAGTTTTTTTCCCCACTTCGCCACTTGGTTTTCAACCAATTTTTTCATACTTTATTATGTGCGGGAAACACATTTCCCAAGAGAACTTTTCCATTCCATATCCAACTCTTAGAGAGAGTTTGAGAGCAAATTTAATTAGGGAAAATGTTCATGTTTTGAGTGTTAATTT
The DNA here is from genome assembly GCA_949130495.1 of Sambucus nigra. NCBI lineage: Eukaryota > Viridiplantae > Streptophyta > Magnoliopsida > Dipsacales > Adoxaceae > Sambucus > Sambucus nigra. The sequence continues at coordinate 157,971,724 of OX422209.1, read as the reverse complement.
TTAATGGAAAATTCATACACACTCTAGTTTACACCCATTGTTGTTTATTCCAAGTTCCATATATACATATCCTTACTTGGAGTTTTTGGCACCGGTTTTCTCTACCGAATTCAAGAGACGTTTCGGGTTTGCTTCTACACCCCATCACAAAGAAGACCTTTGTTGAGATTCTACCCGTTTGGAGAAAGGCTCCATGTTTGGGTGACGGTGACCGTTTAAAGTCCTATCGGTGTATTCCGAGACCACGGTGGAGCTCCGTTGGTTATCCGCTAATTGGAGGTTGATACAAGAAGGAGCATCACGGCTTGAGAGGGTTCGAGTTTAGGAAGTAAGTCTTCTGTCTTGTATTTTGTAATACCGTTTTTAGTGGATTTGAGGCTAGGGCCGTCCCGAGGTTTTTTCCCGTTAGTGGGTTTTTCCTCGTACATCGCGGTGTTGTGTGACTGTTGATTTTATCTTGCTCTATATCACTTAGAACGCATGCTAGATTAATTTCAAGATAAAATTTGGTTTTACAATCACACTAATTTAAATTGGGACTTTAATTTAATATTGGGTAAATTTGGTTTATTCAAGTCACTTGCATTAATTTGGTTTCACCTAACTTTGGATATAATTGTTAATCCTGACTTAGGCAAATTCTAGGACTTGAATTAAATTGTGTTTTAATTTGTTTCTTAAGATATTAAAACCCGGCCTTGTTTGTTGAACCATCACTTCATCTCAACGCTTCCGCATCTATTTAAAAGGAAATTATATATTTTAATTTGCGCTTAGTAAAATCCGGGCTTTTCAAATTGGTATCAGAGCCAAAAACGATAAATTATTTCGTTAAGATCCTTTAATTTTTGGCTAAATATGGATTTTTCCCCATTTTCAAAATTTCCTATTTTTGATGGTTCTAACTACGCGTATTGGAAAGCGCGAATGAAATCGGCACTTAAATCTATCGATGAACGTGTTTGGATGTCTGTTGTTAACGGTTGGACTCCACCAACACATTTAATTGAAAATGAACAAGTTCCCAAACCCGTCGATAGATGGACTGAAAATGAGTTTAAGCTAGCGAATTTTAATTCCCGTGGTTTAAATGCCTTATTTAGCGCTGTCGCACCGGATGAATTCCGACGTATTATGACGTGTGAAACCGCTAAAGAAGCTTGGGATATTTTACAATTAACTCATGAAGGAACGAGTGTCGTTAAAGCTTCTAAACTCCAAAACCTCACCACTCAATTTGAAACTATCAAAATGGATGAAAAAGAAACTTTTGATAAATTTTATGCTAGACTTTCTGATATTGTTAATTCATCCTTTAACTTGGGAGAGAAAATACCTGACGACCGTGTAGTAAAGAAAATTTTAAGGTCCCTACCCGATAGATTTATTCCAAAGGTGACCGTTTTAAATTCTTTACCCACTTTAGCCTCTACGAAATTAGAAGAACTTGTAGGTGATTTACAAACCTATGAACTAGATATGTTTCCCTCTAAAAATGAAAAGAAAATCGAAAAGGGTGTTGCTTTAAAAGCCCGCAAAGAGGTTAAACAAGTAGTAGAGAGCGATAGTGATAGTGACTCTGAAGATATGGCTTTATTTGCTCGTAAATTTAGAAAATTTCTTAAATTTAACAAAGATAAAGTTAAAAATGATTTTAAGAAATTTGAATCTTCTAAACATGATAAAATCGAGAAGATTTCTAAAGCCGAAAAGATCCCTAAGTCTAGTAATGAAAATATTGATAGGGATGAGTCTAATAAATGTTTTGGTTGTGAAGGTTATGGCCATAGGGCTTTTGAGTGCCCCACTAAACTAAGGAAAGAGGGTAAACGACCCATTTCATATAATGCGACCCTTAGTGATAGTGATAAGGAAGAAAAGCCCGATTCCCCCACAAAGAAAAATTTTGTGGCTTTTATGGCAAGTCATGTGAGTGATAGTGAGAACTCATCGAATGATGAAATTATTGCACATGCCACTTCCAAGGTCATTGTACATGATTCTCTTATTTTTGATGATAGTGAGAGTAAAGAAGAAAGAGAGAGTGAAAATGAAGATGAGGTTGATATGAGTGAACTTCAAAATGCTTTTCATGAATTATATAAAGAATCTATTAAATTGAAAAGAGCTAATTTGAAGTTAGAAGCGAGTTTAAGAGAGAGTGTAAAGGTCATTGATGAAAGTGCCTTAATAGAAGACCGTAGGACTCATGAGAGGACTCTTCAAGATAAGCTTAACTATGTAGAAGGCGAGAGAGATAACCTTAGGGGTTTAATGGAATCCTTGAAAAAGGAGCTTCTTGCTTTTGAAGAGCGAAATGTTTTACTAGAATCTAAAATTTTAGAATTGGAAAATAAATTAAAAGATTCTAGTAATGTCAAATTTGATTTGGAGTGTCGTTCGGAAAAACTAGATAAAATGTTAGGAACGGTCCAAATTAAAAATGACACTTTTGGTTTAGGCTTCAATTCTTGTAATGATTTTAGCCCTAAAGTCAAAACCAATGTTTTAGGAGAATCTTCTAGGAATGCATTTAATGATCACTCCTTAGATAAATCTTTTCGACATGTTCTTAATTGTACACATTGTGGTCGAAAAGGTCATCTTAGGAAATTTTGTTTAGATCTTAAACGAATTCCTAGAAAATCCCATAGTATAGTAACCACGATAGCTAATGTTTCTACACCCCAAGACAGTAATTCTTCATTAATTTGGGTTAGGAAATCCGACTTGGTTGCCTTACAAAATAGGGATTTTGATTCTCATATACTTTCACATCCTTCCTCCCTTGCTAAATCTAAAGGATGAATGTGTTAGTGTTTGCATACTTTAGCTTTTGTACTTCATGCCATATTCATATGCTAAATGTATGCTTGTTTAGTCATTTTCTAGTCATTGCCCATTTCATATCATATGCTAGAAACTATGACTTGTTTATCTTTTTGTATTATATTTTGTGTTTGAATTGACTGCATAATATAAAAAGATTTTTTGTTTATCATTTGTGTTTTATATATTTCATTTAAGCTTACTGAAAAATACAAATGATTTTTGTTTATCCTTTTGAGTAAATATTTATTTTTGATTAAAAAATGTTAAAAACTCAAAAAGATTTTGTTTTGTGTGTATTTTTGTTTGACACACTTTATGTGGCATATTTTTGTGTTTGAATCCTATCGTTTACGCTTCCATGTGGCTAGAACTTTTGGTTTAGATTTTCAATCCTTAAAATGTTCTTTACCATATTTTATATGGAGTAGTTGGATTTTGTATTGATTAAATGGATTCTATTTTCATATGCCTCTATTCACACATGCACGAGCTCTTTTGAAATCTTAATGTCACATGTTATATTTGAGCTTTTTGAGGTGTTCTCCTATCAATCTAGTCATCTACATATCTATGACCTAGGAGGACTAGTGCATGTCAAAATCCGTTGCATGTGAGATTTGTGTGAAAAATGAAAACATGATAAATAAATATATGCACGGGGAAGGGCTCCGAAAGGATGAATTAAATCCTTTGCGATAGTAAGCCACCGTTGATTGGATCTAAAAGAAATACGTGATCCAAAGGCCTAACAACAGAATATTTGGCATTAAACAGAAATCAATTGCCAAGGCCTATGTTTGTATGATATATTCATTCAAAAACAAAAGAATATATATGCTCATTGAGGGAGAATTGGATGGTATATCAACGGTTTGCACAATGTCCATTTATCCTAGTTGTCTTTAATGTCATGACTCTATTTGGTTTGTAGAATCATCATCATGCTAGGCTTGTATGCATTGTGTATGTTTGTTCATTGAGTTCAATCTTTATATTGTCACATGAGGTTATATTTAACTGTGATGAAGTTTGCAATCAAATGAGAACTCCGTGAACGTTTCTTAAGTGTTTGGGTCTAAATTTAATTGTTGCTAGTTCACACCCCTACACTTCCGTTTCCATATGACACATTTTTGCCATACGAGTGTGCAAACTTATTGTATTTTGTGTCATGTGTGTGTTTATATCTATCTATATATGCACGTACTTATTGGTATATTTATAGTATATATATATATATATATATATATATATATATATATATATATATATATATATATATATATATATATATATATGATATTTGTTTGTCTTTGCCTTGCTTTAATTGCCCATATGCTTTCATGTCTTATCACTTTAAGCTTTCACATGCTGTTTATTAGTTCTTTATCCTTTGCCTATTCCCGAACAAAAAGGGGGAGAATGATGATAGGGGGAGAAATGGTATCTAATCCTATTATTATCGTATCTTCGTTTGGGGGAGATGTATCTTAGGGGGAGACGTCTTTCTAAGTAGGTCATGTGTTTAAAGGGAGAATTAATTTAGGGGGAGTAATTAATTAATTGCATTTAATATTTTGATATTCCCTATGCATTTGATGTGTTTGCTTAAGTGTGCAGGAATTATTCTAAAGCGGCATCTTTCTATGGCAAAGCGTTTGATCCTTGGGTTGAGTCAAGATTGGGCGGGGTATGTTTTTGTGTCTAGTAGAGCTTGACGGCCCTTTAGGATTTTTGTTTGGTTTTTGTCCCGGAATAGCCAAAGGGGGAGATTTGTAAGGACACAAATTTCCAATTGAGTCCATATATAGTTTTGGCTCAATTTCGGACAAAAACATTTATTCATAGGATTTTATTTAATTGTAATATTCAAGACCTATGAAGTGTTTGTTGAAGACGTAGCGGCAAAGAGTATAAAGCATCATCAACATGCCGTAGTTTATGTGCCTCGTTTGTACGTCATCAACTTAGTTCCATGCTCCCAAGAAAGAATCAATTAGAAACTTAAAAATAAGTATATAAAAGTTTATAAAAGTTTCTGGGAAGCATCATCAACATGCCGTAGTTTATGTGCCTCGTTTGTACGTCATCAACTTAGTTCCATGCTCCCAAGGTATGAATGCAATTATATTTATATATGAGCTTGGAACAATTTGTATTGGGTGTTAGGTTAATAAAAACTGCATTTAATTTTTCAGAAAGAATCAATTAGAAACTTAAAAATAAGTATATAAAAGTTTATAAAAGTTTCTGGGCCAAAATCGAATTTTACAAAATTTCTGGACGTTCGTTAGAAATGTCGTTCGAACGAGTTTTTTCGTTCGAACCAGATTTCGTTCGAACGAGTTTTGTCGTTCGAACCAGGTTCGTTCAAACGAGTTTGCCAACGACCCTAATCTGGTCAGTCGTTCGATATGTCGTTCGAACGAGTTTTCGTTCTAACGAGATATCTAACGAGATTCTAACGAGCCCAGGCTGGTCGCTCGTTAGAAGTCTCGTTCGAACGAGAGTCAATTTCGTTCGAACGAGACGTCAGGCGGGAACGGTTTTGAGCAGTTTTTGGCAGTTTTTTCCCCACTTCGCCACTTGGTTTTCAACCAATTTTTTCATACTTTATTATGTGCGGGAAACACATTTCCCAAGAGAACTTTTCCATTCCATATCCAACTCTTAGAGAGAGTTTGAGAGCAAATTTAATTAGGGAAAATGTTCATGTTTTGAGTGTTAATTTTTAATGGAAAATTCATACACACTCTAGTTTACACCCATTGTTGTTTATTCCAAGTTCCATATATACATATCCTTACTTGGAGTTTTTGGCACCGGTTTTCTCTACCGAATTCAAGAGACGTTTCGGGTTTGCTTCTACACCCCATCATAAAGAAGACCTTTGTTGAGATTCTACCCGTTTGGAGAAAGGCTCCATGTTTGGGTGACGGTGACCGTTTAAAGTCCTATCGGTGTATTCCGAGACCACGGTGGAGCTCCGTTGGTTATCCGCTAATTGGAGGTTGATACAAGAAGGAGCATCACGGCTTGAGAGGGTTCGAGTTTAGGAAGTAAGTCTTCTGTCTTGTATTTTGTAATACCGTTTTTAGTGGATTTGAGGCTAGGGCTGTCCCGAGGTTTTTTCCCGTTAGTGGGTTTTTCCTCGTACATCGCGGTGTTGTGTGACTGTTGATTTTATCTTGCTCTATATCACTTAGAACGCATGCTAGATTAATTTCAAGATAAAATTTGGTTTTACAATCACACTAATTTAAATTGGGACTTTAATTTAATATTGGGTAAATTTGGTTTATTCAAGTCACTTGCATTAATTTGGTTTCGCCTAACTTTGGATATAATTGTTAATCCTGACTTAGGCAAATTCTAGGACTTGAATTAAATTGTGTTTTAATTTGTTTCTTAAGATATTAAAACCCGGCCTTGTTTGTTGAACCATCACTTCATCTCAACGCTTCCGCATCTATTTAAAAGGAAATTATATATTTTAATTTGCGCTTAGTAAAATCCGGGCTTTTCATATTAATCGAGAGTGAGATAATGATTAATATTATGAATTATATTTACAAAGTGAATAGTAAATAACGTATGATAATTATTACGTATAATAGCAAGTGATATTGGCGTAATTAAGTTTGTCTGAACCGAGAGTTGCATGTTGACTAATTTGAGGTAGTGATGGGATGATTATATAAAGTGAATCGAATGACGATTTTGAGGTTACGGATGACTCCGAAAAGGTCTAAATAGTCAAAATAGTATTCCCGTAGATGTCAATTGGGTCTCGGGGCATATTTAGGCTAAACAAACATCGTATAGGGGCATTTTAGTCATTTGGAAAATGAGGGTTAGGAGACCTACGAATTTCTAACTCCTTTATCAGACGTTAGATAATAGGGGCTAGGTTTAGAAACTCGAAATACAACAGGAGTCCATTTGAGAACAAAAGGAGAGAGTCATTGGAACTTTTGAGGAGATTCTTGGAGTTTTTCATCACAATCTTGCACCACAAACAACCTAGGAGTGAGGATTGATAAAGAATACAATCAAATCCATCACCAAGCCACTAAATAAGGCCCTACTAATCAAAGTCAAGTGTCCATATACAACTTATTTGAAGTTATAATACCCATGTGATTGGGGTTTCACCATATTTTGATTAAAGTGATAATTCTTTGAAGCAAAGAATGTTTTAAACACATGTTTGGGTAGGAATTGCATGTAAAATGATTTGATATTAGTAGATGACAATAAATTAGAGATTTTGTGCTATTATCCATGAATTGAATCTGGGTTTTTGATGTATAATGGTGGAAGAACATAAAACCTTGGGTTTTGAGGATGTTTAAATCCCTTCTTGAATGAAAATTGTAAGATTTTGATGTTATATTTATGTTAAAAATCATCCTAATGCATGTTGAAATGGTTAGGGACAACTGGTTTTAAGTTTGGTGAAGAAATATGTAAGTTATGTGGGTATTAATGGTGAAAAAAGCACCGCGTAAGGAAGAAGATGATACAACAGGATTTCGAATTGATTCGGCTTCCTGGCGAATCGATTCGATTGCCAAGAAAATGTGAAATTTCCCCTTTTTAGCCTAGAACTCCTAAATTGTTGCCGGGAAAACTTTTAGGACATTGTTAGAATATAATGAGGGATTTATTATATTGCAGTAGGCCATGATTCGATTATGGGAATTAAGTCTTATCGAGAGAATTAAGACTATAATTAAATGGGATTAATCGATAATGTAATTAATTCGCGAGAATGAGAATGTAATTACAAGAAAGCATGAGTGAGCTTATGGCATGAACCAGTAGGGTAAGGAAGACTTAGCTACTGAAATAGAAAAAGGGGTAATTATGGACCTTAGAGTAAAGAATATACTCCATTAAATACGATAGTGAGAATAATCGTAAATTTGACAGTACGGTGAGTATTCGAGTGATATATACTACCGACGAATGATGATACTTGGGTTGTGAGAATACATACTAATATGTATATATAGGTTGTGTGTTTACCAATTTTATGATTTATGATATATGTTAACATACATACGCTTCCTTCTATCTTGGAGGTTCCCGCATAGTGGGTGATCCCACCTTGCCACTTCTAGGGTGGTCTGCATTCGTGCCCCAGAACATAGAACTTAGGGAGGCTCACTATGTGTCATCTATTAGTGTGATTGGCATGTCGTTTGGGTACGTTCGGTATGTGCGTAGCCCAAGGACTTAGAACTATATTCACCTCTACTACATGTTATTTGATTTTGGGTTCGAGGAAATGTACTGAACCATTTGTCCCTATTTAGTACGAGAGGTACTTGGACTGATAGCAGAGTATGCCATGTTTCACGGTGTTTCTTTTGAGAGACGTCGTAATGATACATATATTAGCGAGATAAATATATATGTACCAATGTGAATATTGTGCTCATATGTGATAGTACACAGTTAGATAGTGTATATCTAAAGATTTGAATTAAGTAGTGAAAATTGAAATGGTAATTTCAACTCTTATAGTGTATGAGAAACGTTAACTAATAGGAGAGTACTGTATGGGCGGTACGGGAATAGAGACGTGTTTTTATATTCAAAAATAATTAAGTCTATTTATCTTGGGTAGAATAGCTAGGTGGGATAAGTAGAAACGTTAGGCGTGCACAATAGTAGAGAGGCGAGGAAACTCAAGAGAGTGTATGTGAACCTAACATGTGTAACCATTAACTAATTTTAAATTGTGATAAATACTTGCTAAATATTTTCAAAATGTTTGGGGTTCTAACCCTTGCTATAAACTCTTTTCTGAACCTTTTAGTTGTCCAGCCATAGGGACACCAAACTTGATGATTCTTTATAGGGACGTACAACTGCAGTGTTGTAGAGGCTTGTAGGGTTTTGATTAGCCGCATCATTCCTTCATTCCTAGTGTATTCCCTCTCAGCAGTATTTCAGTAGTTCATTTGGGCGTGTTACCCCAGATAGACTTTATTCATTCAGTTTTTAGTTTCAGACTTGTATTCAGATTTTTCATCAATTGGATTTATTATTCTGGTTTGGGATTTTTAGACGATGGTTTATTCGGCAAGACTTTATTTACTTATTTATTTACTTGACATGGTTTGTACTCTTGTATTATGTGAATATTGTAATTTTATTTTTCGCATATTATTATTTTTCTATTTAATGCAAGATAAAATTTGCCACCAGCTTAATTGACTAATAGGTGATTATTAATTAATTTGGTTTCATCCGTGATGCTAAGAATGAACCATTTTATAAATCATGTTTTAATTTAATAAAGGTCTGATCACGCGGTATTTAATTAGGCTGGGTATCCCAAACACGAGTGATATAACACATTTCACGTAATCGAGTCCGGTATGTGTACATTAAGCACATTAAGATATGCTGGCACTTTATTCGATACCTGGCTGAGGAAAAGGTCGTGTCCTTGAGCTTTGTGGGCATCATCAGTTAGCCGAAATTTTCCCGAAACCTCTAAATGCACTTCGATTTGAGGATCTTAGGAAATCTTTAGGTCTTTGCACCGTTAACTGAGATTGGATATGTTATCTAGTATAGGACGATTTTCATGATCATTTGCATTTATTCGTATTTCTAGATTGTTCACCATTATATTATCATTGTATTTATATATTTTTTCATTTTGATAGATTTTTCAAAAAATCCAAAAAGAGTTTTGTTTTTTTTGATTTTTTTTTAAAAATACAAAAAGATTTTTGTTTTTTAAGAAAATATGAAAAAGATAGAGATTTTATTTTCTGATAAATATTTTGAAAAAATCCAAAAAAATATTTTGTATTTTGGTTATACTGTATGTGTATGAACTTTAAAGATGTCCGATTCACCCATTCATTCCATATCCACGTGATAATTTTGTAGTGTTTTGAAATATGACATCATTTCATTTTTGTGCTTTATAATGTGTAAATTCATTAAGATGTGATTTGATGATAACTTGCTATATGTTTGACTCCTTATCTCCTTTAATACACACGAGCACGAGCTTATTTGAGTAGAGCACTTACCTGTCACATGTTGAGCATAATGTTTTCATCACAATTTTACTTTAAAAACATAAAAAATGTGAAAAACGAGTTAATAAAAAGTTGTGCATGTAAGAACCATTGCCCGGATTTAAAAAAATAATTTTTTTGGTAAAATTATTATATATTAAGAAAGGGAATCCGGTTGCGAAAGACAAAGTCTTTGTTATGAAAAGAGCAAAAAAGATTAAAGGCACATAAAAATAGAAGTGCCAGGCCATTTTCTTGAACATTGATGCTTCGCGACATATAAGCATTAATTTCTTCAAAAGAATTGAGAGTATAATTACTATATGTGATATTTTGAGGTAGTTAAGTTGAAGATCAATGAGTTTGCACATTCTATACAAATCTCGAAAGGCATTGTGTATTTTTTAGCATCATTGGTGTGAAAATAACTTACAATCATGATTTGTTGATTAGGTTAAGACAATGTCACATGAGTTCACCATTTTACACCTAAGGTAGACTTTGAGATCTTTTATTAGTGGTGTCTCAATCCTTCGTGCACATGTGTTATGTTTGTTTATGCTGATTAATCTATAGACTATGTTCACACCCCTAGATTCCATTTCCATGATTCGAATATTTTTGTGTTTCTCCATGGTTTGTTGTATTTGTTAAAATTTTATACTTAAAAATTTTAAAAAATCCAAAAATAGTTTGTGGAGCCTTTGAGTTTATCATTGCATGTTAGTCACTCATAAATTATTGTGATGATATCTTATTCTTATGGGGGAGTATTTTTATGAATTTTATTTTATATATTAAACTCTATGCATTACGGGTATTTTCTTTGCTTCATGCGTGTAGATACTTTGGAAGATCATATTCACCTTACACTCGATGAAGACAAAGTGCCCAGGGGAATAACAAGAAGAAGTGGAGATTTGAAGACATTATTATCTTGTACCTATCCTTTTTCTAGGGTTTGGGAGGGTATTATGATATTTTTTTTTATCTAAGGGGATTTCAATGTAATTTAGATTTCGATTTTATTTTTGTACTGGAATAGAAAAAGGGCAAGATTTGTATAAGTATAATTTTTTTATTTGCTCATACGTTAGGTTTACATAGATTTGGCGTATCCCGTTACCATTTGACTCGAGCCATTATGAAGAATATAATCTCCAACTTCTCAAAATTCAATATGATCTCCACATTACAGAGGTATAAATAAATTTGGAGGTCAGATTTATTTATATTTATATTGAGAGATACTTTTTAATTAAAAACGAAGCAATTTTTTCTGTTTAGTTTTTTTTTTCAAAATTCACCGACTTCCTTCAAATGAGATGTCTTTCTCGTTCGAATGAGAAGTCTAACTCGTTAGAAGGAGCATTTTTACGTTTTATTTAATGTTCATATAACGAGGGCGTACTATTTGGCCTCATTCGAAGCTCGTTCAATAGAGATTGCTATGTCATTTGAATGGAATTGTTTTCATTGAAACGAGACACTATTCTCGTTCGAACGAAGCTTATTTCCGTTCGAGCGAGTGATGTTGCCTTGAATTTTGTGTCATTTAGTAATTACTTGCTTCGTACAGTTTCCGATGAGACTTTTTACAAATCGAAAACTGCTTACCTGCTACAGAAGTCCTTACTTCATTTAGGTTTAAAATTCCACTTGATTCACAAATTTAATCTCCAATATATATGTGAATCCGTTTGAAACCCTAAGGTATTTCATATCTGAGTTACTCTTGTGGAGAGACATTCTTCATTGCTGACCTTGTGGTTCTTGAGAAGATCACTATTGAAGGAAGACAAAGACTGACCGATGGATACCAAGGGTGGACCGCCACATGTGGAATGCTCTGGAGCTCAAGAGTTTTTTTTAGATAAATTTTGTAAGTAAGCTGTCTTCTAAGAGTATCTAAAGTGCTGATATAGGTTTTTCCCTTTTTAGGGATTTTCCCCATATTTTTTTGCTTTTGCATACGTAGTTAATTTAAAGTGTTTGGAGCAATCATAAAATGAAAACCTAAATTAATCAGATTATAATTTGGTAATAATTTGGATTTGTGTTTGGTGGACATTTAATTATATAAATTATTCCATTAAGATCGCAAGCGCACTCTTATTTTTATATAGTCTAATGATGGGAAATTAACAATGAATCCTACATCACGTTAAATACTTGGTGTGATTGACTTGCATTATGTTTGGGTGGCATTGCTTTCATTAGTGTCGGGGTGTATTCTCATATATGTAGTTAGTTACATCTTGCAAAATATTTAGCCATTATTTATGTCATGTTAAAGACATTGTGTGATTTGCTTTTATTGTTTTATGGATGATATTGCGAGGTTGGTTTTACATTATAGTTCAGAGACGAACATTTTGAGTAAGTGATGTCAAAACAAAGAGAATGTTAAAATTAAAATATATGCATGGGCATTGGGGTGCAATCCTGCTTGGGTAGTCAGTTGCATTCCTTGATAGTTATTCGTAGAGATAACTTATAATGTTTATATTATTATGACTTGGGTTGGTATATAGCATAGTATTGCACTTGCTTGAGGGGAGAGGTACTTATTGCATGTGAGAGCCGGTGGGTGGCATGCATTATGAATCAATTTTATGATTGACTATTAATGTTGAGTTAATTATTGAACACTTTACACTACACCAAAAAATGATTTTTATCACCTATCACCTGGAAAGAGTTATCACGGTAAGGTTAATGACCATGACACGATCGTGACAACAACTTTTCATGACCGTGTCACTATTATTAACCTTGACAACAAAGTTGTCACGGTCTTGGTAAGATTTTCGACCTTGACAACATCTACGCGTTGTCACGGTAAAAAAACTTGACACGATCGTGACAAGTCATAATATTAAAGCCCCCCCCCCCCCCAAGCAATCGTTTATGTAAAATAAAACTCTCTTTCTCTCTTTCTCTTATACAATTTATCAGGTGAACCTCTTACCTCTTCGCCTCCTCAATCTCACTATCCTCCTCCTCCCATTCTCCCCTCAGCGCTACTGCTGCTCCTCCTTCTCTCAGGCGACTCGCGCTGCTGTTGCCCCTCCCTCTGAATCTTAGGCGACCATATCTTGGGTTTTTCGTCTTCTTCAAGGTATATCTCTCTCTCTCCTCTCTCTCTTTCTCTCTCTCTCTCTCTCTCTCTCTCTCTCTCTATATATATATATATATATATATATATATATATATATATATATGTGTGTGTGTGTGCGCGCGAGCGTGTGTGTACGCATATGTGTGTATATGTATGTAAATAACACATGAACAATATACGAATTCAATCTCACTACATTAACAAAGTTGGGTGTTTATGATTATTATTTTTTGGTCAATAATACCTCGTAGATAGTTTGAATCAGTTGGGATATTTGAATTGAGATCTTTGATTATTATTTTGTTGAATTGTGAATCTTATGAACAATAAACCATCACATGTTGAACTGTGAATCTTATTTTTATGTAATTAGTTGGGCGCATAGCAATGGGGTGGTAGGGACAGGGGGTTGGGGAAGGGATGAGGGAAGGGGTTAGGGATGTGGGTTGTGGGGGTACACTGGGTTAGGGCAGGGGTTTACAGGGATGGGGGTGCATAGCAGAGCGAAGTGAACATATGCCGATACCATCATATGACTCTATGCCCACGTATAGAAATCGCGATCAAATCCATGCATTTATTACTCCTAATGATGACCCTCCTCCTAACATAATGCTTACTCTTCTTCTTGTATTTTTACGTGCCTCCCTCTCTCTGTCTCATAAAACTCCGAGTGTGGAGTGGGGAGAAAAAAAAATCATGTTGAAACTTTGTTGAATCTGTTACTAAAATTATGTTGATCACGTTTAATATGTGAAAACCATGAAATTCATTTATATGCTGAAAAATAGTGGCTTGGGCTTATAAGTTTAAATGCTGAAACTCTATTTAATATTTTGCTAAAACCTTTTTGCCTTCTTTCAAGTATAGTTATATAGTTTCACATATATATTTTAGGGTTATCTGAAAATAGTGGCTTAGGATTAGTATTCCATTTTTTTTTTGGGTTCTTGAATTGTTGTTGCTTGGTGAATTTGAACATTTAGATGGACATTGAGTTGGTTGGCCCAAGGCATTTCTAAAATTTAGGATCGTGATTCTTCCGAATAGTGACATGTGATGTGGGTTGGCCCTAGGCATAGATTTAGACATGGAAATATAAATAAGACCGAAATGAAATATAATTTCCATGGAAATATAAATAAGACATAAATGAAACATACTTACCATGGAAATATAAATAAAACTAGCATGCAACCCGTGCGATGCACGGGCGATTTACAATAAAAAAATATAATGACAATTATAAAAATAAGTATATAACATAAATTCAATATTTTATCTTAAAGCCATTATAAAAGGTCATTTTTTTCATAAATAAAATTTATCTATTATTTTTAAATTTTTTTATTATATAAAAATAATTTTTATAACTAAAAACTTAAAAACAACCATACGTATTTTATATAAAAAAAATTATTCATATTTTTATTTGTTTTTAATTTAAAAATTCTATGTCATTTATATATACAAACTTAAATTTTTTTCTATAAATAAAACGTTAAAAATATTTTTATAACCAAAACTTTTTTTATTCATATTAAAAACTATTTTGAAAACTTTTTTTAACTTAGAAACTATTTTTTATAAATAAAAACTTCAATAAAACTGTACGTGCTATATATAAAAAGAATAATATATATTTTTATTTATTTATAGTTTAAAAAACTTTAACAGAGGGGTCAATCATTTTATACATTCGGAAAATAAAAGAAAATTATTAATCAAGTGAAAAAAAAACTACATTCGGATACAACCAGATTGATGTAAATATATAAAGATAAACACTTCTCACCATAACCAATGTTCTCTTACCACGAGTAGGTGTAGTTAACCCTCTCGTGCTACTTAGCTACCACCCTCAAAAAAGAATAACTAATAGTGGTCCAGTTACATCTTTGGAATGAAATTAATACATATAATTTTTGTGAATACATAAAAATAGGGTCTTAGTATGTTAAACATTCCTAATAAAATAAACAAATAACTTGGAAACCATAATGGCTAGAATAAGGACCCATTTAAAATTATCTGAAGCATTAGCTTCAAATATAAGGGAATTGTTGTTAACAATCCCTTCTTAGTTTGAACTGGAGATAATTCGATCTTCCACAGAAAATACACAAACATGTTGATTCTTGCATCAACTTAAGAAATATGGCTTAAAGCTTATTGGAGGTTAATCAACCACCTGGCTATACTGACAGGATCGGAAGATCTATTTATGTAATGAGGATTTATTAAGCATAAGTATAGAAGTAGAGGGAAGGTCAAAAGCTTACAAAATTACATAGATAAGGGGAGAATATGGACGGCTCTCAGAGAGATAAAGAAAGAAACATAAGATATTGATAGCAGTGTGAAGATAAAGTGCTGGGAGATGAATGGGTAATTAAGAGTGTAAATGAAAATGAGAGAAAATGATTGAATAGGGATGCCTCATGCATACCTTTCTTGGTGAGCACTAACTTATGTAGTTCGGTTTATAATGGATAGATGTATTAAAGCTTCATTAATATTCATTAATACCTCTAATACTATCGTATTAGAAGTATAATATAGACGTGGTGGGATATATAAATTTTAAAACATCAATTAAAAGTAGGGTAAAATTATAGATAATGGGCATAGTTAATGAAATTGCAGAGAATTAATAGCAATAATCGTCAGCAACAACACAAATCATACACTAAAAAAGTATAAACCAACATTATAGACTTTATTAATAATTAGAGGTAAGTTGGAAGCATGCATTATTTAATGATTCAAATTTGCAATGAATTAAATTTTACTCACGTGATATAATAATATGGTGGAAAACAATCGTTTGATGATTCAAATTTACAATAAATTAGATTTTACTCATGTGATATAATAATACAGTGGAAAACAATCGTACACTCAAAAAGTACCAAATAAAGTCTATAGTGTAGATTTATACATAGTTATAAGTTTCTTAAGTTACAGATAGTGCACATGGATACATAGTTATAAGATACATAGTTACCTGCGTGATATAATAACATGGTGGAAAATAACCGTACACTCAAAAAATATGAAATAAAGTCTATAGTGTTGATTTGTAAATAGTTATAAGCCTCTTAAAAAATAGATAGTGTGCATAGATACTAGCCTTCTAGTTCTTATGCATAGGCATTCAATATCCCTTAGACTTATTGGAGAGTCATTACCCTTGTAATGAAATCTCTCGTATTGTCCTGTCTGGACCGTTTAAGACAACATAATTTCTGTATAATAATGTTCTTAATGGCTTACACTTGTTACTTTTGGGGGAAGTTTTACTGCCATCTCTTAATGTTCTGTGGGTACATACTAGATGATGCGCTGTTGAATATTATTTCAATTGAGAAATTCAAATAGAACGAACACTTGCAAATCTATGTCGTGTTGTTGGAGAACTATGGGGAGATGATGTCGAATTTTCCTCAAATTGGAATAGTGTGGATGAACTGCTAAGTGTATTACAGAATTCAACGATCTTGAATGGGATAGGACCACTCACCCTTTAGAGGAAATGGAAGAAATAAGATTCATAATGCATCTTTTCTTAACAATGAAATTAATTTATATTATTTTTTATAATATAACACCGAGAAATAAAATGTCAATCTTAAAGTAAAACTTTTACTGAAAAATAATTTTTCACACTTTTGTTTATACTAATCAATGAATATACGCGTCTTACCCACAATAGGTGATTGTTTATAGTATTTATGATGGGATATGATCTATACAAAGAGTGGTTGGGTGAGATGAATAGACTAGGGGGTGTGTTTCGTAGAGGTGCTAATAAATTTGTGAAATCCACAAAGAGATGTCGTAATGATGAAGGGTTCCCGTATCTGTGTGCTAAGTGTAGGAATGGTATGGTATTTGAGTGAAAAATAGTTGAACTACATTTATTAAGATGGGGTATACAAGATAGATATCAATTTTGGGGTTTTCACGGGGAATCGCATGTTCTTTTTGTCCTTGAGTAACCTTCACAATAATTAATAAGTAGAATAGATGTACAAGGGCATGAGGATAATGCAAATCATAATATGATAGATGATTTAGTTGATGACGCGTATGGAGTTCATGAAGTGGAATAAAATAAGGTCACTGACGATGTACAAGGTTCAAGTGCTCAGGAAGATATCGAGATAAACCTTGGCGATGACTATCAAAGTTTGAAATTTAAGGTGACCCAACTGTTGTACCCTGGCTTTGACCAAGATAAAATAACTTTACATGACAAGGTTGGTTTGAATAATTTGAAGGCCCAATATAGTTTATTTGGAAATAGTGTGAAAGGAATTTTGAATTGGGTAAAGAGATTGCTACCCAAGTAGAATACACTTTCAAATAACTACCCTACTATAAAGAATAGTTTAAAAGGTTTGGTAATGAAGTATAAATCATTTCATGCTTGTGTGTGCGACTGCATACTCTACCGAAAGGAGTGCAAAAATCTCGATCGGTGTCTGGTATACGAGGAATCTAGATATGTGCAATCTACTGGCAAGGAAGGCAGAAGCTCAAAAGGGCCTTAAGAAGTGTTGAAATATTTTCCCGTTGGGCCTATATTGATGCGGTTTTTCATAGTACCATGGCTAGCAAAGGAAATGATTTGGAATGATAGGGTAGAAGTAGGGGATAATCTCATGCGTCATCCTATTGATTCTGTAGCTTAGAAGAGGATGAATTATGAGTATCCCAATTTTGCTTAAGAACAGCGTAACATTCGTTAAACAATATCAACAGATAGTTTCAATCCATTTGAAAATCTAAGCACCAATTAGAGTGTATGTCCAGTGATCTACGCACCACTTAACCTCCCTCCTTTACAGTGTATGAGACCTAAATTTTTGATACTGTCTTTGTTGATATCTAGGCCAAAGGCACCAAGTGAGGGCATCAATGTCTACTTAGCTCCTTTAATTTAAAAATTAAATGAGTTGTGGGAAGAGGGTGTGCAATCATTTGAATCTTTAAAAAAATAAAAGTTTACATTGAAATCTATGTTAGTGTGGGCAATTCATGATTTTCCAGCTTATGGGACATTATCCGGTTGTGTAGTACATAATTATTTGGGGTGTCCTATATGTGGAGAGGAGACTAAATCTCCGCATCTTATCGTTAGAGGAAAAAATATATACCATTATCATAGGAGGTTTTTACCCCCCATTTATAGTTTTAGATTTAAGAAAGGTTCGAATTTTTTCCCGGGCAGGGTTGAATATAGGCTACCTCCCTGAAAACTTTTAGGTTCAGAAATTGAAAGTAAATTTTCTAATTGTTACCTTTATATGACAAGTAAAAATCCTAAATTAAAGAATGTCAAGCATAAGAAGACCCCAACTGGGGATGAAATTGAGGAAAGAAAAGCATGGTCTAGGAGGTTAATTTTATTTAACTTACCTTATTGTAAGAGTAACCCGGTGCACCATGTATTAGATGTGATTTATGTGGAGAAGAACATCACTGAACATATTGTGGGCACATGCTTTGGGGGAGTCATTCGAAGGATGGAAAAAATGCACGAAAAGACCAAAAATCATTGAAACTTAATCCACAACTATGGTTAAAAGGAGATAGTATGGGAAGGACAATCATTCCTACTGGTGAGTTTACTTTGACGAGAATGTGCTTTTATACACAATATATAATTTGAAGGTTCCATCTAATTTTTCATCCAACTTGCAAAGGATTGCAAATTATGCTACCCATGATTTACATAAGTGCGAGTCCCATAATTGGCATGTGATCATGCAATTGGTTCCTTTGTTGTTTAAGCGTTGTTTCTCTAAGTATAAGGATTTATGGAGGGTCATTATGAAACTTAGTATCTTCTTCACACTTAGTCAATCGAAAAAATATAGTGGTTATAAAAGTAGCTATAGCCTAAGCGATTTGTGTGTTAAAGAAGTACATTCCTCCATCATTTTTTGACAAAAATATTCACTTGTTGGTAAACTTATGCGATGAGGCACTTCTTTGCGCCCATTTAGATATCAATGGATGTACCCATTTGAAAGGTTGATGAAAGTTTTCAAAGATTATGTTAAGAATACACGATACATTAAAGGACAGATTGTAGAGGAGTATATCACCATGGAGTCATCAATCTACACTCGGGAATATATACTTGACACAAGTAGCGTGGATAATTGTGATGAGTTCATTGATGAGGGTGGTCAGGTGATGGGCATGCGAGTGAAATTAACGAGTTTACAACATAAACAAGTAGCTCGCTATCTATTTGACACAGATAAAGATGTATAAGAATGAAAAAAGTAAATTTATTGTATTTTAACTTTTCTATTATTTTAACTTTTATACATGATCAATTTCTTAATACGTTCATTATGGTTAATGCAGGAAATATGATGCATGTGGAACAATAAAAGAAGAAGAATGAAGGCACAATCAGACAGCGAATTTAGGTTGTGGGTGTCACACAAGGTAATTATAATGAACTTGTCTCTTATTAAATGACATATTACAAGAAATCTTTAAAACTAACCTAATTAATTTTTCTATAACCTTAGCTCTTAAATACGGGTGATGCGATATCTAGGCTTGCTCGTCTATCCATTGGATCCTTGTTAATGGAAAACAAGTACAAAAAGTATCAATTGAACGGTTATGTATTCAGTTCAAGGGTGTACGAGAAAAATACAAATGTACAGAACCTGGACATCTTATACAAGGTTATTACTATTTTTGAGCGAGCGTAAAAGATAAAAACCTTGTTGAAGCTGATATGACTTACTATGGCGTAATTCAAAATATATTTGAATTATACTATATAAGCTTCAAAGAGGTTTTATTTTACTGTGATTGGGTAAAAGTTGAGGATAAAAATTCTTATAAAGTTGATCCTGGTACCAATTTGATCATGGTTTACTTGTACAAATTAGAGAGCAACGAGCATGTGAGCAATAAGCCATTTGTTTGTGCTTTTCAAAAGGTCAAACAAGTGTTTTACTCAGAGTATATCAATGTCGAGCCGTGGTCAATCGTCCTACATGTTCCAAAGCGTCTAACCAGTAGCATGGATGACTTAGTTGCTCCTACCGAATATCAATCCATTTTAGATGATAACCCGAATTTGAAATAATTTTTATATTTATAATAAGCATTCCAATTATTTGAAACAATGCTTAGTTAGGTTTATAATATGGATTTTGTAATCTTCTAATGTCGGTAATTTGTATTCTTCTAGTGCTTTATTATTATCGAATGACAGTTTAATGCTTTTATTCATTTGGATTTGATCAGTTTTTGTTTATTTGAATAAAAATTGGTTGGTTGGTTAGTGAATATGTTAATTTGAATTTTAATCAGTTTAAGCATTAATTCAGAGTCCGTGACCCCGAATTTGAAACAATGCTTAGTTTGGTTTATGATATGGATTTGTATTCTTATAATGTCGTTAATTTGTATTATTCTAGTGCTTAATTCATTTGGATTTTAATCATTTTAATGCTTTAATTCATTTGGATTTGATCATTTTCTCATATATATGTTTCTACTAATAACAATAATTTTTGCAGGAAATGTCTACATCAGGGTGTGAGGGAAGCGTGGGAGAGGACGACTCGTCTTAGGCCCCGAAATTGGGGAAAATTAGGGACCGTTGTGGAGAACAAGATGGTATTACAAGATAGAGCCATGGAGTTATTGAAGACGATAATTGGCCCCGGGTACACAGATTGGAGAAATGTTACCTACGAGCTTAAGATGGCCATTTGGGGGGCATTACAGGTACTTGCTCACTTTCTTATTGTTTTGTATTTATATTTAATTTAATTTTATAATTTAAATACTTCTAACTCGATTTTTTTTTGTTTTGTATTTGTTTGACAGGAACAATTCGGCTTGCCCCCACATTTACGCGACTCCATGTTGGAACAATTAAGATATCAGTATAAAACGTGAAAGAAACACATGCATGCACGGTACTTTGGCCAGGATCGGGAGTCCATCTTGCGACTTAGAAACACGGTACTATTAAAGGAGACAATCTCATTAGCAAGCTGGCAACAGTTTATCGATAATGAGGTCTCGGAGAGGCAATTGTCCTCTTATCAATCGAGGAGGGAAAATCGGACCAATAAGGTCGACATGCACTACTCCGGGCGTACGTTTATGCCGGGGTGGATCACAGCATGGTAAGTTTGTAATGTTCTTTCATTTTAGTTTTATTTTATTCTACTTAGTGATAATTATATACTAATTTACTAATTTTGTATTATTTTATTTTAGGAGACGGGGAGTGGCCTTGGGGGTAAGCCACATAGGCTCGATGCCTATGTGGGCTTTCAAACGAAGAAGAGGAAGGATAGAGAGGTTAATTAAGAATGTGGCCGATTGTAAGTTAAAATTTTAATTATGTTATAAAAATAAAACTTTACAGTCACATATTTTTTTTATCAATTTATCTAATAATGTACTTTTTTTTTTGTTTCAGGAAACGCTTAAGGAAGTGCACAACTCCCAGAGTGATGCCAATAAGGTATCTCTGGATACATACGCACTAAACCAAGTGCGCGGGCGAGATCAAAAGGGCCGTACTTGGCGAGTGAGCTCTTGGGTGGGTAAGTCGAGGTTCATCGGGATTGCACGCATAGTGGACTAGTTGACGACCAATAACGCCAAGAAGTTTGACAACTTGAGCCGAAAAATGCAAAAAATGTTTGTGTATGTCAAGCATGATCTTAAAGGCCAAGTTGAGTCTAGCTCAGTGAAGGGAAAGGAGAAAGTGGTGGATGAGGGGACCATTTCTCCGTCTTTCACACCCTCATCCTCACCGATACCCCAATCATCTTCATATGACATATTCACCACTCCCACCCATACTCCCATCGTCCTAAGGTCATTTTCAACAATTTATTGGCATAGTGTGTTTATAGTAGACACACGGGGTGGTGATAGAATATATAGGGGTTATAGGACCCGTATACATGCCCAGGTACTATGGTGTATAACCATTCGTTGTAGCTGCATGAGGCACGGGTCCGCATCACGCATGTGTACGTGGAAAAAGAGAATGAACTCATGTGATCAAATGAGTAGTGCGGTGTTAGTATTATTGAGGGTTGTCTTAATTCTAATACAGTATGGCCTACCTTCCTCCTTCAAAGTGATGACGAATGAATAATTATTTGTAATATTTTGATTAGTATTTGTTTATTATGAATATGAATATTGAATATTGAACATTAAATGTTGTTTATTATTTATTATGAATAAATGAATGAATTATTAGTATTTATTTATTATGAATGAATGAATGCTGGTCAGGATATATATCATACCGCTGTTGTAACAGGTAATAAAATACTACTGAGCAATGGCGATGGCCATACTTCCCAACAGTGTTTTTCACTGCTTCCCAGTATTGTCACGGACTTTTACTATCACAAGTTCGTGACAAAGAAAACTTGTCGCGAACTTTGACCGTGACATGTCCATGAGAAGTTATAAGTTGTCACTGACGTGCCATGGTGTTTGACCTTGACAAGTTTTCTTTGTCACAGTCAAAGTCGTGACAAAAGAAAATGTGTCACCGAATTTAATTATGACACATCCGTGAAAAAAGTTATCACCCCTAAACTTGTCACGGTTTTTTGCTGTGACAAGTTCACCTTGTCAAGGCAGTTTTGGTATAGTGTTTGGGTGTTTGACTAAATTTATAAAAAAAAATTCGTCGAGGCATTGTTATTATTGTAAATAGGTTAGTAGGGATGATCAGTTAGACTTGTAGAAGTAGAGACCTGACTTAGTATTCTTAGAGTGGAGTGGATTGTTCATTGTAGTTGTTAGTATGTTCGGAGTTGACTTGCAGGTGGTTACTATTGTACTGTATTTTATTTCAGCTATCATATTGTAATTAGAGTTTAGATGTATTCATTTATTTAGTTAAAACGATTTGAACAAAAGATTTTTATATAGTGGATTCAATTTTCTCAGTTTAGTGTTTATATTTATAATCTTTTTTTTGACATCTTTATTGTATTGTTTTTAGTTTATCACATTTTTTTATTTTACGTTGATGCTGATAATGATATAAATTATTTTAGTGCTCTCGATATTTTTTTCTAGCCTGATCAATTAGGCGTGAGAAATCAGGGGTTCTATATAAGGGCATGAGACTATTTAGGTAAATACTTTAAGATTCAATATATATTTATGCCCCATAATATATACATAACACATCGGCCAAGAAAATTAACCATTCCGAACTAACCACAATAGAGAGTTATTAATCCAACTCGTAAAGTCTACCTTCAAAACGATAGTCCATTACTAAGGGTATTCACTCAACTCATACCGTGTATCCTCTCAACAGATTGATTTCATACTAACAATATCCATTGGACGATTGATATCCTAACTCAAGTCCGTATAGCTCATAGCAAGAGTAAATATACTATAATGGAAAACCATCATTAACGATATACCAAAACTATACATATCTAATCATTTATTACTCACTGTGATTATCCAATCTCGGTGTATTTTAATTTTTCACTAGTTAGTTACACCTACCTTAATAAATTTTTCATAAATCGATAAAATTCCAACATATCCTCATAACTATAACTGATTCCCAAGTATACCAGTATGTGTACACCACTATATATGTCACATTTTCATAACTATTGTAATCCACAATACTCAACACTCAACTACCCATAACCCAACACCTTGGTATTTACTATATAACTAATGTCCTTACTTGCGAGCAATGTATATAACTACAATTATATCCAAAGAAGAATCATCCCGTGAACTATTAAATATTCATTATATATATATATATATATATATATATAAATAAAGAAAGTCTCCTGTAAGGACTACTTATGGTGCAGACCCCCGTACATACTATTTTTTTAAAATAGTAAAGAAATGAATTTTTTTATGAAACTTCATGGATATGATATCCACGATGAGAAGATCATCTCCAATGTTTTTCATCAAAAAATTCAATAAAAAACCATTGAGATGAGGTGATATGTAAAAAAAGGATATAAATATGTATTTTCACCCGTTGAAATGTTGGGTCGGCACCAACCACCTTATTGATTGAATTTTTTGATGAAACTTCATGGATATGACCTCCTCACTATCAAGATCATATCCATGAAGTTTTATCAAAAAATTCAATCAAAAAGTGGGTGAGATGATCGTCAATATTTCAGCGGTTGAAAATGTATATTTATACAATTTTTTTACATATCAAATCATCTCAACAGTTTTTTATTGAATTTTTTGATGAAAAAAATTGGAGGTGATATTCTCATCATGGAGATCATATCCATGAAGTTTCATCAAAAAATCATTTTTTTTACTATTTTAAAAAAATGGTATGTTACGAGGTCTGCACCATAAGGAGTCCTTACAGGAGAGGGCATCTCTCTCTCTCTCTCTCTCTCTCTCTATATATATATATATATATATATATATATATATATATATATATATATATATATCCACTCCTATACACACACACACACACACACATACACACATCCAAGGATGTACTCATTGTTTAATATATTAGCACTTCTGTGTATATATATATACTCACTCACACATATATTTACATATAACTAAGACTAAACCCATAGTCTAATAATCTACCCCATTCTAGGTATATAACATGCATTATAGTGAAAGATACTATATCCGTGGTATTAACGACCCTTGAAATATCCGACCTAAACTATTTAGCCCCTCCAAGATCAAACTGAAACCATAAATCCACTAGCCAATCTCCACTGGTCGTACACACGAGGCTAATTTAAGTTGTGCGTACAACTAAACACACATCTCATTTGAACGGGATCTTAATATCAATCGAACGAGATTTCCCACTTCGTTCATACAAGATTCCCATCTCGTGTTAACAAAATGTAAGTCTCGTTCTAACGACATTCTCCAAGCCTCCAAAAATGGCCATTAACGACTTAAATCCTTAATCCGAAGCCTCTACTCACACTAAAACCCATTCAATTCAGATTGGCTTTAATTACAATTTAAAAAAAGGGTCATGTGTAAGAGAATTTTTTTTATAATTGCTCATAGCTTAGATATTTAGGCATATCCCATTATAAATTGAACACTACATCCGCATATATTTCCACGATCTTTGAAGACATGTTAGTGACTGAGCATCGTTTCTGAATTTCAAGCCAGGTGAATTGTCACGAACACTATATGGAGGTATATCGAGTTAAGGTTTTTTATTTTAGTTAGTCAAATTTATTCCGAGATGTGAATTTTTTTATTCGAGGCACTTTTCATAAAAATATTTTTCAAAATAATTTTTTTGGTTTTCTGGTTCGTTGGAACGAGATTGTGATCTCGTTAGAATGAGATGTTGTTTTGTTCGAACAAGGTTGGATGTTTATTGGAACGACCTTTTGAGTTCGTTAGAACGAACATTAAAAAAACTTCAAATGAGGAGTCTCTGTTTAGGAGAGTTGCATCCATTGGAAGCTCATTAGAATGAATCAAGTAGTTCGTTCGAACGAGACTTAACTTCATTAGAACAAAACTGGGTTTTTATTCGAACGGAGTGACAATTTTGTTCTAACAAACTCCACCGCCTCAAAAAATATGTTTTCTATAAATTGGAAACTTTTGGACTCTTTAACCCAACACTTTTGGTAAAAATCAATTCCCATGGTTGTTTAAAAAGTTTCTTCTTTTGTTTTATAAACCTTTATTTTTCAAATCATACATTTTCCATACACCACATTAAACTCTAGTAGTGTCTTCTCTAAGGCTGACTTTTATGGAGTTGCGATCCTACTACAAAAGAATAAAGGATTCCGCAATCTTGAGGCTGATAAGTGGAGATTGACGTAAGTGCTGCTTCCTATAGGTGGTGCTGGACTGCATCACATTCTGTTAGATGACTTGAACACCAACATTGCGTTGCACTTATTGGATCTCTAAGTAGTTTGCAAGTCGTCTTGTGCTTGTCAATTCTGATATAGTGGTGATATATAGATTTTTCCCAAAATCGATCTTTTCACACATCTACTTCTTCATTTGTTTGGTTTGATTGCTTGGTTTGGCATATTTTTTTTGGACTTTATCTTTCATGCACACCTAATTCTAATTAAGATTAAATTTTGTTAAAAATTGGATCTTTGTGTCTGTGACCTAATTTACAAGTGAATCCATATATCCCATGCTTTCTCAAATTGGTATCAGAGTCGGTCACACTAATTTATTGTGTGAAATTTAATTTGGAATTATATGGATAATTTTTATAACACGCTACTTGTTTTTGATGGGTCAAATTATGCATACTTGAAAGCTCGAATGTGGTCGGTACTGAAGTCAATTGATAAGGGATCCTGTCTTATTTGTGAAAGAGGGTGAACACCACCAATTATGATTAATGACAATGTTGAAAGTCTTAAACCTATCAATTCTTGGATAGAGGTTGATTTTAAATGGAGTAATTTTAATTCCTACGGTTGACCGCAATTTTTAGTACAGTCACTCCCGATGAGTTTTGTCGAATTATGACTATAATACCCCGTAATTTTAATGACTTTTTTTGTGAGAATAATTTAAAGTTAATGGGTGTCTGGAATAAAGTTGGGAAATAAAGTGAGATTTATTTTTAAGTCATTCAGATGACTATTTTGAGTGCTTCGTTGAGTCCGAAAGGATTAAAATAGGCAGAAAAGTCTACCCGGAGGTTTGATTTGGGTCTCAGGTCGTTTGGAGGATGAAAGGTCACCCCGAAGGGGCATTTTAGTCATTTTACTTGGGAGATGAATAGTAATTCCGTTTTTTGTCTTTTAGCTAGCCTTGGAGACTTGTTATATATGTGGGTTTAGATTCTACATACTGTTTATTTTTCATCACATCACTTGTGAGGACTTTTGAGAGAGAGTGAAAAGTCATCTAGAGAAAGTGAAAGGGTTTTTGTGGAGAGGATGAGTCATCTAGTGGAAACCAAGGGACAACCACCATCTCTACACCTTGCACAACCACCGGAGGGTCGTCAAAAAGTAATAAAAAATGGGAAGAGGAGGTTCTAACATTATCTTCTCCAAAGGTGCAACCCTACACTAAGAGGCAAGTGTAATACTTATTTTATTTTTGTGCTTATATTATGCATGTTAGAATAGGATTCTTATGAATCAATGGAACTTATGAATTTGGATTTGAAATGATTGATAAATCAAGTTTCTTGGTTGGAAAAATCCATGGAGTTGAAATATTTACATGTATAAGCTATGAGCATGATGAAAGTGATAGGTTTTACATGTAGAGGAGATATATGTTTATTGAGAACATGAAAATGATGATAGGTATTGCACGCAGATGAATACTACTCATGTTGAATATGTAAATTGGTGATTTAGATAAGAAATTATAAGTTCTAAATTATGGGTTTATAGGAGTGTTAAAATGGAGAATTTAGATAATTGTCATTTTAAGGATTTGATGAGTTTGATGATAATACCCTTATGAACATATGAGTTTGATGTTTCTATTATGTGAAAATCACCCTTGAACAAGTTTTGATAATGTTGGAATATGTGGATTTTTGTTAGAATATAATCCATTTGGGGGTTGTTCTCATGTGAAAATCAAGCAATCAAGTTTCTTACCCTTATGTGAAAATCACCCTTGAATTAGTTTCTTACACTTATGTGAAAATCACCCTTGAACGGTCTTTTGGGTGCATAGATATGTGCGTAGCCCAAAGGCTTATGAATATATTCACCTCCACTGTTTGTGATGTGTAGATTATGGTTCGTAATACATACCGAACCTATAATCCCTTATACAGTGACGAGATGTACTGGGACATGATATTAGAGTACGCATGCATCGCAACTGAGCCTCGGGGTGCAGTATAGTATATATATATATAATAGTGATAATATGTATATATACTTTTGATAGTGTTTACTGTGTGAATTAAGTAGATATAAAAAGGTAATCAAATCTGAAATGAATTATATAGGTGAATACTTAATTATATTGAGTTGTAAAAAGGATTATCCATGTTATAGAGAAATTTGATATATATGCATTACCTTTATTGCGAGAGAAATACGTGGGAAAGATATGGGATATGATTGGTTGGCATTGATATGAACTAGTTAGCATGGGAATAGTAACTAGTATGATTTTAAGGTATGTTAGGTGTGCACTCTAGAGGAGAGGTGAGGAACTCAAGAGAGATTCCGATAAATCTAACATGTATATAATAATTGCTGAATATCGCATTTTTTCACTTGCTGTTTTCTAAACTACTTTTACATCAGGTTCTGACCCGCTTTCTTGCATATTCTTTTTTCTCTCCTATCTCCTATAACAGTTGTCCAGCCGCATGGATGCCAACCGTGGATGATTGAGATTTTGACGAGATATGGATGCTATGGAGACATGGAATTTGTTTAGACGCTTTCATATTCATTGATTCATACTATCCAGTTGATCTTTCATTTAGGGCATGTAGCCCAAGAGGATTTTAGTTATTTCTTTCCTATCCTAGACAGATTCAGTTCTTATGTTGGTTTTGGTTCAATTATATTTTTTTGGATTATTATATTGAGATATTTAAACTGGAGAGTTTTATTCCAGTTGCATTTAATTCAGTTTAGATATTACTCAGTTATTATTCATGGTGTGAATGGGTTATGTTCAATTGTTTATGTTTTAGGAAGGTGAAAATTTTATTTATATTAAAATTTGAATAATTTTAGCACCTGCTTAGTTGGATATTAGGTGATTTATTAAACGAAAATGTTTTTCGACAGTGATGCTAAGAATGAACCAACTGTAAATTCTATTTTAATTGGGTATAAGACTGATCACCCGGTATTTAATTAAGCGGGGTGTTTAATTAGCGTTACTTGATATAAAGCCTTGTCATTAGGAGTGTTGTATCCTTATTTGCGCATATACGATCTTAAGCTATTCTTTAGGATTTAAATTGAATACTAATGAAAATTTTCTCTCATTCTAGATGCCTCCTCGACGTGCACCTCAGCCTGCCATTATGGCTCAAGCAGTCAACACAGCTTTAGCCGTTGTTCAACAGGAACTAACACAGGCACCTATTGTGCCACCTGCACCAGGGCATGTATTTCCTACTGCTTGGGAACATGTTAGGGAAGCTTTTCAGAAAGCACATCCACCCGAGTTTCAGGGAGGTTCTGACGTAATGGTTGCTAGCCAATGGAAGAAAGACATCCAGAGGCATTTATGAATATTCGAATGCACGGAGGTTTAGCATTAGATACTAGATACATTTAAGCCAGTCAGGGTAGCTTTACAGTGGTGGGAATCTATTACCACCACCGATGATATGGATACTATGATTATCCAGGACTTCTAGGTGCGATTTGACCTCAAGTATTTTCCATCTTCCATACAGATTGAGATAAGGAGAAAACTACTCGACCTAACCTAGGAAGGGAGGACAGTGGCAGAATATGCGGCGGAATTTACTCGGCTAACTAACTTGGTGCTAAATGAAGTACCTACGGAAGAAAAGATAAGTCATTTGTTCACAGATGGCCTGAATTGGAAGATTCACCAACACTTATTGGGCAATCTTTCATTACATACTTATGTAGATGTTCTTAATACTGTGATGCTTCACTGCCAGGATAACCACTTACATGCTAAGGGTGGCAAGCAGGGGGTTGAGTCGAGCGAGCACGACAAGGCTAGTGAAGGCAGTTAAAGCGGGATATATCCAGGCCAGAGTCACTAGTGCCAAAGTGAGCAAGGTTCCCAACCGGGAGACTATGCTAAACGTTTATGATTCATTGGATTTCATTTTGGACAAGGGGTAATAGGTAGGGATAATAGGGTCATCAGGGTCAGTGGCGGGGTCAGCAGGGCTAAGGGAGAGGTGGTAACGAATAACAGGGGGTCCGAGGATAGTAGGGACAAAATGGGGGAAAGTTTACTGGAAGATGTTTCGTGTGTGGAAAGATTGGACACAAGAGACAAGATTGTCTTGATAGGGGAAAATTTACTTAGCAGGGAGCTCATTAGGAGCCATAGAGACCAGTATATCCACCAGTCGCTCTTCTAGCAGTAGCTCAGGTGCCAGAATTACCTGCCATTCCAGCAGCTCCAGCACAACAAGGACAGTACGATAGTGTATATAACGTCCATCAGGCAGCAGTTCAGCAGCCACCACCCACGATTAAGTGTATGCTTTCTATCTATGGGGCCAAAAACTTGACGCGACTTAAAATTTGTCTCAAAAGTGCGTTCACTCTAGGCTCAAGTGCAAGCCTGTCGCTCAAGTAATAACCCGGTAAATCGGGATCGTATCCACAGGGATCGAGATTGCCAAATAATAATCAGAAAAATTATTATATCTTGAAATGATTTCTCAAAAGAAACAAAAAGGTGATTAAAGATTGGGAAAATTTCTAATGAACTAAAAACTTTACTTAAGAGAAACAGACTGAAATTTGCAAATATATTTAGATCTGACAAATGGAAGAAAATAGGGTAGGGTACAATCCCTCAATCCTTAACAAATTACCTTATAGAATACTAGAATTGTAAATTAAAATTATTGACTAGATCCGGTCTTTATAAATTCTAAGCATTACATATATGAGGGATCTAGCCCGCATCATATGAAATCAAAGATAGATATAAAGCGGTGAATGATAAATCATACTCGCAAAGCGTTCTTAAACATCTCAAGTACCTAGGGCAAGAGAGATTAAAAGATTGACAATGTTTGTATGATTTTCTTTCACAATTCAATCAATATTTTAATTTAACCTCTATTTTCCACATAAATAATTTGCCTTGGATTGAGTTCATGTACCCCAACCCTTGGGAATTTAGCTACTCATGATTTTTTTGGGAAAACAATTTCATAACAATGCATATAATTGTAGATCTAAGAAATATGGTAAAAACAAAAATTACAAAACAAGAAAAGATGATTAAATAAAAATTGAGATTAAATAAGAGAAGGGAATTTGATACTTGAATTGAATTGAAGAATTGATTCTTGAAATCTTCACTAGATGAACTTGAATCTTCAAACATACAAACTAGGGCTTTTCTAAGAGTACGAAAAACTAAAAAGGATTTCTAAAAAATGAATTTCTCTCTCTAATTTCTAGTCCCCCTTTCTAGAATTCAACTCCCTTTGAAAATGAGGTAGGGCTTGGTCTTTTATAGCACCAAGTTGCACGAATTTGGCATCAAATTTCGCTTGTGGCACAAGTTTTCCTAGAGTTGCACTGCATTAAATGCATAATTAATTACAGAAATCCGTACATCCAGACTCTTCATTATCGCGCAACTTCAAAACATCGTAACTTCTTCACCGTAGCTCGGATTGAGGTGCCGTTTCTTCCAGCATTCTTGTAATTTAGAGCTCTTCAACTTTATAGTTGGCCCCACCTCCGGACTAAGGCTGAAAAATTACGAAAATGCCCTTCAACTCTCCATTTCTTGGTTTCTTTCACTGTTTTGAGTTCTCATTCGCACTAACTTGCGTGAAATACCTGTAAATCACATGAGAAATACACAAAACACGAAATACTTGCCAAAAAAGGTTAGTAGCATAAATAAGAGACAAATACAAGCTAAATACACTGCACGGGATCATAAAAATACCGAAATTAAGGGGATAAATGTGAAGAATATGTGCCTAATCAGGCGCATTCTATTTGACACACATTCATTTGTAGCCACTACATTTGCACGGGCCACAGGCCACAGGATTACTAGACTTGGCCAACATCACTGTTACTTATGTAAACTCTCCGATGGGTAGTGGGACGCCTATTTTCTTCATATGTCGTAGTGTGAGTATAGAGATTGGGAGTCTAATTTTTTCGGTAGATTTACTTATATTGGACATGTCCGAGTATGATGTGATTATCGACATTGATTGGCTTATTACATATAGGGCCATGATTGATTATTATAGCTGGTGTATTATTTTTACTATTTTAGGACTTGAGATGTTCCTTGTGGCGATGACTCATTCTGAGGGAGGGTCGTTTACTCATTTGTATTATATAGAGGAGGAGACCTCCACGGGTGTAATAATACCCCTTGATTCAATACCGGTAGTTTGTGAGTTTGCATATGTATTCATGGAGATACCGGGATTACTTCCCAGTAGGGAGATTGAGTTTATGATTGATTTAGCGCTAGGCACTCGGCCTATTGCTCGTGTGCCTTAATGTATGGCTCTAGAAGAGATAAGGGAGCTCAGGGACCAAATAGAATAGCTTTTGGGATAGGGGTTTATCCGTAGGAGTACGTTACCTTGGGTGCCCCTGTGTTATTTGTAAAGAAGCGAGACAGTTATTTACGACTATGTGTGGATTATCGGGAGCTTAACAAAGTCACGATACGGAATAAGTATCTGTTGCCTAGAATCAATGACTTGTTTGATCAGCAAAGAGGAGCATCCTACTTCTTGAAGATAGACTTAAGGTCTGGTTACCATCAGCTACGTATCAAGGAGCATGACGTTTCAAAGACCGTCTTCTTGACCAGATATAGTTCGTACGAGTTTCCAGTTATGCCGTTTGGGTTGAATAATGACCAAAAGTATTCATGGAATTGATTAATAGGGTGTTCATAGAGTTCTTAGACCAATTTGTCATTATTTTCATAGATGACATCCTGATATATTCTCAGACCGAGGAGGAGCATGCCGAGCATTTACAACAGGTACTACCGTCACTACGTGAGCATCAATTGTATACGAAGTATGAGAAGTGTAGGTTTTAGCTTCGGGAAGTTCATTTTTGGGGGCATATTGTGTTTGAGATGGGAATATCGGTGGATCCAAGCAAGGTATCAGTGGTGAGAGAGTGGGGACTGCCCACGACACCGACATAGGAGCGCACTTTCTTAGGATTGGCCGGTTATTACAGACATTTTATTCAGGGTTTCTCAAAGATTGTGGGTCCGATGATAAATCTAACCTGTAAGGGTGTACCATTTGTTTGGGATGATGCGTGCTAATTGGCATTCGATGAGTTGATAGATAAGTTAACTTCTGCACCCGTACTAGGACTGCCCAAGCCAGGAGTAAAGTACTTGGTTTACACTGACACATCATTATAGGGACTCGGTGGAGTATTATAGCATAAAGAGAAGGCTATAGCTTTTTCCTTTAGAAAGATCACTCCTCATGATAAGAATTACCCCACTTACGACCTGGAGCTTGCAGAAGTCGTGTTTTCTCTTCGAATATGGAGACATTATTTATTGGGGGAGAAATTTCACCTATTCACAGATCATAAGTCACTTCAGTATTTGTTCACTCAGCGGGAGTTGAAGATGCGTCAGCGCATGTGGCTTGAGTTTGTGAAGGATTATCAGTTTGAGATACAGTACCACTCGGGAAAGGCTAACATGGTAGCAGACGCATTGATCCGAAGGTCGATAGGTGAGTTAATCGCGATGTGAAGGCGAAATGGAAGGAACTGTGACATCAGGATGCAATTTCCCAATCCTTTACATCACTCATGACTATTACACCTCAGATTGTGATAAGGGTAATTCAGGCTCAGGCAACAAATCCATTTTGTAAGGAAAAAATTTGACAACTTTTAGTTAGGGAAGTAAAGTCTTACTCAGTGAGTTCATATGGGGGCCTGTGCTTCAACGGTAGATTGATTGTTCCAGAAGGTGTGGATTTGTGACATGCGGTGATGACAGATTCGCACGGATCCAAATTTGCGATACATCTCGATGGTGATAAGATGTACAAAGATATGCGACGGGGTGGAGCGGGATGAAAAGAAATATTGCTGAGTTCGTCTCTAAGTGCGCCACTTGTCAATTAGTAAAGGTGGATCATTAGAAGCCTGTTGGGTTTCTCCAACCATTATCGATCCCAATATGGAAGTGGGATAACATTTCCATGGATTTCATCATAGGGTTACCTACTTCTCAAAGGGGTCACGATTCCATATGTGTAATTGTTAATCGGTTGATAAAGGTATCTCACTTTTTGCCAGTTTGGACTGATTACTCTACGAGACAGTACGCTCAACTTTTTATAGCCGAGATAGTGAGGTTACATGAGTTACCAATTCACTACACCAAAAACACACATTTGGCATTCTTGTATAAGGAGAATTTGACACGGTTATAAATGTGCCAGAATCTGACACAGTTTTGTTACAATTTGGCACAGTTTTAAATAATGCCAAAATCGTGCCAAAATTATAAAGATTTTTAAAAAAACAAAATACTAAAAAGTAAATAGGTTCCATCTACACAAACTATTCAATTTTTATTCCAATATCCCAATGATTCATCGACACTCTCTCTCTTCTCCCCGAACCCATTTGATGCGTCAAAGCGTGGATGATGCTCAAATTTTGACTCCTTTTTCGATCCAATCTTGGTCAGTCTCATCTCCATATCCTTTTTATTATCTCTTAGATCTGTTATTGTTTAGCTTTTGTTCATGTTTTTATTCACGTTATTTTTTTATTTTTGTACATTCTTTTATTGCAACTTGCAGCTTCGTTCATTGTCTAGCCCTAGTGAAATAGAACATAATGAGGATATAATACGAATGAGTGTCTTCAAAAGCTCATATCTTGTGATGTTGCTGCTCTTTCATCTTTGAAGGAGATACTTGCTACCCTAAAAGATGTAACCCATTTGATATGTTATTGTTCATGTTTTAAAAAAATATAAGTTACACCTTAAATAACTATTTGTCTTTTTTGTTATTTCTTAAGTTAAAATTTGAAGTTAATTTTATTTACAGGTTATGATGTTGGGTAGGTTTGATATAAATATTTTTTTGCAATTTATTTTATGTTAATGGCAAATGCTATGTATATAATCAATTACAAAAAGCATATATGATTGTAAATGTATGGTGTATGATAAAATGTTCGTTTGAATCTTTTATTCAATCTCAGAATTCTTTGGAACACTCTTAGAATTAATTCTGAGAAACTAAAAATGGAATGAGTTTTTTTATTAGTTTTCTTTTTATAGCTACTTGTATATCTGTGTGCATGATATA
This sequence comes from Sambucus nigra, assembly GCA_949130495.1. NCBI lineage: Eukaryota > Viridiplantae > Streptophyta > Magnoliopsida > Dipsacales > Adoxaceae > Sambucus > Sambucus nigra. Next base: position 157,936,662 of record OX422209.1, on the reverse strand, counting down.
TACACATACCTACATATCTGCATGAATATATACACTTATACGTAGGTTACTATTATTTGTTTAATTTTTTTAAATGCTTTTAATTATTTACTAGATTATTTATAGATTTCTAATATGTTTCTAATTATTGGCATTATGTTATTGTTGTTTATAGGATTTAGGAGCTTATAATTATTGACATTAGGTTAATTATGTTTATAGTATTTTCTTATATGCTTCTAATTACAGAGCTTCTAACATCAAATGCATCATCACGTGTTAAGTTTTTTTATTGATTAGGATTGTTTTACTGAATAAAGAAAATGGTTCATCTCCCTAGCTTCGATTTTGAAGAAGCAGTAAATATAGGTGCAACTCATTATTGTGTGGAATAATGTTTTTGATAACTAGAGTGGGGTCTCATTTTACTGTATAAATCTATTAATTTTCTCAAAATCAAAGGTTAGTACCATGTCTTAAATCGGTCTGAGTTGTCTAGTTACATGAGCTGAATAGAACTAACTGCGCTAGGAAATGCATATCATCAAAATCTCCTACTGCTGTTGAGGTTGATGTCCTTTATAGATTGAAGTCAGTGGTAAATAAAATACTTTTCTATGTAACTATTGTATTTTTCAACTCTGAATATGCGAAATATTTTCAAACAATGTGCGTTTCACCTAGTTATAAATATATGACACCGAACCAATTGGAACCTTAATACGTTAATGTTTCAAGTGTTGATCTCTTTATACTATAGTTTCTGGTCAGATTTTATTGCCTCAAGTTCAACAACATGATGTTAAAATGCTTTTCAATTTCGTTAGGCAAGTTGAATCATGTCGATCTCTATGAGATTTTGAAAGGTTGTAAGAGCCCAAAGGTATATATATATATATATATATATATATATATATATATATATATATATATATATATATATATATATATATATATATCACCCTGAAGATTATGCGATGTGATGACTCTAATTCGATTTATGTAGAAACTTGAAAAGATTCTTCAAGAATTCAATGGTTTTACATACAAAATTCCAGAAATATAAACTTTACAACAATATCAATGTGATGTTGTTTCAAGGGGTTTATCGCTTTAATGACATTATAGATATATTTCATAGTCAGGAGGATTAAGAAAATGTTATTGATGAGTTAACTATTATATGTGTTGGAGAAAATAAATGTAGATCGTTATATGTCTTGATATGATAGTATTTTAGAATCTTATTTTGTTTACTTTATTAATGAGATATAAATTTTTGGTTTTTATTAATAGTGATCAATTTTTGTCTTTGGTACAAGGTGTTGTGTCGAGAGAGTTGTGGAGATTTGTAGTCTTTGGAGTCCTTTCTGCAGTATGCAAACCTAAGAAGTAAATACACTGGTTACTTGTACTCTCTAATAAGAGATATAGTTTCTTTGTCCATTGATTTCAAATTGCTTTTTTCTTTATAATGATTAATATTTCGAAAGGGGTTTTGTCCTCGTAGTCATCCCAACAAAAAATTTCATGCACTAAGTAGGGAGTAGAATGCAACTAGAAAGGGCATATTTGGTTATATAAAAGCTAAAAGTATTTTTAAAGCTGAAATGGGCATATATGATGAGATAAATTATTTGATCTGTTAAAAACATGAGTTGAACATAATTGACTGACTCCATGCTGCTGTGGGTTTGTCACTTTTTTCAATCCAAGATAGTACATACTTCCTTGTGATATATACATCTTGTAGCTGCAGAGTTGCTGCCAATGGAGCTGCTCATTGCATTTTGTGACTGTGAGCGCCTTGGGTTTTCTTCCTCAATTGTGCTTCCAACTAATGGTATTATTATTGGCTATTTTATGTTAGAAAATGGTAGCTCAAAATGGTAATAGTGGTCATTATGGCTCTTCACTTTTTGATACCCTAGTTTGAATTTGAATTAACATTAACATTGTTGTAAGCAAAGGGTAATCTGTTATTCAAACTTTGAAATCAGTATCGAATTTGCAATTCTATTGTGGTTGTTGTGACAAGTACTTTTACTTCGATGTTTAGTGATAAATGGTTTGTTTGTAGATATAAGTTAATTAGCTTGGCCAACTACATCATTAAAATCTGGTTAATCTTATAGGGTACTGTCCGGATGGTGATAACTGGCTTTGAGTGTATTAGGTAGTGGGGATTACCCCGGCTGCACTGATTTGTCTTATCAGAAATCCATAGATGATGGGGAAGACATAATCCTTTTGATGAATGAATTTTCCTCACTACAATTCATCGGTTTTATATCTATGTTTGGGTTTTGCTCAAATTTTTATGGGATTAATTGAATTTTCATACCTCTATATTCTTATTAATTCAACTTCTTGGGGGTATTTTAAATGCTCTATAGGTGTTAAGAAAGGGTAACCCCCCCATCCTCTGATTTTCGTTCTTGCTGAAGAAGTGTTAAGGAAAGGTATATGCTCTATAGTTTATAGAAACAAAATCAGCCCCATGCCTTCCCATCATGGAATTTGAACTCCATATCATCACTTTTATGTTAGTGAAATTTTGGCTTTCTTTTAAGGAAAGGAAGCTCTAATCGAGCATCATGACTTTTCTATGTGTAGCTTGCAAGGGCCTTTGGTTAAAAAGGAAATTTGGGAGTTGGCGACGACAACCAAGTTGTTGAGTATTTTCATGTGCTACCATATGCGGGGATTATGTCTGATTTGTTTTCTAGGTACCTTCAATGTTATCTCTCACGTAGTTTACTTTTATTTGTTACCGTCCTATACTCTATACTCTAAATTCTTGATTTATCTTATGAATATTTATCTTTTTCTTTTGAATATTTATCTTTTGAACACATGACTCGAAATGGTTCCATAAGAGGATAAACACCTCACATGGGACTAGTATAGCTCGTAGGAACTAACCGCGTAGTTACGCGACTCCCGATTAAAAAAGATGACGATAATTTGAGAAAATCTATATTAGGCTTAAAAATAAGCGATTTTATGGTGAAAACCCAAACCAACCCCCAAACTGGCCCATAAGATGCACGAACACCTTGTAAGGGACCAATATAACTTGTAGTAACTGACCGCATAGTCATGGGTCTCCCAGTTTGAGAATATAATGATAATTTGAAAACATCTAGATTAGGCTTAAAAACAAGATGTTTAAGGCTAAAAACCCAAACCAGCCCCCAAACGGCCCCATAAAAGGCATGAAGTCCTTTCAAGGGACTAATGCAACTTGTAAGAACTGACCGCATAGTCACGGGTTTCCCGGTTTGAGAATAAGATGATAAATTGAAAATATCTAAATTAGGCTTAAAAATAAGCCATTTGAGGGCGAAAACCCAAACCCACTCCCAAACGGCCCCGTAAGAGGCAAGAACACCTCCCACAGGACTAATGTAACTTGTAGGAACTGATCGTGTAGTCACGGTCTCCCAGTTTGAGAATATAACGATAATTTGAAAATATTTAGATTAGGCTTAAAAACAAGCCGTTTGGGGCTGAAAGCCCAAACCAGCTCCCAAACATCCCCGTAAGAGGCATGAACACCTCGCACGGGACTAATGTAACTTGTAGGAACAGACCGCGTAGTCACGGGTCTCCCAATTTGAGAATATGATGATAATTTGAAAATATCTAGATTAGGCATAAAAATAAGCCGTTTGGGGGTGAAAACCCCAACCAGCCCCTAAATGGCCTCGTAAGAGGCACAAACACCTCGTACGGGACCAATGTAACTTGTAGGAACTAACCGCGTAGTCACGGGTCTTTCGGTTTGAGAATATGATGATAATTTGAAAATATCTAGATTAGGCTTAAAAATAAGCCGTTTGAGGGTGAAAATCGAAACCAACTCCCAAATGGCCCCGTAAGAGGCATGAACACCTTGCACGGGACCAATGTAAGTTGTAGGAACTGACCGCGTAGTCGTAGGTCTCTCGGTTTGAGAATATGATGATAATTTGAAAATATCTAGATTAGGCTTAAAAATAAGCAATTTGAGGGTGAAAACCCAAACCGGCCCCATAAGAGGCACGACACCTCGCAGAGGGACCAATATAACTTGTAGGAACTGACCGCGTAGTCATGGGTCTTTCAGTTTTAGAATATGACAATAATTTGAAAACATCTAAGTTAGGCTTAAAAATAAGCCATTTCAGGGTGAAAACCCAAACCAGCCCCGTAAGAGGCACAAACATCTTGCACGGAACCAGTATAGCTTGTAGGAACTGACTGCGTAGCCACGGGTCTTGCAATTTGCGAATATGATAATAATTTGAAAATATCCATATTAGACTTAAAAATAAGCCGTTTGAGGGTGAAAACCCAAACCAGCTCCCAAACGGCCCCATAAAAGGCACGAACACCTCGCACAGGACCAATGTAACTTGTAGGAACTGACCGCATAGTCACGACTCTCCCAATTTGAGAATATGATGATAATTTGAAATATCTTGATTATGCTTAAAAATAAGCTGTTTGAGGGTGAAAAACCAAACTAGCCCCCAAACGGCTCCGTAAGAAGCACGAACACCTTGCACAAGACCAATGTTGCTTGTAGGAACTGACTACGTTGTCACGGGTCTTACGATTTGAGAATATGACGATAATTTTAAAATATCTAAATTAGGCTTAAAAACATGCCATTCTTAAACAGCGCTATAAGAGGCACGAACACCTCACACGAGACCAATGTAACTTGTAGGAACTGACCACGTAGTCAGTGGTCTTTCGATTTCAGAATATGACGATAATTTGAAAATATCTAAATTAGGCTTAAAAACAAGCCGTTTCAGGGTTAAAACCCAAACCAGCCCCCAAAGGGCCCTGTAAGAGGCATAAACAACTCGCACGGGACCAGTATAGCTTGTACGAACTGACCGCGTAGTCACGGGTCTCCCGATTTGAGAATACGATGATAATTTGAAAATATCTATATTAGGCCTAAAAACAAGCCATTTGAGGGTGAAAATGATTAGGCATAAATTCTTCCAAATTTACCCCTTAATTTAGAGGCTTTTATTACCTCGGATAACGTAAAATGAATTACTTTATCTCATATCTTGGCTAATGGTTTCGTCTAACAAGTACCCCAAGTTTTGTGTATTTCTTATTAATTTTACAGGTATTTAACAGATGAAAGAAAATAAAAAGAAACCGGAAGAAGCAAGAGAAAAGAAAGAAGGCGAATCAAAAGGGCAAAAGCTTAATTTCTACTAGGAATCCCATTGAGGACCAAAATTAAAAGTCGAAGATCTCGCATTCGTGAACACGTAGGAAGAAACGACGTCTCAATATGAGTTATGAATTAAAAGTTATGAAGACCCGAACATGTCAGAAAATCAAGAGATATTGAAGAGAAGCTGAAGAAGACAACCCGGACCAATCCGGTTTACTAGAAAAATGGATCTGTCCGGGGCCTTAAATCACTGAATAAGAAGATGTTTAGCGTATCAATTTGTTATCTCAAAAAAATGGATTGGTCCGGCCCTCAAAATTACTGTAAATAGCCCTATTTAGCGAACCAATCCGGTTTGTTTGGAAAACAAATCAATTTGATTATCTACTGGACCAGTCCGATATGTCCTGATCGGATCGATCCGGTGCTCGAGAATTGATCTGATATTCTTCTTCTTACAGTTTTGCATTAATCCAACTCTTGTAAATTACGTAGGATATAAATTTAAAAGAAATCCCAGAAAAGAGGAGGCTTCTAATTCCTTTTTAGAGAAGCTTTGTAATTAGTTTAGAGAAGAAACAACAAAAACCCTAGTTTGATTCCAGTTTTGCAATCCAAGTAAATTTATTCCAATACTTGCTTTCATTATTATAGTAGTTAATGCTTTAGTAGTAATTTCATTATTCTTCATCTTCAATTGTTAGTAAAAATGTTTTCTTTCATTCAAAACATGTTTTCTTCTAGTTTCAGTATGTCCGGCTAAGTTTTCAAGGGTTGGGGTGCATGAACCCCACCCGATGTAATTCATGTTAGTGGAAATAAAATTTGGAAATAAAATTTTAGGTGAATTGTATCGTAATTACTACGATACTACTTTAATTCAACCTTTGCTTACGTACTGTGCGAGATACGATCCGTCATATATGTAATACTTATGAGAAATAAAGACCGAATTTTAATTCAACCTTTACTTGCATACTGTGCGGGTTATGATCCCTCATATATGTAATACTTAGGAAAAATAAAAAGTCAGATTCATTTGAGGTTTTTATTATGAATCTAGTATCCAATGAAGTGAATTACTAGAGTGTGGGGGATTGTAACCTGACCTATCTTTCTCATCTTATAGTTAAAGTTTTAGATAAATCATCATCAATCTTTAGTTAATTAGAATAACTGCATTTCATCTTTTCATAATTTCATTCAGTTGTAGTCATTACACAATTCAAAATCACCTTTTCATTCCTTTTGAGAATCAAAGTTTGGTTACCTTCGTCTTTCCAACGTCGTTACGACTCCGTTCGTCCTGTTTTCTCGAGGATTGATACCTGACTTATCGGATTATTACTTGAGCTACATGCTTGCACTTGAGCCTAAATAGCACGCACACTAGACACATTTGTGGTTGTGTCAAGTTTTTGGCACCATTGTCGGGGAATTAGGTAGACTTAGGTTGGATCAAGTCAATCTAAAACTTTGTCCAAGAAAACCCAATAACATAGAAAAAATAAATAAATAAAATAAAAATTCATCTCTCAAAAGCCTTTAATGCAAAATCCTGAACACACTCAAACTCCTCACAACACTCCAACCCGAGTCCACGAAAATCCAATCATTGAATACAACTCTGAAAGCCCCCCCACACCTCGCGTTCCACAATTCTGGTTTCCAATTCCTACTCCCAATCACTATATCAATAGCTACACCCTGAGTCGAACTTCGAGTCACATATCTAGGACACCGAGTGATACACAGAGTCATTTGAAAAGAGTGTGAGTGAGATGTCTGACGCAGCGAGTTTCAGTACTGGAGAAGGAGATCTCCCCTTTCGTCCCATGAAAGACTTACTCTTTCCTGAGCGGACTGTCACCCCTAGCTGCATTTTACTTCCGTACACTTTCGGTCAGTTCCACTTTCATAATGGGATGATACAAATTCTCCCTATGTTTCATGGCATGGATTCATAAAAATCATACCTGCATATTCGTGAGTTCGAAGAGGCATGTGACACATTTGGTGATCAAAATTGCACGCAAGATGTCATTCGCCTAAAGCTTTTTCCCTTTTCCTTAAATGATAAAGACAAGACCTAGCTATGGTATCTACGCCCGAAATCCATCACTTCCAGGAGAGATATGAAGTCTAAGTTTATCTCAAAATTCTATTTGCATCACAAGACCAACTCTGCCAAGACTCAAATCCAAAATTTCCGACAACATGATAACGTGTCTTTTGACAAATGTTGGGAATGGTTCCAAGAGTTAATAAGCGCATGCCCCCATCATGGTATTTACAAATACCTAGTGATATCGTTCTTCCATAATGGGTCGATAATATCTTCCAAATAACTTGTGCAAACAATGTGTGAAAGACCCTTTTGGGATTTAAACTCATGCGATGCCGATGCCCATCTTAAGTATGTCGCAGAGACTACTCAAGCATGGGACACATCTGATACCATCCAAGATAAACCTAGACAACCATCTCTCAATCAAACTACATCCGGTCTCTACCATTTGGATAGTAATACCTTAATAGACCACCGATTCGATAAGTTTCAGGGAGATATGAAAGAGTGGTTTGATGGTCAGTTGAGGAATATCTCCGGATCCAGCCATGGCTTGAAAGAAAAAGTGTGTGCCATCTATGAGGCGAGACACTCCACAAAGGCATGCCTGATGATTTCTGCCTATAAGGATGCTATAGGAGGATTCAAAGGGAATTTTAAGGCTCCGCAGGGGAATTCTTACAACCCTTTATGGAGGAACCATCCTGGTTTCAACTATGGACAACCACAAGCTACAATGAAACCACATACACAGGTTATACCACCTCCACCACCTCCACCACCTCCTCAATACCAGCAAGAGCCACTACCTCCAGTTCCATACATAGCTCCACTGCAGAGGAGCCTTGAGGATACAATGAACCAATTCATAAATTCTCAAAGTGCAAACATTGCTCGATATGAATGCTTGTTCGCTGAAATAAATGCAAACATCTCCAAGATGAAATCCGCATTGATCATTTAAGAGAAGGGCAAGTTTCCTGCCCAATTCTAAAGACCTCCCCAAGGTCAACCTAGTGTTAGATCCACCTCTAACGAACAGCAGGATCATTGCCAATCGAAGTGGGCAAGTTTTTGATTTATCATCCCCCACGACATTTCAAAAGACAAGGATAATTCGCCCGACACGAAAGAGGCCGAATATATATCCTTGAACGAGACTGAAAAGTAAAACACTAGGGAGCTCGAGGTAGTAGTGAAGCCACCATCCGCTGCGCCATTTCCTCAAAGATTGGTTCCAACCCATAAAGGGACCATAAGTTAAGAAGTGATAGAAGTGCTTAAGAACGTAAAGTTGAACTTACCTTTCCTCGATGCAATAAGGCAAATTCCATCCTATGAAAAATTCATAAAATATTTATTAACAGTCAAGAGGAGGATGAAGGTAAAAAAGAACATGTTTCTAGCATAAAATGTGAGCTCAGTCATTCTTAAGGATCTCCCGGTTAAATATAAAGATCCTGGTGCCCCCACTATTTCCTGCACCATTGGAGAGAATAAATTCGTAAAAGCCTTACTCGATTTCGGGGCAAGTATTAATATCCTCCCCTATTCGATTCATAGGAAACTTGATCTGGGCGATCTCAAGCCCACGAGGATCACTCTCTAGTTAGCGAATCGAACCGTGAAGATACCACGAGGTATAGTTGAGGACGTGATAGTCCAAGGTGACACTTTCTACTTCCTAGTAGATTTTGTCATTTGGGACACGGATCCCTCCTTCTCCTTGAAAAATTATGTTCCCATTATCCTTGGATGACCAATCTTAGCTACGGCTAACGTAGTTATCAATACTAAAAAGGGACAGATGCAACTCACTTTTGGGAACATGACTCAATAAACAAACATCTTCAATATAGCCCAACAAGCAGGGGAAGAAGATGATTTTCACACGGTAAGACTAATTGAGGAGATTGTGGAAGAACACTTTAAGGAAAATTACTGTGAGATGCCTCAAAAGCTTGCCTAGCTTCTACTTATGAGAGTGAGGGAGCCTAAACCAATTTCGAGAGGGAGATAGAGGAGTTGATAGGCTTACTCGATGAGAGAGCGTCGGATGAGGATGCAAGGGATGCTAATTGGGTTTCCCGATTTGAAGAGTTACCACCAAGGGAAGCACGCATGGTGCCCTCTAGAGACACGTTCTCGACTCTCGAGTTGAAGAAACTACGCTCCAATGTTAAATATGCTTTCCTAGGTAAAAGTGAGACATTTCCTGTTATTGTCTCCTCTACCTTAGATGAAGAGAAGGAGGGTAAATTGTTAAAGATTTTAAGGAAGCACCAAGGTGATTTTGGTTGGTGTATAGCTGATTTAAAGGGGATAAGCCCTCTAATTTTCACCCATAATATTCACCTCGAGGAAGACGTTAAGCCCCGAGAGAAATGCAAAGATGGATAAACCCCACGATGAAAGATGTGACGAGGACTGAAATTATAAAGCTTTTGGATGCCGGGATTATTTACCCAATCTCGGATAGCAAGTGGGTGAGCCCTGTTCATGTCATCCCGAATAAGTCGGGCATGAATGTGATTGAAAAGGCAAAGTGAGAGTTAGTTCCCCAAAATACCACCACTGGGTGACACGTTTGCATTGATTACCGAAAACTCAATGCGGGAACTAGGAAAGATCATTTACCCTTGCCATTTATCGATCAAATGCTTGAAAGAGCAGCGGGTCACCCTTATTATTACTTCCTAAATGTTTATTTCGGATATAACCAAATTGAGCTAGATGTACTTGATCAAGAGAAGACGACCTTCACTTGCCCCTTTGGAACGTTTGCCTACAAACGTATGCCATTTGGCTTGTGTAATGCACCAGCGACCTTTCAAAGGTGCATGTTGAGCTTATTCAGTGACATGGTTGAGAGAGGGCTAGAGGTGTTTATGGACGCCTTTAGTATTTTTGGCACCTCTTTCGACTTATGTTTAGCCAATCTTGAGAAAGTACTAGCCCGATGTGTGGAAAAGAACTAAATGCTAAATTGGAAAAAATGCCATTTAATGGTAACCAGTGGTATAGTTCTTGGCCACATCGTGTCATCTAAAGGGATCGAGGTTGATAGAGAAAAAATAGATGTCAGAGCTGACCTACCACCACCTAAATCGCTGAAAGATGTGCGTTCCTTCTTGGGCCACGCGGGGTTTTATAGAAGGTTCATTAAGGACTTTAACGCCCTCGCTAGACCCTTAAGAAATCTTCTTATAAAGGACATCCCATTCGAGTGGACGGAAGCATGCCAAAGTGCCTTTAAAAAACTGAAAAACATGCTTGTGTCCGCTCCCATCATGCAAGCTCCGGATTGATCCTTACCATTCGAGCTTATGTGTGATGATAGTGATTATACAATAGGGGATGTTTTGGGCCAAAGAAGAGATAACAAGGCTCATGTTATCTACAACGCTAGCCGAACTCTTACCAGACCATAACTCAATTACTCCACCACGGAGAAGGAATCGTTAGCGGTAGTATTCGCTCTCGTCAAGTTTCAGTCCTATCTTATCGGTTCCCCCTTCATTTGTTTCACCGATCATGAAACTTTAAGATATCTACTTGCGAAGAAAGACGCAAAGTCGCGCCTCATAAGGTGGATCCTACTCCTACAAGAGTTTAACCTCTCTATTAAAGACAAAAAAGGAGTAGAAAACGTTGTTGCCGATAACTTATCGTGGCTTTAATCCGATATAACTAGTGATCCCACACCCATAGATGAATATTTGCCGGATAAGCAACTCTTTTCCACCTCTTCTTTGCCCTAGTTTGCGGATATAGTGAACTATCTTGTCACGGGAGCCGTACCTCCAATTGGACACCGCAAGATAAGAAGAGATTCATCACTTGGTTGCGCATGTTTTTCTATGATGATCCATTCCTTTTTAAATACTGCGCTGATCAAATCATCCGACGATGTGTACCGGATAACAAAATTCTAAAATTCATCCAATTCTATCATTCGGAAGCTTGTGGAGGCCATTTTTCTGTGAAAAAGATAGCCGCTAAAATTCTCCAAAGTGGTTTGTACAGGCCCAAAATGTTCCAGGTTGTTAACAATTGTTTCAAATCTTGTGACAAGTGTCAAAGGATGGGATCGATTACCCGACGAGACATGCTGCCATTAACCCCGATTCTCATCATTGATATTTTCGATTACTGGAGTATTGACTTCATGGGCCTTTTCCCCCCGTCTTTTGGATACCTATACATACTAGTCATGGTAGACTATGTTTCTAAATGGGTGGAAGCTATAGCAGCCAAGACCAATGACAATAAAGTGGGGATAAAGTTCCTGCACGAACACATACTTTCTCGCTTCGGTGCACCTAAAGCCATAATCAGTGATAACGGCACACACTTTTTCAACAAGATGTTTGAAAGACTTATGAAAAAGTATGGTGTCATTCACAAGGTGGGAACAACATATCACCCACAACCGAATGGACAGACCGAGTTGGCTAATCGTGAAATCAAGCACATACTAGAGAAGTCCGTCAATCCCAATCGGAAAGATTGGTCCCTTCGATTAAACGATTCGCTTTGGTCCTACCGTACCGCATACAAGAACCCACTCGGAATGTCCCCATTCCGCTTTGCATATGGAAAACCTTGCCATTTCCCCATTGAGTTAGAGAACAAAGCGTATTTGGCAATTAAGAGGTTAATTTACGATATGGAGAAAGCCGGTGAAGCTTGAAAGCTTCAACTAAATGAGTTAGAGGAGATACACAATGATGCGTAAGAGAACGAGAAGATTTCAAAAGCCCAAATGAAACTCGCACATGATAAGATTATTCGACGAAAAGAGTTTCAAGTGGGATAAAAGGTACTCCTCTATAACTCCCGACTTCATCTATTTCCGGGAAAATTGGGGTCTCGATGGACTGGTACATTCATTGTGAAGAGCGTATTCCCCCACGGAGCAGTAGAATTGGAAGATCTCAAGGGGGGGGGGGGGGGGACGAGGTCAAAGTCAATTGACAGCGCCTAAAGCTATATATTGAGGCGTGCATAGAAGAGATCGACACAATTTGGTTATTGGACCCCGTTTAGGGGTAGGGTGAGCTTGAATTGAGAGGTCGTCACACCCCCGACGTGTATGGGGTCAATTATTGTGTATAATAGCTTCACGTAGGTTAGGATAGTGGAGTCTGTAGGATCACATCACAAAATGAAAGGAATTCGAACATCATCATGCTTTACGAGGCGAGCATTTTTCTAAAGCCACAATATTGAGGAGAGAGATAATCAAATCAATAGGATCATCGGGTGTCGGATCATAAGTAGGAGCAAGAGAAAGTAATAGGAGGAGTTTTTACCAGCTCATAAGTGGACTAGAACCTTTCTGGGGACCGGACCGATCCAGTCCTGGGCATCCGGATTGGTCCAAATTGGTAAATATCGAAATAAAAAATATAGGACCCGGATTGATCCGGTCCTGGGCACCCGGATTGGTCCAGTGTCTACAACTCTTTGCCTTCCCTAGGTTCACCCCTTCTTCCCCCAATCCATCACCTTTCCTCCATTTTCGTACCCTCCCTCCCCAATAACCATTTTCCCTCCAAATTCCTCCCCCTTTTCCCTCCAAATCCCTTCCCCTTTTCCCTTCAAATCCTACCCAACCATCTCCCTTCACCACCTATAAATTCCACCCTTTCCCCACCCCTTCATCACCACCACTCACTTTTGTTCTCTCTTTCCCTTACTCTTCTTAAACACTCTTACCCCATCCCATCACCATGGACAACAAACCACCTCCCCAAAAATACGATTCCATCACAATTCTCACCGACGGAGCCATTGGCTACCACTCCCATCAAGACCAATGGTGGTGCGAACATTTTTTTGTTCAACCTCGTAAACTAGGAATAGAGAGACAGTAATTTGGAATGACATGCCTAATGCTGTCACCGCTCTCTTCATGGCCCGAGGTTGGTATCGTTTCCTCAATAAACCTCATGACAGGGTCTGGTCCCATACATTGCACACCTTCTACGGCTCCCTTGTTCGCACCAGCCACCACACGGCTGAAGCTTACATTGGCGGCGCCTCATTCCTTTCTCTTTGGAACTTCTATCTCAAAAGTTAGCTGCCAAAGATGTCTCAAACCCACAACCATACATTTACCCAAACCCTCTTGCCCCACTTGAAAAAGACGTGTGCATGTCTCGCATCGACCCCAATGCTAATTGGAGTATCAAAACCTACCCAGTGGGCCGGCGAAGTGAAAAATGAGCCTCACTTTCAAAATAGTGTGCGCCAACATTCTCCCCACGGGCATTTAGTCGGCGATGTTCCCGCGTCAAGACACCCTCATCTACCACCTCTTCGACCATACCACCCCCATTAGCCTAGCTGTGTGCATCTATAAGGATATATTCTTCGCCGCCACGGATAAAAAGGGTATCACCCCTCTCCCTTTCCCCGTCTCATCACATCCATGTTAGTGGACACCGTCATTGCCTCACCATAAGATTTCCCGTGCCTCCCAACTCCATTTGAATCCACCACCCGGACCAAACGGGAACAACAACAAGCCCGCATCCAAGCCCGATTGCCCCAAGAGAGCAACGAAGAAGAGGAGGGTAGTGATGAAGAAGCAGACGATAGCAGTGACGATGAGAGCAGCAGCAAAGAGGAGGAATATATTGAGATGGGTGAGGGCGACGAAGATTATGACAGTGGTGAAGATTCTAATTTTTCACCTACCAATGCAGAAATTAATAGGCGTCTCACAACGGTGGAAATCCGGGTTGACGAATTCATCGCACAATACAATAGGGACCAATAGAAATATCAACGGGATCACGCGGCCTACCGAAGGAACACGAGCATGATGCATCATCTCCAAACTCACTTGTACGCACTCAACTTCGGTGGACCCCCTCCAAGCTTTTTCTATGACCCGTATGACCCCACCGCGCTCGAAAGCTCCAACCCCCCTCCCCAGTGATGTTTTTGTTAATGAAAAATGGTAGTTTAATTGTTGGCTATTTCACATGGTTGTTGGGTTTTTACTTTTCGTTTATGACATATGCTGATCCTGTATATAAAAATCTACATTTCTGTTTTATTTGTTTGTTTTATTTTCTAGCACTTTTAATTCGCTTTGAGTTAGATTTTCGTCCTTTTTGCTTGAGGAAAATGCAAAAGTCTAAGTTAGGGGTCACAAGTGCGTCTTTCTAAAACTTCACAAATTTTCAAAAATGCCCAGAAATTTCAAAAAAATAATTTTTTTTTGAAAAAGCTAAAAATATTTTTCTTCAAAATAAATAAAAATTGGAATTAATTTTTTTCGAAAATATCATTAAAAGACGGTTTAAAGTCTCAAATTGTAAAAATACAATACACAAAGCTGAAATTGACCAAAGATGAAAATTGAGCGAACATAGACGACTTAACGAATAAATGTGGATATTAACAAACCCCGTGAGATTCGAGCCTTTCATTATTGAGAATTTATAAATCAATCCGAGTTAATTGTTAACTCAAAGTTCTTTTTAGCATTGTAATAAGTTATCGAGGATCTCAGTTCTCACTTTGATCGGTTATGGAAAATGTGTATGATATTGCCTTGAAAAATGTGTCAAATAAGTCTCTAAACTAAAGTAATCTCGAGACATGTATGGTAACGCAATTAGTATTTCGGACAATGAAGTAGGCGCTAATTTGTCACCCAAAAATATTGGCCAAAAAAAGTAGCAAAAAATTATCCCTTTTGTTAACCAAAATTGAGCCAAAGAAATGTTTCCCTTTCGTTTGACAACCCGAAAACCCCCAATTGGCCCGGAATTGTGTAAATTTATAATTTCAAAAATTAAGTCCAAAAAATGCATAAAAAGGGGGCAAGAAAAGAATAGGTATGCTCAACAAAAATAGGAAGAAAGAAAAGTGTGAAAAATAGAAAAAATAGAAAAATCAGAAAAAGCCCGAAAAAAGCACTAATGGACATAATAAGAAAATTGTCCAATTCCAAAATTTCCAATCACGAACATTTTACCTAATACACCCTAAACCCAAGAAAGTCCTAGCCGATTCCAAAATTGCGAAATTTGTTACCGCGTGGAGATCTAAAACACGAAAAGATAATAAAAGAGATTATAAATATGAATTAGAGGCAATGTTCTCGTTTGCTTATAACCGTAACCCGATGATGAGATTCGTTTACCATAAAATTTCCATCTTTCTATTTGTGTGCATGAATTTGGTTCCAATACATTTACTCTTATAAACCACACATACCGAGAAAAAATAGCCACCCTTCCGAGAGATTCATTTGTGAGAGCATCCCGTGAGATTTTGAAATCAAAACTAATTTTTGGATAAATGACGTAATGATTAATCAGTGGAAATTCGAGGTAAAATTTTATGGCTTAGCACACAAGCAATATGATTTGAGACTCTTGAACATGAATTGATGATGATTATGTTTTTGAAAAGGTTGAGTTATACAATTTTTGCGTATTTTGAGTCTTGTTTGGGTCGAATTTTTTGGGTATATTCGCTGCAAACCCTCACGAGACACAACTCGTCCTACTAGGGTAACCTAGGGGTTTAAATGCTTGTTGCATATGCTAAATGCAATCGCTTGCCCGCGAAAGAGGTATTCCATCCCATTTTTCTTAGCTGGATCATGTTTTGATTATTTTACATTGCTCGGGACGATCAAAGTTCTAAGTTAGGGGGGTTTGATTAGGCATAAATTTTTCCAAATTTACCCCTTAATTTAGAGGCTTTTATTACCTCGCACAACGTCAAATGAATTAGTTTATCTCATATCCTGGCTAACGATTTCGTCTAACAAGTACCCCGAGTTTCATGTATTTCTTATTAATTTTACAGGTATTTAACACCTGAAAGAAATAAAGAAACCGAAAGAAGCAAGAGAAAAGAAAGAAGACAAATTAAAAGGACAAAAGCATAATTTTTACCAGGAATCCGGCTGAGGACCCAAAATAAAAGTCGAAGATCTCGCATTTATGAAAACGTAAGAAGAAACGGTGTCCCAATCCGAGTTATGAATTAGAAGTTATGAAGACCAGAAGATGTGAGAAAATTAATAGATATTGAAGAGATAATGAAGAGAAGCTGAAGAGGACAACTCGAACAATTCCAGTTTACTAGAAAAACGGATCAGTCCGGGGTCCTAAATCACTGAATGAGAAGATGTTTAGCAGACTAATCCGGTATCCCCCCAAAATGGATTGGTCCGTGTGGCCATCCCCGGGATATGTCCTCGCGGCGGGAGAGGATCCCTCTAGGTCCCGGGCATCACTTTAGGGAGCGCTTCGGTCGGTGAATGTGGTGAAAAATGTAGAGTTATAGAGTCGCCAGTCTATTTTACTCAAAACAGATAAAAAAAAGGGAGCCATTCCGAAGGACAGTATCCAAAGACATACTGATAAATACTAGACCAAAATGATTCGAAAAGGGTTCGAAGGCTAAGTTACGAAATGGGAAGGTGTTCAACACCCATTCCGCCCTTACGGTCTCTCATGGGTTGTTGCTATTTTCCTTTATTTCCCTTTGATATGTGTGCATGTGTATATGTAGTGGAAATATGAATCATCGACTTGTATCATGGAATAGATAAAGCGAGTCATCCATAGAAATGTTCCTAAAAATAATATTAGAAAATAGGATTTATACGATTATCCTAGCGTCGATCATTATAAGGGAATGATAATGCATGTGGAATAATACGCCAATATATATATATATATATATATATATATATATATATATATATATATATATATAGAATCTAAGAGAGTTAAGTTTAAAGAATATAGAAAAATAGGAAAAAAGTGGAAAAAGGACTCGAGTCTCGGGTTTTACCCCGAGACGCCTACGTAGCCTATAGAGGCATCAAAGTCCACGTTGTTTGTATGCAAAACGAGGGGTGGGATTTATCTCATAAATCCAACAGGGAACTTCTCTTATTTGTGTGTGTGTGAAAGAAAGTATTTTAGTTGTGAGAAAAGTGTGAGAATTCCCGTTTGGAATTTATGAGCAAATCCTCTTTTTCTTATTTTTTGGGTTTTATTTATATGAAAATAAGAGATGTGCAATAATATTAAATAAAAATTATATTAGGATATGTGAGATGAGAGAATAATAATGCTAAGTAATAAAACAAGTTAATGCGAATTTAGGGGAATTTAAAGAGAGAGTTGAGAAAGTTGGACCTTCTTGAAGATCTTGAGCTTGATCTTGGATGTTGGAGATCAGCCCTTGCACTTGGGTGATGATGAAGGGTACTCAATTCACCAATTTTGATGAAGAAAGTGATGAAAGGTGAAGGTTGGAAAGGGATTTGAATGTGGAAATCACACTGACTTCGAGAGGGGTTTTCTAAGCTTTCCGAGAGTGATGGATCTATGATATTCCTCCCCTTAGAATGAGGTTAAGACCTACTTTTTATAGGCTCAGGTAATTGTCGATCATCATAGCCATTGTACTACCATTCGGTAGGTGTGTTTAGGCACACTGTCGATAGGCAAGGCTTGGAACGTGCCGTTTGGCACTGTCTTTCAGGTTCCTTCGGAAAATCGATCGTAGAGCGCAAATCGTTGATCCAAATTACATACGGGGTGAACCGTTGGAAAGGTATTTTAGATACCTTCAAAATTCCTTTGGACTGATCCCGAGTTTGGGAGTTGACTTTGGGTTAAATATGGCTTAAAAGCGCTTGTCGGTCCTTTGGACGGGGAAACTTCGGACGCGTACGGATCGTTCGTCCGTATGGTAAGTCAGAATCGCGAACGAGGCAGACCGTTAGAAATTTTAGGAGAAGTTTTTAGACATTCAAAAGAGTTTGAACTGGTTCAGGGAGTTCACTTTGGTCAACCAGGGCCTAAAAGCGTTCGGTGACCTTTCGAAGTAAAACGGATCGTTCGTCCGTACCGTAAATCAGAATTATGCACATGGATGACCATTGGAATGGTTTTTCAGTGATCTTTGAAGATTCATTCAGTCTCAATCGAGCTAAAGAACTTACTTGTGTGAAACGGAGCCTGGGAGCATCCGGTGACCTCCTAATCAAATTTCGAGAAAAAAAGGGTCATTCGTCCGCATGGTAAGTCAGAATCGTGCATGGGACAAACCGTTGGAAAGGGGTTTTAGTGACCTTCGAATTTTAATTTAGTATCGATCGAGATAAAGAGTTTGACTTTTGGTCAAACGGAGCCTGGGAGTGCCTGATGGCCTTTAGGTCAGTACCTGGAGTATGACTTGGGGTTTGCAATGATGAAGGGAGGTGATGGGGACCTTAGAAGAGGTTGGGGGGGAGGGAGTATTATAATGGGGTGTCTATAAAGCCCCTTGACGGGTGAGTTTAGAACAAACGATAGCCATTGAATAGACACCACATGATGGCTTTGAAAGAGGATTGGTCGAGGTCAATTCTGAGGACATAAGGATGAGGATGACCGATTCTGCAGGTCGAAGACAATTATGAGGGCTTGAAGATGAGGGTGACCAATTTTGTGGGGCGAAGACAATTCAGAGGGCTTAAAGGGGCATACTGGGGATGGTCTCAAAGATTTAGGTCAATTCTGAGAACCTACAACAATAATGAGGGTGATCAATTCTGTAGGTCAAAGACAATTCTAAGGGCTTAGGTTGTGATGACCGATTCTGGGGGTCGAAGCCAATTCTGTGGGCTTATGTTGGGATGACCGATTCTAGGGGTCGAAGCCAATTTTGTGGGCTTAAGTTATGATGAGCTATTTTGCGGGTCGAAGCCAATTCTGCGGGCTTAAGTTAAGGATGACAAATTTTGCGGGCTTAAGGATAACATGACCAATTTTGCGGGTCGAAGACAATTCTACGGGATTAAGGATGGGATGACCAATTCTGCGGGCTTAAGGATGAGACGACCAATTCTGCGTGTCAAAGCCAATTCTGCAGGCTTAAGGATGAGATGACCAATTCTACGGGTCGAAGACAATTATGCGGGCTTAAGGATGAGATGACCAATTCTGCGGGTCGAAGCCAATTATACGGGATTAAGGATGAGATGACCAATTCTGCGGGTCGAAGCCAATTCTACGGGCTTAAGGTGAGATGACCAATTCTGCGGGCTTAAGGATGAGATGACCGATTCTGCGGGTCGAAGCCAATTCTGTGGGTCGAAGCCAATTCTGCAGGCTTAAAGTGAGATGACCAATTCTGCGGATCAAAGCCAATTCTGCAGGCTTAAGGATGAGATGACCAATTCTGTGGGTTGAAGCCAATTCTGGGGCTTAAGTTGAGAAGTTCTTAGGGGACTCTTCGGGGAAAATTACCTCGTGATTTTGATTTGAGCTGGGGAGCCTATTGCTAGGGATATCCTTGTGTCTTTTGGAGACTTTACCTGGGGAACAACTAATCTGATGCTGGGTAAGTGATTAGGTGGTCCTGGGTTTGGACTTATTTCTTTAGGAGATTTGAGACCTTTGGGAAATAGGATATGATCCTGAAGTTTTGGATATTTTGGAGGTTCTTTGGGGACATTGTTGGGGAGATTCGCTTGGCTTTTGAGAGTTTCGCTGGGGAAATAGGGGTTCCTCTTGGGGGGAGTGTGAAATTTTCTTGGTGAAAATGATCTAAATCCTTTCCGGGATTTTTAAGAAATTTCTGAGGATTTTTCAGGGTTTTCTAGTATTTTCTGGGAATTTTTGTTCCAAAATTGAAGGGAGGTGCCGGTCGGCATGGTGTGGAGGGTACCATTCGGCAGTGGCATGGACTTTTGGGCTGCCTCGAGAAGGCAAAGGGTCAGTGCCGATCAGTAGGTTGGGGCTCAATTTCAATCGACATGGGTATCCTATAGAAAGGGGTGGGTTCCCCTCATTTTTCACAGCTTCTTACCTTCTCTCTTTCTGCGATTTTCTTCTGGAAATCGTTCTAGCATTCCGATCTCTAAAAAATAGTCACTTTTATGAGCACTTAAGTACACTGGGAATGATTGGCTATTGATGACTGGGCAAACGTGGAGTGGAGGGCCAGGGAATCTCTTTCTTTGGGGAGCGATAATTCTTTTGATGCATTCGAGCCGGTTGCGGATGAGAGAACCTTACTGCATGAGCCGTCGCATCATCTCTCTTCGAGGGTGGTGAACCCTGGTGGTTATGTAAGTAAAATGACTTTTTTCATTCTCTTTTTTTTGTGGTTTTCTTTTTTTCTTGGATTTTAACAAGGTTTTTTGTCTTTTGGTAGTCTGATGTTTCTCTGTCGAATATGCGTGCCCGCAGGACGACGGGGCTTAAGGATGTCTGGGAGCATCTTCCACCTGTGGTGCATTGGGTGGTATCCTCAGCAGGCTTTGGGAGGTTGTGCTGGATGAGACTCCTCTTTCGACGACAGTCTTATGCGCTATAGGGGAGAGGTGGTGGGACACTACCCACACCTTTCATTTTGGCTTTGGGGAGATGACCGTGACTCCCATATATGTGTAAAAGATACTAGGGATGGAGTGTGATGGAGAGAAAATTGAGGTGGATCGCCCTTTGCGGGTGAGGCCATAGGCAGTGCACGCGATGCTTGGTGATGTGGGGAGGATAGTGTCTGGGGATTCCATCCGTCTGTCGCTGTTAAAGCATGTTTTATTGGGCGAAGTGATCGATGTGGAGGACGGGATGGAGGTGAGGCAGATGGCCCGATTGTTCATTTTGCTGGTGCTGGGGGGATTTTTGGTGGTGTCGAGCGGTGACATTGTCCACTTATGGTTCTTACCATACTTGAGGATGTTTTCAAACATCCCTCTCTATGATTAGGGGAGCCTGACGTTGGCGACCCTTTATTTTTCCTTGGATGCATTCAGTCGGTGTTGCCGACAGTCTTTCACTGGATCCATGTATCTTCTTGAGGTATTCTTTAATTTTGTGCATTTTCCTTTCATGCATTCGCATTTCCCTTATACGTCTCTTTTCAATTGCGAATTTTTTTTCTTTGACAGACATGGTTCTATGAGGTGATCGAGCATAATAACTAGTTGATCTCTTTGAAAGATGAGACCGTTGCGGACTTTTGAAGGTTGTATCAGTGGCGGAAGACCAATCGGTAGTCAAGGAAGTCTCTCTCTATAAAGGCGGTGCGTGAGGTCTTGAATGGCCTGACCAGTGATAGGGTAAGACTTTTCCTTCTTTAGTATAAGACCTTTGGGTGCTCTGATTTTGTATTTGACTCATATCTGCTGGGGATTTTTTAGGTGACCCTTTACCCTTGGGGGACAACCGTTCAAAACACGGGGTTGACTGGAGTAAATGTGCAGATGGGGCATTTACTGGTGCATGAGTTTGTCCATACTTGGTATCTTAGGGAGAGGGTGGTCCGATAGATTGCTGAGGTAGAGGTGGTGGTTCCAACTACGAGCCCCCCTATGTTTATGAGGCAGGAGCGACTGTTGCTAGATGATGCGAGGATCGCGATAATAATTGGCGGGCCCTACCTACTATACACCGATATGGCTGTGCCGTATGATTATATGGACTTTGTGACGAGATGACTGATGGTGCCAAGCATATATGATGCACTGCCTTTCCCTCTTGCGGGTTTGAGTCGTCTAGTGGGGTCCTCCCACAGCGGTGGCAATCCTTCAACATCTGTGGCAGCGGCGAATTCCGAGGTTCCCTTTGTGCGGATGCATACCCCTTCATACAATATCCGACGGGCTGATGGAGGGATGGTGCCTATGCTGCATCGTCCTCATGGGATGGACCCAGAGGAGTTGGGCTTGACAAAGGAGGTTATTCACCCTGAGGTATATCTTTTCTGCTCTTTTCTTTCCCTTCCTTTTAGTTTCTTTCGTTCTTTTCTATTTGATGCTGATTTTGCTTTTTCTTGCACCACGTCCGTGTGTCCACAACTTGGCTGAGGGATATTAGGGACTGGATATCTTCGGTGACTGCCCATATTCTGTATGCGATTCCTTTTCCTTCTTGCTTGGTGCCGTCTGCCTCATCCGACGAGGAATTTGGTTCGGGTAGCGGTGGTGCGTCATCTCGCCATCGGGGAAAGAAAGTGCATCAAAGGGGTGGAAGCTTTTAGGAGGGAGAGGGGAAGGTTAGGTGAGAGAGAGTGAGATAATGTGGGTTCGGGTTGAGTCCCGTTGTTTTTTAGCTTTTCTTTATTTTCTTGAAAAAATGATGTAACACAGAAAGATGTCTATGCAATGCAATGGAGTTTTTTGATTATCTTCTATTAATGATGAATGAATGCATGCACATGCGCTTTTTACTTTGCTGCTGAGACCGTAAAAATAAATATTTTTGGGATTTGAAGGAAAATTTTATTTAAAATGAGAATTTATATAAAGATGAAAATGGGATTTTTGAAATTCTGTTGAGAATATCAATTTATTTTGAGTTTTCTGAATTTTGACAAAAGAGAAAAAAGGAAAATTTCCAAAAGTAGGGGTTGCCGATCAGCAAGCACCTTGTGCTGTCTATCGGTAAGTCAGTCCAGTCCCATCAATTCAAAGCTTTGATTGGTACCCTCTTCAGCCTTTAGTACTTTGTTGGGAAGGATTTCTTCCAATTTATACAGAGGTTATGTCTTTTTTGGGAGTTTTCAAGTATAAAAGAGGGGTAAGAGTGGAGTGTTTTCCTCACACCTTCACATTCCTACTTTCTTGTCCTGTGAGATGACTCTCCCTGGTAGTGTTGAGTTTGCTAACTACTTCGAGACTTTGGAGGTAATGTGCTCTTATAACGTCGACTATGATACTTACAACATGCGTCAAGTTTCTTTATGACATAATTGGCCCATAGAGTGGAACATGCTGATAGTAGTAGTACAATTTTAGTACCCTGAAGACCATGTATTCTGCTTTGAATTGGAAGAAGTCTGTCTGACTTATGAGGAATTTTCTGCCATATTGGGGATAAATCCCGATATTGCTGCGGCTCTGCCTGAGTTTTCCCATTATCCCCGGGAGTTGTTGGCCGAGCTTCTTTGTGTGTTCATCCTCGGTGGCCAGATCACTAGTGGATGGAGGTATGGTTTCTCTTCCGGTGGTATTACGGTCCGTGCATTTGCAGGAGGTTGGTGATGCTGGATATAGCGGAGCTGTTGTTCTGGGCTTGGTTTCAAAATTGCTGCTGGTGATCGGGGAGCTACTGGTGGACCCACAACTTGTAGTTATTACCTCATGGATGTCCTACTGTCGCAATCCTACGAAGGTGATACTGGCGGAGACATTGAATGTCTTAGATGCTTGGTGAGAAGGTCGTTCTGACTTTCTGAGGGGTAGCCCTGTGATGCTGTTCATGTGGTTGTCTAAAAGATTTCGTCTGGTGACTCCTCCAGAATACCCTTTGTCGGTTGTGCCCAATTTCTTTTCACGCCATTTCATCAGTGTTGGCCTGGATATTGAGAGCTGGGAGAACTGGTTCGTGGAGCATGGGGCTCTAAATCTGCACTGGTCAGTACCTTGGTGGGGATAACTGTTTCCTATTCAGGAACTGGGAGAATACCCGTATGTCCGGTTGGTTGGTCTCAGACATATCTCTTTTTATTTCCCTTGGCGGCTTCTGCATCAATTTGGCTAGGAGCAGATCGTGCCACCTCGGACACTAGACTTCTTTTCGGTAGAAGATTTGACAGAGAGTCTACGCATGCGTCTTGGCTCTTTGTGGGAGAGTCGATGTCCGTCGTCCCGTCCCTCTCAGTTTGTTAGGAGAGTTTGGCACATCCCTGGTGATTATATAATGTGTTTATGGAGGAGATTAGTTGACAAGATGTTGGAAGAGGAGACTAGAAAAAATGGCTTGCCTTATCTGATACCATGGAAAGAGGTGTGGTAGTTTTTCCGAGGTTGGTTCGAGCTTATCAATCCTTGGAATGTCTGCGGCACTCCATTCAGGAAGGGGAAGCTTGGGGACCCTAGGATGTAGATGACGATGATGGAGCGGGCTCCTATGGTAGCTGTGGGTAGGACTCCTCGAGAGTTTATTTTGTACCGAGAAATAAATTTGGGAATTTATTTGGCTTTTTTAGGAAGGTATGGGGAAGGGAGTTATCCGTTCCTTTATGTAATTGAACTGTAATTTCTTATTAGTGAAATAAACAAGTTTTTGATCATCTAACTGTGCCTTTTGATGAAATTTATATTTTGAATTATCTATACCGATCGCTAAGGCATGCATAATCCTTTTGTTCAAGTATATGTTAAAGTGAACTATCATTCTTGGAGATAAGAAAAGAATAGTTTTTGTGAAAAACAAGGTGCGATGCTCACGTAAGATGTATGAGCTGCCTACATACCTCTGGGGTTTTTTGAAAATTTAAATTTTTTCTAGAATGAGTTTTATAGAGGATCAGGCCCACGTAGTTATGGGTAGAGAGAAATGAATATATATATATATATATATATATATATATATATATATATATATATATATAGCGCGCCGAGATTTCGGACTTGGGGTCTTGAGACGGCCCAGGTTGACTGGATGAGCCATCTCTTCTCGATCTAAATTCGTCAGCATGGCTTCACCACCGGACAAGATCTTCTTGACAATGTATGGGTCGCTCCAATTGGGCTTGAATTTCCCTCTGGGAGTTTGAGGGCTAAATCCCCCTCTCGGACACCACGGTCCTTGACTCTCTTATTAAATGAACATGCTATTTGGCGATGGTACCCTTGTATGTGATACAAAGCCTTCGGTCTCCTTTCGTTCAAGAGTTACAACTCATCGAGGTGGCTTTGATGCCAGTCCTCCTCACTGACCTTGCCTTCAAGCATGGCGCGTAACGAGGGTATTTCTTTCTCCACGGGTAGGACTGCTTCCATGCCATATACTAAAGAGTAAAGGGTATCCCTAGTAGAGGTTCGGATTGAGGTTCGGTAGCCCTCGAGGGCTTATGGGATTCGATTGGACCAATCTCAATAACTTTTGGTCATCTTGCTGATGATGACTTTGAGGTTCTTATTAGCGGCTTCGACTGCACCATTGGCTTGAGGTCGGTAGGGAGAAGATTTGTATCTCTGAATCCCATACTCGTTGACCACTTATGTGACTTATGCCTCGAAATGCAACCCGTTATCTAACACTAGCTTGTGTGGGACCCCATATCGGTAGATGGTGTTTTTCTTGATGAATTTGGCCACTTTCTTAGCGTTCAGGACTGCGTATGACTCGGCTTCGACCCATTTGTTGAAGTAATCAATGGCAACCTGGATGAACTCATGCCCGTTAGAGGCCTTAGGCGTAACCTTCCCTATGATGTCGATGCCCTAGGTGGAGAAAGTCTAGGTAGAATTCATGTTGTATAACTCTCGCTGAGGCAGGTGTTGAAGGTTGGAAAATTATTGTCATTTAAGGCATTTTAGGACATAGTTGGTGCAATCCTAGATCATGGTGGTCCAGTAGTAGCCTTGTCGTATCATCTTTTTGGCAATCATGTGACCGTTCATGTGGGGTCTCCATTCCCCGCTGTGGATTCTCTGCATTACCTCTTCAATGTCAGCCCCTACGATGTAGTGTAGACGGTTTCCATCAAAGTTTCTCTTAAAAAGTTCTTTGTGGTAGATGATGTACTGGGTGGCCAGTCTTCGGAGGGTTACCCGATCTTTCTTGTTGAAACCCTAGGGGTACTTACCGTACTTAATGAGGTGCCAAATATCATAATACCATCAATTGGCTAGCTGGGGATCTTCTTTGGTGATGAGCTCAATGTGGTAGCAGTGGGTTGGTTTATTTTTCTTTTAGACCATGAAGGGGGCTATTTCCGGCATGTCGACCATGGAGGCTAATGTATCAAGGGCATTGGCTAGGTTAATTTTTGATCGAGATAGGTAGGGGAAGGTGATGTCTTAGAATTGGGAGGCTAGTTCTTCTAAGTGGGCATGGAAAGGTTGGAGTTTCTCGTCCTAGACCTTACATTTTCTAAGCACTTGACCAATGATGAGGGAAAAATCCCCGTAGACATCTAGGCATTGAATACCTTTCATGAGAGCAACTTTGAGATCTACCTTACAGACCTCGTATTCAGTCAGATTTTTGGTGCAGGGGAAATCCAATTTGATGGCGATGGGAGTGTGGGAGTCTTCTAGGGCGATCAAAATTATTCTAATGCCATATCCCTTTTTGTTGGCGGTGCCATCGAAGAACATCTGCCATCGAAGATCATCTTGAGCAGCATAGAAGATGTTTTCATCTGGGAATTTGGAGATCCAGTCATCAACTTCTTCCATGTGGTAATTAACGAGGTAGTTAGAGATGGCTCTTCCAAACATGGATTTCTGTGTGACATACACAATATCAAACTCGGCTAAGAGCATCAACCATCAAGCCATTCGGCTGGATAAGGAGGGTTTCTCAAGCAGGTACTTGATGGGGTCCATTTGGGATATAAGTTTAATGGGGAAGGCGAGCGTGTAGTGTCGCAACTTTTGGGTGACCCAAACAAGCGCGATGCATGCTTTTTCCAAAGAAGTGTAATTGATTTCGTACCTGACTAATTTGTGACTGGCGTAATAGATGGCTCTTTCTTTGCGGGGAATCCTTAAGGTATTATGCTAGCAAAGCCCAGTTGCAGTGTCGGTTATGGTTAGGTATAGGAGAAAGGGGAGACTAGGCTGTGGTGGAATGAGTATCAGAGGTTCAATAAGGTATTATTTGATTCGGTCGAAGGCTTCTTGGCAGGCCTCGTTCCAAACTTTGGTTGAATCCTTTTGGAGGAGTTTAAAAATTGGTTCACAAATGGAGGTGAGCTGGATGATGAATCGGCTGATGTATTATAATTTCCCAAGGAAACCTCAGACCTCTTTCTCCATTCGGGGAGGTGGCATCTCAAGTATGGCTTTTAGCTTGGCAGGATCTGCTTCTATCCCTTTTTCACTAACCATGAATCCCAAAAGTTTTCATTTTGTAATGTCGAAGACACATTTATGTGGATTGAGTCTCATTTTATATCATCGCAGTGTTCGAAGAACTTTCGGAGAGCGGGAACATGACCTTCTATAGTTATGGATTTGATAATCATATCGTCCACATAGACCTCTACTTCTTTGTGAATTAGATCATGTAGGATGGTGGTGGCATCCCTCTGGTAGGTAGCCATGGCATTCTTGAGACCAAATGGCATAATACTATAGCAAAATCTTCCCCATGGGGTGATGAATGTGGATTTTACTTGATTATCTGGGTGCATTTTGACTTGGTTGTATCCGAAAAAGCCATCGACGAATGACTTGAGAGCATGACTGGTCGTGTTGTCCACGATCATGTCAATTTCGGGTAATGGGTAATCATCCTTTGGAGAGGCTTTATTCAAATGCCGATAGTCTACACACATCTGAACTTCCCCTCCTGATTTTGGTACAGACACTATATTGGCTAGCCATGTGGGATATTCGATCACACGAATGAAACCCACGTTCAGCTGTTTGACAACCTCTTCTTTGACTTTGAGCGACCATTCGGTGCAGAGTTTTCTCAGCTTTTGTTTAACTGACTTGTAATCTGGAAGAGTGGGGATCTCATGCTGAGCAATTTCAGGATTAATTCCAGGCATATCATCATAGGACCATGCGAAGGCATTCACAAATTCCTTAAATAATGTTTCGAGTTGTGCGCGCTCATGCTCATCGAGGGTAGGCCCTATCATAATCTCGCGCAGTTGGATACTAGAATCGAGGTTAACAATAAGAGTCTCTTCTTCATTAACTTGAACGCGGTTATGTTGTTTGTTATTAACCTTATTTAGATCAGTTAAGAATTGTTCATTTGCAAAATCATTATCATCAAAAGTTTGATTAAAATCTAAACAATTAATGTAAGGCACAACAAGATACTCAAAATCTTCGTTTATTTCATTGATAGGAAAAATAGCATTGAGAACATCATCAAAGGAGGTATCGATTACATTTGATCAAGAATAGACAACAAAAGAAGAAATGTGGTAAACATTGGGGTTAGGTTGGATTTCAATAGGTAGAACTGGCGCAGCATGCTAGTTGAGGAGAGGTGTATCAACAAATTTAATCGGGTGGGATGGATTTAGTACTGTAGTGCTTCAATGAACCATGTAGAGTGTTAGACCCAGTGTTTGTAAGTTCAAAGAGTCCTCAAAGTCACTTTCCTTAGTTTATTTGGTATCTTTGATGAGCGGTTGTACATGGAGTTGGGAACTTTCTGCCCATGGGTAGTTGTCTTGGAAAAAGATCTCCATTTCGGGTTTCATCTTTTTATCTGTATGGTCATACCGTGGTTCTAAAAATCCGCAAAAGGGGAAGTCCTCACCCTCCTTGATGAATCTTCCATTCAATGAGTCACGTGAGATAGTCTAGATGCGGTCTAGTCCTCTCTTTGGTCAAGACCGGCGGATCATTCTGAGCTCTTGTTTTGATGGTTGATACCCCACACCACAAGGAGGGAAATCTTTCTTCAGTTCAATGGGATCAAGTATCCCTTGCTATTTTTGTCCTAGCCCCAGTCCGGGCATGAAGTGCATGTTTCTGAACATCTGAATCACATTGACATTGCCATGAGGGTCGTATTCTGGACAAAACCTTTCTTTGAAATCATCCCCTTTCGGGAGTAGGAGTGGCTCAACTCAGAATCCTGATAGGATCATATCATTTGACCCGTGTCGTATCTCAAGGATTGGATTGCTGGTACTTGCACCCTCGTCATTATCGTCGTTACCCAAAATGGCGATGACTCGTCCGTCGGCAAAGAACTTTAATTTCTGATGGATTGAGGAAGACACACCCTTGATAATGTGGAGCCAAGGTCATCCGAGCAATAGGTTAAAACAAGATGGAATGTCAATAACTTGGAATTCAATGATGGGGTTTATAGGGCCAACCCCTAT
Source organism: Sambucus nigra (assembly GCA_949130495.1). Classification (NCBI taxonomy): domain Eukaryota; kingdom Viridiplantae; phylum Streptophyta; class Magnoliopsida; order Dipsacales; family Adoxaceae; genus Sambucus; species Sambucus nigra. The sequence continues at coordinate 157,907,626 of OX422209.1, read as the reverse complement.
TACAAGTTTTATGGATCCCATCACTTCTCGATGAGTATTATCATAGGCACGTACAACAACGGAGGTTGGAGCGAGGTCACTTTCCTTTAGTCCTAACCATTCGAAGGTTATTAATGGGCAAACATTCAAGGTGGATACATTATCGATAAGAGAGAGTGATACGATATTCCCCTTAACTTCGACCAAGATGTTGAGTGCATCTGGGGATTTCTTCTTCGAAAAAGGATAGCATTCGGGTAGAGGTCAAGGATCCGACAAAATTTATTGATTCTTCTGGTTTAGTTGAGGGAGGAATTATGGGTCCAGTGAGAAACTTAATCAAAGCATTTATGTGCAGCTAGGAAGACATGAAAAGCCCCTATAGAGTGATGTTAGCTTGAGTTTTCTTCAGTTGGTCGAGGATCTTGCTCTCCTCGAGGGTCATTTCTAGCATAGGAAGGTTTTCAACACCCTTCCCCTTGTCATTGGCTGGTAGTGAGCTTGGGATCTGGTAATTCCTCCCTGATCTGGTCATGTGATTTACTGAGGAAGGGAAGAACATGAACCTCGTTTCTTTGTCGATCTCGGGTTGTTCTGCTACCTTGTTTAGTTCTCCAAAGAGATCCTCAAATGATATCATCCCACACATGTCGTCAACTGGGCTAGTTTTCTCAAAGGCTTGTTCTTCATTCGAATCTTCGAATTCTTCCCCCTAGCTGGTGGCAATAATTCTATCTTTACATGTAAAGTCAATGCATTCCACAACTTCAATGGCTTCTTCATACATGCCCTCCTATTCTATGGGGATATGTAAGGGTGAGGGGACTAGGCGCCCTTGAAATTTCAGAGTATGAAGTAACTCGGTCATACTGTAGATGTCATTGGTTTACCTGAATAATTCTGCCATGATCTAGAAGATGACTTCATCGTTTGGTACCACCCAACTATCTGACTGTAGAGCCTATTTTCTTGCTTCCAAGAACAACATGTTGAACCTCTGATAATCAATGATCACCTGTGAGGGAAATTTCAGCCCGAACTCTAGGAGTTGGTTTAACAGTTCTGATAATTCCATACCTCCATTTTCAGAATGGGTACGGACAACGATGCATGCTCCATTGAGGAATGACAGTGCCTGATCAGCAAGGCTAGTAGGGTGTAGGAGGAAATATGGACAAGTTTGGAGAGGTTTGGGAGAGTGTATGGGTGTGATTTGAGTTAAGCGATCAAATTTTGGATTCATTTCTAGGAAGATAGCATTGGTATGATTTGCGAGTGGGTTGTGAGTAGTGTTTGGCTTAAGATTGGCTGGTGGTGCAATGGTACCTCGGTCAATTAGACACTGGATTATGTTTCAGAGGTGAAAGCATTGGTTGGTGGTATGACCATCATTTTGGTGAAAGGCGCAATGGGCATCTGCCTTGAAGTTTCTTGGAAGTGGATTGGGCAATGGACGGGGATACAAGGTTTGATGAGGTTTCGGCTTAACATGGCTTGATAAAATTTTGAGAGTGGAGCATGGAGCTCGGTGTATTCCTTTCGAACTGGGACAGGGCGGATTTTTGGTTCCCATGAAGGGTCGATTGAGATATGTTGTTGATGGTTGAGATTGCAGCACTGGCAGGGTTGTCATATTTTCTGGGGGTGAACTGTCCGGACACCTTCTTTGGTTCAACCTCTATTTTAGCAAGACCTTCCTCGATTTCTACTCTTACTTCTCTAAGGGATCGAAAATGGGGATAGTATTGTCCTCCTATGGTTGCTCGAACATGGGGCAAGAAGTTCTTCACTATGTTGACTTATTCTTCCTCGGATGGCTGATTGGTTATAATGTCTGCCTTTTCCATCCATCGGGCTATGAAGTTACTAACTGATTCCCCAGAGTTCTATTTGAGAAGCTCTAAATCACGTCGGGTGAATTCAATCTCTTCGTTATATTTATATTGCGACATGAATTCACGGGCTACATCCTCCCAGCTACAGATTCTGGACTCCTCGAGAGACAAAAACCATCGAAGAGCGCTATCCTTCAGAGTTTGCTAAAACAATTGGTCCATCACTTCTTCTGAAGCCCCTAGGAGAGTCATGGAATGGTGATAACTGCAAAGTTGAACAATCAGTGGTCCACTTCCTTCGAATTTCTCGATATTCAGCATCTTGAACTTCTCGGGTAACATTACCTTAGGATAAGGAGACATGTGAGTGTAGTCCATGTACTTTCCGGAGATTCTGACTTGGTCAAACTTCTTAGTTAGTATCTTGAGATCTTATTTGACCTTGTTCAACTCTTCCTCTTTCGAATCAATGATCGCGGACAAATTAGCCCCAGGATGGGCAAGGTTTGGGATAGGAAGCTGGGCAGGCGTTGACCCATTAACAAGAGGAGTACGTGGAGCGTGTTGATATTCTTCGGGAACCCAGATAGGCTCGGGTGGACCCATAGCGCGAGGGAATAAAGCCTCGGTCTCTTAAGGAATAGGAACCTGGTTTCGTTGCATCTCTCGGACCTCAGTTTGAAGGTTATCCATCTTGGACACGAGCTGAGCTAAACCTGCCGTCAGATCTGGCTGCGCAGCTAACATGTGTGTCCGAGGTTTGACACCTATATGCGGGTATGTAGTTTGTTGGGTGAATCGGAAAGGGTCCCCCCCTTTGACGTGGCTTTCACGATATACGTCTTGCTTTTTGAGGGCAATCGGTACATGTGGACAAGCCATTTGATATACCTGAGTGTACGTGAATTGCCTCACTATATAACTCGTGGGGACGGTACATGTGAGAGAGAATTCGATATACTCGGCATATGTGAACGAGTTACCTGCGATATACCTCTTGTCATGACTTCGTTCAAGGGGTACGATGCGGGGGAACCGTTCGATATACGTCGAAGGTACTTGGACAATGGAAGGTGAGAGTCATATCGCTTAGGCTAACTGCGCCCTGCCGGACCAGCGCCTATCACGAAGGGACCCTCCAGTTACGGGACAAAATTTAGTTATGAACAATGCTCTTTGGTGATATCGTGTGAATCATGCATGATTCTCTTATTAGTATCTTATGATGAGGGTATATTTCTTTATAATGCCCAATTGGGAGAAAAGTATAAGTGCCAATGGTATACCATGTATGGGTGATGCGTGCAACATGAGGATATATGTGATCCTAGGTGCACGTAGTGTGAAGTGTACATGGAGAATTTTTTACAAGTGTGTGAATAGAATCATAAGCATGAGGTACACATGAATAGTAAAGGGGAAAATAGGGTGATATAAAAAAAATAAAACACCCATGTAAATAGAGTCTAGCCCTCAAAATAAAAAAATACCCAGCAGAGTCGCCACTGTGGCCATCCCTGGGATATGTCCTCGTGGCGAGAGGGGATCCCTCTAGGTCCCGCGTGTCCCTCTCGAGAGCGCTTCTGCCGGTGTCGATGAATGAGGTGAAAAATGTAAAGAGATAAAGTCACTAGTCTATTTTACTCAAAACAGTCAAAAGAAAAGGGAGCCATCCCGAAGGACAGCATCCAAAGACATACTGATACATACGAAACCAAAATGATTCGAAGAGGGTCCGGAGGCTAAGTTACGAAATGGGAAGGTGTTAGGCACCCATTCCGCCCTTACGTCCTGTCTTGGGTTGTTACTATTTTCCTTTAATTCCCCGTAATATGTGTGTATGTGTATACATAGTGGAGATAGGAATCATCGACTTGTATCATGGAAGAGATAAAGCGAGTCATCCATAGGAATGTTCCTAAAAGTAATATTAGAAAATAGGATTTATGCGATTATCCTAGCGTCGATCATTATAAGGGAATGATAACGCATGTGGAATAATACGCCACTAAGAACAAATATATATATATATATATATATATATATATATATATATATATATATATATATATATATATATATATATATAGAATCTAAGATAGTTAAGTTTAAAGAATATAGAAAAATAGGAAAAAAGTGGAAAAAGGACTCGAGTCTCGGGTTTTATCCCGAGACGCCTACGTAGCCTATAGAGGCATCAAAGTCCACGTAGTTCGTATGCAAAATGAGGGGTGGGATTTATCCCATAAATCCAACCGACAACTTCTCTTATTTGTGTGTGTGTGTGTGTGTGTAAGAAAGTGTTTTAGTTATGAGAAAAATGTGAGAATTCCCGTTTGGAATTTATGAGAAAATCCTCTTTCTCTAATTTTTTGGGTTTTATTTATATGAAAATAAGAGATGTGAAATAATACTAAATAAAAATTATATTAGGATATGTGAGATGAGAAAATAAGAATGCTAAGTAATGAAACAAGTTAATGCAAATTTAGGGGAATTTAAAGAGAGAGTTGAAAGAGTTGGACCTTCTTGGAGATCTTGAGCTTGATCTTGGATGTTGGAGAGTAGCCCTTGAACTTGGGTGGAGATGGAGGGTACTTAATTAACCAAGTTTGATGAAGAAAGTGATGAAAGTTGAAGGTTGGAAAGGGATTTGGATGTGGAAATCACGCTGACTTCGAGAGGAGTTTTTTGAGCTTGCTGAGAGTGATGGATCTCTTATCTTCCTCCCATTTGAATGAGGTTAGGCCCTCCTTTTTATGGGCCCAGGGCATTGCCAGTCGACATATCCCTAGTCCTGCCATTCGGCAGGTGTTTGGTAGTGCCTTTCAGGTTCCTTCAAAAAATCAGCCGTAGAGCGCAAACCATTGATCCGAATCGTACACGGGGTGAACTGTTGAAAAGGTATTTTAGAGACCTTCAAAAGTCCTTGGGACTGCTCCCGGGTTTGGGAGTCGACTTTGAGTCAAATGTGGCTCGAAATCTCTCGTCGGTCGTTTGGATGGGGAAACTTCGAATGCAAATATATCGTTCGTCTGCATGGTAAGTTAGAAGGGGTGGACCGTTGCAAAGGTGAGGAGATGTACTTCGACATTCCGAAGAGTTTAACCCTATTCAAGGAGTTGACTTTGGTCAATCGGGTCCTGGAAATGTTCAGTGACCTTTCGGAGTGAAACGAATCATTAGTCCATACCGTAAGTCAGAATAACGCACTGGGCAGACCGTTGGAAGGTTTTTCAGTGACCTTTAAAGATTCATTCAGTCTCGATAGAGCTAAAGAGTTGACTTTGGTAAAACGGAGCCTGGGAGCATCCGATTACCTCCTGATCAAGTTTCGGGGAAAAATGGGTCGTTCGTCCGCATGGTAAGTCAGAATCGTGCACGGGACGGACCGTTGGAAAGGGGTTTCAATGCCCTTTGAATATTTATTTAGTCTTGGTCGAGGTGAAGAGTTTAAATTTTAATCAAATGGAGACTGGGAGTGACCGGTATGACTTGGGGTTTATAATGATGAAGGGAGGTTCTAGGGACCTTAGAAGAGGTTAGGGGGTATTAGAATGGGTTGTCTAAAGTCCAACCCTCAAAATTACTATAAAGATCCCTGTTTAGCGCACCAATCCGGTTTGTTTCGAGAACGGATCAATCCGATTGCCTACGGGACCAGTCCTGTATGTCCTGACCGGATCGATCCGGTGCTCGAGATTTTATCTGATCTTCTTCTTCTTAGAGTTTTGCATTAATCCAAATCTTGCAAATTACGTAGGATATAAATTCAAAAGAACTCCCAGAAAAGAGGAGTCTTTTAATTCATTTTTAGAGAAGCTTGTAATTAGCTTAGAGAAGAAACAACAAAAACCCTAGTTTGATTCCGATTTTGCAATCCACGTAAATTTATTCCAATCCTTGCTTTCATTATTGCAGTAGTTAATGCTTTAGTAGTAATTTCGTTATTCTTCATCTTCAATTGTTAGTAAAAATGTTTTCTTTCATTTAAATATGTTTTCTTCTAGTTTTAGTATGTCCGGCTCAGTTTTCAAGGGTTGGGGTGCATGAACCCCACCCGATGTAATTCATGTTAGTGGAAATAGAAGTTGGAAATAAATTTTTAGGTGAATTATATCGTAGTTACTATGATACTACTTTAATTCAACCTTTGCTTACGTACTATGCGGGCTAAGATCCATAGTACTTAGGATAAATAAAGACCAAATTTTAATTCAATCTTTGCTTACATACTGTGCGGGCTACAATCCCTCATATATGTAATACTTAGGAGAAATAAAAATTCGGATTCATTTGAAGTTTTAATTCTGAATCTAGTATCCAACGAAGTGAATTACTGGGGTGTGGGGGAGTGTAACCCGACGTATCTTTCTCATCTTATAGTTGAAGTTTTAGTTAAATCATCATTAGTCTTAAGTTAATTTGAATAATTGCATTCCATCTTTCATAATTGCATTTAGTTGTAGTCATTCCACAATTTAAAATCACCTTTTCGTTCTTTTTGAGAGTCAAAGTTAGGTTACCTTCGTCTTTCCAATGTCGTTACGATTCCATTCGTCCTGTTTCCCTAAGGATCGATACCCGACTTATCAGATTATTACTTGAGCGATAGGCTTGCACTTGAGCAAAAATAGCACGCACACTAGACACATTTGTGATCGCATCAGAAAACCCAAACCATCTCCCAAACGGCTCTGTAAGAGGCATAAGCACCTCACATGGGACCAGTATAATGTGTAGGAACTAACCGCATAGTCACGTGTCTCCCAGTTTGAGAAAATGACGATAATTTGAAAATATCTAGATTAGGCTTAAAAACAAGCCGTTTGAGGGTGGAAATTGAAACCAGCTCCCAAACGGCCCCGTAAGAGGCACAAACACCTCGCACGAAACCAATGTAATTGGTAGGAACTGACCGCGTACTCACGGGTCTCCCGATTTGAGAATATGATGATTTTTTGAAAATATCTAGATTACACTTGAAAACAAGCCTTTTGAGGGTGAAAACCCAAACCAACCCCCAAATGGCCCCGTAAGAGGCACGAACACCTCGCACGGGACCAATGTTACTTGTAGGAACTGATTGCGTAGTCGCGGGTCTCCCGGTTTAAGAATATAATGATAATTTGAAAATATCTAGATTAGGCTTAAATTCAAGTCGTTAAATGGTTAGAACCCACACCAGCTCCCAAACGGCCCCATAAGAGGCACGAACACCTCGCACAGGACCAATGTAACTTATAGGAACTGACCGCATAGTCACGGGTCTCCTGATTTGAAAATATGATGATAATTGGAAAATATTTAGATTACGCTTAAAAATAAGCTGTTTGAGAGTGAAACCCCAAACCAACCCCCAAACGGCTCTGTAAGAAGCACGAACACCTCATACGGGACCAATGTAACTTGTAGGAATTAACCACGTAGTCACGGGTCTCCCAGTTTGAGAATATGATGATAATTTGAAAATATCTAAATTAAGCTTAAAAATAAGCCATTTCAGGGTGAAAACCCAAACCATCCCCCAAACGGCCCGTGAGAGGCACAAACACCTTGTACGGGACCAGTATAGCTTGTAGGAACTAACCACATAGTCACAGGTCTCTCGGTTTGAGAATATGATGATAATTTGAAAATATCAAGATTAGGCTTAAAAACAAGCCGTTTGAGGGTAAAAACCCAAACCAGCTCAAAAACGGCCCCGTTAGAGGCACAAACACCTCGTACGGGACCAATGTAACTTGTAGGAACTGACCGCGTTGTCACGGGTCTATCGATCTAAGCATATGATGATAATTTGAAAATATCGAGATTACGCATAAAAATAAGCCATTTGAGGGTGAAAACCCAAACCAACCCCCAAACGGCCCCGTAAGAGGCACGAGCACTTCGCACGATACCAATGTAACTTGTAGGAACTGATCACGTAGTCACAGGTCTCCCGATTTGATAATTTGATGATAATCTGAAAATATTTAGATTAGGCTTAAAAATAAGCCATTTGAGAACGAAAACCCAAACTAGCCCCCAAACGGCCCTATAAGAGGCACGAACACCTCGCACGGGACCAATGTAACTTAGAGGAACTGATCGCTTAGTCACGGGTGTCCCAGTTTGAGAATATGATGATAATTTAAAAATATCTAGATTAGGCTTAAAAATAAGCCGTTTGAAGGGGAAAACCCAAACCCCAAACAAGCTCCTAAATGGCCCCTCAAGAGGTACGAACACCTCGCAGGGACCAATATAACTTTTAGGAACTGACCGCGTAATCATAAGTCTCCTGGTTTGAGAATATGATGATAATTTGAAAATATCTAGATTAGGCTTAAAAACAAGTTGTTTGAGGGTAAAAACCCAAACCAGCCCCCAAACTGCCCTATAAGAGGCACGAACACCTCGCACGGGACCAATGTAACTTATAGGAACTGACCATGTAGTCACTGGTCTCCCATTTTGAGAATATGAAGATAATTAAAAAATATCTAAATTAGGCTTAAACTCAAGCCGTTTCAGGGTGAAAACCCAAACTAACCCCCAAACGGCCCCGTAAGAGGCACAAACACCTGGCACGGGACCCGTATAGCTTGTAAGAACTGACCGCATAGTCACGATTCTCCCGATTTGAGAGTATGACGATAATTTAAAAATATCAAGATTAGGCTTAAAAACAAGCCGTTTGCGGGTGAAAACCCAAACCATCTCCAAAATGGCCCCGTTAGAGGCACGGGCACCTCGCACGGGACCAATGTAACTTGTAGGAACTGACCGCGTAGTCATGGGTCTCACAGTCTGAGAATATGATGATAACTTGAAAATATCTAGATTATGCTTAAAAACAAGCAGTTTGAGGGGGAAAATCCAAACCAACCCCCAAACGACCCCGTAAGAGGTACGAACATTACGCACGGGACCAATGTAACTTGTAGGAACTCATCGCATAGTCACGGGTATCCTAGTTTGAGAATATGATGATAATTTGAAAATATCTAGATTAGGCTTAAAAATAAGTCGTTTGAGCAGGAAAACCCAAATCAGCCCCCAAACGGCCCTCTAAGAGGCATGCACACCTCGCACGGGACCAATGTAACTTATAGGAACTGACCGTGTAGTCACGGGTTTCCAAATTTTAGAATATGATGATAATTTGAAAATATCTAGATTAGGCTTGAAAACAAGCCATTTCAGGGTGAAACCCCAAACCAACCCCCAAACAGCCCCGTAAAAGGCACAAACACCTTGCACGAGAGCTTGTAGGAATTGATCGCGTAGCCACGGGTCGCCCAATTTGAGAATATGATGATAATTTGAAAATATCTAGATTACGAGTAAAAAAAAGCCGTTTGAGGGTGAAACCCAAACCAGCCCCCAAACGGCTCCGTAAGAGGCACAAACACCTCGCATGGGACCATTATAACTTGTAGGAATCGATCGCATAGTCATAGGTCTCCCGATTTAAGAATATGATGATAATTTGAAAATATATTGATTAGGCTTAAAAATAAGCCGTTTGAGGGTGAAAACCCAAACAAGCCCCCCAAATGGCCCCGTAAGAGGCACGGACACCTCGCACGGGACCAATGTAACTTGTAGGAACTGATCACGTAATCATGGATCTACCGGCTTGAGAATATGACGATAATTCAAAAATATCTAGATTAGACTTAAAATCAAGCCGTTTGAGGGTGAATACCCAAACTAGCCCCGAAACGGCCCCATAAGAGGCACGGACACCTCGTTCGGGACCAATATAACTTGCAGCAACTGACCGCGTAGTCATGGGTCTTCCAATTTCAAAATGTGATGATAATTTTAAAATATCTAAATCAGGCTTAAAAACAAGCCATTTCAGGGTGAAAACCCAAACCAACCCCCAAACAGCCCCGTAAGAAGCATAAACACCTCGCATGAGACTAGTATAACTTGTAGGAACTGATCGCGTAGTCACAGGTCTCCCGGATTGAGAATATGATGATAACTTGAAAATATCTAGCTTAGGCTTAATAACATTCTAATTGAGGCTGAAAACCCAAACCATCTCCCAAAAGGTCCCGTAAGAGGCACGGACACCTCCAACGGGACCGATGTAACTTGTAGGAACTGACCGCATAATCACAGGTATACCGGTCTGAGAATATAACGATAATTTGAAAATATTTAGATTACACTTAAAAATAATCCATTTGAGGGTGAAAACCCAAACCTGCCCCCAAACGGCCCCGCAAGAGGCACGAACACTTCGTATGGGACTAATGTAACTTATAGGAACTGACCGCATGGTCACGGGTCTCTCGGTTTGAGAATATGACAATAATTTGAAAATATCTAAAGTAGGCTTAAAAACATGCAGTTTAAGGGTGAAAATCCAAACCAGCCCCTAAACGGCCCCATAAGAGGTACGAACACCTCGTACGGGACCAATGTAACTTGTAGGAACTGATCGCGTAGTCACGAGTCTCCTGGATGAAGAATATGATGATAATTTGAAAATATATTGATTAGGCTTAAAAAAAATCCATTTCAGGCTGAAAACCAAAACCAACCCCCAAATATCCCCGTAAGAGGCATAAACACCTTGCACGGGACCAATATAATGGGTAGGAACTGACTGCGTACTCACGGGTCTCTTGGTTTGAGAATATGATGATAATTTGAAAATATCTAGATTATGCTTAAAAACATGCCATTTGAGGGTGAAAATCCAAACCAGCCCCCAAATGGTTCCGTAAGAGGCATAAACACCTCGAATGGGATCAATGTAACTTGTAGGAACTGATCGTGTAGTCACGGGTCTCTCGATTTAAGAATATGATGATAATTTGAAAATTTCTAGATTAGGCTTAAAAATAAGCCGTTTGAGGGTGAAAACCCAAACAAGCCCCCAAATGGCCCCGTAAGAGGCACGAACACCTCGCATGGGACTACTGTAACTTATAGGAACTGATCGCGTATTCATGGCTCTATCGGCTTGAGAATATAACGATAATTTGAAAATATCTTGATTAGGCTTAAAAACAAGCCATTTTAGGTTGGTAAACATCCCCGTAAGAGGCACAAACACCTTGCACGGGACCAATATAATGGGTAGGAACTAATCGCGTAGCCACAGGTCTCCCGATTTGAGAATATGATGATAATTTGTAAATATCTAAATTAGGCTTAAAAACAAGTCATTTTAGGGTGAAAACCCAAACCAACCCCCAAACGGCCCCGTAAGAGGCTCAAACACCTCGCACGGGACCAGTATAGCTTGTAGGAACTAATCGCGTAGTCATGGGTCTCCTGGTTTGAGAATATGATGATAATTTGAAAATATATAGATTAGGCTTAATAACATTCAATTTGAGGGTAAAAACCCAAACCAGCTCCCAAACGGTCCCGTAAGAGGCACGGACACCTCGCATGGGACTAATGTAACTTATAGGAACTGACTGCATAATCACGAGTCTACCAGTCTGAGAATATACCAAAAATTTGAAAATATCTAGATTATGTTTAAAAATAAGCCATTTGATGGTGAAAACCCAAACCTACCCCCAAACGGCCCTATAAGAGGCACGAGCACTTTGTACGGGACCAATGTAACTTATAGGAACTGACCGCGTAGTCGCGGGTCTCCCAATTTGAGAATATGATAGTGATTTGAAAATATCTAGATTAGGGTTAAATTCAAGCCATTAAAGGGTGAAATCCCAAACCAGGTCCTAAACGGTCCAGTAAGAGGCACAGACACCTCGCACGGGACCAATGTAACTTGTAGGAACTGCCCACATAGTCATGGGTCTCACAGTTCGAGAATAAGACGATAATTTGAAAATATCTAGATTAGGCTTAAAAATAAGCCGTTTGAAGGTCAAAACCAATTATCATCATATTCTCAAATCGATTAATTAGTTTGAAAATATGTGGGCACGAGAATATGCCCACATAGTCATGGGTCTCACTTAATCTAAAAAATTTGGCACATTTCAAAACCGTGCCAAAAGTGTATCAACTGTTGGCACGGTTTTTAACTGTGCCAAAAGATAATCAAAATGTACTCGATCTAGCTCAGTTATAAAGTGTTCCAGAAATATGAAATTATGGCCCAATTTTAAAGTGTGCGAGAAGTGTTCCTATTTGGTCAAATCATACACACTTTTAAGCGGTGCCAGAAAAAATTGGTCATTCTGGAACACGTGATTATGGCACCGTTGAAAACCGTGCCAGATTTGATCTGGCACAGTTTTATACCGTGTCAAATTACTATTTTTGGTGTAGTGCTAGATATTGTGTCCGATCGAGACAAGATTTTTCTATCCCGATTTTAGGAGAGTTTTCACGAGGCCATGGGTACCGAGGTACGTTTGAGTACAAATTATCACTCCCAGACATATGGGAAAACAAAACGTACAAATCAGATGTTAGAAGATATGTTATTTATGTGTATCTTGAACTTTGGGGGATGTTGGGAGAAGTACCTTCCACTAGTAGAGTTTGCGTATAATAACTCCTATCAGTTCACCATCGGTATTGCTCCTTTTGAAGCACTTTATGGTAGACCTTGTCGTTCGCCTGCATATTGGTTGGAGGTGGGGGACAAAAAGTTACTTGGACCAGAGGTAATTCAAGACACGTTTGCAGGATTGAGATGATTCGGAGTTGTATTCGAATAGCCCAAGATAGATATAAAATCTATGCCGATGCGAAACTGTTCTTCCAGGAATTCAGTGTGGGGGACCAGGTGTTAATGCGGGAATCTCCTATGAAGGGTATCATGAGATTTGGAAATAAAGGGAAATTGGCGCCCAGATATGTAGGACCATTTCCTATTATTAAGAGAGTTGGATCAGTTGCTTATAGATCGGGGTTGTCAGGGCACTTACATAGGATACATGATGTGCTCCACATTTCTTCGCTGAGGCAATATCTCCTAGATGAGTTATCCTATACTTATGTTGCACTAAAGGAGATCGATTTTCATCCAGATAGTTCTTACGAGGAGAGATCGGTGGCGATCTTAGACCATAGCGAGAGACGATTGAGATCGAAAGTAGTTCCGTTGGTGCGTGTCTAGTAGAGCACCATAATCTTGAGGAGTCTACTTGTGAGCACGAGGATGAGATGTGCGACAAAAACCTAGAGTTATTTTTACCAGGTATGCTTTTATTTTCCAAATTTCGGGACTAAATTCCGTTATAAGGGGGGAAGTATGTAATACCCCGTAATTTTAATTACTTTTATTATGAGATTAATTTAAAGTTAATGGGTGTCGGGACTAAAGTTGAGAAATAAAGTGCAATTTATTTTTAAGTCATTCAGATGATTATTTTGAGTGCCCCGTTGAGTCTAGAAGGGTCAAAATAGGCAGAAAAGTCTATCTGGAGGTTTGATTTGGGTCTCGGGCCATTTGGAAGATGAAAGGTCACCCCGAAGGGGCTTTTTAGTCATTTTGCTTGGGAGATGAATAGTAATTCCGTTTCTTTCTTTTAGCTAGCCTTGGAGACTTGTTATATATGTGGGTTTAAACTATACATAATGTTAATTTTTCATCACATCACTTGTGATGACTTTTGAGAGAGAGTGAAAAGTCATCTAGAGAAAGTGAAGGGATTTTGGTGGAGAGGAAGAGTCATCTAGTGAAACCAAGGGACAACCACCATCTCAACACCTTTCACCACCACCGGAGGATCATCGAAACTTTTTCGGAAAAAGTAAATAGGAGGTTCTAATATTATCTTCTCTAAAGGTTCAACCCTACACTAAGAGGCAGGTGTAATTCTTTATTTATTTTGGTGCTTATATTATCCATGTTAGAATAGGATTCTTATGAATCAATGGAACTTATGAATTTGGGATTTAAAATGATTGATAAATCAATTTTTTTGGTTGGACAAATCCATGTAGTTGAAATATTTACATGTAGAAGTTATGAACATGATGAAAGTGATAGGTTTTACATGTAAAGGAGATATATGTTTATTGAGAACATGAAAATGATGATAAGTATTTCACGTAGATGAATACTACTCATGTTAAATATGTAAATTGATGATTTAGATAAGAAATTATAAGTTCTAAATTCTGGGTTTATAGGAGTGTTAAAATGGAGAATTTAGATAATTGTCATTTTAAGGATTTGATGAGTTTGATGATAATACCTTTATGAACATATGAATTTGATGTTTCTCTTATGTGAAAATCACCCTTGAACATGTTTATATAATGTTGGAATATCTGGGTTTTGGGTAGAATTGGATCCATATGTATTTGGGTGTAAGAAAAATGAGAAAACATATAAATTTGGGGGTTGTTCTCGAACTGTTGAAAAGTCGTTCGAACGACCTGGGGAACTCGTTCGAACGAGATTATAAACGAGATTAATAACAAAATTTCCACTGAGAATTCAGAAGAAATGTCGTTCAAACGACATCGTTTGAACGAAATCATTCAAATGAGAATTCTGGGACTTCGAACGAGATTTTAGAAGTTCCCAGTTTAGCCTAGTAAAGTTTAAAAGATTATATTTTGGCCTTGGATGAGACTTAAATAATTTTAGTACATTAACGTGGAGTGAGGGACTTGGGTTAATGTTGGAAAATTATATGATAATGAGGATTAAAATTATGTGAGAGATATCTACATAATGATTATACGATTTAGAGGATAATGATCGTTATAACAAGTATGGGTAATATTGAGGATATATATATATATATATATATATACGGGTACTTGGGTTGAATAAAATATTATGTAAGTGATAATTACATAATACAAATGCAATGATAATTGTGAATGACAAGTACGAGTGGTATTCGAGAAATACGACGGGTACTTGGGATAGGATAAATTCCTAATATGTTATATGTCGTGTGAGTACCTAATTTTATATAGGTTGATGTGTATACCTATTGTTTGTCTAATTTATGTGTATAACATACCTAGCCTACTTACTATCGATGAGAGGTTTACGTGTATAGGGCAGTCATACCCTGATGAGCCTTAAGGGGGATCTTCGACCCATTGTCTCAGAACATAGGACTTGGGTTGGATTGCCATTAGTGAGAAATAGTATTTTGGGTGCGTAGGTATGTGCGTAGCCCAAAGGCTTAGGACTATGTTTGACTCCACTATTTGTGATTTGTTGATTATGGTTCGTGGGACATACCGAACCTATCGTTCCCTATACAATGACGAGATGTACTGGGACTTGATAGCAGAGTAGGCATGCATCGCAGCTGAGCCTCGGGGCGTGGTATAGTATATATATAATAGTAATAATATGTATATATAAGGTTCTAAAAAATACGGGGCATGATCGAGGCGTGGAGTCCAAGCCTTAAGCCTTAGAAGCCTAGGTGAAGGGCCTTAGCGTAAAAAGGCATTTAGGCCTTTTAACTATATTTTAATATTTTTTAATTATAACAAGGCTAATAAAAATACTGAAAATGGTACATACCCAATAAAAATAATACTGAAATGGTACATACCTGAAAAATATGTCTGTATATTTGCAATTAGGCCGCCTTTCACATATGCATGCTCCATAAGTCATCATCATATTATCACCCAATTCCATGCAATCTAAAATCAAAATAGTCAATAAAATAATTTAAATAAATAATATAAATCAATATGAATAAAATCAAAATAGCCACTTATAAAATAGAAAATGATACATACCTTGAAGTTGAATACCAATATATGCATTGGGAGCCCTTTTCCACGTGCATGCTCCATAAGTCCACATCAACCCAATAAACTTACACTAAAATAAATCATGTAATAACCTAACCATAAATAACAATATGAACAAAATTCAAATTAAAATACTAAACGATCCATGAGTTAGTACAACCCAAGTTTCAACTAATTAACATATCTCTCAAACAAGGTCATAAATATTACAATCTTTTAAACTTAAACAAACATGTTGAATCATTTAATTCCTTGCCGGAATCCAATTCAAAATCATCATCTTCATCCATTTCATATTCTGTGCCATCCGATACAAAATCATCTTCGTCGGGTTCCCTTATTTCACTTTCATCACGGGCATTTCTACCGCTTCTTCTAGGTTGAAAAATGTCATTTACCGCTTCTCCAGCCGCGTCCCATGTAAGTCCAGAACCCTCCTCCACCCCATCCACACTCTCATCATCATCATCATCATCATCATCATCATCATCACAGCCATCAACAATCCATGATTGTGCTTTAGTAGCTTCACTTGCTAGTAATTTATGCTTCTTCTTTTTCTTATCATTCTTGTTCTTCAACCTTGCATTGAATTGCACAAATAGTAGATTATTCATTCTCGTGGTATCTAATCTATTCCTCTTCTAGGTGTGTATCTATATTAAGAAAATAAAATATCAGGATATTAGTATACTTGAAATTACAAAACTATTAACAAAAAGCAACTAAATAAGATATTTATGTAACTTACTCCTTCAAAGACACTCCAATTTCATTCACACCCCGATGAACTAGAAGTCAAACCAAGTATCCTTTTGGCTATTCTCTTCAAATTTGGAATTCCACTTCCATAAAAGTCCCACCAACTAGCTCGTCAATGTGAAATAAATAGAATAAGTGGGTGAGAACAATGTAAAGAGTGTGACTAATGTAAATTTACAAAAATGAAAAAGAGGACTAGTAACATACCAGGATTATAATTATCATCATTATTCTCACATCCACTAATCGATTCCTTTTTGCCCAATGCACCCTCCTTTTGGAAATACTTATGCAACTCAATATTTAGCACATGATTTTGGATTGCATCATCATCAGGAAAGAACTTCTCAACACAAGTAATCAAATTATCTGTAATCATTGGATTATCTTTGATACTCAAATTTTTGTAATAATAAAACGGATTCAACAAATAACCCGTTGTGTGAAGTGGACTATCAATGTGACCCTTACCTTTGGTATCAATAATGTCAAATATCGGTTTATAATCACAGTCTTTATTGAATGCATTTGTTATTTCCTCCATACCCTATACTACCTCCCTAAACACAAATCCCATTGCAGGCTTAACATCAGCATCAACAAGTCTAAGGGATGAACATTCTCAAGCACAACTCAATCAAATTCCAAAACTCATTTGGAACAATAATAGCAAAAGTCTATTTCCCCTTTTTTCTCTTAGACCATTTAGTCTCATCCCACTCATTTCTAGTCATCATATTTATCAACTCCTATTTTTTGTCAAGCAAACTTTCTAAAGTTAAGAAAGAAGTAGCAAACCTTGTGACTCCCGGTCTAACTATCTCCTTCTTCGTAAATTTTCTCATCAATGATAAAGTCTTATGATTTTCATAGATGAAATTAGTGAATGACTTTGCCTTTTTGATCACATTTTTAAAGTTGGGAAGCTTAGAAATTCCCTCAAGCACGAGGTTAAGAGTGTGGGTAGCACATGAGGTCCAAAATATGTTTGGCCTTTCTAAAGCCAATAAATTTGCCGCCACCATATTGTTGGTTGCGTTATCGATCACCACCTGAATCATATTTTCTGGCCCAATATCTTTAATACACCCATTCACATACTCAAATATATAAGTAGCGGTGTGAGCATCACCCAATGCTTCCTTTCAAGAAAGAAAGGTGGTACCTAACTTACAATTCATGAACAAATTCATTATACCTCTCCTTTTTCTATCACTCCAAGCATCGGTCATGATTGAACACCCATTCGCTTTCCACTCCTCCTCTTGCTTTTTAAGTTCTTTTTTGGTGGACTCCATCTCCCCCTTCAAAAGAGGCTCCATCAGTTGGTACTGTGAAGATGGTTGGTAACACGGGCCATATAACCCAACCGCATCAATAAAATTCTTGAATCTATCATTGTCAATTGAATTAAAAGGTACCCCCGCTTCATATATCCACTTCGCCAAATATTAATGAACCACTAACGCCCTTTTCTTTTCAACAACATCATTAATATTTTGTTGCTTCTTTTCCATGCAAGAAGATAAATATGAGTTAATAATTTCCCTCATAAATTGATCCATGGGACCATGAAAGCCCTTTTACGACTCCCACCTTTATGACTTTCAATTTCTTCTTCATCCTCCTCCTCATTCGTTAAACTTACCTCACACCTACTTCTTTTATCACTCATCAATTTATGAACTTTCTTTTGTTTTTCCTCTTCAAGCACCTCAATACATTTGGCCTTTTGCTCTTCATTAGCCTTACCACATGGTGCAACACCCAACCCTTTGATTCCAGATATATGAATTTTATGTCTATAGATTCCTTCTTTAGTAATTTTTCCACATAATGTGCACTTGATATCATTGTTCTGTTTTGGATTCGCACGAACCGCGGTTTCCCATCCAACATCACTAAGATCTTTCTTTGATGACGCCTCATTCGATTCCATCGATGAAGATTCATTTGGATCCATTAACCTATATTGAAAACCAAAACAAATTACAAAAACAAAAAAAAGATTAACAATTAATATACAAATTCTACTTATTTAACCATAAATTCTACACTATTTTAACAAATACAGATAGCAAAAACATCATAAAAACAAATAGTAAATTCTACACTATTGAAGTGTGTTTACAAATAGATCTAGAAATAAAACATAACAAGTGGATTTTAATTAAATGAGGCAAACTAATCTTCCAAAAATCACAGTTTAGCAAAGCATAACAAGTAGACTTAAATTAAACCCATGTGTAGACTAACTATATGGCATTCTCAGCAAAGCATAACAAGCAGACATAACAAGAGCATTCTTAGAAAAGGGGGAAAAACATCAAAATAACTACATTGTATCCAAATAGGATAAAATAGGATAGCAACAACAATTTTCAGAAAAGGGGGAAAAGCACAACAAGCAGAAATTTCAGAATAGGGGGAAAAATATAAACTAGACCTAACAGTAGTATACAAATAGGATGTGTTCTTCAGCTACCTAAAAAAAATAGGATAACTACATCATATACAAATAGGATCAAATACAAAAAAAGTAGTGTTCTTCAGCTACGTCATCGTAGCTATAACTAGACCTAACACCATCATAGTGCTCTTCAGCTACCTCAAAATGCCAAAAAAAAAGTAATCGTCCATATACAAGTACAAAAAAAAGCACATTGAATGTCTCTTTTCGTCGTTCCTTTCCGCTGATCGACTGAAGAAAAGGGGAGACTGGTTGAAGAAAATGGGAGCTCGAGTGAAGAAAAGGAGTAAATTAGGTTTAGGCTTAATTATTGGGTGTGGGATTTTTTTTGGGTTTAAAACATACCAAAACGATGTCGTTTTGGTTAACCCAATATTTAAATAAAAAAATGCTGCCTTAAGGCGCGTTTAAGCGTACAAATAAACGCCTTTTTCCAAAAAAACGTTGACCAGAGTTGACCCCGCCTTTGTCCATGCCTAGGGCCTTAATAAGGCGTATCTAAAAAGCCTCGGGCCTAGGCGCGATTTTTAGAACATAGATATATACTTGTGATAGTGTTTAGTGTGTGAATTAAGTATACATAAAAAGATAATAAAATCTTAAATGAATTAAGTAGGTGAATACTTAATTATATTGAATTGTAGAAAGGATTATCCATGTTATAGAGAAATTGGGTTTATATGTATTACCTGTATTGCGAGAGAAATATATGGGAAAGATATGGGCTATGGTTAGTTGGCACTGATATGAACTAGTTAGCATGGGAATAGTAACTAGTATGATCTTATGGTACGTTAGATGTGCACTCTAGATAAGAGGGGAGGATTTCAAGAGAGAGTCTGATAAATCTAACATGTATATAATAATTGGTGAATATCGTATTTATTCACTTGCCATTTCTAAACTAGTTTTACATCAAGCTCTGACCCATTTTCTTGCGTATTCTCTTTTCGCTCGTATCTCCTATAAGAGGCATCGAGCCGCAGGGACACTAACCTTAGAGGATTGAGATTTTGATGAACTATGGATGCTATGGAGACACGAACTTTGTTAAGACGCTTTCATATTCATTGATTCATACTCTATAGTTGATCTTTCATTTAGGGCATGTAGCCCAAGAGGATTTTAGTTTTTTCTTTCCTATCCTAGACAGATTCAGTTCTTATGTTGGTTTTGGTTCAATTATATTTTGTTGGGATTATTGTATTGCGATATTTAAATTGGAGAGTTTAATTCCATGGCATTTAATTCAGTTTTGATATTACTCAGTTATTATTCATGGTGTGAATGGACTTTGTTAAATGGTTTATGTTTTAGAAAGGTGAAAATTTTATTTATATTAAAATTTGAACAATTTTAACAGTTGTTTAGTTGGATCTTAGGTGATTTATTAAACGAAAATGTTTTCTGACAGTGATGCTAAGAATGAACCAACTGTAAATTCTGTTTTAATTGGGTATAAGACTGATCACCTGATATTTGATTAAGAGGGGTGTTACAATGGCGTACAGCATGTCTAAGGAAGCGTGGGATACTCTCCACGTCACTCATAAGGGTACCAACGTTGTGAAAGCTTATAAGATACAAAATCCCACCACATTTTAAAATTGTCATTATGCTAGAATCGAAGACTTTGATGAATTTTATGTTAGATTATCTGATATAGTCATTTCTTGTTTTAATTTGGTGAGAAAATTTTGGAGATGAACGTTGTGCAAAAGATGACATCCCTATCGCCCCGTTTTATCCCTAAAGTCACGATCCTTAATTCATTGGTAATTTTAGATACTCTTAGGTTAGAAGAACTCGTAGGATAGCTTCAAACTTATAAAATCGATATGTTTCCTAAAATTCAAAATAAAAAGTTTAAAAAAGAATTGCTTTGAAATCTCAATCTAAAAGAAAAGATGAGGTCCCTTCTGGCTTCGAATTTTATTTTGGTCTTGCTGATCTTGCTCCTTTTGTAAAAAATTTCATAAAATTTCTCAAATTAAGTTTGGAAAATTCTTCTAAAAAAAATAAAGGTTTTGAGAAAGACAAAAATTTTAAGTCGGGCAATAAAAGTTTTGATAAAGTGAGAGTAGATTACACTAAGAAAGACGAGAAGAAATGATATGAGTGCAAGAGCAATGATCACAAAGCTCACGAGTGTGTTATGAGATTAAAGAGACGTGGCAAAGGAAAAGTTTCCTTCAATGCCACGCTTAGTGATAGCAACATCGAGTTGGTAAATTCTGGGGACGAATCACGATATGGACGTAAACTGCACCGTGTTAATGGACAATCATGTTAGTACATTGAGTATGTCTCACACCGATGAGGATGTTTATAAACATGATGACTTCAATAGTGAGTTTAGTCATTCCAAAAAGAGCGAGGAAGAAAGTGGTCTTCAATATGCTTATGTCGAGCTTTATGCCAAGTCCTTTGAACCAAAAAATAAAAATAAAAGTTTAGCACTTAGGGTGTTATCCTTAAAGAAAGAGTTGAGAGAGGAGAGAGGGAGAGAGAGAGTCCTCGATGAGAGTTTTCATTGGAGATAGAGTCATTTTAGTGGAGAGGGAAAATGGTGACGTTACCAATAAAGTGGCTAGTCTTACAAGAGATCTTTAAGCTTCATTGGAGACTCGCGAGAAACTTAAGGCACTTGTATCCCAACTTGAGAAAGATCTCGAACGTTTCTAGGAGGTCAAAGTTAATATGGAGGATACATCAAAGAAGGTAGGGAAGTTTTTCCTCGGTACCACTTTAGATTTTAGTGAGAGGCAAGGAATAAGTTACGATGGAGCATAATTCTCGTGTCATACCTGAACCATTTTTTTAATTTGTAATGGATCCGTATGGGCCTCGACCTAACCCATCAAAGAGAGTTCAACCTAAATGAGCTAGACCCAAGCAAGTCAATATTTTCACCCATTATAAAAGGGGAGGTAACTTTAGCGAATTTTGCAACAAGTTAGGAAGAACTTAACATACACATACTCACGTGCACCACTATAGAGACTTTTCTAGTCTTCGAGAGCAAGTTGAGTTCCTAGTCGCCACTTCTCAAAGCTTAATGGAATAATTTCAGAGGTTATCAAGTCCTCTTGAGAAAGATTTTAACACTACAACTAGATCCAACAATGACAAGGGCAAACAAAAGGTTACCTATGCTTGGGTATTCAATCATGATGAAAAACCCTTGTCATTCACGTTGCTCTCAAGGTTCAAGATACTTCTGAATAGTATTTTGATAGTGGGTTCTCTAGGCACATGATTGGTGATAAGTATTTTTTTACCAAGATTGTGGATCACAAGGAAGGAAAAGTGACCTTTGGATATGGAAGTATGTCCAGAATTTGAGGACGTGGTTGTGTTGAGATCCCTCGATTTCCTTTGCTATACAATGTGTTATACATCGAAGGGTTAAGAGCGAACATGATTAGCATAATCCAACTTTTCCACGCAAACTTTATGGCAAAGTTTGGCTGGTTCAAATGTAACTTATATGATCAATATGATGAACTTTTACTATAAGGAGTGAGGGCCGAAGATAATTTCTATGAGATTATTCCCAAGTTCTCCTTTGTGTGGAACAATGTTATAGTCTATTCTATGGATCTTTGGAATCAACGACTAGGTCATGTGAAATTTAGCGAGCTTCTGAGATTAGTAAAGAAAGATGTAGTTCATGGATTATCCTTGATTGGGAAACTAACTTCCTCAGTTTGGGGTCCTTTGAAATAAGAAAAATATATTCGATGTCCACATAGGAAGTTGAATCCATGTACCACCTCTCGGGTGTTGAAGTTGATACACATGGATCTTATGGGTGCTATGCGTACGGAGATCATTGGTGGTAATAGATACATTCTCGTGAGGTTTAATGAATTTTCAAGATACTTTATAATGAGGTTTTCTTAAAGAAAAGTCCAATGTGGTTGAGTTCCTTACAACCAAGTGTCGTGTCCTTTAAAACTAACATGATATTACTATTAATCGGATGTACAATGAAATTGACACAAAATTTAAAAAATCCAGAGATTATAGATATTGTGATGTAGTGGGCATTAAATACGAGTTTTTAGCCGTTTGTACTCCTAAAAAAAGGGGATCGTTAGGAGGAAGAACCAGACAATACAATTGATAGCTTGATCCATGATTCTTGGGAGAAACATGCCGAGATGTCTTTCGGTAGAGGGAGTTAATACCACATGGTGAACGTGGTATATCTTCTTCCATTCACGTTAAACACACCATATGAGTTGTGGATAGGGAAGAAACTCAATGAATCGTATTTAGGTGTCTTTAGGAGTAGTTTCTATATTTTGAGAGATAGAGATCACTTAGGAAAGTTTGACTCCTGAAGCGATGAGGGGATATTTTTAGGTTATTCATCGTCAAGTAGGCCTTATAAAGTGCTTAACCTTGAAAGATCCAAGGTTATGGAGTTAATAAACGTCACGATTAGAGACGACAAGCCACAACATTTGTTGACCCTAGCCTCAAGTGTGAGAGTAATGCGCCCTCGGTGATGATCTCATCATTCCTAATACTACCTCGATAAACCCTTGCTTGATTTAAAGGATCCACCATCTTGGGTTCAAAAGAGCCATGACCTTTTCCCTATACTTGATGATCCTACACTAGGGGTGAAGACTCCCACTCAATTTAAGAATGTTATTAGCTACTTTTATTACACCTCCATAGTAGAGCCCAAGAATGTGAAAGAAGCACTCAAGGATGAACATTGGGTTTGCATCATGTAAGATGAGTTGCTTTAGTTTTGTAAGAATGATGTTTGATAATTAGTATCTTAACCTAGCAAGACTGAAGTGATTGGTACCTAGTGGATTTACAAGAATAATATGGATGATAATGGTACCATAGTTCACAATAAGGCCAGACAGGTCGCTTAAGGCTAGACACAAAATGAGGGAGTAAACTTTGATGAGACATTCACTCCTATTTTTAGGCTTGAGTCCATTTGCTTACTACTCACTATAGCATGTCATCTACACATAAAATTATATCAAATGGATATCAAGAGTGCCTTCCTTAGTGGAAATCTATGGGAAGAAGTTTGAGTGCAAAATTAAAAGGTGTTTGAAGACCCAAAGCATCCAGGACATGCCTTTTGTCTTAAGAAGGCCTTGTATGGTTTGAAGCAAGCAACAAGTTCTTAGTATAAGAGGCTCACTTCTTATCTCTTAGCTCGTGGCTTCTAGAGAGAGGGAGTGGATAAGGTCCTGCTTGTGAGGAGTGATAGTGGTGCTATATTAGTTTTCCAAGTCTATATGAACGACATTGTATTTAGGTCCATATATTCTCAACATTCTCAGACATTTAAAAAGAAGATGAAGAGCGAGTTTAAGATGAGCATGATTAGTGATCTTACGTTTTTCTTATGTCTCCAAGTGTGTCACCTTGAGGATAGGATTTTCATATCTCAATACAAATATGATATATTCCCAGTGAAGAAATTTGTTTTAGATTCCGCTAAGCACTCACGCACCCCTATGAGTACATCAAATATTCTTAGTAAAGATACTTTAGGCAAGTATGTAGGGAAAACCCATTATAGGAGCATGATATGTAGTCTTGTGTACTTGACCACTAGTCATACAAACATTGACTTTAATGTTAGAGTTTATGCGCATTATCAAGCTTCTCCAAAAGAGTCTCACTTAATCTCACTTAAACTTATCATCAAATACGTGAGTTACACTCTTTCATACGATATTTGACATTTCTTTAATAACAATGGCCATTTTTTTCCTATTAGGAGGCCGATTGGGTCGAGAATGTTGATGGTTGTAGGAATACCTCATGTGGGTGTTTTTACTTTAGGGTGTTCTTGTATTTTGGTTGAGCTAGAAGTAAAACTCCACTTCTTTGTCCAAAGTGGAGGCTTAGTTTATAGCTGCTAGGAGTTGTTGCATGAAACTTTATAGATGAAGCAAATGTTGGGAGATTATGGGATCACTTACGATGACTATTTCATGTGATAATATGAGCACAATTCCTATATCTCGTAATTCAATCCAGCATTAACGCACGAAGCACATTCATGATCTTGTTGAGGAAAAAGTTGTACTTGATCTTTATGAGCACCGAACACCAATTAGACAATATTTCCACGAAATCTTTAAATGCATTTGGATTCAAGAATCTTAGGAAGTCTTTGAGAATTTATTCCGTTGATTGAGTTTAGGTGCTTTATCTAGTATAGGGTGATTATCATGTTCATATCTTTTGTCTCTATTGCTAGATTGTATATCTATGTATTTGTATGTTTATAAATGATTTTAGTTTGAATCTTAAAAAACACAAAAATATATTTGAATTTTAAGAAAAAGTTTGATGATTGCAAAAAGATTTTATTTTTATAAATATTTTGAAAAGGTTAAAAAGATTGTTGTATTTTATTTTTCACCATATATGGATGTGCATTTAAGATGTTCGAATCACCTTTAAATTCCATCCATGCATGTGACCTTTTTATGATGTTTTGATACATGGATTCATTTCGTTAATGTGCTTAATAATGAATGGCTAGATTTTTATTGTTTATTGATGACACTTTCTTCATGTGTCGAATACGGTGTTCTCATCTCAATAGTGTTTAATAATGAATAAAATGTACTAGAGATAAGTTATTCTTGTAAGAACCATTTCCTGGATTTCATTTAAAAAAATTATTTTACGTTAAGCAATGGAAATGGGCTATGAAATACAAAATTTTCTCTGCGTTAAATGCCACCATTTGCAAAAAGAACCTAAAAGATTCATGATACATAAAAAAGAAGTTACAAGGCCATTTTATTTCATTGCTGCTTAGCTACACATGAGCATTATGATATGTTCAAACTTTTGGGAGTGAATTCTTAATTATGTGAGATTTTGAGGGTGTTATGAAGTATAAAACCAATAGGTTTGGATAAAAGGACTCTCTCAGAAAGCATTAAATAGTTTGGCATTATTATTTTGAGAAGAATTTAAATTCATGGCTTGTCGCATAAGTTGAGTCAATTTCATCTTCTTCACTTTTTTTTACACCTTAGGATGAAATTGAGTTCTTGATTAAAAGTATCTAATTGATTTCATGTGCCTATGTTATAAATGCCTATGTTGATTTGCCTACAAAAAATGTTCACATAATTACATTAAGTTTTCATGATTTGAATCTTTTAGTGCTATTCCATGGTGTTACGTATTTTTTACCAATATATACCTCTTATAAAAAAAATTCACTTTGGAAAATTAAAAATTTCCAAAAGGCTATCATCTTCGGGTTCGACGCTTCTGCATTTCATTTTTGGAAATTCATTTCATCCGCTTTATTGATTAACTTTTTTATGTTATTTCATTTGGATTCAGGTGATGCTAACACTTTCACAATTAGTTTATATTCCATTATCTCTCACGAAAAAGAAGAGGGAGAACAACTTGACGGGGAGTTTTTTATTTGCTTTGAACTCGTATGTGTCAAAGTATTCCATTGTTTCATGTATGTATGTCTCTTATACTTTGATGATGATTTCATGGATCATACAAGATGAAGAATTATAGTTGAATACAAAGTATCAAATGTCATTCCATTTTTTTGGGGAGGGAATTATTGGTACATTTTCTTAGAGTTTTAATTTAGTTAAATTTTTGTTTTTGTACCGGAATAGAGAGGAATAGATGTGCAAGAGTAAGATTTTATAATTGCTCATAGTTTTTATATTTTGACGTATCTCATTACAAACCAAACACTACACCTTCATATGCTTTCATGATCATTGAAAACATGTTGGTGATCGAGCATCGTTTTCGAATTTCAAGTCGGGTGAATTATCACGAACACTATATAGAGGCATATGGATTTGAGGTTTATGATTTTACTTAGTCAAATTTATTCTGAGATGTAGATTTTTTATTCAAGATAATAATCATAAAACAAATTTCAATTATTTTTGGTTCGTTGGAACAAGAATGTGATGTTGTTGGAATGAGAGCTTGTTCTCGTTCGAACGAGGTTAAATCTTTATTGGAATGACTGTTTGAGTTCGTTGGAACGAACTTCAAAATTGGGGTCTTTGTTTAGCAGAGTGCACCTATTGTAAGCTAATTGAAACGAACTAAGCGGTTTATTTGAATGAGACTTAATTCCGTTAGAATGAAACTCATTTTTTGTTCGAACGAAGTGCCAACTGCTGCCTCTAAAATCGTGTTTTCTACAAATTGAATGCTTTTGGACGGTTTAACACAATTCATTGGCAAAAATAATTCCCATAGCCGTTCCAAAACTTTTTTTTCTTTTATTTAATAGAAACACTTTTATTTTTCAAATCATACATCCTTAATATGATTTGTTGAATTTATCAAACCCACTTTCCATACACTACATCAAACTCTAATAGAATGTTCTCTATGGATGACTTGTGTTGAGTGGTGAATTTACCATTGAAAAAGAAAGGATTCCGTAATCCTAAGGAAAACTAATGGATACCGAGATAAGATTTGGTTCATGTGGGTAGTGTTGGACTGCATCACATTATATAGAAGACTTAAAGACCAACATCGCATTACACTTAATTAATATCTAAGTAGTTTTTAAGTCGTCTTATGTCAGTCAATTCAGATACAGTGTTGATATATGGGTTTTCTTGAAAGGAGTTTTTCCTCGCATGCTCTTCTTTGTTTGTTTGGTTTGATTGCTTGGTTTGGCATATTCTGTTTGGACTTTATCTTGCATGCACACATAATTATAATCATGATAAAATTTGGATAGAATTAGATCTTTATGTTTGTGGCCTAATATACAAGTGAATCCACAGAGCCTTTACTTTTTCATAATGTAATTCCATTAGATTTGAATACTAATGTATAGGATTATCAACTTACGATGATTCACACATGTAAATGAAAGATTTCCACCATATAAGTACTCCAATATTAAACTAATCATGTGTTTTAAAATAAACAAGGATAAAAATGATTAACCAGTCCAAATACACTTCAAACGAGTTTAGAAAATCAAATTATATCATTCATTTCATATTTTAAACCCTAACCACATGCTTATATGCAATTAATCCAATATGGCGATGGAAATCATAAATAAATACGTCAATATAGTAAGCAAGATTATATTTCTTGCCTTAAACGAAGTTCAAATCTTGATTAAATCTTCTTAAATGTTCTTTCCAATCTTGCCTCTTATCTCTAGGGTTTGCTTATGTTGGGTTGTAATGATTAATAAGAGTAGTCAACCTATTAAAGACCCTAATGTCGCCGGTCTACTGTGGTCCCATATTTGGACCCCCAAATAAGCACGAAATATTAATCGGATACTCTTAAAACTTGGCCCAAATATATACTTTGATGAGACATTCACTCCTATTTTTAGGCTTGAGTCCATTTGCTTACTACTCACTATAGCATGTCATCTACACATAAAATTATATCAAATGGATATCAAGAGTGCCTTCCTTAGTGGAAATCTATGGGAAGAAGTTTGAGTGCAAAATTAAAAGGTGTTTGAAGACCCAAAGCATCCAGGACATGCCTTTTGTCTTAAGAAGGCCTTGTATGGTTTGAAGCAAGCAACAAGTTCTTAGTATAAGAGGCTCACTTCTTATCTCTTAGCTCGTGGATTCTAGAGAGAGGGAGTGGATAAGGTCCTGCTTGTGAGGAGTGAGAGTGGTGCTATATTAGTTTTCCAAGTCTATATGAACGACATTGTATTTAGGTCCATATATTCTCAACATTCTCAGACATTTAAAAAGAAGATGAAGAGCGAGTTTAAGATGAGCATGATTAGTGATCTTACGTTTTTCTTATGTCTCCAAGTGCGTCACCTTGAGGATAGGATTTTCATATCTCAATACAAATATGATATATTCCCAGTGAAGAAATTTGTTTTAGATTCCGCTAAGCACTCACGCACCCCTATGAGTACATCGAATATGCTCTGCAAAGATACTTTAGGCAAGTACGTAGGGCAAACCCATTATAGGAGCATGATATGTAGTCTTGTGTACTTGACCACTAGTCATACAAATATTGCCTTTAATGTTAGAGTTGATGCGCATTACCAAGCTTCCCCAAAAGAGTCTCACTTTCTCTCACTTAAACTTATCATCAAATACATGAGTAACACTCTTTGATACGATATTTGACATTTATTTAATAACAATGACCATTTTTTTGCCCATTCGGAGGCCGATTGGGCCGAGAATGTTGATGGTTGTAGGAACACCTCATGTGGGTGTTTTTACTTTAGGGTGTTCTTGTACTTTAGTTGAGCTATAAGTAAAACTCCACTTCTTTGTCCATAGTGGATGCTTAGTATATAGTTGCTAGGAGTTGTTGCATGAAACTTTTATGGATGAAGCAAATGTTGGAAGATTATGGGATCACTTACGATGACTATTTCATGTGATAATATGAGCACAATTCCTATATCTCGTAATTCAATACATCATTAACGTACGAAGCACATTCGTGATCTCATTTAGGAAAAAGTTGTACTTGATCTTTGTGAGCAACGAAGACCAATTAGACAATATTTCCACGAAATCATTAAATGCACTTGTATTCAAGCATCTTGGGAAGTCTTTGAGAATTTATTCCGTTGATTAAGTTCAGGTGCTTTATCTAGTATAGGGTGATTATCATGTTCATATCTTTTGTCTCTATTATTAGATTGTATATATATGTATTTGTGTGTTTATAAATGATTTTAGTTTGAATCTTAGAAAATGCAAAAAGAGTTTTGAATTTTAGAAAAAGTTTGATGATCGCAAAAAGATTTTATTTTTATAAATACTTTGAAAAGGTTAAAAAGATTTTTGTATTTCATTTTTCACCATATATGGATGTGCATTTAAGATGTTCGAATCACCTATAAATTCCATCCACGCTTGTGACTTTTTTATGATGTTTAGATCCATGGATTCATTTCGCTAATGTGCTTAATAATGAATGGCTAGATTTTCATTATTTATTGATGACACTTTCTTCATGTGTGGAATACGGTGTTCTCATCTCAATAGTGTTTAATAACGAATAAAATGTACTAGAGATAAGTTATTCTTATAAGAACCATTTCCTGGATTTCGTTTATAAAAAAATATTTTATGTTAAGCAATGGAAATGGGCTATGAAAGACAAAATTTTCTCTGCGTTAAAAGGCACCATTTGTAAAAAGACCCTAAACGATTCATGATACATAAAAAAGAACTTCCAAGACCATTTTATTTCATTGCTTCTTCGCTACACATGAGCATTATGATATGTTGTAACTTTTGGGACTGAATTCTTAATAATGTGAGATTTTGAGGGTGTCATGATGTAGAAAATGAATAGGTTTGGATAAAAGGACTCTCTTAGAAAGCATTAAATAGTTTGGCATTATTGTTTTGAGAATCATTTAAATTCATGGATTCTCGCATAAGTTGAGTCAATTTCATCTTCTTCACTTTTTTTTTAAACCTTAGGATGAAATTGAGTTCTTGTTTAAAAGTATCTAATTGATTACATGTGCCTATGTTATAAAATGCCTATGTTGATTTGCCTATGAAAAATGTTCACATAATTACATTAAGTTTTCATGATTCAAATATTTTGGTGCTATTCCATGGTGTTTTGCATTTTTACCAATATATACCTCTTATACATTTTTTTCACTTTGAAAAATTAAAAATTTCCAAAAGGCTATCATCTTCGGGTTCGACTCTTCTGCATTTCATTTTTGGAAATTCATTTCATTTACTTTATTGATTAACTTTTTTATGTTATTTCATTTGGATTCATATGATGCTAACACTTTCACGATTAGTTTCTATCCCTTTGTGTCTCAGAGAAAAAAAAGGGGGAGAACAAATTGAGAGGGAGTTTTTATTTGCTTTAAACTCGTACGTGTCAAAGTATTCTATTGTTTCATGTATGTATGTCTCTTCTACTTTGATGATGATTTCATGGATCATACAAGATGAAGAATTATAGTTGAATACAAAGTATCGAATGTCATTCCATTTTTTTGGGGAGGGAATTAGCGGTACATTTTCTTAGAGTTTTAATTTAGTTCAGTTTTTATTTTTTTACTGGAATAGAGAGGGAGAGATGTGCAAGAGTAAGATTTTATAATTACTCATAGTTTTTATATTTTGACGTATCTCATTACAAACCAAACACTACACCTTCATAGGCTTTCATGATCATTGAAAACATGTTGGTGATTGAGCATTGTTTCCGAATTTCAAGATGGGTGAATTGTCCCGAACACTATATGGAGGCACATGGATTTGAGGCTTATGATTTTACTTAGTCAAATTTATTCTGTGATGTAAATTTTTTATTCAAGGTAATAATCATAAAATTAATTTTAATTTTTTTGGTTCGTTGGAACAAGAATGTGATCTTGTTAGAATGAGACCTTGTTCTCGTTCGAACGAGGTTATATCTTTGTTGGAATGACTGTTTGAGTTCGTTGGAATGAACTTCAAAAGTGGGGTCTCTGTTTAGCAGAGTTGAACCTATTATAAGCTCATTGGAACGAACTAAGAAGTTCATTCGAATGAGACTTAATTTCGTTAGAATGAAACTCATTTTTTGTTCAAACGAAGTGCCAACTGCTGCCTCAAAAATCGTGTTTTCTATAAATTGGAAGCTTTTGGATTGTTTAACACAATTCTATGGCAAATATCAATTCCCATAGCTGTTCCAAACGTTTTTTTTTCTTTTATTTAATAGAAACACTTTTATTTTTCAAATCATACATCCTTAATATGATTTGTTGAATTTATCAAACCCACTTTCCATACACTACATCAAACCCTAATAGAATGTTCTCTATGGATGACTTGTGTTGGGTGGTGAATTTACTATTGAAAAAGAAAGGATTTTGTAATCCTTAGGGAAATCGATGGATACCGAGGGAAGAGTTGCTTCATGTGGGTAGTGTTGTACTGCATCACATTATATATAAGACTAAAAGACCAACATCGCATTATACTTAATTAATATCTAAGTAGTTTGTAAGTCGTCTTAGGTCAGTCAATTCTGATACAGTTTTAATATATGGGTTTTCTTGTAAGGAATTTTTCCTCTCATCTTCTTCTTTGTTTGTTTAGTCTGATTGCTTGGTTTGGCATATTCTGTTTGAACTTTATCTTGCATGCACACATAATTATAATCATGATAAAATTTGGATAAAATTAGATCTTTATGTGTATGGCCTAATATACAAGTGAATCCATAGAGCCCTTACTTTTTCATCATGGAATTCCATTAGATTTGAATACTAATGCATAGGATTATCAGCTTACGATGGTTCACACATCTAAATGAAAGATTTCCACCATATAAGTACTTTAATATTAAACTAATCATGTGTTTTAAAATAAACATGGATAAAAATGATTAACCAATCCAAATATACTTTAAACGAGTTTAGAAAATTGAATTATATCATCCGTTTCATATTTTAAACCCTAACCACATGCTTTTATGCAATTAATCCAACATCGCGATGGAAATCATAAATAAATACATCAATATAGTAAGCAAGATGATATTTCTTGCCTTAAACGAAGTTCAAATCTTGATTAGATCTTCTTGAATGTTCTTCCCAATCTTGGCGCTTATCTCTAGGGTTTGCTTATATTGGGTTATAATGATTAATAAGAGTAGTCAACCTATTAAAGACCCTAATGTCGCAGGTCTACTATGGTCCCATATTTGGACCCCCAAATAAGCACGAAATATTAATCGGATACTCTTAAAACTTGGCCCAAAGATATAATTACCCCTAGGACCCAATTATCAATATTAAAATTACCATTTGGAGCTTACGTACGACCCTAGAGTCCGGTCCAAACGTACTGTCCCAAAACATCAAACTGATTATGACCGAGTTAATTTAATTTACAAGTCATCTATATAATATTTAAAATTCGCATTTTAATTTATGGTTATTAATCCAAATCAATTAAGCCCAATTAATTACCCATTAATTCATTTGAGTAAATATAAATAAAATAATAAATAATTATTTAATTAATTCCCAAAAATATGAGGAATTATATTCCCCCTAATAATGGAATTCTGTCCTCAAAATTTTCTAATGCATAACATCTGACTTATACTGCACAAACACCTTTAGATCATCGACAAATAGATTATGCACACACGAATAGGAGATAGTGGATAATAAGGCTAAGTCTTCCATGACTAGGGTACCCATACACCCAATATCACATGTACAAACCACACCACACATAGGATATGGAGACGATAAGATGTTGGTGCCAAATCTCAACACTCGATAGAAACTCATACGTCAGACGAAAAATCCAAATAAGAAAATACCGGATACACTCTTAGCCTAATAGGATACTGATTCCTACTAACAAAAAATGTCTAAACTAAATCCAACATTTTTAGCAATCCTCAACATTTTGGAAATCCTTACATTCCAACACTAATCAACACTCACTCACATTGTGGAAAATCAACCATGCCCTTCTACCTAACAGCTTACTCGCGCTGTAACATGATAAATTGCACTATCCAACCTAATAGCTCACTCACGCTATGGAGGACTTGCAGGTTTTGGTAATCCTAATATGATAAACAATACCCCAAAAAAACCAATTCCTCAATCAAACATCCAAAATAAACATCTTACTAGCTACACCTATCACATCTAGTGTATTTACACATCATTACCCTATACGCATATGGATAAGGGAGAAACAAAATGCATATAAATAAATTAAAAAATGAGGACATATTTAGTCCATCCTATATGGCACTCATTCTCACAAGGTATCACACCGACCATACTCTTAGCATAGTAGTTGATGTCCCTCGGGTCCTTGTCTTGCTGGCTGAGCTAGGAGAATATCATCTAGTGCTGGCAACCACAATGCCAAAAAAACTGTCTGAAGTGGAAAGATCTTATTACCCTTCTCATCGAACTCCCCCATGTTGGGTTTCAAGTACCTTTTGGACGAATGAACCTCTTCCCCACATCCATAGTAACGTCCTCTAAAGAAACCATTATGAACTCCTAACCGTATTCCCACTGTTTCATTTTTTATTTCTCCCATGGCTGATAGTCTCCCTGATAATCCTTATGATGTGAATGATTTCCCTCTCAGAAATGAAAATACTTTTATCAATTGGCTCCACACTTATTGTCATGATTAGAATCAACACCCGTATCTATTCTCTTCTACTTCTTGGACTCTTAAAAGCCTGAGTGCTCTAGAAAGTGAAAATGTATGACATTTACCACCTGAATATATGTGGTGTACGATGGGTTCCCTATAAAACATATTTTTGATCCACTAAGTCAATCCTCTGATTATGCATTCCATTTTCTTCCCCTTAGTATTCACCTCATTTGATGCAAACAAGAGACATAGGTGAACACATATTCATACTCGACCACTATGCGATTCCCTTGAACAAAGGCTAGAAAGTTATTCTTCCTTGCGATCCTAACAGCTGACAGACAATACTTATCCTCAAACCTCTTCCAGAACTCATCAATATCTAAAGTGCTCCTCTCCTCAATTATGGTGATAGACTCCAACCACTGTAACGCCTTGCCCACCCACTCAAATCTAGCAAGAATTTGTCTATAAACCTATGTGAACTCTTACATCCTCAAGTGCTCATGAATATTTTGCCTCCACTAGTGTGATACCAAAACATTTATGGTTCCCACAAACTTTGGCTGGTTACCTTTAACAAAAACTCCACGCGCACTCTCCCAAGTAGATAAATGTGGTGGAGTAGGCATAACCACTTAGTGTTATGGCTACTAGGGTCACGAAAAGTGCTGAAGCATAGCAGTCATCGATGATGTGATTGCCTAGGTAGTAATAGAATCATGTTCAACTGGTAGTGATTGTGGTTCCTACTGTGGTGGATATTGATCTGTCTCTGTCTTTCGATTAGCATTTATGGTCATAAATCAACCTTATAATAGGGCTTTAACAACCAAGGGACGTAATGCAAAAAACTAGCGAGCACAACATAGATACCATGGACAATAAAACATGGATGCTCTGATACTAACTATAGCACCCCCAATTTTTATCGCCCAGTTGATCAAGCTGAAACGCCGAACATAGGGAGATATGTGAAATTTATGTCATTCTTTGAATCAATAATAAATGAAATGGACAAAAAATTAAAACCATCTACGATAATAAAAGTGATAAACAATAATATGAGTAATTGAACTGAACTAAAAGAAATAAAACTCTAAAACTGAATCCAATAATATGAGTTTTCAATATATAAAAGTCTCCAACTTAAGTGTAAATGAAACTCTTGAATACAAATGCTAACAGAGTATCAACTGAAATGAAATCAAATCCTACACTAAGGATGATGAACTCAATTTGTACCCTGACTACTCCATCAACTTTAACTTCCCATTTCTATTACTCATATAGAACAATAACACATGGGGAGGGGGTGGGGGAGGTTTTAGAGATTTGTATTAGCACCCTAAATTTGCAAAAAGTATTAAATTTCATAACAATATTAAAATGAAACCCATTTACGTCCATAACGGCACCTGTCAACACTCGTACATACATACCTTACCTCTCATCTATCTTGATACAATTATAACTAATGTACCCAATTCAAAAATGATTTCATAACCTAGTTTCGTGCACGGGATGTCTCACAAGCAAAATCCAAATAAGGAACCCCCGGATACACTTCTTCTTAACAGTAGGTGGTCGCCAAGATCTGTTAGCCCAAGACTCACAAAAAATACTTACATAACTCCAATATCAATAATATGTAAGTCATAGCACCTCACACCCAATATATCCTAACAAATTCCTAAACTAAACTCCATGCATGGAACATGTCGTAAGAGAAGTCCAAACAAGGAACCCCTCTAATAAAATTTTATTTATCCGAATCATTCGTCTGAGACAATAGTACGAGACTCCTTAGGAAAATACCCCAAGATTCAATATACATATATACCCCATAATATACACATCAACCACGAAAATAAACCATCTCGAACCAACCAAAACAAAGGGTTATTATTTCAATTCCTAAAGTCTATCTTGAAATCGATAGGCCATAACCAAGAGTATTCACTCAACTAATACTGTCTATCCTCCCAACAAATATATTTTAGTTTAACAATATCCAATGACCGAGTGATATCCCAACTCAGGTCCACATATCTCATACCAAGAGTAAATCTACTCAAATAGAAATCCATCACTAAGGATATACCAAAAATATACATGGTTAGCCATTTATTACTCATTATAATTTACCCATTCCTGTTTTTTTTATAACTTTTCACTAGTTAGTTATACTTTCCTGAATGCATTTTTCATAAACCAATGAAATTTCAACATAGCCTCATAAATATAACCTATTCCCAAGTATAACAATATGTATCACATTTCATAAACTATCATAATCCATGATAATCAACACTCAACTACCAATAACCTAACATATAGTTATAT
Source organism: Sambucus nigra (assembly GCA_949130495.1). Lineage (NCBI taxonomy): Eukaryota > Viridiplantae > Streptophyta > Magnoliopsida > Dipsacales > Adoxaceae > Sambucus > Sambucus nigra. The sequence goes on along the minus strand of OX422209.1, from coordinate 157,871,399 downwards.
ACTATATAACCATTATCCTTATTACCGAACTATGTATATGACTACAATTATATCCAAATAAGACTCTTGAGAAAGTTTATTAAATATCCAATTGTATATACACAACTGAGAATGCGCTAATAATCAATGTCCAACTTATTTAATTAAATTCCAATTTTAAACAAATTCAGTCATCACTCTTGCAAATAATTGTGATAGATAAATGAAATAAGTCAAACATGCAAGACATTCACAATTTGAGGAAAAATCTCCTAAAGGGGCAAAACCTTTTTATTTCATTATAATTTATAAATCTCAACTTACACGGATTATAATGAAATACAGTGACATACGAAATTCCCGCAGGTGTTGGTTCGGTGTCGTCAGTAAGAGGTCCCGTAAGAACTCCAAGATCAGCAGTGAAAAATCAGCCTTCTTCTTGTCCATAAGAACTCTAGATGAGTAGAAGAATTTTCTTGAGTTTAGAGGATTCAAATAAATGATTGGGAATTGTTTGTGAATCAAAACAATGTATAAAACATGAAAAAGGAAGTCTGTTTTTAATGCAAAAGAACTATAGAAACGTTAAGTCCAAGACTTGCAAAAACGTGTAGAATGAACACCTCTTAAATACGGAAATTGAGGCAGTGGCTCATTCGAACGAGAAGGGGTGTCGCTCGAACGACGCCAGGTGTTATTAGAACGACTTCGCGCGACATGTTGTCGTTCGAATGACAGAATATGTCATTCGAACGATCTGAACGACGTGTACTAGTTCGCCTCTACACTTATAAAAAATTCTTATTTCGAAATAAAATATTTCAGACTTCAAAAATTTATTTAAAAATGTTCTGAAATATTTATGCAAACATTAAAAACTCGAATTAAATTATTCTAGCATACTTGTGAGTGGAGTAGTGGGAGCAGATGAATGTTGAAGATGCACGATGCATGATAGGAATATGTTGATGCACTACGCACGTATGAAGGTAGTGGGTGTGTGATAACTTCGGATCCAAGTCGAGGCTATCATGGATGAACGTGGAGACATGTCGAAAGTAGCGGTATCAGACATAGTTGCAGTGATCTAGGATATACAGAAAAATTTCCTAGATACTAAATGAACATCTATATAATCATGTCCTTACAAATCTCCCCTTATGTCTATGACGGTACATACATAAAAACTATCCGAATTATGCTACCCAACCTAAAAGTTACATACAATTTAATATTCCCATTAAACCCAAAAAGTGAAAATACTAAATGACATGTCTTCAACTTCTTCAACATCTTCAAAATTTCTTTGTCATCATCAGGGTGTGCAAAAATAATCCTCAATTAAGTACCTATACACATGAGACAAGAAAAAATACCCATGATGCGCAACAATTAAAAATATAATGATAAGCAAAAGTAAGTACCAATTTATGCTCAAGCAAATCACTGTAAAATAAAAAATTCTCCCCCATACCCCCATAATTCATTCTCCCCCTTTTTATGATGTATCCAAATAGAAAAATATGAAGAACACAAAGAAAATGCAAACGGAGAATGTCACAAGGTAACCAAACTTTATCTTTTTGAACTTTCAGATTTTTTTCTTAAAAAAATATAAAACAATAAATCAGACATGAAAGAACACCAAAACAACCAAGTCGGTGATAGCGAAAATATAGGGTTGTGAACAAATTCGACAGGACAATAAATACATACAACCATAACATATATGCACGATGAATGTTGGATATTCCTAAAGAATCAATTCAACATCTTCCTTAGGTGTAAAAAATTTTGGAATTAAAAGAAATTGACTCAATCAAACCAACAAATCAAAGCTCAAAGTGATTTTAACACAAATAACATCCAAAATGTTGAAACGCTTTTTCAGGACTTTCAAGGACGTGCAAACCCTTTTTTCATTTCTTTCCATCCAAACTCCCTAATAAATAATTGTACATTATATTTTTCTTTGAGGTGATGGAATTAAAACCTACTGGCCCATTGATTTGGCATATTTTTCTTTTTATTGCCATTTAATTTTTTCGGGCTCTTTTTCAAATGGTGGATTTCTCCACGAGTTAATTTTGAACTCTTGTAACCCTTTCCCATGATTCACTCATCATATTTCGTTGCAATTAAATCCTCAGGTAAATGGTTTTTTCATGCACTACTATCTTGTCAAGTTTTATCGCATTTTGGTCGTTATATAGACATAATTGAGATGGAAACACTCAAGCCATTATGTGATAGACCAGTACAATAGTCAAATAATACCATGCATGTGTACAATAAAGGAGATAAGGAGACAAACATATAGAAGATATCACTAATCACATCTCAAGGACTCCAAACAATGTAAAACGCATGGATGAAATGATGTAGCATCTCAAATCACTATCAAACAGTCACGTGGTATATGGAATGAAGTTGGGACTATGGCTATATTAAATGTTCACCCATAAACGGTGTAAACATAATACAAAACTCTTTTTGAGTTCTTAGAAAAAATGTTTATATAAATGAAATATTATAGGATTTTTCTAAAAAAAATAAAAAAATAAAATCTTTTTGGATTTTTCAATTTTTTTTCAAAAAAATAATAAAAATCAAACAAATAATGATACAAATGATACAATCTAGAAATAATAATTAGATGATATGAACATAAAAAAGGTATCCTACTCTAGACATGGTGACCACCCCTAAGTCAACTGTGCAAATTCCTAAAGACTCCTAAGACTCTCGAATATAAGGGGATCTAAAGGCTTTGTGATGATATCGGCTAACTGGAGGTCGGTAGATATAAAACTCTAGGATATAACCTTTTCCTCTACAAGGTCACACATAAAGTGATCGCATATCCTAATGTGTTTGTGTGCAAATATTAGACTGGATTAAGGGATATGTGTATCATGCTCGTGTTATCATAGAAAATAGTCATAGTGTACTATGATATCCCATAATCCTCCACCATTTTCTTCATCCACAGAAGTTGCGTGAAAAAACTCCTAGCGGCTATGTACTCAGCCTCCATAGTGGAAAAAGAGATGGAGTTTTGCTTATTTCTCAACCAAGAGACAAGTGCAGAACCAAAGAAGAAACACCCACCAGAAGTTATCCTATATCCATCCGTATCCCCGGCCCAATCGAAATTTGAATAGGTGGATAAACGGTCACCGTTATCAAAGGAATACCAAATGCCAAGTGAGAGAGTCCCACTCACATATTTAATAATATGTTTAAGAGCAAGTAAGTGTGACTCTTTTGGGGACACCTGATATCGAATACAAAATCCAACACTAAAGGCTATGTCTGGATGATTGGCAGTCAAGTAGAGAAGACTACCTAACATACAAGGTTTGCTCTACGTCCTTGCCTATATTGTCCTTACAAAGCTTAGTTGTGATACCCATCGGTGTACATGCATGCTTAGCGGAGTCTAGATCAAATTTCTTCATTAGGTCTCTAGCATACTTGGATTGGGAGATGAACATCCCATACTCTAGCTGACGAACCTGGAGAATAAGGAAGAAAGTAAGATCACCAATCATGCTCATCTCAAACTCACTATTCGTCTCCTCCTCAAAGTGTTGAGAATGCTGGGAGTATGTGGATCCAAAGACTATGTCATCCACATAGACATGGGCAAGCAAAATAGCACTGTCACCTCTCTTAACGAACAACATCATATCAACTTCCCCTCTCTTGAAGCCACGTGCTAGAGATCGGAAGTAAGTCTCTCGTACCAAACACGGGGTGCTTGTTTCGAACCATATAAGGCTTTCCTCAAATAATAGACTTAATCGGGGTGCTTAGGGTCTTGAAACCCTTTTGGTTGTTCCACGTAAACCTCCTCCTGTAGAATACCATTCAGAAAGTCACTCTTGGCATCCGTCTGATATAACTTGAAGCATAGATGGCATGTGATGGCGAGTAATAAGCGGATAGACTCAATTCTCGCAATAGGAGAAAATGTCTCCTCAAAGTCTACACCGTCTATCTGTGTGTAGCCTTGAGCAACCAACCTAACCTTATTTTGAATAATAGTACCAGTCTCATCCACTTTATTCTTGAAGATCCACTTGTTACCTATAATATTTGCCTCACTGGGTTGGGGGACCAATTCCTAGACATTATTCTTTCTAAACTGAAGCAACCCATCCTTCATATCACATATCTTGGAGTGCTTCTTTATAGTTCTTATGCTCAACTTTGGACGTGTAGTTACACGGCTAATAAAGTTCTCTAGTTGAGGACGAGTCTTGACTCCTAGGGTAGGATCTCCTAGAATAGTAGAAGGATCATGACTCTTACAAACCTAGGAAGGAATGTCCCCTAAATCTGGAATGGGGTCCACTATGGATGTGGGAGGAACAATGGGATCATCAAAAGAAAGTGCATCATCCTCACACAAAAGGTTAAAATCAATAAATCCCGGTGGTTCGTCATCTTGCACGACAACGTTTATTGACTACATAACCTTAGATCTACCCAGGGTAAAATCTTGATATGCTCTACTTGTCTATGAATATCCTGATAATATTCTACTAGTCGATAAATATCCCGATGAATATCCGGTAGGATGTAGCATTTACTCCCAAAGACACAAAAATATGAAAGGTTGGGCTTCATTTCAGTCCACAATTCGTAAGGCATCTTAAATGTGTGTGGACAAAGGTAAACCCTAGTCACCGTGTGGCATGTGATAGACACTGCCTTTTCCTAAAATCTCCTAAAAACTTCACGACCTAAAAGCATAGATCTATCCATCTCCCGAATCATTCGATTCTTCCTCTCAACAATCCCATTTTGTTGAGTAGTCTTCACGGCAAAAAATTCATGTTTAATCCCGAGGCTATCACATAAAATATCTACTTTAGCTTCCATAAACTCAGTGTCGTTGTCACTACATATATTATTGATAGTGACTCTTTGCTGATTTTGCAGGACACGACACTTGGTGGTAAAAAATTCCATAGCATCATATTTCTCTCTAAAACAACCTACAATCGAATATCAAGAGAAATCATCTACCATCACAAGAATATACCTCTTACCACCCAAACTCTCAGTATGAGTAGGACCCATCAGATCGATGTGTATCAACCCAAGCACTCGTTAAGTGGTAATGGAATTTAACTTCCTGTGAGGACTACAGATTTTCTTTCCCAACTGATAGGGTCTACAAACCGCTGAAGTCGTCTTTCCAAGTGATGGCAAGCCACATACTAGGTCATTTTTAGCTAATTCTCCAAATCTTTAAACTTCACATGACCTAGACGTTGATTCCACACATCCATAGGAGTGATCGTGGCGTTGTTGTAGACAAATGAGGACTTAGGCACAATCCCATAACAATTAACTTCAGTACTCACCCCTTGTATTAAAAGTTTATCGGATTGATCATAAACATTACATTCATTCTAGTAAAATTTTATTGCAAAATCAGGGTTTCACAGCTGGTTAATGAGGAGGTTTTCTTTCAAACCGTTGACATATAAAACATCCTTTGTCTTCGAAAATCCCGATATCTCTATTGTAACTTGGCCTACTATGCTATATTTTCTCCCGTTTCCAAATGTGACTTTACCTTCCTTGCGATCTTATAGGTAGGTAAAATATGAGACATCACCTGCCATATGTCTGGAGCACCCACTGTCAAAATACCACTGAGAAGTGTTATGTGCTTTGAGAGAAATATGAACAACAAGGGATTTTGCATCTAGTTTAAGCACCCAAGATTTGGTAACCTTTTGTTTTCCCTTGTCATTAATGGCTCTAGTCGGGATACTAGAAGTATTCACTGATGACATAGAAATTCGTTGGAACTCTTCTATTAGACTCTAAGAAGTAGTGACTAGAAACTCAACTTGCTCTCTAAGAATCGAGAAATCGTTAGTGGCACATGGTGGAGCAAATATACATCGTATCCAACCATAACTATAGCAAAACTCCCTAAGGTGTCCCTTTCTTTTGTAATAGGTACAGAAGTACATAGGTTGTGGACGACCTTAGTTTGCTTTTCTTGGCCGAATGCTTCTTAGGGGTTTTTGGTGATGGACATATGGGTTCATCGTAAACTCAGGAACCGGTTTCGGTGTCACATGGGACGTGGAGGCACCATAAAAACTAATTCCCTGCCTTTCACCAAAATCTAAAGCAGGGCGAGGCGCATCTTTCCCATCTTTCCAAATCTATCCCCAATCTTTACCTTGACCTCCGTGCCTATCTCAAGGTCATGAGTAAGCTGGGCTACAAGGGCTTAAAGTTTCTTTCGAGTGTTCATGGAGGTATGGAGCTCACTCGTAAGACTATCCACTTGCTTGGTCATGTCCCCTTTCTCTTTCTCTAAACATCTCTCTCTCACCAAACTGACTATCCCTCTCTCAAGGCAGTGGAAATGGAGGATTCTCTCTCTTTCGTCTCTCCTAAATCTTTCTTTAAGGTAACTATCCTAATATTTAATTCTTTGTTATGATTTTTAGTTTTAAAAGAGTCGGCATACGCGCGTCGTAAATCACTCTCGCTCTTACTTGCAGCATCCTCCCCCCACTCACATCACTTTCACTGTCGAGCTGTCCCTGTGAAGTAGCATCCTCATCGTCATGAGGTGCACTATCACTACTCACATGACTAGCCATGGATGTGATGAAGTTGCATTCATGCAGTGACTCGTCTATGGAATCCACCGACTCGACCTCACTGTCGTCACTAGAGAAGGTATTAAGAGCAGCTTTGCCTTTGCCTTGACATCGCAACCTAGTAGGGAACCAAAATTCCTTATTACCTCTATTGTCACACTCATAACAACTCTCCTCATCTTTCTTAGGCGTGTCCTTTTTATCCTTTTCATTTTTCTTTTCAAATTTATTTTTCTCAAACTTCTTTTTATCTTTGAAATTTCCATTTTTCTTTAAATTGACAAATTTCATGAATTTTTTAGCAAATAAGGCCAAATCGTCAAAGTCAAAGTCAAACTCGGAATCATACAACTCTTCCTATCTTTTTCTAGACGACTCACCTCTCTTTCTTGCTGACCCTTCACTCTTCCTAGCCTGGGCTTTAAGTGCTACCCTTCTGTCTTTTGATTTTATTGTATTAGGAAACATGTCAATTTCATAAGTCTGGAGGTCTCCTACCAATTCTTCTAGTTTTAGACTACTCAAATTTCTTATTGAATTTAGCAGAGTGATTTTAGGGATAAAATGCTTAGGCCGTGATCTCAAAATTTTCTTCACTACTCTAGAATCAGGAATATGTTCACCTAAGTTGAAACTAGTGTTTACAACATCAGAAAAGTGTGCATATAATTCATCAAAAGACTCAGAGTCAGGCAAGGTGATAGTTTCAAATTGTGTAGTTAAGTTTTGAAATTTTGATTCTTTAACTTCATTAGTGCCTTAATGGGTAAGTTGAAGAACATCTCATGCTTCTTTAGACCTGGTACACGTCATGATGCGTTAGAATTTGTCAGGTGTGACAGATCCAGAAATGGCACTAAGGCCACGTGAGTTACATGTGCTCCATTTAAATTCATCCTTAGTCCATGCAGTCACATATTTTAATGTATTTACGTTATCTACAGTGACAGTGGGAGGCGTCCACACTCTTTCACATACAACCCAAACATGTTCGCCTATGTCCTTTAAGTGAGGTTTTATACGGGCTTTCTAATATGCATAATTTGACCTGTAAAAAATTGGGACACTATTATATAAGTTTTCCATTGAAATTGTGCTTTTTCAAAGATCAATTTTTAGAACAAAATTGATGTCTAGAAAAATTTTACGAAAAAATTACACGGTAAACTTTTGTAATTGGCTCTGATACCAATTTGAGAGTGTGCCAGCAATCAATGTCCAACTTATTTAAATAAATTCCAATTTTATCCCAATTCAGTCTTGACTCTTGCAAATAATTGTGACAGATAAATGAAATAAATCAGACATGCAAGACAGTCACAATTTGAGAAAAAATCCCCCAAAGGGGCAAAACCAATTTATTTCACTATAATTTGTAAATATCAGCTTACATGGATTACAATGAAATACAGTGACATACGAAATACCTGCAGGTGTCGGTTCAGTGTTGTCAATAAGAGGTCCCGTAAGAACTCCAAGATCAACAGTGGAAAATTAGCTTTATTCTTCTCCACAAGAACTCCAGATGAGTAGAACGATTTTCTTGGGCTTAGAGGATTCACATAAATGATTGGAAATTGTTTGTGAATCAAAACAATGTATAAAACATGAAAAACGAAGTCTGTTTTTAATGCAGAGAACTGAAAAAATGTCGGGTCCAATACTTGCAAAAACGTGTAGAATGAACACTGGTTAAATACGGAAATCGAGGTGGTGGCTTGTTCAAATGAGATGGGTTGTCGCTCAAACGACGCCAGGTTTTGTTAGAATGACTTCGCGTGACATGAACTATCATTCGAAGGACAGAGCATGTCGTTCGAACAATCTGAACGACGTGTACTAGTTCGCCTCTACACTTAGAAAAAGTCTTATTTTGAAATAAAACATTTCGGACTTTAAAAATTTATTTTAAAAATGTTTCCAAATATTTATGCAAATATTAAAAACTCCAATTAAATTATTTTACCATATTTGCGAGTGGAGTAGTGGGAACAAATGAATGTTGAAGATACACGATGCATGATAGGATAATGTTGATGCTCCACGTGCATATGAAGGTAGTGGGTGCATTATAACTTCGGATCCAAGTCGAGGGTGTCATGGATGAACGTGAAGACGTGCCGAATGTAGTGGTATCAGACATACCTGTAGTGATCTAGGATATACAGAAAAATTCCTTAGATACTAAACGGACATTTATAAAATCATGTCCTTACAACAATAGCCAGTCCTACACACACATACACACACATACACAAGGCTATACTCATAGTCTAATAACATTTTCACTCTCGTGTATATATCTACTCAAAGATATATACATATATCTATTCACTGACATATACATATAGATATAACTATGATTAACTCATAGTCTAACCATATACTCCATCCTAGGCATATAATATAAATTATACTAATAAACCTTGAACTATGTCACCTAAATCGTGTGGTCCTGCCAAGAACAAACCAGAACAATACAACCACTAGCCAATCTGCACTTGCAGTACACACGGGGTTAATCTAAGTTATCTGCATAGCTACACCACATCTCATTCTAATAAGATTCCCCACTTCGTATGAATGATATTCCCATACAATTCTAACGAGATACAAGTATCTTTCTAAGGAGATTGAAGCGGAGTCATCTTCTCCAAGCCTCCAAAAATGGCCATTAACGACTTAAATCATTAATGTGAAGCCTCTACTCACACTAAAACCCAATCACCTTTAAACAAATGTTGTACAACAACATCACACACCTATAATAACAAGATTTAAGTGATTCTAAGACAAATATGCAATTAATTTCTAGACAAGGGTTTAATAACCCTAACTTCATATTCTTAGCTAATTCAGCTCAGATTTGTTTCAATTATGACTTAAATAAGAGGGTCATGAAAAATCTATTCAAATTTGAATGATAATTCATAGGATTATCAATATACCATGATTCACACATCTAAATCAAGAATTTCCACTTTATAAGTCCTCTAATATTAAACTAAGCACGTTTTAACATAAACATTGATGAAAATGATTAACCAATCTAAATATAACTTATAACGAGTTTAGAAAATAAGATTATACACACAATTAATCAACATGGTAATGGAAATCATACATTACTTACACTAGTATGGTCATCAAGATGATATTTCTTGCCTTAAACAAAGGTCGAATCTTGACTAGCTCTTTTTTAATGTTCTTCCCAATCTTTCCTCCGGTTTAGGATTTGCTTATAGTGCGTTATAATGACTAATGAGAGTAATCATCTTATTAAAGACCCTAATTCCCCAGGTCTACTATGTGCTTATATTGGGATGCGTTATACCTACTCGCGTGACTCAATTAACAACATCAATTTTTTTATTCCATACCTCCGTTCCCCCCAAGAGTCCCGTCCGAACACATCAACTAAAAATAATAAATTGATAAGGACCGAGGTAATTTAATTTACGATTTATCCACATAATGTTTAAAATTCCCATTTTGATATCCTTTTATTAATCCAAATTAATTACTGTAAGGACATATTTTCATAGGTCCGTTATCAATTTATTATGTCATATACCGCTACACTACTGAAGAGCATTCAAGAGAAATCTACATCAAAGACGGATCTGAATTACTCAAGTTCTTCATCATTCAAGTCTCCGCGAAGTTTACTTTGGTAAGGTTATGTTTTAAATACCTTAACTTTTCACTTAGAGCTTTTGGGATATTTTTTACAAAATATTTTTCTAAATATTTTGTTTTTGGACATCTTTTCGTAGAAAAAACATAACTAATTCATAAAAAATCCGAATCATATGAAACTGGAAGCCACGCGTTCGTATCGAAATTTCCTACAGGCTCGAGTGGAATCTCACTTGATAGGTCGTTCGAACGACCTGTAATTGTCATTCAAACGACATAGCATGTCATTAGATCTCGTTCGAATGACTTTTGTCTTTCGTTCGAGCGACTTGCTGATCTCGTTCGAACGAGCTCTGTTTTCGAGGTGGTGCAATTTTCTATAAAATCTCATTATTTGGTTCCGTTTTCATTAAGAAGTCATAGCGTTTTGACGATTAGAAAAATTGCAAAAGCAGAATCCTTTTTGGCCTCTTCCTTTAGGGTTTTAATCCCTTTTGTTTTCAATTCACAAAACTCGCATATGCTTTAGTGAATTGTTTTGGTGTTGAAGAACACACCTTGCTACTGTTTATCTTTGTGGGGATAACTCTGCAACCGACAGCTGCGTGCTATTGTGGAGGGAGTCCTTATAAAGTTCACATCTTGTGGAGAAGACGTTTCTCTTCTTCATTGCTGCCCTCCTGGAAAGGGAAAGTTCCAGCCGAGACATCAAAACCGACACCTGCGGGTATTTCGTATGTCATCCTATTTCATTGTAATCCGTGTAAGCCGTTTTCTTACAAATTATAGTGAAATAAAAGGTTTTTCCCCTTTGGGGGATTTTTCCTGAAATTGTTTGTTTTATCCTGCATGATTTATTTTATTAGATAAATCATCTAGACGCATGTTTTAGGGTTTAACTAAAATTTGGGATTAATTAAAATTGGATTTTATTTGAGAAGTCGTAATATTTCCGCTGTAGCGATTCAACAAATTGGTATCAGAGCCTGTTGCACTAAGTTATTGTGTTTTGATCCTGATTTTGTACAAAAATGGCTTTTGATGGTTTTGATGATCTTCGATGTCAAATTTTTGAAAAAGTTAATTGGAAAATTCACACAAACTCTTGTTTTAAATCTTCTGTTGAAAACGAATCTGAGAGGTGTCCTTGTTGTGAGGGTGTTGGTCACACGTTAGATGAATGTACCACAAATTTAAAGAAGAAGTTGAATAAACCGATTTCTCATGTTTCTACCCTTAGTGATAGTGATTCGGAAGAAGAAGTCTTTTATGCTTCTAGGCGACAGCTTCCCATCCGTGTGATTAGTGATGAGAGTGAGGGTGAAAAGGGTGAGGAGGAAGAAGAAGAATTGAGTGAGTTGCAAGTTGCCTACAATAATTTGTATTTTGAATGTTTAAAGACAAAAAAGGCAAACTTGAAACTTGAAGCTCAATTGAAAGAGTGTGCCTTAAAAAATAATGTTGTTTTAGTTGAAGAACTTAGGTCACATGAGAAAATTTTGAAAGAGAAGCTTGAGTACGTTGAGGGTGAGAGAGATAGTCTTAGACGGTTGATGGAGACCATGAAAAAGGAGCTTTTAGAGTTTGAGGATTCTAGACGTGTAATTAAATCTAGGATAGGTGAACTTGAGGTGAAATTGAAAGATTCAAGTAAAGTGAAATTTGATTTGGAGTCTAGGTCTGACAAACTTGATAAGATTTTAGGCACCGTCGAGATAAAAAAGGATAGGGGTGGATTGGTCTTGAAAAACATGTTGCACCCATTCCCACACGTGTGAGAGAGCCTCCTAGGATTGTTAAGAAAGAGACACCTAAGGTTGTTAAGAAAGAGCCCCTTAAGAATATCGTGAGAGAACCTCCTAGGATCATTAAGAGAGACCCACCTAGGCAAATTCGGAGAGAGCAATCGAGAAATTTGAGGAGAGGGCCACCTTTAGGTAACACACACCGCCCGATTTACACTTCACACACTGCGGTAGGCAAGGTCATCTTAGGCAATTTTGTTACAAGCTTTTAAATGAACCTAGGAAGGTTAATAGAAGAATAAATTCGATTCCCCACACCCCCACACCTCGTTACACATCGATTTGGGTCAGGAAATCGGATTTAGAGGCTTATGGTTTACTTGTCCACGATTCCCGTTTGCTTGCACGTGATTCACCCCATGTGAAATCTTTTGGTTGATTGTGTTGGATGTTTGTCATACACTAGCGACGCATCATGTTATACGCTTTCTAGTGTTATGACTCACTTTGATGCAGCGCATATTGGTATATTTGTTGCATTTGTGTGTTTCGCAACTGATTTACAACTATTTTGGATCTGCTTGCCCCTTTCAAGTACTGTTTTCACAAAATTTTTGCACTGGGCATAACTGTATAATGTTTTGGGAAATTTGGGAATTTTTTATTTTCTTGTTCGAGCGAGATGTATTGTCGTTTGAGCGACATCTCTATCTCGCGCGAAGTCGCATCTCGCGACACGCCCTTGTCGTTCGAGCGACAGAGCGATATCGTTTGAGCGACCTGTCTGAAAATTCTATTTTTGCTTCCCTTTTGATTCCAGTACCCGGTGTTCATATGGTTAAATTTTTTGCACTGATGGATTTGCTTCTGTTAGTCTATATGCAGTTATTCTTGGTATCCATGCTTAATTGATAACACTGCATTACTCATTTATCACATATGTGTTCATTGTGGATTCTCTAGTGTGATTACTATTTGCTAGCACAAGATATTGCGCATATCGATATTATATGCCTATTGCTGGTTGTATCATTTTGTAGTTATATTTTTTTTGTTTGAAAATTTTGAAAAAATACAAAAAGATTTTATTTTGATAAAAAATTTTAAAATCCAAAAATATTTTTGTATTTTGTTTACACTTTTCATGGATGAACACTTAGGATGACCGAGTCACAATTTCATTCTATTTATCCATGTGACTAATTGATAGTGTTTTGAGACAATAGGTTAATTCATCCATGTGCTTTATAATGTTTGGAGTCCTTAAGATGTAATTAAGAGTCACTTCCTACATGTTTGACTCATAATTTCCTTTATTGCACACATGCACGGATTTGTTTGATTATTGTTCTTGACTTATCACATGTTGGTTGGGTGTTTTCATCTCAATCCTATCCTTAAAACGAACCAAGTGCAATAATATGAGAGTAATAAAAGTAGTGCATGTAAAAACCATTGCCCGTGAGGAATACATTGTTTAGTTTGAAAAAATGATGAGTGAACACGGGAAAGGGCTGCGAGTGAATAATAATCACGTTGTGAAAGCCACCGTTTGAAAAGATCCCACACAAAAAAATTAAGGCTATAAAAAGATGAAATATGCCAAAAATTTGGGCCAATAGGTTTTCTCTAAGTTGAGAATTTAGTACCTCTTATGATATAAAGAATTGCATTATTATATATGAGGGAGTTTTGGATGGATATATCAATGGGTTTGCACGTCCTTTAAAAAGTTCTCGAAACGACACTAAATAGTTTTGGACGTTATTGGGGTGGAAATCATTTTGACTTTGATTTGTTGATTTGTATAAGACGATGTCATCTAAATTCAACAATCTTTTCACCTAAGGATTCTTTTGATGTTCATTCGTTAGGGGTATACGTATGCATCGTGCACATATGATTGATTGAGTTTATGTACCTATCGAATGTGTTCACACCTATTCCTTTAGTTTCCATGTCTTGGTTGTTTGAGTTTAAATCCATGGTGTGATTTTTGTATAATATTTTTTTTCAAAGTGGTATTTTATTTTTGTATGAAAAATTTGAAAAAAAATCAAAAATAGTTTGTGAATGTTTTTGGGACGTACCTTTGCATGCACATAGCTTGATCTCTGTTTGCTATGCATTTTGTCGAGACACTCCATGTTTTGATTGTTTCTTCTTATCTGTCTATTTGGGGACATCATAAAAAGGGGAAGAAAGAATTATCAGTTATGGGGGAGTTTTTGCATTATGGGGGAGATTTGATTTATTAATGCTTTATTCTTATATCATTTCAAACTCGATGTGTCATGAAGGTTTTGATTTATCTCATGTGTGTAGGTACAAAGACTGAAGATTATGATGTTGCACACCCTGATGAGAAAAGCTTTGAGATTTGATGAAGATTTTTGAAGAACAGTTTGAGATCTTGCAAATTTATTCATGGGAGGGTAGATTTGTATATGTATTTTGGTTGTTTGATAATTCAGATTTTTTATGTATGTACCGGCATAGACATAGGGGGAGATTTGTAAGGACATATTTTCATAGGCCCGTTATCAATTTATTATGTCATATACCGCTACACTGTCGAAGAGCATTCAAGAGACATATACATCAAAGATGGATCCGAATTACTCAAGTTCTTCATCATTCAAGTCTCCGCGAAGGTTACTTTGATAAGGTTATGTTTTAAATACCTTAACTTTTCACTTAGAGCTTTTGGGATATTTTGTACAAAATATTTTTCTAAAGATTTTGTTTTTGGACACCTTTTCGTATAAAAATCATAACTAATTCATAAAAAATCAGAATGATACGAAACTGGAGCTACGCGTTTGTATCGAAATTTTCTACAGGCTCACGTGGAATCTCGCTTGATTGGTAGTTCGAACGACCTGCAATTGTCGTTCAAACGACATAGCATGTCGTTAGATCTCGTTCGAATGACTTTTGTCCTTCGTTCGAGCGACTTGTTGATCTCGTTCGAACGAGCTCTGTTTTCAAGGCGACGCGATTTTCTATAAAATCTCATTATCTGGTTCCGTTTTCATTACGAAGTCACAACGTTTTGACGAACAGAAAAACTGCAAAAGCAGAATCCTTTTGGCCTCTTACTTTAGGGTTTTAATCCCTTTTGTTTTCAATTCACAAAACTCCCATATGATTTAGTGAATTGTTTTGGTGTTGAAGAACACACCTTGCTACTGTTTATCTTTGTGGGGAGAACTCTACAACCGACAGCTACGTGCTATTGTGGAGGGTGTCCTTATAAAGTTCACATCTTGTGGAGAAGCCGTTTCTCTTCTTCACTGCTGCCCTCCTGGAAAGGGAAAGTTCCAGCCGAGACATTGAAACCGACACCTGCGGGTATTTCGTATGTCATCCTATTTCATAGTAATCCGTGTAAGCCGTTTTCTTACAAATTATAGTGAAATAAAAGGTTTTGCCCCTTTGGGGGATTTTTCCTGAAATTGTTTGTTTTATTTATTAGATAAATCATCTAGATGCATATTTTAGGGTTTAACTAAAATTTAGCATTAATTAAAATTGGATTTTATTTGAGAAGTCGCAATATTTCCGCTCTAGCGATTCTACAATTGCTAATTAATTCATCCGAGTAAATATAAATAAAATAATAAAACAATCCTTTAATTAATTCCTAAAAATATAGGGTATTATATCCAGTTAAGAAACCAATTTCCCTGTTCCTCCTCTCCTTCGCCCTCATATATTTAGAATATAAATAATTCTTTATTCCTTTGTTCATTTGGCAAAGGGTGAAATTTCACTTTTGGTGGGGTTTTGATCTATAGTTGTGATTATTTTAATGGCATCTATAAAGTTGAAAGCATAACCCAATGATGAGTTAATAAAATATTTTTGGATATATTATGGGGTAGTATTTTCTAATGACAAGTAAAATATTTTTTAAGGAATGAGCAAAATTATCTTAGAAAAATGTAGTGGATTGCTACATTATACATTGTCATGTTGATAGAATTGAAATAGGAATTTCTATTACGGGTCAACGTGAAACATTGGAGCTACTAGAGATGATGAGGAAATAAAATTACTTTAAAATTGAATATGTTGATGTTAAAGAGGAACTTCATAGACTGAGGAATGAAATTTTGTCTTATGTTTTTGGTAATCAAGCGTCTTTTTGAACCATAAAATGATATCTGCCAAGGAAATGGAGTAAATATGGAAGGTTTGAATTTCTTCTAAAATTAGGAGTTTTCATAACTGATTTTTAGAATCTAAAAGTGAAAGATCAAATTCTTGAACTTGGTCCCTGGTCTTTTGATAGTAGACCACTTATTGTGAAGCCATACAGTCCTGATGCAAGTTTGGAGAGAAAAGGTTTGGCGAAATTCCTATCTGGATCAGATTATCTAGTTTGAAATTTAATATTTGCCTCACAAATGTTCCCTCTTAAAACCCTAATCTCCTCATTCTCTTTACACACAAAACCTAACAATCCTATAGTCTAAAAATTCATTCACAACCAAGAATTAAGCTAAATAAAAAAAGAAAGAACATTAATGAAATAAAAAATAAGGATACAAGACTAAAGAACAAAGAGGAATTCTCACAATTGAATCTAGGATTATCATCTCTACACATCACGAAGTTTTACTTTAAGGAAAGATAAAATATATTCTTCTACTTTCATGTTTATAAGTAATAATTTCTACCAAAACCTTAATTGACAAAATTAAATACATTAGAGATAATTAGGTTATTAGACTATAATGGCTTAAACTTGATTTATGTAAAAATATGAAATCACCTTATGAGTAATCATGTGAATTATATGAAAATAATAATTTAATATGATAATTCATAATTGATTCTATACTGGAAAAATTCGAATTGAAATGAAAGTCATATGTATAGATGAGAATTTTATGAAAATTGGACTAGTAGCATGTTGAAACCTTCTTTGATGAAATTTGATTAGACACCTTTCCTAGTTGAATTTTGATTGTATGAAATTGAAAATGATGGAAAAATCATATGTTAATACATGTATGTAACTTAATCAACCCAATTTTTTTTTTTAACATGCTCGTAAGTCTAACGAAAATTATGTATGAAAAAGGCTTAAGATATTGAGACTAAATTCAAATGGCAGGAGTTAATAGTGATTAGTTTGTTGAAAGGAAATTGAATTTTATTCATGCATGCTAGGATCAAGTTCTGTTATGGCTTTCGCATTTTGATTATTCTCCTTATAAATTGTAGCACAAAAAATGCTAAAGTATAATGTTAAATGATTAGACTTAGTTTCCGGATACAATTTTATGAGATGTTGCCCCTTGGACATATCGAAACTATATAATGTCAAAGATATAAATTTGAAGATATAGACTAAAAGAAAGGAATTTCATAAAACGTTAGAGTATACTGATAGGCTAACGCTAAAAAAGGGAGGTGAATGGATAATTACGATTTTTGGCTTGTCCCAGTATAAAGTCATGGTTGTGTGATTGGTTTGTTACTATTGTGGATTGGAGTGGAGTTATTGGAATGGGTTATTGAAGTCCGCTCTAAATAAAAAATGATGAACATGTGTATCAATAACCTCGGTATTTAGTTGAGCACTACTCGTGGTTTATGTCGTACGCGCTAGATAAAAATAACGAACTTACATTCTAATCACCTCGTTGTAACACCCCGCCCCGCCCGGGGAGAGCGAACGGAGCGCTATTATCAATAAAACTAACCAAATCCACAATATAATAAGGTATAGAGAATCTAAAACCCACAATATAATAAAAGAATCTACTAATCTCAAATTTCTCCAAATTACATACAACCAAATTTTCTCTCGAAATAATACAACTATCTATCTCGAAATAAAATGCTCTATACAACAAAAATAAAAATACAAGTCTTCTATCTTGTATTAAAAATCCTTCCCAAATCATCCACGCTAAAAATCATCCCAAATGGTCCATAACGTCCCAAATCCACGCTAACCTTCCAACTAAAGAAAAATTATCTCAAAATTTATTTTTCCTCTTTATTTTGAAAATACCCCAAAAATTACGCGGGTTGTTACACTTCCCCACTAACAATGGAATTTCACCCTCGAAATTCGTCGAATACCTAACTCTCAAAATCAGGCCAACAATCTTCGAAAATAATCTCGTCACCAAAAAATAAAATCCTCGCATCTAATCTAGATGCCTAACGCGAAACGATTTTCTAAAAATTTCTATCTCCAAAACTACGCGCCACAAAATGCAACAGACCGAAAACCCAAGCCCCGAGGGTGGTCTTATACCTAAGCTCTGATACCTTTCTGTAACACCCCGTTCTCCCGGAGAGAGGGAACGGAGCGCCATAATCGATGAAAACTATACTAATCCATAAATAACCAGGTATAGAGCATCTAAAATAAATCCCGCAATATATAAAAGAAATCTACTAATAACAAATCTCTTCAAATTGAATACAACCAATAATCTCTCGAAATAAAACAACTATCTATCTCGAAATAACTGCACTATACAGCAAAAATAAATACAATCTTCTCAAGTATATATACTCCAATAATCTTCCCAAAATAATCCATGCTAAATAAACAATCTCCAATTCCAATCCAAAGCGCTCAAAATTCGTGCTAACCTGCCACTAAAAGAAAATATGGGGAAGTACACAATACGACAGAAAAGATGCTCAACAAATATTAGCGGTGAATAAAACGTCACAATATGAATACGAATATTCAAATGAAAAGTGAATCTCATAAGCAATTATATCAATATAATTTGTCAACAACACATTAACCGGGTCACCAGGCCTCACCACCATACCACGCCTATGCATTTTTAATCATATCTGAAAAAAGGAATATTGGCCGGTGCCCAACCTTAGTGCCATATTAAAATCTCATGACAACATGCTCAACACCAAATATAATACCACGTGAATCGAAATTAGATTCCAACAAATATTTCCAGATTTCCAAATGAATTTGTCAATTAAAATATGAGTTCAATTAAACATTAAATCAATGGAATAAACACTCGCGAGATTTAGGAGCATATTATGTAAAATCCCATACCTAAAACCACCAAAAGATACCATCAATAATTCTGCCCAAAAATGCAGAAGAACCACCAAAAATCTGCTCCAAAGATCACCAAAAGTTCCTCGGACAACCTCAAAACATCCCCAAGAACACCTCCAAAAACCTAAGGTTGAATGCATAAATCAAAGGGCTTGTTTGTGTATAAAAGAGAGGAATTAAAAATATGTTTGCTGCCAAAAAGTTGTACCGAAAAGGGTCACCCACAACCTTATTTTATAAGTCAAAACCAAAAGAGTTGTAAACAAATCAAACTCTAAAAACTGCTTGCTGCGCATGTTTTCTCCTGGGGTCGATCGATCGATCGCCCAGGAAAACTGGCAGTTCGCCTAAAAAAATGCCTATAAGGTAAAATATTGTAAAATCAATATAAAATCCGTTTTAACTCCGTTTTCGAAATCGTTTGAAATTCTCGCCTTTAAAAATAATAACCAACAAGTTTGAGTAATAAAAATAATTTTATCTCAAAATTTATTTTTTCTCTTTATTTTGAAAATACCCCAAAAATTATGCGAGTTGTTACACTCGTAGTTAGTTGAGGTATAGTGACGAGTTATTTAGTGTACTAGTGACTATGTAGCTAGTTGAGTGCTAGTATCAATTTTATGATTTGACATATTAGTGACCCAAGAGTTGGTTGGGGGATAATATTGGTTTTACTTGTGACTATTTTAGTGTGGGTATTGGGTATACTAGTGGTGTATTAACTAATGGGAACTATTAGGTTTCTAAATAGACTTTATAAAAGTTTAATATGAAAATAACACCGGTAGTGGCAAGTTACTTTATAGATAATAAAAAACTTTGGATTTATTATTTATATATATGATTATCCATTTTTATTTCTTGGGTTATGTGGATTTATTATTTTACGATGAGACTAACCTATCTCTTTTTTTCAGGTTCTCCAGCATCCCGTCAGATTTAGATTCCTCTCTCACGAGTACATAGTCATCATTCCAGTCACCACCATTCACACATGTAGGTGTTGGAGTTTAACTTTATTTTTACCTCATCATGCAGTGTATTCAATTTATGTTTATGTTGGGGAAATCAATATTGGGTATGTAATGCTTTTGAATCGTTATATCAAACCTTATCATTTTATATTTTATAGTTACTGGCGATGATTGACTTCCATTATATGTTTATTTATGTTGAGGATATTCACATCGCACTTTACTCTTGTGACACCCCGCTTAGAATAATAACGGGTGGCCAACCCTATACTAAAATAATCATGAATCTCAAGTGGATCATTCTCAGCATCTATTGACAATTATAAAAATAAACACGACTAACTACCCATTACCACAAAAAGAGGGTATCAAAATTTTTTAAAACATTTTATTTGCATCTCCAAAACAAAATCATGCAACAACTAACCAACAACATCACTCTAGATATGATAAGAGATACACACCCACAAATGATATAACAGAGACCAATAAAGGAGTATAACATAATGTACAAAATAAAATACCCGAATATGTTGTCGGGTCACAGACAATACACTAATCCGAGAGAGAAAATATAAAAGTGTTACTCTACAAAATTTGGGTATAAACCCGATATACAAATTGACTCCTAATCTAGATATACAAAGATAAGAATCGACTATAACCAAATACCGCAACAGCCCGCTACTGCCACAGCTCCACGAATACACTAGATGGATAACATCAATGGCGTCCTTGTGGAGGAACACCTAGAATAATACAATATATATGCACAACAAGAGAAGATATGAACGGGTCAGAGCCCGAGGTGTAAAAATATTTTATAGCAAGTGAATTAAAATGCATAATAATTATAAATGCATTATGACATGATTAAGGTGGAGACTCACTCTCCATACGTCCAACTCACCTCTTAACTTCAGCGCGCAACTACACGTGTGATCTATAAATAATTGCCCAAATCTATATAAGGGCAAAGTAACCTAACTTAATCCCAATATATACTCAAACAAAATCCATCTAAATCCTCTCTCAACTTCTACTATCACCCATCTCCGTTATTCGCCTACATTCTAAACATATAAAATATAATTAAACATTCTCTTACTAGAAGTTCTCATATTCTAGTTATAGACTTATATATATATATATGAGTTATTAGCAACTAAGTTATAAGGATTAAACTTCTCCCAATTCTCAATAGTGCATTGCGGTTCGTGCGTGGGACGTCTCACAAGCGAAATCCAAACAAGGACTCCCCCCCCCCCCCCGATACACTACTCCTTGGCAGAATTGATTATCAAGATTCATTATGACCTCAATGAATAATGCGTATAACCCAAATTCTTATTTAAAAGATTCAATAATTAATTATTCCCAATTCTCAACAGTGCACGGCGTTTCGTGCGTGGGACGTCTCGTAAGTGAAATTCAAACAAGGAACCCCCCCGATACACTACTCCTTGGCACTGTCGATCGTCGAGATATATGCTAATATATAAATATGAGAAGTAAGGACTAACTTCTCCTCACTCCCAACATTGCACAGTGTTTCGTGCGTGGGACGTCTCGCAAGCGAAATCCAAACAAGGAACCCCCCCGATACACTACTCCTTGGGAGTGTTGGTTCTTTGAGGTCCATTATGCCCTCGATACCCAAAGTACTATATATACTAATATAATTAACTAATATTCATTTTATCATAATTTATTCGTCACAATTTAAGTCCGGTAAAAATCTCCCGGAATGAGATTCAAGCAATCTTCTTATGTCTCTTTACTCTAGAAACAAATATGATATCACATAATCATATATAATTAATATACTATTCACACCAGTATAATAATAGCCATCCCAAAGAGCAATAACTCGAGGACGCAGGTTCTCAATGCTATAATCTTCCAGGAATTACTCACTTTATCCCAGGTTACCATATATCGGATTATTATCACACCGCCATGGTAAAATAACAAATCAAAATGTACGGGAAGCGGTCATAGTTCCTCCCCGGCAATGAGAAAAAACATACCCACCAAGTCTCACCCCTAATAAAAACACTCACACAATAATAAATGGACTCTATGACCTGGGGACTATACGCGCCCTGCTCCTCAAGCCAGGGGCCACACCCACATCGTACAACTTCCCATGATAGCATAGAGGGGGTATGCTTCACACATATATATATATATATATATATATATATATATATATCATTCACGCAAGATATGCATACATCATCACATCATATAAATGTATACATCAGACAAGGTATATATATCACACTATTTCATACTCATAGTACACTCTTAGGCGTAAGTGAAATAATCTCATTATTTAGTATATTTTACTCTCGATATACTACTCGTCAATAACTCACACAACTTCCCCACTTAGTATACACCATACTATTTCTCTCTTGAAGTTCACACCTCACTTCTATTGATATGAATCGTCGCTAGATTCTATTTACGTTGAGGATATTCTCTATATCCTAATGCACCTTGATCATCATTTATCATTTATAAAACATCTCCCAATTCAATTTACGTTAAGGATATTCTCTATATCCGTATGCACATATATCAGCATTTATTCTCAATCCATAATATGGTTCAATCAATCATATGAACCTTTCAAGTTATCCCATTTGGGATATAATTCTAAAATACATTATCACTAAGCGCATCCTAACCCTTTCTTATAAACCCGTAATTATCTCCAAATCATAATCTCAATAATAGTGGGCTTTCCCACTTAGTCAATACGATACTCTTTAATTGGTATTCTCTCGAATTAAATTAATGTGACTCCAATAATTTCTCGTAAGGAAAACTGACTAAAAGTCTCCAAAACACACTTCTCATAACTCCTATAGAGGTTCCCAATCGACTAACTCCAACAAAACGGGTTGAAACTCACCCTAGAAAAACATCCCCAAAACTGCCCTGTTTCCTAATCGATTCGGGCCTAATCTGAATCGATTCGGCCTCCAAGGCGAATAGATTCGGGTCCAAAGACCTGGGCTTCCATCTCAAGATGAATCGATTCGGGTTGGGGCCAAATCGATTCGGTCACTTAGACTTGGGCACCTGCAACATTCCGAATCGATTCGTTAAGGGGCCGAATCGATTCGGCGTATGAGAAGGTACGAAAATGGCTATTTTTCTCAAAAGCCAAAAATCCCAAAAATCATATAACTCAACTTCTCTCCATTTCTCTTCAACCCAAACATATATATAACATCAAAACTTCTTATATAACTCATCCCAACTATTTGATAACCTCAAATCCATGTATACACAACAAATTTAAGGTTTTACCTAAAATATAGGTTTTAACATTTTAAACCCAAAATCCACAATTTTTATCAATAAAACATGATATAAATGATACACAACAATTATTTAGAAAGTTTAATCACTTGCCTCGAATTTGTAGAGTCCGATTCATCCTCAAAATCGCAGATTGGCTGGAAAAATCCAATTTTCTCCTCTTTCTCTTCTTCTTTTCTTCTTTCTTTTCTTTCTCTCTTTCTTTCTCTTTCTCTCTAAGGAGATTTCTATCTTTCGTAGGCTTTTAATCCTTAAATCCCAAAATACACAACTTTAAATGATAATACACACTTTAAATAACTCGATAACTTTAATTCGAGCTAAACGAACTTAAAATATTTGGCACCCAAATAAGCCCCAAGTACAGTCATTTCGACTATCTCGACCCTTCCGAAAACAACCGCATCCTCAGAATCACCATTCGAATCACTTTCTAACATCTTCAAATTTGACCTCAATGCCCATTTAATTACTCTCCAATTAAAATAATATTTATTTCTTCCAAAAATAAATAAATTATTGTCTTAAAAATCTCGGGGTATTACAGACTTCCCCACTTACAAGAATTTCGTCCTCGAAATTAAGATAAGCCTAATACTCCAAAGCTCCGCTAGTCTCCACTACACTTATCCACACTAACCCTATTCCCAATACTCCCCCTTATCACGATGAATTATTTTAATTTTATGAAACCAATTTTAACAAATAGGGCGCCTGTTGATACCAAAATTAGTATGCTGATGTGGACGAATAATAAGAAGACGCGTGTCAATCTACGTGGCACAATAGCAACGAGGAAGTTCATTCCCCCGACCAAGTCAGACTCACTCCGAGCAACAAGTACACTCTGAGTAACTCCAGCTCTCCGAGGAACTCAAACGCTCCGAGGAACTCTAACTCTCCAAGGAACTCTTGAACGACGAGCAACTAAGGCGGTTCGAGCTGCATCTCGACCGCAGCATTGATTGCCAGATAATCAACAGTTCAACTATTCATTGAATGCTTATCATCTTGACGCACACGTTTGAAGAGAATTAAATGAATTACCCTTTCATATGTGTATCATTTAATGTAACACCCTTTCATTTACAGCCTAAGGGCTATAAATACCTTGTATCACCCTCATTCAAAGGGACCGGAATTTCTTGATAGAACTTGTAATCGAGAATTCTCAAACACTCAGCAATAATATAACAGTGGACGTAGGACATTCATATAAGGCTGAACCGCTTTAAAATTCTTTGTCTCATTTAGTTATCCGTGATTGAATAATTAGAGTAATCTAGTTTTTTACATCAACAGATTGGCGCCGTCTGTGGGAACGATTGTTACTATCGTTTTTCACCGAAAATCATTCATCATCAATGGCAGATAACCCGAAATCCAGCAATCGAAATGTTGGAAATGCAGGAAATCCTCCAAATCCCTCTGCACCTCCAGATCTCGCTGGAATTATGACGAATCTGGCTCAAGGACAAACCTCCATACAGGAAACAATGCGACAATTCATACAGACCCTTCATGGCAATGCACCTGCGCGTTCAGGACAGCGAAGTGGTCAGAGGCAAACCTACTTACATTCTTCACGATCCAGGCATACTGAGTCATATCGTAATGAGGAATCTGATGATTTCTCTTATCAACCTGGGCGAACTTCGTCAATAAGGGCTACAGATACTGATCAACGTATCACTCTCTCTCCAGAAAGACCTAGTGCCTTGGAAAGACTGAGTAGGGTGTCTCCTTTCAGTCGATTAGGCCCTAGGAGGAATAGGAGTCCACCTAAGACCATGTCAAGGAGTTTTCGATGACCATCAGATCTAAGAGAAGGATCAGCACAATCACGACCAGTTGCTCGTCAAGATAGATCTCAAGAGTCCACATCAGAACAATCAATTGCTCGAACTAATAAGCCCGGGGAAGGAAACGATGCGTGGAAGGGTTCCATTCAGCGCCTGGAGGATAGATTGGGAGAAATGGCTAAGGTGAAGAATTCCTTACAACGAACTTTTGTTCAAGGGACACCTTTTGTCCAAGCCATTGTGGGTTTTCCTACCCCGTCAAAGTTTAAAGCACCAGTGGTGACCCCCAAATATGATGGAAAGACAGATCCTGTTCTACACATAGAGTAATATCAAGCTGCTGTCGACATCTATGTTATCCCCGACGAGATGAGATGTAGAGCATTCTCAGAAACTCTTACTGGATCTGCCCAGATATGGTACAACAATCTTCCTCGAGGTAAGATTTCAACTTTCTTTCAGTTGGCCGAGTTGTTCATCGGCAATTTCTGTTTTGGAGCAAAGCCAGTAAAAAGAGTAGCACACTTGTTAAGTGTTAGACAAAAATCTGGTGAGAGTACTAGAGATTACGTAACTCGTTTCAATAACGAGAAGTTGGAAGTCATAGATTATGAAGAAAAGACAGCAATCACCGCCTTGATGAGTGGGTTGTTGCCTAACAAGTTGTATTACACTTTGGCCAGAGATCCACTTACAACTATGTCAGAGTTGATGGCGAAAGCGGCCAAAATCATGAATGCCGAGGAGGCCATGGCTGCGAAGAAGAATATGGATAAATAAACCAAGGTGGAAGATGACAAATCCAAGAAGAAAGAGCATAAGGGAAATGGCGGTGACAAGCATTCCAAGAATAATAAATCGTCATGGGAAGTCGTGAAGAAATTCGATAATTATACTCCTTTGAAAATGGGTATTAATCATGTCTTGGAAGAAATCAAGAATAACGAGGAAGTAAAGTGGCCAAAGAAATTGAGGTCAGACCCTGACCTGAGGAACAGGGATAAATATTGTGAGTTTCATAAGGATCACGTCCATATGATCAAAAATTGCATAGCTCTTCAGAACGAGATTGAAATACTCATTCGAAGAGGGAAACTAGCAAAGTATGTTGATCGGGGAGGCGAAAGAAGAAATAATGACCGAACTAGACAAAGGTCTAGATCTCCTCGTCGAGCAGAGGAGAAAAAGAAAAGGGATCATGAAGATGATACAGAGGATGACCCCGATCTTCCCAAGAAACCAAGGCAGCCAGAACGAGAGGTATTTTCAATACGCTTTGGATCATTTGATTGTAATGTCATTACAGGAGGAGATGTAGGAGGAGGAGACCTTACTGCAGAAAGAAAAGCTTACCTCGGTGAGGCTCAGGCTTTCTCATACATTCAACGGATAAATTTAGCTGAAGAGGATCGCCCGAGGAAGGTAAACAAAGAGAAGCTGGTCATCGGTTTTTCAAAAAATGACCTGGCAGGTGTTCTTTACCCTCACGAAGACCCTTTGGTGATCAAAATGAGGATGAAAGAAGTAGTGATTTCAAGGGTGCTGGTAGATAATGGTAGTTCGGCAGACATCATGTACTATTCATGCTTTGACAGTTTAAATTTGAAATTATCTCAATTGGAACCTTATCACAAACCTCTATTGGGTTTTGCTGGCGAGAAAGTCTTTCCACTTGGGACGATCAAGTTGGATATATTCATTGGAACTTGGTCTGCTTGTCGAACCAAATACATTTTTTATGATGGATAAGAATGTGCAGTCAGCTTACAACATCATCATGGAAAGAGTTGGTTTGAAGAAGTTCGAAGCAGTTCCATCTACAGTACATCAGTGTTTAAAATTCCCTACAAATTTCGGAGTGGGAGTTGTGAAAGGTGATCAGAAAGTAGCTCGGGAATGTTATTATTCGTCTGCCGAGCAAGAGGAGCTTGAAGAGTCAAGGAAAAAGACTACCACCTACCAGGTAGAGGAAGGTACAGAAATTGAAACACTTGATCCCAGAGATGAATCCAACTTGTAAAAGGACCGGTGGTGGAATCTACAGAAAATGTTATTCTGGATGACGAGCACCCTGGACGAGTAACCCAGATAGGTTCATCGTTGGATGTTTCAATAAAACAGGAGTTGATAACTTTATTGAGAGACAGAAAGAAAACTTTTGCATGGAGTCATGAAGACATGCCAGGAATAGATCCAAACTTCTTATGCCATGAACTCAATGCGAATAAGGAGATCAAGCCTGTAAAGCAGAGAAGAAGAGTATTTAGTCCCGAGAAGAATCAGGCTATACAAGAGGAGGTCGAGAAGCTCCAGAAAGCCCAATTCATTGAAGATGTGAAATATCCAGACTGGTTAGCAAATGTGGTGATGGTAAAGAAGAAAAACAATAAATGGAGAATGTGTGTTGATTTCACTGATCTCAACAAGGCTTGCCCAAAGGATCATTTCCCATTGCCCAGAATTGACCAACTAGTGGATGCTACCTCGGGACACGAGCTGCTCAGCTTCATGGATGCTTACTCTGGTTACAACCAGATCAAAATGAAACCTGAAGACAGGGAAAGCACTTCTTTTATTACCCCTAGGGGAACTTATTGTTATAATGTTATGCCTTTTGGTTTGAAAAATGCAGGTGCGACATATCAGCGACTGATGAATAAGGTTTTTGCCGAACAAATCAGTTGCAATATGGAAGTCTATGTCGACGATATGCTGACAAAGAGCAAAAAAGCTGCTGATCATCTAGTTGACTTAGGTCAGACCTTTGATCAACTGGATAAATACCAAATGAAGCTCAACCCGACGAAGTGCACTTTTGGAGTACGAGAAGGAATGTTCCTCGGGTACATCGTCAACCAGCGAGGCATTGAGTCAAATCCAGCAAAGATCAAAGCTCTTTTAGGGTTGCGATCTCCAACGACGAAGAAAGAAGTGCAGAGTCTTACAGGACGAGTTGCAGCGCTCAACAAATTTGTATCTCGAGCAACTGATAGATGCCTCCCATTCTTCAAAATGCTTCGAAAAACTTTCGAGTGGAATGATGAATGTGAGAAAGCCTTTCAAGACTTGAAGAAGTATTTGGGAGCACCTCCATTGTTATCCAGACCAGTAATGGGAGAGAAATTGTACTTGTACCTGGTAGTATCAGAGAATGCAGTCAGCTCGGCATTGATCAGATTGGAGAATGGAGTCCAGAAGCCAATTTATTACACAAGTAAGGCTTTCCGAGGTGCAGAGATCAGGTACCCAAAGCTGGAAAAATTGGCATTGGCATTAATTGAAGCAAGTAGAAGAATGAGGCCTTATTTCCAGGCCCATACCATCGTCGTGTATACCGACATGCCATTGAGACAAGCCCTTCATAAGCCAGAAAAATCAGGAAGACTGATGTATTGGACAATAGAACTCGGTGAATATGATATTGTGTATGAACCCAGATCATCATTAAAAGGGCAGGCTGTAGCAGACTTTATAGCAGAATTTACATATCCTGATACCCCCGAGGAGAAAAAGTTACTCGCTGACCAACCTGTGGATGTTACAGGATCAACAGACATAAGTCCAGATCAACTCCGGTTGGTAAAAGGGCTTTTGGATGTAGAAAGATCATCAAATTCAAACCCAGACCAACTCCGATTGGTAAAAGGGCGAGAAGAGATGGTCGACGAGGAGCGAAAATACCAGGGGAGGATGAAAGGACATAACAGATATTTCACAGAGGAACTCTGTCAGATAAGAAATTTGAAGACAAGTTACCTACATGGAGATTATATGTAGATGGGTCATCTTGCACAACAGGTTGTGGGTCAGGGATTGTTTTGAAAACCCCAGACGAGATTGACATGGAATATGCCTTGCGATTCCAATTCAAAGCTTCCAATGATGAGGCTGAGTATGAAGCCTTAATAGCAGGTCTTAATTTAGCAAAGATTATGGAAGCGCAACAAGTGATGGTATTCAGTGGTGTATTGTATAGACGAGGAATTATGGAAGGTTTGCAATGATGTGTACATCCCACCGAGGTGAAAGAATTGATTGAAGAGATCCATGAAGGGTCTTGTGGAGCCCATGTAGCAGGTCGGACACTTTTGCAAAGGGTGATGACGCAGGGATACTACTGGCCAACGATGAGGGCTGATTGTATAGCCTATGATAAGAGATGTGATAAATGCCAATGTTTTTCTTCCATCCGACGTACTCCACAAGCATTATTGACACCCATAACTTCCCCTTGGCCATTTTCCATGTGGGGAATTGATCTGGTTGGACCACTGCCAACGACCCGAGGAAGATTCAAGTACCTCGTCGTGGCAGTGGATTATTTTACTAAGTGGGTAGAAGCTGAGCCACTTATTGATATGACGTACGAGAAGGTATACCAGTTCGTTTGGAAGAATATAATCTGCCGATATGGTCTCCCTCATGCCTTCATCACAGACCATGGAACACAATTTGATAACGAGGATTTTGCCGCCTATTGTCATCAGTCAAACATTTTGAAGGTTCATTCAGCACCAGGCCATCCTCAAAGCAATGGGCAGACTGAAGTGATGAATAGAACAATACTAAATGGTTTGAAGAAGAGGCTAAGTGAGGCTAAAGCTAATTGGATTAATGAGCTACAGTCAGTATTGTGGGCTTACCGAACAACTCCCCGAGCAGCAACTGGAGAATCACCATATATGCTGGCATTTGAAAGTGAGGCTGTAATACCTGCCGAGTTGGGTCTTCCAACACACAGAGTGCTGAATTTCAATTCCCCAGTCAGCGACTTAATGAGGAGATTAGATTTGGACATGCTCGAGGAGGTTAGAGAAGAGGCAGCCATTAGGAATGTTGCTTATCAACAGCGAACAACCCTGTTCTACAACAAGAGGGTAAAAAAATGCGACTTAAAAGAAGGATATTACGTGCTAAAGAAGGTCATTCAGAAGCACAATAAGTTGGAAGCAAACTGGCATGGACCTTACCGAGTTACTGCAGTTGTCCGACCAGGAACTTACCGAATAGCAACTCTAGAAGGAGAGGAATTTAAGAATGCATGGAATGTTAAACACCTACGCAAGTATTATCAGTGATGTAAAATGTAAAGCAGTTCCATCAATATGAATAAAACGATGATATTTCGCAATCTTCTCTCCTTTTATTGAAAGTTTTTCGGGGAATACTAGTGTGTTTAACACTACGCTGCTCGGTACGCAACGCTGCTCGGCATTAAAAAGAAGATGATAGTTTAAACCCATGACCAACTCCGGTTGGTAAAAGGGCGAGAACAAACTACACTCCTTTGGTTAGGAGGCGTACACTAGCGTGACCAACTAAGGTTGGTAAAAGAACTAGTGGACATGATAGTTCAAACCCACGACCAACTCCGGTTGGTAAAAGGGTGAGAACAAACTACACTTCTTTGGTTAGGAGGCGTACACTAGCGTGACCAACTAAGGTTGGTAAAAGAACTAGTGGACATGATAGTTCAAACCCACGACCAACTTCGGTTGGTAAAAGGGCGAGAACAAACTACACTCCTTTGGTTAGGAGGCGTACACTAGTGTGACCAACTCAGGTTGGTAAAAGAGCTAGTGGACATAATAGTTCAACCCACGACCAACTCCGGTTGGTAAAAGGGCGAGAACAAAAGATGATCGACGAAAGGCCAATCTCGGTTGGTCGGGTAACAAGACATGCTCTCAAATGCCAACTTATGTTGGTCGGGAAGTAAGTTTATTACATAAAAGTTCATCGGAGAACAAATATTCCAAACTGAACCAAGTATAGTTGGTCGGGGATAAATACCCACTAACTGTAGTTGGTCGACAAGGAAAAATCTTTGACCTTGGTTGGTCGGGTACATTTTATGAAAAAGACAAAGTTTACCAAGTATAGCTGGTCGGGGATAAAAACCCATTAACTGTAATTAGTCGACGAGCTCAACTTAACAACCTTGGTTGGTTGGAAGAAATTTTAACATTTTTATACTCATTACTTTATTATTAAGTGATCGAGCAACATTACTAATACTTGTAATTTTTTATTACTAAGTTGGTCGAGGAACCACACAATATTGTTATGCAAGCACAAATATAAAGTGTTTGACAAGCACAAAACAATAGCAATACAGATTTGCAAACAGAAAATGAAAGGCTTTCATTAAAATTCAAAACGAATTATAATTTACATATGTGTACTAACTATTACATTGAGATCCCTACTCTATTGGTTTCTTTCCCTCAGCTTTTGAAATAGGTTCCTCGCTAGCAGGCGGATCCTTTAAAGTCTGAGGAGAGTTAATGAAGTTCAAATCCTTCAGCATCCTAACGTTCATCACAGAAGGTGTGTCCAGTAGATGCTCGGGACGAGATACCTCGATCTGAGAATGAAGATTGTAGTCACCGAGGTATTTTGCAATTAAGCTCCGAGGAATGGCACGAGCTGGGATCCATTCCATGTCCAATTTATAAGGTGGCACAGGCAAGTCTAGTAGCCCAGGAGCATGATAATCCCATAAATAATGGCCCTGCTCTAGTTTTAATACACCCAGGGCATTCAACCATCCCTGTTTATAACCTTCATTATTGGCATTTTCAATGCGAGCATCCAAGTGATAAAGGGCCTCATTGTAGCCTTCATTCCAGAACTCACGAGGTTGTTTGTGGAATTGGAAAGTTATTCTCTCTAACTGATCATGAAGGTTCCTGGAAAAAACATCCTTATTCTTCAGAGCAGACTTGGTCGAAGCAAGTTGATCTTCCAGAGTTTGGATTTTCTTAGACATTTCAGATAAAGCCCGATCTTTTGCATTCAATTGGAACACCTGAGTTTCCAACGTTGATAGAGTATGAGCTTCTTCAACATTATGACTAAGAGCTCTTGATCCTCCTCGAGCAGGTCGGGAACTTGGTTCCTCGACAATATTCTGAGCAGCTCGTCCTCGTCCACGAGAACCCCTTCCTCACCCCCGAGTAGTAGAAGAAGTACCAGATCTTCTCAAGGTATCCAACTCTTGCCTTAATTTGGCATTCTCAACCTCTAGAAAGGAAAATCCCTCGTCAGTCACTGGGATTGCAGCTGTTGAAGAAGATGCTGCAGACTTATACTGTGCCAGCTCTTTCTGCAAATTGTTATTTTCTTGCTCTAACAGCTCGGCAATATGTCTACAAGCTTCAACTTCACCTCTTAGGGTTTTCTCCCTGACATCGTACCCAGCAATGATCTTTTTGTGGCCTGTCTCTGCAGAAAGCTGTTGATACCTCTTTTCATACCCCTCGTGCAAAAGGGCAGTTGATTCTTTGTACTGAGTCTGAAGATCTTCTAAAGTATATTGAAGCTCCTCGATCATATCATAGTAAGCCACGTTATTGGCCACAACTCGATCAAGTAAGCCCTTCAGGTATTGATAAGCTTCTACTGCCTGCTCTGAAGCACCATGGCCAAAGATGTCAGTAACTTCTGATGCACTTAGGTCTGTGTGACTAGCTTTATAATATTCATGGCATTGCCGCATCAACTTTGTGTCATTAGCAGACAGCAGATCCATCCTGGCCAGAAACTAACAGAGAAAGAAAAAGAAGATCAAGACAGAGTGCAGATAGAGAAGAGACAATCATATGGAAGAAAAGAACTCAAATTTTATTAGATCATAAGGCAAAGTTACAAAGATCTGGGATACAAAGTACAAGTAAAAGGAAAAATAAAAGGGAATACCGAACAACTTCACACCTTTTCCTTGTCTCCCAAGACTTTCTCGGGAGACTGGGACGAGGAGCTTGGTTTCTCGGTGGGAACAATAATCTGGTCGGCTGGAGTTGGGATTTGTTCAGGAGGAGCAGGCAAAGAAGAAATCTCCTCAGTAGATGTCTGGTTGGGTTGTGTAACAACGACTTGATCACCCACTATCAGTGAAGACTCCTCGGATGCAGCTTCATCCTCTTCTTCATCTTCAATAGCTGGAGGAGGACCAGGAAGATGTTGTTGAAATAGTTCAGAGTCCTCGCTCACCTTCAATTCTTGCAAGGCAGCAACCCAACCATCTCGAAAGTATTTCAAACTCCCATACTGCACATGAGCCATCATTGCAGCTACCCCCCTATCCCATCCTTTATCCCAACCGGTTCGAAAGGATTTTTTAACAGCCACTTTTGTCTTCATTTTCTCCGAGGAGAGCTTCTCGGATAGAAGATCCTCGGTGGCTTTCAATTTGGCCTCCACCTCCTCTTTTTGGCGATTTACTTCTCGCAGAAGGGACAGCTCTCCCTCGGCCGATTTCAACTTATTCTCAAGCTCCCCAAAACTTGTGAGCTTCTCGGCGTATTTTTTATTCTCTCTCTCCAAGTCCTTCACCTTCTTTCCCAACTGCACTTTCTCTGCCTCAGACGCAGTCAACTTCTTCTCCCATTCACCCTTATCCTCGTCGTATTTTTGACGGGATTCCTTCAGAGATTGGGCCAAACCCACAAAGGCATCCTCCACTCCAGACGAGGAGCTAGAAGCCTTGAGTGCTTCATCTTTCTTCACTATGGTGTTAAAACAACTCACCAGCTCAAAAAGAAGGTAATGATAAGTCAATGCCGAGATACATGAATTGATGGAAAGAAGAAAAATTCAAGATAAGAGAAACTTACTGAAGCAATGTGACGAGTAGCTAGGGATGTCAGCATATCCCTAGACATGTTTTCTTCAATTCCTTGGACTTCAGGAATTGTCCAAGTCTTTACCGAGCTCATCGCAGAACTCGGGGGAATAATGGTTGGGACACCAGCTCTAATAGCTTGGAGCTGGGGAATGGTCTCAATCAAAGTGACCGAGGAGGATTTCTTCAATCTCCTCAGAGGCACTTCAGTAGTTTCAACCAAAGAACTTTTGGTTGGGACCACTTCCACAGGTGCACTTTTCTTGCTCGGAGCCACTGGGGGCTTCTCGGTAGCCTTCTGAGGAGCAACAGAAGAGGCACCATCTACTTTCTTTGTCCCCTTTGGGACTTCAGCCTTGTTTCTCTTTCCATCCCCGACAGAGGAAGTCTCCTCGAAGATAGCAGGAACTCTTCTCTTGCCCATCTTCCGACTTAGAGGAATGTGAGATTCTGGTGAAGATTCCTCATAAGTTGGCAATGGGTCACTAATGCTGACCACAGGATGAGCAGTAAAGGATAATGTGTAGCTCCTGTACTGCAACAAATATGAAGCAGACCTGATGTGCTCATATGCAACTCTTCGATGCAAATTTCAGATATGTTTCAAATGATTTATATTAACTTCTAATTCTTTGGGAGTTTTTCTCTTACTGTCAACTGCAAACAAATACATAGTGAAATATTAGTCATACATTTTGTCAAACACAATGAAATCATAAATTCAGAAATGAAATAAAATGAAAATAACCTTTCCCATTGCCATATGGAGGGCATTTGGGACCCTCATATACTGCATCTCCAACCAAAGGGGCATGTTGCCAATTTTTTATAACTACCCCATGTTCAAAATAATCCCTGTTTGCATCAGGGAGGTTGACTACTAAGGCCCTATTCAAAAACCTAGTTTTTAAATAAAAAACATTGTCTAAAACAGCCCATCTATAACAGTACATAATCTCAGGAATTCCTATACGAGTTCCATGAGTCTGATTTAACCTATACACCCCATTAACTATTCTCCATATGTTGGGGGCTATTTTTGCAGGGACAACATCGAAATACTGACAGAACTCTAAACACAAAGGGTTTGGTGGTAAAAAAAATCCACATTCAGCAATAAAGAGGCTAGGGAACCAATGTCCCTCAGCCAAATTAAAATAAGTTGAAGGCTCAGAAAGATTCTCCAAAGTTACCCAAGAAGGAATAGAGAAGTCAGAACGGAACTTCTCAAGAGATTCGATAATATAAACCATGGTGAATAAAAAGAAATGAAGAAGAAGGAAGAAAATCTTACAAGAAAAAGGAGATCTGTTGACAAACAAACGAAGGAAGGGATGAACGCACAAGAGAGAGAAAAGCTATAGAAAACTCGAAAGCAGAAATTGAAAAGGTAGAAGACGATGGGATTGCTTCTGAAGCTTAAATACTTTGCCTTGGGAAACGGCGAAAGAAATGATTACAAAAAAGAAACTATTACGCTACCGGCGGCTAAAAGGACAAAAAGGGCACGAAGATCGAAGCGCTTATAAAAATGCAAAAAAGGCGGATTCTGCGAATTTGGAAGGAAATTCAAATACGAAGAAAAGGCTCCTAAAACCCAGGAAGGTCATTTAATATTGCCATATACCGAGAAAGAATGTTCCAT
The DNA here is from genome assembly GCA_949130495.1 of Sambucus nigra. Lineage (NCBI taxonomy): Eukaryota > Viridiplantae > Streptophyta > Magnoliopsida > Dipsacales > Adoxaceae > Sambucus > Sambucus nigra. Next base: position 157,835,937 of record OX422209.1, on the reverse strand, counting down.
ACTCCTCAAAGTTCAAAATATGAAACATTGGGGGCTTCTGTTGATACCAAAATTAGTATGCTGATGTGGACGAATAATAAGAAGACGCGTGTCAATCTACGTGGCACAATAGCAACGAGGAAGTTCATTCCCCCGACCAAGTCAGACTCACTCCGACAACAAGTACACTTCGAGGAACTCCAACGCTCCGAGGAACTCTAACGCTCCGAGCAACTCTTGAACGACGAGCAACTAAGGCGGTTCGAGCTGCATCTCGACCGCAGCATTGATTGCCAGATAATCAACAGTTCAACTATTCATTGAATGCTTATCATCTTGACGCACACGTTTGAAGAGCATTAAATGAATTACCCTTTCATATGTGTATCATTTAATGTAACACCCTTTCATGTACAGCCTAAGGGCTATAAATACCTTGTATCACCCTCATTCAATGGGACCCGAATTTCTTGATAGAACTTGTAATCGAGAATTCCCAAACACTCAGCAATAACATAACAGTGGACGTAGGCCATTCATATAAGGCTGAACCACTTTAAAATTCTTTGTCTTATTTATTTATCTGTGATTGAATAATTAGAGTAATCTAGTTTTTTACATCAACAGCGCCCATACACCCTTTATTCGAGATCTACTCGCATAAACATAATTAGGCTTCACTTGCCTCAAATAATATAACAATTCTAAAAATATACTAACATACTAATAATACAACAAGTTTGAAAGGTCCAAAGATATAACTCCTCTCAATTCCTGACATTCTCTACTTTCATGCGGGGGAGGTCTCGCAAGAGAAATCCAAACAAGGAACCCTCCCAATACACTAATATGTAGCGACGTCGGGGATTGAGAGTTTGTTAGATCGGGACTAGAGTTTAAATTTTTTTTTCTGAAAATCATTTTGATATTTCCCAAAGGCCTATAAAAAGTTTATTTTAAAAACGGTTTATGTCTTTCGACATTTAAACAAAATACCTTATGACCATGACACAAGGTTTTAACAATTCTCATACTCATACTAATATATAGTTCTCAAAATTAACATAATTATGAGCTAAATCTTTCGCTCAACGATAATTCACTAAATTCTGAATCATTTCAGTAATAATATCTCAAATCATATTAATATATTGCCATACACTAGGCTCTTCCATAACTGGAACATAACAAATATATCAGTCTAACACGACTATAAAAATAAGTATCTTTATCCTTACTACTCAACACATTACAATAATTCTTACATTTATAACAAAGTTATAGCTCTCTACTAGCATAACACAAAATAATCTATTCCCCTAAAATATAATCATATAAGAGCCTCACTTGCTCAAAATTCCCTTTCGGGTCATTCCATACATAATAGGGTTATAGCACTACCCTCCCATAACTATCTCTCATACGATATTTCCAAAGCTTCATATAGCATAATCCTATTCACAAAGGAAAATAACTTACATCATACCTCTCTAGTCCGATTTCCTCTCTTCATCAATGGGTTCCCACAAAAAGTACCCTGGCCTAAAATAACCTCGAATCTGCTGTAGGGGCTGCACATCCAAAACCTCCTCAAAATGTGGTCCTTTACCTCTTTTAAGACAATATCTCTTCCTATGACCAAATTCCTTACAAAATAAACATCTACCCAAAAATCCTCTCTGTCCATCTTGAGGAACAAAACGTTGTTGCGACCCTTGATAATCCGACTTATAACCACTGGCATTACTAGAATTATCTTTGCCAGACCTACTTGATGAACCCGAATCTATAAAGTTCTTACCCCCTTACGAACGAAGACAATATTCATGACACTGTAACAGTATCACATTCAATACCTCAACAAAAGTCACTAACGCTGGGTTCCCTAACAAATGTTGTCGAATTAGCCCATTTAAACCTTTCATGAACTTATATATATGATTCTCTTCCATATTTACCTCATAAGGTACTAAAGTCACCAATCGAGTAAATTCCTCTTCATACTCGGCCACCGTTTTATCACCTTGAAACACATCCATCAGTTTCCTCCTCATTTCCTTCTTAATCGCGGAAGGAAAATACCTTTGATAAAAAAATTTCCAAAAATCTATTATGGGCAATGTATCTCTCTATTCAGATGTGGTGAAAAACTCCCACCATTGGAGAGTTGCCCTGGTTAACTTAAAGGTAGCTAGAAATTTCTTCTGCACCTCACTAGATTCAACCATACGAAGGTGCCTTTGCATACTATTCTTCCATCGACTTGCAGCCATCGGATGAACTCCCCCTGAAAACTCTGGAGGATGCCCCTTACTAAAATCTTTCCATACTCTTTCCCACAAAGACGGTCTTGAATGGGTTTGGGCTGTTGGAACTGCAGGTTGATGCGCCATCGTAGAAATGGCAACAGTTACTGCATGTGCCATAATACTGGCAACTTCATCCGTAGTCATAGTCCTTTGAGGCAATTGGGGTTCCACATTCTCAGCCCCTTTATTTGCCCTGCATAAACGACTTCTCTTCGGTGGAATTTGAAACAAGAACAATTGTATCAGAACGCCCTTCAAAAGTTTTCTCATCACAGAAGAAAATATGGACGTGTAAACACAATAATCCTAATAATAGGGCTCTACATCAAGAACATTTACGGAATATCACAGTAACCCACATAGATCCCAAGGACACTAGAAACTTATGCTCTGATACCACATATGACACCCCGCTTAGAATAATAACGGGTAGCCAGCCCTATACTAAAATAATCTGGAATCTCAAGTGGATCATTCTCAACATCTACTGATGATTCTAAAAAGAAACAAGGCTAACTACCCATTACCACAAAAAGAGGGCATCAAAATTTTTTAAAACATTTTATTTACATCTCCAAAACAAAATCATGCAACAACTAACCAACAACATCACTCTAGATATGATAAGAGATACACACCTGCAAATGATATAACAGACACAAATAAAGGAGTACAACACAATGTACAAAATAAAATACCCGAATATGCTGTCGGGTCACAGACAATACACGAATCTGAGAGAAAAAATATAAAAGTGTTACTCTACAAAATTTGGGTGTAAACATGATATACAAACTGACTCCTAATCTAGATAAATAAAGATAGGAATCGACTATAACCAAGTACCGTAATAGCCCGCTACTGCCACAGCTCCACGAATACAGTAGATGGATAACATAATTGGCGTCCTTGCAGAGGAACACCTAGAATAATACAATATATATATGCACAATAAGAGAAGATATAAACGGGTCAGAGCCCGAGGTGTGAAAACATTTTATAGCAAGTGCATTAAAATGCATAATAGTTATAAATGCATTATGACATGATTAAGGTGGAGTTGCACTCTCCATACGTCCAACTCACCTCTCAACTACAACGCGTAACTACACGTATGCACATGAACTACAAATAATTGCCCAAATCTATATAGGGACAAAGTAATATAACTTAATCCGAATATATACTCAAATAAAATCCAACAAAATCCTCTCTCCACTTATACTATTACCCATCTCCATTATTCGCGTACATTCTCAACATATAAAATATAATTAAACATTCTCTTACTAGAAGTTCTCATATATAGACTTACATATATATATATATATATGAGTTAGTAGCATCTAAGTGCTAAGGACTAAACTTATCCCAATTCTCAATACTGCACTGCAGTTCGTGCGTGGGACGTCTCGCAAACGAAATCCAAACAAGGAACCCCCCGATAGACTACTCCTTGGCAGTATTGATTATCAAGATTCATTATGACCTCAATGCATGACACGTATAACCCAAATTCTTATTTAAAAGATTCATTAATTAATTATTCCCAATTCTCAACAGTGCACGACGTTGCGTGCGTGGGACGTCTTGTAAGCGAAATCCAAATAAGGAACCCCCCCGATACACTACTCCTTGGCACTGTCGATCGTCGAGATATATGCTAATATATAAATATGAGCACTAAGGACTAACTTCTCCTAACTCCCAACATTGCACTATGTTTCGTGTGTGGGACGTCTCGCAAGTGAAATCCAAATAAGGAACCCCCCGATACACTACTCCTTGGCAATGTTGGTCGTTGAGGTCCATTATGCCCTCGATACCCGAAGTACTATATATACTCATATAATTAACTACTATTCATTTTCTCATAATTTATTCATCACAATTTAAGTCCGATAAAAATCTCCCGGATTGAGATTCAAGCAATCTTCTTATGTCTCTTTACTCTAGAGACAAATATGATATCACATAATCATATACAATTAATATACTATTCACACCAGTATAATAATAACCATCCCAACGAGCTATAACTCAAGGACGTAGGTTCTCAATGCTATCATCTTCCAGGAATTACTCACTTTATCCTAAGTTACCATATATCGGACTATTATCACACCGCCATGGTAAAACAACAAATCAAAATGTACGGGAAGCGATCATAGTTCCTCCTCGATAATGAGACGAAATATACCCATCACGTCTCACCCCTAATAAAAACAATCACACAATAATAAATGGATGCTATGACCTGGGGACTATACGCCTGCTCCTCAAGCCAGGGCCTCACCCACATCGCGCAACTTCCCATGATAGCATAGAGGGGGTATGCTTCACACACGCACACACACACACACACACACACACACACACACACACACACACACACACACACATATATATATATATACATATATATATATATCATTCACGTAAGATATACATACATCATCCCATCATATAAATGTATACCATCACACAAGGTATATATATCACACTATTTCATACTCATAATACGCTCTTAGGAGTAAGTGAAATAATCTCATTATTTAGTATATTTTACTCTCGATATACTACTCGTCAATAACTCACATAACTTCCCCACTTAGTATACACTATACTATTTCTCTCTTGAAGTTCACACCTCATTTCTATTGATATGAATCGCCGTTAGATTCTATTTACGTTGATGATATTCTCTATATCCTAATGCACCTTGATCAGCATTTATCATTTATAAAATGTCTCCCAATTCAATTTACGTTAAGGATATTCTCTATATTCGTATGCACATCTATCAGCATTTATTCTCAATCCATAATATGGTTCAATCAATATTATAAACCTTTCAAGTTATCCCATTTGGGATTTAATTCTAAAATACATTATCACTAAGCGCATCCTAACCCTTTCTTATAAACCCGTAATTATCTCCAAATCATAATCTCAATAATAGTGGGCTTTCCCACTTAGTCAATACGATACTGTCCAATTGGTATTCTCTTGAATTAAATTAATGTGACTCCAATAATTTCTCGTAAGGGAAACTCCCTAAAAGTTTACAAAACACACTTCTCATAACTCATATAGAGGTTCCTAATCGACAAACTCCAACAAAACAGTATGAAACTCACCTTAGAAACACATCCCCAAAACTGCCCTGTTTCCGAATCGATTCGGGCCCAATACGAATCGATTCGGCCCAGCGAATCGATTCGGCCTCCAAGGCAAATCGATTCGGGTCCAAAGACCTGGGATTCCGTCTCAGGCCGAATCAATTTGGTTTGGGGCCTAATCGATTCGATCACTCAGACCTGGGCACCTGCAACATTCCGAATCATTTCGGTAAGGGGCCAAATCGATTCAGCCTATCAGAAGGTACGAAAATGGTTATTTTTCTCAAAAGCCAAAAATCCAAAAAATCATATATCTCAAATTCTCTCCATTTCTCTTCAACCTAAACATATATATAACATCAAAACTCATTATATAACTCATCCCAACTATTTCATAACCTCAAATCCATGTATACACAACAAATCTAAGATTTTACCCAAAATCTTGGTTTTAACGTTTTAAACCCAAAATCCATAATTTTTATCCACAAATCGTGAAATAATTGATACACAACAATTATTTAACAAGTTTAATCACTTGCCTCAAATTTGTAGAGTCTGATTCTTCCTCGAAATCACGAATTGGCCAGAAAAACCCACTTTTCTCCTCTTTCTCTTCTTCTTCTTCTTCTTCTTTTCTTCTTTCCTTTCTTTCTCTCTTTCTTTATCTTTCTCTCTAAGGAGATTTCTATATTCCGTAAGCTTTTAAGCCTTAACTCCCAAAATACACAAATTTAAATGATAATACACACTTTAAATGACTCGACAACTTTAATTAGAGCCAAACGAACTTAAAATATTTCGGCACCCAAATAACCCCAAGTACTGTCATTTCGACTATCTCGACCATTCCGGAAACAACCGCACCCTCAGAATCACCATTCGAATCACTTTCTAAAATCTTCAAATTTTGACCTCAATGCCCATTTAATTATTCTCCAATTAAAATAATATTTATTTCTCCCAAAAAAAATATATATTATTGTCCCAAAAATCTCGGGGTATTACAACTCTGTTCATCATTATTCATTGTTTCCATTTCATGCTAAGGATGGCATTTAATTATTTTAACAACATGTATAGTTTAATAATTAGACTTGATCAACCCAGGTATTTTATATATATGGGGTGTCATGGTTAGTATCAAAGAATGTTTCTTGACAATATATGTTCCATAGATTCATTCTAGTCATCCCTGTAGATTTCTTTGATAAGTTTTTTTGCCTTTTATTATTATCCTATCTTCTTTAGTACTAATTAGCGATCCGTGTCATATTTCGATGGAACCTAAGAGGAAGACTCGCACATATGCACGTTATACTCAAATATTTATCGCAACACCCATATCACTTGTACCACTAGCAACACCGGTACTACCTATGCCAACAATCCTAGTTGGTGATGATCAGGTATGATACCATTTCGGGGATCAGTAATTATTCAAGATTATTTCATAGGCAATGCAGGAAGGTTAGTAGCAGGAAGACAGAAGAGGACACTTAAGGCACCGTAACTGGTGGAACCTATTCCCACACCGAATTAGGAGAAGATAAATGGAGCATTTATAAAGAACAGTGAACCTACTTTATTCAGTTATATTGATCCTTTGGTGGCATTACATTAACACCACGATACTGATCATCACCTGAGGTTGTTGTCCTGAACCGATGTGTAAAAGTAGTTTATGTATAATTTTCATTTAGTCAAAGATGATATCTAGAGGTTAGTGAATGTGGTTACATTACATTACACAAGTCAATTTACATATGCATAGTTCATAAAGAATATCAATGATAAGTCCTTAACTGAGTCTATTCGGTCGTATAAGAAGACATAATTTCTTCTACTTCAGTAGGGAACTCGTATTATCACACTATGAAAAAGAATTCAAAAATATGTCCTTTATTCTCTTGAGGAGGTTGACACGGAGAAGAAGATGATTAGGTGTTTTGTTAAGGGGATCATTTACCCTATACCACATATTCTGATAGTGAAACCAATTTACACTACGTACACACAAATAGTGGATGATGCTTGTAGGGTTAACCATTTTGTTGTAACATGCATCCATAATTAATGAAGTCTTCTGATAAAAGAAGAATAATTCAACTTAACTACACAACAACTGATGACTACAATCAAGGGATAAGACCAAACTTTTGGGGATAGTTGTTAACGGAGCTTATGACTCTTTTAAGATTCCTTATAAATGTAAACACATCACATATGTGTTGTGGATGATGTATGTAACACTGAGAAGTACTATAATTCATTCAAATCGAGTTCTCAATCAATAAAGAACAAACCCTAGTACCCCGTGGACGTAGGCAATTTTACGAATAATATACATATCGTGTTGTGTGTGTGAAATAATTCTTTTTTCAATTATTATCATTTTTGGGCTTGTGTGCATTGAATATAACAACTTATTGGAATTTACCGCATACAATTGGCATCGTCTATGGGAAAGATCTAACGTTTATTTTCACTATTCAATTTTTTACGATGTCTCAGTCACCCAATAGCGATCACCAAAGTTATAACGACCAGGAGGGTCATCACCAGGGAGACCATTGAAATGAGGAGGGTAACCATATGGATTATGATAGTCATGATGACTAGGATAGTCATAACCCTTCCCCCTTTCCCCTAAGGGTCAAATAAGGGATTTGTGACTATCATTAATCTCCTAGCTAAAGTTATTATCCCGAAGAAAAAAGGACGTATGAAAGATATTAACCCAATAATATAACCATATCTCAAGTTTTGTTGACACCTACGAAAATCACCTTAAAGATAAGAAGTTTGCCACTAGATATCAACAAGATCAAAATCAAGCCCTACAACAACATGTGGACAGGTTGAAGAGAGAAGTTAAAATGGACAAGCATAAGCGAAGCCATGTATCACTCACTCCTATTCGTTAGGGAAGCATAGCTCATAACCGAGGGAGGAGTGACCAACTTTGAAAAGAACGTTCACCTCGTAAGGATTCACCAGAAAGGATACCTCACCCCAATGAGCAGAGAGGATAAAGAAACATCTATAATTTGATTTGGAGGAAGGTATATAGACACCTCACTCACCAAGGTTCACGTACGACCATGGAATTTACCCAAAGAGCTCTTATTAGTCAGATGAATCCCTATTTAGTCAAAATATTTAGGAGTTTGATCTTTCTAAGAAGTTCGTCGCTTCATGGTTCAAGAGTTACGATGGAAAGACATATCCCACTCATCATGTCAGGAAATATCAACAGGTCATGACATTATGGAACAACAATGGAATTTTAACGTGCTACATAGGTTAATCACATGTTTTAAGGAGATCATCAAGGCCTCCATGACCAGGTTCGTCACGAGCAACACCCATCTAAAAAGGATGGACTCGCGTCTGATGCTTAAAATGAAGCCTTAGTAAATGATCAAAGAATATTTTAGAAGATATTAGGAATTATACAACAAAGTGGAGGACTTCACTGAGCAAGTAATGGTGTCTTCCTTTAAGATTGATTTACGAGTATCTCACAAAGAGGGAGGCTATTATTCTTAATGACCTCATGCCAAGAATATATAAGTATGCAAAAGTTGAAGACATGGGTCTGCAGTTAGCCAAGTGAAAAATCGAATAAATGTGGTGTGTGATACCGATTTAAAATTAATTCACAAGTTTCCAATTAAACCTTATTTAAATGGAGTCTATTATTAAACCAAAGTAATTCAGCCCCTAACACATGCACCTATGTGTGTCAACCCATAAATAGATAAATCACGCGATACAAATTTAAGAAAAAATTTCCAAAGGCAAAAACCTTTTATTTCTAGAACTTTGAAGAATTAACAAGACCATTAACTTACATACAACCCGATAATCGCCCACAAGTGTAATGCAAGGTGTCTTCGTCAAACCTCCAAAGCAACGGCTAGAAATCTATAGTGGTTCACGCACAGCTATACCACAAGGACAGCATCCCAAAACACTCTGTAGAGACTCCCTCCACAATAGCACGCAGCTCTCCGGTTGTAGTGTTCTCCCCAGAAAGGTGAACAACAGCAAAAGTTGTGTTATTGAACACCAAAATAATTCACTAAAGCATATGGGAGTTTTGTTAATTGAAAACTAAAAAGGGATTAAACCCTAAAAGGAAGAAGCAAAAGAATTCTTCTTTTGTAGTTTTTCTGTTTTGTAAAACGATGAGACTTCTTAAACAAAACAATACCATTTAATGAGTATTTATAATAAAAATGCACCGTCTCGAAATACAAGCTCGTTCCAACGAGATAAGGGTCTCGCGCGAACGAAGGACAAATGTCGTTTGAATGACATCGCGCGACATGCATATATCGCTCGAACGACAGTGCAAAGTCATTTGAGCGACTGCTACGTCAAAAAATCAAATTTTAATGTCCGCTCCAAGACATAGAAAAAATACTTATTCTCAAATTTTGACGAAAAAGTGCGCTCCAACACTTAGAAAATATTTTATAAAAATATCCCAAATGCTCTAAGTGAAGAGTTAAGGTATATAAAACAAAACCTTACCAAAGTAAACTTCGCGGAGTCTTTTTTGATGAAGAACTTGATACATTCGGATCCATCTTGATGTAGATGGCTCTTGAATGCTCTTTAATGGTGTAGCGGTAAATGAGAGAATAAATTGATAACGGACTTATAAAAATATGTCCTTATAAATCTCCCCTATGTCTATGTCAGTACATACATAAAAAAATCCGAATTATAAAAAACCAAAATGCCTATACAAATCTACCCTCCCATGAATAAATTTGCAAGTTCTCAAACTGTTCTTCAAAAATCTTCGTCAACTCTCAAAGATTTTCTCATCAGGGTGTGCAAAATAATGATCTTAAATTATTGTACCTACACACATGAGATAAAGCAAAAACCTTCGTGACGCTTCGAGTTTGAAATGATATAAGAATAAATCATTAGTAAATCAAATCTTCCCCATAATTCAAAAACTCCCCCATCACATGATAATTCTTTCTCCCCCTTTTTATGATGTCCCCAAATAGACAGATAAGAAGAAAAAAAATCAAAACATGGAATGTCACGACAAAATGCATAGCAAACAAGAATCAAGCTATGCGCATGCAAAGGTATATATCCCCAAAAAGACACAAACTATTTTTCAATTTTTTATACAAAAATAAGACACTAAAAATCACACCATGGATTTAAACTCAAACAACCAAGTCATAGAAATGGAATGTATGGGTGTGAACACATTCGATAGGTAAATAAACTCAATCAATTATATGTGAATGATGAATATGTGTACTCCTAACGAATGAACATCAACAGTATCCTTAGGTGTAAAACTTGTTGAATTTAGATGACATCGTCTTATGCAAATCAACAAATCAAAGTCGAAGTGATTTCCACACCAATAACGTCCAAAACTATTTAACGATTTTTCAAGACTTTCAAGGACGTGCAAACCCGTTTTAAATTCCATCCAAACTTCCTCATGCATATTTTCTTTTAGAGGTAATCTAAATTCTCAAACATTGGAGAATTGGTGCAAAAACCTAATGTCCCCTTTTTGGCATGAATTTCTTTTTATTTCCTTTCAATTTTTTCGGAGCTCTTTTAACCTCTTTGGACCCCGAATAATTAAAATTCTTCAACTTTTTAGGTCCGATATAATGGTGTCTTAGTATTCACAAAGGCCAAATGAACTTTTCACAACCCTTCCCCATTTTCAAATAAAGCACAAAAACTCACAAATGGTTCTTACATGCACAACTTTCTTATCAAGTATTATCGCGCTTGGTTCATTTTAAGGACAGGATTGAAGTGAAAACACCTAACCAACATGTGATAAGACAAGCACAATAATCAAACAAATCCGTGCATATGTGCAATAAAGGAAATTATGAGTCAAACATGTAGGAAGTAACACTTAATTGCATCTTAATGACTCCAAACATTATAAAGCACATGGATGAATTGACCTATTGTCTCAAAACACTATCAAATAGTCACATGAAAAAATGGAATGATGTTCTGACTCGATCATCCTAAGTGTCCATCCATAAATGGTGCAAACATAAAACAAAAATCTTTTTGGATTTTTAGAAAAAAATTATCAAAATAAAATCTTTTTGGATTTTTCAAAAAAAATTCACAACAAAAAATTATACAAAAAGTACATGTCATCACACTTGCAAATATATATCATGAAACCACAACTAGTGTATGACAAACATGCAAACACAATCATTTATATGATATAGCAAGTGAAGAATCATGTGCAAGCAAATGGGAATCAACTTGTCTAAAATCTAGTGCCTCTAAAAGTGATTTCCTAACCCAAATAGATGTGAAACGTCGTGTGGGGGATTTAGGAACCAAGGGAACACTAGACATAAACTTCCTAGGACATTTTCCAAGATCAAAATAAAATCTCCTAAGGTGACCTTTCCTACCACAATATGAACATGTGTAAACGGGTGGAACGACACCTATGGGTTGACATTTTCTAACATCCTTGAATTTGGTTGACCCTCTTAAACAAATAATGGTTTTGGCTTTGGCACTAGAAGCATGAGAACAAGATGATCCATTACCATCACTATCAAACCTACTCGAGTCTGTCAAATCATTTTTTAACTTCAAAATTTTTTAGTCAAGCAAAGCATTAGACTCTTCCAATTTAAGGGACTCCTTCTTCAAATTATAAATCAAACCTAAAAGGTTATCTCGCTCCCCTTTAATTAAAGCAAACTTTTTCCTAAGAGTCTCTTCACGTGCCACAAACTCATTGACTAAAATATTTTTGTCCTCTTTGGCACAAACGCAAACCATCGAATTTTTAAGGTCTTCCAATTCCTTTTCTAAAAATAGGACCCTATCATCACTCTCCTTCTCGAAAAATTTTAAAGCAACAAAGTCATGGTCCAAGGAAACAAATTTCTCACGATAAAAATCTTTTTAATTTTGAATTGTTTGCAAAAGATCCATCGCGGATTTAAAACGAGAATTTTCTTTTTCCAAAACTTTAATTCTTTTAGCAAACGTCAAATTCAAACGATTTATATCATCAAAACTCTGACTCGGGTCATCAAAGGGGGGCATCCGATTAGATAAGTGCTCCATCGAAAAAATTGCGATTTTTCACAAAACTGTTTTTTTTGAAAAAAATCAGTATCACAATTTTGTGGAAAATAGGAATACGCGATAAATTAGCGCAACCCGCTCTGATACCAATTTGACGACATGAGACATCAAATTGTATCAAAAAAATAAATCCTTGAAAAATCAGGATCACGCGATAAATTAGCGTAACCCGCTCTGATACCAATTTGTAAAACCGAATAAATGCGGTGTGTGATACCGATTTAAAATTAATTCGCAAGTTTCCAATTAAACCTTATTTAATTGGAGTCTATTTTTAAACCAACGTAATTCAGCCCCTAAAATGCACCTACGTGTGTGCGTGTGTCAACCCATAAATAGATAAATCATGCGACACAAATTTACGAAAAAATCCTCGAACGGAAATACCTTTTATTTCTAGAACTTTGAAGAATTTACAAGACCATTGACTTATATACAACCTGATAATAGCCCACAAGTCTAATGCATGGTGTCTTCGTCAAACCTCCAAAGCAACGGCTAGAAATCTGTAGTGGTTCATGCACAGCTATACCACAAGGACCGCAGCCCAAAACACTCCGTAGAGACTCCCTCCACAATAACACGTAGCTCTCCGATTGTAGAGTTCTCCCCACATAGGTAAACAACAACAAAAGTTGTGTTCTTGAATACCAAAACAATTCACTAAATCATATGGGAGTTTTGTGAATTGAAAACCAAAAAGGGATTAAACCCTAAAAGGAAGAAGCCAAAAGAATTCTGCTTTTGCAGTTTTTCTATTCTGTAAAAAGCTGAGACTTCTTAAACAAAACGATACCATTTAATGAGTATTTATAAAAAAATGCGCCGCCTAAAAATATGATCTCGTTTGAATGAGATAAGGGTCTCATGCAAACGAAGGACATATGTCGTTTGAACGACATCACACGACATGCACATGTCACCCGAACGACAGTGCAAAGTCGTTTGAATGACTGCTACGTCAAAAAAAATATAATTTTAATGTCTGCTCCAAGACTTAGAAAAAATACTCATTTTCAAAATTTGACGAAAAAGTCCGCTCCAACACTTAGAAAATATTTTATAAAAATATCCCAAATGCTCTAAGTGAAGAGTTAAGGTGTTTAAAACAAAACCTTACAAAAGTAAACTTTGTAGAGTCTTTTTTTATGAAGAACTTGATAAATTCGGATCCATCTTGATGTAGATGGATCTTGAATTCTCTTTGACGGTGTAGCGGTATATGACATAATAAATTGATAACGGACTTATAAAAATATGTCCTTACACCAAGAAGTATAAGAAAAAGGTTTTATGATTGCTCATAACTTAGGAGTATTAGCAGACACCATTACAAACCTTTGTTACAACCCAAAGATTACATCATCTTATGCCTCCACAATCATTTGAAGATGTGTTAGTTACTGAGCTTCATGTTGGAGATTCAGACCATTAGAATTGTCACAAACATTTTATAGAGGTATACAAACTTATGGTTTTTATTTCTCAGTCGAATTATATTTTGGGATGTTTGTTTTTTACTCGAGGCATTTTTTATAAAACGATTATTGAGAATAATTTTTTTTTCGTTTTTAATCTCGGTAGAATGCGATATAAATCTCGTTCTAATGAAATGTTATTTTTATTAGAAGGGGCTTCTAACGAGCATCTAATAATACGTGCTCTGTTTAATAGAACCGAGAAAGGATTATCATTCAAATGGGCTTGAATCTAGTGCTTTCGTTTGAATGAGAGTTTATTTTCATTCAAACAAGATTTTTCTTTAAAATACATGTTTTGTTTAGACTTTCTTAAGAATTTTGGCAAAAATTAATCGTAATATTTGTTCCAAAATTGTTCACCTTTTCGTTTTTTAAAGCAAGTAATTGTTTTCCAAATCACTCCATCCCCTATAATGATTTTTTGAGTTTGGTCAAACCCAATTTTCAAACACTGCATCAAACCCTCGTAGATTTTACTCAAATGACAATTTGTGTAGTCCAGGCTCTACTACTAAAAGAGAAATGATATCACATACCTAGGCTAATCGGTGGATACTGAGGGAAGAACTGGATCCTATGGACAGTGCCAGACTGTGCAATAGTTTTATAAGAATTGAAGACATGTGCATTATAATTAGTGGTGCTTTAAGAAGTTTATAAGTCATCGAGTCTGTTGAATTCTGATACAGTGATAAAATCTAGGTTTTCCCCGAAGGGATTTGTTCCTCGTATTCTTCTTAGCATGTTTGGTTTGATTTCTTGGTTTGGAGATATTTATTTTGGAATTTATCTTGCAATCACACCTTAATCTAATCAAGATAAAATGTGAATTAAAAATTAAATCTTGTGCCTGCGTAACCTAGTATATAAACTGTCGATATGAACTTGCTTTCTCAAATTGGTATCAGATTTGATTACAATAAGTTTTTGTGTGATATTTAAACTGGGTCGTTATGCATAATTTGTATAATAGGCCACCTTTTTTATGGGTCTAATTATGCGTATTGGAAAGCTCGAATGAGGTCGAATTTAAAAGAGGTTAATGAGCGTGTTTGAATTGTTTTTTAAAGAGGGTGAACACTGCCAATTGTGAACAAAGGCGATGTCAAAGGTCCTAAAATCGTCACCACTTGGATAGAGGATGAACTAAAATGTTGTAATTTAAATTCATGCGGTTTAAGTGACATTTTTGGAGCCATCACCTCTGACGAGTTCTGCCGAATAATGGCGCGAACCACATCTATGGAAGCTTGGAATACCCTCCAGCACACTCACTAGGGCACGAATGGTGTGAAATCTTTTAAGTTAAAAAATATCACAACATTATTTGAGATTATTACTATGCTAGAGACTGAGTCATTTGTTGAATTTTATGTACGATTGCTTGATATCGTTAACTCTAGTTTTAATTTGGGTGAGAAAATTTCTGAGACGCGCGTCGACAAAAATATTTTGAGATCCCTTACATCCTGATTTATTCCTAAGGTCACCATCCTTAATTCATTGGGAATTTTAGATACGCTTAGGTTAGAATAACTCATAAGAGACCTTTCATCTTATAAAATTGATATGTTTCCCAAAACTATTGAACCTAAGGAAGGGAATTACTTTAAAAGCACAAGCTAAAAAGAAAGAGGAGTTTCTTTTGACTCCGAGTACGATTTTGATCTCGATGATCTTACCCCTTTTGCAAAAAAAATCAAAAAATTCTCAATATAGGAAAAGAAAAATACTTTCAAAAAAAGAAAAAGTTTTGAGAAAGATAAAAAGTATAAATCGGGCAAGAAAAATTTTGAAAAAGAAAGAGGAGAGTACAATAAGAAAAGGATTATGAGAGATGCTATGAGTGTAAAGCTAAGTATCACAAAGATCATGAGTTTTCTACGAGGTTAAAGAGACATGGCAAAGGCAAAGTTGCCTTCAATGCCTGTATTAGTGATAGCGAGGTATAGTCGATGGATTTCGAGGATGGATCACTAAATGGACATAACTTCACCATGTTCATAGGTAGTCATGTTAGTACGTCGAGTACACTTCATGTCGATGAGGAAGTTTCTAAACATGATGACCTCAACAGTGTACCTAGTTATTCCAGGGAGTGTGAGGGAGATGTCATTTAGAGTCAGGGAGTGAGTGACCTTCGATGTTCTTGTGCCAAGATTTACACCAAGTCCTTTAAAATGAAAAATGAAAATAAAGATATAATTCTTATGGTTTTATCTTTAGAGCAAGAGTTTAGAGAGTCGAGAGAGAGCGAGTCCTCAGAGAGAGTTTCTTTGGGATGTCGAGTCATTTTAGTGGAGAGGGAAAATGGTGACGACCAACAAAGTGGCTAGTACTACGAGAGATATTCAAGATTTATTGACGACTCGTAAGAAATTTAAACCTAAAAAATACCTCTCTATCTCTCTCTCTCCCTAGGGTTTGCATGGCAAGTACTTCTGCCTCCAACGTGGAGGCAGCCATCCAACCCCCTCTTTCAATCTTAAAACCCCCAGATAATCCAAAGCAACTAGTAGTACATTATAGATCATTTACAGATGTAGTTGGTAATCCATCCTATTCTTCAATTTCATTGAAAGAAGTAGGAAAATTTTATGGAGAGCCAAAAATTTATTTCACTGATGCAGACATCAACAAGCTAGCAGCTCCTTTCAAATATTCATTGGTTGGTAAGTTCTCATATGGGAAACCCGCTCTTGATGATATACGTAAAGTTTTTTCCTCCTTTATACTCAAAGGGGCATATAATATTGGACTCATTGATCATAAACATGTGTTTATTCGCTTGTTTCACGAAGAAGATTTCCATAGGGTGTGGCTTAGAGAGACATAGTATATTAAAAAATACCCTATGAGAGTTTTTAAGTGGACTCCTGAATTCCATCCTGATGTGGAATCCTCTATTGTTCTTGTTTGGATAAATATGCCTTTACTTCCCATCCATTTGTACAATAAAGAAAGTATTTTCTCCAATGCTAATGTTGTGGGAACACCTCTGAAGTTGGATATAGCTACAATTTCTCTGTCCAGACCAATCCCTCTAAGAATATGCGTGGAAGTGGATTTAATTAAAGATCATCTAAGAATGGTATGGATTGGTAATAGTGATAAGAATATAGACTATTGGCAATATATAGTCTATGAAGAAATACCTGAATACTGTCAATTTTATGGTAAGAAAGGCCACAATTCAGGGAACTGTATCTTTAAGAAGACCGTAGATAATAATAAAGTGGTAGATGGAGGCCAAAATAATAATATCCAAAGGGAAGAAGTTACTAAAAAAAGAACCTACAAAATAATGGGTAGAAAGAAGGTTCAACAACAATGGGAATGCAAAAGAATCAAGTAAGGTAAAGGAAAGAAGACCTTCTGAAATGAAGGAATCACAAAAATTAGAGAAAAATAGTGTAGTAAATGGAGCACTAATTCAAGGACTGCAGCAAGATGAAGTTATCCAAGAAGGATTAAATGAAGCTTTACATGAGGTCAAGAATGTGGAAGAAACTCAAAATATTACAGCAGTAAGTCCTTGCCAAAAAGATGCATTACTAGAAGAAGGTGAATTTGATCCTGCTAGTGACCACGAGGATGATGTAGTTAATACTGAAGATATTGAAGATGTCCTTAATCAGCAGGAGGATCAAGAGGAAGATGAGGAGCCATTTTAAGAGGTTATTAGTAAGAAGAGAAGAAACAAACACAACAATGCCATACAGAATGCTTATAATCTGGTTTTGCAGCGAGTTAAAGAAGAAAAGCACAAATCCACTTCATTATCTCCTCATAGGAACTGTACTGGATAGAAAATAATTTTAAGATCAAACACAAAAGCTTCTCTAGATGCCCAATCCCAAAGATTAATTGCTTGATTTGGAATATAAGGGGAATTTAAAAAAAAGGTGTTGTAAGGAGATTTAAGAGGTTAGTGAAAATTAACAAAGTGAGCATTCTTGCTGTGGTAAGATCTAAGCAGAAAGTTGAAGAGTTGAACAAATTCAAGATCAATTTGGCATTCAGTTATGCTATGCCTAACTGCAACAGCAAAATTTGGCTTTTTACAAAGGAGGACATTTCTATTCAACCTTTATCTCATATGGAGCAATGTCTCACAATGTCAATTAAAATCCATCAGTTTGATAAGAACATTACATGTAGCTTTGACATACTCATGGGAGAAAGCAGGAGGTAATCCTATTGATTTGGGATCTTCTTTGGAATTTTTGGAATTTAGAGAAATTAATGGTCTTGAAGACCTAGGTTACATTGGTTCATCTTATACTTGGTTCAACAAGAGGGAAGGTAATGCAAGGATTTGGAGCAGGCTAGATAGATGTTTGGCCAACCAAGATTTGCACACTTTATGTTCCTCTATCAAAGTAAACCACCTGAACAAGGCTAATTATGATCATGCTCCTATGGTCCTAGAATTAAAAAGCAACATAGATTTATTAAAGAGGCCTTTCAAATTTCTTAATTTCTGGATAAAGATGTTATAAGGGAGAATTGGGACTCTAATGTATCAACAAATCCTATTTATGTAGTAGCCCTTAATCTTAAAAACTTAAAGAAACATTTGAGTTATTAGAGCAGAGCTACTTATGGTGATATCTATCAATCATCTCGAGATGCTAAGGATAAGCTTTTAGTTTCTGAAATGGAGTATGAGCAGGATCCTAATGAAGAGAATAGAGAGAAATGGGCTAGAGGTAATGCTTTTTATGTTCAAAAAATAGCAATTGAAGAACAGTTTTAGAGCCAAAAATCTCAAGAAAAATGGATCGAGGAAGGGGATAAAAACACAAGTTTATTTCATAATTCAGTTAAGGCCAAAAGGAAAAAGATGGTTATCCATAAAATCAAGAATGAAGGGGGAGCATGGGTGGAAGGTGAAGAAGATATAGCTAAATAAGCCATTATGTATTTTAAAAGTGTTCTTGGAACTGGAGACCTTTATAGTGAAGATGAAGAGATTTTAAATGGCATTCCATCTCTTATTACAGAAGATCAAAACAAGAGTCTTGAAGAATTTCCAGATGATGAAGAGGTCCTTGAAGTAGTAAAAGATTTAAATGGTGACAGTTCCCCTGGCATGGATGGTTATACATGAGCTTTTTTCACTTCATGTTGGGATATAATAGGGGATAACATTGTAAAGGCTATATCTACTTTTTATGCAGGTATGCACCTTCCTAAGATAGTTACCTCCACTTTAATAGCTCTTATGCCTCAAAAACATAATCCCAATATCTTCAATGACATGAGACCTATTAGTTTATGTAACTTCCTCAATAAGATTTTTACTGAGATAATGGCCATACGACTTAGTAAAGTTCTTCCATTAATAGTGTCTGATAACCAGAGTGGATTCATTAAGGGGAGATACATTACTGAAAACATCCTTCTTGCTCAAGAAATGTTTCACATGCTGAATTAGAAAAACATTGGTGGAAATATGGTTTTAAAGCTTTCCATGGTCAAAGCTTATAATAGGGTTTCCTGGACATTTCTTCTTCAAGTTATGAGGAGGTTTGGGTTCTGTGAGAGATGAATTGACATGGTATGGAGAGTTATTTCAAACAACTGGTTCTCAGTTCTTATTAATGGTACATCAAAAGATTTTTTAAGTCTGGGAGAGCATTAAAGCAAGGTGATACATTATCTCCAGGGTTGTTTGTTATAATGGCAGAGGCTCTATCTTGAAATCTTAACAAGTTACACTCAATTCCTTCTTTTAAAAGTTTCAAAACACCTATAGGATGTTCACAGCTAAACCATTTAGCTTTTGCTGATGATATTATCTGCTTCTCATCTGGTGATAAACTATCTTTAAGGCTTATGATGAAGGTGATAGATGGCTATGAAAAAGTGTCTGGCCAAGAAATCAACAAACATAAAACCTCTTTAATAGTGTCTAATAAGATTAAGCCTTCAACTGCTAGAAGAATTTTAGATATGGTGGGAATGAATATAAAATCTTCTCCCATTACATATCTAGGATGTCCAATTTACTCAGGAAGGAAGAAAAGTGTGATGTTTGAACCTCTGGTAGCTAAAATAAGAGGTAAAATTGGGAGTTGGAAATCTAAGGTGTTGTCTACAGGTAGCAAAGTCACTCTCATAAAATCTGTTTTATGCTCCATGCCTTTATATCTATTGTCTGTAGTTCAACCAACTAAATTTGTTATTCAAGACATTGAGAAGATGTTTATTAATTTCTTCTGGAGTTATAATATGGGAGATAATAAACATCATTGGTGCAATTGGGATGAGATATGCAAGCTTATCAAAGAAGGAGGTACTGGTATTAGGAGATTGGATGATATTTGCAAAGATTTTTCAATGAAGTTGTGGTGGAAGTTGAGAAGCAGAGATTCTTTGTGGGCTAATACTGTAGGAACTCCCATCCTTGTAAAGTGTCTCAAAGAGGGGGACCCCACACTTGGAAGAGAATGGTTGATATGCGAGGTGAAGCAGAGCAGAATATTAAATGGAGAATAGCAGAGGGTAAAGTCAGTGCTTTGTGGGATAATTGGGTTAGTAGAGGCCCTCTTCATCAATTCACAGATAAAGATGGATTAATTGAGGTGAAAGAGCTTTAGGATGAAAACAG
Organism: Sambucus nigra; assembly: GCA_949130495.1. Lineage (NCBI taxonomy): Eukaryota > Viridiplantae > Streptophyta > Magnoliopsida > Dipsacales > Adoxaceae > Sambucus > Sambucus nigra. Next base: position 157,815,290 of record OX422209.1, on the reverse strand, counting down.
ACAGTGGGACAAAGGGAAGCTATTGCACTATTTCTCTCCAGAGGTATGTCATAAACTAATGGCTGAAAAAATTAGAAGTGTTAGTTATTTGGATGAGATAATTTGGACATCTACTTCTGAAGGGCAATTCAAAGTATTTTCTGGATGGAATTCTATAAGGAACCATTACATTTCTTCTTGGGCATCATTTTTTGTTTGGCATAAGGCTTTGACTCCTAAACTTTCAGTGTTTATGTGGAAGCTTTTAGGTGGTTTTTTTTCCTTTAGATAACAAGTTATATAATATTGGTTGGAAGGGGCCTTCGAGATGTGTTTGTTGTAGTAATTCCCAAGTGGAAACTTATGATCATTTTTTTGTGGAAGGTGATTTGGCTAAAAGCATTTTGGATCACTACATTAGAGTCTTGGGAATGGTTCTAAATAGGTCTACAGTGAGAGGTAGGATTGTTCAATGGTGGATTAATGCTCCCAAATCTACTGAAGGTAACTTTCACATAATAATTCCCACTCTTATTTGTTGGTTCTTATGGGTTCAAAGAAATGATAGTAGGTTTAATGAAGCATTTCCAAATAGCCTTTTGATGATTGATAGAATTAACAAGTTAAGAAAATCTATTGTTAAAAGCCTCCCAAATGTTCTTAAAGGTTGTTCCATATATAATGTTCATGATTTTCCTCATCCTTCCTCTAAAATTATTTTAGTGCATTGGGTTAATCCCTCAAAAGAGTTGTTGAAGTTAAATACAGATGGCTACTCTAAAGGTAACCCGGGTCCAAGTGGAGGAGGGGGATATTGAGAAACTATAGAGGAGTAGTTATTTGGGCTTATAGTTCTTTTTTTGGTATTAAATCAAATATGGAAGTAGAAGCTCAAGCTGTTTTGGAAGGCCTATCTCATTGTTAGGATTTGAAAGATTATCCAATAATTGTTGAATCCGATTCTAAAGTCCTTGTAGATATTCTGAACATGCTAACTACATGCCCCTGGAGTATTAAAGATGTGGTTGAGGATATTTGGAGTATAAGTGAAGGTATATCTATATCTTTTGCTTCTGTATATAGAGAGGGTAATACACGAGCAGATCTATTAGCAAACTATGGTGTAGAGATGCAATCTTCAATCTTTTACCTTGATATTGATGTGTTCCCTAAGAAGATAAAAGGTTTGGTAAAGGTAGATATATAGAGGCTCCCATCAGTTAGAATTATTAGATAATTTAGAGTAGTGTTCTTAGTTTTTGGTTCTAAGTTTTTCAAGTTCAATTCTTTGTAAGGGCCTTATTATACAAAGCCTTGTTTATTTTCCTTTAATTCGTCCTCTTGATCTTGTAAGCCACTTGATGGGGCTATTCCATCTATAGTGATTAATAACATGTGTGGGGGTTCCATTCCTCTTTAAAAAAAAAAAAAATTAACCCTTACATCCGAACTCGAGAAACATATCAAAAGTGTCCGGGAGGTCAAGATTACTATTAACACCTAAAACTAGTGTATGGATTTATATCTTAGCTAAATACACTAACCATGCATTCATAACAGATAAAAAGAGAATAATCGTAGAAATGCTTATCGAGAGTAAATAAGGTACGGAGAGAATGAGAAAATAGAGATGTAAACTAGGTTTATGTGGTTCATCCTAAGGCAGTGCCTATGTTCAAAAGTGCAGTAGTGATTTGTACTAGTTTCAACGATAAAAAGACATAAATCAATGGAATATTACAATATCTCTAACTTACTCTAAAAGAAGGATCCATAACGGTAAAGAATTCCACCCTCCATACAAGGGACGGTGCCACATTTTGATACTGTAACCACATATTTTGATAATTCTGATTTACATTTGATTATGTTGTATACCTCTACAACTGTCGAATACTTATACAAGTTCAATCATACGTCAAGACGGATCCGAATGTCAAAGTTCTTCAACATTCAAACCTTTGCGAGATTAATTTTGGTAAGGCTGTGTTTAAGTACCTTAACAATTCACTTAGAGTGTTGGAATAATTTTTTCTAAAATATTTTCTAAGTGCTGGAGCAGAGTTTTTTGTCAAATATTTTTTCTAAGTGTTGAGGCAGAGTATTTTTGAAGAAATAAATTTTTATTTTTTCTATCTCGTTCGAGCGACAAAGGAAGCTCGTTTGAGCGACAGGATGATGTCGCGTGAAGCTCGCTCGAGCGACACATGGCATCATTCGAGCGATAGAGCAATCTCAGTCAAGCGACGCGCCGCCTTAAGTTTTTTTATATAAAGTGTATTACTCCATTTTCATTAAGAAGACTCGACGTTTAAGTTTTTGCAAACACTGCAAATCAGTATAACACATTGTCTTCTTTATTTAGGGTTCAAAATCCTTTTGTTTTCAATTAACAAATTATCCCAATATTTATGTGAATTGTTTTGTTACCCAAGAACACAAGTTTGTGAAGTTTCTCTTGTAGACAAGATCTCTATTGCTGATCTAGGTGCCATTTGAGGGAGGTGTTGGGCTGACGTGACTACGTGTCAAATGGTTTAGTCGTGGGTATTCCAAGGCTGAATGAACTGCAACTCTTGTGGAGTTGCTACAAAATTCCATTGCTGATTTAGGTTGAGGCCTATGAGATTTTGTTGGGGTAAATTGTTTGCAAATTTCACTTATAATCATTATAAGTATTATTTGTGAAATAAAATGTTTTTCCCTTCAGAGATTTTTCCTGAAATCTGTGAGTCAGCAATTCATATTTGTTTGTGTTGGCATGATCCACTACACTTAGATGCATATTTTAGGGAAGAATTAATTTGGTTTGAAAATTGACACCGATTAAATAAGGTTAACTTGGAAATTTTAGAATTTATTTAAATCAATATCACATGGCATTTACAAATTGGTATCAAAGCTTTTTAAAGCGATCACATATACCTTTTACAAATTGGTATCAGAGCTTTTCAAAGCGATCACAAATACTATTTACAAACTGGTATCAGAGCAGGTTTCTCTAATTTATTGAGTGATACTTGTTTTTCGAAAAATTTTGTGATATTAATTTTTTTGAAAAATTTATTTTGTGAAAAGTCGTAATTTTTTCGATGGAGCACTTATGTAATCGGATGCCCCCCTTTGATGGTACGAGTCATAATTATGATGATTTTAAATAGTTTGAATTTGACGTTTGCTAAAAGAATTAAAGTTTTGGAAAAAGAAAATTATCATTTTAAATCTGCTACGGATCTTTTGCAAATAAAAAGTCAAAGAGATTTTTATCATGAGAAATTTATTTTTTTGGACCATGACTTTAATGCATTAAAATTATCCAAAAAGGAGAGTGATGATAGAGTCCTATTTTTAGAAAAAAATTGAAGGACTTTGAAAATTGCAGGATTAGTGTTTGTACCAAAGAGAATAAAAATATTTCAATTGATGATTTTGTGGCATGTGAGGAGACTCTTAAAGATAAGTCTGTGTATTTTAAGGGAGAACGTGATAACGTTCTAGGAATAATTGAAAATTTAGAGGAGTCCTTAATATTGGAAGAGTCCAATTCTTTGATTGAGTAAAAAATTTAGAGATGAAAAATGATTTGACAGACTCGAGTAGTGTTGGTATCAATGGTTGTGGATCTTCATGTTCTCGTGTTTCGAGTGTTAAATCCAAGACCATTATTTGTTTTAGAGGGTCAATAAATCCCAAGGACGTTAGAAAAGATCAACCCATAGGTGTCGTAGGAAAGGTCACCTTAGGTGCCTTCGTTTCAATCATCGAAAAAGTCCTAGGAAGTTGAAGTCTAGTGTTCCTTTGGTTCCCAAAACCCCCATGCATCATTTCACACCTATTTGGGTTAGGAAATCACTTTTAGAGGCACTAGATGTTAGACTAGTATATTTTCGGTTGCTTGCACATGAGTCTTCTCTTGCTATATCTTATAGATGATTGTGTTAGCATGGTTTGTTTGCTATACACTAGTTATACTTCATGTTATATTCTTGATAGTATTATGACTTGTGTACTTTTTTATTAGATTTTTGTTTTTGATAAAATTTTGGAAAAATACAAAAATATTTTCATTTTTATAGAAAAATTTGAAAAAGGTTATAAATATTTTATTTTGATAAAATTTGTGGGAAAAGGCAAAAAGATTTTTGTAGTTTGTTTTACACCGTATATGAATGGACATTTAGGATGATCGAGTCATAATTTCATTCCATATCCATGTGACTATTTGATAGTGTTTTGACATGCATCATCATTTCATTTATGTGCTTTACAATGTTTGGAGTCATTGAGATGTGATTAGTTGTTTATACCTACATGTTTGACTCATGAGTTACTTTAATGTACACTTGCACGGATTTGTTTGACTATTGTTATTATCTATAACATGTTGGTCGATGTGTTTTCAACTCAATTCTGTCTTTCAAACAAACCAAATGCGATAAAACTTAATAATGAAAGTAGTGCATGTGATTTATTTGAAAAATGGGGAAGGGCTACAAAAGGTACTCATTTACCCTTTACGATTAAGCCACTGTCTAAATTGGACCTAGAAAATGTATGGCACAAAAATAGAAGCCAACGTCCAAAGAGGTTGGAAATAGCCCAAAAAATTTTAAAAGCAATAAAAAGAAAAATATTCCAAAAGTGGGCCAATTTATTTTGTTTCATCACCTCAAAAGAAAAATAAAAAGAATTATTGTTTATGAGGGAGTTTGGATGGATTATAAAATGGGTTTGCACATCCTTGAAAAGTCATAAAAAAGCGTTACATTGTTTTAGACATTATTGGTGTGAAAATCATGTCTGACTTTAATTTATCGATTAGATTAAGACGATGTCATCTAAATTCACATTTTTGACACCTAAGGACATTTTTTAGATTCATTCTTTAGGAGTACACATATTCATTGATATGCTCAAAGTGTACCCTCGTACTCAGGGTTACTAACTTCGACCCGCCTCACAGCCAAGTTGACGAGAAGCTTACAATAGCCATCAGAAAGGTCATCATCTGCAACGTCGGCTACCCAGTGAACAACCTTGGTTAGCCAGCAACTGAGGTCAGCAATATCATGTGGGCTCGAACTACTGCCAATCTCGTCCTCTGCTTCAGCCGACACTACATCCGTCCCTTAAACTAGCCTCAACCAGTCTCTTAGGCCGAGGTCATGTTGATGATTGACAGAATAAAGCATTATCGGACTTCCCTAACCTTATACTCAGCTAAGCCAAGGTTCCATCAGATGGTGAAGCAAGTCTGAGCACACCCAAGCACATGGAAGACTTGGAACACGTGAGTAAGTAGTTATAACCAAATCATTCCCCTCACGTGAGGGAATATTTGGTCATCATTCCTTACATGGGGCCAGCTAGGTGTCCACCTATGATTGGTGTATTCAACCCACATATGCTCATAGCATGCTTGGGGGGTACACTATACCCCCAAGCACTATATATACTTGTCTTCTCCAACATTGTAAGGGATCGATAATTATAACCCTAGCTAAAACTCTACTAGTATACACAGTAGAGAAAGAAAGTGAGAGATTGTATCACATGCCATTAGTGCCACCATAATAGTGAAATTACTCACACACTCACAATAGATTTAGTCTAGATTGGGTGAACCACTTATATACTAATGTTTATCCCCTTCTACTCACCTCCCTCTTCTAGATATTTGCTCTTGGGCTGCCATTGTTATTGTTATCTTGAGCTTATCAATTTCTCATACTGGTGGTGTTGTTTACAGCATCATCATTTTGGCACCGTTTGTGGGCACGAGAAGCTATATCTCTTCCTTCTTGAAGCTTGGACTTATCGGAGACTCTGGTGGTGCACCAGTCCTCCCCCATTGCGTGGAGCTATTTCACCATTGAAAGATATCCTCAAAGGTATCAAGATCTCTAGTATTTTCAATTACAAGCTCTCTAGTCTTTTTCCATGGCACCAGACTTACCACCTCCACCATCTGGCATTGGAGGACCCAGTTCTAGCCAGGCACCACCCTAACCTTGAAGTCCTTATCTGCAACTCAATAAGCGATGCAGAAACAATTTGCCCAGCTAATCCAGAACATAATAATGAGACCACGAGGGGTCTCATCGGAGATGATAACTATGGAAACTTCTCAGCCACATCATGAGGTCAACGGACCACCCTAGGAGCCATAAAAGGACCAACCTACTTCCCATCGAAGGAGGGATATTGCTGACACTAGGCGATTACGCCTGGGGAGGCAAGGAAACCCTTACCCTGAGGATATGTACAATGACATTGAGGCAAAGGATACTCCGAAAGACTGTTAGGAGTCGTATGAGGTCTCAAAGAACACTACATGTCCTATACAGCAGAGCCGAGGTCAGTGTGAAAGATGCGATGGTGATGAACGACAAAGAGGATCAACTTTTGATCACTTATGTAGAGAGATCGCCTTTAAAAGGCTCAGCCCAGTTAATGATCTAAGGGAGAGGCTGTCCTGGTCAAGAAACATTGATGGCTCACGAAGATAAGGTGTTGAACATCGGCCTCATCATGGACGAACCCACATGGCCGAGACTGTGGTCAGGGGGAGGTCAATAACCGATGTTGTACGACAGCTGGAGAACCCTTAGTCCACCCTTTATAGGTGGCGTAGGACAACCTCGGCCAAGCCGATGTTTCCCAACCATGGAATGACTCTTTTAAAAGGCTAGAAGAGAAGATATGGGATCTCATAAAAAGCCGACACCCAATACAGAGTGGGTACTCAGAGGGTTCACCATTTGTGGAAAGGATTATCAACTTCCCAACCCCAGCCAAATTTAAACCTCCAATGGTGTCTCCTAAGTACGATGTAAGTATCAACCGAGTCCATCATATTGAGATGTATCCATCTATAGCTGACATCTATTCCATCCCTGATGAGATGAGGTGCCAAGCTTTCTGAAGCACTTTGATCGGGGTTGCGCATATTCGGTTCACTTCTCTTCTTAAAAATTCAATTGAGAGTTTTAAAGGTCTGGCCGAAGGCTCATTCACAACTTCTGTTTTGGGGTAATACCTCAGAAGAAAATAACCCATCTATTGTATGTCAAGCAGGGTAAGAATGAAAGCCTCAGAGATTACATTGCGGGGTTCAACAAGGAAAAGTTAGAGGTAGAATATTACGAAGAAAGCATAGCCATGATATCTCTCATTGGGGGTCTGCAAAAGGGAAAGCTCTTATGGAAACTAGCCGAGGATCCCCCTAAGTCAATGGACGAGTTGTTGGCAACCGCTGAAAAGGTCATAAACGCAGAGGAAGCTATGGCTGCAAAATACGAGGATGAAAGGGGGAACAACAATATAGGCAAATTTCAGAAGAAAAACAAAGACGGTAAGCAAAGATATGCAGATGATAAATTCTCAGACTACACTCCTCTAACTATAAGTTGTGAAGACATTCTCAACAAAATAAAGAATGATAGATCTCTGAGATGTCCAGAGAGCCTAAAATCTCCTCCACATAAGAGAAATAAGAACTTATGGTGCGAGTTCCATCAAGATCATGTCCATTTAACTGAAAATGGCTTCGCTCTGAAGGATGAGATTGTAAAAATGTTAAAGTCTGGAAAGCTCAGAAAGTATGTGGATAGTAGATCTTCTAAGGGAGGACGAGACAATCCTAAGAAGAAAAGAAATGATAAATGCCAGGAAGATACCCCTGCCAGAAGAGCTGATGCCTTAGATGATGATGATGATGATGATGATGATGACCCTGATCTCCCATCAAAACACGACAATGTCCTAGTAAAAAGGTTCGATGTGATCTCATTTGGTGTGAATAATATTTGTGGAGCACTAACAGGGGGTGGCTCAGAGGTTGTTGATTGCAAGGCTCGTGTGGCAGAGGCTAAAGCTGTGACTAAGGTTGAGTTTATGAATTTGGCTTCTACGGAGGTTAAACGTGAGAAAAGAAAGAAGGTAGATATGGACACCCTCGTAGTAGGCTTCTCAAAACTTGATTTCACGGGTGTCTTAGCTCCCCATGATGACCCTTTAGTCATCCCCACAAGGGTATATGGATGCGAAGTTCAAGTGATCCTTGTAAATGGGGGAAAATCTGCAAATGTTATGTTTTGGCCCTGTTTCAAGAGTTTGGGTCTCAGTCGAGCAGTCTTGTCCCTTACCATCACCCTTTAATTGGTTTCAGTGGGGAGAATGTCCATACATTGGGAATGTATTAAATGTATGTGAGAAAGGGAGATGAGTGGCCTAAGAGGTTGACGAGAAAAATCAATTTCTTTGCGATGGATGAAAATATCTTCTCATCCTACAACCTCATCATGGGACGAGTAGCCCTCAAGGAATTTGAGGCCGTACCTTCAACGGTTCACCAGATGCTAAAATTCTCGACTCCCTATAGAGCAGGGGAAGTGCAAGGTGATCGAATGTCGATGCGATAATGTTACTTTAAATCTGCAGAAGAGAAAGAGTCATATAAGAGGGAAACAATCACTTACAACATTGACACCCTTGATCCTAGAGATGAAACCAAACTCAAGAAGGGAGAGGCATCGGAGTAGGTATAATCCATCGTCCTCAATAAGGATGAGCAAAAAAAACCATCTAAGTCGGCAAAGCCCTAAAGCCTGAGATCAAAGAGGAATTAGTGAACACTATACCAAATCTGCCTAATTGTCACGGTTATTGACCTTCACAAGTTCAACTTGTCAAGGTCAATGACCGTGACAATTCGGGGCGAGATAACTTTTTTGTCACGAACGTGTCACGGTCATTGACCGTGAAAAGTTTGTTAGAATTGTCACGATCGTGTCACGGGCCATGACCGTGACAAGTTTAGTCACGGTTAATAACCGTGACAAAGCTTTGACCCTTTTAAAAAAATTGTCACAGTCATTGACCGTGGCAAGTCCGTGATAACCTTATTTATCAAGGACTTGTCACGGTCAATGACCGTGACAATTCTGGGCAGAATTTAAAAAAAATCTGTTGGGCAGTATGGCCACTACCACTGCCCAATAGTATATTTGTTCCTGTTATATCAACTTTGTACATATTCAAATATCATATATCCAAATAAACTAGAGATAACGCAAATATACATTCAAAATAGAAACTAGTTAAGAAGAAACAACATCACCATCAATTATCTCAAATCTACAAACTATTATGCTGGAAAAGAGATTTTGTATCGTGATGCTCGAGGACACCTCCTTATCCTTCCCTTCTCGTCCAAAGAGCCACATAAGTATCGAGCATATGTGGCCTACCCTTAGGGCCACTCCCTGTCCCCTGAAATAAAATAAAGTAAAATTAGTATCCCCCCTGCAAATATAGATAAATATAAATCGAAATTGAAATCAAAATTGACATATAAATATAAATACATTACCTATAGTGTCACCCAAACAGCTAACTTGAGCTCATATGGCACCTTCTTCCACTAATGTACCCCAGGCAATCGTGTCAAATATAATTTCCTTCATATCTGAACACTAAGAAATGCCATAATCCTATGGAGTTATGCACTGCAAATTCCTTCCAACTGTTGTGTAGCCAAAAATCAGCAGTTGAAGTTGTCAGTTCCACCTTCCAATGGTCTCCCATGTTTTGCTAGAGGTTCCAAGTGGTGGGGTATGGAAAGTGGAATTGACAACTTCAAATGGTGATGTTTGGCTACATAACGATTGGGAGGAATTTGCATAGCATAACTCCATAGGATTATGGCATTTCTTAGTGTTCGGATAGATGAAGAGATTCAGTCTCCTCTCCATAAATAGGACACCCCAAATAACTATGTACTAATCACCTATTAAAGGTAAGAAGCGTATATTCATGGATTAGTATAAACAAAACTTAGATGTAGTTGGAATATTTATATATTAATCTCCTCTCCACACACGCACACTACACAAGAGTGAAAATGATAAAGTGTAAATCAATTAAAAGCATTAAAAATGGATGTTTCGGTACAAATTGAAATATTTATTACAAATTGAAAAATTATTTCAAATTTGGGTTATCATAAAAAATGGATAGATATTCGGTAGGAGCATCCAAGTCATCCACACTACTATTTAGACGCCTTGGAGCGTGTTGGAAAATTTACCACGGCTCGTTGTTGATATAGTCAGAATAAAACACTTGCTTAACCTTTTGAAATGCACAAACAAATTGCTCATCACTCACGTGGTCGTTGCTCTTCAAGCAGGACAAGTCAATCATGATCAAATTGGTGACAGGATCAACTTTACAAGCATTTTTATCCTCAACTCTTACCCAGTCACAGTAAAATACAACCTCTTTGAGGCTTATATAATCCAATTCAAATATATTTTGGATTACACCATAGTAAGTCATTTCAGCTTCAACGAGGTTTTTATCTTTTGCGCTCGCCCGAAAGATAGTAAGAGCCTTGATTGAAATTCCCGAGTTCTGTACATTTGTACTTTCCTTGTACACTTTAGTTCCAAAAATGTAACCGTTCAATCGATACTTTTTGTACTCTTGTACCACGAACAAGGGTCCAGTGGCTAGACGAGCAAGCCTTGATGTTGCATCACCCGTCTTTAGGAGCTGAGAATATTGATGAATTAATTATATTAGTGGTAAAATTTGAGTGTAATGTAACGTTATATAACGACTATTTTCATTATAATTACCTCTTGTTTCAACCACAACCTAAATTCGCAGTCTGATTGTACCATTGTTTTTCGTCTTTTATTATTCTCATATGCTTCATATTTTATGCATATTATAAAATTAATCATGTATAAAATAATCTAAAATAATGTTAAACATTATAATAATCAAAACTTACTTTTTCCATTCTTCGACATCTTCATGTGTCTCAAATAGATAACGAGTTACTTGTTCATGTTGAAAACTCGTTAATTGCACTCGTTTTCCCATCACATGACCACCATCATCGACGAATTCATCAGTGTCATCAACGCTGGTCGAATCAGGCATATATTCCCGAGTATATATTGATGACTCCACGGTGATGTATTCCTCTGCAATTGATCATGCAATGTATCGCGTGTTCTTGACGTAATCTTTAAAAACTTTCATCAATCTTTCAAACGGATACATCCACCGATATCTAACTGGACCAAAAAGAAGTGCCTCGTCACATAGGTGTACCAACAAGTGAACACCTATGTCAAAGAATGATGGGGGAAGTTACTTCTCCAATACCCAAATCGCTTCGATCACAGCCAATTTTGCGGCCACTATGTGTTCTCGATTCGCTACCTTCTCACATAAGAGGGAGAAGGTAATACTAATTTGCATAATAGCCCTATGCAAAATCCTTGTTCTTGGAGAAACAGTGCTTAAACAATAGAGGAATCAATTGCAAGATCACATGCCAATCGTGGGACTTACACTTATGTAAATCATGAGTAGCATAATTCACAATCCTTTGCAAGTTGGAAGAAAAAGTAGATGGGCCCTTCAAATTATATATTGTGTCTAGAAGCACCTTGCTTTCCCCACTCGTCAAAGTAAACGCACCAGGGGGAATTATTGTCCTTCCCCTACTATCTTCTTTCAACTATAGTTGTGGCTTAAGTTTTAACGATTTAAGGTCTTTTCGTGCATTTTCTCCATCCTTCAAATGACTCCCCCCAAGGCGAGTACCCATAATATGTTCAGCGAAGTTCTTCTCTGCATGCATCACATCCAATACATGGCGCACCAGATTATTCTTCCAATAAGGCAAGTCAAATAAAATTGAGCTTCGAGACCATGTCTTTCTTATCTCAGTTTCATTCCCAGTTAAGGTCTTTTTATGCTTGACGTTCTTAAATTTGGGATTCTTACCTGGCATATTAGGGCCACGTTCAGAAGATTTACTTTCAATTTCTGAACCCGAAAGTTGTCTCGGTGGTAGCCTATGTTCAACTCCGCCCAATAAAAAATTGGAACCTTTTTCATATCTGAAACTATGAGTTGGGGGTAAAAACCTCCTGTGGTGATGGTATACATTTTTTAAGCTAGAGGATAGATGAAGAGATTCAGTCTCCTCTCCACAAATAGGACACCCCAAATAACCATGTACTACACAACCGGATAATGTCCCATAAGCTGGAAAATCATGAATTGTCCACATCAACATAGCTTTCAGCGTAAACTCTTCTTTTCTAAAAGAGTCAAATGATTGCACACCCTCTTCCCATAACTCATTTAATTCTTCTACCAAAGGAGTCAGGTAGACGTCAATGTCATCACTTGGTGCCTTTAGCCCAAGTATCAACAAAGCCATCATCAAAAATTCAGGTCTCATATACTGTGAAAGAGGGAGGTTGAGTGGGGCTAGAATCACTGGCCATACACTTTGATTGGTGCTTAGATTTCCAAAGGGATTGAAACAATCTGTTGATATAGCCAAACGAATGTTGCGTTGTTCTCGAGCAAAATCGGGATACTCAAAATTCATCCTCCGCCAGGCAGTAGAATCAATAGGATGACGCATGATATTACCCCTACTTCTGCCCTAGCATGCTAAGTCATTGCCTCTGCAATCCATGGTACTGTGAAAAATTTCTTTAATCTAGGACCAACGGGAAATTATTTCAATACTTTTTAAGGCATTTTTGAGCTTGTGCCTTCCTTACTAGTAGAATGGACATATCTAGGTTCATCTCATACCGGACAAAGATCGAGATTTTCATACTCCTTTCGGTATAGTATGCAGTCATACACACAAGCATGAATCGATTTATACTTCATTGCCAAACCTTTCAAATTGTTCTTCATAACAGGATAGCTATTTGGAAGTGTATTCACCTTGGGTAATAAGCCCTTCACCCATTTCAAAATTCTCGTCATGCTATTGCCAGACAACCCGTACTGCGTCTTCAAACTGTGTAAACCAACCATGGCATGTAAAGTTGTTTGATCTTTCTCACAGCCAGAGTATAACGGTTGGGTCGCCTTAAATTTTAAACTTTGGTAGTCATCGTCAAGTTTTATCGTGTTATCTTCACGAGCACTTGAATCTTCTACATCATCAGTAACCTCATTCTCCTCTCCTTCATAAACTCCGTATGCATCATCAACTAAATCCTCTAACATATTATGATCTACATCTCCCCCTTGTACATCTATTCTACTTGTTGAAGGTTGTTGTGAAGGTTGGTCGGGGACAAAAGGAACTTTAAATTCACCGTGAAAACTCCAAAATCGATAACTATCTTGCATACCCGATCTTAACAAATGTAGTTCAATTGTTTTCCACTAAAACACCTTACCATTCTTACACCTACCACACGGACATGGAAACTCTTCATCATTATGACATCTCTTTGCATATTTCACAAATTCATTAGCACCTCTGCGAAACACATCCCCCATTCTATTAGTCTCACCCATCCACTCTTTGTATTTCGGATATCCCATCACAGCTACCACAACTATACACCTATTAAAGGTAAACAAAACTTAGATTTATAGTATATTTTATTTAATTATCCCATCATTTAATTATCCTATTAAAGGGTGAGTGGTCCTATCCCATTCAAGACCGCATTTTTCTGTAATATACTTAACAGCTCATGCACATCGTTACGATTTGAAAAAAATTCGACAGCATATCCCTGTAGTTCTTCAAGTACACGACGTAGATTGGCAGGTGTGAGTGTTATTTCAATTGATCAATTGAAATAACAGTCACACTTATCAATATAATATATACCGAGAGAACATTAAGATACGACTGCAGAACTTCCTCCAAAATTAACAACTTTAAGCCGCTAAGAATATTATACATAAATTATACAGTCTCAAACTGTCAAAACGGGACAATTCGAGAGATCTCATTCAGGGGTAATGACTCTCGAACGGGTCTAAGGGATAGTACGCATAATAATTAGAAGGCTAGTATCTATGCGCACTATATTTAATTTCAAGTATGTTTCATTTAATTATCATACTATATATATATTGTTCGATATACAAAGTAATTTTCAAAAAAAGTTGAAAAATCCCACCCCCATATGGACAATAATCCAATGGTCATGCCACTTTTAAAATTAACCAACCAAACATTTACCAAACAAAATAATCCAACAACAATGTCAACAACACATGTGTATCCCGTACTCCTTCTAATTCATCTACTCAATTAATTCATTTCATCAATTAAACTAACAATTAACGTATACAATTATCAATTTACTAATTTACACTGAGGGGCAATCCTACTTTCATATGAAATGGGCACTAATTATTAATTTATTTTCATGTAAAACTGTTTCATTTATTAATTATATTTTAGTGGATGTAATTATAGAATCTATGGATGGATTCAATTTAATCTTATTATGTGAATGTTTTTATCTACAATGAGTTAACCTTGAAACAATATATATTATCTCATAGAATCATCAAAACACGATCTTAAGAGAATTGCAATGGTGCATTGACTTACCCCCCCTCCCCACCCCCACCCACCACACACACACACACACAACAGCCCCCACCCTGCCCCACCTCGCTCCCCACCCCCACCAACCACACATATACACACACACAATAGCCCCCCTGCCCCACCCCCTACCCTCACCCTGCCCCCCTCCCTACCCACCCCCACCCACCACATACACACGCACAACAGCCTCCCACCCTGCCCCACCCCCCTCCACACCCCCCACCCACCACACATATACACACACACACAACAACCCCCCTTCCCCACACACGCACACACATACACACGAACATATATACATACACACATATACACTCAAACATTTATATAAATGGAAGAGAGAGAGAGAGAGAGAGAGAGAGAGAGAGTTGAAAAAAGGAGGGAACGGCGGGGGGGGGGGGGGGGGGAGAAGGGAAAAGGGTTTTTGCTGCAGAAGTTGTCACGGTCGCGTCATGGTCCTTGACCGTGACAATTCTTTATCACGGTGGTATCAAGGTCAATGATCGTGACACAAAACACATGTTTTTGTCACGGTCAATGACGTTGACAAGGGTGGCCGGCTGAAAGGTGACAATTTTGTAATTTTGGTGTAGTGAAAGCTGTTAAGGAAAAGACTAAGTATCTTTGCCTGGAACCATGCAGACATGTCTATTAATCTTGAGATTATATGTCATAAACTCAATGTTGTAGAGGATGCCAAGCCTATTAAGCAGAGAATAAGGATATATTCAAGAGAGATATTCGAAGTCATCAGAGATGAGATTTGAAAGCTTGAAGAGGCTAAGTTCATCAGAGAAGTTATAAACCCTGAGTGGTTATCTCACGTTGTCATAGCACCCAAAAGTAATGGGAAATTGAGGATGTGTGTAGACTTCACCGATACAAGTCTTGCCCAAAGGACTATTTTCCCTTGCCTCGTATAGATCACATGGTTGATTCCACAGCGGGACATGAGCTCAAGAGCTTCATGGATGCGTATTTCGGGTATAATCAAATCTTTATGAATTTCGCTGACTCATAGAAGACAACCTTCATTACAAACAAGGGGACCTATTGCTATAACGTCATGCCCTTCGGCCTAAAGAACGCTGGGGCTATATACCAACGTCTTCTAAATAAGATATTCGAAGATCATATAGGCAAGTCCAAGGAAGTTTACATGGATGACATGCTGACAAAGAGTCTGAAGGCCGACACTCATGTGGTCGACATTGAAAGAACTTTTGACACCATGGACAAATATAAAATGAAGCTCAACCTGGCCAAATATGTCTTCGAGGAAGGAGCGGGAAATTTTTGGGCTTCATCATCAACCAAAGCGGAATAGAGGCTAACCCTGAGAAGATCAAGGCTTTTTTTATAAATGAAGATGCCCAGAACCATCAAAGACATTCAGAGGCTGATTGGATGAGTGGCTACACTTAACAGGTTCGTATCTAGAGCTACAGATAAATGTCTTCATTTTTTCAAAGTTCTTAGAAAGGCCTTCGAATGGAATGAGGAACGTGACATAGCTTTTAAAGAGCTGAAGTCTTACCTTGGTTCCTCTTCATACTATCCCAGCCAATTCAGGGTGAGAAGCTATATGCACACTTAGTTGTCTCAAAGTCACCCATCAGTGTTGCAATAGTAAGAGAAGAGGATGGAATGTAGAGACCAGTGTACTTCAACAGCAAAGCACTTTAAGGGTCTGAGAATAAGTGCCCCCAAATTGAAAAGTTAACATATGCTTTGATACATGCTTCTAGAAAGATGAAGCCATACTTCCAGGCTCACTCCATGGTCATCCTCACTAATTCCCCACTAAGACAGATCCTTCATAAGTCTGAGAAGTTAGGAAGGCTAATGACCTGGGCAATCAAGTTGGGGGAGTACGATGTTGTTTATCAACCCAGGGTTTCCATCAAGGGATAGGCACTTGCAGATTTTGTGGACGAGTTTACCTGGGATGAGGCTGAGGTTAAGTAGAATCAAGAGGCTGCACACGAGCCAGTAGAAAAAAGCTCCAGCCGATCTTCGAACGAGGTCGAGACAAGTACTGTCAGATAAAGAACAGTTGAGAATGAAGAATAGCGATACCTCTTCAGGCAGGGGACCTTAGATGAGGTCAACTTCTCTTTATATCAAAGTATCTGGAACCTCTTCATTGATGGGTCATCCTGTGAAAGCAAAAGTGGAGCAGGGTTGATAGTGTCGACACCAGATGGTACACATATCGAATATGCACGGAGGTTCAACTTTAAAGCTTTCAACAATGAGTCAGAGTATGAGGCACTAATATCAGGTCTCTCCTTGACTAAAGCCCTTAATGTCGGCCAAATTCTAGTCCGTAGTGACTCAAGATTAGTCGTGAACAAAATCTTGGGGGTATATGAGGCCAAAGATGAAATAATGGACAGATACCTAAAGAGAGTGAGAACGATGCTAAAAAACTTCAAATAAGTAAAGATGAAGAGGATACCTCGGCTATACAACAGCCGAGATGATGCACTCATGAGGTTGGACTTAGCAATAAAAATAGGCATAAGGAGAACAGTGCTAGTCGAGATTATGCTCAAGACGACAATTGAAGAGGAAGAGGTTGCTAAACCTTGCTTAAATCTGAGTTTGGTGGCCTCATGGATGGACCCTCTTATCAAATACATCAGAGAGGGACTACTACCAGAATCAAAGCTAGAAAGGATAAAGCTAAGGTTTAGAGATGCAAAACTCTCTATTGTAGGTGATGTCTTGTATAAAAAGGGATTCCTGCTCCTTCTCCTTAGATTTGTCCACCCTTCAGAAGTTCCACATATTTTTCACAATGTGCATGAGGGCTCTTGTTCAAGCCATATAGGAGGGAGGCCACTGGCTAAGAGGATAATTACTTAGGGATACTGGTGGCCGACTTTGGACAAAGACGCAGCTGCGTAAGTGAAGAGATGTGATAAGTGTTAGAGGTTCTCCACCATCCCTCATTAGCCTCACCAACCTCTGACTTCAATCAGTTTTCCTTGGCCATTTACAGTATGGGGCATTGATTTGGTAGGACCCTTGCCAAAAACTGTAAACAACTATCGGTTCTTAATAGTGGCAATTGATTATTTCTCCAAATGGGTAGAAGCCGAGCCAATGATCACAATCACTGAGCAGACGCCCTTCCAGTTCATCTGGAAGAACATCACATATAGGTATGGTCTTGCAAACACCCTCATCTCAGACAATGGAACCTAATTCAAGAATATTTCCTTGGAAAAATACTATGAAAGAGTAAGCATCAAGAAGTTCTTCTCTTCTCCTAATGGGATAAAAAATCAAACAATCCTTGATTTGTTGGGATAAAAAAGAGGTTGGAAGAGGCCAAAGGGAAATGGATAGAGGAAGTATATGTCATGCTTTGGGCTTACAGGATAACAGTGAGGACACCCATAGGGGAAACTCCATTCATTGTAGCACACGGCTCAGAGGCTGTTATCACAATAGAGATACGGCTACACACTCATAGAGTTCAGACATATGACTCTTGGAGGAATGGGGAAGAGATAAGACTCGATATTGATTTGATTGAGGAAAGAAGAGAAGCTGCAGAGATAAGACAAGTAGCCTATTAGGAGAGAACTGCGAGGTTCTATAATTAGAGGGTAAAGCAAGGCCTATTGATATTACAAATATAGCACCCTACCGTGGAGGTTACTCAGGCTTACAGAAGCTTATAGGCCACGGTCAGAACTCAGAATATGGTGCGGCCCTACTCAGAATAAGTTGAGGCCCTACTCAGCACAACATGAGGCCCTGAGAAATATAAGGCACGGCACATACAACTACACCTTATGTAAAGGTCGTGGCCCTACCCAGTACAGTGTGCAGCACCTTTGGCTTTTACCTCATGCAGGATGCAACACTCAATATGCTTGCCTTATAGGCCACATCCCTTTCTATTACAGGAAGTCCAAACTCATGTCACGTGCTCAAGGCACATGACACAACACACATACCTCATAAAAATATAGGACCACACCTCGAAGTAAGGGATGGATTGCAGACCCCGAGTGAAATTCTAAAATACTAATTCTATCTACAAAACCTCAACATACGACTTGGGGGTGACACATTTACATCACAGCCACCTCTTCGGCACACCGAAATCCTTAATACTGCCATGTACTCTCCTTTATTCTCATACTTGTACGCCTCTTTAGGCACAATTATATTGTACAATAAAATGCATATAATGAAAATGGAGCAACACAATGGACGTAGACCTATTTTAGAGGCTGAACCACTCTATATCTTGTCTTCTCTCTATTTACTTGCTTTACTTGTTTATTATACACATTATACTTGATTTGCTGATATGGGAACAGCTTATGGGCGATTTCTCGTATCATCAATCTGGCGTCGTCTGTGGGAATCGAGATATTTCAATCTTGTTTCTCTGTGTTTCGAGTTCTTAAACACCTTATTCTATTCATGGGGATCCTATGGATCATCATCCCATGAGTAAATTTTTGTTATTGAGCTCTATTTTATACTTACACCCTTAAATGGATATTTCTTACATTCAGATCTGCTCTCGGGTCTCCATTTTATGACCTTAGATCTATTTTACATACCCATGTGATATCGCCCCACCTAGATAAAGCTGGAAAGCTTGATGGGCTTTAGCCCTGTAAAGGTGGGTGATTAGGGAAGAGTTATGTTTACTCCTTTTTTTTGTTCTTTGCCTATGATCTATGGTTTATCATTAGAATTGTGCCATTTTTTTCACCGAGAGGTTATTCTCTCATGGATAGACCCTAGTAGGTATGCTCTCCACGAGTTTCGGGAGAAAAACTTAGTTTTGGGGATTCAATTTTGGGATTGTCCCTTCACTGCCTAGGTAGGGATGTGGCGTAGTAGTTCAACTACCTTACATGCTGCGGCCTCTACTGGGGAAGTTGCATTACAGAAGCTTCAAAACATCAAGGAATGGACTCAGGTGGTCTCCAGCTCAACCTTCATAAATATCATACAAAGGCCACGACAGTGAACCTATGTGCCATAATGGCCGTGGGCTCAACAACAATACCATGTAGCAGTGCAAACACTACATCCCCATTTCCTACTTGGTTACTCCAATATTTTTGAGATTACTCACTTCTGTTAGTTTTGTTTCAGATTATATATACTTTGTAAAGACTAACAAAAGAACAAATGGAAGGAGAACCATTCAGAGCACAGAAGTCAAAGATGAGATTATGCAGCTATATAATCACCTCTATGACAGTCATGCCTTGATCCAAACTCAGGTCAACTATTTGACTCAGAGGGTCCTCATGTTGGAGGTCGCAGCCTCATCCAATGAAGGTGTGTAAGGACATTTTGTCCAGTATTTATGTATATGTCATAAGCCGTTACATTATTGAAGAAATTCAAGATCTCATCATCATCAATGGATCCAAATATGAAAGAATTCAAGGAAGGAATCAAAATTCAAGACAGGCGGACCGATTATCCTGTTTGGAAAACAAACCGGTCCACCCCCGGAATGATTCGCCCTCTACCCGGACCGATTTACCTTGCTCTTGATACAGTAGACCCCGGATCGAATGCGAACCAAAAAGACCACTTTCAAAAACGAACCGGTCCGACCTCGGACTGATTCGCATCCTTACCGGATAGGTCCGCCTGGGATAAATTCGTACAGAGCCGTGAGTTTTTATATCTCTTTTGGTTTCCTTATTTAAAGCCATCTTCAGGGAGTTTGTTTCCAAGACTTTTCAAGACGATTTTCAGAGTCCTAAATACTCTAGGTCTTGATCTTTGTGAGTCCCAAGACTTATGTTTGATTCATATACCATTGCCAAATCCTTGTGAATCCTTTGGAACCCTAGAACACAATTTTGTTATTGTTTATACCCTTGTGGAGAAGTCATCTCTCTTCTTCATTGCTGACCACCCGGAGTTCCTATGGGAGATTCCAACCGACACTATTTCTAGCCGTTGCTTTGACGAAGACACCGCGCGTTTCACTTGTGGGTGATTATCAGGTTGTATGTAAGTCAATGGTCTTGTAAATTCTTCAAAGTTCTAGAAATAAAAGGTTTTTCCCTTTGGGGATTTTTCCTTAACTTTTTGTCGCTTGTTTTATTTTTTTATCAGATTGACACTTGCACTTTAGATGCATGATTAGGGGCTGAAATTAAATAAGTGTGCTAAATTAGAAATTTGTGAAGTTAATATATTATCACACATTATTCGCACTCTTCAAGGTGAAGCACCGAAAATCATTGTTACAGCTCCTATCACTGCCACGGCTGTTACATCATAAACCAAGGAAGTGTCCCAGCTCAAAGCACTGGCTGCGGAAGGCAATGCCGCGACCCGGGCCCTAAAAAGGAGAATGGAGAAACCAGAGATGAGATCTAAGGCCTACACTCCATTGGCCTTCCCGATTGAAGACATCTTCGAGTTCATCAAAAAGGACAAGATGTTGATGTGGATCGAAAGGTTGAGAGATCCACCCCACAAGAGAAACAAAGCTACTTGGTGAAGTTCCATCAGGACCATGTCCATGACATTGAGCAATGCTATGCACTGAAGGATGAAATTGAAAGGCTAATTGGGCAAGGGATGCTGCAGGGGTTCCTCAGAGATGTTTAGGGGATGCAGCCTAGCCTCACATACCACATGACCATCTTTCATGCTTATTCCTTATATTTCATCTATTTCTATTTTACAACGGAACTCTTCTTATGCTGTTTTAAACTAAACTTTGTATTAACCTTACAAAGTCATATATATATGAATAGTTATATAATCAAGTACACTTTTATAGTGTCATATTTTGATTCTCATTTCCATAAAATGTTATCTTATAAAGACTATTTTTCGTCTTAAATAGATCTCGATTCGAGATAATATGTTATATCAAGAATGATAATATCTAAATGGGTCCACAACGCCTATCTAGACGGATGATTGTCCGAAAGTAAGTGACAATCGAAAATGCTGAAAGCATCTATCGAGAGCAGCTATCTAAATTAGTTTGCAACATCACTCATGAGGGCTTATAATGCCCGTTCTTAGCTTTCGCGATGCGTCATTAGCTGCGAGGGCTTATAATGCCCATTCTTAGCTTTTGAGATGCGCCATTAAGACAGGAGGCTTATAATATCTAACCAGGGATGGCCTTATATATATCCATAGCTCTAGGTGGCTTAATAACATAACCCAACCTTGGGAGGCTTGAGAGTATAATGTATATTAGCAGTGGGTGGCTTAATAACATAACCCATCCTGGGGAGGCTTGAAAGTATCCTGTATATTAGCTGTGGGTGGCTTAATAACATAACCCAGCTAGGGGAGGCTTGAAAGTATCCTGTATATTAGTTGTGGGGGGCTTAATAATATAATCCAGCATGGGGAGGCTTGAAAGTATCCTGTATATTAGCTGTGGGTGGCATAATAACATAACCCAGCCTGGGGAGGCTTGAAAGTATCCCGTATATTAGCTGTGGGTGGCTTAATAACATAACTCAGCCTGGGGAGGCTTCATAGTATCCCGTATGTCTATAAAGGTCCATGTCTAGATGGAAGGGCCAAAAGAGTGCCGTAGCCTTATCAATACAGCTGCAGCTATTAAGGAGTTTATTAATTCCTAAGATGCGGTAGAAAGACAAGATTAAAGCGACTAAGTTGTTGCGATACTGGCCTAGATTTAGAACCAATTAAAGCTACAGAAGAGGGCATTCAAAGAGTCAAAGTGCCATAGCCCGATCAATATGGATGCAGGCATCTAGGAGTGATTCATTCATACTAGTAAATTATTGTGAAAGACATAATCCACAACAGCCCAAGCCGCAGCCCCAAAGCCATATTCCATTGGCACCGTATCTTGGGGAATCATAGACCTACAGAGTAGAAAATTTATGAAGTCTGCAGGGCAAAATACAAGTGAAAAGTGCAAGGGCAAAGCACAACAGGCTGCAGCCTACAGAAAGAAACCACTTATACTATGGTGCTGCGACCTTAATCTAGTAGCCCCCTTCTTAGGGTCAATAAATGAAGAAGCAATTTCAAATGTAAAAACGTCAGTTTAAGCATCAATGCATAGAACGAATAAGCATCAAGGCCACATATGATAGGAAGAATGAATCACTCAAATGATATACAGAAACCATGGGGATTTAAAGGTGGTCGCGGCCTTATTAGTAAATTTTGAAGCAAAGAGTTGGCAATCAATCAAAAACAATTAAAAACATGCGAAGAAGTCACTCATTCAAGTATTGAAGAGAACTGGAGGAAATAGTCAACATCAAATATGAACGCAACCTTAATAATATTAGTGTTAACATTACAGACAATTGGCCACAACCGCTTAAAGAGTTACAAAAAAAATTGAAAGGGGACGCAGCCCTAAGATTTAGCATCATCAGCTTCTTCTTCGCCTTCCGTGGTTGTCATTGTCTCTTCATCTCCTACCATAGCCTCCTCAACTTTCTTTCTTACTATCTCTTTAGCTCCAGTTCTTAGTTTAGCCACACACTGGTCGTGCTTAACATCACCCAGTTTCCAGGACATGATTTGGTCCTTAGGCCTTGAGAAATTCTTGACGACTCTGTGCCTCAACTCCTTAAAGTCGCGGAGGTGGGCTTTGTTGTTGATATTAAAAAAGTCCTTGGACTTATTAAAGTTGGCCATAGCAAGATCCGGATCTTGGCTTAAGGCTGCGACACGTTTCTCTTCCTTCAGCCTGATGGCCTCAAAGTGACGACTTTCAAGATTTCTGAGGCTCGCGGCATGATCGACAACCATCTTCTCCATTTGCTTTCCAGCCGTAGAAAGTTTGTTTTGAGCGTTAGTGGCTTGTTTCGCAGCCTCAAGAGCTTGAGCTTTGGCAATTGACAAATCCTCTGTGGGCTGAGAGAAGTTCTGCTCAGCCTCATCCTTTGCCTTGTTGGCAACCTCTAAATCTTGCTTAATTTCCATCATTGTTGTGGCAGATGAGCTCTTACCTGCCTCAAAAGATGAAGCCTTGGCTGCGTCCAAGTCCTTCTTATGAGAAGCATCCGCAACCCTATAAATCTTGAAGAGCCATTCATACTTCATTTTTTGGGTCACCACGACGTCTGCGGCCTGTTAAAATTTCAGAAGTTTCGAAGAACATTTATGAACTACGAAAGCTATTAAGGAGGATGTTGGTTCAAAAATTACCTGGAAATGGAGAAATTGGCAATGATCAGCCTCAAACTGCCTTAGCACCACCACATTCTGCCATGAACAGTCGCCAAAAAAAGTAAGAGGACGTATGAACAGAGTTCACCTCTCGAAATTCTCTTAAGGATTTGGAAAATGTAATGATGTCCACAGCCGAAACAATTTATATAAGAGGGCGCGGGAAGGTGAAGCATCACCTTGAAAATATCACGACACCTTAAGAGGACTTAACTACTCAGCCGCAACCCCAACCACAATCTCTTGGCACTATGACTTGGGGGCTTATTAATAGTACAAATATAGCACCATGCCGTGGAGGTTACTCAGGCATACAAAAGCTTATAGGCCACGACCAGAACTCATAACAGGGTGCGGCCCTACTCAGAACAGGGTGCGGCCCTACTTAGCACAGGGTGCGACCCTAACAAATACAAGGCGTGACACATACCGCTTGCCCTTATGTAAAGGCCGCGGCCCTACCTAGTACAGTGTGTGGCACCTTTGACTTTTACCTCATGCAGGATGCAACACTCAATATGCTTGCCTTAAAGGCCACATCCCTTTCTATTACAACAACTCCAAACTCATGTCATTTGCTCAAGGCACATGACACAACACACATATCTCATATAAATAGAGGGCCACACCTCGAAGTAAGGGATGGATTCCAGACCCCCGGGTAAGATTCTACAATACTAATTCTCTCTACACAACCTCAACATATGACTTGGGGGCGACACATCTACATCGCAGCCACCTCTCCGGCACACCGGAATCCTTAATACAGCCATGTACTCTCCTTTATTCCCATACTTTTACGCCTATTTAGGCATGATTATATTGTACAATACAACGCATATAATGATAACGGAGCAACACATTGGACGTAGGCCTATTTTAGAGGTTGAACCACTCTATATCTTATCTCTATTTACTTGATTTACTTGTTTATTATGCACGTTATACTTGATTTGCTGATATGGGAACGACTTATGGATGATTTCTCGTATCATCATCAATAGCTGTGGGAGACCTCATCCTCGAGAAAATGTGGAAAAAAACCAATAAGCTCCATCCCAACTGGCATGGTCCTTATAGGGTCATTGATAAGGTTGTGCCAAGTACCTATCGGCTAGAAAATCTTGAAGGAGAACCTTTCTCCAATCCTTGGAATGCCGATCACTTAAAGAAATACTACTTATGATGTTGAAATTGTTCTTATCTTTTTGTAATACATGTATGAGTTTATACGGAGGGTGTCAATGAAAAAATAGCAATGTTGTGCTGATATTTTTGTTATAATGTATATATATGTTTTTAACATCATTAATTTGGTAAATCCTGAGGTGAAACATCATTAACTTGGTGACCTCAGACCTTCGACATCATTAATTTGGTGAAATATGAGGTGAAACATCATTAACTTACTAACCTCGGACGTTAAACATCATTAATTTAGTGAATCAAGAGGTGGAACACCATTAATTTGGTGACCTCAAACCTTTTAACATCATTAATTTGGTGAAATATGAGGTGAAACATCACTAACTTGGTGACCTCAGATGTTAAACTTCATTAATTTGGTGAATTATGAGGTAAAACACCATACTTTGGTGACCTTAGACCTTTTAACATCATTAATTTGGTGAAATATGAGGTGAAACACCATTAATTTGGTGACCTCAGACCCTTTAAACATCATTAATTTGGTGAATCATGAGGTGGAACACCATTAATTTGGTGGCCTCAAACCTTTTAACATCATTAATTTGGTGAATCATGAGGTGGAACACCAATAATTTGGTGACCTTGGACCTTTTAACATCACTAATTTCGTGAAATATGAGGTGGAACACCATTAATTTTGTGACCTCAGACCTTTTAACATCATTAATTTGACGAACTATGAGGTGTGTAGGAGGGTACTTTAGATTGTTGATGGAGGCGTAACCCCTATTTGGGTATGGTAATGATAAGCTAACTTGGCCAGAGCTTTGGATTAGTGATAGGACACACAAACACAAACCCAATGAAGATAAGCTCAATATAAACTCTCAAATCCCTCGTGTATAACTCAGGAAATAGTAATGAACTTTAGAAGTAACTTAGCTAGAGTGAGAGAGAAGTAAGCACCCTAGATACACCTTGGTAGGCAGGTAGAAACACACCTAACACTCTCAAAAAGCTTTGTCAAGTATTAAAATCTTCGTAATAAGTAACAATGGTGGGTGGGTAAACCCTCTGGTTTGCAATAACTCCCTCCTCCCTGTCTTCTCTCTAGCAATAACTCCTTAAACTCTCAAAGGATCCCCCTTACCTCAAAAGTGGTTAGGGGTCCTTAAATAGCCCCCCACACCACCCCGAGGTAACTCAGTCATTAAAGACTATGAAAGACATCCCTCACACTTTATGTCACAATTAAATGCCTGATACACTAGTTGTCTTCACGTCATAAACATTAAATGACAAGACATGCCTTTTGTCCAATCACTGTGTGTCAGGGGGCTGTTATCGCAGAGGTGACTCACCAACTTCCTGACAACCCCAAATACCACGGTGGTTAACTCAAGTGCAAGTCTGACATCGTTTAGCTGGCTAGTGACATCACCTATAGTAGATGTGACATTAAGTAAAGGGCTATTTGGTTCTCAACTCGACCCCCGATGGAACTCCAAGCTACTCCGCCAGAGGTTCCACGGCCAGAGTCCCTCGATGTTTTACCAGGTGTATTTAAGATGGCCAGGACAAGCCCCAACGGTGCCTCACTTCTCAATCCTCCAAACCAAGTCCCTCTAAAGTTCCCACGGCGAGGTCATTCGATAGAGCATGAAAGCTCTTCCATGCCTTGCCAAGCCTGGTCTCTCGCAAGTACCGTTTGACCTTACACGAACTCGTTATTAATCTCGTCACAACATTACAACCGTTATAGTTTACAATCAACATAAATAGAAATACAATATGATTAATACAAAAAGCAAAGTATGAGTTACCACGCCAAGCTGCCTTGCTGAGTTTCCACGCTTGAGTTACTTTGGTTACATAATCTCAAACACTTTTCCCAATTAAGGAATTATCCCTAATCTCAGGATTACCTTCAAGCCCCCTCTACATTTTCCCCTTCGTGGAGAGATTTATTGGAATAAGAAATGCCTGCATGAAACTTCTCAATCCAATGAACCTTCTCTGCGTGAAAAAATTCTTGCCTTCTTTCCCTCGTTAGAGCCGTAGCGATATAATCTCCTGGAAAAAGTAAAATTATCCCCGATGTAACTGAGTCACCCTTTAAATAACGTTTGTACATGTGGCGAGGGGACATCGTAGCTTTTTTGAACCGTTGGGACATGTTTGTCGTTAGGCGTTGATGGATAAGTCTGACACCAATTTGGCCCCAAAACATAAACTTGGTTAGGAATGCAACCCTTTCTTTTCCCCAGACGTCACTTCGTATTCGACGTAACGCTATCTTGACAGTGTCGAGGCCCTTCCCGATGTGCCACGTGTTCATTTGAAATGATTATAGGCGGCCCTTGCACGTGCGATGGTGGGAAACTCAAATGACAGGTTCTTAAAAGGGTTTAAAAGTTTCAAACGTCTCCTTATTTCAAGCCTTTCTCTTGCCATCTTCTTCTTCTTCACGCTTTCATATTTCTTTAGAGAGAGATCTTTGTGCGAACTCTGTGCGACCTCCATTGTTGCCCTCTTATTTTCTCAGTCGCCTCCTCATTTCGTCTTTTGCACCACCATCCGCGGTTGTGCTCCTCCTTCTTCCATTCCACCTCTTCTTTTACTAGACCTTTTCATACTTCTGTTGCTTGTAATGGCTTTGTTAAGCAACCCTGCTACTACTGCCACCAGCGCTCCTCCTGCCGCCCCTGTTGTCGTCGCCCCTTCTACTGCCTCATTGACCACTGCTCGTGAAGAACGGTTGCGTTTCTACCGTCGGTCCCCCATTTTTAGCGAAGGTGATGACTTTGCTGGGTTTTACAAGAGCTGCATTTTTAACACTCAGTATGATGCCCTTACGCTTGGTGATGAAGACGAGAGCTCTG
The DNA here is from genome assembly GCA_949130495.1 of Sambucus nigra. Classification (NCBI taxonomy): domain Eukaryota; kingdom Viridiplantae; phylum Streptophyta; class Magnoliopsida; order Dipsacales; family Adoxaceae; genus Sambucus; species Sambucus nigra. The sequence goes on along the minus strand of OX422209.1, from coordinate 157,787,669 downwards.
ATGAATGGGGCTTTCTACTTCCCGAGGGGACTCTCCGATTTCGTCTTGAGCGAGGGAACTTTCCATGGTCCCACATTGATTTTGAAAGTTTAGGGGGCTATCCTGCTCACTTTTCTACTTGGAATTATCATATGTATAGTTCCCACGTTGATACTCTCGCTAAGATTGGGCTTCATCAAGCCAAGTGGTTTGGTGAGTTCACTCTATCTAAAAATAATGTTGCTCTTTCTGTTCTGGTGTTTTGGTTGAATGTTACTACTCACATATTCATCGCTGCATGTGGAGAATTTATAATAACGTTGGAGGACATGTGCGAGCTCTTAGGCCTTGAGGCAATAGGTCATGAGCCCTATTCCCATGAAGCCCTGGATGCCCAAGAAACTGCTGATCGTTTGGAGGTGGACCGTATATGTCGAAGGTGCATCGGTACTTCAAATAAAGCCACATTCACTCCCCTTATCAACTACTTCTTCAAAGACCCTTCGGACGAAAGTTCCTTCGAGGATGCCCCTGCACAAGGTACGTCGTTAGATCTTCCTGCCTATATCCTTATCATTCTTTCTCGCTTCTTTTTAACGGGGAAGCCCAACGACCAGCCCCGAAGAGACCTCATCAACCTCTCTCTCCAATTGGCCCGAGGTATCAAGATTCCTCTGGCTGCAATCGCCTTGGGGTCCCTCTACACATGGCTTGACAGGGTCCTTTTTTACATGGAACGATCTTTGGGTCATTACAACCTAGACAATTTTGGCAACTGCATTCTCTTGACGGGTTTCCTTTATGTGCACTTCCCGGCTGTAGCCGCCAAGACTAACCATCCTCCCTTGGGGGAAATAATCCTGCCCCCTCGGTTATTTGTTGACCATAAGAGGCAGAGCCGAAAGGAGCTGACCTTCTTTATTGATGATTTTTCAAGTTTTGTGATGAGGCCTTGTGGGGAGGATATCTTCCTGCATACTTGCGATTTTTTTAAGCATGGGGAAAGAGTGGTCCATCCAACCACCGTAGACCTCATTACCGAAGACCCCTCATTAGCCGTTGTGCTTATTTTCTTGCCTGGATACCTGCCATCATACACCGAGTGGGGATACACCAGCGAACATTACAATCCCAACCGATGCAGCCGTCAATTTGGCTTTGATCAAGGGGCTCCTCGCCCAGTGTTTCAGTTGTCTAACCCCAAGGTATCTTTTAGCGAGGCATGTTCCCTATTCTCCTCGACGGCTGCGTGGGGAGTGAGTTCGACATGGGCTGGGCGAGTCACCATCCCCAGCATCACTAGGCAAGGGGACGTGACCCCCTGTTTGCCATAAAGCATTGGCCGAGGTAACTGACCCAGATTAGTGAATTCATCGAGGGTGATCCCGTGTATCCCCCAGTTCTTTCTTTTTCTACCTTGGAGCTGGTCCTGAAAGGTAATTCCGTTCTTGGGTTTGAGTTCCCTATGAGTCAGAACCCAAAGCACCTCCCACGGAATTTCCTCCATACTTCCCCATGATCCCTGTTTCCATGCCCAAAGCAAAGGCCACTGCGATCCCCAAACCATTTATCCCCAAGGCCGAAGCTTCCACTGGAGAAGGGCCTTTTGAGCCACCTGCCAAGAAATCCAGAAAGTCCAAGTCCAAGAAGGCTAAGGCCAAAGGTCAAGCGAAAGCTCCATTAGAGGCATTCCCAATTGCCTCCGTTCCCCCTCCTATGTCTCTGAAACTGGCTGAAGAGCTGAGGAGGCGGGTAGAGGCGGAAGTTGCCCGGATAAACGCTGAGTTCCAATGGCGCGCAGTGGCCGTTCCTCCTCCGGGTACCTTCCCCAAAATCGTGGTTGATCCTAGTGAGCCACCAGTAAAAAGAAGAAGAAGATCAATGGTGCCTGAAAGTGGTGGTGCCACGGGATCAAGAAGGAAGACGCTGGGTACTAAGTCTCAGAAGAAATAGACAAATGAGGAGCCCTCCTCCCCAGTTCCTTCGACTGTTGCCACCTCGCCACGTTCATCGGTGGTTATACCCTCTCGTTCTCCCTCCAGATATTAGGTATATGTGCATTCTTTATTTCTCATTATTTTCTTGATATAACGCTTTTACCTCTTACCTGTTATCTTTGGTGCAGGGAGTTGAAGAAGTGAGGATCAGTCCTCCCAGTCCCCCCAGCCTCCAGTGGGCCGTTTCTTGGGGGGACATTGTGGTACTCCTCCATCCACTGCCTCCCTTCCACGGCCTCCATTAATAATCCTTACTTATTCGCGTCATTCCTGCTCCCGCCAGGCTAGAAATATCGCCATGGGTGCCGTTGAGATGTCCAACTAGCCCGAGGTAACCGTTCCATCTTCCTCCGAGTTTCCCTCGAAGAGGGAGGTCTCTTTGCCCCTTTTTCTGGTCAAGGAGGTTGCCCCACAGGTAGATTTCGTTCCAAGCCTTGCATCTTTTATTTGTTTATATATCAATTATAACGTGTTGGGCTATTTCAAAGTGGAGGTGGCGTAACTGATAGCTAACATTATCCTTCCTCCTGCTCTATCAAGACCCATTACTGTCGTTCCTCTCTTTAGTGCCATAACGGGGGTGAGCCAAATGCATTTTTGTCTCTTATCCCTTTGCGATTACTCCTTTTATATAACATTTGTTTTTACATTTGTAGCTCTCTCCGAGTCTTTCTCCGCCATTCGTGTTGAGTTGCCTTATCCCTCCTCAGGCAAAGGTTGGTGTAGCTGCTCTAGTTGGGCCATCTCTCGAAGGCCTAACATCTCCTTCTGATGATGCACCCGTGTTGGTCATAATTCCCTATGCTGGCGAGGGAAGTGTTCCTACCTTCGTGGCTTCTACGTCCAAGGGCTCCATTGAGGTTGCTGAGGTAATGGGTCCGCCTCCCACAGTTATAGCATTATGGCTCCCATGGTAACTACCCCTCCCGCTCCTGCTGCTGCTGAGGAGGTACTTCTTTAATTTTTCTGTATTTCTAAGCTTCTTAAAATCCACCTATATAGGTGACTTAATCAATGAAAACATTTGTTTAAGAGTTTTTACGAACTCCACCTATAACGGTGACTTAACAACGAAAACGCTTGTTAAGATTTTTTCCATAAACTCAACCTATAATGGTGACTTAACAATGAAAACACTTGTTAAGATTTTTCATAAACTCACGGTGACTTAACAATGAAAACACTTGTTAAGATTTTTTCAAACTCCACCTATGATGGTGACTTGACAACGAAAACGCTTGTTAAGATTTTTTCATAAACTCCACCTATATCGGTGACTTAACAATGAAAACACTTTCTAAGATTTTTCATGAACTCCACCTATAACGGTGACTTAATAATGAAAACACTTGGTAAGATTTTTTCATAAACTTCACCTATATCGGTGACTTAACAACGAAAACACTTGTTAAGATTTTTCATGAACTCCACCTATAATAGTGACTTAACATTGAAAACACTTGTTAAGATTTTTTTCATAAACTCCTTGTTTCTCCTAACTGTTATCAGGTTGCTCGAGAGTATTCTCCACCAGTTCCTTCGCCCATTGCCTCTCCACATCGTGAACCTGTCTACTTCGTAGAATCGAGACATAATGACCAAGGTTCCACGACGGGTGCTGCCGCAGAAAGTGAATCTGGGTGCGAGCTTCCTCTGCCCAACTTAGCTCCTCCTACTTTTTGCCTGATGGCACTCCAATACTCTCCCCAAATGCCTTCCAGTCATCGTTTGGTTATTGAGCAACTTGTGGCCATCATTTGAGACCTTCATGGTGGACTGCCTGCGTTCAAACATCCCAGTTATGAGCCATAGGCTTCAAGGCATGGCCACCGTTATTACTGAAATTGCCAACACTCCAACTATGAATATGACCAGGCCCCTCCTTAACCAGTTCTTAGCCTATCTGAGGGAGCTAGGTCGTGATGGGTTCCGCCTTAACTGGCTCATTTCTCACTTAAAGACTTTGAAGAACCATCGATGGGACAACCAGAGGGATCTCCTTTGAAAAGATTAGGAGGATCAGCATGCCAAGGAAGCTAAGTTGGCTGAGCTAGCACCTCTCCTTAGAGCCATTGACAAGGAGGTGGAGGACCTCGAAGAGGCTCTGCGAGCGGCGAAGTAAAAATAAGAGAAACTCCTGATCGAGCTCACACAGGCACAGACAAGGTTAGAGGTCTCTATCAACGCCCAACGATCTTTCCAAGCATCTTCTTCGAGTCTCCCTGGAGATTTATTTTCTTCCCCTGATCTGTGGTTCCTCCTGAATCAATGAGTTTTTATATATGTATTTTTTTTCTTCCTATGTAATTCTTGGGTGATAGCTCCCAATTTTGTAATGCCCCAAAGTATATGAATGGAAAAAGATATTCTCATGCCATTTATTTGTGTTACAACTATTTACATAGATTCTGAAATACGAAGTTCTATGATTCTTTTATCTCTACTTGAGTCATAATAGAAAAGAATTTGCATACTCATCATAAGAAAGAACTTGTGTATTTATAATAACAGCCAATTACATCAGAGGTCCAACGTAACTACCTACACATGATAAACCTTTAGACACTTATTGTTAATTTTTAATGGTTTATCTTCTTCCATTTTTGAAATTAAGCAATAACCTGAGTCATGAGATACCTTTACGATGAAAGGTCCCTCCCAATTTGCTGCAAACTTAGGTAGAGGAAGCCCCCTAATATGTTTCACTGCTACCTTCAATACAAGATCTCCCTCCACGAACTCCCTTGGTCTCATCAAGTTATCATATGCCCTGAAGAGCTGCTTCGTGTATGTTTGAAAGTGTTGCATCGCATTATTTCTGTGTTCGTCTAACACTTACAATTGCACATGTCTATTCTGAGGGATCATACTGCTTCGCAAAGCATATCGAGTCGAGGGAACCTCCAACTCCACTAGGAGAATTTCCTCCGCCCCATAAACAAGAGAGAACGGTGTATACCTCGTAGGCTTCCTCTTAGTCATTCGATATGCCCATAAAACGGCTGGTATATTGTCATCCCACGATCCTGGGAAATCCTCCATCGCTTTAGCCAAGATATTGACCAAAGTCTTGTTAGTCGCTTCGGCTTGACCGTTCCCCTTTGGGTATGCCACCGTCGAAGTGTGATGGACAATGGAATATTTATCTGTGAGCATCGTTACCTCTGAATTGATGAAAGGGGTTCCATTATCCGAAAGGATGACCTTTGGGATCCCAAAACGACAAATGATGTATTCTCTAATGAAGTTTCTCACTACTCCTGTTGTTTCCCTTCTCAGCGGTATCACTTCGGCCCACTTTGTGAAACACTCCGTTGCCACTAGGATCCATATTTTCCACCTCGACAAAGGGTGTATTGCCCCTATAAGGTTGAACTCCCAAGTGTGTAAAGGATAAGGCGTTGTTAGGGAGTGTAATTCCACTGACGGGGCATGGATCATATTTCCATGAAGTTGGCAAGCCTTGCACCTTCGAACGAACCCAGCATAATTTTTCTCCATCGTTGGCCAATAGTACCCCAAAGTCATCAATTGGTCATACAACTTGGCCCCTCCTATATGAGCTGGATCGTGCGCCTGTTTGAGAACCTCAGCCGCTTCTTCCTTCGTGATGCAACGCAATGGCCTATTGAAGTATCCTCTTCAATAAAGCTGCCCCTCCTGAACATAGAATCTCGGGGCTCTTCACCCGAGTCCCATCGCATCAATTTGCTATGTTGGGATAACTCCATCCTTAATGAAGTTAATATAGGGCCGTCTCCAGTCAGCCTGAGCCTCCATTAAATGACATTCAACTGTCTCGAAGAATAATTGGCATTTGTCACACTTCCATTGTAACTCGGTCGCATCTTTCTTCATATTAGGCCAGAAATATCCTTCCCTTTGAATTATTATATAAAGGGGGATCTCAGTCATTTCGTAGAGTTCTTCATGCATTTTCTTCAATCTCTGCGCTGCCTCTTCTGGACCGATACATCTCGACAGCCATCCTCTTGCGTTTTTGAAGTAAATATTTCCCTAGTTTGTAAAGTATTGGGCTAATTCTCTGAGTACCATCATTCCTTCACCAGTCTCTAGTTGCCTCTTAATCTCTCCCCTCTAATTCGTGTCTTCCTCCATTGGTAAAATTGAATTTACCATCGAAGGAGATGTTCTTCGTTGAATCACGACAGTAGTTGTATCGCTCCTCATGATCATCTTTTGGGCAATGGTGGCATAGGCGTCTGGGTAACGGTTCATCGTTCTACGCTGCCTTTTAACTTTGGTTCAATATAACTAGAAAAGAAGTCTCTGAATAATCGTTTGGTATGGTGCCAGGCTCATGTGTTTCAATGCGTATTCTCCATTCACTTGCTAAACCACCAATTTTGAATCGCCCTTTATGAAAAGTGAACGGATCCCTCTTCGAAGGGCCTCTAGAAATCCCAACACCAATGCTTCATACTCTGCCTCGTTGTTAGAGCAAGTGAAATATAACTTGTAAGAAAGGCAAATCTACTCCATTCCTTTCGAGAGAATTACCCTTGCCCTCCTTTCTTTTCTGCTGATGACCCATCGAACTGCATTATCCACTCCTCGTTCGTTGCGTCTAGGTGGTTGGCCTGTAAATCATCTCTTGGAATATCTTCTTTTGGTGGCTCAAAGGTTCCCAAAGGGAAAATGGCCAGCAGATCAGCATACGCCTGGCTTTTAATCGTGTGAGGAACCACGCACTTCAAGTCATATTCAGAGAGGATGAGGAACCATCTAGTTGACCTTCCAATCAATATAGTTATTGCAAGCAGATACTTAATGAAATCACATCTCGTTACAATGTGAATTATAAAAGACAACATATAATGCCTAAGTTTTTGCGCTACAAATACTAAGGCTAGACAATGCCTTTCTAAGCTACTATATCTGACTTCTGGCCCATGGATGATCCTGTTGAGGTAGTAAACTGGTTGTTCTTACCCATCGATCTCTTGTGCCAGCAAAGCTCTCACGGACCTTGCGGTAGATGTGAGGGATAGATGCAACGGTATTCCTGCCCTTGGTGGAACCATGGTCTGTGGTGAGATGAGCATCTTCTTCAATCCGTCAAGAGACTCTTGGTGAATGACCTCCCATTTGAACTTCGTGTTCCTTCGCATCAGATGCATTAGTGGGTTTGTTATCACTAACCCAGGCACGAATCTCCTAAGGTAGGAGACTTTACCGAGAAAACTCTTCAGTTCCTTCTCCATTCTTGGGCACAACATTTCTAAGATCGCCCGCTATTTGTCCTGGTCCATCTGCACCCCTTTTTGATCAACCACAAAGTCTAGGAATTTCCCACTTGTCACCCCAAAAATGCACTTTAGTGGGTTCATCTTTAGTTTAAACTTCCTGCAATGAGAAAACACCTTCCTCAAATCGCTCAGATGGGACTCCTCCTTCCTCAACTTGACGACCAAATCATCCACATAGAATTCCACAAACTTGTGAAACAAGTCATGGAAAATGGCCATCATTATTCTCTGGTAAGTCGCCCCAGCATTCTTGAGTCCAAACGGCATTACCCTATACATGAAATTACCCAACGGGGTTCTGAATGCTATCTTTTCTCCATCCGAAGGGTCCATCTTAATCTGGTTGTACCCTACATACCCATCCATGAAGCTATACATCTCTTGACCTGTCGTTGCATCTATCAGGCTATCAATGGAGGGTAGGGGGAACTCGTCTTTAGGGCAGGATCTATTCAAGTCTCTGAAGTCCACGCAGATCCTTATCTGGTTCTTGTCTTTCTTCCCCACTGGGACGATACTAGATAACCAGAGTGGGTGATGTATCGGTGTAATGAGCCTTGCCATTAGTAGGCATTGAACTTCTTCTTTGATCTTTAAATACAGCTCAGGCTTGTACGTTCTCGTTGCTTGTTTTACTGGAATAGTCGAAGGCACCATATTCAACTTGTGACAACTTACTTCTTCATCTAGCCCCTCCATCTCTGTGTACTTCCATGCAAAGACGTCCACAAATTCCCGAATCAACTCGACCATGGCCTCTCATTTCTCCTTACTGAGATCTTTCGAGATGAAGATGGGCCTTGGATCTTCCCCTTCTTTTGCCAGGTTCAACTGCTCTAGATCTTGTGCCTGTGGCTTTGGTCGGTCCGTCATGTATTCTGGTTCTTCGGCGACTTCCTCCATAAATTCATGTATGCTGTAATTATCTATCACCATGCATTGTCCCCGTTGATCAACTAAAAAGCATTCATATATCGGGTCAACCTCATCGTCAGCTTCCTGGGTCTCCCGCTCACATCGTTATAATCGATAAACCACCTTTCCTTCTTCAGTAATGACTTTCTAGCATTGTCTGCTGGCAGTGGTGGCCACTCTCCTCTTCTTTTCCCTAGATGCCTCGACCACTTTTTTCCCTGAGAACCGACTCAGCACACTTTGTCGTTGGACCTCATGCTCCATTGCATCCACTTTGGGCCTCATCCTGGATTTAAGCTGCTTCGAGATGCCTTGGGGCCGAGGGACTACTTGGTGAGCTTCTTCGGTCATTACTCTTGCGCTTCTCGCAACCTCTTTACTCTGCTCGTTCAAGGGCCCTATCCATTCTCTGATCGATGGAACCCATGCTCCCTCTATCCTTCTCGTTAGGACCCGGGCGTCCTTTTCCAACTCATTATAAAATGCTGCGTCCACCAAGTGAGCTTCCTCTATAGCGAAAGGCCTCTTTGTATACCTAATGGTCACCTCTATCCCCTTAATGTTCGCCTTAGCACACTAGTGGTACGTGGAAGGCACTAGCCCTTGGTTGTTCATCCACACCCTTCCTATTAGCAGATGATAGGAAGTTGCACTCTCTATCACATGGAACTTTATATGGAAACTCAAATTTCCCATCACAATCCCCATATTAACATACCCAATGGATTTGGAAGATTGGCTATCATATCCTAAAATTACCAAAGGCATGGGGACCAACCTTTCTTCCAGAATATTGGCTGCATTAAAGGAGTTAATTGGTAGGATATTGATGGAAGCTCCCCCATCCATGAGAATCCTTGAGAAACTAACTCCGTTGACACTAGTGGTCGGGTACAATGGCCTGTTATGAGGGAATCTCACAGCCCTATTGGCATTGCTGAAAGTCACCTCTGACAGGAATCTCCTTACCAGCTTGGCCATGGGTCCCTTCCATTTCAGCGAAGGGACTGCGTCTTTTCTTGCAATATCCATTATCACCTGGGTTATTTCTAACCTGCTCGCTTTTAGTATCCCTACTTATTCAAAGAACCAGGTGAACTTTGGGGATTTTGAGACCCCATTGTATTATAGGCCCGGATCTACTTCCTCACCTTCAACGCTTTACACGTCCTCCACATCTTTGGCGCTTGCTTCATCATAGGCCAAAAATACGTTGGCCATTCCCTTAGTACAGGTCTCCAAAGTTGCTTCGTACTCTTCTCTTTCTCCTCCCCCTGCCTCTTCGTCATAGGCCGCCACTAGATTGGCCCCATGTGCTGGTAGTGGGTTGTTATTGACATTCTGTGGAGGGATTTACAATGTCTCTACCTTCCCGTACTTATCAATAATTCTTCTTAGTGTGAAGAAACTTTATGTTGGGTGCTGTATCCTCCGATGGACCTGGTAATACTTTGGGTCCGCCATCATTGCCGCATCGGGATCCTCGACGGGAACGTCCTTTAGCTCATAGACTGTTCCCCCTTGGACCATCGCGTTGTAACATCTGACATCTTCTTCTACTGTATAGGGAAATAGTGGTGGGTCTTCCCTGTCTCTTCCGAACTTCCTTTTATTGTCCCTCTTCGGTGCTTTACCCCTATCTCCCCCCTCAGCATACCTTACCCGCGGGGATTGAGACCTTCCCCCGTGGGTTGTATCGCCTGCCTAAACATCATGGGAACCACCACCGGATTGGATTGTACCACCAAAGAGATATTTCTCGCTGCTTTTAAAAATGCCGCAAAAGTCCCCTTGCACGTCTCGTTAATAAAATGGCAGATGTATTCATGAATCAACCCCTCAGCGCAGCTCTGCAGCAACTTATATTCTTTGGCCTCCTCCCTCACATTGAGGGATCTTTCTCTGAACCTTCGATCATAGGCCACCACTTCTTCCCCCCAATTGTTGCTTCTCCCTACCTAGTTGGGTCAAGGTAAACTCATTTTCTGCCAGAAAAAACTTCTGGACAAACAACACGTGCATATCTTCCCATGTAGAAACACTATTGGTAGCCAAATGGGAATACCAGGTATATGCCTTTTCGGTCAAGGATTTAGAAAACTCCCTCAACTCGAGCCTTTTATTGTTGCAATGCGCCCCCAAATGTTCAATAAAGCTCTTAATATTCTCCTTCGGGTTCCCACCTTTTCCCATGTATTTTTCAAAAATATGAGGAATATAGTCCTTCGGATAGGGCTCGTCATTGTATTCCTGAGGATACGGTGTTCGAAAGTCATCAAAAACCGAAGCTACCTCACCTGCAGATTGCGAGGAAGCCTGCATGAATTTGAGCATCTCCTTCTGCATGTCCTTTCTTATCTCCTCCATGGGGGATATTATCGGAGAAACAGGTAATGGGGCCCTGGGTTGAATGCTTGTTGGAGCTGGAATGAGCGTTACAGTCGGGGCACTTGATACTCCTTCGATTCCTACTGCTGGATTCACAACGGAGGGTATGCTTACTGGGACCGTCCCTGCGACACCTGCACCTGGCAGGGACGTTGGAGCTACCCCTGGTGTTACGAAGGCATTATCCTCCAACCCTCCCAGCATAGTTGAAGCTACCGGGGTTTGTAAAAACACATAAAACTTGCTCATGAGGAGCGCGACCTGAGTGGGTCCCAACCCCGCACTCGTGGGAGCTTGTGCCACCCCCGGAACACCTGTCATCACCTGGACCGGAGGTACCTCTATTGGAGGAGTCCCATCTCTTAGGGCCTCCAGTTTTGTCGCAGCCTGTTCTTCATTATGCTGGATGTCATCAAAGTTGAGCCATCGATTAACATTATTTTATGCCATACCCCTTACTTAGAAGAATGCCTCCCCAGTGGAGTCGCCAAATGTAGGAGGGTACTTTAGATTGTAGATGGAGGCCTAACCCCTATTTGAGTATGGTAATGATAAGATAACTTGGCCAGAGATTTGGATTAGTGATAGGACACACAAACACAAACCCAATGAAGATAAGCTAAATATAAACTATCAAATCCCTCGTGTATAACTCAGGAAATAGTAATAAACTTTAGAAGTAACTTAGCTAGAGGGAGAGAGAAGTAATAAGTAACAGGTAGAAACACACCTAACACTCTCAAGAAGCTCTGTTAAGTATTAAAAGCTTCGTAATAAGTAGTAATGGTGGGTGGGTAAACCCTCTGGTTTGCAATAACTCCCTCCTACATGTCTTCTCTCTAGCAATAACTCCTTAAACTCTCAAAGGATCCCCCTTTCCTCAAAGGTGGTTGGGGTCCTTAAATAGCCCCCCACACCACCCCCGAGGCAACTCAGTCATTAAAGACTATGAAAGACATCCCTCACACTTTATGTCACAACATTAAATTCCTGATACACTAGTTGTCTCCACGTCATAAACATTAAATGCCAAGACATGTCTTTTGCCCAACCATTGTGTGTCAGAGGGCTGTTGTCGCAGAGGTGACTCACCAACTGCGTGACAGCCCCAAATACCATGGTGGTTTACTCAAGTGAAAGTGTGATATCATTTAGCTGGATAGTGACATCACCAACAGTAGATATGACATTAAGTAAAGGAATGTTTGGTTCTCAACTCGACGCCTGATGGAACTCTAAGCTACTCCGCCCGAGGTTCCACCGCCAGGGTCCCTCGATGTTTTACCAGGTGGATCTAAGATGGTCAGGACAAGCCCCAACGGTGCCTCACTTCTCAATCCTCCAAACCAAGTCCCTTTAAAGTTCCCACGGCGAGGTCATTCGATAGAGCATGAAAGCTCTCCCATGCCCTGCCAAGCCTGGTCTCTCGCAAGTACCGTTTGACCTCACACGAACTAGTTATTAATATCGTTACAACATTACTACTATTATAGCTTACAATCAATATAAACAAAAATACAATATGATTAATACAATAAGCCAAAGCATGAGTTACTATGCCAAGCTGCGTTGTTGAGTTGCCACGCTTGAGTTGCTTCTGTTACTTAATCTCAAACACTTTTGCCAATTGAGGAATTATTCCAAATCTCAGGATTATCTTAGAGCCCCCTCTACATTTAGGAGGGTGCTTTGGATTATAGCTGGAGGCGTAACCCTTATTTGAGTATGGTAATGATAAGCTAAGTTGGCCAGAGCTTTGGATTAGTGATAGGACACAAAAACACAAACCCAATGAAGATAAGCTTAATATAAACTCTCAAATCCCTCGTGTATAACTCAGGAAATAGTAATGAACTTTAGAAGTAACTTAGCTAGAGGGAGAGGGAAGTAAGAACCCTAGAAACACCTTGGTAGGCAGGTAGAAACACACCTAACACTCTTAAGAAGCTCTGTTAAGTATTAAAAGCTTTATAATAAGTAACAATGGTGGGTGGGTAAACCCTCTGGTTTTCAATAACTCCCTTCTCCCTGTCTTCTCTCTAGCAATAACTCCTTAAACTCTCAAACGATCCCCCTTTCCTCAAAGGTGGTTGGGGTCCTTAAATATCCCCCCACATCACCCCCGAGGCAACTCAGTCATTAAGGATTATGAAAGACATCCCTCACACTTTATGTCACAACATTAAATGCCTGATACACTAGTTGTCTCCGCGTCATAAATATTAAATGCCAAGACATGCCTTTTGCCCAACCACGGTGTGTTAGGGGGCTGTTGTTGCAGAGGTGACTCACCAACTTCCTGACAGCCCCAAATACCACGGTGGTTTACTCAAGTGCAAGTCTGACATCGTTTAGCTGGCTAGTGGCATCACCTACAGTAGATGTGACATTAAGTAAAGGACTGTTTGGTTCTCAACTCGATGCTCGATGGAACTCTAAGCTACTCCGCTTAAGGTTCCATGGCCAGGGTACCTCGGTGTTTTACCAGGTGTATCTAAGATGGTCAGGATAAGCCCCAACGGTGCCTCAATTCTAAATCCTCCAAACCAAGTCCCTCTAAAGTTCCCACGGTGAGGTCATTCAATAGAGTATGAAATCTCTCCCATGCCCTGCCAAGCCTGGTCTCTTGGAAGTACCGTTTAACCTCACACCAACTCGTTATTAATCTCGTTACAACATTACAACCGTTATAGCTTACAATAAACATAAACAGAAATACAATATGATTAATACAACAAGCCAAAGTATGAGTTGCCACACCAAGCTGCCTTGCTAAGTTGCCACGCTTGAGTTGCTTCGGTTACTTAATCTCAAATACTTTTTCCAATTAAGGAATTATCCCAAATCGCATGATTACCTTCAAGCCTCCTCTACATTTAATAGGGTAATTTAGATTTTAGATGAAGGTGTAACCCCTATTTGAGTATGGTAATGATAAGCTAACTTGGCCAGAGATTTAGATTAGTGATAGGACACACAAACACAATGAAGATAAGCTCAATATAAACTCTCAAATCCATCGTGTATAACTCAGGAAATAGTAATGAACTTTAGAAGTAACTTAGCTAGAGGGAGAGAGAAGTAAGCACCCTAGATACACCTTGGTAGGCAGGTAGAAACACACCTAACACTCTAAAAAAGCTCTGTCAAGTATTAAAAGCTTCGTAATAAGTAACAATGGTGGGTGGGTAAACCCTCTAGTTTGCAATAACTCCCTCATCCATGTCTTCTCTCTAGCAATAACTCCTTAAACTCTCAAATGATCCCCCTTTCCTCAAAGGTGGTTGGGGTCCTTAAATAGCCCCCCACACCACCCCCGCGGCAACTCAGTCATTAAAGACTATGAAAGACATCCCTCACACTTTATGTCACAATATTAAATGCCTGATACACTAGTTGTCTCCACGTCATAAACATTAAATGCCAAGACATGCCTTTTGCCCAACCACTGTGTGTCAGGGGGCTGTTGTCGCAGAGGTGACTCGCCAACTTCCTGACAGCCCCAAATACCACGGTGGTTTGCTCAAGTGCAAGTCTGACATCGTTTAGATGGATAGTGACCTATAGTAGACGTGACATTAAGTAAAGGTCTATTTTTTTCTCAACTCGACGCTCGATGGAACTCCAAGCTACGCCGCCCGAGATTCCACGGCCAGGGTCCCTCGGTGTTTTACCAGGTGTATCTAAGATGGTCAGGACAAGCCCCAACGGTGCCTCACTTCTCAATCCTCCAAACCAAGTCCCTCTAAAGTTCCCACGGCGAGGTCATTCGATAGAGAATGAAAGCTCTCCCATGCCCTGCCAAGCCTGGTCTCTCGAAAGTACCGTTTGACCTCACACGAAGTCGTTATTAATCTCGTTACAACATTACAACCGTTATAGCTTACAATCAATATAAACAGAAATACAATATGAATAATACAACAAGCCAAAGTATGAGTTGACATGCTAAGCTGCCTTGCTGAGTTGCCATGCTTGAGTTGCTTTGGTTACTTAATCTCAAATACATTTTCCAATTGAGGAATTATCCCAAATCTCAGGATTACCTTCAAGCCTCCTCTACATTTAGGAGTTTACTTTAGATTTTAGATGGAGGAGTAACCCCTATTTGAGTAAGGTAATGATAAGATAACTTGGCCAGAGCTTTGGATTAGTAATAGGACACACAAACACAAACCCAATGAAGATAAGCTCAATATAAACTCTCAAATCCATCGTGTATAACTCAGAAAATAGTAATGAACTTTAGAAGTAACTTAGCTAGAGGGAGAGATAAGTAATCACCCTAGATACACCTTGGTAGGCAGGTAGAAACACACCTAACACTCTCAAGAAGCTTTGCCAAGTATTAAAAGCTTCGTAATAAGTAACAATGGTGGGTGGGTAAACCCTCTAATTTGCAATAACTCCCTCCTCCATGTCTTATCTCTAGTAATAACTCCTTAAACTCTCAAAGTATCCCCCTTTCCTCAAAGGTTGTTGGGGTCCTTAAATAGCCCCCCACACTACCCCCGAGGCAACTCAGTCATTAAAGAATATGAAAGACATCCCTCACACTTAATGTCACAACATTAAATGCCTGATACACTAGTTGTCTCCACGTCATAAACATTAAATGCCAAGACATGCCTTTTACCCAACCACTGTGTGTTAGGGTACTGTTATCGTATAGGTGACTCACCAACTTTCTGACAGCCCCAAATACCACGGTGGTTTGCTCAATTGCAAGTCTGACATCGTTTAGCCGACTAGTGACATCACCTATAGTAGATGTGACATTAATTAAAGGTCTATTTGGTTCTCAACTCGACGCTCGATGGAACTCCAAGCTACTCCGCCCGAGGTTCCATGGCCAGGGTCCCTCGGTGTTTTACCAGGTGTATCTAAGATGGTCAGGACAAGACCCAGTGGTGCCTCACTTCTCAATCCTCCAAACCAAGTCCCTCTAAAGTTCCCACGGCGAGGTCATTCGATAGAGCATAAAGCTCTCTCATGCCCCACCAAGCCTGGTCTCTCACAAGTACCGTTTGACCTCACACGAACTCGTTATTAATCTCATTACAACATTACAACCGTTATAGCTTACAATCAATATAAACATAAATACAATATGATTAATACAACAAGCCAAAGTATGAGTTGCCACGCCAAGCTACCTTGCTGAGTTGACACGCTTGAGTTGCTTCGGTTACTTAATCTCAAACACTTTTGCCAATTGAGGAATTATCCCTTATCTCAGGATTGCCTTCAAGCCCCCTCTACAAGGTGAAACACCATAATTTGGTAACCTCAGACCTTAAACATTAATAATTTGATGAATTATATATGTGTTGTTACTTTCTTTCATTCCCATTATATATCTGAGGTCACCAGGCCGAGGTTAGTGACCCTTTGTATAAGGTGAAACGTCATTATTTTGGTGACCTCAAACCTTCAGCATCATTAATTTAGTGAAATATGAGGTGAAACATCATTAACTTGGTGGCCTCAGACGTTAAACATCATTAATTTGGTAAATCATGAGGTGGAACACCATTAATTTAGTGACCTCAGACCTTTTAGCAACATTAATTTGGTGACCTCAGACCTTTTAAAATCATTAATTTGGTGAAATATGAGGTGGAACACCATTAATTTGGTGACCTCAGACCTTTTAACATCGTTAATTTGGTGAACTATGAGGTGAAACACCATAATTTGGTAACCTCGGACCTTTTAACATCATTAATTTGGTGAATCATGAGGTGGAACACCATTAATTTGGTGACCTCAGACCTTTTAACATCATTAATTTGGTTGAACACCATTAATTTGGTGACCTCAGACCTTTTAACATCATTAATTTGGTGAACTATGAGGGGAAACACCATAATTTGGTAACCTCATAACTTAAACATCATTAATTTTATGAATTATATATTTGTTGCTACTTGCTTTGATTTCCATTATTCAAATTTTGTGATATGGTGGACGAATGAAACATCATAGACATGAAACAACAAAGAAACAAGTAAAGGAAAGCAATAAGTGAAGGAAATGGAACTGTATTCATTCAAACTAAAAAGTGTTACATCATTTTAAGAGAAGAGGTTATAGTTCATCAAATAAAAGGGGTTATAAAAAAGCTTCACAAAAATTCAGACATGCAGAATAGACACTCAGACACTTAGGCTTGAGCCGACCCATTAGCAGTAGGGTTGCTTGGCTTTGGCACTTGATTGGTAATTTTAACCCAATCATCATGATGTCTAGCATCCTCGGTCTCAGTCACCTCAAGCTGGCTTATCTCGACTGGACCACCCTCTTCAACCTCCTGCAGGGCCTTAGCGAGTTGGGAATTACCAAAGCCAAGTCCAATAAAGTCCTCGGCCGACAGACCACCGGAACTTTCTTGCTTTATGGTAGCCTATCGTCTGGTTGACTTGATGTCTCTCTTTAAGTACTCCAGGCTGAAGCTAACAAACTCATCAAAGGTTTGATACTCTTTGATGATTATCTCTGAAACCTCCTCCACGGGATCCCTAACTACAGCATTAACCTTAGATTGAAGGATCTGATCTTTGTCCCTCAGAGTCTGTGCATGATCAGTCTCCATCTTAGCAATCTTAGCATCTCTTTCTTTCTAACCCCGCTTGAAGTCAGCAATATCCTTCCTAAGGTCCACTTTAAGATGTTCAACATCCCTGCCTTTCTGGATCAGAGGCAATCTCTTCAGTGTGTAATCGACTAAGCGGTGAAGAGAGAGGGCACTCTGTGAAAAAAAAGCATCAGACATATTAGTAATAATGAAGCTAAGATCATAGGTAACACAACAAGTAAATACCTGAACCTCCCTATGAACTGCAAACTCTGCTAACAGAGGGACATCCACGGAATGAAGAAAGTGTTTATCATCCTCGGTCATGGCGTGGCCGAGGGCATCAGAAGCCCGAACACTGTTGTCAATGAGGCTATTACCGATCTTCATCTGAGAAAGCCAAGCCATTAAAGTGTCTTCTGAAGAAATGGGGATAACACGCTCGGTATTGGGAGCCTTGTGTGGGAAGGGTCTGCAGGTGCCTTACTCTTTTTAGATGCTTCAGTAGGGGCCTTCCCCTTCTTTTTATGGGCAGGGGGTGGTACAGTCTTGCCACCACACTTCTCTAGCAGTTTTATGATGCTGGGAGCAGACATATTCCAAAGGTCTTCAGAAACTCCTTCTGGTTTCTCTGTAAAAAGAAAACATCGGAGTCAGAAGATCAGACATATGAAATCTATAAGACTAGACTTGGTGTAAAATTTCTTGCTCTAGAATACTTACGAAGCTCGACCAGAGGTCCACTCCCAAGACCCATCTGATACAAATAGTAAGGGGTCATTAGATGCTCGTATTTGAAGAGGTTACCATCTTTGCCCTAACTACGAAGATCCTCAACATTCTTATGGTTATCTTGGCTCAATCCAGGGTCAGTTTTGGCCGAGAAATATACCTTGTCCCACCTCAGAGGTTTCCTTGGAACATATGTTCCACAAGCCTCATTAGGAACAAACTCCCAAGCCCCTGAGGAAAAGAATAACCAAGGATTCCAATTATGGTTAGAGGTCTGAGTCACCAGTAACATCTTTTTCTCAGACTTCTTGGCTATAAGGTGATAGTAACCAGGGTGATTTTTAGCTGATGAGGGTATATAATAAGCTAAGAATACCCTAACTAGAAAAGTCGATATGATGAACCACCTTTTAGAGTACGATTTCCCCAACCAAGACCCTCCGGGTATTAAGGGCAAGATGAGAAGGAGCAAGGTTGATATAAGAAAGAATGGCTCGGATAGTGGGGTGAATTGGGAGATGGAAGCCGAGTTTGAACATCTGATCATAGACATAGAGCTCTCCCTCTAGGACGTCGAAGTCCCTCTTATCCTTTAAGGGTTTCCTTAAGGTAACGGATGAAGGAATGGGATAAAGATGTCTAAAGACGAGAAGGTCGTATTCAGTTACAGAAGACTCAAGACCATCAACCTTCAAAGTGTCAAGTTCACTCCCTTCATCATCATCATCATTACTATTAACAAGATGAGTCTGAGCCTCATAGGGGGCACCATCAGGGAAGCTCTTTGCAACATCAGCATCGGTAGTAGCCGATGGAGGAATGGCGTCAATAGGAGGGGGAATTGCCACACTGGGCCCTAAGATTTCAATGGAGGAAAACCTACGAGAAGTGATAGCCTCTTGATGGGATAAGGAACTGTCAAAAACCTCTACTTACTCAAAGGCTACACTTCCCTTGGGGGAGCAATCCATATCCTCTCGAAAAGAGTCTACATACTTAGAACCCTCAGAGGTAGACATGGGGTCTGAAGAAGATGATTCAGATATTGGCTCAGGAACCTCAGGGACTCCAATAGGTTCATAAGGTTCAGGGTATATGACCTTCAAGGGTGGAGGAAAGATTTGTCTGAGGGGAAAGGCCTCAGCCCTATGAGCCTCCTCCTGGGCTAACTCTATCTGCCTAATCTTTTCAAAGGTCTTATCACCCAGAGATGGGAACTCTTTAATAAGTTGGTACAAAGGCCTGAGCATATGGCAGATGACACTAGGCTTGTGGGAAGGAATCAAACTGCAAACAAACACTTAACTTGTTATACCTAAACTAAATATCAAAGTTTAGAAATTTAAGGGTTTCATATAAGAACACCAAAAACACCAAGAACACCCTAAGCTAGGTCAATCGGAGAAGATGATCGAAAGGCCTATAAGAGGGAGGTTTGTGGCTAAAACTGCCTCAGAGTAGCCTGGTATGGCTCTAATACTACCTAAAAACTACAATCCTAACCCTATAACCACTCAACAGCGACAGAAAGCCTCACCGAAAAAAGGAAAAGATCACCAGAAAACTAAAACTGTAAAAATAATGACCAGAAATGGAAAAATAAAGGTCAAAGGCAATACCTGGTTAGTCGCGAGTGAGGGTGGAAGAGATTAAGAAGCAAAGAAAACCTTGAATTACAACACAACAATGGAGGGCTTGAGAGAAAATAGTAGTTGCGATAAACTATAGACGGGAAATCTAAAGAAAGAAGAAAGAGAAAATGAGTAAAGAGAAGGGTTTTTAAACCTTCTCAATAATGGGGCGTGATTTCCAACACCCTTATCATTACCCTCGGGAAGTCAAAAGGTGCTGCTAAAACTGTCATTTCTTTGGGAAACATTAGTTGCTTCAGTGAATGACATGTGTCCAAAGAACCCCTCCAAACCCCAAGGCATCAAAATGTCCCTTCATTAGCCTGACTCTCATACCCCTCAGTCACCTACTCACACAGAAGACTAAGTTCTAGGGGGTGATTAATATGCCCAAAGTGTACCCTTATACTCAGGTTCACTAACCTTAGCTAGTCTCATAACCGAGTTGACAAGAAGCTTACAATAGCCATCATAAAGTTCATCCTCTGCAACATCGGCTCCCCATTGAACAACCTCGACTCGCCAGCAATCGAGGTCAACAACATCTTGAGGGCTCAAACTACTGTCAGTCTTATCCTCAGCTTCAGCCGACACTGCATTCGACCCTTAAACTAACCTCGGCCAATCTCCTAAGCTGAGGTCATGTTAATGATTAACAGAATAAAGCATTATCGAACTTCCCCAACCTCATACTCGTCTAGGACGAGGTTCCATCAGATGGTGAATTAAGTCCGAGCACACGCAAGCACATGGAAGACTTAGAAAACGTGAGTAAGTAGTTATAACCAAATCATTCCCCTCACGTGAGGGAATATTTGATCATCATTCCTTACATGTGGCCCAGCCAGGTTTCCACCTATGATTGGTGTATTCAACCCACATATGCTCATAGCATGCTTGGGGGGGTACACTACACCCCCCAAGCACTATATATACTTGTCTTCTCCTACATTGTAAGGGATCGATAATTGTAACCCTAGATAAAACTCTGCTATTATACACAGTAGAGAAATAAAGTGACAGATTGTATCACAGGATATTAGTGCCCCCATTATAGTGAAATTAACCACACACTCATAGTTGATGTAATCCAGATTGGTTGAACCACTTATATACTAATGTTTCTCCTCTTCTCCTCACCTCCCTCTACTAGATATTTGCTCTTAGGCTGCCATTATTATTGTTATCTTAATCTTATCAACATCTCATACTGGTGGTGCTGTTTACAGCATCATCATTTTAGTGCCGTCTATGGGAACGAGAAGCTATATCTCTTCCTTCTTGAAGCTTGGACTTATCGGAGAATGTGGTTGTGCACGAGTACTCCCCCATTAGGTGGAGATGTTTCACCATTGAAAGAGATCCTCAAACGTATCAAGCTCTCTAGTATTTTCATTTACAAGATCTTTAATCTTTCTCCATGGAACCAGGGTTACCATCTGGTGTTGGAGAACCCAGTTCTAGCCAGACACCACCCCAGTTCGAGATGGCTGAGGTGGAAGCAACATTGAAGTCCTTATCTGCAACTCAATAAGCGATGAAGAAATAATTTTCCCAGCTAAGCCAGAATATAATAATGAGACCACTTGGGATCTCACCAGAGATGATAACTCCGGTAGCTGCTCATCCATAGCATGAGGCCAAGGGACTACCCCAAGTGCTGCCAAAGGACCAACCTACTCCCCAACGAAGGAGGGATGTTAATGACCCTAGGTGATTACGCCTAGGGAGGCAAGTAAACCCTTGCCTTGAGGATAGGTACGATGACATTGAGGCAAATAATACTCCAGCAGATTGTTGGGAGCCATATGAGGTCTCAAAGAAAACTATACATCCTATACTGCAGAGTCAAGGTCAGCGTGAAAGACGAGATGGTGATGCACGATAAAGAGGATCAACTTTTGATTGCTTAAGTAGAGGGTCGGTCTTTGAAAGGCTTGGTCCAGTTAATGATTTGAGGGAGAGGCTGTCCAGGTCAAGAAGCATAGATGGATCACGAAGATAAGTTGGTGAACATCGGCCTCATCATGGCCGACCCCCATATGGCCGAGATTGTGGTCAGGGGGAGGTCAATAGCCAACGTTGTGCGGCAGCTGGGGAACCTTCAGTCCACCCTTTGGACGTGGCGGGGGACAACCTTATCCAGGACGATGTTGCCTAACCATGGAATGACTCTAATCAAAGGCTGAAAGAGAAGATAAGGGATCTCATAAAAAGCTGAGACCCATTACAGAGGGAGTACTCAGAGGGTTCACCATTTGTGGCAATGATTGTTAACTTCCCAACCCCTGCCAAATTTAAACCTCCAATGGTGTCTCCCAAGTACGATGGAAGTACCAACCCAGTCCATCATATTGAGATGTATTGGTCTGCAGCTGACATCTATTCCATACCTGATGAGATGAGGTGCCGAGCTTTCTGAAGCACTTTGACCAGGGTTGCGCATATCTGGTTCACTTCTCTTCCTAAAAATTTAATTGAGAGTTTTAAAGTTCTGGCCGAAAGGCTCATTCACAACTTCTGTTTTGGGGTAATACCTCAGAAGAAAACAACCCATCTGCTCACTACACCAAAATGGCCAAAATGTCACCTTTCAGCCGGTCACCCTTGTCACGGTCATTAAGGGTGACAAAAATCTTGCATTTTGTGTCACGATCTTTGACCGTGATAATTATTAAAATAATTATCACAGTCAAGGACCTTGACATGACCGTGACATTATCATCAGTAAATAAATCCCTAGACTCTTTTTTTCCCACCGTTTTTGGTTTCCCTCTCTCTCTCTTTACAAACGATTTCAGCTCTCTCTCTCAAAGGTATATTTTTTTCCTCTCTTTCTCTTTCATTTCTATATGTGTGTATGTGTGTATATATGTGTGTGTATATGTATGTGTGTATATATATGTGTGTATATGTATGTGTACATGTGTGTGTATATATGTGTGTATATGTATATGTGTGTCTATGTGTGTGTACGCGCAGTGTCCCTTGTAAAAAATTGATTGATTATTAATTTTTTTAGTAAATTAATATATGATTGCCCCTTATTCCAAATTAGTAAATTAATATATACTATATATAATTATTAACAATTGAATTTGAATATAAATAAGACATAATTAAATAAGACATACTACATATAATTATTAATAATTGAATTTGAATATACACATTTGTTGTAGACATTGTTGTTGGATTATTTTGTTTAGTAAATATTGGGTTGATTAGTTTTAAAAGTGGCATGACCACTGGATTATTGTCCATATGGGGGTGGGATTTTTCAACTTTTGAATAATTGAATTTGAATATAAATAAGACATAATTAAATGAAACATACTATATATAATTAATAATAATTGAATTTGAATATAAATAAGATATAATTAAATGAAACATACTATATATAATTAATAATAATTGAATTTGAATATAAATAAGACATAATTAAATGAAACATAATATATATATTTATTAATCATTATTGGAATATTGTGTGTGTGGTGGGGGGCAGGGGGTGGTGTGAGGGGGGGAGGGGATGGGGGCAGGGATGGGGGTGGGTGGTGGGGTAGGGGTGGGGGTCTGCGTGTGTGTCTATGTGTACCAATAACATTTTTTTTTATCTTTACTAATAATATTTTTTTACATCAAATGTCTCCTTCAGGTATTAAGGCGAGGATGATGATGCTGGTTATGATGATGTCGTCTGGGCTCGGTGGTAGCGTAGGCGACGAGGGCTCCTCGGCCCCTAGGCTCTCCAAATATGGAAAATTTGGGATTACCATCGAGAATAAGTCGGAGCTATTAGCGAGATCCCTCGAGCTTCTAAAGACGGTCATCGGCCCGAGGTTTATGAGTTGGAAGGAGGAGCCATATGAGCTCAAGTTAGCTGTTTGGGCGACACTACAGGTAATATATTTCAATTTCAATTTCAATTTCATTTTATATTTATATTTATTCGCAACTAACATTGTATTTGTTGGACAGGAACAATTCAATTTGGATCCAAAGCTACGCGATTTTGTCTTGGAGAAGTTGAGGGAGCAACACAAAACGTGAAAGAAAAATATGCGGACACGGTACTTTGGGAAAACACGAGAGTCCATTATCCAATGGTGTGGATCCATCCCGCCCAAGGAACCGATCTCATTGGAACAGTGGAAAAAGTTCATTGACAATGAGATCAAGGATCGACAATTGGCATCTCGCCAATCAGGGAGGGAAAATCGGGCAAAAAAGACGGACGTGCACTACTCCTTCCGGATGTCTTACGCCGAGGTGGAGCATAGGATGAAGGTAAGATTTAATTTTTTTATAACTACAGAAATATATTATTCTTCAATATTTTACTTTGCGGGGTCGATACTAATTTTACTTTATTTTATTTCAGGGGGAAGGGAGTGTCCCAGGGAGTAAGCCACATAGGCTCGATACTTATGTGGCTCTTCGGACGAAGAAGGGGAAGGACAAGGAGTTGTCCCGGAGCGTCGTGGCCACGATTGTAACTAATTCGACAGTTTATTTTTTTTTAATTACGTTATAATTTTTTAGCAAACTTATTTTACTAATCATGTGCTTTTTCTCGTTTCAGGCAAAGCTTAAGGAAGTGCATGAGTCGAAGTCTGATGCCGACAAGGCGTCTTTGTCCACAGACGCACTCAGCCAAGTGCTTTGCTCTGATCTCAAGGGGGGGACAAGGGGTTGAGCTCGCGGGTGGCTAAATCTAGGATCATCGGATTGGAGACGAGCGACACCGGGTTGGCTCGAACGGTGGATTCACATGACGTGAAGCTGTCTCGTTTGGAGGCGACGGTCCAAGATATGTACTCATTCATGAAGCGTATGTTGGGCAAAGATCGTAAGGGGAAAGGGAAGGAGAAGGCGGTGGAGGAGGAGGTGCGGGAGAAAGAGGCGCAGGATGACGAGGATATGGACCTCACTGCTTCATAACCGACACGTGCGTACTTCGATGATCCACTTCCTTATTTGGCTCCCTTCCCCAGAC
The DNA here is from genome assembly GCA_949130495.1 of Sambucus nigra. Classification (NCBI taxonomy): domain Eukaryota; kingdom Viridiplantae; phylum Streptophyta; class Magnoliopsida; order Dipsacales; family Adoxaceae; genus Sambucus; species Sambucus nigra. The sequence goes on along the minus strand of OX422209.1, from coordinate 157,763,178 downwards.
CGATGTCAAAAATTGGTTGGCCGAGCGTGTTAATATTGGACGTATTTGATGGCCATCGGATAGAGCGAGGGTTGAGGGACCCGAATATCGTCCAGGATGGAATAGTTCATGGACGTGCGCTTGAAGAGATCGAGTCCAAAGTGCTCATCATGCATGTGATACCCGGGAAGGATAACTCCCTATTGTGGTTGTGCGAATAATGAGGCACGATGTATATTAGTGGGTGTGTCAATTCATATATCGTGTGGCCTACTCACCTCCTCACATTTACCCCAGACATGTAGTGACATTATTTTTAATTTGGTACATTTGAATTATATTTGGATTATATCGTCATGTATATTGTTTCTATTTTGAATATATATTTGCATTATCTTTAGTTGTTTGGATATATGATGTTTGAACAGGTACAACGTTGCTATAACAGGTACAAATATACTGTTGGGCAGTGGCAGTGGCCATACTGCCTAGCAGATTTTTTTTAAATTCTGCCCAGAATTGTCACGGTCATTGACCGTGATAAGTCCTTGACAAATAAGGTTGTTACGGACTTGTCACGGACTTGTCACGGTCAATAACCGTGAATTTTTTTTTAAAAGGGTTAAGGCTTTGCCACGGTTATTAACCGTGACTAAACTTGCCACGGTCATCGCCCGTGACACGACCGTGACAATTCTAACGAACTTATCATGGTCAATGACCGTGACACATCCGTGACAAAAAAAGTTATCTCGCCCCGAATTGTTACGGTCATTGACCTTGACAAGTTGAACTTGTCAAGGTCAATGACCGTGACAATTAGGCAGATTTGGTGTAGTGGCTGTATATCAAGCAGAGGAAGAATGAAAGCCTCAGAGATTACATTGCGAGGTTTAACAAGGAAAAGTTAGAGGTAGAATATTACAAAGAAAGCATAGCCATGATAGCTCTCATTGGCAGATGGTTTGAAGAAGGGAAAGCTCTTATGGACCCTAGCCGAGGATCCCCCTAAGTCAATGGACGAGTTGTTGGCAAACGCTGGAAAGTTCATGAATGCAGAGGAAGTTATGGTTGCAAAATACGAGGATGAAAGGGGGAGCAACAATGGAGGAAAATTTCAGAAGAAAAACAAAGACGGTAAGAAAAGATCTGTAGACGATAAATTCTCAGACTATACTCCTCTAACTGTAAGTTATGAACACATTATCAACGAAATAAAGAATGATAGATCTCTGAGATGGACAGAGAGGCTAAAAGCTCTTCCACATAAGAGAAACAAGAACTTATGGTGCGAGTTCCATTAAGATCATGGCCATTTGACTGAAAAGTGCTTCTCTTTGAAGGATGAGATTGTAAAAATGTTAAAGTCTGGAAAGCTTAGAAAGTATGTGGATGGTAGAGTTTCTAAGGGAGGACGAGATGATCCTAAGAAGAAAAGAAATGATAGATTCTAGGAAGATACCCCTGCCAGAAGAGCTGATGCCTCAGAAGATGATGACGATGACCCTGATCTCCCACCAAAAGACGATAATGTCCTAGTAAAGAGGGTCGATATGATTTCATTTTGTGTGAATACTATCTGTGGAGGACTAGCAGGGGGTGGCTAAGAGGTTTCTGATCACAAGGCTCACATGGCAGAGGCTAAAGCAGTGACTAAGGCTGAGTTTATGAATTTGGCTTCTACAGAGGTTAAACGTGAGAAGAGAAAGAAGGGAGATATGGACACCCTTGGAGTTTTTCATCAAACAATTCTTTCTAAGTGTTGAGACGGAGTATTTTTTGGCAAAATAAAATTTTTATTTCTTTCTATATCATTCGAGCAACAGAGGAAGCTTGTTCGATCGACATGATGATGCTGTGCGAAGTTCGTTTTAGTGACACGTTGCATCCTTTGAGCAACAGGCCAATCTCGTTCAAGCGACGCGCCGCTTTTAGTTTTTTATATAAAGCGTGTTAACTCACTTCCTTTTTCATTAAGAAGAACTGACGTTTTAGTTTCTACAAACACTACAAATCGACATAACACTTTGTCTTCTTCATTTAGGGTTCAAATCCTTTTGTTTTCAATTCACAAATTACCCCAATCTTTATGTGAATAATTTTGGAACCTAAGAGCACAACTTTGTGAAGTCTCTTGTAGAGAAGATATCTACTGCTGATTTAGGTGCCACTTGAGGGAGGTGCTGGGATAACATAACTGCGCGTCAAAAGGAGTACTCGTGGATGTTCCTGGGTTGACTGAACAGTGGTTCTTATGGAGTTTCTACGGAATTCCATTGCTTTATTTAGGTTGCGACGGTAAATTGTTTGCAGATTTCACTTGTAATCATTATGAGTATTATTTGTGAAATAAAAGGTTTTTCCCTTCGGGGATTTTTCCTGAAATCTATGAGTCAGTAATTCATATTTATTTGTGTTGGCATGATCCACTACACCTAGATGCATGTTTTAGGGTAGAATTAATTTGGTTTGAAATTTGACACCGATTAAATAAGATTAACATGGAAGTTTGTGAATTTATGTAAATCAGTATCACACGGCACTTACAAATTGGTATCAATGCTTTTTAAAGCGATCCCATATACCTTTTGCAAATTGATATCAGATATTTTTTAAGCGATCAAATATACCTTTTAAATATATGTCGTAAATGGATAGAGAGAGATAGTAGTGAAGACAAAAAGGAATGTAGGATGACAGGTGCTTTATAGATTAGGAATGTGAAACTTTACATACTTTATGGGAGAATAGCATGGATATACGCTACCCACCAATAGTTGAAGAATAATAAACCTTGAATCCTTCATCCCTGCCTACTAATTTTTGGTAATGTCAATACCACTAGTGTATGTCCACCTCTACACATTGTTTATTAACACCAAAATTGGCCATAAACTGGTTGAGGATAAGTCACTGCCTATGGTATTGGATCCGAACAAAATACATCTGACAACCAGATCCTAATCTGTGCCGACCTCTTTTAGGCCATGGAAAAAATGACAACTATAGATATATAATTGGCTCTCTGATCACACCATATTTTTGGTACAACAAAAGCCCCTAAGAATTTTCTAGCGATTGAGGAATGAAGCAGGTTCTACAAATTGTTGTGCATTAGGAGTATCTGCCTAGCTAATATGAGCAAGTAAATAATTATCACAAGAGAATGTTGCCAGCCTGAAAATCTTCTCAGAGTGCACCAAACAGTTTCAATTGTCACATTTTTCTCTACAATATTCAATTTGACACATGTCACTAGCAGGGTTTTTGCACCCAACATAATCATCACACGCGAATGGGGCAGTGTGTGCACATTCAAACTGATTGCGCCTCTCTGCTTTTACATATATGACATCATGCATCATGATTGATTACTGCTGCCTGTTTTGAGTATAAATACTCATTTGAAAAAAAGAGAGCCTTTTTCCAATCAATTTTCTTCCCTCACGTGTGTCTTTAGAGCGAGCGAAAAAATAAAATCCAAACCTTTCAATCCAGAAATCTCATGAGTTTCCACCATAATCGTCAGGTAATCCAAGACTTTTCATTACTTTTCTTCAAGGTTTAGGTGCTTTATGTTATCTTCAAAATTCGTTAGGGATTTTAGGTACACCTTTTGTCCTCTTTCTACAATTTAGAGCTTATTAGAAAATTTTGTCTTTTCAACCATTTTCATCACCTTACTTTCACTGTGATTGCTTTATTTACTAATAATTTTTTATTTATTAGATCAGTGTCAAAATTTAGATGGTGATTGAGTTGATTGGCCTAGGGCTCCCAATTTGGTTAGGTTTTCATGTAAAATCGGCATCTGCTTTCGCGCTTGAATATCCCCCAAGCTTAGGCAACCTATAAAAACTTCATCTTTCATCTTGAAGAGCTATCCACCCCATGTTCAGTGACTATTTGAAATTTTACTTGAGTTAGTGTTGAATTATCCCGGTATTACCACTAGGATATTCCCTATACCTCTTCAGGTTGTCCGTCTTGAAGATGATCCAGAATGCCTTAGGCTTACCTTTGCAGTTGCCTCAGCCACAGGGTCTGCTCCGCAACCCCCAGTAATAGAACCCGAGTCTTCTATCACTATAGATACCATAGTGGTGGATCATCCTCTTGGGAAAAGGTTCCTTAACACTGCATCCATGTCTGTAGTTAACCTAGATCCTTTCCCTCCTCGTCCATCCTAACAATCAGATGGCCTTTATATATCATTTTGTGTTGCCTCTCATTAATGATGAAAACTGCAAGGCCTATGACTCCTGGAATCCAGCCACCACAAATGCTATAAATCATAGTTGTGACATCTTGGAGGATGAACTTGAAGATTTGAGGGATAAGGATGACATCCCAATAAGCATATCTATGCGGCTTCTAGGCTATAATAAAAGGATCTATGATCGGCCTAATACTGATGAGATATGCTTCCCATTTTGGGCTTTGCAGGTGGTAGTTTAGCTTCCTCTTCACCCCATTATAAGATGTCTTCTAAGGGGTTATGGTGAGGCTCCCACTCATTTCCCACTAAATTCCAATAGGTAGGTCCTTGGGTCCATAGTGTATTGGCAACTTCACACTGGCTTTGACTTAACTAGTGATATTTTTCTGTTAGTGTATGGTGAAAAAGATAATGCCAACTTCATACTAGTAGTATCTCCTCAGATGTTCGGATTTCCAAGGATTCTTGAAATGTTCATTGTCTTGAGTCTTAATTCTGTAGGTTCTTAGTCGTATGACAGAAGAAATCTATATGGACCGTGCCACTTGGGCTCTAGTTTGTTCATTTTCTAAGTAACCTTTTTCAACATGTAGTATCTTTCCTTTAAAATACTCGACTTTACTCTTTTATTATAAAATCGAAAAATCCTTTGTTGATAGGTAGTAACCCATAGATTAGAACATTACCAAACCTCCTCAACTAGGTCTAATTCAAGTCTTCTAATTAGGTCGCTCATTAACGAGTTGAAGTTGAGCACTTGATGGCTGGGTAGGCCGATCTTAGTGGGCACCACTGCTTCAGTGCCAAATTCCAGCATGAATGGGGTTTTACCTATCGTTATTCTTGGTGTTATTATATATGCCCACAATATGCTCTATAGTTCACTAATCTAATTCCCTTTAGCATCATCTAGTCTTTTCTTCATTTCACTGAACATGATTTTGCTTGTTACCTATGTATGCCCATTACACTGCGAGTGACCAGGTGTTTAGTGCAATTTCTGGATCTTTGAATGTTTATAATAGTATTTGAATTCTTTTTTGTCAAACTGAGTACCATGGTCTGTAATGAAGGCATATGACATTCCATAGTGGAAAATGATATTTTTCAATATAAAGTGGAAGAGTTTTTCGTATCGAATCTCTAACAAAGTCTCAACTTCAACCCATTTAGTGAAATAATCCACTGTTAAGACCAAATATTTGAACCTACCCCTTGTCTTCAGCAGTGCGACGACCAGATCGATCCTCCACATAGAAAAGAGATAAGGGGATGTGATCGGTGCTAGTACTACTCCTGGGATTTTATAAATCAGGACGAACTTTTGGCACTTTTGTCACTTCTTTGTGTAGTTTGTGCAATTTTCTTCCTAGTTGACCAATAATTCCCTTGAGTAGCCACTCGCTTTACCAATTATCTTCCTGATGAGTGGGCTCCACATGAGCCCTCATGCACTCCCTTGATCAAATCACTTAATTTTACTATGTGAACACATCTAAGAAGTGATATTATGAATCCTCTTCCAAAATGGATTCCTCCTTCCAACACATACCTCATCGCCCTCTATCGAAGCCTCCTTGCCTATTTTGGATTTGGTGAAACTATCTCAAACTACAAATATGCTTGGATGGGATCCATCCATGAGTGACCCAAGTCCAAATCCATTGTCAATACACGTTCCTCATCTATATTATGATTCATTAAGACTCTTATAGGCACTATTCTACGTAGCTCGATTTGGGTAGTTGAATTGGGTAGTTGATGATAAGTGCATTTGTTCAAGCATTCTGGATTCTTGGTATTCTGACCATTTGAATAATCGAGAATTTTGACAATAACACTTTTGTTTTTTCAAGTTTTTTGTCATTGATTATCCTCTTGCCTACCAAATTCTAAGGACTTGATTGACTATAAGTTGAGAATCATTGTGAGCTGACAACTACTTGGTGCCAAACGATAATGCCAGTTCCACACCTGGTATTAGGGATTCATACTCTACATCATAGTTATAGGCCTCAAAGTGGAATCTTAGGGTATACTCCACATCACCTCCGTCCGGAGTTATAACTATCAAACCTAATTTACGGTTGTTGGCACAAGATGACTCATCTATTTATATTTTCTAAACTGGTAGTTCTTATTCAAAGATCCCTTCCACTATATGCCCTCTTTTAAAAAAAAAAAATCATTTACTTGTGAATAAGAGCTCTTTCTTCATGTTGATATGATGACTCTAGTAATTCAACAACTTGGTTGGATGCATTAGTTATCGAATAATATTTCATAAAAGTCGTCTCCGTAAGTTAAATCTTTGAGCTCTCTTTCGTACAACTCTACTCCGTTGGCTGGGTTATTGAGCTCTCTTTCAAAGAAGTCTTTTCGGTATAATTCTTGGCCAAACTATCTTCTATAAAAGTGTTCTCTCCCGATCTTGCTACTGAGATATATTCTGTAGAAGTTTGCTCAATTTTCTTGTAGGTTAAGTTATATTTCTTAAAAATCTACTATGTCGGTCTTTGTTCATAAGTGAACTACGCTATGAAATTGGTTACAGTTATTCCTTTAGTTATTGTCCTGGACTCGTATTGAATGTCACACTCTCCTAGTTCTACAGCCCAAGCCACCAGTCCACCTGAATTCTCATGTTTATGAATGGCTTGGCGTAGGATAAGGTATGTATAAACATAATGGTATGCGCTTGAAAGTATGATTTCATTCTTCTAAGTCCTCAATTAAAGCCAAGATTATTGTACTTCGACTTATTGTTGAACTAGCGATGACCTGGAAGATAACTTTGAAACTGCTAACTACAAGTAGAGTTTTTCACCTTGGATTAGCCTAGACAATAGTGGTGCAGATCCCAGGTATCTCTTCAATTTTAGAAAATCTATCTTACATTCATCATTCCATTCGAAGGTCTTCCTTAGAAATTTAACGAATGGGAGACATATGTCTGTGTCCCTAGACACAAATCATTTTCGCGCAACCACTTATCCTGTCAATTTTTTGATAAATATTTTGCATGGAGGAGATTGCATCTTTTTTAGTGATTGGATATTGTTCGAGTTTGCTTCTATACCTCTTTGGTTGACTATGAAACTAAGGAATTTTCCCTATTTGACCCCAATAACACACTTTGCCTGTTTAAGCTTCATTTGGTGTTTTTTCAAATGGTCGAAAGTTTAGCCAAGATCGCTAATGTAGTTTCCAACTTTCTTACTTTTTGTCAACATGTCATCTATATAGACCTCCATGGTTTTACCGATATGATCTTCAAACACCTTGTTCACTAGACTGTGGTATATTTCTTTAGTATCTTTGATACTAGCATAATGTTATAAAAATATGTACCTTGGATAGTGATGGATAAGGTTTTCTCCTGATCTTCTAGCTTTATCTTTATATAATTTTACCTAGAATAGTCATCCATACATTTGAGGCGCTTGTGCGCTACTGTGGCATCAACCAGCTGGTCAATCCTAAGTAACGGATAGTGATATTTTGGACAAGCTTTGTTGAGTTTGATGAAGTCTACACACATGTTCCATTTATCATTCTTCTTCCTAACTATAATAACATCCGATAGCCATTATGGATATTTCAGATCGATATCTTTAATGAACTTGGCCTTCTGTAACTTATCCACTTCTTCCTGGATTTCCATGTGTTTCTCCTGGTTGAACACACTGCATTTTTTTTATCGGTTTTGCATCCTTCATTATGTTGAGCTCGTGGGAAATGAATTCTAAATCTATGCCTGCCATGTCTTCGTGGCTCTAGGCAAACACATTATTTATCGTTTTTAATAACCTAGTTAATTCATTCTTGAGAGTGGGATCCAGTGACGATCCGATCTGGGATATCCACTCTGGGTGTTCATCATCCAGTATCACCTTCTCCCTTGACTATCTTATCTTCATATCGAGGATCTAGTGTTTCGATCTAATAAGTTGTAGTCAATTTCTTTTGTTCTTTATAAGTTAAATGTGCATTGTCATCCATTATAAGTAAATGGATATTTTCTATTCAGCATGTTGGTAAATACTAATTCTTTAGTTCCCAAGGGGAACACCTTCTCCCCTGAAAATCCTATAAGAGGTCTGCGGTATGCCTTCAACTTTCTATCATTCGGCCTCAGATTTCATAAACAACTATAAAAGAGGACATCGATTGAGTTACAATTTTCAACTAGGATCCTTTCGAGTCTTCTCTCGTATACCACCATAGTAATGACCAGATGATTGTAATATGAATTGAACACACCAGATAAATCATCTTTGTAAAAATCGACTATAAGAGGATTTCGATTTACCTTCCTAGGCACAAGATTTTGCCTCGTTCAGATAAACCTCTCTCTCATGGTCTATCTCTAGCCCTCTCATCTCCTCTTACTATGAAAGTTTCACCTGAAGGAGATTATATTGATCTCATGTACTCGCTCTTTAGGTTTCTTAGGAAGGTTAAGATCATTTTCTAAATCATCATCCCGACCTCTTTTTTTTCGTTCGCCTTCCTATAAGGGGACTTTGATCGTATTTTGGGCTTCTACTCATCCCGCCTATATAATAGGCTAACATTGTCAATGAACTTAATTAGTTTTCCTCACCTAATGATATCCCGATCTCATAATTTTGGGCCACGCAATTGTCCATGTTATGACATTGATCATTATGGAACTCCTAATATTTGGTTTTATTTTATTTTAATAGGAGATTTCAATTTTCCTGGACACTTCAGGTCATTACTTCCTAAAATTTCCTCAAGGATGTACCCCCACAGTCAATGGGGGTATATTCATTAAACTTTCTTAGTCTATCAACCTTTTTTTTCTCCCTAAACTCCTTCTCTAAGATTCTGCTAATATCGACCTTAGAAAGGCTGGCCTCCTTCGCCAACATAACTTCCTCAACATTCATAATCTTTTCAGCCTCTACTAATGTATAAACATCGTGTTCTGTGGATCCTTAGATAGCTTCTCGAATAAATTTCTAGGTCTTAGTTCACTTGTGAGCATTGCGATCACCATTTTCTCTTTATAGTCGATGAATCCAAGATTTTTAATGTTAACTGGGCGATAAATTCCCTCGTCATATGGTTCATTCTCTGATAAACACTTAGCAAATGGGTGACTCATTGCCTAGTTTTGAATCAAAATAGAAATTGCTGACGAAGATATTAACTAGTTATCAGAAGTTGGAAATTAGACCCCTAGGCAAACCATAATACAAAATTTTAGCTAAACATATAATCATAGTAGAAAATTCTTGGCAACGCATCTCATTAGGGACAGAATAAATATTTGAGGCAGCTTAGTACTGCTTTATATGCAATAAAAATTTGATGTCCCATCGTGCATGGGCTGATGATGGGTAGTATGAACATTACGGGTATTGGATAGCTTATGATTGATGACGTGAAGGAGGACCCTTGTATAAAACCTTTATTTATAGGGTTTTTAGTCTTCATGATCTCACTTAGACAATCCTTTAATCATTGGATAGACCCTCTTCAGTGGCTCTTATCTTTGTCGGCCATAACCAATACTGTCTTCCTTGCTCATCCTCGGCTTTCAGCTAAACTCTCTTCTTAGGAAGTTTTCTCGGATTTAACCGATCTTCGACCACTTGGTCTGAACCTGTATGAAAGTTTCATCCCTTCTCGATTCCTCTCTATACTCATTGAGTCCCCTGCGTTTGTGGGCTATTTCTACTCATGGTCCCAAATGATCAAATAAAAACCCTCTACTCAGCCTTTCCAAAATGCTCCAGTGCTCAAATAAGTAATTATCTAGTCGTCATCGTATCCACCTATTTGGATTGTAGATGTGGATCCTAGTTTATAAGACCTATCACCTCGTTCAGATCCAATGTACCTAGACCTGGTAGCTTCTCTGTGTGAGCCCCAATCTAATCATTTGGGATATCCTACTGCCCTCTCATAGTACATCTATTTTCTTTCTGTGTACGGGGCCCCCAATGGCATTTCCTACCCTCGAACAACATTTTGTGCTGGATATTTGGGTTCTCTTTTAGCCTCCTTTATCCGATTAGGATGCTTTAATTTGACTGCTTAATGCTCCTATATAGACTCTTGGCCTATAGCCAAGTGTCGTAGTATTCCATATATGTCATTCATGTTATTAGGTGTGGAAGGTGAAGCTTCTTCAGCGACCCTACTACTCTACGTATTTTCACCCATTTACACAGTATTTTGAGAAAAAATGAGTATTACATCCCATAAAACAATGTAATAACAAGAGATTCAATAAGAAGGAGATTTAGAGGACAAAACACAATGGAAAACAATGAAATTGTGGTAAATTAGGACTGATTGTTCTGGAATTTGAGAGAAAATATTGGTAAAAAGCAACAAAAGGCTTGCCAATATTTTTCCAAAGGAAACACCAATTTGTTAATGCATAAAACTGATGTATGGATTTATATCTTAACTAAATACACTAATATTAGATTCGTAATAGATAAAAAATAAATAATTGAAGAAATGCTTATTTATAGTAAATGAGGTAGAGAGAGGATGAGAGAATAAAGATGGAAACTAGGTTTACGCGGTTCAGCCTAATACAATGCCTATGTTCATAAGTGAAGTAGTGTTTTGTATTAGTTTAAATGGGAAAAATCCATAGATTAATGGAATACTACAATCTCTCTAACTCACTCTAGAATTAGGCAACATAACGGGAAGGAATTCCATTCCCCCCATACGAGGGATTGTGTTCCATATTTATATGTACCGTAAGTGGATAGAGAGAGATAGAGATAGAGTAATGGAGAAAAAAAAATGTAGGCTGACAGGTGTCATGCCTTTATAGATTAGTCAGATTAACCTTTACATACTTAATAGGAGAATGGGATGGATACACGTTTCCCATTAATAGTGGAGGAATAATAAACCTTAAATCCTTCATTCCTGTTTGCTAAGTGCTGGTGATGTTAACCCTTATAACTGATGTCCACCCGTACATAGTGTTAACTAATATTGATCAATGGACATAAACTAGGTGAGCTGAAGCCACTGCTTGTGGTATTGGAGCCTAGAAGAATGCACTGGATGACCTGATTATAGTTTGGGACGACCTCTTTTAAGCCACGGAAAAAGGCCAATTGTCACTACATAATTGTCTCTCTGATCACACCATATTTATGGTACAACAGTTAATATAGAGGATACATATAATAATATAGTAAAGATGCTCATTGATCCCGCTTTAGGTTTTAGGGAGAGGCAAGGAATAGTTTATGACGGTGTATCCACTTCTCGTACAGCACCAAAACTGATTCCTAAGTTTATGGTGGATCCATATGGGCCTCGACCTAACCCATCAAATTGATCTCAAGGTTCAAAATACTTCCCAATGGTATTTTAACAATGGGTTCTCTGGGCATATAATTGGTGATAAGTCGTATTTTATTGACCTTGTGGATCGTAAGGAAGGAAACGTATGTATAGTATTTTAGGAAGTGGTTGTGTTGAGATACTTGGATTTCCTAAACTAGACAATGTGTTTTATGTTGACCGGTTAAAAGCAACATTGATTAAAATAAACTAACTTTATGACGCAAACTTTGCAGTAAATTTTGACCGGACCGAGTGTAATGTGTATGATCAATTTGGTAAACTATTACTACATAGATTAAGGATCGATGATAATTGTTATGGGATTATTACCAAATACTTATTTGTTTGCAATAATGCTACGGTCTCCTATATGGATCTTTAACATCAATGACTAAGACATAGAAGATGAGTTGCTTCATTTTTGCAAGAAAAATGCCTCGAAGTTAGTCCCCCAACCTAACAAGACAAATGTGATTGGTAGCAAGTGGATCTATAAGAAAAAAACGGATTAGAATGGTACCATAGTTCGCAATAAGTATAGGTTAGTCGCTCAAGGCTACATACAAATTGAGGTATAGACTTTGATGAGACATTCTCTCATATTACTAGGCTTAAGTCCATCTGCTTACTAATCGTCATAGCATGTCATTAATGCTTCTAGTTTTACCAAATGGATGTCAAGAGTCCCTTCCTTAATGGCATTCCATAGGAGGAAATGTAAGGGTTTGAAGACCTAAAACCCTCGAGACACGTCTTTTATCTTATGAAGGCTCTGTATGGTTTAAATCAAGAATCTCATGCTTGGTACGAGAGGATAACTTCTTATCTCTTAGCTCATGGTTTTAAGAGAGGGATAGTGGACCAGACATTGTTTGTGAAAAGAGAGTGTTGTGATCTATTTATTTCTTAAGTCTATATGGATGACATAGTATTTGGATCCAACTGTTCCCGACATGCTCACACATTTTTGGAGGAGGTAAAGAGAAAGTTTGAGATGAGCATTGTTAGCGAGATCATTTTCTTCTTAAGTCTCCATGTGCATCAACTTGAGGATGGTTATTCATATCTCAATCTAAATATGATAGGAACCTAGTGAAGATGTTTGGTTTAGACTCTGTTAAGCACTCATGCACCCCTATGAGTACATCGACTAAGCTTAGCAAAGACAGTTTAGGGAAGGACGTAGAGCAAACCCTTTATAAGAGCATGATAGGTAGTCTACTCTACTTGATCTCTAGTTATCCCGACATTGCCTTTGGTGTTGGAGTATGTGCGCGATACCAAGTGTCCCAAAAGAGTCTCACTTATTTGCACTTAAAAGTATCATAAAATGCGTTAATGTTACACTTTTAAATTGTATATGTTATTCCTTTTATAATAATGACCATTTGTCTACCTATTCGGATGTCGATTGTGTCAGAGATATTGATGTTTGTAGGAGAACCTCAGATGGGTGTTTTTTCTTTAGGATTGCTCGCCTTTGTTGAGAAAGAAGAAAAACTCCATATCTTTATCCACAACAGAGGCCAAGTATATAGCCATTGGAAGTTATTGCACATAACTCGTATGGATGAAGCAAATGTCGAAAGATTATAGGATGTCTCAAGGCACAATGACTTTTTCGTGTGATAATACGAGTGCAATTTATATATCTCATAGTCCAGTCCAATATTCCCACACAAAGAAAATTTGGATACGTGAGCATTGTATTAATGATCTCATTAAGGATAAGGTGGTGTCTTTGAGATTTGTGAGCATCGAACGCCAATTAGTCGATATCTTCACGGAACCTTTAGAAACACTTAGGTTGAATAATCTCAGGAAACCTTTGGGTATTTTCTCCATTGACTGAGGTCGAGTACTTTATCTAGTATATGGTATTTATCATGTCTCCATTGATTGAGTTCGAGTACTTTATATAGTAAAGGATGTTTATCATATTCATATCTTATACCTATTGCTAGTTTGTATTCAAATGCTTTTTATATATAATTTGAAAAATCCATAAATATTTTTGGTTTTTAAGAAAAAGTTTGAAAATTTCCAAAAAGATTTTATTTTGATAAAATTTTGAAAAAGACAAAAAGATTCTTATATTTTCATTTTGCACCATATATTGATGTATGTTTAAGATATTTGGATCACCCCTACATTCCATCCATTCATGTGACTTTTTCATGGTGTTTTAAGATATGTATTCGTTTCTTTAGTGTGCTTAATAATGTGTGCATAGCGTTTCGTTGATAATTGATCACTACTTTCTTCATGCTACACTCTTTGTCACCTTTATTACACACGTGCATGGACTTTTTGAACATTGTACTTACTTATCATGTGTCGAATATGGTGTTCTTATTTCAATCGTGCTTAATAATGAACCAAATGCAAATATTAATAAGTTATGCGTGTAAGAACCATTGCTCGGATTTTGTTTCCCAAAAAATTTGTTATATGTTAAGCAATGGAAATAGGGCTACGAAAGAGAGAAATAATCTATGCGTTAAAAGCCACCATTCGCAAAAAGATCTTAAAAGATTAACCACACACAAAAATAGAAGTGCCAAGGACATTTTATTTCATTGACGCTTCGCTACATATGAGCATCATGATATCTTTAAAATTTGAGAGTGAATTCTTATATTTGTGAGATTTTAAGGGTTTTTTAAAGTAGAAGATCAATTGGTTTACACAACACTCTCTCTTGAAAAGAATTAAATAGTTTGGGGTTATTGATTTGAGAAGCATTTAAGTTCATGGTATGTTGCATAAGTAGAGTCAATTTCATCTTGTTTGATGTTTTTACACCGAAGGTAGAAATTGAATTATTTTTTTTAAAAATATCCCATTGACTTCGTGCACCCATGCTATGAATGCCTATGTTGATTTGCATATGGAAAATATTCACACAATAACATTATGCTTTCACGATTCGGATAATTTAGTGTTATTCCATAATGTTGTGTATTTTGTACCTATATGTACTTTTTATATGTATAGTTCTTATACTTGAAAAAACCTTGAAAAGTTTCAAAAATAGTTGGTATGCTTCTTTGAAATCTCATTGCATGTGCTTACTTGATTATCTTTGTGATGTTATTTCTATTGGATTCATATGATGCTATTATTCATGCTTAGCTTCTTACCCTTTATCTATTACGAACAAAAAGAGGGAGAATAAATTGAAGGGAGTTTATTTATTTCTTAAACTCGTACACATCATGGCATTTATTTTTATCTCATGTGTGTAGGTCTCTTCCACATTGATGATAATTTCATGGACTACACAAGATGAGTAATTTCAGATGAAGACAAAGTCTCCAATGTCGTTTTGATTTTGAGGTTGGGAGGGAATTAGAACATTTGACGACTCCGCTGGGGAGGTATTCTCTTTTGAAAAGATGTCAGAGGATAACACCAATAGAAACATTGATTTCGATGCCATACAGTGTGAAGAAGAGGCATATAAAGTTGCGTTACCTGAAGCGGAGGGGACAACAAGGATAGGGCGTAACGCACCTGGCGCTGGTATCACATAGACGATGTCCATGCAAGGGAGAGTAGATCAAGAACAGATCCGTGGGATGGTGGGGCTATTCACAGAGTACATTAAGACCCCGGAAGCCCAGGAAATGTTGGGAGCTCCCATGGGGGTGAGTTCCTTTACTACACCACCAGCTAATATACAAGCACCAAGTGTCATGGGGGGCAGCGGTGCCTACCTATGTTAACACACTCTCTATGGTCCCACCCGTGACAGTGGTACAGATGTTACAATATGGGGGAGTAACCCCAGTTGCTTCGATCGTCGTGATAGGTCGAGGCGTAAGTGCGCCAGTTTCAATAACCCCGGCAATGGCAACGCTGTTGTCAGCAAGTCCTTCGCCAGCCAGCATAGAAGATATGAAGAAAGAGTTGTTAAAGCTCATAGCCATGTCCAAGGGGGAAGCTCCTCAGTATACAATGATTTCAGCACTCCCTACCCAGAGGAGTACAATAACGAACCCTACCCAGCGGGTTATACTCCCCCAATCTTTAAAAAGTACACGGAGAAAGGTGATAATACCAAGGAACATGTGAAATGGTTCATTGAGAATCCGGGGGCCCATTGAAATGATAAGAAGTTAAGGCTAAGGAAGTTCTCGAAATCCCTGACAAAGAAGGCCTACAAATAATATTCGCACCTAGCCCCAGGTAGTTTGGGTTCTTGGGAGTAATTACACATTTTATTTGTGCAAAAGTTTTTCTTGACTAAGGACGAGTTCACACTCACCCAGCTAGCACGGAAGAAGCAGAAGCCAAGAGAGGACGTTGTCACCTATATTCAAAGGTTCCACAAATGCTCCCTAGATGTGAAGGAGGAGACGCGAGAGGACAAGCTTCTGCAGGTATGTGTAGAGGGCTTGCTGTCCGAATATATATTTCACCTGATTAATGAGATAAGAGTAGGTACATTTGCATCTTGTTTGAAGGCAATAAGGAATATTGCATTAGTGGTAAAGCCTTTAGTACCACCTCCTACTTTTGTCCAGTTTGCTGATGAGGCCAACAGTTACCTTGGGGAGGGGAATACCCTCGAGGATCAACTATGGAGATGATGGGGGTAGAGAAGGAGGCCATGGCAGCCGAGAGCGGGAACAATAAGAGAATATTTAAAGACGAGGAGGATCCTCCCGAGATACCTTTTACGGTGGAGAAAGCTTTGAACTTATATGATCTCATGGTCTGCGATAAAGTTTTTAGGCCGATAAATGTCTACATCGCGTCGCTCACTCGGGAAGATAGAGAGAAACCCCGCTATTGCACGCTCCACAACAGGTTCAATCATCCTACTTAGGTGTATTTTTCATTAAAAAGGCTGATCGATTGCCACGTGAAGAATGGAGATATCGAATTTTCACAAGCCAATGTTAACAACAACCCCCTACCGCCTCATGGGGACCATGTGGCTAGCGCCTTCGATGAGGAGGCCGAATGATTGGTGATGGAGCGATGGTCCGAAAGGAATGGCCCCGAGCGCGCTCAGGCTAGTAGCTTCGAGGATTCCCTCAAAGAATGCACTTTTGAGTTGGCTTGCATGCGTTTGGATGATAGGGTTGAGGATGGAGAGGACCAAAGAGAAACATTCGACGCTATTGATATACTCAATGGGCAAATAAGGGCCTATTCTCTTGGAGAAGTCAATGCAGTGATAGCATATGATAAGGCTGCGTATACAGATGTAGAAGAAGTTTATGAGTTAGAGGATGATCGAATGAATTTATGGATTGAGTGTGCAACCGTGGCTCACTTGTCGAAGTTTTGCAGGTTCTTCAAGCAAGTTGGACTTCCTGAAGATTCTCGACTGGAAGTTACAAGACCCATTCTGGAGATTACAAAGAAAAATATGGCCCCGCATTTGAAATGGAAGGGGCCCATGGATAAATTGGTGAGAAGATACCTCTTAGAAGTCACATTCTCAGAGGCAGATAGGATGATTAGGTACCTGCACAATAGTCCTTTGTATGTTACTGCATCGGTGAATGATTGCATTTTTTCATGAGTATTATTGGGCAGAGGGGCATCCATCAACACAATGCCTGTGGGATCCTTCTATGCCATCGGGTTATCAAAAATAAGAATAGTTCCCCACTCCTTGGAAATATCAGGTTATGATAATCAGTCCTCCAAGTCAGTGGGCTACGTCAATGTGGGAATCACTATGGGGAATATCACTTCCCATATTAAATTCCACATCATGGATTGCAAGCCATCATATCAGCTGTTAGTAGTAAGGGTGTGGATGCACAACCATGGGTTGGTTCCCTCAACATATCATCAATGCGCTAAGGCAAACATCAAGGGTAAGGAGGTGGTGATTAGAGCTACCAAGAAACCTTTTGCAAAGGAAGAGGCCCATTTGCTGGATGCATCTTTCTATACCGATCTGATGAAGGAAGCTACTGTGATGATAAGATATATTGGGGGGATAAGAATCCCGTCAACTCGAGATAGGGTGAGGGAACCTTCACGAATGATTGTGACTTATGAAGAAGAACGTGACCGGATGACCCCACGAATCGATCCCATTGAACACCAAGTGCATAAACACGGCATTCTTAGTAGGCAAACGGTGAAGGAGGTGGATGAGAATCATAAAAAGAGACCCTTCCAAAGAGCCACGGATCGAAAGTGCAAACTAGTTGTCTTGCCTAACGACAGAATTATTTATAAATTGTGAAGGTGTGAGTGGGCAGCTGAGAGACTAGGCGATGAAGCTGATCCGGTGTATGAATGTTTCCTGGTAGATAATCAGGGGCAATGCCTAGTAATTGACAACTCAGGAATCCAAGAGTTTGTAAAAGAAGTGGAGGAAGAGCCGAAATGTATGAAAGACGGTCCTAGGACACAAATACAGGAATTAGAAAAGATCGACTTGGGTAGAGAAGGTGGGGATCCGAACCCCATTTTTATTTCGAAGGACTTAGAGGGAGACTCCCGAGAGGGGTTGATCAAACTCCTGGTTAATTTCAAAGATGTCTTATCGTGGAAGTACACCGATATGCCAGGGGTTGAGACGAAAGTAAGTTATCACAGACTGAATGTCTTGCCCCGAACAATCCCAGTGAAATAGGCCACCCGAACATAGAAAGCAGAGTTGGACTTGAAGATCAAGGAAGAAGTATAGAAGTTCCTCACTGACCCATTTATAGTTTCGATATAGCATCTGATATGGATGTCCAGTATTGTATCTCTGGGAAAGAAGAACAAGAGTCAAATTAGGATATGTGTAGTGTAGAGGGGGATTGAAGGTACTATTGAGATTAGAAGCAATTCCACATTAGCAACAGTGATTTGGGGATTAAGGCACCGTGGAAGCTCAGCGTGGAAGATCAATATGGCATCTCAGCGTGATAACCTATACTTTAGACTATTGTATTAGTCATATTATATTTTTTGTTTATGTTGAGTGTAATCCATAACGCTTGTAATGATGTAACAAGAATAATAAAGAGTTTTAGTGTGAGGTCAAACGGTACTCGCGAGAGACCAGGCTTGGGAGAGTTTTCATGCTCTATTGAACGACCTCATCGTGGGGAATTTAGAGGGACTTATTTTGGAGGATTGATAAGTGAGGCACCGTTGGGGCTTGTCCTAACCACCTTAGATACACCTGGTAAAATACCGAAGGACCCTGACCGTGGAACCTCAGGCAGAGCAGCCTGGAGTTCCATCGGGCATTGAGTTGTGAACCAAACAACCCACTACTTAATATCACATCTATTTTAGGTGATGTCACTAGCCAGCTAAAGAGTGTCAAATCTGCACTTGAGTAAACTACCGTGGCATTTGGGGCTGTCAGGCAGTTGGTGAGCCACCTCTGCGGCAACAGCCCCCTGACACACAGTGGTTGGGCAAAAGGCATGTCTTGTCATTTAATATTTACGACGTGGAGACAACTAGTGAATCAGACATTTATAGTTGTGACATAAAGTATGAGGGATGTCTTTCATAGTCTTTAATGACTGAGTTGCCTCGGGGATGGTGTGGGGGGCTATTTAAGGACCCCAACCATCCCTGAGGAGAGGATGATCTTTTGAGAGTTCAGGATTTATTGCTAGAGAGGATACACATCAGAGAGAGTTATTGCAAAACCAGAGAGTTTATTCACTCACCATTGTTATTTATTATGGATCTTTTAATACTTGACAGAGATTCTTGAGGGTGTTTGGTGTGTTTTGCCTGCCTACCAAGATGTATATAGGGTGCTTACTTCCCTCTCCCTCTAGCTAGGTTACTTTTAAGTTCACTACTACTTTATGAATTATACACGAGAGATTTATGAGTTTAAACTGAGTCTTATCTTCATTGAGTTTGTGTTTGTGTGTTCTATCACTAATCTAAGGTTTTATCTAATTAATTTATCATTGCCATACTTTAAAGGGGTTATGCCTCCATCTCTAATATAAAGTACCCTCTTACATTTGGCGACTCCGTTGTAGAGGCATTCTTCTAAGTAAGTAGTATGGAGCAAGATAATGCTACTCGAAGGCTCAACTTTGATGACATCCAGCATAATGAAGAACAAGCTGCGAGAGAACTGGAGGCTCTAAGGGAGGGGATTCCTCGAATAGAGGTACTTCCGGTTCAGGAGACGATAGGCATTCCAGGGGTGATGCAAGCGTCCATGAGTACGGGGTTGGGACCCACTCAGGTCACGCTCCTCATGAGCAAGTTTTATGAGTTTTTACAAACTCTAGTAGCTTCAATTATGCTGGGAGGATTGGAGGCTAATGCTTTCGTAACACTAGGGGTAGCTCCAACGGCCCCACTCGGTGCAGGCATTGCGGGAAAGATCCCAGAAAGCATACCCTCTATTGTGAATCCAGCATTGAAAACCTCAGGAGTTTCAACGGCACCACCAGTAACGTTCGTTCTAGTAGCAACGGTTGCTCAGCCCATGGCCCCGTTGCTGATTGCTCAAGTGGCATCGCCCATGGAGGAAATGAGAAAAGAGATGCAGAAATAGATGTTGAAGTTTATGCAACCTTCCTCATAATCTGCTGGCGAGGTGTCTTCAATTTATGATGATTTTCAAATACCTTATCCTCAGGAGTATAATGATGAGCCCTATCCAAAGGACTATATTCCCCATATCTTTGAAAAATATACAGGGAAAGGTGGGAACCCGAAGGAGAACATTAAGCGCTTTGTTGAACACTTGGGAGCGCATTGCAATAACAATAAGCTTAGGTTGAGGGAGTTTTCCAAATCCCTAACCGATAAAGCATACACCTGGTACTCCCATTTGACTCCTAACAGCATTTCTACGTGGGAAGAGATGCATGTATTATTTATCCAAAAGTTCTTTCTGGCAGAAGATGAATTCACATTGACTCAACTTGGTAGGGAGAAGCAAAGACCTGGGGAATAAGTGGTAGCCTATGTTCGAAGGTTCAGGGAAAGATCCCTCGACGTGAGGGAGGATGCGAAAGAATCAAAGTTATTACAGATCTGCGTTGAGGGGCTGCTTCCTGAGTACATCTGCCATCTTATCAATGAGACGCATGAGGGAACTTTCTCCATGTTCTTAAAAGCAGCGAGGCATATCTCCTTGGTGGTGCGGCCCAATCCGGTGGTGGTGCCCGTGATTTTTAGGCATCCTATGCGACCCATGGGGGGGAGGGCCCAGCACCCACGGGTAGGGTACATCGAAGGGGGAGATAGGGGCAAAGCACCGAAGAAGGACAATAAAAGGAAGTTAAAAAAAACAGGGAGGACCCACTGCCATTGCCTTGTACGGTTGAAGAAGCTATCAGCTATTACAACGCGATGGTCCAAGGGGGAAGGGTCTATGAGCCAAAGGATGTTCCCACTGGGGAGCCCGATGCGACAATAAAGGCGGATCCAAAGTACTGTCAGGTTCATCAGAGGATCCAGCATCCAATCATGAGCTGTTTCACACTGAGAAGAATCATCGATAAGTACATAAAGGTAAGGACATTGTGAATCCCTCCACAGAACGTTAACAACAATCCCCTGCTGGCGCATGGGGCCAACCTCGTGGTGGCCTACGATGAAGAGGCCGAGAGAGGAGAAAGAGAGTCAACGATGAGGCCAAAAGAGTACGAAGAGGCTCTGGAAGATTGTACGAGGGGGATGGCTAATGTGGTGTTGCCTTATGATGAAGAAAGTGCCAATGATGTGGAGGAAGTGTACGGTGTTGAAGGTGAAGAAGTAAACCTAGCTCTAGAACACTGTGAAGTTTCAAAATTCCCGAAGTTCACCTGGTTCTTCGACCAAGTGGGGGTTCCGAAGGAGAGTAGGTTAGAGATGACCCAGGAAATACTTGATATTGTGAGAAAGAATGCAATCCCTTCGCTGAGATGGAAGGGACCCATGGCTAAGTTGGTAAGGAGGTTTTTATCAGAAGTAACCTTCAGCGATGTAGATAGGGCTGTAATATTCCCTCACAACAGGCCATTGTATGTGACTGCCAGTGTCAACGGAGTTAGCTTTGTACGGACTCTTATGGATGGGGGAGCTTCCATCAATATCATGCCAATTAAATCCTTTCACGCAGCCAATATTCCAGAAGAAAGGTTGGTCCTCATGCCCTTAGTGATTTCGAGGTATGATAACCAATCTTCCAAGTCCATTGGGTACGTTTATGTAGGGATTGTAATGGGAAATATGAGTTCCCATATCAAGTTCCATCTGATAGAAAGTTCAACTTCCTATCATCTGCTAATAGGGAGGGTGTGGATGCACAACTAAGGGTTAGTTTCCTCTACATACCACCAATGTGCCAAAGCGAATGTCAAGGAAACAGAGGTGACTATTAGGGCTACCAAGAGGCCCTTCGCTATTGAGGAAGCCCACCCGGTGGACGCAGGATTTTGCACAGAGTTAGAGGAAGATGTTCGGGTCTTAACCAGAAGAATGGAGGGAGCATGGGTTCCCTTGATCAGAGAAATGATGGGCCCTTTAAACGAGCAAAAGAAGGATGTTGTGAGCAACACAAGGGAACTTACTGAAGAGTCCCATCATGGTCCCATGGCCCCAGGGCATCTCGAAGCAGCTTAAAGACATAATGAGGCCTAGAATGGACCCGATGGGGAATGAGGTTCAATGGAAGAGTGTACTAAGACGATTCTCAGGAGAAAGAGTGGACGAAGCTTCTAGAGAAAAAAAGAGAAAGGCAGTCGCCACCACCAGTAAGCAATGCAAGAAGGTCGTTACCGAGGAAGGAAATGTGATGTATCAATTGTAACGATGTGTGAGGGCGGCCGAAGAAGCTGAGGATAAGGTTGACCCAATATATGAATGTTTCTTGGTAGATGAACGGGGATAATGCATGGTGATAGACAATTCTAGCATACAGGAATTCGTGGAAGAAGTCACCGAGGAGCCAGAGTACATGGAAAGTCAGCCAAAGCCCCAGGCATAAGAGTTGGAGAAATTGAACCTGGTAAAAGAAGGAGAAGATCCAAGGCCTATATTTATCTCGGAGGACCTCAATAATTAGAAACGAGAGGCCTTGGTCGAGTTAATTCGGGAGTTTATAGTTGTCTTCACGTGGAAATACACAGAAATGGAGGGGTTAGATGAGGAAGTAAGCTTCCAAAAGTTGAACGTAATGCCTTCAGCCATTCTAGTGAAACAAGCGACGAGAACGTACAAGCCTGAGCTAGATTTGAAGATCCAAAGAGGAGGTTCAACGCTTACTAACGATGGGGTTCATCACACTGATACATCACCCACTCTGGCTATCGAGTATTATCCTGGGGGGGAAGAAAGATAAGAACCAAATACGGATCTGCGTGGACTTCAGAGATTTAAGTAGAGTTTGTCCCAAAGATGAGTTCCCTTTGCCCTCCCTTAATAGCATGATAGATGCAACGCCATGTCATGAAATGTACATCTTCATAGATGGGTATGTAGGGTATAACCAGATCAAGATGGACCCCGTGGATGCAGAGAAAACAACATTCAGAACCCCTTTGGGCAACTTCATGTACAAGGTGATGCCGTTTGGACTCAAGAATGCTGGGGCAACCTATAAGAGAATGATGATGGCCATTTTCCATGACTTCTTTCATAAATTTGTGGAATTTTATATGGATGATTTGGTCATCAAGTCGAGGAAGGAGGAGTTCCATCTGAGCGATTTGAGGAAGGTATTTTCCCGTTGCAGGAAGTTTAAATTGAAGATGAATCCATTAAAGTGTGTTTTTAGAGTGACAAGTGGGAAGTTCCTAGGCTTCGTGGTTGATCGAAAGGGGTGCAGATGGACCAAGACAAGCAGCGGGCAATCTTAGAAATGCCATATCCAAGAACGACGAAAGAACTGAAGAGTTTCCTCGATAAAGTCTCCTAACTTAGGAGATTTGTGCCTGGGTTGGCCGAGCTAACACACCCATTGATGCAGTTGTTATAAAAGAACACGAAGTTCAAATAGGAGAAGATTCACCAGGAGTCTCTCGATGGGCTGAAGAAACTGCTCGTTTCACCACAGACTATGGTTCCCCCAAAAGCAGGAATACCGTTGCAGCTATATCTCACGTCCACCATGAGGTCCGTGGGAGATTTGCTGGAATAAGAGATTAATGGGCAAGAACGGCCAGTTTATTTCCTCAATAGGATCATCCATGGGCCAGATGTTAGATATAGTAGTTTAGAAAGGCATTGTTTAGCCTTAGTATTTGTAGCACAAAAACTTAGACATTATATGATGTCTTTTACAATTCATATTGTAACTAGATGTGATCCTATTAAGTATTTGCTAGCAAGAACTATACTAATTGGCAGGGAAGCTAGGTGGTTCCTCATTCTATCCGAGTATGACTTGAAGTGCGTAGTGCCTCGCACAATCAAAAGCCAGGTGTACGTTGACCTATTGGCTATTTTTCCTTCGGGAACTTTTGAACCACCCACGCAATGGAGGAGGAATGGACGATTTAGTTCGATGTATCTTCGGCAGAAAAGAAGGGAGGGGCCAGGGTTATTCTTTCGAAAGGAAGGGGGGAGATTTCCCTTTCCTACAAGTTAGATTTCCCTTGCTCCAACAATGAAGCAGGATATGAGGCATTGGTATTAGGATTACTAGAGGCTCTTCGAAGAGGGATTCATTCACTTTGCATCAAGGGAGATTCAAACTTAGTGGTTCAGCAAGTGAATGGAGAATATGCATTGAAACACATGAGCCTGGAACCTTACAGAATAATCCAGAGACTCCCTTTCCAGTTCCATCAGACCAAGATCAGAAGGAAACCTAGAAAGATGAACCGCCACCCAAATGCCTATTCCACCATTGCCCAAAAATGGTCACGAGGAGCGATACAACTACCGTTGTAATCCAACGAAGAACAGCTCCTTCAATGGTTCAGTCAATTTCACCGATGAAGGAGGATGCGGACTGGATGGGAGAGATTAAGAGGCAACTAGAGACTAGTGAAGGAACGATGGGGCTCAGAGAGTTGGCCCAGTACTTCATGAACCAAGGAAACATTTACTTCAGAAATATAGGAGGATGGATGTCAAGATGCATCGGTCCAGAAGTGGCAGAGCAAAGATTGAAGAAAACACACGAAGAACACTATAAAATGACTGAGATACCCCTATATTGAAGAATTAAAAGAGAGGGGTATTTTTGTCCTAAGATGAAACAGTGTGCGACAGAGCTACATCGAAAGTGTGACAGATGCCAGTTATTCTTCGAGGCAGTAGAATGTCATTTCATGGAGATTCAACCTAACTGGAGGTAGCCCTATATTGATTTCATTTAAGATGGGGGTGTCCTGATAGAGAAAATTGATGCGATGGGACTTCGACGAAGGGCCCTGAGAATCTACGTTCAGGAGGGGCAGCTTTATCGAAGGGGATACTTCAATAGGCCTTTGTGTTATATCACAAGAGAAGAGGCAACGGAATTCCTCAAGCAGGCACACGATCCAACTCACATAGGAGGGGACAAGTTATATGACCAGTTAATGACTTTGGGATACTATTGGCCAACGATGGGGAAAGATTCAGCTGAGTTCGTTCGAAAGTGCAAGGCTTTCGAACTTCATGAAAATATGATCCATACACCGTTAGTGGACTTACACTCCCTGACAACGCTTTATCCTTTTCACACTTGGGCATTCGACCTGGTAGGGGCAATAAACCCTTCTTCGAAGGGGAAGATATGGATACTAGTGGCAACGGATTGTTTCACAAAGTGGGCTGAGGCGATACCACTGAGAAGGACAACATCAGGAGTAGTGAGCAACTTCATCAGAGAATACATCATTTGTCGTTTTGGGATCCCAAAGGTCATCATTTCAGATAATGGAACCCCTTTCATCAATTCATAGGTAACGATGCTCACAGACAAATACTCCATTGTCCATCACACTTTAATAGTGGCGTACCCAAAGAGAAACGGTCAAGACGAAGCGACTAACAAGACTTTGGTCAATATCTTGGCTAAAATGATGGAAGATTTCCTAGGATCATGGGATGATAAGATACCAGCCGTTTTATGGGCCAATTGAACGACAAAGAGGAAGCCTACAGGGTATACACCGTTCTCTCTTATTTATGGGGCTGAGACAATTCTCTCGGTGGAGTTAGATGTAATACCCCGTATTTTTATGCTATATTTAATTTGGGGATTTATTAAATTTAATGTAATGGTTTATTTAATAAAAATCCGGAAATTAATTATGTTATAATTATTAACGTGACGAGAGTTAGTAATTATAGGAAACTTGTTGAATATTACTGATGAGCATAGTAATATATTATATTGGTCATATTGAAAGTCATAAGTGAATTAAATGACTATTTCGGAAATTTAAGTCGGGACGTGCCCGTGTCACGTCGGGACTAATTTTGTTAAATAAAAAGTGAATATTTTATAAGTTGTCCGTATGGTCGTTTTGAGTGCGCCAACGCGTCCGGAAGGGTCGAGATAGTCAGAAAAGTATACCCGAGGGGTTAGTTTGGGCCTCGGGGCATTTTTAGGCCTAATTAGTGACCCGGGAGGGCATTTTGGTCATTTTACAAAATAGGGTAATTAAACCCACGAATTTTAGCAGCCTTTATCAGCTGGTTAGGTTAGCCATTTAGGGTTAGAACATTCATAACCCTAGAACGGCCATTGGAGAGGAGAGGAGAGGAGAGACCTTTCAAGGAGATTCAAGGCCGAAAAACCACCGTTTGCACCGCCGTCACCACCAACGCGTAGATCGCGAGGAGGAGAACGCAACCACACCATAATCAACAGGAAATCAGACTTCTGAAAATCCCAGGCAAGTGTTTAACTTTCGTATTTCGTTAGTGCAATGTTCATATTAGTTTAGGATTAATTAGGAATGTAATCCATGTAAGAAAACCCCAAATTTTGATAGGAAATTGCATGTAGAGAAGATTAAAACCTTATGCTGAAAACTTTTGATGATATAGATGTATTACCCACGAACTTTTGATGTTAGGAAGAAATTCTGGAGAAAAACTGAATTGGATCATATTTATGAAAACTTTAGGGTTCTTGATGATTAGATGAGATTTTGGGTTGTTTAACCATGTTTAATGATGAATACACGCATGCTGAACGTTAAAAACATCTGGAATTATGTTAGTAGTAGAATTTGTGGGTCGATTAGTGTTGAAAAATATGAAATTTGATGAAGAATAGTGGTAGAACCCGTAACTGCAATTCTGCAGAATTTTACCCAGACTTGCTTGATCGATCGATCGAACATAGAGCATCGATCGATCGAAGGTTCGATCGATCGAGCTCCAAGATTCGATCGATCGACCCCTCCTGGCAGACTCTTTTTCCTTGTTTAATTAGTTAAATTAAATTATCGTGAAATAATTCTTGGGCATTCGTGATAAATCGATTTGGGAGACATTGAGGACCAGTAGGGTATATGAATAAATGTTGGAACCTTTAAGATTCATCGAAGATGGTATTTTTGGGATATTTACTTTAGGTTGGTAAATTTATGAATTTAAAGGGGGAGGTGCGTAAGAGAGTTACGTTGGAATCTAATAAAGTCACTTACTGAATTTCAGAAATTGGGAAGATATAATCCATGAGTGTTAGGTAATAAGTGAGAAAACCCTTCGAGATAAGGTTAGGAATGAAACCTTATGCGTAATTCTTTAAATGTGAAATTAAGAATAAACGGTATAATTACAGGTGAGGAGAAGAACCTATATTAATATGAAATTGGTATATTTATATGATTGTGTGTACATATATTATATACATGTGAAAATCATACCCACGCTACTTGCTATCCCTGAGGTTTCCGCGCTGGGACAAGTCTTATCTCGATGGGACCTTTTTGGGGGATATTGACTTGTACCCTAGAAGATAGATGTCCTTGGTACAGGCTATCGATGTGATAGTTCAGACGGTCCTAAGAGACGCCGGTATGTGCCACCCTATTAGAGACTTGGAATCTATGCTTCGCCTCAATATTGTTTGTGTATTCATGTTAATACAATTCGAGAGTGATTTCGAATGTATTTCCCTTAATATGAGTGATATGAGGCTTTGGATAGTAGAGTATGCACGCACCATAGTTTTATTCGGGGTGTTGTTATATATATATATTATACGAGTAGTTAATATATATATATGAGATCATGATATTTGAAACTGTCTACTGAGATTTGATAAGTAGGACATGGTTGTTGACTCAAATTATTAAATACTTGTTTTGAAAAAGTGTAATATGTCACTGTAAAACTTTATTGATTTATAAAGTTAAAAATGAGAACTTTGGTTGCTAATTGAAATATCCTTTTCGAACAATTGAATCGTTAAATTTTGAATCTTACGAGTAAGCTAAAATAAGTTAAATCATTGGGAAGATTAGTGCGATAAATGATAAGACAAATCGTTGGGAAGGTTAGTGAGATAGGTGTGCACATTAGAAGAGAGGTGAGAATTCCTCAAGAGAGTGACACACTAATATGTTGTTGCATTGGCCTGTATCAATTTAAATGCCTGCTAAACAAATTTTAAATCATATACACTATCGGGCTCTGACCCGTTTCTCTCTCTCTCTCTCTCTCTTGTATATATATGTATGTATTACAGGTGCCCAGCCACAGGGGCGTCTTGCTTAGGATCTCTTGGAAGGAACGCGCTGCAGCTTAGGTGGAAGTTGCAGGACTCTTGATTAGAAGACTTCGTTCATTCGGATCCACTCTTAGTACTTTCATCTAGTTGGGCATGTGTAGCTCTTTCCATTATTCCGTTGTTATTGGAAATTTGTATTTCAGTTATTTCTAGTATTGTTACTATGGGATTTATTCAGTTTGGATGTGTGACTTTAGATTCGTATGTTGACATTCGATTGACGAATGTATTAAATTAATTGGATTATGTTGCAGAATTTAATGTGGTGTGATTCTTACTTATTGAATGTTGTTAATAAAATAAATGATTTTTCTTTAAATAAAATTTGGAAAGTATGTATGAACATGGTTTTGACACTTAGCTTAATTAATTAGGGTGTTAAATTGGAAAAATTTATTTTTCGACAGTGATGCTAAGAATAGACCAACTGTTCACCTTGATTTAATTTAATAAAGGAGTGATCGCCCGATATTTAATTAGGCGGGGTGTCACAGGTGGTATCAGAGCATCAGGTTCTAGTGTCCATAGGATCTGTACGGCTTATTTCGCTTTCAGCTTAATGTTATTGCTATAGAGCCCTATTTTAGGATTGTTGTATTCTTGCTTTTACGTTTAAGTCTTCAGCTATTCGAGATTTGTTGATAACTGTAGACTAATA
Organism: Sambucus nigra; assembly: GCA_949130495.1. Taxonomy (NCBI): domain Eukaryota; kingdom Viridiplantae; phylum Streptophyta; class Magnoliopsida; order Dipsacales; family Adoxaceae; genus Sambucus; species Sambucus nigra. The sequence continues at coordinate 157,734,345 of OX422209.1, read as the reverse complement.
AAATTGTTCACGTTTTAGATGCCTCCGAGACGTGCTCCGAAAGATAGGCGTGCCCAAGCCGAGCAGCCAGCAGCTCAGGCACCAGGCACAATGAATGCGAATGAAGTAGCCGCCATTGTTGCTCAGGCGGTGAATGCCGCAATAGCGGTGATTCAGCAGGCTCCACCCCAGATTCAGGCGGTGGCACCGGTACCAGCACAGCTTCCATCCGCATGGGAGAGGATTCGGGATGCTTTTCAGAAAGCGCATCCCCCTGAGTTTTCTGGTAGCTCCGATATTGTTACAGTCGGCCAATGGAAGAAAGACATCCAGCGGCACCTCCGTATGTATGAGTGCACTGACGTGTAAAAGCAGTTATTGGCTTCCTTTAAGCTGGTGGGAGCCGCATTACAGTGGTGGGAGTCCACTACTACCTTGGAGGAGAGGGACACGATCCCTATTCAGTTGTTCTGGGAGCGGTTTGACCGCAGGTATTTTCCACCCGCAGTGCAGACTGAGATGTGGCGGAAATTACTAAATCTGAAGCAGGAGAACCTTACTGTAGCTGAGTATGAGGAGGAGTTCACGATACTTCTCACTATTGTGCCGGATGAGGCACCCACTGAGAGAAAGAAGATTTTGCTGTTTGTCGACGGGTTAGCTTGGAGGATCCGTCAGCACCTTATTGGGAATCTATCCCTGAGTACTTTCACTGACATACTCAATGCAGCGTTACTACATTGCCAGGATCACCGCTTCCATCTTCAGGGAAGCAAGAGAGCAGGAGAGTCCAGCCAGCAGGGCAGGACCGGGGGTAATAGTGCCGGTGGGGTACCAACTCATGGACAGACTCGTCAGCATGAGCAGAGTTCCCATCAGGGGGACCCTACTAAGAGATTACGTTCAAGTGATTCTAGGCAGGGATTCGGGGGTTTCAGGTAGGGCCATCAGGGCCAACTAATCAGCAGGGCCAACACCGACCACAGGGACAGCAGCAGGGCCAACAAGGCCAACAGCGTGCACATCAGGGCCAACAGGGCCAGTGGCGTGGAGGTAACGGCCAGCAGGGCCGTGGCCAGCAGGGTCAGAGGGGCGGTAACTTCAAAGGCAGATGCTTTGGGTGCGGCAAACACGACCATAGGCACCAGGATTGCCCAGAGGGCGATAGGGCCCCACAGCAGCAGGGAGCCCGTAATGAGCCGCAGAGACCACTTTTCCCACCTGCCCTCCCAGCTCTAGCCCAAATGCCAGCCCTACCAGCCATTCCAGCGGCTCCAGTGCAGCAGGGGCAATTACAGTATGGACGTGTCTATAACGTCCACCAGACAGCAGCTCCACAAGCACCACCCGCGATTGATGGTATGTTTTCTATCCATGGTACTATGGGTCGAGTTTTGTTTGATACGGTGGCAACACATTGTTTTATAGCTACACATTTTGCAAAGTCCTTAGGGTTGCTAGCCACAGCAGAGAGCACCATGACGTGTGTCGACTCACCACTGGGGAGTGGGTCACTTATATTCTTTATATGCCGGGGAGTAGGGGTAGAGATTGGTAGCTTGGTATTACCTGCAGACATGTTAGTCTTAGACATGCACGAGCATGATGTAATTATTGGTATGGATTGGCTCGCAGCTTATAGAGCCATGATTGATTGCTTCGGTGGGAGCATTGTCTTTGCCATTCCGCGGCAAGAGATGTTTGTAGTGGCGATGCCTCGCCCAGAGGGAGGTTCGACCTCTCATTTATATTACATTGAGTAAGATACCTCTAAGGAGGTTGTGATTCCTTTGGATTCGATCCCAGTTGTTAAGGAGTATTCCGATGTGTTTCAGGAGATACTAGGCCTACCGCCCAGTCGTGAGATAGACTTCGTTATAAATTTATTGTCGGATACGAGACCTATAGCACGCGCACTGTACCGTATGGCTCCGGCAGAGATGCGAGAGCTACGAGATCAGATAGAGCAGCTATTAGGTCAGGGCTTCATTCGTAGGAGTACCTCACCTTGGGCCGCTCCAGTCTTATTTGTAAAGAAGAAAGATGGTTCACTGAGATTGTGTGTGGACTACCGGGAGTTGAACAAGGTCACGATACGAAATAAGTATCCGTTGCCTCGAATCGATGATCTATTCGACCAGTTGAGGGGAGCAACTTTCTTTTCGAAGATAGATCTGAGGTCGGGGTACCATCAGTTACGGATTAGAGAGCAGGATGTTTCAAAGACTGCCTTCTTGTCGAGATATGGGTCCTATAAGTTCAGGGTGATGCCGTTCGGACTGACAAATGCCCCAGACATTTTCATGGACTTGATGAACCGAGTATTCAGAGAGTTCTTGGATCAGTTCGTCATCGTCTTCATAGATGATATCTTGATATATTCACACTCCGAGGAGGAGCATGCCGAACACTTGAGGCAGGTTCTTCAGACTCCACGAGAGCATCAGTTGTATGGTAAGTACGAGAAGTGTGGATTCTGGTTGCGAGAGGTACAATTATTGGGCCATGTTGTTTCTGAGCAGGGGATAGCAGTTGACCCGAGCAAAGTATCAGCGGTGAGGGAGTGGGGACAACCCACGACACCGACGGAAGTGCGTAGTTTCTTGGGGTTAGCCGGATACTACAGGAGATTCATTCGGGGATTCTCCAAAATAGCGGGTCCATTGACGAATCTGACTCGCAAGGGGGTACCATATGTTTGGGATGACGCTTGTCAGTTGGCTTTCGACGAGCTGAAGGACAAGCTTACCTAAGCACCATTCCTTGCTTTACCGAAGTCGGGTGTAGAGTACCTGGTTTACACCGATGCGTCCTTACGGGGACTTGGGGGAGTACTTCAGCAGGAAGAGAAGGCTATAGCTTTTGCTTCCCGCAAGCTTAAGCCGCATGAGAAGAATTACCCCACCCATGACCTGGAGTTAGCAGCGGTCGTCTTTGCATTGAGAATTTGGAGGCACTACTTATTGGGCGAGAAATTCCGTTTGTTCACAGACCATAAGTCACTGCAGTACCTGTTCACTCAGCGAGAGCTGAATATGCGTCAGCACAGGTGGTTAGAGTTTGTGAAAGATTACTAGTTCGATATACAGTATCATCCGGGGAAGGCCAACGTAGTTGCTGATGCGTTGAGCCGTAGATCGGTGGACGATGTAGCGAACATCTGGAAAGCAAAGTGGAAGGAGTTGGGTCACCAGGACGCAGTAGCACGTTCTTTCATATCCGTGATGACAGTCACACCCGAGATTGTTACGAGGGTGATATAGGCACCGACCACAGACCCGTTTTGTCAGGAGCAGATTGTGCGACTTCTAGCCGAGGGTGCTGAGTCCTATTTTGTTAGTTCTGATGGAGGGTTACGGTTTAATGGGAGATTAGTGGTTCCAGAAGGAGCGGAGCTACGTCATGAAGTGATGACTCATTCTCATGGGTCCCGATTTGCAGTACATCCGGGAGGCGATAAGATGTACCAGGACATGAGACGACAGTACTGGTGGAGTGGGATGAAGAAGGACATCGCTGAGTTTGTGTCCAAGTGTTCTACTTGCTAGCTTGTGAAGGTGGACCACCAGAAACCGTCAGGATTACTTCAGCCGTTGGAAGTACCCGCGTGGAAGTGGGAAAGTATTTCCATGGATTTCATTACAGGGTTGCCTACATCACAGCGGGGCCACGATTCTATCTGGGTGATTGTAGACCGTTTGACCAAGGTGGCTCATTTTCTACCAGTGAGGACAGATTATACCACGGGATAGTATGCCCAGTTGTTCATCGCTGAGATTGTCTGATTACATGGGGTGCCCCTGAATATTGTGTCAGATAGAGACATGATTTTTGTGTCACGTTCTGGGAAAGCTTTCAGGAGGCTATGGGTATAGAGTTGAGACTGAGTTCAGCTTACCACCCACAGACAGATGGACAGACAGAGCGTACTAATCAAATGTTGGAAGATATGCTACGCATGTGTGTTCTCGATTTCGGAGGAGGTTGGGAGCCACACCTTCCACTGGTAGAGTTTGCTTATAATAACTCCTATCAGTTTACGATTGGCATGGCTCCATTTGAGGCTTTGTATGGCAGGCCTTGTCGTTCTCCAACTTGTTGGCTCGAGGTGGGGGACAACAAGTTGCTAGGACCAGAAGTGATTCAGGAGACCTCCGCGAGGATTGAGATAATCAGGAGTCGTATTATGGTAGCCCAAGACAGGCAGAAGAGCTATGCCGATGCGAAACGGTTCTTCCAGGAGTTTAATGTGGGGGATCAAGTGTTGTTGCGTGTATCTCCTATGAAAGGAGTGATGAGGTTCGGGAAGAAGGGGAAGTTGGCTCCGAGGTACATAGGACCATTTCCCATCATCGAGAAGATTGGGCCGGTAGCATACAGGTTGGGATTGCCAGAGCATTTACATCGCATCCATGATGTATTCCACATCTCGTCGTTGAGACGATATCTTCGGGATGATATGGCCCATACTCACATTGCGATAGATGAGATTGACTTACAGTCTGATAGCTCTTACGAGGAGAGACCAGTGGCTATTCTAGACTATAGTGAGAGGAGATTGAGGTCAAAAATAGTTCCACTTGTGCGAGTCCAGTGGGAGCATCATAATGTGGAGGAATCCACTTGGGAGCGTGAGGCAGATATGCGCGAAAGATACCCAGAATTATTTTTACCAGGTATGCCTTATTCTTCGAATTTCAGGACGAAATTCCGTTATTAGGGGGGAAGTATGTAATACCCCGTATTTTAATGCTATATTTAATTTGGGGATTTATTAAATTTAATGTAATGGTTTATTTAATAAAAATCCAGAAATTAATTATGTTATAATTATTAACGTGACGAGAGTTAGTAATTATAGGAAACTTGTTGAATATTACTGATGAGCATAGTAATATATTATATTGGTCATATTGAAAGTCATAAGTGAATTAAATGACTATTTCGGAAATTTAAGTCGGGACGTGCCCGTGTCACGTCGGGACTAATTTTGTTAAATAAAAAGTGAATATTTTATAAGTTGTCCGTATGATCGTTTTGAGTGCGCCAACGCGTCCAGAAGGGTCGAGATAGTCAGAAAAGTATACCCGAGGGGTTAGTTTGGGCCTCGGGGCATTTTTAGGCCTAATTAGTGACCCGGGAGGGCATTTTGGTCATTTTACAAAATAGGGTAATTAAACCCACGAATTTTAGCAGCCTTTATCAGCTGGTTAGGTTAGCCATTTAGGGTTAGAACATTCAGAACCCTAGAACGGCCATTTGAGAGGAGAGGAGAGACCTTTCAAGGAGATTTAAGGCCGAAACACCACCGTTTGCACCACCGTCACCACCAACGCGTAGATCGCGAGGAGGAGAACGCAACCACACCATAATCAACAGGAAATCAGACTTCTGAAAATCCCAGGCAAGTGTTTAACTTTCGTATTTCGTTAGTGCAATGTTCATATTAGTTTATGATTAATTAGGAATGTAATCCATGTAAGAAAACCCCAAATTTTGATAGGAAATTGCATGTAGAGAAGATTAAAACCTTATGCTGGAAACTTTTGATGATATAGATGTATTACCCATGAACTTTTGATGTTATATTAGGAAGAAATTCTGGAGAAAAACTGAATTGGATCATAGTTATGAAAACTTTAGGGTTCTTGATGATTAGATGAGATTTTGGGTTGTTTAACCATGTTTAATGATGAATACACGCATGCTGAACGTTAAAAACATCTGGAATTATGTTATTATGTTAGTAGTAGAATTTGTGGGTCGATTAGTGTTGAAAAATATGGAATTTGATGAAGAATAGTGGTAGAACCCGTAACTGCAATTCTGCAGAATTTTACCCAGACCTGCTTGATCGATCGATCGAACATAGAGCATCGATCGATCGAAGGTTCGATCGATCGAGCTCCAAGCTTCGATCGATCGACCCCTCCTGGCAGACTCTTTTTCCTTGTTTAATTAGTTAAATTAACTTATCGTGAAATAATTCTTGGGCATTCGTGATAAATCGATTTGGGAGACATTGAGGACCAGTAGGGTATATGAATAAATGTTGGAACCTTTAAGATTCATCGAAAATGGTATTTTTGGGATATTTACTTTAGGTTGGTAAATTTATGAATTTAAAGGGGGAGGTGCGTAAGAGAGTTACGTTGGAATCTAATAAAGTCACTTACTGAATTTCAGAAATTGGGAAGATATAATCCATGAGTGTTAGGTAATAAGTGAGAAAACCCTTCGAGATAAGGTTAGGAATGAAACCTTATGCGTAATTCTTTAAATGTGAAATTAAGAATAAACGGTATAATTACGGGTGAGGAGAAGAACCTATATTAATATGAAATTGGTATATTTATATGATTGTGTGTACATATATTATATACATGTGAAAATCATACCCACGCTACTTGCTATCCCTGAGGTTTCCGCGCTGGGACAAGTCTTATCTCGATGGGACCTTTATGGGGGATATTGACTTGTACCCTAGAAGATAGATGTCCTTGGTACAGGCTATCGATGTGATAGTTCAGACGGTCCTAAGAGACGCCGGTATGTGCCACCCTCTTAGAGACTTGGAATCTATGCTTCGCCTCAATATTGTTTGTGTATTCATGTTAATAAAATTCGAGAGTGATTCCGAATGTATTCCCCTTAATATGAGTGATATGGGGCTTTGGATAGTAGAGTATGCACGCACCATAGTTTTATTCGGGGTGCTGTTATATATATATATTATACGAGTAGTTAATATATATATGAGATCATGATATTTGAAACTGTTTACTGAGATTTGATAAGTAGGACATGGTTGTTGACTCAAATTATTAAATACTTGTTTTGAAAAAGTATAATATGTCACTCTAAAACTTTATTGATTTATAAAGTTAAAAATGAGAACTTTGGTTGCTAATTGAAATATCCTTTTCGAACAATTGAATCGTTAAATTTTGAATCTTACGAGTAAGCTAAAATAAGTTAAATCATTGGGAAGATTAGTGCGATAAATGATAAGACAAATCGTTGGGAAGGTTAGTGGGATAGGTGTGCACATTAGAAGAGAGGTGAGAATTCCTCAGGAGAGTGACGCACTAATATGTTGTTGCATTGGCCTGTATCAATTTAAATGCTTGCTAAACAAATTTTAAATCATATACACTATCGGGCTCTGACCCGTTTCTCTTCTCTCTCTCTCTCTCTCTCTCTCTCTCTCTCTCTCTCTCTCTCTCTTGTATATATATGTATGTATTATAGGTGCCCAACCACAGGGGCGTCTTGCTTAGGAACTCTTGGAAGGAACGCGTTGCAGCTTAGGTGGAAGTTGCAGGACTCTTGATTAGACGACTTCGTTCATTCGGATCCACTCTTAGTACTTTCATCTAGTTGGGCATGTGTAGCTCTTTCCATTATTCCGTTGTTATTGGACATTTGTATTTCAGTTATTTCCAGTATTGTTACTATGGGATTTATTCAGTTTGGATGTGTGACTTTAGATTTCGTATGTTGACATTCGATTGACGAATGTATTAAATTAATTGGATTATGTTGCAGAATTTAATGTGGTGTGATTCTAACTTATTGAATGTTGTTTAAATAAAATAAATGATTTTTCTTTAAATAAAATTTGGAAAGTATGTATGAACATGGTTTTGACACTTAGCTTAATTAATTAGGGTGTTAAATTGGAAAAATTTATTTTTCGACAGTGATGCTAAGAATGGACCAACTGTTCACCTTGATTTAATTTAATAGAGGAGTGATCACCCGGTATTTAATTAGGTGGGGTGTCACATTAGATGTTCCCTTAGCTCGATATGCATTGCGAAGCAGCATGCTCCCTCAGAACAAACATGTGCAGTTGGAAGTGCTGGAAGAACACATGGATAATGCGATGCAACACTTTCAAATATATACGGAGCATCTTTCCAGGTAATATGACAACTTGGTAAGACCAAGGAAGTTCGTGGAGGGAGACGTCATATTGAAAGCGGTAGTAAAACACATTAGGGGGCTTCCTCTTCCCAAGTTTGCAGCAAATTGGGAAGGGCCCTTTATTGTAAAAGAGGCATATGAATCAAGTTACTATTTAATATCTAAGATGGAAGAAGACAAACCATTCAAGATTAACAATAAGTGGTTGAAAGTATATCATGTATAGGTAGTTATGTTTGACCACTGATGTAGTTGGCTGTTGTTGTAAATACACAAGTTCTTATCATGAAAAGTATGTAAGTTCCTTTTATTATAACTCAAGAAGGGATGAAAGAATTATAAAATTTCACACTTCATAATCCATGAAATAAGTTGTAACACAAAGAAATGGCATGAAAATAAGTATCTTTTTTCATTCATATACTTTGGGGTATTACAAAATTGGGAGCTATCGCCCAAGAATTACATGAGAAGAAAAGAGAAATACATATACAAAAAAATCATTGACCCAAGAGTAACCACAAATCTGGGGAGGAGAAAAATTCTCCAGGGAGGCCCGAAGAAGCTGCTAAACAAGACCGTTGGGAATTAATAGAAACTTCCAACCTAGTATGTGCTTCCATTCATTCGATAAGAAGTTTTTCTCGTTTTAACTTTTCCAAACGCAAAGCTTCTTCGAGGTCCTCCACCTCTTTATCAATGGATCCGAGGAGAGGTTCTAGCTCGTCCAACTTAGCTTCCTCGGCCTGCTGATCCTCCTGATATTTTCGTAAGAGCTCCCTCTGGTTGTCCAATAACTGGCTCTTCAAAGTCTTCAAATGTGCGATGAGCCAGTCAAAACGAAACCCGTCACGACCTAACTCCCTCAGATAGCCCAAGAACTGGTTGAGGAGGGGTCTGGTCACGTTCGCAGTGGGAGTGTTGGCAATTTCATCAACAAAAGTGGCCATACCTTGAAGCCTGTAGCTCATGACTGAGATATTTGAACGTAGGCAGTCCACTCTGAAGGTTTTAGGATGATAGCTCACAAGTTTCTCAATTTCTAAGCGGTGGTTGGCAGGAATTTTGGGAGAACGATGAAGTACCATCAGGCAGAAGGCATGAGGAGCCAAGTCGGGAAGAGGAAGCTCTCACCTAGATTCATTTTCTGTAGGGGCACCGATCGTGGAACCTTGATCATTATGGGTAGATTTTTCGGAGGAGACAGGTTCACGATGAGGCGAGGCAATATGTGAAGGAGCTGGTAGAGAATTCTCCCGAGCAACCTGAGAATGGTCAGAGGAAATAAAGAGCTCATAAAAATCTTAACAAGCATTTTTGTTGTTAAGTCACCGATATAGGTGGTGTTTTTGGAAAAACCATAACAAGTGTTTACGTTGTTAAGTCACCAATATAGGTGGAGTTTTTGAGAAAATCTTAACAAGCATTTTCATTGTTAAGTCGCCGATATAGGTGGAGTTTTTAGAAAAACCTTAACAAGTGTTTTCATTGTTAAGTCACCGATATAGGTGGAGTTTGAGAAAAACCTTAAGAAGTGTTTTCAATGTTAAGTCACTGGTATAGGTGGAGTTTGAGAAAAATCTTAACAAGTGTTTTCGTTGTTAAGTCATCGATATAGGTGGAGTTTGAGAAAAATCTTAACAAGCATTTTCATTGTCAAGTCACCAATATAGGTGGAGTTTTTGGAAAAACCTTAACAAGTGTTTTCATTGATAACTCATCAATATAGGTGGAGTTTGAGAAGAACCTTAACAAGCGCTTTCGTTGTTAAGTCACCAATATACGCGGATTTTTTTTGAAAAATATTAACAAGTGTTTTCATTGCTAAGTCACCCACATATGTGAAGACTTGAGAAACTAAGAAGTACAGAGAAATGAGCAAGGTACCTCAGCAGCCGTAGAAGCGAGAATGGGAGACACCACAAGGACCATGATTGTAGAAACCGTTGGATGCGGGCCCATTGCCTCAGCAGCTCCAACGGGGCCCTTAGCTGAAGAAGCTTCATCGGTAGGCAAACTTCCCTCGTCAACATAAGGTACTAAAACCAACATGGGTGAATCATCAAAATAAGATGTTAGATCTTTAAGATATTCCCCAACGAGAGCAGTAGCACCAAGCTGGGCCTCGAGGGGAAAAGACCACTAAGGGCAAAAGGTGGAGAGAGACTTGGAGAAAGATGCAAATGTAAAATCAAGTGTTAGACGCAAGAAATAAAACACAATAAAAGGATAAGGGGTAGGAATGAATCTAACTTACCCCCGTTATGGCACCAAAAAGAGGAACCGCAGTAAGGGGTCTAGTCAATGCAGGCAAAAGGAGAATGTTGGCTATCAGTGATGCCACCACCACCTAAAGAAGCCCAACATGTTAGAATTGACAAACAAAATAAGGGGATAAATAAAAAATGTGAGACTTGGCAAGAAATTTACCTCAGAAGCACTCTCTTCGATCACAACGAGGGGCAGAGGGACCTCTTGCTCCAATGGTAACTCAGAGGAGGCTACAGTAGTTGTCTCTGGTTGGTAGGGAATTTCAACAAACCCAACGGTAGTGGCCCTCGCAGAAGTTTCTTTAGCCCGTTGGGAGGACAATGTTCATGAGTAGGTAAGGCATGTCATGGGGTAACAAGGAGGAGTGATATCGGACTGAGATATATCATAATGTCCCCCCACAAAGAGACTTACAGGGGGACTGGGAGAATTGGTCCTTTCTTCCTCAACTCCCTGCAACAAAACAACTTCTTGTTAAGAAATGGGCAGACGCAACACACCTTAAAAGAAGAGGAATAAGAAATAAAGAATGCACACATACCTCAGATCCAGAGGGAGAACGAGAAGGTACAATTACTGGTGAAGGCGGCGAGAATGAAGCGGCAGAGGGAACTGGTGATGGAGGTTTCTCGAGTGTTTGTCTCTTTCGAGTCTTGGTACCCAACGTTTTCTTCCTGGAGCCCATTGCACCACCAGTTTCGGGCACCCTCGCCCTTCTTCTCTTTCTTGCCGCTGGATCCTTGAGATCAATCACGATCATGGGAAACACGCCTGGAGGAGGAATGGTGACAGTGCGCCATTGAAACTCAGCATGTATTTTGTCAACTTCAGCCTTCACTCGCCTCCTAAGCTCTTCATCCATCTCTGGATACATGGGAGGGGGAACGGAGGCAATCGGGAATGCATCCAATGGAGTTTGCGTTTGACCTTGGGCCTTGGACTTGGATTTCTTAGCCTTCTTAGCAGGTGGCTGAGAAGGCCCTTCTCCCGTGGTAGCTTCGGCCATGGGGCAGATGGTTTGGGGGTCACAGCAGCCGTGGGTTTAGGTATGGGAATAGGGGTCATGAGGCAGTATGGGGGAAGTTTACTGGGAGGATCTTTGGGGGTCTGGCTTAGAGGGAACTCAACCCCAAGCACAGAGTTCCCCTTTAGACCCAGTTCAGAAGAAGAGAAGGAAAGGACTGAGGGATATTTAGGGGGGGACTGGATGTACTCACAGATCAGGGCCAATTGATCCAAGTGGAACTTAGTGGAAAAAGAAGTGGATACGTCTCCCTTTCTAGTAACACTAGGAAGGGTGCGCATCAATGGTGGATGTCACACAAAGCACCGCGGCCGCAGTGTAGAAATTATAGGCTTCAGTAAAGGTGGCCTTTAGGTTGTTGTCCTGGAACACAGGTCGAGGGGCCCCCTGATCGAACCCGAACTTCATGCTGCACCTTCAGGGTTATAAGGCTATGAAGCGTATTCCCATTCGGTGTAGGAGGGGAGAAACCCCAGAGTGAAAAGACGCACTACGGATTGCGAGGGATATTTTACAATGGGATTGAACCTAATCATTGCGTCTTCAGTAGGAAAGAAATCCCAACTATGGGTGAAGGTAGACTCACTATATGGCCTCATCACGAAGGATTCTAAGCGATTAAAAACCTCCATTATCTCCTTTCGACTCTGATTCTTGTGGAAACATAGGAGGCGTGGGGGGATTGATACCTTCACTCATGGGAGAGAAAGTGACTTTGCAACAATAGAAGGAAAGCGTGTGTAAAGGAATCCTATCAGGATAATGGTGTTGGCAAAGATAGCCAAGTTGTAACGGACCAGTGATCGTTCCATGTCAATATGGGTCCGATCCAACCAGGTGTAGAGGGACCCCGACGGCCAGAGGAAGGTTGAACCCCCTGGCCAAACAGACAGAGATTTTTATCAGGTGCCTCCTGGGTTGATCGTTGGGCTTCCCAGTTAGGAAGAACCATGAGAGAAACATAAGTATGTAGGTCGATAATTCCAAAGATGTACCTTTACCTCGGCCAGTGCAGTATTAGCATCCTTCGGAGTGGGAGCTTTGAAAAAGTAGTTGATAAGGGGAGTAAATGTAGCTTTGTTCGATGAACCAATGTAACTGTGGTAGATCCAGTCCAACTCAGCTCGATTAGCAGCCTCTTCGACATCCAGAGTCTCATCATAGTAGGTGAACTCACCCATTGGTTCAAACCCAAGGAGTTCATAGACGTCCTCTAATGTAACAGTAAACTCCCCCCACGCAGCAAAGAAGGTGTGGGTTGTGATGTTCCACCTGGATACTAATACTTGTAATGTCGTGTTGTGCTTCGAGAGGGTGAACTCCCTGAACTAGAATGCACGATGAAGCCCAACTTTGGCAAGAGCAGCAGCATGAGAACTCTGCATATGTGCGTGCCAGGTACGAAAATGAGCTGGCGACCCCCCAGGTTCCTCGAAGTTAATTTGAGAAAAAAGGGAAGTCACCATGGTCTAAATGGAAACGCACAGTCCCCTCTGTGGGTAGATTGCCCCACTTCGATGAATTTATTTCCTCATCACCCAGCAGTAAAGGGTCGAACTTGGACGAAAAATGGCAAGTTCTCCATGCATCAAAAAACTTATAGTCTTTACCAAAGATAGGCGCCCAATAATAGAAACGCAGTTGCTCCTGATGAGTAACACTCAGGGCAGCGACGCTTAAGGCGACGGTAGCACCAGAGATGGCAGGTGGCACGTTGGTGGCAGGCGTGGTAGTATTGCTGGACGAGGCCAATATAGATAACAGAAATACAAAAAACCTCACTAAAAGAAGAGTTGAGGATGAAGAGGGAGGTGCGCAACCATAGGAGATGGCATAAAGGAGGAGACAAGGAAGAAGCTAGGTAAAAGCTTGGGAGACAATGGAGTTTTCACAGAGTTTCTCTCTCTAATAAAGAGGGGAGCTTGAAGAAGATAAAGGAAAAAAAAAGGGTTTTTGAAGTATAAGGAGACGTTTGAAGTTTTTAAAACCTGTCCTTTGAGTTTCCCACCATCACACGTGCACAACCACCTATAATCATTTCAAAATTAACACGTGGCACTTCGGGAAGGGTTTTGACAGTTGAAAAGACAATGCCAACTCACTTACGAAGCGACGACTAGGGAACATGAAAGGTTGCCTTCTCTAGCAAATCTCAGTTTCGGCGCCAGTTTTATGGCAAGACATATCCAATAAGGCCCAACGAAACAAATGCCCCAATGGTTCAAAAAAGCTATGATGTCCCATCATCACCAGTTCAAATGTTGTGCAAATGGTGACTCAGTTACATCGGGTAGAATTTATGCTTTTATAAGATAGCGAAGCATTACAAGGGAGAATTTCACTTGACAAAAAGTCCAAATGAGTATTTGATAAGGTTAGTAGGACTTTCGGGAGAATTTCAAACAATAAAGCTAGAACAGTTGAGACTCAGCATGAGGAAAAATTGGCGATGTCCCTTCGCCCAAGCCCCAACGAGACATGGCACTTCGGCTCAGGTACATCGGAGAGAATTTTACTTTTTCCAAGAAACTATAAGGCTGCGGTTCTAACGAATTGAGGAGGCCAGAATTTTTCACACTGAGGGGGTTCATCAGATTGAGAAGTTTCGTGTAGACATTTCTTGTTCCAACAAATCTCTCCATGAAGGGAAAAATGTAGAGGGGGCTTGAAGGTAATTTTGAGATTAGAAGTAATTCCACATTAGCAACAGTGATTTGGGGATTCAGGCACCGTAATAGCTCAGCGTGATAACCTATACTTTATCCTGTTGTATTAGTCATATTTTATTTTTTATTTATGTTGACTATAAGACATAACGGTTGTAATGATGTAACGAGAATAATAAAGAGTTTTAGTGTGAGTTCAAACGGTACTCGCGAGAGACCAGGCTTGGCAGGGACTGGGAGAGCTTTCATGCTCTATCGAACGACCTCGCCGTGGGAACTTTAGAGGGACCTGGTTTGGAGGATTGAGAAGTGAGGAACCGTTGGGGCTTGTCCTGACCATCTTAGATACACCTGGTAAAACACCAAAGGACCCTGACCGTGGAACCTTGGGCGGAGCAGCCTAGAGTTCCATCGAGCATTGAGCTGTGAACCAAACAGCCCTCTACTTAATGTCACATCTACTGTAGGTGATGTCACTAGCCAGCTAAACAATGTCATACTTGTACTTGAGTAAACCACCGTGGTATTTGGGGCTGTCAGGCAGTTGGTGAGCCACCTCTGCGGCAACAGCCCCCTCACACACAGTGGTTAGGCAAAAGGCATGTCTTGGCATTTAATGTTTATGACATGGAGATAACTAGTGAATCAGGCATTTAATGTTGTGACATAAAGTATGAGGGATGTCTTTCATAGTCTTTAATGACTGAGTTTCCTCGGGGATGGTGGGGGGGGGGGGGGGGGGGGGCTATTTAAGGACCCCAACCACCCCTGAGGAGAGGATGATCTTTTGAGAGTTCAGGAGTTATTGCTAGAGAGGATACACATCAGAGAGAGTTATTACAAAACCAGAGAGTTTATTCACTCACCATTGTTATTTATACTTAACAGAGATTCTTGAGGGTGTTTGGTGTGTTTTGCCTGCCTACCAAGGTGTATCTAGGGTGCTTACTTCCCTCTCCCTCTAGCTAGGTTACTTCTAAGTTCACTACTACTTTTTGAGTTATACACGAGAGATTTGTGAGTTTAAACTGAGTCTTATCTTCATTGAGTTTTTGTTTGTGTGTTCTATCACTAATCCAAGGTTTTAGCTACTTAACTTATCATTCCCATACTTCAAAGGGGTTATGCCTCCATCTATAATCTAAAGTACCCTCTTACATGTAGATTTCAGAGACCTGAATAGGGCGTGCCCGAAGGATGAATTCCGCCTGCCCTCCATTGATAGTTTGATTGACGCAACTACGGTCCATGAGATGTACAACTTAATGAACGGGTATGTGGGTTATAATCAGATAAAAGTGGATCCAGCTAATGTGGAGAAGACTGCCTTTCGAACACCCTTGGGAAATTTCATGTACACAGTCATGCCCTTTAGGTTGAAGAACGCAGGATCCACCTATCAAAGAACGATGATGGCCATATTCCACGACCTTTTCCACAAAATCGTGGAGTTTTATGTCGATGACTTGGTGATTAAGTCCAAGAAGGAAGAATCCCACCTAGATTATTTGAGGAGGGTATTCACTGGCTGTCGGAAGTATAACCTGAAGATGAACCCCCTCAAATGAACCTTTTGGGAAACGAGCGGGAAATTTTTGGGGTTTGTGGTAAATCGCCAGGGGGTACAAATGGACTTGGACAAATTATGAGCCATCCTTGATATGCCAAGCCTAAAATCCACGAAAGAGCTAAAAAGTTTTCTGGGCAAGATGTCCTACTTGAGGCGGTTCATCCCGGGGCTGGCTAAGGTGACACATCCCTTGATGGAACTGCTAAGAAAGGGCGTGAAGTTTACATGGGAAAAGGCACACCAGGAGGCCATGGAAAAGTTGAAGGCGATACTTACCTCCCCACAAACAATGATCCCCCCTAAGGCAGGTACCCCTTTACGTTTATATCTCACATCAACAGAATGGTCTATTGGGGATTTGTTGGCCCAAGAGAGCAAAGGGATCGAAAAACCAATTTATTATCTAAGTAGAATTATACATGGACCCGAGGCTAGATACACTAACATTGAGAGACATTATTTAGCCCTCGTGTTTATGGCGTAAAAACTTAGACACTACCTGTTATTATTCACAGTTCATATTGTAACTAGATGTAACCCCGTAAAGTTTTTGCTTGCTAGATCTATTTTGATAGGTAGGGCAACTAGATGGTTCCAAACTTCTATCGGAGTATGATCTGAAGGGTGGGGTCCCTCGGGACATCAAAAGTTAGGCGTATATAGATCTGTTGGCCATTTTCCCTTCGAGAAAGTTCGAGTTGCCTATTTAAGAGCTCCTGGGCGATGACCTCTAGGACAATTTTGTAGCCGCTATCCTGGAGGAATAGAGTATGGAGTTTGATGGCTCCTTAACCGAGAAGAAAGGAGGAGCGGGAATTATTTTGCGAAGAGGCAGTGAAGAGATTCGCCTATCATTCAAATTGGAGTTTGAATGCTCAAATAACGAGGCTGAGTACGAGGCACTGGTCCTTGGGTTATCGAAGCACTAAGGAGGGGCATTCAGGTCCTAACAATCAAAGGGGATTCAAGTTTGGTGGTAAAACAAGTGACATGGGAGTTTGCACTGAAGCACATGAGCTTGGTTCCTTACCGCACGATCATCGAGCGGTTACTGGGCCAATTTAACGTGATAAAGATAAAAAGGCACCCCCGAATAATGAATAGGCATGCAGAGGCCTTTGGCACCATCGCGCAAAAGATTATCTTCGATGGGAAGTCAATCGTGATCCGGGTCACAAAGAGAACTGCCCCCTCAAGTGTATCTGAGATGCTGCCATCGAAAGACAAAGATGACTGGAGAGATAAAATCCGAAAGCAACTAGAAAGAGGATAAGGACCACTTAGTTTGGCTTACTTATCACAGTACTTTATTGCCAGGGAAACTTATATTTTAAGAGCAAAGGGGGTTGGTTATCCAAGTTTGTGGATCCCGGCGAGGCTAAGAGAAGACTGACCGAAGTACATGAGAACAGTTGTGAGACCATCTAAATTTCCCTATACAGAAGGATACAACAGGCGGTGTACTAATGGCCCTCGATGAGATAAGAAGCCCACATAATACAAAAAGATTGCCCAAAGTGCTGCCTTTTCTATCAGGCATCAGAGTTCAACTTCATTGATCAACTGGAAGATTGGAGACAACCCTATATGGACGTCTTGGTGGATGGAGTAGTGCCAGTAGGTAAAGAAGATGCTGCTAAGATAAGGAGGAGAGCACCAAGGTACTTCATGCAGGATGGGTGACTATACCGATGAGGCTATCACAATAGGCCCCTAAGGTGTAGAAGAGGAGAATAGGCAAAAGAGGTATTGAAGCAAGCTCATGATCCATGTCACATTAGGGGAGACAAAATTTATGACCAGCTAATGACCTTGGGCTATTATTGGCCTTCGATGGAAAAAGACTCTGCCAATTTTGTTAGAAAGTGCAAAGCTTGCCAGTTACACGAAAATATGATCCACATGCCGTCAGTGGACCTACACTCTTTCTTTACACAATTCCCATTCCACACTTGGGCTTTTGATCTGGTAGGATCCATCAACCCTTCGTTACGAGGAAAGATATGGATTTTAGTAGCCACAGAATGTTTCACAAAATGGGCAGAGGACATACCGTTGAAGAGGTCCACCACGGGTGTAGTTACTCGATTCATGAAGGAATACATTATCCGTCGCTTTAGCATCCCGAAGATATTTTTTTCTGACAATGGTACACCTTTTGTTAACAGCGATGTGCGCTTGCTAATGGAAAAGTATTCCATCGTCCATCACAAATCAACAGTAGCCTACCCAAAATGCAACGGACAAGCAAAATCCACCAACAAGATATTGGTGAATATCTTAGCAAAGATGCTAGAGGACTTCCCGAGAACATGGGATGATAAGATCCCAGAAGTTTTATGGGCCTATCGAATGACGAAGAGAAATCTAATAGGGTACACTCCACTCTCCCTGGTGTTCGGAGCATAAGTTGTGTTGCCAATGGAACTCGAGGTACCTTCATCTCGCTATAAACTATGAAGCGCTATGCTCCCACACAGTCGACATGTGCAACTCAAAGCGTTGGAAGATTATAGGGATAATACCACATAGCACTTCGAGATATATAGGAAGCAGTTATCCAGGTCCTACGACCAACTGGTAAGGACAAGCAAGTTCAAAGAAGGAGACTTGGTTCTGAAAGCATGCACGAGGCACATAAGAGGTTTGTCACCACCAAAGTTCGAGGCCAACTGGGAAGGGCCTTATATCGTTCTAAAAGCTCATGATTCGGGCTACTTCGAGATATCTAAGTTGGAAGATGATCTGACCTTCAAATTGAACAACAAGTCGCTGAAGATTTATTACGTCTGAATGTATGTCCTATCACTCATGTTCAATGACTTATTTTTTTATTGTTACTAAACTATAAATGTATGCTTCAAGGCAATTGGGCTTGCCTATTTAATATAGTCACAAGTAAAATTCAGAAGGCATATGCTAGATCAATATTTTATTTTCGTAAGTCCACCGATTGACTAATTTATTATATTTGAGCTAATTAGCATCGATGGCTAAGCATAGTTCGAAATCAATTAAACAATAGAAAGAAGGAAAACACCAAGGTTGACAATGTTTCTTTATTCCAAATAAACGATACCATTTGTGGTTACAACTAAGTTAACAAATTCAAAATTTTCAACGAAAATGGCAAGAATAAACAAAAGAAACATCAGATAAGAGATCTAGGGGTCGTCCATAATGAAACGAAGATTCTCTAAGCCAAACAGCCGGTGGTGATGTGGGGGGAGATTATGCTCAAGTTGGCTCTATTCTGCGACAAGGTCAGCTAGTTTCTTCTGGCGTTTTTATTGGTCCTGGTAGATGGTCTCTAGTTCTTGATCTTTTTCAATCAACTGTGCCTTCGCACGAGCAACTACCTCGGGAGCCTCTTGAGCTATTTGCTCAGCCACCAGCAACTACGACTCTAAACCCACAAGTTCTTCAGAGACAACCACCTGCTCGCGATGGGAATTCTGGAGGCGGTCATAAATGCTAAGAAGATCACCCTTTTTGAAACTACGCAATAGCTCCACCATCCACGTCAGGGAAAAACCATCATTGGTTAATGCGTTAACCCTACCCAATAAAGTTTTGACAGTATCAGGGCTAAGAGACATAAGTGGGGTGCTGATAATGTCCTCTAACACCATCGTGAGCCCGAACAACCAGTCGATCATAATTCCAGGAAGGGGATATAGACATCGAGCAGTAAAGGTCAAAGGAAAGCGATCTAGCAATCGCTCGATCAACAAGAAGGGACCCTCATTGAGAATAAAGGGGAATGTGTCTAAAGTTTGTTACACAATAACCTCAGGGGATGCCTCAGGTGGATGAACACTGAAAATACTATCACTAGCGGATGGCCGTCGAGTGTGCAAGGCAATATCACTGGCTTGCACTTGAGGAATGAGGGGTGCAGAGGTATCATCAAGAATGCGGGTACTACCCAAAGAAGCAGCTGAAGCTATTATTGGTTCTTGAACAGACTCCTTAATAACATGCTCCACTTAGAGTCCATGAGCTGCTAATGGATCGACCTTCGTCTGAAATGCAACAAATAGTTGGAGTTAACAATAAAGACAAAGGAAATCGTGGAAAATTACATATGCTAACTTAGATATTTATGCCTATAAGAGTAGGCCCGTCTGACCCTAGGTAACGGGAGATAATGCCTATAAGACTAGGCCCACCTAACCCTCGGTTATGAGAGATTTATTTCTATAAGACTAGGCTCGCCTGACCCTTAGTTACTGGAGATTTATGCCTATAAGACTAGGCCCGACTAACACTAGGTTATGGGAGATTTATGCCTATAAGACTAGGCCCGCCTGACCCTCGATTATGGGAGATTTATGCCTATAAGACTAGGCCCACTTGACCCTCAGTTATGGGAGATTTACGCCTATAAGACTAGGCCCGCCTGACCCTCCATTATGGGAGATTTACACCTATAAGACTAGGCCTGCCTGACCCTCGGTTATGGGAGATTTATGCTTATAAGACTAGGCCCTCCTGACCCTTGCTTATGGGGAATTTATTCCTTAAAGTTAACACACTTATATACCGTAGATAGATAGAATGGCGGAGATACCTCAGGATGTTGCTCCTCAGCAAACTCGTGTGTGGCCATCTGAACCACATCCTCCTCTTCAACCACCTCGGGGGCCACCAATGGGGGATGACTTTGAGGGGCAATCACATTCTCCCTAACCTCAGATACCTACTCTTGCCTATCCCCCACTATCTCAACAACATGTTCTTGTTCACCTTCTCCTTGGGCAATAGAAGTTGGCTCAACACATTCGAGGTTCAATATTAAAGTCTCGAATAAAGTAACAAGCATTTGATCGTTAAAGGGAGAGGCACCATGAGGATGATTGAAATAGGTGTGGGAGCCTTAAGAAGGAAAGAAAAGAAGAAATTGAATCAGAAAAATCAGTAGAATTAGTAAAAAGGGGAGATCAGTGCAAAAAAAGTAAAGACTTACCAAAGGCATCGAAGTCACAGCAATAACAGGTACATAGATAGCTTCAATAACTTTGGCCGAAGGCACACCGCTCTTAAGGCCAGTCTGCTCGCGTAAAAAAGAAGGCTCGGGGGAATATCCACCACTAGATGAAGTATCAGATACAAATTCCCCTAGGGGAAATGTGTGACTACCTGAGAAACAGTAGGGGCAGCTGCTTCGAGAGGGAGATTCTCCTCAACACCATCTCACGCATCAACTTGCACACCAACCTGAACAGAAGAAAAAGAGAAAATTACACCAAACTTGAGGACATCAGCATGAGAAAGATTGAATAATAGGAGGGAACACAGAGTAAGATATGTAAGAAACTTACCTCTTCTTCCATCACATCCTCAATGATCTCATAGTCTTGGGGGGGTGAGTCAGGTTTTGAGGAAGAAACCATTACCCTCAACCTATGCCTACGCACTACGGCAGTCTCCTCCTCTTATTCCTCTTCCTCTTCCTCTTCCTCATCTTCTTGTTCTCATTCCTCCTCCTCTCCTTCCTCATCATCATCACCTTTACCGGCATCTCCACCAGACAAATGCTCCTCACCAATCTCCTCCTCACTGGATCCTCTTAACTCCTCCATCACAAGCTTCACGGGGCCAACTATTTTCCTTTTTTTGCTATCCTCGGCAGATTGAGGGTCATAAGAAAATCCATGATCATACATCTAGGTTAACATGAAAGTTCGCTCTTCCTCACTAAAATGCTCCCAAGTCTGGCAAAGACGCTTTACCATCTGAGTCATCGCCTTGGAAATCTTTGGGTCAGGAGAAGAAACTAACGGAGGTTGAAGAGTAGGTTTAAGATTATTTAAGGGCGCCTTTTGGGTGGCCCTAACTACTGCACCAGTGGAAGCTGTGCGAGGAGACTCGGTCCTTTCAACCGGCCTCGAAGGACTAGGGGTAATATCGGTCGGAAGAATGGAAGATTGAGTGGATCTCTTTCTCTTTACAACTGCCTGATTTACAGGAACTGGGGGAGGAAGTTCAGGACGAACACTAGTATTAGATGTTCTGAGGGGGAAAACAGATGATTGGGTGGTGCAATTTCTCAAACCCAACTCAGTGGCTGGAAATCTTTCAACCTTAGGATAACGGGGCTCCTTGAGAAGATTAGTTTGGAAACGGACCAATTGGTTCTACTAAAACACATTGATGAACATCGTCGATCTCCCTCCTCGATCTCCCTTGCTCGGGATCATGGGGTTGGCAGGATAATGGGCACACAAACTGACAATAATAGACGTAAGAAAGTTGTAACAAGCAAACGAGAAGTTAGTGGGCTTCTCTCTGGTAAAATGACTTAACAAAGGGTCCCCTTGATCGTAGACAAACTGCATGGCTACCATGTGGGGGCTATAAATGGAATAAAATGATGACCACTCGGTATATGAAGGCAAATAAGAAGTGAACAGCAAAAGGGGGACACTGTGCTCTGAGAAATTTCTGGCCAAGGCTTTTTCAATAGGAGCAACGGGGCGCTCCTCTTAGCCAAAGAAATGGTTAGTAAAAAATTGGCTTACCCCAACATAAGGGAGAGGGTTAAAATGCCCAGCGTGGTCAATCAGAGCTAACAGAGGCTTCTTCATGCTCTTGCTCTTCCAACAGCAAATACGGGGGACTTTCACATCTTGTGAACATGGGAAATGGCCAGCGAGGGTGTAATCCTTGGAGTGGGCATAAAGGAACGCTGTCAAAAGAATGTTGCTAGAATAGTTAGACACATCGAACCTGCCAATGATTCGAGTAGAAACTGTAGACACCCGATCTAACCAAGTGTACAGAGATCCAAGAACAATAGCTGAGAGGGGGATCTTTACACCGCAAGCCATTCGAACGGCCAGATTGATCAGGTCCTTACGAAGATAGTCGTGGGGCTTACCCATAAGATATACCTTCGATGGAATCACCCATATGTACCCCACCAGCTAAACTTTAGATTCGTAGCCCTTCCCAGTGGGTGGGTGCTTGAATACTTCTTTCCCTCGCGGGTTCTCCCTAGGAGCCTCGCGGGCTCTGATGACTACCTTCTCTTCAATAAAGTAAAAATATCGGATGACCTTCGAGTAGGTACACTTGTTGTAAATGACCATTCAATATTTCACCATGGACTCTAACTCATTCCTCAGAGTTTTTTCTTCGCTAGAAGTGGCCTCCTCAAAGAAGGTGTCGTATCCAGCAGCTTCCAATCCCAACAGTTCATACACGTCCTCAAGGGTAACAGTAAACTTTCCCCAAGTGGCCACGAAGGTGTGTGACCTATGGCTCCACTGTGACACCAACAGTTGTAAGACAGTGCTATTATTGACCAAAGTGAGGTCACCCAACCACAGAGAACAAGACAAACCTATGAGGGCTAGTTGAACAGAGTACTTGGCGTTGATATACTCCGTCCAAGGACCCAACCCCTCACTAGTGCCAGAAGACACCTCAAATTCTACCTTGGAGTAGGGGAAATCACCGCGCTCTATGGGAAAATGGGTGGCGGTGGCAGTAGGGATATAAGCAAAGTCTTCAGCATCTTCCCCTTAGTTCATTAACAAGTTTGCCTCCTCAGTTGGGACCAGAGCACCAGGAAACCGTTCGACCGTAGCACATAAATGATCGTCCTCTCCAAAGTAAGGGGCACGATGATATCGTTCCCACTGAGCCTAACGTGCCTGGGTAATAGGGGAGGCTCCCCTGACAGAAAGAGCTCTTTTGACTGGTGCCATATTAGATGAGAGAAGAGAAGATGGAAGATACTTGAAGAAACCTTGAAGAAGGAAAGATTTCCTTTGCCAAACCTTCACAGAAAAGCTTGAACTCATAAAAGTTAAACCCAAAGGTGAGTCTTAATCAAAGGTGCATCCCCTTTTATAGGGGAAACACGAATTTCAAAAGATGACAACAAAGGTGATGTTTGGAAAATAGTAATGATAGTGTTTCAGAATTATGTGACCGACCTGCTGGTCAAATGTGCGTGATTGCAGAAGATAAAGGTTACTATGATGTTGATTCGGGAAATGACGCATTGAATAGTCGCGTCGTCTTCACGCGCCCGCCCTGGCATTGCCACATGTGATGCACTAAAATGTAAACGGCAGCGGCATTTATTGAAGCATGCCTAGGGGTCTTGTCAACCTTGGGGAACGAAGAGCTTTGGGGGAAATTTAAAAAAACTCTTCATTATCCCTAAAAAGGAAAATCATAGATAAGTGAAAGTTTCATACAAATATCTCTTCACATAAATAAAAAAATATCTCTACGAAGGGGCAAATGTGGAGGGGTGTTTCCCCACACGGATGATTAATTTAGCCAAGTGAATTGATCAGCTATAGAGAAAGATGCCCCACAAACACACTTCGAATATCCTCCATGAAAGTAGCTCGTAGGACTTACCTCGAAGGCTCCTTATAAGAAAATGGCTCGCAAAACTTCACCCCGAAGAGCCTTCGACTCACATGTCTCAAAAGACTTGGCTCGAAGAACAAAGGTCACCCAAATGACAATAGTTTTTAATAAGAAATAGAATGTTGTATTACGTACTTTATCTTATGAATGTATATATTGAGAGGGGTATCTTGGTACCCAAGAGGGACCATGCCTGGAAGGGCATGGGAGAGCTTTCATGCTCTATCAAGTTATCTTCTCTTGGGAACTTAACAAGGACATGGTTTGGAGGATTGAGAACAAGGAAATGTTGGGAGTTATTACCAACCCACTTGGCATACTTGGACAAAACTTCACCCACGACAAATGTCATGCGATCCCACTCATTTCTTAGCTATTCGAGTGAACCTCCTCGATCCGTTCGATCTCCCTAAATGCTTTCCCCCTTGAGGTCACCTCCTCGAGGTACCTCGGGTGACAGCCTGTCTGACTGACAGGACTAGACAGCAAACAATAGCCACTATTTGAACCACTTCCTGATGCCATAGCACCTGGCATTTTGGAACCCAAGAATACAGTACTCAAGTGCCTTTATCCTTAGGATGGAAGGTCTAGTTCACCAAATCTGACAAAATAGCCATTCTAGAGTAAGCCCCAAGCTGACAAGTAAAATCCATTATAAATGACCTAAAGACTTCCAACCAATAGAACGCTTTCCTGCCAAAACTATTAGATCCCATGAATTAAATGTAGTATTTAATGCACCGAGACAAAGGGATCGAGGGTATGCCGACTCGAGCAACCTCTCCCTCCATATAAATACGACCAAAATAAATAAGAGAGAGAGAGAGAGAACCCAGATGGAATTGGTGGCCAAATCCCCTCGTTCCAGAGAATCTTTGAAAAGAGCATTAACTCCCATTATACATTGAATGCACCAATCATTGGGCCTTAACTGAGCTTGAAGTTCCTGCCTTGTCTTTATTGTGCCCAGAGTGCTTGTTCTTTCTCCCTCCAACCATGCCATCTGTTGGTCCCATTTTATTTATTGAGTTTATCACATGCTACCCATGTCAATATGTTCTTTAGTTCAACTTTGAATAATTATATCCTTTTGTCTCTGATTCACCCGTGGCTCTAAAACCAGGCTCTATATCTAATGGTATTGGTCCCGATCTTGATATGGGGTTACGCCTCACTTAATACTAATAGTATTTGAAAAACCCAAATCTTACAGTTTCATTTTTTATTTTTTTACCGGAATATCCAAAGGAGGAGATTTGTGGGAGAAAGTTTTTATGATTGATCATATCTTAGGAGTTTTGGTGTATCCCATTATAAATCGTTGTTACAAATCAAAGACTATAGTCACTTATGCCTCCACGATAATTTGAAGATGCCTTAGTGACTGAGCTCCATGCTCGAGATTCAAGCCATTGGAATCATCACAAACATTTTACGTAGGTATACGAACTTGTTGTTTTTATTTCTCAGTCAAATTATATTCTGGGATGTTGGTTTTTTAGATGAGTTATTTTCTATAAAATGATTTTTGAGAATAATTTTTTTTAATATCATTTGAATGAAATGCTATTTTCGTGTGAAGAGGATTCTAACGAGAATCTAATAAGATAGGGTATGTATAATAGAAGACTCTCATTGGAAGGTCATTGGAAGGACAATTAAATGAGAAAGCCTTATCATTCAAATGAGCTTGACCTCGTTAGAAAGAATCCAGTGTTTTCATTCAAACGAGAGTCCATTTTTGTTCGAACGAGATCTCCACCTAAAAAAATGTGTTTTTATATAAAAGACCTACTTTAATATGATTTTCTCAAGACTTTTAGCAAAAATGAATTCCCAATATATGTTCCAAAATTGTTAATATTTTTGTTTTACAAAATTAAGTTTTTGTTTTCCAAATCACTACATCCCTAGAATGATATATTGAGTTTGGTCAAAACCAATTTCCAAATATTATATCAAACACTTGTAGAGTTTAGTCTACTACTGATTTACGGAACTGAGGATCTATGGATGAAGAAGAAAGGATATCGCATCCTCAGTCTAGTCAGTAAATCCCGAGGGAAGAGATGTTTCGTATGCACGGTGGTGGATTGTTCTGTATCTGTAAAAGTATTGAAGACTTGTGACTTATACTTAGTGGAGATCTAAGTAGTTTGTAAGTCATCAAGTTTGTTAAATTCTGATACAGTGCTAAAGTCTAAGTTTTCCATAAAGGAATTTTTTCCTCATTTTCTTCTTTTCATGTTTTGTTTGGTTTAGATATGTTTAATTTGGGCTTTATCTTGCATGAACATCTTAATCTAATCAAGATAAAATTTGTTTTAAAAATTGAATCTTGTATTTGCGTAACCTAATATACGGATTATCCATACGAACCTGCTTTCTCAAGAAAGTGATCGGCCAATGTAGATAAGAAAACGGAGACGAAGAAGGAGCACCAAAGAAATGAGGGAAATGCATAATTGGAAGAATAAAGGGAAAGAGAATAAGTATCCGAGAAGGTGTACAAAGACATCAATGTAATGTTAATAGAGCCAATATATAATATCATGTATAATACCAATTTCGGACATATTTCAAATGGCCTGAAAATATGTGAGGAGACCCCAAGAAGAGGAATATAACGTTGAGATACGCATACCTCAAGGATCACATACATGATTCTGAGAATCGCAAGGCCTTAAAATTTTATCTTAAAGTCTTATCTTGAGTAATTAACCCACGTTGGGAAACTCAATGAGTTCGTCGAGAAAAAGGAGGGTCAAACATAACATGTGTGTGACCAAAGTATAGATAAAGTACTGGATGAAGAGATAGACCATGAGTTTGCAGTGATCCATAGGGAATTAAACCAAAATAAAATCAAGGGTACTTCCATCACGATGGAGGTTAAGAAACTCACAACAATAATTTAGGCATTATAGATAGACATAGACAAGCCTATTACGCGCAAAACGTCGATGAACAGAGGAGATTGACTCTCTAAACATATAGTTTTCATTGAGGAAGATTTAATCAGAGCTAGGATTCCTATTCACGATGCTCTAAGCATGGTCCATAAATGAAGTTAAATTTTCGAAGTGGTCATCAAATCCTTTGGTGGTTAAAAAGAACAACGGGAAGTGGACAGTTTGTCATGACCCCGTTCCAAAATAGTAGTGGGGGAACGAGTGTCTTGACATGCCACCAAGACAACAAATATTCTGACTTAAATTGTTTCCTTAATTAAATGCAACGAAAATACAATTACATGGTTATGAATCGTAAAATACTGAAATTAAAGGAATTACATCATCAGAGCTTTCTAAAAGGAAACTTCATTTATATTACAAGTAACAACGAGTTACAACTTAAACGAAATTTAAAACTTATTACAAGAGAGCCAAACATGCTCTATATGATATAAAAAACTTTTTACTTAAAATAACAAAAAGAGATCTAAAAGATGGATCTTTCATGTAGTCCTTTTATGTTCCCTCCAAGCCTACTTATTTCCTGAAAAATGGCTAGTTATACAACATCAGCTAAAAGCCGAGTGAGGTTTAATTTTTAGACATTCCAAGGTTTTGTTCAGAGAATTGGTACCTATTCAAATCCAAAGAGTAGACATATACATATATGGATAGGAATTTGTTGTATAAAATTTCAGATGACAATATATATAAATGAATAGCACATAATATAACAGATACAACAAATCAATTTTCAATATCTTTTTCTTTCAATCATATCATTTTAATGGCCAAGTACACTCTAATACCGTATTCTTCTACCGTATTATTCCCCGGTAGTTGAGGGTCAATCGAACTTGTTCGTCACAACGCCTTATTTAGGGCACACCAGCGATAAACCAGCTGGGAAGGTCAGTCAGTAAGAGCTTAGGCCGAATCTAATTCCAATATTCAATATCATTTTCAAAACTCATTTTAATCGGTATGTCTATATGGAAAAATATAAACATATCACAAGGAATCAATCATCGGTATCAGATGTATTTTGAGAATAAAAGAATTTCACAAAATATATATAGTTTGTTTAATATCATATAATTAAATTCACAAGGAATGTCAGAGTACTCACCTAAAATAAAAGATCGAAGTTATAGAAACAGAGTCTTGGATCGCTCGTTAATCATGAGACGAAACTTCTTCTTAAACTTTCCCTGCACTTTCTCTCACCATTTCTTTGTAAGCTTTTCATATAATTTCGTGTAATGGATGATACAAGGGATTTATTTATAGTTTTTAAAAGGTATTTAGGTGTTGACACGTGTCTGGGTGATAAGGCTTTCATTTTGGTGAGTCGGCATTCACGTGTCGCGCAATGGATCAGCCTTGCAGTCTTAGTTTACCAAACGGCGAGACATGTTTTGCCTTTTTCTAGAGGATTGACATGTGTTTTATCCTTTCCTATAAAGGTGACACGTGTGCGGTGGAGGTGTCCAAAAGAAAGCACGAGGTGGAAAGTTTTTAAAGGTGTAAGGGTCATTTTACACTTTAAGGGGATTTTGGTAATTTCACACTATATATTTTCAATATTTCTTAGAGATACCTAAAAATATTTTATTTATAAAATGGTCCTTTTTATTTTTTCACTTTAGTCCCTAAAACTTTCTTTATTTAAAATCAAGCCCTAAAGTTTCATAAAATTATATTTTCTACCCCAAAACTTATCATTTAGCTTAGGATATGCTATAAGACTTTGATTTAATACATTTTGCTGAAGAAAAATATCATTTCAAGGTGTTTAAGTCGGCCTGAATATCTTCCCCTTCCAACCAATCAAAACGTAACACATGGTGTGCTAAAAAGACAAAATACGGCTTAAAGGATGGACAAATTTGCCCTTATTTCGTAATTTCGGTATAAATTCTTGCTCGAACCTCCGTTTAACAAGTCGTTTGTTGTGTTAAAAATATAATTCATATATCTACAACTTTTTAGGTTTTACCTCAAGTCAATTGTTATATTATATTGGTAAAAACTAGTCTCCAATATGAACATTCCTACCGAAATCTTTAAAATTTTATGTTTGTAACTAATTTGATATTTCATGATTTATGAAGGGAGGATTAGAATAAAACAAATAAATTAACATTATCCATATCACATATGAAATAATACAACATTTAAAACTATATATGAACATATAAAAATGGGGTCATTACATCCTACCCTCTTTATAAAAAGTTTGGTCCCCAAACTTTCCTTACATTAATTTCCAAACAAGTAGGTATATTTCTCCTTTGTTTCATCTTCCCTATCCCATGTTGCTTCTTCAATGGAATGATTATGCCATAACACTTTGACCAATGGAATTACCTTGGTTGATAATATTTTATCTTTATGGTCCAAAATTTATATCGGATGCTCAATGTATGACAAATCTTCTCTAACTTGAAGAGGTTCATGACTTAGGATATGCGTTGGATCTGGGACGCATTTATTCATCACTGACACATGGAACACATTATGCACAATAGAGAGTTCAGGGTGTAACACTTTTCTATATGCAACATCTCTTATCCTTTCAAGGATTTCAAAAGGTCCGATTTATCTTGGACTCAATTTCCCTTTCTTTCCAAATCGGGTTACTCCCTTTGCTGGTGATACTCGTAAGAACACATAATCTCCACTTTGGAATTCCAACTCTCGTCGGCGATTGTCAACATAACTCTTTTGACGACTTTGAGCGATTCGAAGTCATTCTTGTATCAATTTCACTTTCTCTGTTGTGATTTGGATCAATTCTAGTCCCAATAATTTTCTTTCTCTAACTTCTACCCAACATGTAGGGGAACGACACCTTCTACCATAGATTGCCTCATATGGATCCATTTGAATACTTTCTTAATAACTATTATTATATGCAAACTCCACTAACGATAAATGATCATCCCAATTACCTTTCAAATCAAGTACACATGCCCTAATCATATCCTCTAAGGTTTGAATGGTTCTCTCAGATTGTCCATCCGTTTGAGGATGAAAAGCAGTGTTAAAATTCAATTTTGTTCCCATGGCTGCTTGTAGGCTTTTCCATAAGCGAGACACAAATCTAGGGTCACGATAAAAAATAATTGAAACTAGGGTTCCATGAAGCCTAATAATTTCCCACACATACAACTTAGCTAACTTTTCTAAAGAATGCGTAATTTTAATGGAAAGAAAATGAGAAGATTTAGTTAACCTATCAATAATTACCCAAATAAAACCATTACCATTTGAACTCTTCGGTAAACCTGTCACAAAATCCATATTAATATGTTCCCATTTTCACTCAGGGATAGGTAGGGTTGCGGTAAGCCTGATGGTTTTTTATGTTCTGCCTTTACTTGCTGGCAAACCAAACACTGAGATATAAATTTTTCTATCTCCCTCTTCATGTTATTCCACCAAAATACTTCTCGAAGATCCCTATACATTTTTGTACATCCGGGATGAAATGTGAATCTTGAGTAATGACTTTACTCCAAAATTTACCTCTTTAGTTGGACATCACATGGAACACACACTCTATTTCAAAACCTCAAAATATCATCTCGTATCGCAAATTCAGTTCTCTTACCCTCGATGACTTCTTCTATAATCTTCTTCAGTTGTGGGTCATTTGCTTATGCAATTTTGATCCTTTCCATCAACATGGGTTGTACTTATAAGTTTGCAATTATTCCTCCTTTGCTATAGATACGTACATCTATTTTCGTACTTCTCAAATCCCTTGACAAAGGTTCCTGATTTGTAATGAGTCATGATAAATTTGTTGTGGACTTCCTACTTAAAGCGTAGGCTACTACATTAGCTTTCCTGGGTGATAGTGAATATTTACATCATAATCCTTCATCAATTCTAACCACCTCCTTTTTCGCATGTTCAATTCTTTCTGAGTAAATATATACTTCAATATTTTATGATCGGTATAAATCTCACAAGTCTTACCATACAAACAGTGTCTCCAAATCTTAAGAGAAAAAATTACAACTGCTAATTCAAGGTCATGGGTTAGATAATTCTGCTCATGGGTTTTTAACTGTCTCGAGTCATAAGCTACTATTTTTCCACTTTGCATTATGACACATCCCAAACCATTTTTAGAAGCATTACTATAAATCACAAATCCCCCTATTTCAGAAGGAATAGTCAAAATTGGGGCAGTTACTAATCGATTCTTAAGTTCTTGAAAACTATTCTCAACTTACTCAGACCATTCATATTTCCCCTTCTTCTGTGTTAACCTAGATAGAGGTTTGGCAATGATGAAAAATGCTTCAAAAAATCTTCTATAATAGCCGGCTAATCCAAGGAAACTACGAATCTCCATCACATTAGTTAGTCTAGGTCAATCTATTATATCCTTGATCTTTTGAGGATTAACCGACACTCCCTCCTTATAAATGACATGTCCGAGAAAATAGACACTAGGCAACCAAAACTCACACTTCTTTAATTTCACATATAATTCCTCATTTATAAGGATTTACAACACTATCTCTAAATGTTTTTCGTGTTCTTCAATACTTTTGGAATAAATAAGGATGTCATCAATGAAAACAACCACACACTGATCCAAATATTTCCTAAACACTCTATTCATCATATCCATAAAGGAGGTTGGTGCATTAGTGAGTCCAAATGGCATCACAAGAAATTCATAGTGACCATATCAAGTACAAAAAGCTTATTTTGAAGTATCATCCTCCCTAATCTTCAATTGGTGATAGCCTGACATAATGTCAATCTTAGAAAATACTTGCGCACCTTGCAGTTGGTCAAAAAAATCATCTATATGAGGTAAAGGGTATTTATTCTTAATGGTCACCTTATTTAGTTCACGATAATCTATACATAACCTCATCGTCCCATCCTTCTTTTTAACAAATAACACTGGAGCACCCCAAGGGGATACACTTGGTCTAATAAAACCCTTGTCTAACAAATCTTATAATTGAACTTTTAATTCCCTTAGTTCTAATGGTGCCATGCGATATGGGGGTTTTGAGATTGGCATAGTTCCAGGAATAAGGTCAATTGTAAACTTTATTTCTCTACTAGGAGAAAGACTGGGTAAATCATCAGGAAAAACATTTGGAAAATGTTTAGCTATAGGAATATCATCTAACCTAGGCTCTTTTGTTTGAAAATCAATAACACTTGCAATGAATCCTTGGCATCCCTTCTTAAGAAAAATACAAGCTCGCATTGCAGAGATAATATGTATAGGAGATAGGATGCCAGTTCCTTCAAAAATGAATTCTGGATAGTTAGGAATTTAGAAAGTAACTCTCTTCTCAAAACAATTTACCTTAGCATGGTACGATGCTAACCAATCCATCCCCAAAATGACTTCAGAATCTCTTATATCTAAAATTATAAAATCGGTAAATAGTTTATGACTACTAACATCTATAGGGAAAGACTTATATACTAATGTTCCCATCAATAACTCACCTGAAGGAGTAGAAACATGTATGTTATGATTTAAGGGTTCAGGAATATTAGAAAAGAGATTAATAAAACGTACAGACACAAATGAATGGGTAGAACCAGGATCAATTAAAACTTGAAAAGGTTGTGCACATATAGAAAGTGTACCTGACACTACTGCATTAGAAGACTTTGCATCAGAAAGATTAAAAACTCTACCTTGTCTTACATGATCCTTGTGGTCATTAAAGGTCTTTGTTGGCCCCTTCACTTTGTTAGGGCAATCTTTCATTTTATGTCCCTTTTGTCCACACCCAAAGAAACTTCCCATCTCCAAGTAACATGGTTGCCCTCTATGAATATGACCACATCATTGGCATCTATCACCATTAAAGGGTTTGTTTACTAAAGGTTGTCATATATTAGGTATAGTCCTAAAGGGTTTGTTATTAGGGTTCCTTCCTCTTTGTTCTCTAAACTTCCTCTTCCCCTCTCTAACCTGATTATATTCTTCACTATCCTTCTCATCTATTGTTGCCATAGCCACCACGTCATTATATAATGTCAACTTCAATATGAAAATTCGACTACGAATATTCAACCTCAACCCACGTTCAAACTTCTTGGCTTTTAAAACATCGGTTATCACAACATGAGGTGCAAAACGGGATAACTCAGTAAACCTTGCCTTATATTGACTAACTGTCATATTTCCTTGAACCAGACTCATGAAGTCAGCTGCTTTTTGGTCTTGCGCCATTTTAGAAAAGTATTTCTCATAAAAGATCAGCAAGAAGTCATTACAACCTATGGGATTATTCATTTTCCCGTGTATTCTCTTAGTCATTCTCCACCAATGTTCGGCTTCACCTTCTAACATGAACGTTCCAAATGAAACCCTTTGTTCATCTGTACACTTAATAACATCGAACATCTTTTCCATTTGCATCACCAAATTTTCTGCTTCAATGGGGTTAGGAGTACCTTTAAAAGATGGCAGGTTCAATTTCTTGAACTGTGCAATAGTACAACTACTTGGTTCAATATTCCTTGGTGCTCCATTACTCACCTGATGCTCCACAATTATTGTTAGACTTTCAATTGCCTTGTATGCACCTTCCAGTCCTTCCATATTTGAACCACTTGTTCCCGTAGTTGATCTCGTCTTGGTCATTTTCTACAGTCATGGCCAAACATAAGACGTATTATACTATCTCAAGATTTCAATTTAGAAGAACAATTATATATAAACAATTATATGTGGACTGTAAGACATATGGAGGGTTATCACATAAGTCAGATATTTCATCCTATATACTATGTATGGAAACTTAAAATCTATCACGTTTTAAACTTATCAGTAGTCTACGGGTTCATAACCTACGCTCTGATACCACCTCTGTCACAACCCCGTCCCAAAATAGTAGTGGGGAACGAGTGTCTTAACATGCCACCAAGGTAACCAATATTCTGACTTAAATTGTTTTCTTAATTAAATGCAACAAAAATACAATTACATGGTTATGAATCGTAAAATACTGAAATTAAAGCAATTACGTCATCAGAGCTTTCTAAAAGGAAACTTCATTTATATTACAAGTAACAACGAGTTACAACTTAAAACGAAATTTAAAACTTATTACAAGAGAGCCAAACATGCTCTATATGATATAACAAACTTTTTACTTAAAATAACAAAAAGATCTCTAAAAGATGGATCTTCCATATAGTCCTTTTATGTTCCCTCCAATCCTACTTATTTCCTGAAAAATGGCTAGTTATACAACATCAGCTAAAAGCCGAGTGAGGTTTAATTTTTAGACATTCCAAGGTTTTGTTCAGAGAATTGATACCTATTCAAATCCAAAGAGTAGACATATACATATATGGATAGGAATTTGCTATATAAAATTTAAGATGACAGTATATAGAAATGAATAGCACAGAATATAACAGTTACAACAAATCAATTTTCAATATCTTTTTCTTTCAATCATATCATTTTAATGGTCAAGTACACTCTAATACCGTATTCTTCTATCGTATTATTCCCCAGTAGTTGAGGGTCAATTAAACTTGTTTGTCATAATGCCTTATTTAGGGCACACCAGTGATAACCCAGCTGCAAAGGTCAGTCAGTAAGAGAGGTCCCTTAGGCCGAATCTTATTCCAATATTCAATATCATTTTCAAAACTCATTTTAATCGGTATGTCTATATGGACAAATATAAACATATCACAAGGAATCAATCATCGGTATCAAATGTATTTTGAGAATAAAATAATTTCACAAAATATATATAGTTTTCATAATATCATATAATTAAATGCACAAGGAATGTCAGAGTACTCACCTAAAACAAAAGTTCGAAGTTCCAAAAATAGAGTCTTGGATCGCTCGTTAATCATGAGATGAAACTTCTTCTTACACTTTCCCCGCACTTTCTCTCACTATTTCTCTGTAAGATGTTGGTATAATTTCATGTAATGGCAGATCCAAGGGCTTTATTTATAGTTTTTCAAAGGTGTTTAGGTGTTGACACATGTCTGGGTGATAAGGCTTTCATTTTGGTGAGTCGACGTTCACATGTCGCGCAATGGATCAGCCTTGCAGTCTTAGTTTACCAAATGGCGACACGTGTTTTGCCTTTTTCTAGAGGATTGACATGTGTTTTATCCTTTCCTATAAAGGTGACACGTGTGCGGTGGAGGTGTCCAAAAGAAAGCACGAGGTGGAAAGTCATTAAGGGTGTAAGGGTCATTTTACACATTAAGGGCATTTTGGTAATTTCACACTATGTATTTTCAATATTTCTTAGATATCCCTAAAAATATTTTATTTACAAAATGGTCTTTTTTATATTTTCACTTTAGTCCCTGAAACTTTCTTTATTTAAAACCAAGCCCTAAAGTTTCATAAAATTACATTTTCTACCCCAAAACTTATCATTTAACTTAGGATATGCTATAAGACTTTGATTTAATCCATTTTGCTGAAGAAAAAGGTCATTTCAAGGTGTTTAAGTCGGCCTAACTATCTTCCCCTTCCAATCAATCAAAACATAACACATGGTGTGCTAAAAAGACAAAATACAACTTAAAGGATGGACTGATTTGCCCTTATTTCGTAATTTCGGTATAATTTCTTGCTCGAACCTCCATTTAACATGCCGTTCATTGTGTTAGAAACATAATTCATATATATACAACTTTTTAGGTTTTTCCTCAAGTAAATTATTATATTATATTGGTGAAAACTAGTCTCCAATATGAACATTCCTACCGAAAACTTTAAAATTTTATGTTTGTAACCAATTTGATATTTCATGATTTATGAAGGGAGGATTAGACTAAAATAAATAAATTAGCATTATCCATATCACATATGAAATATTACAACATTTAAAACTATATATGAACATATAAATATGGTGTCATTACAAAGTTCATGTAAACTACACTGGCTTGTATAAGTCTTACCTTAAGGATAGTTTTCCTTTGCCATAGACCAATTGGTAAATGAAACTACAAATCAATAGGGCATGAGCTTCTTTGATGACTACTCAGGATACTAACAAATCCTATTATTCGGCCCCGACTAGGAAAAAATTTCACTCTTCACCATATTAGGACTATACTGCTATAGGGTGATGTCGTTCAGACTAAAGAACGCTAGAGAAAATTACCAAAGTTTTTTTACAAAGATGTTTAAGAGATAATTGGGGGACACTATAGAGGTACACATGGATGATATTGTCATAAAAATTAGGAAAAAGGATGATCACATTGCCGACATTGTAAGGATATTTGAAGTCCTTCGTTATTACATAATAAGGCTAAATGCAATCAAGTGTTCCTTCGGTGTGAAGTCGAGAAAGTTTCTGAGATACTTAGTCTGTTAAAGGTTGATTGGGTTAAACCTCGATGATTTGAAAAAGACACTTTCCTTAGGTCCCATCACCTCGACGTCTTTTGTGACTTGAGGCTAGTATCAAATTAAGTATCAGGAGACTATAACTCCAAGGATCAAGGTGTGGCTACATACCTCAAGGAGGCCCAAGCCATTATCACTCAGTTATAACATGTTCACGTCCTAAGTAGGAACAACAATCATGAAGGTGCCTTGGCTACACTTGCTTTAGTCATGAAGGGAGATCTTAAGCGAATAATTCAAGTTGAGTACCTTGATCAACCCAAGATCAACAAGGGTAAGCTGTTCGAACTGGTTATGGCCATTGATAGGGCCTCAAGATGGATGGCTACATTAGTGTGTTATCTACAAGAGGATATTTTACCTGATGATAAGAAAAAAGCACAAAAGATCTGGGTATAGGCTGCTCGCTTCCATTTGTTGTCACGAAAAAAGATTTATCGACTCTCATTTTTAGGAGGATATCTGCAATGTGTGACCCAAATGATGTTGACCAAAACCTTTTCGAGTTACATTATAGGATACGTGGAAGACAAATAAATAGCATATCACTCACATTAAGGGATGTGAAGAAAGGATATTAGCGGACATATATGTATTAAGACATCAAAAAGTGAAAAAACTGCCAGTTTTTTCACTTTAGTGAATTAACCCGCAGTGATATCAAATCCTTCACGAGTCGTCGGACTTTTGCATAATGGGGAATGGACATTTTTGGTCCACTACCCCTTGCATCCGATAATAGGAAGTTCCTTTTGGTCAATATATTTTACTTTTCAAAATGGGTGAAGGGGAACCACTAGCAAACATCAGAGATGTTAACATGAACAAATTAATTTTAAGGAACATCATAACATGTTTTGGCATTACGTGACTTGGGTGAATTAACCTTAGAAGATTATCTTTTATTGACTGGACCATCCCATCCGGGGAGAATAAAAGTTTGAGCCAAATATCTAAGTTCTGATGGACCTCTTGGTGTCAACCTATTGAATAAGTGTGGAGGTCGGTGGGGTTCATCATCCACATCAAGTTCATGGTCTTCCAAATACTGCCTTATCAAAGTTTTTATAATGGCATCCACTGGGACCCACTAATCATTAATCGTGTACGGGAGAGACTAATAAGAAGGAAAACCAAGGTCGTATAGATTCCACAACTCAAGATTCTTTGACACTTTTGCAATGGCTAAGACATTAAGCTATCCATTTTTATAAGCAACGTTTCGAGAATCGTTTAAGGCAACATCAGAATTGAGAAGAGACTCATTGTATCCATCATTCCACATGTGTTAAGTCGACGCATGTCTGAATAGTCTCCTTTTGCTCGCAAGGACGCATCAAAATCCAATACACGTTAAAGGCCATCATTCTCATCAATATCATCATAAATGAAAGTGAGGAGTCTAGAATGACTCTCCTCAAAGTGATAATGAGCAACAATAAGTGTTGTGTGTCTTATCTCAAACTAAAAAAAGCAAGGAAAAATGGTCGGTTATTCAGTTAAACAAAAAGAAAATTGCAGAGAACATTACAAGATAAATGAATATTGAAGTTGATAGAATCTTTAAGTTTTATTAACAAAGTTAATAGAGATATCCCCTACTGAAATTTCTCCGACAATAAAGGATTATATGGATTATTAACAAACACCAATTTTAATTTTTCATATTAACTAAATTCTTAACCTAACTAGTCATGCACGAATTAATCTGAATTTTATGTAAACAATTTGCCAAATTTTATTTTGGCCCAAAGCATGCATCTAAGTGAGTATAGAAAGAGTAAATAAAGTAACAAACTAGAGAACGTCGATGTACAAGTAAAACCCAAATGGGAGAAAAATCCAAAAGGGAAAAACCTCGGATAGTCCATCCATGCAATTTCACTATGATATAGGAATTATACAAGGAAGATAGATGGCTTACTCAAACGACTCGAATCCTTCAAGCCTTGATGTTATATTCATTCCTTGAATCTTCTTCATACGACACACATGAATTCACCCTCGAACTGCCACAATGAGTGCTCCCCACATGTCTCGGTATCCAAAGATCCTGGTAGCGAACCATTAATGGAACAAATATGGAATCCAATGCTTCAAAGTGCAACACACAAAGAATCCACCATATGAAACAATACTCAACAAAAGGTATAGTAAATAAATCTTGATGATCAAATATGAGGTCTCAAACAATCATATAATAATGAAACTTGGATCTCAAATGGTTTGGGTGTAAACTAGGGTTTGGAGCACAATATATGTTCTTGGAAATTATTTTCGCAATTAACTCTTAATAAAAATGGTTGTCAGCACTCCTATTTAGAGAAAACAAGAAAATTGAGGTGACATAGAAAAATGAGAAGCTCGTTCGAACAAAAACACTAGGTTCGTTTGAATGAACTAGTAATTTTAGTGCCAACCAAAAATCTCGTTCGAACGAAATGACTAAACTTATTTGAACAGGCATGGGCTTCTAACAAAAAACTTTTGTAAATAAGAGAAAACTCATTTGGTATTCGTTTGATATTTGTTTGAACGAAAACCCCGCTCACGTTGAACCAGACCTTAAACTCATTCGAACCACTTTAAGAAATTTGTTTGAAGGACTGCAAAACTTCGTTCTAACGAATTTAACAAAATTTAATTTTTCTTTTAAAATAATTTTATAACAAAATGGCCTCAAACATATTGAAAATAACACCCAAATGAATATCCGAGGATTAAAGTAAATGCACATTCAAACGTCTTCATATTTCTTAGAAGTTGAGGTCTAAACTCCACGTGATGATGTAGTCTCTTTACTTGACCGCTATGGTCTTCAATCATGTGTCACAGGCTTTAATGATAAACATAATAATTCCTAATTTATGAGTCAAATGAGTTTTGTCCAAACAGAATAAAGCCAAAATACATACAAATTGACTCGATTGGAAATTTTCTCTTACAAATATAACCTTTTAGCTACTTCGGTACAAAAGTCCAAAATAAAAGCATATTGGATCATCAATATTTCTAAGACTCAATATTAACCCGAAAAGAAAAAAGTACAGACACTTGATAGACACAAACTCTTGAGTAGTTTCTCTTATGAAACTTTACAGCATCGTCATTAAACCTACACACTTAACACATCTTTCAAATGAAAAGAGAATATAGCAATATAAATCTCATATGAAAAACTAAAAACTCTCCCTTTGACATCTCCCCATTAGAGTATGCATCCCCCTTAGGTTTGATCTCTCCCTCTTTTTTCTTGGGAATAGGCAAAGATAAACTACACAATATAAGTAACTTCTCCCCCTAAATGTAACAAAATGTGAACATAAAGAAAAACAAGCAATATTATGCAATGATGTGAAGTGAAATGCCATGGCAAACAAACTCAACAACACAATCACAAATAAGCTAAACAATTAACAAATGATACCAATATAAACATGTAACAAATGATATCAATATGATCATAATGCTAATATGATAAACAATGAAGCATACGACAAACATGGATTAAATGAAATGCAAAGACTAAATATATATATATATATATAACAATAACACACAAGCATATATAGGTATAAGCACCATAAAAGACACAAAACACATAAGCTTTACATACTTGCATGGCATCAATGTGTCTAAACAAAATGTGGTACGAAGTGAAGGGATGTGAACTAGAAAATAAAAGAAATATTTTGCAATCGCTCAAGATATGTCCAAGGAGTTATAATTTAGCGCATGAACTTATCAAACTTTTATTTAACCTTAGGTGACAAACAATATGAACTCATAATGGACAAACATATAAAATGCACACTAGCCAAGAAAATAGTGGTGATTCTCGAATCAATAGTGTCAAACATTTAACTTAACTAGGACTCATTTTGTAAATTCACTTATCTTTAAGTTAAAACACAATAAAATATAGATATTCAATTTTTTTTTTTTAAGATACAATATTTTGAAGCATTAATTTATAAACATGGCCTTAGCAATTTCTTTTTGTCTTTTACCTCTCTTTTCTTTTAGGCTCTTGTCAATGGTGGCCTTTCACGCAAGGGAGATTTCTCCCTTCATAGCCCTTTTGCATTATTCCCTCGTATTTTACAAGCTAAAAATAAACTCTCGGGAAATGGTTCTTACATGCACAAATCCCCCAATCAAATAGATATGTATATGTCAAGACTAATCGGAAAACATACCACTTAGCTCATGCAACATAGGTAGTCATAATCCAAAAGAGATCGTGCAATTGTGGCAGAGGCATATTAAAAAACGTAGACTGGTTTGATTATATGTATATATTATAAATTAGGTCACACACACACACCAAAAATTATTTAATCCAATTTGTATCTTGATTAAATTAGGTGAACCTAAGCATGCAAGATAATAAAAATAAATAAAAGACAAACAAACCACAAACCAAAAAATGAAAACCATAAGTAGAAGATAAGAGATAAGGAAAAATCCCTTTCGGGCAAAATATATATTTCATCACTGTTTATAACTCCATTTTACATAAAGACATCAACAGACTTATAAAACTTAGAGATCTAGTAGTAACGCAGTAATGTAATCAGTACCAATTATCAATAATAAGCAAGGTAGACCTAGAAATGCCCCACATCAAGATCCACTTGCCTCTGTGTCCACCGATCATCCTCAGGAAATCGTAATCCTATCTTCAGCAGTGGGGAATTAACTCAACAAGGTTATGAACAAGGTTTGTGTTATTTGTGGTTTGGTAAATTGATCTCAAATCATTCACGGGGTTTGCATTAAAATACTAAAAGTTTATGATCAATAAAAGAAAAATAAAAGGGTTGGAATAAAATGCAGGTTCGCATCTCTATTTATAGGGAGAAAAATAATCAAAAGATAGACATGAAAGATTTCATTTGAAATTAGATAATAAATAATTTTTCACGGATTCGTTCGAATGGAGGTACATGTCATTCGAGCAAAGTAGCCTTTCTCATTTGAACATAATTCAAAAGACTGAACAAAACGATTTCAGAGCCTGTCAAAAGACATGATAATCAATCTCGTTCGAATGAAGTTGAAGTTGTTCTAATGAAGTATAGGAACTAGTTCGAATGACATCCATTATCGTTCCAACGACCTTTGAAAATTTTCAGAATTGTTAAAAAAATATTTGAAAAAAATATTTTAAGTTTTTAAACTATTTTATAATTACCTCTGAACGAAAATATTACATCAAGCCAAACTCATATACCTTTTTCAGTAAATTTAATAACGATTAATCTTTGATTGCTGCATTGGGTCACTAACTTGTCTTCACTTGATATCTTGAGAATGTACATGATGGTGAAGTGGGGTGTAACGG
This sequence comes from Sambucus nigra, assembly GCA_949130495.1. NCBI lineage: Eukaryota > Viridiplantae > Streptophyta > Magnoliopsida > Dipsacales > Adoxaceae > Sambucus > Sambucus nigra. The sequence goes on along the minus strand of OX422209.1, from coordinate 157,692,802 downwards.
AATAAGCCAAACTAAAATAAATAATGATGAATTATAAATCTTACTATTACAAATCTTCCTCTTTGGCTATTCGAGTATAAAACACAACCAAAAGCAAATAACCCCTAAGAAAAGTACAACTAATGTCCTTCCCAAACCCAAAAATGAAAAGACACTTGTGTCATTACCTTTAAGTGAAAATATTCATAGGATAGTCCATGAAATCATCAAGGTTGAAAATACCTATACAGAAGAAGGAAAATAAATACCATGACGCATGGATTTTAAAGAAAAGCATAAAAACTACCCATATTGTCCATAATAGACAAACGGTTCGAAACTAATCCTGACTGTTAGCATCAAGAGAATTCAAATATGAAAAATCATCACAATGAATAAAAATTAAGCTTATGCGATGAGACTTCAAGGAGGCAACAAACTATTTTTGAAAAAAATTCAAATTTTTTCAGTATATAGATATGCTTTAACTGTCACGCCACGAAGTAGCATGAAAATATCCGAATCATGAAAATGGAATGAAATTGTGTGTGAACTTAATGCACATGAAATTCAACATAGGCATACGAATCAAAGGTACATGAAGTTAAAGAGATACTCCTAAATAAAGAACTCAAGTCAGCCTTTGGTGTAAAATATTTAAACAAAGTGAAATTGACTCGACGTATGCAAAATGTCATGAATTTTAATGCTTCTCAACTCAATAATGCCAAACTATTTAATATTTTTTAAGGAATTTTACTGTGCAAACCCATTGATTTTTAACTTATAACACCCTTAAAATCTCACAGTTTAAGCATAAACGCTTAATTTTTTGAAGGAATCATATAACTCATGTGAATGAAGGATCAATTAAATAAAAGAAATTGGCACTGACACTTCTATTTTTATGTGCCAAAATAGTCGTTTAGGCTCTTAACAATAGTGGCCTTTAACGCAAAGAAGACTGCTTATTTCATAGCCCATTTCCATTGCATTAACAACAATAAAAAATTTTAGAAAAAGAAATTTGAGCAATAGTTCTTACAAGAAAAATTAGTCCCTAGTACATTTGATTCATTACTAAGCATGACTGAGATGAGAATACCATATTTGACTATGATAAGCAAGCACAATGTTCAAAAGGTTGGTGCATGTGTGTATTAAAGGTGATAAAAAGAGTGTATCATGAAGGAAGTAATCATTAAAGAACAACGAAATGCTAAACATGCATTTTTAAGCACACAAAAGAAACCAAGCCAAGTATCATAACTCCCTGAGAAAAGTCACATGAATGGATGGAATGTAATTATGATTCGAACGTCTTAAATTTGCAGCCATATATGGTGTAAAACAAAATTCAAAATTCTTTTTGAATTTTACATTTTTTTTCAAAAATAAAATCTTTTGGATATTTTTTTAAACTTTTTCCAAAAGAAAAGAAAATCTTTTAAGATTTTTTAAAATATAAACATAAGAATACAATCTAGTAATAGCGATAAAAAATAGAAATCTGATAATCACCCCACTAGGAACAGTACCCAAACTCAATCAATGGCCCAAATATCAAAACCTTCCTAAGATCCTTAAATTTAAATTTATCTAAAGGTTTAGTGAAAATATTGTCCAATTGACATTCGGTACTCATAAAATAGAAGGACATAATCTTCTCCTCAACAAGATCACGATTAAAGTTCTCATGAATCTTAATGTTCCTTATACGAGAATTTTGGACTGGATTATGAGACATATGGATTGCACTTGTATTGTCACAAGAAATAGTTATTATGCCTTGAGTAATCGCATAATCTTTAAACATTTTCTTTATTCACTAGAGTTGTGTTCAATAACTCCCGCAGGTGATGTACTCAGTCTCCACGTGGACAAAAAAATGGAATTTTTCTTCTTCATCAGCCAATAGATAAAAAAACTCCCAAATTAAAGCATCCACCCGAGGTGGTTTTACAACCATAAACATCCCGAGCCTAATCAGTTTTTGAATAAGCCGATAAATGGTCATCGGTATCAAAGGAATACCAAACTCTATAAGAAAGAGTGCCACTCACATATTTGATGATACGTTTAAGAGCAAGCGATTGAGATTCTTTTGGAAACACTTAGTAATGCGCAAAAATTGCAACACTAAAGGCGATATCGAAAATGACAAGTGATCAGTTAGAGGAAACTACCTATTATATTCCTATAAAGATTTTTCTTTACTTCCTTCCCTAAAGTATATTTACTAACCTTAGTCGAGGAACTCATGGGTGTGCATGAGTTTTTAGCAGAATATAATCCAAACTTCTTTACTAGGTCCCTAGCATATTTAGATTGAGATATAAATATCCTATTCTCGATTTGACATAATTGAGGACCCAAAAAGAACGTGAGTTCACAAACTATGCTCATCTCTAACTCACTCTTCATCTCCCCCTCAAAAGTGTGAGCATATTGGGAACACATGGAACCAAAGACTATGTCTTCCCCATAGGATTGGGAAATCAAGATAACACCACCCTCTTTCCTAACAAATAAAATCATATCAACTCCCCCTCTCTTAAAGCCAAGGTCTAATAAATAATTTGTTAAACTTTTGTACCAAGCACGTGATGCTTGATTAAAATCATATAAGGCCTTATTTAGATAAAAAATGTGTCCCGAGTGATTTGGGTCTTCAAACCCCTTTGGTTATTCTATGTAAACATCCTCCTGAGGAATGATGATAAAGAGGACATACATTTGGTATAACTTCAATTGTAGATGACATGTTATGGTGAATAGTAAATGAACGAACTGAATCCTAATAATGGTAGTGAATTTCTCATCAAAGCCTATACCCTCAATCTGTGTGTAACCTTGAGTGACCAACCTAGCATTATTATGAGCAATGGTTCCATTCACATCCATCTTGTTCTTGAATACCCATTTGGAACTAATAATGCTAGTCTCTCTAGGTCGGGGACTAATTCCAAGACATCGGTCTTTCAAAATTGAAGCAACTCATGTTACATAGCACATATCCAATGCTAATCTTTGAGTGCTTCCTCTTTACTACAAAAGTGTAAAAAAAGTAGCTAACCACATACTCTAGTTATGTGAGAATCTTTACACCTAGTGTGGAATCATTAAGTATGTTGGAAGGGTCATGACTCTTTCAAACTCAAGATGGTGGATCACCGTGGTAGTGTGGGGAACAATGAGACCATCATCGAGGGGTGCATTATTCTCATACGCAAGGCCAAGATCAATAGATGTAGTTGGCGTATCATCTCTAATCATGGCATTTATCGACTCCATGACCTTAAGGCTTTTAAGGTTAAAGACCCTATAGGCTATAATAGATGATGAGTGCCCTAAAAATATTCCCTCATTACTTTTAGAGTCAAACTTCCCTAAGTGCTCTCTATCTTTAAGGATCGCAAGGACTTTCGAAAACCCAGAAATACTATAGTTTAGGTTTCTTCCATATCCATAACTCATATGTAGTGTGAAGTGTTTATGGATGAAGATTGACCCTTTTCACCATGTGTCATACAGTTTTAACTACATTCGCCCAGAAAATGTTTAGGCATATTTCTTCCAAGAAACATGGATTTAGCCATTTCTTGAATTGTTCGATTCTTCCTCTCAAATTATCAAGGAGTACGAACGATCAAAAACTCATGTTTGATGTCGACTTCATCACAAAAACTATCCATTATAGCTTCTTTAAATTCAGTTCCATTGTTAGTACGAATTCAATTTATAGTGGCACTATGTTGATTCTGTAAAACATGACACTTGATTGTTAGGAACTCAACAACATCGAACTTTTCTATAAGAAATCCAGTGATAGAATTTCTCTAAAAGTCATCTACCATCACTAAGATATAATTCATACCACCAATGCTTTATGTAGGCATGGTACCCATAAGATCCATATATATCAAGTCTAAAATACGGGAGGTGGTAATGGTATTTAACTTCCTATGGGGAATCTTATTTTTTGTTTCCCTGGTTCGTAAGGACCACAAATGGAGGAAGTTGGTTTTCCAAGCGATGGCAAGCCAGTAACTAGGCCTTTCTTGACTAATTTCTTAAGATTGCATATGAAATAGGACTTAGTAATGACACCATGTCAATTTTCATTAGTCCTCACACCTTATAGCAAAAGTTCACTAGATTGATCATAAATGTTACACTCCGATTGATCAAACTTTACCTCAAAGTTGACTTATTCTCATCAAGTTTGCTTTAAACCCTTCAACACACAACACATTGTGTAGCTTGGGAAAATCAGGTATCTCCATGCAACCTTGTCATAATATGCTAGACCTACTACTATCTCCAAAGGTGACTTTTCCTTCCTTGCAATCCATAAGGTTGGTAAAATACGACTGTCATCGGTCATATGACTAGAGCATCCACTATCAAAATACCATTGAGAAATATCTTGAACCTTGAGAGAAATGTCAACAACAAGGCCTTTTTCATCATTTTAGGTACCCAACACGAGGTCAATTTTTTCTTTCCCTTATCTTTTTTGGCTTTAGTTATGGCATTGAAAGTGTCCTCAAAAGGCATAGATGTATTTTTAAATTATTCCATTAATCTTTTACAATTCATGACTATAAACTTAACTTTATCTCTATGACTAGAAATGTCGCTATAGTGGTGTGTGGGATCATGTGTGTGAGAAACTCTTCCTAACTTATAGCAAAAATTTTAAGGTCACCTCTTCATTTGCAACAGGTATAAACATAGACGTTTTTGGGTCCACCTTGGTTAAAATTCTTAGGACGAGTTATCCTTGATGGGTTAGGTCGAGGCCCATATGGATCCATCACAAAATTAGGAACCAATTCGGGTGCATTACTGATAGTGGATGCATCATCACAACCTATCCATTCCCTCTCTTTAAAGCCTAATGCGGGGCGTATGAATAACATTCCAACCTTATTAGATATGTCCTCTAAAGTAATATTGACATCCCTAGCATGTTTTATATCTTTTTTGAGTTAGGAAACATGGGCTTCAAGTTTATCACGAGTCTTCAAAAATTCTTGAAGATCTATTGTACAATTAGCCACTTTGTTAATCAAGTAGCTATTTCCCACCCCACCAAAACTAACTGATCACTCAAAGAAATCCTAAATGAGGTTTATTTCTCTCTTGAAACCTTCAAATCCTTTTCTAAGGATAACACCCCAAGAGCCAGATTTTTATTTTGCTTTCTAGTTTTTAAGGACTCGGTGTATAGCTTGGCGTAGGCATGTTGAAGGACATATTCTTCCTCACTCAAATCATCATCATGATAACTCTCTCCAAAATGGTTAGACACATTATCGAGGCTATCACATTTAGAAACATCTTCATTGGTGTGAGACGTACTTAAACTGCTAGGGTGACTAGCCCTGAAGGCGATGAAGCTACGTCTATACGGTGATTCATCCTCCCAATTCACTGACTCAACATCGTTATTGCTTAGAGTAGCATTATAAGAAGATTTGTCTTTTTCCAATCTCTTAAGCCTATTATCACACTCGTGGAATTTATGACGATTTCCCTCATACTCATAGCATATCTCTGAATTATTTTCCTAAGGTACTCTCTTCTAACTCTTCTTTGATCATTCTAATAACCATTCTTACCCGCTTTAAAAATTTTATCTTTCTCAAAAAATTTATTTTCCACTTTAAAAGAATGTTTATTTTTCAATTTGAGAATTTTTTTGAATTTTTAAAAAACAAGGAAAGATTATTTAAATCGATTTCAAAATCGGAATCATAAACCTCCTGTTTCTTCTGTGATTGAGCTTTTAAAGCAATCATTTTTTTTCTTTTTCATTTGGATTTCGGGGAGCATATTTATTTCGTTAGTTTGAAGACCACATGCGACCTCTTACAACCTAAGAGTATATAAAATTCCTAAATAGTTAAGGACCACGACTTTCAGACTAAAACGGGATGGGAAAGATCTTATAATTTTCTTAACTACCCGTCGTTTTAGGAATTTACTCGCCTAAATTAAAATTGGAGTTCACAAGATCAAACAAGTTGTATAAAATGCATCAAGCTTTTTAGATTCAAGCATGCTAATGGTATCAAATTATGTGGTAAGATTATGAAGCTTATAAACTTTCACAGCATTAGTACCCTCATGAGTGAGTTGGAAACTATCCCATGCTTTCTTAGACATGGTACACATCATGACATGACAAAATTTATCGAGTGTGATAGCACCAAAAATTACATTTAAGCCCCAAGAGTTTATGTTACTCCATATAAAATCTTCCCCAGTCCAAATTGCAACTGGCTTGAGACTAATGAATATTTCATTAGTCATAGTGGGAGAGAACACTCCCTTTAAACAGCAAGCCATATGTGCTCGTGAATCGATCTAAAAGTCGATCTTATTCGAGCTATCCAATAGGAATAATTAGGACCATCAAATATAGGTGGCCTATTTTACTATTTATCCATATAACCACCATGATTCGCATAGGTAACTTATAGAAACAAGCTCTGATACAAATTTAAAAAATGTTGAGTGGTTTAGTTACATGTATAAATCATAAACTATGTCACAAACGCAAATCTATTTAGTCCAAAATTTATCTTGATTAAACTAGGTGAAATTAAGCATTCAAGATAATGAAACTAAATTGAAGCCAAATAAACCAAAAACAGAAGATAGGAGAAGAGGAAAAATCCCCTTCCAGGTAAAACCAGTATTTCAGCACTGTTTACAACTCAATATTATAGAAAGACATCTACGGACTTACAAAAAATTAGAGATCAACTAAGCGATGAAGTAATGTCTTCAATCCCAATTATCAATAGTGAGTTATGTAGATCCAATAATGCCCCACATCAAGATCTAACTTTCCCAAATTGTCAATCGATCAGCCTCAGGAAATCGTATTCCTATTTTTACCGGTGGAGAATTAACTCCACAAGGTTATGAACAAGGATTGTGTTCTTCATGATTTGGTAATGTGATCTTAAATTATCTAAGGTATTTGGATTGAAAAAACAAAAGAGTTTGTTCACTAAAATATGTCTAATGGGCTTTGATTAAAATTCAGGTCCCCATCTCTATTTATAAGGAGAAAAATCTCCAACAGATAGACATGAAAGATTGCTTTTGAAATTAGATAAAAATAATTATTCTTATACTCATCCGAATAATTTTGAACAAAGGTACATCTTGTTCAAACGAAGTAACTTTTCTCATTTGGACATACATCAGCCAATTAATACAAGGATATTATACAAAAAATGTGACAATCAAACTTGTTTGAACGAAGTTGAAGTTGTTTTATTAAGGTATAATGTCATTTTAATGAACTTACTATATTTTCAAAAATATTTTGGAAAAATATTTTAATTTTTCACCCTTTTAAAAATACCCATAAACGAAAATATTACACAGAAACTGCCTCATATACCTTCTCTAATAAATGTAATGATGATGGATCTTCGATCGTTGCATTTAGTCATTAACTTGTCTTCATTATAAGTCTTGTCAGGACACAAATTTCCAATTGAGTCCATATGTTGTTTTGGCTCAATTCCGGACAAAAACATTTATTCATAGGATAGTATGTAACTGTAATACTCTCAAGCCTATGAAGTGTTTGTTGAAGACGTAGCGGCAAAGAATATAAAGCTTCATTAAATATGCCGGTTTGCGTGCCTCGTTTCTACGTCATCAACTATAGTTCCATGCTCCCAAGGTATGAATGCAATTATGTTTATATAGGAGCTTGGAACAAAGTTCGTTGGGTGTTAGGTTTAATTAAAACTATGTTTACTTTCAGAAAAATTTAATTAGAACTTTAAAAATAAAGTATAAAAAGTTTTTGGGCCAAAAATTGAATTTTGTAAAAATTCTGGAAGTCGTTTGAAATGTCGTTCGAACGAGTTTTTCGTTTGAACCAGGTTTCGTTCGAACGAGTTTGCCAACAAGTCTAAACTGGTCCGTCGTTCGAAATTTCGTTCGAACGAGATTGTTCGTTCTAACGAGATTTCAAACGAGATTCTAACGAGTCAAAACCGGAGCGTCGTTAGAAGCCTCGTTCGAATGAGAGTTCGTTCGAACGAAATGTCGTTCGAACGAACTGCTAGGCGGGAACAGTTTTTAGGCAGTTTTTGGCAGTTTTTAACCCACTTTCCCACTTGTTTCTTAACTGATTTTTTCAGACTTTATGAAGGACGGGAATCAAATTTTCGAACTCAACATTTCCATAACTTTTCCAATCTATTTCCATCTCTTAGAGAGAGTTTGAAAGAAAAATTATTTTAGGAAAATGTTCATGTTTTGAGTGAGATTTTTAGAGAAATATTTTCATCACTCTAGTGTTTACACCCAATTGAGTTTATTCCAAGTTCACATATACATATTAAATTGCTAGGAGTTTGGCACCGGTTTTCTCTACACCGAATTGAAGAGAAGTTTTGGGTTTTGCTTCTAACTCCCACGAAGAAAGAAGAAGTGTTATTTTGTTGTGATTCTACCCACACGGAGAAAGGCTCCATGCTCGGGTGACGGTGACTATATAAAGTCCTATCGGTGGATTCCGAGACCGCGGTGGTGTTCCAAGGTTATTCGCTAGGAAGAGGTGTCTACAAGAAGAAGCATCGAGGCTTGAGAGGGATCGAGTCAGTCGTTGTAAGTCTACCTGTCTTGTAATTATAATTCCGTATCTAGTGGATTTGTGGCTAGGGCCGTCCGAGGTTGTTTCCCGTCTTGGGTTTTTCCTCATACATCGCGGCGTAGTGTGATTGGTTTATTTTATCTTTCTTTAATAACGTAGAACGCATGCTTAGAATAATTCAAGATAAAATTCGGTTTAAATCATCACACTCTATTTAATTTGGGACTATATTAAATATTGGGTAAAGTTTACTTAATTCAAGTCATTTGCTAAAATTTGGTTTCGCCTAATTTGCTAATATTGATAAATATGACTTAGGCAATTTCTAGGACTTGGATTAACTTATTGGTTTAAATGAATATATTAATTGTATTAATCTTACTTCACTTGGTTGCTATTTTAATTTGTTTTGAAGAAATTAAAATTTGGCTTTGTTTATTTGTGAACCATCATTCAACGCTTCCGCATCTCTTGACTTTATACAAAAGGAAATTACGAGCTTGTGCGTTTACAAATTGGTATCAGAGCCAAAACGATAAATTATTTCGTTAAACGATCTTGTAAATAATTTTTGGCTAAAATGGATTTTTCCCCATTTTCAAAATTTCCTATTTTCGATGGTTCAAACTACGCGTATTGAAAAGCGCGAATGAGATCGGCACTAAAATCTATCGACGAGAGAGTTTGGATGTTTGTTGTTAACGGGTGGTCCCCACAAACTTATTTAGTTGAAAATGAACGTGTTATCAAACCCGCCGATACATGGACTGAAAATGAGTTTAAACTTGCTAATTTCAATTCCCGTGGTTTAAATGCCTTGTTTAGCGCTGTCACACCGGATGAATTCCGTCGTATTATGACGTGTGAAACCTCTAATGAAGCTTGGGATATTTTACAATTAACTCATGAAGGAACTAGTGTCGTTAAAGCTTCAAAACTCCAAAACCTCAACACTCAATTTGAAACTATCAAAATGAATGAAAAAGAAACGTTTGATGAATTTTATGCTAGACTGTCTGATATTGTTAATTCATCTTTTAACTTGGGAGAGAAAATACCTGACGACCGTGTTGTAAAGAAAATTTTAAGGTCCCTACCCGATAGATTTATTCCAAAAGTGACCGTTTTAAATTATTTACCCACTTTAGCCTCTACGAAATTAGAAGAGCTTGTAGGTGATTTACAAACCTATGAACTAGATATGTTTCCCTCTAAAACTGAAAAAAAAATTGAAAAGGGCGTTGCTTTAAAAGCCCGAAAAGAGGTCAAACAAGTAGTAGAGAGTGGTAGTGATAGTGACTCGGAAGACATGGCTTTGTTTGCTCGTAAATTTAGAAAATTCTTAAAATTAACAAAGATAAATTTAAAAATGATTTTAAGAAATTTGATACTTCTAAACATGATAAAAGCGAGAATATTTCTAAAGCCGAGAAGATCCCTAAACCTAGCAATGACAATTTAGATAGGGATGAGTCTAATAAGTGTTTTGGTTGTGAAGGTTATGACCATAGGGCTTATGAGTGCCCCACTAAACTAAGGAAAGAGCGTAAGTGACCCATTTCATATAATGCGACCCTTAGTGATAGTGATAAGGAAGCGAAGCCCGATTCCCCTACTAAGAAAAGTTTTGTGGCTTTTATGGCTAGTTATGTGAGTGATAGTGAGAACTCATCGATTGATGAAACGATAGCACATGCCACTTCCAAGGTCATTGTACATGATTCTCTTGTTTTCGACGATAGTGAGAGTGGAGAAGAAAGTGAGAGTGAAAATGAAGAAGTGGTTAATGTGAGTGAACTTCAAAATGCTTTTCAAGAACTTTATAAAGAATCTATTAAATTAAAAAGAGCTAATTTGAAGTTAGAAGCTAGTTTAAGAGAGAGTGTCAAGGTCGTTGATGACAATGATTTAATAGAAGACCTTAGGACACATGTGAAGACTCTTCAAGAGAAGCTTGAATATGTAGAAGGCGAGAGAGATAGCCTTAGAGGTTTAATGGAATCCTTGAAAAAGGAGCTTCTTGCGTTTGAAGAGAAAAATGTTTTACTAGAATCTAACATTTTAGAATTGGAAAATAAATTAAAAGATTCTAGTAATGTCAAATTTGATTTGGAGTGTCGTTCGGAAAAACTAGATAAAATGTTAGGAACGGTCCAAATTAAAAATGACACTTGTGGTTTAGGCTTCAATACTTGTAATTTAATTTACTCATAATGCCCAAAAAATGTTTTAGGAGAATCTACTAGGACTACATTTAAAGATCACTCCTTAAGTAAATCTTTTCGACATGTTCTCACTTGTACACATTGTGGTCGACAAGGTCATCTAAGGAAATTTTGTTTTGATCTTAAACGAATTCCTAGAAAACCCCATAGTCAAGTAACCACGGTTGTTAAAGTTCCTACACCCCAAGATAGTCATTCTTCATTAATTTGGGTTAGGAAATCCGATTTGGTTGCCTTGCAAAATAGGGTTTTTGATTGTCATTTACTTTCACATGCTTCCTCCCTTGCTAAATCTAAAGGATGATCCTGTTAGTGTTTGCATACTTTAGCTTTTGTACTTCATGCTATATTCACATGCTAACTGTATGCCTGTTTAGTCATTTTCTAGTCATTGCTTTATTTCATATCACATACTAGATATTATGACTTGTTTATCTTTTTGTATTATATTGTTTGCTTGAATTGACTGCATAATATAAAAATATTTTTGTTTATCATTTGTGTTTTATTTATTTCATTTAAGCTTAATGAAAAATGCAAATGATTTTTGTTTATCCTTTTGAGTATATATCTTTATTTTTGATTAAAAATGTTAAAAACTCAAAAAGATTTTCTTTTGTGTGTATTTTAGTTTGACACACTTTATGTGGCATATATTTGTGTTTGAATCCCATCTTTTACGCTCCCACGTGGCTAGAGCTTTTGGTTTAGATTTTCAATCCTTAAAATGTTCTTTACCATGTTCTATATGGAGTAGTTGGATTTTGTATTGTTTAAATGGATTCTATTTTTATATGCCTCTTTTCACACATGCACGAGCTCTTTTGAAATCTTAATGTCACATGTTATATTTGAGCTTTTTGAGGTGTTCTCCTACCAATCTAGTCATCTGCATATCTATGACCTAGGAGGACTAGTGCATGTCAAAATCCGTTGCATGTGAGATTTGTGTGAAAATGAAAACATGATAAATAAAATGTGCACGGGGAAGGGCTCCGAAAGGATGAATTAAATCCTTTGCGATAGTAAGCCACCGTTTATTGGACCTAAAAGAAATACGTGGTCCAAAGGCCTAAAAACAGAATATATGGCATTAAAAAGAAAAACAATTGCCAAGGCCTATGTTTGTTTGATATATTCATTCAAAAACAAAAGAATATATTTGCTATTTTAGGGAGAATTGGATGGTATATCAACGGTTTGCACAATGTCCATTTATCCTAGTTGTCTTTAATATCATGACTCTATTTGGTTTGTAGAATCATCATCATGCTAGGCTTGTATGCATTGTGTAGATTTGTTCATTGAGTTCAATATTTATATTGTCACATGAGGTTATATTTAAATGTGATGAAGTTTGCAATCAAATGAGAACTCCGTGAATGTTTATTAAGTGTTTGGGTCTAAATTTAATTGTTAGCTAGTTCACACCCCTACACTTCCGTTTCCATATAACACATTTTTGCCATACGAGTGTGCGAACTTATTGTATCTTGTGTTATATGTGTGTTTATATCTATATATATATATGCAAGTACTTCATTGGTATATTTCTAGTTTATATATATGATATTTGTTTGTCTTTGCCTTACTTTTAATGCCCATCTGCTTTAATGTCTTACACTTTAAGCTTCAACATGCTTTTATGTTTATTAGTTCTTTATCCTTTGCCTATTCCTGAAAAAAAAAGGGGGATAATGATGATAGGGAGAGAAATGGTATCTAATCCTATTATTATCGTATGCAAGTTTGGGGGAGATTTATCTTAGGGGGAGACGTCTTTCTAAGTAGGTCATGTGTTTGATAAAGGGGAGAATTAATTTAGGGGGAGTAATTAATTAATTGCATTTAATACTTTGATATTCCCTATGCATTTGATGAGTTTGCTTAAGTGTGCAGGATTTCTTCTAAAGCGGCATTGTTTAAATGGCAAAGCGTTTGATCCTTGGGTTGAGTCAAGTCTGGGTGGGTTATGTTTTGAGTCTAGTGAGCTTGACGGCCCTTTAGGATTTTTATTTGGTTTTTGTCCCGGAATAGCCAAAGGGGGAGATTTGTAAGGACACAAATATCCAATTGAGTCCATATGTTGTTTTGGTTCAATTCCGGACAAAAACATTTATTCATAGGATAGTATGTTACTGTAATACTCTCAAGCCTATGAAGTGTTTGTTGAAGACGTAGCGGCAAAGAATATAAAGCTTCATCAAATATGCCGGTTTGCGTGCCTCGTTTCTACGTCATCAACTATAGTTCCATGCTCCCAAGGTATGAATGCAATTATGTTTATATAGGAGCTTGGAACAAAGTTCGTTGGGTGTTAGGTTTAATTAAAACTATGTTTACTTTCAGAAAAATTTAATTAGAACTTTAAAAATAAAGTATATAAAGTTTCTGGGCCAAAAATCGAATTTTGTAAAAATTCTCGAAGTCGTTCGAAATGTCGTTCGAACGAGTTTTTCGTTCGAACCAGGTTTCGTTCGAACCAGGTTTCGTTCAAACGAGTTTGCCAACAAGTTTAAACTGGTCCGTCGTTCGAAATGTCGTTCGAACGAGATTGTTCGTTCTAACGAGATTTCAAACGAGATTCTAACGAGTCCAAACTGGAGCGTCGTTAGAAGTCTCGTTCGAACGAGAGTTCGTTCGAACGAAATGTCGTTCGAACGAACTGCTAGGCGGGAACAGTTTTTAGGCAGTTTTTGGCAATTTTTAACGCACTTTCCCACTTGTTTCTTAACTGATTTTTTCAGACTTTATGAAGGACGGGAATCACATTTTCCAACTTAACATTTCCATAACTTTTCCAATTTATTTCCATCTCTTAGAGAGAGTTTGAAATAAAATTTGTTTTAGGAAAATGTTCATGTTTAGAGTGAGATTTTTAGAGAAATATTTTCATCACTCTAGTGTTTACACACAATTGAGTTTATTCCAAGTTCACATATACATATTAAATTGCATGGAGTTTGGCACCGGTTTTCTCTACACCGAATTGAAGAGAAGTTTTGGGTTTTGCTTCTACCTCCCATGAAGAAAGAAGAAGTGTTCTTTTTTTGTGATTCTACCCACACGGAGAAAGGCTCCATGCTCGGGTGACGGTGACCATATAAAGTCCTATCGGTGGATTCCGAGACCGCGGTGGTGTTCCAAGGTTATCCGCTAGGAAGAGGTGTCTACAAGAAGAAGCATTGAGGCTTGAGAGGGATCGAGTCAGTCGTTGTAAGTCTACCTGTCTTGTAATTGTAATTCCGTATCTAGTGGATTTGTGGCTAGGGCCGTCCGAGGTTGTTTCCCGTCTTGGGTTTTTCCTCGTACATCGCGGCGTAGTGTGATTGGTTTATTTTATCTTGCTTTAATAACGTAGAACGCATGCTTAGAATAATTCAAGATAAAATTCGGTTTAAATCATCACACTCTATTTAATTTGGGACTATATTAAATATTGGGTAAAGTTTACTTAATTCAAGTCATTTGCTAAAATTTGGTTTCGCCTAATTTGCTAATATTGATAAATATGACTTAGGCAAATTCTAGGACTTGGATTAACTTATTGGTTTAAGTGAATATATTAATTGTATTAATCTTACTTCACTTGGTTGCTATTTTAATTTGTTTTGAAGAAATTAAAATTTGGCTTTGTTTATTTGTGAACCATCATTCAAGGCTTCCGCATCTCTTCACTTTATACAAAAGGAAATTACGAGCTTGTGCATTTACAAATTGGTATCAGAGCCAAAACGATAAATTATTTCCTTAAACAATCTTGTAAATAATTTTTGGCTAAAATGGATTTTTCCCCATTTTCAAAATTTCCTATTTTCGATGGTTCAAACTACGCGTATTGGAAAGCGCGAATGAGATCGGCACTAAAATCTATCGACGAGAGAGTTTGGATGTCTGTTGTTAACGGGTGGTCCCCACCAACTTATTTAGTTGAAAATGAACGTGTTATCAAACCCGCCGATAGATGGACTGAAAATGAGTTTAAACTTGCTAATTTCAATTCGGTGGTTTAAATGCCTTGTTTAGCGCTGTCACACCAGATGAATTCTGCCGTATTATGACGTGTGAAACCGCTAAAGAAGCTTGGGATATTTTACAATTAACTCATGAAGGAACTAATGTCGTTAAAGCTTCAAAACTCCAAAACCTCACCACTCAATTTGAAACTATCAAAATGAATGAAAAAGAAACGTTTGATGAATTTTATGCTAGACTGTCTGATATTGTCAATTCATCTTTTAACTTGGGAGAGAAAATACCTGACGACCGTGTTGTAAAGAAAATTTTAAGGTCCCTACCCGATAGATTTATTCCAAAAGTGACCGTTTTAAATTATTTACCCACTTTAGCCTCTACGAAATTAGAAGAGCTTGTAGGTGATTTACAAACCTAGGAACTAGATATGTTTCCCTCTAAAACTGAAAAGAAAATTGAAAAGGGCGTTTCTTTAAAAGCCCGAAAAGAGGTCAAACAAGTAGTAGAGAGCGATAGTGATAGTGACTCGGAAGACATGGCTTTGTTTTCTCGTAAATTTAGAAAATTTCTTAAAATTAACAAAGATAAATTTAAAAATGATTTTAAGAAATTTGATACTTCTAAACATGATAAAAGCGAGAAGATTTCTAAAGCCGAGAAGATCCCTAAACCTAGCAATGACAATTTAGATAGGGATGAGTCTAATAAGTGTTTTGGTTGTGAAGGTTATGGCCATAGGGCTTATGAGTGCCCCACTAAACTAAGGAAAGAGGGTAAGTGACCCATTTCATATAATGCGACCCTTAGTGATAGTGATAAGGAAGAGAAGCCCGATTCCCCCACTAAGAAAAATTTTGTGGCTTTTATGGCTAGTCATGTGAGTGATAGTGATAACTCATCGATTGATGAAACGATAGCACATGCCACTTTCAAGGTCATTGTACATGATTCTCTTATTTTTGACGATAGTGAGAGTGGAGAAGAAAGTGAGAGTGAAAATGAAGAAGTGGTTAATGTGAGTGAACTTCAAAATTCTTTTCAAGAACTTTATAAAGAATCTATTAAATTAAAAAGAGCTAATTTGAAGTTAGAAGCTAGTTTAAGAGAGAGTGTCAAGGTCGTTGATGACAATGATTTAATAGAAGACCTTAGGTCACATGTGAAGACTCTTTAAGAGAATCTTGAATATGTAGAAAGCGAGAGAGATAGCCTTAGAGGTTTAATGGAATCCTTGAAAAAGGAGCTTCTTACGTTTGAAGAGCAAAATGTTTTACTAGAATCTAACATTTTAGAATTGGAAAATAAATTAAAAGATTCTAGTAATGTCAAATTTGATTTGGAGTGTCGTTCGGAAAAACTAGATAAAATATTAGGAACGGTCCAAATTAAAAATGACACTTGTGGTTTAGGCTTCAATACTTGTAATGAATTTACTCATAATGCCCAAACCAATGTTTTAGGAGAATCTACTAGGACTACATTTAAAGATCACTCCTTAAGTAAATCTTTTCAACATGTTCTCACTTGTACACATTGTGGTCGACAAGGTCATCTTAGGAAATTTTGTTTGATCTTAAACGAATTCCTAGAAAACCCCATAGTGAAGTAACCACGGTTGTTAAAGTTCCTACACCCCAAGATAGTCATTCTTCATTAATTTGGGTTAGGAAATCCGATTTGGTTGCCTTGCAAAATAGGGTTTTTGATTCTCATTTACTTTCACATGCTTCCTCCCTTGCTAAATCTAAAGGATGAATGTGTTAGTGTTTGCATACTTTAGCTTTTGTACTTCATGCTATATTGACATGCTAAATGTATGCTTGTTTAGTCATTTTCTAGTCATTGCTTTATTTCATATCACATACTAGATATTATGACTTGTTTATCTTTTTGTATTATATTGTTTGCTTGAATTGACTGCATAATATAAAAAGATTTTTGTTTATCATTTGTGTTTTATTTATTTCATTTAAGCTTAATGAAAAATACAAATGATTTTTGTTTATCCTTTTGAGTATATATCTTTATTTTTGATTAAAAATGTTAAAAACTCAAAAATATTTTCTTTTGTGTGTATTTTAGTTTGACACACTTTATGTGGCATATATTTGTGTTTGAATCCCATATTTTACGCTCCCACGTGGCTAGAGCTTTTGGTTTAGATTTTCAATCCTTAAAATGTTCTTTACCATGTTCTATATGGAGTAGTTGGATTTTGTATTGTTTAAATGGATTCTATTTTTATATGCCTCTTTTCACACATGCACGAGCTCTTTTGAAATCTTAATGTCACATGTTATATTTGAGCTTTTTGAGGTGTTCTCCTACCAATCTAGTCATCTGCATATCTATGACCTAGGAGGACTAGTGCATGTCAAAATCCGTTGCATGTGAGATTTGTGTGAAAATGAAAACATGATAAATAAAATGTGCACGGGGAAGGGCTCCGAAAGGATGAATTAAATCCTTTGCGATAGTAAGCCACCGTTTATTGGACCTAAAAGAAATACATGGTCCAAAGGCCTAAAAACAGAATATATGGCATTAAAAAGAAAAACAATTGCCAAGGCCTATGTTTGTTTGATATATTCATTCAAAAACAAAAGAATATATTTGCTTATTGAGGGAGAATTGGATGGTATATCAACGGTTTGCACAATGTCCGTTTATCCTAGTTGTCTTTAATGTAATGACTTTATTTGGTTTGTAGAATCATCATCATGCTAGGCTTGTATGCATTGTGTAGGTTTGTTCATTGAGTTCAATATTTATATTGTCACATGAGGTTATATTTAAATGTGACGAAGTTTGCAATCAAATGAGAACTCCGTGAATGTTTATTAAGTGTTTGGGTCTAAATTTAATTGTTAGCTAGTTCACACCCCTACACTTCCGTTTCCATATAACACATTTTTGCCATACGAGTGTGCGAACTTATTGTATCTTGTGTTATATGTGTGTTTATATCTATATATATATATGCAAGTACTTCATTGGTATATTTCTAGTTTATATATATGATATTTGTTTGTCTTTGCCTTACTTTTAATGCCCATCTGCTTTAATGTCTTAACACTTTTAAGCTTCAACATGCTTTTATGTTTATTAGTTCTTTATCCTTTGCCTATTCCTGAACAAAAAGGAGTAGAATTATGATAGGGGGAGAAATGGTATCTAATCCTATTATTATCGTATCCAAGTTTGGGGGAGATTTATCTTAGGGGGAGACGTCTTTCTAAGTAGGTCATGTGTTTGATAAAGGGGAGAATTAATTTAGGGGGAGTAATTAATTAATTGCATTTAATACTTTGATATTCCCTATGCATTTGATGAGTTTGCTTAAGTGTGCCGGATTTCTTCTAAAGCGGCATTGTTTAAACGGCAAAGCGTTTGATCCTTGGGTTGAGTCAAGTCTGGGTGGGTTATGTTTTGAGTCTAGTGAGCTTGACGGCCCTTTAGGATTTTTATTTGGTTTTTGTCCCGGAATAGCCAAAGGGGGAGATTTGTAAGGACACAAATTTCCAATTGAGTCCATATGTTGTTTTGGCTCAATTCTGGACAAAAACATTTATTCATAGGATAGTATGTTACTGTAATACTCTCAAGCCTATGAAGTGTTTGTTGAAGACGTAGCGGCAAAGAATATAAAGCTTCATCAAATATGCCGGTTTGCGTGCCTCGTTTCTACGTCATCAACTATAGTTCCATGCTCCCAAGGTATGAATGCAATTATGTTTATATAGGAGCTTGGAACAAAGTTCGTTGGGTGTTAGGTTTAATTAAAACTATGTTTACTTTCAGAAAAATTTAATTAGAACTTTAAAAATAAAGTATATAAAGTTTTTGGGCCAAAAATCGAATTTTGTAAAAATTCTGGAAGTCGTTCGAAATGTCTTTCGAACGAGTTTTTCGTTCGAACCAGGTTTCGTTCGAACGAGTTTGCCAACAAGTCTAAACTGGTCCGTCGTTCGAAATGTCGTTCGAACGAGATTGTTTGTTCTAACGAGATTCTAACGAGTCCAAACTGGAGCGTCGTTAGAAGTCTCGTTCGAACGAGAGTTCGTTCGAACGAAATGTCGTTCGAACGAACTGCTAGGCGGGAACAGTTTTTAGGCAGTTTTTGGCAGTTTTTAACCCACTTTCCCACTTGTTTCTTAACTGATTTTTTCAGACTTTATGAAGGACGGGAATCACATTTTCCAACTCAACATTTCCATAACTTTTCCAATCTATTTCCATCTCTTAGAGAGAGTTTGAAAGAAAATTTGTTTTAGGAAAATGTTCATGTTTTGAGTGAGATTTTTAGAGAAATATTTTCATCACTCTAGTGTTTACACCCAATTGAGTTTATTCTAAGTTCACATATAAATATTAAATTGCTTGGAGTTTGGCACCGGTTTTCTCTACACCGAATTGAAGAAAAGTTTTGGGTTTTGCTTCTACCTCCCACGAAGAAAGAAGAAGTGTTCTTTTTTTGTGATTCTACCCACATGGAGAAAGGCTCCATGCTCGGGTGACGGTGACCATATAAAGTCCTATCGGTGGATTCCGAGACCGCGGTGGTGTTCCAAGGTTATCCGCTAGGAAAAGGTGTCTACAAGAAGAAGCATCGAGGCTTGAGAGGGATCGAGTCAGTCGTTGTAAGTCTACCTGTCTTGTAATTGTAATTCCGTATCTAGTGGATTTGTGGCTAGGGCCGTCCGAGGTTGTTTCCCTTCTTGGGTTTTTCCTCGTACATCGCCGCGTAGTGTGATTTGTTTATTTTATCTTACTTTAATAATGTAGAACACATGCTTAGAATAATTCAAGATAAAATTCGGTTTAAATCATCACACTCTATTTAATTTGGGACTATATTAAATATAGGGTAAAGTTTACTTAATTCAAGTCATTTGCTAAAATTTGGTTTCGCCTAATTTGCTAATATTGATAAATATGACTTAGGCAAATTCTAGGACTTGGATTAACTTATTGGTTTAAGTGAATATATTAATTGTATTAATCTTACTTCACTTGGTTGCTATTTTAATTTGTTTTGCAGAAATTAAAATTTGGCTTTGTTTATTTGTGAACCATCATTCAACGCTTCCGCATCTCTTGACTTTATACAAAAGGAAATTACGAGCTTGTGCGTTTACAAGTCTTAAGAATATATATGATGGTGAAATGAGGTGTAACGTGTTAAACCAAACTAAAATAGATGATGAGAAATTATAAATCTTGCTCTAACACATATACAAAGTGAATCCACTAAATAAATCAAGTTCGAACAACTCCAGGCATGCATGATTAAGAACAATTTTAATCATTGTACTAGCCATGTGGAAATATTGAACTAATGGGATTCAAACACATAAAACTGGCACACAAAATTTGTAGAAAGAAACTACACAAATAAAAAATCTTTTTGAGTTTTTAAATAATTTTTAAAATGACTCAAACAATAAATAAAATCTTTTTGTATTTTTCACAATATGACTAAATATATGACGAATCAAAATACAAAATAGAAAAACATAGTAAAACTTGAAATAACATATAGGATGAAGAACATAAGCTATTGTATGAAAAATATGCAACCACAATCTACCATTAGATTTAGTATGAGAAAAATCATGTCCAAGAATGTGATAATCAACACGGATAACATTTAATGCCTCGAAATATGATTTCCAAACCCACATAACTTTATGATCTTGGGTTTGGAGAACCTTGTTGACACTAGACTTAGACTTCATAGGTCTTTTTTTATGATAATAACAAAACTTTCTATGGTGGTCTTTTACTTCAATGTATGTAAGTGTAGACACGATGGGGAATGTTACCCTTGGGACCCTTGGGATGACCATTTCTAACACCCTTGGCTAATTTATTGATCTTGGCTTTAGTAGTGGAAGCATTTAGATTACTGAATCCAATTCTAACCTTGTTAGTTTTGATCTAGATGGTGCTTAAAATATTTTTCAACTTCTTTGACCTATATTCCAAGTCAAATTTCATGTGACTTAAGTCTCTTAATTTCTCCTTAAACTCCTCAATCCCAGACTAAAGCAAACTCCTAGTTTCCTAAACATTAGGGACTCCTTCTTTAAATTATCCATCAACCCACGAAGGTTATCCTCTCAATAAGTGAGAGATTATCCCTAAAAGTTTTCTCACGTGCCCTTAAATCCTTAATCAATTTACTATCATTACTTATACAACACTTTCCTTAAACTTATCTTATATCTTCAACTTCAACTTTTTTCAATTTCAACGACTCAATGTACAACTCATGAAAGGAAACTTGAAGATTACTCTCCTCTTCCTCCAACGATTCTTCTTCTTCTTCTTCTTCTTATTTTTCTTCTTCTTCTTCTTCTTCTTCTTCTTCTTCTTCTTCTTCTTCATCTTCTAGTTCTCCTTTATCTTCCTCACCACTCCATAGGAATCAACAGAACAAACCTTGAAAATGTCATGCAAATTCTCATCTTCACCGTTTGAAGACTTTTCATCGTAGCCCACATGATTATCTATGAACGTGGTGTAGTTACGTTAATGGAGGAGTTACACTCCTTTTTTTATTCTAAGGATACCTTTGGATTTTTCCTTACTTTCCTAGTTTATTGGAACACTCGGATGCCCTATATCCATAACCCTCATACTAAAAGCATTATCTGATTCATCCCTCTTACAATTTTCATTTTGTTTATTTTTAAAGTCACAATCCTTAGGGAATTTTTTAGCCTTGTTAAAATTATTCTTCTCAAATTTCTTTTCATCAATTTTAGAGTTATGTTTCTTAAACTTTAGAAATTTCCTAAACTTCTTAGCAAATATGGTCATATAATCGGAATCAGTGTCAGACTCATCATCAAAAATAGGTATTCCCTCCTTTCGATATTTTAAAACAATGCCTTTATCTTTCTTATTTCTTTTGTAAGGAGACATATCGAGCTTATAAGTTTAAATGTAACACCTGTCCCCGTGGTATTGACTGAACCCATGTGAATTGGTGACTTTATGTGACCCAATTGGTCTTTGGACTTTGTATGACGAATTATGGGTTAAATTTGGATAATATTGTGGCCTTGGTAAAATTAATTGGATTTAGAATGGCCTAATGTTTAAGTTAGAGAAAATTAAGGTCGTTCAACAAGACCTTTGGTTGTTCGAACGAGAAATCATTTTCTTCCAAACAGCTACTTCAAATGACCTTCCAACGACATATACCTGTTTAGAGAACGTAGCCTCGTTAGGACTTCATTTGAAGTATGTTCAAATGAAAGTAGTTGTCATTCGAAGGAGATCCAAATCTCATTTGATCAAGAAAATTTTGTCACGATATACACCATTATATTTTCCATGTGTCATACTCTTACACAACAAATCAACTCAGGATTAATCTTTGGGGAATTTTTAGAAATTAAACCCTAAGGTTTTGGGGGTATTTAAGTGAGGTTTTGGCCCCTTTTAGGGCATTTCTCTCACTCTCTAGCTTATGGAACCTCACCACTACCCTAGCTCCACTACTCCTCAACCCTAACCACCATACTTTAACCCTTTCCAACCATATTTAAGCCTTATAAACCCATCTACACAAATTTTTGGGCAAGGTATTGATTGATAAAGAAGTTATTGGGGACTTTTGAAGAGCAAATGACGTAAAAATTATGGAGTTTGAAAGGGGTTTTCATTGTTCTTTCAAGGAGCAATATAGTGGATCTTAGCAAACTTTTTAAGGCTACCTTAGGAGGTTGTCATCATCTTCTTACTATTCCATCCATTTTTAGAGCTTCATTGGGAAACTCTACTTTTTAAGTTCAAGAAGTCTATTTCATTAGTATTTAGTCTTGTATATAGAGTTTTAAGAGTAGAAAGCATGTATGTTATAGAAAGTTATTTTCTCATTTTTTATGTAAAATGATATTACAAATGCTTTCAATATTTTGATAAAATGATATGTTTTCAAGAAAACTTAGTGTTAAATATTTTATGAAATAAAATATTTTGAAATAATATTTATCTTGTTGATATATTTTCTGAACAAAATCTTGAAGTCTTCTTGTAAAAATGGGACTTTTATGAAGTTAAACATTTATTCAAGTTTTGCAGAAAAAAATATCTTTTAGTTTTGAAAAGCATGTTTTTTCAAGTATTATGAAATTTCTTAAATAAATCATGTATTAAACTCATTTTCTTGGATTTTTGGACTTAAAATCGTTCTTCCCTTGTATATAAAGTTGTAGTAATTTGATAATGAGCATATGAACAAGTTTAGTAAAGGCTTTAATGAGTGTTAATATGAAATTAAAAAAATATATAAATTTCAAGTCATAAAGTGTGTTAATGAGTGTAGAAAATGTGATTAGTGTATGTTTTAAAGGCAAAATATGACGATAAAGGAAAATAGTGTTTTTCTAGTAAAGCAGTCTTTAAAATGCCAAATGATCTCTTAATAATGAAAGTAATGAGAAAAAGATGTTTTCAAATTGAAAAATGTGTTAACTCTAAGGTGTACAATGATTGTTAATGAGTATAAGCACTCAATGTGTATGACTTAATAAAGTTTAGAAAATAACGCTTGTGAAAATGGAAGAAAGGACAAGTTTGGAAATAAATGGGTAAAATGGTAATTTTATGTAAAGTGGACCATTTTTATGAAATAAAATTTATTCAAAAAGGTGTTACACAAAATGGTCCTAAAGGAGAGTGATTTTCGGGATGAAATCAACATAAATGCATAAAGAACCAAAAATGGTCATTTTCAAGTGCAACACAAATATGTGGCGTAGTTCTCGGGATTTTGGCTTCGGCCGGTAAAAGCGAAAGAATGTGGCCCGGAGCCCTAGGATGAAAGACTCAAATCACTAGCCAAAGCATATGGTAGCATAGCCGGCGGTGTGGAGCCCTGTAAAGTACATGGTTATGTGGTGAATTTCAAGGAAAAGATAATGAGAAAAGTGGAACATAATTTGGTAAGAATATAAGAAAAGATAGCCTAACGTGTAATGAAATTGGTAAATGTTCCGCTTAAAAAGATGACATGGATAAGAAATAGTGAGAAATTGACTAATGTCCATGTGAAGTGCAAGAAATGGCAAAGTGAGACGACTAATGGGAAGTTAAGCAAACTAAGATGGTTTAACCCATAATTAATGCAAGTGTGTGTTGTGAGCATTTTGAAGGGAAAACCAAGTATGTTCTAACATTGAGTGTGCTTGTGTTGAAGGGTGGTTTTCAAGAAAATACTAAAATGGAGTTGCTGTGACTAAATGAGAAATTTCGGTAAATGAAGTGTTTTCCTAAACAAATGCTATTTTTTTTAAATATTTAGCCGAGTGCGTTAAATTGAGAAATCAATGTTAAGTCAAGAAAACGGGGAAAAGGGGATATATATGATTAGTGTGATTTAATCAACTCAAGTATTGTTTTGGAATAAGCGGATTCATGCACTAGTATATATATATATATGTGTGTGTGTGTGTGTGTGTGTGTGTGTGTGTGTGTGTATGTATACAGTATTTGCATGTGCGCGTAGGTGGTATGTTATAGAGTCTTTTTTCTTCCATTGTATTCTATGTTGGATTATTGTATTTTCCATTGGACATTCGACTCATTCCCTTCTCTTTGTTATGGAAAGTTGTACTTGATTCCGTATTTTAAAAGTGTTATATATGTAAGTATTATTTATTTTACATTGGTAGCTTTGAATGCTTGGATTCGGGGAGTGCTTAACACATGTCCCACCCATAATTTGATATATATTGGAATTGCATGCCAAATAAGGGGATGCTAATTAAGTAAATCTGGATTAGAAACATTATTTAGGGTGTCTCATTACACTTCACACCTAACGTTTACTAGGTTGAACTTGGGTAACCTATAACTTTAGGTCGGGGCATTATAAATATTATCAAAACACTAGGTTCATGGTTCCTTTCGGGAGTGAAATTATGAGGAGCCTAGTGTATCTTTGACGTCGGTCTTGGTTTTGGGCCAATCGCACTAGACATGTGACAATTTCGATCCGTGTTCTCGACTATGGAGTCAAGGATATTAGCACGAAGGGAAATTCATTTTTGTATAGCAAGTGGATAAGTTACCTTCCATTAATAGTTCTCAGCGCGTGATTTAGATGTGTTAGTAACTTGTGAGTGTCTGTGTAGGCCATTAGTGGTGTCACCACATTCTCTTGTATGAGGTGCTTTCGTGTCAACCCTTAATGATGCGGGAGGTTTGTTAAGATGTAAATAAAGATAAATCATGTTCATTGAATTAGAGATGTGCATTGTTTAAAGCCAATTGTGGAGTTAGGTGATTAGAGTGGCTTGTCTAAGAAGTATTGATTTTGCAATAAGGACACACCTGGTTCGCAGGTTAGGTACTTGCAAATGGCTAGTAATGATTATGTGATTAGGCGGACTTGATCCTTAAGGTAATGTCATGCGGTATGTATTTGATAATTCGATAGGCATATCAACCCGTGTTGGTCACTACTTGAGGATGTATGCTCGGGTATCATAATGGGTGAGTGCCTTGCTAATTGTCGATTAAAAGAAATATGAGAGTTTCGAGCCATTAGTGGTAAGTGTGTTACGTGTGTAATAATGATAGGTTGAAATGACATAATATTAAACCCTATGTAGTCTTCTACAATGTGGTTTTAAATAATATGATGTAACATTTGAGGAATAGTATCCCTTGCAACGTCAGTAGTGTGGGCTTAAGGGCTATAGATGATGCATGATGTCCTATATCCAACCAAAATCCTTAGTAGTGTCAACTTACGGTTTAATACGTAGTATATGGCGTCAGCCGTTTGAAAGAAAGTGTTGGACTTTTCATCAGGTCTATAGGAGAGGGTCGTAAGCCAGATCTATCCTATGGTCTGAAAAGGAAAGGGAAATAAGATTTTTATCTAAATACCATAGCCCTTTTTCAATTGCCTAAGTAATACTGAATGTGAAGTGGAATAGATATGAGTAGCTGACTTTAGCAGAACCTCGTTAGTGTTCGGTGGGAAGTAACCTTTTTCATTCCATGTCGAGTAGCCATTCGAACTGGGGTCCCTTAGAAAGTTTTTTAATTATTTAACAAGGAAATTATTTACTCCATTTGACCCTTGCTATCAAATTCATGTGGTGTATTTGCGAATAGAAATCTACTTATTGTGACACCTTGAGGTGTTCGATGATTATGGCTTTCCATGTTCAGATACTTATAGGCTAGTATATGGGTGAGTATCTAATAGTCATTTGAGACAAATGTTAGGAAGTCGGTAGAGCATAACTTCTATGGAAAAATCACGAGTGATGAAATATTATCATGTTTTTTGTGACAATTACGTTGGGGTATGCTTGGTGTCCTTAGGGAACTAGTCAATTTTGGTGCTATGAAGTATAGTGTGTTCAAGTGCTTCTTGTATTGAAGGTTATGTGGTGATCTAAGGTTAATCATTCCAGATGATTTGAATAGTGTGGCATTTGGTGATGTCATTCGAATTGACACGGAAAGGTGGTGTAATGCTCTAAGGGAAATTGGAGATTAGTGTCATGATTGGGAATGATACTCATTATCATAAGATGACTTGTGTAGAAAGTGTTGTACTTAATTTTGATGAGTACCAAGAAATGTATTGGAGACGTAGATTGATGGTGTCTTGTAAAGGACTTGATAATAGCAGCCTATATGGGATATCGTAGTATGATTAGGGTATAGATATGTACCAAGAGTGTAAGTTAGAATGGCCTAGAAGGGAAAGGTTTAGTTCTTAACATGTCTTGCCAGACTTTCACGGATTAAGAGGTGTAGACATATGTAGTACTCAATATCCTCACAGTGATAATGATGACCGATGTGGTCATCACGTAGAGTCATTTTGGGTAGAATTTGGAGATAGGCGCAATGACGACCTTTTGTTATTAGTGGTTATAATAAGGTGAGTGTTTCACATTGTTGGGCATTACCTAAGGAGATGTGAGATAGAATCATTGAACGACAAAGTAGATAGTAACCTGGGTGTGTTAGGTTTGTCACAAAGTCATGTTGACTAGCGAGATGGATAAGATCATCATTGACAAAGGTGTTGGCATTCGTCGATTTGAGCGGTACATGTTTGTAGAGAATGAAAGGGGGAATCATTACTCCTAAGGAGGGGAATCTAACATTGATTTTCGAAAGGATAATATTCCATGTTTTACGTTCGTCTCACGAAGATAGATGGTTCATGATCCGATTCATCATGATTGGTGACTCAAGCCAGGTTATATGGATAAGCTAGGATCCGAATAACGACGTTTAAGAGGGGTCATAGACTTCAAAATGTATGACGTAGATCCACACTTCATAATCTATAGTTCATTGCATATGGATGGGATTTTCTCGAAATATTTATTCATTTATTCTAATTTGTTGTGTTTTTTCAGTCGAGGCATATGTTTATGTTCCCTCGGTTGCAGTAAACTGGGATTTTATCGTGTTATTGTTATGGCATGGTTTGGCTGAGTGAGAGTGCGGTTGGACCTGGCAGGGTCAATTCTGCTCGATAATTGAGTGCGTCCTTATTTGAAGTATCCTTTTATTTTGTACAAGTTTCGTGTTCATGTGGCCACACGTTCTATCGCTTGGTTTGCTCGTATTACCCACTTCCCTTAAAATTAGTGATCTTATGGATTGGCCATCATAGGGATTGGCGGATCTAGTTTTAAAGAGAAGGATTATAAAATTGAGAATGTCGTAAAATGTTATAACTCGAGTAAACATAACACATAGTGTTATTTTGCCACAGTTAGGGGATTGGTGCAATACTCAGGTGAGCGTTCCATAGTTTGACGCCTAGAGTGATCCTAGAATTCATAGAACGATCTTATGGAATGTATTAGTCAGATGCACGATTTATGATTTAGTTGGTATGCCTCTCCTCAAAGTCAAGTTTAAGTGAATTTGTGTGGTCAGGATGGCCTAAGAATTCGAGGAGACACATGATATATAGTCCTAAGAATTGAAATAATTTACAATGATGGATTGGGTGTTGGTTATAGGTCATATTTCTCTTGGGTGAGTGTCAATCACTAAAGACTGTTACTCTGGTAGATGTTGAGGACATTGTAGACACCTCATCCTTATACCCCCTTAATTACCTTCGTAGGTCCCTAAAACTCATCCACTTATCATAAACCTTAGGTCACACTCTGAGTAGTGATCGGATGCTATCAAGAACTCTCGAGCACTATTGGAATCTGATAAACTCTCCAACCTGGGCAAATCTTGAAGCACTCTAAATTCCCTTTCCAATGGTTTTTCCCGTGTAGGAATTAGCGTCACAATACACACGAATGATCCGTTTTACTTCAAGTGCTAATCTAGAGATCATCGGACGCTCTCGGTAACTATTTGACTCCGATAAAATCTCCAAATTGAATCTCAATGAAACCTCTAAAGGCTCTGAATTCCTTTCCAATGGTCCATCCCGTGCGTGAATAGGCCTCATGGCTTGCACAAATGATTTGTTTTACTCCGAGGTCCACTGAGCACTTTCGAGACCTGTTTCGCATTGTTCAACTCTCCAAACTAATGGAAGCTCATGAAATCTTGAAGGTCATTTATTTCCCTTTCTAACGGTCCATTCCATGCGTGAATCATCCTCACAGTATTCGTTTTCCTCTGAAACCCCCCGTCAAAGGACTATTGGGCACTTTCAAGCCTCGTTTGACTTAGTCAACTCTCATACCTAGGAGTGTCTCATGGATTCTTTAAGGTCTCTGATTTCCCTTTACAACAATCTCGAACGTGCACTATTCGTACTTATAATTTTATTTTTCCAAAAAATTCATTTTGGACTTCCTATAGTTAATGCAGACCCCGCCTATCGGCATGGTGTATTTTTGCTTGCCTAGTAAGGAAGGCACAATATTGATAGGCAAGATAGGTCCCACGCCGATCGGCACCCCCTAACCTTAATTTTCAGTATAAAAGGGTCATGATCTCACCCTTGGATGGAGGTCCCTTCAGTAGTCAGCAAACATTCTCCTTAAAAATCAGAGCCTTCCCTTTCCAAAAAAGTCAATTTTCCAACATTCCCTCACCTCACTTACTTACCTCACTTAGCTATCCACATCATCCTACCATATTAACTCTAAACCCCTTCAAAAATCAGCATACTCACATTCTAAATTTAGTAACAAAGATTTATAAGTAGGTCCATTCCTCACCCTTTTTACAGTTTACTCATTTTAGTATTATTCATCACTTTATTATCATTTGTGATATCTTCTAGTTTTATTCATTATCTCACATCAAATAATCTTCACTTTCTACTATTAGTTTTGCACACAACTTATTTTCATAAAAAATTCAAAAAAGGCAAAAGAAGGGTTTATTCATAAATTCCAAAAGCTGATTTCTATTTTCTAACACTTTAACATTTGAACATACTTCTCTCAAAAAATAGTAAAAAAAGGAGTCCTACATTTGGATTTATGAGTTGAACCCCACCCCTATGATATTTTTGAACTACGTGGACTTTGATGCCCCTTGGGCTATGTAGGCATCTTGGGCCAATCCTGAGATTCGAGTTCTCCCTTTTCATTTTATGCCTTTTATATTACACTATACCTATTTCATGAGTCTTGGACTCCTAGATATTTATGCCTCTTCCGAGGTAAACATTCGCTCTTTCATAGTGATTCATGTTTCGACGAACACTTACATCATATGTTTATGACTATTTTTGGATACACTCCTATGGATGAGTCCACTCCGTCCATACCATGACACGAGTCAGATAATTTCATTTTTCCATTATTTATATTTTACACATGTACACACACATAATGGAAAAAATGAGAAGATTATGAGAGATCGAAAAGGCAGAATGGGTGCCTACCACCTTCCCATTCCGTAACTTAGTTCTCAGACCTTCGAATCAATTAGTTTCGTATGCATTAGTTTGACCTTGATGTCGTTATCTTGAGGTACCAACATTCTTTTTCTTGTTAGCGAATACATCCTTTCGTGTTATCCCATTTGACGGCGAACAATTTTATAGTCGAGGTTAGACCTCAGAGACGCCGACACGAGTGATGGAAAGAGGACTTCCATATCCTTGAATCACCCATATGCGCAATGCTAAAAAAGGAAAAAAAGAGGGGGGATATTTTCCTCCTTCCTCCCCCAACTTCGAGGCCTGGGCCCGCGCCAGAGGAATTCGACCCGGATGGATACAATGGCGACTCCATTTGGGAATTTCTAGAGGACTAAACTTTATTTTCTACATGGATGTTACTTTTTTAGTCTCATGTTTTTCTACATGTGTACATATGATCCCACTTGTATGTTCCCTTTACTCCTTTTCTTACTTCTTGTATATTTCATCTCATTCTTATCTCTACCATGAATATATCAGTATTTACTCACTTGTACATGCTCACCATGTTTCACCTTACACCCACTTGTATATATTCTCCATGCTCACTTCACACACTCGCACTTGTATATAGTTTCACCTTTACTTACATGCTCCAAACACCACTTGTAGATTATCCATGCATAGTTTTACTAGAACACACCCTCATATTTTCCTACTTGTATATAGGCTTGTAAATTGAGTCGGGCAAGTCCGAATTTTACCCGTTCGGCCTACTATTTTTGGGCCGAGCTTTAGTTGAGTTTGAGCATAGCTGAGCCTGAGCCTAAGTTTCAAGCCCGAATGAATTTCGGTCCGAGTTTGAGCCGAACTTTTTCAAGCCCAAATTGGGCTCGAAACCCGAGCTTTGAATATATAAATAAATAAATAAAATATTTTATAAATATAACATGTTTATGTTAACTAATTTTATATGTATGAAATATAATTATTCTTTGTAGGTTTTCATTCTTACTTTCCTTGTTTAGTTTAATACATTTCATAATTGTATACTTTATTTTATGAAATATCAATTAGACTTTAATGTGTACATTTTCTCCCATAAGAAAAAAATACTAATTCGAACTTTTTTTAACAAAACATTGAAATCGGGCCGAAGCCCGACATATTTATGAGCCAAGTTCGGGCATAGGTAGAAAAATTTAGTTTGGGCCGAGATCGGGCTTGATCCTGTGTAAGGTAGTTCGGGTGGGGCCTGAGTAACCTCAAGCCCGGCTCATCCAACCCGATTTACAGCCCTACTTGTATATGTATCCATTTTCACTTGCACATCTCACACATAACTCGTGGATATTTCTTGCTTAGTCTCACTAGCACACACCTTCATTCATATATATTCATATTTTCACTTACACTATTCCCATGTCACTCTCTCATCTTACACATCTCACTCACTTGTATATTCACATGCTTTCCTATCAACATGCTTAGGACAGTCTTTATGATCCATGTTAGCTTTACCGTTCATGATATTTGAATATTCTCCCTCATAGTGGTATTACTCCCCTTACTTATCATGCAAATAAAAATATCCGCAAGATACTAATCGACACTTATACATTTTTTGCACATTACATCACCAGAGCATGGAAATATTGATCGAAATTTTGTCGCGTACTAGGGGGTCACTTCATGGTGATTAGCAGTCCTATGGGATGCGGTTAACCTAAACGATATAATTCACACCCTCCATTGGCCTCATACCTTTGACGTATATCGAACGGTTCTCCTCGCATTGTAATGCTTGACCTAACTCAAGACGTGATGTATACAGAAGGGAACTTGTTTATGTACGTCGAGTATATTGAATTTTCTCTCACACGTATCTTCCCCACGAGGTATATCATGAGGCAATTCACATACACTCAAGTATATCAAATAGCTTGTCCAGACGTACCGATGAATGATTTCCCTTATAGAAAACGGTTTATCATGAAAGTCATGCCAAAGAACCCTTTCACTAAACCATAAAATGCATAAACCCCATATAGGCATCATCCTTATGACACTCATAATTAGTTTGTCGTTTACTATGTGAAACTCTGACGAATTTTTTGGATCCCCATACCGCTCAAAATTTTGTTCTATTTCACCATTTTTAAAACAAGACCCTGTCCACGAGCCTAAAAACAAGTCAAACCGTGTCTTATATTCTCATACATATCTATTCCCCAGGCTCGAGTCTGATCTGGCATTTTCCTTACATTTTGGGAAACATAATACAAGTGAAACCTAATAATACTATCATGCTGAGAATTTATAGGTCCCCGTAAATTTAAAAACAAACTTTTGCTTGAGCATAATTAAGTTAAGGATGAATGCAAATAAACCTTCCCTTTTTGAAAAAATCTTTTTCAATTTTATCAAACCAAGTTGTGACACAAATAAACTTAACCAAATTTTATCTTGTTTAACCCTAAGCATACAATTAGTGATTAAAGCAAGTAAAATAAAGTAAAGCAATACACACAACGTCGATGTACGAGGAAAAAACCAATTGGGAAAAAACCTCGGATGGCCCAGGCTAGATAATCACTATGATAATGGTTTTACAAAGTCAGACGACAGTCTTATACAACGAATCGATCCACCCACGAGACTTAACGCTCCTCTAATCTTCTACCAATCTTCACAGTACCCACGTGTAAAGTAACTTTCTTCCACGATACTCGTCCATAGAAGTCGCCTCAACGAATACCTCGGTATCCACCGATACGACCTTGTGTCGTCTACGATGTTGAACAAGAAATTAACCTTATTCGCTTCTCCACCGCAAAACCAACAATGTTCAAGTGTTAAACAAACCCAACTTGGTGCAACGAAGATCACATAAACATATGGTAATGATAACTCAGATCTTTGTAAACTCTAAGGATGTGTTTAAGCTTTGAAACCTTAGAAAATAATTATAGAATCACATACTTTTTGAAAACTGATTTCGTTCTGCTCACCCTTCGAGAAAACTGGAACACACCTATATTTAAAGGATTTTGAGGCGATGGAATCTATATACTGCGTTGTTTGAATGGCAGCAACACTCGTTCGAAGGACAACGTTTGTCGTTTGAACGACGTCGCCTAGATTTGTGTTTTGATTAATCCAACTTTGAAAAGAGAGTTTCACTTAAAACCAACTCTTATCCAACTCTAATTCGTCCATATCTGATTAAAAAAAGTTTAAACAAAATAAAACAGTTTAAACACATATTCTTAAAAATTACATCCTTATATTTGTAAAATAAAATTTCGAGCTTCATTAACATTATGCATTTATACCTGTGTGGTCTCGGAAATGTAACCACCCTATAAGATGAGAAATTCTCACCAATTAAAACTTCAGCATGATTAATTCCTTGTAGCTTTGGCACAACGTCTTTAATTAATCTTCGACAAGTCATAGTCTCGTAGTGATAGGATAATAAAAATCTACCTATGACTCAAACGTGTTTTGTTCCGAGAATAAGTCAAAACTACATTAAGACTCAATTTGGAAATTTGGTCCTTATGAATCTCCCCCTTTGACTATTCCGGGATAAAACCAACAGTGAAATGCCTAAGTCGGGGTGTCAAGTCATATGACGCCTAAATCCCATCCCATAAACCCAAAAACAAAATTACATCTTTAATAAAGGATAAGATTCTTCAACAATGGACCAACAAGTATGAAACTGTCTCTGAATGTCTGAATATGTTGTAGACTTCAAATTTCGAATATCTTAAGCATACCTATACACATGAAACAGATAAATACCAAGTGAAGTATGGAGGAACAAATGATATAAATCAATATGAAATATCAAATATGAATCATTTGTTATGTGAGTAAACATGATACCAATATGTAAACATGATACCAGAATGTGTAACAAAACTCCCCTTACTTCAAGACATCTCTCCCCCTTTTTGTCTCGAATATATAATTCGGTGAAAAGATTAACAAATCTAGCATGTGATATACCAATTTGATTACATTAACTCATATTATGCTAGATAAACATGCAACAACCAGCTAAAAGATGATTAAGTAATGTTAAATTAGTATCCAGCAAACAATGAATTACACAAAAAATATATTAGTCTAAGAAGGTGTGATAAACTAACCAATGTAGCAAAATATGTCAATGATCAAAGTAAACTGCATAAACAGAGACCTAGTAATAAATATGAATCAATATGCAGCAGGGTACTGAAACAAAATAAGTCAACCAGAAAAGGTCAAAATTGGTCAAACAGATGTCGTTCGAACGACCCAAGGATGTCGTTTGAACGAGAAGCAACATCGCTTGAATAAAGATAGATGTTGTTAGAACGACATTATCAAACTTTCACCGTCTCCCCAGAAAATTAGACAATGTTGCCCAGTGAAATTTTTTCCTGAAAATTCTAACTGGAAGGGGGTCAAAATTGTGAAACAGTAACAAAACTAAGAAAACTAAAACAAAACAATCAAATATGAGTAACATGGTAACATAGAATATATGTTCCTAAACATGAACATGGAATGTATGGGTGTGAACTAAAACAAATGAATCACAATTCCAACACATCGAACCGATCAAGAATCTCTAATCAATAGCAATTTATCATCAAACTTTATTATAGCCATATTTGACAATTAAAGTATGAGATTAATGGACTAAACAAAAATCATGCACATGAATTCAAAATTTTGACGATTCTACAAATAATGGCGTCATGACATGAATTTTCAACGTTACGATTCTTTCTGCAAACCCGCTTAAATTTTTAATCCATCCAAACTCCCTCAAATATCTATCAAAATTTTCTTTTGAATGAACTAAACTAATTTGGCCCCTTTTTAGCATATGATTCTTTATATTTCCTTATGATTTTATTGGGCTCTTTTAAATGGTGACTTTCACGATGAGTCAATTTTACACTCTCGCAACCCTTTCCCGTGAACACTCATCATTTTTCAATATTATCCTCACAGTAATTGGTTATTACATGCACATTCCCTCCTTAATTCTACTTACGCATAGATGACAAAATTGAGATAAGAACGTCTCACCAAACTCAAATATGCAAGAGTAGTTAAACATCCATATAAACTTGTGCATGTGTTTAATCATAGCATATACACAAAGTTGAATCAAAATGTATATCAACTTTGAAACAACCCATAAAACAATGGTTAAGATCATTATAAGCATCGATAATAATGACCAAATATCCTAACCACATGGATAATGGAAGGAAGGGGGTCCAAGAACACCAATATGCCACATCAAACATGTTAATTCACGATACAAAAACAAAATCTAAAATCTTTTTGGCTTTTTCAAAATATTTGTACTCAAATAAAGATAAAATATTTTTGTATTTTTCAAATGAGATGCAATAAATGAAAAATATAATACAAAGTGATAAACATGATAACACACTCAACCTTTAGATTTATCATGGCAAGAATCAAGTGCAACAAAATGCGAACCACCAAGTTTTAGACCTAAAGCCTCTAAGTCTGATTTCCTAACCCAAGTAGGTGTAATATAATGCATGGGGGTTTTGGGAACCGACACGACTTTATTTCTAAACTTCCTAGAAGCATTCCTAAGGTCATAGCAAAAATTTCTAAGGTAAGCTTTCCTACCACAATGGGAACACATGTAAACATGGTGGGAATGATTACCAAAATATCAACCTCTCCTCATTTTTCTAGTGGGCGCTCTCACATGAATGGTATTGGATTTGGGGTTGGGAACTCTCTCTTCGTAGCCTATACCAAACCTATCTTTCTTGACTTGGACAGTGCCTAACATCCTATCCAATTTTTCCGACCTAGACTCCAAGTCAAACTTAATTCTATACGAGTCTCTCAAACTCTCCTCCAACTCCTTAATCCTAGACTCGAGTAGATGCCCAGTTACTCAAACTCTAGCAACTCCTTTTTCAAAGCCTCTATGAAACCTTAAAGGCTATCTCTCTCTTTCTCAACGTACTATATCTTCTCCATCAAACCTTTAAATCTATCTCTCTCTTTCTCGATGTACTCTAGCTTCTCCCTAAGCTTATTCTCCTATGCCCTATATTTCTCAATTAACGCATCATTATTTTCTACGGCACAATCTTTCAACTTAGCTTGTAATTTTGAGTAAGCCTTTTTCACCTTCACCATCTCCTTAAAAAACTCTCAAAATGCAACTTGCAACTCTCCTACATCGATCTCCTCATCCTCGCTCTCATCACCCTTTACCTCTCAGGATGCACTCTGAAGAGCCTCGAAAGTGCCATGCACATTAGTATCCTCGTGGGAGGATATACCGTCATCGCTCACATGACATGCCATAAACACAACAAAGTTACACTCAATGGGGGAATCCTCTCCCTCTTTCGGTTCACTATCACTTAAGGTGGCGTTGTATGATATCAATTTCTTTCCCTCTTTCTTAAGTTAAACAGGACACTCAGCTACTTTGTGACCATACCCCTCACACTCGAAACACCTATCAGACTCATCTCTCTTAGGTTTCTCACTCTTATACTTAGAGGTGGAGTCTGCCTTGTTCTTGAATTTTTCAAACTTTTTGGCATCGTTTGAATGCTTATGAATTTGAAGAAACTTCTTGAACTTTCTAGCCAACAAGACGATATCCTCAAACTCGGAATCGAAATCGTCATTCTAAACTTTAGTTTCCTCCTTTTGGGCTTTCAAAGCAATTCTCTTTTCTTTCTTTGGCACTTGCTTGGAGGTAAACATGTCGAGTTCATAGGTTTGAAGGTCACCTATGATTTTTTCTAGTTTCGACGAGTTAAGCATACCAAGGGAATTCATAACAGTCACTTTCACATCAAACCTACTCGACAACGATCTCAAAATTTTCTTAATCACTAAGTTATCAGGAATCTTTTCGCCTAGGTCAAACACCGCATTAACAATCGTGGACAACCTAGTGTAAAACTCATCAAACGTCTCACTGTCTAACATCTTAACCGTCTCAAATTGTGTTCTGAGATTTTAAAACTTAGATGCCCTAACCGTGCTTGTGCCCTCATGAGTGAGTGCCGGTGTATCCCAAGATTTTTTTGAATTTTCACAAGTCATGATACGATTATACTCTTCTATTGTGACATGTGAGGAAATAACGTGCAGACCTTTAGAGCTATACAGTGAAAGTCTATGTTCAGTCTCAGTCCATGACTCAACGGGTTTCAAACTAGTGACCTCACCCTCTTGTGTGACAGGTGGTGTCCAACCTTTTTCAACCGCTAACCAAACACGCTCATAAATAGAATTTAAATCACTTCTCATTTGCATTTTCTAATAAGCATAATTAGTTCCATCAAAAACAGGAGTGCAAAAATAATTATAATTTTCAAAATTCATCCTTACAAGAAAAAAGGGATCAAATACAATAAAAACATATTTCTAGCTCTGATACCAATTTGTAGGTCCCCGTAAATTTAAAAATAGACTTTTTCTTGAGTGGAATTAAGTTAAGGATGAATGCAAACCAACCTTCTCTTTTTAGAAAACTCTTTTTTAATTTTATCAAACCAAGTTGTGACAAAAATTTACTTAACCAAATTATATATTGCTTAACCCTAAGCATGCAACTAGTGATTAAAGTTGTAAGGACATAATTTTATAAATGTCCGAGGTAGAATCTAGGAATTTTTTATTTTCCCTAGATCACAGTTTGTATGTCTGATACCGCTACATTCGGCACATTAACATGATCATCCACGACAGACTTTATCCGAATCCAATGCATCCATCATCTTCACGTGCATCATGCTACATGCGACGTGCTGCTCAGCTCATTCCCACTACTCCACTACGCTATATTGGTAAAATGGTTTTATTAGAGTGTTAATATTTGCATAAATATATGGGAAATTTTGTGAAAATATTTTTTGAAGCCTGAAATATTTTTTATCAAAGCATAATTTTTTTCTAAGTGTAGAAGCAGAGTGCCTTGGTCGAAGAGCTCGTTCAAATGAGCTGGCACTGTCGTTCGAGCAAGATAAGCATCTCGCACGAAGTTGTCGAACGACACGTGTCCTTCGTTCGAGCGAGATGCCTATCTCGTTCGAGCAACGACGCCACCTCGATTTTCATATAAATATCAGTGTTCCTTCTACACATTTTCCTATATCTTTCTGCAAACACGAATTCTGAGAAAATAGCCCAGAATCAGACTTCACCTTTTAAGGTTTTCTTAAGCCTTTTTATTCACATAATCACTGCCCTTTATATATGTGAATTATTAAACCTTTAATAGGATCATTTACTCTTCTGGAGTACTTTGTGGAGAAGCCGCTCTCTTCTTTATTGCTGCCCACCTAGAGTTCCTGCGGGAGATTCCAACCGGCGACATCACAACCGACGCCTGCGGGTATTTCTGTGTCACACTTATTTTCATTGCAATCCGTGTAACCGTGTCTTACAAAATTATAGTGAAAATAAAAGGTTTTTCCCCTTTGGGGGATTTTTCCTCATTTGTGTGTGTTTGAATGTTCTTGCATGATTTCATCATCTTCAATCACACCTAGATATATGATTAGGATTTAATTGAAAAACTGAGTTTAATTAAATAATTTCTTTATTTAAACATACGCGCACTCTTCAAATTGGTATCAGAGCCAATTACACAATTATATCGTGTAATTTTCTGCAAAATTTTTCTAAGATATCAATTTTCTGAAAATTTGATTTTTGAAAAAGAGTATGTTCTAAGGGAGAAGTTATATAATAAAATGTCAGTTTTACGGGACAAACTATGCATACTGGAAAGCCCGCATGAAATCTGCTTTAGAAGCCATTGATGAACGTGGCTGGATTTTGGTTGAAAGAGGGTGGACACCTCCCTCCATCACTGTTGAGAACATAACTAGTTTAAAATCCTCC
Source organism: Sambucus nigra (assembly GCA_949130495.1). Lineage (NCBI taxonomy): Eukaryota > Viridiplantae > Streptophyta > Magnoliopsida > Dipsacales > Adoxaceae > Sambucus > Sambucus nigra. The sequence goes on along the minus strand of OX422209.1, from coordinate 157,654,212 downwards.
ACTGCTTAGACTGAAGAAGAATTTAAATGTTTATCTATTAACTCTAAAGGGTTAAGTATTATTTATGGATCCGTCACACCTGATGAGTTCAAACAGATAATGATGTGCACCACGTCAAAAGAGGCATGGGATATTTTGCAACTTACCGATGAAGGAAATAATGCTATGAAGGAGTCCAAACTACAAACTTTAACAAATCAATTTGAAACAATCACCATGCTCGAGTCTGAATGTTTTGATGAATTTTATGCTAGACTGTCTAATATTATTAACACTAGCTTTAATCTTGGTGAACACATTCCTAATGCTAGAGTTATTAAAAAGATTCTTGGATCACTACCTAAGCGTTTTATCCCTAAATTCACCGTGTTAAATTCTATGGGTAATTTAAATACGCTTAAATTGGAGGAACTTGTAGGAGACTTGCAAACGTATGAAATTGATATGTTTCCTAAATCTTTAAAGTCTAAAGAGAAGGGAATTGCACTTAATGCCTAGGAGAGAAAGAGTATGGGGTTGGCAAGAAAGAGGGGAGAGTCATCTAGAAAAAGATAGATAGACATGTCAGATTCTGAGTGTGACTTTGATTTAGATGATTTGGCCCTGTTTGCTAAAATTTCAAGAAAATTCTCAAATTCAAGAAAAATGGTAATTTCAAAGGTAAAAAGAAGTTTGAGAAAATTAAGTTTGAAAAGAAAAATGAAAAAGATTTGAAAGATCCTCTTAATAAAGAGAGTGAGGGATGCTATGAGTGCGACGGTAGGGGTCATAGAGCTTTTGAGTGTGCTACTAGGCTGAACAGAGAAAAGGGAAAAGTTGTCCTTAATACTACACTTAGTGACGACAGTGAGGGCAAGTCGATGGAATCTGGAGATGAGTCACCGCATGAATGTAACTTCATCGCATTCATGGTTAGTCATGTGTGTACTTCAAGTGGTCCTCACGACGATGAGGATGCTACTTCACAGAGATAACTCGACTGTGAGAGCGATATGAGTGAGAGGGGGATGATGCAAGTGAGAGCGAGAGTAATCTTCAATGCGCCTATGCTGAGTTATATAATGAGTCATTTAAAACCAAAAAAAAAGTAACAAAGCGTTAGTTCTTAGGATTACCGCGTTAGAGGAAGATTTAGAAAAAGCGAGAGAGAGAGAGAGTCATCTATCTGCACTACCTTGAGAGAGAGAGAGATTATGCCTGTGTTGAGAAAGAAAGTTTGTTTAAAGAGAGAGAGAGAGAGACTCTTTGGAGAGAGAGAAGGGGGATTTGACTAAACAAGTGGCTAGTCTTACGAGTGAGCTCCATTCCTCCGGGGAGACTCGGAAGAAACTAGAAGCCCTTGTTTCCCAGCTTACTCATGATCTTGTGAGAGCATGGGAAGTTAGGGTTCAAATCGAGGACAGATATGGAAAGATGGGAAAGATGCTCCTCGGTCCCGCTTTAGGTTTTGGTGATAGGAAGGGAATAGGTAATGATGGTGCCTCCATGTCCCAAATTTCACCTGGACTAGTTCCTGAGTTTACTACAGCTCCATATGGCCATCGTCAAAATCTCGAAGGAGAGTTTGACCAAGAAAAGCAAACCCAGGTCCTCCTAAGACTGCGTTTTTCTGTATGTACTGCAAAAGAAAAGGCCACCTCATGGATTTTTACTATAGTTTGGGTCAGACACGACCTACTACTGCTATACCACATCGTACTGATGATTTTGCTAGCCTGAGAGAGCGTGCTGAGTTTTTAGCTGCCACATCACAGAGCTTGATGGAGGAATTTTGACGGATGTCTTTGCCGTTAGTGAATGCTTCCCACATCTCGTCTAAAACCAACAACAACAACGGTAAACAAAAGGTTACCACTTCTTGGGTACCTAAGAATGATGAAATGGCCATTGTTGTTCATATCGCTCTCAACGCACATAATACCTCACAGTGGTATTTTGATAATGGGTGCTCCAGACATATGACATGTGATGTCTCATTTTTTACCTACCTAGAAGAGTATAAGGAGGTAGAGTCACCTTTGAATATGGGAGAAAGTCTAGAATTGTAGGATGAGGTATAATAAAGTTACCTGGATTTCCTAAGCTAGAGAATGTTTTGTACATTAAAGGTTTGAAAGCAAACCTTCTCAGCATTAGCCAACTGTAAGATGCTGACTTTACCGTAAAGTTTGACCGGGACGCGTGTAATGTCTATAATCAAGCTGGTAAACTTTTAGTGCAAGGGGTGAGGATAAAGGATAATTGCTATGGGACTGTGCCCACATCCTCACTTATCTGAAACAGCGCCACGATCACTCCTGTTGATTTGTGGTACCAACGTCTAGGTCATGTGAACGTTAGAGATTTGACTCGCTTAGCTAAAAAAGGACCTAGTACGTGGCTTACCATCACTTGGAAATCCGACTTCCACGGTTTGTGGACCCTATCAATTTGGAAAGAAAATCCATAGCCCCTATAGGAAGTTTCATTCCATTACCACCTCCCGTGTAATTGAGTTGATTAACATGGATCTCATGGGTCCTACTCGTACTGAGAGTCTGGGTGGTAAGAGGTATATCCTCGTGATGGTGGATGAATTCTCCAGATATTTGATTGTAGGTTTTCTGAGAGAGAAATCCGATGCTGTAGAGTTTTTAACGACCAAGTTCCGTATCCTGCAAAACTAACACGGAGTCACTATTAACAGAATACGTAGTGAAAATGGCACAGAATTGAAGGAAGCAAAGGTAGATCTTTACTGTGATAGCCTTGGGATGAAACATGAGTTTTTTACTATGAAGACTCCTCAGCAAAATGGGATTGTTGAGAGAAATAATAGGACGATCCAGGAAATGGCTAGATCTATTCTTCTAAGTTGTAAAGTTGCTAGGAGATTTTGGGCAGAGGCAGTGTGTACAGCATGCCACACGGTGAATAGGGTTAACCTACGTCCACACACACTTAAGACGCGGTATGGATTGTGGACTGGAAAGAAACCCAACCTTGCATATTTCCGTGTATTTAGGAGTAAATGCTACGTCCTAAGGGATAGAGAGCAATTAGGAAAGTTTAACTCCCGAAGCGATGAGGGAATATTTCTAGGATATTCATCGAATAGTAGAGCGTACCGGTTTTTTAACCTAAAGAGCTCTAAGGTTATAGAGTCAATAAACGACATCGTGCAAGATGACGAACCTTTGACGTTTATTTATTCTAGCCTTCAGTGTGAGGATGAGGACTTTTCTGGAAGCAATTTACCTGTCCCTCACCCACACCCTATGAATCCTAATCATGTGCTAGGGGACACACCTACTTGGGTTCGCAAGAGTCATGATCCCTCTGGCATTGTTAGCGATCCCACTTTAGGGGTCAAGACTCGTGCTCAACTAGAGAATGTTGTTAACCATCTTTGCTACACTTACAAAGTAGAGCCCAAGAATCATAAATAATCACTCAAAGATGAACACAAATTATCTGCCATGCAGGATGAGTTGCTTCAGTTTAAAAAGAACAATGTCTGGGAGCTTGTCCCTCGACCTAATAAGACTAATATGATAGGTACCAGGTGGATTTTCAAGAATAAAATGGATAAAAATGGTACCATAATCATAAATAAGGCTAGGTTGGTCGCTCAAGGCTACACACAGATAGAGGGTGTAGACTTTGGGGAGACATTTGATCCTGTTGCAAGGCTTGAGTCCATTCGTTTACTACTCGCCATATCATCTCATCTGCGCTTTAAGTTATATCACATGGATGTCAAGAGTGACTTTCTAAATGGCATTCTTCAGGAGTAGGTTTATGTGGAACAACCAAAATGGTTTGAAAACCCTAAGCACCCGGAACACGTCTACCATCTAAGGAAAGCCTTGTATGGTTTGAAGTAAGCACCCTGTTCTTGGTACGAGAGGCTTACTTCCTATCTCTTAGCCCGTGTCTTCAAGAGATGGGGATTTGATATGACGTTGTTCGTCAAGAGAGATGATGATGCTATTTTAGTTGCCCAGGTCTATGTGGATGACATAGTCATTGGATCCACGTGCTTCTAGCATGCTCACCACTTTGAGGAGGATATGAAAAGTGAGTTTGAGATGAGCATGGTAAGTGAGCTTACCTTCTTCCTTAGTCTCCAGGTTCATCAGCTAAAGGATGGGATGTTCATCTCCCATTCCAAGTATGCTATAGACCTAGTGAAAAAATTTGGTTTAGACTCCGCTAAGCATGCACGTACACCTATGAGTACTTCTATCAAGATTAGTAAGGACACTTCAGTCAAGGACATAGAGCAAACCTTATATAGGAGTATGATAGGTAGTCTTCTCTACTTGACTTCCAGTCGCCCCGACATAGCCTTTAGTGTTGGAGTCTATGTGTGATATCAAGCATCCCCGAATGAGTCACACTTACTCGCTATAAAACGTATTATCAAGTAAGTGAGTGGGACTCTCACATACGGTATTTGGTATTCTTTTGATATCGATGACCGTTTATCCTCCTATTCGGATGCCGATTGGGCCGGGGATGTAGATGGTTGTAGGAGCACTTCTAGTGGGTGTTTATATTTTGGTTATGCTCTTGTCTCCTGGATGAGCAAGAAGCAAAACTCCATCTCTTTGTCCACTAGGGAGGTTGAGTACATCGCCACCGAGAGTTGTTGCACGCAACTTTTATGGATGAAGCAGATGTTGGAGGATTATGGGATTTCACAGGACACCATGACCATTTCTTGTGATAACACGAGCGCGATACACATATCCCGTAATCCATTCCAGCATTCGCGCATAAAGTACATCAGGATACGTGAGCACTTTATATGTCAGTTAGTTTAGGATAAAGTTGTATCCCTGAGTTTCGTACCCACCGACCTTCAGTTAGCCGATATATTTATGAAGCCTTTAGATGCCCTTAGATTTGAGAGTTTTAGGAAGTCTTTGGGGATTTGTACAATTGACTGAGGGGTTGGTTCATGTCTAGGATAGGATGCATTGTCATGTTCATATCATATGATTCCTATTCCTAGGTTGTATCATTTGTATTATTGTTTTTTCTGCTTTTTTTTAAAAAAAATCCAAAAAAGATTTTCTTTTTATAAAAATTTTGAAATAGCACAAAAATATTTTTGTATTTTATTTGCACCTTTTATGTATAAGCATTTAAGATAGCCGAGTCACAAATTTCATTCCATTTATCCAAGTGACTGTTTGATAGTGATTTGAGATGCTACATCATTGCATTCATGTCTTTACATTATTTGGAGTCTTTGAGATGTGATTAGTGATATCTTTCTACATATTTGGCTCCTTATCTCCTTTATTGAACACATACACGGTTTATTTGATTATTGTACTTGTCTATCACATATTGCCTTGAGTGTTTCCATCTCAATTCTGTCTATACAACGAACCATATGCGATAAAACTTGACAAGATTGGAATGCATGTAAAAAACCGTTTTATGAGATTGTGTTTTTAAACGGTGAAGGGATACGAAATGTTCTTATATAGCCTTTGAGATTAAGCCACCGTTAAATCGGACCTAAAAAATTGAGCAATTTTATTATCCGGGGTCCAAGACGTTAAAAGAGCCCGAAAAAATTTAAAGGCAATAAAAAGAAATTCATGCCAAATATGGGCCATTTAGGTTTCACCTTCAATTCTCCAAAGTTTGAGAATTTATATCACCTCTATTCAAAATATATATCTGAGGGAGTTTTGGTTGGAGAATTTAAACGGGTTTGCACTTCCTTGAAAGTCCTAAAAAAGCATTAAATCATTTTGGACGTTATTGGTGTGGAAATCATTTTGAGATTTGATTTGTTGATTTTATTGAGTCAATGTCTTATATTTTCATCTTTTTACACCTGAGGAAGATGCTGAGTTTATTCGTTAGGAGTATCCGATATTCATCGTGCACATATGACATGTTCGTATGCATTGATTTTCCTATCGAATTTTATCACATCCCTACATTTACGCTATCATCGACTTGGTTGTTTTTGTATTTGTTCATGGTGTGATTCTTTGTTTTACATTTTGTGAGAAAAAATTTGAAAAATTCAAAAATATTTTTTTTACCATGTGACATTTTCCATATTTATGCTTCTCATATCTGTCTATTTGGGAAAACATAAAAAGGGGGAGAATGAATTATGGGGGAGATTTGTTTGGTTGATTTATTAATGATTTTCTTAAGCTTAATTAATCTTTAATTTTAGCATATCATTATATTTCAAACTGTTGCTTGTCACGAGTATTTGATTTTTCTCATGTGTGTAGGCATAAAGTTGATTTATTGGATTGCACACCATGCTGAGAACACTTTGAGAGTTTCTGAAGAGCTGAAGATTTGAAGATGCTGAAGGTTGATTGAAGACATGTCATGTAGTATTCTCAGTTTGAGGGTTTAATGGGGATATTATATTGTATGTCATTTTTTTAGGGAGATTGCATAATTCTGATTTTTTATGTATGTGCCGACATAGACATAGGGGGAGATTTGTAAGGACATAATTTTATAAATGTCCGAGGTAGAATCTAGGAATTTTTTGTTTTTCCTAGATCACAATTTGTATGTCTGATACCACTACATTCGGCACGTCAACACGATCATCCACGACGACCTTTATTCGAATCCAATGCATCCATCATCTTCACGTGCATCATGCTACATACGACGTGCTACTTAGCTCATTCCCACTACTACACTATGCTATATTGGTAAAATGGTTTTATTGGAGTGTTAATATTTGCATAAATATATGGGAAATTTTTGTGAAAATATTTTTTGAAGTCTGAAATATTTTTTATCAAAAGTAGAATTTTTTTCTAAGTGTTAAAGCAGAGTGCCTTGGTCAAAGGGCTCGTTCAAACGAGCTAGTATTGTCGTTCGAGCGAGATCAGCATCTCGCGCGAAGTCATTCGAACGGCATGTGTCCTTCGTTCGAGAGAGATGCCTATCTCGTTGAGCGATGTCGTCGCCTCGATTTTTGTATAAATATCAGTGTTCCTTCTACACGCTTTCCTAAGTCTTTCTGAAAACACGAATTCTTCGAAAATAGCCCAGAATAAGATTTCACCTTTTAAGGTTTTCTTAAACCTTTTTATTCACATAATCACTCCCATTTATATATGAATTATTAAACCTTCAAGAGGATCATTTACTCTTCTGGAGTACTTTGTGGAGAAACCGCTCTCTTCTTCATTGCTGCCCACCTGGAGTTCCTTCGGGAGATTCCAGCTGACGACATCACAACCGACGCCTATGGGTATTTTTGTGTCACACTTATTTTCATTGTAATTCGTGTGACCATATCTTACAAAATTATAGTGAAAATAAAAGGTTTTGCCCGTTTGGGAGATTTTTTCTCATTTGTGTGTGTTTGAATGTTCTTGCATGATTTCATCATCTTCAATCACACCTAGATGCATGATTAGGATTTAATTGAAAAACTGAGTTTAATTAAATAATTTCTTTATTTAGACATACGCACACTCTTCAAAAGCAAGTAAAATAAAGTAAAGCAATACTCACAATGCCTATGTAAAAGGAAACCAATTGGAAAAAAACGTCGGACGGCCCAGGCCAAACAATCACTATGACAATGGTTTTACAAAGTCAGATGGTAGTCTTATAAAATGACTCGATCCATCCACGAGACTTGACGTTCCTCTGATCTTCTACTAATCTTCACAGTGCCCACACGGAAAGTAACCTTCTTCCATGATACTCGTCCCTAGAATTCGCCTCCACGAATGCCTCAGTATCCACCGATACGACCTTATTTCGTCTACGATGTTGAACACGAAAGTAACCTTGTTCGCTTCTCCATTGCAAAACCATCACTGTTCAAGTGTTGAACGAACCCAACTTGGTGAAACAAAGATCACATAAGCATATGGTAATGATAACTCGGATCTTTGTAAACTCTAAGGATGTGTTTAAGCTTTGAAACCTTAGAAAATAATTGCACAATCATGTACTGTTTGAAAACTAATTTTGTTCTGCACACCCTTCGAGAAAAATGGAACACACCTCTATTTAAAGGATTTTGAGGCGGTGGCATCTATCTCATTCGAGCGAGATACTGCTCGTTTGAACAACATCATCACTCATTCGAACTACAATGTTTTTCATTTGACCGACGTCGCCCAGATTAGAGTTTTGATTAATCCAAGTTTGAAAACAAAGTTTCACTTAAAACCAACTCTTATCAAAATCTAATCCGTCCATATTTGATTAAAACAAAGTTTAAATAAAATAAAACATTTTAAAAACATATTCTTAAAAATAACATCCTTATATTTGTAAAATAAAATTTCAAGTTTCATTAACATTATGCATTTATGCTTGTGTGATCTCGGAAATGTAGTTAACCTTTAAGACGAGAAATTCAAATCAATTAAAACTTCAGCATGATTAATTCCTTGTAGCTTTACCGCCACGTCTTCAATTAATCTTCGACAAGTCGTAGTCTCATAGTAATCGGACAATAAAAATCTACATATGACTCAAACGTGTTTTGTTCCGAGAATAAGTGAAAAATACATTAAGACTCAATTATGAAATTTGGTCCTTACAGAATTCTCCCTTCCCCCTTTTCAAAAGAAAAAATAATGAAAACATATTTTCCCTTTTTTTCAAAATACCAAAATAGTCCCTTTTTTCATTCCAAATAAACCAAAATTCTTTTTCCCTCTCGGGTAGATCGCATACCCAACTTTGTCTTGGCTCCCTATTGTCTTCGGTCTTCCATTAAACCACACCAAACTACATTGGTTCCTCTATTTCTTTGATTGAATTCGAGATTTACCTTCATAACTTATTCACGGAGAATGAAGACCAAGCACCACATGTTCATCCAGATCTGATTGCCATCCTAGACCATCTCAGTGTCAAGATTAACAACCCCAAACTTCACCCCTCTATCAAAATTATGCCTATAGAAATACCCGACACATCCCCAATCTCAGTCAAACCTCTCAAAGTCTGCCTATCCTTTCTCCAATATACTACAACCTTTGCTAACCAAGTCATGTCTCTCCTCACATGAGCCTATATTATCATCCTCACACGATCAGAGGGGGAGGCATGGAACTACCTACAGTACTAGATCAACTCCAAAGGTTTGGCTGGAATTGCCTGCAGAGATGACCATTGACTACGAGTAAATTAGTGTCTAGTTTATGGAAGCTCAAAGGTGGGATCAAGAATGAAACTAATAGGTGAAACTCGTAGAAGAAATCAGTTTTGATGACATCGTGCAGACCACGTTCGATATGTTTCGCAAAAAAAAAGAGATATGTAGCATCCTTGAGTAGCTCATGGCCTTGAAACTTTAGGGACGTCTGGTCCCTTCATTACTGCATTTCCTCGCTAAGTGGAAATATATATTTTATGAGATCTTAGAGGTTATTTAATTCATCAATTACTCTTGGCAAGAGGAGATCATCGCCACCGACTGGTGTGATGACTTTGAAAAATCAAACGGTGAATTCGAGGGTGGAGACTTATCATTTTATGGATTCTTCGAACCATAGTATGACCTTGTTAAAAAAAAGATAAAATCGGGGCTAGAGATATTCTTCCAAGGAAACAACGCATGGGGTGAATAATGGAAGCATGAGGTGGAACCCCAACTGATGAGACCATGGAAAACACTAAAAACTCTAAGGGTAGTGACACTAAGAAGTCATTTGACCTCCAAACACTGGTGTTCAATCTCTGTGTGATTCACTAAGATGTTTCACCATCAGACCCATCTACCAAGATCAGAACTGCTGAAGTACCTCTCCTAAACTGGCATACCATTTCGGTCCATCATGCACAATCCTAGCCAAACCTTCCTATTTACCCCATTCAAGAAACCCCTGCACATGTTCCTATTTCTCCTATTTCTGATGTCAATGTAAACGTGGTGTCTTTTGATGAGGTTCTCAATGTTATATTCATTGAGAATGATGTAGACGAAGATTTTGAATATCTGGTTTTGCCTTATATTAATGGCATTAATTCAAATCAAACTTTTAATGATAAGAATCAAGTAAATCAATAATTCTTAACTGATCTCAATAATGAAAATAATAAACAACATAACCGCATTCAAACTTGTAGGGGGTGAGTTCTTGAGATTATGTTAATATAAATGGACACGTAACCCCTTATCAAGATAGTAATTATGGCCTTAGAACAGCTAATGACAATAACAAATGCTAGTCTCAATCAAACACATTCAACACACAAAACTCCTATATTAAATATATTCTTTTGACATAAATTCTACAATAATCAAATGACAATAAATAGTAAGAGAACCCCCACAGTTAACTTGGTCGGAGGGTGTGAGCACAAGTGCCTTTGAGGCTATAAAGGCAAGGCAGTAACCTTAAACACAAATGCAATAAATAAAGTGGATCTATCAATAAATGATCTCACAATAAAACTCTTAGATATGGGAATATTTCAGCAGCACTTCTAGGCTAGAAAAGTGAGATTCCCTCCTTAGTGTAATGTTAGAGTTATTTATAGAACGGAGAGAATCCTAACAGGGCCTTTTTGTAATTAATACCCTTTTGTCCCTTTTTGGCATCAACATACCTCTACATTTAATACCAAAGATATTGCATTAAATGAGGTAGATATGATATTTTTGGCAGGAACATCGTTTAGACTCTCAAAGCTGTGAACGTCTTGAAAAGAACGTGATATGCCAGCTATGAACTTACCATCCTAGGAATATCTTTACTTGAGTACTATTTTATCGAGTTCCTGAATGTCATTCATGCTGATGTCATGGAGTTAGTAAAGAGTGGTCTACAAAAGGTGCGTTATCACATCAATCAAAAAGGTAGTTCATCGAAGGAAAAGGTTGCTCGAGACACAAGTCACTCGAGCAATCTGAATGTGAGTACGACACTGGTCAAAAGGTAGTTCATTGAATAAAAGTTCGCTTAAGATACAAGTCACTCAAGCAACTTTCTAATATCCCTATGAATGCAACAAGTTCATTTTTGAATAAATATTTAGGACTAGAGCCCCTCGAGTGGGTTCCTAGAGATAGTGCCTCGAGCTACTACTTATCCAAGTTATGTATAAACCAAGGTTTTGCGTAGGTGCCTTAAAGGGGTTGGTCCATTCCAACATCGCATTATGCCTAATCCTCCAAACCAAACCAAACCCCTATGAGATTTCCAGCATGAGCTTTTTGAGTAGAACATGTAATCTCTCTTATGCACTTATAGACATGGTCCATCGAGGATACTGAGCAACCTCAAGGCTTTTACAAGGTAAACTTTACATAATTACGAGAGAACAAAAGTATGAGTACATCAAAATTTCCTATTAAAATTTTGTATTTTTGTAGTATTTGCCTCCTTGTATTGATCTTTGTGTGATGTATTTTGATCATCTTCATCTTTAGGTGAGTGACCATACCTAATACTTCTTGTGTAGTGTTGATGTTTTTTTTAATCAACTTTAAGTCTCGACCTCCCTCTACATTTTCCCCATCGTGAAAATAATTATTTTTTTGAAGAAACATCTTTACGATAAAGATAAAGCCATGAATTAACATCCTACCTCGCTTTGATCTGTGCACACTTGATAGAGAAAAAGAATTTTCACATTTGTATATCTGGACAAATTATATATAAAGGAGTTGAAACCATGGAGCCTGGGCTCAAGTTATTTGGAGTTTCTTCTTTATTGCATGGAATTATGCCTTCAATGATTGCTTTTTTACTTTGGGGAATTAGAATGGTTTTAATATAAAATTCCCCCCCCCCCCCCCCCCAAACTATTTATTGCCCAAGTGTAAAAGGGTGTAGAGTTTTGATCCCAGACATCTCTTAAATTCCCCCAAAAGATAATTATTACTATGCCTCTTCATTTGAATGCGTCTGACATGCTTATCCCTAGCCATACACTCGTCGATTGATTATTCGTGCATGTAAGCCATGCGAGCCGAAAAAAATCTAAGTGTGATGATTGATTTCCCACGCGCATCTTTTCATACCAACCACGTATTCCTTTCAAAGATAACACGACCCCTATAAAAGGGTTTCCCCTGATTCACAAATCTCTTTTACCTTTGGGTATTTTGAGTGAAGTGTTTCTCTTTATTTTTTAGAGCATATAGTATTCTTTGATTACCACGCTTCTTCTTTTCTTTCTCTACTTGCTTTCATTGCTCCGGTTGTGAAGAGAACTCCCTCCATTGATGGTGTTGTTGCCGAAGAAAAGTCTTCCGACCTTGATGATCGGCGTGTACAGTGGGAAAAATACCATCGTGCCCCTTACTTTGGCACTATTAAAAATTTTTGGGAGGTTGCCAATGCCTTTACCCATTCCCTTATGTCTAAGTCTGATAATTTTAAGTTGTTAGTTGGTGAAGATGACATCATCGAGAATTATGCCTACCTCCCTGGTTCCACCGTTACCATGTTTAGGATTGAGAGGGGGATTATCCCTACTCAATATTGAGTTTCAGTCTACTTGGGGATCCTGTGAGGGGCTAGGTGCATGGACTGATTACATCCATGGCAAGTACTTCGGGGAGTTGCTAACTGTTGGTTTATATTCTACCAAGTGGTTTGGCAATGTAACTCTGGACAAGAATAACAATACTTTGAGAACACTAGTTTCTCGTTGGAGTCACAGGAACCACACTTTTGTTATTGCCTGGGGTGAATTTACAATCACCTTGGAGGATGTGTGTGAGCTCTTGGGGCTAGAGGCGGCTGAAAGTGATACTTATTTTGAAGAAGCCATCTCAAAAGAGGAACGAAATAAGCGCAAAGAACTGAGTAGTGTGGTGAAGAAATGTATGAAGACCTGTAAAAAAATGCACTTGTTTGAATATCATAAGGTATTTATTTTACATGGAGGATAGGTCAAGTGCCCTTTCTCGTGAGGAGGCCAAAAAAGACCCCAAGGGCAAGAACGTCCTGAAAATGCCCCCCATTGGAGAAGGTTATTGGAACTGTGTTGAACTAGCTGGGTACATTTGGATTATCCTCTCTAGTTTTTATTTACCTGGAAAGCCCCACGATTGCCCCCTAAAGGACCTTATAAACTTAGTTATTCATATTAATTCTAGGGTCAAAGTCCCCTTATCTGCCATAACCCTTAGTTACCTCTACACTTGGTTGGACAGGGTTCAAACAGATTCCTCCCGGTCTCTTGGTCATTTTGATGTGTCCAACTATGCGAATCGTATACTTCAGACCGCCTTCGTCTATGATCAATTTCCTGAGTATACCATAGATCACTTACTTCCCACCTCTCATGATGTCAAAGTCCCTCGAATCCTCTCTCGAAATCACAAATAATCTAGAAAGTCTTTCCATTCTTATATTGATATGTCAAACATTTTAACTTCCTCCCTTACTCTGTTACTAATCAATTCTTTATTAACTTCTTTTTTGAAGATGCGCCTCGCCCAGTTCAGGTAGTTGAGCCAACTTTTGCTCTGAATTTTCCTTCTTCCAGTGTTCTGTTTGTTCTTAACCCCTCGTAACTACCTTCATGTACTGCATGGCCTACTTACCCCCATCCATTAGCGTTGTAGTTTGGGTTTAATCAAGGGGTGACCCTCCTCAACCATAATACCACCGAAAGACCAATCAATGTTTCGAAGTAATGCAACTTTGTTTTGATCAAAACGGTAGCCATTCTCTCTGCCCAACTGAAAGTTCTTGTTATTGCTGATCGTTGTATATGAGGAAGTAGATATATTGAGTACTTTAACGTATTCTGTCCTAATACCCTTAGTCATTTTCTTAAGGTAATTGAGAGAGAGAATGTTTACCCAGTTGTTGAGCGTTTTCTCCCTTTTGAGTTGGGATTACGAACTTGCACAGTCAACCTAACCTAATTTCCTCGCACCGATACCAATAGTACTACCCCTAAGGTACTTCCTCCTCTGGAACCTCTCAGTGAATCCATCATGAATAAAAATAAGGGGACCTCAAGTTCCTAGCAATTTGAGGAGGTTGTAAACCCCCTGCCTCTTCTTATCCAGACATTGAGGAGGATACTCCCACTGATATCTCCAGTGTCACGATGGCCAATACCGGAAAGAGATCTAGAAAAAAGATAAAAGTTATCACCCCGCCTTTGAAGCATATCAATCTCCCTCTTTTTTAGACCCATAATTTGTTGATCAGTGTACAGAGCTTCTAGATAACGTGTTGAAGCAATTTGATAAAGGGTATATAGACGCTCGATCTATTTTGGCCAAGCAAATAACTGAGCGAGGTATCTCCTTTACGCCTCCTTCCCCTATTACTGATCGTAAGAGGACGAGGTATGGCCCCAAAGTCCAACTTCCTTTTGACGATATTGAGGATGAGTTCCTTCTAGAAAAAAAAGAAAGAGGAATAAGGAGAGGAGGAATAAGGAGAGGAGGAGGAGGAGGAGGAGGAGTCCCCTTTGGTGCGATCTTCTCTCAGTCTATGCCAGATGTACTTTCCATCCCCATAGACTATACTATTCTGGATGATTATAATGAAGACCTTAAGCAATAGAAATCCAAAGCCACCCCTAGTAATAAGGATCTTTCTTCCATACACACTCCTAGTATTGATCTCATTACTCATCTCCTCATAGTGAAGGTAATATGCCCCTCGTTTTAGAGCGTAGTCTCTCCTTGGTTATTATCTCTCAGGCCAAATAATTGGTTGAAATTTCATCCACAATAGTTATTGGGCCCATACCTTTGGTAAGTGTTTACTAATTTTATTGCACGTCATTTAATTTATTCATATGTACATTACACTTATGCTTTTTGCAACATCTAGTGTAGGCTTCCCCTATTGAAGAAGCTGACCCTAACCCTTATAGGGACATTATGATTGTTCCTCCAAAAGTCAACATTAGTGAACAACTACTGGTGGGATTGTTTGGGCCTTCTATACTCGAGGGGAAATAATCCACTTTTGAGGTGGGGCCAACAAAAATAGGGATCAAGCATGGGGATCAAAATGACATTGCCCCCACTGAGGTTTCTTATGAGCTGATAGTTATTCAAGAGGCATTTATACTCCCTTTATCTTTCATCAAACCATCCTTTAATAATTTTTCGTGTTGAGTATCACTGGGACTCTTTGAAGCAACAACAGTTTACCTAGTCGAGCAATCATATAGGTGATTTAGGCAAACTGGGGCTTAATATGCCCAGTATTACTTAGTCGAGCAACCATAAAGGAGCTTTAGTAAAATTGGGACTTTTGAAGTGATAACATTTTAACTAGTCAAGTAACCATATAGGTGCTTTAGGTAGACTAAGGCTTAAGATTCCCAGTCTTACTTAGTCGAGCAATCATAAAGGTGCTTCAAGTAAAACTGGGACTTTTGAAGCGACAAAAGTTTATGTAATCGAGCGACCTTATAGGTTCTTTAGGCAAACTGAGACTTAAGTCTTATCTTACTCTGTTCTGCATTTTCTCAGGTTGAAGATATCTAGCCCTAGACTTTGGGGGTGTTGTGGATATTACCGAGAAATTTCCTCCCGAGAACTTTTCTCTAGAGTTGGTTTCAAATTTTACTGGGCCCACCACTATTCCTCAGGTTTCCCAAGTCAAGGAGGAAGGGGAATGAGTCACAACTCCTATTTCTGCAAGAAGACTATAGAGCTTCCAACTCTATATTTCTATCTGCCAGTAATAGTGCCTTCAGTGTTCATCCTCCAGACTTAGCTCCTGTTGATATTATAAAGCATTCTTTGGAGGATTTTTCCTATATCATAACTCGGCCTTATAGTGACATGATCGAGCGACTGGTGGAACGTCATCCATCCACTTTTGCAGTTCGTTGTATCAAAGCCATCCCTGTTATGATGACTTGCAAATTATTGGGATTTTCCACTATTTTGCTAATGTGCTTCATTCCACTCTACCTTTTTAAGACCTAAGATGATTAAAGAAATGATGGTATAAGTCAATATCCTTGTGGGCAAAGGTTTTGCTCTGAAATGGCTGTTTGATCAGCTCAAATCCTTTAAGAAAGCTAACTTGCCTTCTTATTTTGTAAAAATCCAAGCCACTACCCATTCACAAAGTGCTCTAGCTGAGAGAATGGTTACTTTGAATTCAAAAATTATGAAGGCTAAGGAGCAGGTTATTATTTCCAATGAGTCTTTAGTTAAGGCTGAGGCCAAAGTGGATGAGCTTCAGCAGGATATGGTCGTTACCAGTAAAAGATGGACGACTTTTCTAATAAGGAGATTTCTTTATCCTTTCTATTATCGGAGCACCACTGAATTTTGGACTCTTTAAATTTATGGCTCATTGTAGACGACCCTAGTGATTACTAGGGTAACTTGTACGTCATTGATGATAATGGAACCATGTATTGTCCCCTCCTTCTTTTTCATGTATCTCAAGGTAGTAAATTCTCAATTTTGTATTAGTGTACTTTATTATAGTGTGCGTTAAAAAAATTAGATTGTTCTTGCTTTCATGCGAATTGTTTCAATGTTATAAAAACAGACTACTTTGTTAAATTAGCATCATCCTCATTCATATGACTTTTAAAAAGAGAAAAAACAGAAGTAACTTAATAAGTTATGAGAACATGCACTCTTTTTAACTTACTCGTACCTGCATTTTATAATCAAAAGGAAAACATGGTAGGACAACTTATCAACTTAAAAAAATAAATTTTGAACCATTTGTTGTTAAGTTTGAAAGTCTCCTCATATTCAATCTTCAAGATTTAGCAATATCCTGAATCGTGAGCCTTTCGAACAATATACGGCCCTTCCCAATTTTCTTTAAACTTAGGTAGCGAAAGTCCCCTAATATGTCTTATACAAGCCTTCAACACTAAATCTCCTTCTTAAAATTTTCTTGAATTCACCATTTGATCGTACGATTTGGACAAATGCTTTTTGTACATCTCGAAATGCCTTTTTAGGTTGTCTCTATGCTCTTCTAATGCTTACAATTGAACATGGCGACTATTTGGGAGTATTGCAGTTTGTAGGTTGTACCGCACGGAGGGTACCTCGAGTTCCACTGGTAGAATTGCTTCATCCCCAAACACTAATAAGAAAGGGGTATACCCTGTAGGTTTCCTCTTTGTTGTTATATATGCCCACAAGACCTCCGTTATTTTATCGTCCTAACTCCCTCGAAAATCTTCCAACATCTTCGAGAGTATATTCACCAGAGTCTTGTTCATGGCTTAAGTTTTGTCTATTTCACTTTGGGTAGACAATTATGGACTTATGATGGATAATGGATTATTTTTCTGTTAGCAATCGCACATCACTATTAAGAAATGGGGTCCCATTATCCAGCATGAATTCCTTTGGGTTACCAAATCTGCAAATAATGTATTCATTTATAAAGCGTGAAACTACCCCAGATATAGCTTTTTTAACGGTATGTCCTCTGCCCATTTGGTGAAGCACTCTGCTGCCACCAGTATCCAGATCTTTCCCCTGGAGGAGGGGTTAATTTCCCTTACTAGATTGAATGCCCATGTATGAAATGGGAAGGGTGTAGAAAGGGAATGAAGGTCCACCAAGGGAGCATGAATCATATTCCCATGGAGATGGCATGCCTTGCACTTTCGAGTAAACTCTACTGAATCTTTCTCCATTATTGGTCAAAAGTACCCCAGCGTCATTAGTTAGTCATAAATTTTTGCTCCCCCAATGTGCCTGGTTCATGCGCTTGCTTTAGTAACTCGTCTGCCTCTTCCAGTCTGATGCATCTTAGGGACCTATCGTGATAACCCTTTTTTTAAAGCTGCCCCTCATAGACGTAATACATGGACACTCGCCTCCTTAGCCTCGTGGAATCATCTTTATCCATGGGCACTATCTCATCAATCATCATGTCTAGATATGGTTACCTCTAATCTGATGGATGGTCGATGAAGTTGCACTCAGTCGCTTGGTAATACAATAGGCATTTCCCACATCCTCTCTATAGTTGCGCGGCATTTTGTTTCATCGTGGGCTAAAAATACCCTACCCTCTGAATTCTTCTATACAAGGAGATTTTTGTTGTCTTGCATTATTTTTCATCTATCTCTATCAACCTCTGTTTTGCTTCCTTAGGTCCCACACATCTAGATAGCCATGTCCCTTTATTTTTAAAGACAAGTTGCCTGCGGTGGTAAAATATTGTTCTAGCTCTACCAACGTCATAGGCCCTTTACCCATCTCTAGTTGCTTTTGCGTTTCCCCCCTCCAATCATCGATTTTATTATAAGGCAATATTTATAATATAGTTGAGGGCGTTGCTCTCTTTTTTATTCGAAAAACTATTGATTCTCCATAAAAGGAATTTTTTTGGGCTATCATGGCATACGCATCTGCATGTCTGTTCACCATTCTTGGATGTCTCTTGATCTTTAATTGATGTAACTACTCGAGTAACCTTTGTATAATTGTTCAATAAGGTGCTAAGGTCATGTGCTTGAGAGCATACTCGCCATTCACTTGCTGTACCACCAGATTTGAATCCCCTTTTATTCTTAGCACTTGTATACCCCTTCTTATATCCTCTAACGACCTCATACTCAGCTTCGTTGTTTGAGCATTTGAAATCTATTTTAAAAGATAATCAAACTTCCCCCCTGTCGTAAAATTACTCCTTCCCCTCCTATGTTTTATGATGAAGAGCCATCGAGTTGCATACTCCATTCATCCAAAAAAATTTCGATGTAGTTAGGTTGGATATCATCCCCGGGAAGCTCCTCAATAGGTGGCTCAAACATTCCTGAATGGAATATGGCCAGTAGATCTCCATAAGCTTGCCTTTTTATCGCTCGAGGCACCACGCACATGAGATCATACTCTGAAAGAATCAAGAACCATCACACAACCCTGCCTATTAACACAGTTCTAGCAATCAAAAAATTTATAGGGTCACATCTAGTAAAAATGTGAATCGTGAAATCTAACATGTAATGCCCAAGTTTTTTAGCAACAAATACTAGGGCTAACAATGTCTCTCAATACTTGTATACCTAGCCTCAGGCCCATGTATGATCCAACTTGGATAATATACAGGTTTTTCCATACCCTCCACTTCTTGAGCTAATAATGCCCCTATTGATCTTGTAAGATGTGGGTTCTTCAAATACTATTAGTATTAAGTGAGGTGTAACCCCTTATCAAGATCGGGACCAACACCGTTAGATATAGAGCAAAGTTTAGAGCCACAGGTGAATCAGAGACGGAGATATTTAATTATTCAAAGTTGCACTAAAGAGTATATTAACATGGCCAACATGTAGTAAACACAATAAATGAAATGGGACCAATAGATGGCGTGGTCGGAGGGAGAAAGAACAAGCACTCTGAGCACAATAAAGACAAGGAAGAAAATTCAAGCTCAGTTAATGCCCAATGATGGGTGCATTCAATCTGTAATGGGAGTTAATGCTCTTTTCGAAGGCTCTCTGGTATGATAGAATTTGTACAGCAATTCCAGGTTCTGAATGCTGTCTCTTCATCTGTTTATTTTGGTCATATTTATATGGAGGGGTAGGTTGCTCGAGTCAGCATGCCCTCGATCCCTTTAGCTTGGTTCATTAAATTCATGAGATACTACATTTAATGCATGGGATATGTTAGTTTTGGCGGGAAAGTGTTCTATTGGTTAGAAGCATTTCAGTCATTTATGAATGATATGACTTGTCATCTTGGGGATTACTCTAGGATGGCTACATGGTCAGATTTGGTGAACTAGACCTGCCATCCTAAGGATAAAGTAACTTGAGTGTTGTATTCTTGAGTTCCTAAACGTCAAGAGTTATGACATCAATTAGTGGTTCAAACAGTGGCTATTATTTTGTATCTAGTCACGTCAGTCAGACAGGCTGGCGCCCGAGCTACCTCAAGGAGGTGACCATCGAGGGTGCAAGTATTATATGGATCGAATGACTTGAGGAGGTTCACTCGAATAGGTAAGCAATGAGTGGGATCGAGAGACATTTGTCCTAGGTGAAGTTTTGTCCATGTATGCCAAGAGGGTTGGTAATAACTCCCAACGTTGCCTTGTTCTCAATCCTGCAAACCATGTACCAGCGAAGTACCTAGGAGGAGATAGCTTGATAGAGCATGAAAACTCTCCCATGCCCTGTCAGGCATGGTCCCTCGTGGGTAACAAGAGATAGCGCTCAACATATACATTCATAAGATAACATATATAATACAATGTTCTACTTCTTATTACAAAGTATTGTCATTCGGGTGACCTTTGTTCTTCGAGCCAGGTCGGTTGGAGGTGCTTTGGGGTAAAGATCTATGAGCTATTTTCTGGTGAGGAGACTTCGAGGTGGGTCCTGCGATCTACTTGCATAGAGGATCCTTGAAGTGTGTTTATGGGGCATCTTCCTCTATAGCTGATCAATTCACTTGGCTGAGTTAGTCATCCATGTGAGGGAACACCCCTCAACAGATCTTTTGATGAAGGTGGGTTAGAGATGTAAAGGGGTACCTACACGAGGGGGAACCATCGTTTGGGGAGATGTCAGCAACTTCTTCAACTGGTTTAAAGGTGCCTCATACGACTATTACCAAGTGAATTTTATCTTTGCTCGCAGAAGTTCCATCAGTGGGTGAGTGACTTCTTCTAGTCCCAGCATGAACCTCCTCAAGTAAGAAACCTTCCCCACAAGACTCTTCAATTCTTTCGTAGTCTTTGGTCATGGCATGTTGAGGATACCTTCTCGCTTATTTAGGCCCATCTGTACCCCTTGTCTGTTTACTACAAATCCCAGGAACTTTCCACTAGTCACCCCGAACGCACATTTTAGGTGATTCATCTTCAACTTATACTTTTTGTACCTCTAGAATACTTTCCTCGGATTTTCTAAGTGTGTGGATTCTACCTTCAACTTTATCACCAAATTATCTACATAAAACTCCACAATGTTGAGGAAAAGATCATGGAATGTCGCCATCATAGTCCTTTGGTAGGTAGCCCCTGCGTTCTTCAGACCAAAAGGCATAACAGTTTACATGAAGTTACCTAATGGTGTGAGAAAGACGGTCTTCTTAGCCTCTTCTAGGTCCATTTTAATCTGGATGTATCCCATATATCCGTCCATAAAGTTATACATCTCGTGTCACGTTATTGCATCTATGAGGCTATCAATGAAAGGTAAGGGTAAATCATCTTTTGGACATGCTCGATTCAAGTCTCTAAAGTACACACAGATTCGTATTCGGTCCTTGTCCTTCTTCCCTATTAGCACAATGCTGGAAAAACCAGATGGGGTGTTGGATGGGGATAACAAAACCTACTACGAGCAACCTCTGAAATTCTTCCTTTATCTTCAAGTCTAGATCCATCTTATATGTTTAAGTGGTCTGCTTCACCAGTATTGTTGATGGTATAACGTTCAACTTGTGACATCTCACCTCCTTTTCTACTCCGGGCATCTCGGTATATTTCTATGCGAACACGTCCTTAAATTCCCTTAGCAATCCCATCAGTTCTCCTTTTACAACAGCATCAAGGTCTTTCAAGATAAACATTGGTCTCAGGTTATTCCCTTCATCAGCTAAGTCCACCTGCTCTAGCTCTTAGACTTGGGATCTTGGGCCATCTTTCATGCATTCTGGTTCTTCCTCAACTTCCACCATAAATTCTTGGATGTTGGAGTTGTTAATCACCAAGCATTTACCTAAACTATCCACTAAAAAACACTCATAGACTGGGTCAGCCTCATTATCCAAGTCTTCAGCTACTTGATCACCCCTTCAGAGTTTGTAAATATTCTTTCCATTGGCCAAAACAACTCTTTTACATTGGTATGGTTTCTCCTCCTAGAAGGGTCTTTTGCGTGCATTTTCTTCTAACTTCCTCGCTAGAACCCTACTAAGCACACTTTGATGCTGGACTTAGTGCTCGATTGGGTCAATTCGTGGCATCATCCGATCGTGAAGCTGTCTTGAAAGGCTTGGCGTCCTAATCATCTCACATGTCCTTTCTTGCTCCTCGTAGGCCACTACCGGGTGAAGAGGTGCTACCACCCTCTCCCTGGTACTTGGGACCTTAATCCCCCCAGTATACAGAATGAGAACAGAAGATTCTGTAGCTAACTCCGTATAGAAGGCTGCATCCACTAAGTGAGCTTCCTCCTTTGTGAAAGGCTTCTTGAATGCTCGAATGACTATCTCATTTCCTTTGATATTGGCCTTGGTACACTGGTGGTAGGTGGACGGCACCAGACTATGGTTATGCATCCATACCCTCCCCACAAGCAATTGGTAGGATGGTTCACAATCTATGAGGTGGAATTTAATATGGGAAGTGATGTTCCCCATTGTAATCCCTACATTCACATAACCTATCAATTTTCTCGACTGGTTATTGTACCCTTCTATGGAAAAAGGACTTTACACAATTCTTCTTCGAGAAATATTATTGGTGTAGAATGATACCATAAGCATAATGTTGATAGATGCCTCCCATCCATCAAGACATGATTAAAGGTACCTCCATTCACGCTCGTCTTCATATAAAGTGGTATGTTATGAGGATAGCTCAGCAATTGATCTGCCTACGAGAAAATGGCATCTGAAAGGAAATTATTTACTAGCTTGTCCATCGGCCCTTTTCATCTCAAGTTTGGGGCCATGCTTTTCTTCGCGATCTCTAAGATTGCCCGAGTGACTTCTAATCGAGAATCTTTCGGCAGCCCAACCTGCTAAAAAAATAACTGAACTTTTATGATCTTTCTGCTGCAGCAGATTCCACCTAAGGATTAGCCTGTTCTTCTTCTAACTTGTAAACCTCCTCCACATATCTCTGTACGCCGATTCGTCGTATGCTATCACCATATTCACTCCCCCAAAGAGCAAGCCTCCAGCTGTCTGCTCAAATTATCAATTGGACTCCACTCGTCTTTTATTTCTTCATATATCGTCAAGCAGGACATTTGGTATAAACACTCTTCCAGAGAATCCACAAAATCCTCCTCCTGGAATCTATTCTCCATCATTATCCCTTCTTCCTCTTCATCAAAAGTACTGGCCATGTTTGCCCCATGTGTCGACAAATAATTATTTTTTACATTGGCTTGTGGTAACTCGGTATCCCCTTCTTGATGTGTCTATCTATTATCTTCCTGAGAGAAAAACACTAGCTCATAGGATGTCCCAACCTGTTGTGCACTACGCAAAACTTTGGGGCCTCTCTGTCTTCTCGAGTGACGGGTGCCATATCGACCACAATAGGCCAACACATGCTATCTCGAATAAAGAGATCATAAGTTTTTATAGACTTTTCTATCGATCAAGGCAGCTCTGGGGGGTCATATTTGTCGAACTTCCTCTTGCCTCACCTTCCCCTTGAGCTATGATTTCCTTCCTCATGCTTTCCACCTTCGTCATTGGTGTAGTTCACCCGAGGTGGTAGTCCTCTCCCCGAGCTACCTGAAGACTTTAGCAACAAACTTGACAAAGTTGGTGTGGGTGTTGGGAGTGTCTTCACAACCAAGGCTATGTTCCTCACAGATTTAAGGAATGAAGAGAGCGTACCCTCCCCCGTCTCATTGATCAAATGGAATATATTCGATCAACAAGCCTTATTCATAGACCTGTTAGATCTTAGCCTCTCGTGTCTCTTCCCTCACATCTTGCGAGCATTCGAGAAATCTCCTGATGTAGGTCACCACATCCTCATTGGGATTCTGTTTCTCTCGAGCTAGTTGTGTAAGGGTGAATTCATCCTCAGCCAAGAAGAATTTTTGTACGAACTGAACATGAAGATCCTCCTATGTGGCCACACAGCCTGGAGCCAAGTGGGAATACCACGTGTAAGCTTTCTGAGTTAGAGACTTGTAAAATTCTGTCATCCTACACTTCTTATTATTGTAGTGGGCCCCAAGGTTCTCCATAAACCTTTTTATATTGTCCTTTTGATTCCATCTTTTCCTATATACTTCTAAAAAATAGGAAGAATATACCCCACTGGTTAGGGTTCGGTATTGTACTCATCTAGATATGGAGTATGGAAGGTATTATACGCCGAGGAAGTTTCTCCTCCTGCCTTTGAGGACATCATCATCTTCAAAGGCTCCTTTTTCATCTCTTCCATCATTGGTGGAGCAGAGTTGTGTTACGCAGAGGTCATCATCACCGGATTCACTATTGGTGGTGCAATCTGTGCGCCACTGCCTAGATGTGTTGTTGTTAGCACAATCGTGTTAGGTGTTCCTCCTACGATGGAAGGAGCATTTAAAGATGGAATTGGTGGGGTCGTACTATTAATAATTGCCTGAGACACTCCCCCTGAGATAAAGGCAGCTGGTAAGGTCACAAATGGGGTTACGAAAGAACTAGGCCCCGTTGCAGCCCCTAACATTGCCTGATCTGCTGAAGTCTTGATGAACTCAGCGAACAGACTCATCAACCCTGCCATCTATGCAGGTCCTGTGTCGATTATCCCTCTATCGGTGGGCACAGTAGTCTCCGTTCAACCCACCCTTTCTCTATTCGGTAGGTTGGAGAGGTTTATTCTCTCTTCACGTTGTATAGCGTCAAAGTCAATGTTTCTCCCCACATCATCATTATCCATCTCTCAAAAGAGAATACCTCCCCAGCAGAGTCACAAATGTTGGAGGTGAGTTCTTGAGATTATGTTAATATAAAGGGAGGCGTAACCCCTTATCAAGATGGTAATTATGGCCTTAGAACAATTAATGAAAATAACAAACGCTAGTCTCAACCCAACACATTCAACACACAAAAATCCTATATTAAATATATTCTTTTGACATAAATGCTACAATAATCCAACAAAAATAATTAGTAAGAGAACTCCCATAGTTAACTTAGTCGGAGGGATTGAGCACAAGCACCTTTAAGGCTATAAAGGCAAGGTAGTAACCTTAAACACAAATGCAATAAATGAAGTGGATCTCTTAATACATGTTCTCAAAATAAAACTCTCTTGTATGGGAATATTTCTGCAGCAGTTCTCGGCTAGAAAAGTGTGATCCCCTCTATAGTGTAATGTTAGATGTATTTATAGAAGGGAGAGAATCCTAATAGGGGCCTTCTTGTAATTATTACCTTTATGTACCTTGTTGGTGTTAGCACACCTCTGCATTTAATGCCAAAGATATTGCATTAAATGAGGTAGATATAATATTTTTGGTGGGAACACTGTTTACACTCTCTGATCTGTGAAAGTCTTACAAAGAACGTGATGTGCCAGCTATGGACTTACTATCGTAGGAATATCTCTACTTGCGTAATGTTTTATCGAGTTCTTGAATGTCAAACATACTGATATCAAGGAGTAGGTAAACAGTGATCTGCAAAAAGTGTGATGTCACATCACTCAAAAAGGTAGTTCATCAAAGGAAAAGGTTCCTTAAGACACAATTCACTCGAGCAATCTTAAAATCTGAATGTGAGCGTGACACTAGTCAAAAGGTAGTTCATCGAATAAAAGGTTGCTTGAGATACAAGTCACTCGAGCAACTTTATAATATCCCTGTGAATGCAACAAGTTCAATAACTATTGAGGACTGGATTCCCTTGAGTGGGTTCCCAGAGATAGTGGCTCAAGGTACTACTAAGCCAAGTTGTGTATAAAGCAAGGTTTTGCGTAGGTGCCTTAAAAGGGTTGGTCCATTCTAACACCGCCTTGTTCCCAATCCTCCAAACAAAATCCCTGTGAGATTCCTAGCATGAGGTTTTTCGGTAGACCATGTAAGCTCTCCCATGCACTACCAGACATGGTCCCTCGAGGATACCGAGCAACCTCAAGGATTTTACAAGGTAAACTTTACATAATTCCGAGAGAACAAAAGTATGAGTACATCAAAAGTTCATATTACAATTTTGTGTTTTTGTAGTATTTGCCTCCTGGTATTGATCTTTGTGTGATATCTTTTTATCATCTCCATCTTTATGCGAGCGACAATCCCTAATCCTTCTTGTGTAGTGTTTATGTTGTTTTAATCAACTTTAAGTGTGGACCTCCTTCTACAAAACTAATGATGATAAGACTATTGTTATTAATGTTTGTTCTAGTAGCCATATGCACGAGATTAGGATATGGTCCATCTTTAACGACCATAAGCGAACACAATTTGAAGAGATACTAAAAGGGTATGTAGACATCTTTGTGTAGTCCTACAATGACATGCATGGCATTGACCCAAAGGTAGCTCATTATGAGATCCCGGCATTCTCAGCAAACTTTCCAAATGGAATGGTCCCTCAAGGTCTAAGAAGAGGTAGTGAAATAGCTGAACGATGGTTTCATTTATGTAGTCGGATGACCTACATGCTTACAAATATCGTCCTCGTGCCAAAATCAGGAGGAAAAGCTCTCATTTACGTTGACTATCCAGATCTGAACAAATCATCCTCGAAAGATGATTACTGATTTCGCAACATTGACATGATCATGGATAACATGGACAACTATACCCTCAAATCATTTATCTATGGATTTATCAGTTACAACCACATCAAGATGAACCATAACCATCAAGAGAAAACTCCCTTAATTACCCCATGGGGACATTTCTACTTCATTACCCCATGGGTAAACTCCTTGGATTTATGGTTAGTGATAAAGGAATTAAATCATGCCCTAGCAAACTAAAACCCATTCTTTAGGGGCCACCGCCTAGGATGGAGACAGAAGTACGAGGAATCCTGGATAAACTGCAATACATCAGTCGGTTCATCAGCCAACTAGCCTCTATCTACAAACCCATTTTTAAACTTCTTCGAAAAACTCAGCCAATGTTTGGAACGAGGCATGATTAGAAGCCTTCGACCAAATCAAGTGATACCTTACCCAACCTCTAGTGTTCATGAATTTGTAGCTAGGTATCCCAGTCCTCATATACTTGATTGTCACTGATACCACAGTAGGGGCTTTACTAGGCCAATACATTAAAGAATAGTTCAAGAAAAGATCCATCTACTATGATAGTCAAAAGCTAATCGGGTATGAAGTCAACTACACTGTCTTAGGAAAATGATATGTCACCTTAGTCTGGGTCACACAAAAATTAAGGCACTATATGCTCACATTTACCATCAGACTAGTATCTCGAATGGACCCCATAAAATACCTACTTGAGAAACCTGCTCTATCAAGCTGAATAGCCCACTGGTTGATGTTGATAGCTGAGTTCAATAGTGTGTACATCAAATAAAAAGCTAAGAAGGGGAGGATCATCTCCGCCTACCTTGTTGATCATCCTATGGAAGGAACCTAAGTTTAAGTCTTCGAACTCCCAGGCGAAGACACTCTATGCACCTCTCAGGAGGATCTCATATGGCAGATGTTCTTCGACAGAGTTGTTAATAAGAAATAAAATGGCATTAGGAAACTCTTTATCACTCCCGATGACTTTCACACTCCAATTTCCACCAATCTAGACTTCCCTTTCACTAATATCATGACTAAATACGATGCATGCACCATAGGCCTCAGGATCGCCCTTGAAAAAGGAATCAAGCACCTAGATATCTTTGGGGACTCCGCTCTCATTGTTGAATAAATCTTCAGAAAATGGAAAGTAAAAATGAGAAGATCCTTTTTTTTCACGCCCACCGAGAAGAGTTTGCTTCCCAGTTCAAAGATATAACCTTCCATTATCGTCCTTGCTCGAAGAATACCCTATCCAATGCCCTAGCAACCCTGGCCTCCATGGTCGACATGCCTGAGGGAATAATAATTGCCCCTTTTTTGGTTCAGAAATAAGTTGCGCCCAATCATTGTTAACACATCGAGATCATCGCCGAAGAGGACTCTGACATGGCAGGATTATGGTACTATGATATTTGGGGCCTTCTCAAATATGGTGGGTATCCCCCAGATATAGATGAGAAAGACCATGCGACCCTTCGCAAACTGGCTACCCAGTATATCATCCATGACAATGTACTTTTTAGGAGAAACTGCGATGGAATCCATTTTCAGTGTATAGTAGGGACTGATATTGAAGGAATGATGTAGAAGATCCACAGTGGGGAATGAAGCCCCCACCTGAACGATCACATGCTTGCCAAGAAAATCATTCGTTTTAGGGTACTACTGGAACACCATGATCCAAGACACTACCTGTGTTCGAGGATGACTTAAATGCTAACAATTTGCCAACATTCAATACTTGCCTCCCTGATAGCTATACAATATGACCTATCCCTGGAGGCCACCTCTAAAGCTTCAAACGGTCACGAGTTCATCCTGGTCTCTATTGACTAGTTCACAAAATGGGTCGAAGTCGGGTCAGAACTTCACACGTGTAACTTAAGGGAAATGGGAATGTTTTAAAGAACTCATGGAAAATAGCGACTACCATACAGACTCCACATGAAACCCGTAATCAAAAAAATTTAATAATCTATGACATGAGTCAATCATACTAAAAAAAGGTTAAGTTCTTTTTGATTCATGGTCATAGTGACCTAAAGCTAATTACGTACATTAAGAAGGTTAGTAAGGCAAAAAAAAACACATACTACAGGAAAATGTGCTAACCCATTGATCTTCGACTTATACCATCCTTAATTTGTACTTTTTAAGATCTTCTTTTTATTTTATTTTTAAAGTTTTCCCCTAGATAAATATTAAATTTTATTTCTATCTTACATCAATTACAAAAAATTGTTTTTATTCTTTAGCCAATGGTAAATATCACCCTTTTCATGAATCTCTTAATAATGACTCTCACATAATTATTTAAATAAACTCACAAGAGATGTTTCATATAACCACACCTAAAATATTAGTGAAGAAAATAGGACCAGATTGAATGAAAATGCGTGGCACGAAATCACTTCAGATCAAGGTCAATGATATACCCTATTATAACTTATGTCATTATACGTGTGATATGGTAAAGACTACAACACAATTGAAACAAGTTATTACTGGAATAACTCCACGGATAATGAATATATGAAGTCTATTATATTCTCGCACTATCCTCCAAAATTCTAAAAACCTAAAAAAGGAAAATAGGTCACACGGTGTTATATCTACATCCTCTATCATCGGATACAGAAAATCTGTAAAAATCACAAATATAAAACTCTTTGGGGGTTTCTATGATTTTTAGAAAGAAATTGAGTTTCAATTTTTTCGAAGATTCATAAAAATAAAAAATCTTTTTATATTTTTTCAGAAAATATATAATCGAAAGCAAAACTATGATAACTCTAGTAAGAATAACATAGAGTACATGTGACAAATTAAATCCTAACCTAGAGGTCATATGTATTACACAACTATAATGGTGAGATGGTAAAGGGTCGACACCCTCATCCACCACTCTAATAATCTTCTTCTTCTTCCTATTCTTTATCTTCTTTTTACCTTGAGCATTAGGAAGGGAACCGATCGTCTTCCTAAATTATCCTGTAAGAATTTAGGATGTTTGAACCATATACTCAATCTCCTCTTGGATCTCGTAAAAATCTCCCTTTAAAAGTGGAGGATATACCCATTCTTCACATGTCGATGGAAATGGTCTCTAAGTTTACATTGCTCTTGAACTGTGTGGAAAAGTACGGTTGTGAAGGATCCACCTTCTTCAGCTTGAAAGAAAATCGCATAAGAAGATGAGGAGGTGTGTTTAGTGACCGTGTGACAAACATGATCTTTTTTCTAGGCATAGAATCTTGAACACTATTATATCAAGACCCATTTGTTTCCTTCGACGATTGAGATGGTGCAAGGAAAATATTCTCTAACTTCTCAAAATCCACTTTAACATAGACTTTCACCTTTTTTTAGCTCTAAAAACACTTTTTTGGGCTTCTGTGTAATGACTCTAGCACCTCATGTACATGTGATGAATCAATGAGATTCTTCCTCAAGGTTATGACATTTTCATAAAAAAGCTCAATATATTTCTCCTCTACTTTCAAATTCTCAATGAGAGTGTAGGGGAGCCTAAAGGTAGTCTTATGATTAGAGATAACTCCCCCTCCTAACAGATGAAGATTAGAGAGTCAAGAAAGCAAGCTCAGGAGTTAGATTTGATAAAGTATTAAGGAGGTTGTTCGGGGAAGTGCGCTTTTTCTTTAATTTGTACTTTTTCAATTTGTGTATTTGTATATGTATATTATAACTTACAAATTGTAACATTTTGTCATACGAGAGTGAGGTCAAATGATATTCTCGAGGGACCAAGTCTAGAAGGTCTTGGGAGAGCTCTTATGCTCTATCTAATAACCTCACCGAGGGAATGTCCAAGGGAACTAGTTTAGAGGATTGAAAATCAATGTAAAGTTAAGGCTTGACTGAACCATTCTAGATACAACTGGTAAAACACCGATGGACCATAACCCGAGAGAGCTTACCCAGAGAAACCATAAGTCCCATTATACATTAGGCCTAGTGCCAAATAGTCCTTTACCAAAAGTAACACATGCATTGAGTGATGTCACGCATGACTCACCTGTTGTCCAATCCAAACTTGAGTAAACGATAGTGGTTTGGGAGTTGTCAGATAGTTTGGTGGATTACCACCACTGTGACAGTTGTCCAACACATAGAACATCATCAAAAGTTTTCTATTGGCATTTAATGCCTATAACGTAGGGGAATTTTGGCACATCCTTGCATTTAATTATAGTGATGTAAAGGCATTAGGAGTTGTATTTCACATTTATTCGGCCTCAGACCACTTGAGTGATCTTGGTACCTACATAGGCATCTCAGCCACTGCAAGAGAGAGGGAGTTCTTTCAGAACTCAGAGATATTTCCTGAGATTAATAGAGAGAGAAAGAGTTATTGGAACCAGAGCATTTATTCACCCACCATTAACGTTTCTCCTGAGATTTTATTACCATTTATTGTTCTAATCCATGTGTGTAGAACCTTAGTGTTTGATCTGTCTGCCAGGGGTGTATTTGAGAGTGATTGATTTTCTCTCCTTCTAACCTAGTTTCTATGAAGGTTTATTTATTGCTTATTCTGAGTAATACACGAGTCATTTTGTGAGTTCAATATAAGTTCTTGATATTTATATACTTGAGTCCATTTCATCATTGTTGATAATACCTTGTTTAGTGATTTATTTCCATCTTAATAGAGGTGATGCCTCCTTTTGTATTATAATACCCCAGCCTCAAGAGGACTCCCCTCTTACATTTGGCAACTATACTAAGGAGGTACTCTTTTAGTAGGATGACCCCAAGATAATGTTAATTGTGTTCTTAAACTTTGATGAGATCCAACGAAAAGAATAGAAGGATGTGAGGGAACATGAAGACTCTAAAGATGGGGTACCTTAGGTGGAGGTCCCTCGGGTGAAAATGGCCATAAAAGTTCCCACGATAACACATGCCTCCATGAGCACTATGATGGGGCTAGCTCAGATGTCCCATCTCAGGGGAAAGTTCATGGAGCTTTTCCAGATGCCTATAGCGGAAAATTCTTTTAGGGCAGCGATGGACCCCAGTTATTTTATTACTTCTATCGTGTAAATGGCCCTAACAGTTCCTTCAGGCATAGTTACCACAACAATCGTTCCCATCGTTGCACCAACCCTGGGAATACACACCATAGTTTATCTTACACCTGTTGTCACTAGGCCAAGTGTTGTAACGATAGGGGTAGGTCCCTCGCCTTCTTTGACAATTGGGGACATGAAGAAGAAGATTTTAAAGATGATGGCTTCCTCGTTGATATCCAGTGAGGTAGCTTTGGTATATGATGATTTTCGTACTCCTTACCCAGAGGAGTACAATGATGATTCATACCACAAGGACTATGTACCCCTATTTTTGAGAAATATACTGGAAAAGAGAGAAACTTGAAGGAATAAATCAAGTGATTTATGGAGCACTTGGGGGATTATTGAAATAATAAGAAGCTACATTTGAGGGAGTTCTCCAAATCCATCACAAATAAAGCCTACACACAGTATTCACACACGCACTTGCCCTTTAGAAGTGTGGTAACTTTGGAAGGTATACATATCTTATTTGTCTAGAAGTTATTTTTGGTAGAGGATGAGTTCACCCCCACTTAGTTGGCAAGGGAGATATAATGGCCAGGAGAAGAAGTGGTGGCCTATATAAGAAGGTTTAGATAAAGGTCTCTCGATGTGAGAGAGGAGTCCAAGAGTCCAAGTTATTCCAATTATGTGCAAAGGGTTTACTACTTGAGTATATTTTCCACTCGATAAATGAGACTCACGGGGGGACTTTTAAAGTATTTTTGAAATCAGCGAGGAATATTTCATTAATGGTTCACTCAAGTCCCATTGCAATGCCTTTGATGTTTAGACCACAAGCTATAGTGGGAGAGGCTAATCCCCACAAGTGGTCTATGTAAATGGAGGACCAGATGCTGGAAATGGTTAGAGGAAAGATAATAAAATAAAGTTTGGGAGATATAGAGAAGATCTACCCCATTGCCTTGTATAAGAGATAAGACTATCAGATGTTATAATGCTATGTTAAGTGGGGGCAGTTTATGCACCTAAAGATTCTCCCAAAAATGATCCAGGACCAGATGTCCAAGAAGATCCCAATTACTGCTAGGTACATTAGCATATTTTCCACCCAACAAGTGCATATTTCATCTTGAGGAGGATTATAAATAAACATTTGTTGGCTGGAAAACTGCAAATCCCATAGGGAGATGTTAACAATAACCCATTAGCAGACAATGGAGAAAAAATGGTGTTGTCTTATGATGAAGAAGCTAAAAAAGGAACGAGGGGACTGAGAAGAGAGAAGGAGGAGTTTGAATTAGCTTTTGAAGATTGCATAATTGGGATATCAAATGCAGTGATATCCTATGATGAGGTGAGCACTAGAGATATAGAAAAAACTTTATAGAATAGAAGGTTATGTGGTGGAACCTAACCTGGTATATCAAGTTATGTCATAATCCCTTAAATTCGCATTGTTCTTCAACCAGCTAGGTTGCCTATGGAGAGCAGGCTTGACATAACCCAAGCAATACTAGAAAGAATGAAGTCCCTCGTTGAGGTGGAAGGGCCTAATGTCCAAGTTGGTGAAAAAGTTTATGTCGGAGATAAATTTCTCAAAAACTGATGGAGAAGAAAGGTTCCCACACATCAGGTCATTATATGTCACAGCGAGCATGAATGGAGTGAAATTTTCAAGAGCATTGATGGATGAATGTGCCTCCATAAACATTATGCCTATTAACTCTTTCTATGCATCTAACCTTTCTGAGGCAAGGCTAATACCAATGCCTTTGGTTATTTTCGGGTATGATAACTAATCCTCAAAGTCTATTAGTTATGTGAATGTTGGAATTATGATAGGGAATCTCACATTGTACATCAAGTTCAATGTTATAGAGAGTGCAACTTCATACCACCTATTGATAAGAAGGGTGTGGATGCACGATCATGGCCTAGTTCTCTCAACCTATCATTAGTGTTCAAAGGAAAATGTGAAGGGAACTGAAATAGTAATCTTAACAACTAAATAGCCATTTGCCCAGGAGGCTCATTTGGTGAATGTTACATTTTACATAGAGATGGCGGAGGATACAAGCATTATAACACGGCGCATAAAGGGGGATAGTACTGCACCTCGATCAAAGAAATGATGGGTCCACTGAATAACTATGTACAAGAAGGTGCAAGTGGAAGATAGAGAGCTGAAGAAGTGAACAATCACATTCCTAAGACCCAAGCTATCTCTAAATAACTGAAAGATAGGATAACTCCAAGGATTGACCCCATAGAGCATGAGATCAAATGGAAGAGCGTGCTAATTAGGTTTTCAAAGGCCATACTAGAGGAAGCTGAGAGAGAGAAAGTGGAAGGCATTTGCCTCGCTCAATTGCGAGATCAAGAAGGTCTAGTTGGAGGATGGGAGAGTGGTTTACCGCCCTTGAAGGTGTGTGCGGGAAGTTGAGGAAGATATGAGGAGGTTGACCCGGAGTATGAGTGTTTATTACTTGATAACCAAGGGAAATGCCTTGTCATTAACAATTCTAATATCCATGAGTTTGTTGAAAAAGTAGAGGATGAGTCTGAGTGCATCTCTGATCGCCCAAAGCCATAAGTTCAAGAGTTAGAGAAAATTGACCTAGCTGGGGATGTAGGAGATCCAAAGCCCATTTTCATTTTGAAGGACCGAGGTGCTGCAAAGAGGAAAGGCCTAATTGATCTCATTCAGGAGTATAGAGATGTTTTTGCATGGAAGTACACTGAGATAGATGGAGTAGATCAAGAAGTGATCCACCATAAATTAAACGTTGTACCTTCAGCATACTAGTGAAGCAAGTAACTAGAATATACAAACCAGACCTGGATCTTAAGATAAAGGAAGAGGTGCAATAATTACTGACATCTGAGTTCATCAAGCCAATACAACATCCTATTTGGCTCTCTAGCATTATGCCAGTGGGAAATAAGGGTAAAAATCAAATATTCATCTACGTTGACTTTAAAGAATAGAGTTTTCCCAAAAGATAAGTTCCCTCTACCCTCCATTGATAGTTTAATAGATGTAATGACAGACCATGAGATGTATAGCGTCATGAATGGGTATGTGGACTATAATCGGATCAAGATGGATCCAGTAAATGCAAAGAAGACGGTATTTAGATATCCATTAAGGAACTTATGTACAATTTTATGCCTTTTGGATTGAAGAACACTCGGAAACATACCAAAGAATAATGATGGTCATTTTCTATGATTTCCTTCATGAAATCTCAGATTTTTATATGGATGATTTGTTCATCAAGTCAAAGAAGAAGGAGTCTCACTTGGTTCACCTTAGAAGGGGTTTCAACCGATGTAGGAAATAAAATTTGAAGATAAACTCACTTAAGTGTGATTTTCAGGTGATAAGTGGAAAATTTCTAGTCTTTTTAGTTGATCGCCAAGGGGTGCAGATGGACCAAGACAAGTAAAAATCCATTCGAGAGATGCCTTGCCCAAGAATTGTGAAGGAGCTTAAGAGTTTCCTAAGAAAAGTCTCCTTCCATAGGAGATTTATGCCAGGGTAATCCAAGATAACTAATCCCTTGATGAACCTCCTATTAAAGAATATGAAGTTCAAATGGGAAGAACCCCACCAAGAATCCTTTGACAAGCTCAAGAATTTGATCACTTATGCACAAACCATGATCCCTCCAAGAGATGTAATACCGTTACATCTCTACCTCACTTCCACTACGAGATCAATCGATGTTCTGCAGAGATTTAGGGGCAAGAAATACATGTCTACTATCTGAGTAGAATATTCTATAGCCTAGAGGAAAGGTACACTAATATTAAAAGGTATTATTTGGCCTTAGTTTTTATTGCCCAGGACATTACATGTTATCTTTCACAATTCACATTATGACAAGATGTGAGCAAGGTGGTTCTTTATCCTCTCAGAATATGACTTGAAGTGTATGGTCCCTCGTGCGATTAAGATCCAAGCCTACGCAGACATGTTGGCAATCTTTCCATTAGGGATATTTGAGGTTCCATGAGAGAGCATTCCAGGAGCTGATCTATAAGAAAACTTTTTGGAATCCAACCTTGAGGAGTGGGTTATGGAGTTTAATGGGTCATTCGTAAAAGGAAAATGGGGAGCTGAAGTCATTCTTTTAAGAGGAGAAGATGATATTTGCCTAACTTTTAAGTTGAATTTCTCCTCCTTGAACATTGAGGGTGACTATAAAGTGTTGGTACTAGGGCTTCTAGAGGCCCTTCAAAGGGGCATCCATTCACTCAGCATCAAAGAAGATTTAAATGTGATGGTTAAGCAGGTCAATGAGGAATATGAGTTAAAGCACCTCAACTTGGCACCCTATAGGACAATCAATCATAGGTTGATCGATCAATTTCATCATGTCAATGTGAAGAGGCATTCCAGGATAATGAACAGGGTTGTTGATGCGTATGCCACCATTACGTAGAAAATGGATGTAAAGGGTGACACAATAACTATTATGATCTAACGAACGACTGATCCATCAGTGGTGCAAGATATATTGTCAATGGAAGATAATTCAGACTAGAGGAGTGATATTATAAGGCATCTTGAGTCTTGGAAGGAAAGATGGAGCTGAGAGAACTCGCCCAATATTTTGCAAGCCAAAGAAATTCATACTTCAGAAGAACCGGAGGATGGTTGAAAAGGTGTGTTCGACTAGAGGAAGTAAAACAAAGGCTAAATAAGACACACAAATGGCATTACGAGATAATTGAGATCCCTCTATATAGAAGAATTTAAAGAGAGGGATACTTTTGACCAATGATGAGGCAAGATGCATCAACAATGCAAATAGACCATGCTAAATAGAAAGTCTTCTTTTAAGCATTTGAGTGTAACTTTGTAGAGAATCAGACAGACTTGAGACATCCTTAAAATGATTTCATCAAAGATGAGGTTATTCCCATGGAAAAGATGGATTCTATGGGGATCAGAAGGAAGGACCCACTCTTTTATGTTAAAGAGGAGAAGCTCTATCACAGGGTACTTCAACAGGCCTTTGATATGCATAACAAGATAGAAAGCATCAGAACTCCTAAAGAAATCCCATTAGATAACTCATATTGGAAGAGCCAAGATATATGATCAACTCGTGACTTTGGGCTACTATTGGCCTATTATAGAGAAGGATTCCGATAAGTTTGTTTGAAAGTAAAAATCATGTCAACTTCATGCGAATATGATCAATACTCCTTCGATGTATTTTCACTCATTAGCTACTCTTTATCCATTCCATACATGTGCATTTGACCTGGTAGGGGAAATCAATCCATCTTCGAGGGGAAAAATAAGGATACTTATAGCAACATAGTGGTTCATGAAATGGGCAGAGGTAGTACCACTAAAGAGAGAAACATTGGGAGTGGCGGCAAAATTTATCATTTTGGAATTCCCAAGGCTATTTTTTCTAACAATTGAACTCCATTTATCAACATAGAGGTGACCTTTCTCACAAAAAAATATTAAATTTTATACCACACCTCAACACTAGCCTACCCTAGGGGCAATGGTCAAGATAAAGCCACAAATAATACCTTGGTCAATATCTTGACCAAGATGATAGAGGACTTATCAGGAGCGTGGGATGACAAGATTCCAACAATATTGTGAACCTATAAAATGACCAATATAAATCCAACTGGCTATACACCTTTCTCGTTGGTATATGGAGTTGAAGCCATCTTGTCAGTGGAACTAAAAGTCCCCTCTGCTAGATATAGCTTGTGAAGCAACATGCTCTCCCAGAGAAGACATGTTCAATTATAAGCATTGGATAAACACAGAGATCACACGATACAACACTTCCAAATGTACACAAATCAACCCTCTAGAGACTATGAAAATATAGTGAGGCCACAGAAGTTTGTGAAAGGGGACTTTGCGTTGAAAGCAGTTATAAGGAACATCAAAGGGCTCCCACTACCTAAGTTTACTACTAACTGGGAGGGCCCATTCGTAGTGAAAGAGGCGCATGACTCGGGTTATTGCTCAATCTCAAAGATAGACCTTTTAAAATTAACAAGAAGTGGATGACGATTTATCGTGTTTAAAGATTGACTTAGCCTATTTTGAGTTTTATCTTTGCATTGTTCATTATTTTTCCTTTATTATTTGATTAAAAAGGAAAAATGTAACAAGTTATTGCAGATTATAAATAAACCACAAATGTTATGAACAATATCACAGTCACATTATGATGCAAAATTTGGAAGTTGAGCAAATATTGTATGCAACTGAGTGAGAAATAATAGCTTCTTTCATAAATTGTTTGTTACAAGTATTTAGGAACTATTACCTAGGAGTACATGAAAAAGAATACAAAAAAGGCCTTATCCAAGGAGAATCCATAAGTTCGGGGAGGAGAAGAAGTCCTCACGAAAAGCAGAGGAAGCTTGGGGGCAAGTTTATTGAGCTGCCATAGGCATCTGAAGTCTTGTTTGGACTTGTGCACGCTAGTTAAGTATGGCCTCGTGCTCACTCAAAGCTTTGGCCAAAGACTTTTAAGTACTCTTAACCTTCTGGTTTATCTCATCAACCAAAGTATCAAACTCTTAATTCTATCCTCCTCTACACACTGAGCCTCCATGTGATTCAAATAAAGCACTCCCTAACTCTCCAAATAGGCATCCTTCAGGAGCTTCAAGTGATTGATGAGCCAGTCAAAGTTGAATCTATCTTTGGCTAGCTCCCTCAAGCTACTCAAATATTGGTTAATGATGGACCTATCTAAGTTGGCAATTGGAGTATTCATAATATTTTCTACTATAGTTGTCATCCCTTGAAGCCTATAACCCATTTTAACGCGATTAGTCCTAAGGCATTCAGTAATAAAGGTCTCTAGGTGTGGGAAATAAATTGCTTTATCACCATTTGCTGACCACCCTACATGAATGGATATTTTTGGAGAACTTGAAGGAAAAATTCATGAGGGGCCACACTAGGTAAAGGGACCTCACAGCCAGAACTGCCTACAAGAGAATTGGTCATGTAACCACAATCACTATCACTAGAGGACTCATTTCGAGCAAGGGCCTATGGAGATGGCATGAAAATGGGTGATGGATCATGTTGACCTTAATTTTGAGTAGAAGTAGGCCCCCTTAAACCCTGTAAAGAATAAAAACAATGAGTAAACAAAATATGGAGTTAAAACCTTAGCAAGTGTATTTCATAGCTAAGTCACCAAGCATGTGAGATTTTGAGTTAACAAAAATATTAGCAAGACGATTTTCTTTTGATAAGACACCAAGCATGTGTTGAGTTAAAATCTTAGAAAGTGTGTTACATTGTTAAGTCACTATAAGGACATTATTTTACATTGTCCGTTCACAATTCAGTATGTCATATACCACTACAACCGTCGAAGAATTATTCAAGTTCATTCAAGCATTCAAACCTTTGCAAGATGAATTTTGGTGAGAACATATTTAAGTCTCTTTACAGTTCACTTAAAAGTATTTGGGATGTTTAAATGTTTTTATTAATTTTTTTTGAATTCATACTATCTAAAGATTTTGTTCTCGTACACCTTTACGTAGAAAATTCATAACTAATTCAAAAAAAATTAGAAAAATACAAAATTGGTGACTCTGCATTCGTATCGAAATTATCTACAAGCATGGCCTAAAATCTCATTTGATAGGTCATTTGAATGACACCGCATGTCATTCCAACGACAGTGTGTCACGCGAAGTATACCCGTCGTTCAAACGATAGTGTATTTCGTTCAAACGACATATTTTTTCGTTTGAGCGACCCACCGCCTTAAGTATTTTATAAATAGGCTTTTCAAATCCATTTTTCATAAGAATACCTACAATTTTAAACAGAGACAAAACTGCTTCTGCAGAATATTTTAGTCTTTTTCTTTATGGACTTTCAACCTTTTTTTTTAAATTCAAAAACATCCCAATCTTTAGTGAATTGTTTTGGAACCTAAGATACAATATTGTTGAAGTTTACTCTTGTAGGGAGGATAACCTACACCAATATTTGGACTGCATGTCCATATATTCGTTGCGTGTGGATTCATTATTGAAGATTGCGGTCATTGAGGTTTGCTACGTGAGGATATTTACTAAAGATAGAACTGCGTGTTCTTGTGGAGTTGATCTAATTATTCCATTCTTGATGACATCGATCGACACCTGAGGGTATTCATGTGTCAAAAAATCTATTTCATTTAGAACCGTGTAAGTTGTGATTTACAATTGTAGTGGAATAAAAGGTTTTGCCCATGTGGGGGATTTTTCCTCATGTTGTGACTATCCTGTTATTTGGTTTACTTTGCATGCTTGTTGCTTTATGATTTCATATCACTTAGATGCATGTGTTAGGACCGAATTAAAACTTGGGTTTCATTCAAACTGGTTTGGTTGGCTCACAATTAAAATTGATTTATTTGAGAAGTCGCATTTATTCCACTGTAACACTCTCAAATTGGTATCAGAGCCTGTTGCACTAAGTTATTGTGTTTGATCCTGTTTTTTTCTTAAAAATGGCTTTTGGAGGTTTTGATGATTTTCGATGTCAACTTTTGAAAAGTCTAATTGGATAATTCACATGAACTCCTATTTCATATCTTCTCTTGAAAACGATTCTGAGAGGTGTTCAGGATGTGAAGGAATTGGTCACATGATAGAAGAGTGTCCCAAAAATTTAAGGAAGCAATTGAAAAAATCGACATCCCATGTTTCTACCGTTAGTGAGAGTGATTCAGAAGAAGAAATTTTTTATGCTTTTAGGCGAGAGCTTCCAACCCATGTGATTAGTGATGATAGTGAGGGTGATGGGAGTGAGGATGAGTGTGACTTGCAAATGGCTTTCAATGAACTTTATGCTGAAGCTTTGAAAATAAAGAAAGAAAATTTGAAATTGAAAGCTCAATTGCAAGAGAGTGCCTTAAAAATGATAATGATGTTTTGGTTGAAGAACATAGGGCACGAGAGAAAATTTTGAGAGAGAAGCTTGGATATTTCAAGGGTGAGAGAGATGATCTTCGAGGCGTGATGAAAGCTATGAAAACGGAGATTCTTGAGTTTGAGGATTCTAGACGCTTACATGAATCTAGGATAGGTGAACTTGAGAAAAGTTTGACAGATTCGAGTAAAGTGAAATTCAATTTTGAGTCTAGATCTGAAAATCTTGATAAATTTTAGGGACTGTCCAAATTAAGGAGGATAGGGGTGGTATAGGCTTCGATGACAGTGTCGCGCCCATTCCTAAAGCCAACC
Organism: Sambucus nigra; assembly: GCA_949130495.1. Lineage (NCBI taxonomy): Eukaryota > Viridiplantae > Streptophyta > Magnoliopsida > Dipsacales > Adoxaceae > Sambucus > Sambucus nigra. Next base: position 157,613,564 of record OX422209.1, on the reverse strand, counting down.
CCACACATGTAAGAGAGACTCCTAGGGTTGTTAGGAGAGAGGCACCTAGGGTTGTCAAGCGAGAGCCACCTAGGAAATCGTGTGAGAGGCACCTAGGGATTTAAGGAGAGGACCACCTTTATGTAACATTCACCGCCCTGTTTACACTTGCACGTATTACGGTAAGCAAGGTCATCTTAGGCATTTTTGTTACAAGCTTTTAAAAGGTGCTAGGAAGTTTAATAATAAAGTAAATTCGATTCTTCAAACCCCCACACCTCGTTACACATCGATTTGGATGAGGAAATTCGATTTAGAGGATTATGGTCTAATTGTTCATGACGCTCATCTTCTTGCACGTGATTCACCCCATGTGAGATCTTTTGTTTGATTGTGTTGATATTTTTCATACACTAGTTGTGCGTCTTGATATAATATTGCTAGTGTTATGAATCACTTTGTTATAGCGCACAATGACTTATTTATTGAGTTTGCTATTTCGCTACTATTTTGACACTGTATTGGATCTGTGAGGCCCTTCCTGGTACTATTTTCTGGAAAAAAATTAATTGGGCAACACTATTTAACATTCTGGGGTGTATGTGAAAAATTGTTTTCTCGTTCGAACGAGATAAGTTTTCATTCGAGCGATTTATGATCTCGCGAGATGCTATGTCGTTTAAACGACATGCAGTCTCGTTTGAGCGACCTGGTGGGCTTTGACCATTCTGTTTGCAGTACCTTGTGTTCATTGATTACAATATTTGGTATTGATGGTTGCTTCTGAAACAGTTTATATGCAGTTATTCTTAATTTTCATGCTTAATTGCTAATACTGCATTGTTTGTTTAATCACACCTACTTTGACTAATGATTTATTTGTGTGATTACTATTTGCTAGCATAGGATGTTGTTCATGCTGATAGTATGCATATTGCTAGTGTGTACCAAGTTTGTATTTATTTTTTTGTTTTAAATATTTTAAAAAATTCAAAAATATTTTCATTTTTTTGAAACAATTTGAAAAAGCCAAAAAGAGTTTGATATTTTGTTTGCACCTTATATGAATTGACACTTAGGATGACCGAGTTACAATTTCATTCCATGTATCCATCTCACAATTTGATAGCGTTTTGAGATAATATATCATGTCATCCATGTGCTTTATACTATTTGGAGTCATTTAGATGTTATGAGATGATACTTCCTACATGTTTAACTCATTATTTCCTTTATCGCACACGTGCATGGATTTGCTTGATTATTCTACTTGTTTATCACATGTTGGTCGAGTGTTTTCATCTCAATATTGTCCTTAAAATTAACCAAGTGTAATAATACGAGAGTAATAAAAGTAGTGCATGTAAAAACCATTGCCTGTGAGGAATTTGTTTAAATTTGAAAAAATGATGAGTGACACGGGAAAGGGATGCGAGTGAATAACTATCACGTCACGAAAGCCACTGTTTGAAAAGAGCCCGCGCAAAAATTTAAGGCAATAATAAGATAAAATATGCCAAAATTTGAGCCACTGCATTTTCTCTAAGTTGAGAATTTAGTGCCTTATTAGATATAAAAATTATTTTATTATATATGAGGGAGTTTGGTTAGAAAGTAATCAATGGGTTTAGACGTCCTTTGAAAAGTTCTCGAAATAGCACAAAATTTTTTTGGACCTTATTGGTGTAAAAATCACATAGGCTTTGATTTGTTGATCTAATTTAGTCGATATAATCTACAATTTTACACCTAAGGATATTTTTTATGTTCATTCGATAGGAGTTCTTTCATGCATCATGCACATATGCTTGATTGAGTTGATTTACCTATTGAATTTGTTCACACACAGTCATTCCGTTTCCACAAATTGGTCATTTTAATGTAAATTCATCGTGTGTGATTTTTGAAACACCGTTTTTGCATTTTTGAATGAAAAAATTTTAAAAATCAAAAATAGTTTTTTGATCTTTTTAGTATTTCCTCTACATGCGCATAGTTTGATCTATAGTTATTCTTTTTACCGTGACACCCCATTTGGTTTTATTTGGTTTATTATTTTACTTGTCTATTTCAAACAAATAAAAAGGGGGAGAGCGAATTATGATATTATGGGGGAGTTTTGCATTATGGGGGAGGTTTGATTATATAGATTGATTTATTCTTATATCGCTTCAAACTTTATGCGTCACGAAGGTATTTTATTTATCTCGTGTGTGTAGGTACGATGATTGATGATCATTATGTTGCACACCCTGATGAGAAAGGCTTAAAGGTTTGAAGATTTGAAGTTGAATATTTTTCAAGAAAAGTTTCAAGACTTGTATAGTTGATACCTTTTCACTTTTGGGTTCATGGGAGGGTATTAGATTTGTATAGGCATTTTAATTCGATAATTCGAATGTTTTTATTCTATAGAGGCATAGACATAGGGGGAGATTTGTAAGGACATTATTTTACATTGTCCGTTCATAATTGAGTATGTCGTATACCGCTAAAACCGTCGAAGAATTATTCAAGTTCATTCAAGCATCGAGACAGATCTGAATATCAAGCTTCTTCAATATTCAAACCTCTGCAAGATGAATTTTGGTGAGAACATATTTCAGTCCCTTTATAGTTCACTTAAAAGTATTTGGGATTATTAAATGTTTTTATTAATTTTTTTTTGAATTCATATTATCTAAAGATTTTATTCTCGGACACCTTTCCGTACAAAATTCATAACTAATTAAAAAAAATCAAAAAAATACGAAACTGGCGGCCATGCGTTCGTATAAAAATTATCTACAATCATGGATTGAAATCTCGTTTGAAAGACACCGTATGTCATTCAAACTACAACGTGTCGCACGAAGTATACCCGTCATTCAAATGATAATGTATTTCGTTCAAATGACATGATGTTTCATTTGAGCGACCCACCGCCTTAAGTATTTTATGAAAAGGCTTTTCAACTCCATTTTTCATAAGAAGACTTACTATTTTAAACAGAGACAAAATTGCTTATGCATAATATTTTAGTCTTCTTCTTTAAGGACTCTAAACCTTTTGTTTTTCAATTCACAAAACATCCCAATCTTTAGTGAATTATTTTGGAACCCAAGATACAATCTTGTTGAAGTTTACTCTTATAGGTAGGAGAACCTACACTGATATTTGGACTGTGTGTCCATGTGGATTCTCTGCATGTGGATTCATTGCTGAAGACTACGGTCACTAAGGTTCGTTGCATGTGGATCTTTGTTGAAGATAGAACTGTGTGTTCTTGTGAAATAGTTGTTGTCGTTCCATTGTTGAAAACACCGACCGACACTTAAGGGTATTTGTGTGTCAAAAATCTATTTCATTATAAACGTGTAAGTTATTATTTATAATTATAGTGGAATAAAAGGTTTTGCCCCTGTGGGGGATTTTTCATCATGTTGTGACTATCATATTATTTGGTTTACTTTGCATGCTTATTGCTTTATGATTTCATATCCCTTAGATGCATGTGTTAGGTCTAAATTAAAACTTGGGTTTCATTAAAACTGGTTTGGTTGGCACACAATTAAAATTGATTTATTTGAGAAGTCGCATTTATTCCACTGGTGCACTCTCCGTCACTAAGAAAGTGTGTAATGATAAAAAATTTAATTGAGTCCATTGTATGACTTATTCCCGGAAAAAAACATTGTTTTTAGTCATAGATAGATTTGTTATTGTCACAATCCCACACAATCTATGAGATAAAGTTTATTGAAGACATTACATAATGCTTATGGGACTCGGAATATGTTTTAGGATTTTTTTTTAAAATGCTTTTAAAAGTGTTTATCTTAATTTATTCTGAGATACGGATTGTTTAGAGTCGTGTTGAACCTTAATTTTTATTTAGAATGATCAAACAACACTTGCAGTCCTTTGAGGGACATTGCATGGTCGTTTAAGCAAGATGAACATGTCATTCGAGCGACGTGGCCATTTTGTTCGAGAAATATGCCGATCTCATTCAAACAATGTGCCAACTTAACTTTATTATTTAAGGCGTATTTCTCTCAAAATCTCGTAGTTTGAAGAACCAAAAAATGGTTTATATACAGTACATTTTATGTACAATTTTTTGAAGGTTTTCAAAGTCTAAAAAACCTCCTTAGGTTTCAATATTTGAGCTTTTAATCACATATGCAATAGAGATATTGGTTTGCACCATTAGAGTTTGTTCATCAATTTAAACTTTGGTTTTTGTGGTGAAGAGGCAAAGGAGTCCTCATTCAACATCGTAGACATTGCCAAGTTGTATCGGTGGACACCAAAACATATCTGGATGTGTGTGTTATGGAAGAGCATCATAGAAATACTTCTACGTGGGAAATGTGGAGGAGTGGTTTAAGGATCAGAGGAAAGTCAAGAATTATGGGGGATCGAGTTGTTAAGTAAGTCTACTATTTGTACTTTATAATACCACATCTTAGTGATTGTGTGGCTTGGTTCATGTGAGGTTTTTTCCCTTATTAGTTTCCTCGTACATCCAGCGTCGCCTTTGTGAGCTTATTTATTTTACTTGCTTTAATCACCTAGTTTCATGATTAGCATTAAACAAGATAAAATTGGGCTTAACTAAAATTGGTTCACATACTTGGTGTGGTTTAAAATTTAGAAAAAGGTTTTTCAAAAAGAAAGTTAGTTTTGACTTCCTTAAAGCACACTTGTAAAAAAAAGGGGGGGGGGGGGGGGGTGGCTACAAATTAATATCATATCTATAAACATATTTCTTATTGTGTTAATCCCTTGCATTTTTGAAGATGAATTTAGAAAACTATGAAAGTTTTAGAGCTCCTATTTTTTATGGCACTAACTATGGTTATTGGAAAATGCGAATAAGAAGTAATTTGAAATCAGTTTATAAGCGTGTGAGGTTAGCGGTCGAAAAGGGTTGGACACCACTGGTCACACGTGAGGGTGAGGCTACCACTTTAAAACCCATTGAATCATGGGCCGAATCCAAACATAGACTTGCACTTTACAAATCTAAAGGTCTTCACATTATTTCCTCACATGTCACACGAGAAGAGTATAATAGAATCATGACTTGTGAAACTTCAAAATAATCTTGGGATATACTTTCACTTACTCACGAGGGCACTAGCACGGTTATGGCGTCTAAACTTCAAAGTCTTACTATAAAATTTGAGACGATTAAGATGTTAGAGAGTGAGTCATTTGATGAGTTTTACGCTAGATCGTCAAATATTATCAACTCGTCGTTTAACTTAGGAGAGAAAATTCCCGACAATCGAGTCATAAAGAAAATCTTAAGGTCGTTGTCAAGTAGATTTGATGCAAAAGTGACCGTTTTGAACTCCTTGGTTATGCTTGAATAGACAAAACTTGAAGATATTTTAGGTGACTTACAAACCTATGAACTCGATATGTTTACCTCCAAGCAAGTGCCAACGAAACAAAATGGCATTGCTTTGAAAGCCCAGTAGGAGGAGTCTAAAGTTTCGAATGATGATTCCAATTTCTATTTTGAGATATATCCTTGTTGGAAAAGAAGTTCAAAAAGTTTCTTAAGTTCCAAAATAAATTGAAAGATACCAAAATACTTGAGAAATTCAAGAACAACAAGGTAGATCTCGGCCCTAAGGATATGAGTGAGAATGTCAAGAGGGTTGAGTCAGATAGATATTTTGGGTGTGAGGGGTATGGTCACAAGGTTGTCGAGTGTCCCACTAGACTTAAGAAGGACGGCGTAAGAACAATTTTTTTGACATTGTTCATAGCATAGCTTTATGCTAGTTTGTCGTATCCCATTACAAATCATCACGCACCGTGAAGACGAACCGAACGCAAGCATCTCCAAGTCTAAAGACTTCCCGACATCCTGAAAGGTATAAAATGATTTAGAGTTTGAATTAATTCATAAAATTAAATTTGGGATGTTTATTTTTTATCAAAAAGACGAACAAGCTTTTTACTTATCAAAAAATATGTTTTTGGAAGACCTGTAGGTGGAGTTTTAAAAATAAAATATTTTGACATTTAGGTCGTTTAAATGACAATTCAATATCGTCCAAACGACATTGCATGTCGCGCGATGTCTCGTTCGAGCAACATCATCATCTCGTTCGAGCGATGCCGCCGACTCAAGTTTCTTATAGATACATGTTTCCTGGATCAATTTGTTTAAGACTTTTGATGAAAACGTTAGTGCATATCTGAGCAAAAGTTCTTCAAATTTTATGTGTCAAAACACTATTTTAATTCACCAGAAAGCATCTGGAAATATTATTCTTGTGAATTAGTTTAGAACCTTAGAAAGTTTTATATCTCTTGCATACACCTTGGTAAAGAGGCACTCCATTACTGATTTGTGATACCTATGGGGATTCACTACTAAAGACAAATTGAGGCTAATTCAGAGGACTACGGTCATGTGACTCTTGCTAGCGTCATAGTTGTTCCTAAGAGATTTTTGAAGAATCTATAAGTCGACTCTCTTGTAAATTTCTAAGTGAATAAAGGTTTTCCCCTTTGGGTTTTTTTCCTGAATCTTGGCCCGAGTCATTTGCGTGGTTTGATTTATATGTTTTATCACATAGTTTAATGCTTAGGATAAACAAGATAAAATCGTTTTAAAATTCTCTTCCGCATATTAAAAATTGGTGTTGCAATTTTTGTTGAAATCACCCTTTGCGAGTATTCTTGCACTTATAAGTGGTATCGGAGTAGGTTGCACAAATTGTTTTGTTTGATCTTGTTTACCAATTTTTGGGGGTGTTTTGTGTTTTCATCGCTCCTGTTCTTATTTTTACTCTCGATGGATTCTCCTTATTTTGACGCTATAAATAGTTTGAATTTGACGTTTGTGAAAAGAATCCAAGTTTTGGAAAAAGAAAATTTTCGTTTTAAATCCGCTATGGATCATTTGCAAACGGTTCAAAATCAAAGAGATTTTTATCGTGAGACAATTGTTGATTTGGACCATAACTTTATTGCTTTGAAATTTTCCAAAAAGGAGAGGGATGATAGAGTCATATTTTTAGAAAATTAATTGGAGGACTTTAAAAATTCTAGGGTTTGTGTTTGTGTCAAAGAGGATAATATTTTAATAAATAATTTTGAGGCACGTGAGAAGACTCTTTGGGAAAAGTTTTCTTTTATTGAGGGGGAGCGTGATAACCTTCTCGGAATGATTGAACATATGAAGAAAGATTCCCTAAAATTGGAAGAGTCTAATTCTTTGCTTGATTTAAAAGACTCGAATAGTTTATGTAGTGATGGTAATGGCTTGTCGTCTTCTAATGCTTCCTTTGTCAAAGCCAAGACCATTGTTTGTTTTTAACAATCAACTAATTCTATGGACGATAGAAAAGTTCAACCCACGGGTAACATTACTCTAGTTTACACATGTTCACATTGTGGTAGGAAAGGTCACCTTAGGCATTTTTATTTTGATCTTCGAAGGAGGCCTAGAAAGTTGAAGTCTAGTGTTCCCTTGGTTCTTGAAACCCGTCAAGTTAGATACACATCGATTTGGGTTAGGAAATCACTTTTAGCAACACTAGATGGTAGACTAGTAGACTCTTGTTTGCTTGCACATGATTTTTATCTTTCTATATATTATAGATGAGTGTTCGCGTGTTTGTCATACACTAGTTATGCTTCATGATATATTTTTGCTAGTGTTATAACATGTGTACTTTTTGTATTATATTTTTCTTTTATTGAGTCATATTTGAAAATACAAAAATATTTTGTATTTTGAAAATATTTTGAAAAATACAGAAAGATTTTTAGTTCTTTATGTATTTTAGTTTTACACTTTGGGTGTGGCATATTGGTGTGTTTGAATCCTATTCATTACACAATTTCCATGTGGCAATTAGTTATGACTTTGAATACTTGAATTGATCCTAACCGTGTTTATGGAGTTGTTTTAAACTTGACATGCTTTATGGATTCGACTTTGGTCATGCCTCCACACACACATGCACGAGATTGTTGGGTTTTAACTTCACATGTATATTTGAGCTTGGTGAGATGTTCTCCTATCAATCTTGTCATCTAAATATTTATTTGACTATGTAGGATTTGTGCATGTAAGAACCATTACCCATGAGGATTTTGTTTAATATTGAAAATATGATGAGTGCACGAGAAAAGTTTGCGAGTGAATAAAAATCACGTCAGAAAGCCACCGTTTAAAAAGAGCCCAAGAAAAAATTAAGGCAATAAAAAGAATAATATGCCAAAAAGGGGTCAAATTTGTTTAGTTTGATATATTCATTCAAAAGAAAATAAAAGAAATATTTTGAGGGAGTTTGGATGGAAATATCAACGTGTTTGCACAATGACAATATATCCTAGTTAAGCTTAATTTGTCATGAAAATATTGATTTACAGAATCATTAAAATTATAGACTTCAGTACGTTGTATTTTTTTGTTCATTAAGTTCAACTTTAATTGTCACTAGAGGCTAAAACTTAGTTTCATAAAGTTTTGCGGTCAATTATAACTTCTTGAACATATTTGAGTGTTTGGATTATAATTGTTTTGTTTCTAGTTCACACCCATTCATTCCACTCCACATATTTGGACGCATCGATACTATGCTAGTGTGTATGACTTATATGTTTTGTGTCATGTTTTGTGGTCGTTTATACCTATATATGTGTGTTGGATTTTCATCGATATATTTTGCATATATTATATATGGTATTGCATGTTGTATTTGGGAAATTCGTATTGTTTTGAAAAAAAACAGAAAATTTTCAAAAATAAAGGCAAACAACAATCGATTTCCCATCATAGTTTCCTTTAAGATTATCATTACATGCACTTTATTTATATCTTTTATGATGATATCATTTATTCGTAGTGATGTGTTACACTTAATGTTTATTATTTCTACTTTCTTTGTCTGTTTGTCTGTTTCAATAAAAATAAAGGGGGAGGAAATTAAAATTAAGTTTTTTTATGAGTTTGAATTTTGGGGGAGAATTTTTATTTATGCTTACTTTGTTTCAAACTCGATGCGTCATTAACGTATATGTTTATTGTCTCATGTGTGTAATTTCCCTCTCAAAATATTTAAGACACACAATCAAGACAAAGATAAAAAGGGAAGAAGTTCAAGTTTAAAGACAAAGAGACTTATGCCATTATGTTCTAGGGTTGAGAAAGGTGTTAGGATTTTTATCATATGTAATAGGAGATTTTGATTTTAATTTGGTGTTCGGTCATTTTGTTTGTTTTGTACCAGAAAATCCAAAGGGGGAGATTTGAAAGAATAATTTTTTTGACATTGTTCATAGCATAGCTTTAGGCTAGTTTGGCGTATCCATTATAAATCATCACGCACCAAGAAGACGAACCGAATGCAAGCATCTGCAAGTTTGAAGACTTCCTGACATCCGAAAAGGTATAAAACGATTTAGAGTTTGAATTAATTCATAGAATTATATTTGGGGTGTTTAGTTTTTATCACAAAGACGAACATGCTTTTTACTTTTTGAAAATATGTTTTTGGAAGACCTGTAGGCGAAGTTTTAAAAATAAAATATTTTGATGTTTAGGTCGTTCAAATGACAAGTCAGTGTCGTTCAAACAACATTGCATGTTGCACGATGTCTTGTTCGAGTGACATAATCATCTCATTCGAGCGACATCAAGATCTCGTTTGAGCATCGTCGCTGACTCAAGTTTGTTATAAATATTTTTTTATGGATGAATTTGTTTAAGACTTTTGACGAATATGTTATTGCATATCTGGTGCAAAAGTTCTTCAAGTTTTGTGTGTCAAAACACTGTTTTAATTCACAAAAAAGCATCCTCCAATATTATTCTTGTGAATTAGTTTACAACCCTAGAAAGTTTTGCATCTCTTCCATACACCTTGGTGGGGAGGAACTCCATTGCTGACTTGTGATACCTACAGCGATTCACTTCTGAAGACGAAAGTTGCGATTAATTCGAAGGACTGCGATCATATGACTCTTGTGAGCATCATAGTTGTTCCTTAGAGATTTTTAATGAATAGCGCGTTAGGATAAAGTAGTACGTAAGTCTACTCTCCTATAAATTTCTAAATGAATAAAGGTTTTTCCTTTTGGGGTTTTATCCTGAATCTTGGCCTAAGTTATTTGTGTGGATTGATTTATCTGTTTTATCACATAGTTGCATGCTTAGGATAAACAAGATAAAATTGGTTTAAAAGTCTCTTCCGCATATTTAAAATTGGTGTTACAATTTTTTTTGCGAGTGTTATCGCGCTTATAGAGGGCAAGAAACCGATATCTTATAATGACATCTTAAGTGATAGTGAACCGGAAGAGGGAGAGAGTTCCCCCATTGAACGTAACTTTATAGCGTTTATGCATGTCACGTTGACTGATGAAGATAAATCTTCCCATGAATATTCTCATGTGCATGAAACTTTCAAGGCCGTTGAGTGTGAATCCCAAGTGAGTGAGGGTAAAGCTAGTGAGGAAGAGGAGATTGATGTAGGAGATTTGCAAGTTGCCTTTAGTGAATTTTATGTGGAAGCGATAAGGGTGAAAAAGGCAAACTTAAAATTGTAAGTTAAGTTAAATGAGCGTTCCGTAGAAAATAATGATGCTTTAATTGAGGATCTTAGGGCACGGGAGAAGTCTCTTAGGGAGAAACCATAATATGTGGAGAAAGAAAGAGATAGTCTTAGTGGTTTGATGAGGGCTTTGAAGAAGGATATTCTAGTGTTTGAGAAGCCTAGTTGTTTAGTTGAGTTTAGGATTAGTGATTTAGAGGAGAGATTGAAAGGCTCAAGTAAGGTGAAGTATGATTTGGAGGCTAGATCAGAGAAGTTGAATAGGATGTTAGGCACCGTCCAAATCAAGGGAGATATGTTTGGTATAGAGTACGATGATATAGTTGTTCCCATTTCCAATTCCAATACTAATCATGTGAGAGAGCCCACTAGGAACATTAGAAGAGGTCGACATTTTGGTAATTATTCCCGTCGTGTTTACACTTATACTCATTGTGGTAGGAAAGGTCACCTTAGACGTTTTTGCTATGACCTTAGGAATGCTCCTAGGAAGTTGGGGAATAAAGTTATTTCGGTTCCTAAACCCCCCGTGTATAATTTCACACCTACTTGGGTTAGAAAATCAGACTTAGAGGCTTTAGGAATCAAACTTCATGGTTCTTGTTTGGTTGCACTTAATTCTTCCCATAATAGATCTAAAGGATGATTGTGTTACCATGTTTGTCATATGCTAGTCTTCACTTCATGATTTATATCTTGAAAGTGTTATGACATGTATATCTTTTGTATTATATTTTTTTTTTCATTTATTGAGTCATATTTGAAAAATATAAAAAGATTTTGTTTTGGATAAAGTTTTTCGAAAAATACAAAAAGATTTTATTTTTCGGTCAAAAATATTTTTAAGAAAAATGCAAAATGATCTTCGGTTTATTTGTGTGTCGTGAGTTTTTCTTGTTTGATATGGAATATTATTGTTCTTGGACCCCCATCATTTCATTATCCATGTGGTTGGGACATTTGGTCATAATTATTAATGTACTGAATGATCTTAACCATTGTTTCTATGGGGTTGTACCGAAGTTGATATGCATTTGAATTCGACTTTGTATATATGTCATCTTTGCACACATGCACGAGTTTACATGAATGTTTGACATCTCAAGCATATTTGAGTTTGGTGAGGCGTTCTTATCTCAATTTTGTCATCTCTTCATAAGTAAATTTAGGAGGAGGTGTGCATGTAAGAACCGTTTACCGTGAGGATTGATATTGCTTAAATGGATAAGATGATGAGTATTCAAGAAAAAGGGCTGCGAGTAAATAATAATCACATCGTGAAAGACACCATTTAAAAGAGCCCAAGAAAAAAATTAAGGCAATAAAAAGACACACATGCCAAAATAGGGCCAATAGGATTTCACTAAGTTGAGAAAAAATAAAAACCTCAAAAGAGCTTGAATATATATATTTATTTATTTATTTTAGGGTGTTTGGATGGAAAATGTAAACGGGTTTGCGCCATGAATCCTTATGTTGAAAAATCGTATCATGACACTATTGTTTGTAAAATCATCAAAATTTTGGATTAGTGTGTATGTTTATTGTTTAGTTCATTTAGCTCATTATATTAATTGTCATGTATAGTTAAAAATAATTTTGATGATGTTTAGCTATCAATTAGAGCTTCTTGACCGTTTCAATGTGTTGGAGTTGTGATTAATTTGCTATCATTCAACGCCCATTCACTCCATATCCATGTTTGATCACATTGATTTTATGTTGTCATGAAACTCTCATTGTTTTAGTTGATTTATTTTTTCTGTTTTGAGTCTGTTTTACTACTGTTTGGTATTTTCTATTAACTGTTTTAGGAATTTTTTTTACTGGGTGAATTTTAATGTTTTTTAGAACTGGAATTGGGCCTTTTTTATTTCATTTGAACGACATATGGACATCATTCGATCGACAAGTCTATATCATACGATGAATTGGTTTCACGAGCTTCAAGTGAGATGTTGAAAACTGTCAGGTATTTTTTGCGAGAAGGGGTGTTCGTGCAAGATCCTACTATTTTAAGATTTCTGATGTCGCTTGATGCATGGTTTGAGTGACATGCATTATCGTTTAAACGACAGTGCATTGTCATTTGAGGGACTCTTGGAGGATTTCTTTTGGATTCTTCTGATTTTGTACCTGATTAGCTTTATTGTTGATTTCATACAGTTTAGGTACTTCTGGGTAGTTTTTATGCATGTTGATTCTCATACTGCATTATTCGTATAGTCACATCATTACTGATTTTGATGATATCTTCCATGTGACTTCTATTTTCTAGCTACGATTTGGTATCGTCTGATTATTTTTAGCTGGCATTTCCATGTTTATCTAGATATGCTTCATTGATTATTTCACTCTAGATATTTGATGCTTTGTTTATCTTTTTCACTTATTCTCTATTCGAGACAAAAAGAGGAGAGATGTATGTGATGTAGGGGGAGTTTATGGGCATATACTTTTGGCTTTACATAGTGGTATCATGTTATGTATGTTCATAATTAGTTTTCACAAATTGATATCATGATTTTATCACATGTTTAACAAATGATTTGTGTTACATTTTGGTATTTTTATATCATTTGTTCCTCCATACTTCACTGGGTATTTATCTCTTTCATGTGTGTAGGTATTCTTTAGCGATTCAAGATTTCAAGACTATATCATATTCAGATAGCTCATGCTTGTTGAACCAACATTTTCTAGTCTTGTCGTGTAATTTTTATTTTGAGTTTTATGGGATAGGATTTAAGTGTCACACAGATTGATGGCACGACTTAGGCATTTCACTGTTTGGGTTTTCTCTCTGAATAGTCGAAGGGGGATATTTGTAAGTACAAAATTTCCAATTCATTCCATTGTAAGTATTTGACTTATTCCCAAAACAAAACATTATTTTGTGATTCATAGATAGATTTTTATTGTCACGATCCCACACAATCTATGACATAAAGTTTATTAAAGATGTTGCGGCCAAGCTTCAAAGATTAATCATGCCAACATTAATTTGGTTCACGTTTCACGTCTTCATTACATTATGATCTCTCAGGTATGGATGCCTAATGTTTATGGGACTTGAAATATGTTTTATGATGTTATTTTTTAAAAAAATATTTTTAAAAGTGTTTATCTTCGTTTATTCTAAGATAAGGATTGTTTAGAGTCATGTTGAACCTTCCCCTTTGTTTTGAGGTATCGAACGACACTTGCAGTCATTCGAGCGACATTGCAAAGTCGTTCAAGTGAGATGAACATGTCTTTCAAGTGACATGGACATTTTGTTCGATCGAAGTGATGATAAACAATGCGCCGACTTAACTTTATTATTTAAGACGTGTTTTACTCAGAATTTCATAGGTTTCATAACCAAAAAAATTGTTGATATACAGTACGTTTTCAGCACATGTTTTCTAAGGTTTTTAAAGTCTAAAAACATCCTTAGAGTTTCAATATCCGAGATTTCATTAACATGTGCTGTAGAAATCTTGGTTTGAACCATTGGATTTTGTTCATAACTTTAAACGTTAGGTTTTGTGGTGAAGAGGGGAAGGAGTTTGTGTTCAACATTGTAGACATTGCCAAGCTATATCGGTGGACACTGAGACATACGTGAGCGTGTGTGTTGTGGATGAGGATCATAGAAGGACTTCTGCATGGGCACTATGGAGGAGTGGTTGATGGATCAGAGGAGTGTCAAGACTTGTGGGTGATCGAGTTGGTGAGTAAGTCTATTGTATGTACTTTGTAATACCACATCATAGTGATTGTCTGGCTTGGGTTGTCCGAGGTTTTTTCCCTTAATGGTTTCCTCATGCATCCGACGTCACCTTTATGAACTTATTTATTTTACTTTCTTTAATCACCTAGATGTATGTTTAGAATTAAACAAGATAAAATTGGGCTTAACAAAAAATGGTTCACATACTTGGTGCCGTTTAAAATTTGGAAAAAGGGTTTTCAAAAAGAAAGTTGGTTTTGACATCCTTAAAGCACACTCGTAAAAAAAGAGGGGGGTGGCTAAAAGGTGTGATGTTATGAGTCAACAAAAATCTATATAAGTTTCATTGCTAAGTCACCAAGTAGGTGTGAGTTATGTTTTGCCTCTTTGATATGCATGTATATTACAAGAAGAGAAAATAAATTAGAGGAAGCTAGAGAATACCTCAGGAGCTTGAACGTCTATAGTTCGGGATGGCGGAATGTTACCATCCCCAATCTCCATAGAAATCCTAGAAGGGGACGCCTCTCGTTATGGCAAGGTTGTTCCACTACCTACAGGCACAAGAGTCAGTTCAAGCATAGACTCCATATAGGAATAGTGCAAATCAGAGGGGCCAGATCCCATTATGTCCATATGTACCTCAATGTGGATGGAAGAGGGACCAACTCCTATTAAGGCTATAGGTACCTCAATATAGAAGGCAGAGGGACCACCTTGTGAAAGCTTCATCAAGAAAGAAAGAAAATTTTTGTAAGTTTTAACAAAAAGGGCCTAATGATGGATGGGCAAATGAAAAGTCAAATTGATCACTATTATTTAAACTCTTCAAAAGATACTTGTGGAATCTATTCCATGATGGGCCTCATCAAAGGGAATGAGGGAAAAGACTCAGTGAGAGCCTAAACAATTGATACGACATGTACCTAGAAAATAAACATGTCCAAAAATTAGTTTTTTTTTTATTCAAGAAAAATCTAGGGGATGTGCACTTAAAGAAATTTGAAGAGAAAGGAGTTACCTCTACTGGATTACAAACTGGCACAACTTTCATATAAAGGACGCTCAATTTTTTAGAATCATGGGCGTTTGAGTGAGCCTTCTTTGGAAATGAAGTGGATCCATAAACACTCACAAAAGGATAAGCACCATCTTCCCCCAAAGAAAGTCTGCGAGTAGCCTCGCTCGCACGCCCAGAAAAAGGATGGCAAGAATATGTAAGTCTAATCATTGAATAATAGGGATAAGGATCTGTTTTACGAACATGTTCTTCAACGATTGGAGTTAAGGGAGGTAAATACCCAGGGTATTGATGTCCTTGAAAAACAAAAAAAAAATTAGTTAAGTGTCAAAATAAGAAATTTGAACTTATAAAAAAAAGAGAATTACATTACTAAAGGCAATTACCTCTTGAACTGGAGAAGGAGATGGTGTTGGGATAGCTGGGGTTAATTTAATAGCGGCCTTTTCCTTTACAAGACTATTATCAAGAATGATCGGCTCAGAGTAATAAGGAGGTGGAGGAGATGAACTTGGAGTTAAAGGAAGGAGGGTAACATGCACTTCATAAGCACATTTCTTCAAAGACTTTGTTCCCAATCTCTTTTTCCTTTATGAAGGGGCACCAACAGAAAGGGAATCGGTAGAAGATTTCTTGGAAGTCCCAGCTCATGAACTTATTCCCCCGGGAGCTTATGATATAAAAATTGGATGAAGTGGGGAAACCACAGGCATCGCAGGATTAACCTACCTAAATGTGCATAATATATGATCGGCCTCTATGCAAACCTTCTCAGTCAGTAGAGGAACAATGGCGAGAGTAAGTGTAGGGGAATCCTAAAAAGCTCTGGAGCAACTGGTTGTGATTTGGACTTAGTGGGATTGTTGGACTTAGATTTTTTTGAAGCTGGGTTAGAAACACCCTCACTTGATGGATCTACGAGGGGAGTGGTGGTGGAAAGTCTTTTGGGGGTAGCAGGAGCATTCTTCTCTCCCATTTCGGGAACATCACTCATAGGGGTAAAAGGGGGCAGTTTATAGGGGGAGCTTTTTAGGTGGGGTTCAGAGGAAACTAAAACCCTAGTACATAGTTATTTTTTAAACCCATCTCGTTCGTGGAATTTTTTTGGATTGGTGGGTATACTTGTGGAGGTTGAATACACTCCTCGGTCTAAGTAAGTTGCATCGATCAAAACTTCATCAGCCAATCAATAGTTACATTTCTCTTTCTATAAATATCAGGAATAACAAGTTTGCCACTAAACTCCTCACAAAGTACTGAGGCAACATCAGTTGTATAGCATGAGTAGGCTTGAGAAAAAGTCTCCTCATCATAGGATCTTTGAAAGACTGGAAAAGGGGCACCCTGGTCATACTCAAACTGGCGAGAACATCTATTAGGGTTGTAGTGCTCAGTAGAAATTCCCCAATATTTTAAAGAAGGAAAAAATTCAAGGGTTAAGGAAAGGACGATGGCAAGGGAAGGATTTTCAGAAACCATCTCCTCTGTAGTAGCCTCAACAGTGCAAGGGGACTAGGAGAAGAAAGACCATTAATGAGATTATGATTCCTCGATTTAAGTGAAAGAGGAACACTAATCAATGACAGGGATGATGTCCTTTCTTCTTTTCTTCTTAGTCCAACGAAGAAGACGTTGGGCTCTAAAGGTAAAGATTGGTAGAGGAACCTCAACAGGAGAAATGTCTTGAAACCTGGCATAAAAACCATTTACCAAAATGGTGTTTGGAAAGTTAGAAATGTTTTACCTACCAAGGGAATGATCCATGTCTTAATGTTTCCTATCAACCTAGGTGTATGGTGAATCGAGAGTAAGAGCAGCAAGAGGAAGGCTAACTTCACGAGCAAGCCTAACAAAAATGTTAATGAGGTCCTTTTGTGGCTTGTCATTAGGTTTTTTAAGAAGAAAAAAATACGAAAGGACACATAGAATGTAAGCTGCTAGGGAAAACTTACCCTCCCCATAAGTGACCTCTTATGTGTAACCTCGAGTTTGTTCGTCCAGATTGAGATTATGAAAGTAATAGCTAATGAGGTGGGTAAAAGTTTCCTTATTTGATTTTCCAACAGAACCACGACAAATTAGGTCTAAGTCGGCATGGGAAGAAGTCTCCTTAGCGTCAAGAGCTTCACCAGAATAAGTGGACGCCCTAGTGGGCTCAAGTTTCATCAGCTCACAGCGTCCTTTAGGGTGATTATGAATTCACCGCATGCAGTAATAAAAGTGTGGGAAACCACATTCTAACAAGAGATCAAGATTTGAAGGGAAGTAATGTGTTTGGATAAAGTGAAGTCTCCCAACCAAAAATCATGATAGAGACCTACCTTGGTGAAAACGTCTATGTAGGTGGCTTGCATGTAGTTAGACCAAGATGGGAAGAAGTCCGGGAGACCACCAGGCCCATCGATATCTATTTGGGAATAGGGAAAGTCCCCATGGTCTGGGAAAAAACATAGAGTTCCCTCTGGGGGCAGGAATCCCCAAGCCACTTTATTTGCAACCTCATCACCTAAGGTCAGAGGATCCCATTTGGCATTCAATTGGGTAAAAAAGTCATAGACTTAATTACAAACTTGTCCTCCTCAACAAAAATAGGATAAGGACAATGTAATCTAAGTTGTTCTTAATGTACTACGACGTTGATAGGGGCACCTTATATAGAAGCATGGCCGAAAATCTTAGGATCGTTTCTAGAAAAAACCATTGGAAGCTTTGAAAGGTGTGGGAAAGAAGCTAAACACGGAATAAAAGGAAAGACGGCTAAAGGAGGATGGGAACGGTGGAAAAATGGATTTGAGGACAGTGGAAATAAGTTTCTCTCTCTAAGAAGTCTTGAGCTGTGGGTAATAATGGCAGAAATGGGGAGAAGTGGAGAAGAAAATGAGGAAAAAAACTTTTAAATGTCAAAAGAAGAGAGTCCTTTAGATTTCTCATACATGGGAAGTGGGAAAGTCATGATGATGTTTGGATTATTAGAACTGACAGAAATCATACCACTCTGACACATGGCTCTTCGATGGCGGCTATGTCATTTGAGGGGATGCCAGAAATTGATGAGCGCACATGTGAAGGAGTGGAAAAGAATATATTGGGTGAAGACAAAATTTTGGCTCCAGTTTGGGCTTTAGGGGAATTTTCATTATAAAAAAAACTCAAATTCGATATGCTCCCTCTCTAAGAAGTCCATTTGGTCCTACATGAGCCAGAGCACACAAGAGAAGATTTGGAATAAGAAAGGTTTCTCAGCTAGAGATGTTTCCTGCATGCATTTCTTGGCCACGCAACAAATGTCTACACAAAGAGGCAGATATAAAGGGAGCCTAAAGGTAGTCTTGTGACTATACATAACTCCCCCTCCTAATAGAGGAAGATTAGAGAGCCCAATAAGCAATATTAGCAGTTAGATTGGACAAAGAAGCAAGGATGCTATTTGAGGAAGTGTGATTTTTCTTTATTTTTTACTTATTCAATTTCTATATTTGTAAATGTATATTTTATCTTTTAAGTTGTAACATTTTTCGATGAGAGTGGGGTCAAAAATTATCCATGAGGAACCAAGTCTGGCAAGGTTTGGGTGAGCTCTAATACTCTATCGAATGACCTCACCAGGGGAACTGGATTGGAGGATTGAAAAGCAAGGCAATGTTAAGGCTTGACTTTACCATTCTAGATACACCCGATAAAACACTGATGGACCATAACCCAAGAGATATTACCCAGAGCAACCATGAGTCCCATTATACATTAGGCCTAGTGTCAAAGATCCCTTTACCAAAAGTAACACATGCATTAAGTGATGTCACGCAGGACTCACCTATTGTCCAATATAAACTTGAGTAAACCATAGTGGTTTGGGAGCTGTCAGAAATTTTGGTGGATTACCAGTATTGTGATAAATTTTTAACACATAGAACATCATCAAAAGTTGTGTGTTGACAGTTAATGCCTATAATGTAGGGGCTTCCTGGCATATCCTTGCCTTCAATGATAGTGATGTAAAGGCACTAGGAGTTTTCTTTCACATTTATTGGGCCTCAGACCACTCGAGTGATCTTAGTAACTATATAGGCATCTCAGTCGCTTCAAGAGATAGGGGTTCTTTCATAATTGAGAGATATTTTCTGAGATTAAGAGAGAGAGAAAGAGTTCTTTAAACAGAGCATTTATTCACCCACCATTAACTCGAGTGATCTTAGTAACTTTTGGATTCTTTACACGAATCATTTATGCTTCAATATTCCTTAAAGCGCATAGCTCACTCTCATACAAAAAAAGCCCTCTTATTAAGCTTTTCATTCAACTTAATTATGTTTCAATCAAGTCAAGAGTTAATTGAACTTCACTTGTAGTTGTTATTTAATCTCATCATAACAACTCGTTTCCTCTACTGTTTTGTCTATATTGATTTCAAACTCAACACCATATATATCAACCTTTTATTCATCAAGGAAGTTCTGACGACCAACCATATACTTAATGGTGGTGAATGTAGTAAAATTATGCTCACCGGGAGACTCATTATCCGATTCAGTGTCATTATCTCTAAGAGTGAAATTCTTAGCCTTTTTCTTATTACTTATCTTTTCCAGTCAAGTAGGACACTCGTGGTGTATATTTCCAAACCCTTGGTAATCTATGAACCTCCCACAGTTATCATCCAATTTCTCTTTTGCATAAAACTTACACTCATCTACCAGAAGACTTATCTAACCTACTGGACTTATTTCCTCTCCTCCTTTATTATTAGATGTATAATTTTCAGGATTATATTTGAGAAACTTATTGTGTTTATTATTAAACAAAGAAATCTCAAAATCATTCTCATCAGAATCTTCATCTGAGATCGAGGGAGAACTCTTCAATATCTTCTATGAAATGCTCTTATCTTTCTTAGGCAGCGGATAATTTTCCAACTCAAAAGTTTGGATGATCCTACAAGGTCTTATAAATTCATGTTATAAACTACACGTACGATTTTAAGGGTTAAGACGTGAGGAAGGAATAGAGGTGGTAGTGACCTAAGAATTTTCCTCACGACCTTAGAGTCAAATATCTTCTTACCTAAATAAAAGTGAGAGTTCTTGATGTCATGGATTTTTTCCTAAAACTCATTCAAGGTTTCATTTTTATCATCTTTTATAATTTCAACTACGTGTTAAGATGATTAAGCTTCGAGACCCGAATGGTATCGGTACCCACGGTGAGATGGATAATGTCCCACACCTCCTTGAACGTGGTATACATGGAGATCTAACATAACTTTTGTTGGATGAAACCACCGAAAATCACATTAATCGCCCTAGCGTTGTATCTTTATAGCTCATGTTCATCCTTGTACCATGACTCCTAAATTTAGGGTTTCTCCTAGAAAATTCGTTGGGCATTGCCACCCCCAACTACAATCAACCACACCATCTCATCTTGATACATAAGGATAAAAGCCATACGCCCCTTTTAGTATGCATAGTTACTACCATAAAAATAGTTGGATGTGTGATTGACTCACCCTCAAGAGACATAATCCCTGGATTCATATTAAAAAAAAACTCTGATAACAGTTTGAAATAGGTATGTGTTCAAGGGTCCAATTATAACTAATTAATTTCTCACGTCAAGAAAAACTTATGCTTTTTCATTTGAACCAAATTTTAATTTTACTGAATAAAATTATTTTATCCAGATTAACATGAAACTTATTATCAATGGAAGAAAATAAATAAAACAATCACACCACCACATAAGAAGTCTAATGTGCAAACCCCCTCCGAAAACCCATTATCGTCCCAACCCAAATTCAAGTCCACTGGTACTAATATGAAGTTTATATGATTCAAGAAGGACACATGCACGTCTGATATATTTGATCATGCTTACCCCCACATGGTGACTCCCTTATGTTTTGCTTATTTTCCTTTGCCTGTACTAGTGAATGTTCCTCCAATCTAGGATTTAGTTTCATAGCCTCTAAGACCTCGGTATCCACTTATCTAAGTTGTATATGATTGTCCTACATGTAATCTAATGTCAAATATTCACCCACATGAATCACTTACTTAAATATTTTTTGGAAGTACACTATTTCAATGGATTTGTAAATGTATAGTCTACTTTGATTTCATAGATTTGACAAGATTTCCCAAACTCAAAAAGACTCTCTCAAAACTAATTTATGATTTTTTTTTTAAAACTGGGCTTCGTACTTTAAAATATGTGTTTAAATTATTTTAATAGTTAAAAAATATATATTAGAAGTTTGAAGACCTCGTTCGAACAAGGGAGGACCTCGTTCGAATGAGAGATTTCTACTGAGGGTTCCTCGCTTGAAAATTATATTTAACGAGGGTCATTTTTGTAAGACATTGGTTTCTCATTTGAATTTATATTTATTGGGATCAACTATTTTGAAAATTATTCCCTCGTTCAAAACCATCTTCAATCGAGGGAGACCTCGTTTGAACGAGGTCAACGATTTTTTACCCTTGTTAAATTTTGTCAAAAAATAGTTTTAAAATATTTTCCTTAAAGTTAATTTAAACAAAGTCATGTCTTGTGACTTCATAAAAATAAAGTAAACTACAAGGAAATACAAAAACTATGTAAGCCTAACCAAATCTCTAATAAGGAATGAATGTGTCCACTGTAGTTTGGTAATCATTGTCATGGTGCTTTGTATCTTTTACTTAACTTGATGTAACATTACAACTCAATGGACTCGATAAAATGATACTAAGATAGATATGTTTGTTCCATAATTAAGGCATCAAAAAATAAAGTTGAAGGACTATAAAACATGTCTTTTCAAGTTTAATTAGTTTAAAGATTAATCCATAGTTTTATTCTTCACTCCTATCTTGACATTTTGAGATGTTTATTTTCTAACTTTGATCATAAGACCTATTAAAGATTTAAACATCTAACTTTATTCTTTAAAAATATATTCATATCCTTTTTCTCTAGAGACTTGTCTGAATATCTCAAAATCACATTGTGAGGTTTGACCAAGCCAAAGTATTTTTTTAACACTTTCAAAACCTTTAGAAAAACTCACATCCTAGAAAGTGGTACCCAACAATTTGGTCGCTTATCAAAAAAATTCATCTTAAACATCAAAAGTACATTTTGAGTTTCTTGTCAAAGATTTAAAGGCATTGGTAGAGGAGAAAATTGGTCACGGTAGTGTAACATTCTTCGATTATTGGTGCCTTCTACGGACGATATGGTGTAAAATATTGGATAGCCAGTTAATGTGTCGTGTTATTGTAAGTCATTAGTTTCTATTTGTAAAACTCTACCATGGTGCCTTTGTCATCAAATTCGGCCAAATATTTTTTTCTTGTTAGTATTTTTTTCTCGTACAACTTGGTATTATCTAATTTTTTTACACATTCCACATGTAGAATTATCACTTAATATTAAAGATTAATTTTGATATAACATAATTTGTAGAATATTTTTTCACATAGACCAAGGTTTTATTACTTGTGCCCAAAAGGAATTGAAAGTAAAAAACTGCATTTATTGTGATGATAATTTTAATTTGGGTACCTTCGTTCCACCTAAAATTTTACTATATGCATTCTCACACATGATATTTTGACGATAACATACATGTGTACTACTAATGATAATAATAATTTAAATGTATATATGAGCATAGGTCTCCTAAGGATGAATGAGATGAATCAAAAATCGATTATGGAGAAGACCATGATGAAAGACAAAAAAACAAAGTCAATTATGGATTGAATGACTTCAATGGAAAGCGTAATATCACATAATTTTAATTAATTTAATATGTAGTTGTATAATTACTTAAAACATTGGTTGTGTGTTAATAAAATTTAATAAATAATTTAAATTATCTAAAAATATGTAATACTCCACTCTACCATCATATATATTGTTCCTAATTTAACCACTATTCACAGTGATATGGGATTTTATTCCAGCTCACATTCATAAACTGGTGCCAATGGGGTTTGAGCCTCTAATATGTGGTGTCATAAGCCGCATGCCTTACCAGTGGCGCTGAAAAGTCCTCGGTGTTAGAAGAGTGAAAATCTACATATATGAACCAGTACTTCCCCTCACCCAAGAGATTTGGGATGTAACTCTCTGGCTACCAAATTAACCATGGAACCAGTCTTTACAATTCACCCCCTTAGAAAGTCCAATGTCCTTGTTGGGAAGAAATCAACCATCACCCAACACATTGACATGCTTATTCTGGATGGATATGGAATCGAATACCATTTTATAATACCTCACTCTACCACCATTGATATTGTTCCCAATTTAACCACTACTCACAATGGTATGGGATTTTATTCTAGCTCACAACCACAAAATGGTGCCAATGAGGTTTGAACCCCTGACATGTGGTGTCATAAACTACATGCCTTACTAGTGGATCTTAGAAGTCATTTGTGTTAGATTAGTGCAAATCTACACATATGAACCATTACTTTCACTCACCCAGGCGATTTGGGATATAACTATCTGGCTTCCAAATTAACCATGGCACCGGTCTATTACAAAATATCTTTTAACTTAATATTCGTATTTAGAATTTTTATTTTTAAAGTATGTACCATCAAACTAGGCTTTAGAGGGGGTGTTAAAAACATGCTAAATTGAGCCACGGGACTTTGGGCTAACTTTTGGAAGCATGATGGTAGTATTTTGGGCTTATTTAGGACTCCAAGTTTAGCCCACAAGGGACCTAAGGGATTGAGGAACGAAATAGGATCATTAATGTTGGGGTTTTATTCTTAAAACCATGATTTATAACATTTATTATTTATTAATAAATGATTATCTTAGTTTATTTTTTTAAATAAAAATCAACTTTATAGGGAAGCCTTATATTTTTATAACTATATTTTATATGTTAGCCAATTACACTTAGTAGGAATTCTGATGAGTTGAGTTCGGTTAGAATGCAGAAATTCAGTATTCCAATTCTAATATGATTGGACAATTCACAACGTATATAAGGATTTGATATCATATTAGTAAAACTATGTGTACAATCTTAGTATTTTATCATGACTATAAGAACCTATTTGATGGTTCGAATTTTTTTTGGGTTGTTAAAAAAAGATGGTACCTTTACATTAGAAATATATTGAACATGACTAAGGATGAAATTCAAGTCTAGGTGATCACGAGATTAAAATTACACAATCTTAAAGTTTGAAAAAGGGAGCATATGTTCTTAATTCTGAGGGATATGAGAATTGGGACATTCATATAGATATTCTTTAACTTGTTATAAGTGAGTTTCAATTTAGTAGGGCAATAATATTTGTAGTTTGGGTTATCATTGTGCGAATATAACTATCATGTTCTGGAGGAATCTACGTCGAGGGTATATTTTAGACTATAATACCCCTTGATAAACTTACAAGTTTGGATTTTACCACTAAACCTGAATGGGGGGGAGTTTAATCTGGTATAGTATCAAAATAAGTTAAGTTTGAGATCATGGAATGATGAAACTTGATTCATAACAAAATGAATTTCACAAAGCATGTATATAATGCTTAACATGGGGAATCATTTTATGTGTTATCTAAATTTGCAATCAAGGCCTCTCCATTGGAGTAATTTTGAGATAGTACAACTCGGGTGAAATTATTAATATTTAGTGGAATTGATTACAATTAAATAATAAAGTAAATAAATAGTGGTTGTTAATTTAAGATTCCTATAGTTATGCTTGGAAGCTGATTTGAATATTTGCCTTGGGTCCCAGGTATAGTTCATATTGCAAGTAGCAATCCCATTTGAAAATCCTAATTGGCCCTACCTGACTTCATGTACCTATATAAATAGGATATGGGAATATTTTTAGGATTAATTAAGGGTTAGAGAAGGTAAGATAAAAAACTATTCATATTTTTGTTGGGGGTAAGGAGAGAGAAAATATATTTTTCTCTTATTTCACCTAGTGTTTATCTCCAAGAGTGCCCACACACATAGCTTGCTTTGGGTGGATCATATACTAGAAGATCATAGTTATTTTTCTGATTTATGAAATGATACGATGGTGACTCATCAACTACATCATCCTTTCATATTTGTCTCGTATATTAGATCACATGTAAGATTCGTAAAGGTAGGGTGATATATACCCTAGATCTATTTACATAGGTCTAGTTTACAATGTTTTGTATTCGAAAACATGATCAATCAAAGGTCCTTGGGCAAAAAAAAATTAATGTCAATCCCAAAAATTATTTTATTTAATTGAAAAACAATAACAAAAAGAATAAACAAAAGGAAAAATCTAGTTACAGAGGAAAGGATTTAGAGCAAGGAATTTCAGCAAAGAGAATCATAACAAGATCAGGTAAGAAGCACTTATCCTCATTTCTTATCAATTGCAATCTATATATGTTTATTGCTATGATAGCTATGTTTAACGATCAGGTAATTAAAGCTCAATTAAAATGATATTCATTAAGAATTAGAAGGATACATTAATAGATAATGAATTTGTACATCTAATGGAGGATATAAATTAATACCACTTTCACATGCTTATATAAGAGTTATGGAATTAAATTTGCAATTTTGAATGGTTAAATATTTTATTTGTAAAGGAATGCAATTTCTAAAACTACATAATTAGGGCTTAACCCTTGATAGAGGTGATAATCACCCTTTATATTGATGTATTCATGTTAGGACTACTTAGAAATCATTAGTTACCATGTTAGATGGTTGTTGGGACTGAATGAAGGTTGAGAAACCCTCCTATGGAGGTTTAGGGTGGATTAAAACTCTATATTAGTACGTCGTTGTTTTTATGAGAACCGAGATTGATCCGGGCTAGGGCTGGATTGGTTTGGTTTGTCAAGTTTTGCAAAGTGGAAACCTTTTTAAGTTATTTTAGGAGGACTTTTTAGTACAACTTAAACACTCTTATAGATATATAATATAAATTAATGCGTGGATATTATATACATAAATATACATGCAAAATTTGAGAGTCTCATGTGCTTGAAACCTTAAACGGAGTGAAAGTACCCAATTAACATTATCGGTCAATAGAAGCGATGTTTTTGTTTAATTCCTTTTAAGAACAAAATACACAATCTAGATCTATGTGATCAAAATGTTTACTAATTAGATAACACCAAATTTTATCTTCAATTTAGTTGAGTAAATCTAATGCGTAAATGAGGCAAACAATCACACAACACGAAGTCATATGAGGAAAAATCCACAATGAGAAAAAAATCTTGGGCCAACGGAATGAAAAATGCAACATGGTAGAGTATTACAACTAGGATACAAAGACACACACTCAAACAATACTATGACCGACTAGAAACTCTTTTTCACTATATTCTCCAAGGGGGCGCCAACAACTGGAGAACACCATAAAATCGCAAACGGTGTTGGACTCATTCAATGTCTTTCTAAGGTTTCCAAAAATAAAACTCCTCTTGAAGTAAAAGATGAATTATTTTTAGAAGCCACCAATGCTTGGTTACCACTTTCTAGAATGTGAATCATCCTAAAGGTTTTAAAATGGTTTTAAATGATTTGGCTTCTCAAACCTCACATTGAATTGCCAAAGTTTTCACACGAGTCTTTAAGAACAAGAATACAAGTATTCAAGTTCAAGAACAAATATAGAAGCTTTAAACCTACAATATGATGCGTGAATGAAGTTTCAAAACCAAACACTTCAATAACACAAAGAAAACAATAAAGAAGATCAAAAAAATAGTTCAGCTCTCTATAGTAATCGCACTAAAAAACAAATCTCTTAAATTTGTCCTCTTTTAATCAAGTGTCTTTGCTCAAAAAAGTTTTAATAAATTTTTTCTTCAGATTTTGACAAAAAGATATGTAAAATGAAGAATTCAACTGTAACATCCCATATTCCTAGGCATTTTAATATTTAATTAATTCAGGTAAATTTAAATTACTTGTGGCGAAATTTAATTGAATTAATTATGTTAACTTTTATATAAATATTAATCGGAAGAATAAATGGTTCATATTTATGGGAATTAAATTACTAAGTGAATAGTAATAATTTATATTCGTCATAAAGTGTATTAGTGACGTGGTATTTATTTATCTCATTCGGGAGTCGGATATAGATCAAGCAGGGTGTCAGATAAGGATTTTTATAAATTACTTTAGATGTCAATTCTCAGCGCACGCTTGAGTCCATATGGGTCGAGATAGTAGGAAAAGAGTACCCCAGGGGTAGTAATTGGGTCTCGAGGCATTTTTAGGCATAATCGGGCCCACACGGGGGTGTTCGGGTAATTTGGGCTTGGCCCATTAGGCTAAAAACGTGATTTAGTTTAATAAAGCTAAATCTTAGAGTATGGAACGACATAAACCATACTCCAAACCTAGGGCTTTGAGAGAGAAATATAAAAAGAAAATTGAGACAAATTTTGGGATCTTTTAGAGACAAATCAAAGAATAAAGTTGGGTGTTCATCATCAAGCATGTCTCTACATCAACAGATCAGAGTCTACGAACCCAAAAAGGCAAGTGGTTAACTTGTTGTGATGTTTAAATTGTGATAATCAATTCATATTGTAGTGGGTGAATCTAAAATCCATTTTTTGGTAGGAATACATCTGAAATTGGGTTTTCAGTGATTGAAACACTTTGATGGAATTAAAAGTGGAATTAGTTGTGTTACGTAGTTCTAGAATTAGAAATCTTAATCATATAATAGACCAGTAGGAATTGGTTACTAAATTCTAATATTGGAATGGTAATTAGAATTTATCGATTTAAACCCGGATAAAACCAGAATCTGGAAAACGTTGAAATTCATGGAAATTGGTACATGAATTAAGGTCTCTGAGGTGATTAGAACATTTTCCCACGTGATAATATTGTTGGTTGTGATGGCAATACAGTGGGAGAGTAAATAAAAAGTTGGGTTGCGCGTTAATGGAGAAAATAGAAAATCGGATAAGAAGGGTATTTGATCGATTGATCGATCAACCCTGGGAGTCGATCGATCGATGGTCTCATATTTTTTACACTTCGCCCAGTTTTTTTTACATAATGGGGAAATTAATTTTAAATTTAATTTATATGTATTATTTAGTGATAAATAAATATTAGGCACATATTCCTAACAATTATGGAAAAGAGTAATTGGGATTAAGGAGGATTTATGTGCTGTACTTTATAAATTAATTTGAGGAAATAAATTCTAAAATAATTAAATACGGATCGAGTGAACGAGTCTGGGTATATTGGTTGGTGATGCCAAGGTGGTGCATTAATTATGCAGAAAAACTAATTAATTTATAGTCGGAATATAAACTCGAGTAATATTTAATTTCGGTCCAAGCGAGCAAGTTCGGGTGCATTGGTTGAGTGACACCAAAGTGTTAAAGTAATTAATGTGCAAATTAATTAAAAGTTAGAGTCAAACCATAGACTCGGGATTTATATATAGGCTAGTGTTACGGACTTGTACACGGTAAAGACGAAATTATTTTAATTATATATACGGTGTGTGATAGTATATTTATATATTGTGTGTGCTTATGAATATCAATGATTAGATATTTATTTAAATTTATATACTCTAGTGCTATCGGGGGTGGTTGCGCGATCTGGGTGAATCCCCTAGCTTGAGGAGTAGGGTGAGTATATACACAGGTCATAGCGTCCGTTATATGGGTGAGGGGCTTATCTCACTTTGAGGAAGGAAATATGACCTCCTCCACAACGTATATTTTTGGCCAAGTTCGTGACCGATTCCGACTTGGGTTGAATAGGTTACGTGAACACACCTAGTACGATGTCACTTTAGAGAATACATCAGCTGACTTATTACTCGGGATGATGGGATATTATATATATTCAACATATATGCGAATGTTGTAATATGATTTTGCGTATATAATGAGATAAATAGTTATACATGGGTAATTAAATAAATGAAGGGACTTGTATTATTTATATAACGGGTGTGAATGTTATATGAATTTAAAAACGAAACTGATTATTTAAGTTAACGGATTAACTAACTTATAAATCATACTAAATATAGTCGGGCTAGAGTAGGGCGTCAGGATAAAGTTATATCAAGAACTAGTTACGGGATAGATAACTAGGTAGGGTTATAAAGGGAGCATTAGGTGTGCACATTAGTTGAGGGGTGAGTATATCCTCAAGGGAGTGCGAAACTAACTTAAATCTGAAGCGCATTCATGCATTTTATGTTACTGGAATGTTAATCACTTGCTAAATATTTTCAAAATGTTTTGGGTTCTAACCCTTGCTATCAAATATTTTCAAAACCTTTAAATGTCCAGCCACAGGGAAGCCAAACTTAATTCATTCCAGGAATTCGCTGTTGCAGCATATGTGGATGTTGCAGGATTTAGATAGGCACTTCGGTTTTTTCTATTCCTAGTGTAGGGATTTACATCAGTTACTTCGAGCATGTTTCTCCCAGTTTTATCTAGTTATCTCCTTTCAGATTGTATGGGATTTATTATTAGCTCCTATTTACATTGGTTTGGATTTAGCCATTGGTTTGGATTTAGCCGATGGTTTATTTGGTAAGACTTTTTTATTGTATGTGATGATGGATTCTATCAGCTTTGGATGTTTTATTTTATTTTCGTATTTGTTTTTTCTTGGATTAATAAAGATCAAATTTGTCATCATATTTTGAATACTATGTGGTTAATAAGTTTTAAAAAGTTTCAACAGTGATATTAAGAATGATTCAAGTGAAAATCTTGTTTTAATTTGATGTAGGACTGATCACCGGTATTTTATTAGGCGGGGTGTCACGGATGGTATCAGAGCATCAGGTTCTAGTGTACTTAGGATATGTACGGATGTTTACATTTTAGCATAGCGTTCTGTTGATATAGAGCCCTATTATTAGGATTATTGCTTTATCTTCACGCTTTTGAGTTATCGTACTTCTGCTATTTAGTTTTGTATTAATAGTGAACTAATACAACTCATTGCAAATTTCAGATGCCGCCTAAGAGAGGTAGACATACTAGGGTAAAAGCCAGGGTCGAGGTGAGGGAGGCTCAGTAGGAACCATAAAATCCATAGTCGTAGGCCCTACCAAGATTAGTGACGACAGCTCAGATGGCGGAAGTGGTGGCCCAGGCGGTCAATGCATTCATGGCAGCAATGGCAGCCCATTTCCCTCAGCGTCAACCACAGCAGCCAGTGGCCCCAATTGCACCGGCCCACCAGGGGTCATCAGAGTGGCAACGAGTACGAGAGGCCTTTCAAAAAGGCCATCCACCAGAGTTTTAAGGGAGTTCAGACGTAGTGCTAGCGTGTCAGTGGAAGAAAGACATGTAGTGTCATTTGCTTATGGTTGACTACAATGAGGTACAGAGGAAGATGTTAGCCACTTTCAGGTTGATCGGGGTTGCTTTAAAGTGGTGTGAGTCCATCACCACTATTGGAGACAAGGACTCGATGACTATTGATGATTTCTGGGTGTGGTTCCACCGCAAGTACTTTCCTCCAGCAATTGAGGCCAAGATGAGGAGGAAATTTGGTGAGGTGACTCAGGGAGAACATACTGTGGAAGAGTATGATGAAGATTTTACCGGTTTGGAAAACTTTATGCCAGACGAGGTGAATAACGAGGAGCAAAAGAAGATAAATTTTGTGATTGGTTTAGCCTAGAGGATCAGGCAACATTTGATTGGAAATCCCTCACTAGTGACATATACCGACATTGTCGATGCCACTTTGTTACACTGTCAGGATCGTCGCTTCCATCTAAAGGGAATCAAGAGGGGAGGTGAGCTAAGCCAATAGGGCAAGGCAGGTGGTGGTGATACTAGCGGAGTTCAGCAACAGACTGATAGTAAGTAGGGGAATCAGGATAAGAAATTTAAGCCTGGAGGTTTTCGACAGGGTGGTCAGGGGTTCAGGCAGGGCTAGGCGGGCCCTAATCAGTAACAGTAGGTTTCTCAGGGCCATAAGGGCTAAGGGAAAAATATAGGAGGCCAACAGGGCCAGCCTCGTCAGAGTCAGCAAGGCCAACGATAGGTAGACGATTAGAAGCGTTGTTTTATTTGTGTTTAGACGGGACATTTTAAGAGGGAGTGCCCACAGAGAGGTAGGGGCCAGCAGCAGGTTGCCCAACATGGGCAACAGGGACAAATGCCTCCAGCAGCACTAGCTTCACTAACCCCATAGCAGTAGGGGCAGATGCACTACGGACGAGTGTACAACGTCCGGGATGTCCCCATTTCACTAGCACCTCAGGCACCGCCAGCAGTTGAGGGTATGTTTCCTATCCATGGGCATAAGGGTAGGATATTTTTTGATACTGGGGCATCACATTCATGTATTAAAACTAAATTTTCTAGGGCCATCGGTTTGCTAGAGTCATCGGTTAGTCTCCTTATGTGTGTAGAGTCGCCAATGGGTAGTGGTTCATTTATAAATTCGATTTGTAGATGAGTGGACATTTTAATTAGGAGATCGAGTTTAGCAGCGGACCTCCTACTATTATATGGGGAGGGATATGATGTCATCCTAGGCATGGATTGGTTGGCAGGATACTGGGGGATGGTAGATTGCTTCGAGAGAACCATCGTGTTCTCCATCCCGGGATAGGAGATATTCCTAGTGGCGATGCCTCTTCCCGAGGGAGGGTCGCACACTCAATTATACTATATTAAGGAGGAGACCTCACAAGAGGTGGTGCACCATTAGATTCGATTCCGGTAGTGAGGGACTTCAAGGATGTATTTTAAGAAATACTAGGGTTGCCACCTAATAGGGAAATCGAGTTCGTTATTGATCTGACACCGTGTTCGAGGTTGATAGCTCCATCACCTTACCGTATGGCCCCTTCAGAGATGTGTGAGCTTAGAGAAAAGATTCAGCATCTCTTGGGTCAGGGTTTCATTCGGCAGAGCACATCACCGTGGGGTGAGACCGTGTTGTTCATAAAGAAAAGGGATGGTTCACTTCGGTTGTACGTAGACTACAGGGAGCTGAATAAGCTCATGATACGGAATAAGTATTCGTTACCTACGATTGATGATTTATTTGATCAGTTGAGAGGGGAATTATACTTCTCAAAGATTGATTTGAGGTCAGGGTATCATCAACTTCGTATTCAAGAGGAAGATGTTTCTAAAACCCCTTTTTTGTCACGGTTGAAGCCCTTATACTTTTGACTCATTTGAGTCTAGACTGTATAAGAGCTCATCTAGTTTGGAAATAGTGACAAAATAGAGTCCATCCTAGAAACCAAAGAGCTTCAGAGATTGGGTTGCTTCTTCTTCTATTCATCTTGTGATGATCCTAAGACTATAGCCACCACTCACACACTTAGAATTTAATTCTTGCATATCATATTGCACCTTTATGTGTATTAATGTGGTGAGTGTGTTTTAATCCCTCAATTTGATTTTTATTAATTTTTTGGGAATTTTAAACATCTTTTAATTAAGGTTTTATTAAATTAAAACTTGATTTAAAAAGTCTTGGGGTTAATATCTAAATATGTATTGTTGTGATTTTTGGCCTAAAGTTACTCTGGGTAGAAACCGAAAGCGCTAGAGACTCTAGGGTTGGCTTTGTAATTAGTTTGGGACGCGCGATTACATTCGTCCTATGGCCAACACTTGCTGTTCTCTGATTGGCCAGAGTTGTGTTTCTTTACAGAGACAAACCATCGCATGTTTTCAGCCCTTGGATCAACCCTTATCAATGGCCTGCATGTCGCCTGAGTGAATCCCCGTGTAAACCCTTAAGCCAATCACAGCCTGTTTAAACCACCGCCTGTTGTGAGCCCTTGGATTGCAGTCAAAGAAGCTTGACTCAATCTCAGCCATTGTTTTTGAACGATGGTCTGGAATCTTCTTCTCTTCCTATTTAAAGGCCTCTCATCTCAGCCTTCGAAAGCTTTTGCCACTTTGAATTTTCTCAGAAAAAGAATAGAGAGAGAGAGAGAGAAGAGAGAAGTTAGAGAGAGAAACCAGAGAGCCAAGTTAGAAACCCTAACTTCGTCTAAAAACTTCTCCAACCTAAACCACTTACCTCTCCATAAACACCATAACCAAATAAACACCATCCTTAGTGTTTTCTTGAGTTTATGAGAGTTCGAGTTGAGTGATTTTGGGTTTCTGAATCCTTGTGTTCACAAAATCTTATTTCCAACTTAGACACTTACTCAGATCTTGTTTCTGTTTCAATAGAAATCATAGATCTGAAGTTTTTCATGTCACAACACACTTAGTTGCATTTTTATTTCTCATCTTGAGAATTTCGTTGTTGATTGTTTTCTGTTAAAACCTTTTCTTCTTCAGAATCAACAAATAAATGTTTTCTAGTTTCTGTTTTTACAAAACCTAGCCTGATCTAGTGGGATTCGCACTTGGAGGGTTCTCAATCTCCTAAATATTTTCAAAAGAGATTGAGAAAGGTCTTGACCGATTTCTTAAGCAAGATCTCCGTGGAATCTGGGTTATATTGAAAGGTCAAAAAGGTTCTTGGTTTTGTAAGAAAGAAAAATAACAAACACACTGCATATAGACTTTATATGTAATTTGTTAGGATCGTTTGTAACTAATAAGTGTGTGTGTGTGTGTGTGCATGCATGTGTTTTAGAACACTTTTCACAAACATCTTCACACTACAAACACTGAAAGTGTTGTCTATAAGATTTGGTGAACATAAGTCGACGGTTACTGCTGAAACAAAGGAAGAGTTGTCAAACTGAGAGAACTACATCAACAAACAAGATCTGCAGAAAAGTTAAGGACGCCAGAGGGTACAATCCTGAACTTGTATAGATTTGTTTTTGTGTGCATGTTAGTTAAATAGATTGTAACTCACATATTTGTTTTAGTGATTATTTTTGTTTTACTCCGTAGAGGGAGTCGTGGATGTTTCCTCAATTGGTGAGGTTTTACCACGTTAAAAATCCTGAGTATTAATTTTTCTACATCTTCTCATCCCATTCTGATGTGTGCTGAGTTTAAAATATTTTAAACTGTTTACTAAAACTTGTTATCAAATCTTGTCCATATCTCGTACATAATTTTGTTAACACATCTTCTGTTCAAAATCTGTTTGATTTAAGTAAAGAGTTTCTTCAACAAACTTTCGGAGTTGCTTAAATAGTTTATTTTCAATAAACGTCTTTGGCAACGCTATTTCAATTGGTATCAGAGATTTTGGTGAACTTTTTCAAAAAGATCCTGAGTTTCTGAAACTGTTTTCTCAAAATCAATTATGGACGAGAAAAACGAAAGATATGGTAACTTGACCAGACCCCCAGTCTTTGATGGAACCAATTTCTCTTACTGGAAAGTAAGAATGATTTCTTTCATTCAAGGAACTCTGGGAGATGATGTTTGGGACATTATTGAAAATGGATACTCTTATCCAACTAAACCAGCCACTGAAGGAAGCAATGAGAGAGTTAAGAAAATATTAAGTGAGTTTACTCAAGAAGAGAAACAAGTTTCTCGCAATAATAATAAAGGAAAGAATGCTATATTTATGTCTATAAATGAACATGAGTTCAAGAGAATCTCATCTTGTACCACTTCTAAGGAAGCATGGGATACCTTGATTACTGCCCATGAAGGAGACTCTAGGGTTAAGGATGCTAAAACTCATATGTTAATTCAACAGTATAATTCCTTAATCATGTCTGAATCTGAGTCCTTTGATGATTTCTAAATGAATCTGACTGATATTGTCACTAAACTGCATGCTAATGGTATAACTTATGATAGACAAGAAATTGTGTCTAAAATTCTGAGTTCATTACCACAGAAATTTGACAATAAAAGATATGCTATTGAGGAGATGTGTGATATTAATCTCACTCCTGAATTACTCAGTAGTAAATTAAGAACTATGGAAATGGAATTGGAGTTTAAGAAACAATTGACCCACACTCATAGGAAACATACCAATTCCAATCTTAGCTTTACTTCTAAGATGACTAAGCCTGAGTTAAACACCCTTAGTAATGATTCTGATGAGGACTGTGACTTAGAAAGTCTAGATAATCAGATTGCCCTAATGACAAAACAATTTAAGAAAATTGTTAAATTTAGAAACAGTATTGAAAATAGACAGGGCAAGTCTAATTATTCAACTCCTTCAAATCACAAGCCTCATGAGAAACCTCATGACAAACAGAACAAGGACAACACAAGACCTCACAGAGACCTCAAGAAGACTGAATGCTATAGATGTGGTAAACTAGGACACATTGATCAAGACTGTAGATTTAATTTAAATACCCAAAACAAACACTCTAGAGCCAACATATGCAAAACATGGGATGACTCAAGTGACTCTGAAAATGAGGAACCTGAGACATCTGATGGTTTTGATCCTTGTTTGTCCTTCTTTGCCAAAATCATATATAATGATGATATGCCTGTGCTTGATAGTGAGGATGAGCCTATTAATTCTAGTTTTGTTGCCTTGAATCATACTTTAACTGGTTTAGATGCTTTACTTACTGAGAACTTTAATACTTCTTTCTCGGGGTGTGTGAGTCAAAGGGGAATCGATACTGCTGATGTCAATGGGTGCGTGAGTTTAAGAAATGAAACCTTAGGGGTCACTTCACACACTTCACTTAGTGACTCAGACAATGAAGATCTCCCAGACATTCACACTCTATATGCCAAAACACTTAAGAAAAGCACTAGACTAGAAAAGATTGTGAAAGATCTTACCAAAAAGCTAGAGGATCTAAGCGTGATGGTAAAACTGAATGCTGAAGAGTATACTACTCAATGCATGTTTCATGAAAGTGAAGTTAAAGTGTTTGATGAAAAACTGAAAACTTTGACTGAAGCTAATGAAATTCTGGAGAAAAAATACAAAGGGACATTATTAGAATTGGAACAAACAAAAGAAAAGACAACAACTGTTTTCAAAAAATTTACAAAATTTGAAAATAATTCAAACTGTTTTGATGGATTTGTTGCTGAATCTAAAACCAATTCTGATGATAGAACTGGAATAGGATTTTGCCCCAATTTGAAGACACAAACAAAACATGTTAAACCTATCAAATTTGTGTCAGGAGGCAAAAGACCTATTGAAACGTGTCCAGACTTTCATTCACTAAAAACTGAGTTTGATCATCAAAACACTAACACTGGAGATGCAAGTTGCTCTAAGCATGAAAGTTTACCAAAGGGAAAATATGTCTGCCCCCCAACTAGGAAAAGTGAACCTGCTTTCAAACCTGTGCTACCTAGGAATAAAATTCAACCTCAAAATTTCTCAAAACCTCTGTTTAGAGACTTTCCTAAGGAAAACCCCATTCTGAGCAATCTTTATTGCTCCTATTGTGATATATACGGTCACTCTTTCGATAATTGCTATGCTAGGAGACTGATTAAGCCTATCTACAACACTCCTATGTACCATAACTTGAACTATTCTAGGAGGAGTCGTAACAATTATGTCCTTCCCAGGCCACCAGATAAAAACTCCAACTATAGGAATAGAAAGACTAAACCTAAAAGGACATTTACTAGAAGGAATCCCAGAAACTTTTCTAAATCAAATGCTCAGGTGTTTAAATTTACCCCAAATCATGCGCAAAATGTTTTTCAACAAAAAACTAATGCTCGCAAATTTTATCAAATGAGAGCAAACAAGCGCAAACTAAAAACCAGAGCAATTTGGGTTAGAAAAGATGATCTAGTACCCCAGATGAAGTGTAACATTGTTATTTCTTCCCTAAAAGCTGAACTTACATCTTCTGGTTGGTATTTGGATTCTGGTTGTTCCAAGCATATGACAGGTGATGATACAAAACTTTTAAATAAAACCATCTTTGATGGTGGAAAAGTTGTTTTTGGTGATGGAGTATCATCCCAGATCATAGGCAAAGGAACTCTTAAAGAAAAAGGACTTCCTGTTCTTGAAAATGTTCTCTTAGTTAAAGGTCTTAAGGCTAAATTACTTAGCATTTCGTAATTTTGTGACTCAAACTATACTGTTACCTTTTCAAAGAACAATTGCAAGATTTTAAATGAAAAGGGAGAAAGCTTAATTACAGGATTCAGGACTCCTGACAATTGTTATACTATCATGTCTAGTTCTGAAATCTGTAATGTTGCCAGAATGGATGACAATGAGATATGGCATAACAGAATGGGTCACATTAATTACGAAAATTTGAGTAAATTGTCTTCTCAACAAATAGTTAGAGGTATACCAAAAATTAAACCTATTCATAACATTGTCTGTGGTCCCTGTCAAGAAGGAAAAATTGTTAAAGCACCTCATAAAAGGGTTAAAGATATCCTTACCTCTAATCCCTTAGAACTCATCCATATGGACCTAATGGGTCCTTCTCAAACTATTAGTCTTTGTGGACACAGTTGTATTCTAGTTATGGTTGATGACTTCACCAGATTCACTTGGGTAGCTTTCTTAAAACAGAAATTCGATACTTTTCAAACTTTTTTAAAGATTTTTTTACGGATTGAGAATGAGAAAGACACTCAAGTAAATAGAATCCGAAGTGATAGAGGTGGTGAATTCAAAGACACTGGTATTGTAGAATACTGTGACTATAATGGTTACAAACATGAGTTCAGTGCCCCTAAGACCCCTCAATAAAATGGTATAGCTGAGAGAAAGAATCGAACTCTTCAAGAGATGGCACGAGTCATGCTCCATGCCAAGAACTTACCTAAGTATTTTTGGGTAGAATCTATTCGAACAGCTTGCCATCTTATTAATAGGGTCTATCTTAGAAAGAATTCCAAACAAACCCCTTATGAACTTTGGTACAATAAAAAGCCTAATCTTAAGTACCTTAGAACCTTTGGTAGTACCTGTTATGTGTGTAAAGATAGGGAACACTTATCTAAATTTGAGAGTAGGGGAGATAAAGCCATATTCTTAGGATATTCACCTAACAGTAGAGCTTATCGGGTGTTTAATCTTCGCACTAAAACCTTAATGGAATCTATAAATGTAATTGTTAGTGACACTACTATAGAAAGCAAGACTAGTGAATTAACTATAGAAGAAGAATCGTCAAATGTTTTAGAAAATGACTCTTCTGAAATAGATAATTCATTACCTATTGAGTCACCTGAAGTACCTAACTGGGTTTCTAAAGACCATCCCATAAACAATGTAGTTGGTAACCCTAGTGAGCCAGTACGCACAAGATCCCAACTTAGAAATTATGCACTTTATGCATGCTTTGTTTCTCTCATGGAACCAAAGAATGTAAATGAGGCATTGAATGACACTCACTGGATTTCTGCTATGCAGGATGAACTTTTACAATTTGTCATTCATGATGTATGGTATCTTGTTCCACGTCCTGATCACAAAAAGGTTATTGGTACTCGTTGGATTTTCAAAAATAAAACTGATGAAAATGGGATAGTAATTAGAAATAAAGCTAGACTAGTTGCTCAAGCTTATTCCCAAATAGAGGGAATTGATTTTAACGAGACCTTTGCTCCTGTTACTCATTTAGAATCAGTTCGTCTGCTTCTTTCTATAGCTTGTCACATGCATTTTACATTATATCAAATGGATGTAAAATCTGCTTTCCTTAATGGAATACTTGCCGAGGAAACCTATGTAGAACAACCTAAAGGGTTCATTGACCCTAATCATCCTAATCATGTGTTTCGGTTGAAAAAGGCTTTATATGGTCTTAAGCAAGCTCCTAGAGCTTGGTATGAGCGCCTGTCCAGTTTTCTACTGGATAATGGTTTCAAAAGAGGTGGAAATGACCAAACCTTATTTGTCAAACATTTTGACAAACACATTACTATCGCTCAAATCTATGTTGACGATATCATATTTGGATCTACTTCTACCTCAGAAGTAAAATCTTTTGCTGAAATCATGAGTACGGAATTTCAGATGTCCCTTATGGGGGAGTTACAGTTCTTCCTAGGTCTCCAAGTCAAACAACAACCAGATGGATTGTTTCTTTCGCAAACTAAGTACGCATTAAAGATAGTTAAGAAATTTGGCCTCGAGAGTGCTAAAAGTGCTAAAACGCCTATGAGTACTACAGAAAAATTGTCTAAAGATGATAATGGAAAATCTGTAGATCCTACTTTATATCGCAGTATGATTGGCACATTACTCTATCTGACTGCCTCGCGTCCTGATATCATGTATGCTGTGTGTGTTTGTGCGCGCTATTAAAACAACCCCAAAGAGAGCCATTTAAACTCTGTTAAATGGATAATTAAATATGTTAAAGGCACTCTAAATTTAGGAATTTGGTACACGAATGACACACCGAGCACTATTATTGGGTACACTGATGCTGACTGGGCTGGGTGTACTGATGATAGTAAAAGCACTTCAGGCGCATATTGTTATATTGGTAATAACTTGGTAGGATGGAGTAGTAAAAAACAGAACTGCACATCTCTCTCGACTGCTGAATCTGAATACATAGCCGCCGTTAGCTGTTGTGCCCAATTATTATGGCTTAAACAAATGCTAAGTGATTATGGTATTCTAGAACCCACACTTCATATCTATTGTGATAATCAAAGCGCGATTAATATTTCTAAGAACCCGGTTCAACACTCGCGAACTAAGCACATTAAGATAAGACATCACTTTATTCGTGAATTAGTGGAAACCAAGGAATTAGAAATCAACTATCTTCCAACTGATCTACAACTTACAGATTTGTTTACTAAACCTCTTGATTTTAATAGATTCATTTCTCTACGTAAATCCATTGGTATGGTTTGTGTTGAATAATACCTGTTATATTTTCCAAGTTCCTTCCCTTTGTCCATTTGAGACAAAATGGGGGAGAAATTTGAGTCTATTTCTGCATATACTAAAAAGCTTGATCTTAGTAATTCTTTGCAGGTATTCTTCTTGTACAGTCATTCTCCTTTGTAATAATAGGATGTTAAACTGTATATAGTTGAGTTATGTAATTTTTGCTTTCTAGGATTTGGGTAGATAGAACTTTTATAGAAATAGGTTTTCCTTATTTGTTGTCGCCCTACGAGTCTAGATGACTCAAAGGAGATTTTGTCTCATATTTCCAAAGGGGGAGATTGAAGCCCTTATACTTTTGACTCATTTGAGTCTAGACTGTATAAGAGCTCATCTAGTTTGGAAATAGTGACAAAATAGAGTCCATCCTAGAAACCAAAGAGCTTCAGAGATTGGGTTGCTTCTTCTTCTATTCATCTTGTGATGATCCTAAGACTATAGCCATCACTCACACACTTAGAATTTAATTCTTGCATATCATATTGCACCTTTATGTGTATTAATGTGGTGAGTGTGTTTTAATCCCTCAATTTGATTTTTATTAATTTTTTGGGAATTTTAAACATCTTTTAATTAAGGTTTTATTAAATTAAAACTTGATTTAAAAAGTCTTGGGGTTAATATCTAAATATGTATTGTTGTGATTTTTGGCCTAAAGTTACTCTGGGTAGAAACCGAAAGCGCTAGAGACTCTAGGGTTGGCTTTGTAATTAGTTTGGGACGCGCGATTACATTCGTCCTATGGCCAACACTTGCTGTTCTCTGATTGGCCAGAGTTGTGTTTCTTTATAGAGACAAACCATCGCATGTTTTCAGCCCTTGGATCAACCCTTATCAATGGCCTGCATGTCGCCTGAGTGAATCCCCGTGTAAACCCTTAAGCCAATCACAGCCTGTTTAAACCACCGCCTGTTGTGAGCCCTTGGATTGCAGTCAAAGAAGCTTGACTCAATCTCAGCCATTGTTTTTTAATGATGGTCTGGAATCTTCTTCTCTTCCTATTTAAAGGCCTCTCATCTCAGACTTCGAAAGCTTTTGCCACTTTGAATTTTCTCAGAAAAAGAATAGAGAGAGAGAAGAGAGAAGAGAGAAGTTAGAGAGAGAAACCAGAGAGCCAAGTTAGAAACCCTAACTTCGTCTAAAAACTTCTCCAACCTAAACCACTTACCTCTCCATAAACACCATAACCAAATAAACACCATCCTTAGTGTTTTCTTGAGTTTATGAGAGTTCGAGTTGAGTGATTTTGGGTTTCTGAATCCTTGTGTTCACAAAATCTTATTTCCAACTTAGACACTTACTCAGATCTTGTTTCTGTTTCAATAGAAATCATAGATCTGAAGTTTTTCATGTCACAACACACTTAGTTGCATTTTTATTTCTCATCTTGAGAATTTCGTTGTTGATTGTTTTCTGTTAAAACCTTTTCTTCTTCAGAATCAACAAATAAATGTTTTCTAGTTTCTGTTTTTACAAAACCTAGCCTGATCTAGTGGGATTCGCACTTGGAGGGTTCTCAATCTCCTAAATATTTTCAAAAGAGATTGAGAAAGGTCTTGACCGATTTCTTAAGCAAGATCTCCGTGGAATCTGGGTTATATTGAAAGGTCAAAAAGGTTCTTGGTTTTGTAAGAAAGAAAAATAACAAACACACTGCATATAGACTTTATATGTAATTTGTTAGGATCGTTTGTAACTAATAAGTGTGTGTGTGTGTGTGTGCATGCATGTGTTTTAGAACACTTTTCACAAACATCTTCACACTACAAACACTGAAAGTGTTGTCTATAAGATTTGGTGAACATAAGTCGACGGTTACTGCTGAAACAAAGGAAGAGTTGTCAAACTGAGAGAACTACATCAACAAACAAGATCTGCAGAAAAGTTAAGGACGCCAGAGGGTACAATCCTGAACTTGTATAGATTTGTTTTTGTGTGCATGTTAGTTAAATAGATTGTAACTCACATATTTGTTTTAGTGATTATTTTTGTTTTACTCCGTAGAGGGAGTCGTGGATGTTTCCTCAATTGGTGAGGTTTTACCACGTTAAAAATCCTGAGTATTAATTTTTCTACATCTTCTCATCCCATTCTGATGTGTGCTGAGTTTAAAATATTTTAAACTGTTTACTAAAACTTGTTATCAAATCTTGTCCATATCTCGTACATAATTTTGTTAACACATCTTCTGTTCAAAATCTGTTTGATTTAAGTAAAGAGTTTCTTCAACAAACTTTCGGAGTTGCTTAAATAGTTTATTTTCAATAAACGGCTTTGGCAACGCTATTTCAACGGTATGGATCCTACGAGTTCAGGGTGATGCCGTTTGGGCTCACCAATGCGCCATCAGTGTTCATGGATCTCATGAAGAGGGTTTTCAGAAAGTATCTCAACCATTTCCTTATCGTATTCATTGACAATATTCTGGTCTACTCGTGCACCAAGGAGGAGCATGCAGAGCATTTGCATATGGTTCTGCAAACACTACGGGACCACCAACTTTATGCCAAATTCAGGAAGTGTGGATTTTGGCTATGAGAGGTGCAGTTCCTTGGCCGTGTAGTGTCAGACCAGGGTATTGCTGTGGATTCGAGTAAGGTATTAGCTGTTAGGGAGTGGGGATAGCCCATGACACCTACAAAGGTTCGTAGTTTTTTGGGGTTGACAGGTTATTATAGGAGGCTCATTAAGGGGTTTTCAAAGATTGCGGGTCCTTTGACGAATCTGACTCGCAAGGGGGTACCTTTTATTTGGATTAATTATTGTCAGTTAGTTTTCGATGAGCTAAAGGACAAGTTGAT
Organism: Sambucus nigra; assembly: GCA_949130495.1. Taxonomy (NCBI): domain Eukaryota; kingdom Viridiplantae; phylum Streptophyta; class Magnoliopsida; order Dipsacales; family Adoxaceae; genus Sambucus; species Sambucus nigra. The sequence goes on along the minus strand of OX422209.1, from coordinate 157,570,694 downwards.
ATCTTCACCCGTGCTTACTTTGCCTAAGGGAGTATTGGATTACCGAGTATACACTGAAGCATGCTTGCAGGGACTTGGGGGTGTGTTATAGAAGAATGAGAGGGCTATATCTTATGTGTCTTGGAATCTTAATACCCGTGAGAAAAATTACCCCACCCACAACCTTGAGTTAGCAGCAGTCGTTTTTGCTTTGAGGATATGGAGGCACTATCTTCTGGGAGAGCAGTTCACTCTATTCACGGATTACAAGTCACTTCAGTATCTCTTCACATAGAAGGATCTGAATATGAGATAAAGGCGGTGGCTAGAATTCAGGAAAGACTACCAGTCTGATACTGAGTATCATCTTAGTAAGGCTAACATGGTAGCAGAAATGTTGAGCTGGAGGCATACAAGGGAGATTGTGGAGGCCTGGAAGGCGAAGTGGAGAGAGCTTCGACACGATGATGATGTCACTAGGGCATGTATGTCAGCTTTATCTGTCACTCCTGAGATCATTACTCGAGTTGTGATGGCTCAGGCGGAGGACTAGATCTGCCAAGATAGAGTACATCAGCTGCTGACCGAGGGAGCAGAGGGTTATTCGATTAGTTTCGAGGGAGGCCTACACTTTAATGGGAGGTTGGTCATGCCAGATGATAAGGATTTGAGGCATTCTATTATGACATAATCCCATGGTTCGAGGTTTGCGGTACATCCTGGAGGGGATAAGATATACCAGGATATGAGGAGGCAGTATTGGTGGGCATAAATGAAATGGGACATAACAGAGTTTGTCTCGAAATGTACCACGTGTGAGCTTGTGAAAGTTGACCATCAAAGACCTCCATGGATGCTATAATCACAATATATTCCCGTGTGGAAATGGGAGAGTATCTCCATAGACATCATTACGGGGTTGTCTACATCACAGAGGGGTCACAATTCCATATGGGTGATTGTTGATCGATTGACCAAGGTAGCCCATTTCCTACCGGTTCGCATAGACTTTGAGACGATGCGTTATGCGTAGCTATTTAGAGCGGGGATAGTTAAGCTACACGGGGTTCCGATTAACATTGTGTCTGACAGAGACAAGGTTTTTATGGCCCACTTCTGGCAGAGATTTAGGGGGCCATAAGCACAAAGTTGCGATTAAGCACTGCCTATCATCCATAGATCGACGGTCAGACTGAGAGAGTAAATTAGATGCTCGAAGATATGCTGAGGATGTGCATTTTAGACTTTGGGCGAGGATGGGAGTGATATCTTTCTTTGTTAGACTTTGCATATAATAACTCTTATCAGTTTACGATTGGCATGACACCATTAGAGGAACTTTATGGGAGACCTTGTCGTTCACCCGCCTACTGGTTAGAGATGGGGGACAACAAGCTATGGGGCCAGAAATTGTCCAGGAGATTACTACCAAAATAGGGTTGATTCGGGGATGAATTCAGATAGTTCAGGATAAGCAGAAGAGTTATGTTGATGCCTTTAGGAGACATGTCGAGTTGGAGATCAGGTATTGGTCTGAGTGTCCCCTATGAAGGGAGTGATAAGGTTCGGCAAGAAAAGTAAGTTAGTGATGAGGTACGTGGGACCCTTTCCTATTATTGAGAGGGTGAGACTGGTAGATTATAGACAGGGTTTGCCAAAGCATCTTCAGTGGATACACGACGTGTTCCATGTGGCATAGCTGAAGAAATATCGGAGGAGCGAGAGGGGTTTCTGGCATGTCCCACTCGAGGAGATTGACTTACATCCAGACATGTCATATAAGGTTAGACCGGTAGTTATTCTAGATCGTAGTGAGTCCAAACTGCAGTGTAATGTTGTACCGCTAGTGAGAGTACAGTGGGGTCATCACAACGTTGATGAGTCTACGTGAAAGCGGGAGGAGGATATGCGGGAGCAGTAACCAGAGTTATTCACCACATGTATGACCTAATTTTGGGGATGAAATTCCTTTGTAAAATGGGAGTATGAAACACCCCGTATTCCTAGGCATTTTAATATTTAATTAATTCGGTTAAATTTAAATTACTTGTGTGTCGTAATTTAAGTGAATTAATTATGTTAACTTTTATATAAATATTAATCGGAAGAATAAATGGTTAATACTTTTGGGAATTAATTTACTAAGTAAATAGTAATAATTTATTTTCGTCATAAAGTGTATTAGTGACGTGATATTTATTTATCTTAGCCGGGAGTCGGACATAGACTAAGTAGGGTGTCAGATAAGGATTTTTATAAATTAATTCGAATGTCAATTCTGAGTGCATGGTTGAGTCTGGATGGGTCGAGATAGTCAGAAAAGAGTACTCAAGGGTAGTAATTGGGTTTCGAGGCACTTTTACGCATAATTGGGTCCTCACGGGGGTGTTCGGGTCATTTGGGCTTAGCCCATTAGGCTAAAAACGTGATTTAGTTTAATAAAGCTAAGTCTTAGAGTATGGAACTGTAGAAACCATACTCCAAACCTAGGGCTTTGATAGATAAATAGAAAAAGCAAATTGAGAGTAATTTGGAGATCTTTTGGTGACAAATTAAGGAACAAAGTTAGGTGTTCATCATCAAGACTGTCTCTACACCAACGGATCAGAGTCTACGAACCCAAAAATTCAAGTGGTTAACTTGCTGTGATGTTTAAATTGTGATACTCAATTTATATTTTAGTGGGTCAATTGTAACACCCCGCCTAATTAAATACCGGGTGGCCAGTTCCATACCAAATTAAAATAGAATATACAGTTGGCTCATTCTTAGCATCACTGTCGAAAACATTTACAACTCACCCAATACTCAATTAAGCTGGTGTTAAAAACTTTCCAAATTTAAATTTCAACAAAACCATTTTTAGTTTAAGAATAACACAACACATGTTATTCTACAACACTGATAATAAATAACACAAAAGAATTTAAATGCAATTGGAATAAACATTCTCAAATAATATCAATCCATTACAGTAATCCCATCAATAACAACTGTATTAAAAAGACCCGAATACAATAGTATTTGGCCTCGATAGAAAAGATAACTGAATCCTTTGGGTGACATGCCCTAACTAAGAATACTGTGAATCAAATGAAGATAGGCGTCTAAGCAAAACTCCATAAATCCATAGCCTGTCAAAATCCGCTAAGGTTGGCGTCCCTGTTGCTGGACACCTGATATAGAGATACAATAGAAGAGAAAATATGAAAGGAAACGGGTCAGAGCCTGAATGTGTAGATGATTATTAAAACAATAAGTATTTAGCAAGTGCAATAAATCTTTTATAATGTATATGTTAGACCCAACTCTCACTTGCCATTCTCACCTCTCAACTAGAGTGAACACTTAACGTTTCCTATTAACCTCCTAGTTAATGGTTCCTCTTTTCTAGTCTCCATATTATAATTCCATCCCAATATCATAATCCCCGTATGTCCCATACCATACATCACATTATTATTCATTTCTATTTCTCCTTTATATGATTAGTTTCTCATTAACATGAATCATTACTCATTAATATGAATCGTTTCTCATTAACATGAGTTAAGCTTTTCAATTCTATATGCATAAACATTCATTAACTTAATTCCATTATCTTTCTCTATTCACAGTTATCTACAATTATCACCGTAGATAGATTTAACCACAATATATCCATTCAATCATTTAATCCATTATATATATATATATATATATATATATATATATATATATATATATATATATATATATATATATATTCATATATAATACGGCACCCCAAGTCACAACTGTGGTGCAATGCATTACTCTACTACCATGTCCCATCATCGCAGGTCGCCGAATAGGGGACTAAAGGTTCGTTAAGATTCCTCGAACCACAAACAACAACACAAGCAGTGGAGGTGAACATAGTTCTCATACCCATGGGTCACGCACAAACCTACGTACCCATAGTCAGCGGACTTATCAACTCCCCGATAAGTCTTTCATAAACCTATGTTCTCGAGCGACAAATCAAAGATCCCATGGATTCATCAGGATATGATTGCCCTCACGCGCAAACCTCCCACCGATAGCAAGTAAGCTAGGTATGTCATACACATGAATCATCAATCAATCAAATAGGTATTATCATACCTATAATATAATATCAATAAGGTAATATCACTACCCTCAGATAATTCCCATACGTAGCATCATATCTCTTTTAAATTCCACATATTAAAATATCATATCTTTACTTCATAATTTAATTATCCTCGCATCCTATAACATCTCTCCACTCCCGACGTCGTTAAGGTTCATGCGCGGAGCGTCTCACAAAGCGAAATCCAAACAAGGAACCCCTCCAATACACTACTACTTAACTTGTCGATCGAGGAGGTCCGTCAACTTCAAATACGCGATCGGGATAACCTCATACCCTCTTTCAACCAAATGTGTTCTAAACTCTCATCTTTATCCAGGATCCATACCACTAAGCTCTTGAACTACACCCAGTCCTTGCGAAATCAATAATGAGCTTAAACTCAGTCCTTGGTATTCAAATTGTAATCCTAAGGCTACCCAGGTGTTACATTCAATCACCACTACTGGACCTATCCTCAATCCTCAAACAAACCAATTATAATCCAACAAATGAATCTAGCAACCGAAATTTCTTTAATTTAATTATCATCATTCTAATCAATTTAAATCCCAATCAAATTAATTCAAATCTTATCAGGGATCTACTGATATTTTCTAAGTCCCAGAATATCCAATTAATAATCACCAAAGATCCACAAAAGTTTTGGGATAAGAACCAACATTAAAAAGAAACAACATCATGAATTCTCGTATTTTAAATACTCAGAAAAATCAGATCCAAAAATTATTCAAATCATCAATCCGAATTCAGATTTGGATTCTACACGAAAAATTGAGTCAGGTATGTGTTTTGAGTTTTTCTTAAATCTCATCCAAATGCACTCGAAAAGGAGATCTAAACATTCCAAATTGGCTCTTCTCAATCCACTCGTTTTTGCCTCTTTTTCCAGAAAATTATCAACATATTATCTTCAAGAACACAAAATGATTTTCAGAATTTCTTCCACAGATTGATGAATATTTCTTGGATTACTAACTACCTATAACATGAGTTTAATTCCTATATATTTCATACTTCCAGAAATCCATTACTACTCCATTTTTATCTTCCAAACATGAAAAAATCATCTCTTTTCATAATTATTCTAACATGGACAATATACAAACTTAAGTTGCTAATATCAAACACTTGCCTTTACTAAATATCTGATCCTTTGGATTTGAATAACATAGGTGGTGATGGTGGTGGTGACCTTTAACCTTTTGTTCTCCTCCTTTCCAAGAAAACTTCTTTTTCTTTCCAAGCAACCTTCCACTCTCTCTAAGAAGATGACTTTTAAATTTTGTGTAGAAGAGATGAAATGAACCTACATACACTAATCTCCAAATACTTATAATAAGACAAAACCCGAAATCACTATTCATCCCCCTTGTAAAAATAACCAAAATGCCCTTTTGGGTTGTCTTTTCATTTCCAAATGACCCGAGACTCAAAATTAACATCCAAATAGACTTTTCTAACTATTTCGAACCTTCCGGACGCAACGACGCAGTATAAATGACTATAAGGTCGATAGAAAATAAATTTCCTTTTTAATTTAATAAATTAGTCCCGACACGTCCCATATCGCGTCTGACTAAAAATTCAAATTACCGAATTTATATCATACCGTCATATCAATGACATAACATTCATATATTACCTAAATATCTTTAAGTAATATTCAGAATCGTCCATTTTAATATCCACAATTCGGATAAAACCCAAATGAATTAATTAATAATAAAATCCAACTAATCCATTAAGTTAAAATATGACCCATTTTAAAAGTCATAAAAAAACACGGCGTATTACATCAATCTAAAATCCGTTTTTGGGTAGAATACATGTGAAATTGGGTTTTCGGTGATTGAAACACTTTGATGGAATTAAAAGTGGAATTAATTATGTTACATAGTTATGGAATTAGAAATATGAATCGTATAATAAATCGGTAGCAATTGGTGACTAAATTCTAATATTGTAATGGTAATTAGAATTTATCGATTTAAACCCGGATAAAACCCAAATCTAGAAAACGTTGAAATTTATGGAAATTAGTTGTTGAATTAATGTCTCTAGGCTGATTAAAACATTTTCCCATGTATAAATTTTGTTAGTTGTGATGGAAATACAGTGGGAGAGTAAATAAAAATCTGGGTTGTGCATTAATGGAGAAACAGAAAATCAGAGAAGAATGTTATCTGATCGATCGATCGATAGTCCCAGATTTTTTACAGTTCTCCCCGTTTTTTATATAAGGGGGAAATTAATTTTTAATTTAATTTCTATGCATTATTTAGTGATAAATAAATATTAGGCACATATTCCTAAGAATTATGGGAAAGAGTAATTGGGATTAAGGAGGATTTATGTGGTGTACTTTATGGATTAATTTGAGGAAATAAATTCCAAAATAATTAGATACGGATCGAGTGAACAATCCGGGTATATTGGTTGGGCGATGCCAAGGTGGTGAATTAATTATGGAGAAAAACTAATTAATTTAGAGTCGGAATATAGACTCGGCTAATATTTAATTCCATGCCAAGCGAGCGAGTCCGGGTACATTGGTTGAGCGACACCAAAATTTTAAAGTAATTAATGTGCAAATTAATTAAAAATTAGAGTCGGACCATAGACTTGGGATTAATGTATAGGCTAGTGTTACGAACTTGTACACGGTAAAGCTGGGATTTAAATAATTATATAGACGGTATGTGATAGTATATATATATTGTGTGTGCTTATGAATATTAGTGATTAGATATTTATTTAAATTTATATACTCTAAAGCTATTGGAGGAGGTTGCAAGATGTGGGTAAATCCCCTAGCTTGAGGAGTAGGCTGAGTATATCCCCAGGTCATAGCGTTCGTTATATGGGTGAGGGGTTATCTCACTTTCGGGAAGGAAATATGACTGCCTCCACAACATATATTTTTGTCCAAGTTCGTGAGCGATTCCGACTTAGGTTAACTAGGTTAAGTGAACACACTTGGTAGGATGGCACTTTAAAGAATACATCCAGTGACTTATTACTTGGGAGGATGGGCTATTATATATGTTGGAGCAAAAAATATCACCCGTCGGGGGGTGCCAATTCATCACGATATAAGAATAAAGATAAATATGAGAGAGACAAAGATTTATGTGATTCGACCATGAATGGACTACGTCCACGGGACTACTGGTGTGTTTCATTAGAATGATTAGAGAGTTTTACATGAGAGTGTTTCTCTAACTTCTAAGCCCCCTTTCACAATGGGGGGGTGTCCCCTTTATATAGAGTTAGGGGTTACATTAGGGTTACAAATATGGATGAGTAACAAATATGGATGAGTCCTATCTTTGTGAAGTTTGATTCCAATCAGATATTGATCCTTGGTTTTCTAGTTTATTAAGGACTTTAGTCGTCCATATATTTTTGGCACGTCGCCATCTTGACCGGGGTACTTGCCACATGTCATGCTATTACGTAGGCATATATATTACCCCCAAAATAGCCCCACAGGTCGCAGTTCAGCTGAGTTGATTCTGAGATGAGCTGGGAGCTGGTCCACAATCTCTTTAAACGTATGCAGTTGTTGGTGTGAACTGGACTGGCATTGTTTGATCTGTCGTTAAACTTTTAAACCTTCTTTGGTTGATCTTCTCGCCTTCATAGGTTTTTAGATGAATGTTTGGCTTGAGTTGAGAGACGTTCAATTGATATGGGAACCGGACTCGAGAGTGTCGAGTTGCCTACGTACCCTCTTAGGATCAGGTCGAACGTAGTTCATTGTCTGTTTTATAGCATGGCCCAATCCGTGAGGCTGACCATAGGCCTGTTCAAAATTCATTTATTGAGGCTTTCTCGAGCGTGTATTAAGTTTAGGGCATATCCATGTATTTCGATCGTGTATGGTCCATTTACTGAGGTCATCCACAAGTCTACACGTCAAGTCTTACTCAAGCATATACCTAGAAGGGGTAAGACCCTGCATTAGGTTTTTCATATGGTCTAATTGGAGAGGCCGACCAAAAGCCTATGCGTTGAGCCTTGCTCGAGCGTGTAGCTAGTAGGGGTAAGACCCTGCCTTAGGTTTTTCATATGGTCCAATTGGAGAGGCTGACCAAAAGCCTATGCGTAGAGCCTTGCTCGAGCATGTACCTAGTAGGGGTAAGACCCTGCCTTAGATTTTTCACATGGTCCAATTGGAGAGGCCGACCAGAAGCCTATGCGTCGAGCCTTACTAGAGCATGTACCTAGTAGGGGTAAAACCCTACCTTAGGTTTTTCATATGGTCCAATTGGAGAGGCCGACCAGAAGCCTATGCATCGAGCCTTGCTCGAGCATGTACCTAGTAGGGGTAAGACCCTGCCTTAGGTTTTTCATATGGTCCAATTGGAGAGGCCGACCAGAAGCCTATGCGTCGAGCCTTGCTCGAGCGTGTACCTAGTAGGGGTAAAACCATGCCTTAGGTTTTTCATATGATCCAATTGAAGAGGCTGACCATAAGCCTATGCATCGAGCTTTGCTCGAGCGTGTACCTAGTAGGGGTAAGACCCTGCATTAGGTTTTTCCTGCAATTAATGTAATACCAATTACGTTTGCATTTTTCCATTTTCTAATGCCTCGCATGTAAATATCCGCCTATTTTTCCTTTTAGGTTGTACCGTCACACTCCTTAGGCCTAAAAGGCGATGGAAAAAAATGCACCTGGTTTAAGGGTCATCCACCCGTTCAGGATTTTAACCGACCAATATGAGTTGGATTTTTGCCTCGGGATCCCCCGTATGGCTTTTATTGTTGCCTAGGAAACTCGTGAGGCCATTTTTGTTTGGAAATAACAAAGGCCTGTAGACGTACTTCATTTAGTGGGAACGAGCAAGAAGGCCGTTGTAACTAAATCAAGCTTGATCATGATCGTTATTTGAAAGACTAATTTCGGTGTTAACCATGTTGGCATCTGTCCTGAGTTGACCTCTTCTATTTTGCTTTAAATGTTGTAGTGAATCTATTCACGTGTCATCGCTGCTATGGAGCCCCCAATCGGGCTGTGAAGAGAAGGCTGCCCGACCGTCCATCGGGTCATTTGATCTGTATAACCAGGATGATAAGTGTGGTCGATCGCTTCTCGGGGCTTTGTTGCGTTGATCGTTCGTCAAGCTAGATATATTTAAGGATTATCTTGCTCGTTGACTGTAATTTTACTGGATATGTGACTTCTTATAGGTTGGATTCGTCCTTGTTGATAAATATAGTTGATTGTTGCTCTTCATGCTGCTTTATGTGTTATTGGATCTTTGTGGTATAGATCGCCCAACTTTTCATTCGACGAGGTTGAATTAAATAAGAACGGTATTGCCCAACTGTTTATTGGAGCTTGAGACGTGATCACACAATGTCAACTATTCATCAAAGCTGAGGATCCGTAGAGGAAAAATTACAAAGGGCCTAGTAGATATTGCGAATGATCCATGCCCGAGCATCTGTCAGAGCATTGATAAGATAAATGATGCTTGAATGCCTGTTGAGGCAAAAATTATAGAGGATCTGGTACATATTGCGGGTGATCCATGCTCGAGCATCCGTCGAGGCAAAAAGGACCGAGTAAGTATTACTAATGATCCTGTATTGTTAGTGAAAATTAACCTTCTAATAAATGCAATGTTGATTATTAATTGACTGTGCCAACCATCCGTTGGGACTGAATATAAGAATTATCCTGACCAACCATTTGTTGGGGATAAAATGCAAAATGTGCGGAAAATATCTTCGGGACTAAATATATAAAAATATTTTACAGATCATTTGCCGAGATGAGCCTTGAATATGCCTGATCATCCTGCAGGTCAAGAATCATAGAACCAGATAACCCATTCTGAAATTCAAGAAATATCAACATCCGAGCATCTGTCTATTATAAATAATATTGCCCAAGCATGTATTGGGTCCAAAATGGTGTAAAGTTCTCGACCATCTGTCAGAGCATTAACAAAATAAGTGGTGCCAGGCTGGTCTGCCGGGGTGAAGTTGTACAGGTCCGAGTAGATATATAGATCGATCCGCGCTCGAGCATCTAACGATGCATTAATAAGACCTCCAAGATCTTAAGATTGTGGTCGAGCATCCATCGTGACTGAATCTTATACCTGTAGAAGCTAATAAGTTGCTCGACCATTTGTAGAGGCTAATTCTAATAGAATTTATCATGCAATATCGTGTGCATCTGTTCAAGCATGTGTCGAGGAAAATATTCATAGTATTAAATGAATGACATGAATGATCCCATAATTATTGTGATAAAATCTCACGAGGATGGTCGTGCCCCGAGCATCCGTCAGGGCTACGCTATGTATCAGTAAAGATATTACACCGACCATCCATTGGCATAACCAATAATGGCTAGACGAAAATATTGAAAATTAAATGACCGAATAAATGACATGAGTGCTCTTTAAGTGCGCCCCAATATTCCTGTGGACAAAATAATTGTAATAAACTCGAATGAAAGATTCAAAAATTTATCAAATATATCCAGATGTATGACATAGGAGTTAATTTGGAATTTCTACAAATAACTTTAAGCAAATACTTAATATTAAGATGGTTTCAAAAAGTTGTTTTCACAAAAAAATTGTGTAGTGACACAATTGTGAGGTATGCAGTATAGATAGCCCCCTGCTAACAAATTTATGATGATAAAAATTGTGAGTATAATTTGTGAGCAAATAAGATATTATGAGACAGAGATGAACAATGTTCAAATAAGTGAGTGTATCCATCAAGTCAGGTTGCGCTAAATACAAGAATTATCCTGACCAGCTATCCAGTGGGGATAAAATGCGACATGCGTGACAAATATCTTCGGAACTAAATATATAGAAATATTTTGTCGATTATCTGCCAAATGAATCTCGAATGTGCCTGACCATCCTTCAGGTTACGAATCATAGAATCGGAGCTTCAGTCGGAGTAATAATAATTTTACCCAAGCATTTCTTTGGGTCTAAGGTGCTATAGTGTGCTCGACTATCCGTTGGAGCATTAATAAAATGAAGGGTGCCTGGATAGTCCATCGGGGAAAAGTTGTAGAATACCGAGTAGATATAGCGAGCAATTCGTGCTCGAGCATCAATGTGATTTCCAAGGTCTTAAGATTGTTGTCGAGCATCCGTTTGGACTGAATCTTGTACCAGTGGAAGTTAGTAAATTCCCCGACCATCTGTTGGGGCTAAATCAAAATAGAAGTTATCATGAAGATAATATGTTCAACAAAGTATGTAAGATATGTACCCGCTCGGCCATTTGCAGAGGAAAAATTCATAGTAGCGTATTAATGTAATGAGTGATACAATGATTTTTACGATAAAAATCCCACTAAGATAACCGTACCCGAGCACCCGTCGGGGCTGAGCGAAATAACTGAATAATCTCCTTACCGTGAGACTAAATTGTTGTAGCTGAACGACAATATTGAAAATTAAAATCTTCGGATAAATGACATGAGTGCTATATAAATGCCCCCCACTTATTTATGTGGACAAAATAATTTGTAATAAGGTCGCATAAAATAGTGCCAACTAAACTCGTTGTAATAAAATTACCTGGTCCCTTAAAATAATTTAGAGAGAACCGAACAATGCAAAAATTAGTCAAAAGTATATCTTAAATGTAAGACATCGGGCTGATTTAGAATTTTTGCTAAAATTATTTAAAGTCCAAATAAATAATGAGTTATAAATTGATTTGAAAAATTGTTTCCTTGGGAGGCTTAGTAAGGCCACGAATTAGGATTACAAATAGCAACAGTTCAATAAAAACGGGGGGCTTGACTAAAGCAGTTGTGAAAACCCACGCGCCTCAAAAGGATTCTACCCCTGCCTGAAACACCTGAAATGTGCAGGTCGGAGAATAAGCGGAGTGGGATGGAGGAGCTCTTTGATGCTCGATTGGCTGCCCAGTGATCGTTTGAGGAGCAGTATCTAATGCTCGTCGATCTGTGATTATGGCCCAGCGTTGTAGCTGAGGCTCGTCGACCATTGTTTATGGTCTGGCATCGTAGCTGATGCTCATCGACCTGTGATAATCATATGGTGGCTCCAACCTTGATCGTTGCGCAGTGCACTAGGTGGGGTCCGGTGATATAGTGGTCGCCGATTATGAGGGTTTGTCGAGCGATGTTCCTCTTCTTAGCATAGGAACACCATCCAGCAGGGGTGGAGCAGATTGAAGTTTTCCATGTCATTCATTCAATAGCTGAATTTAACCTGATCGACAAGGAGGGAGGCAGGTCGGAGAGTAATCGTAGTGGAGACCAGGGATTTTACTGATGCTCAATTGAAAGGGTGATCGTGCTCGTCTTCGCCTTCGAGCAGTTATTTGGTCGTGGTGATCTCCTCCGAGCTCGTAATTGTGGCACGTTGTTCGCCGACCTCGCATGGTGGTTCAAATCACCGGTTGTGCTCGGCAAGACGCGTATCTAGGTATTATCAAGTCGTCATCGTCGTGGATGTCGACCAGACAGAAGAAAGACGTTTGCATATGAAAATTAGATCCAAAAAATTTTTGCTCTGCGCTTTTATCTTTTATTGCCGATGTGTGACAATTGTGGTTGCAAACAGGTCGCCGACCACCGGGGGTTGTTCACCCAGGAAGGTTTCAGGTCGGAGAGTAACCGGAGTAGAGACCAAAAAATTTACTGGTGCTCGCTCGAAGATACGACTATGCTGATCCGAGTGCGGTAGTTCGACCAAGGGCCAACCCTCTTCTGGTGGATCTTAGCTGGATGACAGCCTCAAAGGACAGGTTGAAGAAGACCTCAGCCGTAGAGAAGCCACCTCCCTAGTAAATCGTGTATATCTCATCTTAGAACAAATTTCGTAAATGGAGATGTCAACCTTGAACTGCGCGTGTGACCAGAACCAGTAAATCTTTGTGAAAAATATCTTATTAAAAGAGAATCATCAGATATGTTCATAAAGATGTGGTCAACGTCTCTGTGAGAGAAGGTCGCTTTTAACGCTTATCTCGTGCCACAAAATATGTTATGTGGGAATCATAATATATGATGTAACCCAGAAAATAACGTGTATATGCATAAAAACATCAAAAGAATCCATATATTTGGAGAGTTTTCGTAGACATCTCCGATAGTGAATTTTATCTGAAACAAACAATGAAAATTGTTTGGAATCAAAGCTGTTTATACAGATTTGCAGATGCGTAAAAATTAAATACACAAAATGCAAGAATACAAGAATACAAATGTGCAGAGAATTGTGAATCAATAGAAAGATGTTTATACAAAATATATAATCATTAATATGGAGAGAAAAGAAAAGTAAACTTAGCTCTTGATTATCGTGCGTGTACACCATGAGGTCGCAACATAAATCTCCATCTCGTAAACAGTAAGGAAAGACTTTTCGTGTCGTTTTTCACAGACGACACCAATTATAGGAGCAAAAAATCTCATCCATCGGGGGGTGCCATTTCATAACGATATAAGAATAAAGATAAATACGAGAGAGACAAAGATTTATGTGGTTCGACCATGAATGGCCTACGTCCACGGGGCTGCTGGTGTTTCATTAGAATGATCAGAGAGTTTTACATGAGAGTGTTTCTCTAACTTCTAATCCCCCTTTCACGATGGGGGGTGTCCCCTTTATATAGAGTTAGGGGTTACATTAGGGTTACAAATATGAATGAGTAAAAAATATGGATGAGTCCTATCTTCGTGGAGTTTGATTCCAATCAGATACTGCTCCTTGGTCTTCTAGTTTATTAAGGACTTTAGTCGTCTTTATATTGTTGGCACGTCGCCATCTTGATCGGGGTACTCGCCACATGTCAAGCTATTACGTAGGCATATATATTTCCCCCACAATATATATTCAACATATATGCGAATGTTGTAATATGGTTTTACGTATATAATGAGATAAATAGTTATATACGGGTAATTAAATACATAAAGGGGCTTGTATTATTTATATAACGAGTGTGAATGTTATTTGAATTTAAAAAGGAAAATGATTATTTAAGTTAATGGATTAACTAACTTATAAATCATACTAATTATAATCGGGCTAGAGTAGGGTGTCGGGATAAAGTTATATCAAGACTTTGTTACAAGATAGATAACTAGGTAGGATTATAAAGGGAGCGTTAGGTGTGCACATTAGTTGAGGGGTTAGTATGTCCTCAAGGGAGTGCGACACTAACTTAAATCTGAAGCGTATTCATGCATTTTATGTTACTGTAATGTTAATCACTTGCGAAATATTTTCAAAATATTTTGGATTCTAACCCTTGCTATCAAATATTTTCAAAACCTTTTAGTTGTCCAGCTGATTAGGCATAAATTCTTCCTAATTTATCCCTTAATTTGGGTACTTTTAGCACCTTGAACAATGTAATCGATTTGACTTTATCTCATAATCTTTCTACTGACTAATCCTAACGAGTCCACCGAGTTTCTGGTATTTCGTAGTGATTTTACAGGTATTTGACGTCAAGAAACGAAAGAAGGAAACCGGAAGAATCAAGAAACGAAAGAAGGAAACCGGAATAATCAAGAAAGAAAATAAGGAAAGTTAAAAGGGCAAAAGTGTAATTTCTACCCGGAATTCGAATGAGGTACCTAAAGAGAAGTTGAAGACATCACATTCATGAGCACATAGAAAGAAACAGTACCTCAATCGGAGTCTCAAAACAAAAGATATGAGCAGTCAAAGTTGAGCGGAAAAAAAAAGTCAAATAGGTAGACCGGTCCGCCCCTACCCCAGACCGGTCTGCTGTGCAAACTCCAGTAGACCTCGGATCGAAAGCAAACCGAAGAAGGCAGAAATTAAAAGAATCAATCCACCCCCGGACTGATCCTCCCCAAAATAAAAAGAACCGATCCGCTTTAGAGGCAGTCCGGTCCGCCTAAGGCCCGGACCGGTCCGGGTATCGAGATTTGCAAATCTGATCTTCTCCTAAAAGTGTTCTAATGCAGATGAAATTCCTGAATTCTGGGAGGGTATAAAAACCCGTTTTCTTATTATTATTTTCACGGAGATTTAGGGAGAATTTTAGTTAATTTTCCTCTCTTTTTCTAAAAACCCTAGTTTAGATACAATTTCCAGTTTTAATTCGAAGATTGAAGCTTTATTCAGAATTTATTTGATTACCAGTTTTATTCATTGCTGTTGTTACTGCTTTGGTAAAAATTAGTGAGTAATTCTCTCTTTTGAATTCTATTCTACATCAATTCACAAGTTTTCTTTAGATTAATCATGAATTCCTGCACATTAAACATTGTTTTTATTATTTTCAGCATGCTAGGCTAGATTTTCTAAGGCCGGGATACATGAACCCAGCCTGATGTGTTAGTTGCGTGTGTATAACATTAATCCTCTTAATTTAGTGATTAATTACGACCGTATTGCGTAGGAACATAACAATTGTAGGTCTCTATATCTCGTTTGCCTCTGGGTAACCGTGATGATTTAGAATGCAATTTGAGTGTCACTATCGCGATACCGATTTACTCGTCCTCATATTAAGTATGACGCGGGCTTGAACCTCGTATACGTAATGCTTGGGAGTACTAAATTCTTGTTCAAGTTAATCATTTAAATTTACGATTAGTATTATAACTGCAATACACTAGGGTTGGGGGATTGTACTCCCGTCCTGTTCTTCCCATCACTTAGTTCAAAATTTTCAAATCAGTTTTCATTAGCATTTTAGGTAGTTTAGTGTAATTTCATCTTATCATAATTTCATAATTGCATTTAGTTATAATCATTCCCAAAACCAAATAATTTTTTCCTTTCTTTTTAGAGGTGGCTTCGACCCGCAGAGGAATCCTAATTCTATGATGGATAGATGATTGGATACCCTTGAGAAAGGATTTTGAGACCTATGCGAGATATATGGAAAAGGACCGGTTGGATACATACCAAAACCCGTCGAGAAGGTGTGTGCGATTTATGAGGTGGGACATTCAACTGAGGAATGCCCGACTATACCCGCCTACAAAGTAATGCTTCAGGAGCAAGTTAGTGGTATAGGAGGATTTAAGGGTATTTCGGTGCACCACACGGGAATTCATACAACCCTTCATGGAAAAACCATCCCGATTTTAGCTACGGGCAACAACATGCCGAAATTTACCCTCTTTCACATGTTGCCCCTCCTCCACCACAACACTTTCAACAAGCTCCACATATGCAAGGACATGTGCAAGCACCACCACCTCAAGGATCTTATATCCCGCCGCCGCGGAGAACTCTTGAGGATACCATGAATCAATTCATCGCAAGCCAGACCGCAACCAATGCCAAATATCATCGTCTGATTGGCAACATAAATGCGAATCTGTCAAAGATACAAACCTCATTGAGTGTTCAAGAGAAGGGAAAGTTTCCTGCCCAAGGCCAAAGACCTCCCCAAGGTCAAACTAGTGTTAGCTCCACCTCCACTGAACATCAGGAGCAATGTCAAGCTGTGACCACTCTTCGTAGTGGAGAGTCGTTGATTTATCACCTCCTCCACACGACACAACGAAAGACAAGGAGATTTCTCCCGGCACGAAAGAGGCCGAAGATGTCCCCTTGAATGAGAGTGATAAAGAAGACGCTAGTGAGCCAGAGGTAGAAGTGAAACCACCCTCCACGGCATCGTTTCCTCAAAGGTTGATTCCCTCCCATAAAGGAAACCCACGTGAAGACGTGCTAGAAGTGCTAAAGCAAGTAAAGCTAAATTTACCTTTCCTCGATGCCATTAAGCAAATTCCAGCTTATGATAAAGTCATCAAAGACTTGTTGACGGTAAAGAGAAAGATGAAGGTAAAGAATAATGTCTTTCTAACACAAAATGTGAGCTCCATTATACTAAATGATCTTCTGCCTAGATTCAAAGATCCCGGCACACCCACCATTTCCTGCATCATTAGAGAAAACAAAATCAAAAAATCCTTACTTGACTTGGGAGCAAGCGTAAATATTCTCCCTTACTCCATCTATAGGCAACTTGATTTGGGTAACCTCAATCCCACAAAGGTCACTCTCCAATTAGCGGATCCAACCATGAAGATCCCAAGAGGCATAGTCGAGGACGTGATCATCCAAGTTGACACTTTCTACTTCCCAGTAGATTTTGTCATTTGGGACACAGAGCCCTCCTTCAACTCAAGCAACCATGTTCCCATCATCCTTGGGCGCCCATTCTGTCTAACGTAATCATCAATACTCGAAATGGGCGAATGCAACTAACTTTGGGAACATGACATTAGAAACTAACATCTTCCACATAGCCCAACATACAGGGGAGGAAGATGATCTACACGCGGTGAGCCTCATAGATGAGATAGTAGAGGATTACTTTGAGGAGAATTACTGTGGAGACACTTTAGAGTCCTATTTAGTGACGAGACACGAGAGAGAGGGGACGTACACCGACTTCGAGAGGGAGGTTAGGGAGTTGAGTGAGTTACTCGATGAGAGTGCATCGGACGAGGACGCGAGAGATGTTAATTGGGTTTCTAGATTTGAGGAGTTACCTCCGAGGGATACACGTATGGTTCCCTCCAGTGACCAATTTCCAACCCTTGAATTAAAGAAACTCCCCTCCCATATTAAATATGCATACCTAGGAGAGGATGATACATTTCCTGTTGTTGTCTCCTCTAGCCTAGACGAAGAGCAGGAGGGTAAATTGTTGAAAATTCTGAGGAAGCACCAAAGTGATTTTGGTTGGTGCATTGCTGATTTAAAGGGGATAAGTCCTTTGATTTTCACTCACAAGATCCATCTCGAAGAGGATGTCAAGCCTTCTAGAGAAATGCAAAGAAGACTAAATCCCAACATGAAAGAAGTTGTGAGAACCGAGATTATCAAGTCATTGGATGCCGGGATTATCTACCCAATCTCGGATAGCAAATGGGTGAGCCCTATTCAAGTCGTCTCGAAAAAGTCGAGAATGACAGTGATTGAGAATGCCAAGGGAGAGCTAGTTCCCCAACGTACCACCATCGGGTGGCGCGTTTGCATTGATTACCGGAAACTCAATGCGGGAACTAGGAAAGACCATTTCCCCTTGCCATTTATTGATCAAATGCTTGAGAAAGTAGTGGTCCACCCTTATTATTGCGTCCTTGATGGTTATTCCGGATAAAACCAAATTGATGTGGATGTACTTGACCAGGAAAAGACGACGTTCACTTGCACTTTTGGTACGTTAGCCTACAAATGGATGCCGTTTGGCTGGTGTAATGCACTCGCGACCTTTCAAAGGTGCATGTTGAGCTTATTTAGTGACATGATTGAAAGAGGACTCGAAGTGTTCATGGACGATTTCAGCATTTTTGGCACCTCTTTCGACCTTTGTCTAGAAAAGCTGGAAAAAGTACTTGCGCGGTGTGTGGAAAAGAACTTAGTGATGAATTGGGAGAAATGCCATTTCATGGTCATTGAGGGAATAGTTCTTGGTCACATAGTATCATCCAAGGTAATAGAGGTTGATAGGGCAAAGATAGATGTCATAGCTGATCTTCCCCGACCAAAATCGCTTAAGGACGTGCCCTCATTCTTGGGTCACGCGAGGTTTTATCGAAGGTTCATTAAGGACTTTAGCGCCATCGCTAGACCCTTAAGAAACCTACTCATGAAGGATACCCCATTCGAGTGGACAGAAGCATGCCAAAGCTCTTTTGAAAAACGAAAAACCATGCTTGTGTCCGCTCCCATCATGCAAGTTTCGGATTGGTCTTTACCATTCGAACTTATGTGTGATGCTAGCGATTACGCGATAGGGGCTGTTTTGGGCCAAAAAAAAGATAAGCAAGCTCATGTCATCTACTATTCTATCCGTACCCTTACCGAACCTCAATTCAACTACTCTACCACGGAGAAAGAGTTGCTAGCGGTAATCTTTACCCTTGATAAATTCCAGTCATATCTCATCGGTTCTCCTATTATTTGTTTCACCGACCATGCGGCATTAAAATATCTTCTTGCAAAGAAAGATGCCAAGCCGCGCCTCATAAGGTGGATCCTACTCCTACAAGAGTTCAATCTCTCCATCAAAGATAAGAAAGGAGTAGAAAATGTCATTGCCGACCACTTATCACGGCTTTCGTCCAACGTACGTAGTGATCCCGTACCCATAGACGAATAATTTCCGGATGAGCAACTTTTTGCCACTTCTCCTTTACCCTGGTTTGCGGATATAGTGAACTACCTTGTCACGGAGCCGTCCCTCCCGACTGGACACCGCAAGATAAGAAGAGGTTTATTAGTTGGTCGCGCATGTTCTTCTATGACGATCCTTTCCTTTTTCAATATTTCTCCGACCAAATCATCCGACGATGTGTACCGGATGACGAAATCCCAAAAGTTATCTAGTTTTGCCATTCGGAAGCTTGTGGAGGCCACTTTTTGACGAAAAAGACGACCGTTAAAATTCTGCAATGCGGCCTCTATTGGCCCACAATATTCCGGGATTCAAATGATGCTTGCAAATCTTGCAATAGGTGCCAACGGATGGGAGCCATTACTCGATGAGACATGATGCCTCTTACCCCCATACTCATCATTGAGATCTTCGACTATTGGTGTATTGACTTCATGGGTCTCTTCCCCCCATCCTTTGGTTTCCTATACATCCTTATCGTGGTAGACTATGTTTCTAAATGGGTGAAAGTTATAGCTACCAAGACGAATGACAACAAAGTGGTGATAAAGTTCCTGAAGGAACACATACTTTCTCGTTTCGATGCACCGAAAGCGATAATCAGCGATAATGGAGCGCACTTTTGCAACAGGCCATTCGCGAAGCTAATGAGAAAGTATGGTGTCGTTCACAAGGTTGGAACGACTTATCACCCACAAACGAATGGGCAGGCCGAACTATCTACTCGAGAAATCAAGATCATTCTTGAAAAGACCATCAATCCTACCCGGAAAGATTGGTCACTTAGATTGAACGATTCGCTATGGGCCTATCGTACCGCATATAAGAATCAACTCGGCATGTCCCCTTTCCGCTTTGTGTATGGCAAAACTTGCCATCTTTTCGTGGAGCTAGAACACAAAGAGTATTGGGCAATTAAGCAACTAAATTATGCCATGGATAAGGCCGGTGAAGCCCGCAAGCTTCAAATCAATGAGTTGGAAGAGATACGCAATGATGCGTATGAGAATGCGAAAATTTCCAAACAAAGGATGAAACTTGCTAATGATAGCATTATTCAACGCAAAGAGTTTCTGTGACACCCCGCCTTATTAAATACCGGGCGATCACTCCTTTATTAAATTAAAATCAAGGTGAACAGTTGGTTCATTCTTAGCATCACAGTCGTTAAAATACTTTTCCAATTTAAACACCCTAAATAATTAAGCTAAGTGTCAAAACCATTTAAAACCTTATTCTCATTTTATTAAATCCGGTTATAAAACCTTAAACCATTAACATCTAAAGAGTCACCCAATAAGTAGAAGAATAAAATGAACATTTAAGAGTTTACCCAACAATAATAAATCCCAACATTAAAATACTAAGGAAAACATCCTGACAGTAACAATTCCGAAGTAAAGGTACTGAAAGTAAAAATTACAATATCTGACAATACCAACTAAATAATAGGAAGAGGGCGACACATGCCCCTGCTGGATAAAACTGAACGAGGAATAGAATCAAATGGATGAAGTCGCCTAAACAACAGGCCTGCAACTCCCACCTAAGCTACAGCTCGTTCTTGCCAAAGGACCCTATGCAAGACGCCCCTGTGGTTGGGCACCTGTAATATATACATATATATATATATATATATATATATATATATATATAGATATATAAGAGAAAGAGAAATAGAAACGGGTCAGAGCCCGATAGTGTATATGATTTGAAAATTCGTTTAGCAAGTATTTAAATTGATTACAGGCCAATGCAACAACATATTAGTGCGACACTCTCTTGAGAAATTCTCACCTCTCTTCTAATGTGCACACCTATCACACTAACCTTCCCAATGGTCTATCTCGTCATATACCACACTATCTTTCCCCAATGATTTAACTTATCTTAGGTCATTCGCAGGATTTACAACTGAACAACACAAGTATTTAAAACGTAAGATTTCAATTTGTAACCAAAGTTCTCCTTTTAACTTTATTAATCAATAAAGTTTTCCAGTGTCATATTATACTTTCTCAAAACAAGTATTTATAATTTGAGTCATCAACCATGTCCTACATATCAAATCACAGTAGGCAGTTCCAGATTTCAGAATTTCATATATATATTAACTACTCGTATAATATATATATCATAACGGCACCCCATATAAAAACTATGGTGCGGGCATACTCTGCTATCCAATCCCCGTATCAATCACACTAAAGGGAATACAAGTTCGGAATCACTCTCGAACTGTACAAATACATACACAAACAATATTGAGGCGAAGCATAGTATCCAAGTCCAAGAGGTCAGTACATACCCTCACGTCTCTTAGGACCGTCCGACTATCGATCCGATAGCCCGTACCTAGGATTTCTCTCTTCTATGGTACGAGTCAATATCCCCTATAAGGCAACACAGGATAAGATCGTCCCAGTGCGGTAACCTCCGGGATAGCAAGTAGCGCGGGCATGATTTTCACAAGTATATAATATATGCATACACAATCATATAAATATACCACTTTTATTATATCCATTTAGGTTTATCTCATAACCCATATTCACAACATTTATCCTTATTTTCCCATTATTAGTTATCACGTATAATGGTTCATTTCTCACTTTAATTTTAAGGTTTTCTCCAACTTACTACGTAACCCTCATGGACTCTATTCTCCCAAATCTCCAATTCAGTAGGTATCCATTTATGTTCCAACGTAACTCTCTCTTACGTGTCTCTCCCCTTTAACATATACTTACATTGTCCCTTATGTAAAATATCCCAAAAATATAGATTTCGCCTTACATCAAAGGTCTCTTATTCATTAATGAATCTTACTGGTCATCATTATCTCCCAAATTATCTTAACAAGGATGTCTAAGGAGTTTTCTTCATTTTGAATGAATTCAACAACTTTAAAAGGGAAACTTAAGTCTACCAGGAGAGGTCGATCGATCGAGGTCTGGGGCTCGATCGATCGAACCTTCGATCGATCGAAGCTCTGGGCTCAATCGATCGATCAAACAGGTATTGCGATTTCTGCTTCTAACCTTTACCAAATCCATATTTTTCAATCCCAATCATCCCAAAATTTATACTACTAACATTATATCATCATACTAGATATTTCCAACGTAAAGCATGTAGATTTCTATCACTAAACATGGATTATTAACCCACAATTCATATAAATATCAAGAACCCTAGATTTCTCTTAAACATGGTTCTAGCAAATCTTTTCCAGAATTTTCTTCTCATAAAACATCATAATTTCGTGTTTTACTCCTCTACATGACAAAGGGTTTCCAGAATATCATTTAAGTCATCACTACATGCAATTTCCTATCTCAAATTGGGTTTTTCCTCCATAAATCTCACCCCAATCATCCCTAGACTAACATGAGTGATGCATCAACGAAAATAAGCAAGATAAACACTTGCCTGGGATTTTCGACGTTCTGGTTTGGTGCCGAATTTGGTGTGGTTGCGTTCCCCGTCTCGCGATCTACGCGTTGGTGGTGGAGGCGGTGCAAACGGATGGATTTCGGGCCTTGGATTGCTTTGGAAGCTCTCTCCTTCCCTCTCCTATGGCCGTCACTTGTCTTTGGTTGTTCTAACCCTAGAAGACAACCTAGATATCTTATATAACCCTTTTAATTTTCGTGGGTTTAATTACCCAAAAATACAAAATGACTAAAATGCCCTCCCGGGGTACTAATTAAGCCTAAAATAGCCCCGAGACTCAAACTAAACCCTCGGGTACACTTTTTTGACTATCTCAACCCTTTCGGACACGTTGGCGCACTCAAAATGACCATACGGATAACTTATAAAATATTCACTTTTATTTAACAATATTTAGTCCCGACACGACACAGGCGCGTCCCGACTTAAATTTCCATAATTGTCATTTTATTCACACGTGATAATATTATAACAATAAATCTCATATATTACTATACTCATCCAGTAATATTCAACAGATAACAAATCTCCAATAATTACTAACTCTCGTCACGCTAGTAAATATTTAAAACAACATTTCGGATTAAAATTAAATTAATTTATCTCAAATTTAATTTAATAAATCCCATAATTTAAAAGCTATAAAAATACGGGGTATTACAGTTTCATCCTGGGCAAAAAATACTTCTTTATAACTCCCGACTTCATCTCTTTTCGAGCAAATTGCGGTCACGATGGTGTGGCCCGTTCGTAGTGAAGAATGTTTTCCCCCATGGAGCTGTTGAATTAGACGATTTAAAAGGGGGAAATACATTCAAAGTGAATGGACAACGCCTAAAGCCATATCTAGAGGCATGTGCGGAAGAAGTCGACACCGTATGGTTGTCGAACCCCATTTACGGGGTAGAGTGTGCTATTACAGCGAGGTCGTCGCACCTCCGATGCCTATGGGGTGAGAGTCGTGTGTGTTGTGAGAGTCGGGTGTGTAGTGAGCGTCGATAGGACTAGGTTTCATTCGGGAAAAGCATTCGTGTGTTTTTGGAGTATCGAGTCAAAGGGCGTTGACCAGCAAAATCAAGAGGGTTTTAATCCAGATTGATAGGGAGTATGTTGTGCAAGTGAAAATTTTCGGAGAGGAGAGATCGAAATTCAGCTCGGGAAAAATCCAGCCAAAAAACCCTGGGCCGGATCGGTTCCTTTAATTTAAGGCCGGACCGATTCCTTTAATTTTAAAAAGGACCGGTCCACTAGTCGAATTTCTGAATATTAAAGTACCCGGACCGGTCCGCCCCTACCCCGGACCGGTTCGCCTTCTGCAGATCTATTTTTAACCCTTCCCAAGATTCACCCCCTTCTCCCCAATCCTCTTCCTTCCCTCCAATCCATTTTCCCAACTCCCAACCCCAACCTTTCCCTCCCAAATTCACCCCCTTTTACCTCCAAACCCTTTCCCTCCAATTCCAACCCCTCCCTCACCCTCTCACCTATAAATACACACTCAAACCCACCCTTTTCCTCCACACCTTCAACCAAATCCTCTATTCTCCCTCCCTAATTTTCCAAGAAAAAATCCCTCCTGTTTCCATGGCTCCACGCGTTGCCCCCACCAAGTACGACTCCACCGACATCTAACCCTACGATCATGGCGAGTTCCGCTCCTTCCAAGAGGAGCGATGGTGCCATCAATTCTTCGGTTTGGACCGCAAACTCCATATAAAGCGTGCTGTCTAATGGGACGGGCTGCCCAACTCCGTCACCGCCCTATTCATGGCTTGGGGCTGGTGCTGATTCCTCAACAAATCCTACGAAGCGGTTTGGGAAACCGAAGTTTGCTCCTTTTATGGCACCTTAGTTCGGACGGGCCAATTCGAGGCCCAAGCTTACGTAGATGGGAATGTCATCCCATTTTCTTTGGCCCGTCTCAAGGCCAAGTTGGTCGAGTATGACGTCCCGGACGTTCAAGAATTCACCTATCCACGAAACGTCCCCCCAGTCGACAAGGATATTATCATAGCTCGCATTGCACCGAATGTGGCTTGGACGGGGCAAACCGTCGCCGTTGGACGCCTTAACTAGAAGGCGCGCCTCACATTTCAGATTGTGTGCGCCAACATATTACAAACGTCCAACGATTTCACCATGCGGCCCCAACAAGCCACTTTGACCTATGACCTCTTTGACCCCCACACTTCCATCCATTTGGCCCGCAGTATATACGCCGATATCATCAACGCCTCCTTGGATGAGAAGGGTACCACCCCACTTCCCTATGCCCGGTTGATCACTTCCATCCTTAAGGATGCTAGCATAGTGGCATCTCTCGATCATACTCGCATTCCTGGTCCTTTTGGACAAGGGACCCGCACCAAGAGCGTCAAACAGCTAGCTGTCCTACGGGCTAGGCGGGGTGGTGATAATGAAGAAGAGGTTGCCTCAAGCGAGAGCGAAGAATAACACGAGGCAGCAGGTGAGGATGCCGAGATGGGGGATATCGGTCCGGACGAGGAGTCGGCGGATGCGGAGGACGATCCAGATTTTAAGTGGGCGGGAAGCAACCTCTCAAACCGAATATCGACACTTGAAACGAACTTCGATAACTTTTTGACCGACTACCGTCGCGACATGAGCATAGTTCTCCGCTTCCAAGCGAACATCTATCGACGCCAAGGGGATCCTAATGAGCCACTTCCATCCTATTACCATAACCCCTATGGCCCCGACGCGCCCGGTTCCTCCCATCCCCCGCCCCAGTGAAGCTTGATGTGGTTCTAGTAGCTTTTTATTTATTTTTCCTCTTCACAGTTTGTATGCTTATCCTTGTAATGGTACCACAGTCTTGTTTGTAATAAAAACTGCATTTTCTCCATTTGTTTGTTTTATTTATCGCACTTATTATTTTTCCTTATTTAGATTTTAGTCCTTTTTGCTTGAGGACAATGCAAAAGTCTAAGTTAGGGGGGGTCACAAGTGCGTATGTCTAAAACTTCACAAATTTTCAAAATGTCCAGAAATTTCCAAAAAAAATTCATAAAATTTTGAAAAATCCAAAAATATTTTTGTTCAAAATAAATAAAAATTGGAATTCAAATTTTTCAAAAATATCATTAAAAGTCGGTTTAAAGTCTCAAATTGGTAAAATCCAACATACACAAAGCCGAAAATGACTAAAGATGTAAATTGAACAAAAATTGACGACTTAACGAATAAGTGTGGAGATTAACAAACCCGGTGAGATTCGAGTCTATCACTTTTTGTGAGTTTTTAAATCAATCCGAGTTAATTGTTAACTCAAAGTTCTTTTCAGCGCCTAACAGGTCGTCGAGGATCTCAACTCTTTCATTTTGATCGGTTTTGAAAAATGTGTGTAATATTGCTTTGAAAAACGTGCCAAAATTAATCTCTAAACTTAAATTCATCTCGAAACGGATATGGTAATGCAATTGGCATTTTGGACAATGAAGTAGGCCCTCGTTTGTCACCTAAAAATATTGGCCAGAAAAAGATGCGAAAAGTCACCCCTTTTGCAACCCAAATTAAACCGAATAAATTTTTCCTTTCGTTTGACAACCCAAAAAACCCAAATAGCCCGAAATTATGAAGAATGAAAAAAAAATCAGAATTTAGGTCCGAAAAGTGCATTTAAAGGGGCAAGAAAAAAAATAGATATGCTCAACAAAAATAGTAAGAAATGAAAAGAAGCGAAAAACAGAAAAAATAGAGAAAAAGAAGAAAAGATGAGCAAAAGCCTGGAAAGGCACTAACGGACATCATGATAAAGTTTCCCAATTCTGAAATTCTTAACCTTTCTCAATATTACCCAATATACCTTACAAACCCGAAAAAAGTCCTAACCGAGTCTAAATTGCGAAATTGATTACTGCGTGGAGAGCTAATACACCAAAAGATAATAGAAGAGATTGAATGTGCAAAAAAGAGGCAATGTTCCAGTTTTTAAAACCGTAATCCGTTAATGAGATCCTTTCACCATGAAATTTTCGTCTTTCTACTTGTGTGCGTGACTTTGCGTCCATTATATTTACTCTTTATATCACGCATACCGAGAGAATAGCCACATTCCGAGTGATTTGTTTGAGAGAGCATTCCGTGAGAATTTGAAATCAAAGCGAATTTTTGGATAAGTAACGTAATGATCAATCGGTGGAAATCGGCGGTTATATTTCCGGCTTCGCACACACACACTACGGTTTGAGACTTGTACATATGACTTGATGATGGCTATTTTCTGGAAAAGTTTGAATTGCACAATTTTTGCGTATTTTGAATTTTCTTTGAGTCAAATTTTGTAGGTATATTCTCTGTAAACCCTCACGAGACACAACTCGTCCTACTAGGGTGACCTAGGGGTTTAAAGGCTTGTTGCATACGCTAAATGCAATCACTCGCCCGCGAAAACGGTATTCTATCCCAATAAAATGTTTGCAAGAGTTAAGCCGTGCTAGGATTATTTTACATTGCTCGGGATGCGAAAAGTTCTAAGTTAGGGGGGTTTGATTAGGCATAAATTCTTCCTAATTTATCCCTTAATTTGGGTACTTTTAGAACCTTGAACAATGTAATCGATTTGACTTTATCTCATAATCTTGCTACTGACTAATCCTAACGAGTACACCGAGTTTTTGGTATTTCGTAGTGATTTTACAGGTATTTGACGTCAAGAAACGAAAGAAGGAAACCGAAAGAATCAAGAAACAAAAGAAGGAAACCGAAAGAATCAAGAAACAAAAGAAGGAAACCGGAATAATCAAGAAAGAAAAGAAGGAAAGTCAAAAGGGCAAAAGTGTAATTTCTACCCGGAATTCGGATGAGGTACCTAAAGAGAAGTTGAAGATATCACATTCATGAGAACATAGGAAGAAACGGTACCTCAATCGGAGTCCCAAAACAAAAGATATGAGCAGTTAAAGTTGAGCGGAAAAAAAAGTCAAATAGGGAGACCGGTCCGCACCTACCCCGGATCGGTCCGTTGTGCAAACTCCAGTAGACCTCAGATCTAAAGAAAACCGAAGAAAGAAGAAATTAAAAGAACCAGTCCGCCCCCGGACCGGTCCTCCCCAAAATAAAAAGAACTTATCCGCTTTAGAGGCAGACCGGTCCGGGTATCGAGATTTGCAAATTTGATCTTCTCCTAAAAGAGTCCTAATGCTGCTTAAATTCCTGAATTCTTGGAGGGTATAAAAACCCGTTTTCTTATTATGATTTGCACGGAGATTTAGGGAGAATTTTAGTTAATTTTCCTCTCTTTTTCCAGAAACCCTAGTTTAGATACAATTTTCAGTTTTAATTCGAAGATTAAAGCTTTATTCAGAATTTATTTGATTACCAGTCTTATTCATTGCTGTTGTTACTGCTTTGGTAAAAATTAGTGAGTAATTCTCTCTTTTCAATTCTATTCTACATCAATTCACAAGTTTTCTTTAGATTAATCATGAATTCCTGCACATTAAACACTGTTTTTATTATTTTCAGCATGCTAGACTAGATTTTCTAAGGTCGGGATACATGAACCCAGCCTGATGTGTTAGCTGCGTGTGTATAACATTAATCCTCTTAATTTAGTGATTAATTACGATCGTATTGCGTAGGAACATATCAATTGTAGGTCTTTATATCTCGTTTTCTTCTGGGTAACCGTGATGATTTAGAATGCAATTTGAGTGTCACTATCGCGATACCGATTTACTCGTCCTCAAATTAAGTATGACGCGGGCTTGAACCTCGTATACGTAATTCTTGGGAGTACTAAATTCTGGGTCAAATTAATCAGTTAGATTTATGATTATATTATAACTGCAATACACTAGGGTTGGGGGATTGTACTCCCGTCCTGTTCTTCCCATCATTTAGTTCAAAAGTTTCAAATCAGTTTTCATTAGCATTTTAGGTAGTTTAGTGTAATTGAATCTTATCATAATTTCATAATTGCATTTAGTTATAATCATTCCCAAAACCAAATCATTTTTTCCTTTCTTTTTAGAGTCAGAGTTAGGATTCCTCCGTCTCTTCCCGTTGTTACAACTTCATTGTCCTTTTTCCCTGAGGATCGATACCCGACTTGCTGGGATTATTACTTGAGCGACAGGCTTGTACTTGAGCCTAGAGAGTACGCACTTCTGAGACACATTTTCCGTCGCGTCACCAGCCACAGGGACGCTAGACTTAATTCATTCCATGGATTCGCTACTGCATCATATGTGGATGTTGCGGGATTTAGATAGCCACTTAAATCTTTTCTATTCCTAGTGCAGGGATTTACATCAGTTACTTCGAGCATGTTTCTCCCAGTTTTATCTAGTTATTTCCTTTCATATTGTATGGGATTTATTATTCTCTACTATTTACGTTGGTTTGGATTTAGCCGATGGTTTATTCTGCAAGGCTTATTTATTGTATGTGATGATGGATTCTATTAGCTTTGGATGTTTTATTTTATTTTCATATTTGTTTTATCTTGGATTCGTAAAGAAAAATTTTGGCCCCATATTTTGGATACAAGGTGGTTAGTAAGTTTTAGAAAGTTTTCAACAATGATGCTAAGAATTACCCAAATGAAACTCCTGTTTTAATTTGATATAGGATCGATCACCCGGTATTTTATTACGCGGGGAGTCACAACAATAATCCATTTAACCTATTATATTCCAATAATGGATGAAAGAATCACTAGCGATAGCAAACAACCAGAAATGGAAGTCGCACGAAATTTGGGCAAAACTGGAGAAAAACCCTGGGCAATACCGTAACCAGCAAAGCAAAAGCTTCACTACAATGAAAAAACAACGGGAAAACCCAACTTACACAATTTAAAGCCAAAAATAAGACATGAATGTTTTCTCCTTTATACAAATACTCATGTGATATACTTGTGCAAAATAAACTTCAAAAATTATATTTTATCATAATAGTATACTTGCATAATGAGGAAGCGATTTTGTATGAATACTCTACATATTAGGTTACACACACACATAAATTCAATTTTTAACCAAATTTTATCATGATTAATAATTTGGTGTACATGAAAGATAAAGTTCGAATTAAACGATGTCCAATCAAATAATAAAACCAAAGAAAGAAGACGAAGAAACTGAGTAAAAATCCCTTTCAGGTAAAAACCTAGATTTTGCCCTGTATCATAAATTCATAGAATTAATGACTTACAGACTACTTAGATCTTCACTAAATATAATGCACGGATCTTCAATTCTTTTACAGATTATGGCACAGTCCAGCACCGTCCATACGAAGCGATCTTCCCTCGATGTCCACTAATCAGCCTCAAGATTTAAGATCCTTTCTTATTCAATTGTAGAGCCTCGGCTCCATAACTCAGTAGTAAAGTAAAAATCTACAAGTGTTTGAAGTAGTATTTTGGAACTAATTTTTGAAACTCAACAAATCATTCTAGGAATGAAGTCATTTGGAAAATAAAAACTCATTTTGAAGAAACAAAAGATAAACACTTTTGGAACAGATATTGAAATTCATTTTAGCCAAAAGTCTTGAGAAAAATTGATCAAAATAGGTTTTTAAACAAAAAAACACTTTTCTAGGCAACAACTTCATTTCAACGAGAATAAGGTCATGTTCGAACGAAAATAGTAGTTTCATTTGAACGAGGTGAATTTTATTCAAATAACAAGCCCGTCTCGTTCGATCGTATTACTATTGACCTTCTAACGAGAGTGCTTCTATCAAATAGAGCACATCTTGTTAGAAGATCATTCGAAGCTCATTTCAACAAAAAGGTCACTTTATTCTGTAAGGACATTGTCCGTCACATTTAGTTTTTCGTATACCACTACAAGTTTGTCGAAGATTTTGGAAGCTTACATTTGCAATTGACGATCCGAATTTGAAGTCAACTTCAACAATCATGCCCAACAAGGACGAACTTGGTAAAATGTGTTTAAGTTCCATTTACATTTTACATTAAAAGTGTTGGGATATTTTTATAAAAGTTTAAATGATTTTAATCATAAAAGGTTTTGGATAAATATTTTTGATCTCGTAAACAGCCTTAACTTTTGAAGTTTCCAAGATTCCAAGATTTATAAAAGACTGAAACTATTTGGACACGTGTATGATGTCATTCGAATGATATCGTATCTTCAAACTATATCAGACCTCGCTCGAACGACGTGTTTTTCATTCAAAGGACAGAGTTCAATTCTGACACATCACCGCTTTAAATGTTTTTATATAAAGGGTGTCAGACTTCTGATTTTTGTGTGGAGAAAAATTGGGTTTTGACAGAATACATTGTTTCTATTCTCCAACATATTTTTACCGTTCAATCTTTTGTTTTACAATTCACAAAATCCCAAGTACTTTGTGTGAGTTGTTTTGTGGAACTCAAAAGCATAGTTTTTTTACTGTTCATACTTTGTGGGGAGATCTCTAAAATCGAGAGCTGCGTGCTATTGCGAAGTGAGTCGTTATGAAGTTTATGACTACATGTCATTGAGGATCTTCTATGTGTTGATTCTTTGTTGAAGACTGCGTGTCTGGACTGCGCATCCATTATGGTATAGCTATGTGTGAACCATTGTTGATATGTATTTCATTGTAATCCGCTGCAAATTGCGATTTACAATTATAGTGAAATAAAAAGGTTTTTCCATTTCGGGATTTTTCCTGAAATTTGTGTCGCATATTTACTTATGATGGTTTGACACATGCACACACGTAGTTGATTGAGTTTAAGGGCTGAATTGATTTGATTCATAAATTGACTCTAATTAAATAAGTTTGTGATTACAATTGGCGCAACTATTTGAATCTTTATCATACACAAAAGTACGTCTTTTAAATAAGTATCAGAGAAAGTTATGCTAATTTATCACGTATTCCTGTGTGATATTGATTTTTTTTAATAATCTGGTTTTGAATGTTTGTCGCAATGTTTCCAAACGAAAACTTATATAGTCGGTTGCCAATTTTGTACGGGTCTAATTATGTTTACTGGAAAGACCGAATAAAATTCCATTTAAAAGCAATCGATGAAAGAGTTTGGGTCATTTGTGAAAGAGGTTGGACTCCTCCCTCTGTCACCAAAAATAATGTCACAAATTTAATACCTGTGTCAGACTAAACTGAGGATGAGTTTAGGTGGAGCACTTATAATTCACATGGGCTTAGTGCAATTTCTGGACTGTCACCCTTGACGAGTTTCGATGTATTATGACGTCCACCACGTCTAAAGAAGCATGGGATCTTTTGCAACTCACCCACGAGGGCACTAATGTGGTCAAAGAGTCAAAAATTCTAAATTTGACCACTCAATTTGAGACAATAACTGTGGTAGAGACCGAGTGTTTTGACGAGTTTTATGCATGTTTGTCTGATATTGTCAACACTAGTTTTAACCTAGGTGAGCCTATACCTGATGATCGAGTGGCTAAAAAGATTGTAAGATTACTGCCTAAACGTTTTATCATGAAAGTGACTGTTTTAATTACCTTAGGAAATTTGGGTAGTCTGAAATTAGAAGAATTGGTAGGAGACCTCCAGACATACGAAATTGACATGTTTTCAGACACTGTCAAACCTAAGGATAGAGGGATAGTACTTAAATCCCAAGATAAGAAAAAGAAAGTGAGTTTTTGTGAGTCTGAGTTTGAGGACGAGCCTGAGTTTGACATGGCCATGCTTATAAAGAATTTTAAAAAAATTCTCCAGTTTTCGAAACAAAATTCTTCTAATGAAAGGTTTTCGGAGAAAAATAAAAAGAAAGACAAGGCTAAAGAAAGCGGTGAGAAAGAGAAAGAGGGTGAAGAAAATGTTGAAAATTTAGAATGTTTTGAGTGTGAGGGGAAAGGGAACAAGTCATTTGAGTGTCCCACTAGACTTAGGAGAGAGGGAAAGAAAGTTTCCATGCCAGCCACCCTAAGTGATAGTGGAGAAGATGTGAATGATTCCAAGGATAAGTATTCACAAGGAAAGTGTATTGCTTTTTTAACCTGTCATGAGAGCACACCCACTTTGTCCCACAACAATGAGGACACTTGTGCACGCGATACCCCCGAGGAAGTTTTGAGTGTTTCTAGCGAGTCTGAGAGCAAGTACACTATTGATGATGAGAGTGAGATCCATATTGCGTTTCGAGAGTTGTACGCCGAGACCTTAAAGAGTAAAAAATTGAATAACAAGTTGGGTCTCAAGGTAAAATATTTGGAGAGAAAGATTGAGAGTTTGAAGAAGTTTGAGGCCAAAGCAAGTCAACTCGAGAAAGTGAAGGTGTCTTTCAGTGAGAAGCTGATTATTATGAATAGTGAAAAGAGTGAGCTTATATCCCACGTGTCATAATTAGAGAGGGATATTATACATTCCCTCGAGGCTAAAGTCACTTTGGAGAACACATCTAAGAAGGTGGGAAAGATGGTTCTCAATCTCATTTTGGGTAGTGATGAGAGTTTAGGAAAAGGTCATGACGGTGCGTCTACTTATTTTATTTCACCCGATCTGATTCCCACTTTGGTGATGGATTCATGTAATTCTCATCCCAACCCACCCATGCGTCACATTCCCGTTAGGAGCACACGTCCTAGAATTTTTGAAAATTAATTCCTAGGACGGTTTATGTTTGCTCCCATTGTAAAAAGCGAGGACACCTTAGGTAGTTTTTCTTTAAGTTAGGTTTCGTGCCACATTATGCCACTACACATGTTCACGCGCACGCACCCACTCATGACACTTTGCTTGCACACAATGATAGAGATTTTGCATACATTCGCGAGCAAGTAAAGTTTTTAGTCAAGACTTCACATGATTTAATGGAGTTGTTTCAAAAGATATCACCATCTTTGGAGAACTCCTCCGCATTTCCCGATTGAGATCTAGACATGTTTTTTATCATAGGGTGATTTACATGATGACACTTTTGCCTATTGCTAGTATGTACCATTTGTATTATATTGGTTGTTACTTATTTTTGGTACTATTTTACCACTGTTTTGGATCTATTTTCCCATTCCAGGAATTTGTTTATAAAATTTTCTCACTAGACATAACTGCATGATATTCTGCATAATTTGGGAAATTTTTCTTTTCTCATTCTAACGAGATACAGTCTCATGCAAAGACTTCTCGCGACATGGCCTATCATTAAAACGACAAGGCATCTCATTCGAACAACCCTGGATTTTTTTTGTAGTACCATGTTTCTTCTGATTATATGTTACTGGTACTGTTGGGTTATTTCTGAACAGTGTTTGAAAAATACAAAAAGATTTTCTTTATTTTGAAAAATCCAAAAAGAGTTTTGTATTTTGTTTGCACCTTATATGAATTGACATTTAGGATGACCAAGTCACAAATTCATGCCATATCCATGTGACTAGTTGATAGTGTTTTGAGACAATATGTTGTGTCATTAATGTGCTTTACAAAGTTTGGAGTCTTTGAGATGATATAGTGTTGCTACCTACATGATTGACTCTATTTTTCCTTTATTGCACACATGCATGGATTTGTTTGAATTTTGTGCTTACCTATCACATGTTGGTTGAGTGTTTCCATCTCAATTATGTCTATACAACGAACCAAATGAGATAAAACTTGACAAAAAGTAGTGCATGATTTAAACCGTTTGTGAGATTGTGTGTTTTGCAAAACCGGAAAGGGCTACGAAAGGTACTCATTTTATCGTTTACGATTAAGCCACCGTTTAAATGAACCTAAAAAATTGAGTAATTTTAATTATCGGGGGTCCAATGAGGTTTAAAAGAGCTCGAAAAAATTGAATGGCAATAAAAAGAAATATATGCCAAAAATGGGTCATTAGTTTTTTTTGTCAACAATTCTCCAATGTTTGAGAATTTAGATCACCTCAAAAAGAAAATATATCTAAGGCAATTTGGTTGGAGAATTTTCAACGGTTTGCACATCCTTAAAAGTCATAAAAAATCATTACATATTTTTTGACGTTATTTGTGTGGAAATCATTCATACTTTGATTTGTTGATATGACTAAGACGATATCATCT
Organism: Sambucus nigra; assembly: GCA_949130495.1. Classification (NCBI taxonomy): domain Eukaryota; kingdom Viridiplantae; phylum Streptophyta; class Magnoliopsida; order Dipsacales; family Adoxaceae; genus Sambucus; species Sambucus nigra. Next base: position 157,535,966 of record OX422209.1, on the reverse strand, counting down.
AAATTCAACAATTCTACACCTAAGGACTATTTTGATGTTCATTCGTTAGGAGTAAATTTTGCATCGTGCACATATGATATGATTGAGTTGATTTTCCTATTGAATCTATTCACACCCATTCATTTCGTTTCCACGATTTGGTTGTCTTAGTGTTAATTCATGGTGTGTGATTTTTTTAACATCATTTTTTGTATTTTTATATAAAAAAATTCAAAAAATTCAAAAAATAGTTTGTGCGTTTCGTTTCCCTTGACACTCCGATTTGCTTAATGAGATTTATTATTTTCCTTGTCTATTTTGGACAAATAAAAAGGGGGAGAACGAATTATGATATTATGGGGTAGTTTTTGTATAGGGAAGATTTGATTATGCTTTCATGTTTATGCTTTGTATCATTTCAAACTCGATACGTCATGAGGCTTTGCTTTGTATCATGTGTGTAGGTACGATTGAAGATATTTTGGATTGCACACCCTAATGAGAAAAGCTTGAAGTTTTAAAAAGTTGATTGTTGAAGAAAAGTTTGAAGACTTATCAGTTTATCTTTCCACATTTGAGTTTTTAGGAGGGTAGATTTGTATAGGTCATTTGATATTTATAATTCGGATATTTTTATTTTTTACCGGCATAGATATAAGGGAGATTTATAAGGACATTGTTCGTCACATTTAGTATGCCGTATACCGCTACAAGTTTGTCGAAGATTTGGGAAGCTTACATCTACAATCGACGATCCAAATTTCAAGTCGACTTCAACAATCATTCCCAACAAGGACGAACTTGGTAAAATGTGATTAAGTTCCATTTAAATTTTACATTAAAAGTGTTGAGATATTTTTATAAAAGTTTAAATGATTTTTGAAATGATTTTAAATGATTTTAACCATAAAAGGCTTTGGATAAACATTTCTGATCTCGTAAACAGTCTTAACTTTTAAAGATTCCAAGATTTATAAAAGACTGAAGTTGTTTGGACACATGTATGATGTCGTTCGAACGATATCTCGTTCAAATGAGATCAGACCTTGCTCGAACGATGCAGTTTTTCATTCGATGAGAGAGTTCAATTCTGACCTGTCACCACCTCAAATGTTTTTATATAAAGGGTGTAAGACTTTTGGTTTTTGTGTGGAGAAAAACTAAGTTTTGACAGAATACGTTGTTTCTATTCTCCAATATATTTTTAGGGTTCAATATTTTGTTTTACAATTCACAAAATCCCAAGTACTTTGTGTGAGTTGTTTTGTGGAACTCAAAAGCATAGTTTTTCTACTGTTCGTACTTTGTGGGGATATCTCTACAACTGAAAGTTGTGTGCTATTGTAGAGTGAGTCGCTACGAAGTTTATGACTGCGTGTCATTGAGGATCTTCTGCGTGTTGATTCTTTACTGAAGACTGCGTGTCTAGACTACGTGTCTATTGTGGTATAGTTGCGTGTGAACCATTGCTGATATGTATTTCATTATAATCCGTTGTAAGTTGCGATTTACAATTATAGTGAAATAAAAAGGTTTTTCCCTACGGGGATTTTTCCTGAAATTTGTGTCGCATATTTACTTATGATGGTTTGGCACATGCACACGTAGTTGATTGAGTTTAAGGACTGAATTGATTTAATTCATAAATTGACTCTAATTAAATAAGTTTGTGATTGGAATTTGCGCAACTATTCGAATCTTTATCATACACAAAAGTATGTCCTTCATGTTCTAATAAGATCTACATCTCGTTCGAACAAGATTAAAAAAAATATTCCAAAAATTAATTTGTAAGAAATTAGCTCGAATAAAAACAAACATCCTAGAATATAATTTGATGGAAAATCAAATCCACAAGTTCATTTACCTCCATAAAAAGTTTGTGACCATTCCAACGTCTTGAATCTGGAACATAAAGCTCGGTCGGTAACACCTTTTCAAATAATCGTGGAGGCAATGTAGTTTTCGTTTTGTATCTCCTGTTTATAATAGAATACGCCAAATTACTTAAGATATGAGCAATTATAAAATCTTGCTCTTAAAAATCTCCCTCTTTGGTTATTCCGGTACAAAACAAAAATCAAAAATCAAAATACAATAAAATTCCTAAGATAGTGTAACCTAATGTCCTTCCAAACCAAAAAATGGAATGACATTCTAAACTTTGTCTACAACTGAAATTATTTATCTTGTGCAGTCCATGAGATCATCATCAAAGTGGAAGTGACCTACCCACGTGAAACAAAATAATACTGTGACGCGTACAACTTTAAAGTAAAAATAAGTTACCCCTCAATTTGTTCTTTTCCTTTTTGTCCGTAAAAGACAGGGTGAGAAATTAAGCATTAATAATATCATCACTCGAATCCATGTGAAATACCATCACAAAGATATTCAATTAAGTGCATGCGATAAATTTTCAAAAATCTTTCAACCAACTCTTTTTTGAATTTTTTTAAATTTTGCAAGTATAGAGAGTATATGTATAAAAGATACATAAAGGCACAAAACACATAGCATTATAAAATAACCCTAAATTATCCGAATAAAAAAATGTAATGTAATTGGGAGAACATTTTCCATAGGCATTCATCATATAGGTGGACGAAGTCAATGAGATACTTTTAAATAAATAACTCAATTTCTACTTAGGTGTAAAAATATTGAATGATAGAACAAATACAGCACCCTGTCGCGGATGGTGTTCTGCAATGCACATGTTTACATACCGCGGCCCTTCTCAGCATAGGGTGCGACCCTACTCAACACGGGGTGCGACCCTACCAAATACAGGGCGCGGCACACACCACCCTCCATTCAAGATTATGCCGCGGCACTACCCAGTACAGGGTGCAGCACATATTGGCTCTAGCCTTTGGCAGGGTGCAGCACCCACATTCCTTACCTTATAGGCCGCATCCCTCTCCATTACAGCAACTCCAGATTTAATACACGTCACGTGCTCAGAGAATGTGAGAAGATCTCCAATAAATAGAGGACCATACCTCGAAATAAGGGATCGATTCCCCTCCCTCAGAATAGTTTCTACAACACTTAGCAAAACATTGACACACTCTCTCTCTATACAACCTCAACATATAGCTCGGGGGTTACTCATCTACATCGTGTCCAGATCTACGGCACGCCCGGAACTACAATATCCATGTATTCTCCTTTATTATCATACTTGTACGCCTCTTTAGGCACAATTATATTGTACAATGAAATGCATATAATGAGAACGGAGCAACACAGTGGACGTAGGCCTATTTTAAGGATGAACCAGTCTATACCTTGTCTTCTCTCTGTTTACTTGATTTATTTGTTTATTATACATTTTTCTCTTGATTCGCTGGTACGAGAACGATAAGTGGACGATTTCTTGTATCATCAATTTCGCACCGTCTGTGGGAAATGAGATATTTAAATCTTGTTTCTCTATGTTTTGAGTTCTTAAACACCTTATTCTATTCATGAGGATCCTCTGGATCATCATCCCATGAGTAAATTTTAGTAATTGAACTCAGTTTTACATTTACACCCTTGAACGGGTATTTTGTATATTAAGATCTGCTTTTGGGTCTTCATCTCATGACCTTTGATCTGTTCTACATACCCCTGTGATATCATTCCATCTAGATCATTCTAAAAAGCATGATGGTCTTTAGCCCCGAAAAGGTGAATGATTATGGAAGGATTGTGTTTACTCCCTTTTTGCTGTTCTTTGCCTATGATTTAGGGTTTATCATTAGAATTGTGCTATTTTGTGCACCGAGAGGTTATTCTCTCAATCGATAGACCCTAGTAGGTATGATCTCCACGAGTTTTGGGAGAGAAACTCAGTTTCTGGGTTTCAATTTTGGGATTGTCCCTTCACTGCCTAGGTAGGGATGTGGCGTGGTAGTTCAACTGCCTTACATGTGGCGGCCTCTAGTGGGGCAGTTGCATTGCAGAACCTTCAAAACATCAAGGAACGGACTCACATGGTCTCTAGACCAACCTTGGTGAATATCATACAAAGGTCACGGTAGTACTCCTGTGTGCTTTACTTGCCGCGACCTCAACAGAATGCCATGCAGTAGTTCAAACGTTGCATCCCCATTTCCTACTTGGTTACTCTAATATCCCTGAGATTACTCACTTCTGTTAGTTTTGTCTCAGATTATATATACTTTGTAAAGACTAAAATAAGCAGAAATGGAAGGAGAATCCAGCTAGAGAATAAAAGTCAAAGATGAGATTATGTAGCTATATAATCACCTTAACCACCTCTATGACAGTCATGCCTCACTCCAGACCCATGTTAACTATTTGGTTCAGAGATTCCTAATGCTAGAGGTCGCGGCCTCACCCAATGTGGGTGCGGCAGCCAGAATTGGTGCTGCCGCGGCCCCATAAGTTCCACCCGAGGAAGTGAACGAGCTAAAAGCACGACAGTAGAATGCAAGGCCGCGACCAGGGTCCTAAAAAGGAAAATGGAGAAGGTAGAGAAGAAATATGAGGCCTACACTCCATTAGCCTTCCCGATTGAAGATATCTTTGAGTTCATAAAAGAAGACAAGCTGTTGAGGTGGACAGAAAAGTTGAGAGCTCCACCCCACAAGAGGAACAAAGCTACTTGGTGCAAGTTCTATCTAGACCATGGCAACGACACTGAGCGGTGATATGCACTAAAGGATGAAATTGAAAGGTTGATTGGGCAAGGGATGCTACGGAGGTTCCTCAAAGATGTCTAGGGGATGAAGTCTAGTCTCATAGACCGCATGCCCATTTTTCATGCTTATGTCTTATATTCCATCTGTCTCTACTTTACAATTATAACTCTTCATATGCTATATTTAATTAAACTTTGTGTTGTCACCACAAAGTCATGAATATATAAGTATAAATATATGAAATCAAGTTCACTCTTAGAGTGTCATGTTTTGATTTTCATTTCCATGAAATTCCATCTTACAAATGACCATTTTGTCTTAAACAACCATCCATACATACATACATACATATCTCGATCGGCGATGATCTGTTATATAGGGAATGATAATACCTAAATGGGCCCACAAATGCCCGAAAAGACGCCTGATTGTCCGAAAACAGATGATAATTGAAAATGGCAAAAGCAAATACTGAAAGCAGTTATCCAAATTGGACTGCAACATCACTCATAAGGGCCTCTAATGCCCGTTCTTAGCCTTCGGGATGCGTCATTAGCTGCAAGGTCTTCCAATGCCCATTCTCAGCTTTCGAGATGCGTCATTAAGTCGGGAGACTCGTAATATCTAGCCAAGTATGGCTTTATATATATCCATAGCTGTGGGTGGATTAATAACATAACCCAGCCTGGGGAGGCTTGAAAGTATTCTGTATGATAACTGTGGGTGGCTTAATAGTATAACCCAACCTGGGGAGGCTTGAAAGTATCCTATACGTTAGCTGTGGGTGGCTTAACAACATAACCTAGCCTGGGGAGGCTTGAAAGTATCATGTATGTTAGCTGTGGGTGGCTTAACAACATAACCCAGCCTGGGGAGGCTTGAAAGTATCATGTATGTTAGTTGTGGGTATCCCGTATATCTACAAAGGCCCATATTCAGATGGAAGGGTTAGAAGAGTGTAGTAGCCCTATCAATACAGCTGCAGTACCATTAAAGCGACTAACTTGATGTGGTAATGACTTGGATTTAGATCCAATTGAAGCGACTAGAGGAAAGCCATGAGAGGCAGTTGCTATTTTGTTATAATCACAAAAGCATGCCAAAGCTATAGAATTTCCTAAAGGCTAAATAAATGATCGCTGCTATTAAATGAATCCATTGTGCGACGAAGGCAAGCAGTGCAGTTGACCTGTTGTGGCCACGATTAAGAAGCACTATTATAATGATCCAGTCGTAAGGTGCCACGGCCTATGTAAAGTGCACGTGGTAATCTATGATACAGGGTCGTAGGAGACACGAACACCTCGCACGGGACCAATGCAACTTGTAGGAACTCATCGCGTAGTCTCGGGTCTCCCAGTTTTAGATTATGATGATGATTTGCAAAAATCACAGTTAGACTTAAAAATAAGCCGTTAAAGGGTGAAAACCCAAATTAGCCACCAAACGACCCCGTAGGAGGCACTAACACCTCGCACGTGATCAATGCAACTTATAGGAACTGACCGCATAGTCCCGGGTCTCCCGGTTTGAGAGTGATGATAATTTCCAGCAATCACACTTAGACTTAAAAACACGCCGTTAAAGGGTGAAACCCCAAACTGGGCCCCAAACGACTCCGTAGGAGGCACGAACACCTCACACGGGACCAATGCAAACTTTAGGAACTGACAGCGTAGTCCCGGGTCTCCCGGATTGAGAATATGATAATAATTTGCAAAAATCACACTTACACTTAAAAATAAGCCGTTAAAGGGCGAAAACCCAAACCAGCCCCCAAACGACCCCGTAGCAGACAAAAACACCTCGCACGGGACCAATGCAACTTGTAGGAACTGACCAAGTAGTCCCGGGTCTCCCGATTTGAGAGTATGATGATAATTTGCAAAAATACACTTAGACTTAAAAATAAGTCGTTAAATGGTGAAAACCCAAACTAGCCCTCAAACGGCCCCGTAGGAGGCACGAACACCTCGCACGGGACCAATGCAACTTGTACGAACTGACTGCATAGTCCCGGGTCTCCCGGTTTGAGAGTATGATGATAATTTGAAAAAATCACACTTAGACTTAAAACCAAGCCGTTAAAGGGTGAAAACCCAAACCAGCCCCCAAACGACCCCGTAAGAGGTACGAACGCCTCGTACGGGACCAATGCAACTGGTAGGAACTGACCGCGTAGTCCCAGGTCTCCCGGTTTGAGAGTATGATGATAATTTGCAAAAATCACACTTAGACTTAAAAACAAGCTGTTAATGGGGGAAAACCCAAACCAGGCCCAAACGACCCCATAGGAGGCACGAACACCTCGAACGGGACCAATGCAACTTGTAGGAACTGACTGCATAATCCAGGGTCTCTCGGTTTGAGAGTATGACGATAATTTGCAAAAATAACACATAGACTTAAAAACAAGTTGTTAAAGGGTGAAAACCCAAACTAGCCCCCAAACGATCCCGTAGGAGGCATGAACACATCGCACGGGACCAATGCAACTTGTAGGAACTGACCGCGTAGTCTCGATTCTCCCGGTTTAAGAGTATGATGATAATTTAAAAAAATCACACTTAGACTTAAAAACAAGCCGTTAAAGGGTGAAAACCCAAACTAGGCCCCAAACGAACCCCTAGGAGAAAAGCATATGTGTGTTATTTGTATCTTGTTATATTGTCCTGTACTTAAAAGCATAGTACTGCTAAAATAGCGGTGACAAGTAGCCAAACGTAAAATGGCCTACTTTATTAGATTATTTAGTTAAATTGGTGGAAGAGATTCGTTGGTGGTTTGGTTTATGAATTTGCAGCTGCTGTTGAGATTTTTTTAAATGTTAAAACATGTTTGATTTAACGAATAAACAAATGAAACTATGTCAAAATTTTCTAAAATCAATAAACGTTTTAAATTGATTAAAAACATATCGTTATCGGATAAAAACCCAACGTAACTTGTAAGAACTGACCGCGTAGTCCCGGGTCTCCCGGTTTGAGAGCATGATGATAATTTGCAAAAATCACACTTAGACTTAAAAACAAGCCGTTAAAGGGTGAAAACCCAAACCAGCCCCCAAACGTCCCCAAAGGAGGCACGAACACCTCGCACGTGACCAATGCAACTTATAGGAACTAACCTCGTAGTCCCGGGTCTCCATGTTTGAGAGTATGAAGATAATTTTCAAAAATCACTCTTAAACTTAAAAACAAGTCGTTAACGGGTGAAAACCCAAACCAGCCCCCAAACGACCCCGTAGGAGGCACGAACACCTCGCACGGGACCAATGCAACTTATAGGAACCGACTGCGTAGTCCCGGGTCTCCCGATTTGAGAGTATGATGATAATTTGCAAAAATCACACTTAAACTTAAAAACAAGTCGTTAAAGGGTGAAAACCCAAATCTGCCCCCAAACCCCGTAGGAGGCACGAACACCTCGCACAGGATCAATGCAACTTATAGGAACTGACCGCGTAGTCCCGGGTCTTCCGGTTTGAGAGCATGACGATAATTTGTAAAAATCACACATAGACTTAAAAACAAACAGTTAAAGGGTGAAAACCCAAATCATCCCCCAAACGGCCCCGTAGGAGTCACGAACACCTCGCACAGGACCAATGCAACTTGTAGGAAGTGACCGCATATTATTGGGTCTCCCAATTTGAGAGAATGATGATAATTTGCAAAAATCACACTTAGACTTAAAAACAAGCCGTTAAAGGGTGAAAACCGAAATCAGCCCCCAAACAGCCCCATAGAAGGTACGACACCTCGCACAGGACCAATGTAACTTGTAGTAACTGATCGCGTAGTCCCGGGTCTCTCGGTTTGAGAGTATGATGCTAATTTACAAAAATTACACTTCGACTTAAAAACAAACCGTTAACGGGTAAAAACCCAAACCAGCCCCCAAACGACCCCGTAGGAGGCACAAACACCTCGCACGGTACCAATGCAACTTGTAGGAACTGACCGCCTAGTCTTGGGTCTCCTGGTTTGAGAGTATGACGATAATTTGCAGAAATCACACTTAGACTTAAAAAGAAGCCGTTAGAGGGTGAAACCCAAACCCGGTCCCAATCGACATCATAGGAGGCACGAACACCTCGAACGGGAACAATGCAACTTGTAGGAACTGATAGTCTAGTCCCGGGTCTCCCGGATTGAGAGTATGATGATAATTTGCAAAAATCACACTTAGACTTAAAAATAAGCCGTTAAAGGGTGAAAACCCAAACCAGCCCCCAAACGACCCCGTAGGAGACACAAACACCTCGCATGGGACCAATGCAACTTGTAGGAACGGACCGAGTAGTCCCGGGTCTCCATATTTGAGAGTATGATGATAATTTACAAAAATACAATTAGACTTAAAAATAAGCCGTTAAAGGGTAAAAACCCAAACTAGCCCTCAAACGGCCCCGTAGGAGGCACGAACACCTCGCACGGGACCAATGCAACTTGTACGAACTGACTGCATAGTCCCGGGTCTCCCGGTTTGAGAGTATGATGATAATTTTTAAAAATCACACTTAGACTTAAAAACAAGCCGTTAAAGGGTGAAAACCCAAACCAGCCCCCAAACGACCCAGTAGGAGGCACGAACACCTCGCACGGGACCAATGCAACTGGTAGGAACTGACCGCGTAGTCCCGGGTCTCCCGAATTGAGAGTATGATGATAATTTGCAAAAATCACACTTAGACTTAAAAATAAGCCGTTAAAGGGTGAAAACCCAAACCAGCCTCTAAACGACCCCGTAGGAGACACAAACACCTCGCACGGGACCAATGCAACTTGTAGGAACTGACCGAGTAGTCCCGGGTATCCCGATTTGAGAGTATGTTGATAATTTTCAAATATACACTTAGACTTAAAAATAAGCCATAAAATGGTAAAATCCCAAACTAGCCCTCAAACGGCCCCATAGGAGGCACGAACACCTCACACGGGACCAATGCAACTTGTACGAACTGACTGCGTAGTCTCGGGTCTCCCAGTTTGAGAGTATGATGATAATTTGAAAAAATCACACTTAGACATAAAACCAAGCCGTTAAAGGGTGAAAACCCAAACCATCCCCCAAACGACCCCGTAGGAGGCACGAACGCCTCGTACGGGACCAATACAACTGGTAGGAACTGACCGCGTAGTCCCGGGTCTCCCGATTTGAGAGTATGATGATAATTTGCAAAAATCACACTTAGACTTAAAAATAAGCAGTTAACGGGGGGAAACCCAAACCAGGCCCAAACGACCCCATAGGAGGCACGAACACCTCAAACGGGACCAATGCAACTTGTAGGAACTGATTGCATAGTCCTGGGTCTCCCGATTTGAGAGTATGATGATAATTTGCAAAAATCACACATAGACTTAAAAATAAGCCGTTAAAGGGTGAAAACCCAAACCAGCTTCCAAACGATCCCGTAGGAGGCACGAACACATCGCACGGGACCAATGCGACTTGTAGGAACTGACCGCGTAGTCTCGAGTCTCCCGGTTTCAGAGTATGATGATAATTTAAAAAAATCACACTTAGATTTAAAAACAAGCCGTTAAATGGTGAAAACCCAAACCAGGCCCCAAACGAACCCGTAGGAGAAAAGCATATGTGTGTTATTTGTGTCTTGTAATATTGTGCTGTACTTAAAAGCATAGTACTTCTAAAATATCGGTGACAAGTAGCCAAACGTAAAATGGCCTACTTTATGAGATTATTTAGTTAAATTGGTGGAAGAGATTTGCTGGTGGTTGGTTTTGGAATTTGAAGCTGCTGTTGAGTTTTTTTTAAATGTTAAAACATGTTTGATTTAACGAATAGACAAATGAAACTATGTCTAAATTTTCAAAAATCAATAAACGTTTTAGATTGATTAAAAACATATCGTTATAGGATAAAAACCCAACGTAACTTATAGGAACTGACCGCGTAGTCCCGGGTCTCCTGGTTTGAGAGTATGATGATAATTTGCAAAAATCACACTTACACTTAAAAATAAGCCATTAAAGGTGAAAACCCAAACCAGCTGCCAAACAGCCCCGTAGGAGGCACGAACACCTCGCACGGGACTAATGCAACTTGTAGGAACTAACTGCGTAGTCCTGGGTCTCCCGATTTGTTAGTATGAAGATAATTTGTAAAAATTACACTTAGACTTAAAATCAAGCCGTTAAAGGGTGAAAACCCAAACCAGCCCCCAAACGGCCCCGTAGGAGGTACGAAAACCTCGCACGAGACCAATGCAACTTGTAGGAACTGACCGCGTAGTCTCGAGCCTCCCGGTTTGAGAGTATGATGATAATTTATAAAAATCGTACTTAGACTTAAAAATAAGCAGTTAACGGGGGAAACCCAAACTAGGCCCAAACGACCCCATAGGAGGCACAAATAATTCGAACGGGACCAATTCAACTTGTAGGAACTGACCGCGTAGTCCCTAGTCTCCTAGTTTGAGAGTATGACTATAATTTTCAAAAATCACACATAGATTCAAAACCAAGCCGTTAAAGGGTGAAAACCCAAACCATCCCCCAAATGGCCCCGTAGGACGCACGAACACCTCACACGGGACCAATGCAACTTGTAGGAACTGACCGCATATTCTCAGGTCTCCTGGTTTGAGAGTATGACGATAATTTTCAAAAATCACACTTACACTTAAAAACAAGCCGTTAAAGGGTGAAAACCCAAACCAGCCCCCAAACAGCCCCGTAGGAGGTGCGACACCTCGCAGGGACAAATGTAACTTGTAGGAACTGACCACGTAGTCTCGGGTCTCTCGGTTTGAGATTATGATGATAATTTGCAAAAATCACACTTAGACTTAAAAACAAACTGTTAACGGGTGAAAACCCAAACCAGCCCCCAAACGACCCCGTAGGAGGCACAAACACCTCGCATGGTACCAATGCAACTTATAGGAACTGACCGAGTAGTCCGGGGTCTCCCGATTTGAGAGTATGATGATAATTTGCAAAAATACACTTAGACTTAAAAATAAGCCGTTAAATGATAAAAACCCAAACTAGACCTCAAACGGGCTCCGTAGGAGGCCCGAACACCTCGCACGGGACCAATGCAACTTGTACGAACTGACTGCGTAGTCCCGGGTCTCCTGGTTTGAGAGTATGATGATAATTTGAAAAAATCACACTTAGACTTAAAACCAAGCCATTAAAGGGTGAAAACCAAAAACCAGCCCCCAAACGACCCCGTAGGAGGCACGAACGCCTCGCACGGGACCAATGCAACTGGTAGGAACTGACCGCGTAGTCCCGGGTCTCCCGGTTTGAGAGTATAATGATAATTTACAAAAATCACACTTAGACTTAAAAACAAGCAGTTAACGGGGGGAAACCCAAACCAGGCCCAAACGACCCCAAAAGAGGCACGAACACCTCAAACGGGACCAATGCAACTTGTAGGAACTGACTGCATAGTCCTGGGTCTCCCAGTTTGAGAGTATGACGATAATTTGCAAACATCACACATGGACTTAAAAACAAGCCGTTAAGGGGTGAAAACCCAAGCCAGCCCCCAAACGATCCCGTAGGAGGCACAAACACATCGCATGGGACCAATGCAACTTGTAGGAACTGACTGCGTAGTCCTGAGTCTCCCGATTTGAGAGTATGACGATAATTTGTAAAACTCACACTTAGACTTAAAAACAAGCCGTTAAAGGGTGAAAACCCAAACTAGGCCCCAAACGAACCCGTAGGAGAAAAGCATAAGTGTGTTATTTGTGTCTTGTTATATTGTCCTGTACTTAAAAGCATAGTACTGCTAAAATAGCGGTGACAAGTAGCCAAACGTAAAATGGCCTACTTTATGAGATTATTTAGTTAAATTGGTGGAATGGATTTGCTGGTGGTTTGGTTTTGGAATTTGCAACTGCTGTTGAGTTTTTTTAAAATGTTAAAACATGTTTGATTTAACGAATAAACAAATGAAACTATGTCAAAATTTTCTAAAATCAATAAACGTTTTAAATTGATTAAAAACATATCGTTATAGGATAAAAACCCAACGTAACTTATAGGAACTGACCACGTAGTCCCGAGTCTCCCAGTTTGAGAGTATGACGATAATTTTCAAAAATCACACATAGACTTAAAAACAAGCCATTAAAGGTGAAAACCCAAACCAGCCCCCAAACGGCCCCGTAGGACGCACGAACACCTCGCACGGGACTAATGCAACTTGTAGGAACTGACCGCATATTCTCAGGTCTCCCGGTTTGAGAGTATGACGATAATTTGCAAAAATCACACTTACACTTAAAAACAAGCCGTAGGAGGTACGATACCTCAAACGGGACAAATGTAACTTGTAGGAACTGACCCCGTAGTCCCGGGTCTCTCGGTTTGAGAGTATGATGATAATTTGCAAAAATCACACTTAGACTTAAAAATAAACTGTTAACCGGTGAAAACCCAAACCAGCCGCCAAACGACCCCGTAGGAGGCACAAACACCTCGCACGGTACCAATGCAACTTGTAGGAACTGACCGCCTAGTCTTGGGTCTCTCGGTTTGAGAGTATGACGATAATTTGCAAAAATTACACTTAGACTTAAAAATAAGCCGTTAAAGGGTGAAAACCCAAACCAGACCCCAAACGACGCCGTAGGAGGCACGAAAACCTCGCACGGGACCAATGCAACTTGTAGGAACTGACAACGTAGTACCGGGTCTCCCGGATTGAGAGTATGATGATAATTGGCAAAAATCACACTTAGACTTAAAAATAAGCTGTTAAAGGATGAAAACCCAAACCAACCCCCAAACGACCCCGTTGGAAGCACAAACACCTCACACGGGAACAATGTAACTTGTAGGAACTGACTGCGTAGTCCCGGGTCTCCCGGTTTGAGAGTATGATGATAATTTGAAAAAATCACACTTAGACTTAAAACCAAGCCGTTAAAGGGTGAAAACCCAAACCAGCCCCCAAACGACCCCGTAGGAGGCACGAACGCCTCGCAGGGGACCAATGCAACTGGTAGGAACTGAACGCGTAGTCCCGGGTCTCTCGATTTGAAAGTATGATGATAATTTGCAAAAATCACACTTAGACCTAGAAAATAAGCCGGTAATGGGTGAAAACTCAAACCAGCCCCCAAACAGCCCCGTAGGAGGCACGAACCCCTCACACGGGACCAATGCAACTTGTAGGAACTGACCGGGTAGTCCCGGATCTCCCGATTTGAGAGTATGATGTTAATTTACAAAAATCACACTTACACTTAAAAACAAGCCGTTAAACGGTGAAAATCCAAACCATCCCCCAAACGGCCCCGTAGGAGACACGAACACCTCGCACGGGACCAATGCAACTTGTAAGAACTGACGGCGTAATCCCGAGTCTCCCGATTTGAGAGTATGATGATAATTTTAAAAAATCACACTTAGGCTTAAAAATAAGCCGTTAAAGGGTCAAAACCCCAACCAGCCCCCAAACGACCCCGTAGGAGGCACGTACTGCTCGCAGGGACCAATGCAACTTGTAGGGACTGACCATCTAGTCCCGGGTCTCCCGATTTTAGAGTATGATGATAATTTGCAAAAATCACACTTAGAATTAAAAATAAGCCATTAAAGGGTGAAAACCCAAACCAACCCCCAAATAGCCCGGTAGGAGGCACGAACACCTCGCATGGGATAAATGTAACTTGTAGGAACTGACCGCAAAGTCCCGGGTCTCCCTGTTTGGGAGTATGAAGATAATTTGCAAAAATCACACTTAGACTTAAAAACAAGCCGCTAAAGGGTGAAAACCCAAACCAGCCCTCAAACGGCCCCGTAGGAGACACGAACACCTCGCACGGGACCAATGAAACTTCTAGGAACTCATCGCGTAGTCTCGGGTCTCTCGGTTTGAGAGTATGATGATAATTTTCAAAAATCACACTTAGACTTAAAAATAAGCCGTTAAAGGGTGAAAACCCAAATCAGCCACCAAACGACCCCGTAGGACGCACTAACAACTCGCACGTGATCAATGCAACTTGTAGGAACTGACCGCGTAGTCCCGAGTCTCCCGGTTTGAGAGTATGACGATAATTTGAAAAAATCACATGTAGACTTAAAAACAGCCCGTTAAAGGGTGAAAACCCAAACCAGCCCCTAAATGGACCCGTAGGAGGCACGAACACATCGCACGGGACCAATACAACTTGTAGGAACTGATCGCGTAGTCCCGGGTCTCCCTATTTGAGAGTATGAAGATAATTTAAAAAAATCACACTTAGACTCAAAAACAAGCCGTTAAAGGGTGAAAACCCAAAGCAGGCCCCAAACAGTCCTGTAGGAGGCACGAACACCTCACACGGGACCAATGTAACTTATTGGAACTGACCGCATAGTCTCGAGTCTCCCGGTTTGAGAGTATTATGATAATTTGCAAAAATCACACTTAGACTGAAAAATAAGCAATTAACGGGGGAAAACCCAAACTAGGCCCAAACGACCCCAGGAGGCACGAACACCTCGAACGGGACCATTGCAACTTGTAGGAACTGACTGCATAGTCCCGGGTCTCCCGGTTTGAGAGTATGACGATAATTTGCAAAAATCACACATAGACTTAAAAACAACCCGTTAAAGGGTAAAAACTCAAACCAGCCCCCAAACGATCCCGTAGGAGGCACGAACACATCGCACGGGACCAATGTAACTTGTAGGAACTGACGGCGTAGTCCCGGGTCTCGCGGTTTGAGAGTATGATGATAATTTAAAAAAATCACACTTAGACTTAAAAACAAGATGTTATAGGGTGAAAACCCAAACCAGGCCCAAACGAACCCGTAGGAGAAACGCATATGTGTGTTATTTGTGTCTTGTTATATTGTCCTGTACTTAAAAGCATAGTACTGCTAAAATAGCGGTGACAAGTAGCCAAACGTAAAATGGCCTACTTTATGAGATTATTTAGTTAAATTGGTCAAATGGATTTGCTGGTGGTTTGGTTTTGGAATTTGCAGCTGCTGTTGAGTTTTTTTTAAATGTTAAAACATGTTTGATTTAACGAATAAACAAATGAAACTATGTCAAAAATTTCTAAAATCAATAAACGTTTTAAATTGATTAAAAACATATCGTTATAGGATAAAAACCCAACATAACTTGTAGAAACTAGCCGTGTAGTCCCGGGTCTCCCGGTTTGAGAGTATGATGATAATTTGCAAAAATCATACTTAGACTTAAAAACAAGCCGTTAAAGGGTGAAAACCCAAACCAGCACCCAAACGGCCCCATAGGAGGCACGAACATCTCGCACGGGACCAATGCAACTTATAGGAACTAATCGTGTAGTCCCGGTTCTCCTGGTTTGCGAGTATGAAGATAATTTGCAAAAATCACTCTTATACTTAAAAACAAGCCGTTAACGGGTGAAAACTCAAACGAGCCCCCAAACGACCCCGTAGGAGGCACAAACACCTCGCACGGGACCAATGCAACTTATAGGAACAGATCGCGTAGTCCTGGGTCTCCCGATATGAGAGTATGATGATAATTTGCAAAAATCACACTTAGACTTAAAAATAAGCCGTATAAAGGGTGAAAACCCAAAGCATGCCCCAAACAACCCCTTAGGAAGCGCGAACACCTCGCACGGGACCAATGCAACTTGTAGGAACTGACCGCGTAGTCCCGGGTCTTCCGGTTTGAAGAGTATGATGATAATTTGTAAAAATCACACATAGACTTAAAAATAAGCCGTTAAAGGGTGAAAACCCAAACCATCCCCCAAACGACCCCGTAGGAGGCACAAACACCTCCCACAGTACCAATGCAACTTGTAGGAACTAACCCGCCTAGTCTTGGGTCTCCCGATTTAAGAGTATGACGAAATTTTCAGAAATCATATTTAGACTTAAAAACAAGCGTTAAAGGGTGAAAACCAAAACCAGGCCCCAAACGACATCGTAGGAGGCACGAACACCTCGCACGGGACCAATGCAACTTATAGGAAATGACAGCGTAGTCCCGGGTCTCCCGGATTGAGAGTATGATCATAATTTGCAAAAATCACACTTAGACTTAAAAATAAGCCGTTAAAGAGTGAAAACCCAAACCAGCCCCCAAACGACCCTGTAAGAAACACAAACACCTCGCACGGGACCAATGCAACTTGTAGGAACTGACCGCTTAGTCCCGGGTCTCTCGGTTTGAGAGTATGACGATAATTTGCAAAAATAACACTTAGACTCAAAAACAAGCCTTTAAAGGGTGAAAACCCAAACCAGCCCCAAAACGGCCGCGTAGGAGGTACGAACACCTCACACGGGACCAATGAAACTTGTAGGAACTGACCGTGTAGTCCCGGGTCTCCCGATTTGACAGTATGATGATAATTTGCAAAAATCACACTTAGACTTAAAAACAAGTCGTTAAAGGGTGAAAATCCAAACCAGCTCCCAAACGGCCCCGTAGGAGGCACGAACACCTCACACGGGACCAATGCAACTTGTAGGAACTGGCCGCGAAGTCCCGGGTCTCCTTGTTTGAGAGTATGAAGATAATTGGCAAAAATCACACTTAGACTTTAAAACATGCCGTTAAAGGGTGAAAACCAAAACCAGACCCCAAACGGCCCCGTAGGAGACACGAACACCTAGCACTGGACCAATTCATCAGGTAGGAATAGACCCCGTAGTCCTGGGTCTCCCTATTTGAGAGTATGACGATAATTTGTAAAAATCACACTTACACTTAAAAATAAGCCGTTAACGGGGGGAAACCCAAACCAGGCCCCAAACAACCTCGTAGGAGGGACGAACACCTCGCACGGGACCAATGCAACTTGTAGGGACTTATCGCGTAGTCCCGGGTCCCCCGATTTGAGAGTATGACGATAATTTGCAAAAATCACACTTAGACTTAAAAATAAGCCGTTAAAGGGTGAAAACCCAAACCAGCCACCAAACGACCCAGTAGCTGGCACGAACACCTCGCACGGGACCAATGCAAATTATAGGAACTGATCGTGTAGTCCCGGGTCTCCCTATTTGAGAGTATGACGATAATTTGCAAAAATCACACTTAGACATAAAAATAAGTCGTTAAAGGGTGAAAACCCAAACAATCCCCCAAACGACCCCATAGGAGGCACGAGCTGCTCGCACGAGACCAATGCAACTTGTAGGAACTGACCCCGTAGTCCTGAGTCTCCCGATTTGAGAGTATGACTATAATTTGCAAAAATCACACTTAGACTTAAAAACAAGCCGTTAAAGGGAGAAAACCCAAACCAGCCCCCAAATGGCCCACGTAGGAGGCACGAACACCTCGCACAGGACCAATACAACTCGTAGGAACTGATCGCGTAGTCCCAATTTGCGAGTATGACGATAATTTGCAAAAATCAAACTTAAACATAAAAACAAACCGTTAACGGGGGAAAACAAAAACCAGGCCCCAAACAACCCCGTAGGAGGCACGAACACCTCGAACGGGACCAATGCAACTTGTAGGAACAGACCGCGGAGTCCTGGGTCTCCCGATTTGATAGTATGATGATAATTTGCAAAAAGTCACACTTAGACTTAAAAACAAGCCGTTAAAGGGTGAATACCCAAACCAGCCCCCAAACGGCCCCGTAGGAGGCACGAACACCTCGCACGGGACCAATGCGACTTGTAGGAACTCACCGCGTAGTCCCGGGTCTCCCGATTTGAGAGTATGATGATAATTTACAAAAATCACACTTAGACTTAAAAATAATCCGTTAAAGGGTGAAAATCCAAACCGGCCCCCAAACGGTACCGTAGGAGGCGCGAACACCTCACACGGGACCAATGCAACTTGTAGTAACTGACCGCGTAGTCTTGGGTCTCCCAGTTTGAGAGTATGATGATAATTTACAAAAATCACACTTAGACATAAAAACAAGCCGTTAAAGGGTGAAAACCCAAAACAGCCCCCAAACGACCCCATAGGACGCACGAGCTGCTCGCACGGGACCAATGCATCTTGTAGGAACTGACCACGTAGTCATGAGTCTCCCGATTTGAGAGTATGATGATAATTTGCAAAAATCACGCTTAGAGTTAAAAAGAAGCCGTTAAAGGGTGAAAACCCAAACCAGCCCCCAAATGGCCCCGTAGGAGGAACGAACACCTCGTATGGGACCAATACAACTTGTAGGAACTGACCGTGTAGTCTCGGGTCTCCCTCTTTGAGATTATGAAGATAATTTGCAAAAATCACACATAGACTAAAAAACAAGTCGTTAAAGGGTGAAAACCCAAACCACCCCCCAAATGATCCCGTAGGAGGAAAGAACACCTCACACGGGACCAATTCAACTTGTAGGAACTGACCACGTAGTATCGGGTCTCCCGGTTTGGGAGTATGATGATAATTTGCAAAAATCACACCTAGACTTAAAAATAAGCAGTTAACGGGGGAAAACCCAAACCAGGACCAAACGACCCCATAGGAGGGACGAACACCTCGAATGGGACCAATGCAACTTGTAGGAACTGACCGCGGAGTCACGGGTCTCCCTGTTTGAGAGTACGACGATAATTTGCAAAAATCACCCTTAGACGTAAAAATAAGCCGTTAAAGGATGAAAACCCAAACCAGGCCCCAAACGACCCCATAGTAGGAAAGAACGCCTCGCACAAGTCCAATGCAACTTGTAGGGACTGATCGCGTAGTCCCGGGTCTCCCGGTTTGAGAGAATGACGATAATTTGTAAAAATCACACTTAGACTTAAAAATAAGCCGTTAAAGTGTGAAAACCCAAACCAGACCCCAAACGACCCCGTAGGAGGCATGAACACCTCGCACGGGACCAATACAACTTGTAGGAACTGACCGCGTAGTCCCGGGTCTCCCCATTTGTGAGTATGACGATAATTTTTAAAATCACACTTAGACTTAAAAATAAACCGTTAAAGGGTGAAAATCCAAACCAGCCTCCAAATGGCCCCGTAGGAGGCACGAACACCTCGCACGGGACCAATACAACTTGTAGGAACTGACCGCATAGTCCCGGGTCTCCCTGTTTGATAGTATGAGGATAATTTGTAGAAATCACACTTAGACTTAAAAATAAGCTGTTAAAGGGTGAAACCCCAAATCACCCCAAAACGGTCCCATAGGAGGCACGAACACCTCGCACAGGACCAATGCAACTTGTAGGAACTGACCACGTTGTCTTGGGTCTCCCGATTTGAGAGTATGATGATAATTTGTAAAAATCACACTTAGGCTTAAATACAAGCCGTTATAGGGTCAAAACTCAAACCAACCCCCAAACGACGCCGTAAGAGGCATGAACACCTCGCACAGGACCAATGCAACTTGTAGGAACTGACTGCGGACACCCGGGTCTCCCGATTTGAGAGAATGATGATAATTTGTAAAAATCACACTTACACATAATAATAAGCCATTAATGATGAAAACCCAAACCAGCCACCAAACGACCCCCTAGGAGGCACGAACGCCTCGCACAGGTCCAATACAACTTGTAGGGACTTATCGCGTAGTCCCGGGTCTCCCAGTTTGAGAGAATGATAATAATTTGCAAAAATCACACTTAGACTTAAAATAAGCCGTTAAAGTGTGAAAACCCAAACCAGTCCCCAAACGACCCCGTAGGAGACACGAACACCTCGCACGGGACAAATGCAAATTATAGGAACTGACCGCGTAGTCCCGGGTCTCCCTGTTTGAGAGTATGATGATAATTTGCAAAAATCACACCTAGACATAAAAATAAGCCGTTAAAGGGTGAAAACCCAAACCAGCCCCCAAACGACCCCAGAGGAGGCACGAGCTACTCGCACGGGACCAATGCAACTTTTAGGAACTGATCGCGTAGTCCCGGGTCTCCCGATTTCAGAGTATGATGATAATTTGCAAAAATCACACATAGACTTAAAAACAAACCATTAAAGGGTGAAAACCCAAACCAGCCCCCAAATGGCCCCGTAGGAGGCACGAAACACCTCGCACGGGACCAATACAACTTATAGGAACTGATCGCGTAATCCGGGGTCTCCCTGTTTGAGAGTATGAGGATAATTTGCAAAAATCACACTTAGACTTAAAAATAAGCCGTTAAAGGGTGAAAACCCAAATCACCCCCAAACGGTCCCGTAGGAGGCACGAACACCTCGCACGGGACCAATGCAACTTGTAGGAACTGACCGCGTAGTCTCGGGTCTCTCGATTTGAGAGTATGATGATGATTTGAAAAAATCACACTTAGACTTAAAAACAAGCAGTTAACGGGGGAAAACCCAAACCAGGCCCAAACGACCCCATAGAAGGTACGACAACCTCGAACGGGACCAATGCAACTTGTAGGAACTGACCGCATAGTCCCGGGTCTTCCGGTTAGAGAGTATGATGATTACTTTTAAAAATCACACCTAGACTTAAAAACAAGCTGTTAAAGGGTGAAAACTCAAACCAGCCCCCAAACGACCCCGTAGGAGGCACGAACACATCGCACGGGACCAATGCAACTTGTAGGAATTGACCACGTAGTCCCGAGTCTCCCGATTTGAGAGTATGATGATAATTTGATAAAATCACACTTAGACTTAAAAATAAGTCGTTAAAGGGTGAAAACCCAAACCAGGCCCCAAACGACCCCGTAGGAGGCAAGAACGCCTCGCACGGGACCAATGCAACTGGTAGGAACTGACCGTGTAGTCCCGGGTCTCTCGGTTTGAGAGTATGATGATAATTTGCAAAAATCACAGTTAGACTTAAAAGAAAGCTGTTAAAGGGTGAAAACCCAAACCAGCCCCCTAACGGCCCCGAAGGAGGCACGAACGCCTCACAAGGGACCAATGCAACTTGTAGGAACTGACCGCGTAGTCTCGGGTATCCCGATTGGAGAGTATGATGATAATTTGCAAAAATCACACTTAGACTTAAAAACAAGCCGTTAAAGATTGAAAATCCAAACCAGCCTCCAAACGGCCCCGTAAGAGGCACGAACAGCTCGCACAGGACCAATGCAACTTTTAGGAACTGACGACGTAGTCCCGGGTCTCCCGGTTTGAGAGTACGACGATAATTTTTAGAAATCACACTTAGACTTAAAAATAAGCCGTTAAAGGGTGAAAGCCCAAACCAACCCCCAAAGGACCCCGTAGGAGGCATTAACACCTCGCACAGGACCAATGCAACTTGTAGGAACTGATCGCGTAGTCCCGGGTCTCCCGATTTGAGAGTATGACGATAATTTGCCAAAATACACTTACACTTAAAAATAAGCCGTTAAAGGTGAAAACCCAAACCAGCCACTAAACGGCCCCGTAGGAGGCACGAACACCTCGCACGGGATCAATGCAACTTGTAGGAACTGACCGCGTAGTCCCGGGACTCCCGGTATGAGA
This sequence comes from Sambucus nigra, assembly GCA_949130495.1. Taxonomy (NCBI): domain Eukaryota; kingdom Viridiplantae; phylum Streptophyta; class Magnoliopsida; order Dipsacales; family Adoxaceae; genus Sambucus; species Sambucus nigra. The sequence goes on along the minus strand of OX422209.1, from coordinate 157,513,967 downwards.
TTATGAAGATAATTTGAAAAAATCACACTTAAACTTAAAAACAAGCCGTTAAAGAGTGAAAACCCAAGCCAACCACCAAACGGCCTCGTAAGAGGCACGAACACCTCGCACGGGACCAATGCAAATTGTAGGAACTGACCATGTAGTCCCAGGTCTCCCGATTTGCGAGTCTGATGATAATTTGCAAAAATCACACTTAGACATAAAAACAAGCCGTTAAAGGGTGCAAACCCAAACCAGCCTCTAAACGACCCCGTAGGAGGCACGAACACCTCGCAAGGGTGAAATGCAACTTGTAGGAAATGACCGCATAGTCCCGGGTCTCCCGGTTTGATAGTATGACGATAATTTGCAAAAATCACCTTAGACTTAAAAACAAGTCGTTAAAGGGTGAAAACCAAAACCAGTCCCCAAACGACCCCGTAGTTGGCACGAACACCTCGCACGGGACCTATACAACTTGTAGAAACTAACCGTGTAGTCCTGGGTCTCCCGATTTGAGAGTCTGATGATAATTATCAAAAATCACACTGAGACTTAAAAATAAGCCGTTAAAGGGTGAAAACCCAAACCAGCCCCCAAACGGCCCAATAGGAGGCACGAACACCTCGCACGGGACCAATGCAACTTGTAGGAACTGACCGGGTAGTCCCGGGTCTCTCGGTTTGAGAGTATGATGATAATTTGCAAAAATCACACTTAGACTTAAAAATAATCCGTAAAAGGGTGAAAACCCAAACCAGCTCCCAAACGACCCCATAGGACGCACGAACTGCTCGCACGGGACCAATGCAACTTGTAGGAACTGATCGCGTAGTCCCGAGTCTCCCGGTTTTGAGAGTATGACGATAATTTGCAAAAATCACACTTAGACTTAAAATTAAGTCCTTAAAGGGTGAAAACCCAAACCAGACCCCAAATGGCCCCGTTGGAGGCACGAACACCTCGCACGGGACCAATGCAACTTGTAGGAACTGCCCACATAGTCTCGGGTCTCCCTATTTGAGAGTATGAAGATAATTTACAAAAATCAAACTTAGACTTAAAAACAACCCGTTAAAGGGTGGAAACCCAAACCTGCACCCAAACGGCCCCGTAGGAGACATGAAAACCTCGTACGGGACCAATGCAACTTGTTGGAACTGACCGCGTAGTCTTGGGTCTCCCAATTTGAGAGTAATAATAATAATTTGCAAAAATCACACTTAGACTTAAAAACAAGCAGTTAACGGGGGAAAACCCAAACCAGCCCCCAAACGGCCCCATAGGAGGCATGAACACCTCGCACGGGACCAATGCAACTCGTAGGAACTGACCGCGTAGTCCCGGGTCGCCCGATTTCAGAGAAAGAAGATAATTTGCAAAAATCACACTTAGACTTAAAAACAAGCCGTTAAAGGATGAAAACCCAAACCAGCCCCCGAACGGCCCCGTAAGAGGCACGAACACCTCGCACGGGACCAATGCAACTTGTAGGAACTGATCGCGTAGTCCTGGGTCTTGCGGTTTGAGAGTATGACGATAATTTGTAAAAACCACACTTAAACTTAAAAACAAGCCGTTACCGAGGGAAAAACCCAAACCAGGCACCAAACAACCCCGTAGGAGGCACGAACACCTCGCAAGGGACCAATGCAACTTATACAAACTGATCGCGTAGTCTCGGGTCTCCCAGCTTGAGAGTATGATGATAATTTACAAAAATCACACTTAGACTTAAAAACAAGTCGTTAAAGAGTGGAAACCCAAACCAGCCCCCAAAAGACCCCGTAGGAGGCACGCACACCTCGCTCGGGACCAATGCAACTGGTAGGAACTGACCGCATAGTTCGGGTCTCTCGGTTTAAGAGTATGACGATAATTTGCAAAAATCACACTTAGACTTAAAAACAAGTCGTTAAAGGGTGAAAACCCAAACAAGGCCCCAAACGACCCTATAGGAGGCACGAACACCTCGTACGGGACCAATGCAACTTGTAGTAACTGATCGCGTAGTCCTGGGTCTCTCGATTTGAGAGTATGATGATAATTTGCAAAAATCACATTTAGATTTAAAAACAGGCCGTTAAAGGGTGAAAACCCAAACCAGCCCCCAAATGGCCCCGTAGGAGGCACGAACACCTCGCACGGGACCAATGCAACTTTTAGTATCTGACAGGGTAGGCCCGGGTCTCCTGATTTGAGAGTATGATGATAATTTGTAAAAATCGCACTTAGACTGAAAAATAAGTCGTTAAAGGGTGAAAACTCAAACCAGCCCCAAAACGACCCCGTAGGAGGCACGAACACCTCGCACGGGATCAATACAACTTGTAGGAACGGACCGCGTAGTCCCGGGTCTCCTGGTTTGAGAGTATGATGATAATTTGTAAAAATCACACTTAGACTTAAAAACAAGCCGTTAAAGGGTGAAAACCCAATCCAGCCTCCAAATGGCCTCGTAGGAGGCACGAACACCCCGCACAGGACTAATGCAACTTGTAGGAACTGATCGCGTAGTCCCGGGTCTCCCGATTTGAGAGTATGAAGATAATTTATAAAAATCACACTTAGACTTAAAAACAAGCCGTTAAAGGGTGAAACCCAAACCAACCCCCAAACCACCCCATAGGAGGCACGAGCACCTCACACAGGACCAATATAACTTGTAGGAACTGACCACGTAGTCCCGGGTCTCCTAGTTTGTGAGTATGATGATAATTTGCCAAAATCACACTTAGACTTAAAAATAAGCCGTTAACGGTGGAAAACCCAAACCATCCCCCAAACGACCTCGTAGGGGGCACGAACACCTCGTACGGGACCAATGCAACTTATAGGAACTGACCGCGTAGTCCCGGGTCTCTCGGTTTGAGAGTATGATGATAATTTGCAAAAATCACACTTAGACTTAAAAATAAACTGTTAACCGGTGAAAACCCAAACCAGCCCCCAAACGACCCCGTAGGAGGCACAAACACCTCGCACGGTACCAATGCAACTTGTAGGAACTGATCGCCTAGTCTTGGGTCTCTCGGTTTGAGAGTATGACGATAATTTGCAAAAATTACACTTAGACTTAAAAATAAGCCGTTAAAGGGTGAAAATCCAAACCAGACCCCAAACGACGCCGTAGGAGGCACGAAAACCTCGCACGGGACCAATGCAACTTGTAGGAACTGACAACGTAGTACCGGGTCTCCCGGATTGAGAGTATGATGATAATTGGCAAAAATCACACTTATACTTAAAAATAAGCCGTTAATGGGGGAAACCCCAAACCAGCCCCCGAACGACCCCGTAGGGGGCACGAACACCTCACACGGGACCAATGCAACTTGTAGGAACTGACCGCGTAGTCCCGGGTCTCCCAATTTTAGAGTATGAAGATAATTTGCAAAAATCACACTTAGACTTAAAAACAAGTCGTTAAAGGGTGAAAACCCAAACCTGACCCCAATGGACCCCGTAGGGGGCACGAACACCTCACACAGGACCAATATAACTTGTAAGAACTGACCACGTAGTCCCGAGTCTCCCGGTTTGAGAGTATGACGATAATTTGCAAAAATCACACTTAGACTTAAAAATAAGGCGTTAAAGGGTTAAAACCCAAACCTGCCCCAAACGACCGCGTGGGAGGCACGAACACCTCGCACGGGACCAATGTAACTTGTAGGAACTGATCGTGTAGTCCCGGGTCTCCCTGTTTGAGAATACGACTGTAATTTCCACTCATATATGTAATTTTTTAGTTTGAGTAAATATAATTTTGTAAATTATTGGGTTACTAATATCGTATCTTTTTTGTATCCTATTTTTTTTGTCGGATAACAGTTTATCGTTGGCATTTATTCACGTGGAACACACAGAGAACTCAATGCTTTTCAACAAGGGATTTATTCATGATTCCATTTTTTATGTCATGGCCATGCGGTCTTTTGTTGTTTTATTATTGACTTTTATGGCCGTGCGGGCTTTTGTAAGTTAATTGTTATATTTTGTGGTCGTGCGGGCTTTATGTTAGGCAGATTTTGTATTAACAGGTTTTGGAATGTCCTGAAAATAAAGGAAACTCTGCCCAATTTTTTTTGGCCCTGTGAACTGTTAAAGACTTGTAATATTTTGAAGTTTGTATGTACATTATTTTATTAACAACGTGCAATATTATTAATTTGTGAATTTTGTGATTTCAAATAATTAATTTTTTTTATATAAAAAATTTGGCACAGTTCAAAACCGTTCCAAAAGTGTGCTAGAAATATTAAATTCTGTCACGATTTAAAAGTGTGCCAGAAGTGTTCCTGTTTGGCTGAATCTGGCACAGTTAAAAACTGTGCCAAAAGTGTGCCAGAAATATCAAATTCTGACACAGTTTAAAAGTGTGCCAGAAGTGTTCCTGTTTGGCCAAATCTGGCACACTTTTGAGTCGTGCCAGAAAAAAAAATCCATTTTGGAACAGCTGATTCTGGCACAGTTCAAAATCATGCCAGATTTGATCTAGCACAGTTTTAAACCGTGCCAGATTCCTGTTTTTGGTGTAGTGCCTCTTCGCTACCTCCTTTAGTTTGTAGAGGGCCTCATACTTCCTCTTTTGGGCTACCATAACGTCTGCGACCTGGAAAGAAGAAGTTAGAAGCAGGCTAACGAATGCAAAATTAAAACTAAGAGAGAACTTGCGCTTACCCTCAAAAGACTATGGAGGCGACAATCCTCCAGATCGTCATGATCTTCTTCCACCAACTTGTCAAGATCCGCGGTGTCAAGGGCCCTTTTCATCCTTCACGCAGCCTTCACGGTAGTGTCCATGAGGACTAAGGGTCAGGTTGTCTTAACTGTGGCCACGGTCGATCATCGGGACATGCTCCGGCGCGACACTAAGGAGGTGTTAAGTTTGCATTAATCGCTACAACAGGTGGGGGCGGCGAAGAAGTTGAATGCATAGGGACATCTGACATTAACATCAGACCTGCCGCGGTCAAATTAGCCCCTATATTGTCAACAAACTCAACTTGAGGTAGCAGTGGTAGTTTATTCCACGTCGTGATTTTGGGTCATGGTAGGAGGATTTGGGTCGCTGGAAGGGACCGCGGCTGGAGTTTTGATCCTGGGCCTCTTCCTTTTCCTGTGCCTTGCAGCGTTATTAAGAAAAGTTACGTCCCCATCCATTTCTACGAGTTGGGCAGCCAAGAGTTCTCTATCAACCTCCTCACCTAAAAGAGGAAAAGCAACAGTATATATTTGAATTTTTAAATATAAGTTGCCACGGAGTAAGAATGTTGATTGAGTTATTACCTTCCGCAGCCATATATTTGGTTATAGATTTATTTGGGAAGTAGCCTGCTTCAAATACAGAGGTTGAAGTAACAAGTATGCTGAATTTTTTATGCTCGACAGGAATGGCCGAAGCCTCGGCAACTCTCTTTACTTGTCGCTTTCTCAATTGCAAGTTGTCGAGAACTACAGAAAACATTTCAGAGGTTAGGATAGAGAATGTGCAATTATAAAGAAGGGACGCGGCTATAATCCAGTTACCTAGTTTGGAGGGATAACCCCATTGCCGCAGCATTCGAAATGACTTATCCCTCTCGTTCTTCTGAGGGTGAATCTCCCACCCTTATCCGGAGATGTAGAAATACTTACCCTTCCAGTTCTTTACACTGGTCGGCCTCCCATAGTAAAGGTTCTCGTCCTTTCCACGAAAGGAGAAGTAGCAGTACCCAACAAACTTCACGAAATTTTCCTTCGAGCGATAGAAGTGAAAAAATTCCACGGGAGTAATATCTTTTTTGAATTGATTCTCCCAAAGCACGACCGCGACAAGGATGGTCCTCCAGCCATTGGGATCTAACTGTGTTGGTTCTAGTTTCATGGTTTGAAAAATTTATCTGATTGGAACAGGAACTGGCAGCCATAACCCATAAATAAAGGCATAAAGTGGAAAACATACCCCATCATCAGGAAGTGTCATACACGGTCTTTGGTTTGCGACAGGTGCTGAGCACATCAGTTTTTTGAAAACTCGAAGGCCTCAGCTACCGGGTCAACCCAGTCTTGGGTCATGATGCTGCGGATATCAAGCGCAGCTAGGGGTCTCTCAGCCCTCCTAGATGGATCAGCTGGTTTTCCTTAACATCAGCAGTACCCCTTGCCGCGGCATCACCTTCCACATCTATTGGTCAGTTACTAGAGTTGTCTTCCTCTTTCATCTGAGTGGTCTCAAAATCCTTCCTAGAAGCAGATTTCACAGAGTCTGAGTCTAATACTACACAGTTGGGACAATTCTTCAGTTAGCAAGGCCCTATTGATTTCAGAGGAGGCACGAAAGGGAGTTCAGGAGGAGAGGCTCCAAAATGCTTTGCCCAAAAGCCTATCAAAAACTCGTCTAGGTCAAAGTTCATATGGCTGCAGCAGTACCTGAAAAGCACAAGCCGCAGTTAGGTGTCGCAACCAATATGATATAGAGGCCTCTTAGAGGCCATGGCAAGTTCAATGGAATATCAAGATGAACAGGAAATATTGAGGCCAAATGGGCAAGTGTGGGGTTTGATCCCCAAAAGACAAACATCACTGCGGCATATTGATTGGATTGGTTTTACAGTGCCGCGGCTACTCACTCAACGACAGCTATGGGCTAAAGCATTACGGAGTTTAAATCTAAGAACCTAAGGAGCCGTAGCCAGTCACCACAAGTCGTGGCTAGGTATCAAATCAAGAAATATTTTAAGGATTAAGTGTTGCCCTAAATTACTGAATTGATACTTCATCATGTCACGGCCATTCACTCAAACAGATAAGTATCTAATGTTTATTCATTTAAAGATCAAAGACCTAGAATACGAAGAGTTTATTCAAGAACAGCAAGAACAGTTATATGATTTCAATGTGATTCAACACAAACGCAACCTATATGGTCTAAGGAGTGGAAGATTAAGGGGAGTTTCATATTATGAAGGTCGATTCAAGGAATTCTAGCAATAATTACAATTATTTACCATGTGGATGTTTTTGATACATGGAAATTATAAGATTACTCAAACAAAACCAAAAAAATAAACACGAAGATCACAAATGCAGAAATTCATGTGTTTGTCTATTTAAAGAAGAATTACGAACTACAAAAGCTATTTAAAAAAGAGTGGCTAAAAAATTACCTGGAAATGGAGAAGATCGGCGATGATCAGCCTCAAACCGCTTTAGCACCACCACACACAGCCTTGGAAGATTACCAAAAAATGCAAGAAGATAGACGCGCAGGAACTCACTCTCGATATGCTCTTAAGGATTTGTAAAACGAAATGAAATCCACGGCCTGAACTATTTATATAAGAAAGCACGAAAGATGAATCGTCGCCTTAGAAGTACCGCGGCACCTAAGAAGACTGAACTAAGATGCAGCCCCAATTGAAATCTCTTGGCACTACGACTTGGGGGCTTATTGATAGAACAAATATAGCACCCTGCTGCGGATGGTGTTCTGCAATGCACATGTTTACATACCACGGCCCTTCTCAGCAAGGGTGCGACCCTACCAAATACAGGGCGCGACACACACCACCCGCCCATCAAGATTATGCCGCGGCAATACCCAGTACAGGGTGAGACACCTATTGTCTCTAGCCTTTGGCAGGGTGCAGCACCCACATTGCTTGCCTTACAGGCCGCATCCCTCTCCATTACAGCAACTCTAGATTTTATATACGTCACATGCCCAGAGCACGTTAGCAGATCTCCCATAAATAGAGGAAGACACCTCGAAATAAGGGATCGATTCCCCTCCCTCGGAACAGTTTCTACAACACTTAGCAAAACATTGCCACACTCTCTCAATATACAACCTCAACATATAGCTTAGGGGTTACTCATCTACATCGTGGCCAGATATCCGTCACGCTCAGAAGCATAACAATCATGTTTTCTCTTTTATTCTCATACTTGTACGCCTCTTTAGGCACAATTATATTGTACAATGCAACCCATATAATAAGAACGGAGCAACACAGTGGACATAGGCCTATTCTAAAGGCTGAACCACTCTATACCTTATCTTCTCTTTGGTTACTCGCTTTATTTGTTTATTATACACTTTTCTCTTGATTTGTTGGTACGAGAACGACAAGTGGGCGATTTCTCATATCATCATTGAACATAAATGAAATTGACTCGAATTATGAAATATTCCAAGAATTTAAATGATTCTCAAATCAATAACATCAAACTATTTAATGCTTTTTAAGAGAGTCCGTTGTGCAAACCCGTTGATCTTCTACTTTATAACACCCTCAAAATCTCACATATTTAAGAATCCAATCTCAAAATTTAAAGATTTAATAATGCTCATATATTGAGAAACATCAGTGAATATAAAATAAATGACCTTGGCACTTCTGTTTTTATGTACCATTAATCTTTTAGGCTCCTCTTTTTGCAATTGGTGGCTTTTAATGCATAGAGTATTTTGCTCGTTCATAGCCTTTTTCCATTACTTGACATATAACAATATTTTTTGGGAAACAAAATTCGAGTAATGGTTCTTACAAGCACAACTTATCTCTATTTACATTTGGTTTAATATTAAGCATGACAACATTGTATTCGGCACATGATAAGTAAGTGCAATGTTCACAAAGTCCATGCACTTGTTCAGTAAAGGTGATAAGGAGTCTAGCATGAAGAAAGTAATCATCAATGATCAACAAAATGCTATCCATACATTATTAATCATACTAAATAAATGAAGCCATATCTCAAAACACCACGAAAAACTCATGTGAATGGATGAAATGTAGGGGTGATCCGAATATCTTAAGTTCACATCCATATATGGTGAAAAAAGAAAATGAAAAAATCTTTTTGTTTTTTTCAAAAATTTTATCAAATTAAAATCTTTTTGGAATTATCAAACTTCTTCTTAAAATTGAAGATCTTTTTGGAATTTTCAAAGTTTTTCTTAAAAATAAAAAAAATGGGATTTTTCAAAGTATATCAAAAGAAAAAACATATAAATACAATCTAGTGACAGGGACAAATGATATGAACATGAAAAGTACCATACACTAGATAAAGTACCCGAACTCAATCAACGGAGCAAATACCCAAAGACTTCTTAAGATTTTCGAATCTAAGTGCATCTAAAGGTTTTGTGAAAATATCCGTTATTTGACGTTCGGTGCTACAAATCTCAAGGACATAACCTTCTCCTTAATGAGATCATGAATGAAATGCTCACATATCCTAATGTGCTTTGCACAAAAATGTTGGACCGAATTACGGGATATATGAATTGTAATCGTAATATCACATGAAATAGTCATTGTGACTTGGAAAATCCCATAATCTTCCAACATTTGATTCATCCATAAGAGTTGAGTGCAATAAATCCTGGCAGCTATATACTAATCCTTCATCATGGACAAGGATATGGATATTTGATTCTTATTTGTATGTTATTTTCTCATTCTTGGGCTCGTCTAAGGAGGTATAATAAAAGTATCTCCCACATTCTCAAGTTGAGAACGAGTCTTGACACTTAGTGTGGGATCACCTAGTATAGCCAAAGGGTCATAACTCTTTCGAACCTGACAGGGTGGATCTTATAAATCAATAGTGGGGTCCATCGAGGTAGTACAGGGTACAATAGGATCATCATCAAGGGTGCATCATATTCACACTCGGGTTTAGGGTCAATAGAAGTCAGCAACTCATCATCTCTAACTGTGATGTTAATTTCTTCCATAACCTTAGAGCTTACAAGGTTAAACACCCTGTAAGCCCTACTAGACAATGAATAACCAAAATAATTTCCCTCATAACTTCGGGAGTAAAACTTTCCTAATTGTTCTACATCTCTCAAGATGTGGGAAGTACTCCCAAAGACATGAATGTATGATAGGTTAGGTTTTTACCCTATCCACAACTCATATAGCGTGTGTAATGTATGTATACCATATTCATCATATGGCATGTCGTACTCACTACCTTTGCCTAAAAACATCTAGACACGTTTCTCCCAAGAATTATGGATCTAGCCATTTCTTGAATCGTTTGATTCTTCCTCTTAACTATCATATTTGGTTGAGGAGTACAAACGGCTAAAAACTCGTGTTTGATGCCCATTCCATCACAATAGCTATCCACTACGACTTCTTTAAATATAGTGCCATTACCACTATGCATTCGAATAATAAAGACACCAAATTGGTTTTGTAGGACACATCACTTGGTTGTTAGGAAGTTAACCACATCATAATTTTCCCTGAAAACCCCACGATAGAGTACTCCTTAAACGAGTAGTACACCATCACGAGAATGTATCTCTTACCACATAAACTCCTTAAACGAGTAGGACACATAATATGCATGTGAATCAACTTCAACACACAAGAAGTGGTAATGTTATTCAACTTTCTATGGGGACTTCAAACTTGTTTTCCTTATTGGTAAGGTCCATAAATTGAGGAAGTTGGTTTCCTAAGTGACGTTAAGCCACGGACTCGGGCCTTTTTCACTAATCTCTTAAGATCTCTAAATTTCACATGACCTAGTCATTGATGTCAAAGGTCCATATAGGAGACGATGTTATTGTTGCACATAAAGGAGGACTTATGAACGATCCTCTAGAAATTATCTTTGGTCCTCACTTATTATAATAATAGTTAATCGGATTGATCATATACGTTACAATCGGACTAGTGCAAATTTATCACAAAATTTGCGTCGAACAATTAGTTTATTCTAATTAAGTTCTCTTTAACCCTTTTACGTATAACACATTGTCTTATTTAGAAAATTTGGGAATTTCAATCAAACTATGTCTTAATATACTATACCTTCTCCTATGTCCAAAAGTGACTTTGCCTTCCTTGTGATCACTAAGGTTGGGGAAAAATGATATGTCACCAGTCATGTGCCTATATAAACCACTATCAAAATACCATTGGAAAGTTTTTTTAACCTTGAGAACAATGAGAACAACATAGGCTCTATCGTTTTGCTTAACTATCGAAGTGGAGATAACCTTTTATTTTCCCTTATCGTTGTTGGCTCTTATCGTAAAGTTGGAAGCGTTCTCAAGAGGCATATACATCCTTTGAAATTATTATATTAACCTTTAATAAGTGGCAACTAAGAATGATATTTGATCTCTAAGACTAGTAAAGTCTCTATAGCGGTGCATAAGAGTATATCTACATTTAGTTCTACCTAACTTATACTAAAATTCCCTAATGTGACCTCTCCTTTAACAATAGGTGAAAACGTAGACTTATTTCGGTCTACCTTGGTTTGGTCATTTAGGTTGAACTCTCTTTTGTGGTTTACGTCGAGGCCCATAAGGATCTAACACAAATTTAGGAACCAATTTCGGTACAACATAGGAAGTGGATACATTGTCATAAAATTTTCCTCGCCTCTCCTTAAATCCCAAAGCAGGTTCGAGGAATATCTTTCCAACCTTCTTCGATGTATCTTCTATAATAACCTTAACCTCCTAGGATCGTTCGAGATCTTTCTCAAGTTGAGATACAACGGATTCAAGTTTCTCACGAGTGTCTAAAGAAGTTTGAAGATCTCCCGTAAGACTGGCCACTTTATTGGTCAGGTCACCATTTTCCCTCTCCACTAAAATGACTATCTCCCAATGAAACTCTCACTGAGGACTCTCTCACTTTCGACTCTCTCAACTCCTTCACTAAAGCTAAAACCCTAAGCACCAAACATTTATTTTGATTTTTGTTATAAAGTACTCGGTGTAAAGATCGGTGTAAGCACGTTAAAGATCACTATCTCCATCACTAAAAATGTCATCTCCCTCACTCTCTCCAAAATTACTAGACTCACTGTCGAGTTAATCATGTTTATCAACTTCCTCATCGGCATGAGGTGTACTCGATGTACTAATAAGACTGGACATGAATGTGGTGAAGTTACATCCATGCGATGATTCATCCACGGAATCCATCGACTTCACTAAGCATGGCATTTAAGTAGATGTAACTTTGCCTTGTCTCTTTAGCCTCATAGAATACTCGTGAGCTATGTGTCCTTTACACTCGCACTCATAATATCTCTCCTCATCTTTCTTAAGGTACTATCCTCTTGCCTGATTTATAGTTTTTATCTTCATAAAAACTTTTACTTTCTTTGGAAGTGTTTTCTTTTCTAATCTTGAGAATTTTTTTGAAATTATTTACAAAAAGGTCAAGATTATCTAGATTAAAATCATACTCGGAGTCAAAAGAAACCTCTTTCTTTTTAGATTGAAATTTTAAATCAATTACCTTTTCTTTATGTTTAACAGTTTTATGGAACATGTCGGTATTATAAATTTAAAGGTCTCCTATGATTTCTTCTAACCTAAGAATATTTAAAATTCCCAATGAATTAAGGACAATAACCTTAAGAATAAAACAGAATGGAAGGGATCGCAAAATATGTTTCACTATGCGTGCCTCAGGAATTCTCTCACCCAAATTATAACTAGAGTTAACAATATCACACCATCATTCAAAAATTCATCAAAAGAAACAGTCTCTAACATGGTAAAAATTTCAAATTGTGCGATGATATTTTGTATCTTAGAAACTTTCACAGCATTTGTGCTCTCATGGGTGACTTGGAGGGTATTCCAAGCTTCTTTAGACGTGGTGCACGCCAAGAAGTGGTAAAACTCGTCGGGGTAACGTCTCCAGAAATGGCACTCAAATCGTTTGAGTTAAAACTATACCATTTTAGTTGATCTTTCATCCAAGTGATGACGGGCTTAGGACCAATGACATCACTATTGGTCATAGTGGGGGTGTCCACCCTCTTTCACAAACAAGCCAAACAAGCTCATCAATCGCTTTTAAAGTCGACCTCATTCGAGATTTCTAATAAGCATAATTAGACCGATCGAAAATAGGTAGCCTGTTATACAAATTATCTATTTGAACCCAAAATTTAGAGATCACATAAGAAATTAGTGCCACCCTCTCTGATACCAATATGAGAAAGCGGGTTCGTATGATTAGTCTACATATTAGGTTACACCCACACAAATTCAATTTTTAACCAAATTTTATATGGATTAATAATTAGGTTTGAATGCAAGATAAAGTCCAAATTAAATTATGTCCAATCACATAATCAAACCCAAGAAGAAGAAGAAGAAGAAGAAACTGAGAAAAAATCCCTTTGGAACAAACCTAGATTTTACCACTGCATCATAAATTGATAGACTCGATGACTTACAAACTACTTAGAGTTCCACTAAGTATAATGCACATATTTTAAATTCTTTTACATATTACAACACAATCCAGCTCCGCCTACGGGAAGCGATCTTCCCATGGTATTCACCGATCCGCCTCAGGATTCAAGATCCTTTCTTCTTCGGGAGGAGATCCTCGACTCCACAATTCCACAGTAGAGTAAAACAATATAATGGTTTGAAGTAGTATTTTGGAACTAGGGTTTGAAAGTCAATAAATCATTCTAGGGGATGAAGTGATTTGGAAAACAAAACATATTTTGAAGAAACAAAAGATGAACACTTTTTGAACAGATATTGGAAATTCGTTTTAGCTAAAAGTCTGGAGAAAAATTGATCAAAATAGGTTTTTATAAAAAGAATACATTTTTTGAGGTGAAGCCTTTGTTTGAACTAGAATATGGTCTCATTCGGACAAAAATAGTAGTTCTTTTCTAACGAGGTGAATTTTGTTCGAACAAAAAGCCAATCTCGTTCAATCATCCTTTTAATAACCTTTCAGCGAGAATGGTTCTATTAAACAGCGCACAACTCATTAGATGCTCGTTTGAAGCTCATTTCAACAAAAAGGGCATTTTGTTCTAACAATATCTACATACCGTTCAAACGAGACTAAAACAAATTATTTTCAAAAATTAATTTGTAAAAAATTACCTCGAATAAAAAAAATCCCAAAATATAATTCTACTATGAAATCAAATCCACAATTTCATATACCTCTATAAAACGTTTTTGGCAATTCCAACGGATTCAGTCTCGAACATGATGCTCAATCACAAGCACATCTTCAAATGATCATGGAGGTCGTGTAGTGTTCAGTTTATAGCTCCGATTTTTAACGGGATACACCAAATTACTTAAGCTATGAGCAATTATAAAATCTTCCTCTTACACATAAGTTAATCACTTAAACCATAAGAACAAACCAAAATACACACACATACAAAAGATTTAATTATGGATGTGACAAAGTGTGAAAAGATCTTTAGAAAGTCCAAATATCGCAATCTAGTGGATACACCAATATGTGAACATGTGGGTATCGAGTTAAGAAGTCGAAGCATGTTCGGAGGAAATGTATTGTTTATGTGCTATGTCGGAACGACCTCTGGGAGTAATAAAAGACACAAAATGTATTTTGTACACAAAATTAGACAATCTAAATATTTGTTGGGAAAATGAGTATATAAATACGCTTATAAAGTCTTATGAGAGTTTGGGGATGGATCGGGGAATGTTTAGCTTGACTAGTTTGATTAAATTTATAAACCATAGTCATAAATATATTGTTTGTTCTATTATTTATATCTTTTTTATATGGACATACCAGGGTGTGTGAGTAAACTCTTGATGAATCTATCAGTGGGGATTTTTTGAGATTATTCACGAGATCATGTACTATTCCCCTGATAAATGATGCATGTTGTGTATAGGTCTAGTATCAGGATCCAATGTATTGTGGATCAACCATATCAATTATGAGAGATAGGGGAGGATTGATCATCTCGTGTAATAGGGTATGTGGTTATGCGATTAGGCTTTTAGCATAATGATCTCTCTTTTGTGTGTTGTTTCAAACCACTACGAATGAGACCTTCTATGGAGCAGATTGATAAAGGCACGAGAGGTCCCTGAATGATGTACCTTCATGTTATACTTAAATAATATATCTATTATAGTGATGAACATACTTTCATGAGGATATTTTGTAGTATTATAAAGGTTACCATGATGGGCCTATCCTATAGTATATGTTGTTGTATAAGGATGATATGTATACATATGATGCTCAATAAATATTTAACGACTATAAAATTAAATTGTATTGCTAGGTAGAGATTTTGTATATTTCATGATAGTCATGGTAGTTGGGTACTTACTGTGATAGTTGGACATAGGGTTAGTACGTGGGATTATAACTCCCTCAGATAGCGGTGAGGTGACTTTGCTCTGGGAGCGAGCGTCAATGGCAACGACATGAGATGTAAATAATTCACTTTTAATATTTTTTCAAGATGGGATATGCATTTCTTTAATATACGGTGTGGACCATAGTTTTCATAAAAATCATTTTCATGTATTCGATAGATGAAATGGCAAGGTTGAGTGGAAAATTTTCAATGCCAAGTTATTCTAATTATTTGAGTCATAGATGTAGGAGTTTCAGTCTTTTCAGCATTTTACTTGCTACTCAATATTTTTATTATGGTCCCATAATGGGTTTTAGAGTTATTTTTGTTATTATTTAGTTTGGTTATTTATGATATTATCATGTGGAGATTTATTTTCAGTTATCCTATTGTTTTAGAGTTTTTTATTATCTCTTTATTATTAACATTATTTCATTGTGGATGTATTAGTTTATTTTTATCATTCACGATTAGAATGATTTAGATTGTTTGATGCTCCCTATTCTCATTGTATAAGACTAGTCACCTTATATGTGAAAAATCAATGGTGTTACAGAAACATCTTTATTTAATAAGACTTATGACGTCAAGGATGAGGTAGGGAAATATAAAAACTTTTGATAACAATAATATATATATATATATATTGCATACACATGCATTGTATAAATAAATGACAATTGGGATATAAACAGTCACTTACTCGATGATATTCGTCACATAGATTTTTCAAAATTGATGTAACACCCCGTATTTTTTAAATAATTAATTTTAGCATTTTAAATTACACGTGTGCTCATAATTTAATTGAAATAAGAAATATTTCATATTTAATAAATATTAACTAGCTAGAATAGAATTAATATTTATGAGGAAATGAATTTTCTAGGTGTGATTAAGTAAATAAAATTTGGTCAATTGTTAATATGTCGTAAGTGGGTGGAAAGGATGGGGATCGATGGTATCTCAACCGGGACATATGGGTGGGTTATTTTTGGTTGAGGTAGGATAATTATATTTGGTGACTCGGATGATGATTTCGAGTGCATACTCGATCCGGAATAGATCAAAATAATCAAAAATAAGTACCCGAGAGTAGAGATTGGTGGTTTTTAGGTCAGTCGGGAGCCACTTAAGGGCATACGAGACATCTTAAACTATGGTGTTAACCTAATTTAGAATTAGGGCTTTTAATAATATGTTCAGGGTTAGGAGGCAGTCACTTTATATAATAAAAACATTTGAGAGATAAATTGGCGAGTAAAGGGGAAGAAAAATACATGGGATTTGAGGAGAGGCTTAATTGGAGGCAAATCGTTGGGAGTTCTTGGCTAGATTCAACTGTACAAGAAGAAAATCATAATTCCTTCTACATCTAAGGTAAGTGACTAAACTTGTTTAATGTTTTTGTATAGTTTTATGTTCATATCAAAATTTGGTTGACTTGTAACAAATTTTGGGTTGGGAATTAACATGTAAATGGATTTTGAGAAAAGTGAAATTAATAATGATTCCTTACGATCTTGTTAGAACAAATGCCACATGAAAAGTAGGTTCTTGATAGATAAAGCTAAGAATGAAAAAGATATATATTGTTATTGAATGGAAAAATATGAAATTTAATCAAAAAGATGTGATCTTAAATCATGGATTTAGAAATTGTATTAGAATTAAGGTGTAAATTAATTTTTGGAAAAAGTGATGATTAAATCCCATGATTAGGAATTATTTTGATGAATTTGGACAATTAAAGATTATCCTTATGTTAGTAATGGATAGGGTAATGTTTATATGCATGGGGATGAAGATTTGAGTTGTTTTGGGTTAAAGAAATATGTAGAAATTCGTAAAATAAGAAATTGTGTCATTTTGGGTTCGACGACAGGGAAAAACTGGTTTACCCCTGTGTCACAAAATCTTGCTATTTTAGATGGTTTTTATTATTCGAATGATTCTTGGTTGGATCGGGCTATTTGTAAAGATGTTAGGACTACTGAAATATTACCTTGGCATATTAGTAATTACCGAAAAAGATTGGGGATAATCTCGGGGCAAATTTGGATGTTGGGATTTTTAGAACCCTAATAATAAAATATAAAATTAGGGATGAATAACTGGGTGAATTTAGATACACGCTTGTTGGTAATGTCCAGGTCATCCGGGAATGTTAACTGTCGTTATTAATTTAATTAGTGGTTAATTAAATATGCGGGAGTCAAGAATAGACTGGGAACACTAAGGTTATTGCTACAGGGGTTAGGCACGGATTAGCCGGATTATGTGATATATATATAAATGGGTTAGGGGATATATATATATATATATATATATATATATATATAAAATAATATGTGTGTGTATGATAATTATATGAAATATACCCATCCTAGCGTATATGCTATCGATGGAGGTTGCGCACCATGGGGAGTCACCCTGGTGAATCCTAGCAGAGGTAGTACCTTTCTACTAGGTCATAGGTCTGTGCTCGACCACCCTATGTGAGTTTTGGAGTCCCGTGGAATAATGTGGCATGGTTATGAACCACAAATTTAACACCATGATCGCCTCCAATTTTCATTTTCGTTTTGGGTACGGTGGTGAGATTCTGACCCGGTTGCCCAGGTTGAGGTATATACTCATGCAACTTGATAACATGCTAGTGATTTCGTATCCAGCGAGGAAATAATCGGAGGGATTTCGATTACATGTATTGCGAGCGATATATGAGTATATTTGATGTGTTACAAACATATGTATATAAAATGGGAGACAATTATGTACAAGCATAAGTCTTAAAGTGTAAATGTTTATTAATTGTAAGGACATAAATTTTCAATTGAGTTCCTATATTGTTTTGACTTAATTATGTGAACAAAACTGTGTTTGTAATATGTCATTGGGAGAATTTTATTTTTTCACGATCCCACTTGGTATATGACGTATTGAAGAAAATTGAAGACGTTCCGGCAAAGCTTCAAAGAATTAAATCATGCCAAAGTTTAATTGGTGCAAGTTTAATCGTCTTCAAAGTTAATTGCATTCCGCGATCACTCAGGTATGAATGCGTATAATTAGTGGTGCTTGGAATTATTTTTATAAAAGATAAGGATGTATTTTTATAAAGAAAAAATATTTTAAAATGTTTTAAAGTGTTTTAATTGTTTACACTACATTTTATTTTGATATACTCGAAATAGAGTTTGACTATTTTGGATCTCCTTTGCAAGAGACGTTTTGAGCTAAAAGTCAAAAAGTCAAATTGACACGTCAGCTCGTTCAAATGACTTAAGGATCTCGCTCGAACGAGATGCCTAAGTCTCACGAACGACCTGCCATTATCGTTCGAGAAACACATTTTTTGAGGCGGCATTTAAATCTTATTTAAAGCGTGTTTCTATCATAGTTTCGTAAGTGTGCATTCTGAAAAATAGTATTCGAACCAGAAACTTGTTTGCACATGTTTTCTAAGGTTTAAAAAGATTAAACACATCCTTAGAGTTTCAAAGATCCGAGTTATCATTTTTATATGTTTAAGTGATCTTGCGGCACCAAAGAAGTTTGTTCTATCATTAAACATCAAAGGGTTATGCGGTGAACAAAAGAGAAGGACTTCTTGTTCGACATCGTAGACGAATCAAAGCCATTCGGTGGACACCGAGACATACATGGACGTGTGTGTTGTGGACAGGTATCGCGAAAGAAGGTTTTTCTGCGTGGTCACTGTGAGAGGAGTGGTTGAAGATCAAAAGAGCGTCAAGACCCGTGGGGATCGAGTATTTGAGTGAGTCTTTGTCTGTCTTTGTAAAACCATATTCATAGTGATTGTCTGGATTGGGCCGTCCGAGGTTGTTTTCCCATTTTTTCCCGTACATCCGGCGTTGTGAGTATTATTTACTTTATTTTACTTGCTTTAATCACTAGATGCATGTTTAGGATTAATCAAGATAAAAGTGGTTTAATGTAATAATTGGGTTTTCACAACTTAGTTTGGTGCATAATTAAAAGTGGAAATTTTTGGTAATAAAATTTGGTTTGATTTGAAACACACATATTGGGTACCCTCACATTAATAATTGGAGTAAGGTTGTGAGAACAAGATTATGATAATATAATTGAGAATTAATTAATTAGAGGGGTAATCTAATTAAGAAAGAAAACATTAACAACAAACTCAAGACAGGGTAGTGGGTTATATTGAGGTTAGTTATAAGGCTAGTTAGGCAGGGTAGCGTAACTAGGAGGGTTAAGAAGCATACACTATGTGCGCGCATTAGATGAGGGGTGAGGTTCAACTCATGAGAGTGCGCTAACAGTTTAAATATGGAAAAATTACTTTACATTTTCATTACCACATTTTATTCACTTGTTAAATATTTTCAAAGGTTTTGGGCTCTGGCCTGCATCAAATATTTTTAAAAAAATTTAGGTGTTCAACCACGGGGATGCCCAGCACGATTCTTCCGTCCAGGGTTACGTAGTTGAAGCAGATATGGAGGCTTGCAGTTCTTGGAGTAGCCGATTCTATCATTTTTATCTGAGATTATCTTCCATTCTTGTTATTAGTTGGACATGTCGCCCCTTTTATCAGATTTCTTTACTTTGAGTTTTATTTAGTTCAGTTCAAATGATTGTATTGAATTCTTTATAATCGATGGTTTACTCTGTATTTGGTTTTATCAATTTCCTCATTTAGACTTATTTATGAGTGTGATTATTTATATTTTCTATTGTGAATGTGATTGTAGTGAATGGTCTAATTTTGGTATTGTAATTAAAGCTTAAAAATTGGCACATCTTGTTAAACTAATAGGTGGTTAATAATTAATTGAATTTCTAAAGTGATGCTAAGAATGAACCATATGATAATCTCGTTTTATATTGGTAGAGTGTTGGCCACTCATTTTTTTTAAGATTCTGGGTTCCCGGTGTTATAGAGAGGTCACTGTAACAACCCGTGACTTTGGAGGCTGAGAAATTAAATTTTGGGAAAATGAAATTTAATTAAATTTGGGAATTTAAGTCCAAAAATAGAGGTCATTTCAAAGTATTCTGGATGATGATTTTGAGGGTACCATCGATCCTGGAAGGGTCGAGATAGTCGAAATGACTGTCATTGGGTTTTATTTCGGCTCCGGAATGTTTTTTTAAGTCAGTTTGACTCGAATTGGAGTTAACGAGTCATTTAAAGTGTGTATTAACATTTAAAATTGGGACTTATGTTTTAAGGGATTTAAAGGCTTACGGATCAATCCATTCTCATTTGAGAGAAATGGAAGAGAAAAGATAAAGAAAAAGAAAGAAGAGAAAAAGAAGAGAGAGAGAGAGAGAGAGAGAGAGAGAGAGAGAGAGAGAGAGGAAGAAAGCTTGAAGATTTCCGGCCCAAACGCGACATCGAGGATGATCCAACCTCTACAAATCTGAGGCAAGTGTTTAATCTTGCTAAATAAGTCATTTGTGTATTTGATTTCATAATTTGTGGGTTAAAGAAATGGATTTTGGTTATAAATATCAAAGCCTAGATTTTTGGGTTTAAATCTTGAAATCAATGTTTATATATGGGTTTAATGGTGTAAAAATGGTTGGGATCAACTTTGGGTTGATTTATCGGCTTAGAATCATGATTTGATGAAGGTTTGGGGGGTAGAATAGAAATTTTAGGGTTTAAAATTCGTGGGTTCATTGGAGAAGAAGAACCCTTCAAAATTTGCAGACCCGAATCGATTCTCCCCATAAGCGAATCGATTCGGCTTAGGCAATTTGGTAAGTCCGTATTGACCAAATCGATTTCGACCCAAGACGAATCGATTCGGCCTGAGACAGAAGCCCAGGTATTTGGACCCGAATCAATTCGCCTCTGAAGCCGAATCGATTCGCTGGACCGAATCGATTCGAAACAGGGCCGAATCAATTCGGAAGCATGGCATTTTGAGGAGTTTTCCTAGGATGATTTCAAACCCTTTTTGGTTGAGTTTATTGATTTGGGGCCTTCTCTTATGATGTAAGAGATATGTTTTGGAGACACACAAGGGGTTTCTCACACATTGTGATTATGGGGATTTCTTGGGACAACTTGGGGAAAATATATGCATGTATGCTTTTGGAGTTGTGTATAGAGATTGTGGGGAAACCTCTTTGGGATTGAGGATCCTAATTATAGATCTAAAGTAATTATAGATTTGATGGGAGACTAAGAATTTTTAGAGAGAGAGTTGTGAGGGTATGTTGTGAAATTCTAGGCCAACATTTATATCGAATCCTTATAAAGATATGATTTTATTAAGATACAATTTGGGGCCAAAGGGAAGAGAGTGGTCGCATACCCTTAGTAATGATAAAATTTAAGGAAATAAATTAGAAAGGTGTTATACTAGGGGATTCATAAAAGTGATTGAACCGTAGTCGAAATCGAGAGCGATGGGATCATATTACCAACTAGAGTAGAGCGTGAAAATCTAGCTGGGGTAGATGTTGTTTATCGGAGTATGATTTACAACGGGTCTTTTCCCTAAGTAATGGGATTATTTGATGAATGTAAGATTGAGCTTGAGGCTTATAGACTATTAGTTATGTGTATATCAGTAGTCGATATTATTACTAGATTCATCAATGAGCTCTCGGATATGGATGGTATGTGTAGTGATGGTATCCTACACTAAACTTTAGGTGATAACCCTAATGTTGGATATATATATATATATACATATGATTTTGGGAGACTATTCATCGTAGGAAAAGTGGATGAATATGCTTCAAGTGAGGGATTGTATTCACATATCGAGGTAAATTAAGTGAGTTTGTGGTGACGGCTTGTATATTGAGGATTGTGTATACCTATAGCCGAGTTTAGATATCTTATACATATGAACGAGAATTAGTTGTGTATATAGATATAAGGATATGTGAATATATGTATATATATCTATATATCTATATAGATATGAATATATGGATATATTTATGTTGTGGATATACATGGTAAGAATATCTAAACCGTATATGATGGTTTAATGTTTTATCATATGATGTAATCATATGGATGTATATATATTGTGCATGTGAATGATATATATACTTATGTGGTTAAGCATACCCCGCTCATGCTATCATTGGGAAGTTTTCGCACAAAGGGTGAGCATCCTGGCTCAAGGAGCAGGGTGTGGATAGTCCACAGGTCATAGTCGTCCAGTGTGTTATTATTTGATTTTTATTTTCGGGGTGAGGCGTGGTGGGTATGTCTCGTCTCATTGACTGGTTACGAGCTATGACCGCTTCCCGGAACGTCGTGTGTGTGTGTAAGGCCCCAATATCGATGATATTGATACCGACCGTGGTCCCCAGGATGGTATGTGAGTAATTCCCTGGAAGATGATAGCATGATGGAGTTTTAACGGTGATATATATAGCCGGGTATATTATGTGTATGACCATTATACACCATATGTGGTATGTACACTTGGCTATGGGGATGGATGATTGTATATATATATGGTTAGAATAAATGCATATATATATATATTTATATATCCGATAGATGAAAGGATATGGAATCTTTGTGGAGTACATCTTGGATGATTATGATGTACTAGATTGATGGGGGTTGATGTATCGCATTTAAGGAATATTTCGGTTACATCATCCCAAGGATATTATTGGAGATTTTAAGTAGTTTTTATATTGTAACCTAAATTTAGTAGTTGTAGTAGTATAAAACTGTATGTATGGCATAATGGATCTCTAGGGTCGACATTGTCAAGGAGTAGCGTAACGGGGTGGTTCCTTGTTTGGATTTCGCTTTGCGAGACACCCCACGCACGAAACGTATTGCAGTGTTGAGATTGGAGAAAAGTTTTGTCAATAATAATTTGTATGCATGTTATTTAGTAATTAAATCATATGATTAAACCCTAATGTATATGGGTAACGTATTAAGAATTATAATTAATTAAATTATAAACCTAAATCCATTAAGCCTAGTATGGCATACATGTTTGTAAAAATAATTAAGTGTGTTTAGAAAGAGTGGATTCTTGGGTTAAGATAGGAAGCCAAATATCGTGGGTATAGGTTGGGCCTATGTTAAGTTAGGTTGTCCTTATAAATGGGGCTAATTTAACTAAAATTTCATGACGCGAATAGGTGTGCGCCGTTAGATGAGAGGTGAGATGGGGTTTCACGAGAGTGCGATTCCACTTTAATTATAAAATAAGTGCATCGATATTTATTATGCACGGTTAACACACTTGCTAAATATTTTTCACAACTCGGGCTCTGACCCGTTTACTTTTCTCTACTGCCTATATATATATATATATATATATATTACTACAAGTATCCTAACGCGTGGATGCCGGATGACCTTCTATCCAGAGTCTTGGGAGCCGTGACAGGTGCGGACTGTTGCGGGATGTAAAATGTAGTCACTTCCTACTTCTTTAAAAATCTAGGTAGGATTCATGTTGTATATCGGGTTTATACCCAAGGGATATTTATAGATGTGTATATTTATTCCATTTCAGTTATAATATTGGTTGTGACCCGACAGCTTATTCTGGTTTACTTCTTTGAGGTTTATTCGGTTGTAATTATTTATTTCATTTTATTCTAGCATTTCAATTATCATAGTTTTTATATGCATCTTTCATTTCTTTATTAGTAGATTATAATGTTGGTTTGTTGTCTGTTGCATATTTTATTTAATTTTAACATTTCGCTTACATGATATCGGGTAGTTAGTTTATATTATATTTGTACCGACGGTTGGTGTTGAGACTGAGCCATCTGAAACTCCTGATTTAATGTAGTATAGGGCTGGCCACCCGTTATTATTTTAAGCGGGGTGCTATAGATGGTATCAGAGCATCAGGTTCTAGAGTCTTTAGGATCTGTGCGGGTTTTCTGCATTCTTCCGTTAATGTTCTTGATATAAAGCCTCGCTATTAGGATTGTTGTGTTCACTGCGTTTATCTTTTTCTGTGAAGTGTATTCACTTGATCGACGTTCTGATTAGAGTTGCTCTTGTTTCAGACGTCGCCTAGATTATGTCGTTTAGGAAAGGACCAGATTAGAGATACAATACCCATAACTGATTTTGGGTGCGCTTTGATTGGGGGTATTTGTTTTCCTCCGTTCCGGCGGGAATAAGAAAGAGAACTCTAGTAGTGGTTCAGGGTGACCTATCGGTGGTTAAGTAAGAAAGGGAGAATTACTCGAATGGAAAATCTGGGACTTAGTAAGGTAAGTCCGAGGAGAGGCATGTAGTGTAGTCCTTGGGAGGTTTAAATTGAGAAACCCGTCAACCTTCATTAGGAAACCTGATGTTGGTGACTCTTACCGAGGTGAGGTAGGTGGAGTTGTCCCAATATCAGTAGTATTGCCTTCTGGGATGAGGGAGAAAGAAATTGGAGACTCAGGTTCGTTGAGTAGGACTGAGGGAGTTTCCGGTAGTTACAATCGCGTTTTGTCCTTCAAAATGGTTATGAAGGATTTTGAGGAAGATGTTTCTCTTGTGGAGAAATAGGTTTAGGAATAATGATTGTCCTGGAAGAAGTAGAGGACCCTGAGTTGAGGTTCAAAGATGGGGTGAAACCATTGGATTATGGAAGTATAAGGTAGAATACCTTTCTTTGGGTTTAAGTCATGTTTTATGCGGTGTTGACAACGTCACGCATTAGGTATATGGAGCGGTTAGTCGCTACACCATTAGAGTGTATAGAATTTCCTTGGAAGAAGGAGTGAGAAAATACGGTCTTTGTATGGCATCTTTTGAGAAAATAAATCATCTTGTGAGGAGATAGTCGAGAGTTATAATATTGAATTCCGGAAGGGCGGAATGTCGAGGTTTGTTGGGTAGTTATTATAAGGTTATTCGTCTTATGGGTGAGTTAGGGAGTGTAATTGTAGTGCTCCTATGAGGGAAGAACTTAGTTTATGGAAAGGTGTTGATGTGATGTAGAGGAATTTCATACTTGAGAGGTTCAAAGTTTGGTAGATTTATGTTGAGCGGATAATTTAACTCATGGTTGTGCTAGTTTTGAGAACTAGGTATTGGTTAGAGTATTGTATTTGTTGAGACCTTTTGTCCTAAACATAAGGTGTTTGCTTGGCATGTCGAAAGACATGGATTTGTTTTATATTATATTATTACATAGGCCTTTGGGAAACATCTAAAATATGAAAATCTTTTATAAAACCTTGACCCTGGTTCAACTAATCTCAATCCCCGACCTAGCTACACAGTAGTGTTTTGGGAGGGTTTCTTGTTTGGATTTCGCTTGCGAGACCTCCCCCGCATGAACGTGGCTAGCGTCGGGAATTGAGGAGAGTTCAACCATTGGGAATTTTCAAACTTTTATATAGTTAATATGTTGTTATAGATTATATTGGTGATAGTTATATCACAATTGGAGGCTAATGGAGCCTGATTATAATTCTACGAGTGGAAGCTCGAGTACGGGGTGTATGGGCGCCCTGGGTAATAGTTTGCTTTAAAATATATATGGTTTGATGTGAGAACTAGAAAGAATCGGTATAGTGATTGAAAGTGCGGAAGCCCCCAATTTTTAAATTCAAATATAATGAAATGGTTCAAATTTTAATTTTCCAAAAGTTATTTAAAATTTTCTTTTCTTAAAGAGAACAAACCAACTTATGAAAAAAAATAAAACTAAACTAAAAGTGACATTAAAACTACACACACAATTTTCATTTCGACTTAAACACACATTAATCCAATTCAAGTTAAACTTGCATGTTATCTAGATAAAGTAATTTTGCACTTGAATTAAATTGAACATACCCAAACATTAAATTTGCACCAAATTAAATAGATTGTGATTTTGAACTAATTTTATCTTTTAGTCCTAAGCATGCATCTAGGTGATATAGCAAGATAAAATTAAACAGTATCACACGACGCGCCGATGTACGAGGAAAACCCAAATGGGAAAAACCTCAGACGGACCTAGCCATGAATTCACTAAGTATAGTAGTTTTTACAAAGACTCGACACAAGAGGACTTACACAAACTGACTTGAGTCCGTCCAAGCCTTGACGCGCTCCTTCGGTCTTCAACCTCCACCTAGTGAATAACCATGGACTCCTCCACAGTCTCGGACTCCAACGATGGGGCTATGGTCACTGTCAATCCGCATGCGAAGTCTTTCTTCGAGTGAGAACACCGCAACAAACTTTTCTCCTTTTTGGGGTAGAGAAGAACCCAAACTCTCTTCTTGTTGGTGTAGAGAAAATCAGGTGCCAAAACTCTCCAAGCAATGATATATCAATAGGTACTTGGAATAAACTAAACAAATCTGTGTGTATGTGTTTTTTTTTTTGGTGAATTTAATCCATAAAAATCAAACACAAAACATAGAACTTTTTCTTAAAAGTTTTGCTCTCAAAAGACTCTTAGAATGTGAAAAAGTTGTCTTCAAAAAGTTAGTTCCCGCACTTAAGAAGTATGTCAAAAAGAAAGTGGGGCAAAGTAGTGGAAAAGTGGAAAAAACTGGCTTAAAATTGTTCCTGCTGTTTTTTCCTTAGAAATCTCATTCGAACGAGATTTCTAACGAAGAGATAGAAAGAAAAAAAAAATCTCGTTTGAAAACTCGTTCGAACGAGAAGTCGTTTGAACGACCTATCTAACGAGATCTCAGCCCATGGTTCTATATAATTTCGATACGAACGCGTGGCCGCCAGTTTCATATCTTTCTAATTTTTTTTGGATTTGGTATGATTTTTCTACTGAAAGGTGTCCGAGAACAAAATATTTAGAACTATGAATTCAAAAAAAATTTAACAAAAAATTCTAACACCCAAAACAAATTTCTAACATACACCCAATAAATAATGTTCCAAGCTCCTATATATATATATATATATATATATATATATATATATTAAAATGCATTCATACCTTAGGAGCAATGGAACCATGTTAATGACGTAGAAATGAGGCATAACACACACGGCATTTGATGAAGCTTTAATATCTTGGCCGTTACGTCTTGAACAAACACGTCATAGGCTTGAATGGATAAACTTGAACTCTATCCTATGACTCAAATATTTTTGTCCGGAATTGGGCCAAAACTACAAAGGACTCAATTAGAATTTTGTGTCCTTACAAATCTCCCCCTTTGGCTATTCCGGGACAAAAACAAAACAAAAATCCTAAAGGGCCGTCAAGCTCATTAGACTCAAAAACACTGTCCCACCCAAAATAAAAATACAATGCTTGACTCAAACAACCCAAGGATCAATATCTTTGCCGATGTTGAATGTTGTCATTTTGAAGTATTCCTGCACACTTAAGAAAACTATCAAACGCATAGAGAATATCAAAATATTATATGCAATTAAATAATTACTCCCCCTAAATTAATTCTCCCCTTTATCAAATAAATGACCTACTTAGAAAGACGTCTCCCCCTAAGATAAATCTCCCCCAAACTAAGATATGATAATAATAGGATTAGATACCATTTCTCCCCCTATCATTCTCCCCCTTTTTGTTCAGGAATAGACAAAGGCTAAAGAATAAAAAAAAATAACTTATCTCCCCCAAATAAACCATATACACCCTCTAAACTAAGCAAGGGATAAAAGAATGGGATAATAAGCTAAAACATGTAATTGTGCATATAGTGATGAGAACATTAAAGCATATGGGCAACAAAAATTCAACTAATCCAAACAATAACATCGAAACCAACTAGGATGCAATAAAATGATACCAATATGATATATAAATTATTAAGCATGTGATATCAACAAAGAATGCAATAAGATGGATACCAAGTATGAATTAAAGCATATATGGATCATAAATCAAAGCAAATACTAAACAAAAATATCAAATATATGTATACATAATATATATCAAAGAGACTCAAGTACACATATATAGATATAAACACACAAATGACACACACAAAATATAATAGGAGTCTTTCACACTCGTATGGCAAAAATGTGTCATATGGAAACGAAAGTGTTGGGGTGTGAACTAGTAACGATTAAATTTAGACCCAATCACTTAAAACATGTTCACGGAGTTCTCAATTGATTGCAAACTTCATCACCTTTGAATATAACCTCATGTGACAATATAAATTGAACTCAATGAACAAACATACACAATGCATACAAGCCTAGCATATTGATGATTCTACAAACCAATAGAGTCATGACATGAAATACGCAACTAGGATAAACGGACATTGTGCAAACCGTTGATATACCATCCAATCTCCCTCAATATGCATTTATATTAAATTTGAATGAATATATCAATCAAATATAGGCCTTGGCAAATTATTTTTCTTTTTAATGCCATATTTTTTGTTTTTAGGCCTTTGAACCACGTATTTCTTTTAGGTTCATTCAAAAACGGTGGCTTACAATCGCAAAGGATAACTAAGTCCTTTCCGAGCCCTTCCCCGTACACATTTATATTTATCATGTTTTTGTGTTTTACATAAATCTCACGAGCAACGGATTTTGACATGCACTAGTCCTCCTAACTCACAAATATGAAGATGACAAGATTGGTAGGAGAACACTTCACAAAGCTCAAATATGCATATGAAGTTAAAATTTCAAAAGAGCTCGTGCATGGTGAATAGAGGCATATAAAAATAGAATCCATTTAATCAACACCAAATCCAACTACTCCATGTAAGCATGGTAAAGAACATAATAAGGATTGACAATCTAAACCAAAAGTTCTAGCCACATGAGAGCGTAAAAGATGGGATTCAAACACAAGTGTATGCCACATAAAGTGTGTCAAACTAAAATACACACAAAATAAAATCTTTTTGATTTTTTGAAATTTTTAACCAAAAATAAAATATATATACTCAAAAGACAAACAAAAATCATTTGAATTTTTCATTAAGCTTAAATTACCAAGAGATAAAATTCAAATGATAAACAAAAATCTTTTTGTATTTTTCATTTAATGCAAACAAAATGAAGGAAATATAATACAAAAGATAAACAAAAATCATAATTCTAGCATGTGATAAGCATGGAGGATAGACTAGAAAATGATTAAACAAGCATACATTTAGCATGTGAATATAGCATGAAGTACAAAAGCTAAAGTATGCAAACAATAACACAATCATTCTTTATATTTAGCAAGGGAGGAAGCATGTGAAAGTAAATGAGAATCAAAAACCCCATTTTGCAAGGCAACCAAGTCGAATTTCCTAACCCAAATTAATGAAGAATGACTATCTTGGGGTGTAGGAATTTTAACTACCTTGGTTGCTTTACGTTGGGACTTTCTAGGAATACGTTTAAGATCAAAATAAAATTTCCTAAGATGACCTTTTCGACCACAATGTGTACAACTAAAAACATGTTGAAAAGATTTACCTAAGGAGTGATCTCTAAAGACTTTCCTAGTAGATTCTCCTAAAACATTGGTTTTGGCATTATAAGTAAATTCATTACAAGTATTGAAGCCTAAACCACAAGTGTCATTTTTAATTTGGATCGTTCCTAATATTTTATCTAATTTTTCCTAATGACACTCCAATTCAAATTTGGCATTACTAAAGTCTTTTAATTTATTTTGCAATTCTTAAATGTTACACTCTAATAAAACATTTCACTCTTCAAAAGCAAGAAGTTCCTTTTTCAAGGATTCCATTAAACCCCTAAGGCTATCTCTCTCGCCTTCTATATATTCAAGCTTCTCTAGAAGAGCTTTCTCTCGTGTCCTAAGGTCTTCAACCAACATGCTATTATCAACGACCTTGACACGTTCTTTCAAAATAGCTTCTAACTTCAAATTAGCTCTTTTCAATTTAATAGATTCTTTATAAAGTTCTTGAAAAGCATTTTGAAGTTCACACACATTAACCTCTTCTTCATTTTCACTCTCTTTCTTCTCCACTCTCACTATCATCAAAAACAAGGGAATCAAAAACTTTGACCTCGTAAGTGTCATGTGTTAAAGTTCCATCAATCGACGAGTTCTCACTATCACTCTCATGACTAGCCATAAAAGCCACAAAGTTGGGCTTAGTGGGGGAATCGGGACCCTCTTCCTTATCACTATCACTAAGCGTCGCATTATATGAAATGGGTCGCTTACCCTCTTTCCTTAGTTTAGTGGGGCACTCAGAAGTCCTATGGCCATAACTCTCACAACCAAAAAACCTATTTGACTTGTCCTTATTTAATTGTTCATTAATAGGTTTAGGAATCTTCTCGGCTTTGTCATACTTAGAAGTTTCAGATTTCTTAAAGTCGTTTTTAAATTTATCTTTGTTAAATTTAAGAAATTTTCTTAATTTCCGAGCAAAACAAAGCCATTTCTTCCGAATCACTATCACTCTCGCTCTCTACTACTTGTTTGACCTCTTTTCGG
Organism: Sambucus nigra; assembly: GCA_949130495.1. Classification (NCBI taxonomy): domain Eukaryota; kingdom Viridiplantae; phylum Streptophyta; class Magnoliopsida; order Dipsacales; family Adoxaceae; genus Sambucus; species Sambucus nigra. The sequence goes on along the minus strand of OX422209.1, from coordinate 157,483,446 downwards.
GCTTTTAAAGCAATGCCCTTTTCAATTTTCTTTTCGGTTTTAGAGGGAAACATGTCTAGTTCATAGGTTTGTAAATCACCTACGAGTTCTTCTAATTTCATAGAGTCTAAAGTTGGTAAAGAATTTAAAACGGTCACTTTTGGAATAAATATATCGGGAAGGGACCTTAAAATTTTCTTTACTACTCGGTTGTCGGGTATTTTCTCTCCCAAGTTAAAAGATGAATTAACAATATCGGAAAGTCTAGCATAAAATTCATCAAAACTTTCTTTTTCGTTCATTTTGATAGTTTCGAATTGAGTGGTGAGGTTTTGGAGTTTCGAAGCTTTAACGACACTAGTACCTTCGTGGGTGAGTTGTAAAATATCCCAAGCTTCTTTAGCGGTCTCACACGTCATAATGCGTTGGAATTCATCCGGTGTGACAGCGCTAAACAAGGCATTTAAACTTCGGGAATTAAAATTAAAAAGTTTAAATTCACCCTCACTCCATCTATCGGTCGATTTGGGAACACGATCATTATCTACTAAGTGAGTATGTGGGGACCACCCGTTAATAACAGACATCCAAACTCTCTTGTCGATAGATTTTAGTGCCGATTTCATTCGCGTTTTCCAATACGCGTAGTTAGAACCATCGAAAATAGGAAATTTAGAAAATGGAGAAAATTCCATTTTAGCCAAAAATATTTAAAAGATCGTAACGAAGTAATTTATCGTTTTTGGCTCTGATACCAATTTGAAAGGGCGGAAGCCCCCAATTTTTAAATTCAAATATAATGAAATGGTTTAAATTTTAATTTTCCAAAAGTTATTTAAAATTTTCTTTTCTTAAAGAGAACAAACCAACTTATGAAAAAAAAAACTAAACTAAAAGTTAAATTAAAACTACACACACAATTTTCATTTCAACTTAAACACACATTAATCCAATTCAAGTTAAACTTGCATGTTATCTAGATAAAGTAATTTTGCGCTTGAATTAAATTGAACATACCCAAACATTAAATTTGCACCAAATTAAATAGATTGTGATTTTGAACTAATTTTATCTTTTAGTCCTAAGCATGCATCTAGGTGATATAGCAAGATAAAATTAAACAATATCACACGACGCGCCGATGTACGAGGAAAACCCAAATGGGAAAAACCTCGGACGGCCCTAGCCACGAATTCACTAAGTATGGTAGTTTTTACAAAGACTCGACACAAGAGGACTTACACAAACTGAGTTGAGTCCGTCCAAGCCTTGACGCGCTCCTTCGGTCTTCAACCTCCGCCTAGTGAATAACCATGGACTCCTCCACAGTCTCGGACTCCACCGATGGGCTATGGTCACCGTCAATCCGCACGCGAAGCCTTTCTTCGAGTGAGAACACCGTAACAAACTTTTCTCCTTTTGGGGGTAGAGAAGAACCCAAACTCTCTTCTTGTTGGTGTAGATAAAATCAGGTGCCAAAACTCTCCAAACAATGATATATCAATAGGTACTTGGAATAAACTAAACAAATGGGTGTGTATGTGTTTTTTTTGGTGAATTTAATCCATAAAAATCAAACAAAAAATATGAAACTTTTTCTTAAAAGTTTTGCTCTCAAAAAACTCTTAGAATGTGAAAATTTTGTCTTCAAAAAGTTAGTTCCCGCACTTAAGAAGTATGTCTAAAAGGAAGTGGGGTAAAGTAGTGGAAAAGTGGAAAAACTGGCTTAAAACTGTTCCCGCTGTTTTTTCGTTAGAAATCTCGTTCAAACGAGACTTCTAACGAAGAGACAGAAAGAAAAAAATCTCGTTTGAAAACTCGTTCGAACGAGAAGTCATTCGAACGAGGTCGTTCGAACGACCTATCTAACGAGATCTCAGCCCATGGTTCTAGATAATTTCGATACGAACGCGTGGCCGCCAGTTTCGTATCTTTATGATTTTTTTTTGGATTTGATATGATTTTTCTACTGAAAGGTGTCCGAGAACAAAATATTTAGATGAATTCAAAAAAAAATTAACAAAAAATTCTAACACCCAAAATAAATTTCTAACATACACCCAATAAATAATGTTCCAAGCTCCTATATATATATATATATATATATATATATATATATATATATATATATATATATATATATATATATTAAAATGCATTCATACCTTAAGAGCAATGGAACCATGTTGATGACGTAGAAACGAGGCACCACACACACGGCATTTGATGAAGCTTTAATATCTTGGCCGCTACGTCTTCAACAAACACGTCATAGGCTTGAATGGATAAACTTGAACTCTATCCTATGACTCAAATGTTTTTGTCTGGAATTGAGCCAAAACTACAAAGGACTCAAATGGGAATTTGTGTCCTTACAGTGATCCTGAGGACTGATGTAAGTACTAGATGAGATTGAGGTCCTAGGAATATCTTAAATTTCGCGGGCGAAATTTTTTATAAGGGGGGGAAGTATGTAACAACCCGTAACTTTAGAGACTGAGAAATTAAATTTTGGGAAATTGAAATTTAATAATATTTGGGAATTTAAGTCCAAAAATAGAGGACATTTCAAAGTATTTCGAATGATGATTTTGAGGGTACCATCGATCCCGAAAGGGTCGAGATAGTCAAAATGACTATCATTGGGTTTTATTTGGGCACCGGAATGTTTTTTTAAGTCACTTTGACTCGAATTGGAGTTAACGAGTCTTTTAAAGTGTGTATTAACATTTAAAATTGGGACTTATGTTTTAAGGTATTTAAAGGATTACAGATCAAGCCATTTTCATTTGAGAGGAATAGAAGAGAAAAGAGAAAGAAGAAGAAAGAAAAGTAAAAGAAGAGAGAGAGAGAGAGAGGAAGAAAGCTTGGAGATTTTCGGCCCAAACGCGACATCGAGGATGATCCAACCTCTACAAATCTGAGGCAAGTGTTTAATTTTGCTAAATAAGTCATTTTTGTCTTTGATTTCATAATTTGTGGGTTAAAGAAATGGATTTTGGGTATAAATATGAAAACCTAGATTTTTGGGTTTAACTCTTGAAATCAATGTTTATATATGGGTTTAATGGTGTAAAAATGGTTGGGATCAACTTTGGATTTTTTTCTTGGCTTAGAATCATGACTTGATGTAGGTTTGGGGGTTAGAATATAAATTTTAGGGTTCAAAATTCGTGGGTTCATTGGAGAAGAAGAACCCTTCAAAATTTGCAGACCCGAATCAATTCGCCCCTTAAGCAAATTGATTCGTCTTAGGCAATTTGGCAGGTCCGCATTGACCGAATCGATTCAGACCCAAGCCGAATCGATTCAGCCTGAGACAAAAGCCCAGGTATTTGGACCCAAATCGATTCGCCTCTGAAGCCGAATCGATTCGGAACAGGGCCGAATCGATTCGGAAGCAGGGCCTTTTGAGGAGTTTTACTAGGATGATTTCAAACCCTTTTTAGTTGGGTTTATTGATTTGGGGCCTTCTCTTATGATGTAAGAAATATGTTTGGGAGACACACAAGGGGTTTCTCACACATTGTGATTATGGGGACTTCTTGGGATAATTTGGGAAAAATATATCCATGTATGCTTTTGGAGTTGTGTATAGAGATGGTGAGGAAACCGCTTTGGGATTGAGGATCCTAATTATAGATCTAAAGTAAGTATAGATCTAATGGGAGACTCAAAATTTTTAGAGAGAGAGTTGCGAGGGTATGTTGTGAAATTCTAGGCCAACATTTAGATCAAATCCTTATAAAGATAGGATTTTATTAAGATACAATTTGGGGCCAAATGGAAGAGAGTGGTCACATACCCTTAGTAAGGATAAAATTTAAGGAAATAAATCAGAGAGGTGTTAGACTAGGGGATTCATAAAAGTGATTGAACCGTAATCGAAATCGAGAGTGATGGGATCATATTACCAACTAGAGTAGAGTGTGAAAATTTAGTTGGGGTAGATGTTGTTTATCGGAGTGTGATTTACAACGGATATTTTCCATAAGTAATGGGATTATTTGATGAATGTAAGATTGATCTTGAGGCTTATAGACTATTAGTTATGTGTATACCAGTAGTCGAAATTATTACTAGATTCATCAATGAGCTCTCGGATATGGATGGTATGTGTAATGATGGTTTCCTACACTAAACTTTAGGTGATAACCCTAATGTTGGATATATATATATATATATATATATATATATATATATATATATATATATATATATGATTTTCGGAGACTATTCATCATAGGAAAAGTGGATGAATATGCTTCAAGTGAGGGATTGTATCCACATATCGAGGTAAATTAAGTGAGTTTGTGGTGACGGCTTGTATATTGAGGATTGTGTATACCTATAGCCGAGTTTAGATATCTTATACATATGAACAAGAATTAGTTGTATATATAGATATAAGGATATGTGAATATATGTATATATCTATATAGATATGAATATATGGATATATTTATGTTGTGGATATACATGGTATGAATATCTAAACCGTATATGATGGTTTAATGTTTTATCATATGATGTAATCATATAGATGTATATATATATTGTGCATGTCAATGATATATATACTTATGTGGTTAAGCATACCCCGCTCATGCTATCATTGGGAAGTTTTCGCGCAGAGGGTGAGCATCCTGGCTCAAGGAGCAGGGTGTGGATAGTCCCCAGGTCATAGTCGTCCAGTGTGTTATTATGTGATTTGTATTTTCGGGGTGAGGCGTGGTGGGTATGTCTCGTCTCATTAACCGGTTAGGAGCTATGACCGCTTCTCGGGACATCGTGTGTTTGTGTATGGCCCCGATGTTGGTAATATTGAGACGGACCGTGGTCCCCAGGATGGTATGTGAGTAATGCCAAGGATATTATTGGAGATTTTAAGTTGTTTTTATATTGTAACCTAAATTTAGTAGTTATAGTAGTATAAAATTATATGTATGGCATAATGGATCTCTAGGATCGACATTGTCAAAGAGTAGTGTAACGGGGTGGTTCCTTATTTGGATTTCGCTTTGCGAGACACCCCACGCACGAAACGTAGTGCAGTGTTGAGATTGGAGAAAAGTTTTCTCAATAATAATTTGTATGCATGTTATTTAGTAATTAAATCATATGATTAAATCCTAATGTATATGGGTAACATATTAAGAATTATAATTAATTAAATTATAAACCGAAATCCATTAAGCCTAGTATGGCATACATGTTTGTAAAAATAATTAAGTGTGTTTAGAACGAGTGGATTCTTGGGTTAAGATAGGAAGCCAAATCTCGTGGGTATAGGTTGGGCCTATGTTAAGTTAGGTTGTCCTTATAAATGGGGGTAATTTAACTAAAATTTCAGGACGCGAATAGGTGCGCGCTGTTAGATGAGAGGTGAGATAGGGTTTCATGAGAGTGCGATTCCACTTTAATTATGAAATAAGTGCATCGATATTTATTATGCACGGTTAACACACTTGCTAAATATTTTTCACAACTCGGGCTCTGACCCGTTTACTTTTCTCTACTGCATGTATATATATATATATATATATATATATATATATATATATATATATATATATATATATATATATATATTACTACAGGTATCCTAACGCATGGATGCCGGATGACATTCTATCCAGAGTCTTGGGAGCCGTGACAGGTGTGGACTGTTGCGGGATGTAGAATGTAGTCGCTTCCTACTTCTTTAAAAATCATGGTAGGATTCATGTTGTATATCGGGTTTATACCCAAGGGATATTTATATATGTGTATATTTATTCCATTTCAGCTATTGTATTGGTTGTGACCTGACAGCTTATTCGGGTTTACTTCTTTGAGGTTTATTCGGTTGTATTTATTTATTTCATTTTATTCTAGTATTTCAATTATCATAGTTCTTGTATGCATCTTTCTTTTCTTTATTAGTAGCTTATAATGTTGGTTTGTTCTCTGTTGCATATTTTATTGAATTTTAACATCTCGCTTACATGATATCGGGTAGTTAGTCTATATTATATTTGTACCGACAGTTGGTGTTGAGACTGAGCCATCTGAAACTCCTGATTTAATGTAGTATAGGGATGGCCACCCATTATTATTTTAAGCGGGGTGTTACAGTCACGATTTCATCTGCGTTATCGTGGATCGTCAGACTAAGGTGGCCCACTTTTTGCCAGTTCAGACGAATTTTGCAATGGGATAGTACGCCCAGCTGTTTATTATCGATATAGTGTGACTACATGGGTTGTTGATCAATATCGCGCTCGAGAGGGACAATATTTTTGTGTCCCACTTTTGGTAGAGCTTTCAGAAGGCGATGGGCACTAATTTACAATTTAGTACGACTTACCATCCATGAACTGATGGGCAGATTGAGCGAGTTAATTAGATGTTGGAGGACATACTCAGGATGTGTATACTCGATTTTGGGGGAGGTTGGGAGCAGTACCTTCCATTGGGGGAGTTCGCTTACAATAACTCTTGCCAATTCACCATCATCATGGAACCGTTTGAGACACTTTATGGACGACCTTGTCATTCGCCTACTTATTGGTTAGAGGTGGGGGATAAGCTGTTGGGATCGAAGATGATTCATAATACTACTACCATATTGATCCCATTCGAGGATGCATACGGATAGCTCTAGATAGGGGGAAGAGTTACACTAATACCGATAGGACACACATAGAGCTGGATGTAGGTGACCATGTATTGGTATCAGTGTCTCTCATGAAGGGAGACATAAGGTTTTGGAAGAAGGGGAAGATAGTGTCGAGGTATATAGGGCCTTTTTTTATCATTGAGAGGGTAGTGCCAGTTGCTTATAGGTTGGGGTTGTCAGAGCATCTACATAGGATTCACGATGTATTCCATGTGTCGTCACTGAAGAGATATCAGGGGAGTGAGAGGGCTTTTTCTCACATTCAACTGCAAGATATAGACTTGCTGACAGACGTCTATTATAAGGAGAGACTGGTTGCTATTCTTGATCATAGTGAGCGTCAGCTATGGTCTAAGGTGGCATCCCTAGTTCAGGTCTAATGAAGACACCATGATATGGATGAGTCGACGTGGGAATGGGAGAATGATATGCAAGAGAAGTATCCAAAGATTTTTAACGCAAGTACGTTCAAATTTTGAGGACAAAATTCCTTTGCAAGGGGGAAAGTATGTAACACCCCGTATTTTTTAAATAGTTAATTTTATAATTTTAAATTACACATGTGCTCGTAATTTAATTGAATTTAGAATTATTGCATATTTGATAAATATTAATTGGCGATAATAGAATTAATATTTATGTAGAAATAAATTTTGCTAGGTGTGATTAAGTAAACAAAATCCGGTCAATTGTTAGTACGCCGTAAGTGAGTAAAAATGACGGGGATCGATGGTAACCCAACCGGGACATACGGGTGGGTTATTTTGGGTTGAGGTAGGATAATTATATTTGGTGGCTCGGATGATGATCAGTTGATCTGAAATAGGTTAAAATAGTCAAAAACAAGTAGTCGAGGGTAGAGATTGGATATCGGGGTTTTTTTAGACTAGTAGGGACCCACTTAGGGGCATACGGATCATTTTACAATATGGGGTTAACCTAATTTTAGAATTAGGGCTTTAAATAATAGGTTAAGGCTTAGGAGGCATCCAATTAACATATTAAAAACATCTGAGAGCTAAATTGGTGAGCAAAGAGGAAGAATAACACAAGGGATTCAAGGGAAGACTTAATTGGAGGCAATGTTAAGAGTTCTTGGCTACATTCAACCCTACAAGACGAAAATCCTAATTCCTTCTACATCTAAGGAAATTTACTAAACTTGCTTAATGTTTTTGTGTATTTTTAAGTTCATATCAAAATTTAATTGACTTTTAAAAAAAATTGGGGTGGGAATTAACATGTAAATGGGTTTTGAGAAATATGAAATTGATGATGATTCCTTATGATCTTATTTTAATAAATCCCACATGAAAAGTAGGTTCTTGCTAGAGAAACCTAAGAATGAAAAAGATATATATTGTTCTTGAATGGAAAAATCTGAAATGTAATCAAAAAGATCTGATCTTGAATCATAGATTTAGGAATAATATTAGAATTAAGGTGAAGATTAATTCTAGGAAAAAAGTGATGATTAAGTCCCATGATTAGGTATGATTTTTATTAATTTGGACAATTAAACATGTATCTTTATATTAGTAATTGATAGGGTAATGTTTATATGCATGGGGATTAAGATTTGAGTTGTTTTAGGTTAAAGAAATATGCAGAAATTTGTAAAACAAGAAACTGTGTCATTTTGGGTTCGACGGTAGGAGAGAACCGGTTCGCCCCTAGCCAAACTGATTCGGAAAACTTGTGTCACCCAGTCTTGTTATTTTAAATGGTTTTTAATATTGGAATGATTCCAGGTTGGCACAGGTATTCGTAAATATGTTAGGACTAGTGAAATATGACTTTGGCATATTAGTAATTATCGAAAAAAGACGGGGGATAATCCCGGGGTAAATTTTGTGTTGGGATGTTTAGCACCCTGATAATAAAATCAATAAATAAGGATGAATAACGGAGTAAATTTAGATATGCGTTGATTCGAAAGGTTCAGGTGATCTGGGAATGTTAAGTATCGTTATTAATTTAATTATTGGTTAATTAAATATGCGAGAGTCGGGAATAGATTCGAGTTTCGGGTAGTATATATATGAGTAATAATATCTGTGTGTATGATATTTATATGAAACATACCTATCCTAGAGGTTATTATAACGGTAGAGGTTACGTATCATGGGAGGTCACTCTGGAGAATCCCAACAGAGACAATACTGTTCTCCTGGGTCATAGGTTTGTGCCCGACCACCTTATATGAATTTTGGAGTCCCGTGGAATAATGTGGTATGGTTATGATCCAGGGGCTTAATACTATGACAGCCTTTGGTTTCTGTTTTCATTTTGCGTACAGTGGTGAGATACCGACCCGGTTGCCCATGTTGAGGTATATACTTTTGTGGCTTGATAGCATGCTAGTGATTTTGCATCTAGCAAGGAAATACTCAGAGGGATTGCGGTTACATGTATTGCGATCGATATAGGAGTATATATTTGATGTGTTACAAACATACGTATATAAAAGTGGTAACAATTATATACGGGCATCAGTCCTAAAATGTGAATGTTTATTAATAACGGGAGTAAGGTTATGAGAACAATCCTATGATAATATAATTCAAAATTAATTTAGCAAAAGAGTACGTTGTTTAAGAAAGCAAAGATAAACAACATACTCAAGACAGGGTAGTTGGTTATATTGAGGTTAGCGATGAGGCTAGTTAGGCGGGGTAGCGTAACTAGGAGGGTTAAGAAGCATATTCTAGGTGCGACATTAGATGAGGGGTGAGGGTCGACTCATGAGAGTGCGCTACCAGTTTAAATGTGGAAAAATTTCTTTACATTTTCATAATGTACTTTTATTCACTTACTAAATATTTTCAAATGTTTTGGGCTCTGACCCGCAATAAATGTTTTCAAAAACTTTTAGGTGTCTAGCCACAAGGAAGCACGGCATGATTATTCCTTCAAGGGTTACGTAGATGTAGTGGATGTGGAGGCATGCAGGTCTTAGAGTAGTTGATTCTATCATTTTTATCTTAGATTGGGTTCCATTCTAGTTATTATTTGGGCATGTCGCCCCTTTTATCAAATTTATTTACTTTCAGTTTTATTTAGTTCAGTTTGGATGATTGTATTGGATTCTTTATAATCAATGGTTTACATGGTATTTGGTTTTATCTATTTCCACATTTAGACTTCTTTATTGTTGTAATTACTATTGTGAATGTGATTACGGTGAATGGTTTACTTTTATTATTGTAATATAAGCTTAAAATTTGATAGAGCTTGTTAAACTAATAGGTGGTTAGTAATTAGTTGAATTTCAAAAGTGGTTTTAAGAATGAATCATATGAGACTCTCGTTATAATTTGTTAGAGGGCTGGCCACCTATTATTTTAATAGGTTAGGAAACCAACATCATAGAGAGGTCACGATTCCATCTGGACTTTCGTGGATCATCTGACTAAAGTGGACCACTTTTTTCCAGTTCAGACAGAATTTGAGATGGGATAGTACTGGCAGATGTTTATTGCGGAGATAGTGAGGATACATGGTGTGTTAATCAAAATCGTGTCCGACGGGGATAAGATTTTTGTGTCCCACTTTTGACAGAGCTTTCAGGAGGCGATGGGCACTGATTTACGATTCAGTATGGCTTACCATTCGTAGACTTATGGGAAGACTGAGCGATTTAATTAGATGTTGAATGAAATTCTCAGAATGTGTATACTACATTTTGGGGGAGGTTGGGAGCAGTACCACTGGTGGAGTTCGCTTACAATAACTCTTGCAAGTTCACCATAGGCATGGTAACATTTTAAGCACTTTACGTACGACCTTGTCGTTCGCCCACTTATTGGTTAGAGGTGAGGGACAACAAGTTGTTCAGACCAAATACGATTCAGGATACAACTACCAAGATTGAGCTTATTTGAGAACGCAATGGATAGCTCAGGATAGGCATAAGAGTTACGCTAATTCCGATAGAAGACACATAGAGCTAGATGTAGAGGACCAGGTTTAGTTAAGAGTGTCTCTTATAAAGGGAGTCACCAGGTTCGATAAGAAGGGTAAGCTAGTGCCTAGCTATGTAGGACCTTTCCCGATCCTTGAGAGAGTAGTGTCAGTTACTTATAGGTTGGGGTTACTGGAGTATCTACAGAGGATTCAAGACGTATTCTATGTGTCATAGCTGAAGATATATCAGAGGAGTGATAGGGGTATTTACTGGAGGAGATAAACTTCCATATAGATATCTCATATGAGTCGAGATTGATTGTTATTCTTTTTCGTAGTGAGCGTAAGTTGCGGTCTAAGGTGGTGCCCCAGGTTCTGGTTCAGTGAGGACACCATAACATAGATGAGTCGATGTGGGAATGGGAGGATGATATGTGAAAGCAACATCCAGAGATATTTCTTTGCAAGGGGGAAGTATGTAACACCCCGTAATTTTTAAATAATTAATTTTATCATTTTAAATTATGCATGCATCGTAATTTAATTAAAATAAGAAATATTGCTTATTTAATAAATATCAATCGGTGAGAATATAATTAATATATATGTGGAAATAAATTTGCTAGGTGTGATTAAGTAAAATTCGGTCAATTGCTAATACGTCGTAAGTGGGTAAAAACGACGGGGATTTACGGTATCTCAATCGGGAGATACGAGTGGATTATTTTGGATTAAGGTTGGATAATTATGTTTGGTGAATTGGATGATGATTTCGAGTGTACAGTTGATTCGAAATAGGCCAAAATAGTCAAAAACAAGTACTCGGGGGGTAGAGATTAGATACCGAGGGCTTTTTACACAAGTCAGGACCCACTTGGGGGCATACGGATCATTTTACACTATAAGGTTAACCTAATTTCGGGATTAGGTCTTCAAATAAGAGGTTAAGGGTTAGGAGGAGGCCAATTTACATATTAAAAACATCTGAGAGCTAAATTGGTGAGAAAAGAGGAAGAAAAACACAAGGGATTCAAGGGGAGGCTTAACTGGAGGCAAATCATTAGGAGTTCTTGGCTAGATTCAACCCTACAAGAAGAAAATCATAATTCCTTCTACATATAAGTCAAGCGACTAAACTTTCTTAATGTTTTTATGTAGTTTTATGTTCATATCAAATTTTTGTAGAACTGTAACAAATTTTGGAGTGGAAATTAAAATTTAAATGGGTTTTAAGAAAAGTGAAATTGATAATGATTCCTCATGATCTTGTTAGAATACATTCCACATGAAAAGTAGGTTCTTGATGCTAAGAATGAATAAGATATTTATTATTCTTGAATGGAAAATTTTTAAATTTAATCAAAAGGATGTGATCTTGAATCATGGATTTAGGAATTGTATCAAAATTGAGGTGTAGATTAATCCAAGGAAAAAGTGGTGATTAAATCCCATGATTAGGAATGATTTTGATGAATTTGGACAATTAAAAATGTATCCTTATGATAGTAATTGATAGGGTGATGTTTATATGCATGGTGATCAAGATTTGAGTTGTTTAAGGTTAAAAAATATGCAAAAATTCATACAACAGAAAACTGTGTCGTTTTGGGTTCGACAGCATGGGCGAATCGCCCCCTGGCCAGACCAGTTCGAAGCCCTTGCATCACCGATTCTTGCTATTTTAAATGATTATTATTGAAATGATTCTGGGTTAGTTCAAGGTATTCGTAAAGATGTTAGGACTACTGAAATATGACTTTGGCATATTAGTAATTACCGAGAAATGTTAGGGGATAATTTAGGGGTAAATTTGGGTGTTGGTATGTTTAGCACCCTAATAAGAAAATAAGGATGAATAACCGGATGAATTTAGATATGTGTTGTTTTATAAGGTCTGAATGATCCGGGAATGTTCAGTATTGTTATTAATTCAATTAATGGTTAATTAAATATGCGGGAATCGGGAACTGACTCGGAACACTATGGCTATGGCTTTGGATATTAGGCACGAATTAGACAGATTATTTGACATGTGTGTGTGTGTGTGTATATATATATATATATATATATATATATATATATATATATATATATATATAGAGAGAGAGAGAGAGAGAGAGAGAGAGACGTGTTAGGTACAGTATATATATGAATAATAATATTTGTGTGCATTGTATTTATATGAAACATACTCATCCTAGCAGATATGCTATCGGTGGAGGTTGCATGCCAAGGGAGGTCACTCTGGCGAACCCTACCAAAGGTAGTACCATTTCCCTGGGTCATAGGTCCGTGCACGACCACTCTATGTGAGTTTTGGAGTCCTGTTGAATACTGTGGTATGGTTATGACCCACGGACTTAAGACCATGACCGAATACATTTTCCATTTTTTTGGGTTCGGTGATGAGATTTCGACTAGATGGCGCAAGTTGAGGTAGATACTCCTGGAGCTTGATAGCATGCTTGTGATTTTTCATCCAGCGAGGAAATATTCAGAGGGATTACGGTTGCATGTATTGCGAGTGATATGTGTGTCTATATTTGATGTGTTACAAACATACGTATATAAAAGTGGAGATAATTATATATGGCATGAGTCCTTAAGTGATAATATTTATTAATAACTAGAGTAAGGTTATGAGAACAAGCTTGTGATAATATAATGGAAAATTAATTAAACAAAGGGGTAATCTAATTACGAAAGAAAATATAAACAACACACTTGAAAAAGGGTAGTGGGTTATATTGAGGTTAGTGATGAGGCTAGTTAGGCGGGGTAGCATAACTAGGAGGGTTAAGAAGCATACGATAGGTGCACATATTAGATGAGGGGAGAAGGTGGACTCATGAGAGTACGGTACTAGTTTAAATATGGAAAATTTGGTTTACATTTTTATTACTGCTTTTTTATTCACTTGCTAAATATTTTCAAAGGTTTTGGGCTCTGACCCACATCAAATATTTTCAAAAAATTTAAGTGTCCAGCCACAAGGATGCCTAGCATGATTCTTTTTTCTAGGGTTACATAGCTTCAGCGGATGTGGAGGTTTGCGGGTCTAAAATTAGCCAATTCTATCATTTTTATCTTAGATTAGGTTTCATTTCAGTTATTGGTTGGGCATATCTCCCCTTTTATCAGATTTATTTACTTTCAGTTTTATTTGGTTCAGTTCGGATGATTGTATTGGATTCTTAGTAACTGATGGTTTACTCAGTATTTGGTTTTATCTATTTTCACAATTAGACTTCTTTATTTATGTGATTATTTATGCTGACTATTTTTAATGTGATTATGGTGAAAGGTTTACTTTTGGTATTGTGATTAAAGCTTAATAATTTATACAACTTATTAAACTAATACGTGGTTAGTAATAAATTGAATTTTGACAGTGATGCTAAGAATGGACCATATGAGACTCTCATTTTATTTTGGTAAAGGGTTGGTCACCCGTTATTTTAGTAGGCAGGGTGACACAATTGACACTTAATTCAACTTGAATATAACACACATTTTTGTTGTGCGATCCATATTTAATATATGTTCACAATCATACACTTTTTTAAACTGTACTACACGACATATGAATACATACTTAGATGATATGTTATTACACAAACTATCATTTATAATGTTAAATGACAAATTAGAAATCACGCGACTTGATCCATATATTTCATATTGATTGTGTTTGACGTACACATCATAAAATAATTGGAGATAAAATTCATATTACAAAAATGTTATAAGAAACGGAGAGAGAAAATACAGTCAATTTCCAACTTATGATGAAAATTATACAAAAATTGCAAATGGTTCAACACATGAAAATCTTAAATGCTTCATAGTGTACCAGATTTGGATTTCATTACCTCCACCCTGATTATTTAGCATAATGACAAATGGGAAGAGAATGGATTGATGTGACTAGATTGTGCAATGAATTGTAATGATCAAAGAAGAGTAGATTCGGAATCCAAATGATTCTGAAATAATTATTTATTACTTTTAAAATAATAATTGATTGATGACATGTGTCGTGCTAACTATATCTTTCTCAGTGTGTGGGATTGTTTGGCATAACAAAAGTTGTTATGACATTAAGACACAAGATAACCTCATAAGAAAATTCATTCCAACAAAGTTCAGGATACATAAAACAAGGGAAGCACAAGAAACATTCAATCACAACTTTTTAATTCTCCTTTAAACAAGTTCAAGAGGATTTTAATAGGAGAAATAAAGGAACGAATCTATTAAAAAAGAGTTATTTTGAATTTGATCCCCACTAGTTATACGTTTTTTAATCCAACCCCATTATTGTAAGCACATATTTTATAATGTTCGTTATCAATTGAGTATGTCGTACACAGCTACAATCGTCGAAGAATTGTTCAAGATCAAATGCAATAAGACGGATCTAAATATCAAGTTTTCTTTAACATCCAAGCCTCCTCAAGTTTAACTTTGGTAAGGTTGTGTTTTAAGTCCTTAATAATTCACTTAGAGTGTTGGAATATTTTTTTATCAAAAATTTTCTAAGTGTTGGAGCAGAGTTTTTATGTTTTTCATCAAAAAATATTTTTCAAAGTTTCAAAGCGAAACATTTACTGGCGAAAGAAAAAGAAAAAATCATTTTTCAATTTTCTCATTCAAGCGACATCCCTATATCGCGCGAAGCTCGTTCGAGTGACGTGTGTCCTCATTTGAGCGAGAGAACTATTTCGTTCTAGCGA
This sequence comes from Sambucus nigra, assembly GCA_949130495.1. NCBI lineage: Eukaryota > Viridiplantae > Streptophyta > Magnoliopsida > Dipsacales > Adoxaceae > Sambucus > Sambucus nigra. Next base: position 157,468,164 of record OX422209.1, on the reverse strand, counting down.
TGCACCGCCTTAGATATTCTATAAAAAGGGTTTTCCAACTTCATTTTTAAGAAGAAGACCTGCGATTTTGAACAGAGACGAAACCGCTTTGGCAGAATTCTTTGTTTTCTCAATTTTAAGGTTTCAAACCTTTTGTTTTCAATTCACAAAATCCCAGTAGTCTGTGTGAATTGTTTTGAAACCCAAGAATAAAACTTTGTTATTGTTCATCTTTATGGAGTGCGTCTCTACATCTTAAGACTGATGTTATTGAGGTTCGTTGCGTATGGATCTTTGCTGAAGATTGGACTGTGGTTCGTGTGGGTTCGCTACGTGGGATACATTGCTGACTCTAGGTTGTGTGCCTATGTAGGTTTGCTGAGGTAAACTTATTGCAGATTTCATTGTAATCCATGTAAATTGTGATTTACAAATTCTAGTGAAATAAAAGGTTTTACCCTAAGGGGATTTTTCCTGAAATCTGTGAGTTAGCATATTTATAATGGTTTGACACACGCACACATGTAGATGTTTGTTTAACGGCTGAATTAATTTGATTCTAAAAATGACTCTAATTAAATAAGTTTGTGGTTGGAATTTGTGCATTTATTTAAATCGATATTGCACACGACACATCATCTTTTTACAAATTGGTATCACAGCAGGTTACTCAAATTTACCGAGTATTCCTTTTTCTGCAAAATTTGTGTGATATTGATTTTTTTGAAAAATTTATTTTGTGAAAAATCGCAATTTTTTCGATGAAACACTTATGTAATCAGATGCCCCTCCTTGATGACACGAGTCACAATTTTGATGATTTAAATAGTTTGAATTTGACGTTTGCTAAAATAATTGATTTTTTGAAAAAAGAAAACTGTCGTTTTAAATCAACGATGGATCTTTTACAAACGATTCAAGATCAAAGAGATTTTTATCATGAGAAATTTTTTTCTTTGGACCATAAATTTCATGCTTTAACATTGTCCAAAAAGAAGAGTGGTGATAGAGTCCTATTTTTAAAAAAGAATTGGAGGACTTTAAAAATTCTAGGATTTGTGTTTGTGCCAAAGTGGATAAAAATATTTTACTCGATAAGTTTGTGGCACGTGAGGAGACTCTTAGTGATAAGTGTTCATATTTTAAGAATGAACGTGATAACCTTGTAGGAGTTTTTGAAAATTTAGAGATGAATCCCTAAAATTGGAAGAATTTCATTCTTTGCTTGAGTCAAAAATTTTGGAGATAAAAAATGATTTTGACAAATTTGAGTAGTATTGGTAGCAATGGTAGTGGCTCATTGTTTTTTAATCTTTCGAATGTTAAAGCCAAGACCATTATTTGGTTTAGACGGTCAATAAATCCCAAGGACGTTAGAAAAGGTCAACTCAGAGGTGTCGTTCCACCTGTTTATACATGTTCACATTGTGGAAGGAAAGGTCACCTTAGAAATGTTTTTCGATCTTTAAAAAATTCCTAGGAACTTAAAGTCTAGTGTTCCCTTGGTTCCCAAAACTCCCATGCGTCGTTGCACACCTATTTTGGCTAGGAAATCACTGTTAGAGGCACTAGATGTTACACTAGTTGATTCTCGGTTGCTTGCGAATGATTCTTCTCTTGCTATATCATATAGGTGATTATGTTCGCATGTTTGTCATGCGCTAGTTGTGCCTCATGATATATTTTTTCTAGTGTTATGACTTGTGTACTTTTTGTATTAGTTTTTAATTTTTAAAACTTTTGAAAAATACAAAAAGATTTTATTTTTATAAAAATTTTGAAAAAAATAAAAAGAGTTTTGTATGTTGGTTTTACACCGTATATGAATGGACGTTAAGGATGGCCGATTCACAATTTCGTTCCATATACATGTGATGATTTGATAGTGTTTTGATATGCGTCATCTGTGACATCCCGTCTAATTAAATACCGGGTAGCTACTCCTTTATTCAATTTAATACAAAACGTCAGGTTGGTTCAGTTCATAGCATCACTAACGAAAAATATTTTAACAATTACTAACCACCTAATTTTTAAAAAGTGAGTTGTCAATTTTAACGAAATTAGATTAACATGCAACAAGTTTAAATTATGAAATAATAATACCACAACCACATCACAGACACAATAGGATAATAATGGAATAAAAATAAATCTGGAGGAACACTCCTCTGAATAATCTGAATACTGAATAAAATAAATACAAAGTCTGAAACACTAATTAATTTAATCCAGAACTGAAATGGAACTAAGTAAATAAGCTGTCTCTAAAAAGGAAGGGGCGACATGCCCTACAGATGAATAAATCTGAAATGGAGTCAAAGTAGAAAGTGGAGGCATCTACTATCGAGGTCCTGTAACTTCCACAGTAGCTATAGCATGTCACTGGAATGGAACTCCTACACTTGATGTCCTTGTGGCTGGGCACCTAAAATGTTTTTACAAGAAAGTAGATTTGAAAGCAAACGTGTCAGAGCCCGATTGTGAAAACAGTTTAAAATATAGCAAGTGTTTAATATCATTAAACAGTGAATATAAAATACATGATAGTGCGTGCACTCACATGAGTTCCTCACCTCTCAACTAATGGTGCACTCCTAACGTTCCCGTTCCCATTCGAGTTATTCCACTATCCAACTAGCCCAATACAATTCAAAGTTCGATTCCCGACATCTTAATATAAACTGAGAGTCTAACTTTATTTTCCTCATAATTAGTTATAATATTTACTATGAATTTCCCATTTTTAACTCTTCTAAAAATATCACAATTATTCACAATCATACTTTAATAAAAGTCCATTTCAATTATCAGTATATTAATCTCAACATAAATATACAATAAGGGCACCCCTGGGCTAAGCTGCGGTGCACACATACTCTGCTATCAAATCCCGGTACATCACGTACATGAGGACCACGTATTCTGAATCTCTCAGGAACCGTTTCAATAAGTATCAAACACACATAATGGAGGCGAACATAGTTCACATACCCATGGGTCACGCACATACCTACGCTCCCATGATCAGCTGACTTATTAACTCACAATAAGTTATTCTCTGACTTATGTCCTTGAGGTACCAATCTAAATCCCCCCGTAGGCACACAAAGATCAGATGGTCCTGATCGAAAGCCGACCTCCCGTGATAGCAAGTATGGTAGGTATGTAATACACATATAAGTCCATACACTAAGCATTCACACATCTTCGATATCTTATAATAATAATAGAGGTATATTTTATATTCTTATACCGTCATTAAATTTTGTACATTTACAAGTCCCCGGATAATATACAATATAGATCGCCAACACTTCTCACGTCGCAAATTCAAGTACTTACGACCTAACCCATAGAAGTTATCAGTCCATTAAATAATTTCAGGTTTTAATCCTCGACGCACTCCAATCTCACAATTATACCCACTAATCAACAAGGGAAAAATTACACTTAATTAAATAAGCCTACGGAAAGTTCGAAACTAAAATCGGTCAAACAAGGTCATTCTGTCAACTCGTTCGAACAAGGTAGTTCGAATGAGTGTCGTTTGAACGAAGGGCTTCGAACGAACTCGTTAGAAGGGGTACTGGAATCTCATTAGAATCTCGTTCAAATGAGGTCGTTCGAACGACCTGCGGTGTTGGTCTTCTAACGAGATGGTAGAGAATGCCCAGAATTTCCCCAACTTCATTTTTCACCAAATTCCTTTCTCCAAATCCATCCTAAGTTCATACCAATTAAGTTTTTGTGTCTTTAAATTACTCTAAGTCACCCTAGGACACTTCTTAACATATTTTTGGGGTCAAATCTTACTAATCAACATGTAATAACCATAAATTCCCAAATCTTACCCCAAACCCTATGAACATGAACCCAGAATTTTATTGTACCTAAATACTCATCATTAATCCGTTTTCAAATCATCAAAGTTAAGTTTTGGGTACCAATTTCGTTTATAATCACTCTACATGCAATCCCTAACTAAAATTAAGATTTTCTACAACAATCCCATTGGATTTTCATCAAAACTTTCAAATCATATAAAGTTTCTACACTAAACATGGAGGAAATATTCATTGCAATTAATGACATCAAATCACTTGCCTTAAGTTTGTCCTTCTGATTTGTTATTGGTGATTAAAGGTTGATTCTCTCCTCTTTCTTGTCACGAATCCTTCTAGAATGGTGGTGATGGGTGATTGTTTTGGTTTGGAACCTCTTGTAACCTCTCTCCAACTTCTCTCAAAAGCCCCGTAGTCCACTCTCTTGTCTTTTGCTGATAATGGCCTTAGTGCCCTCTCTAATAATATATAATTAAGCTCTAAAATTTATGGATTTTAATTCCTCAATTTTTAAAATTACCAAAATACCCTTCTAGGTTGCCGGTTTGGCCTAAAAATGCCTCGGGACCCAAATTAAACCCCCGGTTAGTGTTTTCTGACTATCTCAACCCTTCCCGACACGTTGGCGCACTCAAAATGACCATTCAATTGATAAAAATATAAATTACTTTTTAATCTAATTAAGTTCATTCCTGACACAACTGACACGCGCGTCTCAATTTAATTTCCCAAATTGTCGTATTTCTGCCTCGCGACAATTTTAATATTTTCAATACTCGTATATTACCATATATTCTCAGTAATGTTTTATTTTAACATCATAATTAAATACCAATTCACATCTCGCTAGTATTTACCTCCGGATTAATTTCTAATTAATTCTCATTTAATTCAATTAATCCCTTAAATAAAAATCAATAAAATTATGGGGTATTACATCATCATTCCATTTTTATGATCTATAATGTTTGGAGTCATTGAGATGTGATTAGTTGTTACTACCTACATGTTTGACTCATAAGTTCCATTAATGCACACCTGTACGGATTTGTTTGATTATTGTACTTGTTTATTACATATTGGTCGGAGTGTTGTCATCTCAATTCTATCTTTAAAACAAACCATATGCGATAAAACTTGGCAATGAAAGTAGTGCATGCAAAAATCTTTTACCGTGAAGAATTTAATTGCAGCAAAATATGATGAGTGAATCATAGAACAGGGTTGCGAGAGTACAAAATTAACTCGTCGTGAAAGCCACCGTTTAAAAGAGCCCAAAAATATTTGAAGGCAGTAAAAAGATCAATATGCCAAAAAGGGGCCACCTCAAAAGAAAAATAAATGATTATTATTTATGAGGGAGTTTGGATGGAAAGAAATGAAAAACGGGTTTGCACCATACAGCGTCATGAAAAAGCATTTATAATTTTAGACGTTATTGGTGTGGGAATCACTCCTGACTTTGATGTGTTGATGGATTGAGTCGATGTCATTAAAAGTCAACACTTGAAACACCTAAGGACAATTTGAGATTCATTCAATAGGAGTCCACATATTCACTGTGAACGTATGTTATTTTTTATTGCTCCTATCGAATATATTCACACCCATTCATTCTGTTTCCATGATTTGGTTGTCTTAGTGTAAATTCATTGTGTGTGGTTTTTTTTTTAAATTATTTTTGCATTTTATGTATGAAAAAATAGAAAAATCAAAAATAGTTTATGGAAGCTTTTGAGTTACTCTCTGCATAAATGTAGTTTGATCCATACTTTCTATGCGTTTTTTTATGACAACCCCATGATTATTTTGTTTATTCGTTTTCTTGTCTATTTCGGACAAATAAAAAGGGAAAGAACAAATTATGGGGGAGTTTCTGCATTTTGGGGGATATTTGATTATATTGATTAATGTATTTTTAAATTATTTCTAACTCGATGTGTCAATAAGGTATTTTTATTGTCTCATGTGTATAGGTACAAATATTTAAGATCAAGGATTGCACAACCTAATGAGAAAAGCTTAAATATTTGAAGTTGAAGATTTTAACGAAAAGTTTTGAGACTTACATATTCAGTACCTTTTCAATTTTGGGTCCATGGGCGGATATTAGAGTGGCCTTTACGTTTTGATAATTCGGATGTTTTTATTTTGTACCGGCATAGACATAAAGGGAGATTTGTAAGGACATATTTTATAATGTTCGTTCCTAATTGAGTATGTCATATACCGCTACAACCGTCGAAGAATTATTCCAGATCATATGCAACAAGAGGGATCCAAATATCAAGTTTTCTTCAACATTCAAGCCTCCACAAGTTTAACTTTGGTAAGGTTGTGTTTTAAGTCCTTAATAATTCACTTAGAGTCTTGGAATATTTTTCATCAAAAAAATTCTAAGTGTTGGAGCGTAGTTTTTATGTTTTTCGTCAAAAAATATTTTTCGAAGTTTCAAGGCGGAACATTTACTGGTGAAAGAAAAAGAAAAAATTATTTTTCAATTTTATCATTCACAGAAGACTTCGTTTGAGCGACATCCATATATCGCGCGAAGCTCGTTCGAACGATGCGTGTCCTCATTCGAGCGAGATCCCTGTTTCTTTTTAGCGACTCACCGCTTTAGATATTCTATAAAAAGGATTTTCCAACTTCATTTTTAAGAAGAAGACCTGCAATTTTGAACAAAGGCGAAACAACTTTGGCAGAATTCTTTGTCTTCTTAATTTTAAGGTTTTAAACCTTTTGTTTTCAATTCACAAGATCCCAGTAGTCTGTGTGAATTGTTTTGGAACCCAAGAACAAAACTTTGTTATATTTCATCTTTGTGGAGTGCTTCTCTACATCAGAAGAGTGAGGTCATTGAGGTTCGCTGCGTGTGGATCTTTGTTGAAGATTGGACTGCGATTCGTGTGATTTCGCTGCGTGCGATCCATTGCTGACTCTAGGCTGCATGTCTATGTAGGTTTGCTGAGGTAAACTTATTGGAGATTTCATTGTAATCCGTGTAAATTGTGATTTACAAATTATAGTGAAATAAAAGGTTTTGCCGTGAGGGGATTTTTCCTGAAATCTGTGAGTTAGCATATTTATGGTGGTTTGACACACGCACACACGTAGATGTTTGTTTAAGGGCTAAATTAATTTGATTCAAAAATTGACTCTAATTAAATAAGTTTGTGGTTGTAATTTGCGCATTTATATAAATCGATATCGCACACGACAAATCACCTTTTTACAATTATTTCTATTTTTTGAAGTTTGACACCCATTTGACAGATTTAGTCAATTGGTCGTTAATTTGCCCATTTTCGGGCCTAAATTGTGTAATACACCCCTCATTCATTACCTAACAACGATGTTTTATCATATAACTCCACGCCATTATGTTGTTTTTAAACTCTTCTTATGTATATTATATTAACTTGTGTATGTTTATGTGGGTGTGGGTGTGGGTGTGTATATATATATATATATATACATACTAGGGTATGCCCGTGCCTGAAGGTACGCTGATAATTTTAAAAAGCATAAAGTCGTGCCTTGGTGTGATGGCAAGTTACCTTGCCAAAGCTACGATTGATCTAGGGTATACCCATGCCTGAAGGCACGATGCTAATTTTTTAAAGTGTACATCGTTGATAGAATCATATGTCGTGTTTAATTCGCAACATATAATTAATTTAAATAACCTATGATACGAACCTATTAGTTTAAAAAAGTTGATGAATTATTCCATTATTTATGAGAAAATCCAGCCTATTTAAAAAAAATCAAAATGTTGCTTGCACCGGGATTTTTTACACTAAGTTGTGTGGTATTCATGTAAAAATTACCACTCGTGTTGGTCATATCATATGTATTTGTCGAAATTATAACAATAGTGTCCTATGTTACTACATAAACCTTTATATTATTCATAGATATATACCAAGATATGTATTCATCTAATTTAAAAAATATAACAACCAATCAAAGATATGTACTTCTGATACCTAAACATGTCCACACATTATATTAAATGCTCATGACCAAAATCTTTATTTCGAGGCACGATGACATTTCTCTCGAGTATGAATCATTTGTCAAGTCATAAAAAATTCGTATTATAGTATAATTTTCCAAAGTATCAATCATGGTCGATTATAATCTTAAGTCTGGTAATTTATTTTAAACACAAATGAAGGTAAAATTTAACAAAACAATGTGCAAAATTTCCTTTGTTTATGAGTATCCAGCTATTTATGGTATAAGAAATACTTCAATCAAATAAATAATTCGTCCTGGACTTAATATAAACGATGTCACCTATTTAACAATACTCATATATAAACCCCTATTATGAGTACACAATTTAAAATCCAAAATGTTTCAATAGGATGAGTGCCAAGACTATACAGAGATTCATCTCAAAACAAAACAAAGTGTACATAATTTAAAAAATTTGAAAATCTCTTTTATTTATACAAATATCCACCTGTTTAAGAAACAAAATATAATCTAACAATAATGCTAATAGTCCATCTCGGACAACTTATAAACAAAAGCATCAATTTGTCATTAAAAAAACTAAATACATATATAAATACTCAACGACCACTATTGGCAATTATAATTTATTCCATCACTAACGACCAAACTAAATACATATTAAAGTAACCACTCCTAACCTCAACTCACCTTAATTGTGTGATCCACATCCAAGAATTGATCCTAATGGAATTATAAACTCCAATTAACCATGAATATCCATATAAAAAACTCATTCATAAAATAGACCATGAATTCATAATCTACTTGCATTAATTATCACGACACAAACAAAAGTATGAATAGAAAATTTTTTATTGATATAATAAGGTAAAGATTGGTTATGAAAGAGAAAATCTCATGTGTGATATTATTTAGGTGTACTGCTTTCAGTTTTTAAAAAATTCAGGAATCAATTTGCAAACTATAGGGGTCATTCATATTATAGGACAATAGTTCAATCATAATTATCTTCCAATTAATCTAAAACCCAATAAGAAGAAACATGTATGCATTCACATAAAATAGAGTGTAGTACCAAACGAAAACATAAAAAACTTTTAACATTAATTAACTTCTCAAGTAACCATTTGACCCCATTCCTAATTACAATATAACATAAATTACCTCGTAAATAGATCTCAACAATAAATTTCTTAGAATAAGAAACCTGAAAAAATTCAAGATATGAAAAATAACCATAAAAAATTTAAGATCTGAACTTGTTTCCTTTCCAATAACACTGATTTGATTGAGATTGAGAAAGTGTAGTTCCAATGCTTATTTTCTTCGGCCCCTTGTACATAATGAACTATCAATATAAGAATAGAGTAAATTATAAGAAGGGAAGTCGTTTGACAGTTTCCCGCAACTCAGAACGGCAGTCCCTCCTTTATCTAAAATCAAGTGGTTTGGAGCAATATTCTGTATGCTATGGCATCTTGGCCCTTCACTGTTGGTGTTCGTCTCAACTTAGTCGTCTTAAGGATTAAATGAATTAAAACTCATAAGCAAGATCAAACTAAGTCAACTTAGCCAAGGCATTACATTTGGGAGCTGGGCAAGATAATCCTCGTCGAAAAAAGTGCGTAGCCTGGCTGCAAATACAACGCCAATAATCGATTCGGCAAGTAAGTACTAATGATGCATTCATCCAGTGGTGTCAATGTCGATAATAAATTTGGAAGATGCGAGACTCAAGACTCTGGGATATAGTACAGGACTGAACCATGATGCATTCAGCCAGTACTAATGATGCTTTCAACCGGTACTAATGATGCTTTTGCCTCGTCGAAAAGCATTCTCAGATCAAATATTTCCATCCAGGCCCTGTATGGCTGCAACGGCCTCTTTTAAACTACCCATATCTGAAATCCAAACATAAAAATTCAGTGTCTAAAGAGAACTTGTAACTGAAATCCAAACATAAACACCCAGTGACTAAAGAGCACTTGTTAAGAATATAGTATACGACTGAATCACACCTAAAATCACATGAATAAATTATTTTTCCAACCTCCATTTTAGATTCAAAATTTTACTTGATTTTGAATTGAATGAGTAGAGTTCAAAACCAAATCTTGAAAGAAAGTCAAGTGAAACAGTAGTAATAATGTTAGTTAGATGAATTCGGAATAAGCCATGACACTGACCACTATCACGGTAACCACACCATGAATTTTTACACTTTTCTATTTAAAATACGTGTGCGCCATCTTCAACTGGCATATCAAGTGTTTTGGAGTATCTGCAATAGTAATACGTGTGCGCCTTCTTCAAGCGCTATCTTCCTAACTCGATGCTTAACCACCCAATATCTAATATGGAGTATCTACAGAAAAAAATGAAAGAAGTTTTACATAATCTAGTTATTCAAGCCATAGAAAACTTTAAAGGAACCTGCAAGGAAAATATAAACAAAATAATTAACTATAACTTAACAAAACTCTATAGTGAGTGGGTATTTGAGTATTTGATACTTGGAGAGGAAATATGGAGAAATATATGAGCAATAAACATATATGTACACAGCTACAAATCAAAAACATGAAAAATCAGTTCTCCGGTAGCAAAATACTGGTATGCATCTCTAAAAAATAGTTCTCCAGTAGGATTGAATGGACAACTGAGGTAGTCAGAAAAAAAATAGGATGAAGGGTAAAAAACATGAGTAAATTTAAAGGGAAAAAATTACTTCTCCTAATCATATCAAGCTCCTCCATTTTCAAAAAAGAACCAAAAACCAATCAAAAACATGAAAAAACAGTTCTCCGGTAGCAAAGTACTGGTATGCATCTCTAAAAAATAGTTCTCCAGTAGGATTGAATGGACAATTGAGGTAGTCAGATAAAAAAAAGGATGAAGGGTAAAAAAACATGAGTAAATTTAAAGGGAAAAAATTACTTCTCCTAATCATATCAAGCTCCTCCATTTTCAAAAAAGAACTAAAAACCAAACCTTACAAATTAAAAAAGGCCAATAATTATAATGAATATACTCAAAAAAACCATTTTCATTGCAAAAAATCTTTGTACATCATGTTTTGGTATTACATTTCGAAGTTCACCACTCTCAACATTTGCATTGGGGGGTTTCTGTTGGGTACTTCCTTTCGGATCTTGGCATGATTAGTTGGTTATATCCTGCTTTGGGAGGAGTAGAGTATGTTCATCACTCTCCTTCTGGAATAGCAGTAGCATGTGCAATGTTTTATTAGGGAGAGGTAGCTTTGTACATTTATGGTACTCATCTTTGAGCTGACAACTCCAGAGATAAATATAAGATGGTACCTTGATACGGTTGGTTTGAAGAGGTCTAATGAGTATCTGAAATCCTCATAGTTCTTACACTGTAATCCAAAATCCTCGTTCTTAGCAGGTGGTCAAGGAAAGGGATGCACTCATGGTTCCCCCACTGTAATCCGAAATCCTCCACTGGCGATCGGGTCTCCGCTCTCACTAATAATCCATCTCGATTCTGGCTATTATTATTATTATTCTTATTATCCATCATGTTTTACTTCTCCACATGTCAAATTATCAATCATTAACCAATGTTACTTCCATATAAACTATGGTTAAAACTTACTTTTACTAACGCAAACAATACCAAATTCTGATTTTGAGAAAATTATTTTTCTGCAAAGGTGAAAATTCAAGGTCGTTTAAAACTTTGCATTACCTAAAAACCTTTTAAGTTTGTTGCGGATCTCTATATATATCGGTTGATTCTGTAAGAACGCGATGATTTTTTTTTTGTTGAAATTGAGTCCTTGAAAGTTGAAACTGCAAAAAAATAGAGAACATCTATGTATTTAGCTGCTCTTCATAGTAAGAAAACATCTATGTATCATAAAACAGAGATTAAACAAATGTATCATGAACTAATCACGGAAAGTTAGCAGTCCTTGAAACATTCACAAAGAAGGAAAGCTCTAAGTATGCAAAGCTTTAATCTTCATTGTTTCACAAAGATTCTAAATCTTAATGTAACTGTCATTGTTTATTTCTATGAAAGAAGTAATCTGGAATTTCTGAAGGGTAGGAAAAAGTTGAACACATTTGAGCACTGGTGGAAGAGTATTATATAGATGTTCATACACAATAATATTATCAAACATTATAAGCAAAGAAACTGAAATCAAGAAATAATTTATTAACTATAAAACAAACTAAGAAGGGTCTATATCATCCTTATCATATATTACTATTTAAGCAAATAATGAATACAAATGTTTTCTAATATTACACATTGGGAGTAATAGAAGCCAAAGAACATTATCTACGTTAAAAAAGTTAAAGCCTCTTTGATATGTCAAATAGTGAGATTGCAAACTTTCACCTCGAATTATAGAATAACACTCTAGAAAAATTCACATCAATAGATTTTTTTTAAAAACCAAGTATATTTAAGTCGTTAACACCCATAATCAAGCAAGACTTACAAACACAAACTGAACATAAGTACGTTAAATATGAAGAGAAATGAACATAAAACGTTACATAACTTATGAACTTGGTATATTACTGATCAAATAGCACAAAAATTCATTTGGGCATCTTCAGGTAAAGAATGTGCAGGAATTAGTCTCTCGGTGCTGAACTATTCATGGAACAACTGTTTATAGTTACATTTGTTGATATATATATACCTTATAGGGACATTTGTTATCAGATAAAATGATTCTTACGACGTCTAATTCAGCTAGCCACTGAGGAAAGGCTCCTTCAAGTTCATTTTCACTCAAGCCCAGGAAACGAAGAGCTGTTGATTGCGACTGCGTAATCTATCCAAACCCTGCGTAATCTATACAAACCCTGCTTAATCTAGGTACGGGATCATGTCTGAAATACTTCTTCACAAACCAAAGCCGCTATCTTGCTAGCTATAACTCCATCGCCACATTATCTAACTCCTCCCATACGGCCTCTCCTTATTTACACGTACACCCATTTGCTGCCCTCAAATCAAACCTACAAAATAGAAATTTGAACCATCATAATGAAAATGTAAACCAAGGAAATATAAAGCGTACATCTGACACTCCAGGAAATAGAAAGCATACATTACCTCTGTCTATTAACTTTAAACAATGAACTTTACATCCAAATAAAAACCCCATCCTCCGATATTAATATACGGAGTTGAGTGATAAAATTAATGTTTTAAACAAAAGAAGGGAGCAACAACACGTCATGAACCACTGCATCTCTAAGTTCATAGCAATACCATCATTTCCATTTTCAAGAATTGAAACTCCTGAATGGTAATAGATATTAGTAAGAGCATCAAGATCAATAAACATTACTTATGACATTTTCATAAAAAAATTAGAAATAAATTGAAGACATAACAGAGGTTCAAGACATACATAGATCGTCAGTGAGAGATTAAAGACAAAACATTGACATATATGAATATGGGCAGGAGTTCGAAGAGATGTATGAATATGGTTTAGGGGGGTTACCAAAGTTCGAAGAGATTTTTCCAAGAGGAGCAATGTATGTGAATATGGGCAGGAGTTCAGTAGAATCTTCAACAGGTATCAGTGGGTCAGCTAAAAGTAGGATAGAAAAAGAGCCAGTTTGTAAGTTTAGAACTAATAATATGGTGGCTATATTTCGTGACCGTGAAGTTGAGTGCAAAGATCCTAATTTTGACAGGATCTATAACTGGTATGCTCAAAGATTTTATCCTGAGTTTGGGTTCAATGGAGGGACGTACATCATACAACCTTTGTACTCTCTAGTGGTGAACTATAATATCGAATTCCCATAGCTTGGAGCAGTACACAGGCCTTCAATATCTGAAAACCAACCTCGATCTCTCCCTTCTCAACATCTACCAGGGTCATGGGCTGCGCAGTCTACTCCAGCACGCATTGGGTGTGGTCCTCAAAAGACAACGACGACTACTGCATTTACTCCCAACCTGGAATGCGATTCATTTACCCTCATGAGAAGCAGCAGGTTGATCAAGCATTTTCATAGTCACATCAGCAGTGACATGGCGTAACTTCGGGTTTAGCCAAGCCCCGATAAGGGGCTTAGGGCGTGACTGCACCCTGCTAGAGTTATTAGTTTTAAAGATTGAAATATGGGGAAGCTGCTAATAGAAACTCATATTTATCTAAACTAGCTTGGGGTGCAGGCATAACCCACCCCCATTTGATCCATTCCACCAATATCGATTTCAGCAGTGCTTCTTCCATATTTTGATGAAACCCCTCTACCCGTGGCAATTATTATATCAAGTGAATGATTTTGCCTATGAGATGATAATGAATGAAAATAGGAAATGGATTAATCAGAGCCAGGAATGTATGATATTCATTTGGGTGAAGCACCATAAGACACTAAGAGGGGGATATGGAGAGAAGGATACCTTTTAAAGAGAGGAAAGATTGGCGTGTGGAAGATTTGGTGTGGGGCTTCTTTCATCAAAGCTAAAGATCATTACTTGTTTCTTTAGAACAAAGAGTGTCTATGACAATACAATAGAGCTGCAATACATATATTCAAGAAATGATACAGAGCATACACACTTCCATAGAATAAGTATGCAAAATGGACACCAAATAGAAGGAATTATCATCTAAGATAGGAAAAGTAATAAGTCCGTAAGAAGAAACATAAAAATAAATAGCATGAATAAGGCTGAGACTTAGCGATACCACTTTTGGTACCAGAGAAAAATTAATTTCAATAACATTTACATCCAAATCAAACCCCCATCCTCCGATAGCCTCATCTATTTTGCTCCAAGCACTCCACAAATTGTCATTACCCCAACCCTCCAAGTACACTTTGTATCTCTCTTGATAAATATGAAACATTCCATAGAGGTTCATAATATATAATAAATGAATATCGCAAACAATAAAAACTCCAAACAATATGAAGCATGTTATTGTAAGTATACATATTCCCCTTCACATTAGTAGCTATAATTCTAAAACCAACTAAAAAAAGTATAATAATGAAAACTCTCCAATTGCAAAGAAAAAAAACACTAGTTAATGATTCAAGCAGTACATGATTATATTCTGGAAATGGATTGTCATTTTAGAATGAGTTTTATTACACCAAAAAATTAAAAAAAATGACACATGCCAATGAGGCAATGTTTCAAAAGTTAAAAGTAACAGATTCCAAAAGATAAGATCCAATAGAAAATTGAAGGGAAAATTGAAGCATACACACTAAATTAAACCTTGAAACATTACAAATATCAAAGTGGAAACAAAAGGCAATATTTTTAATTCCAAGAAAAAAAACAGAGATGGACTCCTTCCATTCAACATGGAAAATCAATTGGAGCGTAGATCCCGTGTAAAATGGAGATTTCAAAAACATCCATAAATAAAGAAAAAAGCATCGACAAAGTGGTAGAAATTGCATAGAAATAAGATATAAATAAAGCATACAAACTGATAGAAATTGCAACAACAATGAGCAGTCTCCCCTAGAACACTTTGTATCTCTCTAGATAAATATGAAAACATTCCATAGAAGCTCATAATATAATAAACGAATATAGTAAATGATAAAAACTCCAAACAATATGAAGCATGTCATTGTAAGTATACAAACGATATGAATCCTATTATTGTAAGTATACACATTCCATAAACCGGCGTTGGAAACTTTGGTGTTGTAAGTATACACATTCCATAAACCGGCGTTGGAAGCTTTGGTGTGGGGCTTCTTTCAACGAATCTAAAGATCATTACTTGTTTCTTTATCGCAAAGAGTGTCTATGGCAATACGATAGTGCTGCAATACATGTATTCAAGAAATATAAGCAGTGCATACACACTTCCATAGAAGAAGTATGCAAAGGGGACACCAAATAAACCCTAAAGGTTGAAACAAACACGTATATAAAGAAAATTTCTGGATCTAGATTAAACGTCGTCTTCCGTATCGCTCACATTTGCCCAAGAAAAAAAATCAAATGCATCTACATATAAATGAGTCTGTGATGTTAAAATTAAAATGGATAAGAATATCCACGGAGATACCTCGAATCCACACCCAATTCACGAACCAGCGCAAGACGCCCTGTGCGTGCCACCTACAAAAGAAAGCACATGCTTAGTAACATATCACACTATTTAGCTAAAAAATGAAAAATAAAACAGAAACAAAAACAGAAACATCATCTCATAAATGAAAAACATACCTCACAAAGGCCATATGGTTCTAGTAGTCTCTACAGAGCAACCAGAATCACCTTTGAAACCTAACATCCAATAACATAATACAAAATCGGGAGTGAAAAATATCCTAAATCGCATTTGAAACCTAAAATCAAGAGGAAAAAAATTCATAATTGAATCTCCATTCGAAACCTAATTTGAAACAAATCAAAAGTTGCATTTGAAACCTAAAGGCAACAAAGAATCGAAAAAAAGTATCAAAGAATAAATGTATTAATGAAACCCTAGGTCAAAAAAATTCATTCCACTCAAATGAATTATCAAAACCCGAAGTCAATCAATAGAAAATGCACTTTCTCGATAAAATTAATGAAAAAAACTCAATCAATCAAAACGTACTAACAGAAAACTGAAAACCCAAGTTGCTCAAAACCCAAGTTGACATTTTCACCAACTTTGTAACTTTTAATCAACAACAACGATGGAATTGGGGATTCAATCAACAAATACAACAGAAATACAAACTGAGCATTTTCAATCAACATAAAATGAAAAAACTTACTATAGATCTAATAGGTGACATCATTAGAAAATATAAATAAAAACTCATGGTGTATATACCTTAAAAGGGTTGGATCCCATGCACTGGGTACTAACATCTTCGGTGGGTATTGAAAAAGAAAGTCTTTATAAAGGAACTGAGAGATAGATTAATATACCTGATAAATAAAAAAGAAAATTCCATGCAAATAACAAAAATTGATTTCAAAATCTCAACAAAGTAAAAAATGGGGAAAAAGAGATAGATTAATACACAATCAAAACATCAAGCCTGACACACAAAATCAGAATCTTCAAACACAATAAAAATATATATAACCATGATTTATAAAGAGAAAAAACCCTACTATTAGGTTGTAATCAAAAATCAAAAGAATCAAACCTAATTGAAACCCCCTTTCTTACAGCGGTCTGAAGAGCGAATCGTCCGCGTGGAGGAGGGACGGCGGTTGATGTGGGGATGTTTGAGATAAGGTTTGTTTTGGCCCAAAACGTTTAGGCAATGAGTGAATGGGGGAGAAATGTTTGTGTGAGAACTGAGAGAGGGTGTGAGCGGGAAGAGAGTAGAGATCCATAGTGGTTTTCACCAAAATACCCTCAATTTTGAATTAAGGTGCAAGTTTGGGAAGTTATAAAATGAAGGGAAATCAAAATTTTCAAGGGCAAAATAGGTATTGCAAGATAAAATTATATTGATGACATCATACTTCAAGCTTATGACATACATAAGTTTTCTACTTTATTTTATATATATATATATATATATATATATATATATATATATATATATATATATATATATATAGAGAGAGAGAGAGAGAGAGAGAGAGAGAGAGAGAGAAGGTAAATATTGACATACATTTAATATTTAAAATAAATATTTATATTAATGTAACTATTTAAACAAAAAATAAAAACCATTTTCTTGTAAGTAATTATTTTTTATAAAAATAATTTTTTAAAATTACAAAACTGTTTTTAAATTTAAAAATACGTTTTAACTATTTTATAAAAAAAACATTTTCATCAGTAATTGTTTTTTAGTTTATGTAAGTGTTTTAAAAAACAAAAAAAATACAAAAATATTTTATTGGTTTTAAAAAATAAAGAATTATTTTGAAAGTAAAATACTTTTTATAAAAAAATTAAAAACTTCTGCATACGAAAAGTTTTTTTAACTACTAAAAAACTATTTGTAATATATATATATATATATATATATATATATATATATTATCCCACTTTTCATTTATAGAAAATTGTTAAAAGGGTTTTTAATAAAAGCGTACATTTTTTTTATAAATAACCTAATTTTTTTTAAAAATAGCTAAAAGTGCTTAGAATTTTTTTTGGCCAAAAGTAAAAAATTTAAAAATAACATAATGTCTTTATTTATAACCAAGTTTATTTTTTATATAAACAATGTATACTTTTTAATAAAAAAATAGTTAAAAATAACATGAATATTTTAAAAAATATGCATTTTATTCTAAAAAATTAAAAATAATGCTTAAATAACATACAATTATAAACAAACAACTTTTTAAAAAGGGTACATTTTATTTATGTATAAAAATTAAATTAAACAATATAGATTTTTATTTTTTAAAATTATTTTTTATAAAATAATTTTTAAAACAATAAAAATAGTTTTCTAATATAAAAATTATTTTTATTTTTTAACTATAAAGAGTCGTTGTTAGGTAATAAATGACGGGTATATTGGACAATTTAGACCTGACATGAGCTAATTAACGATCAATTGACGGAAGCCGCCAAAATGGGAGCTAAACCAAAACGTGAAAATAATGGGGGTTTGACTCAATAATGAATAATTAATGGGGTCCGAATCCCAAATAATCCTAAAAATCTTACAGATACTGACAGTCATCTTAAAAATGTTGACATTCCAATAAAGTCTCTACAAACAAATTGTTGAAGAATTCTCAAAAAGTTCAACAAAATATTATCAATGAGTCGAGGATATGAATTCAATAGAAACAAGAATATAGAAAGATACTAACATTAGCGAGTTCTTTTATTATGTCAACAAGATATCATGTGCATTCTTCAAATATTTTGTAATACCCCATTTTTTTATGGCCTTTAATTATGGGATTAATTAAATTTAATGGGAAAGTACTCTTAGGTCCCTCACAAACAAATTTTAAACACTAAAGTAATTTTGACAAATTTTAAACACTTAGGTCCACTAATTCTCTTCTTGTACAAGTCCACGCTAGTGGCATACCAAGTGGACCTAATTGTAAATTGTCCTTAAATGTTTAAAAATTATTACCAAGGTACCTAAATGTAAATTGCCCTAAATTTAATTGGGATAAATTAATTTAATATTAATCTGGATTTTAAATTGAATATTTACTAGCGTAACGAGAGTTAGTAATTATTGGTAAGAATTATGTTGAATATTACTAGATGAGTAAAGTAATATATGAGATTGAATTTATTAAAATTGCCGCGAGTAAATAACACGACAATTATATAAATTAAGTCGGGACGCGCGTTTGTCGTGTCGGGACTAAATTAATGGAATAAAAAGTAATTTGATTATAAGTCATCCATATGATCATTTCGAGTGATCCAATGTGTCCGGAAGGGTTGAGATAGTTAGAAAAGTGTACTCGGGGGTTTAGTTTGGGTCCCGGGGTGTTTTTAGGCCTAACCGGTATCCCGGGAGGGAATTTTGGTCATTATTATTTTGGGGATTTAATTACCTACGAAAATTAGAGAAGTATATCAGGTGTTAGAGGTTGTCTTCTAGGGTTAGAACCTACACATTTCATAGAGGCCATTAGAGGAGGAAGGTAGGCCTATCAATGGATCGGACTTTATCCGAATTTGATCCGTTTAAGCGGATATGGATCATGCCTAAAATCCGATTATTCGATTACCCGATTACCCGTTTATTAAATGGAACGGATTTGGATTCATATACTCCGATCCGTTAATGATTCGATCCGATTAATATTTTTAATATATATATAAATTATATATAATATATTTTTAATCAATATATATTGTATTAAATAATATTTGAAATATATATTTGAAATATTTATTATAATAGTTCTTTATTTCATTATGTGTTTTTTCGAACATTTGCAAAATAAATTTATGAAATAAGAGTTGAAAATAAAAATGTAGCAAATCAAGTTTAACATGTATGGATAATCGAACCGGATCCGAATCCGTTTAACATAAACAGATATGAATTTGGATTTGCCTAATCCGATCCGATTAATAAACGGATTCGATCTGAATCCGTTTAACATAAACGGATATGGATTTGGATTTGCCTGATCCAGTCCGAATCTGATCCGTTTACAGGCCTAGAGGAAGACGAGGAACTCCCCAAGGCTGGAGCCACCATAGTTGCACCATTTTCACCACAAATACTGTCGGAGAGTAGATCGGAGGAAGGAGAACACAACTACATCATCAAATATCAGAGATTGAGACTTATATTATTAAGGCAAGTATCTATCTTGTAATTTTTATGTTGATACAACATCCATGTTAGAATATGAAGGACAATTGCATGCTTCTTGGAGATTTCATGAAATTGGAAGAATTGAATTAATAGCTTTGAGTAGAAACCATAGGAGGCTGATAACCTTATTATGTGTAGAACCATAATTACGAATTTGCATGATATTTAGAGAAAGAAATCTGGTAATGATGAAGAAGTTCTGGAATTTACATGATCAACTAGGGGTTGTGATAGCTGCTTGAATTGATCCCATGTAATGATCATTCCTTGTAGATTTAATCAAGGTATTTCT
This sequence comes from Sambucus nigra, assembly GCA_949130495.1. NCBI lineage: Eukaryota > Viridiplantae > Streptophyta > Magnoliopsida > Dipsacales > Adoxaceae > Sambucus > Sambucus nigra. The sequence goes on along the minus strand of OX422209.1, from coordinate 157,447,789 downwards.
TTAGAAATTGTTTATACCTGTTACTATAACATTTGTGATGCTTGGTTGGGAGTTTGGGCGAAATTGATAGAGGATTTGAGGATTTTTGGTGATGAAACCCATAGGATAGTATATGCAGAATCTAGGAAATAATTGGGAGATCGATCGATCGACCTTGAATGTCAATCGATCGACCGGATCGATCGATCGACCTCCTCCCTTCGATTGATCGACCCCTCTTGGATTTTTAAGCTTGTTCTTCTTCTTAATGATTAACCATATGCCGCTTTATGGGAACCCTTATACATCATTTATATACCATAATGGGACTTGGGAAAGACCAGTAGGGTTGTAGGCAAGGTTTGGGTGTTATGATTCATATGTGATTCAACCATGGGGTTACGAGGGTATGAAATGGGGAAAAGATCGTTTGTATATTAAATAAAGTTTTTGGGGAATTAAGAGTGACTTAGACTAGTAGAGTAGAGAGTGTATACCTACTAATTTTATACTTATTAAGATAAAATACTTCGAGAGATGAGAAGTACGTAAGAACTTGCGATAACTGAGAAAATAAAAGAATGATAGAGTGATTTGTGCCACGTATGGTTAAAATATTATTATGGGTCATGGGCGAACCTATTTGAGATATGTGAAAATATATATATACCGAGTGCTTGTATAGAATGTATGTATATCTATGTATAATCATACCCGCGCTACTTGCTATCACGGAGGTTGCCGCGTTGGGACAGTATTATCTCTATGGGAACTTTATGGGGGATATTGACTCGTACTCTAGAACATAGGATTCCTTGGTACAGACTATCTGAGACTGATAGTCGGACGGTCCTATGAGACATGAGGGTATGTGCTAACCTCTTGGTGACTTGGAACTATGCTTCGCCTCCATTATGTGTGTATTGTGTTAATACAGTTCGAGAGTGATTCCGAACTAATATTTCCCTTGGTACGAGAGATACGGGGACTTAATAGCAGAGTATGCTAGCACCATAGATTTTATGTGGGGTGCCGATTAGTATATATATTGTATGAGTGATTAGCATATATATGCATATATCTGGAATCCTTCTATTATGCGCATATGTAGATAAATATTAAATAAATGCTCCTAATTATGGTAAATGCTTGGAGCTTCACAGCAGTGTTGAGAAATACAAAATTGACTTAAATAATCCTTAAGAAGATGCTATCTTAAATAAATCATAGACATACGATCTCGCGAATTAGAATTTATGGGAGGAGAATTGGGTTGGACTTATGAGTCATTTTAGCAGTACGATAGGCGTGCACACTACATGAGAGGTGAGAATTCTCAAGAGAGTTTCGCGTACTAACATGTGTGTAATATCAGCTAGTAAGCATTTTAAATACTTGCTAAACCATTTTTAAAGTTATTTTACACTCGGACTCTGACCCGTTTCCTATTATCTTTTCTTCGTGTATATATATATATATATATATATATATATATATATATATATATATATATTGCCCAGCCACAGGGGCATCGGGCTTAGACCTTTGGACCATTGACGTGCTGCAGCAATTGTGAAAGTTGTAGGTCCTTGCAGTAGATGACTCCATTCTTGATTTTCTAGTCTTCTACCTAGTTATTCTCAAACAGGGCATGTATCGCCCGTTTCCATATATCATTTTAGTTCACAGAGAGATTTGTACTCTTTATCATTTCAGGATTTAGCTATTATTGGGATTGTTTTATTTATTTCGTTGTCCTGCGATTAGGATTTATTTATTTGAATTGTTTAATCTAGCTTGGATATTTCATTTGAGTGTTTTGGTTTAATATTATTAATTGTGTTCATGAAAATGGTTTCATTTTAAATCATAACGATAGGTCTTAAATTATAAATCGAATGTTTTGACACTTAGCTTAATTATTTATTAGGTGGTTAATGAAGAAAATTATTTTACGACAGTGATGCTAAGAATGAACCAACCGGACACTTTGAATTAATTTAATAAATGACTGATCACCCCGTATTTAATTAGGCTCGGTGTCACATATTTATGGAGATCGACACATAAAGCAACTTCGGTTTTAGAATGGTGGGATTCAATGTAAGGTGCATAGTCTCTAAATTGATACTAAATGTCTCGGCACACACATGACATTTGGAAACGTTTTAGGAACTTGTTAAGCTTCAAAATGATATTTATAAATAAAAAAAAATATTTTCAAACCAAAAGTATCGACGTAAACTTAAATGAGTCGAATATTTATGTGTTTATCGGAATTAATGAAAATTAAAACAAAATTTAGGAGTTTGATTTGACTCAAAGTTAAAAAATATAACTATAACTAAATTATTCAAATCTTTTAACTTTCAATTGACTATGTTAGGATTTTTTAGACACATTAACAACTAGTTTTTCCATATGTACTTTTTAACATCAAAATAGCCCAAAAGGCTAGTTTTCTACATGGAACTATATATACATCTTTTAACCTAAAATGAACTCAATTTTGAGGACTCTGACACATACCAAATACACGCAATAAAAAAATCAACTCCCCTCAAAGTTGATAAAAAAAATAGCCAAATCAAATCAAATGAAGAGTGAAATACAAAGTATAAGCGAGAGAAAATTTATGTTCCTCCACATGAAGACTTAAGTGCATTAAAGATTCATTATCATTGCATTTAAAAAGTAAGAAATGCCTTAATGGTAAGTAAATAAGGTTCAATCATCAACAAAAACAATAATAACCATCTAAAATAAGAAAATAGGGGTTTATCTACAGTAGGCTTAACATCAAAATCCTAAAAAAATAAAGGTTCGTCTTAAATAACAAAAGAAGTATTTTTATCAATAACGAAAAAGGGATTTCTCCTAAAACAACTCAAAAAATTATTCTAAAACAAAACGTAAGATTTCATCTTATCCAATAGAGGGAAGATTCTTTCATGGCAGGAGTAGCATCAATATTAAGAGGAAAATTAAAAGATCTTCTCATTATGGGTCTATGGTGAGCCTCTTACTGGAATGGGATAATCACAAACTCGTTAAATCCTCCGCCTTTGGCAACTCATAAAAGTCAAGATATGCATCAAGAGAGGAATTATTGTCAGAGGAAGGTAGAGGTAGGATATCTAAAAGAGTAGCACTATGGGGATCCAGAAAAAAAATTCACTTCGTAAATTCAGTGCATAAGATAAAAATGAGTACAAATTTTTAATACACATTTTGATGCCCTGGCAGGACCCACAACAAAAAGATATAAGCTTTTAATGCACTGGGTTTACAAAATGAATTTTTCTTCTGGATCTCCTAGATTTATTCTATCCAAAATAGTCCAGTTGGGGATTTAGGCTCGGAGATGTTTGTACCATGGTTAGGTGCTTCCCAGTGTGTAGTCTTAGGCATAGATTAGATGAAAGCTTATCATCGAACCATGATAAAATCGTATATCCAATTATATTCCCTTACTCTATTTAAATTCATGATTTATCTTCTCTGTGTTACAATTTATATGATTTTAAATGTGAAATTGTGTATATATGTAGGGGGGGATAGAGGGCTTATGGTACCTGTTTCCTACCCTTCCTCCTCTGCTTTGAGAAGCGTGTGAATAAGGAGTGGAAAAAGAGAAGGATGTCCTCATACAGAGTCACATACTTACTTGAGCAATGCGAGAGACTAGGGAATGGGTTGAGTAAAGTCCTATGTATAACAAAGAACAAATCATTTTAGTAATCAATATATAATTTCTTGAAGTCCACTGAACAATTTTTTCAAGAACAAATTGATTAATGAAAATAAAGAAAAAGTTTGAATTTGTAAAATGGCATATACTTTACTAAATCCCAGTCCCCCACCTTTGGAATATTCTTGGACTAATAATTGGTATTAGTGCTTAGTTATTAGATTTTGATTTTGAAAAAGTAGATTTTGAGTGTAAAGATCAAATCATAAATATGAATTTTTGAAAAATTATTTTTGGGGGAAAATAGAGTCTCGAAAATGATGGAGGTTGTTTAAAAATAAAAGTGATTTTGAAAATGGAATTTTTTTTAAATGAAAAAGTGTTTTTTAGGAAGAAAAATATTTTCGAAAAATGAATTTTGAAATACAATTTTTGAATATGCTTTGAATAAAATATTAATTGGAAAATGATTACGGAAAATAGTTGTGTAAAGTTCAATACATTCGTACCTTATTGTGTTGACATAATTCACTTGATACTTGAAATTATTTGTAAAAACATACACTTATATTTTGAACACATTAAAAATCATACATTTTTAATTATAAAGAACACATATGACACTTAAATGACACATGAACTAATAATATGTTGTCACGCGCTTTATTATTGCTACGCCATATATCTTCCACACACTAGATATTTACACAATATAGGAGGTCTGGAATTTTTTTCACTCTCACAACTTGTCACCCATACAATACATTTTGGAAATGACTTTTGGTTGTTGAATATATGTTAACCAATTTTTTTAACAAATACCCGCAACGTATAATGTTTCAACACATGCATACAACTTAAAAATATACGAAAATATAAAGTTTCTCAAATATTTAAAAAATCAAATCAAATCTTGGAAAGTTTGATTCATATATCCTCCGCAAAAACCAAAAGAGTTATGAAAGTAGCAACCAAAACAAAACAGTGACATTCATTTATTTCACAACCTATGAAAGAAAGGGGGAGATGAAAGATTTTGAAAATGAAGTTTTGCAATCACAAAATATGAGAAAAAAGCGAACTTTGGGAATATTGAAAATCATTAGAATTTGATCCAAAAAAATAATTTTTATCACTTTGTATAACATATCAAAACTTTTATCACCAGAATTAGTTGAACATATTAGGAATGTGCACAACTCAAATGCTAAGAGACTTTTTATAAAGTAAAACATTTGCAATTAGAATTTTAAATAATTTTTTAAAAATATAAAACAAGCCTTCACTTGAAACATTCAAAATGTCTTTTAAAACAATATGTCATAAAAGTTTGAACTATATTTTGCACAAAGTAATCACAATCACATAATTAAACAATGAACGCTCATCACACATGAACTAATTAACACTTAGAATATGAAATTATAACTTTTGACCTAAAAAGATAAGGAACTCCCATCGCCCCTTTCTTATTCTTTGAATGTCGTCACACATGTTTCTTATATGATTGTCTTGATATATGATATGTGGATCTTACGGATATATGCTTATTCCTACTATTTAATTTCGAAATAGTACAGAATTAATAATAAAATAATAATTACAGAAAGAAAAATAAATTGCAGAAAATTAAATTACTCACTTGAATTTGCAGAAATAATAATAATAATTAGAAAGAAATCCGAGCCCTGTTGAACAGTCTCCTTAAGACAAAATTATTCCTCCAACGTGCTTGAGTTTAATGAATAATTGTCTCCCAAGATAGAACGGATTTTCGGATTAATCAAGCAGCACAGCAATGACTAATTCCAGCGAACACAATTTATGTGTTTTGTACTCAACACAACCAAGAACATGTAATGCAGAAATGAAGAAAAGAATTTTCTGGGCAGAGGAAATAATACAGTAGCATTTTCGGAATTTTGGAGGGATTATTTTTCAGTGTTTAAAACTGAGGGGGAAACATTTTATTTATAGTAAATATTTTGACTGTTGGGAACAGTCAAAATCGAAATTAACTGTCAAAGCTAGGGGTGTTCACGGGTCGGTCGGTTCGGTTTTGACCGGGTTTTTTGGGCCGAACCGACCATGTCGGTTTTTGGAGGAGGAGAACCGAACCGAACCGAAAATGCTGAAAAACCGAACCGAACCGAACCGAATCGGGTCGGTTTTTGACAGGGCCGGTTTTATACAGGGCATGTTCGGTTTTTTCCTTTATTTTAATAAAAAATATTTTTTTTTAATACCTAATATAAATATAAAATTAAAAAATATAATATAATATGTCAACACTAATATAAATATAATATAAAATATAAAATTAAAAAGTATAAAAAATAATTCGGTTCGGTTCGGTTCAAAATCGGTTTTTTTATACCAAAACCGAAAACCGAACCGACCCTGTCGATTTTATACCTGATTAAACCGAACCGAACCGACCCTCAAAAAAACCCGGCCCGAAAATTTTCGGTTCGGCTCGGTTTTGTCGGTTTGTCGGTTTGGTCGGTTTTTTTGCACACCCCTAGTCAAAGCAGTTAATTTCGTTAACTGCTGACTCTTGGAATTAACTGATTATCAGTTAATTAAAGATTAATTAATTTCGTAATTAATTAAATTAAAGCCCAGAAAGTTAATTAGATTCGGCCCAAAAATTTTAAAGCCCAAGCCCAAGCCCAAACCGAGCCGAGCCGGCCGGACGGACGCGCGTGTGGACCTTTGACCGAAAGTCAACCCAAGCATAGCTTAGGTCATCTCTCCTTCAAAGAGTTGGGATACCCCAAAGGCATCCAAGCCTTAGTCCAGCAATTGGGTTTTATTAACTCATCATTTTTCCACTACTCTTCCAATGTGGGACAAGAGTTAAAACATACCCAATACATTAACTTTCATTGCTTTATGAGTCACTTTGGGGACATAATTATCATTCATAACTTATTGAAATTGGACATATGAATATACTACGTTAATCTCCTTGCGGAGGTGAACGCGTTCGTATATGGTCCCACAATTTCCGTAGTGTGGGTCCCACCTAAATTTGAGCTCAAAGTTGCTCAAAAATCTATCCAGAAAAATCTGGACAGCTTTATAATACCCATTTAAGTTCCAATTTTCCAACAATCCCCCACATGAATGATATATCGCTATAAATAAAACAAAACAGATGCTGATGCAGATGCAGACACAGGTTGAGTAAAACTGAAGACTTATTGCATCGGGAGAAGTAGCCTAGTGGCCTTAAACTTTCCTTAGTGATATACTATCGGATTTACTTGGTTAATCAGTAGACTTCACGTCCTTGAACTGTCAACCGTTTTTATAAACCTAGACAACAGTATTCACACAACAATTCTTCAACACAGTTGGTTCTCACGTTTGTGTTCATTTTAGCCGTGAACACCACTTGGTTCCGCAAGTATTTTAGAGAATATGCCTTTCATTATTCTCATAGAAGTGGCCCCCTTCTTACTTACGTAGGTGACTTCCATAAAGAGTATTCTGCAATACCCCACTTAGACGTACTAAGATATAGATGTTATTAAAAGCATAACTTATCCTAATTTCGCGGTAAATATGCACTGTCTCATCTTTGGAATGGATAGGAATATATATCCTCCAGTGCTTACTGAATACAACGTAGTTCGGTTTGCCCAGTAAACCTAGATCTTGGGATCTCCAGTCAGCTAGGTTGGGTTGCCACTATATTGATTCTTATTTATTTATAGGCTTTAGACCCATTCCTCTCGATGATCTTTCAACTTGCTCTCGGTTTAAACCTTTCGTTAGTGGATCCGATATATTATCTTTTGACTTTGCATAGTCAATTGTGATAATTCCGTTTGAGAGAAGTTGTCTAACGGTATTGTGTCTACGACGAATATGTTGTGACTTTCCGTTATACATTTGATTTTGTGCCCTTCCAATCGTTGATTGGCTATCGCAATGTATACATATTGCGGGCACAGGTTTAGACCAATTTGGAACATCCTCTAAGAAATTTCGAAGCCATTCAGCTTCTTCTCCAGCTTTGTCTAGTGCAATGAATTCAGATTCCATTGTCGATCTAGCAATGCACGTTTGTTTTGAGGATTTCCAAGATACGGCTGCACCTCCGAAGGTAAACACATACCCACTTGTAGACTTAGAGTCTTTTGTATCAGATATCCAATTTGCATCGCAATGTCCTTCAAGAACAGCTGGATATTTTGAGTAATGCAATCCATAGTTTTGAGTATATTTTAAATAACCCAAAACTCTCAATATTGCTTTCCAGTGATCTCTTCCTGGATTACTCGTAAATCGACTTAGCTTACTTATTGAGTATGCTATCTCTGGTCGCGTACAGTTCATGATATACATTAAACTGCCGATAATACGAGAATATTCTAGTTGAAATATGCTTTCACCATTATTTCTTGCTAGATGTAAATTTACATCTACATGTGTCTTGGTAGGACTAATATCATACTTCTTGAATTTTTCAAGTACTTTCTCAATGTAATGAGATTGAGATAATATAAGTCCATCCGATGTTCTAGAAATTTTAATTCCTAATATAACATCGGCGATTCCCATATCTTTCATGTCAAATCTACTACTCAACATTTGTTTTGTAGTTTTGACAATTTTCAAGTTACTACCCATGATAAGCATATCATCAACATAGAGGCATACAATGACATATCCAATATGAATGTATTTAAAGTAAACACATTTATCGCATTCATTAATTTTGAAACCATTTGATAACATTGCATTATCAAATTTTTCATGCCATTGTTTAGGTGCTTGTTTTAATCCATATAGTGATTTAACAAGCTTACATACTTTTCCTTCTTGTCCAGGAGCTTTGAACCCTTCAGGTTGCTCTATATAAATTTCCTCATCTAGTTCACCGTTTAAGAATGCATTTTTTACATCCATTTGATGTATTTCAAGTCCATTAATAACATCTATTGCTATTAACATCCGAATGGACGTTATTCTTGTTACCGGCGAATGTGTGTCGAAGTAATCCAACCCTTCCTTTTGCCTATAGCCTTTAGCTACAAGTCTAGCTTTATATTTATCAATTGATCTATCGGCCTTCAATTTCTTTTTGAAGATCCATTTATAACCTAACGGTTTTGAACCTGGTGGAAGATCCACTAGTTCCCATGTATGATTTTGTAATATGGATTCAATTTCACTATTAATTGATTCTTTCCAATTGGAAGCATCGGGTAAGAATATAGCTTCTTTATACGATTGAGGTTCATTTTCTAACAAATATGTTAGAAAATCTGGACCGAAAGAAGTCGAGGTTTTTGCTCTTTTACTACGTCTTGGTTCATCCTCTATTGATTCAATAGATTGATGAGTACCACTTGTAGTAGCTTGATTTGTCCTTTTAGAAGGACCAGATTCTCGGGTCATGTTATACGAAAATTCATTTTCAAAAAATGAAGCATCCCTCGATTCAATAACCGTAATTACATGAATGTTCGAAATCTCAGATTTACAAACTAGAAATCGATATGCACTGCTATTAGTAGCATAACCGATGTATACACAATCCACGGTTTTTGGCCCTATTCTTACCTTTTTAGGTTTAGGAACCATCACTTTGGCTAAGCACCCCCACACTCGTAAATATTTATAGGAAGGTCTTCAACCTTTCCATAATTCATAAGGTGTCTTGTGAGTCTTTTTTTGAGGTACTTTATTGAGAATGTAATTAGCAGAAAGTAAGGCTTCCCCCCACAAATTTGTGGAGCTCCTGAACTTAATAACATTGAGTTCATCATTTCTTTCAAAGTACGGTTTTTGCGTTCAGCAACACCATTCGATTGAGGAGAATAAGGAGCGGTTGTTTGATGAATAATCCCATTTTTAGAACAAAATTCCTCAAATGGATATTCATATTCACCTCCTCTATCACTCCTAATAGCCTTTATTGTTTTGCTTAATTGATTCTCAACTTCATTCTTATATTGTTTAAATACATTAATAGCCTCATCTTTACTATGTAACAAATATACATAGCAATATTTTGTGCAATCGTCAATAAAAGTAATAAAATACTTTTTCCCGCCTCTAGTTTGAACAAATTTCAAATCACAAATATCGGTGTGAATTAAATCTAAAGGTTCAGTTGTCCTTTCAATAGAATGGAAAGGTAATCTAGCTAATTTAGATTCCACACAAATATCACATTTATGATTTTTATCAATATTAAATTTTGGCAAATTCCAAGTTAATTAATCTACGCAATGTATCAAAATTAACATGTCCCAATCTAGCATGCCAAATATTAGATGACTCAATCAAGTAAGAAGAACTAGCAATTTCATTCATTGAAACAGATGTTTTAGGGGTTACAATAAGAACATTCAGTTTAAAGAGCCCCTCATTTAGGTAGCCCTTTCCTACATACATGTCATTTTTAGACAACACAAAGCGATCAGACACAAACACAAGCTTGAAACCATTCTTAGTAAGGAGAGATCCAGAAATCAGATTCTTTCGGATATCAGGCACGTGAAGAAGATTGTTGAGAGTAAGTTCCTTTCCAGAAGTCATTTTCAAAGCAATCTTTCCTTGTCCCACCACCTTAGAAGTGGAAGAATTTCCCATAAAAAGGTTCTCCTCATTTTCCAAAGGCTTATAGGTGGAGATCATCCATTTGTTTGCACAAATGTGTCGTGTGGCTCCAGTGTTCACCCACCATTCCTTGGTATTTCCAACCAAGTTACATTCGGAGACAACGGCAAAAAGATTCATATCTGCCAAACTATTGGTGATATTCTCACCCTCAGTCACATTTGCTTGAGAGTTATTTTTATTTTGCTTCTTAGGCTTACGACACTCACTTGAGCGGTGTCCCGGTTTACCATAATTGTAGCATTTGCCTTTGAACTTTTTCTTGTTATGTTTGGAAGTGCCTTCCCCATCATACTTTCGTTTGTTCTTTTTAGGACCTTCAACGACATGGACCTTTGTTTCCATCGGATTCTTCCCACTTTTCTTTTGAGACTCACGGTTGTCTTCTTCGATTCTTAGCCGGACCACCAACTCCTCCACATTCATCTCCTTACGCTTGTGCTTGAGATAATTTTTTAACAAAGTTCAAGAAGGTGGCAACTTTTCAACAATTGCAGCAACTTGGAAAGTTTCACTAATTGACATTCCTTTAGCATGAATGTCGTGGAGGATCACTTGGAATTCTTGCATTTGCGAGATCACAGATTTAGAATCAACCATTTTGAAGTCCAGAAAACGCCCAACGATAAATTTCTTCATCCCAGCATCTTCAGTTTTATACTTCTTTTCCAAAGAATTCCATAATTCCTTGGAAGTTTTGATAGTGCAATAGACATGGTACAAAGTCTTGTCCAAGTAGGCCAAAATATAATTTCGGTATAGGTAGTCCGAGTGCTTCCAAGCATCGACAGCAGTAACTTTTTCAGCGCCATCTCCCTCTTGAATAGAGGGGCAATCTTCATATACAAACCTGCCCAGTTGGCAGGTAGTGAGATAGAAGTACATTTGTCCTTGCCAACGTTTGAAGTCAGCCCCAATGAACTTTTTCGGTTTCTCCCCGTGTGGCATAGATACGGGTGCATTCACATTTGTGTTGGTGACAATCAGTTTCGTAGGAGTAGTGTTCGTACTTTGTGATTCCATTTCTGTTACAAAAACAGAATTTTTATCAATGATAAAATTCATATATAATGAATTAATCAAAACAGAATACAAAATTTTGTGCACCAATTTCCTCCAAATATAATTCACAATAAATGAATTCCAAAAGAATTCAAATAATAATTCAGAATATAAAACAGAATTCCGTACAAAACAGAATTAAATTTTTAAAATCTGTGTCACACTAATTTTTAATAATAAAAAGAATTCCGTACAAAACAGAATTATAATTTAAGAAAAAAATATAGATAAACAGATTTTAACAAGAGTACACAAATAAAATTTTATTTTCTAAAATATAAAAACAGTATAGAAATTAATTTCTATATCAAAACTGTTTTACTAATTTCTACAATAAAGCAGTAAATTAATTCATTTTATTCTGTCAAAATAGATTTATTTCCAACAAATAAATTTATGTAATAAAAAAAAATTATGTACACTAAAAACAGTAGAAGGAATAATTTTGTCTTAAGATTGTTATTCCTACTATTTAATTTCGAAATAGTACAGAATTAATAATAAAATAATAATTACAGAAAGAAAAATAAATTACAGAAAATTAAATTACTCACTTGAATTTGCAGAAATAATAATAATTAGAAAGAAATCCGAGCTCTGTTGAACAGTCTCCTTAAGACAAAATTATTCCTCCAACGTGCTTGAGTTTAATGAATAATTGTCTCCCAAGATAGAACGGATTTTCGGATTAATCAAGCAGCACAGCAATGACTAATTCCAGCGAACACAATTTCTGTGTTTTATACTCAACACAACCAAGAACATGTAATGCAGAAATGAAGAAAAGAATTTCCTGGGCAGAGGAAATAATGCAGTAGCATTTTCGGAATTTTGGAGGGATTATTTTTCAGTGTTTAAAACTGAGGGGAAAACATTTTATTTATAGTAAATATTTTGACTGTTGGGAACAGTCAAAACCGAAATTAACTGTCAAAGCAGTTAATTTCGTTAACTGCTGACTCTTGGAATTAACTGATTATCAGTTAATTAAAGATTAATTAATTCCGTAATTAATTAAATTAAAGCCCAAAAAGTTAATTAGATTCGGCCCAAAAATTTAAGAAATTTTATAAGCCCAAGCCGAGCCGCGTGCGCGTGTGGACCTTTGATCGAAAGTCAACCCAAGCATAGCTTAGGTCATCTCCCCTTCAAAGAGTTGGGATACCCCAAAGGCATCCAAGCCTTAGTCCATCAATTGGGTTTTATTAACTCATCATTTTTTCACTACTCTTCCAATGTGGGACAAGAGTTAAAACATACCCAATACATTAACTTTCATTGCTTTATGAGTCACTTTGGGGACATAATTATCATTCATAACTTATTGAAATTGGACATATGAATATACTACGTTAATCTCCTTGCGGAGGTGAACGCGTTCGTATATGGTCCCACAATTTTCGTAGTGTGGGTCCCACCTAAATTTGAGCTCAAAGTTGCTCAAAAATCTATCCAGAAAAATCTGGACAGCTTTATAATACTCATTTAAGTTCCAATTTTCCAACACATCTAATGTCATTGACACTTGTTACACAGGTATAATACACTGTCCAATTATGGTTTGATCAAACACTTCTATTATTGTTCTATGAATCTTGTATTATGATTCTTACATTCTATTGTATCGATTCCTATAAATATTGAAGTCATTAGTCCTATACAATTGATATGAACCTCACTTAAAACATATTTTACATGTATATGATCATGCTCACACGTATATTCCACCTGCTCAGTGAAGAACATGATCCAAAGTGCTTACATTCTAGTCTTGGTAAGCTAGATCATAAAAAAGATAATATCACTACAGACTCAAAGTCACATGATTGAATATACGTGATTATTGAAAATATTTCACATTAAATATAGTAAGTTATTAGATACCGGATCTACACACACAACTCATGTTTCAAACTTAGTGAAAATTGAGTCATTGTGGAATCGATTGGTATTATGAATCCTGCAAACGAGGTGGAAATCCTACCTTAGTGAAAAATGTATGGAAATCCCATCATTATGATAATTAGGTGACAAACCCACCTTTGATAAAATCGGGTCCCAATCCCAATATTGACACCACAATCTTGTATCCATCCCAAAAATAATATCAATCGTTGGATCACAATTTTGACATTATTCATGTGGAGCATCAGATTAATGATAATTCCCTAAGCATAGATTTTAATCTCTCAATGGAATAAAGTCCCAAAACATATGGTAAATAGGGAGTATAAGGTCTGACACCAATTTGTTCCTCCCTCATGTTATTCAAAATTTGCAATGAACGTCGAACTGGTTTTTAGTGTTCCTCGATATTATTTAAATTCATAAAATTCCAATCTGGTTTAAAACCAATTTTTAGTTCCAATTTAACTAATTCCGTATTTAGTTGATAAATTATCCAAATTCGGTTGTATTTTTTGGTCTTATATGGATAAGTGGTGTAAATCCCTGCCATTCTCTTAAATCCTCTTGGATCATCAGCATCTTACTAATTCCTACAATATCATCCAAATTTCTCCCATTAATATTTCTCATCATCAAGACTTCACCAACATGCATCCCATATGGATATAAATATTAATCTCTCACCACATACTAAAGGACCTTTTTCCCACTTGAGAAATCTTACATCAAAAGGGTCATGTTTGCCTTGTTAGAAATCTACCACTAAAAGGCCATCTTCCTTCAATTATTATACACAAGGATTCTAATGAAAAAAAATTATAATACATTACAAAGATAACAAATAAAAAGAATAGATTTTTTAGGTATGTGCATAGTAAGCTTCGGCCATGGCTTTTGCCAAGGCCACTCATTTTCCTTTTTGCCATTTTTCTCTATATTTATTTTATCTATCCTACTATTCTTTATGTATGTGTATGTGTTTTTTAACAAAAATAAGAAAATTAAAAGAAGAAAAAATAAGAACCAAAAAGGAAAGGAAAACATAAATAAAAAAAGGAAGAAGAATGAGTGTGGGTATATATATATGTGTGTGTGTGTGTGTGTGTGTGTGTGTGTGTGTGTGGTACATATGCATATGGTTATGTTGTGTGTTAAAGAAAGAGAATAAATCAAATTGAGATAGAAACGAATAGAAGACGAGATAATAGATAAAAATTTCTCAGAGAGAAAGAATGATAAATAGAGAAATGGTTATTCTATTAAGAGATTTGAGGGTGGTAACCAATATGGTTTCGTTCACCACCAAGAAATCAAAAGATTGGTCATGATTTTATATAAAATGATATATAATAGAGATGGTTATGTTAGATAGAGGGAGAGATATAGAAGTGGGTATTCGAGAGATATAAAGAGAAAAATTATTTTAAAAAGAGAGAGAGAGAGAGAGAGAGAGAGAGAGAGAGAGAGAGAGAGAGAGAGAGAGAAAGATTAGTATGACCACCATTCTAGTTGTGTTCACCACTCGAAAAAAAGAAAAGTATTTCTCATGTGACCTCATTTGATTTAAAAATGAGATAGTTATGTAGTAATAAAGAGAGTGTTGAAATGATAGAGAAATCACCATGAAGATATAAATCTTGAGGTTGAAGAAGGTTAATATACTTAAGGTTATATAAGAATGCATGTGCTCAAAACCGAGATGGACTAAAGGTAACCAATTAAAATCTCTAGTCAAATTATGATAAGTTCTTTTTTAAGTTCAAGTGTGGTTAATAAATACAAGGCCTAAGGTCTATATGATAAATTATTTACCAAGTAGATTACACCAAATTTTATCTTTAAAAATTAGGTGACTTAATATGAGTGCGGAGAGGTAAACAGTATCGCACCACACCAAGGCAAATGAGGAAAAAACCTTAGGCTGACATAACGACAAATGAACTATGGTAGGATTTATAGAGGGGAACTATGTCTTATAACCCTAATGCATAACTTTGGTATGACGAGCTTTCACACCAAATCTTTCACCAACGAAAAGGCGTCAATAGTTGGAGCATACTCTACGGTCGCCATCGGTTTTGGTCACAACCAATATCTTATTAAATCCACAGTCAATAAACTTCCTTTTGAAGTGGAAGAAGAACTTTGTGTTACAAATCTTGGAACAATGTTGAGAAGTCTCCAATGAGTAAAGGCATATTTTATAGGTGTGTAAAGAACCTAGAGTAAAAATGTATTTGAAAATAATGGCTTAACTCACAAATATATTTTTGAGATATGTAAAATCTAAAAATAATACAAGAATAAATTAAAACGAAATTTGTTCAAGGTATAAAGAGATTTTAAAGTAATATCTCAATAATCTATTGAAGAAAAAACAAGATATGAAACTTAGAAGAATACAAGATTTAACCTGAAAGAAGTTTTTATCTCACTAAGATTTTTCTCTCCTAAATGATTCTTGTATAAAGAAAAGATTTATCAATAATATTTAGCCCACAAAATAAATAACGAAATCACACTACTTTCACACTTATTTAAAATGAAGTTCCAACTCACTTACATATGCATACAATCTTGTAAGAGAATCTTAGGGGGATAAGTAGGTAAGTTGTAGACTTACACAAGAACTGTAAGATGCGAAAAGTAAAAGATATGGCCAAATCTTAGTGTTGCATGAGTATCGAGGAAGATATGCCCAATTTTTAACAAAAATAACCTTTTCGAGCCAGACTGACACTCTTTGATGTAGCATCGCAGCAGCGAGGATATGCTTTGTCGTGGCGAACCAATAAAGAATATACAAAGAAAAAATGAGATGAAATCTCATGACAAAGATGCGAATAACGAGAGACCATCGCTGCAACGAATAAAATCTTCGGTGTGGCGATGCTTCCACATCAGACACGACAGCCTTATCAGTTAGTTTTTAACATAAGATCAAAAAAGCAAATTAAAACATATAAATTGCAAACATAGATTTTTCCAAAAAAAAATTATTACATTTCATATAAAGCTTGTCCAAAGAAACCATCTCAAGCACACAAACACGTGACAAAAAGATTTTTCAAAAGAGAAACTAGTGTGATAAAATGTGAATGAGTCAAAGTGTGACACTCGTGCCTGGGATTTGTACCTCGGACCTTATAATCTGTATGATGAATAAGGTATTTTGAATGGATGTTGAGCTTAAGCTATCTTTGTGTCTTTTGTGCAATTTAATTAGAGTTTTTATGGCCTAAAGTTAAAATGGAGATTTTTGGCAGTCGTTCGAACGAAAGTCATTATCGTTCGAACAAGGTAGGGGTTATCGTTCGAATGAGGTTTAAACAATCTTATAATGATGGAGAAGTGCTCGATTTCTCTCACTCTTTGGAATCTCATTAGAAATCTCACGTTCGAATGATGTACACCGTCGTTCAAATAAGGGGGTATTTCTCATTTGAACGAGGTACATCTCTCATCCCTTTTAACCTTAAGACTTTGCCTCATTATAACTCTCATTTGAACGAGCTCGACATTATATTTAGAAAAAATATGCACATTTTTATGTGCTATCACGACATGGATCGTCGGATTGGATGATGTGCCGAACTCTCTGAGGCTCAAATCAAAACGTGGGATGAAGGCTTGATGAACCATTAGATAAAGGGTTAAGTTTTGGGAATTTTGTGTAATTTAACCCTTATGGGTTTGGGAGTATTTAAGTGATGTTTGGCTCATTTAATGAAACCCAATCAGATTTGCTCTCTCTCTCTAGCTCTTGGAGCTCTTCCTCTACCAACCACCACACGCCACCTTAGCACACCACCATCCCTACACCCAAAATCACTAAAGATTAACCATCTTCTTCCTTATTTAAGCTTATAAAACCCAAATACACCACATGTTCAAGAAATATGGGTTTTTATGGAGATATTGTTTGGGACTTTTGGATAAGAAGAAGAGGTTATGGAGTTTGAAGGGTATTTTCATGGATCTATCAAGGAGAAAGCTTAGTGGAGTTAGGCAACCTCTTCTAAGGCCACCTTAGAAGGTGGGCGGTTGTCATCTTCTTCTACATTCATCCAACCATTTTTAAGAGATTCTTTGAGGTGTGAAACTCTATTTTTTACCTTAAAAACTCTGTTTTTCCATAGCATTGGTCTTATAGTTAGAGTTTCTAAGAGTAGAATGTATGTCTGATTTAAGAAAGTTATTTCATATGGTTTTGTGTAAACAGGGTTATTGATTTCCAAAAGTTTTGAGAAAAAATGATATATTTCAAGAAATCTTGGTACGTAAGTATGTAAACGATAATAAATGGTTATTTTAAAGTGTAACACGAGGTGGGGTGAAATCCTAGTATTTTGTCTTCGGTCGGTAAAAAGTGGCATAAATGAACATTTGATAAATGTTAAACACGTTAATATAGACTCATATGAGATGAGAAAAGAATTAAGAAGGTTATATAGCCTTAGAGTGAAAGTAACAATAACATTGGCCAGAGTATATGGTAGTGTAGCTGACGGTGTGGAGCCCATCAAAGTTTGCAGTAATTTGGAGGATTCCGAGAAAATATAATGAAAAGTGAAACGTTTCAAGAAATTGGTTGTATGGAGAATATAAAGAAAGACAACCTAACCTGAATGAACTTAATACATGTTCAGGTTGTAAGATAGCGTGGAAAAGTGAAGTGAGAAATGAGCTAATGTCCATTAAATGGATAATTAAGCAACCTAAGGAGGTTTAACTCACGATTAATACTAGAATGTGTTTATGAAAGGTTTTCAACAAAAAATAAGTATTTTTTAACACAACGCATGTGGGTGTTGATAGGTTATTTCCAAAGGAAAATTTAGTGTAAGTGAATGGAAAATTTTGAGAAAATAAATTATTTTCCTTAAATAAAAGGGTAATTGTTTAAAGTATTCAACTGGGTGTGTTAAACGAAGAAATAAATGTCAAGTCAAGTAAAAAAGGGTTCTTTTATAATATTGTGTCGAACTAATCATAATAAGTTACGTTTTTAGAATCAAATGGTTCCATACATTGATATATATATATATATATATATATATATATATATATATATATATATATATATATATATTGCATTCGATTGTGTTGGAGTCTTTCTTTTGCCATTAGATTCTATATTGCATTATTGTATTTTTCCACTAGGCATTCGACTCATTCCCTCATCTTTGTCACGGTAGGTAGTATGTGGTTCCGTATTTTGAGAGCATTATTCAGGTAAGCATTCTCTTTTATTTTACATTAGTATCTCTGTATGATTGGATTTCGGGGATGCTTTCCACGGGTCCCTCACATAGCTTGATTTTACTTGGAATCACATTGTAAACAATTGAAATGTTAATTGGCAACATTATTTAGGTTGTCTCATTGCACTTCACACCTAGCGTTCAGGTTAGACCGGGTTGACTATGGGTAACCCATAAATCTGGTTCGGGGCATTACAAATGGTATCAGAACTCTAGGTTTAATGTTCCTTTCATGAGTGACATGGTGAGGATGGTAGTGGATCTTTTAACGTCGATTTTGGTTTTGGGCGAGTCACGCTAGATAAGTGATATATTCGATTCTTGTTCTCGATGATAGGGTCAAAGAGATATGCACAATGAGCAATATGTTTTCAAGTAGCGAGTGGCCATGTTAGTTATTTGCTAGTAATAGTGCTTAGTGCTTCTGACATAGATGTGTTAGTAATTTGCACTGTTCTAAAAAACCCGCCTAGGCACGCCTAGGCTTAAGGCTTGGGAGAAACGCCTCGCCTTACGCTTTTCACGCCTTATTCTTGGTAAAACCCTTAAGGCGCACTTTTTTCTAAAAATAACAATGCTTTAGTGAAACGATGTCACCTTTTAAAGAATTTATTTACAAACCGGACCATTATCTCATCTAAAATAATCAAATAGTATTTTAATTTGCATATATTCAGACATATTTTTATGATATGTGCAATTTTTGTATTTTAATAGCCTTGTTATGATTAAAAATATTAAAATATATTAAGAAGGCCTAAACGCCTTTTTACGCCTAGGCCCGCCTAGGCTTCTAAGGCTTAAGGCTTGGCCTCCACGCCTCAATCACGCCCCGCGTTTTTTAGAACCTTGGTAATTTGTGACTGTTTGTGTAAGCCATTAGTGGCGACACTGCGTTCTTTAGTGTGAGTTGCCTTTGTGTCAACCTTTGATGATGTGAGAGGCCAATTAAGATGTTATTAAAGGTAAATGACTTCTATTGAATTAGAGACATGAGTTATGTAAAGTTAACTGTAGAAATTAGGTGACTAGAGTGTCATATCTAAGTGGTCTCGATTCTGTGATAAGGATGCTTTAAGTTCCTTAGTTAGGTACCCACGGGTAGTTAATAATGATGATGTAATTAAGAAAACTTAATCCTCGGGGTAGTGATATGTCGTAACCATTTGATAAGTTCATAGGCATGAAGACCCGTGTTGGTCATTACTTGAAGATTTGTACTCGGGCCTTAGTTGAAAGGATGCCATCATTATAGGTGAGTGCCTTGGTGAGTATTGATTAAAATTTATATCTTGTGAGCTATGTTGAGAGCTGGGACCATTCATGTTAAGCATGTTACGTGTGTAACATTGAGAAGTTGAGGTGATATAGGATTGAACCCTAGGTAGTCTTCTATAATGTTATTTTAGAGAATATGATATGACATTCGAGGAATAGGATATTTATGACGTCAGTAGTATTGAATTAGAGGTTTTATAGGTTGCACACAATGGCATATATCCTGCCCAAATCCTTAGTAGTGTCAACTTGCAGTTTAATACGTGGTGTGTGGCATTAGATGTTTGAAAGGAAACCCTTAGAGTACCATTGGGACTTGTTGCGTGTGGTGTCCTTGGGAATAGAAATCGACTTATTGTGACGTCTTAAGGTGTTCAAAGGATTACAGTTCACTATAAATGGAGACTTGTAAGCTAATGTCTTTAGAAATGTCTACTAGTCGCATAACGGATATTGGAAAATCGGTAGAGCATGCATGCTGTGAGGAAATCATTGGTGATTAATTTTATAAGTCATATGGTGATAGTCACATTGAGTTATGCTTAGTGTCCTTAGGGAATTGGTCAAGCTCGTTATTAAGGAGTGCATGTGTTCCAGTGATAATTGTATTGAAGGTCATGTGGTGATCTAAGGTTATAGGCTCAGAAGAGTTGAATAGTGTAAGTCCTTGGTACTATCATTCCAATTAGCGTAGACAGGTGATAAAACCTTCTAAGGGAAATTAGAGACTTGTGTCATGATTCGATATGATGCTCGGTTCTCATTGGATGATTAGTGTGGAAAGTGTCTTATATAATTTCGAGACTTAGATTGATGATGACATGTTCAGGACTACAGAATAGCACCCTATATGGGATATCAAGTATGATTAGAGTATCGACATGTATCGACAATATGAGTTACAATAGCCATAAAAGAGAAAGGACTAGTTCTTAGCACGTCTGGCCAAACCAGTGCGAATTAGGAGGTGTAGCCCTGTATATTACTTGATATCCTTATAGTGCTAATAAAGACCAGTGTGGCCATCACGTACATTCAATTTGGGTCGAATTTGGTAGCGGCGACCTTGTGATGTTGGTGGTTGTAATCAAGTAAGTGTTTCACCAAATCGGGCATTACCTAAGGAGATATTAGGATACAACCACTCTGCAAAGAAGTAGACAGTAATCTAAGTGTGTTAGGTTGGTCATGATGTCATGTTGACTAGAAAGATGGACAAAGTCAGCGTTGATAAAGGGGTCAGCCATTCATCGACTAAAACGGTTTGTATTGGCTGAAGATAAAAGAGGGGAGGCATTACTCCTAAGGAGGGAATCCCATCATGGACTTATCAAGGGGCAATGGGTGCCCCCCATCTAAATTATCCTTTTGTATTGCACAACTTTTTGTGTATGTGTGGATGCTCACTCAACCGCACGAATTACTCTTAGTACCCATTTTCCTTAAGATTGGTAACCTTATAGATCTATCAGCATAGCAGTTAACGACTCTAGTTATAAAGAGTAGGATGATGATTTGAGGACATCATGTAGTGTTAAAAATTGAGTAAACATAGCACGTAGTATTATTTTAACACAATAAGTGAATTGGTGTAATACTTGGGAGAGTGTTCCGTAATCGGAGTGATTCTAGGCTCATAGAAGGATCTCGTGGGAATAATTATTCGGATGCACAATTTATGACATAATCACTATGTCGCACCTCGGAGTGAATATACAAAGTTAATATCAAGTATGAGTGAGTTTTTGTGGTCAGGATGACCCAATATTTTGAAGAGGCTCAAAATACGCAGTGCTAAGAATTAAGTTAACTTACAATGATGGATTGGGAGTTAGTTGTATGTCAAATGTTGATCACTAGAGGGTGTTATTTCGGTAGGTATATCGACATTCCTTGGGTGTTAGCAAACAAACATTACAACTTGATTGAGTTTGATCACCGGGTAAGTGTAGACTCGAGGATATTGTGTGACTTTGATGACTAGCCTGATAGTGAGCATTAAAATATATTGAATGTTGAGTTCTTTGGGGATTGATCTGGTGAAAGAAGGTATGATGATTTCCTAATGGTTTGCGGTTTTGATAACCCATCCTTGAAGGGACCCCATGACTTAATGTAAGGATTGACAACCCTAAGAATTTGAAGAATTTGTGGATTAAAGATTTCGAGGATGAAATTCCCTAAGGAGGGGAAAATGTAACACC
Organism: Sambucus nigra; assembly: GCA_949130495.1. Lineage (NCBI taxonomy): Eukaryota > Viridiplantae > Streptophyta > Magnoliopsida > Dipsacales > Adoxaceae > Sambucus > Sambucus nigra. The sequence continues at coordinate 157,425,764 of OX422209.1, read as the reverse complement.
GGTGCCTAGGGTTTCTACCTGGACCTTCTAATTTGTATGCCCTTGGATCATGAACAGTTTATTATGAATGGATGTTGAGTGTAAGCTATTCTTGTGGCTTTTATGCAATTTAATTGGAGTTTTTATTGCCTCAAGTTAATATTGAGATTGTTGGCAGTCGCTCGAATAAAAGTCATTATCGTTCGAATAAGGTAGGGGTTATTGTTCAAAAGAGGTTCGAAAGACCTTATAACATTAGAGAAATGCTAGATTTCCTTCACTCTCTGGAATCTAGTTAGGAAGCTCATGTTAGAATGAGGTACATTGTGGTTTGAACGAGGGGGTGTTTCTCGTTCGAATGAGGTACATCTCTTATCCCTTTTAACCCCATGATTTTGCCTCGTTAGAATTCTTGTTCGAATGAGGGGGATCTCATTCGAAAGAGGTCAAAATTCTTTCGAACGACTGGAAAAAAATCAGAAAAATCTGCATATCTTTTGTGCTGTCACGACGTGGATCATCGGATTGGATGACGTGTTGAACTCTCAGTGGTTCAAATTAAATAAGAGGATTAAGGCTTGATGGAAAATTGGATAAAGGGTTAAGTTTATGGGCATTTATGGGGTATAACCCTTAGGGTTTAGGGAGTATTTAAGTAATGTTAGGCTCATTTAACCGAACTAAATTGGATTTTGTCTCTCTCTCTCTCTATAGCACTTGGAGCTCTTCCTCCACCAACCACAACACACCACCCTATCACTATTATCCATCCACCCAAAGTCACCAAAGATTAACCATCTTGTTTTATATTTAATCTCATAAAACCCAAATAGACCACACATTCAAGCAAGATGGATCTTTATGGAGATATTGTTAGGGATTTTTGGAAAAGAAGAAGAATAAGAGGTTATGAAGTTTGAAGGGGGTTTTCATGGATCTGTCAAGGAGCAAGCTTAGTGGATATAGGAAACCTCTTCAAGGCCACCTCAGGAGGTGGGAGGTTTCATTATTCTTCCACATTTATCCAACCATTTTGAGGAGCTTCTCCAGACATTCCAAGGTTGTCTAGTTATTTCCTGAAAATTTGTTATTTATACAACATCAGCTAAAATCCGAATGAGGTTCAATCTTCAGACATTCCAAGGTTTTTCATGAAATAGATGCCTATTCAAGTAAGAACATAAGGCATATACATATATGGACAGGAACTTGTAGTAATATATTTATATGTGAATGAAAGTATATATAAATGAATAGCTCATAATAAAACGGATGCGACAAATCAAATGCAATATCTTTTTCTTTGAATCACATAATTTTAATGGCCAAGTACACTCTAATACCGTATTATTCCCCAGTAGTTGATGGTCAATTGAACTTGTTCATCACAACACCTTATTTAGGGCACACCAGCGATAACACAGATGGGAAGGTCAGTCACTAAAGCGATTCCTTAGGCCAAATATTATTTCCAATATTCAATATCATTTTCAGTACTCATTTTAATCGGTATGTCTATATGGACAAATATAAACATATCATAATGAATCAATCATCAGTATCAGATGAATTTGAGAATAAAAGAAGTTCACCAAATACATATAGTTTGCATAATTTCATATAATTGAAATGCGTAAGGAATGTCATAGAGTACTCACCAAAATAGAGGCTCGAAATTACAGATATAGAGTCTTGGATCACTCGTTAATCTTAAGATGAAACTTCTTCTTAAACTTTCCCAAACTTTTTTTATTACTATTTCTCAAGAAATTGATGTGAGTTCAAATGATCCTAAATGCCCTATTTATAGTTTTCCAAAGTTGTTACGGTGTTGACACGTGTCTAGGTGACCAAGCTTTTATTTCGGTGAGTCAACGTCGAGGTGTCGCGTAATGGAGGGGTCTTGCAGTTTTATTTCACCAAAAGACGACATGTGTCTTAGCTTTCTCTCTAAAGACGACACTTGTTCAAGATTTCTCTATAAGGACGACATGATGGCAACCCGAGGTGGAAAGTTACAAAGGGTATTGGGTCAGTTTTACACATGATGGGTATTTTGGTATTTTCAAACTATATATTTACAATATTTTTTATTGGTCCTTGAAAATATTTTATTTATAAAAAGATATTTTTTTTATTTTTCATTTTGGTCCCTAAAACTTTCTTAATTAAAATCAAGTCCCTAAAGTTTCATAAAATTATATTTTCTACCCTGAAACTTATGATTTAGCTTAGGATATGCCATAAGACTTGGATTTGACCCTATTTACAATTCATTCTTCATATTTAAAAATGAATTTTGTCATATTAATAACCCACAATATCACATATGTAATAATATAACATTATTAGATAGTAAGTGAGAAGCAATTGTAAAAACAAACTATATATGAGCATATAAAAGTGGGCTCATTACATCCTACCCTCCTTATAAAAAGTTTGGTCCCCAAACATGACTTGCATTAATTTTTAAATGGGAATGGATGTCGCTCCTTTATTTCATCTTCCCACTCCTATGTTGCTTCTTCAATGGAATGATTACGCCATTATACTTTGACTAGTAGAATTACCTTTGTTCGTAATATTTGATCCTTATTTTCCAAAATTTCTATCGGATGATCAATGAATGTAAAATCTTCTCTAACTTGAAGAGGTTCATGACTTAAGATATGTGTTGGATCTGGGATGTATTTCTTCATCATTGATACATGAAACACATTATTTACACTAGAGAGTTCAGGTAGTAAAGCTATTATATACGCAACAGCTCATATCTTTTTAAAGATTTCAAAAGGTCCAATATATCTTGGACTCAACTTACCTTTCTTCCCAAATCGGATTACTCCCTTCGCTGGTGATACCTGCAAAAACACATAATCTCGTTTTTGGAATTCTAATTATCGGTATCGATTGTCAACATAACTCTTTTGACGGCTTTGAGTAATTCGAAGTCTGTCTTGTATCAATTTCACTTTTTCTAATGTGATCTGAATCAATTTTGGTCTAAAAAATTTTCTTTCTCTAACTTCGAACCAACATGCAGGAGAACGAGACCTTCTACCATAGAGTGCCTTATACGGATCCATATGAATACTTGCTTGATAACTATTCTTTTATGCAAATTCCACTAATAATAATCCCAATTCCCCTTTAAATCAAGTACACATGCACCAAGCATATCTTCTAAGGTTTGAATGGTTCTCTCCGATTGTCCATCCGTTTGAGGGTGAAAAGCGGTGTTGAAATTCAATTTTATTCCCATGGATGCTTTTAGGCTTTTCCAAAAGCGATACACGAATCTGGGTTCATAATAAAAACTGGGATTCCATGAAGCCTAATAATTTCTCGCACGTACAATTTAGTGAACTTTTTAAAGAATGGGTAATCTTAATGGCAAGAAAATAGGAAGAATTAGTTAACCTATCAATATTTAGCCAAATAGAATAATTACCATTTGAGCTCCTTGGTAAACATGTCACAAAATTTGTGGTAATATATTCCCATTTCTACTCAGGGATAGGTAGATGTTGTAGTAATTCTTATGGTTTCTAATGTTCAAGCTTTACTTATAGACAAACCAAACACTGAGATACAAATTCTACTATCTCCCTTTTCATGTTATACCACCAAAATACTTCTTAAAGATCCTTTTACATCTTTATACATCCAGGATAAAATGTGAATCTCGAGTAAAGACTTTCCTCCAAAATTTGCCTATTTAGTTGGGCATCACATGGCACACACGCTCTATTTCTAAACCTCAATATATCATCTCGTATCACAAATTCAACTTTCTTCCCTTTGATAATTTCTTCTTCGATCTTCTTCAGTTGTGGGTCATTTACTTATGCAATTTTGATCCTTTTCATCAACATGGTTTGTACTTGTAAATTCGCAATTATTCCTCATTTGTTATAAATATGTACATCTATTTCCATACTTCTTAAATCCCTTAATAAAGGTTTCTGATTTATAACGAGACATGTTAAATTTATTATAGACTTCCTAGTTAAGGCGTCAGCTACTACATTAGCTTTTACTGGGTTATAATGAATATTTAAATCATAATCCTTTATTAATTCTAACCACCTCCTTTGTCTCGTGTTAAATTCTTTTTGGGTAAAAACATATTTCAAACTCTTATGATCGGCATAAATCTCACAAATATCACCATATAAATAATGTCTCCAAATCTTGAGGGCAAAAATTACAACAACTAATTCTAATCCACGGTTAAATCATTATGGTCATGTAGTTTTAATTTTCTCGAGGCATAAGATAATACTTTTCCATTTTTCATTAGCACACATCCTAAACCATTTTTTTAATCATCACTATGAATCACCACTCCTCATGTCCCTAAAGTAATAGTGAAAATTGGGGCAGTTACTAATCGATTCTTAAGTTCTTGAAAACTACTCTCAACTTCCTCAGACTATTTCACCTTCTTTTGTGTTAACCTAGATATAGGTTTGGCAATACTAGAAAATCCTTCAATATAATAACCTGTTAATTCATGGAAACTACGAATCTCCATCACATTAGTCAGTCTAGGCCAATTTAGTATGGCTTTGATCTTTTGAGGGTCAACCGACACCCCTTCCTTAGAAATGACATGTCCTAGAAAAGAAACACTAGGCAACGAAGAATCACACTTCTTTAATTTTGCATATAATTTCTCCTTCCTAAGGATTTGTAATACTACACTACACTAAAATTGTCGACTTGTCAGGGTCATTGATCGAGACAAGTTCAACTTGTCAAGGTCAATGACCGTGACAAGTCTGGGGGTGACAACTTCTTTGTCATGGACTTATCATGATCTTTGATCGTGATAAGTTCATTAGACTTGTCACGGTCATGTTATGGTCTTTGACCTTGACTAGCCCGTGATAAGTCAAAAAAAATTATCACGGTCAAAGGTTGTGATAAGTCCATGATAAGTTTCTTTGTCAATGCATTGTCACGGTTTTTGACCATGATAATTCTGTGCAGAATTTTAATAAAAACTGTTGGGCAGTATGGCCACTGCTCAGCAGTATATTTGTACCTATTATAACAAAATTGTACTTGTTCAAACAGCATATATATCCAAATAAAATACAAATTATATACCAAATCAAGGCATTTATAATCCATATCCAAATAAAATAGAAATACAAATATCAATAATAACCACACCAAATTGTACGAAAATCAAAAAAATATAAATACAATCCAATTTTTAACATCAAAAGAGATAGAAATAATGTCAATCTTCAGCAGGTCGGAGGAGGAAGGAAGGCCACACAACATATGAATTCACACACACCCCAATATGATTAATGTCGCATTGTTCGCGTAACCACACAGGTGAGTTCTCCTTTCCCTCCACCACATGCGTGATGCGCACTCTTGTCTCAATGTCTTGGAGGGAACGTCCATGAACCGGCATACCCGATCGAAAGTTTGGATCCCTCAACCCCCTCGCTATCGGCAGGCCATAATACATGTCGAGTAGATGCATGCTTGACCAATCGAGTGTTGACATAGGCCTCTCGACGGTGGTCACGATGGGAAATGGTTCATCATATGTCACAGACTCCGTGTGTATCGGCGATGAAGCAATGTCATCAATGTCATCAATGTCGGCGTCCTCATCCTAGTCCTCCTCCTCTACCACCTTCTCCTTTCCCTTGCCCAACTGACGCTTCATGAAGGCGTACATATCTAAGAATGTCACCTCTAACCTTGATAGCTTATCGTCATGGTAGTCCACCTTATGGGTCAACCCGTTGTTGCTCGTCTCCATGCCGATAATCCTGAACTTCCCCACCCGTGAGCTAACCCCTTAGTCCTTCCCTTGTGATCCAGGCCTAACACTTGGTTGAGTGTGCCCGTAGCCAAAGATGCTTTATCGGCATCAGATTGCGACCCATGAACTTCCTTAAGCTTTGCCTCAAAAAACAAAAAAGTACACGATTAGTCAATTAAGTAAATAAAAAAATTATAACATAATTGAAAAAATTAAACATTTATAACTTACAATGGTGGCTGCGACACTTGGGGCCACCTCCTTGTCCTTCCCCTTTTTCGTCTGAATTTCCACATAGGCATCGAGCCTATGTAGCCTACCCCCAGAGCCACTCCCCATCTCCTGAAATAAAATAATACAGAATTAGTAAGCAATGCAAATTAATGCTAAATTAGAATAATTAATGCTAAAGAAAATTAAAAACTTACCATCCTGTGCTCCACCTCGGTGTAAGACGTACGCCAAGAGTAGTTCACATCCAATTTTTTTGCTCGGTTCTCCCTTCCCGATTGACGAGATGCCAATTGTCGCTCATTGGTATCATTGTCGATAAATTTCTGCCATTGTGCCAATGAGATTGGCTCCTTGTGGGGGGACGGTTTCACTGAGTCTCAGAATGGACTCCCAGGTCTTCCCAAAGTACCATGCCCGTAAATTCTTCTTCCATGTTGTGGCACCCCGACTAATTAAATACCGGGTAGCTACTCCTTTATTAAATTAATACAAAATGTCAAGTTGGTCCAGTTAACAGTATCACTGTCGAAAACATTTTAATCATTACTAACCACCTAGTATTTAAAAAGTAAAATGTCAAATTTTAAATTAAGTCTGATTAACATACAATAAAAGAATTATAAAAGGATATCATAACCATACACCATAAAGTCTCAATAAGGTAACCAACAAATAATAGTAAGTCCGGAGGAAACTCCTCACAACAATCCCACAACTGAAATAAATAAAACAATGTATCCTGAATTAATTACATTCCAACAATCTGAATAACTGAAATATGAAATGTCTCTAATAGAAATGGGCGACATGCCCTACAAATGATGAAAACTGAATAGAGTCAAGACAAAAGAAGCGTCTACTAGCAAGGCCCTATAACTTCCACGAACATCTACAGCTCGTCACCTGAATGGAAATCCTATGCGTGGTGTCCTTGTGGCTGGGCACCTAAAAAGGTTTTTACAAAAAGTAGATTTGAAAGCAAACGGGTCAGAGCCCGAATGTGGAGAATATTTTAAAAACAGCAAGTGCTTTAATAACACTAAAACAATGAATGCATAATACATGTTAGGACGTTCTCTCACATGAAATACTCACCTTTCGACTAATCATGCACTCCTAACATACAGTACCCATCTAAGTGATATTTATATCTAACTAAAACCGACATAAGTTCTAACCCATCTACTCGATTCACACTATGAATTCCCAATGTTACCACTTGAATAGATAGCTTTACTTAAACTCGGATTCTCAATTATTAGCATTACAATTTACTGGAGGTTATCCCCTTATTTATCTTCTCAAGGAGTTACTATAAATTATTCTCATAATTAAACATGACAAGTCTGTTCATTTAACCGTATATCATTCACATCATAAATATACAATACAAGCACCCCGAGACTAAGCTGCGGTGCACATATACTCTGCTATCCATCCCGGTACATCACGTACATAAGGATCACGCATTCCGAATCACTCAGGAATCGTTCTCAGATAACAACAATCACAATCAATGGAGGCGAACACAGTCACATCACATGGGTCACGCACATACCTACGCTCCCATGATCAGCAGACTTATTAACTTCACAATAAGTCCTTCTCTGACCTATGTCCTCGAGGTACCAATCTATATCCCCCCGTAGGCACACAAAGATTAGATGGCCCTAAGCGAACGCAAACCTCCCGTGATAGCAAGTATGGTAGGTATGTCATACACATAAAATCATATACATATACTAACCATGCACACATCTTAGTAATTACCATAATTTATTAGTGGTATACTTCTCATTCTCATACCAACTTATAATTTTACACTTTTCATATGTTCGGTTCGTATGTATTTAAGTCATCAATTATTCTCACAACGTGATTAGTCACTCGCGTCCTAATCCACAAATATTATTTGGTTCTAATCACACTTCTATATTTTACTCCGCAATATATCCCAAACATCCGTTAATACAAATATTTAAGCCGTCACTTGTTCTCACATTGTAATAGTCACTCGCGTCCTAATACACAATTATCATTTGATTCAAATCACACTTCTATGTTTTACTCCTCAATATATCCCAAATATCCCAATTATATCAATTAGTCATCAAGGGAATGTTATCTCTACAATTAAACAAGGTTACGGGACCCTAGAATTCAAATCAGGCCAAAAAGGCCATTCTGACAACTCGTTCGAACGAGAGTTCATTCGAACGAAAGGGGTATCTAACGAACATCCAACTCGTTAGAAGGCAAACTGTCACCTCGTTAGAAGCTCGTTCGAACGACCTGGGCAGGTCTTCTAACGAGATGCCAGTTTCGAGCCCAGAATTTCCTATCTCGTTTTTCTCAAACTTTCTCTTCTCAAAACTCATCCAAAAATTATCCCAACAGTTTTTTAATGTTCCTAATCATTCCTAAACATATTTAGGTCGTATCTCAACACATTTAGGGGTCAAATCTTTCTAAACAACATGAAATTATCATCAATCCCCAATTTTACCCAACCCTCATGAGTATGAACCCTAGAAATTTAAAGTCATCAATTTCCCTTAATAAATCCGTTTTTGTATCATCAAAGTCATATTTCTATTTGTATAATCACCCAATAACAATTATGCATGCAATCCCTATACCACAACCTGAATTTACAACTCCAATTTCATGGGTTTTTATAAATCTCCCAATACAATGCAATTATATAAATTTCTAAGCATGGAAGAAACATTCGCTTGAAATTAACGTAATTAAACCACTTGAGTTGGATTATTCTCTGAATTTGGTGTTGAATTGATGAAGGTTGCTCTCTCCTTTTCTCCCAAGGTTGAAGGTTGAAGATGGAGGTTAAGGTTTTCTCTTTTGGGAACTTCTCTTAACTTCTCATGAAACCCCCGTAGCCCTCTAATCAGTTAAGTGTTGGTAATGGGTTAGTGGGTCATTAAATTTTATATTTTAAACTCCCAAAATTCGTGAGTTAAAATTCCCCAAATTCCAAAATTACCAAAATACCCTTTTAAGTTGTCGGCGTGGCCCAAAAATGCCCCGGGACCCAAACTAAACCCCCGGCTAGTGTTTTCTGACTATTTCGACCCTTCCGGACACGTTGTCGCACTCAAAATGACCATACGATTGATAAAAATAAAATTCACTTTTTAATTAAAATAATTATATTCCTGACGCGACTGTCACACGCGTCCCAACAAAATTTCCAAATTGTCGTATTTCTATCTCATGACAAATTCAATATTTTCAATATTTATATAACGTTATAATCAAATACCAACTCACATCTCGTTAGTATTTTATCCGAATTAATTCTCAATTAATTCACATTTAATTTAATTAATCCCATAAATAAATATCCATAAAAGTACGGGGTATTACATACTTCCCCCCTAATAACAGAATTTCGTCCTGAAATTCGGATAAGTAAGGCACTCCTGGAAAAATTAGGTATCCTCCAGTATTTAAAAAAATTATAAAGAAAATCCCAAATCACTAAAACCCTCGCTTCACAATAAGCTTGTTTAACATACTTGATACCTTATCAGAATAATCTTTGATAAATGCACCTCACGTTGTGCTCTTATTAAACAACATTCGAATAAAAATAGCCTATACATCATTAGCCGCATTATTTTTATTAGTATTATGAGTCCGCACCTCACTACTAACTCCCGCATTTATCAAAACTCCAAACTTCCATCCTGGGATGAATCAATAACACATCTGACTACGCTTGTCCATTCCTTGAAATATCCCGACGTTGTGACTTTTACACAAGGGAAAACCTCTTCAGCCTGTTGGTGTCACACAAACCTTTGTAAGCACCTTGTCCACCATAAATAGATACGGGTGCTTTTCCCCCAACTCTACCATTAGGTAATATCTCCTCCTCATGACTACAATATACCTCACTAGTTATACCCGATTTGGAATTGAAAATATCGCAATGAATCCAAAATTTCTTTCATATAATCCATCAGTCGTTAGCCACCTTGCGCCTGCACCTCGGATTATAGGTGATACAACCCTCAGTTTGAATCGTTATTTCCCACTACTTATTGTCACCCCACCTAAATGTGGATTTCGGGGATTTCATCCCAGTTCTAAATAATACTACGTCGAACCATGTACCGGCGTGTTCACTATCTAATAGTGTAAATCATTCAAGTATATAACAATTTGTCTCCTTCTGAACAACATGACTCACGTATTTGAAGGAATTTGTTACCCCTCAAGGAATTTACTAACTTGACTCTTCCATCCCTGGAATCATTGGTTAGATACAAAATTAATTGGTTAATCATCTAACACCCAACCGTTCTACTACTTACTACACCCCTTTAAATGCTGACTTTCTTGTAAATGCTCCTTTCCGTTAAGTGATACTTAACGATCCTCTGCTTCTCTTGGCGTATGCCAAAGTTTCGACCCTTACACTTTCTCACCTCTTTGTGAAAATCCGGACTCCTTATACCTTATTAACATTCTCACTCTATTTACTCTTGAGTCACCCTCAACATTCGATTGATCGGAACTCTACTCCAAATTACTCATAATAATTTATTCGCCTTCTCAAGAGATATCCTTTTATTAAATGGCTTTCTACTGCCTTTCCTCCAAATTTGAATGTGCTACACTGACTACACATGATATTCACTTACACCTTTTCTTATGACGTTTAATCTCATAAGTAATAATCTCACCCGTCTATGTTCCCTCTTCCTTTGATTTACACTTTAGCAAATCAAGATGTCTACGCCCCTTATAACCCAACCATATGGTTTTTAAACATTATATACGCTTCATACAAATCCCAAACTCTTTATTATCACTGTAAATACAACGGTGCTATACCACTTGGGCGTTCTCAATTCCTTCTGAATTAGAAATCCTAAATCGTCCTTATCCTCAATGCGTCCTTCAACACGTCGTGAGAAAACCAACATTATTAGTACTTATATCGTAATTTACTAACAACTGGCTCTAATGGCCGTACCTCATAATTTACTCCTTGTAACTTCCCGTTATAACTACGTACTCCCATAATGATAGAGGTATCCCAATCATGAACGAAGGGCCACACATTTCCTTACTACCAACCTTACGCTAAGTTTCATGCGTGGGGTGTCTCGCAAAGCGAAATCCAAACAAGGAACCCCCCCCCCGATACACTACTACCTAACATTGTTGGTCATCGGAATCCGTTAAGCCCTGTCCATAATATGTACCCCTACACTCTCGTCTTTTAACAACAAAGTTTCATCTCAGTTCGCAATTATGCATAAACAAAGAACTCCTTCTGAATGACACTTTTCTCTTTACAGTGATGGAAATCACATTTCATATACAACATGCGAGATATTTGAGACCCTCAAATTCCCGTCCCCGGACACACAATTGTGAGTATGAACTTCCAAATCTCTAACGGGTGATAAAACAATGCACTCTTTTTGTTACGACCTCTCTATCGTTAATTATAAAAACCAACTAACTCTTTGTTGACTAGTAAATCAATTACATACGACTCATAATAATGAAATCCCTACGCATATTGGGATTAAATATCCGAGACCATTATACTTTGAAATCACAACATATATATATATACACATACATATATGCACGAAAGTACAATTATGAGCCTGGCCCTCTAACAGATGGGACCTCGCCAGAACAAAACATGTTATCCCGATGTAGTAATCCCAATAAACTTGCAATACCAGCACACTATCGGTATAATCATATATAAAATAATAATTAATATCATATCATACTCGTATAACACAGCACTAAAACGAGTAATTCCAATAAAGCATAAACTGCTATTAATATACCCATTCATCCTCCGCGGATGACAATAAAAGTAACCCCCACACTATCAGGGAAAATGTTCTTATATATAATAAACTTACTGATATACTCACTAAACTCGACTCTCAAGTGAAAATACAATTGTAACAAATGTAGTAACTCATTCATGCCACAAATAACAAGCATCCTCGTCTGAGGATATAACTCATACTTCTATCCTAATAATCGTCCCGGCTGCTCAAATGGTTCCTGGACTTACCACACATGTCTCTCCCAAACCGGATATTTCAATAACTGTTGCCCTCGCCAGGCACAATACCTTGATCCCTACACTTGTATCGGGAAAAATTTATAATGTACGGGTTTTCACTCCCACAAAGTACCTTTACACCTACTCCACTTATTTCCAGTCACCCTGACCATGTTAAAGTGGTCCTTTCCTCGGACGTTGGTAGTCTCAGCTCTGAAGACTATCTCCATTGTTCCCTTAGCTTGATGTAACTAAGGAACACACTACTAGTTTTCCACCTCTCTTACTGAAATTACCATCGCTCGGTAGTAATTTCGCTATCAAATTATTTTAACGGTTTCTCCATTGGGTCTTCCTCCTTGTGGTGTTTCTCCAACACCATTTTCCCAGTCTTATTCTATAAAAAAATTTCGATTTTTGTATCTCCCTACCCAAGGGAACATTTACCTCCAAATTTACACCACGCGATATAATTACTATCTGTATTTATCATCCAAGCAGAATTCCCCATAAGAGCTAACAATTCTTCTTGTATGTAGATTCTCCCTTTAACATCCTCCTCCATACCACCTTCTCCACCCGGTGTAAGGTTCGCTACAACATTAAATTTCTCCTCACAAGTTGACCCCTGTTTGTCCCTCTTATGTGAGTTCAGAATAACATTCGCCTTTCAACCTGAACATCTGATGAAGGAACTTATGGTCAAACCATACGTGTACACCCTCTCGACATCACATTCCACTTTTAAGTGGGTTGCTTGTTTCTCACCATTGAATCTCCGCTCTTACGAGTCAAGGAAAAATTTCTCCAAATTTTCGCTCTCATTTGCTCATATCCTAACATATGTCCAAGCCTTTGGATATATTGTGTTCGTTTGGTTAGCACATTCCGTCTTCGCCTTTCGAGTATTGCTACTGCTGGTTCTCTTCAATGTTACACCTAACTATTTCTCTCCCATTCCAACCTTGTTGGATGTGTCTACTTTGACCCCATTCCTACTATAGTTGTACCCGGAAGTCTCAAGTCGCGCCTTAGCCTTCTATATTATCCAGGACTTTCGTGCCATAATATCGGTGACTTCAACTACGGTCATCCTTCTTTAAATAAATCAATTAACCTCAATAGATATTTGCTTCCTGCTGTTCACCCAACTGTCTTCGCCTGACGTACTACATTGTTCGGCACACGAATACACCCGATCGCAATACGATTCGTTATCATATACATCATAGCAGGAGAATGAAATTTTACTAAAGGAATCAACAATCCTAAACATAGGGCTCTATATCAAAGAAAGTTACGCTGGAAGCATAATAGGCCGCACAGATCCTAAAGGACACTAGAACCTGATGCTCTGATACCACCTGTGGCACCCCGAATAATTAAATACCGGGTAGCTACTCCTTTATTAAATTAATACAAAATGTCAAGTTGGTCCAGTTAACAGCATCATTGTCGAAAACATTTTAATCATTACTAACCACCTAGTATTTAAAAAGTATGATGTCAAATTTTAAATTAAGTCTGATTAACATACAATAAAAGAATTATGAAAGGATATCATAACCATACACCATAAAGTCTCGATAAGGTAACCAACAAATAATAGTAAGTCCGGAGGAAACTCCTCACAACAATCCCACAACTGAAATAAATAAAACAGTGTATCCTGAATTAATTACATTCCAACAATCTGAATAACTGAAATATGAAATGTCTCTAATAGAAATGGGCGACATGCCCTACAAATGATGAAAACTAAATAGAGTCAAGACAAAAGAAGCGTCTACTAGCAAGGCCCTGTAACTTCCACAAACAGCTACAGCTCGTCACCTGAATGGAAATCCTATGCATGGTGTCCTTGTGGCTAGGCACCTAAAAAGGTTTTTACAAAAAGTAGATTTGAAAGCAAACGAGTCAGAGCCCGAATGTGGAGAATATTTTAAAAACAACAAGTGTTTTAATAACATTAAAACAATGAATGCATAATACATGTTAGGACGTGCTCTCACATGAAATACTCACCTTTCGACTAATCGTGCACTCCTAACGTACAGTACCCATCTAAGTGGTATTTATATCTAACTAAAACCGACATAAGTTCTAACCTATCTACTCAATTCACACTATGAATTCCCAATGTTACCACTTGAATAGATAGCTTTACTTAAACTCGAATTCTCAATTATTAGCATTACCATTTACTGGAGGTTATCCCCTTATTTATCTTCTCAAGGAGTTACTATAAATTATTCTCATAATTAAACATGACAAGTCTTTTCATTTAACCGTATATCATTCACATCATAAATATATAATACAAGCACCCCGAGACTAAGCTGCGGTGCACACATACTCTGTTATCCATCCCGGTACATCACGTACATAAGGATCACGCATTCCGAATCACTCGGGAATCGTTCTCAGATAACAACAATCACAATCAATGGAGGCGAACACAGTCACATCACATGGGTCACGCACATACCTAAGCTCCCATGATCAGCAGACTTATTAACTTCACAATAAGTCCTTCTCTGACCTATGTCCTCGAGGTACCAATCTATATCCCCCCGTAGGCACACAAAGATTAGATGGCCCTAAGCGAACGCAAACCTCCCGTGATAGCAAGTATGGTAGGTATGTCATACACATAAAATCATATACATATACTAACCATGCACACATCTTAGTAATTACCATAATTTATTAGTGGTATACTTCTCATTCTCATACCAACTTATAATTTTACACTTTTCATATGTTCGGTTCGTATGTATTTAAGTCATCAATTATTCTCACAACTTGATTAGTCACTCGCGTCCTAATCCACAAATATTATTTGGTTCCAATCACACTTCTATATTTTACTCCGCAATATATCCCAAACATTCGTTAATACAAATATTTAAGCCCTCACTTGTTCTCACATCGTAATAGTTACTCACGTCCTAATCCACAATTATCATTTGATTCAAATCACACTTCTATGTTTTACTCCTCAATATATCCCAAATATCCCAATTATATCAATTAGTCATCAAGGGAATGTTATCTCTACAATTAAACAAGGTTACGGGACCCTAGAATTCAAATCAGGCCAAAAAGGCCATTCTGACAACTCGTTAGAAGTCTCGTTCGAACGAGAGTTCATTCGAATGAAAGGGGTATCTAACGAACATCCAACTCGTTAGAAGGCAAACTGTCACCTCGTTAGAAGCTCGTTCGAACGAGCTCGTTCGAACGACCTGGGCAAGTCTTCTAACGAGATGCCAGTTTCGAGCCCAGAATTTCCTATCTCGTTTTTCTCAAACTTTCTCTTCTCAAAACTCATCCAAAAATTATCCCAACAGTGTTTTAATGTTCCTAATCATTCCTAAACATATTTAGGTCGTATCTCAACACATTTAGGGGTCAAATCTTTCTAAACAACATAAAATTATCATCAATCCCCAATTTTACCCAACCCTCATGAGTATGAACCCTAGAAATTTAAAGTCATCAATTTCCCTTAATAAATCCGTTTTTGTATCATCAAAGTCATATTTCTATTTGTATAATCACCCAATAACAATTATGCATGCAATCCCTATACCACAACCTGAATTTACAACTCCAATTTCATGGGTTTTTATAAATCTCCCAATACAATGCAATTATATAAATTTCTAAGCATGGAAGAAACATTCGCTTGAAATTAACGTAATTAAACCACTTGAGTTGGATTATTCTCTGAATTTGGTGTTGAATTGATGAAGGTTGCTCTCTCCTTTTCTCCCAAGGTTGAAGGTTGAAGATGGAGGTTAAGGTTTTCTCTTTTGGGAACTTCTCTTAACTTCTCATGAAACCCCCGTAGCCCTCTAATCAGTTAAGTGTTGGTAATGGGTTAGTGGGTCATTAAATTTTCTATTTTAAACTCCCAAAATTCGTGAGTTAAAATTCCCCAAATTCCAAAATTACCAAAATACCCTTTTAAGTTGCCGGCGTGGCCCAAAAATGCCCCGAGACCCAAACTAAACCCCCGGCTAGTGTTTTCTGACTATTTCGACCCTTCCGGACACGTTGGCGCACGCAAAATGACCATACGATTGATAAAAATAAAATTCACTTTTTAATTAAAATAATTATATTCCTGACGCGACTGTCACACGCGTCCCAACAAAATTTCCAAATTGCCGTATTTCTATCTCACGACAAAATCCATATTTTCAATATTCATATAACGTTATAATCAAATACCAACTCACATCTCGTTAGTATTTTATCCAAATTAATTCTCCATTAATTCACATTTAATTTAATTAATCCCATAAATAAATATCCATAAAAGTACGGGGTATTACACATGTCTTATATTGATCCCTCAATTGGTCCAACGTGGGGTCGCAGAAATATACGGGCAGACCGAATTGTTCCAGTGAAACAAATATAAACCATCCTGTAAGTAATTATTACAGTGATAAATATAAATATTAAATATTCAACCTGTAGCGCCCCCCGCCCCCGATGTTCATCTTGAGGTCAATAGGATCGGCCCTACAATCAGTGTACCCCGAGCTGACAATCGTCTTCAACAACTCTAGCGCTCTAGCTAATAATGACGTCTTATTCTCGATGACGGTCCCTTATTTACCCCATTTTAGGCGCCTACTAGTCGAGGAGTCCTCATCGCCTCCGCTACCACGTCCTGATGAAGTCATTTTCTAAAAATATTGTTATTATTAGTACAAATATATATATACGAAATTTGAATTAATGCTCAAATATGATAATAAAAATACATACCAATACCAATATTTCTATTTATACCAATACCAATATCAATTTATACCAATACCTGCTTAGCATTAAAATGATATTTGTGCTTAAATTGATGAAAATTCCAATTAACATATTCAATTGGTTATTACAAGCATTAAAATGATCAAGTATAAATTAATAAACAACATTAAATTATCGTCTGATAATAATAGAGCAATAGAATAATACAGCCACTGGTCATTACAAATAATTTGAATACTTATTACAAATCAAAAATTATTTCAGATTCGGGTTGTCATAAAAAATTGACTGATATTCGGTAGGTGCAGCCAAATCATCAACACTACTATTTAGAAGTTTTGGCGCATGTAGGACGATTGACCATGTCTCTTAGTTAATATACTCCGATTAAAACACTTGCTTGACCTTTTAAAAAGAATAAACAAACGTCTCATCAATCAGGTGTTCGTTGCTCTTCAACTTGGACAAGTCAACCATGATCAAATTGGTGCTAGGATCAACTTTACAAGCATTTTTATCCTCAAATCTTAACCAATCACAGTAAAATACAACCTCTTTGAAGTTTACATAGTCCAATTCAAATATATTTCGAATTACGCTATACTCAGTCATTTCAGCTTTAACGAGATTTTTATCTTTCATGCTTGCTCGAAAAAAGTAAGAGCCTTGTACGAAATGCCCGAGTTCTATAGCTTTGTATTTTCCTCGTACACCCTTGCACCTAATACGTAATTGTTCAATCGATAATTTCTGTACTCTTGTTCCTTGAACAGGGGTCTACTGTCTAGACGAGAAAGTCTTGATGTCGCTTCACTCGTCTTTAAGAGTTGAGAATATATATAAATTAATTAGATTAGTTGTAAATCTTTCTTGTAATGTGACATTTGATAACAGTCTTTATTAATTATAATTACATTGTGTGACAACCACAGCCTAAACTCGTTGTCTAATTGTGCCATTATTTTTCGTCTTTTATTGTTGTCACATGCTTCATATTTTCTGCATACATCGCTGACGAAAGTATTACAAAATCAATCATGTAAAAATTAAAATAATTTAAAATTTAAAATAATTTAAACTTACTTTTTCCATTCTTCGACACCTTCATGTGTGTCAAGAATATAACAAGCTACTTGTTCATGTTGCAAACTCGTTAATTTCACTCTTTTGCCCATCATATGGCCACCCTCATCGATGAACTCATCATTATCATCCACGTTGGTCTAGTCAGACATATATTCCTGAGTGTAGATTGATGACTCCACGGTAATGCATTCATCTGCAGTTGATCCTTCAATGTATCGTGTATTCTTGATGTAATCTTTAAAAACTCTCATAAATATTTCAAACGGACACATCCATTGATATCTTAATGGGCTACAAAGAAGTGCCTCATCGCATAGGTGTACCAACAAGTGAACACTTATGTCAAAGAAAGATGGGGAAAGTACTTCTCTAAGACACAAACTGCTTCGTTCACCGCCAATTTTACTGCCACTATGTGATCTTGATTGACTACCTTCTCACATAAAAGTGAGAAGCAGATACTAAGTTTCATAATAGCCCTCCGTAAATCCTTGGTCTTGGAGAAACAATGCTGAAACAATAGAGTAACTAATTGCATGATCACATGCCAATCGTGGGACTTACACTTATGTAAATCATGGGTAGAATAATTCACAATCCTTTGCAAGTTGGATGAAAAATTAGATGGAACTTTCAAATTATATATTATCTAAAAGAACCATATTTTCCTAACTCGTCAAAGTAAACGCACCAGGGGGAATTATTATCCTTCCCCTACTATCTTCTTTCAACCATAGTTGTGGATTAAGTTTCAATACTTTAAGGTCTTTTCGTGCATTTCCTCCATCCTTTGAATGACTCCCCTTAAGGCATGTGCCCATAATATGTTCAGCGATGTTCTTATCTGTGTGCATCACATCCAATACATGGTGCACCAGGTTATTTTTTCAATAAGGAAAGTCAAATAAAATTGACCTCCTAGACCATACCTTTCCTGTCTCAGTTTGATTCCAAGTTGGTGTCTTCTTATGCTTGACATTCTTAAATTTAGGATTCTTACCTAGCATATTAGGGCCACAATCAGAAGATTTACTTTTAATTTCTGAGTCTGAAAGTATTCCCGATCGTATCCTATGTTCAACCCCGCCCGTTAAAAAATTAGAACCTTTCTCAAATCTTAAACTATGAGAAGGAGTAAAAAACTCCTATGGCAATGGTATACATTTTTTAAGCTAGTAGAGAGATGAATATATTCAGTCTCTTCTCCATAAATAGGACGCCCCAAATAACCATGTACTACACAACAGGATAATGTCCCATAGTACGGAAAATCATGAATTACCCACATCAACATAGCTTTCAGCGTAAACTCTTCTTTTCTAAAAGAGTCAAATACTTGAACACCCACTTCTCATAACTCATTTAATTCTTCTATCAAAGGATCCAGGTAGACATCGATGTCCTCACTTGGTGCCTTTGGCCTAGGGATCAAAAAAGACAACATCGAAATCCAGGTCTCATACACTGTGAAGAAGGGAGGTTTAGTGGGTATAAGATCACTCGTCATACACTCTGATTGGTGCCTATATTTCTAAATGAATTGAAACCATCTGTTGATTTTGCCAAATAAATGTTACGCTGTTCTCGAGAAAAATTGGGATACTCAAAATTCATCTTCTTCCAAACTGTAGAATCAATAAGATGGCGCATGAGATTTTCTCCTACTTCTGCCCTAGCATTCCAATTCATTGCCTCTGTTGTCCATGGTACTATGAAAAACCGCTTTAATCTAAGCCCAATGGGAAAATATTTTAACACTTTTTGAGGCACTTTTGAGTTTTCACCTTCTTTGACAGTAGATTAGACATATCTAGGTTCATCGCATACCGGACATCGATCGAGATTTTCATACTCCTTTCGGTATAGTATGCAGTCATACACACAAGCATGAATTGATTTATACTCCATTACCAAACCTTTCAAACTATTTTTCATAATAAGATAGCTGTTTGGAAGCGTATTCTGCTTAGGTAGTAAACCCTTCATCCAATTCAAAATTCTTGTCACGCTGATGCCAGACAAGCCATATTGAGTCTTCAAATTATGCAAAATCAACCGTGGCATGTAAAGTTGTTTGATCTTTCTCATAACCAAAGTATAACAACTAGCTCACCTTAAATTTTAAACTTTGGTAGTCATCGTCAAGGTTTATCCCGATATCTTCATGAGCACCTACAACGTGTACATCGTCAGTGACCTCATTCTCTTCCACTTCATGAAATTCATATGCCTCATCAACTAAATCCTCTAGTATATTATGATCTACATTATCATCCTCCCCGTATACATCTATCTTGCTTGTTGAAGGTTGTTGTGAAGGTTTCTCGTGGACAAAAGGAACTTTTGGTTCCCTGTGAAAACCCCAACTTCAATAACTATCTTGCATACCTCATCTTAACAAATGTAGTTTAACTATTTTTTACTCAAACACCTTACCATTCTTACGCCTAGCACACGGACATGAAAACTCTTCATTATCATGGCATCTATTTGCGTATTTGACAAATTCATTAGCATCTCTGCGAAACACATCCCCTAATCTATTTGTCTTACCCATCCACTCTTTGTATTTAGGATATCCCATCACAACTACTTCAAACAATCATCTATTATTGGTAAAATAGCCTAAACAAAAGTGTGAATATTTAGTTTCCATTAGTATAAACACCTATTGAATGCGTACGCATAACAACTAGAAAGCTAGGTTCGATGGGTAAATTTATTCTTGCATTCAAATTCAAATTCAAACTCAATTTTAATTTTAAATTGAAATTAAAATTCAATTTGTAATAGTAATTCCTATTTCAAATTCTATATGTCTTATTTATATTCGATTTTTAAATTTCAAATTCAAAATCAAATTTAATTTATAATATTAATTCAAATTTCCTCCATCTCCTCTAAAGGGTGAGTAATCCTACCCCATTCAATACCGCATATTTATGTAATATAATTAACAACTCATGCACATTGTTCCAGTTTGAGGAAAATTCGCCAGCATATCCCATAGTTCTCCAAGTACACGGCGTAGATTCGTAAGTGTGAGTGTTATTTCAATTTATCAATTGAGATAACACTTAACATCGCATCATCTAGTATGTACCCAGAGAATATTAAGATACGACTGCAGAACTTCCTCCAAAAGTAACAAGTTTAAGCCATTAAGAATATTATTATACAGAAACTATGCAGTCCCAAACTGCCCAAACGGGACAATTCGAGAGATCTCATTACAGGGGTAATGACTCTCGAACGGGTCTAAGGGCTATTGAATGCGTACATATAAGAACTAGAAGTCTAGTATCTATTCGCACTATATGTAATTTCAAGTATGTTTCATTTAATTATCATAAGTTCGTGGTCATACAACTCTCGAACGGGTTGTGACACGAAGTAATTTTAGAAAAAAGTTGAAAACTTACCCCCCCCCCCCTCCATTTAGACAATAATCCAGTAGTCGTGCCACTTCCAAAATTAATCAACCCAACAAATTAAGACAATATAATTATTTAAGGATTTATTAATGTGAATTAAATTAATAATTTAAAAAAATTAAACAACCAACTTCCATATCCAACCACATCCGTCCAATATAATCCAACAGCAACAACAAACCAACAAATGTGTATCCTATACTCCTTCTAATTCATCTACTCAATTAATTCATTTCCAATAACATAAGAAATTAAATACATACGACTAATTAGCTTCAAGCCCTAAATAATAACACCCAATCAACATTATCAATTTCTAACCAATTTCAAACCTAAATAAGAATATACATACAATATTCATAATGTCAAATTAATTTCATTCTCTAAAAAATAAGATTCAATCAATAATAACAAGAGATTATAGGGGTCCGAGGCGAACATGTCCTCCACCCACCTCGGCCCCCCACCCCCAACCCCCCTTCCGCCCCACCTCCCCTGCCCCCCTCCCACACACCATCACACATACTTCCCACCCACTCCCCCCTCCCCCCTACACCACACCCACCCACCTGCATGCACACACTCAAAAATAAGGGTTCAACAAACACATATATATATATATACATATATACACACACATAATGGAAAGAGAGAGGAAGAGAAAAATGTACCTGAGAGAGAGAGAGAGAGAGAGAGCAGCTGCGTGAGAGAAGGAAAAAAGGAGGGAATGGAAACGATGGGAAAAAAGAGGGGATAGGGTTTTTATTGGAAAAGTTATCATGGACCTTTCAAGGTCTTTGACTGTGATTACTTTCTAAAGTTGTCACGGTCAATGACCGTGACAACTCCTTGCCACGGACTTGTCACGATCATTGATCGTGATAAAAATGCGTGTTTTTTGTCACGGTTAATGACCGTGACAAGGTTGGTCGGCTCAAAGGTGAGAATTTGGCATTTTTGGTGTAGTCCTATCTCTAAATAATTATCGTGTTCTTCAATACTCTTGGAATAAATAAGGATGTCATCAATGAAAACAACTATACATTGATCTAAATATTTCCTAAACACTCTATTCATCATATTCATAAAAATGAATGGTGCATTAGTAACTCCAAATTGCATCACAAGAAATTCAGAGTGACCATATCTAGTACAAAAAGTTGATTTTTAAATGCCATCTTCCCTAATCTTCAATTGTTGATAGCCTTACCTAAGTTCAATCTTATAAAATACTTGGTGCTTTACAATTGGTTAGACAAATTGTCTATACGAGGTAAGGGTATTTAGTCTTAGTGGTCGCCTTATTTAGTTCACGATAATCTATACATAACCTCATCGTCCCATCATTCTTTTTACAAATAACACTGGAGCACACCAAGGGGATATACTTGGTCTAATAAAACCCTTGTCTAACAGATCTTGTAATTAAAATTTTAATTCCCTTAATTCTAAAGGTTCTATGCGATAAGGTGGTTTTGATATTGGTATAGTTCCAGGAATATGGTCAATCGTAAACTATATTTCTCTTCTAGGATGTAGACTGAGCAAATAATGTGGAAAAAATATGGAAAATGTTTAGCTATAGGAATATCCTCTAAACTAAGCTATTTTATTTGTGAAACAGTAACACTTACAAGAATTCCTTGGCATCCCTTCTTAAGAAAATTATAGGGTTGCATTGCAGAGGTAACACACATGGAAGATAGGAAGCCTGTTCCTTAAAAATTGAATTCTGGTTGATTAGGACTTTGGAAAGTAACTATTTTCTCAAAACAATCAACCTTAGCATTATATCATTCTAGCCAATTCATCCTTAAACTGAATTCAAAATCTATTATGTCTAAAAGCTATCAAATCGATGAATAGTTTATGACTACTGACATCTATAGTGCAAGACTTATATACTAATATTCTCGTCAATAATTCACCCGAAGGAGTAAAAACGATTATGCTATGATTCAACGGCATTGCCATATTTTGAAAGAAATTAACAAAACGTACAAAAACAAATGAATGGGGAGAATCGAAATCTATTAAAACTTGAAAATGTTGTGCACATATAGAAATTGTACCTGACACTACTGCATTATAAGCCTTTGCATCGAAAAGATATAAAATTCTACCTTGTCTTCCATGATACTTATTGTTATTAAAAGGCTTTGTTGGCACCTTCCCTTTGTTAATCTTTCATCTTATGTCCCTTTTGGACACGCCCAGAGTAACTTCCTATCTCTAGGTAACATGGTTGCCCTGTATGAATAATACCACATCATTGACATCTATCAACATTAAAGGGTTTGTTTATAAAAGGTTTACCTATATTACGTATAGTCCGAACGGGTTTGTTATTGGGGTTCCTTCCTCTTTGTTACCCAAACTTTATCTTCCCTCTCTAACTTGATTATATTCTTCATTATCCTCCACAGCTATCGTAGCCCTAGTCACGACGTCAATATATGATGTCAACTTTAGGATGGAAATTCGACTACAAATCACGTTTAAACTTCTTGGCTTTTATAACATCACTTACCACAACATGAGGTGGAAAACAGGATAATTCAATAAACTTTGCCTCGTATTGACTAACCATCATATTTTTTTTAACCATACTCATGAAGTTAGCTGCTTTTTGGTCTTGCACCATTTCACGAAAGTATTTCTCATAGAATATCACTAAGAAGTCATTCCAACCTATGGGATTATTCATTTTCTTGTGTATTCTCTTAGTCATTCTCCACCAATGTTCGGCTTCACCTTCTAACATGAACATTCCAAATAAAACTCTTTATTCATCTATACACTTAAGAACATCGAGTATATTTTCCATTTATATCACCTAACTTTCTACTTCAGTGGAGTTAGGAATACCTTTAAAAGATGACGAATTCAACTTCTTGAATTGTTCAATACTACATTTACTTAGTTCAAGATTACTTAGTACTCCATTAATCACCTAGTGCTCCATAATCTTTGTTAAACTTTCAATCTCCTTGTATGCACTTTCCAGTCCTTCCATACTCGATCCACTAGTTCCCGTAGTTGATCTTGTCTAGGCATTTTCTTACAGTTATGGCCAAACGTAAGATGTATTATACTATCTCAAGCTTACAAATTAGAAGAACAATTATATATAAACAATTATATGTAATGTAAGGCATATGGAGTTTTATCACATAAGTCAAATATTTAATCCTACATCCTATGTATTGAAACGTAAAATCTATAACATTCGAAGCTTATGTTCAGTAGTCTACGGGTTCATAACCTATGCTCTGATACCACCTCTGTCACAACCCCGTCCCAAAATTAGTAGGGAACGAGCGTCTTGACAAGTCTCTAAGGCATTCAATATTCTAGCTTTAAAATATTTCTAAAAATAAATGCAATGGAAGTACATTTACATGGTCATGAATCGAAAACTATTGAAAATGAAGCAATTACGTCATCAGAGATTTCTAAAAGGAAATTTCACATATATTAAAATTATCAACGAGTTACAACTTGAGACAAAATTTAAAACCTATTACTAAAGAGCCAGACATGCTTTATCTTATAAAACAAACATTTTACTCAAAATAACAAATAAAGCTCCAAAAGCTAAATCTTCAACATAGTCCTTATACGTTACATTCGCTGGCTAAACATCAGCTAAACATCGAATGATTATTTATACAACATAGGCCTAATTATTTCTTGAAAAATTATTATTTATACAACATCAGCTAAACACCGAATAAGGTTCAATCTCTATACATTCCAAGGTTTTTCATAAAATAGATGCCTATTAAAGTAAGAACATAAGGCATATACATATATGGACAAGAACTTGTAGTAATATATTTATATGTGAATGAAAGTATATATAAATGAATAGCTAGCTCATAATAGAACGGATGCGACAAATAAATTACAATGTCTTTTTCTTTCAATCATATCATTTTAATGGCCAAGTACACTCTAATACCATATTATTCTTTAGTAGTTGAGGGTTAATTGAACTTGTTCATCACAACACCTTATTTAGGGCATACCATTGATAACACAGATGGGAAGGTTAGTCAGTAAAGTGGTTCCTTAGGTCGAATCTTATTTCCAATATTCAATATCATTTTCAATACTCATTTTAATCGGTATGTCTATATGTACAAATATAAACATATCGATATTAATCAATCATCGGTATTTGATGAATTTGAGAATAAAAGTAGTTCATAAAATATATATAGTTTGCATAACATCATATAATTTAAATGAGCGAGGAATGTCATAGAGTACTCACCTGAAATAGAGGTTCGAAATTACAGATATGGAGTCTTGGATCACTCGTCAATCTTAAGATAAAACTTCTTCTTAAACTATCCCACACTTTTTTCTCAATACTTTTCAAGGAATTGGTGTGAGTTCAAATGATCCTAAACACCCTATTTATAGTTTTCCAAAGACGGTGTTGACACGTGTCTAGGGGACCAAGCTTTTATTTTGGTGAGTCAACATCGAGGTGTCGCATAACAAAGGGGTCTTGCAGTCTTATTTCACCAAATGATGACATGTGTTTTATCTTTCTCCCTAAAGACGACACTTGTTTAAGCTTTATCTATATGGACGACATGTGTAAGGTGGTGGTGGCAAAATAAAGCACGAGGTGGAAAGTTATTAAGGGTATAAGGGTCAATTTTATGCATGAAGGGTATTTTCAATATTTCTTAGAGGTCCGTGAAAATATTTTATTTAAAAAAAGGTACTTTTTATTTTTCATTTTGGTCCCTAAATTTTTTTAATTAAAATCAAGTCCCTAAAGTTTCATAAAACTATATGTTTTACCCCGAAACTTATCATTTAGCTTTGGATATGCCATAAGACTTGGATTTGACCCCATTTACAGTTGATTCTTCATATTTCAAATGAATTTTTTTCCATATTAAGAACCCAGAATATCACATATGTAATAATATAACATTATTAGATAGTAAGTGAGAAGCAATTGTAAAAACAAACAATCTATGAGAATATAAAAGTGGGGACTTTACAAAAAAAGCCGTAAAACTAATAATTTTCTTTAAGGAACTATACATACACCTTATAAACACATATTAACTCAAATTTAAGGATTCAAACACAAAGAAAACACAAACAACACCAAAAATCAAACTCACATCAAAATTCATTAACAATAGTCAAATAACATAAAATAAAGAGTGAAATACCAACTATATGAGAAAGAAAATCATGTCACTCCATAAGAAGACTTGGATTTATTAAAGATTTGGTCTCTATTTCTTGAACAGCATGGAAATTTCTTCACGAGAAGGAAATAATTTTTCATTATCGATCACATCAACAAAAACAATGTGAAGATAGAAACAAGGTTTCATCTACATTGAAGTTCCTCCTAAAATAAGGGTTTATCTTAAACAATGAGAGTGAGTGAAATCAAAATGTAGGTATCACGAAACTATCCAAACTAAAACTATTACCAAAGTTTAGGTAATATTTTCCTTTAATCAAAATTTGGGCAAAAGCTTCTCGTAGTGTCTAAGTGAAAAATGTGATTTATAAAATTATTCTTTTGTTAAAATATGTTCATTGAGGATATAAACGAATCAAATTGAGTAATAGTAAATCATGCACTTGAGACAAGAATTTATATGAGGAAAAATCTCGAGCCAAACCGACACCTTTCATTATATAGATGACAATTTAGACAAAAGGATAAATAACTTAAAAACTTTAACCTCTCCTAGACTCAACAATACACAACCTCCAAAATACACTTTTTACATATTTTTATAGTAAGAGGAAGAATGGATCTCTCTCTTACCACTCGCAACATTGTTGGTGTTAACTTTCAATGATAGCGATGCTGAATTAATCTTCAAATCTTCTTTAAAGTTGAAGTAAACTTTGTGTTACAATGGAACAAGTGATAAGAAATCAATGAGTTTCTAAATTCATAGGATGTGATATTCTTAATGGTTTATGGATACGTTTGAAAGTATTTGGCTAATAAAAAATATCGTCACAAGTATTTTTGAGATATTAAAAATATTTAAATCTCTCAAGATCAAGTTTGGCAAATGTTTCTTCAATTCTTGAAAATAAGTAATGGAATTTCATATAATAATAATAACATCAAGTATATCTCAATAATACTCAAAGAAACTTGCATAAATACTCTTATGAAAATATCACTTTCTCTTAGAGTTTTTTTAAATGATAAATAATAATAAAATCACTCTCCTCATTTTAAAGCATTTTTAACCTTGTATGAAGACACATACAACACAAGTGAGGAGGCTGGCCTCATTACCAAATACTAATCACACAATTTCTAGAGAAGAAAAAATATGGCTAATAAAAAACTCTTTCATCCTTAGGAGGATAGTAAAAGTGCTTTTAAAAGTCATACTTTTTATGTACATTCGCTACTGCAAAGTTTTATTTCGCTAAGGTGATTAATAAATGAGGGTAGGTCTCATAGAATGTCAAGACTAGATTAAAAACTTTGGGCCACCTCATGACCAACAAACTCAGTCCTTCACTAAAGTGAAGCTCTGCATCACTGCGATGACAAGTCGGCAAAAGTGCCAAAATTTGTAATGGGCTTTAAAAAGCTATGTTAGTTTAAAAAGCTATGTTAATTTGTAATGTGTCAATTTTTAAGTTATTTTTAAGGTGTTAAAAACTGACAAAGTTTGACCGATTTTTTTAAAATAGTAAAAAAATTCATTTTGAGCTGATTATTTTTTTATGGTTCTACTGAAATGTTTAAGAACCATACAAAAAAAATCAGCCCCAAAATATTTGTTTTACTATTTTAAAAAAATGGACCTCATTTAGGGACCTCAAACTCGGGGACCTCACTTGATCCGCTCTCTCTCTCTCTCTCTCTCTCTCTCTCTCTATATATATATATATATATATATATATATATATATATATATATATATATATATATATATATATATATATATATATATATATGTGTGTGTGTGTGTGTGTGTGTGTGTGTGTGTGTATGTATGTATGTATGTGTGTGTGTGTGTGTGTGTGTGTGTGAAGATTATATTGTCATACATATATCATAACTACTAAAAATCATACCTACACCACGTATTAACACATTTTTTTAGTTTAAGAAATTTAATTTTAGTAAAATTAACCATGGGTGTTCTTTGTCATCTAAATACTTTAACTTTATCATAAAGCAACATTCTCATTGGTCATGGCATGAGATAGCTCTCAGATGAAGTTGAAGAAGTCTGATCTTGAAATTTTAAACATGAAGCTTTCTGGAACAACTTAAACTATGACTCAAAGTGTTTTAGTATTGGAATAAGATATTGTAAGAGGGTAGTTTAGATAAGATGGAGGCATAACCCCTTTTGAGTACGGTAATGATAAGCTAATTAGCCAAAACCTTGGATTAATGATAGGACATACAAACACTACTCAATGAAGATAGACTCGGCTTGATCTCTCAAATCTCTCGTGTATAACTCAGAAGATAGTAATGAACTTAGAAATAACTTACCTAGAGGGAGAGAGAAGTAAGCACCCTAGATACACCTTGGCAGGCAACCAAAAACACACCAACCACCCTTAAAAATCTCTATTAAATATTAAAAGCATCGTAATAAATGACAATGGTGGGTGAGTAAGAAACTCTCTAGTTTGTAATAATTCTCTCTAATGTATATTATCTCTAGAAATAACTTATGAACTCTCAGAAAAGATATCCCTTCCTCAAAGGTGGTTGGGGTCCATAAATTGCCCCCCATACCACCCCTGAGGTAACTCAGTCATTAATGCCTGTGAAAGACCTCCCTCATACTTTATGTCACAAAAATTAAATACATGATCCACTAGTTGTCTCCACGTCATAAATATTAAATGCCAAGACATGCCTTTTGCCTAACCACTATGTGTTAGGGGCTGTTGTCGCATTGATGGCTCACCAACTGCCTCACATCTCCAAATACCAAGGTGGTTTACTCAAGTGCATGTCTGACATTGTTTAGATGGCTAGTGACATCACCTATAGTAGATGTGACATTAAGTAGAGGGTTGTTTGATTCATAACTCAATGCCCGATGGAACTCCGAGCTGCTTCGCCCGAGGTTCCAAGGTTAGGGTTCTTCGGTGTTTTACCAGATGTATCGAAGATGGTCAGGACAAGCCCCAATGGTGCCTCACTTATCAATCCTCCAAACCAAGTCCCTCTTAAGTTCCCACGGCGAAGTCATTCGATAAAGCATAAAGGTTCTCCCAGGCCCAACTAAGCCTGGTCTCTCGCGAGTACCGTTTGACCTCATACTAAAACTCATTATTATTCTCGTTATATCATTACAACCGTTATAGTTTACAGTCAATATAAATAAAGATACAATATGATTAATACAACAAGCTGAAATACAAGTTGCCATGTTGAGCTGCCATGGTGCCTTAATCCCTAAAACACTGTTGCTAATGTGGAATTACCTCTAATCTCAAAATTACCTTTGAGCCCCCTCTACAGATATTTATAGAGCCTAGGGAACTTGATCATACATGTTCTCTTACAAATAGAATCAATATGATTTTACAATGATGACAAGGGATTTGTCAGGAAAAAAAACTCAAAAAAAGATTCTACCATAACGCACTAAGAGTCATATTCTCCAACAAAAGTAAAAGGCTTCCACAATAACAACATCAACACAAAAGGGAAAATTGAAATATCTGCTCATAAAAGAACGTTAAAATAGATTAATGCATTTATTTACTCATCAAGGAGAAATATTTTTAAATGTGTAAATTTATAAAGATTCAATCATTATATGAGTTTTTGGAGAGCCAACTGAAAGCTTGGGTCAATGGGGAACCCGAAAATACCTCGGTTTTTAGAAATCCATGAAATCTAAGAGTTGCAACGATGAAGATAAAAAATCTTGTTATATGCAAATAGAATTCATAGATCTAGATAAACTGTCCAAAAGGTATTAACCTTTCTTGCAATGGAGGATTCATACCAAGAGATATTCTGTGACACCTATTATTTTTCGTGCATCGGTTGATAAACCCATGCATAGTACACAAGTGATATCTAATAATATAATATCATTTGAATCATGTATGAATAAATAAATGATAAGAATAATAAACATGCAAAATATATAATTAAGATAAAGTCCATCAAAACACTATAACAAATATATTAAACAGATGTATCAAATCAGTCATCATAATTTCAATTTTATCTCAAACCCAACTCAAAGATAAAATTGAAATCTAAATAATAATTGGGCACTACACAATGTGAAAAAGTAATATGTGGAAAAGTATGATTGAAATAAGTAAATGAATAAAGAAGGATGAAATCCCTGACACCCACGTATACTAGATGGATGAATAGATTGAAAAGGAAGTTAAGTCACTAATGAATTAACCTTTGAATTGCTTTTGCACTGACCTAAAAGGTGTACAACATAAACAGGATCAGACCCCCATTAAGAACTTTCATGTATGATCCCACACAGGCAATATATACCATAATAATACAATTATGCCATCCTAATGTTTCTTAATTTGGTGATTACCCAAATTCAATATAATTATGTCGTTCTCGCTAATCACATGGATTTTAAAATTATTATCGTATTTCAGTATTATTATTATATGTTACTCAATTTTAATATGCGTATGGGATTAATTCAACTCATCTCAATTATAAAATCCGTACATAATATGTTAGGCATCCTAATAGTGTACATAACAGTTGAGCATATTGATAATTCATATGTTTTATATAAGGCTTAACCTATGGCTAAAATACAATAAATAAAGGTTGTTCTCACAACCTTTACCAATCAAGCATTCTAATAGCTTACACGTGTAGAGTCCACAAGATAAATAAAGCATCCTCATAGCTCGTGTATATTATATAAGACTTGTTTAGCTCAATATATAATATACATAAGATCTCCTAATAGTAATAAAATCAGTAGAGCATCATCCACATCTCACATATATTAGATAAAACATATTAAGCATAATATATAATATAAATGGGACGTCCTGACAGTCCCAGAATAAATACGAGGGCATTCTGACACCACAGGCATAATATATAATAATTAAAAAAATTCAAATACTGACCCAACTACTTAATGATAAAGGGTTTTGCATTAACAAGTTAAGTATGGTTTTTACAACATCAAAGCATTTCTGAAAATCGATTAAGTAGAATTTATCCCACATTTTAGGCTGTCAATCATTTTTAATATTATACGTCCCGTTTTCAATCAAACTGACGATCAACATCCATTATGAACCCTATTGGATCAGCTTAGAATGAACTCGAACTTTAATGATGACTTAACTAACGCTCGGCATGATACCAAAGATGACTCAATCTGAGTAAAGTACTCAGCCCCAATTATGCTTTATTTTTACGAGTTTCACCCCCAATTTCCAAACCAATTCGTATTTAACCATTTGGATTTGTTCCAAATAATATATTCATTGTTTAAGGGATCAAAAGTAACCATTCCAATAATTTGAATCATGAATTTAACAACTTAACAACATTTAACTACATAATTAATCATAAGACAATATTAACCTTAAAAAACCTAAATCATGGATTTTAACGTCTTTGTATGGATTCTAAACTATAATAGCATTATTTCAGCAGGGATTTAATTCATATATACCATTTACAACATATTCCAATTACAAATGTCATCATTTACATGAAATTTAACTATAATAATTTTAGCATATGAGTAGTCAATAATCCAATTTAACTCAATTATAACATGGGTGCTTATTCATTAGATTCATAACGTAAATGTGAAGTTCTTAAATTTCAATATTGTTAAATCATATTTTAGAGTAAAATGAAGTGTGTGAATCATTACAACTTTTTTAATATCATAATTGGCTGGCTCAATTCTAACTATAGATTTTAACAAGTATAATACATTTAAATTGCCCAACTTTTAATATTAACTACAAGATTTTGATTTCAAGTAAGTATGTGCTTAAGGTTCCAATTTATAATTAATTATGTTCTTAATTAATTATCACCTTCAGCAAATTAAATCCTTTTTAGTTTAAACCAAACTTTAATTTTACCGAATAAAATTACTTAGTCCAAATTCCATGCAATTGATTATTAATGGAAGAAAATAAATAAAACAACACACCAGCACATAAGGATTTTAGAATGTAACCCTCATGGGAAAAAACAATATCGCCCCATTCTACTTTCAAGTCCATGAGTACCAATATGAAATTTTCAATACTTAACAAGGACATGGACACGTCTTATATATGGCAATGCTTACTCCCTGTTTCACTAGCTTAGTTACTCTTTGTGTGTGAATGCGTGTTTTAATGTTTGTGAGCATTTCAGACTAGGTTATGGTATTTCTAATCAATCAATTATCTTATCTTGCGATAATTAGGCAATTGTGTAACGTTCGATACTTCAATGAAGAAGATTTTTAAGTGAGACCCAAATACTTTTGTAGACTAAATAAACTAGGACTTAAGAAACAATTAAACCAAAGAGGAACTAAAAATGAAAATTCGGTTCGAATTAACTACAATAGTAAAGTAAAATAATTTAACAATAAACTAAACTAGAATTATGATAAGTGAAGAAGTTTATCTTGACGTATGTAAAACAAATTACACTAAGAAAAGTAATGACAATTTAAATGTAAGGTCAAAGGAAATTTTCATAAATATAAAAAGAGTTGCAATAATTATACCTTATAAATTACTTCGAAGAAGAAAAGTTAAACTATAATAGAAAAACTATAAAGAAAATAAAGAAAAGAAAAGGTTTAAATGAGTAAATGTGGTTATGTGTTGAGGTAGTCCTCTTTTCTTTCGTCCTTGTATTTCTTATTTATAGAAACTTTATCCATGCAACTAGTATTGTAATTTCTGGGTAGTTATCCATTTAAAAGTTCCCACCTAGGTGAACTTACATCCATAAATTAGTTAATTCAGTGGTTACCCTGCATTCAAGGTCCTAACAAGTGTCAATCTCTTGTGTAAACATTTATATTAATCTGGCCTATGGTACTTCTGGACTATAATAACCAATTTGTATTTACATGTGGTGATGCTTTATTGGTTTATGATAATATGGTGAAAACATACACCTCGCACTAATCGATTTTTGAGAAAAATTAATTAGTGGATTTTTAAAATCACACTCTATATCCCCACGTTTAGTCACCATTACTCTATGGTTAATGATGCTTAAATAGACGTCTTTGGCGGTGAAAGGATCTTCATCGTTAATCCTTCAATCTCTTGGTCATTTCTAAGTTCTTGTCTTTTCTCATTCCTTTTTCTTTGTTATCTTAAAAATGGCTTCAAATGGAGATGATAATGTCACCTCAAAGAACACTTGGGAGTTTGGATCTTCTTCATCCCCAAAATCAGATGGTAACAATGTTTATCCTGGAGATGTTGCTATTGCCTCTTCAAATAGAATACTTTTTGAGCCATTATATTGGACTCTTCATTTAAAAATTTGGGAACATAATTCAATGTGACTTCATCAAATATGGATAGTAAATTCAAAGCCACTTGGTTATAAATAAAACAATCGCACCATCATTGATACACTTATATTCACCAGTTAACCTCCTTATGACCAATTGAGAATCCCCATAAATTCTAATCATAGAAGCATTGCATCTTCAAGGTATCTCTAAGCCTAATATAACAACCTCATATTCCACTTTTGTTAGAATATGAATTTTCTTCCAACTTGTATCCATGTTTAATTTTAATTTGTTCAAGGGATTCAATAATACCCTTATTCTTAATCTTATATAAGTCTTCAAACCATTAAACCATAATTTTCATAGACTTAAGGATATGTATGTTATCTCATATTCACCTTCTGGGTTATCTTCACATAGATGATTTGACAAAAAGCCAGCCAGTGCTTGGCTATTTATAGCCTTTTAAGGTACATAGTGTAGGCAAAACTCAGATAGAGTTATAACCCATTTACCAATCCTATTACGTAAAATAGGCTTTTTCAACATACATTTAATCAAATAAAACTTTAAAATTAAATATACCTCTTTAGGCAATAAGTAATATATCAATTTCATTGCTGGGAAATATAAAGTTAAACAAAGTTTTTCCATTACAGAGTATTTATATTCATAGTCACTAAGAAATCTACATAAATCATACACAACATACGCTTTGTGTTTCTCACATCCATGTTCCAGTAGCTCTCCATTAGAGGTGTAAAAAGTGGAATTTTAAAGCTTTAGTGGCCTATCATCTCTTGGAGGTTGTAAAATAGATGGCTTAGCCAAATACTTCTTGAGCCTCGAGAAATCTAGATTGTGCTCTTTCTTCCAATCTAACTCTTCTTATTCCTTCATCTTTGTAATTATTTTTTATTCTTGGGGGTTGTACTTTTAATTATAGTCTTGTCCCTGTTCTTATCAACTTGAATCCCCTTTGGGTATATCAAATATCCTTGAAAATTTCTTGCAGAAACTACAAAGGCATATTTTAAAGGATTTATTTTTAATTGATAAAGCCTCATTCTTTCGAAGGACATATGTAAGTGTGTCATATAATTTGTTAATTTTTTTAGTTTGATGATTATTCCATTAATATAACACTCTAAAAAGGGTCCAACAATGACATGGAAAATGGTATTGATTCCTATTTTATAAGTGCTCATGTATTCATGAATCCCAGAGGCATTTTAATTCATTCGAAGGTCCCCAAATTACCAAGGCACCTAAAAGAAGTCATATGTACATCTTCTTTATCTATGCATATTTGATAGAGTGGCCATACATCATACACATGATAGCGTGACCATTAAATCTATCAACCAATAGGTCTACCACTGGCATTGGATATACATCCTTTGGAGTGGCTTCATTTTATTTTTTGAAGCTAATGCATACTCTTAATTTTCTATTCTTGTTAATCACTCGCATTATATTAAAGATCCATTCAATATACGTGGTGGTTCTAATGAACCCAACCTTCAATAACCTTTTAACTTCCTTTTTATTTTTATTGTGACTTTTGAATCATCTCGCGTGGTAGTTTTTTTACAACCTTATATCCTTGTTTGATTAGAAATATATACCCCACCAGTTTTCTATCTAAGTTAGGAAAATCGTCATACTCCTAAGCAAAAAAGTCCTTATACTGATATAAGAGATCTACAACCAATTTTTGGTACTCTTTTCGCAGGCTTGCACTTGTGTATGTCCCTTTTTGTTTTGGTTGGTTCCTAAGTTCGCTTCTACTAAAGGATCTAGTTGATTTATCATGATTTCATCATATTCTATTAGCGAACTTGTTATATCACCATTGTCTTAAGCTTTTTCATCTTATTTATCTTCTTGGAATAAATACTCGACCCAATTGATGGTCCTTCCCCTACTGATTTATGTATTTAATTTCAGTTCTCTAAATATATACATCACTATGATCAAAGTTTAAATCATTTTCTAGGTCGAAAGGTGCATTACCCATTAATCAATTATTTTGACTTTTTTATTTGGTCCTATCAAACCAATTGATAGTTAGTTATAAGATTCATCTAAAACTTCTCCATCTGATTCCTCAAGTATCAATGTATCCACCTTAATAGGCCTTATATTTTCCTCGTAGAGTTTAGCTTCCACACAATTAGATCTAGTGTGAAATGGCAAATGATTTTCGTTTAACTCCTCCAGGTTCCCATCATCCTTTATTAGCAGCAAATTCTATTACATGGAATAAGAAATACATTTGTTATAATGGATACAATCTTTACCAACTAAAGCATTAAAGCTTGGTTTACCATTGATGATAATGAAGGA
The DNA here is from genome assembly GCA_949130495.1 of Sambucus nigra. Taxonomy (NCBI): domain Eukaryota; kingdom Viridiplantae; phylum Streptophyta; class Magnoliopsida; order Dipsacales; family Adoxaceae; genus Sambucus; species Sambucus nigra. The sequence continues at coordinate 157,389,530 of OX422209.1, read as the reverse complement.
AGATTTTGACTTTTTTTGTCTACGCCAATGTCTACTCGTAATCCACCTTTCGTCAAACTTTTAATTCTTGGAATTTGAGTATGAACCAATTTTGCATTTTGTTTTTTATTCTAGAGATCATGGATTATGGCATTATGTTAATCGTAGCACCATTATCTAGTAATAATTGATTCATCAAGACTCCATTCACCCAAGCCTTTATAAGTAAAGGCTTAATGTGATTGGCCATATCTTTGGTAGGTTCTTCGAACCCATATATGAGATATAAGGTAGAAACAAATAAATTGAAATTATCTACCTCTCATCCATGATTTCATCCATATTTATCATTGGGCCCTTTTTCCCTTCTCCAACTTAAAACCTCTGTGGGAGGATCATTCCCATGTTAATTGATATTTGATGTGGTATGGATGTAAATTGGATGGCTTACTGTTGATCATACCCTTAAACAGTTACCATTGCATCTATAACTATCATTTACTCTTTTCCTTCTTCACCAGAGGAACTTTATTCAAATCTAATATCCCCATCCACACTTATAGCCTTTTTTAATTCTTTAATCTTCTCAACTAGTCCGTCTGAAAAAAATTGACTCCTTTATTGATTTATATGGAATCTTGGATTAGAATTCTAAGAAGATGATGCAATGTCTTTAGATCCACTTAAACACAAAATTTCTGAGGCCTCTTTCTATGCCCTATTTTTGCTTTGAATTCTTCTTTATTTGATCTGAAATACTAAAATTTATGGCCCCATTTTCTTGGATTTTTTTTACTAAAATAGGTGTCAGATTTATGGAGCTACCTTTTGAGGCTTTATTTCCTTTCATCTATAAGACATCTCATTAAATTTCTATGCGGCCTTAGAATCTATATCCACGAACCAATCTGTCACCCCCTTCACTATAGGAGCTGGTTTGGCAACCCCCATGGGCCTTGCGTCCCTTATGTACTAGTAAGATTGTACTTCATTAAAGTCTAGTCTGACTCACTACAAGTTCCTAAATGACTTTATATCTCTTCGAGGAGTATAATGGTCAGTAAATGGCATCACTCCCTAAAGGTAAGTCCCTTAGAAATTTTCTTAACTTTTGCAATCCCTAATTTTCGGAAGTATAGTCATAATTTCCACTTTGCTTGAACTTATGTTGTTTCTTTCCTTTGGAAGCTATGATCTAACAGATCTTAAAGTATTGTTCCACACACCTAATACACATGTGTGTTCAAAATCTTCTAATCTAAATCATCAATTTTCTCAGGCTTCAAAGCCTTATAGTTTGCCTTTGATTTCATCTTGAATTCAACATAACCCTTATTTCATGATAACTGTATGGACTACACATAGGACCCTAATTTTTTCACGTTGGGAAATGGGTCTTCATTAACTAATATTATATCCTTCTTTGCTAGGAAAATTATTTTTTCCTTTTTCTCATTAACTCTTGAACCTTAGAAACTAAACAAGCATTAGTTGAGTGAGAAAAAACTTTATGCCATTTTGGCGAATTTTTTCTTTTATTTTATTTATACTTGGGATTTTTACATCATCGGGAAGTTTTATCATTTTGACACTTAGAAGATAATCAAATATATTTTTTCCGCTATATATATGTCAAAATAGTATTTCTTAATTGTCCCCTTTGACTTTTGTGCATACAGCTCTCCTCCTATATTCTTTCAAACTGGAGTTCACTTATGCATAATATTTTGCATAATATTACAAAGATGGTCAAAAACCTTAATAGCACCGTGACGACATTAAAAATAAAATCCCTAGATCGGGCAGCAGCAAGCTTTTACCACAAAAAAATAAAAAAAACTATCCTACCTCAGGCAATTTTAGGAGCAATCTTTTACCTCCTCGGGCGATTTCATCTCCTCTCATCCTACACTCCCCTCCTCACTCCTTAGGCTATTGTGCGATTTGTCACTTTTCTTCGAATTTCCAAGTATGTTTGTTTTAATTTCTTAATTTATTTGCATTTCCTTTTATTTTTATGCATTAACTTCACATATACGTCACAAAATCAAAACTGAAATTTATGAATATGTAGAACATTCCTGGTGTAAGGTTGTGCAAAAGATTTTAGGTGTCGGCTTATATGATGAAGATATGTTAGAAGTTTTGGGGGATGAATGGCAGTGGGTGCACGGATTGTGTAAATATGAAAATTAATTTTCAAGCTGTTAATTATTCTCGTGATGTTCTTGAGTAGTGTAAGAGAGTAGTCCCCTTGAAGGCTGGTTGTATGATAATACAGACGAAGGTGTAACCTCTATAGATATGGTGATAAAATAGTAACCCAAATATCCTTAACTATTACAAATGAACACAAAGTATTGTATAAAATAAACTCTCAGATTGGACTCTCAAATCTCTCGTGTATAACTCAAATAACAATAAAAGGACTTAAGAAATAGCTCATTCAAAGGGAGAGAGAAGTAAGCACCCTCGATACTCCTACAGTCAACACACCAACCACCCCCAATATCTCCCTCGTTAGTTAGTAAAATCTTCTTAATAAATGTCAATGGTGGGTGGATAAAACTCTAGTTTGCAATAACTCTTTTTCTCTCAATGTGTTTTCTCTCTCTAGAAATAACTCTCTCTTCTCATAAGTGGTTGAGTCCCATAGATAGCCCCACACCCTTCTAGAGATGTCTCGGTGCTCATTCATGTGAAATACATTACTCTCACACTTTAAGTCTCAAGAATAAAATGCCTAATGGGTCAGCACACCCTTTGTCATAATCATTAAATGCTAGTACATGCCTTTTGCCACCAATTGTGGATCAGAAGACTGTCATGATAGTGGTGGATCACAAATTATCTGATAGCCCTAATACCAAAGTGGTTTACTTAAGTTAGGATTGGACAGTGGGTAAGCGGATAGTGACATCACCTAAAGTAGATGTGACATTTAGTAGAGGGTTATTTGGCTCAAAGCTCAATGTAAGATGGAACTCAAGGGTATTCTGCACAAACTTCCACGATAAAAGTTCTCTCAATGTTTTACCAGGTGTATCTAAGATGGTCAAGATAAGCCTCAATGGCGCCTACTTCTCAATCCTCTAAACCAAGTCCCTCAGATATTTCCACGACAAGGTCATTCGATAGAGCATGTAAGCTCTCCCAATCCCTGCTAGGGCTGGTCCCTCATGAGTACCATTTGACGTCACACTCAATATTACAATCGTTACAGCATTACAATTAATGTAATAAAAGATACAATTGGACTAAGTAATAACGGAAGATAAAGAAAACTTCTCTCGATATGTTTCCTCGTTGATCTCCATCATTAAGTTGCCTCGCTAAACTGCCTCACTGCCTTCATGTTACTTCCTTCTCTTGAGTCTCTTCTATTAATTTGGGGAATTTCTCTCTAATTCAAGTATTACCTTTAAGTTACCCAATATTTTCCCCTTCATATGGAGATTTATTATGAGCACAAGTAATGTCTGCACGAAAACTTCTCAATCTAATGGACTATCTTCTTTTGCGAGCAAAAATTCTCCCTTATCCGCCTCAATTGCAATTATTGTTGTTATTTCTGTTCGAAAAAAGTTAAATTCTCCCCAATGTACCCAAACTAAAGCTCTTCAATACTTAAATGTATGGAAAAGGGACATCATAACTTTTTTCTGTGAGAATACTCCAACTGCTCAGTTTTCTTCATCTCTTATTAAAATTCCCCCGAAGTATCTATGGATCATGACCATCATCATCCTAACTACTCAAAAAAGGGAAAATTCTCCTCGATGTACCCAAGCCAAAGCTAGCCCAAGTGATCCTATTTCGAGGGGACATCGTGACCTTTTTGAACTTTGAGTGAAGACTAGTGCTTATTCTCTATAATTGAACTTTGTTCCATATGAATTCACACTATTACTGAAAAATCTCCTCGATATACCTCAATTCGTTCTACCATCGTATGAGCTTATAACGAGGGGACAGTCTTTTTTTAAGCTTTTAGAATTCTCATAAATTTACAAAAATGGCGCTAAACTATTAATTATTTTTAAATTAACCTTCTCTCTTCCCCAAGCGTCACCTCATTAATGACGTGAGGCTATCTTTTCAACTGTCAAAGCACTCCCTAAAGTGTCACATGTCCATTTATAATCATTTTTTATGGATAAGCACCTGCCTTCATGGGAAACCCAACCACCAATTTAAATCTCAAACATCTAATATCTCAAACACTTAGCATTTCCTCCTTTTCACACTTTCATTTGCCTTCATACTTCCAGATTTTTTTAAAGAGAGAAAGAGATTTTCGTTTTTGTTGCACTCCATCCCAAGCTCTGATCTTGCACGCATCTTCTTCCTCTTATCTTTGCCAACATTAATCGCCATTGCTCTGTCTCTTTATGCCACTTCCTGCTTCTCTATCCCCTAATTTTTTTTCTTCCATTTCCTCTAATGGCTTTTTTTAGTGCTATGGTTTCTCTAGCCACTGCTGCTACCTCCACAGCCTCTGCTGCTCCTACTACAGCTTGGATGTTATCACTCTAATGGCGGTACACCAAAAGTAATTGTGTTTCTACATACACTATCATATTTTTGGCGAAGACGATGCTTACTCTGATGCATGCAAGACTTATGTTTTAAACACAAAGTGTGAGGCATTAATACTCGGTGATGAAGACGATGTTGCTGCTGCTTGGGGCTTCTTACCTCCAAAGGTAACTATGAGGTTTCATCTTGACTGAGGTGACTTTCCTTACTCTCATATATATTTCGAGGGAGGTTCATCGACCCACATTGTATCTTAGAATAGCTACATTCAAACTGCTCATGTTGATGCCCTTACTAAGGTTGGTCTTCATCGGGCAACTTAGTTTGGAGAATTTACAGTGTCTAAACATAATGCTGCCCTTCAAGTTTTAGTATCACGTTGGAACATCACTAGCCACACCATTCTCACTGTGTGGGGAGAATTCACCATTACCCTGGAAGATGTTTGTAAGCTTCTTGGGATAGAGCCCGCAGATACATCTTCCTGCTCTAATGAGGACCTAGATGTCGAAGAGACTAAAGCTCGTGCAGACCTAGACTTGGTGTGTCGAAAGTCCATAGGTTCTTCCAATAAGGCCACATTCACTCCCCTCATCAACTATTTCTTCCAAGCCTCCTCTGATAAAGAAGGTTCTTATGTTGTTGGTCAAGGAAAAGGTACACCCTTAAAGTTACCTGCTTAAATCCTTGTCATTCTATCCCATTTTATCTTTTCCTGTTAAGCCCAATGATTAACCCCGTAGGGACCTTATTAATATTTTTATTCGATTGGCTTGGGGGTTCAAGCTCCCTCTGGCTGCAATGGCTTTGTTGTCCCTCTATACTTGGTTGGACAGGATCCACATCAATATGGAACGCTCACTTGGTCGTTACAATGTGAACAATTTTTCTAATGCCATAATCTTAATGGGTGTCCTTCATAATCATTTTCTCGAGATAGCAGCCAACGAAAATCCCCTTCTAATTCATGAAGCCCTCAAGCCCCCATTGCTTATTTCGCTTTCATAAGAAGCAAAGATGAAAGGTCATTCTTCCCATCTTTGACAAACCCAGTTGCTTCGTTATGAAGCCATATAACGAGGATTATTTTTCCCAGACTTGGTCATTCTTCACCCATGAAGCTAGAACGGTTCAAGCCATATCTGAAGAGCTCGTCAATGAACATACCTCGTTTATTGTTGTGCTCCTTTTGACTCCAAGTTATTTACCTTTTTATACCGAGTGGGATTATACTTCCGAGCACTATAACCCAAATCATTGTTCTCATCAATTCGGCTATTATTAAGGGGCTCCTCATCCTATTTTTAAGAATCACATACTAAGGCAACTTTCTCTAACGCCTATGCTTTCTATACAACCAAAATTACTTCATCAATTTGTTCGACTATTACTGACGGAATCACCATCCCAGAATAATAATGAAAGGGGATGTGAGATCTCTTTTCACTATAAAATATTGGTCTATACATCTAGACAAGATTCATGAGTTTATCCAAAGTCCACCTGTTTATCCCCCTATTCATAATTTTCCACCTTTGGAGCTGGGTCTCAAAGGTAATTCGATTTTGTGAGTTGAGTTTCCTCTAAGCAAACTCTTAAGGATCCTCCCACTGATTTATCTCACTATTTCCCTTTTATCATTATGCTGCCCCCAAAGGCTAAGAAATCTCCCATGCCAAAATAAACTGCTCCTACTGAAGGTGCTCCCGACGAGGAGCCTTCTCAACCATCCTCTAAAAAACCCAGGACTTACAAGAGTGGGACTTCTTCTATGTCCGGATTTAACTCCAAATCACAAGTTCCTATTTATGTTTTCCATATTACCTTTGTTCCCCTCGAAGCATTTCTAGAAATACAGGAGAAAATTAGAGCAAAGTGTCGTGTTGAATTCAAAAGGATTCAATGCGAGTTTAGACAACTCACCCCTATTATTCCCCCTTCAACTATTTTCCCGTAAATTCCCATGGTTAACATGAAAGAAGTCACCGTGTGGCATAAGCGCTCACAGATAACAGCTGGCATTATTGTCCCTTTTAGGAGAAAGAAAACATTGGGACCTAAGCCTAAGAAGACACGGGATTTTATTATTGAACCCACATCTTATCCTTTAAGCCCCAATGCCTCTCCACCTCCATCAAGAGTTAGGCCTATTAAGATTTAGGATATCCTTAAAGATGCCCCTGAACCTGTTAGAGCTTCTTTTACAATACCATAACCCCCTTTTTTCTCTAGTTGTTCTTTCTGCCCAGTTATCTCTAGATCCATAGGTAGTTTTTTTTTTATAATTTCTATACAAGTAGTTCAACACTTAGCAAAAAAGTAATAGTCATTATCTTTGCAGGAACATCAGTTGGGTGTCATTTTTCCCCCTTTTTCGAGACCACTACACCTCGTCCCCATTTACCCATGGTAGGACTTACATATTCAAGTCGTTCTCCATTTCAACGTGTGGAGGAGGCAACTCGTAGAGCTATGATGTCCCAAGACTTCGTTGGGCCCTCCTCTCAAGCATAAGAGACTCCCCTGGCTTCCTATGGTGAATCTCCCTCATCGGTGCTTCCATTTTCTGTGCTATATGTACCAAAAAGTCCCCCAAGGGTAACGGCTTCATCTATTGAACACTTTTTTTCCAAACTGAGCTCTTTATATACTAAGTGTTATTTTATTATTCTGCCAGGCTGTTGTTTCGTCCTTGTCCACAGCGTTTATGGATTCTTTATTCCACGCTCCTCTAGAGAGACCTCTTATTGGACTTGTTCCATTTTTGGCTGCTTCAGAGGTAATGGTAATTTCTTTGTATATTAGCCTCCAAATCATGTGGTGTCTCTGTGTGTTTAACACTTCTTGATTATTTAAATCCTTCTCAAGAAGTTCCTCTTTCTCCAATTCCAAATGTACCACTGGGTTCTGAAGACAAGAGACTTCAGTGGAAACTTTCTTTATTTTGGCACTTGTGACTTTTCATGGGGAGGTTGCTTTGTCAGGAGTTGAGATCCCTCTAGCTGAAGAGTCCTTTGAGGTCCCTGGGGGTATTGGAGCTATTCCTCCTTCTAGTGCCATTCTTATTGAGGTGACTTCTACTTATCCTTCTCTTGCATCGGTTTTGCCCTTATGACCGTGTTTAAATGAACACAAGAAGGAAAACATAACTCCACCTATTGGTGACTTAACAATGAAACCACTTGTTAATATTTCCTCATAACTCACTCCTGCTAGGTGACTTAACAATGAAAAAACACTTGTTAATATTTTCTCAAAATCTCACACCTTTAAGGCAACTTAACAAGGGAACCACTTGTTAAGATTTTTTAAAACTCCACCTGCGAGGTGGCTGAATAATGAAAATTCACTTGTTAAGATTTTCTCAAAATCTCACACCTTCAAGGTGACTTAACAATGGAACCATTTATTAAGATTTTTCGAAAATCACCTGCGAGGTGACTTAACAATAAAAAAATAACTGTTAAGCTTTTCTCAATAAAAAAACACTTATTAAGTTTTTCTCAAAATCTCATTTCTATTTTTTTTCCTTTATCACATTTCAAGTCACGAAGGAGCCCACGCCTGCCCAAGGGTAACCTCAGCATGCTTTTTTTCCCGTTGTGTCTCCTCATCAATAACCTGCTTCCTCAGATGAATCAAGTCACAATGATCGTGATCTTACCATTAACGTTCCAACTGATAGCGAATCTGGTTATAAGGTTTCTTTGCCATCTATATCCCCTCACGAGTTTTGTTTCTTAGTCCTTCAGCAGTCTCCCAAATCCCAGCCTGCCAATGATCCATGATTTAATGAATTGATTCTCATCATCCAGAGATATTTACCTCTGAGTGCTTGCTTTCAAACAAAGTCTTGATGGGTTTCATCCTTTTTAGAATGGTCAACATCATCACTGATATTGTAAACACCGAGACAGTGTACATCGCAAGACCCATTATAAATTAACACTTAGGTAATCTGAGAGACATAACTAAGTATGGGTTCCAGGTTGACTACCTAATCAAAAACCTGAAGTTGCTGAAGGATGCCAAGTTAGAGAGTCAGGGGGAGCTATATCGGAAGCACGTTGAGACTCAACGGTCTAAAGAAGCCACACTGAGGAAATTGGCCCCACTATTGACAGTTTCAGATCTAAAGGTAAAGTTTACCGGGGAGGCTTTGTCCAACGCTATGGAAGAACTAGAAGCTCTTGTCATTCAACGCACTCAAGTTCAAACGAGGCTTGAGTGGTCCATTGCTGCTCAACAATCCTGCCTACGAGCTTCTTTGAGTTTACCTGAGGATTATTTTTTTTCTCCTCACCTTTTATTTCTTTTGGATTGAGTCCTTTCAATGTATTTTCTTTTTTTTCCATACATGTAATTTTGGGCAGTAGTTCCCCTTGCTTGTAACATTTTTAAGTGAAGGAAATATGATATTATTTTGTTTACAACATGTCTCAATTTATGTTTTAATTTGTTCCTTCTATATTCTCATTGCAAAGTGAAAACTCTTATAATTTACAGTCTATTTTTCCCTCTCACTCTAACTTCTCAAAGGAAAAGCAATAACAACAAAATATTGGACTTTAAACATAACAAAGGTTTATACAAAACCACTTGTTATTAATCTTAAAAGGTCTACCTTCTTCTATATTTGAGATTGAGCAATAACCTGAATCATGAGATTACTTCACTATGAAAGGTACTTCCCAATTGGCCATAAATTTAGGCAATGAGAGCCCTTGAATGTGCTTCACAACTGCTTTCACAACTAGGTCCCCTTCCATAAACTTATGTCGTCTCACTAAGTTGTCATATGCCCTGGAGAGCTACTTTCTGTATATTTGGACGTGCTGCATCGTGTTATCTCTGTGCACATCAAGATCTTCTAATTAAACGTGCTTACTATGGGGTAGCATTCTACTTCGTAAGGTATATCTTTCCGATGGGACTTCCAGCTCTACTGACAAAGTGGCCTTAGCTCCAAAGACTAGTGAGAACGGTGTATACCCTATTGATTTCCCTTTTATTGTTCGATAGGCCCATAGGACTGTTGGGATCTTATCATCCCACGCTCCTTGAAAATCTTCCAACATCTCAGCCAAAATGTTAACCAAGGTCTTGTTAGTTGCCTCTGCTTGCCCGTTGCCCTTGGGGTATGCCACTATTGAGGTGTCGTGAATGCTGGAGTATTTATCCGTTAGCATCATTACTTCTTTAATAATAAATGGGGTTCCTTTATCAGAGATAATGACCTTTGGAATCCCAAATCTGCAAATTATATTCTCCCTGATAAAGTTTTCCACCATGCATGTTGTTTCCCTCTTCAAAGGTATTGCCTCGGCCCACTTGGTGAAACACTCCATTGCCACCAGTATCCAGATCTTTCTTATAGGAGATGGATGTATTTCCCCTACTAGGTCAAACGCCCAAGTGTATAATGGGTAAGGAGTGGCCAAAGATTGCAATTCCACCGAGGGAGCTTGGATCATGTTTCCATACAGTTGGCACGCCTAGAACTTGCAAAAGAACTCAACAGAATCTTTCTCCATAGTTGGCCAATATTAACCCAAGGTCATTAATTAGTCATATAGCTTTGCCTCTTCAATATGAGTTGGTTCGTGAGCTTACTTCAAAACTTTTGTTGCTTCCTCCCTTGTGATGCATTGTAAAGGACTGTTAAAGTATCCTCTACGATAGAATTGCTCCTCTTGAACGTAGAACCTTGGGAACCTTCTTTTAAGTATTATAGCGTCCATTTTCTTCTAAGTAACAACTCCATATTTCATTAAATCAATGTAAGGATTCCTCTAATCTGCCTGAGCTTCAATGAAGTGACATTTCGCTACCTGAAGAAAAAAAAGGTGACATTTATTGCATCTTTGTGGTCATTCTGGTGTATCCTGGTTCATCGTTGTCTAAAAGTATCCCTCTCTCTGGATTTTTTTTTTACAGAGGGATCTTAGCTGTCTTATAGTGTGCATCATGTGTCTTCTTCATCTTGCATTCTACTTCCTCTAACCCGATATACATTGACATCCATCCTCGACATTCCTGAAATACAAACTTTACTGGCTCTCAAAGTACAGTGCCAATTCTCTGAGTTCCATATCTCTTTTACTAGACTTTAACTTCTCCCTAATCTCAGCTATCCAATTTGAATCGTCTTCCATCAATAATATCAAATGTACCACAGAGGGAGATGTTCTTCATTGGATCACAATCGTAGTTTTATCTCTTTTCATGGCCATTTTCTGAGTAATGGTGGAATAAGCACCAGCATGCTTGTTCATCGTTCTAGGATGCATTCTTATTTTGACCTGGTGAAACTAGTTGATCAGCCGTTGGATGATTGTTCTATATCGTGCCAGGTTGAGATGCTTCAACACATATTCCCCATTCATTTGCTGGACCACTAAGTTCAAATCATCTTTGATGCATAGTGAACGAATTCCCCTTCGAAGGGCCTTTAGCAATACCAACACTAATGCCTCATACTCTGCTTCATTATTAGATCAAGGGAATGTAACTTGTAGGAAAGACAAATCTCTTACTTCCCTCTTGAAATAATAAACAGTCCCCCCTCATCTTCTCTTCCGATGAACCATTAAATTCCATAGTCCATTCCTCAAAGTTTGCATCCAAAAAATTGGCCTACAAATCATCTCCTGGAATGCTCTCGTAATTTGGCTCATGTTCTCCTGATGAAAATATTGCGAGTAAATCTACATACCCTTGGCTCTTAATCGCTCAAGGTACCACACACTTCAAGTCATACTCTGAGAGGATAAGGAACCACCTAGTTTCCCTTATAATTAAAATAGTTATTGTCAATAAAAACTTAATGGGATCGCATCTTATCACAATATGAATTGTGAAAGATGACATATAATGTCTTAGTTTTTATTCTACAAATACTAATGATAAGCAATGCCTTTCTACGCTAGTGTAACTTGCCTCGAGTCCATGTATGATCCTACTCTGGTAATATATTGGCCTTTTTTGCCCCTCAATTTAATGTGCCAAGAGATCTCTAACGGACCTGGTGGTAGAGGTGAGATAGAGCTTCAATGGTATCCCTAGTTTAGGAGGAATCATTATTTGAGGACAAGTGAGAAGATTCTTCATCTTATTGAGAGACTCTTGGTGAGAGCCCTCCCATCGTGCCCTTGCATAGTAAATCCATCAGTGGATGAGTTATCTCAGCCAGTCCTGGCACAAATCTCCTGAGATAAGAGACTTTACCGAGGAAACTCTTGATCTCCATTACAGCTTTTGTACATGGCATCTCTAGGATTTCTCATTATTTATCGTGGTCCATCAGTACTCCTTGTCAATCCACCACAAAGCCCAGAAACTTCCCACTTGTTACCCCAAAAGCACATTTCAATGGATTTATCTTCAATTTGTACTTCCTACATCAAATGAACACCTTCCTCAAGTCATCCAGATGGGACTCCTCCTTCTTTGACTTAATGACCAAGTCATCCACATAAAATTCCAAGAATTTATAAAAACAAAAAAAAGTCATGGAAAATGTCCATCATCGTTCTCTGGTACATTACTCCAGCATTCTTCAACTCGAAAGGCGTCACTTTGTACATAGAATTTACTAACAAAAAACTGAAAGATATTTTCTCCCCATCAGTTGGATCCATCTTGATTTGGTTGTATCCTACATACCCATCCATAAAGCTATACATTTCCTACCCAGTAGTTGTAGAGGGAACTCGTGCTTTGGACAAGCTCTGTTCAAGTCTATGAAGTCTACGCAAATTTGTATCTAATTTTTATCCTTCTTCCCCACTGGGATAATACTGGACAACCAAAGTGGGTGCTGAATCAGTTTGTTGAACCCTTCTGCTAATAATCATTGGAACTCCACCTTAATTTTCAATTCTAACTCTGGCTTTTAAATTCTTATAGCTTGCTTCATCAGTATGGCTAAAGGCATAACATTCGGCTTATGGCAACTTACATCCTCATCCAATCCCTCAATCTCTGTGTACTTCCATGCAAAGATGTCTTTATATTCCCGAATCAACTCAATCAAGGCCCTTTATTTCCTCTACACTTAGATCCTTCGAAATAAAGATGAGCCTTGGATCTTCTCCTTCTTCATCTAAATCAAACTGCTCCATCTCCTATACCTACAGCTTTAGGCAATCCATCATGTATTCTGGTTCATCCTCCACTTCTTCTATAAATTCCTGGATGTTAGATTCGTCTATGATCATGCATTGTCCTTGATTGTACACTAAAAAACACTTATACTCCAGGTCAGCCTCCTCTACAGCCTCTTCAACAACTCCTTTGGCGGCCTACTCATACCTTCAAAGGCAATAGATCACCCTTCCATTCTCTGTAAAAACCTTCTTACACTAATGGTTAGCCGACGTAGTTACCTTTCATTTCCTATCTCTCGAAGATTCTACCAACCTATCTCCTAAAAAATTGCTCAGCACACTTTGTCATTTAACCTCATGCTCTATGGAATCAATACTTGACCTCGTCCTATATCTCAATTGCTTAGAGATATTTTGAGGCTTGGGACTTGCACTGTTGACCTCCTCGATTGCTTCCCTCTTCCATGCTCCTTTATTGCTTTGAACATTTACAGGCACCATTATTTCTCTAATAGAGGGTGCTCTAAAACCCTTCATGCTTCTCGTTAGGATCCTTGTGTCTACCTCCAGCTCTGTGTAGAATGCAACATCCACCAAATGAGCCTCTTTGGTTGCAAACGGCTTCTTAGTTTCTCGTATAACGATCTTAGTCCCTTTCACATTTGCCTTAGCACATTAGTGATATGTCGAGGGAACTAGACCATGGTTGTGCATCCATAACCTTCTTATCAAAAGATGGTAGGAAGTATCACTCTCAATGATATGGAATTTGATGTGTGAAGTGATATTTCCCATCATTATCCCTACATTCACATACCCAATTGATTTGGAAGACTGGTTGTCATAATTAGAGATCACCAAAGGCATTGGTATCAACTTTGCCTTAGAAATATTGGATGCATAAAATGAACTGATAGGCATGATATTTATGGAAGCTCCCCCATCCATCTGTGATCTCATAAAACTCACCCTATTGATTCTTGCTATTATGTACAGGGGTCTGCTGTGAGGAAACCTCACAGCTTAAATGACTGCTGTAGAGGGGGCTTGAAGGTAATCCTGAGATTAGGGATAATTCTTTAATTGGCAATATTATTTGAGATTAAGCAACCGAGGTAGCTCAAGCGTGGCAACTCAGCGAGGCAGCTTGGCGTGGAAACTTATACTTTGGCTTGTTGTATTAATCATATTGTATTTTTATTTATCTTGACTGTAAGCTATAACGGTTGTAATGTTGTAACGAGATTAATAACGAGTTTTAGTGTGAGGTCAAACGGTACTCGCGAGAGACCAGGCTTGGCAGGGCCTGGGAGAGCTTTCATGCTCTATCGAATGGCCTCGCCGTGGGAACTCTAGAGGGACTTGGCTTGGAGGATTGAGAAGTGAGGCACCATTGGGGCTTGTCCTGACCATCTTAGATACACCTGGTAAAACACCGAAGGACCCTGACCGTGGAACCTCAGGCGGGGCAGCTTGGAGTTCCATCGGGCGTTGAGTTATAAACCAAATAGCCCTCTACTTAATGTCACATCTACTGTAGGTGATGTCACTAGCCAGCTAAATAATATTAGACCTACACTTGAGTAAACCACCGTGGTATTTGGGGCTGTCAGGAAGTTGGTGAGCCACCTCTACGACAACAGCCTCCTAACACACAGTGGTTAGGCAAAAGGCATGTCTTGGCATTTCATATTTATGATGTGGAGACAACTAGTGCATCAGGCATTTAATGTGGTGACATAAATCATTAAGGATGTCTTTCATGGTCTTTAATGACTGAGTTACCTTGGGGGTGGTGTGGGGGGCTATTTAAGGACCCCAACCACCTTTGAGGAAAGGGAGATCTTTTTAGAGAGTTCGGATGATCCTTTGAGAGTTTAGAAGTTATTACTAGAGAGAATATACATTCAGAGAGAGTTATTGCAAACCAGAGGGGTTTAATCACTCACTATTGTTATTTATTACGAAGCTTTTAATACTTGACAAAGATTCTTGAGGGTGTTTGGTGTGTTTATACCTGCCTACCAAGGTGTATCTAGGGTGCTTACTTATCTATCCCTCTAACTAAGTTACTTCTAAGTTCATTACTACTTTCTGAGTTATACAGGAGAGATTTGTGAGATCAAACTGAGTTCACCTTCATTGGGATTGTGTGTGCATGTCCTATAATTAATCCAAGGTTTTGGCTAATTAACTTATCATTACCGTACTCAAAAGGGGTTACGCCTCCATCTTATCTAAACTACCCTCTTACATTTGGCGACTCTGCTGGGGAGGCATTCTTCTAAGTAAGGAGTATGGCGCAAGATAACGTTAATCGAAGGCTCAACTTTGATGACATCCAACACAATGAAGAATAAGCCGCGAGAGAACTCTAAGAGATGGGGTTCCTCGAATAGAGGTACCTCCAGTTCAGGCGACGACAAGCGGTCCAGGGGTGACACAAGCCTCCACGAGTGCAGGGTTAGGACCCACTCAGGTGGCACTCATCATGAGTAAGTTTTATGAGTTTCTGCAAACTTCAGTAGTTTCAACGGTGTTGGGAGGATTTAAAACAAATTCCTTCGTAACACCAGGGGCAGACCCAACGGCCCCACCGAGTGCAGGTGTAACGGGAACAGTCCCAATGAGTATACCCTCTGTTGTGAATTCAGCTATGGGAACCTCAGGAGTATCAACGGCCCCAACTGTGACGATTGGTCTAGCTGCAATGGGCACTCAGCCCATGGTTTCGTTGGTTGGTGACCCAGTAGCATCACACATGGAGGAAATGAGGAAGGAGATGCAGAAAGAGATGTTGAAGTTCATGCAAGCCTCATCGCAATCTGCTGGCGAGGTAGCTTCGATTTACGATGACTTCCATACACCCTATCCCTAGGAATACAATGATGAGCCCTATCCAAAGGACTATATTTCTCATATTTTTTAAAAATACACAGGGAAAGGTGGGAACCCGAAGGAGCACATTAAGTGCTTTGTTGAATATTTGGGGGCGCATTATAATAATAAGAATCTCAGGTTGAGGGAGTTTTCTAAATCCTTAACCGATAAAGCATATACCTGGTATTCCCATTTAGCTCCCAAGAGTGTTTCTACATGGGAGGAGATGCATGTTTTGTTCGTCCAAAAGTTCTTTCTGGCGGAAGATGAGTTTACTTTGACCCAACTAGGGAGGGAAAAGCAACGACCCGGGGAAGAAGTGGTGGCGTACGTTCGAAGGTTAAGGGAAAGATCCCTAGATATGAGGGAGGAGGCCAAAGAATTCAAGTTATTACAGATCTGTGCGGAGGGGCTACTTCCTGAGTACATCTGTTATCTCATTAATGAAACGCGTGAGGAGATTTTTTCGGTGTTCTTAAAAGCAACAAGAAATATCTCCTTGGTGGTGCGACCAAATTTGGTGGTGGTGCCCATGATGTTTAGGCAGCCGATATAACCTGTGGGAGAAAGGTCTCAGCTCCCACGGGTAGGGTACACCGAGGGAGCAGATGGGGACAAGGAACTGAAGAATGACAGTTAGAGGAAATAATGAGTTTATGAAAATCTTAACAAGTGTTTTCGTTGTTGAGCCAAATCCACCAGGTGCTACCCTCCTCCACCAGGTGTCACCCTCTATTCACAGACCCTCCACTAGCAAGCCCTGTTCTCGCTAACCAAAGATGGCCAAAGCCACCAATGACCAAAGCCAATGGCAGCGGCTGCCCTGCTCTCACAGACATTTATATTTGGTAAGATATCATTTTTCGTTGTTCCTTCAATCATCCATTTGTTAGATATAATTTTGACAATGAAGAACATCTTGATTTAGAAAGATGGATCTTTTTGTGAATCTTCCTAAATTTGCTGAATTTGTTGTGAGAACTTGTGTCATTGGAGTATTGTAATTATTACTATGAATTTGTTGCTGTGAGAACACCTTGATTCAGCTTAGCCATAGGAAAACTCGAGATCTTTGAAGGTAAGGAAACTATCATTCACCTAATACATATGGGTTAATGTAATCCCCTTTGATTATTCTTTACTTTTTAAAATTTTGTACAATTAATTAATGTTAATTGAAGATGACACAACGCAATGTTCTGTATGTCTGCTATTATGTCTGCAGAATTCCAATTTCTACCCAAATTATCCTCCTGGATATTATTACATTTCCACAGAGATCTCAAAATTGTTTTTTGCGCACGTTGGTTGGGCGGGGCACACCTAGAATATGATAATCTATCTAGTAATTTAGACAATTTACATGTCAGTTGAAGCTATAGCTTGGTTTTGCAGTCCCTCAAATTGCAGTTCATATGTATTTGCATGATTAGCATATTAATTTCCTCCCCCTATTGCTTTTCTCAATAGTTTTTGGTTTCTCAAGGATACATATATATAGTTTGGTTTATAGCCCATCAATTTTCACTTCATATACCATGTATATTTGCATAATAAACAATTTAAGTTTTTTTGTTGCTTTGTTCATTGGATTCCTCAATTGCAATTTTTGGAAGAGCGAATTTGTAAATATAGATCTAAGGTCAATTTATTTTTGTTAAAATATCATTTCTCTCTTTTAGCTTGGACTTGTCAAATACCTTGTATGGGACCCATGATATTTTAGTGGAAATTTAGTTGACATGGCCATTTGATTTATTTTAAGATCTTGGTTAATGCCTTGGATAAATATCAGGATTAGATAAAGTTAATTCATCACACCATATATTGTTTTATTTCATTAAGCACCCAAGTTCATTATCAGAGGACGTTGTGCTAAAACCTTCAGTTTTTATTATGCAGTGTATGTTACCTCACGCTGACATGTTATTCATATTTCAGTGGTGAAAAAACATCGGCAAAGGAGTGTCCTAGCTCACTTGAGATAAAGGGGAGAGTAAGATTTGATGCCTTTGAAACGTTTGTCCAAGAGCTTCCTATGTTATGAAGTTGAACAGTCATGGTATATTTTCGCGTTGGATTAATTAATGATTATAATTTCTTGTTTTTTTTTTCTTCCACTGGCACCTCATCAATACTAATGCAGTGTAGCAGCGCTCTATCGTCTGTGGTAAGTGACGTTTGGTTTATAGTAAGGATAAATGACGTGGTTTATAGCAAGGAGAATGTATCATAACATTGTTGTGAAACAGGAAATAAGTAAAAAAAAATCATCTATGGATGACTGTTGTGTGATGAAAGTTTAAACCCATTCTAGGATTTTTCCATGTATTTCCCCACTCTTACTCCCTCCTAATGAAACTATATATAAGTCATCACTTAAAATTGTCTATGAAATAATTCTAGGTTGGCATAGTTTCGGTGTGAGTGCATTTGTTACTGTGTGGGTTCTATTGCGCTGATAGAATTAAACGGACCAAAACACTCATGCAACATAGCAGCGAGCCAAATTGTGTCCTGAACACATGTTAGAATAAATTTTTTTAATAGGGTATGGGTAAATTGGTAATAAGCTGAGACTGTTTTGTAAAATTAGTGCTATAACGGTGAAAAATTGTGTTCTGAACATGGTATCTGGTTTTATTATAACTTTGATAATTGAATTTTGATGAAGGTTCTTTGCTACTAATGTTTCTTGGTATAAGCAATAAAATTATTATTTCTTATTTGGCCAAGGCAGGGTTGCACCAATGAGTTTGTAGGCAGCGCTGCCCCAAGGTATGAACTAACAGTTGAAGATGATCGTCAACTTACAAAGGAAAACGGGAAGGTCCTTATGAGAAAGCACTGGGGTGGAAATGGGATGACTTTGGCAGGTATGCCCGTGCCTTACTACTTTAACTTTGGCAGGTATGTCCGTGTCTTACTACATTGCCTTGCTAAAAATATATCAATTTGTACACAAAGTTGATGTAGTGTTTGGTTTTGTTTCTTATGAAAATCAAGTTTATGATTGTATTCATATGTTCAACATTTCAAAAAAAAACACTTTTCTTCTTTTTCTTCTCGGTCTTGTTTTTCAAGAGAAGGCCCCAAGAGCAAATGAAGGTCCTTATGTATATTCCATATATTATATATAGCTTCTCTTGTATGATGTTTATAGAGTTAACAATTTAGAAGGTTGTAGTTGTTTAATGAGAAATAGATCCAACTGGTATGGACCTTAATGAGATAATTTATTTCGCGTCTTACTAATTTTTCCTTAGTATATTGATCTGCAGGAGATTAACGTGCTATTAAATCTAAAATCCATGTATTCATTCTTTACACTCATCATGACTTACTTTTAAAGTATTTTGTGTTGAGTTTTCTAAGTGGTCTAAAGGAGAAAATTCCATCTCTAGTTAATGTGTTTCATCCCACTACTTTGAACCAGACCATTTATCTAACAAGAATGCAAGAGGAAAATCTGGAGAGCACCTTCAAGAAATTGAAACCAATATCAATTTTTTACTCAAATAAAATAATACCCTATTTCAACAATCCAAAACTAACTAATCAAAGTGATCCCAAGTATTTCACTGATGTCTGAATGTAATTACTTGTTTATTTTCTTAATTCTAGGAAGCCCTGCTATTGGTGGTGACAGAGTGAGCGCATGTTGAGTTGGAAAGTGGCTTATGGATAAGGGGAAGATATTGGGGCATCTAAGTATGATTAACAGGTCTCCCACAATAACATTACATTGCTCACTAATGGACTAGAGGTACACCCTCTCCCTGATATCTCTCATTCTTATTCTATATATCTCAGTCAATTCTTATATCTCTCATTCTTATTTTTCTATAATAACTGAAGTATATTATTTGTTCCAACCAAAGACTTCAGTCCAATTCTCTTTAAATGTAGCAGCATTAAATAAAAAAAATGGATTGAAGTAGCGGCAACAAGTAGCCAAATGTAAAATGGCTTGCTTTATTAGCTTATTTAGTTAAATTAGTGGAAGGGATTTGCTGGTGGTTTGGTTTTGGAATTTGCTATTGCTGTTGAGTTTATTTTAAATGTTAAAGCATGTTGGATTTAACGAATTAACAAATGAAACTATGACAAAATTTTCAAAACACAATAAACGTTCTAAATTGATTAGAAACATAACGTTAGAGGATGAAAACTCAAAACAACCTCCAAATAACCCCAATTTAAGAGGCATGGACACATCCCACAGGACCAATGTAACTTATAGTAACTGATCGCGTAGTCACGGGTTTCCCAGTTTGAGAACATGAAAGTAATTTAAAAATATCTAAATTCGGCTTAAAAACAAGCCACTAAAGTGTGAAAACTGAAATCAGCCCCCAAACGTCGTCGAAAGAGGCACAAACACCTTACACGGGACCAATGTAACTTGTAGGAACCGATCGCGTAGTCGCGGTTCTCTCGCTTTGAGAATATGATGATAATTTGAACATATCTATATTAGGCTTAAAAACAAGTCGCTACAGGCTGAAAACCCAAACCCGCCCCCAAAGGCCCCGTAAAAGGCGCGAACACCTCACACAGGACCAATGTAACTTTTATGAACTGACCGTGTAGTCACAGGTCTCCCGATTTGAGAATATGACGATAATTTAAAAATATCTAAATTAGGCTTAAAAACAAGCAATCAAAGGGTGAAAACCTAAACCAGCCCCCAAACAGCCCCGTAAGAGGCACGAACACCTTGCACGGGACCAATGTAACTTGTAGAAACTGACTGTGTAGTCACGGGTCTCCCGGGTTGAGAATATGATGATAATTTCATAATATATAGATTAGGCTTAAAAACAAGCCGTTTGAGGGTAAACACCCAAACAGGCCCCCAAACGGCCCCGTAAGAGGCACGAGCACCTCGTACGAGACCAATGTAACTTGTACGAATTGGAAGCGTAGTCACAGGCCTCTGGGTTTGAGAATATGATGATAATTTGAAAATATCTAAATTAGGCTTAAAAACAGCAGTCAAAGGGTGAAAACTCAAACCAGCCCCCAAACGGTCCCGTAAGAGGCACGAACACCTCGTACGGGACCAATGTAACTTGTAGGAACTGACCGTGTATTCACGAGTCTCCCGAGTTGAGAATATGATGATAATTTCATAATATGTAGATTAGGCTTAAAAACAAGTCATTTGAGGGTAAAAACCGAAATCAGCCCCCAAACGACCCCGTAAGAAGCACGAGCACCTCGCACGGGACCAATGTATCTTATAGGAATTATCCGCGTAGTCGTGGGTCTCCCGATTTTTGAATATGACGATAATTTAAAAATATGTAGATTAGGCTGGAAAAGAAGCCGTTTGAGGGTGAAAATCCAAACTAGCCCCCAAACGGCCCCGTAAGAGGCACGAACACCTCACACGGGACCAATGTAACTTGTATGAACTGACAGCATAGTCACGGGCCTCTCGGTTGGATAATATGACGATAATTTGAAAATATATCGATTAAGCTTAAAAAAACTGTTAAAGGGTAAAAACTCAAACCAGTCCCTAAACGGCCCCGTAAGAGGCACGACACCTCGAACGGGACCAATATAACTTGTACGAACTGATCGCATAGTCGTGGGTCTCTCGGGTTGAGAATATGAAGATAATTTCAAAATATGTAGATTGGGCCTGAAAACAAGCCATTTGAGGGTGAAAATCCAAACTAGCCCCCAAAAGGCCTCGTAAGAGGCACGAAGACCTCGCACGGGACCAATATAACTTGTACGAACTGACAGCGTAGTCACGGGCCTCTCGGTTTTTAGAATATGACGATAATTTGAAAATATATTGATTAAGCTTAAAAACAAGCCCTTAAAGAGTAAAAACCCAAACCAGCCCCCAAACGGCCCCGTAAGAGGCATGAACACCTCGTACAGGACCATGTAACTTGTACGAACTGACAGCGTAGTCACGAGCCTCTCGATTTGAGAATATGACGATAATTTGAAAATACGTAGATTAGGCTTAGAAATAAGTCATTTGAGGGTGAAAACCCAAACCAGCCCCCAAACGTCCCCGTAAGAGGCACGAACACCTCGCACGGGACTAATGTAACTTGTACGAATTGACAGCGTAGTCACGGGCCTCTCGATTTGAGAATATAACGATAATTTAAAAATATATCGATTAAGCTTAAAAACAAGACCTTAAAGGGTGAAAACACAAATCGGCCCCCAAACGGCCCCGTAAGAGGCACGAACACCTCGCACGGGACCAATGTAACTTGTACGAACTGACAGCGTAGTCACGGGCTTCTCGGTTGGAGAATATGGCAATAATTTGAAAATATATCGATTAAGCTCAAAAATAAGCTCTTAAAGGGTGAAAACCCAAACTAGGCCCCAAACGGCCCCGTAAGAGGCACAAACACCTCGCACGGGACCAATGTAACTTGTACTAACTGACCGCGTAGTCGCGGGTCTCCCGATTTGAGAATATGATGATAGTTTCAAAATATGTAGATTAGGCTTGAAAACAAGTCGTTTGAGGGTGAAAACCCAAACCAGCTCCCAAACGGCTCCGTAAGTGGCACCAACACCTCGCAGGAGACCTACGAACTGACAGCGTAGTCATGAGCCTCTCGGTTTAAAAATATGACGATAATTTGAAAATAAGTAGATTAGGCTTAGAAACATGCCATTTGAGGGTGAAAACCCAAACTAGCCCCCAAACGGCCCCGTAAGAGGCACGAACACCTCGCACGGGACCAATGTAACTTGTACGAACTGATAGTGTAGTCGCGGGCTTCCTAGTTTGAAAATATGACGATAGTTTCAAAATAGGTAGATTAGGCTTGAAAATAAGCCGTTTGAAGGTGAAAACCCAAACCAGCCCCCAAACGGACCCGTAAGAGGCACGAACACCTCGCACGGGACCAATGTAACTTGTATGAACTGACAGCGTAGTCACGGGTCTCTCGATTTGAGAATGTGATGATGATTTCAAAATATGTAGATTAGCCTTGAAAACAAGCCGTTTGTGGGTGAAAACCCAAACCAGCCACCAAACGGCACCGTAAGAGGCACGAACACCTCGCACGGGACCATTATAACTTGTAAGAATAGATAGCGTAGTCGCGGGTCTCCCGGTTTGAGAATATGATGATAATTTCATAATATGTATATTAGGCTTGAAATAAGCCATTTGAGGGTGAAAACCCAAACCATCACCCAAACGGTCTCGTAAGAGGCACGAACACCTCGAACGGGGCCAATGTAACTTGTACAAACTGACCGCATAGTCGCGGGCCTCTCGATTTGAGAATATGACGATAGTTTCAAATATGTATATTAGGCTTGAAAATAAGACATTTGAGGGTTAAAACCCAAACCAGTCCCCAAACGACACGAACACCTCGCACGGGACCAATGTAACTTGTACGAACTGACAGCGTAGTTACGGGCCTCCCGGCTTGAGAATATGACGATAGTTTCTGAATATGTAGATTAGGCTTGAAAACAAGCCGTTTGAGGGTGAAAACCCAAACCAACCCCCAAATGGCCCCATAAGTGGCACGAACACCTCGCATGGGACCAATGTAACTTGTACGAACTGACAGCGTAGTCACGGGCCTCTCGGTTTGACAATATGATGATAATTTGAAAATATATCGATTAAGCTTAAAAATAAGCCCTTAAAGGGTGAAACCACAAACTAGCCCCCAAACGGCCCGTAAGAGGCATGAACACCTCGCACAGGACTAATGTAACTTTTACGAACTGACAGCGTAGTCGGGGGCCTCATGGTTTGAGAATATGATGATAGTTTCAGAATATGTAGATTAGGCATGAAAATAAGCCGTTTAAGGGTGAAAACCCAAAACAGCCCCCAAATAGCCCCATAAGTGGCAAGAACACCTCGCACGGGACCAATGTAACTTGTACGGACTGACAGTGTAGTCACGGGCCTCTCGGTTTGACAATATGACGATAATTTGAAAATATATCGATTTAGCTTAAAAATAAGCCCTTAAAGGGTGAAAACCCAAACCAGCCCCCAAACGGACTCGTAAGAGGCACGAACACCTCGCATGGAACCAATGTAACTTGTACGAACTGATCGTGTAGTCGCGGTTCTCTCAGTTTGAGAATATGACGATAGTTTAAAAATATGTATATTAAGCTTGAAAATAAGTCGTTTGAGGGAGAAAACCCTAACCATCCCCCCAAACGGCCCCGTAAGAGGCATGAACACCTCACACGGGACCATTGTAACTTAAAGAACTGACAGCATAGTCACGCGCCTCTCGGTTAGAGAATATGACGATGATTTCAAAATATATAGATTAGGCTTAGAAACAAGCCGTTTGAGGGTGAAAATCCAAACTAGCCCCCAAACGGCCCCGTAAGAGGCACGAACACCTCGTACGGGAACACTTTAACTTATACAAACTGATCGTGTAGTCGTGGGTCTCTCGGTTTGAGAATATGACGATAATTTCAAAATATGTTGATTAGGCTTCAAAATAAGTCGTTTGATGGTGAAAACCCAAACCAACCCCCAAACGGACCCGTAAGAGGCACAAACACCTCGCACGGGACCAATGTAACTTGTACAAACTGACCGCATAGTCATGGGCGTCTCGGTTTGATAATATGACAATAATTTGAAAATATATAAATTAGGCTTAAAAATAAGCCGTTAAAGGGTAAAAACCCAAACCAGCCCCTAAATGGCCCCGTAAGAGGCACGACACCTCGCACGGGACCGATGTAACTTGTACGAACTGACTGCATAGTCGCGGGTATCCCCGGTTAAGAATATGAAGATAATTTCAAACTATGTAGATTAGGCCAGAAAATAAGCCGTTTGAGGGTGAAAATCCAAATAAGCCCCCAAACGGCCCTGTAAGAGGCACGAAGACCTCGCACGGGACCAATGTAACTTGTACAAACTGACAGCGTAGTTACGGGCCTCTCAGTTTTTATAATATGACGATAATTTGAAAATATATTGATTAAGCTTGAAAATAAGCCCTTGAAGGGTGAAAACCCAAACCAGCCCCCAAACGGCCCCGTAAGAGGCACGAACACCTCGCATAGGACCAATGTAACTTGTACGAACTGACAGCATAGTCATGGGCCTCTCAGTTTGAGAATATGACGATAATTTGAAAATATGTAGATTAGGCATAGAAACAAGTCGTTTAAGGGTGAAAACCCAAACCAGCCCCCAAACGGCCCCGTAAGAGGCACGAACACCTCACACGGGACCAATGTAACTTGTACGAATTGACAGCGTAGTCACGGGCCTCTCGGTTTGAGAATATGACAATAATTTGAAAATATATCGATTAAGCTTAAAAATAAGCCCTTAAAGGGTGAAAACACAAACTAGCCCCCAAACGGCCCCGTAAGAGGCACGAACACCTCGCATGGGACCAATGTAACTTGTACGAACTGATAGTGTAGTCACGGGCCTCTCGGTTGGAGAATATGGTGATAATTTGAAAATATATCAATTAAGCTTAAAAATAAGCTCTTAAAGGGTGAAAACATAAACTAGCCCCCAAACGGCCCCATAAGAGGCACGAACACCTCGCACGGGACCAATGTAACTTGTACGAACTGACTGCGTAGTCGCGGGTATCCCAGTTTGAGAATATGACGATAGTTTCAAAATATGTAGATTAGGCTTGAAAACAAGTCGTTTGAGGATGAAAACCCAAACCAGCTCCCAAACGGCCCCGTAAGAGGCACAAACACCTCTCACGGGACCAATGTAACTTGCACGAACTAATAGCGTAGTCACGAGACTCTCGGTTTGAGAATATGACAATAATTGAAAATATGTAGATTAGGCTTATAAACATGCCATTTGAGGGTGAAAACCCAAACCAGCCCCCAAACAACCCCGTAAGAGGCACGAACACCTCGTACGGGACCACTTTAACTTGTACAAATTGATCGCATAGTCGGGGGTCTTTCGATTTGAGAATATGATGATAATTTCAAAATATGTAGATTAGGCATGAAAATAAGCCCTTTGAGGGTGAAAACCCAAACCAGCTCCCAAATGGACCCGTAAGAGGCACGAACATCTCGCGCGGGACCAATGTAATTTGTATGAAGTGACAGCGTAGTCACGGACCTCTCGATTTGAGAATATGACGATGATTTCAAAATATGTAGATTAGCCTTGAAAATAAGTCGTTTGTGGGTGAAAACCCATACCAGTCGCCAAACGGCCCCGTAAGAGGCACGAACACCTCTCACGGGACCATTGTAACTTGTACGAATAGATAGCGTAGTCGCGGGTATCCTGGTTTGAGAATATGATGATAATTTCAAAATATGTGGATTAGGTTTGAAAATAAGCCGTTTGAGGGTGAAAACCCAAACGACCTCGTAAGAGGCACGAACACCTCGCACGGGACCAATGTAACATGTACGAACTGATCGCGTAGTCGCGGGCCTCCGAATTTGAGAATCTGACGATAGTTTCAAATATGTAGATTAGGCTTGAAAACAAGCTGCTTGAGAGTGAAAACCCAAACCAGCCCCCAAACGGCCCCGTAAGAGGCACGAACACCTCGCACAGGACCAATGTAACTTGTACGTACTGATAGTGTAGTCGCGGGCCTCCTGGTTTGAGAATATGACGATAGTTTCAAAATAGGTAGATTAGGCTTGAAAATAAGTCGTTTGAGGGTGAAAACCCAAACCAGCCCCCAAACGGCCCCGTAAGTGGCACGAACACCTCGTACGGGACCAATGTAACTTGTACGAACAGACAACTTAGTCACGGGCCTCTCAGTTTGAGAATATGATGATAATTTGAAAATATATCAATTTAGCTTAAAAATAAGCCCTTAAAGGGTGAAAACCCAAACCAGCCCCCAAACGGCCCCGTAAGATGCCCGAACACCTCGCACGGGACCAATGTAACTTGTACGAACTGACCGTGTAGTCGCGGGTCTCTCGATTTAAGAATATGATGATAGTTTCAGAATATGTATATCAGGCTTGAAAATAAGCCGTTTGAGGATGAAAACCCAAACCAGCCCCCAAATGGCCCCATAAGTGGCAAGAACACCTCGCACGGGACCAATGTAACTTGTACGGACTAACAGCATAGTCACGGGCCTCTCGGTTTGACAATATGATGATAATTTGAAAATATATCGATTTAGCTTAAAAATAAGCCCTTAAAGGGTGAAAACCCTAACCAGCCCCCAAACGGACTCGTAAGAGGCACGAACACCTCGCATGGAACCAATGTAACTTGTACGAACTGACCGCATAGTTGCGGGTCTCTCGGCTTGAGAATATAACGATAGTTTCAAAATATGTATATTAGGCTTGAAAATAAGTCGTTTGAGGGAGAAAACCCAAACCATCCCCCAAACGGCCCCGTAAGAGGCATGAACACCTCACACGGGACCATTGTAACTTGAAGAATTGACAGCATAGTCACGGGCCTCTCGGTTTGAGAATATGACGATGATTTTAAAATATATAGATTAGGCATAGAAGTAAGCCGTTTGAGGGTGAAAATCCAAACTAGCCCCCAAACGGCCCCGTAAGAGGCACGAACACCTCGTACGGGAACACTTTAACTTATACAAACTGATTGCGTAGGCAAGGGTCTCCCGATTTGAGAATATGATGATAATTTCAAAATATGTAGATTAGGCTTCAAAACAAGCCGTTTGAGGGTGAAAACACAAACCATCCCCTAAACGGGCCCGTTAGAGGCACGAACACCTCGCACGGGACCAAAGTAACTTGTACGAACTGACAACATAGTCACGGTCCTCTCGGTTTGAGAATATGATGATAATTTGAAAACATATATATTAGGCTTAAAATAATACCTTAAAGGGTGAAAACCCAAACCTGCCCCCAAACGATCCCGTAAGAAGCACTAACACCTCACTCGAGACCAATCTAACTCGTAGGAACTGATCAGGTAGTCATAACTTAAGTAAGATTTCCAATTTTAGAATATAATAATTATTTCAACTCCTATATGTAATTTTTTTATCTTGAGTAAGCTTTTTATATAAATTACTTGGTTACCAATATCGTATCTCTTTTGTATCCTATTTTTTTTGCAGGATAACATTTTATCGTTAACATTTATTCGCGCGGAACACACGGAATACTCAATGGTTTACAACAAGGGGTTTATTCATGATTCAATTTTTTTGTGTTATGGTCGTGCGGGCTTTTGTAGTTTTATTGTTAACTTTTATGGCCGTGCAGACTTTTGTAAGTTTATTGTTATATTTTGTGGTCGTGCGGGCTTTATGTTACGCAAGTTTTAGAATGTCCAGAAAATAGGGGAAACTCCGCCCAATTTTTTTTGGTATGTGAACTAATAAAGATTTATAATATTTTGAAGTTTGTATGTGCATTAGTTTATCAACAATGTGCAAGATTTGCAATTTGTGAATTTTCTTGTTTTCAAATAATTCTTTTTTCTTTTATCCAAAAATTTGGCACAGTTCAAAACCGTGCCAAAAGTGTATCAAAGTTTGGCACGATTTTGAACTGTGCCAAAAGTTTATCAAAATGTGCTCAATCTAGCACAGTTCAAAACTGTGCCAAAAGTGTGCCAGAAATATCAAATTCTGGCACGGTTTAATAGTGTGCCAGAAGTGTTCTTGTTTGGTCAAATCTGACACACTTTTAAATCGTGCCAGAAAAAATGGTTATTTTGGAACACCTGATTCTGGCACAATTCAAAACCGTGCCAGATTTGATCTGGAATAGTTTTAAACCGTGTCAGATTCCTATTTTTGGTGTAGTGATATGCCAGGTAAAAAGGCTAAATTGAAGAATGTCAACCATAAGAAGACCCCAACTAGGCATGAAACTGAGATAAGAAAGGCATGGTTTAGGAGGTCAATTTTTGTTGACTTTCCTTATTAGAAGATTAACCCAATGCACCATATATTGGATGTGATGAATGCGAAGAAGAACATCACAGAACATATTGTGGGTACATGCCTTAAGGGAGTCATTCGAAGGATGGAGAAAATGCATGAATATTCCTTAAATCATTTAAACTTAGGCCACAACTATGGTTGAAAGAAGATAGTAGAGTAAGGACAATAATTCCCCATGTGCATTTATTTTGACGAGTGAGGAAATAAAGGTGTTTTTAGACAAAATATATAATTTGAAAGTTCCATCTAATTTTTTATCCCATTTGTAAAGGGTTGTGAATTATGCTACCCATGATTTACATAAGTGCAAGACCCACGATTGGCATGTGATCATGCAATTGCTTCCTCTATTGTTTAACGATTGTTTCTCCAAGCATAAGGATTTGTGGAGGGCTATTATGCAAATTAGCCTCTGTTTCACACTTTTATGTGAGAAGGTAGTCAATCGAAAGCACATAGTGTTCATAAAAGTAGCTATAGCCGAAGTGATTTGTGTGTTGGAGAGGTATTTTCCCCCATCATTTTTTGACATAAGTGTTAACTTATTGGTAAACTTATGTGATGAGGCACTTCTTTACGGCCCAGTTAGATATCGGTGGATGTGCCCATTTCAAAGAATGATGAAAGTTTTCAAAGATTATGTCAAGAATACATAATACATTGAAGAATAAATTGCAGAGGAATACATAACCCTGGAGTTATCAATATACTATCGGGAATATATGCGTGACCCAAGCTGCGTGGATAACAGTGTTGAGTTCATCGATGAGGGTGGTCAAGTGATGGGCAAGCGAGTGAAATTAACGAGTTTATAGCATGAACAAGTAGCTCGTTATCTATTTGACACATATGAAGATATCAAAGAATGGAAAAGGTAAGTTTATATCATTTTAACTTTTATATTATTATAATTTTTGTACATGATCAATTTCGTAATACGTTCATCACGATCAATGCAAGAAATATGATGCACGTGGGAACAAAAAAAGACGAAGAACGATGGTATAATCAGACAACAAATTTAGGCTATGGGTGTCACATGAGGTAGTTATAATGAGAATGTATCTTACTAAATGACATATTACAAGAAAGCTTTAAAACTAACCTAATTAATTTATCTATAATCTCAGCTCTTAAACACAGGGTGATGCAACTTCAAGGTTTACTCGTCTAGCCACCGGACTGAGAAAGCACAGTGTGATACAGATTTGAATAAATTTGCAAATTCCAAGTAAATCCTTATTTAATAAATTGTCAATTTTGAATCAACTTAATTAAACTGAATTTTAATTAATCCTAAACAAACATCTAGGTGTAGTGGATCATGCCAATACAAATAAAATTACTGATTCACAGATTTCAGGAAAAATTCCCAAAGGGTAAAACCTTTTGACTTCATTAATAATACTCGCACTGATTACAAGAAAAATCTGCAAAGCATTTACCGCAGAAAACTCTCATAGGACGCAACCTAAATCAACAATGAATCAACCTCAGAAGATCCACAAGACGCGCAGTCCAGTCAGCCCATGAACACCCATGAGTACTCCCTTTGACATGCAGTCAAGTCAGCCCAGCACCTCCCTCAAGTGGCACCTAGATCATTAGTAGGTTATCCTGCCTATAAGAGAAAGTCCAGCAAAACTGTATCTTGGCTTCCAAAATAATTCACTAAAATTAATTGGGATTTCTGAATTGAAAACAAAAGGATGAACCCTTAAATGAAAAGGACAAAGTATTCTTCTTGTTTACAATTTGTGCATAATGAAAAACGTCAGGTCTTCTTAACGAAAATTGAGTTGTTTAACACGCTTTATATAGAAAACTTAAGTCGGCACATCGCTCAAACGATGCCACGTGTTGCTCGAACGAGCTTCACACGACAGAACGATGTCGCATGAACGACAGGCAGTTGTCACTCGAATGACCAGCGCGTAAAAAAGATTTTTTATTGTAAGGACACAAGTCTCCGACTGAGTCTTAATGTACTGTTGGCTCAATTCCAGAAAAAAATATTTGAGTCATAGGATAGTGTTCAAGTGTATCCATCCAAGCCTATAACGTGTTAGTTGAAGACGTAGCGGCCAAGAGTATAAAGCTTCATCATATGTCGGGTTTAATGTGCCTCGTTTCTACCTCAACAACATTCTTCCAATACTCCTAAGGTATGAATGCAATTTATATATATATATAGGAGCTTGGAAATTTATTGGGTTATTTTATAAAATATTTTTAACGACTTTATTTTACTCAGAAAATATTTTTTTAAACTTTTCATAAAAAGTTTTGGGCTTAAAAATAATATTTTATTTTTCTGACACGTCTTTCGAACCATCTGGCATCTCGTTCGAACGAGATTGCCATGTCGTTCGAACGAGCTGGCATCTCGTTCAAACGAGATTTTCAGGTCGTTCGAACGAGAATTTGAACGAGTTTCCTTTTTCCCGTCTGGAACATCGTCAGTAAAGTCGTTCGAACGACATTGGCGAGAACAGTTTTTGGGCAGTTTTTTGCAATTTTCTCCATGTTCCCACTACTTTTTTCTCACTACTTTTTGACATAATTAATAAGTGCGGGAACCAACCTTTTCAAACCAAATTTTTCATATTCCTCCATCTCCTAGAGAGATTTTTAATTCCAAATGAAAAGGTTCAAGTTTTGAGTGTTTGTTTTTCAAGAAAAATCCTTAAACACTTTTATTTACACCCATTTGTTTAGTTTATCCAAGTTTCTTAATTTATATACTTTGCATGGAGTGTTTGGCATCGGGTTTATCTCTACACCTCAAAGAAGAGAAGTTTGAGCTTACTTCTACATCCCACAAAGAATAAGTTCATTATTTTTGGCTGCGGCATTCTCATACAGTGAAAGGCACCATATGTAGTTGATGGGTTCCTAAAAGTCCGATCAGTAGATTTCGAGACCGCGGTGGACCTCCGTGGTTATTCGCTAGGCAGAGGTGTGTACAAGAAGAAGCTTCGGGGCTTGGACGGAGTCAAGTCAAGTGTTTGTAAATCTTTTTGTCTTGTACTTGTAAAATCGTACTTAGTGGATTTGAAGCTAGGGTCGTCCGAGGTTTTATCCCGTTGTGGGTTTTTCCTCGTACATCGCGGCGTAGTAGTTTGTGATTTAATTTTATCTTGCTATATTTCCTAGATGCATGCTTAGGGATAAAAGATAAAATTGGTTTAAATCACTACTCATGCTTAAGTTGGTGCTAAAATAAATTTGGGTAATGTTTAATTAATTTAGTTCATGTCATTAATTTTATTGGATAAAATTTGGTTTGGCCTAATTTGCAAAATTGAATTAATTATTTTGTTAGGAAAATTTCTAGGACATGGATTGAGTTAAGTTGTTTAAGTGAAAGTTACTTTGTGGTTTAATTTAATGTCACTTTGAGTTTGTTTAATTTTAATTTGAAAGAAATTAAAATTTGATTTATGTAATTGTTTCGTTGAGCCATCTCTATTTCGCATCTAAAAGGAAATTACTTTTTGTAAAATTCAAAATTGGGGGTCATCATTTCCAACAAGTGGTATTAGAGCATTGAGTTAGAGAAACTATCGTTTTCAAATTGGTACCAGAGCTGGAGCGCTAATTTATCGCATCAAAGATCCGTTTTTCGTCTTTTATAATTTGTGTGCTCCTTGTATTTTTAGGTGGTTCATTTTTTTACTCACTCTCATTTTTTTGTTTTATATCTCTCGATGGGACGTCTTAATGATAATGAAGTTTTTGATATTCGAGAGGAATTTAATGGGCTTAATAAGTGTAATGAAAATTTAAGAGAATTAAATGTGAGATTTGCAAAAAGAATTAAGTTTCTTGAAAATGAAAATTTATGTTTTAAATCGAGAATTGAACTTTTGCAAACCTCGCTATCTCAAAATGATATTTTTCATGAAAAGCTCATGGACATAAATTACAATTTTAATGTTTTAAATATGTCCAAGAAAGAGAGTGATAGTCGAGAAAAGACTCTTAGGGACAAGTTTGCTCACATTGAGGGGGAGCATGATAACCTTCTAGGAGTTATAGAAAATTTGAAGAAGGAGTCCCGTAAAATTAAGGAGTCTAATTTATTATTTGAGTCCAAAATTTTAAAACTGAAAAATAATTTTCAAGACTCGAGTAGTAGTTGTAATGGTTCTAGCTCATCTTGTTCAAATATTTCTGTTGCTAAAGATAAGACCATTATTTGTTTTAGAGTGTCAACTTTATCTAAGGACTTTAGAAAATGTCACACCTTAGGTAGTATTCCTCGTGTTTTCACTTGCTTGCATTGTGGTAGGAAAGATCACCTTGGATCATTTTGTTTTGATCTTAAAATAAGTCCTGGGAAGTCTATGTCTGGCATTTCATTAGTTCCCAAATCCCATCATTTCAAATATACATCTATATGGGTTAGAAAATCATTTTTAGACGCACTAGATATTAGATTTGTTGATTCTCATTTGCTTTCACGTGAAACCTCCCTTGCTAAATTTAAAGGTTAAATGTGTTAGTTTTATTTGCATACTCTAGCTTTTTGTGCTTCATACTATATATCATTGCTAGGTGTATGCATGTTTAATCATTGTTCTAGTCTATACTTTATGTTATATCACATGCTAGAATTATGATTGTTGTTTATCTTTTGTATTATAGTTCTTCATTTTTGTTTGCATTAAATGAAAAATACAATAAGATTTTTGTTTATCATTTGTATTTCATTTTTTTGTAACTTAGGCTTAATGAAAAATACAAATGATTTTTGTTTGTCTTTTGGAGTAAATATTTTTGTTTGTTTGGATTAAAAATTTTAAAAACTCAAAAAGATTATTTTTTTGTGTATTTTAGTTTGACACATGTGGCATATACTTGTGTTTGAATCCCTTCTTTTTCGCTTCCATGTGGCTAGAACTTTTGGTTTAGATTGTCAATCCTTAAAATGTTCTTTACCATGCTTACATGGAGTAGTTGGATTTTGTGTTGATATAATGGATTCTATTTTTATATGCCTCAATTCACACATGCACGAGCTCACTTGAAATCTTAACTTCACATGTTATATTTGAGCTTTGTGAGGTGTTCTCCTGCCAATCGTGTCATCTACATGTTATGTGACCTAGGTGGACTAGTGCATGTTAAAATCCATTGCACGCGAGAATTTAGCAATAAAATATGATATATATATATATATAAATGTGCATGGGGAAGGGGAAGGGCTCCGAAAGGAAAAATCATCCTTTGCGAGTAAGCCACCGTTTGCTTGGACCTAAAAGAAATACGTGGTCCAAAGGCCTAAAAGAATAATGACATTAAAAGAAAATATTTTCCAAGGCCTAATTTGTTTAGTTGATTTATTCATTCAAAGGATTAAAATAATATGCTTATATTGAGGGAGTTTGGATGGTATATCAACGGTTTGCACAATGTTTGTTTATCTTAGTTGTACTTTCAATGTCATGACTCTATTGGTTTGTAGAATCATCAAAATTCTAGGCTTGTTTACATTGTGTATGTTTGTTCATTGAGTTCAATCTATATTATCACACGAGGTTATATTCCAATGTGATGAAGTTTGCAATCAAATGAGAACTCCGTGAACATGTTTGAAGTGATTGGGTCTAAATTTAATTGTTACTAATTCACACCCCTTCACTTTCGTTTCCATATGACACATTTTTGCCATACGAGTTTTAAAAGCTTATTGTATTTTGAGTCATGTGTGGTGTCTATACCTATATATATGTGCGTGTGTGTTAGTTATATTCATTATGTCTACATATAGATGGTATCTTTTTTCTTTGCCTCACTTTCTAATCCATTTATGCTTCTAATTCATAATTGGTATATATTTTAGTGCATATTTTGTTGATATCACATGTTAAGTATCTTATGTATCACATTGGTATCATTTT
Source organism: Sambucus nigra (assembly GCA_949130495.1). NCBI lineage: Eukaryota > Viridiplantae > Streptophyta > Magnoliopsida > Dipsacales > Adoxaceae > Sambucus > Sambucus nigra. The sequence continues at coordinate 157,355,201 of OX422209.1, read as the reverse complement.
TTTATCTTAGTTGATATTCATTATTATTTGTATGGATTAGTTATGATTGTGTTGCCCATATTCTTTCATGCTCTCTTCACTCGAAGCTTCATCGTGTTTAAATTAGTTTTTATCCTTTGTCTATTCCTGAACAAAAAGGGGGAGAATGAAAAGGGAGAAATGGTATTTAATCCTACTATCATCGTATCTTAGTTTGGGAGATTTATCATATGGGGAGATGTCTTTCTAAGTGGGTCATTTATTTGATAAAGGGGAGAATTAATTTAGGGGGGTATTTATTTATTTTACATGCATTTAATGTTCTTGATATTCCCTATGCGTTTGATTGTTTGCTTAAGTGTGCAGGAATTCTTCTAAAATGGAAACTTTCATCGGCAAAGATATTGATCCTTGGGTTTTTGAGTCAAGCTATGTAATTTTTATTTTGGGTGGGATATATTTGTCCAGTCTAGTAGAGCTTGACGGCCCTTTAGGATTTTTATTTAGTTTTTGTCCCGAAATAGCCAAAGGGGGAGATTTGTAAGGACACAAGTCTCCGATTGAGTCTTAATGTAGTGTTGGCTCAATTCTGTACAAAAACATTTGAGTCATAGGATAGTGTTCAAGTGTATCCATCCAAGCCTATGATGTGTTAGTTAAAGACGTAGAGGCCAAGAGTATAATGCTACCTCATATGCCGGGTTTAGTGTACCTTGTTTCTACGTCAACAACATTGTTCCAATGCTCCTAAGGTATGAATGCAATTTATATATATATATAGAAGCTTGGAAATTTATTAGGTGTATTTTACAAAGTTTTTATAAAATAGTTTTAACGACTTTGTTTTACTCAGAAGATATTTTTTTGAACTTTTCATAAAAAGTTTTGTTCTTAAAAATAATATTTTATTTTTCTGACACGTCGTTCGAACCATCTGGCATCTCGTTCAAACGAGATTGCCAGGTCATTCGAACGAAAATTGTAACGAGTTTCCTTTTTCCCTTCTGGAACATCGTTAGTAAAGTCGGTCGAACGACATTGGCGGGAACAGTTTTTGGGCAGTTTTTTGCAGTTTTCTCCATGTTCCGAGTATCTTTCCCCCACTACTTTTTGAAAGAATTACTAAGTGCGGGAACCAACCTTTTCAAACCAACTTTTTCATATTGATCCATATCTTAGAGAGAGTTTTAATTCCAAATGAAAAGGTTCATGTTATGAGTGTTTGTTTTTCAAGAAAAATCCTTAAACACTTTCGTTTACACCCATTTGTTTAGTTTATCCAAGTTTCATAATATATATACTTTGCTTGGAGTGTTTGGAACCGGGTTTATCTCTACACATCAAAGAATAGAAGTTTGGATTTACTTCTACATCCCACAAATAAGAAGTTCATTATTTTTGGCTGCGGCATTCTCATACGGTGAAAGGCACCGTGTGTGGTTGATGGGTTCCTAAAAGTCCGATTGGTGAATTTCGAGACCGCGGTGGACCTCCGTGGTTATTCGCTAGGCATAGGTGTGTACAAGAAGAAGCGTCGGTGCTTGGAAGGAGTAAAGTCAAGTGTTTGTAAGTCTTTTTGTCATGTACTTGTAAAACCGTACTTAGTGGATTTTAGGCTAGGGTCGTCCGAGGTTTTTTTCCATTGTGGGTTTTTCCTCGTACATTGCGGCATAGTGGTTTGTGATTTAAGTTTATCTTGCTATATCTCCTAGATGCATGCTTAGGACTAAAAGATAAAATTGATTTAAATCACTACTCATACTTAAGTTGGTGCTAAAATTAATTTGGGTAATGTTTAATTAATTTAGTTCATGTCATTAATTTTATTGAATAAAATTTGGTTTGGCCTAATTTGCAAAATTGAATTAATTATTTTGTTAGGCAAATTTCTAGGACTTGGATTGAATTAAGTTGTTTAAGTGAAAATTAATTTATTGTTTAATTTAATGTCACTTTGAATTTGTTTAATTTTAATTTGAAAGAAATTAAAATTAGGTTTACGTAATTGTTTCATTGAGCCATCTCTATTCCGCATCTAAAAGGAACTTACTTTTTATAAAATTCAAAATTGGGGGTCATCATTTCCAACAGGTGGTATAAGAGCATCGACGAGTTAGAAAAACTATCGTTTTCATTTATATCGATAAAAAAACTCCGCCTCAACACTCAGAAAAATTTCGTTTTGATGAAAAGTAACGCCTCAACACTTAGAAAATATTTTAGAAAAATATCCCAACACTTTTAATTGAGCCATTAAGTAACCAAAATTAATCTCGTAGAGGCTTGAATGTTAAAGAACTTTGATATTCGGGTTCGTCTTCATGTATCTTCAAACTTGAACTTTTTCTTCGAAGGTTTATAGTGGTATACAACATACATTAATGTAAACCGAATTAATAAAATATGTCCTTACATGGACCCTTATTCATGGCACAAGAGTACAAAAAGTATCGATTGAGGGGTTATGTACTCAGTGTAAGGGTGTACGAGAAAAATATAAATGTATAGAACTTGGGCATTTCATGCAAGGCTCTTAGGATGTGCAACATTTTATCTTCAATCTTTGTACCTACACACATGAGACAAAGTAAATACCTTCGTGACGTATCGAGTTTGAAATGAGATAAACATAAATCAAAACAAATATTGAATCTCAAATCTCCCCCATAATGCAAAACTCCAACATAATTCGTTCTCCCCATTTTTATTTATCCGAAATATACATGGAAACGAATAAACAACACAAACATGGAGTTGTCACGATAAGCAAATCAAGAAACTACGGTCATCAAGAGATACTCAAAAGTATTCCACAAACTATTTTTGATTTTCCAATTTTTTCATATAAAAAAGAGAAAATAATTTTACAAAAAGTCACACGCCATGAATTTACACTAAGATAACCAAATCATGAAAATGGAATGAATGGGTGTGAACAAGTTCGATAGCCAGATCAATGCAATCACGCATAGCATATGTGCACGATGACTATGTGTACTCCTAATTAATGAATATCAAAATTGTCCTCAGGTGTCGAAAATGTGAATTTAGATGACATCGTCTTAATCAAATCGACAAATCACATTCAAACAGGATTTCCACACCAATAATGTCTAAAACTAAGTAACGCTTTTTAATGACTTTGTCAGGACGTCCAAACCCGTTCTATATTCCATCCAAACTCCCTCATAAATAACAATAATTTTTATTTTATTTTGATGTGATGAAACTAAATCCTATTGGCCCACTTTATGGCATATTTTTCTTTTTATTGCCTTTAAATTTTTTTCGGGCTCTTTTCAACCTCTTTGGGCCATGGAAAATATTTATTGTGCCACACTTTTTCTAGGTTCGATTTAAATGGGGCCTTAATCACAAAGGATAATAAATCAGTGCCTTTTGTAGCCCTTCCCGATTTAACATAAATATCACATATTCTCACAAACAACGGTTCTTACCTGCACTACTTTCATTGTCAAGTTTTATCGCATTTGGTTCATTTTAAAGACAAAATTAAGATAAAAGCACATCGAACAACATGTGATAGATAAGAACAATAGTCAAACAAATTCTTGCAAGTTTGCATGTAAAGGAACTCACGAGTCAAACATGTAGGTACTAACAACAAATCACATCTCAATGACATTGTAAAGCACAAAACTTAAATGATGATGCATATCAAAACACTATCAAACAGTCACATGGATATGGAATGAAATTATGACTCGGTCATACTAGATGTCCATCCATATATGGTGTAAACAAAATACAAAACTCTTTTTATCTTTTTCCAAAAATTTTATCGAAATAAAATATTTTTGATTTTTTCAAATTTTTCGCAAAAAATACAAATCTTTTTGTAATTTTCCAAAAAATTTCAAAATTAAAAATCTTTTTGATTTTTTGAAAAATATATCAAAAATGGAAAATATTACTACAAAAATGGTACACACTAGAAATAGGCATAAAATATCATCATGAAAATCATCTTGTGCTAGCAAACAAGTCTAAACCTCAACTAGTAGGTACGGTGGAGTTTTCCAAAGGCGGTGACATCCTATGAAAAACATCCATCAAATCATGTGAAGTTTGGGCTAAAAACTTTACATAATCCCTAATATAAGCATACTCTCTCACGTAGTCATCCGAAGCAGCATGTGTGATTACGTGTGTGTGAACACGTGTAGTAGCAAAACGTGACACATTACCCAACTTAAAACAAAATTCCCTAAGGTGACCTCCCTTTTTGCAATGGGTGCAAACATAAATAGGCCTAGGTACACCTCTCTCAAAACATCTCCTACGCACTCTCCTATTAGGTACGGAACGCTTAGGTGAGTTAGGTTAAGAGCCATATGGATCAATCACAAACTCGAAAATTGGCTCGGGTGCAGCATGTGAAGTGGACGCACAGTCATGACCTATTCCTAGTCTCTCAACATTACGCAAAGCAGGACCGATGAGAATTTTTCCTACCTTCCTAGATGTATCCTCTAAAGTGACATTTACCTCTCAGGCACGTTCAAGATCTTTCTCTAATTTTGATGCACATGCTATAAGTTTACTCTTCTCCCGATTCACGACGATCAACTCCTCACTCAATGAAACTTTCACCTTCTCTAGCTGACTCGTCAATGCCTCAAATCCTATCAAACTCTCTCTATCTCTCTATCTCTCTCTCTCTCTCTCCAAGTCAATCACCCTAAGACATAACTCCTTATTCAGCTTGTTCATTTTTGAGGTCTTAGCATACTAATCTCTAAACACGATCTGGAGATCATTATCACCCTCACTAGTGCACTCACTCTCTCACTCGCTAGAAACACTCAAATCATCCTCAGGGGTATCACGTGCATAGGTATCCTCATCATCATGGGATAAACTGTGTGTGTTCATGTGACTAGCAAAAAATGCAACACACATCCCATGTGAAGACTCATCCCCAGAATCTTTCACCTCATCCTCACTAATGCAAAGAGTGGCTGGCATGGAAAATTTCTTGCCCTTTCTTTTTAGCCTAGTGGGACACTCAAATGCCTTATGCCCTCTACCATTGCACTCAAAACATCTCTCCCCTTCCTCTTTATCTTTCTCACCGCTCTTTTTCGTCGCATCTTTCCTTTTATTTTTTTCAAAAAAAAATCTATTGGAAGAATTTTCTTTTGAAAACTTGAGAAAATTTTTTTAAAAATTCGCAAGCATGGCCATATCAAAATTAGACTCGGACTCATAAACTCTCACTTTATTATTATTCTCACTCTTGGACACTTCCTTCCCTTTCTAGACTAGGCTCTAAGTGTTATCCCTCTATCCTTAGGTTTGACAGTGTCAGGGAACATGTCAATCTCATATGTCTGGAGGGCTCCTGCCAACTCTTCTAATTTTAAATTACTTAAATTACCTAAGGAATTCAAAACAGTCACTTTAGGGATAAAAAGTTTAGGCAAGGATCTCAAAATCATTTTAACTGCTCGTGCATCAGGAATGTGCTCACCAAGATTGAAACTAGTGTATATAATATCAGACAATCGTTCATAAACTCATCAAAACACTCAGTCTTAAGCATGGAAATTGTTTCAAATTGAGTAGTTAAATTTTTAATTTTAAACTCTTTGACCACATTTTTTACTTGGTGGGTAAGTTGTAAAATGTCCCACGCTTTTTTTGACGTGGTGCACATCATAATATGTCAAAACTACTCAGGAGTGACGACACCAAAAATTACACTCAGCCCACGTAAATTAAAAGTGATCTGCTAAAACTCATCCTCAATCCAGTCTATCATTATTTTTAATTTAATAATATTATTTACGATGACAGTGGGAGGAGTCCAACCTCTTTCACAAACTATCCAAACGCGCTCATCGGTTGCTTTTATGTGAGATTTCATACGGGCTTTTCACTAATCATAATTAGACCCATCAAAAATGGGCATCCGATTATATAAGTGCTCCATTGGAAAAATTACGATTTTTCACAAAACATATTTTTTTTTAAAATCAATATCACACAATTTTGAGAAAAGTAAGGATCACTCAATAAATTAGAGAAATTCGCTCTGATAATAATTTGAGAATGAGCGGTGTGATACTGATTTGAATAAATTTGCAAATTCCAAGTAAACCCTTATTTAATCAATTGCCAATTTTAAACCAAATTAATTAAATCCAATTTTAATTAACCCTAAACAAACATCTAGGTGTAGTGGGTTATGCCAACATAAATAAAATTACTGATTCATAGATTTCAGGAAAAATCCTAGAAGGGAAAAACCTTTTATTTCACGAATAATACTCACAATGATTACAAGTGAAATTTGTAAAGAATTTACCGCAACAAACTCTCATAGGCCGCAACCTAAATCAGCAATGAATCAACCTCGGAAGATCCACACGCAGTCCAGTCAGCCTATGAATAACCACTAGTACTGCCTTTAACATACAGTCAAGTCAGCCTAGCACCTCCCTCGAGTGGCACCTAGATCAGTAGTAGGTTATCCACCCTACAAGAGAAACTCCAACAAAGTTGTATCTTGGGTTACAAAATAATTCACAAAAAGCAATTGGGAATTGTGAATTGAAAACAAAAGGATTAAACCCTTAAATCAACAAGACAAAGTATTCTGTTGGTTTGCAGTTTGTGCAGAATGAAAAACATCAGGTCTTCTTGACGAAAACGAAGTGGTTTAACACGCTTTATATAGAAAACTTAGTTCGGCGCGTCGCTAGAACGAAATAAGGTTATCGCTTGAATGATGCCACGTGTCGCTCGAACGAGCTTTGCACGACAGAACAATGTCACTTGAATGACAGGCAGTTGTCGCTCGAATGATCGGTGCATAAAAAAGAAATTTTTATATCGATAAAAAAACTCTGCCTCAACAATTAGAAAATTCTCTTTTTGACGAAAAATAATGCTTCAGCACTTGGAAAATATTTTAGAAAAATATCCCAACACTTTTAAATGAACCGTTAAGTAATCAAAACACAACCTTACCAAAATTAATCTCACGGAGGCTTGAATATTGAAGAACTTTGATATTTGGGTCCGTCTTCATGTATCTTCAAATTTGAACTCTTTCTTCAACGGTTCGTAGCAGTATACGACATACACTAATGTAAACAGGACTTATAAAATATGTCCTTACATGGACCCTTGTTCATGGCACAAGAGTATAAAAAGTATATATTGAACGGTTAAGTACTCAGTGCAAGGGTATACGAGAAAAATGCAAATGTACAAAACTCGAGCATTGCATACAAGGCTCTGACTTATTTTTGAGCGA